>OX401858.1:6694663-9563446 GCA_947859175.1 Gandaritis pyraliata
AATCTAATCAGCTCCTGCTACCTTTACAATATCGTCCTCCCACCTGGCTGGTGGACTGCCTCGTGACCTGTGACCCTCGCGAGGCCACCACTTGACATAGCTCATTACAAATAGTTCCAGAGCTTTTATACATTTTTGTTCAAGAAATCGATATGTCGGTCTCATATAATAGGTATCAGTCAGTATGCAAACGCCTAATTAGCCTGCATGATGAAAACACACATGTTACTACATGTTATGTTACATGTTACACATGTTCCATGGCCCTTTGTGTAAATAAAATTGTAAGGCTAAAAAATATATTTGATATATTATTTATTTGATTCTGGGTATGGCAGAGATTTTACTCTAATAGGGACGACGTCAAATCTCAGTCGAAAACTGGTTTCACCCACTAGTGACAGGAGTTTTCAACGTCATTTTGACGTCATCCCTATTAGAGTAAAATCTCTGCCGAAGTGAGAATAAGGCCCCAGAGTGAGTGTGAGCCAGAGTATGAGCTCTACATAGTAGAGTCATTTAGGTACTTAATACGTCTGATGTTAACAAGATTTGTAATAGTAGACAGACACCAATGAATTTCGCTAAAGCTCTTGCAAGTATATTGAGATCTGATTCCCTGTGTAATTCCATTTTAACCATTAGTAGGGGAAAGCTCAGGGTAAACATAACTTGAAGTTTCCATGGTAAACCTTGTCCAGCAGAGACAGAATTTTTTATAAATTTTTTTGATTCATTATAGACAAGCGTTTGGCCGCAATCTCACCTGATGGTAAGTAATAATAAAACTAATAAATGTAATGTGCGAAGTCGGTGTATGAGGAAGTCTTAGAATCGTTCTTTTTAGAAATGTATGTGGTTACCTATGTCCAGCAGGCCTTATTCAGCCTGATAATAATGAATGAACTATTTCTAACCAATATTCAAATTACACAACACATACTTAGTAGACTTTGTTTTGTCACATTAGATCACCGACTCTCGGGTGGTCTAAAAAAATCTGAGCTGACGAATGCCTCGCGTATAAAAATAAACAATAATAACGGCGCGTGCGCGTGTGTTGCGGTTATCTATGTAAACAGAGCGTCCGTACGACTTCCGACGATATCAGAACATCATAAACTTGCTGGGTCGTATGCTGCTTTATATCATTCTTTGCTCCAATTGCTCAATGTTCAGAAGCAAATTTTTTTAATGTGTGTAGTTTTAAATTAGGTCAAAAACTTCGGTGAGCATCGATATTACGCGCGTATAATTCGATAGGTAACTTTTTTAGAACATTATTCAATTGTTCGTTCAACCGTCGATTTATCGGATAAAGTATTGTTTATATTTTAAAAATTAAAACTGAATTAAAATTATTTATTTATTTTTTGCTATGTTTGAAGTGATCGTGTCAGTCACTAGAGCTCGTATGCTTCAAGTTTACTCCAGGCAATGAACTGAGACTCCAGTAAGGAACATTGATATTTCTCGGAAAAATACGAGCTTAGCACTCATAAAATTAAATCAGTCAGTTACATGCATTTTGGGAGCTGTCTTTTTACCATCATGATTTTGAAATAAGCATGAATAGAAATAAAACAGGATCACAACTGGGTATTTTAAATAATTTACCTTATTCAAATTAGTTACGTTCTCTCTTCTCTTCTATATTATGGCCTCTGTCCGTTATTTCGACAGACAATTTTGCCAGTGTCAAGTGGATTATTTGAAATAAGTATAGTCAAGTCGAGACATACGCATACATCAAGTCATTTGTTTTGAAGATAAAATAGTGGATTTTCCCTTCAAAACTTGAAAACGAATTCCATCAAATAATAAAAACACTTATTACAAATTTATTCCAATGGCTCACACTTTATGCTATGACTGCAAGTATTATTGGTTAAAATTCTACAAAAATTAAAGAACAATATTCACTATAACACCAAGAAAAACAATTAAAATAAATGTGCTATGTTGCTTTTACAAATTACAGAACTCGAATCCATAGTTACGTTCAAATAGGTACATAACATACTAATGCTAGGTAATAATAAGAGGTCTGTCATTGTTTTTTGACATTACACATTGGTAAAATAATGACCATAATATAGGTGATATGCTTAGGTAAGTATTGATTAAATCTAAGTAGAGTTGTGTTGGGATTTACCTACCTAAGCTGCTTTAATACAACGTCACCACCAACACTTATTATCGTACCTCGTTAATAAAGCCGCAAAACATCAACACAGGCGAAATGAGGATAAATGTTTGAATCAAAGGATTTGCCTGCAGGTAATATCGTCTTAAACATCAGGGAAAAGTCTGCCAGATTTCTGATGAAAAATAATTTTGATGTCGACAGCATACATTAATATTAATAAATAAATAAAGTGACGGTTCGCACGTTTGTAGATAAATCCAGCGCGCTGTGAGACGTCACAATAGTAATATATTAGGACAAATGTTATTACAAGCTCGACTCGTTATGTTATTTTTGTTCGTTCCCCCGAGTTAAGCTGCGTCTACATAGAAAAACATTTGCGACGGTCGACCGTCTGGCGTCTCATGCATGCGCTACTGTAGATCAAAACAGGAGGTGCGTACACAATACCTAAACTTCAAATTATAGGGTAGGTTAGGTTGGATAAATGGTGTTTTTGATAGAACTAGTCCAGTGTTTATTGTACGAATTTCGAAGAAATCATTCGGATTGTACCTAACCCTGGTTCGTTCTACGAATCTAATCTTGGTATGGCTTATAGGTTTTTATGCGGTTTTTAGTGACTGGTATAGTATAGACGCAGCTTTACATCGAAGGCAGCAGCTGAAAACGACCGCAAGCCGGCCGCCCGCGCCGCGGCTCCTCAGAACCATCTGAACCTGGTGTTGTCAGCTTTCAACTATAAACGCTGTTTACCGTTATGTATGAACTTAAACACCAACTTAAAATGTATTTTGTACTTTTCAACTAGTTTTCTGTGTGCCGCGAACTACTACCTACTGATACTACTTAGTAAATTGCCAGTCGATACCGCTCTGTCAGCGTATATCGGACTCAAAGTTCAAAAACCAAACGTGTGAACCGACCATTTCCTATCTTCCGATCGTAAAGTCGCCGTTCATCTCGTGACAAACGATCCATGGTTATGCAATCACAAATATGGTTTAATTAACAACTGGAAACTTCAAGGCGAATTGAACGAGTTACAAACGGAGTATGGTGAAGTCATTATTTTTTGTAGGGGTGTAGAATTTAATGGGGCGCTGACATGTGGCGGCGGACGACGGGCTTTCCACTGTAGAATAAGTGTAGACCATGGACCGAGTACCGCAATAACTGGATATACATATTTTAGAATTACTAAAAAAGTAATGTGGTTGAATATAAAACAGAGCGAAAATTACGAGTTACGCATTTATTATTGTGAGCTCAATTCTGCTTTCTCACTGGGCGTACTCTAGCGCGAAAAAGAGCAAAGGAATTCTTGCATAAGTTTTCACTCGGTAACATGGTCAGCAATCGTCAGACTACAACAGCATTTTAATTCGTTTGAAAAAAAAGTTACACTAGCACAGAATGTCTAGATTTAATACCTAAGTTACGTTGTTTTGCTCTATTATTGTTATGCTTCTGTGAAGATGATATACTGGTAAACAGACACTGTGTAACAGGCGGCAGACGTAAGGGACGAAGGATTAACTGGTAACAGTGTTCAACCATACGGAAATTTGACCACGTGACCGTGTACGTGTACCTACTCCGTAGGCTGTTTTGGTCGATCAACCAAGTCGATTGAACTTGAACTTGCAAACGTTTTACCAAAGATTTTTTGTATATAGTTATACATAAAGATCATTGCGTTGTACTGACAGTAAATACTAAATAGTGCCAAGTTGAAATTTTACATCCACTAGCTAGATAATATAGAAAACGTCAAAAATGTAGGGTAAGCAGCACCCATTTTTGGGTCAAGGTCAGTGAATTTTACCGGACAACAGTGCATGCGCAATCGATTGTTGCACCTAACTTCAGAGGGATAAAGATCCGCTGTGCGTAATATAGAATAGCGTTTCCATAAAGCTTCGTATAGAATTTCAACGTGGCTAAAGAGAAAGTTCGATTACAGCCGTGTGAGTTTTGTAAAATGAACGTAGGTACCTATACAATATTGCATAATTTGTTTACTGAATATCGAAACAATTTTGCATTCTATGGCCAGAATAAGGCTCTTCAAAAATGGCGTTTGAAATCCTACTCGTACATAATAATTGTGTATTTCCAATCGTAAAAACCTACATTGCATAAAATCATTGGTCAGCCTTAGAATATAGAATAATCTGAGTGGTCAGCTCATACATATTGTATGATTAGCTTAGGTAGAGCCTAGGTTATCTCCAAGGTTATCATTTTATGTCTATACCATTAGCATAACCTCAAACATAACAACCACCTAAAATAATAATAAAAATAAGCCGGTTCAGTAATGCTAGGTATTGTTGACGTGATAAATGGGAGTGATTAAGTTTTCGGTACTTTTATTATTGTAGAAATAACAAGAGGAACAAGTGTTGTCTGAAATCTAAAAAAATAAAAAACAAAAATTTTAAACGGCACTAATCCTTATCAGAGTGGTAGTTCTCTTATTAAAATCTAGAAAAAAACATGGAGATTTTGTTAGAAAAGTCACAAAGTTGGAATCTGACTTTTTGACATCCCAACAAAACAGTATCTAATGATATTTATTACGTCTATGATAAAAACCACCTTTCTATATTTTAGAATTTAAATTGTAAACTATAATGTACAAACCAGTGAGCGCTTTTACTAAGCTCCTTGTAAGCACATTTTCTATCTAAATATGGATATCGGTAAAGCGATTGCAAGACTGACTGATCATAAAGAATATTACTGCATTGCAGACTAAACGTAACTTAACGACTAAAAAGTAAGGTTTTATTAGTTTGGAAGATCAGCTGCTAGCCAACTGAGTTCCGAGCATAATAAGATGAAGAGAATTGACGAGTTGTTTCATCGAAGTCAAGGCTTGGAATTTTTGTATTGTTAACATGTAAAATGTGGAAGAGCACAGAAAAAAAGGACATTACGCACTACTCACAACGGATCTTTATACCTCTGAAGTTAGGTGCAAGAAGGCTTGCGCATGCAGGTACTGTTATGCGGAAAAATTTGCTTACATCCAATTCGACCCAATATGGGTTCTGCGCAGCGATACTTAAGAGGGACAAAGATCCGTTAGACTACTAATAAGTAAGTAGTACTATTAGTGTTAGAGTTACTAGATAGTAACAGCGCGAACGAAGTTGAGAGAATTTCACGAAGAATGCAATTTCAAAGGTTTATAAATACAGAGGTATTTATTGGAACATTTGCAATGAACCACAGAACTTAAATTTGCAGCCAAACCGTGTTGAATTAAATAAACTGTGTACTATAAATGCATTCGCTGAAGTACATAGCTTCGCTTATCGATGCTCGCAATTAATACAATATGGCAGGCTGGTTCTAAAACTAGCAGGGTTGTCGCAGTCGGTCTGTACCTAATTTGCACAGAAACAACAGGGGGCTAGCAATACTTAATTTATTTTTTATTGGTTGCGTGTCCGCGGAAAACTTCAATTATTATTATATCAAAAGCCTAAGGCCACGCCAAGTTACATCGGAGTCAATAGGCGAAATTTGCCATACACGCTAGTAATAAGTAAGTTCATTAGTTTAAAAATGCAAACTAGTGCTAAAAACTCAGTTTAAATATTACGGTCACAGCCAGCTAGTTATTAACAATGCCTCCGAAATTGTTTCAGAATTGATTTAATTGTGTTTACCTAGCTGGAAATTCCCCCTCTCTCATTTGCAAATTAAATACGAGTGCCAGTGAGGTTGAATCTTCGACAGAACGAAAACGTGTTTTAGGAGTATTTAGCAAAAAAGCAGTAAAATATTGAGGAGACCTAGGACATTCTGTACTAGTTAATTTTACTCTGACAAATTGCAAATTGTCAAGTCAAAGTCCTCCATTATGCTCAGACTACTTGACGAATGACTCGACTTGACTAAATACTATTTCAAATAATTCACTTGACACATGCTAAATTGTCGGTCGAAATGACGGACAGAGGACATAAATAAGAAGAAGAAGAAGAAGAAGAAGAAGAAGAAGAAGAAACATTTTCCTAATATAAAAAGTATATTCATGGTGTGATTATTTAGATACCTACCCTACCTAGAACCCAGAAAGTGCCAAAAATATAACAGAAAAATACCTACGCTTTTTCAAAAGTTAACTATTAAAAAAAATAGTGCACCAAACCAACACAGAAATGCCCGCCAAGCACACTCTACCACCGCAGGTTACGTGTGTATTATGAATATCTTATTATAACGCTTGCTTTGGAATTCATACCAGACATGCAACTAATGTGATTCCACGTAGGTGGCGTGGCAATGCCGTCGTAGATTTACATCAAAAAGGTGCTAATCAGACGGTCTGTTGTGGCATTCTTTTGCCAGGAGAACATGGTCCTTTTCTCACCCCACGCGGTGTGGTGCAGTAGCGGTTTATTCGCATGCATGCTAGCGTTCAGTAGAGTTTGAGAAGTAGGCAATCATTTGCACACGTGACCACCACGGGAACAATCGGTTACTATAACTGCCGGTTCAAAAGAGACATATGGCGAGAACTACATTGCTTTTTGACGGAACCCTGCTGTGAGGGCAAAGCTATTAAAGTTTTGATTATGTGTCAGTGCGTGCGAAACTTGTCAAATTGTGGGTAGCAGTAATCGTAAACAGCTTAGCTGGCTGATAGGCCAATGTACCTTTCAATTAGAAAATGAGTACCATTAGCACATATTTCTAACATTATTGGGATCGTCATGTCACTCACTGGCAATCTGTGACAAGAAAGCAGAGGTAATTTAATGTTCGGAAAAATTTCGTGATTCTGGAATGTTGAAAAATAGTGCGAACAAGATTGCTTGACTGAAAACGATACTCATTATGAGACTACTGCCTTAAACAGGCCTCTCATACAGTAGTTAAAGATAAATTCAGTACCTAATATTTGTTACTGAACTATGATACTTTCAGTTTTAGACTTTACCTTTAAAAATCCCAACAATTTATTGAATTGACAACCCTAAAAATAGGACATAAAGCGACGACGCGAGGGCTGGACTCGTCAACGATCGTTCTCCATCACTTTGATCGGGCCGGATGTCGCAGTCGTTCTGTAGTTTCACCAGTGCTGCCACTAATAAAATATAGTTTAATTTTAGAATAATTCGCAACAAATCTGCCAGCAGGGACCTCGATTCATGGCTCAATAAAGTTATCCAGTGGCTTGTTTATTGCATCCACAATGTAATGTGAACGCTATAAGCCATAAAGGGATGTTTTCGACTAAAATAAAACATTATTAGATCGAAATTGTGTTCGGCGTCGCGGGCATCGTAACTTTGTTTCAGTGCCAATTAACATCGAGAGTAATGTCAATTAAAAGTTATACTTAAAAAAAATCTAATTAAAAAAACACGATCGAAAATAAGCTGTTTCAATTTAGCCTTCTATTTCATAAAATTGTTAAAACCGGATGTTACACTTTATTATCAACAGAGTTGCTGAAAGTTAGATTCACAAAGTACACTAAACAGGTCATAAGAGTACCTACTTATTCAGAAAGAGTTCAAATAATAATACTTTACAGCAATAATGGTGTAGTGTCATTGACTGCTGCCGCTGTTTCTTCGTTGGAATTTCAGCTGAACATTTCAGGAATAAAACAAAGCACCGGTCAAATCGGTCATGTGGGATGAGAGCGCATTCTGCCAACTCGTCAACTCAACAGTAAAAACAAATTGTTTATCTGCTAAACGCTGGCTAACGGGGGCTTAGCTAACGACTCACTTCTAGAGCTGCTGAAAAAGCCGGAGAGAATACAAGAAAACTTAGACCAGAATAAAGCTCAATCATGAGGTTCAATGCAACTTCCGTTTGACTAATACTCAATACATTTATTGCTTTCACATGGTAATAGAGTTGTTACGTTGTAAGTAGGCAACACATATAAACCCTTTTCAGGGGTTAATTCAACGATACAGTCCAAATTTTAATTTTGACAGCTAATCAATTCGGTATGGTTGCGAAATACGAATGTTGCGATTCATGCGTCGCATTTTTGTTTCATTACGAGGTCGTAGTAAGGGTGCAGAGCACAAAATCTACTTGGGTCGGTCGACGTGTTCTGTCTATGGCCGCCCATTGCGTGAGGCTTCTAATAGAGACCCCTATTTGCGAGCCAGAATTAACCCTTACCCGAACTCCCGAAACAGTGAATTAATTTGTGAGGACTAATTGACTGGACAGTCACCAGCTAAGACCTCACGTCATGTCGACATGTAAGCTTTTGTCCGGACAAAGCTCCAAGAAGCCGGATCACATGTGCCCAGCTTAACCCTACTAGCAGATGTCGAACCCGCACTCATTTGCGACAATGTCCGCCGCCATTGAGGTCTGATTGCTTAATTGCTTCGTTTAATCAATTGACCGCTTGAGAAACGCACGCCCCACTGACGCAACTGAGTTATTGGTAAACTAGACGATAAATCCTCCGGTTAGAGGACAATTTCATTAGACAATCTTTTGGGAGTGAACAAACAAAAGCATGATTCATGAGGACGAATCTAGAACTAAATCTAACTCGATTAGTGGTAGTTTTCAATGTAAATAGAGCAATTTATTTTGATGAACAGCTGCAACGCTCCTAAAACAAGGGGATGAGGTGCAATCTTCCCTTAAATCCCCTGTAACTGGCTATTTACCACTTTGTCCCTTTTTAGAGCCAGTTAACAAAAATATTTTACATGGAACTGTAACATTTTGGTTGGGTTACAGCGTCTGATTAAATTTAGGAGGGTAGGCACTCCCGTGAACCCAGAGCCATTTAAATCAAATAAACCGCATTAACAGTATGAAAACTTTATTCCCTCCTAGCCACGTAAAATGATACCGCAAAATTCGGGAAAGTCTACATAACTTGTCTACAATTTCAATTCAAATTTTAGATAGCATTATTACGAGCGAGCTTAGCTCCATCATATTAAGTAAAGATTATATTAAACTATCCAGCGTTCCGAGATTTAGTCTGTTTTGTCAAGGATCCGTCAGTGCCTGAAATCTCAGTAGACTAGACGTAAATTCGGTCTAAAAGCGGTTTGGATTATTAATTATCTGAATTAAGAAGTAAAAAAGGTTTTTTTACTCTCTGTTATTTGTAAAGTTATTCATCGCGTAAGTAAGTACCTACATTTTTAATTTCATGTATTTTCGGGACCCTATCTATAGTAGAGGTTGTGTAAACGTATTTCGCAGTGAACCTGAATAATGTTATAGAAAGGAAAATCTGATTTCACGTCAAGGTGGGTTAGAGCCCTTCCTAATACAAGAGTTTCTAGAGGTATCTAATATAATAAAGTTGCGAAACAAAGGCAGCGGTCCAGATGTCGAGGCATCAATAGGGCTTTATTCGGTTATTGCACAGGTGTATCCATACTGGATAAACATCATAAACATGGGCTGGTTTATTGAGATCTCGAGCAAAATCTAGATTAGTTTAGACTGTAGGTGTTGGATTTTGTGTAGTGGAAAGCAAACAGTGAAGGAAACCGTAGTGTCTATTTTGGAAATAAGGCTGAGAAGATGTTTACCTAGGGACAAATTTAGCGGAATTCCGCGAGCATTTCTAATCTAGCCATAGCCGCCGTAATGACGCGACGTTCGCTAACATATCAAATACGATTAGGTATCTATCGAGTATGGTGTATTACGAGTAGAACATTTTTTACGTAATAGTACTTCGCACTTGTAGTTCCGCTTGCTGAACTCTTTGTTTCTAGCTTTATATAAATCACGAAAGTACCTACCTACTACTAAACTACTTAAAAAACGTAAGCTTTTAGAGTTAGAGCACCAAGGACCGATCAGGTGGAGATCAGCCCCCGTATTCCAATCTTTTGCTGTCAAGTTATATTTCACTGCCCAGTGTAATTTCTTCAGGTCACGTGGTACAATTTTGTACCACGTGATCATTCTTTTTAGACACTTGACAGCAAAATATGCGCGAAAAAAAATTAAATGACATCATAATGTCACTATTTAGTCCCAGAATAACTATGAGTTAGTATGAACTGACCATGATTTAAAACTTTACAGTTAAACTTTGATTGGCATACCCCTGCAGTAGTAGTAGAGCTCTATGAAAGAGCTCGCCCGGGTAAGTACTAGCACCGTACCTATTTCTGTCGCCGCACAGTGATGCTCGCATTGCTGTATTCCGGTTTGAAGGGTATGGGTACCGGCTTAATTACACGCATATGAGACTGAACACCTTTATGTCTCAGAGTGATGGACGCAGTACAATGCATTACAGGCCACGTCCTCAGTGGACGTGCTCGGTGAGGCAATGCATTGTTATAGGCCGAGGTAACCACTTAACATTAGGTGGGCCATCGGCTTGTTCCATCATTTAGGTAGTTGTATAAAAAAAGATCACTTAGTAGACATATATGTATGTCTTTTTTAATCTCGTTTTTTGGACAAAACAGTGTTTATTAATAACCTTACTCAACCCTATAACTGTTTAACCAAAATGGAGGGTCCACTATACATCCCGTTTAAATAATGATCAATTCTTTATAATTTAATCTAGAGTTCCGCCTTACAATTTATTTAATAACGCTAGCAAAGTTAATAAATAAGAACTGTAGGGCAAGCCGCCCATAACTTCTTGACGCAACTTTTAACTTTATCGTCTTAGACTTAGAACAAACAATTGATAAAACAGCATGAGTCTGCTATGATACAGAATGCAAAAACCCAAACCAAGTCGGAGTCAAAATTGTAAAGATTAAAAAAAAATGTATACCTATGTCACAGATAATACTGTCTTTTTTTATTTTGAGTCTTATTTTATACAAACTTCGATAAACCAGTAGGTAACATTACGTCTTGCAAGTTTTTTTTTTACTAGCTTGTGCCCGCGACTTCGTCCACGTCCCGTTTTATCCTGTTGATTTTACGGGATAAGAAGTAGCCTATGTGTTAACCTAGGCTAGGAACTATATGTATTCCAAGTTTCATCCAAATCGGACCAGGAGTTACAGCAGTGATTGAAACACAAACATCCAAACATCTAAACTTATTAGTGGGACTAATACCTATGGGTAGTTATTCAACAGGATTATGTCATACCACACCGCCATTGTAAAATGACGGAGTTAAAATTACTAAGTGAACTCAATAGACCTACTTTGGCACACCAACTTCGTGAAATTATCTGATCACAAATTATGATAGGGTATTTAACGGTACGCCATACATCGATACGCATCATAAAGTTGCGTAAAACATGAACCTATTACTGAACTTTGAAGGTACTTAGAAGGCCGAAACAAATACGGTTATGTTCAAGAACAATCTGCAGTCAACGTAGAGAAACACGAGTGGTATGGACACTTCTTGTTATTCGTGCTATTTGCTCGAAACTACCTCATTACTACAATCTGCTCTTTATATATTTGAATCTGCTCGGAAACTCTGCCCCCGTATGCCAATCTTTTGCTTTCAAGTTATATTTCACTGCCCAGTGTAATTTCTTTAGGTCACGTGGTACAATTTTGTACCACGTGATCATTCTTTATAGACACTTGACAGCAAAATATGCGCGAAAACACATCAAATGACGTCATAATGTCACTATTTAGTCACAGAATAACTATGAGTTAGTATGAACTGACCATGATTTAAAACTTTGCAGTTCAACTTTCCAGTTCAACTTTGATTGGCATACCCTTGCTGGTCTTAAATGGTAATAACAAAAATAAATATTCATTCGAGCATGTTCTCCATGTGACTCTAGATTTGTTGATGACTGTACCTTCGTTGATATAATAATAGTATGAATAGTTAAAGCCTTCTGAAATGTTAATTTAGATAGTTACTTATACATTTTGTTACGTCCCACTGCTGGGCAAAGTTCTCCTCCGTGTTTAGGATCAATAATTAATTTCCATTATCGATGTTTGTCTCAATTAGCTTTTAAGGACTATCGAGAGGAATCCTCCCTAAAGGTTATCTTGGGGTTATAGTGAATTTAAATTAAAAACTACCAATACCTTTTGGCCACTGTTCAGCCTTCCACACGTTTTTTATTTTAAAATACCTGAATTTTTTAATTCAAATCTAATCACAATGTGGCAAGCACATTAAAATGGCAATACTGAGAGAAAAGTTATACTTACCGCTCCCAAAAACTAAGTGACCTTCTAAAGATTTTATTGTTAATGAAAAAATGTTAAAAAAGTCAATTTTAAAAATAACGCTAAGTATTTGCATTTATTACCATCTCGGATTCTGAATTAAAGTCTCGATTTAGGTAATGTTTTTAAATCGATTTTGTATATATTTGTCGTCGTGATTACCTCATGCATAATTCATAGCAGTGTCAGGAGTCCAGCGTTCCTTCAAATACGATATTTCACAAAGAACCCACATTAAAACAGTCATAAACTAAACATCCCTCAGGATAAGCCCATTTGGTCTCGATAGAGTAGGTATCTATGTCAGGGAAGCTGAACATGGTGTATTCCTTCAGTTTACTGGAGCTGTATATTTACATCATGAATTTTTTACAAGCTGCTTTACCAATTTTCTGTTATATAATTTTTATTTCATCCAAAAACATTTTATTAGTGAAAAAAAATACGAAATATTTGTTAATTAAGTATGAAAAATAGTTTACTCACTGGTAACTAAGAAAATACATTTTTTTATAGGTAACTTTATTCCGTTACTGTACTTGCTAATCAACCCTTAATTAGTGGGTGCGTCTACTGGGTAATCAAGGGCTGATTAGTAACTTGATATAAAACGCTTTTTTCTAGAAGGCCAATTTGTTTTATCCGGTTAAGTAGAAACTGTCTGTATGTAGGAGATAAGAACACATAATAATCAACACGCAAATAAAAGTATACTAACCGAGTTTAGTACATTTTCCGTCAATCCAATCAAAAGTTCCGGTGCAAGATTTACGCACAATATACTACACAGCACACTGCACAAATTGTAAGTTCTCACTTTCGAACTGCACAACACAAGTCGAGTCTTAGTGACGGTTCGCCGAGTTCGCGGTGACTTCAGGAAAGTTTTGTGGGGACGCACGGCACCCGTGCGCTCTCTTCGACCGACTCGCCGGGAATGGGAGGGCCGGAGTTGATTGGCTGAACAAAAAAGCGGTCCGCCCTCTTTGAAATACTCCTTTTGTACATTTTAATGCACCCAACAGTCAACATTCACATACTTTTGATTCCAAGCTAAGATTCCTGGTCGTGGAACTCGTACACTAATACACCCTTTTTGCCAAGGAGTAGCCAAGTTGACATTATACATTCGCCAGAAAATGGAAAACCTCAAAAATGTACGGGATTAGTCATGTGACTTATCATTCAGATATGACGTCATTCTATTTCTGAAAATGCGCTACACCAACGATTGCGAACCCACACACCTCTTGTAACTTCTTTGACTTGACTGATTTTAATAGATCTAAGTACTTGCTGAAGAAAAGCTCTCCAGTCCTACTTCATGATCGAACTTTTAACGGTTTAATAACAAAAGATATTCCAAACTTTTATGATTAGAGTGCGGAAAATTAATAATTTGGAAGAACGGAATTCGAATGTCTAGAAATATGTACTACTTATATAAATATTCATCCAAAAAGTGGACGGCAACTATTTTTTGTGTAAGTAATTTATCAAATAATCATATTTGATTGGATAGGTATTTTATTGATATTTCGACGGAAACGAAGCACTCAATAATCCATCTTGTCTAATATATAATTAATACCTAAATATTATACCTATACCGTAACTACTGGAGTTTATCGAAAATACAGGATCGAATATCTCGCTAATTCGATACAAAATAGGTACATCGATATTCCGGTTACCTACTCGGTGACTAAAAAAACATTAACAACAGTCGCATCAAATTGCATCACATACATAAATATATCGTACATGAGAAGATTTGAACGTACGTAAGCATAATAAATACCTACCTAAGTACTTTAAATATTAGAAGAGATTTACATTTAACCTGTAGTTACCAACTTTTACTAGAACGTAAATTAATTATAGATTAGTTGAAGGACATCTAAAATGTATGAGAAAACAACAAAGCGGTTAGCAGCAAGTCCTTAGTTATTTATTTGCCTTAATAGGCCGACTAGAAAGGTACTTTTAAATAAAGTAGATAGTGAGAAATAAATAAATGGGTATTTTGTAGGTAAGCGTGCTACATCGTCGACATCATCGTCACTGAGCTCGCGGTGTAACGCTTGCCTTTAAATTATAAAAAAAATATCTATTCTCCTACAAAATAGGATGCCTTGTCTGAATGCAGAACTCTAGAATAGCGTCTCTATTATAAAACAGTGCAGATTGCAGAACTAAAGCTTGACGAAGCGTCAACAGCACTTTCATTCAAACCATCATAGTCATTATGTGAGTGACTGATGTGTGACTTTATGGTCGGTCGGTAAATACTTAGAGGTACCTATGAAGTACGATATAACACCCAAGTTCAGGCATTTTTACGAATGCTCAATTTAACGACAAACATACGCGACCTACGCTATATCGTGCAGAACGGACGCGTGTATTGTCAAAATCGCAAACTATTTGTAGCTGATTATCCGTAAATACAAGTAATAAACTCAAAAATATATAGATACAGAAAACTCATTATATTCCCGAGATTTGTTATAATCCATAAACACTTAGGTATTATTGTAATAAGTAATATTTTCTGTATAAAAAAAATCCCAAAGTTACCTCTAATTTTCTAAGATTGAGTCTGGATTTCGAAGAGCGCTAATTATTGAGTTGAAAATTAGATAAATACATATACGAACAGTTAGGTACTTGAAAGATGTCCTTATCTGTTTCTTCAAAATTGTCTTTAGTTTACAGGATATATCATCAAAAAACTGCCCCGCAAGTTAGTGCCACAATGAAGCGCGTGCGGTTTCAAACCTTATTCCGAGGAACTTATGATCCAGTTTCAAAACACGCAATCGCACGCGCTGAGGTGCTAATCTTCACGATTCACGCGGAGATGCTTTCACACAAATATCACGAAAATATCGTTGTCCACGCCGACAACGATATTTTCGTCAGGCCACTAACATATCGCTATCGTGTGTGTCGATATCGGGCAGTGTCTAAGTGCTCTATGCTGTACAGAGTACAATGTTCCATTTTCGGCATTAAATTCTGTAGGTAAGCCAAATTTTGTAACGACCTACCAACCAACATATTGCCAATTAGTTAGTTACAATTTGTTAACCGTCTATTAGCATTCGTAAACGAAGCTTTAGTTTATTTGGGACCTCTGACAGTTCGGACCCGAGGGTCTAAAACTTTATTTTAAGCTTATTTGTATGCGAACATGTATGTAAAAGTTCAAGAGTGGAAAATTGTACAAGCTAGGCGTGGAAAATATATTGGAAAACAACGCACATTTATATTCGAATACCAAACAATAAATTGGTAAAAGTATGTTCTAAATGCTCCAAACTTACTGATTATAATCAGTAAGTTATTAATTATTAATTAGACTTCAATAATTATTGAAGTCTAAAACCAACTAAGTAATGGTTCTTGCTATTAACTTTATTTTTTGAGTAAGCTTCCCTATAGAAGCTTTCGATATTTTTTTGTGCCTTTTGTGACTTGATAAGTAATGAATTATTTAATTGTATCCAGTGGATTACAATATTATATAGTGAATTGCAGTGCGTTTAAATAAATTGTTTATCATTGTTTGGGCTGTTCCAAGAACCCTAAAACCCCGAATTCAGTTCATCGCGGAACAAAAAACACATAATATTAGTATTTCCTATGAAACGGACAATAAATCTTTCTCATTTACCGCCTGTATTGTCATAAAATCGAATCAAACAAAATCGATTGTCGGAATAAAATGTATGAAGTAATTTCCGCGCGCGCTCCCGTCCGGTCGGCCGGTTTTTGTAATCACAAAGGCATTGCCATCAAAATGCACGGATTGCTCACTCCGAGCCTCCAAGCTTTACTTTGAGAGACACGCTGCAAGCTTTTATAGGAAAGGCTAAACCAGTCTAAAAACATGATTTATAGAAAAGATTTTTACACGGAAAAACTGTGTCTACCCAGTAAAGCAATTACGCCAGAAAAAACCAGCGTGGGTTGTTTTGTTGTTTTTTTTTGTTCCAGACTTTTTATGAATTTGGTACACGTTCAATTTCATGAAAGCTTCAAATATCTACGTAAAGTGTAGGTCGAGTAATGGAGCACGCTGTACTGAAAAATCTTTGTATACGCCACAATGTTGTTTAAACTGTATCATAACAGTATACCTACCCTTTTAGTTTGAATACGCATACTTTACTTGTACTTGTACCTAGATAAAACTTTGTACTTACCTACCCTAATAAGTTGGTGAAATAAAATATCCTACTTCCTTGTGGGTTATCAAATCAGAGTGGCTTTATTTTCGAATATGGGACAGCTGTTTGTAACCTCCAGGTGAGTTATTGATGCCTCGACCCGCTCCATATACCTACCTATCTGATAGGTAGGCGTATTAATAAGACTCCATTTTGTTATAAAATCGTGAAACCAAACATGGCCTAGTCTAGCTTATATAACTATACGTACATCGATATAGCTACCTATATAATGCAGATTTATAAGTAAAGGTAACTAAGTTTTCAGTTGAGATATCTATAAATCGTTTGCAACGGTTTGTAGATAGCTCAACTGCTTCATGTGTATTTTGTATATACTATAAATATTGTAAGTTCGTACGCGAGTACCGTTTCCGTGTACATTATTTTATCTGTGCGTGTACCGAGCGGATACTTCTTTGAGAAACTTGTCATTACACCGAACCCGTACTCGAATGTCAAACGTTAGTCGTTAGACCAAAGAGGTAGTACTTACTACGTCCTGTCAAACTGACGTGACATGACATTACATCATCCTCTTACCAATGGCGCTGCTAATCCCGTTTTTTTTTTCATTTTATCCTGTAGATCCTGTTAATTATTCGGGATGAAAAGTAGCCTATGTGTCAATCCAGGTTGCGTACTATATATATGCCAAGTTTCATCCAAGTTGGTTCAGTAGTTTCGACGTGATTGAAACACAAACATCCAAACATCTAAACTTTCGCATTTATAATATTAGTAGGATACTGTATTAGTCGTTATTTTCTTTGTGAATAAATTATTATAATGCAGTTTTCATATAAAACAATCAAAATTAAATTATGGAGTTGTATAAGTTGAACTCATAAGTTAGTCTACTCCAGTACTCCAGACTATTTTTTGTTCGTCCCGATGGACTTTCCCCTCCCCAATTAAGTAGGGAATATTTTATTCATAACTAAACCTCCACATTATTGGATCTTGCTAAGCTTTAACATTTTTCTAACTTGGTTAGAAAGTTAGTTAGCTCTAACCTTTCTAACTTTATACACCATAAAGGTTGGTCGGTTTGGTTTAAACAGCAAAAAGAATTTTATATTAGTTCATAGATACAAAAGTGACATAATATCAAATGGTCATGTAAGTAATCGTTGCGTGTGTAAACAGTGATAAGCATATCGATTTGTATGGCTTGCGAGGGTGGCGCATGGCTGTGAGTCGCGTGCGCAGGGCCAGGTGATACGGATCGCATCTGTCGTGGCAAGCGCCAGCCGTGACCGGCCTCCATATTGGAAGACTTTTATTTTTATTTGGTTTCATCATTAACATCAGCTGGTGGTCTGCACTAGAATGACACGTATCGTATTGACAAAAAATCTTTTCTCTTGATTTCAGATGTTCGATAAATAGATGTCAATAATAGGTACCACAGCGATTTATTATTTTAATCTGTTCTAATACACAGGGAATAAGTTGAGTATCAATCGCAATTAGAGCTTTTGTAGAAAAAAGAAATAGAATGACTCTGGCAAGTTGGAGAAAGACGTGGAGACTATGGCGTCCATATACAGCGTTACATGGGTTTACTCGGTAGACACTGGCAGTATTTCAGCTTCCCATTTGCCCAAACAAGAAATAGCTCTCAAAGTAAGCAATCATGTTTTATGTAAAAGTTCCGGCGATTCAAACGACTAATAAACGCAAATAGATAGAAAGGTTGAGCGAAATTGAAATGGTAAAGTTTTTAATGTATCGCGGGCCGCTTCTATTTGTTCCTCTTTGGGGGTTACGACAAAAATTCAATTTACATCTTGCCTCGCAGTTACTTAATTCTTTCTCGCAGTGAAAATAAATCTTCCGTAATTGATTCTGCTTTAGTTCAATTTGTCTTCGTTAAAACTCAATTTCCCTGGTATATTTGTGAATAATAAATTGAGGGCTTCAACAATATGTTGGAGTGGTTGTTTTGGATGCTCCGAAACAACCTGGAAACAATTTTGCGAGCCTCCGAACAAGTCAATCTAAATTACCGAGGTGTCAGCGTCATGTAGGGTTGTAGAGCAGACGCCACGTCGCGCTTTCACTTTGTGATTTTAGAACTCTCGGAAACTTAGGTTTATAAAAATTCAATTATGTAGATATATGTAGGTGTATGTAGATATATGTAGGTCTGGTTAATCGGAAAACAAGCATTGCCATGGTTTGAAACGCAATAACACATAAGAACATTTTATTTCACTAGACGTGCCTTAAATGTAGGCAGATTATTTTAGCTTAATTTAAAAATAGTAGTAAAACCTTAGGCAAATAAGTGGATTAAGATAAGGCGTGTGGCAATGGAGTCGTCAATGTAACGGCCTACATTGGGTCCCAAACGGCACGTCTCGACCCCCGTTATCCGCGGGACATCGCAGCTCCGGGTGAACATCTAATCTGCCGCACAAACAAGCTTTCCCAATTGCCTATAAGGTTATCGAGTACCAAATTAAATTGGTTACATGTTACTGTAGAAGGTCGCACCCAAAAAACTTGGGCCCGATACATCACGTTTAAATTGAACTACATACCTAATTAGAATTATGAAATTGCTTGGACGAATGACTTTGGTATTATATTATTGCAAGAAAGTAGAGATAGTTTTCTCTGATATCTTTGTGAAAGCGTGTACATGCAAGCTCAAACAAGATCATTTTTCAATCTAGTTTCCGACACGAACTTTATGAACGGAAAGTTTATATGGAAGCAAGCGCGGTTAAGATGCAAACAATAAGGTACCGCGATGGTATCGTCTTACGTCGGATGATACCTGTTTTTATAAAACGGAACACGGGTTTATTGTTCACTATGTTTGCTAAAATTGAACCTTAGAATATAGAAAACACTAGAAGCCTTATTTGACATAATTTGTATGAAGGATTTTGTCACCAATATGATGTTCGCGCAGCCCAATGTTGCACCTAAAAAACTATTTCCTAATTTTTTGGGGTAATTTTTTTTGTAAATGCTGCTTAGGTACCTAAGTAGGAGGTACTAAAATAGATATTTATAAATTTTAATAGAATTAAGGAAAGACTCAGGACGTGTCTTTTGAATGATTTTTCTCCATTGTTTTCGTCTGAGTATGTCAACAAGAAACCTAAAATTACACAAATATTTTTTCAAAATAACAATTTTAGCGCTCTATGATTAAAAATACCTATTGAAATACCTATGCCTAATGATGTGTAGTCATAAAGATTAATATAAATTTTGTTGGGAAAAAAATGTTGGTGTTGTTTGCAACATTATTGAATTGATGGTAATTTTTCTTTAAATTGATGATTCCAAGACGATTCCTTATCAAATAGAGACCCAAATGTGATGTATGTTATCCCATCTACTTTGTTTTTAGACCCAGGCCAATTTTTGCAAGTGGGAACCACACACGCCGGCATAATCGTATAAAAATATGTTTGGCATTGGAGGTGTCAATGACCAGAGACTGAATGACACAAAGTACTCCATTATGGTGCACTTCTAACTGTGACACAAAAATGGCTATACATTACATCTGTACTTTTCTATAATCTGTGTATTGAACCGAAGAAGTTCAAAAACAAAACCTGAGCCAAAAATGTTACATGTTAAATGGTGATGTTTAATTTACTATCTTTGTGATGTGGAGGTAAAATCTAAAAGCAAACAAAAAACGTCCCGTTTGAACGTCAAACTGATCATCAATTCTGTGCCCAATCACAGTACGTAAACCACTCCCAGATATTTTTAGGTACATTATATCGGTGAATACACCGACCGTTCATCTCTGTTAGCAGTATGAATATCCTGTGAATAAAATGAAGCGCATTTCGTCCATCCACAGCACTCGCGAACAAGTCCCGAGTGAGCGCAGCGACGCGCGCTCGTATGAAGGGATCCTGAAGTACCACAGCAAAGTTAGTTACGAAACAGTACCGCGGTTCATTCGTAGTACCTGCCCGACCCACTGAAACTTCACGCAAAGCATAAATTAATGTTCACTATAGCGGATTTTAATAAGCAACCGGTTTACTTACCGCGAATAGCAATTAGTCCCATCTTGTGTCACGCGTGGACTTAACGTGTCTGCTTTGAAAAGTCAGATCGCGTCGCCGTTTTAATGAGTTTTCGTCTAATGCCTTCCTTGCCAGGAAAATTTATGTCATGAATAATAATAGACGTTAACGGAACAACGTTTAAATCCCGAATAAACTCGTCTACAGGTAATCTGCAAGAGAAATCTATACATGGATTTAATCTGCTTGAGTTACTATGAGTAAAAAATTATATGAGATTTTTCAACGCCGACCCAGGGCCAAATTTTGCCGTACTCCAGAAAATGTCAAACATGTATGGAACTAGCCTCGTGACTTACGGTTTAGAAATGTACGTTTTTACAGACAACTTGCTAAAGAAACATTCTGATTTATACATAGATACATATTATTAGGAAGCCCCGCACGTCTAACTCTCGTCTAGTGCTATTCAAAACATTGATATAATTATGTTACTTACTTTTACTTATTGGTATTTTACTTTTTCTGAGAAGGAAAACAGTAGGATCAACATTATTGACGTAGGAATGAATGAATAATCAGTTTTCGATATCCCGAATCGGTATTCAGTAACTATCGACGCAGTCCGGCCCCTCCCAAGCTATCCCTAGGAGTGTTTCAGCGACATAAATTGCTACAGCCTATTTACATTATGCTGCCGTCGTGAATTAACATACCGGAGGTATCTACCCAGTCCGGGTATATTCCCTAGATGGTAGCCTGAATACCCGCATGAAACGCAATTCGAAAGTTGTTCGCTCGAATAAAAAATTGGCAAACCCTTTTATAATTGTTAATTTGTTGCATGTGTTGCCATTTCGATGCTGGGTTGATTGAATTTTGAGTTTAAAAAAAAATCTCTGCAATTACTCGTAACTGAAATTCAGTTTAGTCTTTTACATTTCGTAACTTGCTTGAGAATAACAATTTCTTACTTTCTGATAATATGAAAGTTGCGTAATACGTGTTTATTTCGGTGTGAAAAAATAATCTCAAGGTTTTTTTTATATAATCTAGGTATCCTCTACAAGTAAATATAAAATTGAATGAGAAGTAAAGATTCCTAAAACGAAAGATAACGAAATCTACAGAGTTATCGCGCTTATTGCTTTAGTACCAACGTAAATTATCTTGCTGGCTTCGATTCAGCTCAATAATCAACCGCGCCTTCTCGATCCGAACTTTGCATCATTAAACCACAGTGTTGGATGTTAATTTGAAACTGAACTTCCAACTTCATGCATTAAAGCAACAACGAGTTAAAGGGGTGTTCACTAATACATTCAGCCGAGGTTACCGTAATCGTTGGTCAAATTGACAGCTCCTGACATAAGTATTTGAATTTCCAAAATATGGAAATGTCCACTTTTGTCACCAAACTATATGAACATGTATCTGGGAAATGTTAGAATAATGAAATCGATCGATCGTATAAGGTAGTGTGGCCCAAACCTCCCCCCCCCCCCCCTCCGTCTAACCTCCTCCTAAATCCGCCATTGATAACCCGTAACAGTAATAATACAAAACTACGGAAGATTCTCTCGTTATTAAGGCAACAGCGAGTTTTAAGCGGCTCAAAAACATATGAACCATAGTGCAAACCAATTCGTACTGGCTACATTATGATACATTCTATAAAGTTTGGTTCACACACTATATTTTTCTTTTTTTTGTCTTTTGTATTTTGTCATAAAAAGCTTTATAAACAAAAGTTTTGCATAAATAGAACCGTAAAATGTACCATAAACTCAAGACCATTAACAGTACTTCGTAAGAGTAATGCTTTAGATGTACCTATTTACCTTGTAAATTGTCTGTAATGTTACTAAATAAATACTAAAATAAAAAATACCATGCACCTATTTGCGTAATATATTATTTTATTTGTTAATGTCATATTGAACAGACAATAATCAAAGTTCTTGCGCCTATACTACAGTGCCGATAAATGCTTGGTATAGGAAAAACTTTTAGAAGCTGACTTAAAATAAATTAATTAAAATATTGAGTGTCTTTAGTAAAGTGTCTTTTTTAATTCACAAAGGATTTTGATAGATGAACACATCCTGTTTCTATGCATATACAGTGCACTCCATACTTGTGACTTTCCGTGCTATTCTTTAGAAAAAGTTATAAAATCATACATTCATGTAGCCCTGCATTGTAGCAACACCTTTAATCGAGGACGCAATATTGCATGCAACGATTCATTGTCATTTCACATTCGAAGGGATTTTTGATGATGACTTCGCTTTAATTGTCTGTAAAAGGTAATAATTGTAATTTGAAGTAGGTATAATTACTGAACTTGGCTTGCTTATCTAAGTTTAAAGTTTTAGAGTTAGCTAGTGTATAGAAATGTCTTCTGTCACGTTAGTATGTCTGTACTTACGCAGGATTTGTGAGCTAATAGTTTGTAAAGCTTTATTAAAAAGCAAAAAGTTGAATGTTTCTATATTTTTTCTCTATTTAAAAATTAAGGGCGGCTTGCACCAGAATCGCTAAACGCGTTTAACTCTTAAATAGTATTTGGCGAGTTGTCAAATCATACAAATACGTCAGATTTAAATCGATTTAGCTGTTAAACACGATTAGTGATTCTGGTGCAAGCCGCACTTAATGTGACTTTTCTCACAATGCATTTCAATCTTTGAACATCATGTAGTAGGTACGTATAAATGTTGGAGTTATTCTCAGTAATGCTTTAGATTTTCTACAATGCAATTTATCAATAACAATGCTAAGTCACTGTACTTTGAAACCACTAACAAGCTAATAATTCAGCTCTACCTACCACTGCCCTGAAACTTGAAACTGCCCAAATATTCTCAGAGCTTTCGAAGTCAGGCAGGAAGGCACGGTAAAAGGTTTTAGTCGTTGAAATGCCTTATCAACACATCAAAATCACATACAATATGTAAATTAAATCGTAGACAAAACATTTATTTAAAAAAATAGCACAAGGAATATCGAATTCGCTTTTGATAAAAAATATATTTACCTCGTGACAAATATAATTTTTCAACCCCCGAAATTCCACCAGATACAAAAATGTCCAGCAGGGGTATGCCAATCAAATTTGAACTGCAAAGTTGAACTGCAAAGTTTTAAATCATGGTCAGTTCATACTAACTCATAGTTATTCTGTGACTAAATAGTGACATTATGATGTCATTTAATTTGTTTTCGCGCATATTTTGCTGTCAAGTGTCTAAAAAGAATGATCACGTGGTACAAAATTGTACCACGTGACCTGAAGAAATTACACTGGGCAGTGAAATATAACTTGACAGCAAAAGATTGGCATACGGGGGCAGTAAAGTTCCTGCCAGCATCATCCGTGACAGCGACCCAAATAGAGAAACTTTTGTTCTATCCTCGTTCTATCCCATCTAAACGTCCCCACAAAAGGGTGTAACTGCGAATTTCGCTATGTCCCCTTTTAATAAATCTCTATTTACAATTCCGCGCTCGCCGAGTGGAAGGCTTAAGCAAAGACATTTTTCTTCATTCGCAAGTGTGTGCTAACAAAGTCGGTGTCGCGGTGCCGACGCCTGGGACGTTTACCCTTCTCAATCTCGAACAATTCGGTACAATCATAATGCTGAAGCTAAGTATAGCTAAATCGCATTGTGTAGCTAAAGTTTTATTTTTATCTCACCATATTTAATCACCTCGTTAATTTAAACAGAGGAGATAAGGAGTTGCCAACTCAAGTACCAACAAAGCAACCTAGGTTCCAAAACTATGAGTGCTCTAGATGATTGTATTATCTAAGCACGCGTATAATGTGCTGTTGTGGGCAAAGACCCCTAAATTTGAATGATTTTCAAAGAACTTATAAAAGGATACTACTAAGCTTTTCTATCAACTACAAGCAGGAGAAAAGAGCTTTAAAATAATAGAATGTAACAAGCTCACTAAATCGCCTTAACGTAAGAACTGTGAAATTGGAGTTTCAGCATTGTCTCCTACGTACGAGTATTCAACCACATAATCTAGATTAAATAGGCAATTATTTTCTCGCTAGGCAAGGTTAGTAATGGACTAGCCAAGACACATGTTCTGTGTTTTTATCTGCTTATGAAAATATTTGTTACAACACAAAACAGCCTCTGATTCACGCTTCCCGATAATAAATAGGAGTTGTGGATATTGCGGGCATACTATTTATATGTATTCGGCTCTTATCAAAATTGTGACACACCCAATTTGGTTTCTAATTAATATGAAGTTTGGTTTGATAGTATCATTTTCGAGATGCCTTGCAGAGAGTTTCAGAGTATACGGTATATAGGTACTTTACATGTAACAGTTGGAAATATTAAAAAAAATAACATTTCAGAAGTATGTTCAAATTTATTTTAATTCATTCTTGCTATGACTTTTAAGACAGAGTAAGTGTACCAAAGAAATAATCCTAATGCATTTGATATTCTTAGAGCACTCGTATTCAAGAACGTACGAGTACTTACACTCTCATACGTTGTCCGCCGGGGTCACTCATAAATTTCAATGTAGTATTCTGGCTAGCGCACTTTAAGTGAAATATCTCTCCCATTTGGGGATCCTAACACCCAAACAACTAGATGAATTCCAATACATTTAGATGCCCTTCAAAATAAAGCGTGCCTCTACTTTTTCAACGGTAGTTTCTTTAGAGCTTTCTTGAAACGCAATTTTTTTCGATATAATTTCAACTTACGTAAAAGAAATATTCCGCTACTTTGAATAAAATGTTATCTTATTATGATAAATAAATACCAGTTGGTTTTACCTACTTATATTTTAACTATGGGCCTAAAACAAATAACCAAATAACTTTGTAGAGCAATACAGCCCCACGTTCGCTATATTATGGATTTTCTCTGTGAGGTAACGCATTGTTATATGCAGAGGTAACCGCTTAGTATGAGGTGGGCCATCTGTTTGTTCCATCACAAAAGTTAGTTAATAGTCTAGCTAGATAGTAGCCTAGATTTATCGATATCTATTAAGTACTTAACAAAATATACCTACACGATATTGTGGTTTTTCTTTTATTGTACACTAGCAGTTACCTGCGACTTCGTCCACGAAAAAAAAATCTAAAAGAAACAAAACGGAAAAAGTAGCTTATGTGTTAATCCAGGTTATGAACTATAATTTATTTCAAGATTCATCCAAATTGGACCAGTAGTTACAGCGTGATTGAAACACAAACATCCAAACATCTAAACTTTGACATTTATAATAGGAGCGGGATTGTAAAAGACAAGCTGTGTAGGTAGGTATTTTAGCAAATAACGTGAAGAAAAGGTAAAATTATCACTTATGGGATTATCTATCTTTTCTTCAGGCATTTGCCCGACGAGCTGATGGTAAGGTATATTTGCCCTGTTCTTGGGAAGTATTTCATTTTGCTAGTCCTACCAAATCAATCCAGGTCTACCGCGACGTGCTTTTCCATCATTATTATTATAAGCTTATTGTTATTTTTGTCCAGTAATCCTCATAGATGCATCAGTTTTAATTAACTAGGTATACTTTTGTAAATGGTTCAGCTTAAACCGGATTACATTTATATTTTCCATTATCCTGATTTGCGTGGAAACGCTTTTACGTAAAATCGCAGTAATATTGTGCTATGTTCATGGAATTGAAATTAAAGTTTTTTCTAATTTTTTTCAAACTTATGTTGGTAGGTACAAAATTCATATTTATTCGAGACGATCTCTATCGTATTTTATGATATTTTTTTTAGCTTGCCATTGTAATTTCTAAATATCTGTGGCTATGTGTACCTTTACATAATAGCATAATGATTTCCAATAATCGTTCGTAGTCTCTATAACAAGCTTCGCTAGCAGAAGTTAGAAGGATATAATATGTGTATGGGGAAGGCGGGGGTCTGACATACCAATAGGCATCGCATTTCGCCATAGAAAGCATTTTAAACACAACCTATCTAAAAACAGACATTTGTTTTTGCGGTAAACAATAAATGTTTGTAAGAACCGAGGAGTAATGAAAACAAGTGCTTTATTTAAATGGCTGGCCCCTTATTTGAGTTAGGACTATCTCGCACCTGAGCGCGGGGCTTAAGGAAAGGATGCTAAATAAATATTTTCTAAATGGAAAGGATAGGCGGCACGCTTCTGCGATAAGTTTCTACAACGTGAGAAAGCCAACTAGTTTGCGTAGGTTCCGACAACGCGCTAATTAAGCGATTGCTGTGTTTGTGTTAGCTTATGAAGCAGTTTTCGCAATTGGGATGTTATCTATGTAACTTTTATTCCCGCAAAGCGCCAAGCTTGGTAGTTGTACACAAAACACAAAGTTAGGTAGGTATACTAATCGTATTTATTAGTTACGTGATAGGTAAAGTAGAACTTTGCTCTACAAATATATAAATATTTTAGTAGAATACGCATCCAAAAGCGCCTACGCTACAAAAACGCTTGGAATAATCTTACATGTTGTACTTTGAAACTTGTTTATAGGGTTTCTTTTATAAATAAAACTAAAATAACATAATAACAGCCCAATAGCCTACGTCCAATCCATTTCAACATCCTTAGTAAGATGTGAGTTTTGTTTTAGGTTGGCCTACATTTTTCCTAGTATCAAAACTCCTTTGAAACCACAAGAAAAGTCCATGAATTATAAGAACACAAAGCACAATTATTTCATTAAAAAATCTCAGTGGTAATGCTCCCCTAGGCCGTAATCCACAGCGCCTATCTCCCGGCTCATCTTGTGAGCAATAATTCTACTTCAGAGATTATTTTTCACTCTTGACAGCAAGTTTTAATGTCTTTTAAAATAAAATTAAGTCACATTCAACGCTTCCACTCTTATTCAATTGCAAGCTCCTTGAAGCGTTCTTAAAAATTACAAAGAATTTTAATCAGAAGCCGTCAGAAGCTCTTTTTCAACAACCTACTGCTACGCCTGTGAAGAAAAAGTGTATGATATGAATAAAAACGACAAAACGGGATGTTAACGATGGTAAAATGCACTTTGCAATCACAATCTTTGGTATCCTCAACAGTGTGATCTAACTTACGGCAATCACAATAATGAATATTTGCAATATTTATTAAGTTTACCCAAGGTAAACTTCTAGAAATTAGCATAAAAATTAAATCATCATTTCGTGAACAAAATGACAAGTAATTATTTTGAATCTGAGTCTTTGGCCTGTTTTAATGTACAGTTCTTGGCAGTCGCCGGTAGTTACAGTAGCACATTAATTAAAAAAGTTTGTTGTAGTTGAGATACTATTAGCGAATACCTGTGATTATGCTCTTTCACGAGGCTCGAAACCTCTTCCATACAGCTATAATACAAACGTATGGTTATGAACTTGTATTTACAGCTGTCTATCAGCAACTCACCACCCGACTTCTAATACTAGGTAGGGTAGATAAGTATGGCAATTTTTCCTCATTAATAGCAGATTTCGACACATCATGTGCCATCTCAAAAGTCAAGATCTGTAAAAGAATAAGTGGCTCTATAATGGTGGTCATGTTCGACACCGTCTCGTTCGTGACCTAATTAAGTTCGGTTCGTTTCATAGATTGTTCCAACTTGGTCGACTTCATGATTTCACAGAAAGTCTGAATGGGTTTTCTTTCAGCCCTTATTTACCTGCCTACGTATTCATTATAGGTACTTCATTACTTAGTTGTGGGAAATTAGTTTTCTGTTTATGAAGAACGGTAATTTTTCTAAACATCTTGGTTCTCAACTCGACCATATCTTTTTAATGCTATAGTAATTATGCTACTTGTTTTTATTAACATGATTCAAATAATGATCCTTTGTATAAAACATTCCTAGGTCAAATGTAATTATTTTTATCACAACAACCCAAATGAGATAAACTTTTTTCAGGATAACGACGCGTCACACCTACACGTGGCGCCCTGACAGAGGGTTTTCGATACAAATCTTAGATTTGCCTTTTCCTTCATCCTAACACGATTCTGGACTAAAGCAAAGCCGGCGTGACGGCCAGGATATTTATAATGCCTCTAAGATTTATGAACGCTTGTAATATTTGATTTTACCTTAACAAATATTTCGCTTTACAAAATCGAATGACTACTTACTTACATTTAATTTTAATTCTCGGAGCTTTCACATCATGGTTTTGGAAATTAGAAGGATATTTCAAATTCCAATTTTGTCAGTTCTTGTTATCATTGAAAATTCATGGTGTTCAGCGTCAAATGGATTAAACCACATAATATCGAATAAGTGGGTGATAGTTACCTTAATAGCGAAATATTATGATATTTCGCTATTTCCCTTAATTTAATTTAATTTAATTTAATAACTTAATTTCCCACGATATGTGATATGGATATGTCATATCACACTTAGTTCATGGGTATATGGATGATATTTTATGACACTAAATATCTAAACCAAATAATGTATGTGTACCTACGTAGCTCAGAAAAATTTTATGTTATAAAATAACTCTTTCTTATTCTTGAACTAATCCTTAAAAAACTTTATACTTTACTCAGTCTCAACTCGGGAGGTAAGTACTTAGACTATAGAGGAACACGGGAAAAACTACGCAAACATAATCATAACATGTAAAACAACCAAAAACGTAATATTCTCTTTAATAAAATAAACACAATACCCAGAATAGGTTTTAAATTTTCAAGTGAGTCAAAGACATTCTTTTGGTTTGAGGAGGTAGCGAAAACCGTTAGGACAGACGCATCTCAAGCACTTTTCTCACAAAGCCCAATTCGGTCGAGAGCCAAATGATGGACCATTCTTGTCTGCGTTTAATTAAGTCACGGACGTCACACAGTCCGGAGTGTGTCACTTCAAATCAGCTTACAATGCTGAAATAGGCTGAATCCTGCCGACAAAGATCGATGAGAGCATGCAATAATAAAAATCGTGGAAACCATTCGATCAAATTGATCAGTCTGATTTAAAAATTGCTGCTTTTTAGCCTGCAGGCACACTAGCTGCAGCCGTGGCCACAGCGACCAGTCTGGACCCCCTACCCCTAATATAAATCTCTCGAACTCGTTTTAAATCAAAAATATGCATCATAAAACTCTATTGAGTTAATTTTTTCGACCGGAAAATGTACCAAGTTGCTGTTTAGCCGACAAGTGCGCGTAAGGGCTTATTCTACTCATTGCAGTTTTCGAGTTACACTACTTAGTGAGAGTTTTGTACATAAGTTGCTAAAATCATCTGTGACACAGTGGCTTCATGCCCGTTTCTTTAGCACCAGGTAATCACGATCGGAAAGGAATTTCAAAACTCGAGTAGAACTCTTAGGCCGGATTGCTAACGACCTTACTTGAGCACGTTCCAATTGAAGTCTCCAACTATGCTTAACTGAGGACTGAATCATTTTACTTACGAGCTGAATTACGAATTTTGCTGGTAAAATACCGACCTCAAGCAAAGTTATCTCAATGATAACAGTGTGACCTTAATCCTCATCCTCATCTCATTTCTTATCATACTTGACGTCAACCGAGAAGTCACTTCACAATAAACAGAAAACATATTTTTACCAGTAAAAGAAAATCCCCACCGCTACACGCGCTACGCCGCGCGCCGTAATACTACGGCCTACGACGACGTAGGTTACGTTGTGTGTAACGTAACTAACAAGTGGTCGGCATGTAGTTTTTTTTTTTCTAATTAGTATAGGTTTCTGAAATATCTTTCTAAACAAATACGCTAGAGCTATTTTACTTTGACCAGGAACTTGTATGGGAAGTTCTTTGGACACAAGTCTCACAACAAATAAATTAACTTATTCAAAATAGTTGCCGTTGCTCCAAGGGAAGAGCAAAGTAACAACTTTACTCATTCCGCGTCGTATGAATTATTCCTATATTTCGTCACTAGCTATTAGGTAGATATGGTAGGTAGATACCTACCAGAGTGTGTTCATGGGTTTCGCGGAGCTCGATTCGGTCTATAAATTTACTTTGAGCGTCCTCTGCTTCTGTTTTAGAATGATTAGCGGAAATCTGCTTTGGACGTTTGGAATTATTCGAGTTAACTACGGGTATGATTTTTGGGAGTTTTGATTATGAATAATTTATTAGCAAGATTTAGAAAAATCAAGCAGCCTTTATAGGCAATTTGTTGTGTTTAAACCTATAATTCTAAACCTAATATTGTTCTAATGAAAGTCAAAAGTTTGTGTTGATTTTGTAATTAAATTACGGCGCAACAGCCGAACGGATTACAATATAATTTAGCAGCTGCCTCACCTACGCATATTTAAGTAAGTACTCAAATAGTCTGGAATATTGATCCAGGTATCACACAAGTGGGTACCTGTCACTACTTGTGTGGAGGCGGAAGTGTAATTTTCGTAGTTTTATAAAATGCTTACCTAGTACATACGAAGAAAACTCGTAGAGCCACTGCGCCGTAAAGCGTAGCCGTAGCACTAAAGTTTCAGCATACTAATAGACAGTTACATGCCTAAGTACCAAATAATGTTAGTTTTACACAAAAACGCAACACTTGCACATTGAAGCTGTAATGTTGCCGAGTTCCGTGATATCTATTATCAAAGGATCCGTAGAATAATTAGTCGCTGACTCTCGACCTGACAATAAGAAATAAAAGATAGCAATGATATTTTTTAACCCCCGACAAAAACGACGGGGTGTTATAAGGTTGACGTGTGTGTGTGTGTGTGTGTGTGTGTGTGTGTGTGTGTCTGAGGCAACGTAGCTCCCGAACGGATGAACCGATTTTGATTTAGTTTTTTTTATTTGAAAGGTGAATTAGTCGTGAGTGTTCTTAGCTATGTTTGATGAAAATCGGTCCAAGATGGCCGCCGCAAAATGGCGGATTAGGTACATAGTTTTTCACGACTCCCTCAATATGGGTATCAAATGAAAGGGCTTGACTAGTAGAATACTATATACACTATAATTTGTAAATCAAATATGACCGCCACCACAAATGGCGAATTATATGTTTTTTCACAACTCCCTCAATATGGGTATCAAAGTCGAGGACTTTTTAAATTTTTAATTTAATTATTTGTGTATAAAAAAGTACACTTCAAATACTGGGGTACAGTTTGTGAGGCATAAGGTTTTATTACCGCGACACAACCAGTTCAAAAATATGCATAGGTCCGAGTATTGTAGTGGGTATTTGATTTTAACCCTAAGTTTCATGTTTTTCTGTATAAATAAAGATGTTTTAAACGTGAAAACCACAGACAAAAGGTTGCAAAGTGCGTCACCTTTGCCTTTGCCCTACCGACACGGGTTCGAAACAGACCGAAGTTAAGGGCTTAATTTCATTAATTATGCTGCTTAATTTCATAACATTAGACGCGAAGGCTTTTACTGTCGGTCACAGTTTGGTTAAATAAAGCTTGGACCATAAACTGAAAGCAGTCGGAAACAAAAAGCGTGTCTCAAAAAAATATGCACGTTTTTTGCGTTAGTGCAACAAACTATTTTTTTATAAATTTTTACCCACAACTACTCAATATTCAATACATTTATTGCTTTCACAATAGGTACTAATTTTTTACCTACACTTATATATTGCTATTCATACAGATTTTTACAATATCGTCCCGTTTCTATTTTCAGCGTGCAGATCTTCATCCATGATTGACTGAGCAAGGTCACACATAGCTCATGCGCTATCGCAGTTTCGTAGGTTCCGAGCACAATCTTTTCAAGTCATTTGTAGTAATTTTGATGCATGAAGATGAAGGCAACCCGTCTTAGATGTTTGCCTGTGCTATAACAGCTGTACAGACGTATAACTACATTGTAGTTGCCCGTAGCCACTGCAATTTTTCGCTCGGCTGGCTCTAGTTCAGAGGACAGACTCTATGCATCTCCACGACGCGTAGGAAGATTTATTGTATTTTGTTTTGCATATAAAATGTAGCAGCCTGGTACCTAGGTAAGTGCATATATATAACGCAGGTATTGCAGTGTATTTACACGTCGTAAGTAACCGACCGATGTCCCTTGGAGCTATTAATAAAACTCAAAAATGCATTTTTTTTTATAAATATTCATGAACTTTACACACAACGCCCTCTAGTCCCAAACTAAGCAAAGCTTGTAATATGGGAACTAGATGGCTGATAGAATACTTAAATACTTTTTTTTTTAAATACATACTTATAATACATAGTAACACCCAGACATAGAACAAACATCTATGTTTTCCACACACAAATGTTTGTTCTCAGTGGGGATCGAACCCACGACCCACAGCACGGAAGGCAGAGCCGTTACCGACTGAGCTGTGACACCTGTCATCATTGGTTAGTTGGGCGCTGTTAGTCGATAGGTTAGTTTGCGCGGAGGAAGCTCAAATAGAGCGCTGAACTTTCATGCCGGGTACTAAAAGCACCGCCAGTGATAAAGAACTAGCCTACGTCGTCGGAAAAACTGTAATCGCAAATACTTAGGTACCATGAATTTTCTATTCGAGAAATTGTAACCTTTCAAATTCGAATTTCGGTCTTCCGAAACGGAATTTAGGTCTAATCTTTTCAATAAAGCTCGATAGTATCTTGATCAGTCTTTTGCGCGCCATAAGTAAAATGAATAAGACTGTAAACTTTGCTGTAAACCCTAAGTTTTGCACATAGACGAACCACAATGAACTCGTAAATAATATACAAATCTCGTAGAGCCACTACGCCGTAGCACATAGTCGTAGCACTCGTAGCAGTCACGTTTCAGTAAACAGAACGCGCAAAATTGTCTGATGGCAGTTAGATACAAATTCTTGCAAGATGGCAGAACAAACAGGGTCAAAATTTCACCATAACACAGAGTTTGAGTTATACAAGTTTTGTGCTTGGATTGCATGTCGAAAAGCGGATTATAGTAGGTTTTATTGAAGTCACGGCCGTGTAGTGAAGTACCGGGAGAGTTGGACATGTTCACGTGTCTCTAACCAACCTATCCAGTTCTCGAAATGCGTTATGCAAAATAAACGAATGTAAGTCAGACTCGGGGCTCTGCCTGGTCGACAGTAAGTGACTATCAAACCCAGGAATTCGATTGTTACCAAAACTCTCAATCAAGGCTGTTTCGGAACTCGGAAGCTGTCTAAAGATCTATTATCAGCAAATTAATTGCTTTTCTAGTGCTTTGGAAGTTTGGATCCACCTCACGAATTCAACCCTATCGAAGATAAATGTACCTGAGTCATAAATAAAAAAAAACTTGGTCTAACTTTGCTTTAAACATTAATTTTAGTATAGTAATTTAGATTTTTTTTCCTTACAGATAACCGCGGTTATCTACGACGAAAAACAATTCCTTTGAGATAACCAGTTATCTGAGAGGAAAAAAGTTCCTCTGAGATAACCAGTTATCTAGTCTTGGTTATCTGTCAGGAATAAGCCGTTATAACACATTATAAGTATAGCAGTTTAGTATACTGCTACTGTTGACTCTATAAATATTTTAAAATAAGTTTCACTTGTAAATTTTAATATTTCCTACTAAGTACTTATCTATGGCTTAGATTCTAAGCCATCAGGGTTCATATTGGAAGCTACTTCACTACTTGTAAGATCTTATGTACAATATGAATGCAATAAAGAACTTGAACTTGAAGGCGGAACTTATTCCATCGAATTCAAAATCTGCATGTTTTTATGAAAGGGTAGATTTGTTTATCTGTGTGAGTACGTAGATAGACTAGATAGATAGATATTAGTCGAGCTTCTATGTCAACTTTTCAATAGGAAGGCAAGACAATAGCTCAGACATGGCTATTGATGTGGGCTCATCGAGAAATTGAACCTTGTCTTCACAAGATAGGGTTGAAACTAGCTTGCGAGCTATTGTAAGGTTTTGATAAGCCTATGAAGGAGAATGGAGGGTTCTCCGCCGGTCAGGGATCCAGTCACTCGACCTAATGAATCGACGAGTTAGTTCGGTTTAGTTCGCTTTAAATTCATCCACTTGTTTTTTATCCTTATCACTTTATTGGCAAAAGAACGACTGTTTTTAGTGAAAATTATTGCTTAACTATGTCGTAAGTAGTTCATATTTACTTTTCATATAGTTGATCGAAGTTTACGTTGAATGAATTCACGGATTTAAATTTTATAAAAATGTCAAAGTTTCACAAAACCACAGAATAGATGTTAGACCTCAGATTATATGTAATGTTTTCTATATTCTAAGGACACAAAATTAAGAGTGCTTTGCGAATATTCTGCTTCATCAAAAAAGTGTTAGAAAAACAATAAAGACAAAATCTCAACACAAAAAGTAACAAGTAAAACCTACTTATTTATTATTATTAGTCACTGGGTATGATAAATAAAACAGAAATAATTTTCTTCGTTGTTTAATGCATCATGTTGATCATGATATTTTTTAGCTACTGACTGATGATGATAACAATGCGAGTGACTACAAAAATCTCAAAGAAACTACTATTAAAGTACTAATTTATTAATATAAATAACAAAAATATACAAAGTTATGCCACTCCTGTAGTGTCGGAACCGTTGCTACGTTATATTATAATTCTCTAGAATTTTATTACAACTTTTTAGATAGAAGACTTCATAAGAACCGATGTAAAAACGTAGTCACGTGTCGTCTTTACGGACAAATGCATCTACATGTACTGAAACAGATACATGGCGCCTAGACTAGAGAACTTTGAATGTTATTACAAACCTAATAATTTCAGTTCGTAATACATATTAAAACACCTTCGAATACCTACATCGCATTATATGGCTTGATGCCTTTGACCAACTAATATAGGTATTCAGTTAGTTGACAAAAGACAAAAGATGATGTTAGGAACTGCATTCGTTTTGCTATTATGTACTACATCCTACATCATTTTTTACCGAATTATTTCAACATTGTAGCAACGGCTTCTTTTATTTGGTTTAGAGGCGGCGCGAGAGAAGATTCTTTGTAATATAATTTAAGATAAAATAAAAATACCTTTTTACTATAAATAAAAATATCCAATGGTAACAGAGAATGTAATGTATCACTGTGCTTATGCTCTACCAGATTTTCTATATAATTTTGTTTTAAAAAACCACATCTTTTCACATCTGTTCTTTCGAATGAAATGTTTGATTGAAAATGACGTCTTGATTGATCCAAGATACGTTCAATGCTATTAGTTAGTAAGAGAACTCTGTGATTTTATTTATAGAATAAAATTAAATATGAGTATTGACGATTCGTGATCAACGACAGAAAATCTTGCGAACACGATAGGTGTACGATTAAAACTTAGTTTATAAAGTGTACAATTTCGATGATTTTAACCTCCAACTAGACAATTATGAGTATTTACTACATCTTAGATTCGAGAAAAGTATGTAAAGTTAAATGTTAGTATAATTAATTATAACTGATCAATATAAAATAAAGTAGTCATCAGTAGAAATTCTAAGAGGTTACAAGATAATAATATGCCTTAGAGTTAGTCTTACAATAGTTTGATATGGCAACCTTTCAAGAATATATAGTAGAAAAGTTCCTGGATTGCAGATTTTTCTTATTAAAACTTTATTTCAGATTTACAAGAGTTTAGTAAGTATCTAGAAAAAATCTAAAGAATATCAAAATACGAAATACTGGTGAAAGCATCCGAAGAGAATAAACAATTACTCGGTGTTCGTAAGGAAAGTGCTATTATAGAAATAATTTATGAATAATATGTAAATTGAGTGTTATTCAGTCATTGGTATTTTAAATGATAATAAAACTAACAATACATTACATACACCAAGTATAAACATGTCATCTACAAAGTTGTATGAAATTGGTATTAAAATAAATATTTTACTGTAAAATTGATATCACTTTGCATATTGCCACTCTTTAGCACTAAAGCTACGTATTCACAATGTTATGGGAAACTTACATCTATTTTATTAGTGTTTTTAGTTCAACGAAAAAAAAACATTTTAACAAAACAATACATCTACTTATGTTCAGAGAACGAATTTTCATAATAACTTATAAACATATTGCTATCTCCGTCTCATTATAAACGATACATCACTAAAATGCTTTGTTCTCTTCCTTTGCACATCGCAAATATGATATAAATAGACATTTTAGTTGAAGAGCCGTTTAAATATTAGACGAAGATAATATTACTACATACGAATCAACGATAGATACCTATTGAAAAAGTAATATGCAACCAAAACCGCATTATTAACTGTGATTGGTTGAAACCATTTATACATAATATTGCATTATTCTAATATACAAATATATTTTAAGCTACTACATCTATCAACTTGTTAAAATAACCTTTGGAAGATCGTTGACACTTTCACACTTTAACACTACCTACAAAACTACGATACAATTAAAATACGAATATTAAAACTTGCCCTTTCTTTTCGAACTCTGTATCAAATATAATTGGTATTATAAAACAAATTGTGTTATATTTTGATGTCAAATGTTTATTATTGTTTATAGGAATGTGTGAACTTTATATTCTTAGGGCGTCTTGCACCAGAATCACTAAACGTATTTAACAGCTAAATCGATTTAAATCTGACGTTTTTGTATGACTTGACAACTCGCTAAATACTATTTAAGAGTTAAACGCGTTTAGCGATTCTGGTGCAAGCCGCCCTTAACTTCATTTCTATCATCATTTGACATCAGACAATTCAAAATCCGAATATGGTGCATCGACAAAGCCTCTGGTGTTGCGGATGTTAATAGGCGACGATAACCGCATACCATCAGGTGGGCCGTAGTCTGTTTGCATAACCATGACATTAAAAAACCTTAATATTTAGACGTTTCTGACGACAAATCATTAAAGTACTTAGTTTCATTTTGTTCTTTACTTTAATCATCATTAAAAATTTATAAGAACTCGATACGTGGAATTTCGAAAATCGGGCTTTTTAATCCAAATTAGAAAACATATAACATTATAAAGGATAACATAATACTTACCTAATTGCATAAACATTATTAATGTCAAAGAATTACTGCTATTAAAATTGCTTCGTCAAGCTATTTTAAGCTGCTAACAGCAAGGTAGGTACATAGATTATATAATATACGCAATGGCGTTAAAAAAATTATTATCCTACAAGTTGACTTTTTACTCTTATTGTAATTCAGTTTGGAATGTACAAGTAAAAGTGAAGCTAAATTCATTCAATTCGTTTATTGATATTGCTTATTGAGCATGATATGGTTTTCGATAGGTTAAGAAATGATTTATTCAAACTTCTTATCTGCCGAATTTTGATTTGCGTCTGTTACTGAAGTAATTGTAATATCACAATAATTTTCTTAGATAGTTATATCAAATTCAAATTAAGTTTTACTACCAAATGAATAGTTAATACGATGGACGACGTGACGATTCAAATAGATACAGCTAACTCAAATATTTAGGCCTTGAAAACTTGTTTAAAACTTAACCTAAGAATAAGGGAATTATAGTTTAAATTATGTATAGTTTATTTGATAGCTATAAAGAACACATTTCAATCTAAATGTTCGAAGTGAGTTTAGAAATTATTAATCGTTTGGAATGTATCAATCTATTTTGCATCTAGTTAACTTAACCTAAGAATAAGGGAATTATAGTTTAAATTATGTATAGTTTATTTGATAGCTATAAAGAACACATTTCAATCTAAATGTTCGAAGTGAGTTTAGAAATTATTAATCGTTTGGAATGTATCAATCTATTTTGCATCTAGTTAACTTAACCTAAGAATAAGGGAATTATAGTTTAAATTATGTATAGTTTATTTGATAGCTATAAAGAACACATTTCAATCTAAATGTTCGAAGTGAGTTTAGAAATTATTAATCGTTTGGAATGTATCAATCTATTTTGCATCTAGTTAGATCCATGTATCTACATTTAAAAGGACTACTTCAAAAAACTGCTTCCACAACCAGAAAAACGGTGAACTCTTTCAAGAACAGCGTAAAAGGTTTGAATACATTATGAAACCTTGAATTTAGTTGTATTCGTTTCACTCGCGTACTTTGTTGATAAATACAAGCAGCTATTTGCCTCTTCCAACTTTCTCCTGCACTTTGCACATTGACTAAAGCTCAAGTCTCCTCCATACAATTACTGTCAGCATATCAGCTGCCAATTTCACATTCACAATACCTTTTCAATAAGAACGGTTTAGCGTCGGTCTCGTTTGCTTTCTCTATTTTTCTCAAAAGGAAAAAGACAAAAAACCTTGTCTAAACGATACCGAGACTAAACCAGACGTTTGATATACTTACAGCCTTTACAGGGTACAAGTTTAGTACGCATCTCGTACGTTGAAACTAGCGATTCTCGTTTATTCTAACGGTTATAGGGGATTCGTCGCGGCCTCTCCCGGGAGCGAATGGACGCGCGCAGAGAGGAGGTTGTGGAGAATAAACACTGCTGGCTTTGGGCTGCCTTCCATATCAAGCTCCTGTGAAAAAAAAAACTAATTTTTTGAGAAACATTCCCAGCTACACCAAATAAAACTTATTAAAGCTCAAGGAATTAGTAGACAGTATTAATAGTGTTGTTGTCTCTGAAGTCTAGCCATAGCGATTAGCTGAGGCGCGCGCTATTTTCACATCCTACCGGCTGCACCAATTTACTCAACTTATTTGAGGAGTAACTATGTCACGTCTCCGCAATGCCAGCAAGCTATTCTGTATTTTATACAAAAAAAACGCTAGGAACCAGGTTGTACCACCTGCGCCAAGTAAACCTGAGTGCAGTTGAGGCACTCACCACAGTATCGTCATCAGCGAAGTGCAGCCACAGCGCGCAAGTGTCATCATCGGCCGAAGCTCGTAACGCGTGCAGTGGACGGCGGTAGAGAGCACGCGCGCCGCCGCGGCCCAGCGAGCCGGCCGCCTCCCACACGCACACGCCGCCCGCGCCCAGCGCCAGCCGCGCACACCCGCCGCGGAAACGGCATCCTGCGAGTATTCATCACTCATTTGATGCATTGTGGATCAAATGACATAATACTCGATAGAAGCATAGGAGGGAATCGTCAGTGTGGTCCACTGTTGCAATGATGCAATGGCATAATTTTGCATACCCTTGGTATAATAATAATTAAGCATTACCCAACGACCGGGCTCAGTGGCGCGTCTTGGGAGACCTATGACCAGCAGTGGACTGATATAGGTAGATTGATGATGACGATGAATGTTAGGTCTGGCTGGTCGGCGGGGGTGCCGGTGTGACGTCACCGCATGCACTTACTGAAAGTGAACTCTGGCTGCGAGCGCACGGCGTGGTGCGCTCCGTCGACGAGCGCGCCGGCCACGGCGGCGAGGTCATGCGGCGTGTCGGCGCGCAGCGCGCGCACGGCCAGCCCCGCGGGGGTGCCGGCGCGTACGCCGAGCGCCGCCGCGCCGCCGCCGCCGGCGCCGCCCGCGCGCCGCCACCACGCCAGGCGCGTCGCCGCGAGGCTGAAGCATTCCGATGCGGCGCACCACGCTTCGCCCGACCATGGAGCTGCTTCATATAATCTGAAAATATTTTTAAACTATGAATTTTATCCATGCACATGTATGAGCTAGTTCAAACCTTTGACATTGTTACAACCAGGAAGTTATGAGAATGCTACAGTTTACCTAAGCTCGCGATCAGTAATCGCGACGAAAGTCGGCTGCCATCCTTCGTTATCGTCTGAGCTGTCCGATCCTCCTGAAGCGCTTATCTGCAAATTGAAATAAATTCTTGTAATTTGCCAGTCAACCAGCGAAGTACATGTCCCAAACAAAACTCGTTGAAAAAAGTTTTTTTTCATGGTAATCATCTGGACTTGGACGTTTCTGCCAGCGTCACGTCATTTTACAATTTAAACATGGGAGTCAAGGCAAGTTCTATAGCACCGACCAGTATAGCTAAAAGAAAGAGGTTCAATAGAATAGGGCGTCAAAAAAGTATTGTATGAGGACTCACGTGGTCTTGCGGCGGACGACGGGCCAGCCAGCCGGCGAAGCGCACGTCTCCAATCAGTGGGCGTAGGTGCGGGCGCGCGCGAGCAAGCGCGGCGCGGGCAGCACGACGCACGGTAGCGTGCAGCGCGCGATGCCAGCCCGCCGCCGCGCCCGCTGACGCCGCGCGGATCGCTAGCGCGTGCATCGCGTCAGGCGAGTAGATCTCTATTGTACGCTCCTCTGCAAACAATTATACCTGGATGTAGGTTCAGGGATTTTACTGAGAAACTCTGTTGCGAATTGAGCACACCAATAACAAGATGTCTTGTCTTGTAAATGTGACTTGAATTCATAAGTATCAGCTACAGATTGATAAAAATAAGCCTTTCTATCTGCAGTCTTGTCACTGGTGTGCGAACTCATAAGAAACAAAATAATTCTAAATAAATTCTCCACACCATATACATTTTTAGTGTGTCATAATGTTATTTAACATAGACTTTAAAAGTCACTGTACCTGGATCGTGATGGCGCAGGTTCTTAGCTATACAAGCCATCAGTAACGGCACATAGCGCGTATCGGCGCGGCGATGACGCGGCGATGGTGGCGACGGGGGTGCTTCTGCCATATACCCTCGCTGTAGCTGCCAGCCCACCTCGCTGATGATTGACGCCTTTCGGAAGTAAGGCGTTACTTCTCGCAAGTACTTCACTGGAGGAATAAGTGCATGTGAGCTTCATGACAGGTCTAAGATAACCTGGTTACTGACTCATATCATAATCACTGCTTGGCAGTATGAATAGATACAGTAGTGGCAGTACTTCCCTGGACAAACTCTTTCACAAAAAGTTCTAATACTACAAATGAGTGCTTGCAGGGCACTAATCCAGCTTATATTCATACCAAAATATTAATAAAAGACAGTGATACCTAGTGTTTTCATAATAAGATTTGAATTTATTCAAATAGAGTTGCACATACAATATTGCAACAGAATTAAACAGTACAGCTGTAGCTATTTAAGTTTCACCAGCGAGTTTAATAGACACAATTAGGGTCAATTATGAGTGCTAGCTAGCATCCATTCAACTAATTGAACCGACCAGTTTTCATACCAATGGTGCTATACACACAAACAACCAAAAAACCTATTTTTAGACTAAAATAAAAAAAAATAGCATGCAATTACTTGTGCTAAATAAACATACCTTCCAGTTGTACCATTTTTCCCGCTCTTTTCAAAGCCTTAACAGCTTCTTCATGTGTTGCATCTTTTAAATCTTCTCCGTTCACAGACAGAATAGCATCACCTACATACAACTGTTCTGTGAGGTCAGCGGCCATACCCTTGAATATTTTTGATATCAATATTGGCATGTTATTCTCTATCCCACCTTTGATAGATATACCTAAGCCATTATTATCTGATTTCACTACTTGCACTAAACGTTTCTGATTTGCAATAGCTTCGGGCACTTCTGTAAAGTCACTGTTGGGGGTCTCAACATTGTTATTGTTGAGAGAGCCATTGAGGGTGGTAGTGGCGTCGTAGCCATCGTCCAGACACACACTCATGTAATCCTCTTCGAGGGTGCAGTGAACCCGGTACCAAACACCACGCACTAACGTTTCCAGTAGACCCGAACGCGAACATGTCGCGTTGGGGCTATCGCTGCCCCCGCTAGACGCACCGTTTTCCACCATTTCACTTTGTTTACTCAATAGTTCTAAATAGATTCACTGGATGTTCGATTATATGAAGTGATACAGAAACAGATGTAAACGGCTAAACTCAGGGGCGGGCGTCATTTACCCAACAAACAATAGTTTGTTTATCGACGGGTTTACAGTCATCTTACAAACTTTTGTAAAAGACACATTGGTGAACAAAACAAATCACTCAATCAACAAGATAAACTCGCTCGCCTTGCCTTTGGCCTTCTTTGTGGCTCCTGTTTGCTACTGTTGGTGCGCTTTTTGCTTGCTTGCATTGCACATTACTTGCACAATCGATTTATTTCTTCTAGTGATGTGATGTGTGTGTTTTTTGGTTGAATCAATCAGTAACGAACGCATTGGATATAATGTATCTGTAATGTTATTTTTATTATTAGTAAATAAATAAAGTTCAGTACAGTCTTTTCGTTTACCATTTAGATGAGCATAATCCACTAAAAAACTCAATTAAGCCAATCAAGCCACGATACGAAACAACGCATACTGCCACGATGGCTAAGATTGATAAAGCAAAAGCAAAGCAAACAACTCCCTAATTAACATAATGTTATTTACAATAATATAAAGTTCATATACAACAATTAATAATATAGTCGGACGGACGACGCTAAAAAAGTCGAATCCTAGCTCGCATCTAGACATCCTTAACGCATTGCATCTGAGTTTGACATTTGTGTGTCGTTGACATTGACAGTAAGTCGAAGAGTGATGTTTTTTTTCATCGATTATGGGCTATCCTATAGGCCGATTGATACACTTATGTACTGACAGCCTACCTAATTATCTATACGCCGCCGTACCTATCTATTTTGGCAATACTTCCTTCTTCACCGGTCATTTTTAACCCCCGACGCAAAAACGACGGGGTGTTATAAGTTTGACGTGTCTGTCTGTGTGTTTGCTGAGGCAACGTAGCTCCCGAACGGTTGAACCGATTTCGATTTTTTTTGTTTGAAAGGGGAATTAGTCGGGAGTGTTCTAAGCTATGTTTGATGAAAATCGGTCCAAGATTCGGGGGTTTTTTAAATTTTAAGTTAATTACTTTTTCATAAATTCATAACTTACCTACTCAGATCTCTGCCTTTTCTTAAAAGATTAGTAAACTAGTATAAGTACGCCAATAACCACTGACATGGCAAATTCTTAGCAGCCCCAGCCACCGAACAGCCACAATAAAAAGAAGAATAAGAATGGCCGATGATGTGATGCCTTATGCCTTGGACGTGTATTCGTCCAAGCTTGATGCCTAATCCAGAGATTTGTGCTGTGATTGTGGCCGTAGCCATAATCTATTGATTTTCGAAAATTATGCGAATCGAGAAACTCGCAGTTCTTGTATGGAGAAAAATCGTTTGCAAACCTCCCGCTAATGGCCCCTGTCGAGACATGCCATGCCAAGCATGTTTTATGCCGGTACCGACATAAAACATAATATTATATAGGTATTAAGTAGGTACAGATAGGTAGCCTAGGTAAGGTTAGGTAAGTATTATTAGAACTATTTATATGTAATTGATACTATAATACACGAAACTTTTCAAAAATCATTTATTTTACACATACAATTTACTCACTAGGTAAAAAACTAAATGTATCACATACAAAAAAGTCTTTGGCAAGTACAGAAAAGTACAAATTCAGTAGTTGTAAAAGTAAGATATTTAATATAAAATGTACAAACTAAAATAAGACTTCTAAACAGGTAGGCGTTAGGCAGTTCGTATCATAATGTAGAATCTAGTACCTACCTATTGCTAATGTTAATGGAGAAAAATAAGGCAAACAATAAAATTAAAATTTGGTAAGTAGGTACCTACCTAAGTATGTTAGGTGCATAATGTGCTTACATATTTACATTTATGTAGGTCACCTACTTATTGGCAAATGTTTTCACTTTAGTTATATTACAATACAACCAGAAAATGTTGTTATTTGTCTGAATGGGTACTTATTGTAGGTAATCTCTATAGGTTTCCACGAAAACATAAAACATTAATTATACAACAATCTGGAATGACTAATGAACACATTATTTAGAAATTGTGAAACTAAAACCATCTCTATGAATTTTCATTTGTCTCACGAAACATGGGATATGCACACTAACTTTTAAATTATTTATTTCTTAATAACGATACTCTCAAAAGTTTGACAAATAAATCAATGATTTCTTAAAACTTACTCATTACCTACTTATAATATCCTATTAAACAACTGATTGGTTCATCAAATAAATAATTATCATATACATAGGTAGTACTTATTAAACTATAAACTTTAAGTACTGTACCTACTGTAATTTAATTGATAAAAAGTAGTAGGCATTATAAACCAAATCTAAATTAAGTACTAAATAAATATAAATACTAATGAATAAGTAATTAGTTAAATACATGCTACTAAAAGGGGACTAAAGCTTTAACATTAAAAAAAACTACAAAATTTAAAAAGACGGCAAAATTGATTACACCTAAATATTAAAAATCATTTGACATTTGAACAAAAAAAACAATAAGTATTAATGAATTTTTAAAGCTAAGGGGCAAGCATTGATCAATTGAACCTTATTCTAAAAAATACTCATATTTTAGGAGTACATACAGTAACGAATTACTGAATGCAACTTCTTATCATAGTGCTACTTTCTTATGTGCACATTTCAGCCAAGAATCAAGCTACACGAGGTAACATCTACACTAAAAACTTGCGTATGCGATGGGATCTATAAGAATGACAGACGCGTGTTGTAGGGCGATAATAACATGATTTTTTTAAACTACACCTAAGTACACAAGCTGTATTAAACAAATGGTCCTGGCGTCAATCTCAGGGTCTACGTGCACTGTTTTAACTGCTATATCTCATTGCCGTATTGTGTATTGGGTATTCTGACTACAGTTTCCCTGCCGATTCGCTCGTCTATCAACGAAGCTGAGCTGTGTTTCTTCGATTTCGGCGCGAGCGGCGGCACCTCGCTGCACGTGGACCGGTTGTCATCCAGCAGTATCTTTGAGCTGGAACTAGCTACGCTGAATTTTTTCAAGCTGCCCGTGGTAAGAGATCCGTTGGAAGATGAGCAATGGGGGGGTAAGAGTGGGGCTCTTTCTTGCAAGTCTCTCGTGGAGCCAGTGGGTCGGTGCATGCAACCACTACTGCTCGATTCTGACGGCGCCGTCATATCTGGACAACAGCCGTTCTGGATCCATTCTGTGATCCTGTAAATAATTATTGCTTTAAAGCGATTGCGGTAGTGGATACCATTACGTTACCGCGACCCCACATATCTCGTAGGTTCGCTTCGGATCTACCGTGACCCAAGTAATAATAATAATATTATTACGTGACCCAAGTAGTGTCTGATTAAACCGTCTCTGAGTACCTCCTCGGACATTCTCAGGAGCTTTGAATTACGAGGAGATATGAGGGAATGTCATCAACCTTGGACATAATAGTATTACTGCATTTCACCACCCATGTATTTTTTCAAGTGAAATTAATGTTAAACTAGCACCCACTCGCGTAGAACCCAGAATAAATTACCAGAGAATGCTGTTTGTGAATCAATAACGTTTATGGCTTGAATGGGACCACTATGTTTTTGATTCACAAACATCCAACACCCATCGTGTTTAATAATAGTACGATTCTATCTACCTGTTGACAATAGCTTCGAAGTTGGGCCTCCGCTGCGGAGTATGTTTCCAGCAGTCACGCATGAGCGAGTAAAGGGAAGCTGGGCAACCGGCCGGACAAGCCAGCAACTCGCCGCCACGCACCATCGATATCACCTCCTGATTGCTGAACCTGCAATGTACGTCATACTGTCTATCCTAAGATTGTGACTTCGAATTCGCTCGTGTACCTATGAATGACTATCTGGAAATCTTCACTGTCACCGCGGACGGCACAGGTGCTCTAGTAGTAGCAGGAATAGTAACCTGCTTTCCGATCCTAAGATCGTGACTTCGAATCCGGTTGTGAACCTATGACAATCTGAAAAAATATTTTAATCCGGATTCGATCTTCACTGTCAGCACGGTGGTAGGTAAAGCTCATACGACGAACATACATTTAAAGATCTTGTACGAGCGAACACAAATTCGCAACAAGGCTAGGTACCTAAGTACTACGGCACTAGACATTGCATGGTCACATCTCGCGTGTGTGCACCAGGCGTTAAATTTTACACCACAGAGAGATTATAATTATTATTTAGCTGATGGCTTGCGTGAACGGAATGCATGACTTGACAGCCAAATGAGTGAAAGTCTTGACTCAAATTGAAAGGAATATGCTGTAGGCATCGCCAGTTGCGCTACAGGTAGAAAATAATGATGAAAAGCTTACCCATAGTATGGTTGTAGCCCATAACTATATATTTCCCACAGCACCACTCCATATGACCAAATATCGCTCTCAGTAGTGAACTTTCCATACAGAATAGACTCGGGAGGCATCCATCTCACTGGGAGTAAGCTTTTTGATTGCACCTGAAGTAAGGCAAATAAAGGATAACAGATTTTATAAATAAAACTGATCAAAGAATATGGGTAGTACTTACTCTATAATAATCTGAACTATAAATATCTCTGGATAGCCCAAAATCTGATATTTTTACAACAAAATCATCTGATACCAAACAGTTTCTAGCTGCCAAATCTCTATGCACATAATGATGTGATGACAAATAATGCATGCCAGCTGCAATGTTCTGTGCTATGTTCAGAAGTCTCATTGGAGGCAGCCCCTTTCCTGAAGGAGGGGCTCTGCCCATTAAGAACTCGTGGAGATCCCCTCGAGCCATGAACTCAAACAGCATGCACAAGGGCTCCTCCCTAAGAGCCACACCAACAATACAAACTATATTATCATGTGTTAGTTCTGATATCAAGTCTATTTCCCTTCTAAAATCAGCCTGGGTCTTAGCAGAAGCGTTCTCTTTTAATGCTTTTACAGCTACAAACAATGTATCTCCATTCTTTTTCAAAGCCCCTTTGTACACCTTTCCAAAGGCCCCTTCACCTAACTCCTCCAAGAACTTGATTTGTGATAAAGAGTACTGAGGTATGCGAAGAATTCCATTCCCACGTGAGCTCTTTTGTTGAACCAAATGAGGCTGGTTGACATTGGAGTTATTTAGCAGCTCACTCATTTCTATAGGTGAGTTCAATCTTGAATTGCCATAGATATTCTTATCAGCATTAGGTAAATTGATATCTCTTATAGTTGCTCCATTATTCTTCTGTCTATGTTTATAGCAAAGACAAATAGTGAACCCAACAATAATAAGTGTGATTAGAAGAAACACAATGACAATGTAGATCCAAATCTTGTGCGCACATTTTGGTATGTCACATAGCTGTTTCTCAGTTTTTTTATCTTTTCCATCTGTTACGCACCAAGGTTGTGATTTAAGACCACCAGGGTTCCTGCAGTAGCTGTGCCTGCCAGCTAGTTCCGGGTAGTCCATGACTTTTACATGCCATTGCTTCGACCACTCAATACATGGCATGCCATTTTCTGCCAAGCTGACCCTGCCAAGATATCCACTGCCATTTTCCCAAAAGCATTCATCATCAGACACCATCATTGCTCCAAGATCTATTTTAAGGCAGTCGGGATCATCTTCAGGTAGATCTTGACAGTCTTCCAGTATCAACTGTTGTCCAATTTGTGGGTGTCTCTTGGCTATTGCATATTCCTTTTGGCATAGTTCATTTTCCAGAATTTCACAATCTTGCTTACAGACTCTTTTCAGGACAGTGGAGTTATGTCTGTAATCAAACAGTTTCTCTGTGTTGTTTTTGGCATACATTGGTGGAAGAATACCATTAGGCAAGTTTTCAAACACAATTTCAGGTAATTCTTCATTGTAGTCAATACTGCTTTTGTCTTGTGAAAATATTTTTCTAGCTTCCTTGAGGAAATGGCTGTTGGTCTCAAAAGGGTTTCTGCAGATAGGGAAAGTTGAGTAGCACAGACTAGGTAGAGCAAACCCTTCACAGTGAGAACTAATATCATTTGAGTACTTGGTGACTTGAATAGCTTGCATTAGCTTTTCTTCTAGGGCAGCTTGTGAAGAGTCATATGGAATGTAAACAAAATGAGCTTTTAGATGTGTGGAGCACACTTTACCCACATACTCTTGGCAGATAGGCTCTAGCTTTTTTGGTGTGGCTGAACTTTTATTTTTCTCTGGATATTGTGTTTTTATATTCTCAGAGATGAGATCAGGGGTGGTCATAACACTAATTTCAAGTTCATTATTGACATCAGGAAATAGTGATGTGTATGTTGGAATTTCAAAGTTTTGAATAGCTTCATCACTTTCTACTATCAGTTTCGCCGTTTGCTTCTTTTCAAAGTTTTGTTTTATGGTACAAGTGTAGTTGCCTTCATCACTTGGATCAAGGTCTTTTAACTTTAGATTAGTACCTATTGTACCATTAGTTTTATCTATTTTTGTTGTTATCTTCACTTTTTGTGATTCTGATAATGTTATGTTGTTCTTAGACCAGTAAACCTTTACGTTTTTTAGGAGTGCCTCTTGAATATGTTCTGGTGGTAGGGAGATTTCTATGCCTTCTTTATTATTTGTGTATTTCGCTACTTTTGTGTAATTCATGATAGCTTCGCATTTGAAGCGGACATCTTCTCCGCAAGATTTGGTGATGACTGATGGTAGAGTTTTGGAAAAATAAATATTTAGATTTATATTCCATCTCTTCTGTTCCGATGACGAATTTACTTTTAACGAGGGCTGGGTGTCTTTTTTATCTAGATCCAAAGATAAGCTCTCACAAAAACAGATGCACAAAACAATTACACGGGTGTATTTCATGATTAGCACTTTCCATCACACAGCACATTCACTTCACCTATTTCACACAGTTTATGAATGAAAAGTTTTATTCTATTGATGCAGAACTATAGCATAGTTTATCATTTACAATAATTCTTTTAGAAATAAATTATAGATCAGTGAACAATCAACAATCCATCCAAACGAAAATGAAAAATCGACAAACTCGTCTACGCTATACGCTATCCACACCACTCGATAACAATAAATATGTCATGTCATGTCACTGTCAAACTGGTCGAATGACAGTTATGACAGCCTTGTTTGGCAGTTGATATTAGATGCATGTAAAGGCCACACCCTACTACCACAAATTAAAATAATGTCGTTTCGATTAGTTTTGCCATTCGACGCTAGATGTCGGCTAAAATTATTTTCTATTCTCAAGATACCTACCTATCTCTCCTTCCCTTCTCGTATAAAAAACACATTGGTCTAAAAACATTTTATTCAGTTAATTTTTTTATACATTTATCTTTCAAAACTACTCAATCATTCAATGGTAGGTACCTGCCACATCTTAATTGGTATTTCATATACCCCTACCGTTTCTAGCAGAATGTAACTTGTAAAATATAGGTACTTAGGTAGATAACTAACTACTATAAGTAATCATAGCACTTCGGTGGGTTAGCTTGGTCAACGACTGTATTCTTTTGTATCTACTCCAACTCTTCTTCTAATTCTTCTTTTAGGATGAGTCCTCCAAGCAGTGATGTGTCTGGAGGTAGCCACTCGCAGCTAGTATCTTCCGATGAACACACCTATAAGGCAAAATAATTTACTTAGGTAGTTACCCTAGCTGAACCTGAATAGATTTGTAATTTTATAAGTGAGGTGGGATGGGCTAGGTACACCTACTTAGTTATACCACTACTAGTATTATTTTACCTGTGATATACCTATGGTTGACAACGGAAATTTATTAAGTAGACCGTATCTGCTATTATTTATTCCGTGTTATGGACCATTATTGTAATTTTTGGGGTGCATTGCATTACGTAGATAGTTTGTCTAGTGGTAGCGTAACGGCGGCGCACGACGTGATGGTCGTGGGTTCGAATGCATGCGCATTGCACACCTATATGGGCCATGTCTGAGGAAAACTGAAACTGAAAAGTCGTCTACAGTAGAGTAAATCTAACCTGGCAGTTGCAAGACGCTGCTTCAACGTAGTGGAAGATCTCAGTGCCGGGCTGGACGTTAGGATCGCAATTCTTCAGCTTCACAGAGGCGTGCCGACGCTCATCGTGCAAGCACACTGGGTGGTGGGACTCCTTGTAGGGAAACTGCCAGTCGGATATCTGGTGAAAATGATGCTGTTCTTACGTACCTACTTAGTTACCTATACCCTATTATTTCGTATAACGAGACCGACTAGCTACACCATGGTCGACAGATCAAACGTGACGTGACAAACGGGTTTCTTTATTTCCAAAAGAAAAAGAAGCTACGGTAAATAGTGGATTTCATAATACCTACCTACCATCAGCTCAATCTATACGTTCTAGAAACGTATTTTCTCTCTTTCCGATCAAATCTCTACGTTTTTCATACCTCGTAAGAATGACAGTATCCCCAGCAGGTCATGATCTTTACATCGTCCCAGCAGCGGCGTCCGTTGAGGTCCGTCTGCATCGCTTTATGCAACTGACGTTTCAACTTGCAGCGACCGTTATTCGATGCGCTTGCACAGATAACACTCCAAATGATCACCACTAAAGCCACTGACACCTTTATTTTATCCAGTTTCCACATTTTTCAAGACTGTAAAAAAAGACAGCAATCAAAAATATAATACGAGTATAGAGTAGAGAGCAAAGTTAGAATCAAATAAAATTAATTTTAAAAGTACCTATCACAAAGTTGTTTAGGACTTAATCTTGTTGAAAGCGTGTCCCAAACTTGTCTGGTAGTTCGAGATGAAAAACTGTTTTTATAAAGGGAATAAAAAGGACGTCAAGCAAGACATTCCTTTCAGTCGAGTTCACTTCATTATGGGACACAAACCATTACCTTTGTGAACGCGCCATTAAATAAAACTGGGACAAAAATAGAAAAAAATGTCTTCTGGAATATAATTAGAATATTATTTCTATCTTCTGTCTGCATTGTATTGTATTACGCACACGATGTCCTTTGATTCTACCGTACCTAGCTACTTTGGGAAAAGTCAATGCGCTTGTTCCTAATTTGATTTAAAAATACAAATACTGACTGGCTAAAGAAGCGGCTGCCTACATAAAGCATAAAAAGATTGTGAATCTCCAAGAAGTAATTAATAGCGGTGTGCTGATATCACCTCGTTTAGCGTTTGTGGAGTTCACTCTCGATAAATTTATTTCTTTTCATGGAAGTGATGTCGCGGTGTGACCTATCACAAAGTTAGGCTAATTGCAACAAATTTGTCGTTCCAATCTTCAATCTCAGTAAATCACTGAGATACGATCTACAGGGTGTACCTAAAAACTTTCACTTTAGAAGTCTAGACCTAAAGACTCATATTTTGTAGAGTCCTACAGTTACCATTTTTAACTTTGACATAAACGAAAAAAATATTAAAAAGGTTTATCGTTCATAAGTAATGGACTCTTCTGTCTTTTATGAATTCGAAAAGGAGACTAATTTTAGTCCCACCGAACTCTTCAAAGATGCATTGATTCACTTTTATGTAAATGTTGTGAAGAGTGTGACTCATTTTACTCGCTACTTTAGGCAGGGCCATTCCTCAGTCGCTGCAGTAAAAGGCACATTGTGAACGACCATATTCGCACTGCCCTTTTTGGTATCTTTTGTAACTTATTGCTGACAACTGGTAATGCAAGCCCTTTCATAAAACTGGCTAAGTGCAAGTCGGAGAATAAAAAAAAAATATAGCTACATTACTTAGACTACCTGACAATTACCTCATAGTCCCATAACCTCATAGACCCAGGAATATGCCTAACCTAGGAGTCGTCTTTTTGTAGATAGCTCATCTGATCTAAATCAGCAAAATAAGTTGACGGAGGTCCTCGTCCTCGCGATCATTACATACTACTATATAGGTACCTAACAGACACAAAATAAAATGGACCGTTAGATCCAAACCTGCCTAGGGATTTAATAGGTAGGTTCAGTCGGCTACATATCAATTTATCAACAGTTCGAACTTTGAACTTTCAAATTATAATAGTTCAATGTTCAAATAGTGGATAGGTTGATGTGTAGCCGACTGTACTCGTCAGTTATTGGTTAGAAGTCGGGCGTAGAGTGTATTATGCGTTGATGTCTTTTGTATGGGAACCATTATCTTGCTTCCTTTTCGGGTTCCTTTCCTTGTCAATAGACATATTCGTCTGTACCTATGTTTATCCATAGTTGGTGCAGTCATTCATTGAGTATTTACAGCTATGTTTAGAATATGGTGACTTTTTTAATTTCTACCTACCTTTGGTCTTAGTTACCTATTTATGAAAAATAATGCCGTTTCATCCAGGTATTATTAAATATTAATGTTTAGCTACTTTCGATGTTGACTGTACCTGACAATGTCACAATTATGCTAATGGCAAATATCACATACATAAAAATATTGGTAACCCCTAAAACTAACTTCTATGAATATTTCGTTATTCTTTTTTATGATTTTTTTTATAAGTATTTTAAAAGGGGTTAAAACACGTTTTGGTATAGAAATACCGTTTACTAGTTTAAGGTTTGTGGTAAGCGAGCTAGGCATTGTGTTCAAGTCAATTTGCTACAGCTCCACTCATAAGGTAGTGAATTGTAAGTTCCTAAAGCCTTCTTCGGAGTACAATCATCGTTCTATGGCGTCGTCGACTCTACTTCATTTATATGAACTTACCTATTTAGAGTACCTAGGTAGATACCAATAGGTATTTAAAGGGTCGATGCAAAGATTTAAATAGTCAAGACAACTGTATTTAAAACTTATAAACGGAACATTTTTACAAACCTCATTATTACGTTTTTTACATATTTTTTATACGAGGTTTTCAAAGGTGTGTTGATTGCGTAGCATTCTGCAGTTTTTTGTTAATTTTTGAAAAAAAAAAAATTTTTTCTTTTTATAGTGTTGTTATTTATTACTATGAACCATCCATTACATTACTCAGATAAAATTACTTCTAATTTTACAGTAGGTACCTAGGCTGCCTAACTAAATAAAGCATTATAAAACGGCTTATAAAACATCCTTAGCTCCTGTAATTCTTGAACAGTAAAGGAGGAATGCGTCATTAAGTTCATAAAATTTAGAGCATGAGGCTGTAGAACCTGCCCAACGTTATTTACCAGTAAGCTCGCGTTGAGGTAGCACCACAGGCTCTCTCAAATGTTCAAAAAAGTTTTTGTAAAAAAGTTTCCGTAAGTTTTGATTTATCGGTGCAGCCTGTTTACGTAGGATTGCAGTCACTGCTATATTGATTTTACAATGCGTTGAGTCTAGCATCGCTCTAAAGGCACGCAAATGTTTTTAATAATATTTAGCCTCGTGATCATATTTGGTGAGTTTCTTGAAATCCGTGGTGTAATTGTATGTAATTAATTATTTACCTACCATGTTTAAATTACTAAGTTTAGGTATGAGGACCTAGCAGTACGTAACTAGCAGTTCTATCAAAAGCATATTTTTGTGGTCTTATTCGTATTGGGTTTTAAAAACTCAATTTGTTAATCGACTTTTGAGACTCGTACTTAGTTTTTCCGAATAAATATAGTAACCACAACGGATCTATGTCTGTCTAAAGTATCTGCGCAGAACCCATTTTTAGGTCTAATTGGAGGTAAGCAAATTTTTCTGTACCATATTTAAGTCTGTTATTTACCTTTACAGAATGCACAATACCATTGAAACTTCAGAGGTTGCACATACCATCATACGTGCCACTTGGCGCGCGTGCTTCACTTTCATGTCGCTGGCAGCTGGGCCCGGCTGACGTGCTCTACTCCGTCAAGTGGTACAAGGACGGCAAGGAGTTCTTCCGGCATGTGCCGCGAGACCTCGAGCCGCGGAGGAAGTTCCCGCTGCCAGGAGTTGACGTAGAGGTAATGAAATGTAGTGCGAAGAACAAGGCTCTACCAGGTAGAGTTGCTATCTTTGTTTTTGAAAAAGATGAGTATAAAGTAACTGACGGACAGTGTAATCATGAGATTAGATAGATAGATTTTTCTCTTTACAACCTATGTACAGCTTTAAACTTACCATAAAAATTAACAAAATAATACAATGGGCGGCCTAATCGCTAGTAGCGATCTCTACGAGGCTCACTCATGAGATGGTGAAATATGCCCTAAAGCTCTTAAATAAATCGCTAAGTAGCGCTACTTTACATAACACATTTGGGAAAGAGTCATTTTGAAACTGTCAAGGATATCCCGTATTTTCTTTACGATACTTTTAAGCAGAGCGCCACAGCTCCAATTTTACCTAATTTGGCTCTAAAAATAATAATATTGTTCGATTTGCGTCTATGTATGGAAAGAATAAGAAAAGTTGTGCAAAAATGATCTTAGATTTCAGTGTTATGTTATTTAATTATATGTTCGGCAGGAGTTCAATTCTTCTGGATCCCACATCGTTTTGACGCCGGCTCAGTCGGAGACGGGCGGGAGGTACCGGTGCGAAGTGTCTGGTGAAAGACCTCTGTTTCTCACTGTTTCAGAACACGCTGATATGACTGTCGCGAGTATGTATTATTACGAAACTAATAAAAACTAACAGTACGCACAGCGGATCTTTATCCCTCTGAAGTTAGGTGCAACAAACGATTACGCAAGTTCCGCTGCAGAGAAATTAGCTTACCTCCAATTTCACCTAAAAATGGGTTCTGCCGCAGAAGTATTTGCGCAGAACTTCTGCGCAAATACTTCATAGGGACAAAGATCCGTTGTGACTAGGTACTGTAGTTTTAGCATCATTCTTCCGAGTATTATTGTGGTGGTTACTCTGAAAAGTCAAATATTAGTAAACGACATAAATCAGTGTTCCTTAAAAAACTAAATTGTTGTAATTTATAAAGGGACATAGGTATGTTTTTCATGACGAGCTTTTGCCAATAGCTTACCCCGCGCTTTCATATGCTGTTACAGGTTATAATTAGCCATAACCCCTAATGCTAATTTGTAAAACAGCATGTTACTTCGACTGGTGTCACCAAGATATAGAGGTTTGTTCTACGTCGGGTGTTACTATGTATCTAGCAATCTAGTTCCTTTGCTCTAAGTTTTGCTTCGTTTAGGACTAGATGGCGTTGTGTGAAATGACAATGAATTTTTTTTTAATTTTTTTCCAGTTCTTCCCGAGCATGGTCCATCACTATCGGGACTCAAGCCCAAATACCGCATAAAGGAACGCTTGCGGGTGAATTGCACAAGTGACAAATCTCGACCATCAACGCATCTGGCGTGGTATTTAAACGGAGAACCATTATCAGATCTCGCGCCTTCTTACTGGTCCGAAAATGGTTTGGTCACCACAAGTCTGATTCTAGACTTTGAAATTGATGCGATGCATTTTAGAAATAACGTCATTAAAATTAAAGTGAGTAACTAAAAAGTCTAAAATTTCAATTTTTTTTTATAAAATTTATTTTGTTTTTTTCTACTTTCAGTGCCTTGCTACAATACCCAACCTTTACTGGAGAAGCAACGAGGAGACTGCAGTGCTGGATGAAAGTAGAGTCCATGAACGTTTAGATAAACGAAACACTATACCCACGAGATCAGATAGAGCTCATGCCAACTCTTGGAATCCGGGATGCTTATACTCGACGAAGTTTCTTGTGTATTTTGCAATGTTTTGTAATTTCATGATAGGCAATTAGTTAAACAACTAAAGTGAAATTACACAGCTAAATAGCTCAAATTAAAAGTTATCTTTGTTTATCATAATTAATTATGTTTTTAGTCTTCCAAGCAGAATAAAATAAAGTTGGTAGGAACTTGAAAAGCTAAATGTGCATAATATTGTCTTATCTTTGCAGGGTGTAAACTAACAATCAAAACCGGATTTCTAGTATCCGTTTTTGATAGTAAGGACTGAATACCTAGGTACCTACTTAGTTTGAATGGCTGTAGGTAATATTCTTTTTGTACGCTACATCCCGAGAATTTGAGTCTCGTCTACTCCCTATAAATTGATTAAGAAATATTTTTTTTTATTATATTTCTATAATTTTACTAAAACCATATTCATAACCCAGATAGTGAAATTTGATACGGCTTGATTAATAACTCATTACATTTTATTTTACAAAATGTGCAAAATCGCAATTATTTATCAAACACTGTCATAACATTAATCGCCATAATCAGTATTGTGTCATGGTAACTATAGCTATTAATTGATTTAGAAATTTATTTCAACCTCTTATTTTATAAAAAAAAATAAGCAATTAACCATAGTAGTACTTAAGTAAGTACCTAATTACTATGTTTGTTTTAGTTTGCCGAGGCCTATTGGAGCATCATCATAATATGATGATACTCCATGATGCTGATATTATCAGCCTATACTTAGTCCATTGCTGGGCATAGACCATAGTAGAAGACCAAGTGATAATAATTTAAAATTTTAATTTTAAAAAATTTTAAAATTTAAAACCCGTCACTTTATGTCATAAATTATGTTATTATGGTTCGACCACTGACATCGAACATTTTACAATTAAAATAACAAATAAACGCACAATCTCTGAAGAGATAAAGCATCATACGATTGTAATGTGGTGGCAAATGTACTTCATTATTTCGAATGAAATACTTAGCTCGTTGTCAGCTGTGAGAGAGGCAAAACGAATTGTGTTTGTGATTGAATTGAGAGTAAAAAGGTGATAATTAAAAAATATTAATAGACAATGCTACATAAATCAGCGCGTTTGCGGCCAAAAAATCACTTGATTAAAAATTTGGTTTATTATTCAAGCACAAAGGTGAGAAACAATTATTATTTAATTAAATATAAATTTAATTATTTACAAAAATTCAGTGCCCACACGACGTAGCTTTTTCGCTTTTTATTCAAGCTAGTTTTGTAATAGCATTCCCCCTAATCCAAAATTATTTTAATTTAGCAAACTTGTAGGTTAGTCCTCATCTGAAAAAATTGCGAAACCTCAGATCAGAAAAAACACATTTATTATTATTACTATGGGTGTAGTCGTTTTACTATATTAAATATGACACAAAGGTTAATTAAAAAGTTACCAGACAGTAACAAAATTATTCCCTTCTCGTAGCGAGCGCTGTTTCAGCGACAGTTCAGTACGATATAGGTAAGCGAACCTTTTCTTGATAAACCGAATCAAAAATAGGTTTTTTGCTTCTCAATTTCCAGAATTATCCTTGAAACCGGTCACCATCACGCAGTTTATCACACACTAAGGTCACGGCATGTCATTTGATAATGCACCCTTCATACATCAGTTTATGTTTGTATATGTCAGTTTTTCCGACAATGCAAAACACGTCGTTAAAAATATGTTTTTGACAGATATCTTGCTAGCGGGTAGTGTAGGTAATCCCACTACTATTATAAATGTCAAAATTTAGATGTTTAGATGTGTTTCATCTAAACTTGTGTTTGTGTACACATCGAATCTAACTATGCGATTTTTTATGAAATAACAATACTAAGACGTATTCTATATAAGCTTTCGATCTCTTTCAGGTACAACCTATCTTTATAGGGTTAAGCTTTTCAACAGGGGCTTTATTTAAACGTTGGCCGTTTGAGCACTGTTACGTTATGATACTGATTTGTTATATATAAAAGACAGCCTGATTTTGTTCGAGCACTTGACATATTTAGCGTGCCATTGTTTTATCTTTCACTATACAGCATGTTTGTATTACGTCTTTATAGTAAAGGTATAGTACTTATTTGGATTGTCAAATCACTTACCTACTCATAATAACCTAAAAACTTAGTTTTGAAACTCGTAAACATCGGAAAATACCCCCTAGGGAACATTATCAGTTCTTATCTGCCTAATAAATAAGCCACAAGTTTATGTAGGTACAATAATGATGTTGCTACCTCATGTGGTATATGCCCACGTATTATAGATAGGTACTATGAAAGTAGGTAGATAGTTAGTACCTACATATTTATCATTGATTTGTTTTGTTACCCTACTATTGACACAGGCTATCTCCAAGCTGTGAAATGAAGTGCAAAAAATAATTCCATTTACGTTTCAAATATTATGTTAGAATCAGAATGAGAAAATCAATCAGAAGGATTATTTAAATATACCTACGCGGTGATTACAGATGCCAGTTCCCCGCGACAGCCTTTAAATTATTTAGGTGTAGCAATCACTAGAGAATTGGTTGCATCTAGGTAGTAGCTACCAAATTCAGGAAGTTATACAGATGTATCTACGCAACTATTAGAATCTGGTTACGCTGAGTCTGCGATTAAATAAATGGGTTGTAAATGGTGAAATACTTAGTAACTTTGTGGACATTCGAGTATGTAATAAAAATCGTTTTCGTGATTATCAACTACGTTTTCAAGTTCTTTCGTGGTCAGACGCTACACAGAAATGGCACTTATCAATATTAAGGTCGAAACAGCCCAAGGATGTGCGTTTATGATTATTATATCTAATTGTTTGTTATCCTTATCATACAGTTTCGCATTATTAATCACGAGCAAGATAAGTTAGCTATTTACCTACATTAGCTACATCAGTAGATAAAACGTTGCAAATAAAATAACAATAAAATTGATAATTTATTCCAAACACAAAACGTATTTTTTATTTTAGCTACGTTTAATTTTCGCAGTTACTTCGATGGTATGTGTTTTTGCCGAATCTGATATAACTCTTATCGTTTTTGCAAATAAAAGTGATTGCTATACAAAATGTAAGCAACCTACATGACCTACGTATAAAATATTTTATTTTAAAGATATTTAGCCTGCACTTTCTTGGTATTTTTTTTATTTAAGTATACTGGAAAAATGTAAATCCTAAACTTACTGTAAGTATAGAAGTTCCTAACATTCTGATAAACCAAATCTCCTTCAAACATCATTAATAAAAACTCATCACAATCAGGTACCTTTTTTATGTACTCAAAGCTCCAACTTGTTGTACAGAATAGAATAAATACAGAACCGACAAACAGCACTCCAGCATAATTTTATTGAATGTTATTATGTCTAGTCTCGGAAAGTGATTGCCATCCGAAGAGAAGACCAATCAGTATGGGAGAGACGAGCGCCGTTCTCACCTTCCAACGTGAAGAGCTTCGTAAGGCAAGGAGTCAAGGTCATCGTGCAACCTTCAAACCGTCGTGCGTATCCAATGCAGGTACACTTACATACACGTATTTGTTTCTTGACATTTTATTTAAAAATATATAGATATTCTCTACTTAAAATATTCTTGTCAATGACATTTTTATGTCAACGAAAAGATATGAACAATAGTCATAATGGTGATTTTAACTAGTGGAGCCCATAGTGACAATTAACACGAATATGACGATATTGACTTTTGAGCATGCTGTGGCCCGTAAGTATTGAGTATAGAGCTCGGACGAAAAATCGTACAGAGCCATGTAGGTACTTAGTGAAACACCAATAGTTCTTCTGAAATATAGTCAGACCTATCAATTGTTCTTTTGAGGTATCAGCAATAATTTTGGTTTTACACTGAGAACTTTAGTAAACAAATATCAAAGTACCAAAATAACTAACTTGTAGCAACATTTCCTCCCGGGATTTGAAACACCATGCTTTTTTTATTGCTCCAGTCATACGTAAGCGCTGGAGCAATCATCCAGGAGGACATCAGTGAAGCCAACGTCATCTTCGGCGTGAAGCAGACCCCGGTTGATCTGCTCATCCCTAACAAGACGTATTGCTTCTTCTCGCACACCATCAAGGCGCAGGAAGCTAACATGCCCATGTTGGATGCTATATTGGCCAAGGTAACATAGCTAACAACCCACTACTCAGCATCAAGTGGGCCATCAATTTGTTCCGTCATTTTTCTCATAAAAATATTAAGCTGGTGGTACTGTATTTAAAACTTTCAGAACATTCGTTTGATCGACTACGAAAAGCTGATGGACGGGAAGGGCAACAGAGTAGTGGCATTCGGAAAATACGCTGGTGTCGCTGGCATGGTCAACATCCTCCACGGCTTAGGACTGCGCCTACTGGCTCTTGGACATCACACACCTTTCATGGCAAGTAACATTTACTGGTTGCATTAATTATCCCGTAAATAAGGTGTATATTAGCCTATGAACTCATGGAATCTCTTCAACCGTTGTACAGCAGCTTTAAAGAAAAAATACCTTGGACTATACAAACTGTTAATCATTCACAGCATATAGGACCAGCCCATAACTACCGAAACTCCAGCATGGCTCGCCAGGCGATCCGGGACGCGGGCTACGAAGTCGCGCTCGGAATGATGCCCAAATCTCTAGGTCCTCTCACGTTCGTGTTCACTGGATCTGGGAATGTTTCACAGGTGCGCTACTTACTCACTGCCTTTAACTTAATTTTTTAATTTGTGAAAGGTCCTGATACTTTTTTTACATTAGGAAGATGTACAATTGAAAGTAAAGAGTTTTCTTTCAGCATACCTTATTAGAGGATAAATTAAGCTAATCAACTTTGTGCTGGTATGATTGGACGTGCCTCTAATTACCCCCACTTCCTTGGGTAGTAGGTACCAAAGATCTTCAGTGCCAAGAGCTCTGAACATGGGATCTTAGGTTTTTTAATATGTTATGGAACATGATGTAGCATTGAACTTCTGAGTAATATTATATTTTATTTCATTTTATTTTTGTTTTTAGGGAAGCCAAGAAATATTCCAAGAGCTACCTCACGAGTACGTACCACCAGAAATGTTAAGAAAAGTAGCTGAACATGGAAGTAAGTAAATACAAAATGCAAAACTCATTAGTTAAATATTAAGTTATATTAAAGTAACTTAATTAAAATTTGCATTGGTATAGGTCCCAACAAAATCTATGGATGTGAAGTTCGTCGCCGCCATCACCTTGAAAGGAAGAATGGCGGTGGATATGACCACCAGGAATACGAAGAACATCCAGAAAGATACATCTCTACGTTTGCTCAAAAGGTAACTTGCGACAAAATTTAAAATAATAAAAATTTCAACTGATTGTATTCCTTTTCTGAAGCTAGTTGGTGGTAATCTTTTTGAAAATTAGTTCTTTTGTACTTAGGAATTTGAAACGTAGGATTCTACATGATATGATATGAAGTAGCAACTAGACAGATGACCTAAATATTTGGGGTCACTAAGCTATCACACGTTATGACGTTCCGGCTTCATAAAATACGATCATTATGACGAACGGGTTTTTATCGGTTTAACACAACGGGTTTTTATCCCTCAGAAGTGAGGTGCAAAAAACGATTGCGCATGTAGTAGGTACTGTTGTGCGGAAAAATCCGCCTCTTCCAATTCGACCCAAAAATGGGTTCTGCGCAGATACTTCAGAAGAAAGATCCTTGGTAACTACTATAAGTTTATTCGAACCTCGTATTTTGTCTTTTTCGTTATCTCACTCCTTTTTATTCAGTCAAGTTTTACCTTCAGATTGCGCCATATACATCGGTGCTCATCAATGGTATCTACTGGGCGGTGGACAGTCCAAAACTCCTGACTCTGCCGGATGCAAAGCATCTGTTACTGCCGTCTCACACGCCATGGTTGCCCAAGAGTGTTGGTGCTCCAGCACTGCCACATAGGTACTTATTGAAATCGGTGTTTTGGTCATCGTTACTGAACACATTTTAATAAAAATACACTGACCATTTTGCATCTATAAAATAATGATTTTTCGCTACTTATTAATAGCGCTCGTGATTTGCAAGGCCGCTTAGAAATGTTTTCATATACTGCCGACACGATAACGATACGATCCTTCCGAACCCAAGGCACAACGATATTGGCGGAGAGCTAGTGTTATACATTTAGGGCGGCTTGCACCAGAATCGCTAAACGCGTTTAACTATTAAATAGTATTTAGCGAGTTGTCAAGTCATATAAATACGTCAGATTTAAATATATTTAGCTGTTAAACACGTTTAGTGATTCTGGTGCAAACCGCCCTTAGTAGAGCCCTTAGAGGCTTTCACACCATTCTACTGATATTATATTGACTTTGTCGGTATAGTGTCGATGTCGAAATAACCCATGTTGAAATAGGCACTTATTATACTTTTTATTTCATATCTGATCTGATATATCATCACCCAGGATGCTGGCCCTCTGTGACATATCGGCAGACCCTGGTGGCTCCATCGAGTTTATGAATGAATGCACCACCATCGACACACCTTTCTGCCTCTATGATGCAGACAGAAACAAGGATACAAAGAGGTGGGTTTATTAATCACACCTAATCTTGAGGTCTACAGCGCAAAATGTTAGAGCGAAATTTGTTATTTTACACACAAACTACACAGTGCGGCAAAAACAGGGTTTCGCCTCATAAAAGAAAACAGAAACATGAAATAAGAATTCCGTGTATTTCTAATAATAGCACAGAATACCAAATATACTAACGAATATTATTCTGGAGGTCAAGTGCGCAAAACGATAATTACACTGTGCGGTAAAAACAACGCTCCGCGCGGTCGCGCACTGTACATCATAACCTTCGTTTATAAATCGCTTTGCAAAGTAGAGCTCCCTTCTAATTTTTATACGCTCGGGCTTGTTCGATAGAGCTTCGGAGTATGATAGATAAGATACTCTACCTACATCGGGGCAGTAAGTACATGATAGGTTTGTATTTGGGCAAATAAGTTTTAATCAAAACATCTTCAAGTAAGTATACATATTTTTATCAACACGTCCCTTCATATTATCTTTACATAATATTTGTATAAATAGATCAAGTTCAAGCACCCTGGCCCTATGAATGATTACAATATTGCAACAGGGACCGCCAATATAAACAACATTGTCATAGGAATGCGTACAGAAGAGTTATTGACGTTATATTACAATAATAGGCTCGACTGAAAAATACACAAAAAATAAGCTCCTTTCTGGCCATAGATTTCTTTCCATTTGCGCAGCATCCTGTGAATCAATTTATCTGGTTCTCCTAGCTGAGTTGAAAAATAGAATGACATTATCAAGTAATGAGTCACGTGACCATACAATTTTAAAGTTTTCTATTCTTTCTTTGTAGAATGTCCACTTTTGCAGGAAAGCATAAGGGGTCACTACTTTAGCAAGAGCAAACGTCGATATAATTATTTATTGAACCTTTTTTTAAAGTTTAACTCTATTTTAAGCACCTTGGATCAGTATTTTAAAAACGGATTGACTACTAAGTAGGTAGCTATTTTGCTTTCAGTTTCAAGGGGCCAGGAGTCCTAGTATGTTCCATCGACAACATGCCCACACAGCTACCGAGAGAGTCTACTGATTTCTTTGGAGATTTACTGTTTCCCTACGCTGAGGACATTCTCAAGTCTGATGCCAGCAAACCTCTGGAGCAGCATGACTTCTCACCAGTCGTCAAAGGGGTAAGAACTTTTTTCTTTTTTTAGGGCTCTATTGTAGAGTCCCGTAATTCCGACCGATAGATAAATAGCTTCTAATGATTTTTCAAAATACACCCTGTTGAGTTTCTTATTGTTTTCAGGCCATTATCACAAGTAATGGACAACTAACGCCATCTTTCGAGTACATCAATGAACTGCGTCAGTCAAATACGTAAGCAATATTATTGATTATTTTGTATTAATTCCATACTATTCATGTTGCAAAAAAATACATCCCCATATGATAACCGAACTTTTTAACAGGCGTTCACGTCACAAGGTCGAAGGCAATGACCAGCAAAAGAAGGTGGTGATATTGGGAAGTGGTCTGGTGTCTGCTCCCGTGGTCGAGTACCTTTCTAGGGATAAGAATATTGCTGTTACTATTGGTAAGTTTTAATGTTTACCTTACAACAGCGATAAGTGTGAGTTGTTTGCAAAAAATGGAAAGTTATTGACGAGTGAGAGTTACAAAATGCTTTGATATGAACCAAATGTTTTACTTAGATTGCAATTATTAGAACGCCTGAGATCCCTTCAAAAGATAGGTTTGTATCATACCAGAATAATAAGCTTAAGTACAACAAAACTGTATCTAAATCAGAGCACTACTTCTCTACGGGGTTATAGACATACACACGCACACACACACACTAAGATATAGAAGCATATGAGCAACTTTTGTCTCCGCATCAATTCTACAGATTTATATGAAACGCACATATGTAAAGACGCGTCAACCACAAATTAATTATATACCTAATATAAAATATAAGTCGCTCGTGGGCGCCGACTCTAAGACCTCAACAAACATTTTTTCATTTTGGCGTAAGAAATGTATAGCACCTTACTCATACTTTACAGCATCAGCGTCAAAAGAAGAAGCAGACGCACTGGCGGACAAGTACGGAGTGAATTCAGAGTATTTCGAAGCTAACGATGAGGCTGCTCTACGAACATTGGCTTCCAAAGCGCGTCTGGTGGTTTCCTTGCTGCCATATGACTTGCATGGAACGGTGGCTAAGGCGTGTCTGCAAACTGGGACGCACATGGTCACAGCTTCTTACGTCAGACCTGAAGTACAGGAGCTACATCAAGCGTTAGTATCCATAGTGTCAGCATAAAAACACTAAGGTCGGGTTCGACCAACTCCGAATAACGCTATTCCTCAGATAAAATACTATCCGTCTCTACTTTAAACTTGTCAAAAACAAGAACGGAAATATTTTATTCTGAAGAACAGCGTTAGGTCATACTAGGTCATACTAGGTACATAGGTACATAGGTCATACTAGGTCTGAGACACTGTATATCTCACATGAGTTTTTACTTCACCGATAAATTAATGTTTACAGAGCAAAGGACGCCGGTATAACGTTTTTGAATGAAGTAGGCCTCGACCCCGGCATCGACCATCTCCTCGCATTGGAGTGCATCCACAACATACAGAACCATGGCGGCAGAATCGATTCTTTCGTCTCTTATTGCGGAGGTAAGTTTATAATGAGTTAAATTTGCCCTAGTTCTTCAAAGACTGCAATATTTTTTTAAGAATTTTATCACATTTGTGCCTTTGCTAATAATTTTGTATTCTTATTGGTCTTTTAGAGCAGCGCTAGCTAAAATGGCTGCTAAATCTGTTGCCTTCTCTTTTCGTTTTCATGCAAGTTACCATGACAAAGCATTTTTAAAGCCGCACTAAAATGACAGGCGAATATAAATAGGGGTCATTTTCCAAGTGTATTTTTTTGAACGATTCCTAATGCAGTGTAAGGAGTCAAAAAAAAAGGAATTTTCTTAAACTGAGCAATGCATTTTACATGCTACTGCTCTAAACAGGCACATACTATTTTTTCAGGTCTACCTGCCCCAGAGTTCAGTGACAACGCTCTTCGGTACAAGTTCTCTTGGAACCCTCGAGGAGTTCTACTCAACACAATATCAGCAGCAAAATATCTTAGTAAAGGACAGGTAAATAACTTACCGCATCATCATATAATTTAATAGCTGATGTAAAGTGTTTATAAGTATTGATCTTTGGGTTTTAGATCGTGGAAGTGCTAAGTGGAGGAGAGTTGATGTCAGTGGCTCGTGATTTGGACTTCCTTCCCGGTTTTGCATTCGAAGGATTCCCCAACAGAGACAGCACAATGTATGCTTCGCTATACGGCATTGAAGACGCGCACACTATGTTCAGAGGCACTTTGAGATACAAAGGTAAAGTACGAGATGGCTACATTTATTATGACCATCTTGTACATTATTTTTAACCGACTTCAAACAAAGTAGGAGGCTCTCGATCCGGTTTTTTTAAGTTTGTCACCTCAGAACATACGCTGAGTTGAAAATATTTTATTTTTACAACATATAACTTCCAGATTGATCCCATAAAAATATCAAGTTTCTGTAGGCTTTTAAATCAAAAAATTGAAAAAACATGCCAATATGTTAAATATGCTTCAAAGCTTGTATTATTTTTTGCAGGTTTTGCAGAAGCCATGAAATCTTTGCAACTGTACGGTTTGGTAGATGCTAACCCACACCCTTCACTACATCCAGATGGACCAAATATCACTTGGGTAATTTTTTGCACCTAGTTTATTGATAGGTAGAAAATCTTTCCCGGAAATTTTCAATCTACACATCGTAAGAAATTTTTCGCATATAGGCAAAATCTTTAGCGTCTAAGGCTTATAAAAAAAACTAGCCGAATTATAATGTATATTTCTTCATTTTAACCTAACTTAAAAAGATATCACACAAAAGATACAATAACATCTAAACACTTTTCAGCGACAATTTGCGTGCGAACTACTCGGACTCATGGACTCGACAATCTTTTACGAGAATCTCAGAACTAAACTAGCGGAACGCATCGGCACCGCAGGGGCGCAATCACTGGAGTCCCTTGGCTTACTTGATGAAAGTGAAATAGTCAAGTGTAATACACCACTAGACACTATCAGTCACTATCTAGGCAACCGCTTACAACTCGGTGAGTAACCAACAAACACAACAAGGGACAAATTGAGGAAACGAAAGTCCCTTGGCTTACTTTATGAGAGTAAAATCGTCAAGTGTAACACAGCTCTGGACATCATCAGTCACTATTAAAATCAACTAATATTAAAAATAATATTTGCATGCTCGGTGGACAAAGACATGTTGCACCTAGACCTTTGACACTTTCTAGTTTTTAACCCCCGACACAAAAGCGACGGGGTGTTATAAGTTTGACGTATTTGTGTGTGTGTGTGTGTGTGTCTGTCTGAGGCAACGTAGCTCCTGAACAGATGAACTGATTTTGATTTTAGTTTTTTTTGTTTGAAAGGTGAATAACTCGGGAGTGTTCTTAGCTATGTTTGATGAAAGTCGGTCCAAGATTCCGGGAGATTTTTAAATTTTTAATTTAATTACTTGTTCATACAAAAAACTAAATAAATCTATATCATTTAATTATTTAGGCAACCGGCTACAATTCGATTAGTACTCAATAATCAAGATCAGAAGACATAGATAACAAATTCTGGAGACAGACACAGAATACTTTCTATCATTAGGTATTCTGTGTTTTATCTATGCGTAGTCAGTAGGGCGGGTCCACTAGTTATGTAATATTGGTGGTCACGTGTATCATCAATCAATGTGTATTAACATTACGAGGTACTTATTACCTCGTGAGTTTCACGCAACGACGCCATTAAGGTCACATGTGAACAATGATAGTAATACGATAACCTCGTAAATTATGGAAGTAAAATAACTAATTAGTTAAACCAATAAGTAATAATAATCCGATACGTAGCTACTAGAAAAATCGTAATATTCTTTTATAAGAAGCAAGAAAAAACTCTAAGAAAAACTGAACGTGCGTTCATGTCTTACGTATGGCGTAGCAGGTGCTACGAAGTTTAGTACAGCGTTAAAGCGCTCATGCCCACGAGATGGTTTTTCGTCGAAACTAAGTAAGCCCGGGGTCAAGCTAGCGCAACCAGGCACGTTGCTCGCCGCCTCTCTGAACTTAGCTGCAGCTAGCTGCACATACCTACCCTTTTCTTGGTTCGGATTGGAGGAAAGCGAAGAGTGGGGGGTGTAGTGCTTAACTTCGAAGAGACAGAACGGCTGTGACTATTGTGTTATCGATGCTTTTACTCATATCCCTCTCTCTACTAGTTTCTCACTAATACTTTTTAGCTATTGATAATCAAGAAATAGTGTACATAAAAGAAACCCATTTTGTCAAAGTAATGTTCAAAAAAATTACATACTGAAAACTTTTGTTACAGAAAATGATGAAACCGACTTCGTAGTGTTGCGTCACGAATTGGGAGTGACGTGGAGTGACGGCAAGAAGGAGAGACGCGAAGTAACAATGGCGGTCCGCGGGGACCCTTCCTCTCACACCGCTATGGCTAGAACAGTTGGATTACCCACTGCTATCGCTGCCAAAATGGTCTTAGATGGTAAGAACTTTATACGTTACAAAAAACATAAACCTAGTGGAATCCTACTAATATTAAAAATGCGAAAGTTTAGATGTTTGGATGTTTAGATGTTTGGATGTTTGTGTTTCAATCACGTCTAAACTAATGAACCAACTTGGATGAAACTTGGTATATATATAGTTCGTAACCTGGATTGACATATAGGCTACTTTTTATCCCGAATAATTAACAGGATCTACAGGATAAAATGAACGAAAAGGATTAGCAGCGCCAGTTGGCAAGAGGATTTCATTGTCACTTCAGTTTGACAGGGCGTAGTACTACCTCTTTGGTCTAATGACTAGCGTTTGACATTCCAGTAGGTACGAGTTCGGTGTAATGAGGTGTAATGTCAAGTGTCTCAAAGAAGTATCCGCTCGGTACGCGCACAGATAATATAATGTCCACGGAAACTGTAGACGCGTACGAAGTCGCGCGTAACTGCTAGTAGGAAAAATAAAGCATTAACTTAAACAGCCAAATCTAAAATCCAATTTTAAGTTCGTGGGTAACGGGGGTTCAAATGCAGTCGGGCAGCAATGGATTTTTCTATTCAGAAAATTGATGTGCGCAATGCCAGTGAAGGGTGAAGGAAAACATTGTGAAGAAACCCGTAGCTTAGTCAGTTTCGCACGTATTGGCCTAATCATTCTTGTGGATAAAGCTGAATAGACTGCGAGAATGGTATAGGCACTAGGCAAGCGTACTCCATCTAAAATATGTCCTAAGCACTACCAGCGTCCCGTATATCGGAGCATAAAAAGTGGCCCCTGACGCTTTATAATCATCTAGGTAGATAGATAATACTTTATTGTACACCACTTGAAATTATACAAAAATGAGAGAAACACACCTACAAATAACGACAATGGGATACTAAATTAGATGCAAAGGCCTGTTTTTATTTTTTTATTAATGTACAAAATCTTCCAGGTGAAATCCAGGAACGTGGTGTGGTATTACCCTTCTCTCCAGTGGTCTACAAGTCACTGCTGTCAAGGCTGAGGGCCGATGGCATCACAGCCAGAGAAACCACGCGGCCACTCAATTAAACCATTTCAATTGAAATATTTATTTTTCATAGAAATAAGACCTTAGAAGCTACTCTGTAAATATTTCAGTTATGCCTGGTGTGTGAAAGTTATGCTTGTAGATATTAAAATAAAAAAACATGAACGAAACAAGTAAGTTCTCATTTTAAAAAGTTCGAAAGCTTGGTTACATGTAACTTCCTTACCGATATCCTTTTTTCTTCTGCAAAGATGCCACGATGACAGGATAAAAAGTAATAAAGTTTTTGATTCGAGGCAACCACCCAATGATGAAAATACTGCTATCCGGAAATGTCAACTGGAAAAAAAAGGTGTGACATGTTTTGTCATTCTTGTATCATTTTTTTGCTAACCTAAAATGTTTTATCAAATGGCTTGATTTTGATATTTTGAGATAATTTTTTTACCGTATTTTTATACAAATTTATTGAGCTAAATCTCGATTGTTATCGTGACATCGTGCGTTTTGAAAATAAGTTTTTTTAATGCGCGTCAATTTTGATAATGATGAATTGGCGATAAAGACGCGCTGAAATGGAAAACGACCCTAACAGCACAGTAAGTACGGCTTCCGCGGTATTCAGGAGGCGGAATACTCACACGAAGAGAGAAAATACTCAGGGTTCGATATTTTTAAAGCAATTCAGTGAGTGCATGACGTCCCACGAGTGTTTACAAAAAGTGTCATGGGTAAAGGTTAGCAATAAAAGTTTTGAGACGCCTTGCATAATAGTCCAACCCCCTCTATAGCTTCAAACTTTGAAATAATTCCATGTGCACAAAATCACAGGGGTTGTATAACTAGTGTGATAAAATTGTGTGCATAGACGGCGGGTCGCGAGACGGGTCGGTGCATGTCGGTGGCGGCAATGCAGGCGCTGCACCGACTGCGCGAGTGCCGCCTGCTCTGCGACGCCATCGTGCGCTCGGACGATGGCGCTTCCTTCCCCGTGCACCGCGCCATCCTTTCAGCCTGCAGTCCGTACTTCTTGTATGTGTTACCATCTACGCTTTACAAACATTCATCTGACTGAAGAAGTCTGCTGCTGGACAAAGACCTACCCCATGAATTTTCAGGACAAACGACTTCGAACCTTCTAAATTCACCGACCTCTAGCGGCTTTTGCTAAGTGAAGTGACCCACCGGGTGGCAGATTGTTCTATGCTTTGCTATTCAGATTTCAGAATAAATGTTAGAAATCCGTTATCCCTCCGTAGTTATTGGGTTTGCAAGCCTGTTGATTTCAGGTGTCGAAAACCGCTAGTCAGTTGAGGTTAGAAAAACCGATAGATTTCTAGGCGATAGGTGAAGTTTTCTACGAGGCATGTACTGACTGTAAAATTTGTTGCAGTTCATGCAGCAATAACCTTACTTGCTGTTCTTTGTTTGTAGCAGCTGTTGAATTCAACCCTAATAAAACTACTGGAATATTGTAACAGATCATATGTATTGCGTTGCAGGGCATTGTTCACAACAACATTGCATTCACGGGAACAGAGTGATGTTCAGATATCAGGGGTTCGCTCCGAGATCTTGTTGCTTCTGATAGAGTATGCTTACCTTCGTCGCATAGACGTGACTGACACCAACGTTCACGAGCTACTGATGACGGCAGACTACCTGGCCTTTCTCGGCGTACTGCAACTTTGCTGTGATCATCTCAGAGTTGCGCTCAACCCTAAAAACAGCCTAGGAATCATGATGTTTGCCAGGTGACAACCTTTATTGTCTTGATGCTAACAACAAATTACCTACTTTTTAAGGAGTTCAGAATATCTTTATTATTATTATATTGTAGAGTTCTATTTTATGTGCGGAGAGAGTAATTTTATAGTAGGCATGGAAATTACAGACGTGTGTTCTGCTACAAACTGGAAGCAGACTCGCGCAGGTACTTGCTCAGATACTTCGTAACGGTGGCGACGCAAAGCGATGAGTTTCTGCACTTGCCGCTCGATGAACTGAACTCCATTATTTTGGAAGATGAACTGAATGTAAAGAGCGAGGAAGTGGTCTGGGAAGCTGTTTTGCGCTGGGTGAACTACGATCCAGATCTACGCTGGCAACATACCGTGAAACTAATGGGCAGCATACGTCTTGGCCTTCTCGATACACAAGTAAGGAATCCTATCCTACGATTAATAACAAACGTTTCTGCATTATAGTGTTCTATGTTGGCCCAATCTCTATTATTTTTTATTCAGTTCTTCCTAGAAAATGTCAAAGATCATCCGTACGTCACTGGCAATGAGGGTTCCCGTCCAATCATAATAGAAACCCTGAAGTTCCTTTACGACCTGGAAATGATTGCTCAGCGAGACGGTGAGGTGGCTACACCAGAAATAGCAAGACCACGGGTTCCACACGAAGTAAGCTATGATACAACTAACAAAAAGTTAATTTAATTAACCAGTGTAATTTATAAGTGCTTAAGAAGATATTATTTTCAGGTTCTCTTTGCTATTGGAGGGTGGAGTGGTGGTTCTCCAACGGCTTTTATCGAAACATACGATACTAGAGCTGACCGGTGGATTAAAGTACGTTTTCTTACATTTGCCTTATCTTCTGCTGCTATCAATGTCTAAGTAAGCTTTCCACTAGGTAGAAGAGATTGACCCAGCTGGACCTCGTGCATATCACGGAACAGCTGTGCTTGGAAATTGCATCTATGTTATTGGTGGCTTCGATGGCATGGACTACTTCAACTCCTGTCGTTGTTTTGATGCTGTTACTAAAACTTGGCGAGAGGTTAGACAAACAAGCTGGTGTGCTTATATTCATTTTGGTGGAGTTTTTTAATCTTCGCTACGTTTTAGGTGGCTCCAATGAATGCACGACGTTGCTATGTATCGGTGGCGGTTCTTGGTGAGACAATATACGCGATGGGAGGATACGATGGGCATCATCGACAAAATACGGCTGAAAGATTCAACCATCGCACAAACCAGTGGTCTCTCGTCGCCCCGATGAACGCTCAGAGGTCTGATGCAAGTGCTGCTGCTCTAGAAAGTTAGTAAAAAGTAACGCTGGTTATGTTTAACTACTTCTCCTAGAGCTCTTGAATACTTTCTTGGAAATTGGGGGATTTATGAGACATCGAATTACAGTCGTGAGTGAGCATACTTTGTGGTTCTTCTGAGTACAAAAATATTTTTTTTGCAGATAAAATTTATATAACTGGTGGTTTCAACGGCCAGGAGTGCATGAATAGTGTGGAAGTGTACGATCCGGACTCGAACGTGTGGACCACGCTCGCACCGATGCGCTCGCGCCGCTCAGGCGTTTCCTGCATCGCCTATCACAACAAGGTATCTAGGTAAATTTAGGTAAACACAATCTGTTTATTCGAAGATAGTACAAACCTCAGTTTACAAATAAACATGCCAATGGCATCATTTTATCGACTATTTCTTTGTGTTTATATAAATAAAATACAAATCTAGACAGTTATATACCAAGAAAATTCCCGAAAAGACGAGTTTCACGATATTTACGAGTGACATTTTCCAATCTTTTTACTTAGTTCAAGCTATCATGAAAACATAATAATATTGACTAAGTAGATTTTCTTTCAAATGAAATGAGGCGGTGATCTACGACCTGTAGACTTGATAAACTACAAAGTTTTCCATATCAGGAAGTGTTCACATCGGCTACCTATAATCAAAAAATGGCCTAGCTTATCAACCTCTAAGATATAAGCACTACGTATAAAAATGGTACTATATATGGAAAGCTACGAAAGAAAATTAGAACAATCAAGGGGGCCTTTTGTAAAAAATACCAAATACCTATCTTGCAGATCTACGTGATAGGTGGTTTCAACGGTATCTCCAGGATGTGCAGTGGGGAGGTTTACGACCCCATGGCCAACACGTGGTCTCCAGTCCCCGACATGTACAACCCACGCAGTAACTTTGCCATTGAAGTCATTGATGACATGATATTTGCGATTGGCGGTTTCAACGGCGTGACCACCATTTACCATGTGGAGTGCTACGACGAGAGGACCAATGAATGGTGAGAATATTATCTTGAATATTTCAAGGAATATTTTCATCCTAACGAATTTTTATATTTAGAAGGTCTGTGAGAAATGTGACGGATACCTTTTCCTATCACAATTGCACTGCCCATTATAAAGAACTCTACTACTGCTGAATAATGAATGACTGTAGGGTTGTTCTTGATAATATTAATTAATCTAATTGCGAAGTTTCAAGCCATATAGAGGGCGTCGTGTGAAATGTCTATGAATATTGATTTATATTAATATAATCTACGATGGCCCTAAGCATATTGACATTATTTGCTGATGTTAGTTTTATCAGAAGTTCATCTTGTTATGTATTTACCTATTATGATAATGTGAAGCTCGTTCAACAGCACACACATTAGCCAGCGATTAGCGTACCTAATCTTCGGTTAGTTATCATAACCAACAAATATATTTAAGAAAAAACTGATACGCAGTTGGGATAAACGGCTGTTCCAGTGAGTAAACGTACGGGTCTTATAGCACCTAACGGTTAATCATGGTGACCATAGCGAGTTATTTCTTATCTTCTACTTTATGCGTACAATATATTTACTTGCTACAAAATTAAACATAAGACAAGTTGGTGTCAGAATCTGTCACGATCTTCATTTCCAGTTTGATCTGCTTTTAACCTGCTACAACAATAACAGGTCAAGCAGACATCCTACTTTTGAAGTAATGGAGACTGGCTGATAGAGATGTGACGCAATTAGTCTAGTTTCATTTATAATAATACCTAGTATTTACAATATTCGCTAAAAGGAAAGGGTAGTAAACCTATTCCTGATTCATGAAATATAAAAAAATTTTTAGATAGGGCTCTAAAGTGAATTTGAATACCTATCAACGAGTATGTCTGAAAATTGGGAAAAGTGGGCGTGGCATGCTTATCATTTTCTATTTTCTAATCGAATGCTTATCATTTTCTGTGGCTACACTCGAAAACAACGTGTCAGGCCACACGCCTCGTGTGGGTCATTATAGCGGATAGGTTAAACAGTCATGTCGAACTGGCACCTAGAATCGCCTAGTTATATGTATAAGACGATTCTAAATGATACTTTCCTGTATTCTATTCACCCTACATGTGGTTCCGTTACCAGACTGGACACAGTGTGATCAATAACCAGTCCAAAATCCCTTGCAACTTTATTATATAGTAATCTGAGGCATTTTTTACAACAACCATGGATTAAAGAACAACACTACCTAAAACCCGTGTCTTTAGTATTATATTTCGCCATGTTGAAGGTACGAAGCTACTGACATGAACATCTACCGGTCGGCGCTATCAGCCTGCGTGATCATGGGCCTGCCAAATGTATATGACTATATCCACAAGCATCGAGAGCGGCTAATGGAGGAGAAGCGACAGAAAATCCTCTTGTCAGAGACGGCGCGACATGGTCAGCATCGCACGGCGTTACCAGATGTTAGTACTCTGCACATTTATATTGGATGCTGCGAACGTTTACATCACGTCACCAACAAAAGATGTGATTGGTCTTCGAGCACACCAGTCGCGGTGGCTTACCTTTATCACAACTTTTATTACACGTTAGACAATCTACGCTCGTAGAGGCGTAGATGTCGCGCCGTAGACACAGCGTAGACGTCGTAGACAATGCGTAGACCTTGCGTAGGCATTCTTTAAACTTGTACAAAAAGTTTTGTATAATTACACTTATAATATTACTTACTTCATAAATATTTAAGACAAGGTCTTTAAAAGTGTATCATTTAAATGTCTTATTTACAATGAATAAGTAAATTCGAAATCATTCTAAAGTCGTTGTCTCTTATTATCATTAAATAGTATTATCTGTAAAAGTAAAACAAAATAATGAAGATAATGCGGAGGTCGAAGGTTAATGAATGAAATACTTAATTGCAAGGGGGACAAACTCATTAATTCTTAACCATGATGCAGCATCGTGCCTCATGCAATTTTCTGTACCTACCTATACAGGGTGGGTACGTACTTACGACATTAAATTAAAACATATTTTGTTAGTACCTATATTCTAAAATATTAGCGCTGACTTTCATACCTATATCGTAAATGCTTACGTCTTAATCGATATTTGATTTTTTCATGAAAAATTCCATTTATTTAGTGAATCTATAAATAAAATAGCATCCCACCCTACATGTACCAAAATTCGATAAGCATTAAAAAAAACTAACCACCAATATCATAACTTTAACCAGTGTTTTAATTAAATGGGTGATTAACCAAACATACAGATTGAACATTTCCTTTTTTGCTTGTCATGATCTGGCGAAACATTCCAACTGGCTTCTCGCTTCTCGCACCGCATCTGGCTTTGTTTGGTATTTCAAACAAAGCCAGATGCAGGTGTGAGGATGTGACGCCTGTTCTTTGAGACCGGCCTACAAAATAAGCATATCATAGTTGGGGCAGGTTCACCTGATGGAGGACAATGACGACATGCTCGAGCAGCTCGGCCTTGTTGAGAACCAGGGCGCCAACAACGAGATGCCGCCACCGCCGCCACCGCCGCCGCCGCCTCTACCTCCACAGCCGATGGAGCAAGACTAGATCCGCTGTTGGTTAGTTCATTATCTTTACCCAAAAACTGTAGTACCTAGTACGATTACTTCAACAAAGAACAACACTACCCATAGCGCACACCTTTCCACAATCGTAGACGGGTACCAGGGTTGTTAAAACTGAAACCTTTCTTGTCCTTTCCAGGTAAGATCAAAACTATGCAAATGATAGATATCCTGCGAAAAAACCTTTCTGAGAATTCGATAGAACTAATCATTAAGAAAACGAAAGGAAAGTCAATGAAAGAATAGTGTTACCTATGTTGTAAAATTATTATGTTACTGTACTTTATTTTTAAAAATATTTACTTGCATTTATGATAGCGCGCTTTTGGCATATTTATAATGTTGTGATATTTTCATACTGTGGATGATACTGTATTTTGGATTAATTTTGGTAGTATAAAATCTTTCAGACAAGTATACGATACATACTACAAAAACGCATTATTTGGTTTTATTCCGTATCATTAAAATGATATAAACTAGGTATCCTATAGCAAAACAAAAAAAAACGCCTCTAAAATATTCATCTTTTACTTCGGAAAATACGCTTACAGGTATACAGCTTTACGAGTAGGTAAGTAACTATTTCACAAACATAAATAGGAGACAGACAACACTTCAAGCTCACAATAATAATAAGTAGATAACCTAGCTAAAGCAGTAACAGAAAAACTTCTATGTGCTTTGTAGATGGGTCAGTTTCATTTTAGTCGAGAGTCCAGCTTTCAGTGCCTAACTTTTCACCAATCAAAGTGCAAATCGGGGCTATCATGCCTTACAACCTCTGTGATTGCCGCCGCTTGCGCTAGGGTCATCACTGCATTGTCAGAGGTCAAATGACGCCAAGCTCGCTCCGTCCACACAACAGCCGTGAAGCACGCTCCGTTACTTATAAATGCACGCAGTGTCACAGCTCCCAATCCTCGGCCCATGCACCGCCAGCCCTCTGACTTTATCGATTGCCTAAAACAGTTCCACGCTCCTGAGTACCGACCTACGGCATCTCCTTGTAAGCGAGACTTTACCACATCAATGGGGTAAAGCAAGATCCAAGACAAGCAACCCGCCGCTCCTCCTGCCATGAATACCTTCACCATCGACTGGTCGCCGCGTGTCATCGCTTCGTAAGACGCAAAGTAAATTGCGATGGCTGGACTGTCCCGGACTATTGTTATTCCTAGACCTCGATATAAAGCTCTGACGCCTCCTGTTCTTAGAATGTGCCTTACGCCCGACCACGCTCCAGTGGGCATTCCATCTCCTGGGCGGGCAAGTTGCTGCCTCGTCTTTACAAGCTCGACAGGTGAACATACGAAGCTCTGGAACAAACCAGCTGAGGCACCTGCAGCTGCATGAGTAGTCAGTGAATCTGGATTCGGTAGCGCTCGTCTGGTGTTACCGTACGCTCCAAAAACAATGGCGTTCACTGCTGCAATACCACCTAAAGGTGCTCCGATGCCACGATACGCAGCCGACAATGTGCCTCCTTTCAAGAGAGCTTTCGTACATTCTAAAGCACTGCCTCTACCTGACTGCACGTGGACTTTCAGAGTATCCAATGGGTGTCCAGCTACGATTCCAGCACAACCTGAAAATAAAAAACAAAATGAAATCCATACGATTTCCGAAATAAATTTTAAAACTATTGAGATAGGTATTTCGACAATTACCTCCGATGCATCCAGCTATGAAATCCATTGCCATTTTTGCAACAAAAAAGGTTTATCTTAGTTATGGTTTCTGAAAAGTAAAGATTTTCAACTGGTAAATGTTTCACACCACTTTTATAAAAAGGTACCTATTCATTAATTTAGAAAAAGTTAACTGGCACGAGTGCCTAAGATATTTTACGAAAAGACATATTTATGAGTTGCCCTATTTTCTAACATAACGAAAGAAACATCCAGTAACTTAAAAGTCTATATGGCTACTATCGTAAAATTATTATTGCTCTATTGGTTTCAATGAAGAGGTCATCCGATAAGTAGATTCAAAAACATAACTCACCTCTCGGTCCTTCAAATCAGGTAATCGTAGTGGGAATTGACGTTGTCTCCACTGGAGGTGATGCCAATGAACATGGTGATGATTATAGCGAAGAAAAGCAGCAGGCTGGTCTAGCTTCCAGAAGGAGTAGGTTCAGTATGACAACTTGACCGCCTGAGCGGCGCGCCCGCACCGTTTCTAGATACAACATTATCTATTCTTCGGGTCACTCTTTATCATCGGGGGCAAAATACGACTTCATACATTTGCTTGTATTCAAAGATTTAAATAGTACCTACGCATCTCCGATTCGCTAACTTTATTCAACTCCAATTTCAAAACTACACAAAAAGTAGGTGCCTAGGTAAGTACTTATTAGAAAATTTCAATGATTTGACGACTCCATTGCCTAATATCAGTTTTGTGGTTCGACAGTTTAAATAGTAGTTTACACGTTTACTAAGCTACGATTTTCGTGATCAATGATGCTAAACGAATCTCTCTCTCTGTCTGTCTATAAATGACTCTCAGTCTAAAGACTCTGTACATGTTCACTAAAACCGTGCCCTGTGTGTGAGACAATTAGCAGATCACTCTGAGAAGTTTGTACCTACCTATGCCTCACAGACCCTTTAAACCGGAACAAAATAAAATAATAGGGACCATAGGCCTATAACATTTGCCGCTCCGTAAATTCAGGACGACGCGACGACGCGCTGCCGCGCCGCCGCGCGCCGCCGGCCACAGCCGTAGGAAACGGGAAATCCCCCATGGATACTCTTCTGTGGCACAGGTTTTTTCACAGAACAAAGGAAGTAAATAGAAAGAGCATGATGACTTTTTAGTATGAGAACCAGTGTAGCTAAACTCACACCATGTCAAAACTAACACACTTAGAAATAAAGATTATAATTGGTTGAAAGAGAACGTAAAACGGACCTAAATCCATTAAAATAATTTTATTGATATAAAACCTTAGTTCCATCGGAACATGGTTCAAAACTCAATAAAATAAACAAGTGATAAAAATTAAAGTTTACTTCGTCTACTCAGCAAAAGGTGGCGCTTTTGCGAAGCATTTTTGTTATAGTCTTTATTAACAAACCTTAAGATTGATAATGCAATGGCTGTTATGACAAACATAGCTACTCACTTAGTGATGTGACCAATGAGGATACATGACGAATTTGTCGATATCGATTATTACCTACCCACTGATTGATAACGAAATAGCTACGTTTAGCCGCAATTACATATGTCTGATACGTTGTGTCCAAGGGCTCTGCCGTTTGTGGTGGTCGAAATAAAAATATTTTCTTTCTTTGTTTAATTATAATCAATCACAAAGGTTAGTATCAGACTGACACTATTGTCAGTCTGATACTTGGGTAAGGACCAAGAATGAAGGTACCTACCTAATTAATTAAAACTTCATAAATATAAATAATAACACTATAATTACCTGAAAACACAAAATTATTAGAGTCGGTATAGCTGTGCCAACAATGTATTTGTTTCCACTTTTTTTAATTACAAAATCTTGGTCCTTAAAGTGCAGCAAATTGTACCTACTGTATTTTGTAGGAAACCAATTTTGTTTCCCAGTTGCATCAATCAATTTTTTTTTATGTCTGGCACATTGGGTAAACTGAAACCAGAAGATATACCTATTTTTTCTAAATATTTCTGTAATTTTCATCTGACCCAGCCATTAAAGTTATCGATAACGCATTCATCAGTTTATTGGGGCCACATCCCTAACTGAGTAGCGAAAGTTGAGGTTTAAAAGAAACGCGACTTTAACATGTATGATTTACAGTCTTTTTTTCTTTGACGGTTTTGCATTTTAACAAAACTAACAATTAACAATAAAATATTACTTATCGGTGATATGATATGCCCCCATTTGTTAAATTTTTGATTCCGCTATCGTTTTTGCACTCTAAAACAGCACAATATGGCATGTTTATATTTTTTAATGATTTTTTTCAAGTACGGTTACCATGACAAAATTCAAACACGACTGAAGTGAGCGGAGCTAGGCGGAGCTTGAAGTGCGTAATACGATGCAGACTTGATATGAAGCGGATCCACCTACTTACTAATTCTACTTATTTTCTTTTTTCTGTGGGTTTTTTGCATCAATCAAACATTTTTTCCTGTTACACATTTTCGCCGGAAGTGCGGTAGGTACCTAGTACAGTGCCGGAAAAAAAACTAGCTATTGATTCAGAATACAGAATATTTATTTCTACTCAACACTAGATGGCGCTTCCTAAAGTGGGTCAATCAACTTCAACTTTCTGGGGCAATCAAATGAATATTTTGAAATGTCAATGTCAAGCCAACTCAACAGTCACATTTATCATTGTCGTGTTTGAAGTTAGCAATAGCAAGCAATCAAGCAAAGCAAGAAGCAAACTGTTGATGACTTAATTTTATTTAAATTTATTTTGATTGTCGCTATTTTTATGAGATTTTCGTATTTTTTTGGTAGTAGTCATTAATTATAGTATACCTAAACATACTATAAACACAAATGTAATGGTTGCTTGATCGCATTGGACTTTGTAAATCGCGTAGTACCTGTAGATATTTAAAATCAATACATCTGAATGTTTTGTGCCACGCAGAGGAGCTCCTTCCTGTGCTACCAAACAATATGATCAAATTCTCTGTCTTCTTTCATTCAAAATATTCAAATGTGTTAGTTTCTGATAATTTCATAGCAAAATAAAATTACATGCAGTTTATTGAACCGATTACCCACTTCAAAAACAGTGCTGAATGATAATCTCTACACACAAGAACAGTGATCCATGAACATTGTGAACATTCATGGAACAGCAATAAGATCAAAGAAGGTAGGTAGGTACCTGCGGCATACACGTATGCTACACCTAACTTACCCACCCTTTATTCATTCTTCCTTCATATTGCCACTGATATTTTCTTCTGTAATGTAACTCGGGGTAAACCATCCCCTGCCGGCACACGCAGGGGATTTCTGATATAAGCCACATGTAGAACTAATAAAACTACTGGCTTATGTAGGTACCTACTACCTACCTACCTTTATGTATTGAGCTTACATACTCCTAAGAGAAGCCTTCAGTCATTAATAACTGCAGGGCATAAAGATATCCAAAACAATTTCATTGTTAAGCGGGGAAATGGAACCATCATGTGTGGAAATCACAAACCTTACTAGCTTATTTACATTTTTGATATTTGGTTTCAGATTGAAATAAAACAGCTCTACAGAAATGAATACTAAAGAAAAAATCAAACTTGAAGATCAAAAAGATGTTCATAATATGGAATTTGAAATTCCTCTAACGTTGCTCCAGTACTTAGGCTCTGAAGAATGTAATTTACAAAATATTTGTCGGATATGTCTTACCACCAGCAATGATGTACTACATCCACTTTCTTCTAACAATGACTGTAGTGTTTTGGCTGAGATGTTTGAAGCTACAACATCCATTCAAGTAAGTCTAGATGAACTGGCTACGAATAAGTAAAACAGTGCTTAAAAATGTAACTAAAAGTAAGAATAATAACTTTAATATGATTGTAAATATTTCAACACTGTGTGACATAGACATCAGCGAAAATTGCTTGCTACATATAAACAAATAAAATATTTTTGAAACAATTCATAGTAGTATGCATTATGACCACATTAAATTCATGTATTCTAAGCAACTTTAAAGTTACACTATGGAAATGATCATAAAACTAGTAACTAAAGCATAAAATGGTATAACAACATTACTATCTATTCTGTTTCTCTCTGCTAGAATAATTTATTAATAGATTACAAGTTACCTATATGTTGTTCTAAAATTATATTACATCTTTTAAAATGTATCAATGTTATAGGTAAATCAAGTTGATGATGTCCTCCCAAGCAGAATATGTTCAAACTGTCAAACAGAAGTGGTCCACTGTTTCAAGTTTAGGACTAAATGTGAAAAATCCGACTACATGCTGAAGTCCATCTTGAAAGGTGAATTCACTATCAAAGATGAACCAAAATCTTATTTTGTGTAAGTATTTGATTGTATTCTGTTTTTAGGCCTGTATGCTAAAACAATTCAAATTCAAATCGAGAATAGCACATCAGGTGGGCTATCGGCTTGTTCCATCATTTAGTTACTTGTATAAAAAATTTTTTAATACATTTTCATGAAAAATGTTATGAAAAGTTATCCTTGTTTGTCCGAGTTTTTTGAGCACATATGAGTATTGTATCAGAATCTAGTTCCCGTATTACAAGCTTAGTTTGGGGCTATAGTGCGTTTTATAAAATGTCAATGAATATTTATTTATTATGAATTATCTGTAAAAGTTACCGCCAACACTATTATTTAATTATGGTCTTCTATCTTTTTGGAGATGGTAGCCTTATACAGACTTCTTTATTAATTAATTAAATTATCTGTATTTTTAGTGAAAATAATATTGCAGATCAAGACATTAAGTTTAAGGATACTGAGCTCCATCCAGGTAAATCTTAAACCAAATTTAATGAAACAATGTAGTCATTTAATTAAATTATTATTAAGTTGCTGATAGTCAATTTCTTCTAAACTACTTTTTCAGATGCCAATGACTATCCTGAGGACCTTAACAGTATTTTAAGTGAAGATGAAGCATTATGCATAGTTCAGAATACAATCAAAAATGAAAAGTAAGTTAACAGTTTTACTTAGAATTGTCTCCAACTTCTGTCAATAGTTAATCATGGTTTCAAATAGTGCCATCTCGTTTTGTTTATACCTATAGTGATAGAAAAAATCTTAAGCAGTGTATGTCCTGTTATCTATGTTTTAGCAGTAAAACAAATATTTATTTTTCATAATGAATATTTTTAGTTATAAAATGTTTGGGGTTTATATTAGTTATGGAAAATTTATCTGTAATATTTTTTTATTTTATTGCAGAAAAATTACCATCTTCGATAGAGGTATGTATTGCTTAGTAATTAAATTATTTTTATAAATGCTAAGCACAAACTGTTGGATTATTCCCTTCTGTCACCCAGACCCTGAGTGACAGATTGGACAAAAATGGACCAAAACTTTTAAAAGTCGCATCTGTCACCCTGCTGCAAAAAGAGCGACAGATTGGATATATTTGTCCAATCTGTCGCTCAGGGTGACAGAAGAGAATAATCCAAACTGTCTGCTATTTATGTCCATGAATATTTATTTATTCATTCAATCGTGTTCTAGATCCTGGCTCTGTAACAGAGGTTATTGTTTCAAGAACTAATAAGAAAAAAAAATCCAAATATGCATGTTCTTTTTGTTCAAAGGTAAGTTATATTGTGATTATAGACTGATAACCGTCACTCAGTGTCACTCAGGACTAATATATTTTATCTATCAGTACAAGATCTTTTAAGAATCAGTACAGTCATTCCGAAGATTACTCTCTACCAACAAACAAAACTAACCTCTTTATATCTGATTGACTGCTATTCTATGGAGATACAGTACGTACAACTGATCTTTATCACTCTGAAATTAGGTGCAACAAATGATTGCGCATGTACAGTTGCGGAAAACTTCGTTTACCTCCAATTCGACCCAAAAATGGGTTCTGCGCGATACTTCATCGTAATTTACTATGATTAATGATAGTTTTAAGTTACAATCTACAACCTATTTTTTTTATTTAGGCAATACAATACATTTCTTTTGTATAATTACCAATTTTAGGCAGTATTACCAATCTTTGAACAAACTATTATTATCAACAGATACCTACTTAATAATGGAAAATAAACTCAATTAAATCAACAAAGTTATCAGTTTGTAATTTATAACATAATTATTTCTGTAAATAGAACCAACACATGTTTGCTTCATAATATTTAGTCCATATCAAAGTTATTAATGCAATTACGGAATATTCCTACATTAATGTCCATTCAGTTATCGATAACAACTTTATCTTGTTGAAGGAATGCATAATTTATGCATTCCATCATTCCCATCTAGAGATTATAACAATAACATGTTTCTGATTCAATCGCCCCTAACGGCTGGATCTATTTGAATTAAACTTTGTTTAATTTTAGGGTTTAAAACTTGTAATACTTTCAGGGGTTTATTCAGTTAAAGCTACTAAAAGCTCATCAAAACAAACATCATGGTACAACAGATAGACCCTTTCCATGTCACGAATGCAGTGAAACATTCACCACTGAAAATGATTTTAAATTGCATAGCATTGCTCACAACAAGGGCCCATGGAAATGTACAATTTGCGATAAAGAATTTAAAGGTTTGTCAAACATGTTCCTGCAGCATAATTTATACAATATATTTACTTCAATGCTAGATTTCAGAATGAATTCACCCTTTCACTCATTGCTCTGTTACTTCAGGAAGAACAGAGTTCCGCCGTCACATCCAACGGCATATGGACTCGAAACGGTACACGTGCGAGGCTTGCGGGAAGGCGTTTGTTGAGAACTACGCGCTGAAACGTCACTCTCGCGTTCACACAGGAGAGCAAGCGGAAAAGAGATATGCTTGTCCTGACTGTGACAAGAGGTAGGTCATTAGGTATTTGACTTTTTATTTATCTTCTTTAATCTACACTTTTATAATAAATAAATTATTAAGTGAAATGTTTGTATTTCCAATATTTTCATTTGTAAAAAAAAATTATACATGGTTTTTATACCTAAGTCATAACACAGAGACTATTAGATCGCGTTAGATCTACAAAAGACAACTTCGAGTTGTATTCTTGAACATTGTTGACATACCTTTCGATTTCTGGGAGCTGTCCTTGAAAATGTATAAGATGTAATCACGGTGTAATAGGGCATTATTACCACAATTATGACATAATATATTTTGTCATAGTTTTAATTTACTTGTGCATAAAAATGTCATGTTTATCTCCAGATTCATCGACAACGGCCAGCTAATGGCACATATGACGCATCACAGCGGCGACAAGCCGTTTCAATGCGTGGTCTGCGGCAAAGCGTTCCCTTCGCCGCGGCTGTTGTCGTCCCACCTTCTCGTGCATTCTGATCTCAAGCCATATGCATGCGAATACTGCGAGAAACGGTAAGCGAACATCAAAACAAAGTACTTATAATTTTTCATTGCTCATTTTACTCGACGTAGGTAATACTTTGGATCAGGCGTTAGTTCTAGTTGAGACAGTTTTACAGAGTTCTATGCTTGGTCTCATTTTATTTTTGCTATATAAATGAAATAGCCAAAATGCCCGTTTTAATTCCACAGGCGTACCTACCTACAAAAATACTTGGAAGTTGCAACAGATTTTTGTTGTATTTTTTAGTTTCCGCCACGAGTCGACACGCAACACACATCACCGGACACACACAGGGGAAAAACCGTACGTGTGCTCAATCTGCGGCAAAACATTTATACAGAGCTCAAACATGCGGCTGCATATGCGGACCCATACAGGTAGCGATATTGTGTAGGTCAGTTTTTAAACTAAACCAACCAAAAGTATTTTCATAAACAAATGTCTTTGTTATACGGCAATATGTATGTATTTCATTTTATAATGTAGAGATTGGTATAATTTGTGATGGGAGTCTCACAGGGTTCTAATGCTTGTTCTCATATTATTTCTGCTATATGAATGAAATAGCCAAAACGCCGTTTTAATTTGGAGTTTTACATGCCATTTGTTTGTTATTTTTGGTAGATCTTACATTCCTTTCATTGTTACCTATAATAATGTTATTTTCAGGCGAGAAACCTTACGCATGTACTCGCTGTGACAGCAAGTTCTCATCAGGCTCATCTCTGAAGAGTCACGAGCGCACGCACACTGGAGAACGCCCGTATAAGTGCAAAATTTGTGGAAAGAGGTCAGCATAAGGTTCAATTTTGATTAATTCCAAAGATCTTCAGTGAATCTGCATATTCACATATTTTTATACAACCAAGTAGGCAAACAAGCTTACGGCTCACTTGATGGTAAACGGTTACCTGCAAATAGTTCACTATACCTTGATTATGTCGCTCTATCCAGCCGCAGAATATAAAATAAGCAACACCTACATATACAGACAAGTTACTAGCCAATTAAAAAACCAAATGCTGCAAAGATAATATTTGCAGCATTTAGGTGCAATCTAGCTTCACAATATTTTATAGTTGTTAGACGCTTTACTCTCGGCGGCTTGTACAGAGGCCCTTCAAATATTCAGCATCAAACGAAGATAAGCTTTTTTAAATGAAGGTTTTGTAGCTATTTACTAATAATCGTAATTATTATTTCAGCTTCGCGCGGCTCAATATGAAGCTGCACATGCGTCAACATTCTGGAGAACGTCCTTTCGCCTGCAGCGCCTGTCCTAAGAAATACGTCACCGCGTCTTTGCTACGCGATCACTGCCGCGCTCACACTGGTAACATAATAATATTTTATCTAATCTACGCCTTACTTGTAACCATGCGACAAATATTTTCGGCATGCCACTTTCGACTATCTCAAATTATAAACTGACTCTCTTGACTTGAATTAAGCTTTTTTATAAACAAAAAATGTCTTTGTTTTTTCCAGGTGAGAAACCATTTGAATGTGCCAAATGTGAATCCAAATTTACATCAAAATCACTCCTCATAAAGCATATAAAAGCCTTTGAAAACAATAAATCGAAAAGACACTCCAAAGATAAAATAATCACCAAACCGAATATAAAGAATGTTGTTGTAGAAAATGTACAAAGCGAAGTAGTAACGGTGCCGATGCAGCAAATTGAGAATGATATCCCCAACGCGATCATGGAACTCACCCTTGGCACACATGAGACATTTGATGTAAGCCAGGAATTAGTGTTCCAAGAGAATAACGTCAAAACCCATGTGATTGTACTGGGAAGCACCAATACTGTTAGTTTTATGAGCAATAATAATGGTGAAGCTAGTGGAGTGAACATAGTCACTGTTAATGAGATCGGAGTGAGCATGTCTGCAACAAATTCAGATATCTAGTTGAATGTTAATTGAAACTTGCAATAAGACCAAAGATATTAAGCTAAGAAAAGATTCAATACATATAGTACCTATATAATTTATTGTCTTTTAAAATAAGTGTAATGTAATAAGTCTTACTATTAAGTTCCAAAGTGATTAAAAAGCATTGTTTAATACTACAAAATATCTTTTAATTACATAACATAAACAATACGTTTTAAATAGCTAATCTAGGAAATGCTTAAAACCAAGACCCCTTCTTCGCTTCATAGAATTTCTGAATATTCATCAACATTGAGTCATAGATTTCTTTGGCGTTTCTGTTCTGTCCGTAATAATCCACAAATTCTCCATCAGGGTTCACCAAGTATATGATTATGGTGTGATCCACCTGAAACAAACATCATTGTTTTTCATCATAGATCAGCGGTCAAGCTACAACAAGCTGAAAGAGATATAGAGGGAAGGATTAGCCAGCCAGCAGTCTGTAGTAACAAATAGCTAGTTTAGCTTTAATAACAAGTGATTAAATTAAAAATTTAAAAAACCCTCGAGTCTTGGACCAATTTTCATCAAACATAGCTAAGAACACTCCCGACTAATAATTCATCTTTCAAACTGTTATGTCCATTGAAACGCCGTATTTCAGTAAATTGGTTTATTGAGCTTGGTAGCAAAGACAATAAAAAACCTACAGATACAACACAAAATCAAAATCGGTTCATCCGTTCCAGAGCTACAGTGCCTCAGACAGACACACACAGACACGTCTAACTTATAACACCCCGTCGCTTTTGCGTCGGGGGTTAAAAATGGTTTTATTCTGATAATTCTCAAACATATGCATGTGACTTTCTACTCAATTTCAAAGCACAACATGACCATCTGTTTAGTTTTTATATTTTTTATAGGTGGGGTACTCACAATGTAATCACTGTCAACATCCTGTGGTCCAGCACTGAAGTACACTCGGTATGACTTGCAAGCCTGCTGGACTTGCTCTTTGGTGCCGGTCAAACCAAGGAATCTAGGAGAGAACTCCTTGCAATATCTGAAAATATTTTTTTTTAATCTATTTCTTTAGTTGGTTACAGACTATACCAGTTCTATTGTGCCTTCTTTAAGTAATAATTGCTTATATTGTCTCTTTAAGTAGCCCATATATGGACCTACAGATCATGTTAATAAATTAAAATGAAGTTGATAACATTTTAGCTATGTTTACACATTTTCAAATGATGTGCTTACTTTCCAACAATCTCAGGGGTGTCTCTTTGAGGGTCCACAGATATAAAAAGCGGCTGCAGTGCTGGTGGTTGCGGTGATTTGTCTGTAACCAAAAAGAGGGATCATTCATGTCCACCTATCAATAATAGGCATTATTAAATCAATCTTCCTCACCATGCAAATTCACAACTTCAGCTAATTTTTCTAGTTCGTCAGGACAAATATCGGGACAGTGAGTGAATCCAAAGTATATTAGCAGCCACTTTCCTAATAAGTCTGTGCTTTTGACTAGTTTGCCCTGTAAATAACCAATGGATGTTAGTCTGTTAAATAAAGAGCAGAGTTTTATTATTACTGCCTATGAGTAATTTAGTAATTCTTACCTCTGGATCTACAAGCTCAAAGTTTCCACCAATCTTAGATTTTCCAAGCTGCCGCTTTCTCTCCCGGTCTACAGCTTCTTGCTTCTCCTTCTTTACGTATAACATAAACCCGGTAAGGCCACCGCCGACTAGAGCGGTTCCTGCCATGGACTTCCATGTTATAGGCCCCAAAAACTTCTTTGCGGGCCTCTTGGGTGGTTGTGCACATTGACGCACTACCGAAGTGCTGAACACACGGCACAGAAGCCTACCTCTCAGTAAAGAATTCATTTTTATTCAACAAATCGCAAAGTTATCACAAGAACTTTATCAGTACCTTTTTATCTCCAAGTTCATATCTCTTGCAGACAAAACCGTTTTCGCAAATATAATTTTATGCAATGAAGAGATTTACACTATCTGAAGAGTTTTGATCAAGAAAAACTGGCGGAAAAATAAATCCCGACAAAATATAACCTTCACAGCTTCACTAAATAAATCAGCTGCTCTTTTTCTTCTTCTCTTTCTATATGTCAGATCAGCTGCGCTGAGTCTGCGCTAATCTAAGATTTAAACTGTCACTGTCAATAAACTTCTACTAAATATGTCCGTCATTTCGATAAACAATTTTGCCAGTGTCAAGTGAATTATTTGAAATATGTTTAGTCAAGTCGAGTCGTACCGGTCGTACCTGTCAAGTCAATAAAAAGGCATTGTTTGTTCACGAATGTCGCAAAACCACACGCAAAACTATAGGTGCTCTTTCCCTTGAAACGCAGAAAATATTGAAAACTGCCTTTTTTTAATTTCGCGTCAAACCGAAACGATCAACCATTCTGCGCTAGAGTAAAAAATATGACCGGACCGTCACCAATCACCATGCGTTGGTTTGGTACCGGCAAAGAGTATGATAAGTATAAGGGTACCGGACCGGTATGGGCACTAATGGGCAGTCGTTGAATAAAATATATCAACCGACAAACCAGGTTGTATACTAACCGTCTTACTAGGAGCGCAGCACAGCGTGCTTTTTCGGATGGTAATAGACGGCATGGTACCATATTTCATGGGTAACACTCGACCGAAGTATGCGGTATTTACACAACTGCCTACCTACTACGAACGTGTAAATGGACCTACGCGTAGAGCACAGATTATAGAAAAGTAGTAGAGGTACAGTTGATCGAAGTATGCGTATATTGAAGGGCGCGCGGCGGCGGGCCCTCGCTTGATGCAACGATAACATAGCGTAAAGCAGGCTGCACAAGGGTACGAACGAATGGTACGATACGAGTATTACATAACCATAGAATTATTTCCTACGTACTAGCATATGCACCTACTTAATACATAATAGTACCTACCTACTACCTACTCGCACCTAATTGCCACTATAAGTACCTACCTAGGTACTAAGCGTAATATCTGAAAAGTTAGAGCTAAGTTTATAAAGAATACATAAATAAACATTTATTTTTACGAAGAAAGATGATGGAACAATCAGATACCTCTAATTAGGTACTCTATCTAGATGGCTCAAACTACCGTACACAGTAATGCAAACTTCCTAACAAACTCTTTCACGATGAGCCTACTAAAACCTATTACAATACAATAGTATATTAACCCATTATGTGGGTACCTACCTAGGATGGTTTTCAAAAATGTCCTTGTTTAGACACCAACCCAATTACCCAATCGGTAGAAATAATTGAACAGTTTCAACATTTTCGTGGATCGTGCTTCTTCGTAATGAAGAATGCCAGGAGGCGGCGCCGCAACCGCAGCCCTGCGGGTTTATAAACTTCGCGATTTTACACAAATGCCCTAAATCTGCCACAGTGGCCTTTGCAGACGGACCAGTATCTAAAAATGTGGAAAATCGTTTGTGTAAGTTTTGCCTTCCGTTACATTTGAAAAAGTTCAAAATTCTGCCAACTAAAAAGTTTCGTTCCCCAGATTACCTTACTGACCCTAACATCGCTATGGATCACGTCAGCACAAGAGTATCTGCCTCCAAAAATCGGAGGAGGCAAGAAACCAGCCCCTGAACCAACGGTACAGTATAACTATTAGGTACACCTACTTATCTAAGAGCACCGTCGTCTGCTTCGCGTCGCAGTTGCCGCAGCAAAACCGGCAGGTTCCCGACTACCTAACCTACACACATAATTTTTGGCGTATCATACTAAGCCGCAACCTAATTTTTTGTTTCACTACGCAGCATTGATCATTTAGTAATAAGGACTTTATAAAATTGTACTGCAACAGTTACCCGCCAACTACGATTTCTCATACGACGTACAAGACAACGGCGTCAGCCTGGACTTCGGGCACAACGAGAAGCGGAAGGAAGACCACGCGACCGGCTCCTACCACGTGTTGCTTCCCGACGGCCGCATGCAGCTTGTAGAGTACGAAGCTGGCCCTGACGGGTACAAACCTCAGGTAGGTACTAAGAAGTTGATCTCCCTATGGTGGCAGTTGCGATTTATGCGCGTGGTTATCAGCTATCACATCCTGGCACAGTGAACTTAGGCTAACTGTCACCTTAGGCTTCACCCAGAAGCTGATTCCCTCGTAGGACTCATCTATTTCTTTTCTGTAAAGAGGAAAATTACATAATGTGGAAGAAACAAGCGACTCTAAAAATTAATGATCTCGTTCACCTGTCGGTAGGTAGGTACTCGTATCTTTAATTTAGGTATTTAGGTTTAGGTGCATGTGCGTAATTGCTACATATAGTAAACTTGCATTGCGAGAGACTAAATGATTATGATTTGGGACCAGTCTTGAGAAGTACCTACCTATGCAATACTACGTACCTATATAAAACAACATAAAACATAATTTCAGATAATGTACATGGGCACAGCAACATTCCCGACCCCCGGGACAGGCGATAAGTTCGACGGTTACCACTACAATGCGGCTTCTAATCGACAGAGCGTCAGGCAGGCTGCTCCACGAGGATCTTCGAGATTGGCATCAGCACCACCGCCCGCTCCCGCTCCACCCATCGCTCACGCTAGCAATACCACGCAATAATAACCTCTAACCAATATCTAGCAATACCACCCAATAAACGCTGGAGTCCTTTCATAAAATAAGTCGCTAGACGTTTTATTAATTCGGTTATTTCTCTAGGGGAAAGCACCTTTAGCTAGCCACCTCGAGCAACAAAGAAAATTAGTAGTTCACATTTTATTAGAGCTAAAAATATTATTTGCAGATTGCTAACGGTTACGCAAACAGTTTTCTAGGGGGAAAACTGAAGGAATGTAACATAATTTTACCTGGATCAAAACATGATTCATTTTCTCATTGAATTTAAGCACGACAGAATTTCAGCGCGCATAGAGACTTCAATCCAAATGGTAGCTAACTTATTTATTATGCAAATAAAAACAAGGAACCTTCTAGCACAAAAAATCCTAAAAAATTGTTGCAGTTTAGTGCAATGTAAATAAAAAGTTGCAGTTGATTTACTCGTAGTAACTTTATTTTATTTTCTTACACTTTTATTCAATTACAGCAACAAACAGTCAAGTATATCTATAATCATAATTTAGTTTTTAGCTTACTTACATAGTAAAAATAGGAATAATAAATTACAGAACGACCTACCCTAAGAAATATTTTTTTTGGTTGGAGTAGTATTACTTAACTCTAGGCTAGGCATTATGTTGCTGTGATAATATCTACAATTCTACTAGTGAAACTACAATTTCACGGGTGAATTTTACTTGGACCAGTCAGCTTACTTGGCCGGGTTATACCAACTCTGAATAACGCTATTGGTCGGATAAAATACTATCCGTCTCTACTTTAAACTTATCAATAAAAAGGACGGAAATATTTGTGTTGTGGTTGGTCACAACCCGCGAATTATACTGCAGACACCTTTTTTCACGAGAATAAGTGATTCAACAAGTATCGCCCACCTGATGCAAAGTGGTATGCATTGTTTATTGCCTCACTATGCACTATTGGGCTACGTTGAAGTGACTGACATACAATCAATGAATGGTGTCAATTCTGTTGTTGCATTTTTTTAAACTAACCTACTTTGACAGCACTAAAAATGTTACCGTCCCATTAACTGAAACGACATTAGACGGCTATAATTTTAGCGCTGTCAAATTAGGGGTTTGTTAGATGTTTGCCTCGAACGCATTTTTCATCTGTAGGTTTTTTTCCCTAATCGCATTTGGCCTCGATAGTGTTTTGTCATGTGTGCATTTTTTATAAACGTAATTTACTCTAAACGTATATTTTATAATCTCGATATTTCTCATCGCATTTCGTCCCAAACGCACATTTCATAAACTCGATATTTCGCATCGCAAAAGTTTTATAAGCCTATTTTAAATTATTTAGGCTATCTAAAGAGTTCCAACATGTTTGCTAGCATGTTTTGTTTGTTGTTCTCATATGTCACAATCTATTTGTTTCGTTTCGTCGTTCTTCATATTGACATATATGGCGATATGTGCTCACGTTTCTTCTTCTTCTCTTATACGGCCTGTGTCCGTCATTTCGACATACAATTTTGTCAGTGTCATGTTAATATTTGAAATAAGTTTAGTCAAGTCGAGTCATTCGTCAAGTCGTCAAGTCATTGTCGTTTATTTTGAAGACAAAATGGTGGAAACTTGGAAACCAATTCCATCAAATAATAAAAACACATAATCCAAATAATAATATAATATTTATTCCAATGGCTTGTACTTTATGCTACAACTGCAAGTATTATTGGCTAAAAATTCCACCACAAAATTAAGGAACAATACTCACAATAATACAAAAAAAAACAATTAAAATAGATGTCCTATGACATGTTGCTTTTACAAATAAATGACAGAACATGAATCCTGCTCACGTTTCATTTTAGAAATTATCCAACAGTTTGCTTTGACATTGACATCTATGTAGAAAAAGTTAATAAGTCACCATACTATTCAGAAAATCGCCCATCAAAAATGCACATATGACAATAATACCATCAATGCAAAAATCAATTAGGCTATTTATGGATGTAGCAAAAAGTTAATAAGTCACCATACTACTAGGCAAATTGCCCATAGGACAAATTACGTTCATAAAAAATGCACACATGACAAAACACTATCGAGGCCAAATGCGATTAGGGAAAAAAACCTACCGATGAAAAATGCGTTCGAGGCAAACATCTAACAAACCAAATTAGGTTAGTTAAGAAAAATGCACCAACAAAATCGCCAGCAATAAAATAAAAAAAAAATATTCAGGGACATTTTACACAACGCCCTCTAGACCCAAACTAAGCAAAGCTTGTAATATGGGAACTAGACCAATGACTCTTCTAATGATAACATAGCACGAATATTCGTTGACCGGGCAGAAAGATATCTCATTTTGGTTACGTATGGAGTACTTCTATATTCTGGTCGGGCCAGTGCACCCGTCGATGCGTTGATCCGGTGTCAAAGCCGACGTTGTCGAACGAATGGTAGTCTTTCTGCATACTGAGCTCAGCCAAGTTACGATACCTGCACCAAAAATACATCATCAACTATTTTTAGACAGGAATAAACAAAATAATTTTGGTGGTGTCAATTTTACATAAAAAAAATGTTGCACACAGATGTGACGGATGAATTATATATAACCCACCTAATGTTTATCGGTTACCTCTGTTAACAGCAAAGTATTGCGTTACAAGCTACGATGGCAATTACCGTTTGACGAGAACACAGCAGCCGAGGAGTAGTAAGACTTGCACAGCGAGCCACGCCAAGGCCAGAGCGACTAGCAATAACTCATGGACGCATACCACCGTCCCGTCGATATCACTCCTAGTTTCCGCTGAAACGAAATATTCTACAGTCAACGTCATAAGACAAACTAGACATTTAAAAAGTTCATTTTACAAAAATTAAAAAGTCTCTGATGAACTTCATGGATCTTCTTCAAACCAAGTTTTTTATGAACAAAATGTTTCAAACTGCCATTACGCCGTGTCCTCTCAAAACTCAATTTTAGAGCTTATGAGTATCCTCATAATTTGGAAACCATTGTACCGATTTTCACCAAACATAGCTAAGAACCATCCCAGATTAACCAGCTTTCTTACAAAATAAACCACATTCAAATCGGAGCCCTACTTTCGGAGCTACAAGTCCACAGATAAAGAGACACACAATGTGAAAATATAACAACTTCTTCCTTTTTCGGTTAGGTTCGGTTAAAAAATATGTGTTGTGACGTATCTGCACATTAATTCTGTAATGTGGTTTGTACTGTGGGCTACATAAGTGCTCGATTTGTTTCAATAAACATTGTTATGAATCATTCGAACGTCGTTACACGGATCGCATTTAAATAAATAGGATATGCAAATACAAACATAACTGATGCTAATTTAATGAAGACATAATCGATGTCTCGCTCGTGTGATTACTGACTTGATAATTGTTTTTACAAAGGAACTAATGCAATCATTTCCCGGTCTGCTACACAGTAGTGAATTATTTTTTATTTAACCTTTTAGTAAATAAATAAATAAAATGTTGGAAATTACCTAGTTATCTTTGAAAAACAGAACACGCTGTCCCCATTGGCTTGGCCTCCATTTTGGTGGCCTTCTGTGTCTTTTAGTAACTCACCGAGCGTAGAGCGATGGTCAGCACGGATCATAGTATCCGTAGAGATAATATCCTTCGAGTCGACCATCATCTCAAGTAAAAGGGACACGCTGTCCCCGTAGGCTTGGCCCCCACAGTCAGTGGTGCCACCTTGAGCGACCACATTGCCGGTACGACGCCGTTCGATGTATTGTACGGCGGCTGGAGATTCTTCGAGATTGTAGTATGTGTCGTTGGTTTGGCGGGCAGTCCTCGCTTGAGATTTACCGCAGTTTGCCTGAAGACATGACATAGGATAATGACCGTTTATTTTCTGTGGATCGACGTTACACTACGCTACGTCTACGTTAAAATGAAGGCAAACCTAAATAAAAATCCCTAGCTTCCTAAGCACTTATGAAAAGTGAGAAATTGGCCCGACGCAGATGCTTATCTAAGTTTAAATCCTCTTGAATAGATAGAAAGGCTTTTACTGTGTAAGTTTTACGAAATACTTAAACACAAATATACACAAGGAGCTATTTAGAAGCCATTAGTATCAATTCTGTTGTTGCGTTTTTCAAACCTAACCTAATTTGACAGCGCTAAAATTATAGCTGTCTTTGTCGTTTCAGTTTATGAGAAAGGGACGGCAACATTTTTAGCGCTGTAAAATTAGGTTGGTTTAGAAAAATGCAACAACAGAATCGACAGCACTGTATTACTTACTAGCCAACTAAAATAAATTATGAAAATCGTAGTGAACTTCATACCTCAGGACATTTATCTTCACAGAAGCGAACCATCAACGCAAAACGCACCACGTGTGAAGTCGGGAAGCGGAATGCTTTGAAACGAGCGGACAAACGCTGAGTGCCGCTTAGCCACGAACGGGTGAACGATGGGAAATCCACCTGCAAAAATATATTACACTTAGGTAAATATGATAGTGAGCGATATGTTAGCCATAATACAAGTCCATCGGCTTGTTCCATCATATAATTATAAAAATCATCATTCAACCACCTATATTACGATAGCTTAGGAGAATCGGGCAGAATCAATTTGACAGTTCGAGTTACACTACGCGATAATACAGAGACGTTCTGGAAGCGAGCTGTGGCCGCCTTGGAATGTAACACGAATACATACCATGTAACTACGTAGCGAATGTCAAATACTTAATTATATTCGTGCTTACCTCCCCAAACGTTGCTTTTCTTACTTTACCTATACGATTAGAAGCTAGCAACAATTGATCCAAACTAAGAGTAGGTAATTAAGTCAAAATACTCACTTGTCCAGTCGGGCAGCCCCTGCTATCGAGAAGTAAAACCGAGCTGTCGCCGAGTTGTGAAGAAGCCACCAAATGATATGGTTCTATCTCTGCCGCTTCTGTGAACAAACTATATCTACAATAGCGTCCATAGGCGGCCGCTTACCATCGGGCCGTACGCTTGTTTGTCTATAAAGCATAAGGTATAAAATAGCGTACCAGTAGTCTCAATAATGAGTATTAAAGGTTCTCCCAAAGCGACTGCCCCGGCCGCTTCAGACCTCGCTATTGTTGTCTCCGTCTCTCCGCCGCGAACGACATACATTGTGAGAGGAGCTGCACTAGCTGCATAAATGGCACTAGCGCTGTTTGGACTGGAAGCGCTTGATAGCTCGCTTGTTAAAGACGGCTTTCTGTAAAAAAAAATCAATAGTCAATACATACTCATTCAAATCACCATTTAGAATTTGTTTACGTGTTACTTCACTGCGATATCTTTACAATCGTAGGTTTTCCAACAACAATTTTTTTTAGATTAATAATAAATAAATAAATATCCATGGACTTTACACACAACGCCTTCTAGTCCCAAACTAAGCAAAGCTTGTGATATGGGGAACCAGATGGCTGATAGAATACTAATATACTTTATTTTTTGTAAATACATACATAGTAACACCCAGACATAGAACAAACATCTATGTTTTCCACGCACAAATGTTTGTTCGCAGTGGGGATCGAACCCACGACCCACAGCACGGAAGGCAGAGCCATTACCGACTGAGCTGTGACAGGCGTCACAGCTCAGTCACATCAATCAATCAGTCAATCAATTTTTCACTAATCGTGGACAACTTATGTTGATGATTTCTTCTTTAGTAACTCCGCTGCGTCAATTTAGGCATTAACTTAGCATGCGAGGTAACCGCTTACCATCAGGTGGGGTGAGACATCATCCTACCTTTATTATGCTTATACAAGATATACAGGAAAATTACTAGTAGTAGGGCTCTTTGTGTGCGAGCTCGTCCGGGGAAGTACTAGCACCGTACTTATTTCTGTCGCCAAGCAATGATGCTCGCATTGCTGTGTTTCGGTTTGAAGGGTATGGATGCCGGTGCAATTACACGCACATGAGACTTTCTCAGAGTGTTGGGATGCACTGCAATGCATCACAAGGCTCGTCCTCAGTGGGCATGCGTTGTTATAGGTAGCCGCTTAACATCAGGTGGGCTATCGACTTGTTCCTTCATTTAGGTGTATAAAAAAGTTTATATAGTATAATTAGACCACTTTACCCAGCATCCCGAACGGAGACGGTGGCGTCAACTTGCGTAGCAGCTTGAGCCCCGGGGGAGCAGCCCACGCGCACCCATCTGTCTCCAGCGGTTTGAATGATGGGGTTGTTTTGGATCATCACCATAACATACGCCATTGTCCTGTAAATGATTGTCATTTCAGCCACAGATAACATAAGATACGTTCGGGACTACAGCGAAGCAAAAAGGAGGGTTATAATCTGTTTTAGTTAACCAAGGGTTAACTGTCGCGATGTATGGATCAGAGTGTTGGGCAACGAAGAAGACGGATGAAAGGAGAGTGCATGCTACTGAGATGCGAATGTTAAGATGGATGTGTGGGGTAACGAGGTTAGATAAGATAAGGAATGAGTATATCAGGGGAAGTTTGAAAGTGGCGCCTGTTGTTGAAAAGGTGAAGAGTGCTAGATTAGCATGGTATGGACACGTAATGAGGAGGGATGAAAGTCATATCACAAAAAAAGTTATGAATATGAGGGTGACTGGGTACGCAGGTAGAGGAAGGCCGAAGAAGAAGTGGTTGGATTGTGTGAAAGAGGATATGAATGTGAGAGGAGTAGATTCTGAGTTGACGAATGATAGAAGCGAGTGGAAGAAGAAGACATGTTGTGCCGACCCCGCCTAGCGCGGGATAAGGGCAGGGAAATGATGAGTTAACCAAGGGTCTAGTACAAGATTTGATAGTTTTAGAAAACTTTATTTCGTTTCGTTTCCTTCCATACATTTACTTGCAGCGCCCCTAGCGGAGACTTTCAGGAACTACAAAATGTATGGAAGAAACTAAATAAAGTTTTCTTAAAACTATCAAATCTATAGTGCTTGTAAAATTAATTACTCTCAATCATTGTCCAATATTTATTTTTTACTGTTGGACATAGGCTCCCATAGATTGCCAGATCTTTTCTATCGTCTATCCTTTCGTCTTTCTATCTGATGCCCGAAAATTCTGGAAGGGAAAATTATTATTTTTAATAACAAAGCTCCAAGGCAAGAAGGCCAGTACCACCTACTAAAAAGATTAAGTTGGTAGCCACTCTTATTAGATTAATTTTAAAGTAATTTAGTACCTGTTAATAACACCATTAGGCCCATTAGATATCCCATAAGCGAAGTTGACGTCACAATCTCCGTGCATGGGCAGCGTCAGGGTAACAACGCCATCCACCGCGCGCGCGCTACATCGCTCGCCGTGTCCCGGAACGTACATACGGCCGCGGAACAAACCCCGCGGTCGGTATGTTACAACAAGGTTTGATGCTTCGCAGTCTACTGTCACTGAAAATAAGAGTTTGGTGTGTCAATGTGTCACTTAGAGATATCACATGTACTAAACTACTAATCTAAGAGCCGATTTACAGACGATACACCAACCCCGCCGGCGGGGTCAACGAATTCCCTTACTGCCGGTCATCTAAACAAGATAGATAAACACTTTATTGTACACAAAGAAGAAACAGGACATAAGAGAAAACAATTAAAGCTAATGTACAATGGGCGGCCTTATCGCTAAAAGCGATCTCTTCCAGACAACCTTTGGATGGAGAGGATAAACAGAAACAGAAAGACGGCGGTGTACAAAGTGTGCACAAATAAACTAATATACCTATATTCATCATGTTAATTATATATTATACCTACCATTACCTACGCTATATTACAAGAAAATCTCTCTGACCACATCCCAAACCGAAGTCATATCATAGCTGTACCATAGTATTGTTCCCCAACATAAATAATCACCGACTAAACACAGATAGATGAAAATGATTTCACCTCAATTATCAGTTCTAAACAGTCCGAGTATAACCACCAAACCTTCAAAAAAAATCGCCTACATAGTTCAAAATTAAAGTTTTCTTACTGTTGAGACAGATGACCCGTCGATAGTAGGTAGCTTGTGACGTCCGTCGCAGCAGCCAAGACCCAGTGGTAACCAGATCTTCGCTGTGCAAATCGCATATACCCCTCCCCCGCCCCGCACGCCATGTGAACCCTCTGCATATGAATCTAACTTCTGTTTCGCACGCTCGTTTGCACTGTGGAAGAAGTTGTGGTATGATTATTTTGATAGTATCATAGATTCTGTTCTTCGGTGGCTTATTTTAAAACTACTGTGTCAACTGCTGTAAAGCTAAATGACGATGTTTGTCTAACAAGTACGTAGGTAAATAGAACAAAACCATAGTTATTTGCACGACAAATCGTAACTTCCATTGACCTGAATATTTCTCTTTCATTCAAGTACATCATTCAATAGAATCATGAGAATATCGAATCGCTCAAGTAATTTACCTAATTCATTCGATTTACCTAAACTCTTTGGTATTTATTTATCTTTTTTAATAAGTCTCAACGAATGTTGGCAGGTAATATCATAGATTAACAGTAATTTGCCACGGTAAGCGGTTACAGCACAGCCTAACAATAGGTTTATCTTTTTAACTGAATGCCTGTCCCACAGAAACATTCATAGATAGTGCATGCGTTAGGTATTTTACGATTGTTCGAGTCAGATAATGACTATGCTGGCAACGTCAGATTATTGAATACATACTCGTAACATACATACAAATAAGCTCTTTCTCTTATACAGAAAGGACAGACTTATCATGTGGAAATGGTTCTGAAGAACGAAAGTAGCAGTAGTACATTCTAGTAGTATGCACTCCCTTATTTGCAAGTCAGAGATCACTGATTAAAAAAAGAACTTCGAGTAGGTGGAAGACCACCCAGTTTTTTTCTTTATACCTAAAGATGAATATATTATCTTTCAGTTTTAGCAACAATATATCCATATTACTTATTCCTAGTTTATTAAAATCATACCTAAAAATATAAAAGTATTCCCCCTGCACTTACAACGACCCTGGTGCTGTTATAATGAACAGATTTTATGCATCGTTGATGTTGAGAAAAACAGTAAATTACAAGGAAAATTGTTATAATTATGATCATAGCGATCTCAACTCACCTCATCTTTAGTATAGTTCTGTATAGTGAACTCCACGTGTTTCAGAGTTTGATTATTATATTCTTCGTATGAACATCTGTCTATTTTCTTAAGATCTGAAAATAATAAGGTTTTAAGAAGAAAACGACTATCATCTATCACACAAGTACCTAACAAAAAGCACGCTACGCGAAATCTAGACATAGAACGTGTTCTAAATTAAATTATGGCAAAACTAGCTGAAGCATCACTGTTGCGTTTGGTAAAATGAAAGTACCTACAATGAATTTTATGCTGTTCGAAGTATGAAAATCTTAAACGAGACGACGCGTACAGATCTAAGGAAGTATTTAGTGTCCAACTCACAATCATGCCTGCACTGATTCTCCAGATAAAAGGTGTAGTAATTCGACACTCTGTATGACTCTGGTTCAGTGAATTTGCTTTCTTGATGTAACACACAGCTGCCGGTGTCCGAGTCTGAAGTCTTTATCAGCTCAGCGTCGAAGTTACCGTCTGGGCCGATCCATTGAGCTGACCTGGCAAAAATACATGAAATTGACATGAAATTCGACAGGCGTCACAGCTCAGTCGGTAATAGCTCTGCCTTCCGTGCTGTGGGTCGTGGGTTCGATCCCCACTGAGAACAAACATTTGTGCGTGGAAAACATAGATGTTTGTTCTATGTCTGGGTGTTACTATGTATTATAAGTATGTATTTACAAAAAAAAAGTACCTATATAAGTATTCTATCAGCATCTAGTTCCCATATTACAAGCTTTGCTTAGTTTGGGACTAGAGGGCGTTGTGTGAAATGTCCATGAATATTTATTTATTTATAATTAAAACTACGTAGTCAATACGTCACCAATGCATAGACCAATGACAAACCAATCAGTTGGTAAGGTTCTTTCGCCCTGTGGTAGGTCTCGATAGCTTAACTAGAGGAAAGAATAAATAGAGAATATTTTGTATTATTATTATGTTATGTCATTGAAAAGTTATGATGAAGAAAGCGTGACACGACACGTAGCCTCCTCGATGACATAATAAGATAATTTAGTGTTTCAGAACATCGACCCCAAAAAAAACGATTCCGCCCATACGCTCCAGCCAGTATAATTAACTAGCAGATACCCGCAACTTCGTACGCGAGTACCGTTTCCGTGTACATTATATTATCTGTGCGTGTACCGAGCGGATACTTCTTTGAGAAACTTAACATTACACCTCATTACACCGAACTCGTACTGGAATGTCAAACGCTAGTCGTTAGACCAAAGATGTAGTACTACGTACTGTCAAACTGACGTGACATGACATGACAATGAAATCCTATTGCCAGTTGGCGCTGCTAATACTTTTCGTTCATTTTATCCTGTAGATCCTGTTAATTATACGAGATAAAAAGTAGCATATGTGTCAATCCAGGTTACGAACTATATATATGCCAAGTTTCATCCAAGTTGGTTCAGTAGTTTAGACGTGATTGAAACACAAACATCCAAACATCTAAACATCTAAACTTTCGCATTTATAATATTATATATTAGTAGGAAGTAGGATAGGATAGGATAGGAAGTAGGATAGGATGACGCCCACAAATTATCCTCACAAAAAAATAGGAACAGATAGGAAAAATAGGAGGAATGGACAGATATTTGACTATTGCGTAAATGGATATTATTTGAAGATTCATTATCACACACCTGATTATGATGTAGTACCCACTTAAATAGGTAACCTACCTATAATAATGTTTACAAACTCATTATTATTATGGAGAGTGGCACAAAGAGGCCTACACCGAGCAGTGGGAGAAGTCGAGTATGATGATGATGATGAAGATTATTAGTTTTAATTTTTTAATTTTTCTGAAATAGATTTGCCTAAGAGGATGTTTTTGTTACTTTTTCCCAAAAATCTATTTTTCTGTGGAGGGCCACATAACTCCAAGCAATAGTATGGCATTGATTTTGAAGCGACCTATGATGCAATTACAAACTACGGCATCCAAAGCCGTCAATTTAAAGAACAATAGGATCGAACTTTTTACGTTATAAAGTAACAACACGTAATTGAGAAAACTTATTGTCTTAGCACTGTAAAGGAAAGTTATGGTTTTTAATCGATCTGTTTTATCTTGATCCAAGCGTGTTGGTACATACAAACATCCACAGAAGAAATAAAACTTTCCCAGATCTATAACCCATAGGTATGACGTACCTAAAACTTTTTAAAGATTACTGGTTATCTCTAAAGTCGTTTATTTTCAACCGAATTCCATGAAAATAATTCGCTGTTTGGACTTGAAAAGTCGAAGGAAACTCACCGATAAAGCTTTTCCCTGTTGGGCACCAGTAATGCTTCGTAGCATTCTTGCACCGTGGTGTTGTAAACCACCTTCGAGCGAGGCCCGTCTGCATGTAAGTGGTACCCTGGGGTACTCTCCAGAGCCCACCAGCGATGGCTGCATTCGTCTGGCACTAAAATTAACAACTTAGATCAGAAATACAGCATACATTTAATATGCGAATGTTTGCAGTTTTTTTCCTCAAGTTCTACTAAAAATATTTAAATACCATTTATACCAACATAAGAACTAAGTCGAGGAAAAAAAGGAAATTGAACACCTCACCTTCACTCTCACCTCAAGAAGCCAACAAAGCTACAACAGAAAAAACTAAGAAGGTCCCCTCTCCACCACCCATAGTAGTGGATGGAGTTAACAATTACCAAAGTTTCTATGACTTTCTGATAGAAAACCAACCAGCAGCCACCTTCAATATAAAATTGATGAGCGGTGACTGTGTTAAAATTAACTCGTGTGATGAAGAATCATACAGGTGCATCACAAAAACTTTAACAGAAAATGACTGCCTCTGGCACTCTTACGAAAACAAACAAGAGAGACCAATAAGAGTGATGGTTAAAAAACTACCGTGCTCTTGCAAACCAGAGAGAATCATAGAAGACCTAAAAAGTAAAGGTTATAAGATTGAAGATGCGGTCAATAAACTGAGCTGGAAAAGTAAGGAGCCACTCAACATGTTTATGCTGACCTTCAATAACCAAGAAGAAATCAGGAAGGTGTATGATATCAAATATATACTTGGGTGCATGGTAGATATCCAACCGCTCAAGTCTACAAAACTGGTCCCTCAATGTAAGAGATGTCAGGCCTATGGGCATACACAAAAATATTGTGCCAAAGAACCAAGGTGTGTCAAATGCACAGGGAAGCACCTAACTATAGACTGCAAAAAACCAGCAGAAGACAAGCCAAAATGTGTTCATTGCGGAGAAGCACATCCGGCTAACTACAGAGGTTGCATGATCGCCAAAGAAATTCAAAAAATAAGAAGCAAGGCAGTTAAGAAACCACTAGCCGGGCAGCCACAAAAAGTCACTGGAACGCTAATAAGTGACAAAACTCCAATAACTAACCATCAAAGCCGTGGTGCAAGGGCCACTAGCACCACTCACAAAAATGTGTCCTACGCACAAGCGGCTGCTAAACATACAATCGCTAATCATTGTAACGAGCAGACTACAAAATCAGATAGTAAGCTGGATGAAATACTAAGGTTTATGACATCCTTCGATGAGCGTCTGAAAAAAATTGAAAATAGCACTAAGCCCGCTATGTACAAGGCCAAGCAATGATTAATACGCAGATGTGTATCTTATATCAGAAACACACTTTACTAAGCACTAAGTAACAAAAAAGATGACTATCTTCCCATCTCTATCAACAAGAAGCTCATCCCGTATGAAAATACGGCAAAATATTTGGGCATGACGCTTGACGCGAAGCTACGCTGGAAAGCTCACGTCAAGAATAAAAAAGACGAGTTAGAACTACTTTACAAACAAGTCTTTATACCAGTATGGACTTATGGTATACAGCTCTGGGGCTGTACCAGAAAGAGCAATATTCAAATCATCCAGCGATTCCAGAATAAAGTGCGGAGGGGAATAGTGAACGCCCCGTGGTACATCAGAAATGACGATCTCCACCAGCAAAATCGAGTTTGTCGCTAGTGTTATTCAAAAATACGCAGAAGCACATGAACTAAGGCTTCATCATCATGTTAACGTCGAGGCGATCCAGCTCCTTGACAATACGGACTTAATAAGAAGGCTCAAAAGGAAAAAACCTTTTGAGTTAGTGTAATAAATAAGTGAAATTCAGTGAAAACAAACTAAAGAACACATGAACATAGTGTCTTCCCTTAAATCCTAAATAGAGACAATAAGAAACGTGTTAATGGACACGTTCTTAGATTAAGCAATTCTAGCAATTTAAGTTAATTTTAAATTACTTATTAGCCCACGTTGTGGCTAGATTGTAATCATATTAGGGTACATTCTTTAGAAATAATGTGCACTAAATAAATGAAAAAAAAAAAAAAAAAAAAAAAATTTATACCAACTACATACCGAAACTCCTTGTATATTGGACATATCAGTTTGCAGTATAAATTTTGGCTTGTAGTCCCAAATCTACAATCACGAAACCGAGAACCTTCGTCATAGCCCACTCCCTTCGGTAGTTACATTACTCGTAAACGTAATCTGTCCTTCAGCTCACACAAATAACAGGTTATAAAAACATAAGAGCATTTATACCTGGTAGACAGATCTTCGTGAAATAAGCCGCGTCATTATCAACCTTCAGTTGCGTATCATGCATAGCCGCAACCCCCTGGCAGTTTCCTCTGCTATACATCACGACGACCGCTGCGCAGTCTTCCAACTCCCTACATCTTGCGAGACAGGAACCAGTGAGAGAGTCTTCATCGCCACTTGCAGAGTATACGAACACAGGTGTCGCTTTGTCCGGAGACACTCCCGACCATCGGGCGAAGGTAGCAGAACGACCTCGCTCGCAATGCGCGCCTATATCTGACAAAAGGACATCAGATGAAAAGCGATGAAAGACCACAGCGGAACATAGAGGTGAATGTGGTTAGCAACAGTCGATGGAAAATATCAACAATACCCAAAGGTCGTGATTTGATTGTTAAAAAGATTCGTTCTCGGATTAAAAAGTGGTAAAACATGAAATTACAGTAAGGAATGGTATGCCCTAACAGTACGGAGTACCTAGATATGATAGGTTGTATGAGCTGATGAAAAATTGGCAAAGGTTTATAGGAATGATTCACTTACCATGAATAAACATCAGCACCGCCAACACAATAGAGATTCCATACGACTTCATAATTGCTTTACACATTTATTAATACCACGAATTTGCTTGAACACTTAAACAATATGTTACGATCATGAGTATTGGTGCGTTTTACCAATAATATCGATGAATTGCAGCCTTTCAAAAGTAGCCATTGGTAAGTCAACCGGCGCGCTCAGAAAGAACCTGGACAATTCGCCACAGAACGCTCTGCTTATACGAACACCGGAACATCTGTACAAACATACCACTACACCATGTCTTTATGATTTGTAAGGTTCTGACCGACCTATTTACATTTTGTTTGAAAAAAGGCTTAGAATTTTTCTCAAAATTTTGCCATATATTTTTAGCAATTACTTATAATCGCTATCGTATTTAAATCGCGATTTCGATAAATGCGTGAGTCGATCGACACACAACGGCTACTGAAACTGAATAGTACAATTGCAGTCATGTGCCCCCCACTATAGATACAGTGGCTAGGTACTACTCCGCCTACGACCTTGCAGTTTATTATGGGTTTACAGACTACAATTTACAATAGAGTGACGACTCAACAAACGATAGCGAAAACGAATGATAATAGTAACGTTAGACACCCAAAAACGACGTGTTTCGTAACAACCGGGACGTAAGTCCATACGGGCGTGCTAAACATAAATACCACTACGGGTGTTTAGCTAGTATGTCATGGGTATCTATGCATGTATTTTGAAAGCATCCGCGGTGCTTCTATAATTTGCATCTGCGGAAAATCCGTTTCCAGGAGATTTCTCGATGGTTATTTCCCAACATTTTTATAGGTTCATTCGCAAGAATCCCATCACGATTCATCCCATTTATCAATCTGTTAGGTGGGGCGGATAAACATTTACTCAAACCATTGGGTCTGTAAAAAAATATGAGATATTTTCCGATTTGTAGCCACAGACGTGAAAATACCACTAAATTATAATATTACGAAATGAAAACAGTCATTCATCCTATACAAAGATCAAAACAGCCTCTATAAAGGAAACTACATATTCGTCTACCTATCCCACAGTGACCTACAAAAGCATGTGTTATGTTAATTACTATAAACATTTTGTTCCACTGTTATGTTAATTTAGTTTCATATATTTCTGTTTAGTTAGAGCTAAGATATAACAGTTTATATTACTTTGTGTCAGTTTAGGTTACCTAATAATGTTAATGTTAGAGTATTTAAGGACCTACTTACTATACGAGATTAATGAAAGTAAATGATTTATCAAACAATTAATTTATTTCTGAAATCAATTAATATTCGTAAATATTGATTATACATTGTGCACTTGTAAAAAATAAATAATTTGTGCAATTTCAATCACGCAAAAGCTGTGAATTGTGACTCAAGTTGTCATACTTGTATGTTTTTTTAACAATCTTCAGGTACATATAGAATAATACTTTGGTTGAATATCAATAGCCATATGAAGAAATTTTAATACGTTTTGTTAAATTTGATTGTTTTGTACCTAAAAGCGATTAATTTTAGGATATGAGATTTCAGTTTCTTATAAATACTTTTACATACGTAAGTTACAAAGTATGTAATGTATATTGCTTAAAATACATAGTGTAATATAAATATACCTATTAATATTATACATCACGTCACAGTCAAAATTGGAATGTAGACAAGAACAAAGCAATATGGTGATGAACAGTTACTTATAAATAAATCACTCTCAATTTCACTGTGACCACGTAAGAAAAATAATTATTTGAAATCGATAACAAGCTTGTAAATACATTGTTTATCTTTATTCCAATGTTAATAAGATAAGTCAAAAAATAGCATGATCAGCTAAGTACTACCTCAACGTTCATAACTTTTTTGGCATAATAATTTTTGATTTGATTAATAAATTAGTATTTTTATAATATTTATTAAGTTTTTATCATGAATTGTTACTTCATGAACTAATTTTAAACGTGTTTGACACAACACAATCCAAACAAAAATGTATTTGTTTAGGAACCAAAAACAAAATATCAGCCTCAATAACGATAATTTTCAACAAAATAATAAATCAAAACGTAACAAATAAATAATAACAGAGTAAATCATAATAATGAAAAAATCACATTATGTTTTTGGCAAAAGCAGGCTGTTATAATGGCAACACTAAATTTTGCGCATGGCCAAAATACAAATCTAGGTGATAAGAATTGACTCACACCGCAGTCAGAAATACTTTAAATAATTTCATATTTTACCTACAGAACGTAAAACATAATTTTTAATGACTTTGACGAGCTTAGACTAGCATGAGTCATAAATAAATATAAAACTGTAGAACGAACTGCACTACATCTCCTCAATGCATTTAGTAAAAAACAATAACACATCATTGTACATTATATAATATACACCAGAACATAGTAGAATCATCATCATTGATATTAAAATGCAATGCCTCTTTACTCTGTACTGTGGCAGGCGGCTTCGTTTCTCTATGCCGTGTTTTGCACTATAACAATTTTTCACACTACACACTAGTAGAATCTGATCAGTAGTGTGTGGATTCTAGTCAGTAGAAGTAGTGCAGTTCTCCCTACTAAAGTGATTTAAAAATGAGGCAAAGCTTACGGACTAATTGGTGGGGATGCGGTCGCGAAGATACGACAGAACGCTCTCCGTCCCTTTAGCAAGAATCGCGTGCCGCGGCTGCCGGAAACAGTTGCCCATTATCTCGAGAGTTCTGCAAATAATATACAGAATAAGTACTAATCATTCACAACATTATTCAAGGAATTAAGATTTTTGAATGGGGCGCTGGCGGCCTATCCTACGCTTCGCCTTCTTGCGTGTGTAGACGGTCCCCACCCGATGGTCTAATAACATTATTAAGAACGCGGGAGGTTGGTAGACAAAGAAGGCCAATAATCGATCTACCTTGTTTAAGAGACAAGTGAGTGAGTTTTGCAGGTGCAAATGACCAGTCGTTTCATGCATTGTTCGTTTTTCGAGAGTTTGAGTCTGGTGTAAGTTTCGCTGGACTATATGATGGGTCAAGCTATCAGATGGGATGGAACACCTCTGCCTATACAACAATACATTGCCTCACGGAACACGTGCCCTGTGATGCATTAAACTGCGCCCATCACACTGAGACTCCAAAGTCTCATGTGCCTGTAATTACGGCACACATACCTTTCAAACCGAATCAATGCGAGCATCACTGCTTGGTGACAGGAATATGTACGGTGGTAGTATTTCCCCAGACGAGCTCATTCACAAGGGTTACTACTAATTACTACCAAGTTGCTCCGTAGCATAGTTTTAGGAACTTTATTACCTTAAATTGGTGAAATGTCCAAGTTCGGGCGGCACGGAGCTGATGTTATTATTGGCCAAGTCGAGCACTGCTAATTTCTTGAGCCTGCCGAGTGCGTTGCTAGATACGTTGATCTCTTCCACTTTGTTGTCAGCTGCTAGGAGAATCTCCAGGTTGTCCAGGTCGTACACGCATCGCGGGATTTTTGTGAACCTAAAAATATGCTCGCCAATTTTAAAAGCTCTACTCCCACGAATCTGACACTGCAAGTGCACGTCAATGAAACGATAACAAGCCCTCAACACCAGCGAATATAATTATAGCAGTTTTATCTTATATAGATAGTCCAAATTGACAGTTGACTTGAGGATATTTGCACCACAGTAGAACAATGTTGAACTTGCGGGATCTAAATTGGTGCAAAATCAGAGATACCTTCTTATATTATACCCCTGTGGATCTCAAGTTTCTGCAATATATGCAATAATGTAATAAACTAACTATTACGTTATAGTATAGTACGAGGTTATACTTACTTATTATTTGAAATGACCAATTCCCTCATATTTTTTAGATATCCAAGTTCCATCGGTAGGTCGCTCAGGCAGTTTTTACCTAAATCTATGTACTGTAAATGAACACAGCGATTTATTCCTGGTGGGACACTCTCAATGCTGTTTGAAGATAATATGAGCTGCGAGAGCGTATCTTTTGCATGGCAGATACTGCAACAAAACAATATTTTAATTACCTAGCTATTTAAAACCTGATACTGATTATATTTATCTTCTTCTATCAAATCTCGTCTAAATATTTCTGAAATCTTTTGGAGTTTTAAGTGTAATTGTATAAGTTGTAACTTTTATTTGTATGAGCTGTTAAAGTCCGACCACGAAAAGTTTAGAATATGGATTTGAAAATCTTTAGTCTATGTCTACGTAAGTTTTTATGTAGAGATAGCAAGCTTAGCTTAGTCAGACTTAGTAAAAAGTGACTTGGATGTCTTACAAAAGAATACTTACCCCAATGGTATAACCACAAGTTTATTCTTGGATAGATCAATAATATGTGCTTCAGCATCAGCGGCCGCTTTGAATACTTCGTCAGGAACCGAAGACAATTCTCTGCCAGGTAGCATGAGAGCCTGACTTTTCTTCAGAGTGTATCTGTGGTTCAAATAGCAAAATTAAAAACCCTGTTTCTCCGCGAACTAAATTAAATAAATATTGTTAGATTAATTTTCATACTAGTCAGAATTTGATGAAAAAGTGTTTCTGATCTCTCTTAGTCATCTTCAAGGATCTTGAATACCTACAGATTCGTGGGTGCTCTTTGAATCTTAAGCAAATAAGATTCAACCATGCAGTACGTTTGAATTTAGTCAATAAAACCACAATGATTACTTTTGATCGTTTAAAATACGACTAGAATCTTGGCGTCAGTCAGTTTCACGTTCACCTTGAAGAACTTTACATTACTTATAAACTTTAAGTAATTTACATATCTGACCCAATTCCCGAATTCTCACTAGCCAGTGAGAATTCGGGAATTCTAACGTACTTATCTGGCCACTCGTTATCACTGCATCTATCTCTAGTATCGTTGACGATATCCTCGGTAATCCGATCGCGTAGGAACTTCATCATTCGATCGGTCCCACCTCTAATGATGTCCTGCCTTACAAATGACAGCTTGTTGCCTTCCATGCTGATGCTTTGCAGTTGAGTGAGGAGGCCAAGGTTTTTCGGTAGCCTGGATAAAGAATTTTTTTAAATAGTTTTTTCCAATAAAAAAACGGACGGACTCTGAGTGGTTGACTCGGGATTTAAAAATTACGTGATCTCATAGTACATATCAACCGAATGCATGCCCTATGTTATGTACTATGTGGCATTACGTTTATCAGTTTTGTAGTTGAACTTTTTTTTTCAGAATTTGTCGAGGTTTTGTCACTATAGAGGTCACCTCTATAGAGAGAAAACTTCTTAAATAGATGAGTAGGTACAGTTAGCGACAATATTAATAAATCGAGGAGTATTTGTACAAAACGGGCCATTTAAAAATTAATATAAAACTGCCTAAATGTTTCCATTCAAAAATATATCGCTATACGAAATGTACCGGCAAAGCAATGCTCGTAACGTCTATCCGTGTGTATTTTGTACTTTATAGAACAGCGTTTGCGTGTATACGATCTCTGTCCAACATATTTCAGTCAATTGGCATTATTACCTACATTAGTTCCTTCCGGGTTTGGAAAACGAGGGGAGACCATTTATTTAATTAATTTAATACCTATGTGACGATTGCTGCACATGTTTTATTCTATCATGGATCTAAAATAAAACTTGCGCGTTGTTGCTGTTATTGACTGTCAATCATATTATTATGTATTATCGAGGCAGCAAGAGAAATCATCGTAAATAAACTATCTCAATAAAAATTATTGAGACCAATCGCTTTAACAAAGTACACTTTGTAAAAGCGATTTTGACATTTTAATGAAATGCTAGATACTAAAATATTCGTTTCTATATTTTCCCTAGGACCATGCCTCGTCTTAACACGAAAATGAAATCAGTTTTAGCTTGCTTACTTGTTCAAGCTGTTATTGGTGAGGTCGAGTCGTTTAAGTTTCTGTAGCAGTGATATGTTCTCCGGCAGTATTTCAAGTGTGTTATCTCTTATGTTCAACACATTCAAATGCTGCATTTGGTCACAGAACTCTTCTGTTATTTCCTAAAACAAAAAGTATTATTGAGCCGTAGCCAACTATATTATATTATAGCAGGGCACTATGTATAATAAATTAGGATATGATTGATTATTGTAGTGAAAACTCACCTTAATATAATTATTAGCCAAATATATTTCTTTCAATGCAGTGCATCCATAAAAATCTGGTAACTCCTCAATATTATTGTGATTTGCGTCCATATATTCCATTTTTCTCAGTTCGCCTAATGGGGGCAGCCTCTTTAGATTGTTGTTGCTTATATTCAGCTTCTTTAGATCTAAAATAATATTAATTTTACTGTAATAAAATAATAAACAGCATTTGTGCATGCATATTGCACAGCAAATGTATGATCGAGACCAGAAACACCATTCTATAGTTATGGCCCAGACCACAAAAAAAAATTATACAATTGGGTGAGTACATACCCCTTAAATTGACAATATCTGGAGGAAGTTCTCCAAGATGGTTGTGTGATATATTAAGTTCCACCAATCGCACAAGATATCCCATTCCAGGTGGTAATACTAATATTTTGTTATGTGATAAATCCTGTAAAACCGATTATAATAAACTTTGATCTTTTTTTGGGCAGATAAATTCTTGTTTAAGACTTTGAATTAAAGAGTAATAAAATTTATGACAGGTACGTAAAGCAATAATTCAATAAGATATGTTTACCAGAAAATTCAACATAACCAGATCCCCAAATTCCGGTTCTATTTTCTCCAATTCGTTATACGAGATACTGAGCCAGCGAAGTTCAGTGAGCTTGTAGAACTCTTTGGGTAGCCTCACAAGTTTATTGTGATCCAAACTGAGGTTTGATAGGTTCTTTAATTCACCTATCTCCACGGGTAGCTTTGTTATTGCATTGTCATGGAGCTGAAATTTAGTTGAGAATCAGAGATGCATATTGAATAGGAAAATGTTGAAATATTAATCTGTAATTTCTTGCTGGTTGGAATAGATAATTTGACAAGACAAGTTTGGTTAGAATAGCAGCTAAGCATGAACCATAGTTGGTAACTTTGTTGCAATTCTTGGTAAAATTATGATCACTTGAATATGTAATTCATCATCTAAAGAAAACTTTGTAGATGTCTAAATTTACAACATAGCAAAAGATTTTTTTTTTTTTTTTTTATTTAGTGCACATTATTTGTAAAGAATGTACCCTAATATGATTACAATCTAGCCACAAAGTGGGCTAATAAGTAATTTAAAATTAACTTAAATTGCTAGAATTGCTTAATCTAAGAACGTGTTCGTTAACACGTTTCTTATTGTCTCTATTTAAGATTTAAGGGAAGACACTATGTTCATGTGTTCTTTAGTTTGTTTTCACTGAATTTCACTAATTTATTACACTAACTCAAAAGGTTTTTTCCTTTTAAGCCTTCTTATTAGGTCCGTATTGTCAAGGAGCTGGATGGCCTCGACGTTAACATGATGATGAAGCCTTAGTTCATGTGCTTCTGCGTATTTTTGAATAACACTAGCGACGAACTCGATTTTGAGATCCCGGTGGAGATCGTCATTTCTGATGTACCACGGGGCGTTCACTATTCCCCTCAGCACTTTATTCTGGAATCGCTGGATGATTTGGATATTGCTCTTTCTGGTACAGCCCCAGAGCTGTATACCATAAGTCCATACTGGCATAAGGACTTGTTTGTAAAGTAAGATTTTGTTGCATACTGTTACAGGGGAATTTCTTCCTAGCAACCAGTACATTCTCTTGTATCTTAGTTCTAACTCATCTTTTTTCTTCTTGACGTGAGCTTTCCAGCGTAGCTTCGCGTCAAGGGTCATGCCCAAATATTTTGCCGTATTTTCATAAGGGATGAGCTTGTTGTTGATATAAATGGGATGATAGTCATCTTTTTTGTTACTGAAGCTGACGTGAACTGATTTTGATTCGTTGAGTTTTATTCTCCATTGTATTGTCCAGCTATGGATTTTGTTCACTGCTATCTGTACCTTTTCTGCGGCTTCAGCATGGGTGGTTCCCACAGCCATTATAGCAGTGTCGTCAGCAAAGGTTGCGATGGTGTTATTAATATAGCAAAACATAATAGCAAAAGAATGGCAATAATAAGCGCTGCTTACCTTGAGTGTGACCAGTTCTTGCAAAAGTTTCACATTGGGTGATATTGTCTTTATGACATTGGAGCTAAGGTCAAGCGACTTCAGCGGCTCGCTGTTCCACCAGTTGTTCTTATCAGAGCGGGTGAAGTCAACCTCCTTGGTTTCATCTAATACTAACTCTTCAATCTTCCACACATTTTCAGGTACTGCAGAAAAAATTACAGAGATATTAAGGTTTTCCAAACTCATCACAAGAGATATAATATCGAAGACGTGATCTGAATAAGTATGTAAGCATTTTGTGTTTTCTTTCTTTTAATGTTCTCGTTTCTATGTGTGATGTAACAAATAAACCTATGTCTATGTCTATGTAAATTTAAATGACAAATCTTATTAACATGATGTAGGTAGGTACCTAGATACCCATGTAAGTAGGTATGCCACCTTTGTAGGAAAGTAACAACAAATCTTACCTGTGCCAAGTCCTCTATTGCACAAACTCAATTGTCCAGTTCGTTTAGCTGATTTTATCAATCCATTCGATAATACATTTTGATCTGCTTTTTTATCTTGAAGGTGAAACACAGATTTATTGGACACCCGAATTCTAGATTTCGTTACAGTCGATCTTTGTGACATTTTTGTTGATAGCAAATCATAACTTATAAAACTAAACTATTGCAGACCAATAGGCAGTTTATGCAGTATTTGTACTTATCATCACATCAATCAATGGACATAGCAAACTGACAAATCACAATTTTCAAGAAATGCTGGCATAGTGCATCTTTTTAATTTTATATATAATTGCCTATTAAAATAACGCCTTGCTTTTTAACTATTTGTATTTTTGCTTTCTTTCAGTTCGATTCGATTCGATCAATCAAATGAAGTTTAGTTCATTTCGTTTGGTGGTGTGGGTAATGTGGGTATGCTAATCTATTGGTCTGTGGTGTGGTGTGGTGTGGTCACTAGTGGTCAGTGTTGCCAACCGGGTTTCGGCAAAATCACCTTCACTAGATGAAAAAAAACACCTTTTCATGTAAGAATACCTACATACACCTTTCATATTTTTTTTCAGTATTAAGGCATTCATACTATCTAAGTACTCGCTTTGTTTTAATTTGGCCTCTTGGCCTCTACCTACATATTAATTTGTACAATAACTTACCTAGTTGTTTCCCTTTCTAGGGTAGGTACCTAGGTAGGGTCAAGGTAGGGTCGTATAAACAGGTACCTAATGTGTACCTAGGTTAGCAAATTTTTGCACACAACATCGTTGTTGCACCTACCTTCAGAGGGACAAAGATCCGTTGAGCGTACTGTACCTACATAGGTATAAGAACAGATAATATTATACTAGGTGCAGTAAAGTAAATCCAAAAATAGGTACTGTACCTACCTATAAACTCGTTGGCAATAATAAGCTTTCCATGTTTGAAAGATGATTCTTCTGTATTTCTGTGAAAATACATCACAGTATTATTGATGTAAGTGGGTAGGTGCACGTCTACTAACAATTTCACTAAGAGCTTTATCTATTTTCAAACAATTTGAAATGAAAAAATTATGTTTCTGATTATATTTCTATAATGCTTGTCATCATAGAGAAACATTGCTTGTCACTGTTACAATATTCATATCATAAAAGAGGTAAAATTAAATATTTACATATAGGACCTCCTCCACTTACAGCAGGTTCTTGAAAGGCTTGCCAGATGATCGAACACACGGTCATCTTCAGGTGAACAATAAGGCAGCCATCATACCTATACACCTACTATACATTATAAATGAAGTTTTTTTTAATGTTACCTATTGCAATCCTTAAATAAGTGCATGCATTCGGCTACCTACTATAATAAAATAAACGCCTTTTTTTAACAAATAAAGTGTCGGAGCCATTCCAGGATATTACATATATTTGCTCAAGGCACACTGAAATTGAAAGCGTGTCGAGAACCGTGTAGCCAGTACGCCGATGGGCATTGCTGATAGAGTCACCGCTGTAGAAAATCTAGTTGACGATCGTCTAGCAAGCATTTTAGTATGCCTGCCTTTTTTTTGTGACAATGGCACCTGTGAACAATGTGAAGTCAGAAAACAAAAAAGGACTTTGCAAAAAAACCAGAATCCAGCGCCAAGCGCCAGAACAAAATAAAAAAAGGCTCGTCTATCTAATTAGTTATCTATAGTGAGTGAGTGGTGGTGGTGATGAGGTGAGTGAGGTGATTGATAATGTGAGTGATGATCTATTTGGATCTATTGATCTGTAATCTGTGGAGCGATGTGATGTGATCTCGCCTGATCGCCTCGCCTGTGGATCTTGATCTCGCGATCTCGCCTCTCGATAGTATAGAAAAAAAAAATTGTCATTAGTTTTTTTGGGTTTGAAGGAAGTGAATCAAGTGAACTTTGAAGAGAAACGTAGTGGCGTAGTGGTTGGTTCCGATTTCAGTGTTGAAAAGTAGATAAAACTCAAAAAAATACAAAACTGCCTTGCTAAATTGACTGATCTGGACGTTATTATTTGTTGTGCTTGGCTGCAGTGGACTTCGTTTTTATAATGATTTTGTAAAACCTCAAAATGGCTTGTTTCCTGTCGGAGGATAAACTGAGAGGATTCGAGAAATACAAGGTATCTTTGTCTTATCTTTGTTGGTTTAGTTAGGGGTCACAGTATTCCCTCGACCACTGCTAATTTTGCACATTAGAATATAATATTTTTTTATCTATTCTCACCCCTGTTTCCCAAGAAAAGATTTCTATTCTACCTGTTCAAATTAAAGCAGCACCTCGACGATAATGAAGATCTGCTTCATGTTACGTTCTTGTAACAGAGTACTCTCTTTCTAAAATGAAGTGGTCTGGTTGGAGCTTTTGCACTAGTTGTTTCGCTGTATGTGCTATACATTTTTTTTAATCTATATTTTAGTCTTAGAAGACGCAAAGTTCCTTAAAAACAGATGTCACTGTTAGATGAGGTTTATTCCAGCCAGTGTTTTTTTGGTAGCGTACATTGCTACTGATAGAATAGTACCCTAAATGCCTATTTCACCATCTCATGATTGCACTATCCTTCAGTTATAAATATCTCTGTCCTTAATTTAGACTTGTCAAAGACAAAGATGGGTTTTTTTATACAACTAAATGATGGAACAAGCCGATGGCTAACCTTATGTTTTAAGTGGTATAATTTTATTTGACGGATAGCGTTACTCAGAGATGGTGAAACAGGCACTAATACTATCTAGCCAAAATATAGGCTAATGAGTAATTTAACTCAAACTTAAGTGTTTAGTATAGAATTTTCAATTTATATTCCAGTCAGTGTTTTGAGAACAATGGTTTTGTCTAGGGGTGCCATCACCTGGAAATCACATCATTTAAAATTGGTTTTTTATAAAACTTGAACAAGAATATTAGCACCATGAAAAATCAACTGAAACTGCTTTGAATATGATTGTTTTGTTCGATCCTAATATTATTTGTAAACATGCATCTGTTTTGTATTTCAGTACAACTCCGTGGACACCAGTGTGCTCAGCAATTATGTTATGCATCCATTTTGGAACTGGTGTGTTCAGGTATGGCTTAGAGCACCACTCAATAAATAGCAACAGTGGATTTGTGCACTGCACAGCACTCAGTTCCTATTTTAAAATTTGCAAATCATAGTCAGACATGATTGTATTTAGGTAGGTAGATAATAATGTTGTTATCTCTAAACACCTTTTTTGTTTCTTAAAATTTTTATTTGTTGCATAAGTTTTTAGAAATGATTAAAGGGAGCAGAGGCAAATAATTTTTGTCGCTGGTTTCCTCACAATGTTTTTCCTCACCTTTTTCGAGCACTGAATTAAACTCATTTTTTGAAGAGGTGCACAACTGGATTCAAACCCAAAATCTTATCACCGAAAGGTGAGGTGACTTTCACTAGGCTAAGAGAGTTTTGTGGAGAACTTTATACAAAAAAATAATTATGAAATAATTCTTCAAGCTTTTAAAAGTTCTATTCTACCTGCATATCCTTATCTACTGTAAAATGTATACTTAGTATATTTTACAAGCATTAACCTAATACTAATTCATGAAATAATTTAGCTATATATTTGATGCCCTTAGAATTTTTATTGTAACATTTCAGTTTTGCCCGATGTGGGTGGCACCGAACCTGCTAACATTCACTGGTTTTTTACTCACAGTCGTTAATTTCCTGTTGTTCTCCTACTATGATTTTGGATTCTATGCCTTAACCGAGGAGAACACAACAAATGATCACATACCATCCTGGGTTTGGGCTGTTTCTGCTGTCAACTTATTTGTGGCATACACTTTAGGTGAGCATAATACAATGTGTAGCATGTATTATACATACTTACCTACTTACCTGTTTAATACTATAATTGAATAATAGGTTTTACTATTATCTGCATCATGCTAATGCTATTTGCTACTTCTAATTAGAATCTACTTGCTAGATGCTTCATGTTGGATGTACCTATAGTAGAAGGTAGCTAGTGTAGGTTAGGTAGGTACCTACTGCTGGATATGTAGTACTAGGTAGGTACTCATATAGCTTTCAATATTCACATTAGAGCCTACGTACTCTTTATATACAGCGCCAGCGTTATCAGCATTTTTGTATGAAGGAAAACGAGCTTAAATGGGCTTGTAGTCTTATACTTTTAGATAGGTTAGGTAATAAAGGTACCTAATTAGGTAGGTAGAATCAGATTATTATTATGCGGTTTAAATTTCTTATCTACAATCAGTGCCCCTCCATGATAAAAATCGCTAAATACTTATTAATCTTGTATCGAAGTTGCTGAAAATTCTTATTACTTATCTACTTACCTATATTTTATATTTATCAAATGGATTTGTGTCGTTTATATTTTGTATCATGATAATTTTGGAAACCCCGCAAACTGGGTTTATGAAGTAATTTTAACACGCATGGGTAATTAAAATATTCGTTTTAAAAAATACAGCTTTTTGTATGACAGATTATCTCTTAAGTACCTACCTGTACCCTGAGTATGGGATATTAAACCACATAATTTTTAAGTTTAAAAAACTAGAAAAACCGACTTCAATTCGACTACCAACTTCATCATCAGATGATGATGACAGTTCATTGGGAATGTTCTAGTGACTATAAACACCACTTAAAAGTCACAGGAAAGCAAAATACGCAATTTGGTTGGCATATTTTTTTTCAGTTATTTCTATTTATAACCCAAACTACTAAACCGATTTTGATGAAAATGAAATGTGACCAATCTGGAAGTATATTCTTTCAGATAAAAAAGAATTTTTGAAATCGGTTCATAAATGACGTAGTTATGAAGAAACAAACATTTAAAAAAAATTGAGAACCTCCTCCTTTTTTGAAGTCTGTTAAAAAGTAGAATGTTGGCATGTGAGGTCGAGGAATCATTGGATCAGGTCACCATACTTATTCACATGCAAATATAAATTATATTAGTAGGATCAGAGTTCAGTTCACATGCTACTATTATCTATAGAAAGATATTCGTTTTGAAACTGACTTTGTAGATAAATAAATTACGAGATGTCTGTTTTATTATTACAAGTACTTTGTCTTGGGTCAGGCATGCGATCAATTTCATTTATGTACTTACTGATATCTCTTGCTCGCCTTATAAGAGATCCCTAGCTAAAGAAAAAACGTTTATTAGTGATGCCTTCCTGGTGGGTATTTTCTTAGTCGTTTTAGAAGGTAATATTGCCCAGACCATTATTTTCATAAAGAAGTTTCATGCCTAGCATAATACCACATTATGACACAAGGGTCGTAGATTGGTTATAGGAAACGAGTTGACGTTTGCAAAGCACTAAACGTAGCCTTGTAAGGTGCCTTACGTGTTTGCAATAACCCTACGACGACGCTAGTATCATACGAGGTTTTTAATATAGTTGCGAGAAAACAGATAAATAAAATACACAAAAGTAGAAGAAAATCAAATAAGGACCTCTTTGTGTTTGTCGTTTAAAAAATCGGACCAAGTCTATTCCGTGATAACTATTTGCGTGAAGTTTGCGTGCGGTAAACTGGATATTACGCACGTTCGCGGGCGCCGTGCACAAAAAGTCTTACAAACTTTCGGGCAACTTTATTGAAAATATAATAAACAGGCCTTTGCATCAATAATCTCCTATTACTCGTCGGTCACTATTTATCCATGCTCATATTGCTTTATTGTCTGTAATAGGTATGCATACTGAAAGGCTAAAGTTATACTCGTACATACAAATATACCTTCCGTTGTGTTTTGGTAATGCGATACGACGATATGGGCGGAACTTTCAGTAATGCAGTAAAACACGCACTTGGTCTTAATGGTTGTATTAGTGCCCTTTGTTATCTCGTGTATATTTGAAGTGTCGACATGATAATAGAAAACAGATATTCGAGTCCGATCGCATCCTGGTTCCATTATCTTGTGTGTTTTTTAGAAATTATTATTAATGTTAGATTGAGTCAGGTACTACCGAATCTGACACATTTTCGCTATGCTAGTCAGCATTTAAACGCTCAACTGAGTCATAAGTACAGTGGTGAGCACCGGCGGCCTAATCACGTATCTAGCAGAAGCAAAGCAATAGCAGATATCGCACAATTTCGGCTTTTAGATGGCTAATTCGTATCACGTAAGAACGATAGCAGAGCCATTGCAAACGATCGACAGTGCTGCCTCTACAGAACAATCCGTAAAACAAATGTGCATTGTTCTCCCTACGATAACAAAGTTTTCGTATCACGTACGCTCTTGACAGCCATAGCTTAGCAAAAATTTAGCAATTAGCGAGCCATTTGAACTGTCAAAATGAGACAACCTTTTCAGTGATTGTTTTACGATTGTTTTGTTAATTGCGAGCAAATGCTGTAGTTCTTAATTGAATTTAAGGTTTATTCCGACGCGTATTTGTTTATAAGTTCTATTCTAAAGCTAGGTTATAAATACGCCAGTTCGTGAAAGAAGTTAGATTGTGTTATTATAGCTAAAGAGTTGTGACCGATTGTTGACATGGCTCGTGCATTTATCTTACTGGAAGCAATGTTGGATGATGCAGAGGACAGGAGAAATGAAATCCTCAACACAGTACGACTGCGACGTAGCCTTCGAGATCAAGCTAAAGCTCTAACTCTTTCTAACGCCGCGTTTCAAGCGCACTACAGACTCTCCAAAGAACTCTTTGTGAATTTGTGCACTGAACTAAGACCATACATGCCTCGACGAAAAAGGAGAACTAAAGTTAGTGTAAAGATGGTGTAAAAATATTTCCAAAAAAGGGGAGTGGAAGGAAGTGGAAAAGAGGGGAGTTTTCACTGAATAAAAGATAATTGACTATTTTAATAATTATTTAAACCTACCCTTACAATTTTAATTGAACCCACTGCTAGGCAAAGTTTTCTTCCTTTTTCATAAAATAAAGTGCTTTAGGTAAGTTATTAACAAGGTTTTTAGTAAACAAGTAGATAGATACTAGATAACTCTTTATTGTTCACCACAGAAATATTACAAGAAAAACTTGACTTAAAAATAGGTATCACAATGGGCGGCCTTATCGCTGAGAGCGATCTCTTCCAGGCAATCGAAGCAAGATAAATGAAGGTAGAATTTTGGTAGAATGGAAGGCGGTGGCAATATACATACCTACTTACGTTAAACTAAACAGAAATCAATAAAAACAGAAGAGTACTTATACTCATTGTCTAATAACAACTTAAAACTAAGATACTTACACAAGGTACCTAGTTAATATATATATATATATAATTCGTAAAAATAAACTAATAAGTAAGTACATAAAGATATTATAATTTCGATATTTATAAGTAACTTAACTAGGTTTCTGTGCAGGAAGAACTGTCTGTCTGGTCAGTTCTTGCACCAGTTCAATAATTGCACTTGTGTGCCCATGCATGCTCTCGTTTTGGTCACGTATCATCTCCGCCAGCACTCGGAATGACTCCGCCTGCATGCGAGAGGACTCTGCCTGCAAGCGAGCGGATTCGGCCATTATGAGAGCAGCGTCTGCGAGTTTTCGCTCAGACTCTACCCTGCTTCTCTCCAACTCCACGACCCATTCAGGTTCTATCCTGGGTCTTTCTCCTCCTGCAATAAATTATATAAATGTGTTAAAATATTATGTGCTGTGCTGAACATCACCGAAAACAGCCTGCTCCCCGATGATGGCCAAGACTTTTTTGTCAATCTCGGACAAATCATCTTGGATACTTTGACCACCTCCAGTACCTGAAGCATCATGCCTTCATCTAGCAAGCCTAGCCTTGCTTTTATGCTTCAGGTCAGCCCAGTACTATGAAATAAAAAGTATCTTCATTTTAATATAGGTAGGTACTTAGTACCCAAATAACTATATCTGTTGTCTCTACAGATAGCATACAATTAATTGAATTGAATAGGTACCTACCTAGTGTTCTAATGTGCTCCTAGCATGGTTCTATTGTTTTCGGCGTCTATGTAAATATTTCGAAATCACAAAGAAAGATAGGTAGCTCACCCTTTTCCACCGTTCACCGGATTTCGATGAACCTGACCTAAGACCTAAATCTAAGATAAAACTAGTTACTTATGTACAAAAGCTAATTTTAATAATTTTACAACTTACTTGTTGATTTGAAATATCCACACTGACTGACTTTGCCTCGTTCATATTCCAATTCAATCCACTTCAGAGTCACAATGCACTTAAACATCTTGTTGATAAGAAAGAATGCCACGCTATTTTTTGTAGAATTTGACTAACTTTTTATATTTGTAAACAAAACCACATCTATTTCACATTATTACAGAAATACCTGCCATAAACCAACCAAGAAGTTGAAGTTTTGTTTTGTTTATTAGTTCCAATGATTGCTACTCAATCGCTATGGCGCTAGTATCGTCGCGATAAATGCATTTCAACCATCAGCAAGCGATTAGCGATAGGTCTAGTTCGTGATACCATTTTTTTTGACGTCTAGCAATCGATGGCACGATCGCTGCTCGCAAATTGTACAATTTCTGCTGATCGCAAATTTTAGCTGATACCACTGCGGGGTGGTCTAGTGGTAGCAACCCCGCCTTTCGATCCTATGGTCGTGAATTCAAACACCCAGACGTGTACTTACCAATTTTTCTATTCGAAATTATACTAAATATATACTTAAATTTATATAAATATATATATATATATTAGCCCGTTACGACTCCGCTTAACTGTTATGCAATTATAAAAGAAATCCGTAAAAAATCATACCTTAATAATTATACCTATGGGTAATGGGTAGGCTGCTGACAAAACATATCAACCTATTAATTACCTATGTCCTTAGATCTTTTGTACTTTCTGGTACCCAGATCTGACGAGAGCGGAATTTGATGGATGTGAGTGAACTAAACCGACAGCATGATTTTTTAGATGGCATCGATGGCAAGCAGGCTCGCCGCACTGGCACCAGCGGGCCTCTGGGTGAGCTGTTCGACCACGGATTGGACTCTTACTCGGCTGTGCTCATTCCCACCTGCTTGTATAGCATATTCGGCAGGTAGCTACAACATTCTAAATACACCCCATTGCACTCCATTACGACCCCTCTATTTAGATATATGTTTATATGTTTTTTCACAACTCCCTCAATATGGGTATCAAAGTCGGGGTTTTTTTAAATTTTAAATTTAATTACTTGTATTATTATTAAAGACCACTTTTTTTTATAGAGGTAATGTGTTATACTGATGTTTTTGTTTCCAACAGGGACGAGTTGAGTCCGCTGCGGTTTTTTTTTGTAGTATGGAATATTTTCTTCAACTTCTACTTGACGCATTGGGAAAAATACAACACGGGTGTCATGTTCCTGCCTTGGGGATATGACTTCACTATGATTGTAAGTTACCAGTTTACTTTAAGCCAAGTCGTATTCTTATTACTTAGTTTTTGGTACCCACTGTACACGCACACTTTAAAGGGCGTAAACACTGAAACAGGCACCAGCCACAATAAAAAAAAAATTAAGTACAGATACAATTATAATTCCGAGTTCCGACCCGGACGGAAAATTGCGAGGATAGTATGACCGAAGTTTGAATCCGTTTTTATATATAAATGTTTTACAGGGCTCGTGCATCCTACTCCTCATAACCTCAGTGATTGGTCCGGAGGCGTGGCACGTGACACTGCCCGGTGGTGTGTCACCTGGCTTCGTGTTTGAACTCACTCTTTACTTCTCCGCTATGATCACTAGTCAGACTGTCATTCTGTGGAATATTTACAAGTAAGTATTTCTCATTGCATTCTTGGCCTTTTCAACTACCGTTATGACTTATTGTGTATCATGTTATATGTCGCGTGCAGATCATATCGCAATGGCACCGGCAAGCTACGTCCACTAACGGAAGCGCTGCGTCCGTTAATACCACTGCTGATGTTTTTCCTCCTAAGCAGCACCTGGGCTCTGTTCTCGCCTAATGACATCATCACGAGAGCACCGCGCCTCTTTTATATACTCACTGGGACTATCTTCTCTAATATTAATGTGAGTATCCAATATAGAGCACCTACTGTAAGGGCGGCTTGCACCAGAATCGCTAAACGCGTTTAACTCTTAAATAGTATTTAGCGAGTTGTCAAGTCATACAAATACGTCAGATTTAAATCCATTTAGCTGTTAAATACGTTTAGTGATTTTGGTGCAAGACGCCCTTATTGAAAGTCGCTACGTACGATTGAGTCGCAAACATCCGTACTAAACCGACCAAATATGTAGTTTAATACTTTTTTCCATTCCAGTGTCGTCTGATTGTGGCACAGATGAGTGACACACAGTGCGAGTCGTTCAACGGTCTCGTATTCCCATACTCCGTAGTATTGAGCACCGTGTTTGTACTACGAGTCAGTCCACTCACGGAAATCATGCTGCTCGCTGCGCTCACCATATCCAGCTCTGTGGCGCACATTTACTACGGCACTAAAGTGGTAAGTGATGTGATGTGAGCTCAGGTGAAATAACTTTGCGTTTTTCTAATTCGTGGTAAGCGTAGGTACTAAGAGTGCGTCCACTCACAGAAATCATACTGCTCACTGCGCTCATCATAACAATTATGCTCTATTGTGACTTACGTGCTGAGTATTGGGATTTTTTTCTGGAAAATCATTATCTTATATTGAAGATCGATTGGAAGTGTTTTTCTATTTTATGAAATAATGATAAGGCAATGGGTAACGTGAAAACACTTCTCGCATGCATATTGGAAAACTAAGAGCACATTTTTTTGGTCAGAAAATAGTTCAAAAAGGGTTTTTTAACTTTATTCGTATTTTGTTCCCAGGTGCAGGAAATGTGTTGCCATTTCGATATCGATTGTTTCCATATCAAGCAAAAAGTAAAATAAGGACCTCTACCTACTAGTTCTTTTAAGTGTTATAAATGTTATAGATCTGAAGGAAGTTATACCTTCCATACGTGGTTTTTAGCGGAATTGTATGTAGTTAATTATACTGATAAACTAATAGTCACACTAATTGTGACTACATTATTATGTATCGTGGGTCAACCGCAAGTACTGTGGTCCCCCAGTCCCGCAGGATACATTAAAAAATAATTAAAATGCGAAGCCGAAGCGGGAACGGATCCTGCATCTCGTCAGTTGCACCCTGGCGCAACTTTGTGTTATCTAAAATGTTTCGAATTATACTTAGTCTAATTCAATTCAATAAATGTGATGTCTTGTGTAGTAGCTACTAAAATGAATATCGTGTGGTGTCGATTTATCTGCATGATAGTAATGGTAAATTATAGTATGTATAATAATGAATGAGGTAACTTTGGGAAGCGGCTTTTTTATTGACCGAGCGAGAGAAGCGAGCGAAGCGTCTCAGTTTCGACATTGGCCAAAAATGCGTTTGTCCGGCTGTCTGTCTGTCTGCCAGTAATCGCCTACAGGCCGCATTTATCAACCGATTTGGACGAAATCGGCACACATGTTCCTTGATTTATTCAAAAAATTTTGTCGACCGCGGTTTTTGATTGGGGGGAAAATAGGGGAGAAAAGGGGGAAGTTTACTGTAGCGTTTTTCGACAGAATTCAATCAAATTTGAGAAGCACACTAAAGACTTCATTCTACACAAGATGGTGTAAAAATATTTCCAAAAAGAGGGAGTAGAAGGGGGAAAAAAGGGGAAATTAATTTTTATTTTTTTCCCGAAACTTTACTCCTTCCAATATCAATGAGACTACACAGTCTTCTCCGCCTTTGCGAGACAAATCTGTAGACACCAGATTCGACCTCCTAGGACCAAGGGAACGCGAGTAATCGCTAAAACTTATTTTGCCCCTTATATCCCTACTTTGCTCAAAAGTCTACATAGCCTATTGGAAAATTCAAGCACCTGAAATTCGAATTAGCCAGGGGAAAGGGGAAAGTGGAAAGTGTTATAAATCGTTGGTTGGTTATAAAGGCTCGCGAGGTCTATGTTCTCACAGGACAACTAGTTTATTTGGTGTTAAAAAGTTTTAGGAACTTCCTATAATTTTAAATTATGTTTATTATCAATGTGCATTCCTGTAGTCCAAATAAATAAACGTAGTGTAATATTTATATCTTCTTAGTATATTACGGTCAATGGCGCCTAGATGTGTGTCAAATAGATAAACACACCAAAAATTTAAAATTACTAAAATTAAGGTTTGTTCAGAGATGGTAGATACATGCTATAAAAACTATATCATTTAAAACTTGTAAGTTTGTCATGGATTAATCTGTAACTGGAACTGAGAGATTCGGTTATCCTGTGGGTAAGGCCGTGGCCTCATTACGCTCACAGTGAGCGGCTTGTTGATAAGGCCGTGGCCTCACTACGCTCACACTGAGCGGCTAACTGTTAGCCTCCCTATATATTTTATATGGAGTGTCCTTACAGCGCGTACTGTCCGTAGTTTGCGACGTTTCGCTTGCAGACTCAATCAGTCAGCGGCTGAGACGCAGCGAACGATGATTTCGGTCGACGACTCAGTTCGCTCCTAACTACCTTCAGTCGAGTTCGCAAGCGCTTCGCGGCTAATACGCTACAGTTTGCCGCTCACTCGACATGGAGTTAGCGACCGATACGCTCACAGCTAGCGAACAGTCAGCGGCTCACTGTGAGCGTAATGAGGCCACGGCCTAATAGTTTTGCTCCTCCATATTTTAACTAGGTACTAGTTTGAAATTGAAAAATAGCTTGAACCTATTTATTTTAGCTAATAGAGAAAATAATAAATATGCATTTGTGACACGAGTGAAAGTAAACCAAAATATTACTAGTAACACTCACTAGTCATACTAATTATAGGTTAAAAATTGCCATTTATGTTATTTTTTGTGTAATATCATGCCAAATACTTTTATATGAATTTGTTGATAAAGTTTGTATGTATAGTCGGGTTAATGTATTTTTATACAATCATTTATTCGTAGATTCGGAACTACCTACTTGTTATCATTCTACAAATTTTTCGAGACCCTTGTCGTTTTGGATACAAACAACTTTACTAAAATATCTGATAAAATAGTTAGGTACCTATCAAATTTTACACAAGAACCATTCTTGAGCCTGCTAAATTTAAACTATAGATAGGTAGGTACCTAAGTATTTGTTTATGTACTTTCAATGCTAATCAATGACAATTAAGTTAAAAAATAAACAGTGAGCCATTTAGGATATGTTACATTGTTTTCCATTATGTAATATTTATTATTCCAATGTACCTTTTATGTGTTTGACTGTTTATGATGATACTTCCTAGAAAATGACATTATATATCTTCTGGGTTGGGACCTCTAATAATAATAGTGTCAGTAGGTGTTGATACCTTTTTTTTTTTTTTTTTTTTTAATTAACCTGTTTCGTCCCACTGCTGGGCAAAGGTCTCCCCCAGAGACTTCCAATACTCCCTATCCTGAGCCTCCTCCCACCATCTCCCTTCGAAGGCGTCCAGATCGTCCCGCCAACGCTTTCTTGGCCGACCCCGAAGTCGCCGACCGTCAGGGAGCCAAGGTGTGCAGATGGTCGCCCACCTATCGGGAGACAACCGGCTGACGTGCCCCGCCCAGTCCCATTTGAGCCTAGCACTCTTATCTCCAACGTCGGCAATTCGCGTCAAGGAACGCAACACGGTGTTCGGCACTCGGTCTATCCGCTTAAAACCAAGGATGCTGCGCTCCATGGCTCTCTGGCAAATCTTGAGCTTGGACTTCTGCAACTCTGTTAGAGACCATGTCTGTGCACCGTAGGTTAGGACGGGCAATATACACATGTCGATGAGTTTCCGCTTGAGTGTAAGAGGGAGGTTACCTTTCATGTGTTCTTTCATAGACCAGTAGCTCTTCCAGGCGTTCTCGATACGGCGATCGATCTCCTTGTCCTGCCTGTTTTCGAAGCTCGCTAACTGGCCTAGATATATATACTCATCGACATAATGTATTTGCTGCCCATCTACCTCGACCCTACGTTTCGTGCTGTTAGACATGCACTGTGTCTTCAACCGATTCATTTGAAGTCCAACCTCAAGACTTGCCGTGCTCAGTTCTTGGAGCATTTGTTGGAGTTCATGCGCTGTTGAGGCAAACAGGACAATATCGTCCGCAAAACGTAAATTAGTCAGACGTTTGCCACCCACGTCTATGCCCTTATTTGCCCATGACGGTGCCAAATTTTTGAATACCTCTTGGAGGGTGCTCGTGAAGAGTATAGGAGAAAGCGGGTCTCCTTGCTTGACGCCCTTTTGAATCTGAAATGCTGGGCCCGTAGTATTTAGCTTGATGGATGCTGTGCTGTTACTGTAAATTAATTTAATAAGGTCAATGTAGGTTTTGTCAATATTTTGTGATTCTAGAGTTGCGAATAACGCGGAGTGTTTTACGCTGTCGAAGGCTTTTGTATAGTCCACAAAGGCTAGATAAAGGGGTTTGTGAAACTCTGTGTATTTTTCGACGATTTGGTTGAGAGTATGCAAATGGTCTGTGGTAGAAAAACTTGGGCGGAAACCAGCTTGTTCAGGTGGTTGGTGTTGATCAAGTTTGCCAGCGATACGGTTCTGCAAGACCTTGATAAGAGCCTTGTACAGATGTGACACGAGGCTGATTGGTCTGTAGTTGCTGATGTTGGATTTGTCTCCCTTCTTATGAAGGAGGACAATATTTGAGTGACACATCTGTTGTGGTAGTTGTCCTGTTTGCAATATTGAGTTAAATAGATTAGTGATATGTGGGAGTAAAGTTTGCGAGCCTATTTTCAGTGCCTCTGTGGTTATACCATCCTCTCCAGGGCTTCGGTCATACTTCATTGTTTTTAAAGCATCGTGGACTTCTTTTCCTGTAAAGAATGGTATTGAATCTGGTCTGTGGTATTCTATTCTTTGATCGCACTTAGATGCATCTGAATATAGGGTTTTGTAATAGGTGGTGCAAATATCTATAATTTTCTCGCGACTACTTTGCTTGATCCCATTATCATCTGAAAGACTATTGATCCATTGTTTCCCCTTTGTCATTCCCTGTTTAGCTGTCCGTAATGAGGTGTGTTTTTCTATTGCAACCTTAATCAAATGTAAATTAAATAATCGAATTTCTTTTCTTATACTACGCTTAACTTCTCTATCAAATTTTCTATATTCATCCGTGCCTTTATTAATATCTTCTCTTTCCGCTATGAGTTTTCTGGTTCTTGCTGACAGTTTTGCTTTGTTTTTCCTATCTCCCTTTATTATCTTACTACTAGATTCTACTGATTTTATAATGGCCCTATACTGTTCGTCTGTATTTTCGATTTCATCGATTTTGAGTATCGAAAACTGATTTGAAAGTTCAATGTTGAATTGTTCCGAGTTATTAAAAAGTGTGTGTTTACTATGTTTTCTAATTTGGTTTCTAAATTGTCTTATTCTGTGAATTTTAAAGTTAAATTTGACTTTAGCCCGTACGGGTCTGTGGTCGGAACTATATTTAAATCTATTTAAAACGTTGACGTCTTTAACTATTTGTAGGTCCGAAGATAGGATAAAATCTATTTCATTTTTGACGAGTTGGTTAGGGGACACCCAAGTCCACCGCCTCTGTGGTTTTTTGAAAAAGAAGCTGTTCGCAACGGTCATGCTCTGCCCAGCAGCGAACTGAATCAATCTGGTGCCTCGCTCATTGCGTTGTCCCAGTCCAAATTGACCCAGTATGCAGTCATTGTCCGTGGTCTGCCTGATTCCTATTTTGGCATTGAAATCGCCGAGGACCATGTTCCATGTACCTCGGTTTTCTTCACAGGCTTTATTAAGTAGGTCGTAAAATGCTTCTACTTCTTCAACAGAGCGTGCAGATGTTGGTGCATATACTTGTACAAGCATAAGAGTAGCTTTAGGTGTCAACCTTAGCCTAAGCACAGCAATTCTTTCAGAATACCCTTTAAATTCGATAATGTTATCTTTCCACTTCTTAGCAACGAGGAACCCTACACCGTGCACTCCACTGGTTTCTCCGAAGTGGAAAAATACGTTATCGTCTCTATCTTCCATGCATTCACCTTGTCTTCTGACTTCTCCTAGCCCTACTATATCCCACTTGATGTCACTGAGTGCGTTTTCGCCTAAGTTATTTTAATTGATACTAGTTCTAACACAACCAAATTGTGATAACTTTGATATGACATCTAACAGATCTTGTTATAAAAGTGTTAAAAAATAAGTTTATGTGAATGGCATTTTTTATTTGTATTCAAATAATTGTAGCTAGATAATTTTACTTTGCCAGAAAATCCTCAGCTCAGAAATATGAATGCTCAACTTTGTACCAGTTGTTTTAATCATTTTATCACAAAACAATAACTGTGAATATTTAGCCAATAGGTACTGCATTTTACTTTAATTTAAATATGTGAATAAATTAAGAAAGGGGAAACTATTTATTTCATTTACACCTTACTTTTAAAAGGTTAAAGCCAGTAGATTATTAAAATTTTAGCTTTAACTTCCAAGAAATTGAGTAGTAAGTCAGTTACAGTGCACAATGGCTTCTGACCGATTTTTTAGGAAAATATTGCAGATATATCAGTACAACCAAATTAAAAAAAAATATGCAGTTGCGTTCACAAATTAGCGAAATATAAATAGGAAAAGGTAAAATTTCAGTAATCATCAATGTCGCCTCGTGTTTTGAAAGTCGCCCCATTTTACGGTATTTAAGTCGGTTGTTCTAGTTTTTTAAAGTTATAAATTATATAGGGTACTTTTGTATTGTAGGGATAACAATTCTACCCAGACTACAAGTCAGTTTTCCCTTCAATCTCAGAATATAGTACAGAAAAAGTTGTCAAGAAATAGAGGTTGGTCTAAATTATTCATATTGAGCACACCTGTTTTGTAGTTAGTAGGTAACTAATTCAAAATGCCTACCTATGTTTAGAGGAGCTTTAGCACACCCTTTTGCAAATAAGGATCCTGTCTTTTAATTTTGTCAAGTTATTTAAGAAAACATGGCAGTAATTTTAATAGTTTATTAGGAACTGTAGTACAGTTATAGAAAACAGCTTCGAATATTTGTTGTTGAATAATGAGTAACAAATAAAAATAACACTCAGTTTTAACACTTAGAGCTAAGAGTTTCAGTAATTTCATCACCTAATGACATTATCATTCGCCACTGTTCTGGAGTTAAACTAATACCTTTTTTGCCTGGTAACAAGTCACCATTTTTCTCGTAGTATTCTCTGATATCAACATACATTTTGCCTTTGAATTCCCTCAGCTTTACCATCTTTCTGTTAGGAAGTGACCATGTAGGCTCTTTATCATCAGTCTTAGCACCTACTTTGGCTTTCTTTTCAGGTGGAGGGTTCCTCTGTAAAAATACATTTTTATATTAATGTATTCTAAATGTTAGTACCTGAGAGACCAGCAATTGAACAATATATCCACCTACAAGAAGTTATTTGGCACACTTACATCAACAGGTCCTTCATCGCTGTCGCTGGAACTCTCTTGCTTCTTGTTTTTTGGCATGATTTATGTGTGTAGGTACTGTAAACAAAATACTTACATTAGGTTCTTCTAATTAGAGGTTATTTTATTAAAAAGGTGCCGCCGTTATAATGCACAAACGGGAACACTGGGCTTCTACTAGTGAAAAAGAATTACTAGTTTAATTTTTACCTTGCCGAACCGGTTGTGTGTGATGCAGGAGCAAGGGAATACGTGGCGGGCGATCTGCTGCGGGCTGGTTAGGCACAAAACTTTAACGAGCAACCGGCAGACAGACACGCAGCGTGGATAATTTTATTCAGTCAATCCTAAAGACACCCTATTTCGTAGAAAGAACGGAAGAAAAGTCTAAATGTAATGTAATAATACAAACAAATGTCATTTTAAAACTGTCAAAACTGACATCTGAAACTATCAAAACGGATTAGATGCTTGCTTCGATCTAGTTATTGTACAACCATGAAATGCACAGCCTAGCAAAACAACACATTATTTCGAAGATTTGAGCATCCATAATAAAAATGTTTGCTAATGTTGTTTGTTTGCTTTGCTTACGAAGTGCGTCAGTATTTTTTAGGACAAGACGGTATAAGAGCACCGGAAAAAAATACGGTGTGGGTGTGGCTCGTAGCGAGTATCTATAGACGAGAAGCTAAAAGAATAATAATTACAAAAGTAAGAAGGCGCGATGCAAGTTTATGAATGTGTGAGCAAGACAAGACTTGAGTTTTTTGTCTCTATCCGCGTATTTGTTTATTTTTGTCTGCCACCGCTGACGTCGATGGCAGACAAAACTTGCGTTTCGTAAGAATTACGCTCTAAAACAATTTTATTGTGGTTTCCAAAGATTTGTGGTCTAGATCTTAAATTGATTACTAATGTAGTTATGGTGAATTGCAGTAATAATGGCTGTAAAAGCCATAGTGAGCGAAATAGCCTATCATAACCTCTTTGATTTTTGATGAAACGCAGTAAGTAAATCAAACTATCGATAAACTAATACCTATTTCTTATCAAATAATATGCAGATTTATATTCGATTTCAATTCTTATGAAGATAAAATTCATACGAAATAATTATATTGCCTCCTCTATAGGTACCTCTCCCTCTACCTACGGTGTGGCCAAAGACCTTATACCTTATAACTAGACTGTGCACTAAAAGCATTAATAGACGATCGAACTTGTCCGCCCGAACCGCCGGACCGGTACGGTGCGCTCGACACGCCACACCACCGCACCGCACACGAGATGGTCCAGTGTGCTATCCGTGCTTGATCGCGTCAGACATGCCTCCAACTTTGTCAAAGGAAGCTAAAATAGCTTTAATTGCGGCAACCGTCGTAGCTAGCACGCCTATCCAAAGGCAAAGGAAAAAAAGGAAAGAATGGGCAAAATTTTATTTAAGATACAGAGACTCATACAGTCATATGCGACTGATAAAGGAACTAGACGATGAAGACTTTCGTATATACCTTCGCATGAGTTCTGATCTATTTGCTGAATTGCTGGAAATGGTGAAACCATATATATTACGTGTCTCGCTCGGAGGCAGAATTGCGACTAAAGCGCTAAACGGTGCGGTGCGTGGGCCACACGAGCGAACAACGCGCGAACCGCACCAAATCCTTTGACAGAACCATCGGACCGAGCGGACCGTCAATAATAATAATAATGTGCGGCGGACCGATGTACACACTATCGAATATGGTCCGGAGCGCACCAAGGTCACGGTGCGGTGCGATCGTCTGTTAATACTTTAAGGCGCAAAAAACGGTCCGCGCGAGAGAGCTCTCCATGGTAGTGTATCCCTTTCTAATGAGGTGACCATGAAAAACCAAATAGAACACGGGACAAATTGCTTGTAAAACCGATTGCGTATCCTTATATATTGATGCTATCTAACTTATACCTACTACCTTTATTGTAAGTAAAAAAATTAAACCTAAACATCATATTTGTTATAGAATCTACATCACTTACCTTACCCTACACGTGGGTTAAGGGTCGGAATTTTTTTTTCCTTCCTGTATCATCTGACCTACCGTTAATTTGACAAAAACTTAACAAACTTTTTACTCCATAATGGAAGTAGTACAAAAAAGCTAGGTTTGTCAGATGTTTTTATTTTTTATTTACCACATTTATTATTATTATTATAGGTCAAATTAACGTGATGCAATATTCTGGATGGAAAAAAAGACTGAAGTTTGAATAAATTTTTAATCTCCTTTGTGACACTTTCTTGCAGTTTTATTGTTTTTGGTGCTGGTCCTACCTCTTCTGTACATATATTGCTTAAAACATGTACTCTTTTTTCGTAGGGCACGACCTGTAAAGATATTTGAAGTTAATAGAACACAGTAGACAAGAGTAGAATGGAGCAGAGTGGTGTAGATCAGAGCTTCTATTAGCAATCGTTGAGGAGTTTTCCGCCTTCTCATCGAACCGTCATCACTAAGATTTTAAAACTTTACCTACCTAGGTAGGTACCTAGTATAAGAATAACTCAAATAACCCGCCACGTCCCATATTTCGTATTTGCCGCCAATTGCTAGAGCTGTCAAAAAGTTTCTGAAGGGTTCCGTTCGCAGCGCTAGTGTGATTTAAAAGCTAACCACTTTTGAAGTTTGGTGTTGGTGTTCTTTCCGTTAGGATATTAGTGTTCCGTGATTTGAATCCTCAAGGTTATTCTTAATGCATTGAGACACTCGGATGATTTATTTTTACCTTAGAAAATATTGACGGAACAGCATCAGGTTTCAGCAGTTTTCTAGTATAGCTAGGAATAAAGTCGTCACATTTAAAATGCGCACTGCAAACATGAGACGACTTTGAGATTTTTCCAGGCACTGCATTTTCCCACTTCGATTTCTGTTTTTCATTCTTTGGAAATCTACAATACAAGAAATATAATTAATAGCTAATAATAGGTACATCTCCAATTTAAGACAGTTGGTACGTATCTACCTACCTAACCTACTAGACGAGATTGTAAAAAACCTTTGTTCAACAAAATTCGTGGTTACCCTAAGGAACATGATTGTTGTTTTTAGTGTTTTTACTTACCCGTGGAAAGAAAAGCGGCTACCGGGATAAGACTCATTTTTGCACCCTGTCACACAACAAGAATTCACCATTTTTCATGAAAACAAAACAAACAGGTTTGGAAAATTTACACAATCGAAAATTGAAGCACGAGAGTCAACCAAACAACCGTGTGAGCAAACCACCATCTTGCATTTAGTATTACCAGACCCAAACATTTAAATACTACTACTGTTACTCAGTGGTAATGATAATGAATTATTTATGAAATACAACGAATTTATTATTAACTATACCTAGGAACTGAAAAATATTCATAAGTTTCAAAGTTTATGAATCGTTAGTTTTAGTAATTCATAAAAAAGCAAAATATAAAATTTTCTACCAAACCCAATGGTTAGTTGAGCTGGCAAGACGTCAGACAAGGACACACTACCACCGGGAGCCCTCTCACCAGGACCGCTTTTAGCTCGCTACCGCTTATAAGGAAATAGCTACCCTAGCTGTAAACGGATAGATCTTATTTTAGCTAAACAAAAATGTTTGGTACACAGTCTAGTTATAAGGTATAAGGTCTTTGGGTGTGGCTTCACTTCCTTCATCTTCTTTTCATATTATAGAGTAGGTACCTATGTATGTATAGCCTACAAAGCTGTTCTCTGTATGTGTGTCTGTATGTATACCTCTACTCTACTCTACTCATTTAAAATTAAAATCCTAACTCACAAAATTAAAATGTTGGAACCATGGAAGATGATGTCTCTACAACCACCACCTGTTCAAACGACAAGATTGGATAAAATAATAGGTAGGTACTTAGTGTAGGTTTTTTTAATTTTGATTTCTAAATACAACTAAATGACGGAACAAGCCGATGGCCCACTTGATGTTAAGTGGTCACCTCGGCCTATAACAATGCATTGTCTCACCGAGCACGTCCACTGAGGATGTGCCCTGTGATGCATTGTACTGCGCCTATCACTCAGCGACATAAATGTGCCTGTAATTAGGTTATAGGTATAGGATTTCAGGTTTTATATCACATTAAGTAGGTACTATTAGCTATGAGTCAGGGTAAAATTCCTTGGAACCTATTTCCAGTGGCTGATAAACTGGTGGTTTAGGTTACCTTTTAGGCATATAAGTCTATGCAAGGGTTACATTCTTTTAGATGTTCTATTTCCACCTGAATTAAAAAAGTTCTAAACATGATAATATCATATTATGTTCAATGATTGTCCACAGATGTAAAGGAGCTGCAACATGCTTGCAACAATATCATTAGGGTGTTATCTAAACAATCCCCGCTTCACAAAGAAAGTGCTCTGCTTTCAAGATTTCTATACAAATATGACAAAAAATTTCGAAACGATATTGGTTATAGAAATCTTAGAAAAGTAAACTCAACCCTCAAACATTATCTGCAGCTGAATCTATACAAAGACGTAGAAAATTTTATGGCAGTACTACCACAAGAAGATGAAGAATACTTTCCCACTCGTCAAATGTTGGAGTATGTCTTGCTGAGAATAATATCATTTTCCAAAATAATGATGAGAATATCTGTGTGTTCAAAGCAAGCAGCCGTGTTCTACTTTGATAGAGTAAGGAGAGGGGAGAGTCATTGGATGAGTTTGATGCCATATGCTTTGCTTAGTCGTATATTCTCATTGTGCACAGTGCTCCTCCATCATTCAACATCGTGGTATACTTGTTTGCATCATTTCTTGACTCCGCTACAGCCAAGTGGTTTGAAATTCCTTCCCTCAAATTATGACCTACCAGATGACTTGGAAGCATGGCTTAACTTGAAAAATATAGACAATTTTGGAAAATTCAATTGGTCTGGAAAGAAAAATATCCATGTTGATTTATCAATGCTAGATGATGAGGAATATAACTCGTTTGGCCAAATGCTGGGATACATCAGTAAAATAAATGATGATGGTTTTGAAGAAGAGACTGTAGAGCATGAAACCATGAAACCAAATCACAATAATGTCCACCCAGAAGCGGTATCAAGAAATACATGCATTCCTAAAGTAGATTCTGGAGAAAAAGTATCCCGAGACAATATGCTTACACAGACTGCTGTTAAAATGGATCATGGTGAAGCAATTTCGCGAGAAAGTATAAATATCCTAAATAATTTTCAGAAAAAAATTACCACTGATAATAATGTTAGTCACAACTTTGGAAAAGTAACAAATCTCAAGTCCTTGACAGATTTTGTTGATAAAGAAGAAATATATAGAAATAATGAAGATAAAAGGTCATTGACAAACCACTTGAGTTTCATGCAGTGGCTAACTCTTAAAACTTCTATGATAAAAGTATGTGATGCTCTTTCTAAAAGTAGAAAAGTTGAAAAAAAGTTACAGAAAGTATGGAAAGAGAAATGTTTGGATTATATTTAAAAATTATAAAATAAACTTGAAAAAAAGTTTTTTATTCACCACTGTTAATTATACAAATACAGTAATTAGTAGTAGGTAAATGTTACAGCACCATTTTTGTAAATAAACAAATCTAAAGAATCCACTGTAGATAAGCTAAATAATCTTATAAATCTGAGAATATACGAATTCTAAACTAAATACAAATGTGCAAATAGCAAGTGAATTTGTTTTTAGAAAAACTTAAAACCTTCGTTTTAGGTTAAGTACCTACTTATCCTTAATTTGGGCTTGAGCTTAGAATTGTAGTAAAGGCTAGAGAAAGTTATCTGTTAAAAGCAGCATACCCTATGAGTGAGCAGTGAATGCATGATATAAGTTTTACAGTATGCATCTGGCTGGGCCCAGTAAGGAACAGGAAATATAGCATTTTAGGGCTAATAAACAAAGATCATGAAACCTTATGTAAATATAACTATAATAGGCCTTTTATATCATTTATTCAACAATAATTTTATTGTTTTTAGGAAAAGTAAAAAATAGTTTCCCAATGTTAAGAGTGTATGTGGCAATTTAATCAATTTAGTTATTTATCAGCTCATTGATATTGAAATGAATTAATAATGTTAAAATCTAAATTAAGTGTATTATAATTATGTGATAATCTCAAAGCAGGATTGGAATATAAACAAATTGCTAATATGATTTGGTCAAAAACTCTACAATGGTGACTTTTAAATGTATTTTGAAGACGTTAATGTGGTCTTCCAATAAACGAATTATTTTGATGTCATTAGTACCGTATCATAATCATGGTGAAAATACTATAAATTCGATGACAATTTGTGCTTTGTACAATGGCACATGGAATTTTCCTGGAATGTTATTTTTTAGAAGTTGATAACTTTTGTAACCGCGCTTTCAAGCCGCCTTCCTTTTTTGGTTGCGTAAGAGATTTCCTTTCCCCTTGAAGTTTTTTAGCTTCTTTCAATCTGTGAACAAATAAAAACAAGCTAAGTACTTATAACAGTTTGTAACGTATCATGATTGTGTAATAGTGTAGGTAGGTAGGTAGGTACCTACCATTGTAAATACGAAGGTTTAGATATGAATACTGACTAAGCCGCGGGTGTCCTCGTGATGCGATGTATGATTCCTTACTTCCCTTTGCAGATCACAGATTGTGCACATTTTTTTTTACCTACAAAAATGGTTACACAACCGGGTTTGAAGTCTTAAAATTAGAAACTACAATAGGATCCGGAAGTTGCTACTACTAGACCACCGGTGCTCAATGGATGTATGTACCTACCATAATGTATGTAATTTTAATTAAAACATTTTAATAGGTAGGTTAGCTGGTATACCTAGGTAAAATGTATAGACTCACTTTTCTTTGATAGCTATCTGCTCCTCCTTCTTGAAAATGTCTTTGAAATCGCTGCAGAACGACGTCCAAAGTGAGAAAAACTCCTTCGGCTCGCATTCATCCACCTTCCCGCACTTCGGGGAGTATTGGTAGAAGCGAACAGTAGCTATAAACTTTGATTTACACTCTTCTAAGTTCTCATTTTCAGTCTTTAGTTTCTCTTCAGCTGCATTTAGGAATGTGGTCATCTTCTCTTTGAAAACTTCGAGACGCGTTTTGTCGCAGTTGGGCTCGTCGCCCTGGCTCTTGGATTGTGCGTCTGTTTCTATCACTTTGTTATACTTCTCTTTACAAGCTGAAACCAAACATCATTTTAAATTTATGGATGAACTTAGTAGTTACAAAACCAGCATTTCTAGATGTCTTGAATGGATGGGAAAACTATAGATACTACATTATATGGCTTCATTAGAAAGATTGTAGAATACAGACTGAAATACCGGCACTAACTGGTTGTTTTAAATGAGCCGATGAGTTTCTATTTCTACAGGTTCAAGTGAAATGAGCGCGGCGAGGTATTGCGTGACGTCACCGGCTCAGTGCACTGCACCCACACCGAGTGCTTAGTTACCTGCTAGCACAAGACCGCGTGGAATGGCAGAGGAGCAAAGAGAGGCCTATACTCAGCAGTAGGTCAATTTGGGCTGCGGATGATGATGTTAGCCGAGTGCTCAGTTACCTGCGAGCTGTGCGCTGAGTGCGGCGAGGTGTTGCGCGACGTCGTTGAAGTCGAGTGCGGCGGCGCGCGTGACGTCACCGGGCTCGGGCACGGGCCGCGCGCACGCCTCGCTCAGCGCGCCGCCTTGAGAGTGCATGTATGTACGCACTATGAAGTGTAGCAGCGTCATATTCGACTGCTTTGACTGGAAAATCAAACAAATTGGTGTGAAAGCAAAGATCGCACTGAGCGGTCCCTCGTGGCCGCGCTGCCGCGCAGTGCAGTACAGTGAATATTTGCAGTATCAAAAAGAACTTTACTACGTTTTCAGTGTTTCCTTGCGCTATTTTCTTTACCTACTCATTAAATGTATGAGATGAGATATGAGATGCGCGGGACACTTGGCAAGAAGGGAAGACGGAAGATGGACGAAGGCGGTCACAGAATGGTGGCCAAGGGATGCTCGTAGACCAAGAGGCAGACCTCCCGCCCGATGGTCCAATGACATTACACAACGAGCTGGGAATCAGTGGTTGAGACTCGCAAGGGACAGGAAAGAATGGCGCAATAAAGAGGAGGCCTATACTCAGCAGTGGGTGCAAACGGGCTGAGATGATGATGATGATTAAATGTATGATAGGTACATACCTTGACATCTTTCAGCTTGGCGAGTATCTCGAGGCCGAAGCCGTCCGCCTGGCCGCGTTGTCCGTTGCCGCCGTTCATGTAGTTGCCCAGAGTTAGGATTATCGCGAACAACTTTTTCAGCGGCTCACTCGTCATCAGAAACTGGAATCAGTAAACTCTATAGGTACTAAAAATTTTCACGCGTCTCAAACAAATATGGTGTGTAGACTTTTCAAAAATACAAATACCTGTTTACTACCTGCCTAATATTTAGTTGCTGTCCAAACAACAATGCAGTATTTCCAAACAAAGTTCTCTTCGTGAACAAAATAGTTTAACTTGACGATTGCCAAGAATTAATGATTTCCTTATTGAACTCCCTTTCCTGTAATTTATTAAAGCTACTTACTTCACAGGTATGCTTCAAGTTGTCGAGTTTGTGCATGGTCGTGCTCACAGAGTCCTCAAAATCAGCTTGAAACATGAAGCAAGATATCCTTTCTGCAAAGTTGGGGATGCCAGACAGATCATGTAAGAAAGCTTCAGGTTTGTCGAGGGGAATGTCTGGCTTTGTGCTTAGATGATGTTTTATGTTTGTTAATTCTTCTTCATTAGCTCGCTAGAAAAAAAAAACAAAGATATAGCACTTAACTAGTACTTAATATTTATAAATATTTATAAAATATTATAAAAGAGAATAATAAAAAATATAAAAGAGAAGAGAATATTATAAGATATTTATAAAAGTGCACTAGCGGAGCTCTAGTACTGATACGACAATACAATTCCATTGGTAAATTTTTGTAATGGTAAAATGGAACTAGATAATATAAATAAATATAAATATTTTTGGACTTTACACACAACACCCTCTAGTCCCAAACTAAGCAAAGCTTGTGATTTTTTTTTATTTTTATTCATAGGATATCCAACAAAGGTGGCACGATAACAACAGAAATGTCATGGCAATGGGCTTAAAACTATTGTGTTCCTTCAATTATAGGATGCCACAGCATGCATTATATAAGACTTATCAAATAGGTAGATAACAAAACATAAAAACCAGAGGATAACAACAACTAAGAGAAAAAAAAACCAAAATACTATTTATATAAAATTATACATCTAAAAATAATAAAGTACAATTGGTATTCAAAGGTAAGTTATATCGAATTAGAGGTAAGTGATATGGGAACTAGATGGCTGATAGAATACTTATATACTTTTTTTTTGTAAATACATACTTATAATACATAAATAACCCTGATAAGTGTCTTACCAACTCATAAATCTGCTGTAAGGCTTCTAAACTCACTACAGATGTATCAAAATTATAAATGGCGTTCTCTATCTCTGAAAATTCCACATGCAAGCTCTGAGCGAGTATGCCGACATTCTGCGACCTCTTGCTGTCGAGTATTTTTACTGGTTGGATCTTAGTTTTGAGTTCAACTTTTTTCTTCACCGGCGCCTTGACTACTTGGCGAGAGAACAGGTCAGCAAACTCGTCAATATTGTCTAGTTTCGTCTCCTCGATTTCTAGCCATAGAGGTTTCAAGCTGCTCTTTTCTGAATCACCATGGATGGGCGGTTTTGGAGTGGCCAATATTCGCGTCCAATACAGCGGTTTCATTGGGGCGACCGGCTTTACTGGGGTTTTTCTTAGCGCTGAAAATTTCTGTACAATTAATTTACTAGAAGAAAAAGTAAACGTAATACAAAGATATCAAATATTACAGGAAAATAAACTTACTGGCTCTCTGAACGTTCCACCCGCCTACAGGTGGCGCGGGGAACGGTACCGGGCCTGAGTAGGATGGCGGTGGCGGCGGCATCGATCCAACCTGACCGGGGAGCGGCATGCCTGGCATGAGGGGCGGAGGGGGGGCCATGCCCGGCATCACCGGTGGCTGGGGAGGCCCCATACCAGGCAAAGGTGGTCCCATTCCCGGCATCGGTGGTGGGGGCGGTCCCATACCAGGCATCGGTGGTGGCGGTGGTCCCATACCAGGCATTGGAGGTGGCGGTGGTCCCATGCCAGGCATAGGAGGTGGCGGTGGTCCCATACCAAGCATTGGCGGTGGAGGTGGACCCATACCCGGCATTGGCGGTGGGGGCGGTCTCATACAAGGCATTGGCGGTGGGGGTGGTCCCATGCCAGGCATTGGAGGCGGTGGGGGCGGTCCCATGCCAGGCATTGGAAGCGGTGGGGGTGCTATAGAAAGTGCATCTGGTGGTAAAGAGCTCATTTCTGGCATCGGAGGCGGTGGCGGGCCGAGTTCGAACCCAGTATCTGGCATCGGCGGCGGAGCAGGCGCGAATGAGCATGGTGGCTTAGTAATTACTGGTCCAGAAGTAAGCATATTTGAATGGGTTGACTCTTGTTCTGGCGATGGACTTGTTCCCGGCATCGGAGGCGGCGGAGGAGGCATTCCCGGCAGAGGCGGAGGGGGGCTCACTATTGCTCGATTCACAGCCGCATCTTGGCCTAATGCCTCACTACACATCCCCAATGCCTTCTCACCATCAACTGGATCTGATGTAGTTATTTCAATATTCTCAGGCTGTTTAACTTCTGACTCAATAAATATCAAGCTATCATGCTCTAACGAACTTATGTTATGCCCGTCATAGGCAACCGGCTCCTTGTAATCCAAATTGGTGTATAGCACCTGTGCAGTGGTTGGTAGTTTATTTGTTAAATTAATCAGCTTTGTTCTATCACCAACTATTGGGGACCGGTCAACAGCACTCACTGTTTCATTGGAAGTGCATATTAAGATGCTGCGGAATGAAGCATCAGATGAGCTTTCAAGCTGGGTATTCACATCCAACTCAGGTTTATTAACATTTGTGGTATCCTCAACTTGCGCACTTGATTCATCAATATTTTCTGTACCTAGAGGTACATTCTTTCTCAATACTCTATTGGATTCTCTACTTTTATTTAACTTACAATAGTTTTCAATTTTTTCAGATCTTATATCAGGTGTATTTGTTACATCTTTAGTAAGCTTTTCATTTTCTATGCTACTTAAATCTAATTTATTATCAATATTAACATTTGCTCTTATAGGGGCATATTCAGGTATGTTTATCACAGGTTTATTATCTTGCTTGTTCAGCTCATTCACCAAGTTAGAAGCATGGAAGTTGTTTATTAGTTGAGCTTTGTATTTAGTTGAACAGAACTCGCTGATGGAGGTGTAGTCCTTATCTAGATTTTTGTTAAGAGCTTCAATTTCAGAATTTATTTTAAATTTTTCTACTTGATATTGCAGATCTTGTAGCTGCTGTTTCAACTGGGATATGATTGTCTTAGCTTGGCCCATATCACTGATTTCTTCATTGTTATTTGTGCTGCAGAACTTGTTATCAATAAGTCGATTGTCCTGAGTAGTGAATATCTGGTCTTTATCAGGGGGCCAAGTGTCCATGAGTAGTCTACCGGGAGTCACCGGTTGTGATGCTGGGGCCTCCATGTGCGCCCAGTAGTACATCAAACTTGGCTATAAGATAAAAAACACAATATTACGACACCATGTTGGTGATGAAACCTACTTTTGGATATAAATGACACATAAGAAGTTAATAGTTATATTCTGGTGAGTGATGCTCGGAATCCAGATCATAGAAAAATCTACTAATCAATTACCTACCTACCGATCGTATTGCAAAAAAGTAATTCACTAACCTTGAATGTATTTTCAGTAGGGGCATCCTTATCAGATATTTGCCTCAGTACTCCGGCAGCGAGGAGATGCGTGCAGTACTGAATCCCAAGGTTCTTTAGATCCTGCTGGTTCACTAGGTTCTTCAGGTTGCTATTCTCGGCTACGGATGATACAAACCAGTTCAACAGCATCTGCCCTGTGAAGTATACAAATAGACATGGGTAAGTACTTACCTCTAACTAAAGTAAGGTAAGTAACTAAGTAGGTATATTATATAGTAGTAGTAGGGCATTTAGTACTTTCTCTCCCTCTTTATATTAGACCCAGTAGGGGCAACGATCATACATAACTAAGACTGGCTTGAACAGTCGGTAAATGGGTTTGTTGCTCCTGTTTGAACTTATCTACAAAGGTAGTGTAAAAAACTTACACACCAAGATACAAAGTCACAAAATTCCACAGCCTTTCATTCACTAACTAATAAACTAAAAAGTTAGGTAAGTACCTACCTACCCTACCTAGTACCTATCAAAAATCTTTCTTGAAAAATATTTACATTTCACAGCATCCAATCATTGAGTCTGATCTGAGAAAAATACAAAAAATAAATGAAGTCTATCGAAATAAAAGGAACTATCAAGTTGACTTTGACAGTCACTGACAGGTTGACAGTTAAAAATAACATGCGTAGGCGCAGGCGCTTAGCATGTTTAGGTAAGGAAGGATATAAGAAGTATAGGTGTGGCAGACAAGCGCCCGGACTGCTGCAGCTCTGCCAAAAAGCCCTTCGAGAAATGTGAAATTATTTCCTGGAGAGTACCTATAGATGACGGACGATGAAAAGTTCTTAGCAAAATAAGATGACAGTGCTATCCTTCTTGCGCCACAGATGATATAATCCTGCGCTAAGGAAAATCCCAAAGATCCCAAAAGTTACGATTCGAGCGAGGCTAATGAAAACTATTTAGTAGGTACCTACATAAGTAGGTAAGGTAGGTATAAAAATATTTCGCACTTCCACAACAACTACGCTCCCTCCGTCCGCAGTAAATTCGTGGTTGCCGTTGACGCGCAGGTAACTCTGATACGTCTTCAAAAATCGCCACTGTAGTAGGTAGGTAGGTACCTGCGAAATTACTATTGACTCTTCGATTTCACTTACTTGCTTCGAGGTATTTCATATTGGCTTGGGTATAAAACTTCATTGTTCTGGTTCTTATGTCACAAGAGATTTCAATCACATAGCTATCATATTTTACATGTAAAATCACACATTTGTACCACATAGAGCACTTGTCGAACTTCAACTTTAATTTATTTGGATGAACAAATGGCACTACCGAATTGATATTTTTGTTTTTACAAGCTTTTTGATGATCGAGTTTTAATAAAGGGTCATCATCACTGATTATATCATAGTGTGAAAGATCAACTGAATGTAATCCCAAAATGGTATTAAGAGCATGGACATCTTTATGCGAAGATCGGAATTTACTTAGAAACTTAACGTAATTAAACTGCGACACTGAGGCGTTAGTAAAGTTCACACGAGTCGTTGATAACTGCATATTGGTGCACTTGCTGTCTTTAACACTCCAGTCACGTACACGGACTATTTTTAAATGGACACTATCTTAGGAACGCTGATTAGCAGTAGGTGAGATAAGACATTAGGGATATTTATGTAGAGATAGATAACAGTAGTATAGGTAGTGATAGGTAATTAACCTACTGGCCAGATAGAGCAATAGGTAGGCACCTATAATAAACAAAATACGTAAATTTTTTTACTAAGTACCTACCTTTTTACTTCTCATCTACTAAATAAAGGGGTACAAACCCACAGACCCAGAAAACCTCTGATTTAATACAGCAGATCTTTAGCTAAACATGTTACGCGGAACTCGGAACTCTCATCCCAGTTACTGGATGACTACTGTAGTCCTCCACCATACCCTTAATAATATAGGTTGATCAGATTGCTATAATATGCGCTTGCTTGAAGCAAAGTATGAACCTACCTTCAAACTTCTCATAGAGGCGGAAGTCTAGCTTGTCGGGCACGTACTTCGGCCGCAAGACCCTGGTCTCCGCATGTTTGTCCAACGTAAGAGAGGCCACTTTCCGTAAGACATTGGACTCCGTCATCGGGACGTCACTAAGGCTCGAGTGTCGACGGTCCACTTCTGAAAAAAAACAACGATGATCAAACTTGGTATTAACTTTGGACTAACATGGGCTACAAAACGAATACAACCTTTCGACACCCAAAACATGGTTTTCTTTCGAACTGCCTAAAACAAAAAGTGGACGAATTTAGAACTAGTCTGATCTATGTAGAATACTTTTAAGATTATGGATGTTCAAATCTATCTAATATTCTTGCATAGTTATAATTTTAACCCTCCTAGCATACTCTTTTTTTATGACAATAAGAAGATGGCTATAACAATGCAATGCCTCACCGAGCACGTTCTTTGAGGGCATGCCCTGAGGTATCACACTGCGTCCATCACTCTGAGGCGAAAATGTGCCTGTTAATTGATCCTATAGGACACTGTTATTCTATGATTGAACCCATACCCTACAAACCGGAACACAGCAATGCTTGGTGGCACTGGCCTACTACTACTAGTTACTATTACCGTGTATTCATTAATCGATGCTATTACTTAGTTATTCTGTGACCTAAAGTGGTAACTACTAACTGCTGTGGATTATGTGGTGTTGTTTTGCACTGGTAGCATGTAATGCAACTACAATACATATGAGTACCTGCCGACTTCATTCGATTCAATAGCCATTGAGAGTATAAACAAACCGGTTACTGACTGTTATTGTGAGGAGCGAGTAAACGGTAACAAAGTACCTACCTACCTATTTAATACCAACTACACTAAAGTAAAGCAACGCATTTACCTACTCATCATGCAGTGAGTTTATAACTGGAACGTAAAGTGTCACTTTTGTATCACCGGTAGGTAATAGTTTAGTAGAGGTTTAGCAAGAACTAACCGTTTTCGGTGTCTAGTAAAGACAGAGACGGCTCGCAGCCTACAGGAGGCAGCTCCACCTTCCTGTGTTTGGAGAGCGTGAACGAGGTCTGCCCCGGGGATGCCTTCAGCCGGTTGTCGAGGAAGTCATGACTGCACTCGTGGCTGTTCCGCTTTTCTGGGTCAGCACGCACCCCCGAAATTATAGAACCCATAACCTTTTCATTATCGTCTCTATCAGCGCTGTCATCGAAAACGTCATTCCTTTCTTCTTTATCTGAATATGTTGCGTTTAGCGCAGAGGTTGTATCTTCGTGAGGCATGTCGAGGTCGGACCACAGGCCTGTGGCTGGAGACGCAGTCACTGGCGCCGGCGCAGCCGGAGACGGGGTGAGAGTGCGCGGCGCGAGCGCCTCGTCGGGCGCGCTGTCGCTCTCGGCGGAGTAGTAGCACTGGTTGAGCTCTACGGCGGCGGTGAGCGGCGTCAGCGGGTCCGTGAACACTGACTCGGAGGTGGAGTCGTCTTGCGGCGAGGCTGCCGGCGGTGGCGGCGCGGCGGGCTCGCGGGTCGGTGACCGCTCGCACCTGCTCACCGTTACCTCTGACTGCACGCTCGGCTCGCCCTCCCCCTCCTGTGGTGCTCTCGACAAGCACTCGACCGTATCGTTATCAGATGGCTCGATAAGTTCGACATTATCTGAATCGGGTGTTTTATCGAACTCTCTATCGATGGTGTCTCGTTTTGCATCACTTTTTTTCCTGCCATGCTTCTTACTTTCCCTGCTTTGGGATTTTTTGTTTAAATTTTTTATGAAATGCTTCTTTGCAGGCGATTTTCCTGTTTTCGATTGTTTATCGCTTGCTTGTGTATTACCCATTTCTAGAACTCGAACTTTATTATACTATCTTTATAGCTTCTCCGTAAGAATTATAAACATTTACTTAAGTAGTTCCGTCTACTTGTACTTCATTATAAACTAAACTAATTCACAGCCCTTTTTCAGAGTGCAGTGGATGAAACCACCCACATTTTCATACGACGACATTACCTACATTTTCAGACATGCGCATTTCTTCTTAGTAAGGCTAGGGCTCTACAAATCGATAGATATAGGGATGCTTCATGAAAAAATACATAAAGTTCTGAAAATATTTAGGTACCTAAGTACTTAATGTTCTTGTGTTGAGTTTAAAAAAACTTCATTTGAGTAAAATAATTTTCATCTAATTTCCGAATATAATTTTTGGTCTTACAGTCAATAGAGTACGCTGTAGAGCTCCTGGCGGCGCCACCTCTTGCTACACAGCTGAAGATGCGCTCACGAGCGAGTGAACCAGTCGGAGGTTCCTACTATTACTAAGTATTTTGTACTATGTTCAAAACACAGGTGGCTCTAACAGCGTGACATGTACTGTGTTGGTACAAGTAAATAACGGAAAATGCAAAAGTAACATCCTAACTAAGTAGGTATAGATACCTACGTATACTATGTGCCAAGTGCCAACATTCCACACTCCATCCCAGGCTTTCAGTAAAATCCTCAGGTCATCTTTCACATCTGGTAAGAATAATAAGTAGGTCTATAATCTATAATTAAATTCAGCCCTTGTTATTAATTACCAACCTATACCTTATCTTAATCAATAGTTTATATCTATTCATACCTATGCAAGTAGAGGAAGGCCGAAGAAGAAGTGGTTGGATTGTGTGAAATATGACATGAAAGTGAGAGGAATAGATTCAGAGTTGACGAATGATAGGAGTGAGTGGAAGAAGAAAACATGTTGTGCCGAGTGTGCCGACCCCACCTAGCGTGGGATAAGGGCAGAGGAATGATGATGATCTATTCATACCTATGTTCGTAATCAATCTGGCTATTAGTCGATGTCTGCGATTAGAAATTACCTACTTAGTTGTAGAATGATAGGTAGGTATTCCTGAAACATATCTACTTGTATAGCTACATTTTTGGTAGGTAAAAGAAAATGGAAGAAGATAAAAAACTATGGGAAGTTGGTCCCATGGGGGCAATGCTTTATGAAACAATTTCCGCACGGCGGATTAGACAGGGGAAATATTTAAGTAGCATTTTAGGTAAGTAGCTACCTACATTGTATGACGTAGGGTTAACACTAGTTTACAGTTTGTCATAATTATTTACACTGTAACGGCTGAACTGATTTTGACGAAACTATTCCGCCGCCGTCCCTAGAGGACCCTAGAGGACTTATAGGTAAAACTTATATGACCATCTCCGAAAACATACTCAGTTCGATATATGAATTTACTTATTTCATTTCAGGGAGGTAAATATGAAAAAAATAATATGATGATCGTCATCGTAAAAAAGAGAAGAGTTATTCTCACGCAGATATCCTAAACATCTGTCTGGTCTAGAGTGTCTAGGATACTTATATACTTTACGATACGAATATCCGTGATAGTATCGTAACGGTCTTTCTGTCCTAGTGTAGTCTTTCTTGAACCTTATCAGCTTCTTCGTCTAGGTACAGTCAGCAAAAGGAATAGACTAGCAAAGAGTTATTGAAAGCCAAGTGAATGCATGCCTTTAATAAGCAGTTCTATCATTGAAATTAATATAAAAATCTATCTAAACTCAAAAGCTTCCAAAACATAGTTGGACAATCTTAAATAATAATTTGATCATGAACATAAGTATTTTATTTCCTATTTCATTGATCATCCCTATCCCGTTCTATACATCCTTATCTAAAAATACTGTTACCTTTCTAATGAATAAACAAATTTCTGCGAAAAGTTAGGCCTCTGGAGGTTTTCGAAGGTTCGAATTCAAACCCTTCACAGGAAATAACTTGGTAATAACATAAATAAGATAAGTCTTGTATCTAAGGTAAGGAAGTAGGTATCAAGATTTTTACCCAGTAGACTGTCTTCAACGTAAATTATACTGGTCATCATCAGAGCCATGAGTGTAAAACGCTAGTATTATGTACTTGCTATCGTGAAAACATATCCGGTCCCAGACCATGAATTATGAAATGCAATCTTTGATAATTTTATTCAGTGAAAATAATAAGTACCCGTTCAAATAATGTTTGGAGATTTTCTTAGACATAGCTCCTCAAATCACGTAACATTTAACTTACTTACCTAATTGAAGTTTTGAGAAGAAATAAAAACAATTTTAAGATAAAATTCAATTTATTAAGCAATTTATTTTACACAGTCAAAGTATGCGTCATGACATGAATCCTATTATCTAAATATTTACAGTCTTACAAATTAGTATGATCATAATTAAGTAGGTTTGTAAAAAACTTATGCGAACACCTTCTCATGCTATTTTATAACGATAGTATTTAATTAATTTACCTGTAGATATTCCTTATCTTAATTTATTTTTAAGACTTCATAAATCATGTTGTCGAGAGGACTGATATTATATTTAGTAGGGTGTGTCGTGTAGGTTCCCTTTCATTCACTTTTTATTTCAGATTGAAGCGCTCCCAACTCCTAATAAAAGAAACACTAAACTTTAACCTACTCGCAAGAAGTACAAGATGAAATCTACTATTATTTAAAATATCATGAAGAAATTATAATTATGACTACGACGAAATGATATTTCTATAATAATTATAAGCTTTAATTATTCGTAGACGTATTATATGACATCTAATATGTAAGTAGGATGACGTGGACAAAATGTAACATATTTGTAACAATAGTCTATCTTAATTCAGTCATTTAAAGGATTATTTTTCCACAGACGAAATGTGGGCTTATACTCACCCGGTACAATGTAAATTAAGTTTGGAGTGTGAGCGAAGTGTTCCTAAGCTTGACGGTAGGTATACAGCATGCCCTAGACATTTCAGAACAATGCACAAGACTCAGGCACACATTTCTGAATACTTCGTATTGTCATAAAATTTGTGTCATAAAGTCACAATTGTTCAGAATACGGGCCTCAAAATTGGCTATAATAACGGGCGGGTCGGGCGTGACGCAGTTCGGGAAACTATTCTGAAGGAAGATGTTATTTTCACATTAACTATTCCTTTCAGGTCTATTAAAGTCCCAGATGCGTGATATTCTTTGCGAGGGTAATAGACGCTTCGCAACCAATATAAATGTATAAGGCCCGACTTTTAGATATCGTTCTTATGCCGAAAGTTTGCTCCAAGTCTACGTCTGAATCGAGACACAACTTGGACGCAAGAGACACAAGCATAGATCATTGAAAAGAGTCGAAAAATTTTATAGTTAGGCACGAGTACATGAGACTTGAGCTACTTCCAATGATCGAGCCTTATTATTATCAAGTTTACTTAAGTTTCTAGTACTTAGATTCTTAGTAGGAGTATTTAGGAGTATCTATAACCGGTATGTAAGAGTGTTCCCACACTGAGGTACCTACATCACCATAAAATTTGTATACAGTAAAACTTTGCAGCAAATTGTATTATAGACATTTTAATAACCTCAGTGTGGGAGCACTATACCTATACTTTTCTGCTGCGTTTTAATGGCCAATAAAACAATGTATCATAAAATTGTATTTATTGATCGTATAAACGCAGCTAAGAATAAAAATATCACGGTGATGCGCACCTCTGAACTGCATCACACCCAAATACCACCTGATATTATATTTACCACACTTAAACAACATACAAGATGGTATTACTTATAAACTACATTAGAATTTCGTAATATTGAAGATGCCTAGCGATGACATCTTATGAATAACTAAAATGGCGAAAGAAAATATTAAGTACGTATTTCCTTATTTTCTATCTAAATAACGTAATAATATATGTATAAATCTAACATTATTTTTACAAGACTCTTATTATTCCTTACATCTACCTAAGTACAAGAAGTAGATAAAGTATTATATCTAATAATTCGTTGAAACAAACGAGCACCTATTTTTTCGAACCAGTAATTGAGGTTGGTACTTTTACGAGTAGCTATACAGAAAACTTTACAGCGAAGAAATGAACCGTATTTTGAGACACATAAGTATTAAGTACCCTACGTAATCAACAGATTTATTACTGCCAATAAACCATACCTACTTGTGTTTTTATAAATATGTGCTCTTTGATATTACAGTAAAGAAGACGGACGGATGATCTAAGAAGTAGAAACGTAAAACTCAAGCGTAATTAAAAAACACTGGGTATAAAAAAGAGGGTGCCGTAAAAGTCTGTGCTTTTATTTTATGTTTGACTTCTAGAGAAGAGTTATCTGGAATAACACTGAGTGCTCATTACGGGTCTGTGTCGTCTGATTCTGTTATCAACGGAGTTTTACCGAGTAACTAAATATTGGATCTTCAGATGCCGTCAAGAATATCAAAGGATACCGTAAAAATATCGTGATAATGAGGCGCTGTGCTACGCTGATTCGCTCTACGTATTCTGCTACGAGCGTAGCTACGTGTAAAGCGCCTCTACGAGCGTAGACCACCGCTACGCGCGTAGCGATTACGTCTACAAAATGTAACACAACTTCGTATTTTTATTGCTAACTTTTAATTATTTAAATGTAAATATAATAATACTCCTATTCTACAAAAAATACACACATACGCTTCATCAAAATTCATTACCATGGAGGTCAAAGATTTTTTATATCTGATGGAGGTCAATTCATATTTGTACATTAAAATTATTTGAGATTGCTGCTTAATTTGATGGCTTAGTCTTCTTTGATTGAGTCCATAAATGAGATCTTAAAGTAAGATTAAGTAGGTACAGTAATATTTCAAACATTATTTATTTTATACTTAATTTAGATAGATTATTAATCTGATCGTAAGTACTTTGTTATTAAAAAATTACTTTTGAAATCTGCTACTGAGTATTTTTGAGCAGTCTTGACACATTCCAGTTTCAAAAACGGAACATGTACACTTAAGTATTTATTCGATATTATTCCCCTACGCATACTTCCATGTAATGTAACCAAACTGTGATCCTCGTCTTATTGCATTGTGTTATGTAACTGGCTCGGCTTGCCTTTGAAATAGAATCAGTAATGGTTGGATTTAGGTTAGGCTTTCATTTGGAGTGGGCGCATCTAATAACAGACATGTCCGTCCACAAACGGACATGGAATGGAGAAGTCATTGGGGTTAATCCGAATGCTCTATTATCAAAACTACCGGAAGTTAATAACACCACGCAACGGAATTTGTTACACAAGACTTTATTTAAGCATTTAAGTAGTAAGTTATGGCCCAATTTTATATTTCGTGTAATGATAATGAAGGACTGAAATATGTACTCCACCTGTATTGGCGATGATAATCAGCTTGGTCATTGAAAAATTAGTTCTCTATTTTGCGTCCATCGACCATACGAGTAAGTCTGTGAATTTGATAAGAGTAATAGATAACTATTGTTTCTTTTAGCACAACACACCCAGTCTGGTTGTTTTGTAAAAGTGTCGTTGAAGACATCTGTAAAGACGTAGGTTCAAGAATACGTGTGTGACTTTTTTTTGTTTTTATCAATAATGTTCTTTCAGGGGTAATAGAAGCCTACTGGTAGGTATGCAAACGGCATGTTTTGTTTGGCACATTACGAACGCCTACTTTACATTTTCTGTTGGCAGCTTCAGTATTCAGCTAACATTAGTATTCAGTATGTAATAGCCTAACTAATGTAAACAGAAATAATCAGACCTTTATTGCCATTGTAGATTATTTATATTGGTGTCGTAAATAATAAAAATAAAATGAAAGCTCTATGCAATAACTTTTTCCTAGTTAAGTATTAAGCCTTAGTTTTGAGTATCGAGTTTGTGATTGAGACTATGCAAGTGCATGTTTGTGCGGACGGTGGGATATGTCGAGTCGCATACCGCATTTAAATGTTGCATGATCAAAAACACTAAAATTAAAATACTAATGTGGTACACCGATTGAGCGCATCACAAAATATGGCCCCTTTCCTTGATTCGACTCTGCGAGCACTGTTTCTACTGTACTTCAAATAACCATACAAATATTGTACAAAGCATTTTGGAAGTGTGCAAACTGAGATGGCGCTGGCTATCTTGATAATCAAATAAGTACAAGGACGGTAACGTAACCAAACAATTCAATTTACGGGACAAGCTTATGATATATAATTGTGTATAAGACGAAGGGTGCTTAATCACATCTAACAAATCAGATGCCCAGGGAAAGTTTGCATTGAGCGGGAACACTATTATCACCAAATTGTCACCAATACGTATGAACTTCATTAATTATCAAGATAGATTAGACTGAGTGCGCTTGATAGTAGGTTATTTCCTCTAAAGTTGCTTCGAGTTAGACGGCATGTCATTACACGATAATCTCGTGAGCGACGCTTTGAGCTCGAATGTTCGCAGGTTGAATGAGCGAATCGTCTTTATAGCTCAAAGAGAGATACACTGGGAATCTACTGAAACGCTAGCCGTTGGAATCTTTATATATGACCCCTTACCTTTTAGTAAAGTCGAGATCCTTGATAGGCGTATCAGCCTTCGTTTGTAAAGATGATCTAGTCTAAAACGTTGTACGTTCACCACTGAGGTGACATTTCCTTACGTTGACGCACAGCTTTGTAGTTAGATGTTTCAAAATGATTCTTGTGATACAATTTTATTTTGAAGCGGTGGGACGTGCAGTTTTAGATTGGACAATCTTTACGTAGGTGTGTTTGATTCCATTCCAATTTGCGTGTTCGATGATTTTGCGTTGCAAGTAGGTATTGGGCGAATACCCTGACTTGAGTGAAATTGTAATCAAGAGAATGATAACTCCCGAATACTGAAACACTAATCAGATTTGAGAGCCTTGTGTTGTACTAAAACTTTATGAAAGCAATTCATTACCAATCTCGCAGCGCGAATCCATCGGTTTTGCTAAGACACTAGGTTTAGTTCAGTACCTACTATCAATAAACTCTGATTAGCACAAGATTAAAGTAATGAAAAAAAAAATAGCTAAACTTCAGTTTATTGATATTAATAAACTGGCAATAAAACTGAACGTGACAAAAACATATGTATCCAGCCTATAGAGACTAAAGTAAACCTCGTTTCTTGAGCAGGCCGTGTTTACGATTTATCATAACTTTTATAGATTTGAAATGACCCTGTTCACCGTGATTAGCATTTCAGCGATCCATTTTATTTTGTCTCTGAATCACGTTATACGATGATTTCTCGGATGACGCGTTGCGAGCGCGTGTTGGGTGTGGAATAGCCAGACTCGAGTGACTCGTCGTAGCTGAGCGAGAGATGTGCTGGAGGCTTGTCTTCAGCACCGTCCTCGCCGCCACGGTACTCCGGCAGACCACTCACTTCATGGTACGGCGATTCTGGAATAAACATTTTAATTAGACTTGAAAACGTAACTTGCAACCAGGCACGTGTGGAATTCCAAACCAAATAATATTTGGTTTGGAATTATGTAATTCTTTGAGTACCTACACGTAAACTTTATCTCTGTTATTAAACTGGATGTACCTAAGCTTCGTTTGCCAAGCCGATTCAAATCGAAAGACCTTCCAAAGGTTTATCAATAAGACCAATATGATCTTGAGTTGGCAGTTGATAAGTACTAGTACCAAGAGATCCTGAAGATGTCTACTTGTCTAAGAATCGGATCGTCACATTAGTCAGCTTATTTTATTTGTATTTTGAAAACACTGCCCACCATTTTAGTAGAGGTACTAAAATATCTCGTCTGTGTCCTAGCGGCCAATAATCGATACTGTATCATGAAACCTGTTTTCGGTGTAAATGCGATTCAAAGCAATGCGGTAATACTATCCAATTGGGATTGTTATCGAAAGACAATCCAATACCGGAGTACCGGCGTAAACTGTATGAAACTATGGTATCAATACGATTTCGTTGTGGACAATGTGAAATGCACCCATCTACTCGTATATTGTGATAAAGAAGCGTTCCCCACATATCATACTGAACAATTTTTTATAGATCTGTTTAGACGTACTAAATACGTTTTTGGTAACGTTTGGACCACAGTTTGGACAGAAGATTGTGCGTGTCTAATGCCGGCCATAGCACGACAGAACAGAGGTACTTTTCTCTGTTCTGTGCATAGCACCATCCTTCCTATCGTGCAATCGGCATGATCCAATCAGCATGATCAAGCCAAAAGAATTTAAATTCAATTGTGTCGTCGAGTCTGTCATGCCAATCCACGCCAACACACGGTCAATTCTATCTGATCCAATTGGCAGCGTCATGCCGATTGGACGATACGAAGGACGGTGTATGGCCGGCATTGGACTGAGGCAAGTTCCAAGTTGCGATTATTATTTCCGCTAGGCAAAGCACTAACCAGAGTGAAATTCATGAAATTGCTTGCCGTTAACAAGCGAGGTTCAAACTCTTGAGAATTTTACTCATAAAGGGGTGGAAGATCTTAACAAACTGTTAAAAGTTTTCAAACTTTTCACCAAACCGCTCGTATCGGTGTGGAAAACGTATAACCCGTCTACTAGGCCTAAGTTTACAGACTCATGCCCGTTACGGTGACACACAAATGTATGAAGAAATAATTTGTACCTGCTATAAGTAGGCAGGTACAAATTATTAGAGCAACTTCTGACTGAGTAACAACAAATAGTATGTAAATTAGAAACACAGTTTTACAAATAAACCAAGAGTCGTCGTTCCTGCGAAGTACATTGCTACTTCAACTTGTTTATTCTGAGAGCTATGTCGGTGATTCGACATCCACGGCCGATACCTTGGTTACCCACTCATTAGGTAGGTATGCGACTCTTGAGACGTACTAGTATTAAAGATTATTGTTGATTTCATTCGTTCTTATGAGTTAGTGACTCTGGTGACGGGAGTTTTTAGGCGTCCTTAACGCCTCCGTCGTGGCTTAACGACTGCTAAAGCTGAAACCGACAACGTGCCCTCCGAAGCACGGACGCGCTCTGATATAAATGCCACTAGCGGTCACCCATCCAAATAGTGACCGCGCAGAGCGTCGCTTAACTTAGATAAATCGGCGGATATTGACAAAGCAAGCGACGACGCCACGAGCGCTGTTGAGTATAAAAACCAAAACAGTTGTCACGTGCTTACCAATATGCTGGTCCCGGCGCGGTTTCTTAGGCTTATGCACGGAAGCGTAAGGATCTGAGCAGTACTCCTGTCGCGAAGGGTTCTGGCTGCGAAGGTACTCTGCCGGCTGATGAGGCAGCCGAGAGTACTGCGCGAACTCATCGGCGCGATAGCCGGCGTGAGCTACGGCGTCGTATTCGTAACTCTGTCGGTCTAAAGGCGACATCGCCTCGACAACGCCCGCCGCTGCCTTCTGCCAAAGTGACTCCTGCGAGTTCACGCTGCCGCCGTGGTTGCTATTCGTGTAGCTGTCCACGAATCCCATGTTCCCTGTGTGATGATATTGGTTAAGTATAGGTTGTCGGGGGAGGAGAATAGATCGATCCGTACCTTCGGATGTTCTTTTATTTCATTCGATAGCTCAAAGGAACGAAAAGTTTGAACGAAATTTTATGATTGAAATGGAAAGACAGAAAATCGAATTCGTTTAATAATTCAAATAAAGCACAAAACACAAGGACATGGAAAATGGAGCTTAATAAATGCAGCATGGAAAATAATGTAGCTCGCTTTAGTTATATTTAATAACTTGTTTGTAGATACATAAGTGAGCAATCGGCTTGTTCAACATTTGGTTGTATAAAAAAAATTCCGTGTATATAAAGAATTGTACAAATGCTGCGCTAAGATATTGATATACTTACAATCATTGTGGGGCATGGGCTGTCCAGGATGCGACGGCGTCTGTCGAGGCACGTGGTACGAGTAACCCCCCTGAGACGAGTACATCGGGTTCTTGGAATCATCAATGCCCAGGCCCATGTCCATCGAATGTTCCAGAGCTTTGTTCTCCATTCCTGCTGTGTGTTCATACGGCGGAGGCTGGTCTTTATTCTGCGGTGTCACGATAGGACTCGGCTTCATAGAACCCATTTCGAAGTCCTTCGATCCGTTCTTATTGTTTCTGTGGCTCCGTCTTCGAAGAACCACGAATAGTGATAGGCACATTAGTACTACTACCAACGTTACCACTACGGACACTATCAATGACGTCATTGTTACTATGTACGCCTCTTTCACGTAGGCAGCCCCAACTGGAACAGGAGTTCATTTTAGAGTCTAAAATTATGATGGCACATGCGTCTAAATACAGTGAAAGAATTTTTCTATTCAAGGGATTGTGTTATATCTACAAAAATAAACATTTGTAAAATAAAGTGAGAGACAATAGAGTTCTCAACAATGCCACGGATCATTGAATTGTTTTATAATAGTAGATCCCTTAGTTGTATTATTACAAAGGGTAGGTAGAGCGAAAGGTTCACCCTTTATGAAGGGTGTGCTAATTAGTAGTGATGAATTAACTAAAGAGAGCCGACGGTAGGTATAATTTAATTTTTGAACCTGACATGGTTGTGACCATAATTTTCACAGCCAAACTCACAAATCATGGTAAATATTCAGTTTTTAGTGAAAATTAAGAGCGAACGGGTTGGTAAAAGTTCGAAAATGGGACAAAAACTCACTTTCAGCTTCAGTATACTCGGTGCAGACATCTTGGTTGAGCTGCAGACACAACTTGATGCGGAACCGAGGGTTCAATTCATCCAGCTCAGCCATGTGGCGGTTGTTCAAGCCTTGGCGCCGGCTCGCTTTGCTCGGCAGATCGATAACCGACTCCACGATCGTCGGTTCACTGGACATCTTCAATTGCGTCGTGTGGACCACCTACACAGGCAAATGAGTTCAGATCAACTTAGGGAAATTACAAAGGTTGAACTCATCGATACACAGGCTCATAAAAGATCACTCATGAAAACTAAAGCCTTTTCCCAAGAATATCGATGGAGGAGACGCAAGGTTTAATGTTCCTATTTAAGTTTTAGGAGCAATATTTTTGCACTCTACCTCTAGTTATAAACTCATCTTATAAAATGCAGGACTTCAGAAAAATATTTATCTACCCACGAAGTAGCCTCGTCAATTGTATCGATGTTTGTTTTATTCATGATGTCGGATAAACAAACTCATAATGATTGTTTGTTTCTCGTCCCTATCGGAAAACTCATTTAGGAGCTCGATCAAGCGAGACCTTTTTGAGTAAAGTAGAACGTTTATTTATATAAGATTACATAGAGTGTATTGAATAGGCCGAGATCAACGGACTAAAGACATTTTTAAGAACCAGGGACAAAACGGGCCATCGCGATTGGGGAAGTAACCCGCCTAATTAAGATAAAAAGATATATCGCCATAAGATTGTTCGGAAAAGATTGCTCTTAGCGATTGCGTTGGTTTCTGTTTTTTTGCTAATTTTGTGAATAAAGACATCCTTTTAAATCAGGCTGTCGACCACTTATAGTTAGAGGTGTACACATATATACAAGAGGTCCATACACATTCGATAATCAGTGGACGGAAATTAGTCTAAAATTGTTCACCATGAAAATCTCTACTCATGTCCAGTGGTTTTTTTGCGGGTAATTTTGTTGACACAAAGATGTATTTACCTGCCACCCTGTTGTCCCTCCAACATTAGCCAGGCCCTCGGCAACTGCCACCAGAGCCAGACAAGTCGGTGGTGCGGTAAACGTTACCACATTCGTCTTCGGGTCAAAGGTAACGCGCTCTGCTGGTGCTATCCGGTCTACTTTAGTTGTCACCGTGATCTCATTCGAATAGTTGCTCTGCCCCTTTGTATTGACTGCTTTCACCTGAACGAAGTAGGAGTTTAGTGATGGGTTGAGGAAAGAAGTCGGAGTAAGCGGACACGCCACAAACACAGAGAGGCGCCAGTGTAGTAGCATAGCATTCTTGAATATTGTAACATTGTGAAAAAGTCTCTGTGAGGCGCTGGCATCTCAGTAGAGAACATTCAAAAGTTAGCATGCATTTGCAAAGTTCACAAAGTTCAACTTATTTTCCGACTACCAAAGGTAAGTAAAGCACTTTGGGAAAAAAATATTGTGTCATTTTATCAAAGAAGACTTTAAAGGCAAGACGTGGTTTTGGTGGTGTGCTTGGTAAACTTAGAAATATATGGCCTTGACAGTGTCTAGGGTGCATTCGCGGACAAAAGAACTGGTTTGACTAGTCCATTCTGCATACTGCACTGCACTGGCGTCCTCAATAGGAAAGTTGATATGAACGGGTAGCCGAATGATTTACCTTGAAAATAAATGTCAGTTGCTGTCGGTAGCGATAAATGGAAAATAAATTAAAGTTAATAAAATCATGTTTTGTTAATTCATTTCACATAAACACATTTTTGTATTAGTACTTAGGTCTTAATTAAGCAACCTACCAAGAAAATAAGGTAAAAGTAATATTGTTTGAATTTTAATATTTTAGCAGGCTGGCATAAACTTCTTCAGTGCCTACTAGACGATACCTAAGTAGGTACTTAGAACAAAAACGACGGGATGTAGCGAGAGAAACCGTACCTACTTAGTTTTAAAGAAAGTTTTGAACTGCGGAAAACAACCTCCGGCGCTGGTGGCTATCAGCTATAAAACTTGAAAACTACTTTGATGATTGAGTTACTTCTGAAACTGTAAATATAGAATAAATAGTAGTTCCTGGAACCGAATAGAGACTAGTCGAGAAAATGCCTAACTTTTAATGACATGCACTGTTTATCAAATACTGAAATATAACTGAGTAGGTACCTATGCGATAATCGGCGGTTACAGTAATGGATATTTTTTTTATCTAGGCATTTATCATATAATCTGATTTATTAGAGTACTCTCTCATTTTATTGATGCACTTTTAACTTTATGTAACTCTAGTATGATCATTATTTTTAAGACATGATTATTGATTAGGTTCGCTCTACTGCTCTACATTTTTACAAGTTCACAAGCTAAGTGTAGTCATTAATAACAATGCGCTTAAAAATAGATTTACTTCAACTGGTACCCTGAACAGAATGATAATGTATAAATTGGACCGAAAAGAAGTTACTATAATACCTACTTTAAACTCGGAATAAGTAGTTACTTGTAAAACACGCACAGAATAGTTTAAAAAGTGCTCACCTTGAAGGTATAAGTGCTGTGTTGGTCGAGGCGAGTAACATTGCAGGGGTTGATGCGTCCGCAGTCGTACTCCAACCATTCGTTCTCGGAGGCTCGGTCGGCGATGCAGTGTGCACCTGCTTCTGAGCCCCGCAGCACCACCCGACGATACCGGACGAAATACTTCGTGCTCGATAACCCTCCGTCGAAACCAGCTTCCCATTTCAGCGTAACGAACGAAGCCCCAACTTTCTGACTTTCAAGCGCGCGGGGCGTCTCGGGGCTCCCTTTCGGCTGCAGCCTTATCTGAGGCCGGATGCTGCCCAGAGTATTCTTCACTTTACAGAAGTAGTCTCCGTAATCTTGCGCCCTAACGTTTTTTATTCGTAAAATACTAAGATATGAGTCATTGTTGTCGTCGGTTGTGTTAATCTCGTAATGCCCGTCCGAAGACATTTGCAGTGAAGCGGTGTTAGATCCATAGAACCATTGGAACTCAGGCCTCGGATACGCTTGGACCCTGCACACAATGTCTGCGACTTCCATCACGTCGTATGCAACTTTATTGTGATGTTTGATCGATATCGGTTCATCTAAAACAAGAAAAGAAATAAACATTAAAAACTCTGCATTCTTACATGTAGAACGTTTACCTAATCGTGAATGAGTACAAGCGGCTTACGTTCGATCTTCAGATGCATGGTCGATTCGATTTTCTTTACTTCGTTTTCGATAATACAAGAGTAAACGCCTCGATCTTCGGGTAATAAATCGTTCGTGCTAGGTCTCGCCTTCCCCTTGAACTTGAGCGTGCTTTGCACAGTGTAGACCGCGTTCCTGCCCTCGGTGACGTCGCTCTGGACCTCGTACAGGTTAGCGTCGGGCTTGATTTCCGAGTTGTTCTTGTACCACTTGACGGTGGGTTGGGGCTTGCCGAGTGCACTGCAGGTGGCGGCGAAGTCGAGCTCGCCGGCGCGCTGCGTGGCGTGCGTCTGCAGCTTGGTCTGGAAGCGCGGCGGCTGATGCACCTCGAGCGCGACCGAGGCGAGATCGCCGTGCCCGAGCTCGTTGGTGGCCTGGCAGTGGTAGACGCCCTCGCTGCCGAGGTGCGCGCTTGGGATGGTGTAGGTGCTGCCGGTGGCGAGCACGGTGGGCTTGCTCTCCGCCTGGTCGATGTCGCGGAACCAACGGTACTGCGGCGCCGGCCAGCCGGGCGGCTTGGCGCTGCAAGTGAGCGTGACGCCGGCGCCCTCTTGCGCCACGGGCCGGTCGGGCCGGATGTGCGCCCGCCCCGGCTTGTGCCGCACCAGCACCGCCAAGGACGCGCTACTCGCTCGCTCCACGCGGTTGCCGTTGCTCGACGATATCACGTTCGTCGCTTTGCACAGGTACGTACCCGCCATGTCCGCGTTCACTCTCGTCAGCATTAGAGTGTTCCCGTTCTGGTAAAAGTCCGGCTTACCCTCCATGGTCCACTCTACGGAGGTGGGCTCGGGATTAGCGGACACTTCACATTTTATTTCGACGTTGCCGCCTTCCTCCGCCTCGTAGGTCTTGGACTCGACGGTGACGGTGGGCGGGAAGAGTACGTCGAGGTACATGTCTCTCTCGCCAGGCCGGCCGAGTCCATTGTCCGCTGTGCACGTGTATTTGCCCGCATCTTGCACGGTCACTTTTTGTATGGTGTGCGTAAAGGAGTTTGAAATGAATTTTCCATTCCTAGTCCACCGAACGGAGTTTACTTTTGGTTTGGCGTCGACCTTACAGTCCATTGTGGCGGTACCATCGATTTCCACTCGCAGGGGATTTTCTGGTCCGACGTCGACTCGTGGATAATCTAAAACAATTTATACATTTATAACTTAGTTGGTAGGTAGATAGAACCAACAAGGCCCTTTGATATAAAGTGATAATAGGGCCATCACAGATCAAGCGCCATAAATAAATAAATAAAGTTGTCTGTGATATAGTTAGCGAAAGTAGCCAACGACATAAATGTATTTTATCGTCTTCACATCCAACAGATTTATTAATTAGGTACTACATGCCACCAACATAGTAATAATATATTAATATTGTTGTATTGTAATATTGTTGCGAATGCTGTGCATGCCTGTAATTGGCACACATTCTATAATATAATTATTGTTTATAAGTTATTTTAGAAAGTGTATTATGTGTGCTGTTGGCGATGCCTTATAATAAATAAATAAACATAGTACCTACTAACCATTGAATACTTTTCTTTTAAGTCGGTAAGTACTATATATACATTATAATCAAAGGTCCTGACTGACACCAGATTAAGATTCCTATCTTAGGTATCGGAAATACGAGTGTCTACCTACTACCACCGCGGTTACGTGTAGGACCCCAAATCAGGAAAAAAATATTTGCAAATCATGCAAAAAGTCCCGTAGAAATCGAAACCACTCTCAGCTAGAAAATGTTTGGGTTAGTATTAGGTAAGTACCAACTACCACATAGCTCTATTTCAACTATTTATTTATGCATTTTATTTCCATGTGTGTTGTGTGCGCTGTTTATTATTCTGTTTACAGAACTAGCATCTCAAAGTTAAACATATACTGCAGCGATTCGGTAATGTTCCTCATCTGGTCAAAGATATTTAGGTCACACGATGATATATAAACATTAAACAGATTCCGGAAATGATTTTGTAAGACTTTAATTATATTAGGGCGAGTAATCAAAGCTACGAATTACGAAAGCTATATTGAGCACCACCGAAAAGCATCCGGAGTTTCGTACCGTGGATATGTATCTGCCTATCTAATCTTGGCGATATAACTAGTGGCTATAAAAAAGGCGATAAGGTTGGTAATAGACCTCTAATACAAAAAAAATCGCGAAATCGCTATCGAAGGAGCTGGAACTTTGTTTAAGCGAAGGAAAAGCGTCGTTTGGAGATCGGCGTTTACGTCTATTTTATTAAACTCCGACTACCAATTTTCAGAACAAATATTTGTATCCATTCAATATACGAGTACCTACCTTGTACTTTTACCGAAATTATGGAAATCTGAGAAAATATTAAGGTAAGTAAAAAACCTGATTTGCAGCAAATTGGTTTAAAAATCCATCTGATCATATGAAAATCGTTGTAAACTTTGGAATGTTATTATTACTTACACAATATTTTTATTCTTAGGATCGAAGTATACGTTTTCTTAGAGGAGAGAAAGGCCAGCTACTTATGGTTTCTATCAATCAAACGATTTGTTTGAAGTATTCTTTGGAGTTAATTTCATTCTGAAATGCAAATACTTAGTGAGTATCTAATAAATAATGTACGCAGAGCTTTTCTCATTAAATTTGCCCGTCCACTTGGTCCGTTTATAAATTATGCGTAGTTTCATTCGTCGCGGTGCCCGTTGGAAATGTACATGTTTGAGTTTATTTGCCGAGGGCTTTTGAGTTTTCTAGATGGCTTCTGGCGCCGCGCAAGGATTCACTCTATGCAGGACATTTATGTGCGAAAGGCCTTTGCTCAAACAGCTCATTTCTTTTTAGGCGTCCGCAGTGGAATGGCGGTAAGCGGAACCCTTATAAATTTGTCATGTTCATCCGTGCTTTAAAGAGATAGGTAGGTTGGAGAGTGTTCGGGTTTGCTCAGTTGAAAAACATCAACAACTTATACAGGGTAAATAAAACGCAAACTGGTTTAGGTAAGAATAGCTTACGCACATTGAGCAATGCATGCATATCTGCTACTCTTCTCAATACTTGGTCTAAAATTTACTCAGACTCGACCGCACTATCACATGACATCAGGTGAGATTGCAGTCAAACGCTTGCCTATAAATAGTAAGACAAAAGACTCGGTTTACACTTGTTTGTTTTCGGGTTCACAAGGTACTTTCATAGATTAATTGGTTTTCAATTTATTCGTCTAAGGTTTTCAAGCACAGTCACAGAAAACAAATAATAGATCGCTTTGATTTTATTCTGTATTTAATTTAATCATAGGTTATCAACAAAAGCTCAGTGACCGACACCTTTCGTCGCTATAGCTCTTTGGCTCACATCGTGTAAAGAAAGAATGCCTTTTTTCATTATATATCAGTTTAAGTATATCAGTCCGACAATAGAATAACTGGTATTCGTTGTATTGTTGATAAATGCCAATATTTAAAAGAAAAAAATTATATATAAAAAAAAACTTTTTAGGTACCTAGTACAATCTAGTTTCTAGTTCTAACAAAATATTTTCAACAAACTGCATATTTTTTATAAAAACATTTCCCTAAATCCTTTACTTTGTAAAGTGTAATTATTACGTTTTTTTGCAGAGTTGCTGGCTTCTACAACCACAGTGCGCTTCGAAACACTTGCCTTGTGTACATCAGCGGACTCGTGACCCATTTTTAAACTAATAAATTATATAAAGTTACGCTTGGCTACCTATATAACTACTTAGGTTTTTTTCTGAAATGAGGTAAGTAAACAACAATAGCTCAAACATAATTCTTGAATATTTATCGAGAGAGGCTACTTTTGATTCAGGTTTTTTGTCATTTGAAGTTAAAAACTGACACCGCTTAATTACACCCACAATGACGGTCACCGCCTCTTCGAAAAACAGCAATAGGTAACCCGGACTTGAGATTTCCCGTTATCTTACTCATGCCATTCACACACTAATGAGGCACAGATGAGTAATTTTATCAGAATCAGAACGAGGCCACAAATTGCACAGTATTTGTTATAATAATTATCCTGATCTCTTTCTGTGTTATAAATGGCTCATTTTTGATCACCCCACATACGAGTACGACGACTGTGAACCAAACGTGCGGAGATAGGTTACAGCCATTACAAATTGACGTGTAGTTTATCTTCATGCTCTTGTAAATCTAAAAAAATAAACCACCATCGTTTGAACGTTTAAAAACAAAATTCGGAATCTTGTTTATCTGAATAGCAGGAAGTTACGTCGAAACGAATCGTAGGTACTTGTTTATCGAAAGAAAGTGTTGTACAATCGATAATTCAACAACTTTCTACTCACGGATGACGTCGCTCGAGGCGGCTGACGTTCAAATTCTTTGCTATAATTTGTTGTACCAACAAAGCTTTTCGCATGGCTGCCCTAACAATGTTCCAGATGTAAGACAAAGTACGTACCTACAAATACATCTACTAGCACGGAATATGACTAACTGCTACGACTACTTTGTGACATGTCATAATAATTTTCTCGCGAAGATACAGTAACGTGTCACAGGCATGAGACAAAACGGGATGTGGAAAACTTTCTACTCACAGCTGACGTTGAGTTCGATCGTGGCGTCAAGTTGTTCGCCCTCCGGCATGGCTCGGTTCCACACGACACAGCGGTAGGTGGCTCCATCGTCGTCCCTCGTGGGGCTCACAGCCAGCACGGCAGTAGTCGGCTCCGTGCGCACCTTTGCGTGTATTATCTTCGCGTCCATGGGGTACGTAGAGCCGTCGCGGTACCATCTGTAGAACAAAATTAATCATAGTCATTAATCATATATGAAAATCAAAGGTAGGTAATAAATCACACAAAATACTTGTTTTTTAGTTTTCCAGTTATTAATGAAGGCCTCTTTCAAAGCTAATGTTTTTTCTTAGATAATGTTGTCTAACATCGTATTAGACAACAAGCGTATGTGATCCTGTAAACGGGTTCCGTTTTTTTCTTAACCCAAAAACAGCTGAAAAACAATATTATGTTACAAAAAGTAACAAGGATACACAGTTCAGCCATGCTGATCTTGGGTTGATAACAAAATGTATTGGCATTTGAGGTGCGTGAAGTCGGGAGCTAAATATAGTGAAAGGGTTGTGGTGGTTTCAGTGACGCGAAACAAGAAACCGATCGTGGAAGGGGAACTAAGTCGCGAATACCTTCAATCCATACATAAACTGTTCATCTGCCAGTAAACCGTGATTTATTTAAAGTGAGTCGAGTCTCACTCAACATGCTGTTGAAGGTTGAGTTGAAATGCAAAAGAATACAATCTTGCGTATATTAGAGCTAAGAGTCAATTACCTAAAATATAAAATCTGATAGGTCATAAAGGGCAGACTGGAAATATTAGTCTAAAATACGGTCTTTGGCTTCTGTCGTCGATATGACTTAAATTTGCTCTCAGAATTCTTTTTTCTTGATAAAATAAACATAATTTTTAGCTGTGAGTTATAGGTCTGTAATCCATCAAGTGGGCTTAGAACGGATTACTTACTTAGTGTCAATATTAAAATGTTTCGTTTTTTCGAACATCATTGATTCATTGAGTTTTTTCGTTCATATATTCGTTTTGGATTTTTTTGATCGATGGTTATCAGGAGGGTAAAAACAGAGCCTAACTAATAGGCAACCAGCAGCATTCTGGTTAGAGCAGGAAAAACATCATTATCATATCCCATACTCATTATTGCATGGTTGCTGGTGTGATTCTGAGTACGTACCTAGTACCTACCGTCAAGTAGGCACAGTACACACAACGGATCTTCATCCCTCTGAAGTTAGGTGCAACAAACGATTGCGCATGTACTGTTGTGCGGAAAAACTGGCTTATCTCCAATTATCCAAAAATGGATTCTGTGCAGATACTTCAGAGGTACAAAGATCCGTTGTGACTACTACACCTTTAGTTAAGTGAGGTAACAAAAAGTCTTTGTAGTTTAAGCTTCGTCTTCCATTTTTCCTAAGAGCTGATAAAACACGATGCCAAGTCCCTGGTTCACTGACATTTAATTTGATCGGAGCAGAGTACACGAATAGATAGAGCAGTAATCTAATATTCACGACCCGCACAGGTGAATTTTCATATGTCGGCGCTTGTCTTGTTAATTGAATACCTCTTGTTGGCTCCTCGCAACTGTGAGCTTGCCAGAACCGCAGAGATAGCGTGAACTTAATTTACGTTAATGACTATAGTTATTTTAGGCTGTATCTTAGTTCAAAGTCAGGAATGCAATGAATACAATTTAAAACAATTTATGCAGTTTTATTTGGTAGCACTTCTAATTATGTGTCTAATTTTGAACTAATATTTGCGCTTGAATTTATTTCGTAGCGAGTGCTACGACTGCGTAGCAGTAAGTACCATCAGCAAAATTTCCGCCTTCCCACTTTTGAAACTGTTTCGCTTGCAAGCAGTTAGCTACCTGACCCCGCCTTTTTCTTTTGTCTTCTTATTTTGACCAACCAGAGACCTAAACATCTATTTATTTTTATGACGGCCCATTGTTTTCATAACTTTTACACTCGAAATAATTTGCTTCTATTGGCATTCAAAAATTAACGGCTAGTCGGCTTACAGGGAATGCACCCTTAAGGTGGTAAGGTAGAACTTTTGCTGATAGTACATTGTGGTTGCGGGCGCTGCGCTGCTGTTTGTATGGTACGTTAGTCTTTTTCCCTTTACATGTTTAAGTTTTTTATGAGCCCAGAAAACTTCGTATAAAGTAGGTGTAAGGAATAAGTACGACAACTAGCTACTACGGTATTAATTTTCAATAACTTAGCCAGCGAGTAAGCAGTCCTCAAAGCTTCAATTCGAGCTCTGTCATAATTATAAACTTTATAAGGATAGAGGATTTAAATAAAGGATTCTCAAAACATAAAACCTCCTACGAATAATTGCCTCTAATCTGCCTTACCGGTGTATAACAGGTCATTATTCTTGATAGAATACTTAATGACCAAATTTACTGTTGCTTTGTTTAAACAAAGGGTTCCGCACAATGTAATTGCGGTTTTTGACGTGTATTAGCAAAGGCCCAGAATCTGTAGCAAACCACAACTTTCTGGAACAGGAAACGGGTTTGCGGGAAGAGGTGTAAGGAATGGTTGTTTGGAACTCACAGTAAATTTTATTAAAATCGTTTCACATTTTTGCTACTTAAAGTAAGGAAAGTTAAGCAATGTTTAACGTAGTGCGTAGCCGTAAGCCAGTAGTTTTGGCAGTGACGGACTGTGCTGTGTTTTTTATTTTATTTGGACTACTTACTTTTGTAAAACCAGATTATTATCGTTCACCGGCGAAGCCGTCTCATCCATCACCCACCATATTCATAGAATTAGGTACGAGTACCCATTAGTAATACAGGTAGGTGTGCAAAATATCGTCTGTAACGCTTTGGTAACGCTAAAAGCTTACGTATACGACTTTAAAAGTCCATGTAGAATATCGCGAAGATTATATAAAAGGCCGTATTCACGTGTTTGATTGACAGCTAAATTGAAACATGAGCAAGAACATGAATTATAAGTTCGTATTTCGCCCCGAAATAATTTATTGTACCTAATCCAATGAGATATTCTTCAACCTGACAAACTTTCAAACTGACAAATGTGAAATTTTTTTGGTTAGTCTTTCAAAGAGAATATAATACCTACAGTCTTTGTTCAACTTTCGATAGAAGAACATTTAAAACATTTTGGTGCATTTATTTACAAGTTTATTTTGACTATTTTTTATTAAGAGAATTGTGTTTTAGATCATACAGATTTATGTAAGTATGCGTTGGCACTTTTAAAACTAGTTGCTGAAAAATACATTGCTTAGTACTTGCTTACTTACCGACTAAACTTCTGTGATACATATATAGCTCTATTTTTGATTGCGCCCTGCTTCCTCAATTAATTGTTTGTAACTAAATAAAAACAAATCAATTGGCATTACACATGCTGCAATTCAGAGTAGCATGCCCCCAGTATTTTGGGAACACTGCGTCTGGCCTGACAGCGATTGAATATTGATCTCGTTGTTTATATGTGTTGTAGCTATACTGTGCCGGTAGGTTACCTATTCTTCCGTATGTGTACAGTGTACTAAACTCGCTAGTAGTATAATAGCCCAGCGCAGCGCACTCATCAAAACACTAGTAAATTAGACCAAGATCTTATAACATTCTGTTTGTTGGTATTATTTATATAGGTTTACTAACTGCTTGGTCACTGAAAAAATACTCAAGATCATTGTTAACCTCACTAACCTAGTCAAACTCTCGCTGAAATCGAATTGCAAATTGACAAGTAGGCAAGCTAATTCGTTCGCAGCCGCGTAAATCTCACTCGCTTTTCACTCTTCTTTAGTGCTTCTTCATGTACTACGAACCAATAATTCTTGTTCATGTTACTAATAAAATCTAATATAATTCACAAGAAATGCCAAATAACCAGAACCAATCCCAGCAGCAACGGTGGTAGCGTGTTTACTTGTAAATAGCCGCCTTCCTCAATCCACCTCTGACTTCAAAGAATTTAGGTCATTTTTCTGGTCGGATGAATTACTGTGACTTGAGCGCGATTTGGCAAACGTTGTAACGATTATAAGTATGTTGTACTTACTTTATAAGAAATCGGTTATAAAAACGCGTGGAATAATATTGAAGAGTTCGTAGCTAGTATTTTCTCAGCATTTTTATGACTAGAATGTCCTTGTTGGAGTATGGTTTGGAATGCCTTTTTGTTTTACCTGCTGTTTCCTACGTATAGCAAAAATATTTCAACGTGAGCGTAACATACGCCTTCAACATTTTACGCAATTATTGGAAAATGATTGACTCGTGGTACCACGAGTAGTACCTGAGAAATATGTTACATAAGGTAAATAGGGATAAAGAGGGATCTATGTATAATGATCAAATTCCATTGTTTTTTTGAATTGAACGAAATATAATGCTAGGTGTATTGATGGACATGTTACACATACACAATGCCATCTAGCTTCAACGGAAACACGCAGAGTTTCAGAGCTTTCGAAAACTTGAGAATTTCGAAAATGGAAGGCTCAATTTCGGTCCTAAAAAGGCGGGCTAAAAAGTCCCGTCACCAGCGTTAGCTTGTGTGAATTTGTTTTGTTTTTTTGTAGCACTATCTTTTCCGATCCAAATTTTGGAGCAGATCGTAATAAAGTGCCTAACTAGCAATATGAGAGTATCTAAGAGTAGCCAAATATCAAAGGACGGTAAAAACGAGTCTATAAGTAAGGCAGAATGCCTTTGTGAATGTTGATCCCGAGAGTATATATATATCTCGGTCTAGTCTAAATAAATACCAATATCTACCCTAAAACCATTTTAATACTAAGTAGGTATATATGTATCCAATAAAAATATTTTGAAAATAGGCTTACGACTGTAATCCCCAGGCGCACACGCACACTCACGGTAGATAAAAGTGACGGCAAATATTTACGGGAAGTGGTGTATGTAGGTACATGTAGTAGGTACTGTTACGGTTAGTACCTACTACTGTGGTGCTCGTGGTGCTACTAAAAAGACACAAGCTACGTAAAGAAAGTTCAAACCGAAGAAACTTTGCAGTTAGAAAGTGAACTTTTCTGTAACTGTAAGAAATAAGGCAGACACTGGCTATTCTTGGTAGCTGTGAACAAGTTTTCACTTTGTAGATAGGTCCCTGAATACCTACTCACTGAAACGTTTTCGCGTTGTTATCTTTTATTTCTACCTTTGCAATATCTTTGTCTTTTATGTACACGTATGCTCTAGTACACAGGCTCCAAAACATGGAAAAGTTGATATTTTGCAGTCACCATTATTGAAATTATGTTGGCTATACCTTGATTGTATACCTACTTTGTATTAGGGACGCAATCGCACTATTATGTAAAATCACACATATTTATAATAATAATATGACAATGAAAACAGATAACGCAAACGGGCTTGTATGCCCTTGTCTGCTTGGTTAAGGGTTCTCCAAAAACAATAGAAAATATCTGAATTTCAAGTCTAGCTAATGACAAGTAGGTACTTACTTCCACTGTTTCAACACTCAGGATTGTTTACTAAAAATATACTTGTGATAGATTTATTTTCTAGAAATACTCACTTGATGGTTGGTTCGGGTGATCCACCAGAGCTTGAGCAGGTGAGGTTCAGCTCCCGGCCTTCATACGCTTGTGCGTGTGTCCCAGGCGATAGTAAAGGCGCCCGGGGCTGCGTAAGAACCGTTAGGGCATGACCCTGGGCATGTAGATTCCTCCCCGTGCCTCCAGCCTTGATCCGGCACTCGAATCTCCCGTTGTCCCGTTCATACGATACGTTGGCCACCATAAGGTCAAACTGACCTTCTGTTGGTTTGTATATTACTCTGCGAAATAGAGAAGAAATCAGATTTGGCAGCGCAAAGATATCAGACGTCAGGTAGATTAATCAAATAACATTTTAGAATGCTCTATAGATTCCAGAATACAAACTGTACTTAATCTGCTACGAATTCATCAGTTCTGTATAAATAATTAAAAAAAAACATACATCATCATTCCCCTGCCCTTATCCCACGGTAGGTGGGGTCGGCACAACATGTCTTCTTCTTCCACTCAAATAAAATTATTAAAACATACATATAAATTAAAATTAATTAAATTATACTGCATTTCTGCTAAAATTATATTACTTATAAGCTCAGAATAATATTGAACCTCGTGAGTATGCAGGTATGCAGAACAGTTTGTTAGAACATGATTAGAACAAAGTATGGAGTGTACGGAGGAGAGTCAACAAAACACGCGAACTTCGGAGACAGTCGGATAATTAAAAAGCTATTTTGGTATAGCAATGAGCTTAGAGAGCACAGAGATGTAATAAAACCTGTTTTGTTGTTCATTCCAGCCAGTAGTTAGCGTAGGTATTATATTCTCTTTGGTAGTCAGGTAAAACTGATCGGTTCGAAACAAATCCTTCAGTTTTGTGCATGAAGGTTTTGTTTCATTCGGCTGATTTAAAAGAGGTTGAATCCTTAAGTATTTTGTTTTTTTTTTGATAAACCACTGTAGTTGGCGAATGGATAAGTACAATCAAAGAGGTATGAAACTATAAACGTGGAGGGGCCCCATTCTTCTATACAAATTAAATCAACACATAAGCCATCAAATATTATTTAAATACTGAATGCGTTGAAAGACAATATTTTGTCCTTTCGAATTTTGTTGTGCCGTCATGATTTTATGTTCGCATGACCAGCGCCACTATGTTTTGTTCCGAGTTTGTGGTAGATTTGCTGTCAATACAGATACGAAGGCAGCCATATTTTGTTCCGCAGTATACATATACTTACATGTTTTTTTTTTGGTAGGGCGTGATAAAAGCAACACAATTTGAATGATAATATAAAATAGATGAATTAACTTACTGGTAATTAGTTTCTAGCGGTATGTTTCCGATGGCTACGTTGTCGTGTCCGCTGGCGGTGCTGCGGACCCAGTAGTAAGTGAGGGGGTCTCCATTCGCAGGCTCCAGTGAGAAGCGACACTGCATCGTCACATCGTCACCTTCTCTGGCGTCGTGCTGTTCGTCTTCCGCTCTTGATATGCTTACTGTGGACAAAAACAAAGTTGGAAGTTATGCTCTATCACTTTCATCTCGTCTATAGATACTTCTACTTTTCCGTTATGGAAAAAGATTGGTAGGCAAGGTAATACAGTAACGACCTTCATAAGTTATTCAATGATATTTTATCTTTGAATTGAGAGATGATACGATATGTTTACCTCTATATTCAAAGCCTATCCCAGTATTCCTATTGATCCATTCGTCGATAACCTGTTTGACCGAAATAAAAAACAAACAAAATGACATCTGAAATGTTAATTGAGTACTTATATAATATGGATAGATAGATAATTTTATTCTTTACAAAAAAAGTACATTAGTTACAATTACAACGGATCTTTGTCCCTCTAAAGTATCTGCGCAGAATCCTTTTGAGTCGAATTGGAGTTAGCGAATTTTTCCGCACAACAGTGCATGCGTAATCGTTATTGCACCTAATTTCAAAGAGATAAAGATCCATTGTGCGTAGGTACTGTTTGTACTTATGCCATGTTCTGAGTCAACTTTATACCTAAGTTAGCCAGATTATTAATTTTAAAAACGAATATACATAATAATATACGGTCTTACCGAACGGAAATTAGACATACTAAACACAACGTTACGCATCTTTGTTCTTTTAACATAGGGCGTCTATACTCCTAGGACTTTCCCACGAAATTCGATTCTTGGCGTTACAAAAAAATTACTAACTTCTGCCCGCGACTTCGTTCGGTTTGATTTCATTGATATTTGCTAATATGTTATTACTGCGTCCATTTGTTTTATACCCCGTAGATTTTGTGTAAAAATAATAGCATTATACTGTTTAAGTACAAGTTGGAAGTGTTTATTGATAATCAAGTTAGAAAAATACTTCTCAACAGATTATTTAAACAGTTTTAAGAAGATTTAATTTTAATTTCAAGAATAAAGTACTAGTTATCTACATTTACTTATAGCAAACAATATTGTATGGTTTGCTAACATCGAAGTAAGAAACACAACTGTTCAACGTCTTCTGTCTCTATCACTCCCCATGAGGCAAGCACTGCAAACGTCACTCTGTCTTTAGGTACAAAGGGTTGACAATATACAAAGAAACTTAATTTTTTGGTATAGTTCGTATAATAGGATCGATTGGTAGGAATTTATATAATTAATGTATAATTACTGGATAATAATATTCAATCGACGTAACCAACTCAGATGGGTAGTCTTCAGAAAATTATGATAATTTATCTCCTCGTTGCAGATACCTATCGCAAATCCTAAAGTCAATGAGTGTGACGATACTTATGGAACTGACAGATACATAGTATATTGGTCTGTTCTGTCTGTCTGATTGATCTAAAAGATGCGCAACGTGTTAAGTTTTTTTTAAAGCACCGAAGTGTTTGATATGGTTTAGGTGCTTTGCTTAGCTGATTTAGATAAAATAGATCAATTACATAGATGCTGAATATGCTGATGTAACAAAAAGTATCGCTTGTACTAAGACACTAAATATCAAACAGGTCTTGTGCGTGGCAACCCTAAGGCGACACCCAACGGAGGACGCAACGGCATCAGCGCGGGCGCAGGGTCAATGACACGAGGTCGCTTGCGAGGCTTCTGAGCTGCTGCATACGACGCAGACCCTCAATCGAAGGTTATCTAATACTTTGTAGGTAAGTATAGTCGGCTGAACGGTTATCACATCAACACACTCTGATATAGGTGGATATATACTAGTGTGGGAGGTACCTAGTTAGTATACCTACCTATATCTACATGTACTGTAGGTACATGCTTAAATACTTTATAAGTAGTCAGTCAGTACGTCATAACATCTCATCAAATCACTCTCCCATAATAGGTACCTAGAAGGTATAGGTACTTAATACCTAACCTACCTACTAACTGTAAAACTGCGATACCGAAGACACTGGTAGGTAAGTGTCAGTTAGTTTATCCTTACTTAGGTACTTACCTGAAATTCTCAATCAATAGGAACTAACTGAATTTGGTTTAATTGTTTGACAGGTGTTCACTTCATGCCGAGTTTGGCCTTCATGGCAGTTTGGTTTTGTCAGTTGACCCCGTCGGGTCCACCACCGGACGCCATAACAATTACTTATCTACCTACTACAATTTTTGTCTTGAGAGAACCCAAATAATATTGACCATTGACCAATAGCTACAGCTACTACTTAGGCACTTACTTAAATATTAAAAGGTTAGGTACCTACCTAGCTGGGTAAGTACATGGAATAAATGACAAGGTATTAAATAAATGAATATTAAGGACGTTTTACAGAATATTACCGATATGAATACTTCGGTAACTAGAAGTTGATATTTTAAATATCACTAGAATTTTTTGAGGAGTAACGGGATACCGTCAAATAGAATAAAAAACTCCAAATCATTTTCAATTTGGTACGTTCTGCATGATGTGGGAAGCTACTGTTCGTCCCAAACAAATTATCCGTAAACAGAACAGAAAACAAAACATTCGGTTTTATTGTCTTTAGAAATAATGGAGAAAAGAAAAGATAGCCTGGGTTGACCCTAATTATGATGGGATTTCATCAACTAAGTAAGACCCAGGACATGATACCTACCACTTGAGTAAATGTTCTGAATATCTGATTACCCAATACGCTTGGCAGAGGTAGGTAAGGTACACGGTTACACATTTTTCTTTCTTTTTTACAAGATTCAAGTCAATGTACTTACTATCCGCACATTATCATCCCGATAGCTGCTATGTAATGTTGCCTACTTGACATTTTATTAGGTAGTTCTGAGAAAATACACGACTTTCGTAGAGGTGGGTATAGGGATTCGGAATTAACTTGTAAGGAAAGTACCCACTTAGGAAGTTCCTGAACACTTTTATAGTCTGATAGCGATAATTCTTGTTGACATTCGTATATGATAATTTTCTACTGTGGACCGTTTAAACAGGCCTCACTATATTCTTCGAGGTCGGAACCTAGAAAAGGTTTTATTAACCTACTTACTCGATTGTCTAATACCCCACATTTCCTTGGTGTTCTATGAAAATTCGCCTCAGCTAGAACCATTTTCACACCAGAATATAATATTTGACACCATCTCGTCAGACAAAATCCTATAATCTGAAGATACGCATGTGTATCAAGGATATCACGAATATTTATGATATATATAGGAAGGTAGGCCGCGATCGAAGTAAGACTGGTAAGACAACGAATTTATTTTTTAGGGTTTCGTACAAAAATCTCTTATGGTTTTGTCTGTCTAAATTATGTGTATTGTGTGTATCTCTAAGCAACTGCCAGCTACCTAATGCACCAAGGGACAATGTCCACTTGAAATTCATCAGTATTGTCATAACTAAATAAACTAAATAATGTTCTAAATAACGTAGGTATTCTAAGGAGAAAAAGTTGCACAAAATGTTATTGCAGTTCAAAAACGGTTCAGCCCCCGTATTCCAATCTTTTGCTGTCAAGTTATATTTCACTGCCCAGTGTAATTTCTTCATTCTTTCATTCATCATTCTTTTTAGACATTTGACAGCAAAATATGCGCGAAAACAAATTAAATGACATCATAATGTCACTATTTAGTCACAGAATAACTATGAGTTAGTATGAACTGACCATGATTTAAAACTTTGCAGTTCAACTGAGATTGGAATACCCCTGCAGTGTATAGCTCGCACTTGCCGGATTTTATTATTATGTTGTGGAGATACGATGTTGAAAATATATTTCTGAAAATTCTGCCCTTGTTGCTGTGCTGACAATGAATAAATGAACTGCGCTGTGTTGGGAAAAAATGACAAGGAAAAGTGACACCAGGAAAATATATATAGATAAATAACGCAGATCGGCGTTGTATGTTTGTTAGATTATAGCATAACATTCAAACCACTCATCCGATCTTCATAGAATTTGTCAGGTTTACGGATAGTTTTACTGGTTATGATTATGAGGTAAATCGGTCACGGGTTTGTAAAGTTATAAGAGTCCAAAATTGAGTAAAATGATTTAGGGCGAACTTTTACTTGCTTAGGTACTTTCAAAGCAAAAATAGAAAACATATTTTATCAAAAACTATCGAAGTATTAGGTAATTTAAATAAATAGTAGAAAGTCAGCGACAGTACACTAAATAATAAACAATCATAGTGTCGATACGTAATCAAAATCACTTATTATTACCGACACGAAGCCTTAAATAAATAGGTATTTACTTGATTGATTTAGGTTCGTGATATTTAGTTGTTTTATGTATATGTATAGTATACTAGCAGTTACCCGCGACTTCGTACGCGAGTACCGTTTCCGTGTACATTATATTATCTGTGCGTGTACCGAGCGGTTACTTCTTTGAGAAACTTGACATTACACCGAACCCGTACTCGAATGTCAAACGTTAGTCGTTAGACCAAAGAGGTAGTACTACAACCTGTCAAACTGACGTGACATGACATGACAGCGTCTTCTTGCTAAATTGGCGCTGCTAATCCCGTTCTTTCATTTTATCCTGTAGATCTTGTTAATTATTCGGGATAAAAAGTAGCCTATATGTCAATCCAGGTTACGAACTACATATATGCCAAGTTTCATCAAAGTTGGTTCAGTAGTTTTGACGTGATTGAAACACAAACATCCAAACATCTAAACATCTAAACTTTCGCATTTATAATATTAGTAAGAGTAAGATAAGATAAGAATAAGATAGTAAGATATTAGTAAGATATGTATATGTATATAGTAGATTAATGTTTAATATTCGGTGTGTTTTTCATTACGTGTGTAGTGTAGGTAAGCTTCATTAGCTAAGCCCGATATGCCTTCAACAAATACATTTTAGAAAATCAGTCACATTGGGAAAATGTGATTATCAGTTTGGTTTATAACAAGATGAGAACAATATAAAAAGAGAGAGAAATCCACTGTAACGTCATTTCAGAAAAGTACTAAAACTAAGTAATTATTCTAATATACTTATGTATGATTCTGTTTAATCTTCGGTTACGTAAAATGTTTCACATTTACGTAGTATCTAGGTATACCTACCTATATCAGTTGTATTTTGAACCACGTTTACGGGATTTTGGTTGGTTATTCTTTACTTACGTTTTACAAAGCAAAACCCTAAAAACAAGGAAAACTATCAACACTAAATATACTAGTAACTTTACAGCAAACCAGCGAAGTGTAAACCCGAAATACGGTTTAGATTTTCCCTTCTTGTCCGGTGACAGGCTTCGGGTAAAAACTATTGGAAAATCCGTCCGGGAGGAGTAAATCAGTGAACTTTTAACGAACTATCACAAGCTTTGGATCAGGCTGGCTAAAAGTAGATAGCTAGACATTGCAAACAAACAATTTGGAATATGCAGAGCATGCATAAGAGATGACGTCAGCAAACGTCAAGCGTTTTGAATACAATGCGGACCGCAGGCTCTGCAGTTTCTGACTGGATCAGATTTATGAATGATTGTCAGCCCCCGTATGCCAATCTTTTGCTGTCAAGTTATATTTCACTGCCCAGTGTAATTTCTTCAGGTCACGTGGTACAATTTTGTACCACGTGATCATTCTTTTTAGACACTTGACAGCAAAACATGCGCGAAAACACATCAAATGACATCATAATGTCACTATTTAGTCTCAGAATAACTATGAGTTAGTATGAACTGACCATGATTTAAAACTTTGCAGTTCAACTTTGATTGGCATACCCCTGCTGTGTTGTGTTGTCACTGTCCGTTGTAGGCTGTACAGTTGATCGAAGGCTGTACCTAACTTTAAACAAAATTGACCATTCAATATCTCTCTATATTATCTCTTTGGACTTTTCTTCGAAAATCAAAGATTTTATTCTGAGTGTCTGGATTACTAGAGTCGTAAAAACCTTATTATTATTTTTGGTCGTGTATATTTTATCAAGTTTTGATACAACATTGATTATATAATCGGACCTTTGACAATCTAGATTTTATGTGCGCAGCGCAATGCCATTGGTGCAGGACCGGATTTGAACCCACGACCTTAGGATCAAAAGGCGGAGTCGCTACCACTAGACCACAGGTAGGTACTCAACATTGTTTATTGTATAAAGCTTTGCTACCAAAGACGCACCGAACCACGCTATATTGCGAGACTTCCAAACTCCAGAGGATAAATCAAACAAAACATAACGTTTCAATTTCGTCTCAGCATTTTGCAAGACCTCTATAGATCATAAAATACTTTATTAAAGTTTTCAATCCCACTCACACACATTCTCTACACAAACTTGTGTTAAAGTCTCGTTGCTAAGTTTTGAAACATAATGTAGCTAGGGGAAGATCTTACTGAATGAAACGAGCAGCTTAGTCGAAGTTTTTCTCAGTAGGTTTATAATAATATGATTTAATCATGCATAATCGGAGAACTTTACGTCCGATCCGCTTTCTAGGCACGAGGTAAAACAAAGCATTATCGCATTGGGAGCTACAAAGCTACCCTTACCTTATTAGATAAAGGTACTAAAAAAGTTCTAAAGAAAATTACTTGTTATGCAATGCTTTCACCCAAAGTAGAGAATGAATTAGTTACTTGCCAGCGTTTACTAATTGAGTTTCTAATCAAATATCTCATGAATATCTTTGCTCAGGCCTTTATTACATAGTTTGACCGACTGCATACTTTCCGTACACACACCTAGATGTAAAATAAAGAGTTTTGAACGCGTGTTTTACAGCATAAAGCGTTTATTAAAAGAATATTTTATTAGTAGGCCAATCTGGCAATAGCCTTTCCAAACACAAAGGTAGGATTTGTAACTTAATTTATTGTAAAAATGTTTATGTTTTTGAATTTATGAAATGCTATTATTTTCGGTTGTATTTTACATGTTTTGTTTATCCATCGCACGGTGGGGGATTATAACATTTTAAATCAGTTAGTGCTCTTCATACATTTTCAATGCCGTATGCTGGTTAGTGGGGATTATAATTTTTTCCCAATTAGCAATCTGGTGGGAATTAACTGTCATCATAAGGAATTTACGTACAGCAAAAACAGTTTCCTTTTTTAAGAATAACGATCTAATTACCAATTTACAGTCAGAATTACGGACACTATTACGAGTAGGCAAGTAATGTAGGTATAGGGTTCCCTGCGCTGTGGCATAGATTATATAGATAGGGCACTGTGTTCTTGTGATCGTTACCGCAACACAATTATTTACGGTCATAGGAAAAGTTCCGACACGGAAGCTGCACCACAAGTTAGTTAAAGTCGCTATTTACTTACTGCGTGGAACTTTTCTTTGCGTGAAACACCGTGTGTTTATTTTTGGTAAGTATACTATACTTACTTACGTTGAGCCGAATAGGAGAAAGCCTGCTATTTGTTTTATTTTACACAAAGGTTCCAAGAAAAACCTTGTATTACTGAACCCCATGGAAACCCCATGGAAAAGTTTTACTTTAGCCAAATACTTGTTATGAGAAGGTAGCTTATTATGATTCTCTGTTAGAGCCTTCCGTATATTTTCAGATGAACAAGCAAAAAGATTTAAGGTGTTTTTAATAGCGTCAGCCAACAAGGTAGGTAGGTATTTAAATACTGTATTGTAAAACGACGGGGTGTTATAAGTTTGACGTGTCTATGTGTGTGTGTGTGTGTGTGTGTGTGTGTGTGTGTGTTTGTATGTGTCTGTCTGAGGCAACGTAGCTGCTGAACGGATGAACCGACTTAATTTTGTTTTTTTTTTGTTTGAAAGGTGAATTAGTCGGGAGTGTTCTTAGCTATGTTCGATGAAAATCTGTCCAAGACTCGGGGGTTTTTTTAAATTTTTAATTTAATTACTTTTTTTATGAGATCATAAAGGTAAAGGTTTTTTAATTCACAAAAAAATTATGACTAATACAGTATTTACAATATTTATAATATGTACAAAATACACATGAAACAGTTGAGCTATCTACACACCGTTGCAAACAATTTACAGATAGCTCAACTGATCCAAATCAGTACCAATCGGAAGCGATTTAATTACCAATTAATAATAATAATAAATTGAATTACTTGTACCAAAATCACTTACCTACTTCTTTACATTCAATGAACTTACTCAGCCTACGAGACCTCAGCTTTCTGATTATCCGCAAGAACAGCTTAAAAACGAGCTTTGGTAATTTCGAACTCTTCGTTGAAATTCAAACAGTGTTTCGGCCTAAGGTCCTGAACGCACAAACCTCAGGCTAGCTATTATATTACAAATGGTACCAATTGTTTAACTAGCTGAGGCCTTAGCCAATGTACATTAGCTAGGAATCGATTCTATTTCTACAATCTTTATCGCTGCAACGATATCGAAGATAGATCGGGAGACCAATTGACATACAAGTAGAAAACTCCATATCTCCATCCTCTTCTATCAGTCTTTCGCTACTTGATGTCCGCGGACACCACAGAACAATAAATAATATATTTATTATTGTGTGGCCGACACATTGCGTTGGCCAAATTGTTGGTAATTCTTCTTTAGTATAAATAAATGCTAATTTTGTAAGAAAAAGTTCTTGTAACATTCAATTTTATAAAAGTAGCCATCGTAATAGAGTCAGTGTAGCCAGTAATGTTGCATTTTTGCGAGCGCGCGGGGTCGGCCACACTCAACAAACGCCATGCCTGGCTTGGCGCGTATTTGTTTGCCTAATCAATCTCGTTTAATCTATGGTTTTCTTACATCCAATGTCTTTGGATGTCAGTGTCTTTCGAACATAGAAAAATTTCTAATAGGCAGGTACTACGTAATAAGAAGCGGGACTTCTACCAAGAAAACAGGAAAGCATGAAAAAGAAGTTTACCATGCTCGCCACCAATGGCCACCATAATAACAGAAATAATTTGCCAAAAGAATAATAGCAATAGCACCTGATAATGACAGGAAATCTTCATTTTAAGTGGTGCTAGCCTAGAGAAAATGAAGTAGGTATGTACTAGGTTAGGAATTTAGAATATATTATCGATATCGATCAACTTAGAACTAGGTTTTAAAAAAAATACATAATTATACTTACTGCAAAATATAAGATTTATTAGTGTAGGTGATTTACACATCGTTTACATTGTGAATACTAATCTTGACTTTTTATAGAAGACGAAGCGCTTGTGGCGTAACTTGCTTAGTCAATCTTCACCGATTATTCGAGGGTGACAAAAAATCGGCGAGAGAGGGCACTCTATTCCCCATTATAATATTCCTCTATGATTCTATTTCTACAATCTTGATCGCTTCAACGATGTCGAAGTTAAATTGGTAGACAAAGTAACATACGAGAAATAAATGCCTACTCGATCAATAACTTCGCTAATTCTGTCAGTCTTTCGCTAGAAATCACGTTTAGTCTATGGTTTTACCACATCCAATGTCAAGCTTCTGTAGTTTGTGCAATGTCATGTCAGTGTTATTCGAACCTAGCATATTCATTTTGTTTATTTATTTTATTTTTATGTAAGAAACGAAAATTTATGTTTTATTGTGAAACATTTAGATAAAAATAAAAAAGTGGGCTACCTAGTAAATAAAGTACCCACAAAACCCTGAAAATATAAGGTGTGATTGGATACAATGTGCAAACACCAGAAAAATTAAATAAATGAAGAAGAACTCTGGCTATGGAGAATAATATTCGATTTTTATGGATTCCACATTCCAGATCACATTCATAACATGCCACATTGCAGAGGTAAAATATTGTTTGTAGGTAGATACCTATGAGGAAGTGATTTTAGTTTCAATCCAAACAGTCAGTGTAAAGCGGCTTACCTGCCTACAAGCATAATATCAAGGGTTATTTATTTTCTTGTTACAGCGGTGTCCTTAGCCTCGATACACTGATGATATATTAGGTTTTATAACTTATCTAAATACGGTATGTGCAAGGTAGGTAATATTAACATCTTTATATTTTCAGATATCATCTACCTACATATCTACTGCTGCACTGAGCCTAAACCAAACATACAGTTATTCTACTAAGTATTCCTACTTGAAAGTTACAATCAACATTCTATGATATTGGAATTTTCGTGGAATAATATTTTTGTGCTCTTTTTTCCTGTGTTAATTTAATTCTGAATAAAATATGTTTTTTCTTCAAGTACTTATATGTACTTTTATTTTTAGCTGCATGCAGGTTAGGTCATGTGTAGGTATTGCTCTCAATAAAATAAGTGGCGAACCGAACATCGCCCTTTACTGCAAGGTTTAGGTTTTAGTGTAGTAGTAGGTTTGAAAAAACCTAGGATTATTTCGCAGTCACCTCGGCAATAGTCGGCAGTCACCAAATCGATTGAAACGTCAAAATTTCACATAAAATCGCCATTTTGTTTCGATATCTACAGGGTTTTGGTTTTCGCTGGCTTTTCTATCGTGCTGATAGAAAACGAAGTGAAGTCGCTTGTCAAAAGAGCCACTTGGCTACGCATTTGTATGGAGATAGTCGTTCGGCTGTTGTCGGTTCGTGCGAGGGAATCGACATGTATACCAATATTCGTTTCGTTGATCACAGACCACGTGATACATCTATGCCTTATGTCAATCCCATACATTTTTGTACTTTTGAAGTCGCCTGTCAAAATTATTATTTGTATGGAGGTAATCGTTCGCTACTGTCGATTCGTGCGATCGAATGGACATGTATTACATTTGGCTACCAATGTTCGTTTCGTTGACTACAGATCACGTGATATATCTATGCCTTATGCCAATCCCATACATTTTTGGACTTTTCTACTGCCGACTTCGCTTGTCGAATGTTACCTTGGCTAAGGCCTCTGGTTCCATCACACTTGTAAACACGTGTTCGGCATTGTAATGGCGACTGTGGCAAGTGGGAAACACTGTGGGAAGGCGTTTGTGTCGCGAAGCGTACGTAAGATGAGATCGTGAGAGCATGCGGGCGATCTACTTTAATATGCTTATTTACTCTTTTGTATACTTAGATATCATTTTCCCATATAAGTAGCTCAGTTTTAATACCGACGAATTTTCATGAACTATCGCTCTCACAGTCCTACGTTAAAAGATATTCAACGCTTAGTCTATTGTCCTCTACCAATGGATAAATAACTCATTATAAACATACAGAGACCCCGTTAATTTTAAGTAAGTAATAATAACTATCTTCTTATATTTCTGAGTATGGCAGTTAGTTGATATTTGATCATAATTGTCTACTCTAGATTATTCCAAGAGTATTATTCACCACGACACTACATGGTCTTGTTGACATGAATAAAGTCCAACTGTTTGGAAAAAGTGTCGGTCGACTCAATTCTTTTAGAGCCCAAAACCTTTTAGGGCAAGGATACTTGACACGGATTTTAACATTTTATTAGACTACCTTCACACTTCTCACGTCTACTCGATTGCAATACTTAGGTATAGGTACCTACCTTAATAAGTGTAGGTACTTGCCCATGTCATCGGCACTGCTATGACATGTTCCGGTTACTATGTTGTTGTAAGTAAGTAATATAATTTTTTTTCATTTGTTTGGGTCTGAAATTAAAGGAGACTGGCTAAATCGCCATGGGAAGTCCGCAAATACATCCCGCATGGTTTTTGGGGGATATGTACCTACTCACTTCACTTGTGGACTTCTTTAGAAAAGAAAAGCACGCGCTTACCATATTTACGGTCTCGGCTTACTATTGAATCTTATGTTATGTATGACAATCAGTCTTATGTAGCTCTACAATTGAGCTATGAACTCGACTACAAGCAAAATGCCACAAATCTTTTAGCCTTTAGATAGTTATTTCTTATTACGAACAGACACACATTGGCTTGAGCTTTATCGATTCAATTTTAAACTTGACTGACCTCGTTCAATATGGCCATCTCGAATCGAGTCTACCGGATTGGTTGGTTGTTGAAACATTAATTTTATACGCACAAAACAGATGGCTCTAAAATTATGCTCTACATTATTTATAAGATTCTTTGCAGCTTTTAGGGTTCTGTAGTCTGTTGACCCTCTATCGACTATGTCTCTACTATTCTTTTCATGAGGTTATCGTCCGTCAAATTGTCCTCTCAGCTTTTTCCCGATCCCCTAGGTAATCTCCTAAGTAATTTGACTAAGTCATGCATACAACCATACTAGAAGTTCGCACTCAACTGAAATCACGCGATGTTCTCAAAAAATTAAAATAAAACGCAAAAATACCTTTTTTTCAACTATGGCTGAGATAAACTTTGCATCGATACCGCGATCTATCTAGTCTTATCTATATTAAATCATTTTGAGCAGCCTTTATATTAACATTTTAGAAGTTAGGAATACTTAGGGAATGATTGGGTGAAAAAAAAAATACCTTGTAAAAGTAACACCATAAGCCTCTTAGTTATGACTTGTCTTGACCGTAGTCGGTTCACAGAGCTGTTTGAAGATAAATTATTACGGAATTCTATCATGTGCGAAACTACACTCACTTTTTTCTCACCTAAATCAAAAGCGTAATTCTGAAACGTTATCTTCGTAGAAACTAGGTGACTCCAACTAGGTGGTTTTTTGCTTGTAAAGTCGCAGAAATGAAGCTCATCTTAGCTATGTCCTAATGATATTTCTTAGGAACTTATTTCCAAGCAATGAGGAAGATTAGATAGAAATGTTTTCCTGTTTTATAGCCTAAATTAAAAGCCTAGACGATTATAAGGACAATTGTGAAATTATTTGAAGCTCAGATATTCTACGTAACTGAGATGTATCGCAACTAGCCACAAATACAACTAAGTAGCTAGTACCAAGTAGTGCTAAGTAGTAGGTACAAGCGAGGCGTTATTAGGTCTCTGGAACGCCATGGTTCCGTGTAGCTAACGGTCGTGACAGTTCGGCAACGGCAGATGAACCAGCACCGGTTGGCCAAACAGTATAATAATTTATAAGTTAAAAAACTGGAAAACCGACTTCAACTCGACTACCAGCTTCATCATCAGATGATGATGACGATGATGACAGTTCATTGGGAATGTTCTAGTCACTATTAACACCACATAAAAGTCACAGGAAAGCAAAATACGCAATTTGGTGCACGTGGTTGGTGTTGATTCTTTAGAGGAACAACTGGTGGGTTTTTGCTTTTCTCCAATTAAATGCGGTTTGAATGTACAAACTGGGTTTATTGACAAATTTAGAAAAATGTAAAAATTTAGGTGTGCACCACAAAGGGTCCATCGTTGCTAGCAGTAAAATGGTAGGCGCTACGCCGCAACTTGGCATATTGCATCGTTGCTAGCAGTAAAATAGTAGGCGCTGCGCCGCGCCGGGCATATTTTTTTCAGTTATTTCTATTTATAACCCAAACTACTCAACCGATTTTGATGAAAATAAAATGGGACCAATCTGGAAGTATATCCTTTCAGATGAAAAAAGAATTTTTGAAATCGGTTCATAAATGACGGAGTTCTGAGGTAACAAACATTAAAAAAAAAAAAAAAAAAAAAAAAAAAACATACAACCGAATTGAGAACCTCCTCCTTTTTTGAAGTCGGTTAAAAAGTTAAAACATCTTATTTATCTTATAAATCAATTGATTTTATCGACTGGTTATTCATGTTATGTTAAATATTATGTACAAAACAATTTATTCAGCGGAAAGTGTTGAGTAGGCCAGTCGTTTATTCAAATACACTCGAGAGCAATGATTCCGGGTCACTTAAAGAATGTTAAAAATCTCGGAAACTAAAAATGATAGGTTAATGCAATAAATTGTATTTAATAGACAATGTAATACTCCTTAAATGAAAGTAAAAAAATATGAGTCACCATACATTTTATTAACACAAAATTACATAAAGAAAAAAACTGCTGATCTCTCCTTAAAACAAAAATAGGAAACATGAAATTTTTGAACTTTATTACGATTTGACTTGAATTTTAATACTTCGTATTGCCTCCTCGTGCTTCCATTACTGCGTTTACGCGGTTTGGCATGCTGTACACCAAGTTCCTTATACGATTTTGGGGAATATTCTCCCATTCCTCTGTGAGAGCAATTTTGAGCTCACGAAGCGTGATTGGGGGAGGGTTTCGTTGTTTTACGCATCTGCCTAGCTCGTCCCAAGCATGCTCGATCGGGTTGATATCCGGGCTGCGCGCTGGCCACTCCATACGAGTAATGTTCATCTCTTGAAGGTAGTCATTCACAATCCTACCTGTATGAGGTCGGGCATTGTCATGCATAAATATAGCATCCTCACCTAAATTGACCATAAATGGACCAACATGATCATTGAGGATTTCTTCCACATATCTTACGCTAGTTAAAGAGCCGTTTTCTATGATCACCAGCTCTGTGCGACTTTCAGAAGAAATTCCGGCCCACACAAGTACAGACCCACCACCGTAGGCTACTTTTTCTTCGATGCATGCTTGCTTGAATCTTTCCCCTGGTCTTCGATACACTCTGTGTCTTCCATCGTGCTTGTAGAGCATAAATTTTGATTCGTCGGAGAACATAACTTTTGACCAATCTTCAATACTCCAATTTACGTGGCTCTGGGCATATCTTAGTCTTGAAATACGATGCCCACGCTCCAGTTTAGGGCCGTTTGCAGGTCTAAGGGGTTTTAAGTTAGATTCAGCAAGCCGACGTCTTACTGTCCATGCACTTGGGTTACTTCCTCCGAGGCGTCGAAACTGATTTGTGAGTTCAGTTCCTGTGAGAAAGCGATTTCGAAGCATGGTGTTCACCAAGTATCGGTCTTCTCGTGCTGTGGTACACCTGGTTCTGCCCGTTCCTGGTCTGCGTAGGTTAGAACCAGTTTCTTCGTAACGTCGGAGAACTCTTTGTACTGTTGACAGCGACACACCGACAGTCCTGGCTGTATCGCGCTGACTCCGGCCGGTTTCCAGCATTGTAAGTATTCTGGTGCATTCTTCAGGCGTAAGCGACATAATTTCAGCTTGAATAATGAATATAGAGCACTATCAACATGGTTTATATACCCACATAAATGACAGATTACAAACAAAAGCCAAATGCTGTAATTTCGTAGTTCCATCTTCGAAAGTGGCCCTTTTTCAAATTTGATTTTTTAAGATATAACTTTACAATAACTAAGAAGTTTTAATACCTTCATTTAAGGAGTATTACATTGTCTATTAAATACAATTTATTGCATTAACCTATCATTTTTAGTTTCCGAGATTTTTAACATTCTTTAAGTGACCCGGAATCATTGCTCTCGCGTGTAAATATTTATTTTTCGAGCAATATGAGCATTAAAAAAATCAACAAATCTTACAGTACGCAAAACGGATCTTTATCCCTCTGAAGTAAGGTGCAACAAACGATTGCCCAATTTGCCCATTACTGTTGTGCGGAAAAATACACTTCTCCAATTCGACCAAAAATGGGTTCTGCGTAGATACTTTTAAGAGGGACAATGGTCCGATATGTCTACTATACCTACTTACTTCATAATATTTTATCTATATCATTTTAATTTTAGTTAGTTACCGTTCATTTCACAATCCCAAAATTTACAAAACGAGCGACATTCGAACATTTCGAACCCACAATCATTTTATAGAGCAAGAAAGCAACAATATTCTGAATCAACATCTAATATCCCACAGCATCTAAAGGATCTGCTGTCTGGTGGGTCTGGCCATGCCGGTGAAGTCCTTCTGGGGGACATGACGTCTCTGATCAACCTGATGTTGTCAGGTCGAGTCAACGGCGAGATCACTGAGCTCTTGTACGGTGCGAACCTATGCGCACTCAAAAAGAAGGATGGCGGGATAAGACCCATAGCCGTAGGCACCACCTATCGCCGCCTGGCAGCTAAAGTCTGCTGTCGGAAAGAAGCCGATTACCTAGGCGACTATTTCCGACCTGTTCAGCTAGGCTTTGGTTCGCGAGGCGGTTGTGAGGCCGCGGTACATTCCCTTCGTACATTTTTGGATCAAAATTACGGGGAGGTTATTTTGAAGGTAGATATCAAAAATGCCTTCAATTCAGTAGATAGGGGCGCCTTGCTAAATGAAATTAAAAATAAAATTCCCGAAATTTACCCTTTTCTCTGGCAGTGTTATGCCTCACCCTCTAAATTAATCTACCGGAACAATGTTATTTCGTCTGCTGTTGGCTGCCAGCAAGGTGACCCTCTAGGTCCGGCCATTTTCAGTCTTGCCATCCATCCAATTATTCAACGTCTCCAGTCTAAGCTCAATGTTTGGTATTTGGATGACGGAACATTAGGTGGGGATGTGGACACAGTTTTTGGCGATTTAAAACTCATCATTGATGAATTTCAAAAAATACGTTTGGAACTAAATTTTTCTAAATGTGAACTTTTTGTATCTGGAACTTGTGTGGATAAAAATTATATAATTGACAAATTCAATAGTTTGGCTTCTAACATTACAGTTGTAGATAAGTGTTCACTACGCCTCCTTGGTTCACCAATTTTTGATGAGTCTATTCCGGCATTTGTTGATGAAAAAATTCAAAATTTCAATAAAACTTCAGACAGATTACTCAAAATTAATAGCCACATGGCTTTTACTATTATTAAGTTTTGCCTTTTTGTTCCTAAATTTACATACTCTTTACGATGTTGTCAACTGTGGAAACACAGCGAGCTGGTGGAAGGCTTAGACAACATAATAAAGACTACCTTGTCATCGGTTTTGAATATTTATTTGGATGACAGGGCATGGTCGCAGGCCTCCCTGCCTGTCAAATTGGGAGGCTTAGGTATTCGCAAAATTTCAAGTGTAGCCCTACCAGCATTCTTGTCTTCCGTCTATAGCACTAATTCTTTGGTAGAAAAAATTCTAAATCCGTCTCTTTTGGCTCTTACTGGCATTGATCTCAAAATTTCGTACAAAGACGAAGCTAGAAATGCTTGGCATAGAGCTTGCCCCGATTCTGCTCTCCCCAAATCACTTTCGGCTCAACGGCAATGGGACGGGCCTCTGTGCGAGTTAACACGGAACTCTCTGTTACAAACGTGTTCAAGCTCCGCAGATCGTGCCCGTCTCCTAGCCGTTTCTAAAAAAGAGTCAGGATTTTGGTTGCAAGCTCTTCCCTCTCATAACACTGGTACTCTAATGGATCCTGTCACGTTCCGTATTGCAACCTGTCTACGGTTGGGTGCTCGGTGCTGTGCGCCTCATCATTGCCAGTGCGGTACGGCTGTCGAACAGCTTGGTCACCACGGATTATCGTGCACTAGAGCCGCCGGTCGGATATCCCGTCACGCTAGCCTTAACGATATCATCCGCCGGGCTTTTACCAGCGTGAACGTGCCAGCCATTCTCGAGCCGAATGGTCTGCTGCGTGACGATGGTAAACGGCCTGACGGTATGACTCTTGTTCCTTGGGAGTTGGGAAGGCCTTTGGTGTGGGACGCTACTTGCGTCGACACCCTTGCTCCTTCACATCTGTCTAGGACATCCGCTAGGGCCGGTGCGGCAGCAGATTCGGCCGAGGATCTCAAGAGGCGCAAGTATGCGGGTCTCGGCAGGGCCTACACATTTGTACCTCTTGGGGTCGAGACTCTGGTCCGTGGTTGGTCCGTGGGGTACCGAGGCCCTCCGGGTTTTCAAAATTATTGCAGGGCGTCTAGTCGCAGCGACGCGTGACCCGAGGGCTGGTGATTATCTGGGCCAGCGAATCAGCATTGCTATTCAGCGCGGCAATGCAGCCAGTGTCTTGGGCACGCTTCCGATTGGTACTGATTTGGATCAGTTGAGCTATCTATAAATTGTTTGCAACGGTGTGTAGATAGCTCAACTGCTTCATGTGTATTTTGTACATATTATAAATATTGTAAATACTTTATTAGATATTCTGAAACTGTTAATTTTACCATTTACGCCACCCATCACCAACACCATAGTATCTAGTAGAAAATTGATGAGACTCCTCGTGTCTCGTTGATTTATTATTTTACCTAAAGTCACGAACCCATAACGCTATCAACAAACTCGTGCATGACTTGCAGAATACGGGAGGTAAATTGATCTTTCTATGACTTTTAGAAATACCTACTAGATAGGAAGGAACTTGGAAGCATAATATTATGTTGGGGTAAGATGTTACTTATAAGTTATACCTAATAAGTATAGGCGAGGTATTTCTGGTAGAACACAATCTTATTTTAAATACAGCACCATTGACAAAACCGATCAATATTATTTTCTATTTTTAGATTAATTTAAGTTCAACTGTATGATTTGAAAGTCCTTAAGAAGTAAAATATCAAATAATTTTCCAAAATTGAGTTCAAAATGAATTTCGATACGCCTATATTCGCAGGTAGACATCCCTGCACTATACAACATAACATAACCTTTGTCATGTCCAAAATCGCGAGGATAATATGACTACCTGCTCTCAACAAGCTTACTACAAAGGTACCAATCACAATAGAGCGCTGAGACAGATGTATACAAAATGGGTACCCAGAAAAATTTATTTATCTAGTTTTCTCGATTCTGAGTGATCCTATAAGTGAACAAGCAATAAAATAGTGAAACGTGTAACGGTCGACAAAATAATATTGAAGATATATGGACAAAGTTTATCAACACTTACATAGCTACCTACTTTGTTATAAATATTTTGACACAATGTATTTTTTGTAATACAGCTAAGTAGCATAGCAGCCCGTTTATTGGTGGTGAACTTTGGGCTAAAGAAGTTAGGTAGATAATATTTAGGTAGGCACATTTATTATTGCTATTCCGTGCTTGTCCACTGTCCTTGGGCGATTTGGGAAATGGCTCGTAATGTTCATGAAAATGAATATTTTGTCTGTATCTCCGGCCGGGAAGCCAAAATTATCTGCTGTAAAATATCATTTGATTAGACAAGACAGTGATCTGTCTAGCCTCCGGCTATGATTACCGGAGAAAAATATACGATCCTAGGTTTGGAAATAGGGTCGCTGATACAATACTTCCACATTATAAATTAGTCTAGAAGCCTTCTGCTATCATATCGAGCCACGGACAAATAATTGTAGCCTATCGGATGTTTGTTAGGGTTTTTTGTACTATTTCAACTCAAACCCTAAAGTTTTCGCAGCAGAAACCCAAGCTGTGGCGTGAGAGATATGGGTTTGGTTTCTGTTGCGAGACAAAACAAAATATGACCTGCGATACTATTCGATGAGCTTTTTCAAATACTAGGTATATTATAAATACCTACTCGTAGTTTTAGAAAATAGAAACCCAGAGTGAATCTTAATAAGGGTTCGACCTCTGAGACTGCTGGACTTTATTGAACTTATAGTAAAGTTGCCAGTAGTTACTAAACTGTTGTATTGTTTTTGTTTGACGACATGTGCGTGATTTCCGAGTAGCGTGGACATGTGGCGCGCACCGCATCCTCCACGCATCCTGAGCAGCGCAGGGCTGCCACGCTCCAGAACCTCGCCACGGACCATAACGGGGACACGGACGTTATATCAGTTACACTACGGCCGGCGGATCTAGACCGGCGTTAAGTTCGTTCGGAACGCTGCGCAGTAGTCACTTTTAGGGTCGAATAGGTGGTAAGACGCGGGGTGCGTGTACGTGTCTCGCCTGTACCTGCGCACAATTTCCGAAAGCGCAACTTCAGACCGGTCTAGATCCGCCGGCCGTAGTGTACCGCCTTTTAGGTCACTGAGTAAAATACCAATAACCAGAGAAATACAAGCAAATGTTGGCCGCTCAACGGATGTTTATTTAGCTCGTAGCCAATTTTTGTTTTACAGACCTTTTTTTCACAATTTTCAATTATTCCCTTTATTTACCAACCTGCTGGAGAAAGGCAAAAAATAATTGCTAAAAAATAAAAAGGACGTTTGAGTACTTACTTCTTAGTACCTATGTCTTTTTTGTTGATCGAGTGAGGGAAGCGAACGAAGATCTCAGTATCAATTTGGGCGAACCGGGGCGGCGGCGTTGTATGTTTGTTAGAGTATAACTTGCATACCACGAACCGCGTATTCGATCTTCATAGAATTTGGTAGGTCTGGGGCCTGGGGACATTACAAACCCATTTTTGTTTTTGTTCTAGGTTAAATAGGTTTTGAGCTTTAAACATTGTAAAGTTTATTAGACTAGTATAATTTGAGCTTTCGTTCCTTAGAGTTCCAATCATTTTGTAGTTCAGGTAAGATTGGCAATGTGCTATGTGTGCTGATCCGACTAACAAAGTTTGTTTCAGCTAAATACAATTTAAAAAAAAATTCTTTATATTTTATTTTCTTTTTTGGGAACGTAGCGAGATCTTCGAGGCATTTCATTGTGTTGCTATCATACGTGGGTTTTGTTTTATTTAGGCAACCCTGTGCATAATGAGACGAACTTTGGCAGCTCTGTGGTGAAGTCGGCGAAGTCATAGATTATTTAACACTTGGTAAAGTTGCTGTAGCTTTGGGAACGCCAAACGCGCCATTCCTGACACCTATTTGGATAAAGCTTCAAGAAACGCGCCAAAATTAGATCGCTTCGCATCCTCAGACCACCGACGCGACCGTCAAGTAAAGCTGTGACTTGGTTTGGCACGTTTTCTTTAGCACAAGCTGTACATTATACTTGCATCCGCTAGCTAGATATTTCATAAATTATTAAGTTTAGACAGGAGAGACGCTGAAAATTATTAATACAAAACAAATTTTACTGTCCGAACTCTGTAGATTTTTCAAATTCAGAAAGTGAATGAGTAAACAGGGGAGCCCTTTTCGGTAGGTAGGTACTTAGGTATCTACCGTTATGGCCGACGTCAACAAATCAAAAAATCATCAAAAACGACAAGTTCTTTACCTAAGTAATTTACAATGTGCCACAGTTACCTAATCTTACTTTTTATCCTAAAATATTGCTTGCAAATTATTAATTACTAGCAGTTACCCGCGACTTCTTCCACGAAAAAAAAAACAAAAAAATATATACTTAAGCTAAAAAAAAGCGGGAAAAGTAGCCTATGTGTTAATCCAGGTTACGAACTATAATATATTCCAAGTTTAATCTAAATCGGACCAGTGGTTACAGCGTGATTGAAACACAAACATCGAAACATCTAAACTTTGATATTTATAATAGTAGTGGGATTAATGAGAATGAACAAAATAAAATGATTCAATAACAATGTTGTTTTTAGGATTACAATACACCTACTTACTTATTTTTGCCAACTAAAATAAACTTTAAATTCGATCACAATCCAATGAAGTTCATTAGATTGTGGATAAAAGATACCTACAACCTATATTATTTTCGTTATAGACGGTGCCTAGTTTTGTTAATTTTAGATTTACCAACGATTAGGTGCCTAATGAATGAATAGAACTTCCGCTAAGACTGAAGTTAGAATGGAAGCCTGTGGAAGATAGACAGGCGATATACGGGTGCGGACTACTGCGGACGGACAGCTAACTTCACTGATGAGAGGTAAAACCGTCACACTGTCTGTAACTAACAATCGAGTTTTGTGAGAGAAGGCTATCTAAAATTGTATCTCATAATGTATTTCAATTCGAAATTTTATCATTTTCTGAGAAAATCACACTCGAACCCTTATTTTGTCCCGGATTTTCACATAAAATTTTAAAAAATATTATGTAAGTAAAGGCAGTCGTTATGCAATGACGCATAGGCAATTCACTAAAACCTATATCAAAACTATTTTTTTATACAACTAAATGATGGAACAAGCCGATGGCCCACCCGATGCCAAGTGGTTACCTTGGCCTATAACAAAGCATTGCCTCACCGAGCACGTCTACTGAGGATGTGCCCTGTGATGCATTGCATTACGCTCATCACTCTGAGACATAAGTGCATGTAGAGAATATGAAAAACTACTCTAGATTTTAGTGCATGTTGTACATCTTGATTGAATGCACTATCATACCAGCATTTGTACGGATGCTTTGCGGGAATTGAACACGCACCTACTACATCTCAACCAGGATGGAACTGTTATGAAAACGCAAGCCAATTCACGATTATTATTGTGACAATTTATTATACTGTCTATTGTCACGTTTCGACCTTGAGCCGTGAAAATAAAGCAATAAGCTGCTTTCCCTTTTAATAAATTGAACTCTGAGTTTAGTATTTAGATTGCCTAACCACGACCGATATGCAAAGGTACCTCTTTCGTATTTTATACTAATGTAAATTGAGTGAAAGTTGCTGTAGTTTTTGCCTGTTTAGCAAGTAGGATAGATAGATAAACTTATTTATTTTAGGATGCTGAAATGTTACAGGATTCTTGAAAAATATGCATATTGGTCAAAAATTTTTTATGTTGGTTTATCTTTTTACTTTAGCGTCGTCAAAGCATGAACACGTTACTTAGGTCGGATTCGACCAACTTCGAATATAAAATACTATCCGTCTCTCTACATTAAACTTGTCAAAAACAAGGAGGGAAATATTTTAATCTAACTAATAGAATTATTCGGAGTTGGCCGAATCTGGCCTATCTAGTAGCACCTAGTAGTATGAAAGTTACCGAAGATGCTCATTACAAAAAGCCGTCGGACCGCTAATATTGTAGTTAGAATGGTTTCCCAATACCTATGTAAAAAGTTCGAGTTAAAAAAATCAAAGCTACCAAAATAAGCTTAAAATTAAAGTAGGTACCGTAAGTAATTCAGTGCAGTGCTTCAGTTTGAAATCTAAAATAATCAATATTATTCGTTTCTTAGTGAATTGTTTTTTTTTTTTTTTTTTTTTTTTTTCTTAACCTATACCGTCCCACTGCTGGGCAAAGGTCTCCCCCATTTCCTTCCAGGACTTCCGCTGGCTTGCCAGGTCCCACCAATGTCCTTCGAATGCGTCTTTGACGCATTCGAAGTGAATTGTACGTAAACAATACAATTTACCTAACTGTTTGCGACTGTTCAATTAAACAGACCGTCGTTATGCAATTATTAATTCACAACTGTCTATTACGTCGAAGTTATGAAACTGCTGTATAATTACATTGTGCTGTACATTAATCTATCTCGTAAGCTTGATACCACAATGGTAATGGATAATTAAATTGATTTAGAGAGTTGCTACGTTATCCTGTGATAATGATCGAGCTAAGCGAGGTAATCCTTGAGAGATGGCTTAGCTCGACTCGAACTGCCAACCCTGCTGCAGTATTCACCATTCCATTCCGCCGTAGAGACCCTACTTGGTATTTGTTATTCTGCGACGGGACTATCAAGTTTCAATATGGCTGCGCCAGCGACGACAGTCGAGACGTGGAGTGAATTCATAAAATTACAAAATAAGTGAAATAAATAAAAGAATACGGAGACCGATTTTTGAATGATAGTCGGAATGTATTTATTACCTACCTAAGTTCCTATTTAAAAACTTTGGTAGACATAAATAGTGTCCTAAAACATTTTAAGTCATAGAGTTTTGGATCTAGTTTATATGGCTGGCCGTTTTGAGACGACAACGTAAAGTTTTGAGATGTATTTTCAAAATAGGTCACAGGTAAAAGCTACTAAAATAGACTTAGAGGCTCTAGCGAGGTAAAGGCATCTCGCATCAATCCCTCTCACCACACCACCCATCACTCGTTCCATGTATTTTATGGATTTACAAGCGCACATCATCTCTAAATTTTAGTATAATTTATATGCAATGATAAATTAAACAAAATACTCGTGGAACGAGCGCGAACCCGTGGAAGTAAGTACGGATGTAAAAAATTCGGACCTTATTCATGGAAGGCCTAAGTCGCGTGTTATGAATACTCGTAGTCAGTGCGTAAGTAGACATGATATATTCCAGAAATCTCCACTGAGAAATCCCCACCAGTACAGATTTCAGTTTTATTATTTAATGTTAGTTAGGTCTACTTGTGTAGTCCTAAATAATAAAAGAAGTAGATGTGCGATTCGATGTGCTACTTACTATGTGTAAGCGAACACGGAGCTACAAAACGTGGCTTGATGCTACCATGTGTAGCTGAATGCTGTCGGCATTCGCACACATGTGTTGCATGCATGTACTGCACTGCAGATGTTACTGGATTGAGGGACAGGACAGATTATCGTCATCAAAAAACTTTGAAACAACATTTTCACTTTTTAAAAGCATAATAATGTATGCGAGGTGTAATTTACAAAGAGTGGTTGTGATGATTTGGACAAATTTAAGTCAGTTATTGTTTTTTAGTTCATTGTGATTGTGTTGGGATGGGAGAGGTACAAAATATGTAATGTAACACTAGGTAGCTAGGTATTAAATATTATGATTTTTTAACTGCAAGACTAACTGAATGAAACAATTTCCTTCAGGTAGGTATACCAAGCAAAAGCACTTTTTAAACATTGTGTAGTTTCTTCTTGAATAAAATAAGTAAAGAAGCCGGTTAGATTATGCCAGATTTCGTAATTTATTGATTTTTGTCCTCATTGATATTAAAGCAAAACTCGATGTAAAATTCAAAACTGTACAGCTGGTTAACGTGTTGCCAGACCGGTTTAGTTGCGCCGATGCATTTTCCACTTTGAGAATAGAAAAAGACAGAAATATAGTTGAAAAGAGAGAAGAAAGACCGGCTGTGCCTGGGTCCAGGTAGTATCTCTAATCTACTAGTACCTATTCACAGTTCTGGTACTTTAGCCACTCTCCTACGAAGGTGTTTTTCATGTACTTACCACCTTCTGTTAAATATAGACTTCTTGAGCACCACATAATGCATACCTACCTAATATCTTCTTCTTTGTGGGACTGTGTGAGTATATTTTTAGTTGGTAATATTTATGGAGCTTGAAAGGTTTTCAGACGTCAAAAGAGAACTGTTGGAATGTCGAGACTTGTATTTTATAATGTGGTGCAGGTAAGCGGGCGCTCGGGTGACGTCTAGCGAACAAACCTTTCCTTTGTGACTATAATCGTTGTTTTCTGCTGAGCTGACGAAGACGTGTGTGCGTGGAGTGCAACTACATAAATGCAAATAAATCTACAAAGGCATGGCAGCGACAAGGGCAATGTGAATACCTGGGGAGGGGGGGACTTCAGATTTCCGTTTTATAAATTATGTTGATAAAATCTTGTTGCAATAAACAGATTTCGCGTCTAAACTGTTGTTTAACGGAATAGACTGGAATGAACGAGGTTCTGTTGCTCTTTTAATCAAATTTCAAGCACAGATTCATGGCATTATGAAGTACCTATTCAACTGGATACCATTTTCTCTTCCGGAAGTTGGAAGAAAATTAGCTCTACCTCTAGTTAGGTAAACAGATATTTTGCAATCTTCACCCGGGCGTGTTTATTGTCTACTTTACTACGAAGCCAGACTCGTTTACGTGCTCTTCGTAGTATTATTTTGTAGTTTAAAGTACCCTCCAGAGTAGAGTTAAATTGGATTGTCTCTAAAACATTAATAAATATATATGACATTCCGAACAGGACAGGACAGGGACACAACCCGAAACTGTGTCGGATGATCCGGTGTTTAAGAGTTGTTTTGTACTCGATAGGCATTCCGTGGTTTCGGCCGGCCTGATGTATATTCTGTGAGTGCTTCCTCACCACTAATAGCTTTATTGCAGTCTTCGCAAAGTGGGCGAAAACTGACCTAGTTGTCTTAGGTAATAAGTAATAAGTTATACCTATAGCATAAAAAATTGGCTAATTACAATAGTTTAATTTCTAAAGTTATGTTTGAAATTAGAACACAAAACTATGTTATAAAATCGTTATCATACTATCCATTGGACATTACCTAATAAAAAACAAGGGCAATGATCTAGCCCTACTTGTTTGTGTGAAATTTTAAAATAAAATAAATAAAAATATGACCGACCGTTAAATTATGTGTTAAGGCTCTTTTAGTCACTGTGGTGTTTGTATCTACTAAGTAGATACTGTACCCTATCTCACATGCACAAGTAAGTGAGGTAACTGCCGGTGTCAATCTCCCGACCTGTCAATGTCATCCGTACGTCCGGATGACATGACGTGAGGCTCGTGGGAGAAAATGCCAGACAGGGCTAAAGGAGACACACGAGAATGGAGAGCTACCGATATCGAGGATTCGATCTTGGTGTATTGGTGAGCCAGGGAGAAGGTTAAAACACAGGACTTTACAGTGGCGACGAGGATAAAGGTCTGTAGAAACTATAATTTTCAAAAGGAGGAGGAAGAAGAGTTCAGGTATGTCTTTTCTTTGTGTAAATTATGGTTTCGGCCATTGGTGGCGTGCGATCTCCATTACAGGTACAAATTGTTTAATTTGATGCTGTACAATTTTTCATTGACTAGGTACCTACCTAATAATTATTAGTGCTGGTTTGTTTGTTAAAGTAGCGTGTATTATTATTGGGGTCCCTCCTTGTATTTTGTGTAGAACATTTTCTTTTGTGCAATATTGTATTTCTTCACTAGATACTAAACAGATGTTTACACAGCAAAAAAAGTTCCGCATGCACTACACAGGTGGCGTTGCATTACAATAATGAAAACAAAATTAGGCTGCCGTATTTTCTCTCATCCACAAGAAGAAGCATGAAGCCTCGACCGAATGAACCTCCACTTCACTCCTCGTTCGTTCCTTTTTCTTTGCTTCATTCGCGTTGGCTCATTAGCGTCAGCCAATCATCTGATGCTACAACTAGTTCCGCTTTGAGTCGGTGGAGGGCATCAGTCCTTTAGTTCCGCTTTTCATCATTAGATGGCGTTGGTCGTTTAGTTCCACTTTGCGTTGGTAAATGGCATTAGACGTTTAATTCCGCTTTGCGTTGGTAGATGTCATTGATCGTTCTCTAATTTATAAAGATACCGAAATTGCCAACATCTGTTTATACTTATGCTTAATTCAACAACAAATCTAGCGAAAAATTGAGTTCACGGGCTCAATTCCACTACTTATTTACAACGGTTGATGTTCTGTTCGTTTCAACTATACCTAGGTAATTCAATTGATCTGTGGCTTGGCTAAGGCATATAAAATAAAAGGACTCCGATTCGGTTGCGTTTCGGCTGTCGGGGCTTGAGGGTAAAGTGCGAATTGACCTAAAACGGATGAAGGGGCAGTCGAGCTGCGTTCCAGCAGTTAAAAGAATCGTTAGTAGAATTTTATTGACCTTCAGGCAACGCGTAACGTGCAGTAATAATTACAAAAAAAAAAAGGAAAGAGATATTATGTTCGCTGCATGTTGTGTCGGATGTCGGCGCGGGGTGGTGCGGTATGACGTGTAGTGCTGCGTGTCGTCATACTTAGATAGGTAGGATACCTAGTACCTACCTATTTTATTATATTTTGTGATGCCAAAAAATGGATATTATTATAATCACTTGGACTTGTTATGAGGAGATAAAAGCGGGATTTATATTTTACCATCAATGAACCATTTTACGGGTCTATACTTTTTATAAAATTTCAATTTTGGTCTACCGATTTTGTTGGAAGTTATAATTCAAGAGTTTCACCAGACGTGATAGCCTACCTAGACGTGTGATTTGCTTGACACAAGTGGATAGGAGAGGTATCTACTTACTTATTCGATGGGTACCTAAATGGTTGGCAGGTCTGCTACTTTTGTTTGTGTGTAGACAGGTAACAACAAGAACCTATTCCATAATATTTTATAAGGACGACAATAACATGATGTTATCTAATTCTACTGGGAAATATATTACACCTACTTAATTATATTAAAAATCCACAATATTTATGTGAAAGAGGAGGAAGCAGTTTCTAAGCGATTTTCTAAAAGGTCATGCGGAACAGTAGATGGGTACCTACGTCTATTTTACGCAATATTTTGGTTGCATTTCATAAAACTTTAAATTAGTATATACGAGGTTGACTACTTACCTATATTCTGTTTAGTATGTATTGATATACTAACTCCTGGCTTAGGTACTATTAGTACCTATTGACGGCTTACTACTAGTTACCTGTTACAGGTGAATTCAGTAGGTAATTAAATGTCTTGATCTATCTAGATAGGTACCTACTGTTATTTCAATAGGCGATCACTGGGAGGGTGCACAAAATTATAAAAGTTTTATTATGCAATTTAAGTTTGTTAATTATTCATTCATTTATTCATTGCATACATGGTTTAAATAAATAGCTTAGGTCTTGGTTGGTTAAAGGAGCGGTCATGTGCCCTCTGAGGATGCGGCAATGGTAGTATAGAATACCTACATAATTTAAATAATAAAGTGTCATTTTAAAAGCCGAATTAATGTCAATAATAATGGAAAAGCTTCAATACACTTATACAATAATCAATGGTACCTACAAGCGGATGCAAAGTCAAACACCATTTCAAAACAATACTTACAATATTTAAGTACCTGCAATTAAGTTAAACTTATTACTAGTTAAGCTTTCCCTTGGTACCATTGAACTGGTTACATGATTGTTGGTCAAGGCTTACCATTAAATTGGTTGCACAGAAGTCAAGGCTTACCATTAAATTGGTTGCACAGAGGTCCAGGCTTACCATTAAATTGGTTGCACAGGAGTCCAGGCTTACTATTAAATTGGTTGCACAAAGGACAAGGCTTACCATTAAATTGGTTGCATGATGGACAAGGCTTACCATTAAATTGGTTGCACAGAGGTCAAGTCTTACCATTAAATTGGTTGAACACGGTCAAGGTTTACCATTAAATGGTTGATGACCTAGGAAGGCTTACCATTGAATTGGTTGCTGGTGATTGACCTGAGGCGTACCATTAAATTGGTTGATAATATGACTTAGGGGCTTACCATTAAATTGGTTGCTGATGATTGACCAAAATCGTACCATAAAATTGGTTAGAGGAAACAAGACTTCCCGTTCACGTTCAATGGTGACCAGACAGGGTTTGCTTAAAAACGGACAACAACTTAAACCGAAAATTAAAACTAAGCATAACTAAATTAGGAGGTACCTACTTAAATAAAAAAAAAATAAAAAAAAGTAGCTTACAAGTTGTTTAATACGGTTACCTGTATTAGAAAACCCGTGATATTATGACAAAATCAAAAAAAAGAGATAAGGAAATGGTAGGTTTACCTAGATGTATTTTAATTTGGAATCAGTGTTAACTAAATGGGACGAAATAAACAAGAAAATACTTAAGAGGTTTTGAACTCCTATACTCTTAATAAGGTTAATAAGGTATGTTTGTACGCCTGCATCCTGCATCAAAGGAGTTTGGCCAACTTTCGATGTGAAGTGTGAATATGAGTAGACGTAAAAAACACTAAGTAACGATGCAAAACTCTGGAAGAATCACCAATATTTATAAAACATTTGCTACCTACCAAAGATTCGTTGGGGACTAGGATAACGTTGTGTGAAATATTCTCGAATATTGTATTTATGTCATGAAAAAACATTAAAACTGCTTTCCTTATAATAGAGCGGCAACCGGATGTTAGTGTAAAGTTATAACATCGAATGGTACAGGCACAAAAGGCTTGATGTGTGTATCGTGCGTGTTTAAATGTTTCCAGAATGTTGAAACAAAACGTTAACTTCGCTGTGAAAGATTCAGATTACCAGAATTTAATATTCGAAAAAAAATAATAAATTGTGTAATAGATGACATTCTGGTATGTGGGAACAACAAAGAATAATACTGCCGAACCTAGTTGTCAAAGTATTGGAAGTATTAATGAAAAATTTAGATACAGTACATAGAAAAAAAAATGTTTGCTTCTTGGGGAACCAACTTATACAAGAATGAGGAAAGAAAGCCATTCCCAAGCAAGGTACCTATATCTATACCTTATATTTTATTTAGAGAAGTTACCTACTGAAAAGGACGAGTCTTCTATGCTATTGAACTACAAGGCAAAGCGAAAACATAATTAATGTATTAATGGTACCTATTCCGAAATATCACTGAAGTTCAAACTCTGTCTTTGCGGAATCTAGAACCTCCAAGCGTTTGAGCGATCTTGTTGTCGATGGATGTCGTTCATAGGTATCAACGAGCGACAGTGCCCTCTATCTGGTGTGATACCTATATACCTATGTGATACCTATCAGGTGTAGTAAGTAATGCCTGCGTAGTGTAGCTCTTTTCTTCGTTCTGTGACGTGAACCATAATTTTTAGACTATTCTTCGTAGCGGAGGTAAATAAATTCGGGATTTCTGTGCTTAGAGCCCTATTAGACATAAAATGCCCGATTTAAGACGATTCAAGTAAGAGATCGCCATAAGTGACAGAGGAAAAAGGGGAAGGAGTATGGAGACTGGAAATAAAGAGCTGAAGATGCAGACGTAACAGAAGATAATAATTTATAAGGTTCACGTGGAAGAGATAGAAAAGAAAAATAAGCTCTCTCTGTATTGCAACCCAACGCCTATAGTTACCTACCTACCTATAGTTGAGAATGTTTTAGGCGGAGAAGAGATTGCAAGAGTTAAGGAGAAATATAAACTTCCTTGTCTTTATGAAGTAGAAGATCAATAGAAGCCGGACATAGAGACGCAAGTGGACAATGAGTTGCCAGTAGACAACTCACACCTATTTCAGACATATTATGTCAAGTGCGCAAAAGTCCAATTTAAATGGTTTGTAATGTAATCACATGTGGTATTGGTGAAAGCGTGTAATGAAAATGTATGTATTCAATGTGAAGTTGTCTTTATTGGTCTGTGTCTTGATAAGTACCGAATTGCATAAGGCTAATGATAATTATATTGTAATCTAGGGCTTTGTCCGGAGGTGTGCGCTCACACCACAGTACGATCCTATATGGGGCATAGCTTTATGTTTTGTTGATTCAAAATATTTAAATAAGAAAGGGGTTGTGGTGTTTGTATCTACTAAGTAGATACTGTACCCTATCTCACATGCACAAGTAAGTGAGGTAACTGCCGGTGTCAATCTCCCGACCTGTCAATGTCATCCGTACGTCCGGATGACATGACGTGAGGCTCGTGGGAGAAAATGCCAGACAGGGCTAAAGGAGACACACGAGAATGGAGAGCTACCGATATCGAGGATTCGATCTTGGTGTATTGGTGAGCCAGGGAGAAGGTTAAAACACAGGACTTTACAGTCACTACAATGGCTATAAATTATGCAAGATACGTATTAAACAGAATAATTTTGCAGTTTAATTCCCCAAAGCACTGTTACATTTGGCTTTAATTATCAAGTTCAGGCGTCGCCAAAAGCAAGAAAACTGGAACGGTTGAATTGGGCCCGCAGCGGCACCGCAAAGTGGGGCTTAACTACCCTGATATTTTGCAAGTACGCACAGTAGGGGTGGGCTCTCCGCAAGAAGGATTTCCGAATCATTTTAATTCCGTTTGACACATCAACCTTAAAATAAATGTAGGTAGAGGTGCCAACAGCATTGAAAACGTTCTCGTTATCCTGCCTAATATCTAGAGGTAGTACATATTATGTAGGTATTGATTCTACCACTTTCAGTAATTTGCATTCGCAATAGAGGAACATGTAATCAAGCACTAATTTAAGCTTTGTCTGACTTTCAATTCGTGGTTACCAATAATTTGTGATGCATCACATACTATAGTACTTATAGAACTATACCTACCTTTACTATTTGTTATACCAACCAATACAATTTTTTCACCGACTCCAAAAAAATCGTACTTTCTACGGCTCTAGCAAAAACCAACCACATTTTATTAGGAACTGTATATTTTACATCTCTACATCACAACCACAGAGCATGGCTGAGGTGAGGCCATGCGCTTAGCGTGCAAACTGAATGAAGCTGAGAGTGCGTGCAAGATTATTTTAAATCTTTAAGTGAGTGTGTAATGTGATGAGAGCTCTCGTACTTAGTAACATACGATTGTAAATTATATTATACGATTTAATAGACTACGGTAAGAGGTAGGCCAAAGAAAAGAAAGAGCTCTCAAGAGCTTATAGGGTAAGAAAGGAGTAAGTCCTGCGATAAAGAAGAAATGGACAAACATTATAACGTCGTGACACGGAATCACGGAATGGAGGATAAGGTCAGCAAGATGATAATGCTGACAGTATTTGATTTCTAAATACGATTCGTTTGTTTTGCAATGGTTTATAGTTCACTTTGCGTCCGTTATCTTCCAACAGCAATAAAAATGAATCTTATTATTATACCTATGACGGTGATGTAAAAGTTCAAATCCTGGCCACAAACCGCTGTTTACGAGGTCATACAGCATTTAGTGCAAAAAGCGTATTTAGCACGCCTTCATTACTTACCTTGCGATTCGAAAATAAAATTGGTTCGGTGGGTAGTCGGAATTCGTTTACGATTTGCAATGAGTAAAAATGTTTGAATGTTTGTGTTTCAATCACGCTGTAACTACCGTCCGATTTGGATGAAACCTGGATTAGCACATAGGCTACTTTTCCACTTTTTTTAGATTATGTTTTTTTTCGTGGACGAAGTTGCGGTTAACTGCTATTTTATAATAGTAGTGGGATTAAAAATGAAAAAGGGATCAAACATTGGTTTGTTTAATATTCTGAGTTTGAATTTCATCAAAAAATCTACGAGAAGGTACACTCGCAAATTAATTTCGTGAAAGCTGTTAATTGGTTAATATTTGAACCATACTTTATTACAGTGTATGTGAGAAAACAATTAGGTATTTGGTTCGATAATAATAGTCTGTAGCAAGTATAAATGTATGCTTAGGACGTCGTACCGTTTGCATAGGTCTACGGGATGCTATTTGATAGGCACCTTATTTTCTCCCGACCACTTGGCCAGGATAATTATTAAAGGGTTGTATATTATTTAGGTTACACTTAGGTCTTTAAAATCGTGCCTCCGAGTAAGTAAAATACATTTACACTTGTAAATATCAACATTAGTAACTAAAAGGCATCGTTGATTTTATTTTCATAGTAAATTACTCTTGATTCATTTGTCACTGCAGGGAAAAAGCGGTATTTCCACATACATAATTAAGTATTTAGTAACTAAAAATGTTTGCATATTTTATGGACCAAACTGGCGTAAGGATCTTGTATGTAACGTAACCAATGTCAATTAATTGACTCCATGAGTCCAAAATCAAAATTAATTCTATGTAGGTACTTATACAAAAGTAGCTGTATTAGGAGTACCAGTTCTAGTATGACAAAGAAGAAACAGGATTAAATATGCGTCGACAAAAAAAAAAGCATCTATCTTCATCGATTTGAGGAGTTGTCTCCCTCTGGCCCCATTAAAGACACCCCAATATTACCTTCTATTTTTTTAGTTAAAGTTACGTCTCACCGTGTCATTATTTATTTACAATATTATAGGATATTCGCTACATATTTTTTACTGACATTGTTGTTCGTTGTCTAATTGGGATAACAAGACTATGTTATACACGTACCAAACATATTACCTACTCAAGATGAAAGCCGAAGTCGACCAATGTAATCACAATAATTAAAAGGAAATATATGATCTGCTTACTTTGTTCTGAGATAACTAAATTCAAGACATTATTAAAACATCTTCAATGGAGTGGGTAGCTGTAGCTAAGCTATAAGAGTAGTTAGTAGAATCTACAGTAAAGAAATCACATTCATATCTATGAATATCGAACAGTACTTATAGTATACATAATAATAGAATAAGCCTAGTTTTATACTTTTATACATAATAACCAAACAGTACCTATAGATATTTAAAACAAACTAATTTAGGGAATATACCTAGAGAAAATACATAGATGCATTTATTTAGCTATTCAAATTCTTTATTTAGCTATGGATTCCTGATGTAAACTTGTTATAGTTAAACCGTGTTTTGTCTCTTACGATCTTTGAATCTGTTTGTCAATGTAAAAGACAAAACACGGTGTAACTATTCCAAGCTTATTAATAACAGGGAATATGTATCGTGCTCAGGTGCTCAATCTTTCTCACTCATAGTTTTTATAAAGTATGCTTTTTACATTTAATAGATTGACGATAGTTATCGAGAGCATAAAAATAAAATAAACTTTTCTTTACCCGGTGCGCTCAGTGCCATCCACAAAGGTTTTTTTCCGCAACTACAAGCAGAATTTGCATTTTTCGGTATTTACAAACAAAATTATCTTTGAAATAATTACCTTCGGTGTTTTCTTTTTTGTATCGCTATTTCCGAGGGTATTCTGTAGTAAATAACTATCTGTGAGCTAGATCGCCATTTTTTACAGAAAATGCTAAATGAACCGTGATTTGAATTATTATAAGCGTAACGGACATCACCATATTTATTTCGCAGTACTCTTCACCGGACTTCTAGATCCTTCTTATGGTTTATCACATCACCAAGAAAATACCGACCTAAAGATTTTTATGCCGTCGTCAGCACGAAATTACAAACCATTTTAGCTGTAGAGAATTTAACGACATCATGAGGTAAACAAGGAAAATAAAATATTTTATTAGTAAGAAAAGAAGGCTCGTCTACGGCCAAACTTATGAAATTTTATAACAGTACAAATATTTGTTTACCTTTTTTATTACTTATATTTAGCTAAAGCAGTACCTATTACAATTACTGACGTGCGGGTTTATCCTTCCCTACCCTGGCTGCGAAGCAGTTCCGGCCACCCAGTATATAGGAAGGTACTTACGCACTGCATACTTTGAGATAAGTAGTCAGATGTCGGTAAGCCTGATGTTCAAATGTACCCACAATCAGACTTTTTTCGGTCTGAAATATATTATGCTCAGGCATCAGGTAAGATTGCGGTCAAATGTTTGCCTATAATGTAAAAAAAACTAACGTGTTTGCATTCATATCATTTTCATCAACCGTAGTTCACAAGAAGCCTGCCTGTGACGGCACCGATAAAAGATCTTCAGATGAAACAAAGTAGATTAAATAAACCCTCTGTGGTAGCTTTGATTCTAGAGTCGCTATCTAGCCAGAGTAAATCGAAATCTATCTATCAAACCAAAGTAAATCGAAATCGTTTGTCCTATTCATTATGTCATTTGCCTGAGGAACCTAAGTTCCTAGAATACCTTCTATATAGCTTAGAATTATACCTTGTACTGTTTGATGAAACAAAATGAGTTTTAAATTGGTAACTCCGTGTTGGTTAAATATCTAAGTTGTATACTCAAGAGTGGCATTCCGTGAATTCCTAAAACTCTACTTTCAAGACAAGTGTTCTCCACTTGGCCTACCATTAAAATATTTCGTGTTCTACCCTTTCGAAGGCTAGAGCAAAGTTTGTTTGGCAATTTTAGAATCTCAAGTGTTCACAATCTGTACAAAAACAGCTTTAGTATAATTAATTATACTGGCTCTTTATAATTCCCACTGCTGGAGACGAAACATCAGCCGTGTGTTGTTTTATACCTGTGTAAAAACAGTAGGTATGTAAATAAATACGCAGGTACCTAAATTCACTTTAGAAATTAAACCTAATCAGAGCACTGACCTTAATTTGCAAAACTAACGTGTAACGTTGTGAGCACCTTACATTTTTTAGAAATGAGAAAAATTGTGCGAACCGAACAGTGGGAACGGAGATAAGACACAAACACCCATTGTGCCTCGTTTGCGGTGCAAATAGTGCTATTGTCTTCAAACTGCATGCGGTGAATTGCGGCGCCTACTTTAGTAGGTTTGTTGTGATTCAGAGCACTCGCAGCAGCGACAAGCTGACTCGACCACGAAGAGAGCTTTTCTTTAGACGAGAGGATTCAGAGGTTCTGAACAAAATATTAGCTGTTCTGTGTAATTCTGTTTTACAGCAGTGGGGATCGAACCCCGCCTTGTGCGCGTCTATTGACCGCTTTTGGTACAGTAATATAATATGATAGATGCCATTTTGAGAAAGAAAATGCATACCTAAAAGTGACTGACTATGACTACCAATCTGACTACCAAAACCAAGTAAGGACATGTTAGTATGTATGTACTCACTCATATAACCAAACTTTATATTTTAAGGCTAAACTCCTCACAGCTGGACGGGACGACAGACATACTTAAGTACCCCAATTACAAATTACGATAGAACAGCAATTAAAAACACACACACACACATTATACTATTACGTGTGATACGTATTGCGTAGTAGGGACTAGGTAATTACCCACAGTCCCAAACGGATATTCGAGGAATATTCAACTTTATTTGTGTAGCAATTAGTAAACAATAATGGCTTACTTATTGTATACTAGAATCGAATAGAACATTAATAAATGATTACTGTCGTAATGCCCACCTCATTAGGGTAAGAGGGACTCATCTGTGACATTGCCCAAAGGTACTTAGCTACGCTATCAATATGAATACTTACTGAATGACCAATATTAATAGAACATGCTTTTTTACCCGACGACGACGGCAAATGGAGGACCATGAGTTTAACAGTTGTGGTTGCAATTAACTGTGCTTAAATTGTAAGAATGATTAAGTAGGTATTTGTCATGCACCGTCTAATAATTTATGTGTATCATCGGGTACCTTCTGTTGTTATGCAAGGCATTTTATATCAATCGTACCCTCCTCGGTGGTACTGTACGCAGGTCAGTAGAGTCGAAGTAAAAAGTCGCTAGTTACTCATTATCAGGATAGCAACAAAGTGCAAGAACACCGAAACCAGAGGTTTTCTGGCAGTTCTAGAGTTTGTTGATTATTGATGTTTATAGATTTTGATAAGAACTATCGCATCACTCAGCCCTACCTGGTCCATAGCTCCTATCTATCAAAAGTGAGAGTTAAGTAGGTACTACATCAAAAGGAAATGGCAAAGAATATTCTCTAGGTATACTAGTAGCGAACTCTAATTTTGCGAAGACAAGCCTATTTGGTGTTCTTTATCCCGAATTCCCATTTCAATACCACAAGATAAATGGGTTAAAAGAATATATTTATAAGAGTTGTGCGCTTATTTATGTGAAAACAACTGTGTTATTACGATAATATATTATATGACCACACGCTGAAAAGACTTCGGAAATTAGGATATCGTATCTTCTTTATACGCAGCCAAGTGGCACTCGGAGAACTTGGAAAGGCAGCCCAATGATTTACTAAGGGCGTCTTGCACCAAAATCACTAAACGTATTTAACAGCTAAATCGATTTAAATCTGACGTATTTATATGACTTGACAACTCGCTAAATACTATTTAAGAGTTAAACGCGTTTAGCGATTCTGGTGCAAGCTGCCCTTAGTCTTTTGAAAGATCGTAACAATCAATGGTAACGATTGATCATAATAATAAAGAGTCGTAACAATAATACTTCACAAGATCTGCTCCACATGTTCAGGAAAATAATATTATCATAACTTCAACTCTAAAGTGATAATATATTATTTATTAAGAATATATAATATAATTAAATTTATTCACAAAGAAAATTATGACTAATAAAGTATTTACAATATTTATAATATGTACAAAATACACATGAAGCAGTTGAGCTATCTACACACCGTTGCAAACGATTTATAGATAGCTCAACTGATCCAAATCAGTACCAATCGGAAGCGTGCCCAAGACACTGGCTGCATTGCCGCGCTGAATAGCAATGCTGATTCGCTGGCCCAGATAATCACCAGCCCTCGGGTCACGCGTCGCTGCGACTAGACGCCCTGCAATAATTTTGAAAACCCGGAGGGCCTCGGTACCCCACGGACCCAGAGTCTCGACCCCAAGAGGTACAAATGTGTAGGCCCTGTCGAGACCCGCATACTTGCGCCTCTTGAGATCCTCGGCCGAATCTGCTGCCGCACCGGCCCTAGCGGATGTCCTAGACAGATGTGAAGGAGCAAGGGTGTCGACGCAAGTAGCGTAAGTACTTACTTATTTACTCTAAAGTAAATTCAGTAAAATCACATTCAGAATTTTTTCATGATCAAAGGGAGGCTAAATCTCCCACCCATCCAAAAGCTCCGGATTTACCCAAGGGCCCAAGATTTATCAGGACAAATCCTAATAGCTAAATCAAGCTTCTCTCAAATATCGTATCCTAAATCCACTCTATCACTGATTATACTTAATATGAACTCACCAGCCACGTAACCATAGCCTGACAAGAACAGGCAAAGAAACTTGGCATGGTTCCTAGCATTTTCGTATGACCCTTGTAAAAAGATGCAATTCTGAAGCTCAAGTGTGGTGCCGTGATTATGTATTACCGTGCAATGCAACATTTCAGCACGATGGTATCTATACTAATAATAGTCTGCTAGTTTTTTTATGAAAGTGAATAATGGAAAAAGCTGTTGGCTCACCGAGTATGTCCTATAAAAGTTTATACTACATCACTGTTTCTAAAACAAAATACGTAATATCGAAGACTAGAAAAACCAATCCATTTCTATGTAATCAGAATGAAAGAAATTTCAACGCACGTCCTTCACTTAATTTTTTCCTGGTGAATTATTTTGTCGTGTTTGTTTTTTTTTCTCTACAAGCAGAGACCGTATTTAACTTCTTCAAGCAAACTTTAAAATCGTTGAAATGGAAAATTTATGCCGGAACCCATTAAGGATCACTTTGAAAAGTTATTTTGTTTTGATTGCTATTTAATCAAAGCATCAGGCATATCTACCTACCCATTATAAAATTGAGCAGTCTAACTGAACAAAAACACTAATAACTGTAGCAAAACTTTGATAACTGCCTTCTTTATTATCTCTCTTCTTGATAAGTAAGCCGTAGTACCACCACCCGTACTAACTTCGGAAGCCTTCACTGTGCGTGGTCGGCCAATTTACTGTCTCATCACAATAATTATGATGCTCGCCGGCACTCCATCACATCAGACTTTGAACCTTTGCTAGACATACACGCGTTACGAACGTCGTCGTGCCATGTCAGATGCCCAGTCAATTCCTCGGCTTTACTTGTAGTAAGGCCACAGAGTAGATAGTAAGTACGGTAAAATTCAAAAACATGACAAAAGTCGGTCGCTCCGCCTTTAGTATAGATCAAAAACATGACAAAGATTCATAAAGCGTTTGCAAGAAAACAATCATAATCTACAACGGTGTATAAAAAGACTCGGACAAAATAGGCAATTGCACAAACACAGCTAACCCTACTCTACTCTAAGCGACAACAGGATTTAGATTGTTTCTTCAGAAAGTGTGTTCTAAGACTGCTTAAAAATGGGCCTCGTTATGTGCAAAGTACGAGTAGTCCTTTTACATCCTGTACGTAGTAATATAAGAGTTTTCCTCTGATAGTACGTTTGTTGTTATTTTACGGAAACGTTTGGTAGAAAATTAATAGTCGGCAACAAAGACATTGTTACAGAGCGTCTGCGTGTCGGGAGGAGGATTGGAAAAGTCGGGATTTGTCAATTTCGCACACGCTGTTCGTTTTACAGTTTCCCACCAATTTTGTCTTCTTTTTTATACCATGTTTGAATTTATGAATAACATTTTTAAACTACTACAAAAGATATAAAAATTGGCCGAACGTTCGTCAGACCACATATATGGAAGTTTTCTGTAATGTGTACAGCCAATAGCCACATAGACACTCCTAAACTGTATTAGGTCCGACAATGCGGAAAAAAAAATTGTACCTAACAAAATAATTTATTACGGTCACAGTTAACAGCAGTATAATTGTTTTACCGTCAAAATAAATCAAAAATTCAGAAACATAACACGCGGTATCAGTATAATATGCATAAATAAGTTGGTACCAATTTTTTTGATACCGAAACGATAAAAAGCATTGAGAATGTAGTGGTAGAGATGTAGTGGTAGCGATGTAGTGGTAGCGATGTAGCGGTGGTGATGCTTTTTCCTACAGCCTACTCTCCTGCCTAGTACTGAGCTGACTGTCCCTGTACTACTACTGCCTGCCTAAGGGTTTCCTAGTTGGCTTTTAGAAAGCAAAGACCGATAACTTACTAAACTCAATTTTATTCACAAAATTCGCCTATTGATATTACAATATTTTCTTTTCGACTACGCTAAGTTTAAACGAGCAAAATTGTTACTCTAGCCAATGAGAATACAGAACTAGCTCTCCGTATTGATAATGCAAGTAAGTGACAAACCTACGCGTGAGAGCAGGATGCACTAACATAAATATTTCGACGCGCGAGCGCGAATCCGCCAGTGACGGCGTGCACGCGCGCGCTGTGGTCGTCCAGGCCCGGCGGCGTGTGCGTGCCGCACAGTACCCCCCATCAAGCGAAGCGTACGGACCTCTTGACGGTCCGGCCGTAACTGGTCACGTACGGTTGTGCAGTCGCAGGCGTCGTCGCTGTCCTTGAAACCGGCTGCGGAGGTAGCGCTTCGCTGACTGGAGTAGAGCTTGCAGCTTCGTTGCAGATGTAGGCTGGCTTGAGTCTGTCCAGTGATACGACTGTAACTCGCTTCGGCAACTGTATCTTGAAGTACTTGTTGTGTCTCTGAAGTACCGGGAAGGGTCCATCGTAGGGTGGTGTGAGGGGCGCTCGAACTGTGTCGTTCCTGATGAAGACGTGCGTGCAGGTTGCCAGGTCCTTGTGCACGAATGGTCGCGCTGTCACTGTAGCAGGACTTTGAATCGGCATTATTGCCGACATAGCTTCGGTAAGGCGACGTACAAATTCTGGTTCTTCAATCTTCGAGCTTGTTGGAGCAAAGAAGTCTGAAGGAATGCGTAGAGTAGATCCATATGTAAGTAGCGCTGGGCTGCAGTTGCTTTCTTCACGTAGTGCTGTTCGTATGCCGAGTAGAACTGTAGGTAGCTCATCACTCCATTGCGTAGTTACTCCTCTTGCCATAAGCGCTGCCTTTAGAGTGCGATGAAAGCGTTCTATCTGTCCGTTTGACTGAGGGTGGAAAGCCGTTGTCCTGATTCTTGAGATGCCAAATTTCTTCATGAGTGCGTTGAATAGAGATGACTCGAACTGTCTCCCTTGGTCCGTAGATATCCGAAGAGGGCAACCAAATCTCGCGATCCAATTTTCATAGAGAGCTTTTGCGACGACTTCCGCTGTAATTTCGCGTACTGGAACTACTTCTGGCCACTTGGTGAATCGGTCGATCATCGTCACGCAGTATCGGTACTCGTGCGATAGCCGTAGTGGTCCCACGATGTCGATGTGGACGTGGTCAAAGCGGTCCGATGCGGGAAACGTTCCGAGCGGTGTGACGGTGTGGCGATTCACTTTTGCGCGCTGACATCCGATGCAGCTTCTTGTCCACTCGCTGACATCCTTGTTCATCGAAGGCCAAAAGAATTTCGATGTAACTTGTTTCCTTGTCGTCCGTATTCCGGGATGGCAAAGCTCGTGTTGTGCTTTGAATGCAGCTTGACGATGCGCCATAGGTAGGTACGGCCGTAGAGTTGACGTTGACTGCTCGCACGTGATTGGCTGGTTCATCCCTGGCAGTGTGACGTCAGTGAACTTCAGGTTCGGTTGAAGCTTGAGATGCTTCAGCTCTTCGTCACCCCGTTGATCTCTGGATAGCGCTTCGTAGTCCATGTTTGAAGGACATCGAATTTCTTCGATTCTTGATAGAGCATCGGCGACGGAATTTTTTTCTCCTTCCACGTAGACGATCTTCGAGCAGAACTGGCTGATGAAGTGGAGTTGCCTCTCGCGCCGCGGTGTGTCGCTGCTACTTGGAGGTCGCGACAAGGCAAAAGACAGCGGCTTGTGATCCGTGAGTACCGTGACTTCACATCCCTCGATGAGGCGGCGAAAATGCTTGACAGCGGCGTAAATCGCTAATAGCTCGCGATCGTACGTGCTGTATCTGCTCTGCGTGCTGCTCATCGCCTTCGAAAAATAGGCTAAAGGTTTCCAGGTGTGTCCAACTTGTTGTTGAAGTACCGCACCGATGCTGTGGTCCGATGCGTCTGACATGATGCTGAGCGGAGCGTGGAGTACCGGATGCGTCAGGATCGTAGCTTCCACGATGCTTTGGCGGCATTTCTGAAAGGCTACTTCAGCTTCAGGTGTCCAATCTATTGGCGTCTTGTCATTCTTCTTCCGGTCATGTAGGTACTTGTTCAGCTCACGCTGATAATCAGCTTGGCGTGGTAAACAATCTCTGTAGAAATTCAACATTCCCAGGAAACGGCGCAACTCTACAATAGTGTTCGGCTTGGGATAACTTGAGATGACTTCAGTGCGCTCTGCCGTGGGTTTGATGCCTTCCGCCGTGACTTCGTAGCCCAGGAAGTTGATCTTCGTTTTTGCGAACTCGCATTTATCGACGCTGAGTGTTACTCCGTACTGGTTCAGGCGGCTCAAAACTTCATGTAGTAGCGCCTTGTGTTCCTCTTCGTTGTTGCTGCATAGCAAGATGTCATCCACGAATGCAAAGCAGTCCTTGACGCCTCGGAGAACTTCGTGCATGAATCGCTGGAACGTCTGGCTCGCGTTCCGGAGCCCGAAGGTCATGCACCTGAACTCGAACAATCCGAAGGGCGTTATTATGGCACTCTTCTGCGCGTCTTCCTCAGCAATAGGTATCCAGTAGTATGCCATTTTTAAATCCAATTTTGAAAAAATTTTCTTGCCGTGGATGTGGTACGTAAAATCTTGTATCCTAGGTATTGGGTACCTATCCGGCAGTGTTACAGCATTCAATCTTCGGTAATCTCCGCAACAACGTAGGCTTCCATCCTTTTTCTTGACGACATGTAGTGGACTGGCCCATGGACTCTTTGACGGCTGGCAAATTCCCATTTCCATCAGGCGCTCGAATTCTGCTTTTGCGGCTTTATATTTGTCAGGAGGCAGTGGACGCGCTCGTGCATAAAGCGGTGCGCCTGTAGTCTCGATATGGTGCACGACGTCGTGTTTCGATGGAGTCTTCAGTGACATCGGGCGTAGTACATCTGGATACTGCTTTAAGATGTCGTGGTATGTGTGCCTTTCGGTTATAACGTGAACCGATTCTTGATCCGTGGCGACTTCAACGGCATTGATGGATAACGCTGTGAGCTTGTCTTGAAGTCTTTTTCGATGCAGGTCCACTAAGAGCTTGTAGTGGCGTAGAAAATCTGCCCCCAGGATAGATGTCTTCACATCTGCAACCACGAACGTCCACCGGAAACAGCGTCGAAGGCCGAAATCCAGTTGTAGGTTCTCTTCGCCATAAGTCTTGATCTGCGTCCCGTTTGCGGCGTATAAATTATAGGCGTTTGGCGTCGGTCTCTTCTTCTGCGCAGTTGAGCAGGCTAGCACCGAAATATCGGCACCTGTGTCCACGAGGAAACGACGATTCGTGTTGCGATCGTACACACATAGGCGGTTACTAGCGGGAACAACACCGACCTCCGCCACGGTCGGAGTGTGTTCTAGTTTTCCGACTTCGTGTTGCTCTTGGCGCACGGTGATTCGCAGCGTCTTGCTCTCTCTCCATACCGGAAATGGTATCTGCACAGCCAAGTTCCATCCTTTATCTTCTTGGCGGAGGTAGAGCGGGATGCGCGATGTGTGTGAAAAGGACGGCGATACTGCGATCTTCCTCGGTTGTGTAACTCGGCTACTTCCATTGTCAGCTTCTCCAGTTGCTTCGACAACACGTCGAACTGAGTAGCAGAGACCTGTTGACTCGGCCCTGTGCTGGTACTGGGTTCTGACCTGGAAACTGCGGCAACCGTGCTGCTAGCTTCGGAGAACTCTAGCATCTTGTCTGCCATAGCGGCAAGCATGTCTAGAGACGAGTCTGTGTTGACGGACAGAACCACCCGGACTTGCTGCGGTAGTTGGTTCAACCATTCGATCTTGATTCCATCTTCAGTGATCATGCTTCCTCCGAGTTCACGCATCCGCCTCAGTAGCTGCGTCGGCTTTTGCTCGCCTAACTCTAACCCACTGATAAGGTTCTTGAAGTTTTTAATTTCGGATTGTTCGTAGACGGCGAGCAGTCGATTTTTGATAGCTTCAAACTTCCCAGTCGCTGGAGGCTTCAGCAGAATATCTGACAGCTGCTGTAGATCCGTAGGCTGCAGCTGTCCAAGAACGTAGCGGTACTTATTTTCATCGCTGGTCTTGAGCGGATCGACGAGGGCTTCGAATTGCACAAACCATAGGCGCGGATATTCGCGCCAGAATGGTAGCAACCTCGATTGCACAGAAACGGCGGCCAGGTTGAGGGGCAAATCCACGCTTGCTCCTGATGTTCCAGTGTCCTTCTCGTCCTCCATTCCGCAGGCTTATCCTCGAACGTCGATGGGTCACCAAGATGTAGTGGTAGAGATGTAGTGGTAGCGATGTAGTGGTAGCGATGTAGCGGTGGTGATGCTTTTTCCTACAGCCTACTCTCCTGCCTAGTACTGAGCTGACTGTCCCTGTACTACTACTGCCTGCCTAAGGGTTTCCTAGTTGGCTTTTAGAAAGCAAAGACCGATAACTTACTAAACTCAATTTTATTCACAAAATTCGCCTATTGATATTACAATATTTTCTTTTCGACTACGCTAAGTTTAAACGAGCAAAATTGTTACTCTAGCCAATGAGAATACAGAACTAGCTCTCCGTATTGATAATGCAAGTAAGTGACAAACCTACGCGTGAGAGCAGGATGCACTAACATAAATATTTCGACGCGCGAGCGCGAATCCGCCAGTGACGGCGTGCACGCGCGCGCTGTGGTCGTCCAGGCCCGGCGGCGTGTGCGTGCCGCACAAGAAAAACCATTAAATAAATAGAAGATGAAGAAAATTCGTAACTGTGAGAGGCCTGACTTTCGCCGGACACAAGGCAGCCCTAGTCGACCGGCCGTACCTACTCGTAATAAAGGAAACGGCTCGTGTGAACTGAACCTTGACAAGAAACTAACCGTCCTGGGAATCAAATTGTAGCAGAAGGCACCTAAGCTATTCCGTTGATAACTTGATATGATTCACTTGTATGCCTAAAGATGAGTGAGTACACTAGGGTCAGTGCACCAGTGCTTCAGCCGAGCTAGGACATAAACATAGGAAACTTTGTGAAGTCTTGAAGTGACTTTCTGAATATTGATAGTGACAGCGCGCGTTGAGGTCTTTTGTATGGAAAATTTTATGAAATGTAGTGATTTTGGAAATAGTTAGCCTATTCGATTAGAATACCCTACTTACTACTATACTATACTTTCCAAGAATATTATTAAACTTTGTAGTAAATTCAAAATATGTACGCAATACGCAAGGTGTTTTAACGTTCAACTAATTTCCAAACGTTTAAATAATCCTTATTGGAGAGGAAATTTTCCTACTTTACTTTCAGGGAAATGAGTTAGGGTTCCGCTGAAATTCATAATAGAATAGAAGGCAATCATATTATTGTTATCCAAAACATGTTAACAACGTGAATCGAGTTCCGAGAATTTCTAAAGGTGTTTTACCCGACTGGGGAAAGAGGAATGTTGATTTAAAGCAGTTATTTTGCGAGCAGCTTGATTTACAATTTCATGCGAAACGATATCGATTATGTTTTACATTTGCCTACATCATCTACCTGCCCGTTCACGAAGTGTTTCTGAATCTGTTCAATATTATTGGGTGAAATCAAAATGAGTTATAGTTATACGATACGTGTACAGTCGGCTACTCATCAACCTATCAACGGTTCGAACTTTGAACTATTATAATTTGAATGTTGCGAATCATGCGAGAGGGTAGATAATATGTTTTTATGTGAGACTCGCTGCCTGCGCGCCACGCGCCTACAGTCCTACACCTATTGCGATCCCTGATTCGTAACATTCAAATTATAATAGTTCAAAGTTCAAACAGTGGATAGGTTGATGTGTAGCCGGCTGTACCTATGTGGTGAACATGGCTTTTGTAACTTTGTAACGAACTGACCACACGTGTTTAAAACTGAAATAAACCCATCAGAACTGAACCATAAAACTTGGTATAATTAGTGGTCATGCAATATCAGCCGTTTCTATGTACATATCTATAGGTGATATTGTAGGTAAACTAGGTTCTTCAGCATAATGTCATAGTGAATCGATCAACATTAATCGAGCGGTCGACCTCGTTAAAATGTATTACTGCTGTTTTTGCGTTTATTTACATATTTACAGCATTACGTGATCGAGTTTTGCTCCATTTTTTTAAGGTTTACTAAACAATTGCCTTTAATTTATATACCTACCTACTTGCAACGACCAACTAAACGAAGTAGTCATTGACAAAATATATTTTAGGAAGTTGGCTAAGTATTCACAATTTGAAATGAATCATCATGACGTCATCACAAGAATATCACTTTGTTACCTAAACTTTCAGATTAGTTACCGTGCTTTTCTTTTGCATTCACAAATAGTTTCAACCCGCAAGCTATGCCCAGTTTATCGGTAACAAGGTCAAAGTTTTGATTACCTACCACTTATTAAAGTAAATGAACACTCACAGCCCATATGCATACCATGTAGCATAGCTAGGCCAGGACCACATTATTTCGTAGTCAGTACTTGCGTTGTTGGTTTGGTAGTATGTACGGTATAGCCAATAAAATAAAATGCGGTCTGGAACTATTCGTTCGAACAATTAGGTGGAATTTAGGTGGCATTTACCTAGGGTATCTTGGATATGCTTGGTCTCATTACATCTCTCCCTACTTGTGCACCACCTAGCCAACTACAGCTTTTAGATGTTCAATTTTGCACAATAAAAACACACTAACTAAACCGATTTGGATGAAAACTACAGGAAAATAACTTATTATGGAATAGAACAGTGAAAAGCCAATAAGGATGTGTTGTGTAGTTAGTAAAGCGTGCACGAACGAGCATGACAACCATGACAACCGCCAGGCTCCCTGGTTGCGTGTTTCTTGGGTGCCTAACTTCGGCTGCGGACATTGTCAAACGCAAATCGGGCGCACGTGTTTTGCATAATCTTGTCTTTGTTCAGAAAAGCCCTTGGGATTCCTGACAGTCGATAAAGAGCTTCAGCTTGGAGTGAGCTTATGTGATGCCTTGTCTATTTTATTATAAGTTATCTACTAAGTTACTTTAGTAACTAAAAGCGCTCGTGGCGTAGCTGGAAAGAAGGAAGGAGTGCCTGTATGAACACCGCAGTGAATTTGTGAGCACATTGAGCACCAAAAAAAACGTAATCGATCACTCGCTGTATGTATACAAAGTAGATGAATTTTTCGATTATTTAAATACCCTGAATTTTCTATGTTAATACATTCATAGGGAAAATTTCAACTCAAAGCGAGGACTTGGATAGAATTATCCCAATTTAATACTTTATTCAACGACCGAACTAGAACGTAAAGAGTTCGTTTAATATCATTATGAAAATACTGAATTATATTCGTTGATTACCTTCCAACTCTAGTTTAATTTTAAATAGTAGGTAGTATACTTGTAGTCTTATAGTAAATGTACATATGCGTGTACTTAGCTGGAAATGTATTTAACCAGATATACATAATGCCAATTTATGACAATTTATGCATATTGCATGCAAGAATGCGTGAAACGATTTATATTACCCATGTTGATACCCAGATCTACATTCAAAGTAGATGAATAGAAGTAAGGGAAGTAGGTAATTGTGCCTATTTTCCTGCACCTTATTATTATACCAGTATTTTACAGAATATAAAAAAAAAACTTCATTATCCTCGGTATACGACTCAAAATGTTAACTCAAAGTGATATTATTGCTATAATGTTCTATTTTTTCAAAATCATCATCAAAAACTATTAGACACCGAATTTTTTTTTCATATCCGCCTGAATTCCATTCTTCACACACCACTGTATCAGTCCCAAGGGCATTATCGGAGACGAGCCCTCTACTCCAAGTTTGTCTCTGATCTAAAATTAGTCTTGTCATTCGACAAGTGCTGATAAATAATTCCGTATTGCTTTTTACCTTCTCTTATCTTCGTTATTATTTTGCACGGTTTATGAAAACAAAATTAGATCCAATTCAGTATAAATCACGTTACAGCGAGAAGTTTGCTACAGACAAAAAGCTTAAAATGAAAATTCGTAGTCGTATGGGTAGTTCCCACACGTCTGCATAATAAACTTACCTAAGCTTCGTTGCTGTGAAAAAGCAGTTTGACCTGTAGAAAAGTCCACTTTTATTGTAAAAAAGAAACGTTAACAAGGACTGTTAGGTGCACATTAAATAAAACATGCACGTTTGACAGGGTGATTGTATAATTATTAGCACGGAAAGTTGGGCTGCCAGACTTGTACTTACGTTACGTAGGTAGTAGAACTAGGGACCTTGCTAGAGGCAGTTATCAATCATACTTCAGAATATTTAATTTTACAGTGCTGTTGAATGTTAACAAAACCAGGATTTTACTTTTTGGAGCTCGGACAAACATCAAAGTATTCACATTTTAAACACAAATATTTGTGAAAAAAGCATTAAACCTGCGATCTATTTAGCATAATATGCTAAATCTTGATATTATCAAGATTGATCGTAATTTCGTAGATTTTAGGTTTCAAAAGCAGGAGATCGTCCTACGAAGTTCTAAAAGACGCACTCAAATACTGTTTCAAGTTTCTTTCATTGTTGATCATTTTTTGTTCTAGTATGTTATACTACGTTAGTAGGTACCTACATTAGGTATTCTATGGTTCTACTTTGCACGTCATAGGTAAGTAAAGTATATAAGTAGGTAGGTAAGGTACACTAACAAACAACCTCCTATGCAGTGCACTCAAAAATATGTGGTTAGGTAATTGTTACAGGTAATTTTTTCGCGATAGGTAGTATAGTAAGTAAAGTACCTAAGCAAGACTTTCACGCCACCGTCATTTTACCTATTTAGCCACTCAAGGGTATAGTTAAATGGTAATCTATTATGGCTACCTAAGTAAGTAGGTAGATAGGTACACTAGGTACTTACTTAATTTAAAAAAAAAAATTTAATGCTGATGATGATGAATCATATACAATTGTATTGGGACTTAGTACTTCCGATTATAATTAGAGGAAGGCTGGTAAATCGAACCACTTTCCAATTGTTTTATTTTTTTAGTTATTAATTAGTACCTATTTTAAACTGTTCACCTAATAATATTTTTACTTTTATATTCCGTATAATTAGATTCCTACCTAGTCACCCGGTAAGAACGATTTTTAATCTTTGGTTTTGGACGCAGTGCCACAGTATAAGTAAACTTTATAGAATAGTAGCGCGCAGCAACGCCACAGAATATAAATCAGTTAGTTTTATAGGTAGCACACCTGCATCGAAACCAGCAAAACCGGTTTCACTCTCTAGTGTCGAGCACGCTGGCAGCGTTGCCTAATTTACCTATTCAAGCGTTTATTTTGTTCCCCACCTCCGCTAACCGAAAGTCGGATGGTTTTAGAGGTTGGGGTTTTTAACCTATTCTATGGAGGAGATCAAAGATTCAAACGCAATCCTAGTTAAAAAATAAAAGAAACTTGAAAAAGTTTTAAGTACATTAAGGGCGTCTTGCACCAGAATCACTAAACGTATTTAACAGCTAAATCGATTTAAATCTGACGTATTTGTATGACTTGACAACTCGCTAAATACTATTTAAGAGTTAAACGCGTTTAGCGATTCTGGTGCAAGCCGCCCTAAGTACTCGTAGTACTTAAGTAAAAAGTGCTACAGGGTGCGTGTATAGTGAAAATTAGCACCTAAGGCGTGCGAATTCAAACTGCGGTCATGAGATTTGCGAATTCAAACTCCGGTCATGAGTTTATCGGAATATGGTTCGAAACTGCACGCGCTTCGTCGTGGCGCTTGCGACATAAAAAATGTGCGAATTAGCAGTTCTTAATATCTTTGGTTGGTAAATTTTCAACCCAATAATTAGTGCTGTCTTCGAAATCCAAACACAATCTTAGAAAATTAGAGGTAACTTTCTATCAAGAGAATATTTTGTATCATGTTTCAGGATTAGAGCAAAGGTCGGAAATGTAATGAATTTTCTGTCCTTATTTTTACTTTTGGTTTGTTACTTGAATATTTACGGACTACCAGCGAAAACCAACTTGCGATTTTCACTATACCTACAAGCAGCCTTAACAGTAATGTAACTACTTATTATAAAATCTATACCAAAGCAAAACTTTTATAATAAGCACACTACCAGTCTCTTGCTAGTTACGGACCTAACTACTTATTCAAACTAATAAAAATCCATCTAGATAACTTTTTTCATCAATTCTATGCTACAGAGTACAGCAGATACCTTACTTTATGTTTACCCACCTTCCCCTCTCTTATAGTACAATATCGGTTAACTAACACACATACAAGCTAAAAGTGTGTGTGTGTGTGTGTGTGTAGGTAGGTACCTGGCCTGCCGTTGTTGATACAACGATACAACGACCGAGACGAGACGCCACGTTCAACAAGCTGAACTAACTAAAGCAAGGTGAGTCAGACAGAACTTATGTTGCAGCCACTTACTTGAGCAAATCACTAACAGCAGCACCGATGGTGAAAGCCATTTCAACTCCATGTTGACAAGACTACTTTCTTTCTTCTCAACTTAACTTAGCGCCCATCACAATTTTTTAACATTCCAGACGGTTTATACACTTCACTTATTTCACCACAGATGAACGCACACACATTTTTGTCAACAGTTCACAGATTTGTAACTTTTTCAAAACTTTGTCAACGTCCTTCCCATAGTTAGGAAAACTTTGGCGCGATTTCCCGGTAAATACAGGGTGAGCTTTAGCAACACGTTTACGTACAGACGGGGCAACGGTTAACCCAACGCTGAATGTATTTCAAATCACGAACACGTTTGAAGTTGAGCACAAGCGGCGTCTCGCGTCGTGCTCGAGAGTGAGAGAGACGCATTATACAAGCGAGAAACTGGTTCGTTCGGTGTCGAGAATGGAGTGGAGTGGCACTGGTACCTATACTAGCTTGTATAATAAAGTTAACTTGCGTATTTTTCGCTAGAGGGCGCGTCACTTAAATATTTGCTAAGCTTAATTTAAGCAACTAGGCTGTCAAGGACTCTAGTGCAACAAATCCAAGTTACAAAGATTACTTTTGTCAAAAACAGGACCGAAATAATTTTATTTGACAAATTGCGTTAAAAGCGCGTAAAAAGCTACTAAGTGAAACTTTAATAGAAATTTTGCAAAGCATGTATTTAAAAAGTGAATGCATTCATCAAGCTTAAATATAGCCTCTATAACTACTATCCGAAAACTTATAAGTGGTCAATAGTTATAACTTTAGATTAGCCAGAGAATCCCTAATGACATTAAAAAAGAAGAGAGACCTTTAAAATTCAAAAATATTTAAAAAAATTACCTCACAAACAACTGTTTCTATTCGTTGCACGAGTTTCTGGAAGACTAAAACACCTATTAAATACATTAGATACTTGCAAAAATGTGCCACCTAATATTTAAGTATTTATCTACCTACCTAATTGCTGTGCCCTAACAGGGTTTATGTTTGATAATCTACATACTTTTATAACACCTGTTTATGCAACATAAAAGCGCAATAAAGAATTGAATTTGAATTTGAGTTATTATCAGACTGTTTGTTTTCCAAGGAAATAAAATAAATAAATAAACTAAAGCTATGCATGGATCCAATGCATTACCCTGCACAGCACACATGGTCTAGATCTGGATCTGACTGACTGATTGACGCGTTGTTAGGGGTCGGATATAGAACCGAGGTTCAATCAAACAGGCTAAGCAAGCTCACGGAATAAGTTCCAGTGTATAAACACTGTAAACTCGTACTGGTTCTTCGGGGTAACCTTCTGGTTCTTAATCCGGAAATTAACGAGTTTTCTCTGAGAGTGATTATTTTCGTCGCTCATGAGATGAAGTTTTAGATGCTTTAATTATTACATTATAACCGAGCCTTATTCGTCGTCTAGCTAGACTAGACTAGATCCTTCGTAATACTCTAAAACGAAAATAAAAGTCAAAGTCAAAATTTCTTTATTCAATAAAATCACAAGGATCATTTAGAATCGTCTTATATAACTAGGTGATTCTAGGTGCCAGTTCCACGCGACCAAATCGGTATAAAACCAACCAGTAATAAAAGTAATCGAAGTAAATCGCAATTTTTCATATTCTATTTTATAACCTTACGACAAACCTTTAGGTAGGTACTTTAATCTTTACCTTTGAGTCTTTTCAGATATTAAAATATTTCTTTGAGTTAAGTAAGCACTTGGCCAGAGAGAAAGACGAAATAAAAGCGACACGCCATTAGCAAGTTGTATAACACAAAGAGGAGTCTTCTGGAGAGAATCTTGACCCAGCCCTAAATAAAACAACGCAGAACATTTTCCTCTAGATGGATTACTTAAACATGACATACCATTCATTACCTTCGAAACTTTTTGATTAAATTTATTCGATTTCCTCAATTTACCAATGTTCACTTTAAGTTTATTTTTAATTTTCGACGAATTTATAATAAGTCTGTCGCACGAGCTTAATGGCGCCATAGCGTATAACTACCGTTTGTACCACAGAACAGACTTTTCTCTGTTTTGGTAAATTATACACCATCGATAAATCAGTGATAAAACTGCTTTAGAATTCGACTTAGCACCACGGAAAAAATAGTTCCTTACGTTCGTAATGTTTTTTATGTTTATAAGTAGTACAGAAAATAATATACATAAAAATATGGACATCATATATCTCATATGTATTATTATTATTACACATAAAATAATTCATATCGTCCCACTTGCAGAATTTTTGGTGTCTACCTATACGATTTATCTTGTCGAGATGGTTCAATGTAGTAGCCGTTCCCCTATAAATTGTCATCGTTTTTATACTAGCTAACGTAGTTTTTGGTATACTTATTGTACCTAACTTACGAGGATTTATTATAATGGAAGCTTGATTTATTAAACTGTTACGAAACTAAAGTTCTGCAACACATAAGAAAATATACTAGGGATAAGGTTCACAATACCTACTAAATAATCGTATCAAACAAAAATCGAGTTGGCAACATTTGTAGTTATTGACTACAAATGTATCAATATGTTTGGCAACCTGAAACCTTATGTTTACCGCCGTATGTTTTGGTGAACTCTAGGTTTAGTATAAAAATGTTATATTAATAGATAGTCTACTCAACTCGAGTTTCGCTATAATTCATTTATCCCCCGTTACGCACGGAAAGTTTTGGCTTTATTTAGGTTAGACTTAGAATTTACTTATGGGTAGGAGGTGTAAAAAACCTGAGGTTTACCTTCCTTTTTACCTGAGACTGCGAAATTCAAAATTATTTAAAGGAGTACCTAATAGATTTTTAATAGTTTTTTATCTAGATTTGGATATAGAGTATACCTACAAATAGCCTCCTTTTGCCCCACTAGGGTTGATTTAAGCCCGGTGAAGTTTCCTTAGAGATAATATTACAAAAGCTTATTGGTAATTACTAATTACCTACTTCAAAAAAATATTTTCATTAAAAACTCAGGTAAGTATATTTATGTAGTTAGTACCTCTCCTTCTTGTAGAAGATCGTAATTGGATTTTTAATTTTATGATTGTATTGCTTTGTAGAAATAGGCAAACAACTTAATTACAGTGAATAATAAAATATAAATGTTTGTTTGAAAAATACTTCAGTAAGTAACAAATTAAAGTAATGAAACAATTCGAAGGTTAAATATCAGATTACGATGCCAATTTGTGGTTGAAAACATTAATTTAAAGAGTATTTATTTTAAGGGTTGACAAATTGATATTTCGTTTCGGTGACCTACCTAACCAATATAATTTGATTCTGCAAGATCATCTTGTTAGGGTAAATTGGTAACGATTGTTTTTTTACTTTTTTTATTTTAACGAGATTGTGTCCGCAGTTGGAAAATGTGTGCCTTGAAGTAATAACTCCGAATAGGTAAAGAAAGACCTATTCGAGCAGTGCCGTGGCAACAAAATGCTACGAACGCTACGAACGCGTTACGAATGCTACGACGGCGCCGCTACGAACTGAAAAAATCTAGTCTTTGGTTTATTTTATTCTATCAGCATCTAGTTCCCATATTACAAGCTTTGCTTAGTTTGGGACTAGAGGGCGTCGTGTGAAATGTCCATAAATATTTATTTATTGTAATAACTAAGTACCTACGTAACGTAGTACCAAGTCAAAGTTGCTTATTTTGAAATAGAAACAATTAACAACAATAACATAAACCGTAGGGCAATCCTTGACTCAGCTCGTTTCGATTAAGCGCGGCCCATTCCCCGCCAACTTGAAATAACTTATTTCAGGGTCTTGTAATTAAATTATGAGTATCCCTTTGGTGGGTCCTGGGCTCAATAAAAGCGTAATAGTTATATTTTGGTGTGTAGGGTGGTTGGCTGCACAGTAGGAAGATTTACAAACAGTAAAGTACCTAATGAAGTAACATAGATTTTTTCTTATACCACCATTTACAAAACAAAAAAAGGATAGTCTCAGCAGACGCAATGTTACTGATAATGACCCTGTCGTTTTTTATTATTGCAAAGAGATAAAGCTACATTTACAAAAAAAGAAGAATTATCAATGATCCTCGAACTAGGTGTACCCTGTGTGGAAGGCCGCAAGAAAAAAAAGTGCAATAAATGTATCTAGTGAAATCTGTATTTATGTGGTATTTACCTAGATTCACAAACAATCAACGATTACGTTTTTGTCGATATTTGTGCGCAGGCCCTTATGATTATGACAAAGCTCTGCAATGTAGACATTGCAGAGCTAGTATTGCAGCTAGATAATAGAGCATTGTAGAGCGCTTAGTGGCGGCACAAGCTAGTATTGCATCTAGTATAGTAGAGCATTGTAGAGCGCTTAGTGGCGGCACAGGCTAGTATTGCATCTAGTATAGTAGAGCATTGTAGAGCGCTTAGTGGCGGCACAGGCTAGTATTGCATCTAGTATAGTAGAGCATTGTAGAGCGCTTAGTGGCGGCACAGGCTAGTATTGCATCTAGTATAGTAGAGCATTGTAGAGCGCTTAGTGGCGGCACAGGCTAGTATTGCATCTAGTATAGTAGAGCATTGTAGAGCGCTTAGTGGCGGCACAGGCTAGTATTGCATCTAGTATAGTAGAGCATTGTAGAGCGCTTAGTGGCGGCACAGGCTAGTATTGCATCTAGTATAGTAGAGCATCGTAGAGCGCTTAGTGGCGGCACAGGCTAGTATTGCATCTAGTATAGTAGAGCATTGTAGAGCGCTTAGTGGCGGCACAGGCTAGTATTGCATCTAGTATAGTAGAGCATTGTAGAGCGCTTAGTGGCGGCACAGGCTAGTATTGCATCTAGTATAGTAGAGCATCGTAGAGCGCTTAGTGGCGGCACAGGCTAGTATTGCATCTAGTATAGTAGAGCATTGTAGAGCGCTTAGTGGCGGCACAGGCTAGTATTGCATCTAGTATAGCAGAGCATTGTAGAGCGCTTAGTGGCGGCACAGGCTAGTATTGCATCTAGTATAGTAGAGCGCTTAGTGGCGGCACAGGCTAGTATTGCATCTAGTATAGTAGAGCGCTTAGTGGCGGCACAGGCTAGTATTGCATCTAGTATAGTAGAGCGCTTAGTGGCGGCACAGGCTAGTATTGCATCTAGTATAGCAGAGCATTGTAGAGCGCTTAGTGGCGGCACAGGCTAGTATTGCATCTAGTATAGTAGAGCGCTTAGTGGCGGCACAGGCTAGTATTGCATCTAGTATAGTAGAGCATTGTAGAGCGCTTAGTGGCGGCACAGGCTAGTATTGCATCTAGTATAGCAGAGCATTGTAGAGCGCTTAGTGGCGGCACAGGCTAGTATTGCATCTAGTATAGTAGAGCGCTTAGTGGCGGCACAGGCTAGTATTGCATCTAGTATAGTAGAGCGCTTAGTGGCGGCACAGGCTAGTATTGCATCTAGTATAGTAGAGCGCTTAGTGGCGGCACAGGCTAGTATTGCATCTAGTATAGTCGAGCATTGTAGAGCGCTTAGTGGCGGCACAGGCTAGGTACTGGTAGTACTGTTGAAGCAGTACCGTGGCCACTGGCTGCTGGCTGGTTGCGCAATTACGGCCCGAACGGAGACATTATTTACTCGAATGTGGCGGGAACGTCAGTTATGAGTTCTGATGGTTCATATTGAACAGATAATGGTTCCTGTTATTAAAAATCAGAATAGGCTTTTCATAGAATTGCTGAGGCTTACATGATCGATGTGAGTGATCAACTAGTTAGCTGTAACCTTTGGATGTCATGTCGGTTCAGACCGTACTCATTGAAGAACGGCATCACACGATCATTTGCACTGTGATTTAAAATGGCGGTCTTTGTGGAAGTACCAGTTGAGACACAGACACAGATAATTTTCTAGAATTTACACCACTCAGCCTAAACGGTAATGAATAGTGAGGTTACGTACTAACAAAGAGAATCACTAAAATCCGGTGGTTGAAAGAGCTTAGCACAATCCGTTGTCATGCGACACAAAGTACCTACTCACTGATGATCAGGTATTTAGTAGCGCTGATAAAAAACTATGTCCACGCTATACTATAACAACAAGACAAATTCTATGTAACTACCACTTATCTAAATGAACGGTCGTAGCGAGAACAGATGATACCTACCAAACGCACAATACCCCAACCCGGTATACAACATCAAAATGCTTTGTAATAATTTTGAATAACGTCACCCTTTGCGCCAGTTATAGCGATGGAGTGGCGCTCCGTGCCGAATTGTCACAATTTATGCAACTACAACTTACTCCCCCATGATTATCCTAACACATCAAATATCATAATTGAGAGGGCAAGGGAATTTGAATAAGTAATAACGATATATCTCCAGCGGGATGAAAAATTGTTTCATTAGGTGATGAATAACCGAAATTCAGGTTGTAACTAATACTAGTAAAAGGTACTAAATTCCAGAATGCAGTGTTTTTAGAGGTAGTATTGGTTTAGCACCACTACGCAATTTATCCAGTTACCAAGTTGACGGAGCAACTGGTGAAAGCTATAGTACCCATTTTTGGGTCGAATTGGAAGTAAGCTAATTTTTCCACACCTGGTACTGTACATTGTATGCGCAATCGTTTATGGTACCTAACTGCAGAGGGATAAAGATTCGTTGTGCGTACTGTACCTACCTAATTATATCTAGGTACATAAAATGCGATAATTCGATTGCAAAGACCCACCAATAGTATAGCATAACACTAATAGTATAGTAACATTATATTAATTTAATAATTATTCGTGTAATTGGTCTTGCCGCTCTAGTTATTTAATATGCATAAAAAAAATAGCAAAATATATTGCAGCGAAGACGAGTCAGTAAAGTAGCAAAATGTAGGTAACCTCTACGACACCGAGGCGTAGACGACGTCCTACGACGTAGAACTACGTAGACGTAAATGTACCTACTTATCGAAGTTATATTTTTGTCTTATAAGAAGTACTCTTGAAATAGATTCGATATATTTGATTGTATATTATTGTATAATTGAGAATGCTGTTATTGTGTTCAAAAGAGCCGAAACTCGCGCATCATTCTGGAAACTGCCAATAACAATACTATATTAAACTTAAATTGATTCTTAACCCCACGTTACCCTCAAGGAATAACCAATGGAAACTTTTCCATTGTATTGTTTATCAAAAAGAGGGATGAAATAAAATTTCGGCTGCTCATCTCATCTTATACAAGCACGACTGATCTTCGCTCCCCTTCAAGTTTTTTACCCTAATGATGGGGTTTTCCAACCCATTGTTTGTGCGGCAGAGAGTGCAAGTGATATAGATCGCAGCAGGATAAACATTAGCTTTATGGGTTTTTTCATGGCAATAAATTTCGCCGTATTGTACTTTGGAAAATAGCCGTATGTTGGAAAAGCGATCTCCGATGATTGTAATAATTCCTCCACATTTTTTTAATCTACTCCTAGTAAGAAGTACGTCAAAAGAGGAATTTTCAATACTCAATATTTTATTGTGTTTATTGCATTTACTTTTAGTATCAAAAAATTATCACCATTAGAGTTATTTTAGTTTCGGACTATAGGCATCTCTATAGTATATTTTTAACGGTGGTAAACACATTGGTTTACAACTCTCTTATAATAAAACCCTTAGGAAATAAAATCAACTTTCTTGATTAGAGATAGAACCCGTAAGAACGAATTAATCAGTTAGCAACTTCTACCAATTTGAAAAGATATATTATAGGATAATGCATTTATTATGTACAGGACGAATACCACGTGCGAACGGACCACCCTCCAATGTTGGATGATTCCACCCCCGGGACCGACATTCTGACTCCAAAAGAAGTAAAGTGCACACTGGAAGAACCGTCAAAATGTGTTAATTCAATAAAAACGATAATAAACGTCTTGTGCACTAGATTAGATAAGTGCAATTTTCTCGCGTGACTAAGCCTAAATAAATCATGACTGCTCTCCTCTATGCCATGGCTATCGGTAACACGATCAGTCATCCCCCACTGCTACACCGTAGCATGCTACGACGTAGGCAGTGGGGATTTCTGTAAAAAAAATTAAATCCCCACCATTATATTATGAAAAGACTATATGAATTCACATTTTATCATCTACTGATGGTGAGTGAGTACAGAGCTATTTCTCCATCTCATCATCACTCAACTCATCTTTTTTTTTTAGATAAACAGAAACTACTTCTAAAGTGAACTGCAGGAAAGCAGCCCATAATAAAAACTTTTCACTCTCATAGTGATTTTAACAGTTTCTCAGTTTGTACAGTCAGCATCAAAAGTAGATCAATTTTTTGAATTTCAAAATTAAGTGTAGTGTAACGTTGTGCTAAACATCGTTCAAAAATAATCTAAATATAACTTTATAGAAAAAATTAAATAAAATATTAATTAAAGAATAAAAACTAAAACATAAACTACGTCTAAATAATTACAATTAAAACACTAAAATCTTAAAAACTAATATAAAATATACTAGGCAGAACCCTTAAACTATTAAAACTACTCCAAGAGCTTTCGTATTGCGTAACTAGGCAAAAGGAACTCCAAATACCTTAGCGCCTCACGCGTACTAACTATGCCTTAGGCTGTGGCGCTGCACTCATTTGCACGGCCTATTCCCTCGCTGGTCGCAGGCTGCAGCGGACCTCTCTACTAATAAGGACGCTCCTGCTTATTTTTTTTTCAAAAAACTACCTAAGTGTGCCAGGAATCCCGCTAGGGATTCTTCTACCACCTTCCACCATCATCCTCGTTACAAGCTGGGACAGCTGCTTCTTCCACGGCTGGATGATTGGTGCTGGAAGCCTACTGGCAACATCGCTTACCCATACATTCATCTACGCGCGGATGCGCGAAGGTGCTTCCTCAAGCTGGAACTGCTGGACTTGCCGCTGCCTACTCTGTGTGACATTAGGACAAGGCCAGTGACGTTTTCAATCTGCCATACTAAGTGTGCGGCTGTGCAATATTTTATGGACAAGTAAAGCTGTGGTCTGTGAAAAGCTAGTTTCATTCCACATCCTTACAGGACCCCGTCTACCCCTAAATCTGTCTGCGGCGCAAACGCCGCAGTGGCGCCCATTTTCAATTTAACGTGGTTAATTGCACAGCCTAGCACTTAATTTGTTAAAACTAATAATTTTCAGCTAGTCGTGAAAAATCTAAGAACGTGTAAGCGAAGCGGTGAAATATTATCAACACAGCGAACTGGTAGGTACGTACGTTCACTCATATTATGTGCTATCACTGTGATCAATCAATCTAGTTTGTGTAAACTGTAACGTATTTTAGGATTAAACTAATTTTGAATCAGATATTACTGTTAATTAAAGCTAGGAACAAAATTTTTCTAAAAGATTTCACGCTACCCTCATATTAGGTACGTAACAGTTCGCATTGGTCTTATCGTTGATTTTGCACGTATTTTCATCAAAACTATTAAAATAAATGAATCTAATCACCAATTCGTAGTAGGTTATTTAATCAATTGTAACAGACAGCTATTTAATTTTGTCTTTAGCGCTCGGCAGTTGTATGCAGCTAGCCGTAAACAGGTGGTATACTTAGGTGCAATTAATTTACTACGTTGTGATTTGCTACTATTATTAATTACTATTTTGTTATATTTACTGTGTTCTTGCTACATTTATCATAATGGGAACTCACCCTATAAAATTCCTATTGCTAAATAAAAATGAGTTGTCTTATGAGGTCCTTATCAGAGGCGAGGAACCAGCTGCTACCGTTCTAAAACTAAGAAATCAAATAAATAAACTAACTATCACGATTCCGTCTGAGGATATTCAGGAATCAGGCATCGAGTCTGAGGCTGACTTGGCAGGCGTTACACTATCTATAAAAGAACTAATTACTAGAATAAAATCTCTCCACGAAAAATATGATCTAAGTCTTTTTGAACGTACTAGAGCGTTAGCACATCATATTTATTATCGGTTAAGTCGAATAGATAAAACTAACGTTGTAGAAAAACAGGAAAAATTGCAAAAAGAATTTAATTCTCAATACGCGCTGTTAGCTAAGCTTACTCCAGCTAGTTCGTCACTATCATCTACTGAACAGTCGAGTTCTGGTCAATCGTTATCTATTAGTGTACCCGTAAATGATACCTATAAATGCGAACGTAATCATATTAATGATCTACAAAAGTTGAAGTTTAATGGAAAGTCGTGTGTGAGAGTGTTTATACAGAGAGTGAATGAGTTTTGCACGTCTAGATGTATCTCGCATTCTAAATTGTTGACGTATGCAACTGAGATTTTCACAGGTCAAGCGTTACACTGGTACCGTAGCGTAAAGAGTGAAGTAGGTAGCTGGCAGGATCTCACTAAATTGCTGATAGCTGATTTTGGTCAATTTGATTACGACTATAGACTAATATCTGAGATTCGTAGCCGTACTCAGGGTGACTCAGAAAATATAATAGTATACCTAGCTATTATGTCGGAACTTTTTTCTAGGTTGACTAAACCCGTGTCTGAGGAAGAGAAATTAGAGATATTGCTACACAATATTAGGCCGTGTTATGCGACTATCTTAGTATCGCATGGTGATAGCATTACTTCCATCGAAACTCTTCGGTCGCTGTGCCGTAACTACGAACGAATACAGGCATTGTCTTCACAATTCCGTGAACCTCCTAGGGTCACTACAGAAACCTTGGCTCCTGATCTAGCTTTTACTAAAACACAGGAAACTTCGAACTCAAAACCCTACTATTATAATAAAAATACTAATGCTAATTATAACAGTGCTAATAATTCGAAACCGTACTACAATAAATCTACAAATGTTCAAACCGCTACCGGCCAGACGAGCGCTGCGCGCACTACCGTAGCTGCTATCAATGCAAGCTCGCAGGGTCATAAAAAACTCTATTGTCCTCGATGTCGTAATGACTCGCATAATTTACGCCAGTGTAAACAAGAACATTTTCTAATATGTTTCAAATGCGGAAAGAAGGATACTAAATATCCTGATTGTACTAACTGCAATTCCACTACTAAAGGTTCAAATCCAAAAAACTAAATAGCTTAGATTGCTGCAGTACGAGTTCTATCACTGCTGTTCACGCTAAAACTAGTAAAAAGGAGTGGATGGAGTGGCTACAATTTGTAAAAATATTTTCATCTAGTTACTCTATTGCATCAATCTTAACTTCTAAACCCACTAATGATGTACGTCCGTATGTTACAGTTAAAGTAGGAAATCTATCTATTTGTGGTTTACTCGACTCAGGATCTGCTGTCTCCATTCTAGGAAACAATGCACACTTACATATTCTAGCGTTGGGTCACACCCTAGTGAATGAAACTACTCTAAAATCATTTACAGCTGCCGGTGGTCAGTCCTTATCTGCCATTGGATACATAAACCTACCAGTAAATTTTGAAAATAACTTTCACATAATTAGAGCTTATGTAATACCTGAGGTAACATCTTCGTTGATATTAGGTGTCGATTTCTGGGAAAAATTTGAGCTATGTCCTAGATTTTTACAATCTATAACGCTATCTAACAAAGATATGAATAGTATCGCTGAGGTCAATAATTCTACTAGTACACTACAATCTTACGATGAATTGAATGAGTCTGAACGCATTACTGCTGACAATGTGGTAGAACAATTTAAATTTATTTCTTCTACAAAGTGTGGATTAGGTCGTACTCATCTTGTGGAACACTGCATTGACACAGGTACTTCTGCCCCTATCAGGCAGCGTTACTACCGACTCTCACCAGAAAAACAACGCATATTAGGAAGTGAACTAGATGAAATGCTTCGCTTAGGTGTTGTCGAGGCCTGCGAAAGTCCTTGGTCTTCTCCTGTTTTACTTACTCCTAAAAAAGATGGTTCGTTACGATTCTGTCTAGATAGTCGTAAATTGAACACAGTAACTAAAAAAGATGCTTATAAATTGCCTTACATCTCAGAAATATTAGATAATCTAAAAAATGCTCGTTACCTATCTAGTATCGATCTTTCTCGCGCATACTGGCAACTACCTATCGCCGAGCAGGATCGAGACAAAACTGCATTCTACATACCTAATCGAGGTACATATCGTTTCGTTACCGTTCCGTTTGGTTTAACTAATGGCCCGGCTACACAACAACGGTTAATGGATTTATTATTCTATGGACCTGAGTTTGAGAACTCTGTCTTTGTCTTTATTGACGATATAATAATCGCTTCTGCTGATTTCCAAACTCATATTGCACTTTTACTAAAGGTTCATAAGAAGCTAGAAATGGCTAATCTAACTATTAACTATGAAAAATCTAAATTCTTCAGAAATGAACTAAAGTATCTTGGTTTTGTGGTCAACTCTAAAGGTCTCCACGTTGATCCTGGGAAGGTCGAGGCTATCCTTAATTTTCCTATACCTACTAATAAGAAAGAGGTAAAAAGATTTCTTGGTACCGCTTCGTGGTATCGGAGGTTTGTACCAAACTTTAGCGCCATTGCTGCCCCCCTAAATAGCTTAACTTCTACTAGTAAAAATGCTAAGTCATTCTTATGGACTAAAGAAGCCGATGATGCTTTCTCTAAATTAAAGGATTGTCTGGTCTCTGCTCCGATTCTTTCGTGTCCTAATTTTGATTTACCTTTTGAGATTCATACTGACGCCAGTGATTATGGAGTCGGTGGCGTACTTACACAAATTATTAATGGTGTGGAACATCCTATCGCTTATATGAGCAAATCTCTTACTGCTCAAGAGAGAAACTACAGTATCACCGAGAGAGAAGCACTAGCTGTACTCGTAGCTCTTGAACACTGGAGGTGTTACATTGATAATGGTCGTAAATTTATTGTCTATACAGATCACTCTGCACTAAAATGGTTCTTAAATCTAAATAATCCGACAGGTCGTCTCGCTCGCTGGGGTGTGCGATTATCTGCATTTAACTTCGAAATGAAGCACCGTCGTGGCTCAGACAATGTAATACCGGACGCACTATCGCGTGCTTGTCCTATCACTGCTATTGATACTTCTCCTAAAACTACCAATACTAAAGATGAGTGGTATCTAAACATATTCCATGGTTGTCAAAATTCTGCAGTTTCATTTCCTAACTATATTATAAAAAATGATAAGCTATACCGTTTTATGAAGGGTAAATGTTCACTAACTAAAGAATTTGAATGGAAGGAAGTTGTGCCTATTGAGGTTAGAGAAGCTATTATTCTAGAAAATCATGCTGAACCTATAGCAGGTCACCTAGGTATCTTTAAGACATACAAACGTCTTACTCTAAAATACTACTGGCCTGGGATGCATGCTGACGTGGTCAAAGTAGTTACTTCTTGTGACAGTTGCATCGCTCATAAGCATCAGAACCATGCTACCTTAGGTGAAATGGGCCGACCTAAATCGTGTTCTAGACCATTTCAAGTACTCAGTATTGACCTAGTTGGACCCCTACCTGTGTCCAGAAAACAGAATACTTTCTTGTTAGTAATAACCTGTTGTTTCAGTAAATATTGTCTTTTGTTTCCAATTAAACGTGCTACCGCGGAAATAGTAACTAAAATTCTAGAAGAAAACGTATTTTTAATTCACGGTGTTCCCGAAACTATCATATTAGACAATGGAAAACAGTTTGTTAGTGCTACCTTAAAACAAATGCTATCTAAATATAATGTCCCTCACCTACATTTTACTCCTAAATACACGCCTCACGTAAATACAGTAGAAAGATACAATAAAACTATCATGACTGCAGTATCTACATTTATAACTACTGATCATCGCATCTGGGATACTCTAATACCTAAAATACAATTTGCTGTTAATAACTCTGTGAACGAAGTAACGGGTTACACGCCCTCATTTTTGGTTTATGGTCGGGAGTTGGTCACTTGTGGTTCACACTACACAAATACTGAACCCGATAACGTGGCGGACCTTATCTTCCAACCACGTGATCAATATGCCGAGAATCTAGGTATTCTTTCGTCTATATTTAACAAAGTACAGTTAGCACTATTACAAGCGCACAGTAGAAACTCGAATTCCTATAACTTGCGTAAAAAACCTATGGAATTCCAGATAGGTGAGGTCATATGGAGAAAAACATTTTTTCAAAGTGACAAAGATAAATACTTTAATAAAAAACTAGCTCCAAAGTATGTACAATGTAAGATTATTTCTAAAAAGTCTCCTCTTGTTTACGAGCTGAGCGACATGAGCGGTAACAATCTAGGCTCATGGCACATAAAAGATTTTAAGTTAACAAACTACAAAGACTAAAACTAATATTTAAATTATTATACAGTAAGTATTTGTATATAATTTATTATGTATCGTGTATATCTACCTAGTATGTAGTCACATTCTCTAATAAATGGATAAGTACGATAGGTTTAGGTACTTGTTTATTAGAATAATTATTTTATTCTCACAGCTGATTCAAGCTATGCTAATTACCTACCTACTGTTATTTCTACTATAACCAGTCGTGCGTGTAGGCATAAACTGGAACGCGCTATTGTTCCAATGCTCACCGTAAGGGTAGGTATTTAAGATTATCTGTGCTATAGTATCTCTCTAACCTAATGATTTTTATGCTGTGTTAAAATCTATTAGGTAGGTACTATATCTAGATAACGCTGTATCTATAAGAATTTAAGTTTAAGTTCTATCTGTATAACTTAGTTCGGATGTCTTTAAGAGTCATAAAATTAGCTATCTAGCAAACTATACTTCAGTACCTATGCTCATATATAATTAAACTACCAGCTACCTATTGTGAGTTGTCGTCGTGCTAAAACGATAAACTTCGGCTAGACTGTTTTGAGTTAATCTTGTTACTAATGCAAGTATACTCTGTGTGTAAGGGTCTGAAGAACGCTAGAGTTATAAAGACAAGATGGATGGATTAATGAAAAGAGGAAGTATGAACGAATATGAATGAGATGTATGAAAGTAGGACAGTACTATGAACTATAGGTAGTGAGTCGGATTTTTGTATAGGAAAAATCCTACGCTTTTTGGCGGGGTACTGTAACGTTGTGCTAAACATCGTTCAAAAATAATCTAAATATAACTTTATAGAAAAAATTAAATAAAATATTAATTAAAGAATAAAAACTAAAACATAAACTACGTCTAAATAATTACAATTAAAACACTAAAATCTTAAAAACTAATATAAAATATACTAGGCAGAACCCTTAAACTATTAAAACTACTCCAAGAGCTTTCGTATTGCGTAACTAGGCAAAAGGAACTCCAAATACCTTAGCGCCTCACGCGTACTAACTATGCCTTAGGCTGTGGCGCTGCACTCATTTGCACGGCCTATTCCCTCGCTGGTCGCAGGCTGCAGCGGACCTCTCTACTAATAAGGACGCTCCTGCTTATTTTTTTTTCAAAAAACTACCTAAGTGTGCCAGGAATCCCGCTAGGGATTCTTCTACCACCTTCCACCATCATCCTCGTTACAAGCTGGGACAGCTGCTTCTTCCACGGCTGGATGATTGGTGCTGGAAGCCTACTGGCAACATCGCTTACCCATACATTCATCTACGCGCGGATGCGCGAAGGTGCTTCCTCAAGCTGGAACTGCTGGACTTGCCGCTGCCTACTCTGTGTGACATTAGGACAAGGCCAGTGACGTTTTCAATCTGCCATACTAAGTGTGCGGCTGTGCAATATTTTATGGACAAGTAAAGCTGTGGTCTGTGAAAAGCTAGTTTCATTCCACATCCTTACAGGACCCCGTCTACCCCTAAATCTGTCTGCGGCGCAAACGCCGCAGTAGGTATCTACTTAAGTATTTTTAACCGACTTCAAATAAGGAGGAGGCTCTCAATTCAGTTGTATGTTTTTTTTTAAGTGTCTTAACACAGAACTCCGTCATTTATGAACCGATTTAAAAAATTCTTTTTTTATCTGAAAAGATGTACTTCCAGATTGGTCCCATTCAATTTTCATCAAAATCGGTTTATTCGTTTGGCTTATAAATAAAAATAACTGAAAAAAAAATATGCCATCCACGTGCACGTAAAATTGCGTATTTTGCTTTTCTGTGACTTTTTAGTGATGTTTACGGTTACTGCCATCATCATTATTTCATTGTCATTTATTTATTATGTGAAGATGAAGCCGGTAGTCGAATTGAAGTCGGTTTTTCTAGTCTTTTAAACTTATTTATTTAATTATAAATTCGTTTGGCTTTCATTATAATGTCTTACCTAAATACAATTTTTAGAATAAACTTTTTACATCATACTTAATCAAAGTTAGAAAAGGAAAAACAAGTTTCTAGTTTTCAGTCATAAAACATTCTTGAAACTTGGTCTCTTCATCTTTTACAAATGATGCTGACTGTACAAAGCTCGTAGCACTACCGTAAAACCGCCTAGTATAGTTAGCTTAGTGAATTCATTTCCAGTTGGTTTACATCATCGGTTTACTTTACATCCACGTTTATTTGCGTACAGGGTAGATGACTTACTTGAACCTCATTAATTTTTCATCTTTTCACGCGTCTCACTCAATAGAAGCCGGCAGGAAAGTGTTCGCAGACTTTCATGAGTTTATCACGTCCAAGGGATTCATTTCAAATACATTAAATTATGGTACAGGAATTTGTAAGCAAAAGAGAAGCTGCTTAGGTATTTTGATATTTTTATAAATAACTAGGTACCTAGTACTTGCACGCGGCTTGTCTCGATGAAATCAAGTTCAAGTCAAAAAAAATTTTAAACAAAAATAGTATTACCAGCATAAGCACATATCTGCACTTGTATTATTTATTATTATTTTTGTTCAGATTTTCATCAACTCGACACGCTAGAGTCGGGAAATAAATTATTATTTTATTATTATGCCGTAGTAATTAAATTATTAATTACTACGGCATACGGTATCACTAGTATTATGTTATCTATGCCTAGATACACATACAAGACGTTAAACAAGACGTTATTACATTATTGCATAATTTACCTGATTCACCAACGAACTTTTTAGGTGTCCAGGTTTAGCGTAAATCGGTAATATATTTAGGGAATAACTGACACTTATTATATTTAAGTTTATTTACCTAAGTCAATCGTTTTATTCGTAACCGTCCACTCAAAACCATTAATATTTAGGTAACGTATCGATTGCCTACACGCATCTGTTCAAAAGAGATAAAACACGCGTGGGAGGTACAATAATGCAGTCGTCTCATCCCTCGGGCGTTATTAGGGACTGCAAATAACGTTTGAAATTCCTTAGGGATCACGTGTGGGGTGTGGATTGTAAGCACCTACAGTGCCAACAGAAATAGCTGAGCAACTCAGGAGAACCTAGGCCTAATCATCGGCGCAATTGAACAAAAACTTGCACTTCTAATAAACAGTGTGTTTCATGCTCGAATCTAATGTCATCTGAAACCCGTTTACATCCTATTTCGAAATACTGTGGGAAACGTATTTTTGGATGAAAATAGTCAAAAGTAGGGGCATATCCCTATTTCTATTATCACTTCGTATAATGTGCTTGTAATGTACCACCCCAGTCATAAAATATTACTGTTTATTCTGTTGCATTTTTATGAAGCACTAAAAATGTTGCCCTATAATTTTAGCGCTGTCGAAATAGGTTAGTTATGAAAAATGCGACAACATCGACACCATTATCATAAGACCCTACGTAAGTGACTCAGCTCTTTATAAAATAGCCTGTGCCTATTTGAAATGAAAACTAGTCATGTGAAAACGCTTTCATTGCTTTTTACGCGTTGCTAGAGTAGAGGCAATTCTGGCGTTGGCTGTGGTGTTTTGTTAAGCATTGAGCCCCCTGAGGGTCCACTCTTTATTGATAAAGCTTTAAGATGTAAGCTTTTGTGGATGCGATAATAGCTAGGTACCTATACCCATCAGTCTACTCTTACCTAAATTGGTTTCAAAACACAATTTAAAAAATATCGACGTTACATGGAGTTTAATTAATACTAGCATGTATAGAACTTGTGTATGTCTGTCTACCAAACGTAAACTCATCATAAATATTGAAACTACTTCAATGGCATCAAGATTTGCCTACTCTCAACATTTCTTAAATGCATCAAAAAAGGATAAAAAAGATTTTTGACTCTTTATGTAGAGGTACCTAGATGATATATAACTAATAGGAAATCAATGCCGTAGCTACCGGAAACCAATCACTTAGTACAAGAAGGATAAAGGATAATAACCTAGGAAGGTTCGAAAAGAAAATAAATGTAGATAATGCAGTCAGATAGGGGGTACGTCCCTAATTTACTGAAAAGGTACAGTGATCAACCATAATGAAAAACCGAACAGAGATATACCTACCTAGTCTATACTACAACGGGCTACACTCACTTCGCCAGTTACATTTCAGCACAATAAAACATGCAACGACTCTCTTAAAAATCTAGAAATCACAGCAAAAACTTCAAGGAATTATACTTACCAGCGGCTTCACGCAAATGGAAAAGCGGAAAAGCCTAGTTTGAAGACATAAATCAGAATTAGATAACAATCATAGCGCTGTGTTTCCTACTCTTCAAACTGTTTTACGATGCCGAGCCGCTTGCGATTCGGGCATTTCTTGAATAAATTATTAGGTACTTTATCAGTTTATCACTCAGTAAAGTTCAGTTCCGGGTTATAGTTAAGCCGAATTAACCTACCTTATAATTACGTTGCGCCACGCAAACTTTGTTGCTGTGTCACAGAAGATTACTAAACGTTTAACGGAAGATAAATGCAGACTTATCTTTAGACTGTGATAAAACAATACACACATACAGTATAGTATGGCTGAGTTTACGTATGGTAATCATTTGTTTTATAACGTCTTGTTTATTACTATTAGTTGTGTAAGGTCGTCTCTGTGTAACTCTCTAATTATAAAACATGAAGTGGAGATCAGTTTTATGTTGTTCGACCCAGAAAGGCTCCAGTTTCAGTAATGCGTAAGTATTTTTTATAAGTACCTATTGATTCTTCTCATTGAATATTAAAAAGCCCAGGCCCGTCAACTAGACAATTATTTATTATTGAATTACAGTTAAATGTGTAGGATAAATGATCAATAAGGGTAACAACAAAAACCTTCGATATCCAGTTTTTTATACTAAGGGCGCATGTCTGTGAAAATCGTAACGACTTTGTTGCTGTTTAATCGTAAATACCTACAAGTAACAAAGCCAAAATAAAATAGTTACAGAAAATTCATTATAGTACCGAGATTTGTACTTATCTAGAATCACGACAGAAAAATATTTTCTTGATAAAAAAAATTTCAAAGTTACCTCTAACCTTCTGAGTTTGAGTCTGGATTTCGAAGATAGTGCTAATTATTGGGTTGAAAATTAGATAAATCTAAGTACCAACAATAGCCTGAGCGATGTCCTTATCTCATTTTTCAAAATTATCTTTAGTTTACAAGATATCATAAAAAAACTGCTAAGTCGCACATTTTTAATGTCGCGGTGGTCGCAAGCGCCACGGCAAAGCCCGTAGCGGCTTCGAACCTTGTTCCGACGGTCTTATGACCGTAGTTTCAAATCTTAGGCACTGAGATGATAATTCTTAAAATAACGCACCCTTAATAGAACAGTAGGTACATTGACCCACAGCCTGTACAAAGTTTCAAATCGTGGTTAACCATCGACTGTTGAACTCGAGAGGAAGTCAATGGTTTATTTCGTAATTTTCATGGCTAAAATTACGTTAGCTTTATTAAATATATTCGACTTTATGAAGGGAATTTAACAAGGTTCGAATCACGAGTGGGTTGTTGTTTAAAAAGTACACAAAATTGCCTTTTATTTTTATAACTTAGTCCTAGAAATATGTCCGTAGTGGCGAAGGGAAAAACCTATAGGTAGCATTTATGATCATGTTATATGATGAATATTACTTCTATTTAAAAGTAGGTACCCTTTTATTGTACCTATATAGGTACCTACCTACTATTTAACTTACACCTACGAAAGTTCATTTTGCGGTAGTTTTTTTTTACATTAGTTTTCTATCATTGCCGTGGTTCTATTAGGTATGCTCTGTCTAGAGGTGATCTTGAAGGTGACCGGTTATTTATGTAGGTCTCATATAGGTAGGTATACCTTTATTGCACCATGTTTGTCTACCCGTGACGCACATACCCATGCTGGCACTAGGTTAATTGTAATTATTGTCATCACATTACACTGCATCACACAACCGTCAACAAAAGCCAAACAGTAGGTATGGCAACAATCCAAGAAAGCCGTTGGTTGTCATGGAGCGCTAGATAACAGTAAACATAAATAAAGTAGAGTTGCACGTATTTTACGACGCATCAGAACTTATTCCAACCTTTTCATAATTATCACAGAAGCGGTCACGATGTCTCTACCTCTAGTGAGAATAGCACAAGGCACTCTACAAGGAGCAAACTGCGAGGAAATTGAAAAGTACATCGCATTCAAAGGAATTCCTTACGCGACGCCACCGTTGGGGAAATTAAGATTCAAGGTGAGTGCCGAATAAAAATGTACTGATAGAGTTAGCTACTTAAATATTTTTTTATTCGTGAAGCATGCATAAGTGTATGTGCGACACATTAGAATTCAACGTTGGTATGCATGGTATTTGACTTGCAGAGTACAAAGGCGCTGGTTCGTAGAAGTCATCCTATTCCCGCTAATGTGTAAATGTAACCACCTACTGATGTTTGTCTATTGCGTACTTTCTTGTTGGAAGAATAACGCCCAACTTACATGATCATGTAAGTACTCGAGTTTGAATTAATTATTAGAATCCCTGTTTATGTTATAGGCACCGGAGCCGCCTGAACCATGGGAGGGCATCCGAGACGCGTCCAAGCATGGTCCCATTTGTCCGCAGTACAATGAGCGCATGGACCGCATAGAACCTGGCAGCGAAGACTGTCTCTACATGAATATCTACACCAAAACTATCGCACCATCTAAACCCCTTCCTGTAATGGTCTGGATTCACGGCGGAGGCTTCTACACGGGTTCCGGAAACTCGGATTTTTACGGACCAGATTTTATCGTAGCTCACGACGTAATACTCGTCACGTTCAACTATAGACTGGAGGTGTTAGGGTTCCTCTGTCTGGACAGTGAAGAAGTACCGGGCAATGCTGGGTTACGAGACCAGGTCATGGCACTTAAATGGGTTAAGAACAACATAGCAGCATTCGGAGGGGACCCTAATAATATCACAATCTTCGGGTGCAGCGCAGGAGCCGCCTCGACTTCGCATCATCTGGTATCGAAAATGAGCGAAGGCTTATTCCACAAGGCTATAAGTCAAAGTGGCGTGTGCCTCAACGAATGGGCTTATAGTATCTACGGCCGAGATAGAGCGTTTCAACTTGGAAAATTGCTCGGGAAAGAAACTGATAACCCACAAGAACTGCTGGAATTCCTAAGAGAAGTCCCAACGTCATCTCTAGTGAACATACAGTTACCTCCATTAGACAATAAGCACAAAGATATTACGGACAGTATAATGTTTGGACCAGTTATTGAAAACGCTGCTCTGAATATTGAAAAATTTATAAGTGAGCCACCGCCTGACTCTTTGAGAAAGGGTAATTTAACAAAAGTACCTGTCATATTAGGGTATGTTTCGGGAGAAGGAATTGAAATAGCTCGCAAACTTAAATATATTATTGATTTTGTGCACACAATGGGTAGCGTTGTGCCGAGAGAAATAAAGCTACAATCGCCTCCGGATCGGATAAAAAATGTGGATGAAAAAATAAGGGAATATTATTTTAGAAGCAAAAACATTACTATGGACTTGTTACAGGAATATGTAAATTTAGAAACGGATAAGTTGTTTGCCTTCAACATCGTCCGTTTCGGTTGTTACTTTAATGATCGTACTTCAATGCCGGTCTACTTGTATAAATTCATCGCTGAAACTGAAAGGAATTTCACTAAAGAACAGTACAAAATGGAAAATACAGACGGTGTTTGCCATTCAGATGAATTACCATACTTATTCAATGTTACAAACTTAGATATAGCTCTGACAGATAAATCCAGGAGCATCATCAAAAATGTAACGCGACTTTGGACCAACTTCGCTAAAACTGGGTAAGCATAACTCACAAGCATAACTAAGTATATCCGGGCAAGGAAATCCGTGCGGAACAATCTGCGAATTGTGATGTTAAAGTTTTCTGTATTACACTCTAAGAGTTAAATTGAACCCTTTGTTCGGTGTAGGACAGATTCTTAATTCGGCAGATTCGCTACTCGACAGATTCTGGATTCGTCAGATTCGTAATTCGTCAGATAGGTTACCGTGAATATCAAAACAAGGTCTAGATGGTTTTCCTATTTAGGGTTTACCACTTTTACCAGCTATGTTTAATATTTTTGAACTAAAATAAGATTTATTTATCTGGATCAGTTAAATAAATATAAATACAGATCAGTCGTTGAACCGTGAACGACTAGGTAACAGGTAAACAAATTAGTAAACACTAACCATCACCAAGTCAAATGTAGAGTCAGAACTTTAGTCCGGGATTAGGTATTCTGTGGTACGGTTTTCAAACGAGCGCTTCCACAATATGACGACGTAAGAAAATTTTAACTAGCTCCCGGTCTATCTTCCGACATAATAGAAATACTTGATTTTCTTCAATACCATATATCACGTTATTGTTTTTCAGAAATCCAACGCCAAATAACGATGTGGAAGAATGGAGGCCGTTTACAGCATCTGACAGGCACTGTTATATCATAGGAAACAACCTGAAATGTGATAAGAATGTCGATGAAGCGAATATTAAATTCTGGGAAGATATCTACGGTAAAATGTTCTAACCTAACAATAGGTAGCGTATGTACTAGGTACACGTGAGCAAAGTATTATTTTGTGATATAACAAATCAAAATGTAAAAATATTTTTATTGTATTTTATTTTTAGAATCTTTTGTTTATTATTTTACGTTACTTCTTCGATGAACGTCGAGAAACGTCTCGGGAGAATTAAAAAAGGTAGGATAAATACGTATCCCCGTGAAAATATTTTTTTTGTATTTATCTACTTATCCATTTTTATTTTATAATACATTCTAGCTTTGACTCAGTGTAGACTTTGTTCATAGAACTTGCAGTCCTCGTGATAAAAACCTATGTTTTTCTTTGTAAAACTCCATGGAGATCGGTTCAGCGCTCCGTGAACCGTGAAAATGAAAATGTAAGAAATAAAAATTCATATTACTCTAATAGGAAATTATTACGCATCCGTTCGTTCGTTATCTACCTACGCATTGAAAGGTAGACTAATTCAATAGGTGCCTTACATGTTACCTAGGCTCGAAATCGATAAATGGTACTAAGAGAGATAACGTCAATAAAATTAAAAGTACCTATCAGCGACGCCGCCTATGGATTATGTCCGAGATGTCACAATTTCCTCTAATGACATTTATCCAATGCTGGCGAGGCGGGCCAGCAAAATGCATCATATAAACATCAGACGACAATGCAATGAATGCATCATTCAGAGATTTTAAGTGGCTATTAGCTGATTTGTCGCTAATTCACAAACTGTGGTCAGTAAGTTATTCACGATCACAATGGTTATCCTGTTATCCACCGGAGCATGATCGAACTTTTACATAATTAAATAGCACTCAAACCGGCCGGCCGAAAAAGCTAATTATAAATAGCAGATACCGGATAATGATTTTATTGTTATCAATATTCAGTGCTGAAAATCGCAATGATTTAGATTAGACCTTTGGTCTGCAATAATAGCAATACTAAAATATTTAAGAAAATTCACTACAAACATCAATATAATTATGCTATTTCTGTCGTTTTAAAATAGGTACTATCGCAGAACTATTGGCACAGAATAAAGGGATTCATAATAAATCTAAAAATGCTTTTCATTTCCTAGTACTACCTAGTAAAATGCAAGGATTAAATGAAATGAAATATGTTTATGGAAATGTCACTTAATTATGTATATTTAAACATTGTTTGCACATATTCTTACAAAACTATAAATAGTAAGATTCTTACTGCGAAATACCTGCTTGGACCGTTTTTACATAATACATAAACAATATTCTAAGCTAGCATACACATAATAAAAAGGAGAGTAACCACACAACTTTAAAAACGGTCTAGCTAGGTGTATCAATCTTTTGCAGTACTTTATACTAAAATAATCCAAAGACTCGCGACACAAATATAATTAAAATATTAGTAAGGTTATTTTGAGTGTTACTTTATGAATTTTCCAAACCCTCGACATTTTGATTTATATACAGTGTCAATGGCCACTCCATACAGACTAGACACCGTATGGGAGATAATTTAGATGTTATTATACCCCAGCACATATATACTTTATGTATATGATATGACGTACATAATTCATTGTCAGCTCTTAGACTATTGGATAGCAAAATGAAAATATCTGATGTTGTTATAATGGTCTTTACCGAGGCAGTAAATTGCAATTGTCTGATATTGACAATAATAGAATTGTGATGGTGAACTAATGAACCAGAAAATTCATTTTAAAATAGAGATAGCAAATTAGTTACTGAAAACTGGTTTGTGATATCAGACCAGGAATTAAAACCTAATTAATAATAATTTTAGGTTACAGTACAGATAGATAGTAAATCACATCCAAGATTATGTGCGTGCGAAAAGATTTCATTCGAATTTGTAGTTTAATTAAACCTATTCTAGCCACGTTCACACGGCGCATCTTAAAATTTTCGTATTGCACTCATCCTTAGCACATGATGTCTAAACTATGAATGTTACATAAGTAGTAAGTTACCGTAAAAAACCGCACACCTCACTACTTCTTAACTTTAGGGCCTGTTTCACCATCTGAGGAACGCCCAATCCGTCAAATAAAAATGTACCTATCTTTGTCTTTGACAAGTCTAAAGTAGAGATGGAGATATTTATAAGAGACAGGTATCGTAATCATGAGATATTACGAGGAACATTTGGCTGTGAAAAAATGCAGTAGGGCATGTAGTTTAAGGAGATTAATTTCTACATAATTAAATTGATAAATACCTGAATATTTCATTTGGAATGGTAGAACCATTCTCGAAAGAAGGTTATGGTTAGTTTCGCTAGCCTAGAGTGTTCTGAAGGTTTCATTTGGTCTGTGTCGCGCGTCACTTAGGATTGAAGGCTCGAGGTCAGTAACGACCGGAGCGCGAATTGCGTGGCGGTTCACGACGACGCTCGCGCGACCGGGAGCGGCGACGGCGGTCGCGCGACCGACTACGCGACCTGCGTCCGCCGCCACCACCACCACCGCCTCCTCCGCCACCGCCACCACCACCGCCGCCGCCACCACCGCCGCCACCACCGCCGCCGCCGCCACCACCACCACCGCCGCCGCCGCCCTTGCCGCGACGAGAGTATAGATATCTGTAACCAAGTATAACCATATGTCAAGACTAGGTCAAGGTAACAATCAATCTACACTACACAGCTAAGTTAACTAACGCGACGACGCTGAGTCCGGGTGCGGCTCGCTTCAGTTATATCAAGTAGGTAACTGTGAATCGGTTTCAAGACTTCCAAGTATACCATGTGTTTTACTTGGAACGGTTGGTATTTGTAAGGTAAGCTAGGCATCTGATATTGTTTAACCATGCTCAAGTTTAAACCAAGACTACTAAAAGAGTTTGGATCACAGACTTGAACTATTTCAGTACACTTATCCTCCTAATCCTACTATCCTACTAATCCTACTAATATTATAAATGCGAAAGTTTAGATGTTTGGATGTTTGTGTTTCAATCACGTCAAAACCACTGAACCAACTTGGATGAAACTTGGCATATATATAGTTCGTAACCTGGATTGACATATAGGCTACTTTTTATCCCGAATAATTAACAGGATCTACAGGATAAAATGAACGAAAAGGATTAGCAGCGCCAATTGGCAAGAGGATTTCATTGTCAAGTCATGTCACGTCAGTTTGACAGGGCGTAGTACTACCTCTTTGGTCTAACAACTAGCGTTTGACATTCCAGTAGGTACGAGTTCGGTGTAATGAGGGGTAATGTCAAGTTTCTCAAAGAAGTATCCGCTCGGTACACGCACAGATAATATAATGTACACGGAAACTGTAGACGCGTACGAAGTCGCGGGTAACTGCTAGTTTAGAATAAATATATAAAACTAATCTTATAAAACTGGGAGACTTCTATGAATTTAAGTTTTATAGGCAACAATCTAGGCCATAGCTAGATGATGCCAGCATTACTTACAGATGTCAGTACAAATACTGCAGCCATAAGATTTTTTTAAAATAATGAGTAATTTGGCGTCTATTTCATGATTCATACCTTCTGAGTTCCCTTGAGATAGGTTTCAAGTGCATGAAGTTGCAGAAACCACTGCGGGTACACTCTCCCATCTCGTACTGGCGGCAGCATGCCTCACGGAAGTCTGTTACCGGAGACAACTCAGCATACACCGGCCGCCCTCCAAACCAACGGTTGTTTAAATCATTCACTGCCTTCTCGGCATCCTCTTCACGACGGAACTGGAAATAGAAATATTTTAGAACTGAAACTTTGAAATTTTTAAACTCTTAGTTCACATAATTATTAACCTGTGAAACATTAGAACTAGCTTTTGAAGCAAATCTTTGGAGCCTCTGAACCTTTAAGTTCAGAGGCTCCAAACACAACTGATAATTTTTATTTGACACACAGGATTTGCATACTATGTTAAAAAAAAACTAATATACAAAAACTCCATCAAATACTTACTTTGATATAAACATTGCCAACAAGATGGTCACCCAAGTTATCACAAACATTCATTTCCTCAATCTCCCCATATTTGTCCTCACATTCAACAAATACATCTTCAAAAAAATTGTCATAATGCTCCTGCATCTCTTCATCAGACACATTGGCAACAACCACTGAAACACAATAAAGACATTATTAAAACTATTTTTTGCCAGAACAGATAGGGGTTGATATTTTAAGCACAACTACATAAGAGCATGAATGAAAATAGGAGATAGCAAAGATAAATTTAAAACATAATTTATAACAAAAAATCAAAGATGCTGGAACATACATACATTGTTTGAGCCGAAGTTTTATACATAATAAGTAATAGCATAATAAGTACTCACAATGACTGCCATCAGCAGATTTAGCAGAGTTTTGAGGATTTACATACAAATTTTGCAGCAGCACAGTTTGTGAGAATGTGGGCTTGTTGTGGATGCGCGAACAACGATCCCCATGTCGACATGCTCCGATTTTAAAGTAAAATGAGCAATTTACTCTGAAAATGAATGAGTCAGATGCTATTACTTAAATGGGAACAATAAACAGGTGCAGCTTTGACTTTCTACTGATTGTTATTCAAATAAATAGATTCTACTGCCCCTCTAATACTGTGGAGACTGACCCTTCAAGAATCTAGACCAAATTGTATGGGAATGAATCTGTAATCTTCTTACTTTGAACTACTATGCTAGGAGGACTACTTATTTAACACTTATTTGATTTTGTCTAGAGGTGCAAGGGTAGGTAGGTACTTATGTAAAGCTTGGCTTGGTTAGTGATGAGCTGAGTTGGAACTTGGAACACAAACATAACCTCATTTAGACACAATTTGAATAATCATCAGAATTACGGTAATCAATGGTTTTTTTAGAAGAACAATAGAGTAAATACGTACTTGTCTTTTTCTGTACCAAAGATAGCAGCCAAATATTCTGCCATCGTAGAGAAACACTGCCAAAATGGTAAATGGCGGTTCCAGTTCCAGATGTGAAATTGTCCGATGAACTTGATCAAGTAGGTACTACAAAACCCTCTGATGATTATTTCAATGTTTCGCTCTCCATCAACAACATAATAAAATTTATATGCAATGCAAATGGAACTGAAAAGCTGAAAGAAAACTAAAAACCAGGACACTTTATTTCTTTTTTTTCGGCTTGGTTTGGTTGGCCGACTTGGCCGTTTTTTTTTTTTGCCGTTACGGCCAGGCTAAAGTCTTAAGACCATACCGACCGCCTCGTCTGCCGTTTTTTCCTTTTCATTGGCCGTTTTGTTTGGTGGTCGTGGTCGAGCGAGTCGAGTCTGGTTATTGTTATTGTATAACCATGGAATATACAGCTTGGGAAAACACAACCATGGAAAGCACGGCCAGGATTGCACAGCCCGGGAATTCATGTACATACCAAATAGAAATAAAATAGAAAAAAATAGTATTTGACACAATCATAATGCAAAACTTGCAAGCTATTGCGGGAGAAAAATTTTCTTTCGGCGCGCGGTGGTAATATTTAACCAGGTATTAAGCCTATTTGGTTCCTGCAGCGTCTGTTGGTGTCATTTCTATCTGTTGGGATTCTATCGGTCCATATTACTCTTATATCTGAGTCTTATATATATATATAAGCTTCAGTATTGTAGACGGAACTACGGAAGACGGAACTACTACGGAACAAAATATGGCTGCCTTCTTAGTTGTATTGACAGCAGATCTACCACAAACTTGGAACAAAACATGGCGGCGCTGGTCACGCAAACATAAAATCATGACGTCACAATAAAAATTTGAAGAGACAAAATATGCTCTATTTCTTTCAACACATTCAGTATTTGTTTGATTAAAAAGAAACAAAATAATATTTGACGGCTTTGTGTCGATTTAATTTGTATAGTAGAATGGGGCCTCTCCATGTTTATTTGATATATCAGTGTCCAAGTCAAATCATTTTCTTAGGTCACAGTGAAGTTGACTGTGACTTGACTTGACATTGATACAGCACACGAGCGAGCAGACTGCAGACAGAGCACACTCGCTCGCTCGCACACTCAGTCAGCAGCAGTGCACGCTCACTCACTCACTCAACTGGTGCGTTGCGTGTGCTTCTTTCATCATCACATCACGCTCTTGAATTCAATTCAATTATTTCCAATTCGACTAAATAACCTGACTTTATTATATAAATGTACTTTTATACAGTGTTTTTACCGAAAAGGCCTTCGACTAATAAATAAGTGTTGTTTTTATTGATTTTGTGGCAATTCAATTACATGTAACAATCACGAACTCTAACAATGTCTCATGATTATAATTCCACGCTGGATGAATTTTGCGGTTCAACATTTTGGGTAAGTGAATCAAATGTTTTAACTTACACAGTCGGATAGTACGTACCTAGCTAAAATGTTTGATTCTATCTTTTTTATCTAACTTGTGTCTGGGTAGGAGAGCTGACCTCCCCTCCTGCATTAGACCAGTTTTTTGAGCTAGAAATAAAGGTCATTATGTGAAACGAAGATGGTTATAAAAAACATTTTAAAAGTCAGGTTCTAAACCATTCTGTATAAAAATAAGACATCATCATCATCGTCGACCGCATCGTCACCTAGCCTAGCATCAGGTGAGATTGCGATCAAACGCTTGCTTATAAATATATTTTCAATTTTCATACTATATAAATGGAGATTCATTACCTACCATTGCATAATAAGATCAAACTACCCTATTTTATTTACTTAGGTCCCTGATGCGATTGGCGAACCTACTGATTCGCAAGTTACTAAGGCTTAGGTTTGATTTACACAAATTAAACTTTTTGTACCTACCTTTTATTCATATGTAAAAAATAAATAAGTAAAGTTTATTTTGTAGTATCTTTTGGGAATGTCCGCCGATAGCACTACATCACCTTGTTCCATCTCCTAATATTATTTATGTAATTATAGTGTGGTCTATAAAGATTTGTAAAATTGTAACGAAAGGGACTAACTCTAATTTAGCATTTTTAATTGACGTTATTTGTAACTGAAACTGCTTTGCAGCAATTTTAAAAAGATCTATAACTTAGTTGGATAAATAATTAGATATTTAGTCATATAAACAAATAAGAAAATTTCTAAGTAGGTAACCCCAAACCTAAATTGAAACAGTTTAAGAATAATCAAGATTATTATTTTGTACTTATGCCGCTGTTCACGTCTGTAAACGATGTCAAGGGCAAAGCCCTCCTCCATCAAAAGTTGAAGTGTAATTACTGCGCGCAGCATTCTTGAAATAGCTTATAATAAAAACGACCACAAAATTTTGCAGTGAAACTGCTTCATAAATTATTCATAAACACTAGATGAAACTAAAGTTATAGCTTATTCGCGGTGCTGCTGTTATCTTTTTATGTGTACCTATTATGTATAATACCAGTGCCTAATCCAAAAGGAAAGGAAAATGGATCTCCCACTACAAAATGGTTTCCTCTCTTTCACAGAATACTACTCTATCATGGCACACTACGAATCCAGAGTTGACAGAGTGCTTCCAAAAAACTGTCCTAGTATGGGTACCTTGCGCATATCTATGGCTGGCTGCGTTTCTTGATGCATACTACATACTGAACAGCAAAGAAAAGAACATACCATGGAACCCCCTGAACATCACCAAGTTAATAGTAACCTGCCTCTTAATAGTCCTGAAGTTTGTGGATCTGGGAGTGACAGTCCATAGGGCGTCGTCCGATGAAGACAATGTATTCAACGCAGATTACTTCAGCCCTATCTTAAAGATAGCAACATTTGTAAGTACCTAGCTAGGTATGCTTTGGTAAGATTCTAATGTCTAAAGCTTGGTCGCAAAACAAAAGTAATAACTTGCTTGGATTTGGGAAGATAGGTAGAATTCTGAATGACAAAGGAGATTTGAAATGACTCATTATAGGATACGAAAATAGTATTTCACCATATTGTGCATATCACAGCCAACTGGCTTTTTAATAATTATTAACTATAAGCCATCCTTAAAAAGACACAAAATAAAACAATGAAGTTTAGGCGTGGCAAGTTAATTAAACTATCCAACATTGTGTGAACATTTTAAACGGATTTACAAACCTGTCTATAGATAGCAATTTATCAAAATAGTCGATGAATATAATGATCAAAATGATTATGTTATTGTCCTTGAGTTTCTTCGAATTTGGGCATCCCTATTATGTTAGCGACCTCAAAAATCTCTTGATGATAGCCTACAAAAAAGTGATTACGTCAGTATCCGGAATTGGAGTTTTTAGTTACCTGAGTAAAATACCGACTACATTATCACTATACATAATTATAGCATCGGCTGTCTAACGGTAGCGACCCCGCCTTCCGATCTTAAGATCATGGGTTCAAATCCGCTCGTGCACCAATGGGGTTTTCTACTCGGAAAATTTTCTACAGTGCTCTCAAACGGTGAAGAAAAACATCGTGAGGAAACGCGCGGCTTAGTCAGCTCCACACGTATTGACCTTGTCTTTTCTGTGGATAAGGCCAACTAGGCTATGAAGATGTTATATGTTCTGGGCAGGCCTACTCGCATCTAAATAATGTCCCAGGCACTGCAGCGTCCCGTTCTTCGGGATATAGTTAAAAAGTGGCTTCTGACGCCATATTAAATCATGTAGAAGATGCAAAAGCCTGATTATACTACTGTTACCTACTATTTACCTACTACTCACAGCTCAGTCGGTAATAGCTCTGCCTTCCGTGTTATGGGTCGTGAGTTCGATCCCCATCAATAACAAACATTTGTATGTGGCAAACATAGATGTTTGTTGTGTCTGGGTGTTACTCAATGTATTTAAAAAAAAAGTACCTATATAAGTATTATATCAGCGATCTAATTCCCATATTACAAGCTTTGCTTAGTTTGGGACTAGAATGCGTTGTGTGAAAAGTCCACGAATACTTATTTATATTTATTTATTTATTTTATTTTACTGCATTTATTGTGTTATGGGTCTGTGTGTACATTGTTTTGTTACCTACCGTGCCTAAAATAAACTAATTTTATTTATTTAATTATAATAATTTAAACAGATTTCGTCAAAGCCAAATAAATAACATAGGTTTGTAGACACTATATACCTACTCTTACTAAAGCTTGTGTCGTCATTTGCTCTATTCATAGGTGCTATTGTTGTTATTTATCTACTCTATCAATAGGTACCAGCAGGTGGTAATAAGTTAGGACAAGACGAAGGCTCCTATATTTTATAGAGCTACGTATTTGACACAAAATACTTATAAGTTGTACCATGTGGTACGTACTACGTAGGTATCTGCACAGCAAAACGTGAATCCACTGCCCTATTCCGGTTTGAAAGTGGCTTTCTATCGTAACTACCTACGTATCACAATGTTGGCCGCTGTACTGCAGCCACGTGGTTAAATAGGTCATCTGCGGTCAAATCTTACCTTTGGATCATTGATTCTTCTATATTATTTTACGTTTGGATACACCTATGTAACTAACTGTCTTTAGATTAGTCTTTGGTTTCGTGAGGGTGTCGTCGATGTTCTAGCTTGAAAAGAAGATTATAAAATAACTTGTACTGTTTGTGTTTGTTCTATACGACATTTTTTTTGCAGGCTTTATCAGCAACACTGTTGTATTACAACAGAAAGTTCGGTATGAGAGCATCCGGGGTACTTTTCTTCTTCTGGATTCTTCTCATTATCGCCGGAGTGTCACAACTAAGATCAGAAATAGTGAAGCACACAAACCTACCAGATGATGAGAATGTTCAGTACAGCTTTGTCAGTTACATGGTGTACTATCCACTCATAATATTAATGTTCGTGCTGAATTGCTTCGCCGACCTACCGCCACGAGATACGCCATACAAATACGAAAAGGTATCATGACTAAACATTTTATTTGCTATAGGCATATCATCTTATCATTAATAATACTGTATGCACGAGTATGTACAAACTATACAATTCAGTAGGCATGCAATATTTACCATTACACACTCACAAACCTTCGAGTCTTGAAACATCACCTTTATTGAAACTTTTACCTGCAGCATGTGAGTGATTGAATAGAGAATTATCGTGTTCGGAGGCTTTTGAAAATAAACAAAACTTTTGTCCCTCAGAACCCATGCCCAGAAAGATCTTCAGGGTTTCCGAGCCGACTGACTTTCAGCTGGTTCGATCCACTCGCCCTAACAGGCTTCCGTCGAGGTTTAACCGAAAAGGATTTATGGTCACTGAACCCTCAAGATGCCTCGTTGGAAGTCGTCCAGCGATTCGATAAACTCTGGGAGCGATCTTTGCGAAAACGAGAATTGTAAGTAACCATCATCATAACACACTTTTCATACTGTACTGTACACGGTACAATCTGATGCTACCTGATGATTACTAAACCCGTAGTTCTCTACATTATAATGAATCTCTAAACATAAATATCCTATTGAACCTTGTCCAAACCAGCTATACAGAGCTGTCAACTTTTCTAGCTGCTTATTAGACCGGCAAATTGCAAAGGGGCATTGTGAAGTTGACAACAGTAGCAGTCCATTCATCCTCTACACAAATCTACCGAGACAATAGAAAACCAACTTATAAAAGTACATAACCTTCGTAGATAGTTGGGAGACAATAACCTCAGCTCTTACACAATCACATGTAATAAACAATGATGTAATGAGAGCATATGAATCGTCAATCGCCATTATTTCCTACAAATATGCGTAGGTATGTGCTATTATACAACGTGTAACATATTGACCCTATAAACGCTGTAGTTACACCCTGTAGATAAAGAAGTCGACATTGCGTCCCAAGTTGATTTCCAGTCTCAGTTTGTATACTTAGCGTTAATCGCTCGACGACTAATCAACCGAGACGCTACAGTATTTGCCAATTGTATTGTACAGTATTTGTTGACAATTGGCCGGCATTTTATAGTTCACGTACCCAAGCGAACTCTGAACTTTCTCAACAAAATGGAACTCCTACTCGAAGTCTCCCAGTTAAAATAGTGGAAAGTTGTGGCTATTTAAACTTGGATAAACTCAACTTTTTATTACCACACAGGTCAGAGACCTGATGCTAAAATTGTGTAAACGAGAAGATGCGGTTCGCATCCAGTTTTTAGAAAACAGGCTCATAAAACCTATACCTACTATTTTCTTATGTTAATGTTGCTTATTCTATGGTCACGATGATATTTACGGCCAACGTAGCCTGTGACAAACTTTTCTGGTTTTAAAATATAATAAATCATAATTAAGTTAAAAATATCATGATAGTAACTAAAAATACTAAACCATTTGTACACAGTTATACAGCGCAGTGCATCTAAAAAACCGGAGCGATGTTGACCAATACGTTGAATAGCGTTTCTGGCGCATTTGTATTGGTACAAACGTTGGTGCTTTAGGCTAAGCAAACTTGTCACGGCGCTTTTAAAAATCTTTGTGCGTAAACGTGGCAGAGCATAGGCCCTTGCTGTGTCCGTCCCAGCTCAGTTATTTCGTGGAATGATAACGGAACTTTGCGTTTTCGTCTCTCAGCACGCTCCGTTCCACTATTTTATGGCTGGATGATCAATAAAAATATCATTAATAAGAATACTATTTGGGTTAACATAATGTTTAGAAGGTTTATTATTATATAGCTGATTTAAATATTGGCCGTGAGGAACTTGTCACTAGAAACAAGTTTTAAGATGTTTCAAAGTAATTCTAGTTTTTTTTTTCCCCCCACATTATTCAATACTATTATTGCACAACTTTTAGTCATAAGTCTATTTTCTAATCTCTACCAAGAATAAGCGTTAAAATTTTTCGCTATCGATAAAACTGATGTTATATTTGATAGGATGACAGTGCGCAACTTGAACTACAGCGCAATCTACAACGGTGAATAAAATTGGGCATGTCCTTGAAACCAGACTTCGAGTTATGACCGAGACCCGCCAAATCAGAATCCGGTCTTATTAGTCCAAAACAAGATGATTTTACAAATAACTTCGGAAACGTTCACGGCTACGCTTGTATATAGTAGTTGACATACATGCATTACTACATGATGCGTTTCTAGGATTTTTGGTTCATGATATCAGTCACTTCCACTTTTTCTTTATCAGGTTCAACTGTAATATGATTGTTTGCTTCTTTTTTAGCAGTTCCATTCCAATAGGCTACGTTTAAAGTGATCATCGCCATTTGGATCGGTAAACTGATCATTAGAAACATTTCATAAGAGCTCATTTGTTTTTCGCAATAACTTCCGATCCTGCAAGGCTAGCATGATGCGCCCTAGACAACTATTTATCTACGGAAGAATAGACTAAAGCTAGCCCTGTCTCTGTTTTCGTCAAATAAAAGAAAGGGACGAAATATGATCTTCTCTTCTATAGAAAGAAACGTCGTTTTTGGTTGGAGTCCTTGAAGAGGTTTGAAAACTCCGTCACAAGTTGGTTGCTAACCTTTTTACTCAGTCCAGCTTCCCTGTTCTTATCCCACTTCAAGTGCAACATGTCTCTTTCCTTCACTCTCCTCTATCAGCTTTCGTCATATCGCTAGTTGCAATCACTCTTTTCTTACTCAGGACATCTTTACTCCTAGACTATCCACTTCACCATCTGTCATTCTTTTTAACCAATTTCAAAAAAAGGAGGAGGTTCTCAATTCGGTTGTAATTTTTTTAACGTGTGTTACCTCAAAACACCATCATTTATAAACCGATTTAAAAAAATTGTTTTTATCTGAAAGGATGTACTTCCAAGTTGGTCCCATTCAATTTTCATCAAAATCGGTTCATTAGTTTGGCTTATAAAAAAAAATAACTGAAAAAAATATGCCATCCACGTGCACGAAATTGCGTATTTTGCTTTTCTGTGACTTTTTAGTGATGATTACGGTCACTAGAACATTCCCAATGAACTGCCATCATCATCATCATCTGATGATGAAGCCGAATTGAAGTCGGTTTTTCTAGTATTTTAAACTTATAAATTATTATTATTAACCAGGTCCACCGGTACAAAAGCGACGTATCGTAAAACATCAGCGAGCGTCAATTTCAAGCCTGATGAAGAAAAGAAACCGGCTTCCATCCTCCCAGCATTATGCCTCGCTTTCGGAGGACAATTCGTCTTTGGATCCATATTGAAACTCATCAATGACTGCTTAATGTTTCTCTCGCCGCAACTGCTGAGGTGAGTTACAGTTTACAGTTTTTACAGTTACGATTTGCCAAGATTCGCCGACCGCATTGTATGAACTTATCTTATTTACCCTGTGATAGTGAGATAAGAAATGGCAATGACAGAAACGCTTGCCATTCTAGCGAAACAAATATTAAAGGCGTACCTTCATGAAATTTGCCAACCATTATTTAATTTGCACTTGCATTGCACTAGTATTTCACCACACTGTGTAAGAGAACCTTTTTGCGTAGAATCAGAATAACGTACACTCTTTACAGGTGTGGTTACAGATAATTACACATTTACACGCCAATTTATGGAACTACATAGATGAAACTTTGGCTTAGGTATTTCCGCACATACACATACATACTCGCACATCGCGCGCTAGCTATCTTTCTCACAGTTTGATGTGATCTAATGCTTTAATTTCAAACGGGGACGATAAACCTAAATGCGGGGGTCAATCGTATAAATTAATTGAAGAATTAATCTACGTTCTAGTTTATGCTAACAATGTATGCCCGATATATTCAGGCATGTTTCTGACTACCCTATCAGATAAGTATAGAATCAAGAATAGTATAGTAACTAGAATTTAGTCTGTTTACAGTATGGTCGGCTAGGCAATCGTGAAGTTAGCGTCGATGCGCAATGGAGCTTTTTAGAACAAAATTATGTTAGCACTAACTTCAAGATTGCCATGATCCGCCGACCGTATTGCCCTTCCTAATATTTAATGAACACCATTTTCAGGCTTCTCATAGGATTCGTGGAAGGTGATGAGCCAGATTGGAAAGGTTACATGTATGCCGTTGCTCTGATAGGTTGCGCCACGGTACAAACCATGCTACTAGCTCACTACTTCATGAGGATGTACCTAGTCGGCATGAGGATACGAACTGCCCTCACAAGCGCCATCTACAGGAAGTCTCTGAGAATGTCCAACTCTGCGAGAAAGGAATCTACGGTCGGCGAAATCGTAAACCTTATGTCAGTCGATGCTCACAGGTAACTTCCTACTTCTTATCTGTTATTTGGCCGTGTATTAAAATAGCTTACGTTAGTAAAATGTTATCTATACGGTAGTATTTCAGCACTGTTATTTGTTCTGTGATATAAGATACAAAGAATTGACGCGCCTTATTATCATGAAATACCTACACGTTTCAGGGCCCTAATTCCACTAATTTACTACGGTTGACGTTCAATTCAGTACCAACCAACTATAGATCGATCGTTACTGGATCAAAATAGCTTAAAAACAGATAAAAAAACTACGGGCTGCGTTTCAGTTGACAAGTTCGTTAGTGGAATTAGCCATAATTTACCTAACAATACTGAACAATTTACTTACTGAAAGAAAGAAAGAAAAAGCTTTATTTGACAACACATCGTAAAACAAACATAAAACAAAAGTACCTAAAACTATAATAATATGTTGCCAAAAAGGTGGCAGCTCAGCATAATACTGTACTGTAATACTGTAGTCATATATTTTAGGTTGGTCAGTCAGTGTGTTATTCGATAGCCGTATTTTTGCGCTAAGCCCATTATCTAGCGCTGATGTAATACATAATACTCATAGCTATGTTATGGTATGTAAGCTTGACTCACCTAACCGGTTTCCTAATAAGTATATGCCGGCCGGCCGCCGCTGCCGGCGCTTGATTTAGGTATTATTATTGTTGAATGAATGAGCGTGATCGACGCAGAATTATTCATGGCACTGAGAGTTTTTTAAATCGAATGCACAAATACAAACTACAGTTTGTATACAACGTGAATATCCGTCTTTTGTTACTGAAAGTAGGTCAACGTGACCTCCAATTTGCAGTCAACGGTAATTTTACGCAGATCGGATAAGCGGTTCAAACTTTTTTTTATACATCTAAATGATTGAACAAGTCGATGGCCCACCTCATCAGGTGGTTACTTATGCTCGTTCGTTCGTAAAAACTCAAGAAAACCCAAGTAGAATCATTATTCCATAGTTATTAAACATCATACGAAATGATGGGTATTTCTCGGTAGAAGCGTGTTCTCAAGTGCTCACAGTTCTGAGTACATCCGAGTAGTATTTATAAGTACTCATTATAGCTCGCCAAGCAAGACTTGAACCTTGCCCCGTGCAAGTTCAGGCGTCGACGCTAAATGCCAGCATCTAATCGCTTTTTACGGTCGCTATACAGTATATATATATGTATAACCTCATGAATTTAATAAATGAATCCATAATCCATCTATTATTAGACTTATAGTTAATTACATTAAAAGCTATTTTAGTATGGGGTACAATTTGTACTCCATACTAAAATAGCTATCATTTAGATGTTGGTCCGTGTCTATTGTACCGTACAATAGACACGGACCAACATCTAAATGATAGTAAACGATACAAAAAAGTTCTAGAATAAGTATTTCCACCAACAAATTAGTTGTGATCACATCACCAAAATCAAATTCAGACGAGATATTGTCGTTCCAATTTAATGCTTATTCTGCTGGTTTTATTTTCTACAAAAATCATGACAATCTTATGATAGTGTAACTTTACACAAATCAGTGTAACTTAGCTATGTACTGACAGTAATTTGTGAGGAAAGAACTTAATTGGTCGTTTCATAACCGAAAAACATCTGAATTCAGAAAATCTCAAAGTAAACGTTGTTAATACACATCATGATGATAACTACTAGAGGCGAATGAGTACTTTACGATGCAGGGTGGTCCATGTCGGAACCTAAAACATGATTGATTGTTGCCTTGACATTATGAATTAACGAAATAGGTAACACATAAAGTACAAGTTGTTTGAGCACTTTTTATGTTATTGATCATTAGCCTTGTTTTACTACGGTTTAAAATGTAGGCTAGCTATCATTAGTATAGTGACTAAAGTACAGGTACAGTCAGCATCAGAAGGTAGGCGACGGGTAACGTCAACAACTTCTCGTTCGCACATTTTCATAATTGATGTTTCCCGTCGCCTTAACACATACCCCTTAAAAGGAGATACCTTTTTCTCCATTTTGAATTTGTTTTTCACTATTACATTATGTACACATCAACCTATCAACGGTTCTGCGAATCATGCGAAAGGGACGATATGTTTTTAAGTGAGACTCGGTGCTTGCGCGCCACGCGCCTACACCTATTGCGATCTCTGATTCGCAACGTTCAAACTATAATACTTCAAAGTTCAAACAGTGGATAGGTTGATGTGTCGCCGACTGTACCTAACATCATCCGATCAAAATTTACTTTTAATACGTATCTACCCGCAATTTTCGAAATAAAATATTCTTAAAATAAATATCTGAGGGAAGGTCTACTGTACCCGTGCATCAAATACATAATTATATGATTATATTCATCGTTAGAGGAAATTATGATTGCCTGTTGTATGTTATGGTCTATTTCCTTCCGTAAACATGAGGAATACGTCAGAAACTGGTAAGCTGACTAGACTTTACACACTAACTAACAATGTACCTATCACCAGCATACGGTTGGCTTAAAAATCTGATTTCTCTTATCTAATGTTTACATTCAATTTGGATGTAAATGTGAAAGACTACCACCAATATTCAGTGACCCCCTGTCATTTACAGAACACTAAAATCGTGTCTATTTGACAGTTCTTGTCTAGTTGGTAGTCTGATCGTTGAAAACGATGAATTAGTAACTTAAATGCGTGAAAGTAATTGGTACTAACCTTAAATATCATTATCTAAATCATATAGCTTTTTATTTATATATTTCTATTGATCTCTTTAATCTGCATTTACGTAAATACATTTAAATAGGCTTTGCTTGACTGCTTTAACTACCCATAATATTTTTAATGAGAACGTTAAATTGCATCGCGCAATCATTGCATACACGAACTAAACTCCATAAGAAATATGAAGAGAAACTATTAATAATCAGGACTTTGCATCTTATATACAATGTATACTGCGTCAGGAGACAAATTTTACCCATGCCCCTATGAATGGGAAGCTGCAGTGCCTACTCCATCTAAGTAACATTTCAGAAATGACTAAAGTACTGGGGCGTTACCTACGTTTTAGATTAAATTGCGAAAAATACATTTCTTAATAGGTTATTAATATTTTCAGATTCATAGAACTGACAGCGTACTTGAATATGATATGGTCTGCACCACTACAGATCGCCCTGGCTCTGTACTTCCTCTGGGGTATCCTGGGACCTTCAGTGTTGGCCGGTCTAGCTGTCATGATCATTCTAATACCGGTGAATGGTCTTATAGCGAGCAGAGTGAAGACTCTACAGATCAGGCAGATGAAATACAAGGATGAACGAGTGAAGCTGATGAATGAAGTCTTAAATGGGATTAAGGTATAATACGTTTGTTTCTCTCCTGTGGTCTCTGATTACCCCTTTAGACATCTTCAAAGGATTTTGAGCGAGTACTAGGTACAGTCGACTACAGATCAACCTATCAACGGTTCGAACTTTGACCTATTATAATTTGAATGTTGCGAATCATGCAAGAGGGACGATTGTATTTATGTGAGACTCGCTGCTTGCGCGCCACGCGCCTACACCTATTGCGATCCCTGATTCGCAACATTCAAATTATAATAGTTCAAAGTTCAAACAGTGGATAGGTTGATGTGTAGCAGACTGTACATTTGAGTCCATGCCTGGAATTGTGATTCACATGGAAGGGAAGTTACTAATATTTTTGTGTAATGTACAAAACCCGAAAAGCCTAGTAGATGAACATACAATGTGTTGTCGATGTTTGTCTTTTTGTAAAACTGCTAGAAGTAAAATGTAGGTATGTTTAACCTACGTCATGCTTAAGTACATAATTGATTCTGATGTGGATTTTTGTGTCGGGAATTGGTCAAGCCGTCCAACCACAAGAACACAAAATTAAAATACGATAAGTACGAACATAACTTCCAATTATTACGAAACAACATGACGTAGTACATACGTACTTCAAAATAAAAGTAAGTAAGTATATTATATCTATTATGCCTTTCCTAAGATGACAAGTGATATAGTTTTGATAAGTGATTGTGTAAAATACGAAAGGCTTGACTCCGAATCCATCGCGTTTCGCACTTTCGCTTGTTTCGAAATATAGGCCTTGAAGTGCCGTTATCCAAACAAGTGATTGTTATCTTATTTGATTTTGAATACTTACCATATCTTTTAGTTTAACCACAGAATACTTAAACTATTTACGACAAAATTCAGTTACGAGAATATTTTTTTTTGCCAAAAATATTCATGGACGTTTCACACAACGCTCTCTAGTGAACTTATTTGTATCAGTCTTTGAAAATAAAGGATTATGATTAAAGATAATGTACTCAAGTAGTTCACATAGCGATTGCATCATAATAATATTGAACACTGTGACTATGTATGGTGCAATACTCAAAATTTAGAATATTTTTACAAAATAATGATAAGGTAAAGATTTCACGAGATTATTAAATAGATGCTTTGCAGTACTACCACATAGGTACTACGAAAGTTAGGAACCAATATTATAACATTCCAAAGCCAACTGAGTTGTGAGCCTAGTCAAAAAATGAAATGCATACATTTTATGAAGCTTCGTATTTTTCCAGGTACTCAAAATGTACGCATGGGAGCCGAGCTTTGAAGACCAGATACTCAAAATCAGGAACAAAGAAATGAATGTACTGAAACAAACCGCCTATCTCAACTCTGCTACCTCATTTATATGGTCTTGTGCACCGTTTTTGGTAAGTTTTTAATGTAACCTTTTAGAATATCAATTTTATGTACTTGATAATAAGGTTTACATTTATCTGCCCTGCATTGTAATGTCATTGAAGTCAGTCAAGTAATTGGTGATAATAATATGTTGTGGCGTCCCGGAGAAGAATATTTTGATTATTTTTGTGATGTTTTCTGTCACCGTTTTTATTTTCAAGTGCTACGATTAGGTGTAATTTGTGTTGTAATGCAAGTAAATTCAAATAAATATTTCTTCTTCTATCTTGTTAAAAAACAATAGTCATAAAAATAAATGTAATGTTCTAAGAGGCTGTAAAACTACCGTTAAACACAGTAGTTGTAAAATTTATGTCATTTCAAATCTGTGCTACAATCTTATCTCTACGAATACATTTATTTACCTTATAGCTTTATATCTAGAGTAAATATTGAGTAATTACTCTTGATAACTTAATATGATTAGTAAACTAATCTTTTTATCGCGTTCATATTATGTTATTGGTGTTAAGATACTGTAATCCATTAGTTTTATGAATTAAGTAATTTTTTAGCGTTATTTTTTGTATTGGACCCGACATGATAACTGTTATTTTTAATATTTATTTAGTTCTGATTTTTTCACAGAAATAGTAATAGTATCATGGTAACTGATCTTGGATCATCTAAATCGAATGTTTGAATATACCCTTTTATCTAGGCAACGAAGATCATAAGTTTAATGATGTTATCCATAAATCTACACATTAAACTGTGATCTAGCGGTAAAACAATGATTTTATGTTCAAGGTGACCTTCCTAACCTTCTTCACGTTTCTGATATCCGACCCAGAGAACAATATCCTGACTGCTACGAATATATTCGTATCGATGTCTCTGTTTTACACCATGCACTTGCCTTTAGGGTTACTGCCTCTCATCATTGTGTCAACGATCGAGGTAGACCCGCTACAGAAATGCAACATTATATATTAGTTATAAAAAGGCTATGGTTCTTTCTCATATTAGTTTTAAGTAACATAATGATTGATCTCTTATTACGTGGATGGGAAGGGTTTTGATTTCTTACTTAATTAGATGAATGAAATGAGGTTGCTCGTACTTAAATAGGATGTAACCATTACCCAGCTCTATTGTGCCGCATATCATTTTTAAGCATTATTTTAATTCGCATAAAATTTTACGCATAACGTATTCAAGAATGCCATATTTTTCTACTAGAATCAGATATATTATGCAAAAGATCCCGCACCCGACATAATCTCATTGTTTATGACGATACAAGTGTTACTTACTACGGATTATTCGCCTATTTGAAGATTTCTTGTTGTAAGTTCGTTTAGTAACCCCTGTATCTCCATATCAGACTCCTTCGCATGGCAAACACGCTAATTATATACTGCTGTGGTCTCACATAGGTGTCACTGATGTCGTTCGGGTGTTTCGTATTGGTAAACGATACAGAAGTTCTGGACTCTGAGAGGGCTTTCGTAGCGTTGTCTCTTTTCAACATTCTGCGTTTCCCACTATCCATGCTGCCTAACGTTATATCGAATGTCGTACAAGTAAGTTTATCAAACGAATATGTTTGTGCCGTGATAATTCTATAAACTTGCCGTAGCGGATGATTAACCCGCTGTTATGCAAAAATTGCGGGTTTGATGCTCGCGTGTGACAATATTTGCATGATCTGTGTGTTGTGGTATAATGAGGCTCGTAGTTTCTGATGTAGTAGTGGGTATCAGAAACTACAGAGGGGGGTCAGAGATATGTGTGTGACTGTTATATATTTATTTATAGCAAGCATGTTTTCACTTCCCTCCGAACTTAATTTGTACTATGAATGTTCAGGGGAGTGGTCAGCTTCAGGAAAGCACAACTTCTAAAATTATTTTGAAGTAATAAGGAAGACGATTTTCTTGAATATCGTTTCTTTATAATATTTGAAACATTTTCTAATTTTTGTGTGTAAAGGAAAATCATAAAATTCTTTGAAATAATTGCCTAGAAAGAAGTTGTTAGTGAATCTAGCGATACGAATTTTAACAACTCATGTATATTCATGATAACTTTCCAAGCTACTAATTTATTAACCTATAATATTAGAATAAGCAAGCATGTTTGGTTGGGAATGCTATTAGATGTTGCTGTTATTATTTTGTGGTAAATTCAATTTTACCAAATTAATGTTTTCAATTTTATGTAATTAATTTCAATATTAAATGTTAGTTTGTATTTTATGAGAAATACAAATTATACGTGTGAAATCAATGGTACAAAATGTTTTCAGACATCTGTTGGTATAAAACGATTAAATAAATTCATGAATTGCGATGAATTGGACGTCAGCTCGGTGGAGCACGACCGGAAAGAACGTAAGTAGCTTTTGCCTCAAGATAATAATAATCTCTTATAATTATTTTCAAGTGTAGAGTTTGCAAAATATATTAAAATGCAAATTGTACAAGCATCTAATCAATCAATAATTTAGGAAAATCATATCCTGATAAAACTAAAAATATTGCGTTTAGACGATCAAGATTACGTAATATTTTCTCGATTTATCTGTTGCACATTCGATTATGTCTATTCAGTCTGTCTTCTAAAGATTTCTATTTGTCTGTGGGAACTGAATAAAGGTCACAATTTTAGTCGTTTCTATGTGCTAACTATTATAATATTTTAGAAAGTTTTCTTGCATCAACCCCACGTCATTGATAGTTGTATTGGTACTCCCAACAAATTGTATGTTACAGCGAACCCAATAGTAATAGAAAATGGCCACTTCACATGGGGTGACCAGGATGCTGAGAATGTACTGAAGAACATAAACTTGCATGTGCCGCGTGGCTCCTTAGTAGCCGTGGTCGGAGCAGTGGGCTCGGGCAAGAGTTCCCTACTAGCCGCTTTGCTGGGAGAAATGAATAAGACCTCTGGAAGAATTAATATGAACGGTAAGTTGAAGGATTCGGGAAATATATTTAGATTTCGATTTCATTGTAAAAAAACAAATGAAGATCAAATTCTATTTCAACGAATTGTAACGGTTTCTGCGATGCAGCTAATGAGAAAAATTATTTGTGAATATTTAATTTGATTCTTGGTTCGCGTAAAGTGCCGAGTCAAGACTTTTATATCTTTAAGGTCAAGATTGACTCAAGTGTTCAATATTATTGTGACAGGTAGAATGCAGTTTAGGAGCTCAAGGCCGTGAATCGATATATTTGTTATCAAATCTGACCACTTCAAATTCGGTTATATCACTCTGATGCGCTTATCAACAGTGTCTTATCAGTATTGGTAACTGATACTAACAAATCGTTACTTGCTATTTTTACTAAGGATGATTTCCCGAAATCACCCTATTAGATAAATTATTATCTATCAATTCGATCGGCTTAAAAAGATATAATTGCCTTTATTTCAATCAAAGGTTCTTATCAACGCGCGCGCTGGTTTGGCGCGACGACGACTTTTACCTAGTAGGTACCTTTTCTTCTTTATTGCACTGTGTACCTATACCTAACAAATTAACTTTTTTACTGTGTTTCGTTTTTGCGTATCTTATCTCTGATTATATCTCCCTTATACATTCTCAAAAATCGTTAGAGAGATCTAAGTGCCGAATCCGAATGCCGAATTGAGTATTGTTATTGAAATTTGAGGATCTAAGAGGGTTTCTTATAAGGTCACGATAGTCCCTAACATTTAGCGGACAAACTGAGAACCATTTTTCTTCATTGAAAAACTTCGATTTAAAAAAAATCTGTCTCGGCACTCGTGGAGTGCACTATTGACTTTATTATTCGTGTCCGTCCTGTAAATTAAACCATTAATTTAAAAGTGTATCGTCTCAATATTCCTGTATAGGATCAATCGCCTACGTACCCCAACAAGCCTGGATTCAGAACGCGACACTGCAGGACAACATTTTGTTCGGAAAGGAGCTCGACAACGATAAATACGAGAATGTCATCAACGTTTGCGCGCTCAAGACTGACTTCGATGTGCTACCCGGTGGGGATCAAACTGAAATCGGAGAGAAGGGTAAGTAGGGTTATGGGGAAAGATGAGACTGAATCGTCTAATACTTCCATTACCTATTATAATGAATGGCATCCGTTACCATTTTTCGTTGCTCGAGTATCGACAATGCTATCGATTCTGTTGTTGCATTATTTCTAAACTAACCTAATTTGACAGCACTAAAAATGCTGCCGTCCCTTTCTCATAAACTGAAACGACAAAGACAGCTATAATTTTAGCGCTGTCAAATTAGGTTAGTTTAGAAAAATGAAACAACAGAATCGATACCAATATTAAATTGAATTTCGTCAGGCTATTACGCTTTACTAGAAGTAGCCACTCAGATATTTCTGAGTTCATTTTCAAGCTATAACATCAAGTTTATAATTTTTGATCCAACTTTCAGTGCCGATTTTTTTTTATTTTATTTTATGTCGAAAAAGCTAAAGTCCGATGACGAGAACCTTAAATAAAGTAAATCAGTGGAATAAGGTGAAAGGGTGTTTCAGAATCATTATTAAGTTTTCAATTATTGTTTTCTATAGGAATTAATCTATCCGGCGGTCAAAAGCAACGAGTCTCGCTCGCGCGGGCGGTTTATCACGACGCCGATAATTACTTCCTTGACGATCCTCTCAGCGCGGTCGATTCTCACGTCGGCAAACACATATTCGATAAGGTAAAAACTACATCTCGCCAGAAAATAGAAAAATACTATGAGGTTTGACCTATCAACCGGTACCGCGACTTACGCGGATGCTGGTAGAACATGAATTAAGATGAAAAAGACTTGCCCACCAACACCTAGGTACATACCATCATAGCCACTAAAAAGGCTAGTATACAGTTTTTTCTAGCTCATACTACTTGACTGTGCATTTCTATGCCATTGTAGACACAGCTAGACTTATAGTAACAGGCAATGAGGTCAAAAAAATATGCAGTTTGGAATGATTTGATAAAATAATATTGTGGAATGTTCAGTTATAAGGCTCAAAATGGGTCTAATAATGATTAATCGTTTGGCAAGGAATTAAGAATGGATAAAAGCGACCGGCTATGCAGGGGGGATAAACTCTACTAGGTATTGGCAGTTTATTTGTTTGTTGCAGTTACCTCAACTCTCATCACTTTTCAGGTAATCGGACCTTCAGGCTTACTAAAAAGCAAAACTCGAGTGTGGGTGACGCACAACGTATCTTACCTAGCGCAGACTGATCTAGTCGTAGTATTGAAGGACGGTGAGATGTCTGAGGCTGGCACATACCAACAGCTTTTAGAGAAGAAGGGCGCATTTGCAGAGTTCTTGCTACATCATCTTAGTGATGTCGAAAGAACATCACCCGAAGGTAAACTATAAACATCTAAGTATTGTGACTGTCTGACAACCAACGCACGGCTCAAACCAATTGTAAACTTCCACAGATTAATGTTCAGAGAGGTCAGGCATCTGCGATTTTCTATGAAATATAATAATAAATAAATAAATATTCATGGACATTTTCACACGACGCGACGCTCTCTAGTCCCAAACTAAGCAAAAAAACTTGTAATATGGGAACTAGATGCTGATAGAATACTTATATACTTTTTTTGTAAATACATACTTATTACATGATGCGAGATGACATTAGATTTCATACAAAACACGAACGATACGAAAGTCAATGCTCGACCAAACATTATTTGACGAATTAACTGACTAGACTAGATTCTATTTCAAAATATACTTGACACTGGATAAATTGCCGAAATTACGGACAGAGGCCATAAATAAGAAGATATAATAAGCTTGGAATACACATGAATATACTTAGTAGGATGCGTGTATACGAAAAGAGTATATGCTTATGTATAGGAGCAGAAAGCATGCAGTAAATAAGCACACTTGCAAACAAATATGTTTCCTAATATCATGTTTGTGTGTATTCCAAGCTTTTGTATAGCTTTTTTCCATAGACTTTAACAGTTGTAACTTGCCGCGTATGAATTATTTGATGTTGTAATAGGTGTGGATATATTTTTTAAATTATTATTTTACCAATAATTACAGAACTGAGCGTGATCAAGCAGGAATTGGAAAGCAAACTCGGAACTGAATTTCAAAACAAATTACAAAGGGCTCGATCGTTATCAGAAAGTGCTTCGGAAACTGATCAAGTGGCCTCGGGTAAGATATCTGGCAAATATTACTTCCAACACTACGCAAACATATAGAGGGAACCAGTTATTCTAGCAGCGGCGATAAACTTGCAACCAGTGCCTTGATCACGAATAAATGTGACAATCGTGAACGTATCGTAACGCTAGCGTATCCGAGATACACTGCGCGGTGACGCTACAACGTTCGGCAGTCGGGCTGACGTTGACGCGCAATATCACTTGAATACGTTAGGTTTACGTAACGCGGCGACTGTCAGATTTGTTCGTGATTACCCCTCAGTTGTGTTCTCACTACTGCGACCGGTGAGCATGTGCTAAAATCTTCAGTTTGGACATGTTCCTCACCACCTACTTTAGAAATATCCACTCGTTCGTTCGTATGAATTAGTGGCCAACTGTTCTACTCGAACTTCGTCTTGTGTTGGTTGTCACCATTGACACGCAAGAAGAAGAAGTAGCCAACTCGGCCTCCGTCGTGGCTTAACGAGTGCTAGAGCCAGGACGGACAGTTCAACGTTCCCTCCGAAGAACGTAAGCACGAGTGGCATTTACATCTAAATGCCACTAGCGGTATCCCATCCAAATAGTAACTGCGCAGAACGTCGCTTAACTTAGATAACGGTGGAGATTGATAAAGCAAGCCTAGCCACGGCACTTCGCACCCATATTCCCATTTACTTGGAGAAGATTTCTATGTAATATACAATGCCATACGATAACATTTGAGAGCAATTTCATTTATTTTGATTGTTATTTTTCATCAAATTATCTTATTTATATCTAAATACAACTCATTCTTTATTCAAAACTAGTAGTTACCCGCGACTTCGTACGCGTCTACAGTTTCCGTGTACATTATTATCTGTGCGTGTACCGAGCGGATACTTTGTGAAACTTGACATTACACCTCATTACACCGAACTCGTACCTACTGGAATGTCAAACGCTAGTTGTTAGACCAAAGAGGTAGTACTACGCCCTGTCAAACTGACGTGACATGACATGACAATGAAATCCTCTTGCCAATTGGCGCTGCTAATACTTTTCATTTTATCATTACTGTTCATTTTATCCTGTAGATCCTGTTAATTATTCGGGATAAAAAGTAGCCTATATGTCAATCCAGGTTACGAACTATATATATGCCAAGTTTCATCCAAGTTGGTTCAGTAGTTTAGACGTGATTGAAACACAAACATCCAAACATCTAAACTTTCGCATTTATAATATTAGTAGGATTACTTAATAAATTTTATGTGTTCATTTAGGTGATCGTTCTGGCAGTGTGAAAAGAAAAACCCCAGATGCAATGACGCAGAGCGAACTAAAAGAGAAAAACAAACTTATTGAAACTGAAAAAACTGAAACAGGCAGCGTGAGTTTATACTGTTTTACAGAGGTCTACATACGTTCTTACATTTATTATTGACTAGCAGTTACCCGCGACTTCGTCCACAAAAAAAAAGCTGGAAAAGTAGCCTATGTGTTAATCCAGGTTACGAACTATAATATATTCCCAGTTTCATCCAAATCGGACCAGCAGTTACAGCGTGATTGAAACACTAACATCTAAACTTTGACACTTATAATAGTAGTGGGATAGTAGTGGGAATGTATTAGAATTAGATTAGATTAGAAAATTCTTTATTGCACATTTAAAAACAGTACAGAGGCGGGCTTAATGCTAATTAGCATTTTCTCCCAACCAACCTTTGTGTAGTGTGGAGAAAAGTAAAAAGTGTAGGGTATTGCCCTACAAAGAGGTAACGTCGCCAGCCTTTTGGGCACACTGCTGCCTGCGGTCGGTGATTTGCACACTGTTTTCTATTTGTAACTACAACAGGCAGAAATCAGAGTACATTTATATTAAAACTTTATTTGGAATTTTTTTTCCCTAAGGTATACAAATATTATGATTGTGTTTATTCTCTAGAGTTTGTCTTAACATCTCATACTATCTTGCATCTAGCCAAATGACTTTTCTACTAGTTTTTTTTTTAAATAGCCATTGAAATGTTCCTTCAATGTTCAGTCTTCACTAATTGATTTAGTAACAAATGAGCATCTTAAACTAACGTAACAGGATTTTTTTTAGAACTCCGTAGATTTTCTCTCTCACGTTTTTTATAATTGTATTGCAGGTAAAATGGAGCGTATACAAGCATTATCTGTTGAGCGTCGGTATACTGGCATCGGTAGTGACTGTGCTCATGAATCTCATTCTACAAGTGTTCCAAGTCGGCTCCAACTACTGGCTCGCTGAGTGGTCTAACGATCGCAAAATGGTATGTTCATAATATCCATCTCTCATTGAACCTTTGCGATTGAAAAAGCGGAGTGAGTTTAAGGGCTTGGTGTGACTGGTTCAACGACGGTTTTTCATCTCTACAAAAAAACACTTATTCTCTTTTGTTTCTTATGAAATCAGATGGAAATGGATTCGTCTTCTCTACCGTAAACAAAACGTCATCTTGGACGCTCGTAAGCGCTAAAAATCTATAGTAATCCTAGGTCAAGCGGTGGATTTTTTCAGGCTGGTATTAGATGCTTAACTTATATGTACGTAGGTACTTTGTAAAGTAGATGATCCATTATCAATAAGTATTTGTTTTGTTTTCAGTTAGTGAACGGCACCGTGGATCCCGCGCGTAGAGATATGTATCTCGGAGTGTACGGCGGTCTCGGCATCGGTCAAGGTAAGCCTAAAGCGCTTATTAGACTGTTCAATCTCAAGTCAAACTTACTGATAGAGATGTAACGTGATGAGTTGAATTTTTTTCGAACTCAAGTTATTTGAATTGACTCGCATCGAGGACTTGCATGCATATAAAGTCAAACAAGTGAAAATTTAGCACCAATTTCTCTAACCACTTACGTTGCATACGGACCTAGTTGAGTCAACCCAATTGGCGGCTTGAGTCAAGGTTCAGTTTAACTAAAATAATTCGAGTTCGAAAAAATTCAACTCATCACGTTACATCTCTATCAGTAAGTCTGACTTGAGATTGCACAATCTAATAAGCGCTTAACTTGTGAAGCTTGATGGAATTACTGATAACTTACATTCATTGTAACCTTGGTGGAGGACGTGTTTGTAGTTTAATATTCGTAAAGTTTTTATAAAAATGTTTGATTATAATAATAATGCTGAACGGATGTACTCCTGATTCGGTGTGATTTAAATAAATAAATATGTATATTTCACACAACAATATTCATGTTGTTGGTCTTTCTTTTATGAAACTCATCTAAATGTAGTTTGGAACAAGTTTAATCTTCATTCAATCTGTAATTCTGAACTGATATTTATATCTGATATTTTCAATTTTGACAATACATTTTGTGAATTTAAAACTACAAAAACACGAGGCCAGTGCATAAAAAATATAATTTAATCATATCATCCTATAAACTATTCTACTTCCATTTATTTACTATTTATATTCTTATGTCTATTTATAGGATAAATCATGTTAAGTAATTAAAATATAATTGGTTTTGTGGTCTTAATAATAATGAATACATATTTACTGTCATCTAATTATATCAAAAGTTTATTTTATTTTTTATATCGCTACTTGGTTATGTAAAATTAATTGCATGATCCCTTCAAATAACCAATAGAGGATAACAAAATATGCATGGAACTTACTACTTTGTTGGGTTTTGAGCAAAGGTCACGGAGAAAATACAGCAAAAAGTACTTGTACTTATATAATTTATAAGTTTAAAAAACTAAACAAACCGACTTCAATTCGACTACCGTCTTCATCATCAGATGATGATGATGATGGCAGTTCTGGTAATTTTTAGTTACCGTAAACATCACAGAAAAGCAAAATACGCAATTTCGTGCACGTGGATTGCATATTTTTTTTCAGTTATTTTTATTTATAAGCCAAACTAATGAACCGATTTTGATGAAAATTGAGTTGGACCAACCGGGAAATACATCCTCTCAGATAAAAAAAAGAATTTTTCAAATCTGTTCTTAAATGACGGAGTAATGAGGTAACACCAAAAAAAAACATACAACCGAATTGAGAACTTCTTGTTTTTTTGAAGTCGGTTAAAAAAGGACAAATAAATTTCAATAAAAACACTTTATAACAAACAAATTCTGTACTAACACTGTAGTACATTACATTATATAGACATAGTTTGATAAACGATACACTGTAATATATTCGACTAGCTAAATAAGTCTTTGAAGATACCGCTTCGTGACTTTTGTTCTTTTGTTCGTACGTTGTATTGCACCCTGTGAATACTTATAATATCAAAGTGGCATGATGTATATATTTTGTAAATTGGTATATGTTGAGTTTGTTCCTAAATCTGTATAATGTATATTTATGTATTTTAGTAGTGTAAGTCAATATTTTGGACATATAAACCGCATTGAAAATAAAAAAGAATAGAACTGGGCATTAGGGACGCCAAAATATCAAAATATACTTGTATGCGAATCAAAACGAATGCATATTGGTTTGTGCTCTATATTGCCATGTTTTCCTACGAGTTGTGGCGTTACTTTTGCGTTAGATTTTGGGAGGAAATAAGATGAACTTTCTTGGAATAATCATCTTTCAGAACACGCACATATTTTTTACTCAATACTCAATATTTTATTGCGTTCATGTTGTATAAAAAGTTCTTAAATGTAGTATTAATGCTATCAACATGAGCCCAGTTAGGGCATGACAATTTAAAATGGTCACTAGGTATTTTTATAATAATTAATAACTAACATTTTTATACACAACTCTTTACAAAATCATACAAACATTCAGTTAGTCTCATTTTAATTTATTCACACTAATGAGAGGGTATCTGCGAAGAAAAAAATTCCTCTGAGATAACCAGTTATCTGTCAGGAATAAGCCGATTGTTCAGCCAGTATTTTTGAAGAAGTTGTCAATTTTGTCTACACTTACATGAATCTATATCATGCAACACACTAAACTGTACAGATGTAAAGCACAGAGCGAGCTTGTCGGGTTGACTGACGTTTAGAAAGCTCAGTAGTATAGTGTCCGTACCGCTATTATAACCGCCATTGCAATAATTCATCAAAATAATACACAACAAGAAAGAGGTAAAATCCTTTTGTAAACTGTACATAAACCGCGGTTAAACACAATACTTCTCGTTCATATTGTTGGTAAATTCCTTCAACTGTGCTACCGTGTCGCGCAGTGGCGTTTGTAACTTTGTATCGCTACTGCTGCTATATTAACTCACCAAAAGAATATATAACAAAAAGTTGCCCTTAACATTTGAGGTGAAACGTTTTGGTTTGGCGCGATTTTTCTCGCGAAACTTTAATTTATGTAGTCAGTTTGATAATTTCATCTATTTGGTTCAATTTGCCCAAATTACGAAATTGATCATTTAAACAATTTTTTTACAACTATGGAAAATGGTTGACGAATCTTGCTAAACTATAGTTTTGATGATCATAAATGCCGGGAAACGCATAAAATATAAAAGACCGCATTATTTTTTATTTCGTGCCAAACGGAACATTCCATGTCATAGATACTCGTAGATCAGTGAGACACATTGAACACAAGCTGCCTTGTTATAACCGTTGCGTTGGGTTGACGTGTGACGTGTCGCGCAGTGGTGTCAGTATCGGTGTCATCGCTGGCGCTGTACCTCGGCACGTTAGCTGCGGCGCGGGTACTCCACGCCGGCTTACTGAGCGGCGTCCTCCGAGCCCCCTCCATCGGCTTCTTCGACTGCACTCCGGTCGGACGCATCCTCAACCGATTCAGCAAGGATGTCGACGTGCTGGATAACGTGCTGCCTATGACGCTCAGAGGCTGGACTTCGTGCTTCTTTTCGGTATGCACACGGACAATACACTTGCCTACACTTACACTCGTTGACATGCCTAACCAATGGGTAGGACAAGTAATTATTATAGATTTGTCAAAAAAATCTGATGAACTTGAAATGGGTATGAATGACTCTAGTCCTCTCACATTATAGAAACGTGTTTTCAAACTTAGTGCAGAACACATAATTTTTTTAAGAGGGAGTAATCAGAAAAACTTGATTTTCAAAAATGTCATATGATTGGTAAATTTTTCAGGACACAACACTTATGAAAATGTAATAAAATATCGTGGTTTTTTGCTATGTACTCGTTATGTCTTGGCTTTATTACAGAACCAGCCATTTTGTCTATTATAGACTGTGAAACAGGATCAGTTTATAAATGTTCTTACATTATACTTCATTCTTAATTTAATTTCAGTAGGCTTTTATGAAAATTAACGCTTATAGTATTGGGCTCCACATGCATGCCCTCTAATAGTAGTAACTAGTAGTTGTTCCACTGCACCTATTCATCCACATTTACCGCTGGAATGTAGAAAATCAGTAAATAATGTATTCATTGTTATTAACCGCCGCTAAACACGCTCGCTCACGTCTTACAGTACCGTCGACACTTTTTCAGCTATTGCCTCAATATTTGCGGATTTAATGCCCTATCTGGCGTGTTGGCGCGCCGCAAAGATACTCCACGCGGGATTGTTGGATAACGTTTTGAGGACGCCCTTGCAATTCTTCGAAGTCACACCTATTGGCAGGATACTGTCTAGATTTTCGAAAGATGTAGACGTACTGGACACTTCTCTTCCTTCGCAATTGACCGACGTCACTTATTGCGCTTTTGAGGTAATACGCATTTTTATTTCGCGTAGAGGATAGTGTTGATTTGGGTTAATATTTTGTTAATTTATCCGTTCATGATTTAAATTATTTTGGGTGTGATCGTATAAACAGGTTCCAACCTGTGTGGTGACATAATTCAAAAACATTGTGGTTTGCAAAACACTTTCATCGGAATATCTTAAGCTCAGAGAACGTCTAACTGAAGCATCAAACTTTACAATGGAGGAAAACATCAACTTATGCTAGTCATTATCAGCTTTCACCATTCATTAATATTTATTTAATAGTTGTTCCAAAGAAGACCTAATTATAACCGAATGGCCATCAATTAATTTTTGGGTAAATCAGTTATTTATAAAATGGTACTCATGGTAATCATTATCGCGCTATATTTTTACCAAGTTACAATCAGTGGGATCCAGTTTCGTTGCATTAATAATTTTGCGTTTTAATTTTTCGTTTAGGTTCATTTGTATTTAGTTTATTTTATATACTTTGAACACTTACTGTATGTACCTGACTAACTCTTACATTTGTAAACTGATCCTTGAAATATCGGCATTCAAACAACAGTCATTGAAAGTTTTAGTCTATATTTGTAGGTATGACAAAATGTGTGTTTCATTATGAACAATTTAAAATGTTAATTTATCTTTAGGTACTGGGTACACTGTTCGTCATAAGTTTGTCAACACCGATATTTTTGGCGGTTATTCTGCCAATTGGCTTCGTGTATTACGTGATTCAACGGTTCTACGTGGCGACTTCACGACAGCTGAAACGATTGGAGTCTGTCTCGCGATCGCCTATCTACTCTCACTTCGGCGAGAGTGTCACGGGAGCTTCTACTATTCGTGCCTATGGAGTTACTGTAAGGTTAGATACCTATACTTATTTTTATAGAAACAACCCGGACATTTATTTAATAGATTTTCAATATATTCTTACATTTAACTATTTTTATTGTGACGCAAAATAAACATTTATTTTTTTATATTTTCATGATCTAAAACAAGAGCTATGATTTTGATCCGTATTCAAATCTTTAAAGATATTTTTAAGTGCTCTGTTTCACCCTGTATATTTAATTGGGATCAAAGAATAAAGATCCTTTTTATATTTTTCGCGTAGACCCTTGTCTGTTCAAGTGAATATTCAAGGTACAAACAAATTGTGTAATTATTTTCAGATTTATCCTGGAATCGGAAAGACACGTGGACTACAACCAATCCTGCCACTACCCCAGCACGATTGCAAACCGATGGTTGGCGGTGCGGTTAGAAATGATGGGCAACCTTATAATATTCTTCGCGGCTCTGTTTGCTGTACTCAACAGGCATACTGCCAGCCCTGGACTTGTTGGACTGTCGGTCAGCTACGCTCTTCAGGTACCTTCTTATTTATATGTATATTTTATAAGGTAGAGTGATCTACATGGGCTAACATTATGCAGCTCGAAGGTACAATAAGACAATTGCACGCACGAGAGCGCGTCAACCAAGTTAGGCAAAACGTTCACCTATTTGTAGGAAACCAAAGAGCCCACAAAAAGAAATGTAATATCTTTTTGGTATTGTAACAGGCTACAAGAAAAAAAAAGATATTGTTTGCACTACTGCAGAAAAAAAACTTTTTTATTTATTGATTCTAGATCACACAAACCCTCAACTGGCTGGTCAGAATGACATCAGAAGTAGAAACCAACATTGTAGCCGTCGAAAGGATAAAGGAGTACGCTGAAACTACTCAGGTAAGGGAGCTCGACAGCCTACGTACCAAATACAAGCTCAAACTAAATATACGCACAATATTGAAACTGAGATCTCACGATTTTCTCAAAAAGTTAAATTATTATTTTTTTACTCTCTTTTGGACCCTTATTACAACCCCTTGACCGATTCAGCTCGTAAAAATGCTCTAACAAACATACAAAGCAGATTTTCCCAAGTTGATACTAAGATCTTCGTTTGCTCACTCGATCAACTGACAGTTTACTTTTTATCAATTTCTATCCGATACTCAAGTGACAAGACAAGAGTTAGTATTGGAACGAAGTTCCTTATCGCGCGTTGTGAATGGGAGCTAGACGGAAAAAATTCTTACGAAAAGTTGTCACGACACTTTTTGCTAGCTGTGCGGCGTCGCATGTTTCTCTGTCTGTCTCTCTCTCTCTCTTATAGAACTTCGTTCCATCCGGGTGTCCCTAGACACCTCTCAAGTTTTTGTATTCTGTGAATTGGTGTTGTTTCCAGGAAGCGGCGTGGAACATCGCCGAGAGCGCGCCCAGCGCCACCTGGCCGGAGAGCGGCGCCGTACAGCTGGAGCGGCTGACCCTCGGGTACCGCGCGGGCGAGCCAGCCCTGCGTGACGTCACCTGCACCGTGGCGCCGCGCGACAAGCTCGGCATCGTGGGCCGCACCGGCGCCGGCAAGTCCACGCTCACGCTCGGCCTCTTCAGGTAACTAACCCGCGCTGCGTGACGTCACCTGCACCGTGACATACCACCACAAGGCTCGGCATCGTGGGCCGCACCGGCGCCGGCAAGTCCACGCTCACGCTCGGCCTCTTCAGGTAACTAACCCGCGCTGCGTGACGTCACCTGCACCGTGACATACCAGCACAAGGCTCGGCATAGTCGACTGCATTGCGTGACGTCACGTTTATTGCACTTTCTCGAGTCACAAAATCTTGCAACATCTGACACACGAATATCTCGGAACCAAACTTGTAGCAGCACTATCTTGGCCTACGATTTCTACAAACAAAAATCTGGCAAATGTGTTTGCAAATCACAGTGCGTTTGCAAGAACCCGTGTTGTACCTACTAGGGAAGGAACATTGTGAACTCCGACCTTACGCCTGGCTTATTTGGGTGTATTATTGTCATAGATCACTTACTTCATTGTACAATTTTGTTCAACAGGATAGTAGAAGCGATGGGCGGCAAGATTCTAATCGACGGCGTGGACATCTCTCGAATCGGCTTACACCAGCTGCGTTCACGGATCACAATAATCCCGCAAGACCCCGTCTTGTTCTCGGGAACCTTGAGAATGAACCTCGATCCGTTCGATGTTTACTCGGACGACGAGCTGTGGCGGTCGCTTCAACATGCGCATTTGAAGGCTTTTGTACAAGGTAACTTTACCACATACTCGTACCAAACTAACACGCCACACACATTTTGATAAAATTTATAAAATTAAAAATTTTCTGTCTTTTTATAGCGACTATAAAATATTCTTGTCATAATCACTTTTATGATAATGAGAAGAAAGACGAAAGAGACTTCAGTAATGACTTTTAACAAGACCAAAATGCGTAGCCCAAAAGCCTTTTTATTGTAACTTTCACCAAAACAAACATGTTCGTGTTATGAAATGTAATTGAATATGTGACAGGTCTATCGGCGGGTCTGAGGCACGAGATCTCAGAAGGCGGAGAGAATCTCTCCGTTGGACAAAGGCAGCTGGTGTGCCTCGCGCGAGCCTTGCTGCGGAAGACGCCGCTGCTGGTGCTGGACGAGGCCACCGCGGCGGTCGATCTCGAAACTGATGAACTTATACAGGTACATTTTACACAATCATTGGCACTCAGAAACTGTGCTCAAGTCGAATACAACTCTTGGAGAAATCTGTTTATTTGCACAAAAGACGTTTATTTTATTTATAAGAATATGTTCAAAATACTATTGCTCTCTGTCTAAAACGGGAAAGGCACATGTGTAAACTCGCAGCAACTTATTGACGCTTGTATTTTTGTAGCTAATACAAATTACATTGAAAGGATGCTTGTCAAGGTCAGAAATAGGTTTTTTTTAGTTTTTGTCACAGTTCTGCCAGTGTCCGTTTCATGCTAGTTTCATAAACAGGTTGGGGATAAAATAAAAATGTCATCATAATATGTTCTTATTCTTGTTATAAATCACCCTCAAAGCGGGGTGACCTCCAATAAAGTAATACATAAATAAACATTTCCAGAAAACAATCCGGTCGGAATTCGCATCGTGCACCGTCCTCACCATCGCTCATCGTCTGAACACCATAATGGACTCCACAAAAGTCATGGTCCTAGACAAGGGACAGCTCGTCGAATACGCACCGCCTCAACAACTCTTACAAGACACCAATTCCATATTCTACAGCATGGCTAAAGACGCTGGTCTTGTTAGCTAAGTACCTAGTGTATATCATTCGCTTCTATTCTATCACAGAACTAAACTCTAACCCACGGGCCGTAATCACCGGTTTGGGTGCGTAAAAATGGCGCATTGCATGAACTTTCCCACCTCGGGACGATAAAACTGTATGAAGTGATAACTGTTTGTGTGCGTAAACGGTGCCGTTGTATATTGAACAATAAAAGTGCTCAAGGTTGTGTGTGAGAGCAAATGAGGTGTCCATCGAAATCCGGGCCCAGGGTAAATCGGTTCGGCGGAGGGTAGTACCATTCCGTGCGCTAGTGTTACTGCGTTTTGCGGACATGAAATACACAAAGAAATACAGTTCTGTAAATATAAATATGCGAGGTTATTCTAGATAACAGTTTGCCCCCATTTATAACCATCATCATCTTAGCCCCTAGTATCAACCAATTCTGGCTATTAGCTCTCTTTCTTTTTGCTAATACTGGGCCTAGTTATATTAGGTGTATACGCCAGAGCAAGATAAGAGTAAAATATTGTTGTGTTGATATAGAGCACTATTTTACACTGTCTCGCAAACCATGCGTTAAGGAAACACTTCTCTAGTTCACTTTCCACTTTTCTAATCTTTATGGCCGCTTGTGTCATAAACTGCATATTATAATAGGGGCATACAAGATCGGGTATAATAAGTTCTTCCAACAGTTAATACAATTTATTTTATTCTACATAATATACAGCGTGTAACATAATGTCCCTGTAAGCCCGAAAGGGGGTTTTTCTACACGTCATGGCGAACAACATTTGGTTTACTTACGACGTTTTATATTTCGAAGTTGTTAATTCATGAAAAGCGTTTTAAAGTTTCCTCGAAAATAGCATTGCACACGTGTTAACATGTCTATGTATGGGTGCGATGTGATAGGAGGGGGCGTGAGCATGTGTACTAACATGCTGGATACATACGCAATATTTTTATATTGATGGGATACTTAAACCTTCGACGTTTTCGGGTGTGGTCTTATTATACCCCGAACAGCACAGATATAAACTTTATTACTGAAGAGTGAAACTCTTGAATGAGTATGTCAAACCGTTACCATATTTTTCGTAATTAAAAATTACGAAATGTGGTGCAAACACAGCACCTAGACGCGGAGTGTACTTTCTTGCTTATTTATATTATAGATTTTCCTTGTGAGGTGCAATAAGCTCAGATAGAGACTTACTTCGATGACTAACAATACAATTTTGACTCCAAACTAAAGTATACAGAATAACATTATCTATTATAATTTACTTTATATAAACATTTCGAAGCGTTGAGAACATCATCCCTATCGAAATTAAAACTATAATTTTGGACATTTAAATGTTTTAAGTAATAATTCGAATACTTAGTTATGTTACTTAAATTTTATTTATTTATTGATTTTTATAAACAAACTTAAAAAATTCGAATACATAATTATGTTACTTAAATTTGTATTTAAACTATGTCTTGATATTTTATTTAAACGAGTATTTATTCATAGCTAACAATAGGTTAATGATTCCTTACTTTTAAACTATTCATTTTGAAATTAAGTAGGTATCTTTATCGCAGATAAATTGTACTTTAAAAAACACATTTGTTGCATCACAAATAATTTAGAAATGTAGGTACTTAGTATTGTTTGATGAGGTAGGCTGTACTGTACATACATATTTAAGTAATTCACGTAGGGAGCGGCCGCAATCTCTTTAATTAATTCAGCAGCAGCAGGCGACGACGTATCGCTGCGTCACCACTGAACCCGTACTCGTGAGTTTTGTTTTGTTTGATCAAAATTAATACCGAAAAACGCCTTTCGACATATTTCGTATGAAAACCCGATAAGTACATCTAGCGGAATATTTGCAAACGATTTTCGGAGATCAATAAAATAAAACTACGGACTCTGGTTTACATGTACTACATGTACTACACCTACTATGAAATAGTTTCCGTAGTCAGCGACACGTCGCGCCGAAGAAAAACTGACGATTCAACGTATATAAAGTCTAAAAGTGATTCAATCGATTCAACCGAATTGATTCACTTTGGTTTAATGGTGCAAAAGTTGAGCATGCCTAATTCTTGCAATCACGATCATTGATTTATTCACTTTTAAGTTTCCATTAATCAATTTCGTTACTTCATCCAAATTAAAAGACAAAAGTGAACCATGTAATTACACTTTAAGATGAATTGATATAATATCCCTCACATCGGCAGGTACCTCCGTGAACTATTTAATAAGTATTATTTAGATTTTTAAACTTTTTATTAGTAATAATTCATTTCATGTAATATAATTACTCTCATTATAAGGTACATTTATTATGTTGCAATATAGAGTACCACGCTACGTGCCTTACAATTTTAAACATAGTTATTGCAACTTACCTGCGTATCCATAATATTTAAGTATCGACTCAAAGCAATACATTTCTTTTTCATCACATATCTTTTTAATAGATTTGTTTTACAATTTAGACCCACATCACTACCGAGAGAATTCGTTATCTTTATTATATAAATATTTAAGTGATGGTGCTGTATCTGAATAGTTTATTGTTTTCGCCAATTGCTTTGCAACGTACCTTGTACTTAAACAAGCATTTATTTTGTTATCACAATGCTTTATTTAGTTTTAGTTTTGCATTATATCGAATTTATTTACAGCTGAACGGAAATGTAATTGATTCGAAGCTAAATAATTTTTTCTCACGTTTTAAATTTTTTTAATGATTTTTCTGTCCGTTTAATAAGTTACCAAAACTGCCATTTTTAAGCTCAGTTATCACAGTACAACTGATATGGTAACTAAGTTTAAAAACCACTTGTACTTAGCATTTATATTAATCAGCATTAAAAGTAAGATCGAACATACCGTACGTACATACGATAACTACTTACCGTATACATACATATAAATAGATTTAGGGAGAATTTTGCTTTTGATGATGACTGATAAATATGTAAGTACCTATTTAATGAAACTGCTAAATATACTTAATACAACAAATATCAAAAAGAACTAGGTACTTAACATAATAATGATAAGAATTTATTATAAATTGGTCAGTGTTATACTTTTGTACATAGACTTTTCTAATTTTACAATGTACAACCCAATTCAACTTGTAAATATAAGAACAATGTACAACCCAATTCAACTTGTGAATATAAAAAGAGTGTAGGTAGTTAAAACTACACTATTTGTGCCTGTCAATTTCTTATAAATTAGGTTTGATAATGTTGTGGAAATAAAAAGTTGAGTGCTATATGTTCTTTGTTGAAATACAAGTAGATTTTAATAGAGATTAACGGTCTTACTTATGAAAAAATCGTTAATCATTACTTAGCCACCTCTCTACTGAATTACTATAAGACGTTTAACTTTTCTTTTTTGTTTAGTTTTTACAGACGGGTGTATGGCGAGAATTTTCTTGATCATTCATTTGCATAAACGTCTTTCAACTTTTGAGATTCGATTCTGGGTAAGACCGTAAATGAACAAACTTTTCCATTGTTAACTTGGTGTGTATAATTTAGGTTGTTACTTGCCGTAATTTATTTGAAACACTTTCGGGTAACTGCATTTTATAGTCTTAATGTGTATAAAACGTGTTCAAAATTACCTACCTTTAACGCCGTACAATAGCTTTATATTGGTCTTTGCATCTAACCTAACATAGAATCAAAATTTACCTACTGCGCGTAACTTAACAAGTTAAATTAGAAGGTTACATACCTAAGGCATTATCTGAACCTTTCTAAACACACAATTTATCTCTAAAAGACGTTGAACCTAAACCCCGATTCCTTTTGAAATATTCATAAATTGTCACGCGCTGTGTTGTTTAAAAAGTGTAAGTCTGCTCCTCCAATAATGATTTAGAAATTGCTAGATTGGTAGGTGTCCTACTAGCAAATTGACATAATGGTTGAATTTATGCAAACTCACGAATTATACCACACTTGCACTGACTGTGAATGCTGTCTGTTGTATTATGCATAACCAAGTGTATTCTTTAATATACCTACTATGTACTACATTATACCTCCTTTTATTATCTGCATGCCTTACCTACTAATTAATGTTTGGACTTTTAATTATACCACAAAGTTCACGTAAACTAATTTTTTGTGTGGAGAATCCGGGAGAATCATTAATCAGTTACAGTATGGCAAACTGGATTAATATCACGCAACGCAACATAACCCAATCATCAGACATGCTGTTGTGCAGTGTAATAGGTAGGTAGTTCAAAAGCGCTTATTAGATTGTGCAATCTCAAGTCAGACTTACTGATAGAGATGTAACGTGATGAGTTGAATTTTTTCGACTTGAGATTGAACAGTCTAATAAGCGCTTATCAGTGGATAGGTTGATGTGTCGCCGACGTAAACGCACAGATAATATAATGTACACTGAAACGGTACTCGCGTACGAAGTCGCGGGTAACTACTAGTGCAACATACATGGAAAACAGTACCAAATAGGTACCTATTTTTTTTTATTAGCCTATTCTGTCCCACTGCTGGGCAAAGGCCTCCCCCTCTTCCCTCCACTCGCCACGGTCCCTCGCCAAACTAGGCCAGTCCCTGTTAAAAACATCAAGGTCGTCTCTCCACCGCCGTTTCGGTCTACCTCGGCGGCGATTTCCATCTCCGGGGATCCACTCTGTGCTAATAAATACCTATACCTCAGTTAATTTCTATCCATTTTGAATGCCTTATTATTACCGAAAAAATATATGAAAGGTGTTTTTTCACGTGAAGAGGTGCTTTTTTATCTAGGCTTCGGTCAACTATACCCAGTGTAGGGGTATAGTTAATCCAAGAGTGTAGGTGATTTTCTGACGAGACCCTGCTGGCAGCACTGGGCCTGTAATTCTATTGTGAAAAAACAAATAGGACTTGGCAAAAAGACTAGTATCCAGCCAGCCCAGAGATAGAACAAAACTAAAAAAAAAACATTCGTCCGTCAGTCAGGAACAGCTTCTGTAGTTTGTGGTCAGGAATCAGGGAAAATCAGGTGGGGTCGACTTTGTTTGACGAGTGCGGTACCTCCCACAATACCTACTTGGGGCTGCAAAGAACAGGGATAGCTGTAGCTCGATCTCGCTCATAGTAGTTGCCTCATCAAACTGCACTAAAACTGTGTAGTTTTGTTAAGTGAAATAATTGTTAATTATTTTTACAATTTATTATATTTTTATGTAAAAATAAACTGCACAATAAAATAAACCATTTAAAAAATAATCAGAATATTTAACATTTTAGTGCAATAATTTTTAGGCAGCGTGCATTTCTCATCAATTTCTTTTTTTTTTTAATTTTTTCTGGCGCTGGATAGGTACTAGTCCTTTTGCCAAATTCTCATCAAATTACTGTCCAGTGTTTCCAGCCAGTATTAGTTGGGAAATTCGCCCTTCGAGATACGAGTAAATATTTTGGTCGAACCTAATATTCGCCAACATCATTGTCACTCACGCCAAACTCCCGCGCCATTTTAGATGTTTGAGATAAAAAAAATGATGTGGAAAGCTAAACAGCAATGCCATTGATTTGACAGAGATGGCAAATAATTTACCTATTGCGGCCCGGAATACAACGCAAATTGGAGTTGGTGGGTTCAAATGTCTCGTACTTAGTTGAGCTAAAAAAATTTTTGAGCGTGGTGATGCCGTTTTTAACTATTAGTAAGAAAATGAAAAAAAAAACTTTATTTCCAGCAAAACATACAGTAGGTAGGTAAAGGGTATGCAAGGTACATAGAAACCTAGCAGGTACAGTGAGTATCAGATATGAGAGAGTAGGCAGAGTTATTTACCTAAACATTTAGGGGGGTGCCTAGCTAAAGAAATTAGCGCCTCGGTTTACCCACTTTGTTATATAAAGCAATAAAAATGTTTAGTTACCTACCTAAATGGTTTTATTTAACCTGTCAAGCCATCAGTTCCGCACTGTCAGGTCACGGGGGGGGAGGGAGGTGTACTATGCGACCTAGGGCATTATGGAAACAATTTTTACAGATACATAAGAGTAAGTTTGGAGTGTTCTAAGGCATGATAAGCCAAATTAATAGCCAAGGAGATGGATGATTCAAGATCGATAAGGTTGCCAAGAGGATAAAAGATTGAATAATGTAATGTAGCAATCGTTAAAATAATGGGGTAAAATTGAATTGTGAGTTAGTAGCACTGCAACTCCATGTTTTTCTTTTCAAAAACGAAAAACATGTCCGTCATTGTCCATTGGTGTTGGCTTTTTTTACTTTCGTGAAGTTTCGTCAAAGAAAGATTTCCTATGAATAACATTGAGTTGAGCATCTGCTCCTCCGTTTTCTGTAGTGAAATCTGTGTGTTGTGGGAGATAAGAGACTCGTGGTTGAGACAGTGACTCTATTTAGTTGCAAGGGCTTCGCCCTCCATTTTAACTGTAGTGAAATCCGTGCGTTGTGTTGTGGGAGATACGAGACTTTTGGTTGAGACAGTGACTCTATGTTATAAGGGTTTCGCCTTCTATTTTAGCTGGAGTGAAGTCCGTGTGTTGTGGTAGATAAGAGACTCGTGGTTGAGACAGTGACTCTGTATTTAGATTGGAACTTTGTGATTAGATCTATCTTTCAAATATGAAAGAAAATCAAAGGAAGTGTGTCAAGTGTGGGGCTTCACCGTGTGAAAACCCTGATACCATATTACATCGTTTTGCTAAGCCGGGACCAACTAACATTAATCGGTAAGTAGTCTACTGAACACAACCTGATTGTGTCTGTCTCCATGGGAATTCCCATCATATTTTTTCTCATAAAAACTCTGACACTGATTGTTATGAAATGAATATAATAATGTTACTAGGTATAAAAGCCCGATCTGCGGTAAGTCTTTTAAGATTTACCAATTTGTACGGGTAAAAGTTCCAATAGTTCTATGATCATCGTTCATAAGGACTTTTACCACCATTCACTTGGTAAATCTTAAGATTTACCTCAAAGTCACGGTAAATGTTGAAAAAGACATCTCAGTCATGTGATAATATAGGGTGGCATAACAAAGCACATTACAAATCTATTGTGTTTCGTTACTTCCATCGTTAAGACTCCCTAAATATCATAAAATTAGGAGAAAATAGAATAATAGATAGATAATTATTTATTTAGTTCACAATCACAGGTAGGTACAGCACAAAACAAGCAGGAAAAAAACAGACAATAAGAACTATTCGGAACATTTTCATAAGATAATGACATGAAAATTGCTTTGGAATGAAATAAATACTAAATGATGCATGTAATAAATTTCAGATGTGTGTTGTGGGCCAAGTATTGTTTTCCACATGGTTCCTGGAGCTCTCAAGAATTCCATCGCCAACTTCACAGTGAACATAGAATGCTGCTCACTAGACATTTTGAAAGGAAATGGTTCATTGATAATGCTGGTATTAGGCTATTCAAAGCTGCAGTACCAGATGCTGAATGTGACAAGGTTAGTGAGTTTTTCTATAATAATATACTAGCTTCCGCGCGCGACTTTGTCCGCGTCCCGTTTGATCCTGTGGATATTCCGGGATAAAAAGTAGCCTATGTGTAAATCCAGGCTACGAACTATATCGACGGTTAAAAGGCGACTTGACTCAGGCGACATTTTTTTCAATATTGAGTTATGAAACTTGGAATAAATTATGTATTCCAAGTTTCATTCAAATCGGACCAGTAGTTTTTGCGTGAAAGAGAAACAAACATCCATACATAATTACAAACTTTCGCGTTTGGTATGATAACTAGTTGTTCACCCGAACTAAGATCTTATGATGCTCCCGAAAAAAAAAACACAAAGAAGTTGTATAATTTATAAGTTAAAAAACTAGAAAAACTGACTGAGTTATTTATAAGCCAAACTACTGAACCGATTATGATGAAAATTAAATGGGACCAACCTGGAAGTACATCCTTTCAGATAAAAAAAAGAATTTTTGAAATCGGTTTATAAATGACGGAGTTCTGAGGTAACACACATTAAAAAAAACAACTGAATTGAGAACCTTTTCCCTCTTTTAAAGTCGGTTAAAAAGGGCACACAGTTTCTTAACACTACTTGTTTGTTTATTTCAGGTTTTGACAGACCCTGTGTTGGTTACGATTGAGCCTGTGGCTGGTCCATCTTTAACTCTACCTTTAATGGAAAATTTTAACTTATTAAACCAGAGCCAGATGAATGTCGATGGTACAACTACAGGATCGCTGATTACCCAGAAACCAGCAGAAGATGGCAAACAAAATACCTACAATTTGGTATGTATGTATGAAAAATGTATGTAGGTATGAAAAATACATGGTCCTATATGGCCACCAGCCATGGTGGTATAGTAATTCTATTCTTACTATACTGTCTACGTCTAATAAGACAACCAGCTTACCACACGAAATAGTAGATTGTGTCATAAGGGACCAAAATTAGAGTAGAATCCTGAACGTAGCGAGGATTAACACTACACATAGGCACACTCTGCTTTTCATCCCCCTCTATGAGAAAGATAAATATCATAGGCTTTTAGATATTATTCTCACGATTTGTTCGGTAGTAAATTGTTTATGACAGTTTCTGTGTTTAATTTTACACTTTCTGGTGTTAATATGGTGTTCTTGGTGGGGAATAAATAAATATATTGAATTTTTTTTGTACTGAGAGTTTGCTTACTTGGCTAGTTTTATCGTTGTTTGTTTAGTTAATAATAGGAGTAGGAGTAAGAAATTTGGGATAGTAAGAGGTATCTTACTCACTTATTTTTTTATTATTTCAGGAGAACTATCGACTTCAGCGACAACGACGGCAGAAGTATTAAAAAAAATGGATGAACTATTTGACAGCGTCAACGCTTATACGCCAGACAGAAGAAGAGGAAAGCCGTTAGCCACCAATATCCAAAACAATACGCGTCATATAGAATTATTTGGGCAAATGAAAGAATTTTTAAAAAAACTGAAGTTTTTGGGGTGCAGAACACCACCCCCTTTACAACAAGGATGGATATGGACCATTAACGGATTGGAACAAGTGTGGAAAAATCATACAACTAAACATAAAAACATAAAAAGTCTAGCCAGAAGAAGGCTCCAGCAAGACCCACTAGAAAACTTATTCGTAAACTTAAATAATAAAAAAAATCAATAAACTTGTGACTTTTAATTTGTTAGGTACCTGATTAGTTTTCGTATTTCACTGCTAGGCCAAGAAAGACAGATTGCTTATAAACAGTTTCTGCTGTTTGGCTTATCTTTTTGTCAAATGCTGACCTGATAAAACTAGCAACGATTTTAACATTCTGTAATAATCTTATGTCAGCATTTTGACAAAAAGATAAGCCAAACAGCAGAAACTGTTTGAACAATTTTAATCCCTGCCAGGTCTGTTCGAAATTTAGCGCTAAAATAGATTGAAACTGCCACCAAATATTTTAAAAGTTGGTGCCAAAAATAACGCCATCTAGTTACGAACCCCCAAACAAATGGTCAATTTTGTCCTGCCATATTTGTATGCAGTAAACGTTCTTCTTGGGTAACAGTATTCTGTGGGGAAAATACTGAAAAGAGAGGAATAATAAAATAAAATTTACTTTACATACTTATGTACACGAACGAAATACTACGATATTGTAATCTCGGGTAAATAGTATTCTATGATTGTAATGTACAGCAAGCAGAGGATATAAAATTTATATAAAAAAAAATGGATAAATTGTTTCAAATTGAAGCGTATCAAAACTTTGAATTAGTAAGTACCTATCTGCCTATATTAAACAAAATCTTATTTAATTATGTATTGATTGATATTACAGCCAATGTTACCTACCTACCTATTACATGAACAACTATTGTTTCAGGTTGTACACAAAATAATACACAATCTAACATATTGCTCTAGCAAAACTGATGAAGCTCAGTTATCATTATTAGATAGTAATGAATTCAAAGCAGCTGAAGACGATATAAGAAAACTTATATTCAACTATGATTTTGATTTTAAAAAAGTCAGAGAAGCTATGGCGCTCAAAAATTGGGATAAAGACAGAGTAAAGTATTTTATGAGCCTTCTAGAGAAGGAAAGTATAAATGTGCTACATGCATCCCTAAATCACCATATTAGTAAATATGGAGAAGTGATAACAGAGTCAGACTGGCTTCTGAAGCTTGTACTTGGAACTAGCGAGCTGACCACAATCAAATATCCACTGCTTCAACTGGTCCTGTCAACAGTAGATAACAATGGTGTACAGAGAAAGACACTTTTTGAACTGAATAAATATGTGTTAAGGAAAACCATTGAGTCATTGGAGATTACTACTGGAGAAAAATAAATTTATTGATCATTTCAGAAAAAAATCTCCAAGGCCCGAATTTTTCAACCTCAGTTTTAGTATCTATAAGCAAAAGAGATACGACATGCCTAATAAATTGAACTATGCATTTCACTAAAGTACATCAGAATTATTAATTAAATAACTTTTTCAGAATTTCAATTGTTTACTTACTAATTCTATTTTTTTTATTCAAATAGGTAACTACTTTTAGAAGTTTATACTAACTTCCTAATCATAGGTGGGAAAAGAAAATACAAGTTCCTAATTTTCAGATGATGCCTATAAGTATTATACATCCATGTATTGCATAGTAACTCAATTTTGTTTAATAATTACAGTAGTTATATGTTATTCTATATACTTACTTAAATAGATGTACTTACTGAAAAATTATTTCTGAACTTTTTTGGGTTCCGGACCATTGGGTAGATGAGATGATGATGCGACTTCTCAGTCCTTCCTTGTCTGTCTGTCACGGCTGATTAACTCAGTAATGCCATCGACATAAAAAGAATAGTTTCGAATAATGTCATACTATCGATTAAATGGTCATATTAATGGTCTGTTGCAAGTGAGAAGTAAAAAAAAATATTTTGTGTAGTAATCAAGAAATACATACCTACCGTTTCTTTATACTCATCATTTACAAACTTATCTACATGCAGATTGATAGGTATAGAGCACTGATAGATACGCTTTCAGAAACCAGCTTTTAGGCCCGGTAAGCCCTCCGCTCCTCGCATAAGTAAACAAAAAAAGTACATTAGATTAAAAATTTATTGATAAGAGACATTCACACATCAATATTGGAGTACATAACGTAATTAATACAAACATTAAAATATGATACAACTTTGACGATTGATTGATTGCCTAAGCAAAATTAACTTCATTCTAATACTATGCTTACCTAATTTTATGGATGTCTTTTCTCAGAACAGTTCTCATTGTGACTAACAGTCCGTAGGTAGAGGAGATGTTTATCATCATCATCATCATTTTAGCCCGGTATCACCCACTGCTGGGTATAGGAGATGTTTATACGCATCTCAATTTAGGTAAACATATTTTAGTACTAAGTATACCTTCCTACTCTTCCTAGACATAAATCCTTACCAACCTTTACAAATTAATGTATCTAAACAATTATTACTACATATTCAGCAAATTCATATAGATCGAATTTTGTTCCTTGTTAAGTTTGTAATTTTACTTTATTTAGTATTAGAGTGGGTATTTTAATGTTAAAAATATTCTAGAGTAGATGATAAAACGAGATCAATTTTGTGCTTGTTAATTAAATCCAAAAAAGGAACTGAATTCCGAATTGAGCAAACATTATTGACCACTCGAAAGTTTTAAACTTGCATACCTACCGCTTTCGTAAGTAGTTATACAATATAAATATTTATTCTAATCCTGGTAAAAATGAATCATAAGGTTCGAGTTATCACTTGATATGGAATGTCTCACTCACGTTTAGGCTATATAAACTCGCGAGTAATTCTCCCGACCATGTAAAAGGTGTCCCCGCACAAAAACGAGATGAGGCCAACTCAACGGATCGAATTTTTGTACCTCGCTTTTGGAATGCTACTTATGGACGCAACACATGGCAGCGCGGCACGGTTGGTTCGTTCTGCGTGGAATGGGGAGTAAGCTTCATAGCATTTCATAGGTAAGTAGGTAGGTACTAAGAATTCTATTCGTTTGTCGAGTTGCCCATATTACAAGTGCACTACCTACCACTTTAAATTTCATAAAAATGTATAAAATTACAAAAAACTGTTTTGTATGCTGTAATAACACGAATCATTTTTATCGTCGAAACCACATTGTATAGTAATATCAAATCTTAAAAAATGTCTAGGTACATTGTAATTCAAAAAAGAGGTCGAAAAAATTACGCTAGTCGACAGCAGGCAGCTAGAAGTATCATGCTGTCTTACCTACTTGCTACATATTATATTTATGTAGATTCTAAGATGATAATATCTAAAATTACATTACCAATACAATATGCCTGTAAATGGATAAAAAGTGTATATTATAATCATCACAAATTGGCCGCAGAATATAAATTTTCAGAATCTACTCAAAGTAAAAAAAACATTATTTAAATTTTGTTTAGCAATCAGACGTTCGTGTTTCTTGTTTATCACGGTTGGAATACCATTTCACAATTTAATATTCATTCTACTACACAAAAGAGCCAATTTCGACACCACAACAAGAATCCATGAGCTTGCATTTAAAGAGAGCAGTTAACTAAATGTACAACTTAAATATAAATTAGAATATGTGTCACAAAAAAACACTAATTATTAATGATTATATAAAATAAGAAAATCATATTCTTAATTCACACTTAAATTTACAATGCTTCCAACTTTAATGTCGACACTTGTCTTATTGATTATGAAGATATAATGAAATGAAATTCATATATACATAATAGAGTTTATGATGTTAGACGAAATTAATGCACCTACGCATAGACTACAATCTGCAAGGTACTTTACATTTCTGCTGCTATACATGCTGCTTTTGGGATGTAAACTGAAAGCTCTTAAAAACTAAATGGGCACATCACCGACTTGCTGTACAAAGTCAGCAGACAAAATAACTTATTTCGAATAGCTCTTGGTATAATTAATCTGGATGAATAGAATATAGCTGCATTGCTGCGAGTAATAGGTACACATAAAAAAACAAAGAATTAATTCATTCAAACACAAACAGTTACAATAGATAATTATCATTTACCTTCTTATGGGCTTTATCTCACTAAAATCGAATCAAAGAATTTATTTGTAACTACATAGTATCGTGGTGTTTCTCGCATGGTAGTTCAAAACACGATGGCGACGGCGGCGGAACGACCGGTGGCGCCGCCACTGGTGTCCTAGTGAGATATAGCCCTTACTTTTTATTATTTCGGTGGAAATCATTCGAATGTTTTCAAGAGTTGTCATTTCACACCCTGTCCCTGTGTACCTTGCCGAACAGTGAACCTACCAAATCAGTTTCTTACTTGTGTATTCGGGTATGAACTAACAATATTCGTAATGAAAAACACACCAACATATTGCATCGTACAGTGAAAACTAAAATAAAGAAAGCAACTTATCGTGAGGTCTCGTTAGGTCGCCAAGGTTAACAAAATGCAAAATGAAAGATAAGCTTCAATTTCAGGAAATATCACCGATTATAATGGCTGTTAAATAGTACGTACGTAATTTAGGAGCGAGCGACACGCTAACACAGAAGTCAAAACTTATAACCCCTGTAATAATGGCACCAACTAATCGCACCGTATACTGCCTATATAACTTTGTTATTGTAATAATAATTATAAAAATCGATACTTTCGAATAAAACGTATAAAAATCTTATTTCAAATGAAGCAAAGCACGCTAAAACTTATTATATCATTATAAAGTCTCGTCGTGTGAAATTGAAATCCACATCGTTGGAAAATTAAACACCGGTCGAACTAAGTTCGATGTTACACCACATTGCGAATCGTAATAAATAAAAAAGGCTTATTTATGGACACGGTCTGGTGTCGTGTCGCACGCCACGGAGCTGCTGCCGGCTGCGGGCTGGCTTAGTTGGCCACCGCCACGTCTGTCGATGTCGCCGTCACCTGCAACTGGACACAATATCCGCTCAATATCAATTCAACTCATCCACTCTACACAACTCTTGTACCAATAATACACCATCTATGCCTATCTGTTGTTGTCAACTCACCGTTTCAGTATTTATTTCTGGTACATCGGGGACTTCAGGGATGAGGTCCGCCAATTTGTCGGAAACTGACACAGGCTCCTGAAACCAAAAATAAGCCTCTTACTCATCAAATACATCATTAGTTTAGCATTGCATTCTGACAGCTGTACTAATTAAAGAACTATATTACAATAATTGTTAACACAATAGTGAATTTTAAGCCTAACTAAGTAAATACACTTTCATACAAAAATTGCTTCTAACAAATATGTACATGGTATTTTTAGCTGAACTAATAATGAAAATATAATGATAAAGTATGGAATAATATTAGCACTGAAGCGAAAACTCAACATGCTGTTATGTCAACAAACAAATAAAACCTAGTTTGTATATTTTTCAAGCAAAACGGAAGGGAATAGGAAAGGAGAGCGGCGGCTGCCGGCCGCGGCGATGCGTCGGTTTCACAGGAACACGATCCTTCCAATTAATGACGATCCACACATGCTGGCAGATAATACACATCAAACTACATAGGAGAACTGTTAACGGGGTTTCAAAACGCTCCTTATGTTACGGATCTAATCCACTACAAGAGCAAGGAGTGTCCGGTTGTTATTCACCTGTGGCGTGTGTGCGGCGGCGCAGACGGCGGCGGCCGCGGCTCCGCTCTCCGCCTCAGCGCGACAGCCCGCTTCACCGTTGCACTCCAGTTTGTCGACTCCGTTCTCAGCGACGGTGACGGCGACCACTTTAGCCTTATTTTTGGCGTTCTCCGCCGTGACGGAATTTTCTTCGAGGCTGATCTCGTCAACGCCGTTTGTTAGTTCAGGAACCGAAACGTGATTAAAATCGATCACATGTTCGGGTTCGGCGATGGGCTCGGGGATCACTTGGATGTCGTCGTTGCCGTTTAGTTCGAGATGTGATTCCATTTCGATGTCATCCTGCGCCGGGGGAGGAGGGAGAGGCGTGTCGTCGATTTCAGAAGATGTCAATTCTGCTTCCGGAATCTGTTTTATTTCTGGTTCCGGGATTTGTTCTATTTCTGGTTCCGGAATATATCCTAGTTCTGGGATTTGTTTTACTTCCGGTTCGGGGTTTTCTTCGATTGTTTGTTCGGGGCTAGATTCGATTATAGACTCTACCTTAGATATGCTTTCAGTGATTACTTCAATTTCGTCGCGCTGTTCCTTTGCTTCCTCGGGGGGGCTCGGCTCAATTTGATCATTTGCAACAACCGAAACGTGCTCGTCCATAACATGTTCAACGGGCGCAACCGCCTCCACCGGCTCGTTGACATTAGAGAGTTCGGTCCGTAGTTCCGGTTCCATCGCATCGGCAACGAGCGGCACATCCTCGCTAGGTTCCTTCACAGGAGAGGGAAGATCAGTCGCGTCACTTGCAGAGGTCTGGGGTAGGGGTAGGGATGGGGATGGGGGTTCAGTGTCGGGGAGTGCGGATCGAGGCGGCTCGGCTGCAGTGTCAGCGGTGTTAGGCAGCGAAGCGTCGGTGAGCTCGGGCGCCATGGTGGTGGCGGCGAACGACGCCACCGACGAGGGGGGAGGGTTCGCGGGGAGCGGTGGAGGCGTGGATTCTAGCAAAGGCATTTGTTGAACACAAACCTCTTTGATGGGGATTTCGGGTGTCGGGGCGATCTCTACCGTTTCGGCTGCGTGTGACTCGGGTTTAGATACGTCGATTTTCTCTTCCGGTACCTCCGGTTTGGGTTCTTCTAGTGTGAGTCCGTTAACGGGCAATTGTTCAGGTTCGGGTTCTAGTGCGGGGGCCGGGGCCGGGGCCGGAGCCGGGGCGGGGGCGGGTGCTGGTGCGGGTTCTGGTTCTGCCGGGGTGGGCACGTCCGCGGGGGCGTCCTCCTTGAGCTCGGGCTCGGCGAGCGCGGCGCCGTTGGCGAGCGGCGTCGGGGCGGCGACGGCGGCAGGCTGGTCCTCCGCGGGCTCAGCCACCGCCTCCGTGGCGACCTCCTCCGCCGCTGGCTCAGCTGCTGCCGCTGGCTCAGCCGCTGCTGCTTCGGCCGTCTATAAACAAAATACTACATCAAGCAGACTATAATAACAGTTTTGTAATTTAGCAACGATGGAGCATGTCGGGTTTGACTTGAAGTAAATAGAATTAAGTTCACATTTTAGCTGGTTTTTTATTGATTAGGTTTATTGGACGATTCAGTCCTTGTTTTATTGGATACTGTCGATATCCAATAAAATCACATCACATTCTAATAAAATTGATAAAACAAAGTTGAGACAACATTCACTATAACCACTACACGACACGAAAAAATACCATAAGTTCGGCCATAGCAATCTGTTAAAACGACGTGGTTCACAAGAAATCTTTACAGAGACTGAAGGGGGATAGACGGCCGCAATATAATTTATAGTGTATTTTGTAACGGAAGATTGACGCTCATTTTTAGTACACTAGGTTATCCTTCAATGATTATGAACAAGGCATATTATATTGCATGGTTAGGGCTGCCTTTGTCAATATATTAAATCTCGATTTACCTACATAGAACTAGTTTAAGGACTAATTATAAATGCTGAAAGCGCGAATGGGGTATGGTATGCTGTAGGAGAGTGTTGAATGAATGGTAGTGCAAGTTGTATATGGCATAACAAATTCTAAGGTAATAATGAATGCAGTAATAATGCAATGATGTAAAAGAAACCAGTGATTTCTGTCTACTTCTCTTATAAACAGTTTTAGGACCAATTAAAATAGTATTAAAAACGACTTTAAATCAATGTTTTGCAACATTTTTATCTCTTTATGGTTTTAATTCGCGGTCCGGAACTTCAACGAGTAGAAGTCTAATATAATTGTACCTGTGTTAATACGCTCCATCGTCAAAATGTACAATGGTTAAAAAGCTCATGAATGAGTGATTGTTATCAATACCAAATGACAAATTATGAACATGTCAAAATTAGCAAGGTGCGAAAAAGTGTCTACGCAATAACGTGTATTGGACAAAATGTACAATAGAAGAAATCAACAAGTTTACATATAAGGAGATTTTGTTATAATGAACTCTTTGAAATACCACTGGTATTCGTCACTGATAAAATATAATTATTTGACATAATTTTAACTAGTAGAGCAACCTGAGTTAAGATTGGTTCGCAGATATTCAATCGCAGGGTTGTGGTGTGGCAGACAATAAAACGACACCGGTACACAAGGCCATCTTTGTTTACTGGCGTAGAAAGATACGCCTGGAGTCCTGCACTAATGACCATATCCGATTAGTACATTTGACGCTAGCCAGAATCGACGGCCGGACGTGATGAAACGCGTTATGTAGCATACTTAAATCATAATAGCTGTTTCGGTTCAAATGAATTTAATTTGAAAGAAACAGAGATAAACAAATCGGCCTTTATTTTTCTAGTCTTAGGTACAAACGTGGTTATTAAAACATTTGATGGTAAGTCTTCTGTGCTTTCGTGGTTTGAAAAAAGACGAACGAAGGAGACCATAGGTTTAGATACCTGCTTCTTACTTATTAAACCGGCTCTGCTGCAGAAGTGCCCAATACTACGTGGCAAAGCTTCTATAGATACATCGTCTGGGGAAATTGGCGTTCATTACTACCGAAGTTTCCAATAGAAGTTTTATGATTTGTGGAAACATTCTACATTTTATATTAACATTGCGTGCTTCAGAATTTTACTATCGCAATCAAGTTAAATGAAAAGTCTATAAATCCTACTAATGTTATAAAATGTCAAAGTTTAGATGTTTGGGTGTTTAGATGTCTCTGTTTCAATCACGCTGCAACTACTGATCCTATTTGGATGAAACGGGACGCGGACGAAGATGCGGGCGGAAGCTAGTATAAATCTAACGAGTATATTAGGTAGGTAACTAATGTTACTAACCTAGCCATCGAAATGATCAGTGTTTCTAAAATATTAAGGGTTTTTTTCCGAAACAATGATTTTATAGAGCACATTGTTTATTTGTTAATTTCCGCTGTACACATAGTTTAAATTCATGACATGGTGTTTAATAGCATGATGCCGGTTAGTTGAATCGGGGAAATCACAAAACCGTCGCGCGTCGTCCGGAACGAGCGGAACACTAACAAAGGCGTCCACCACTAGAGTCGCGTCGCGAGCACGGGAAGTTAACGGTCCCTCGGTAAACAGGATTGAGCGCACGATTATCAATGTTTCAGCAAAGGTCACAACAATATAATTATAATATGTTATACCTTACCTACCTAGTTTAGTGCCACGGGTCTCTCTATCATGTTAGAATACGAAGCTTATGACGAAAATCACGCCAACCGTTCAAACATATACCTGATGATAATTAATTATGCTTTGCTATCTTATTCAGAGAAACAGTTTGTTATGTAAACGTTTTCATTGAAGCTTAGCAGACTTAACTGAACATAGACCGCATACGGTGGAGGCTGCTGGTAAGTGAAATCAAGACTGTGTATTCGTTTTCAACAAACCTCTTTGTATCAAGAGCAACCGTAGCAAAGTAAAACGTACAAACTTTACTGATTTTGACCTAAACTTGTATTAGAATAACTATGACCTTACGAGCTCTTGTGTGTCGGAGAGCTATAAAACCGTGTGAATAAGACAGAGATGTCGACGGATGGGCGCAATTTGCATCGGCAATAAATAAGAGATAGCATCGGGCACAGTACACCTCGGTCTCGTCTCAACAAGTGTCGTCTCGAGCTCATCACCTAGTTGCTATCAGAGGTTGAACGCCCTGTCTCGGCTCGCACCGAATAATAATATCACGATACCATAACTTATAAGCATTGTTGTTGTTTACATTAGATAACTATTCCAAAGTTTCAATCAAATGAGTCATATAAAAGCAAAACCAGCATACGTGATTTTACTACGATGCTATCATTTTTGTAAAATTCACTGTCGTGTCTTTACGTGTAGATATTTTATTGACCAGACAGGGACTACTGGCAGTAGTCTGAGACAATATTTATGAAATTAGGAGTAGGCTAGTTCAACACAGCACCTTTTCACTCAGCCTAACCCACAAGACGAAGATTTTGAGAGTAGATGTCTACGGTGCACGACCAGATTCAAACTTACCACGGACGACTTAAGGACCGGGAAGATAGGTCCATACGCTAAGAACGTACTATTAGAGATACAACAACTCTACAGATATTCTAATCAACAAAATGCGAATTTTATCCATTTATAATTCGTCACAATATTGTATCTACTGAAATAATAACGATGAAATTTAAAAATAGATTGCTAACGACAAAGAAAATCCGTTTGAGAACTGAGCTTAGATTACAGTAACTCGACTTACAATCATTAGTACCTAGTGGATACCGAAGCCAAGATGATTGTAGAGGCCTATTATTCATAGTGCTGCTTGTCAAGAATGCCGTGCGAACACGATATTTGACACAATAGACAGTCAATAGAGGAAACTGAGCCCTTCCTTGTTATGTCAATGCTCCATTCATTGGTCATATTATGAAAATATGTAGTATGTTGTCGCCTTGCCTCTGCTAACACCATCATTTAGTAAACATGCAACTGGAGCCAAGAAATGTCATGTTTCCTACACCAGTATTCTTGGTAATTCTAAATACTTACCTACCTCTGGTTTTACCTTAGCAAAAATCCAAAAAAAATGTATGGGCTCTTTGTGGCGCATAATTGTGTTACTATGGTAATCCGATTGTTAGATAAAAAACCGGTCATCATACGAAGATCGTTATAATTAGATGAAATATTAATTGCCAAGCACATTCAATAGAAATCCCCCAGTCAGATCTCTAACATTTATCTTTGCCATATGCTTTTATAACTTAGTTTAATTAAGACAGAACTAAACCATTCTATAACTAAGTAATTAGCAGGAATGGTCAGGAGATAAGCCCTAGAGAATGGTGAACCTCCACGCCTCGCACCACCTAACTTTATTTGAGTTCCATGTTCAGGTTCGCAACGTCGTGGATTGTAGTTCGTCTTGAGCGAGTTATTTATGTCGCGGTATTCTCGGTACCATAAGTCATGGTGAGTAAAAACAATCTGTTCAATAAGCAGGTTTTCAGATTCAGATGTTATAAAGTTCGACCGACATAACGATGTAATAAATCTTACGTACGGTTAGTTTTATACAGATGTTTTAAAATAAAAAAGTTTATTTCCTCTAAGTATACCTGGCGAGAATACTAGATTTTATTTATTTATTTATTTATTTAATAGACATCGCCAACAGCACACATAATACACGTATAGATTTGAACAGGGCAACGATAATGTTGCTTCACAAAGCAACAAGATTATTAGGTGAAAGCAGAACACGATGTTTATCAGCGGAGAGCAACGCGGCGCAGGATACGCGGCGGTGGCGGCGGGTGACGTCTGCGTGTGCGCGGGTGGAGGGAATTAGCTTACCGAACTTCAACCAGCTTGCATTGCATTGCTCTACCTACAGATTTAGGTTGTCGTTGACAGAATGCAAGCTTTTTGCAAACTTTCATAGAGACAGCCGGTTGGTCGAGGTTTAGCCATGAAAACTTGAATACGTAGCTCACAGACACATTGTTATTTGGGTTGGGTTAGGTGCATTTACATCGGGGTACGACGGCAGGCAACCTTCTCGAGCACTTGTTGAACTGTTGATCTCTCGGGATATCTCGGGCGGGCTTGGCCCTAGTGCCTTCGTGGCAACCTTGGTGGCATGTCCCGAGCGAGCGGCAGTTCAACAAGACGGTGTACCCTGTTACGTCCGAGACTAATTTCTGGATTGTCCAGAACCCAAAGCTCAATTCGGATATTACTCTCGGATAACCAATAGCCTGTCAGGGAGGTGGCTTCTCCGCGCGTCCCTCTGATGAGCAGAGGGCGCAGTGGATGAAGATAGGGCGTGCTCGGCGTGCACTCACACTGCCACCGAGTAGGCACTGGAGAGAGGTTCTCCTTTGCCAGCGTCCAGAGCTCGGAAACCCGTGTGTTCACTCATGCGGGACTGAGGGTCTTGGCTTCACCGCCCGGGCTGCGAGGAAGAAAACCTCTCTAAAAAATTACCCGCGGCGTAACACCGGGGGCGATGAGGCGGTCGTTTGTAGCCCTCACTACATAACACCGCCTTCGCAGCCCCCGGGTCACGGGGGAGCGATGGGGCGGTTGGTGCATGGGATGTACCACCGCCTCCGCAGCTCTCCATTTCGGACGGCATGTGGCGGCCATAGTGTATCAATCGTGCGTTTGAGGGGCACGATAGATCACTGCGCTGCCGCATAATGTCGGGAGGCCGCAGAACGCTATCGGTGGGACTGATGCGCTCGGGAAGGAGACGGCGGGGGTTGCTGTTTTCAGTGGCTCTGCGCTGTCCGCCCCGAGAGGGGGTGAGTGGTAGCTCCTGCCATACAGGAGCCTTTTCGGGTCTGTGATCGGTCGGAGTTAGGGCTCCGGTCGGTCGGTACGCAGATCCCGGGAGGGCGGCGACACTTGGTGGCAGGTGTCGTCGTGAGCACGGGGGTGTCAATGGATGGCATTCCCGGGATGTGCTCTGGCAAACTGCGATAGGGGTCCCGGCGTAGGTCTTTAAGAGGACCCGGGGCCCTTTGACATGCAGAGAGGCCGGCCACCGGGGTGGTTTTAGTGAGTCGGCGAATGTTCGCCATCCTCACACTACCTTGCCGCATCCCTGAGTGTGGTAAGGTGTCTGTGTGAAGATTTCCCCCCGATAACAAAAAAAAAAAAAAAAAGGTGCATTTACATCGGTGGACATTTTTTATCATTCTAAAACGCTGCCTATGGAACAGGGCGTTTGCATGGTAAAACTAGATTCTGTGATTGTAAACACTAAAGCAGTCAATTATAAATATAATATTCATTATACAAAACCGGTACACGGTCTCCTTAGTCGATATAAGTCGGGTGGCGCAGGCGAGCATGCAACTGGCCCAGGGACCCGTCCGACCCGGCCGCCCACGAGCTCCGCACTCGCTAAACCTGCCAACGACTACTAATTTTATTTTCCACTCGGCAAACTTGTTTCCTAATGCTCCCATCTTTGCCTCATCGACTCCGACCCGGCCGTGCTATTTTATATTCGATCTGATACGCGCTAATCTTTGTATAAAAATAAACGCTACCTCCAATTTGTTGTACACTAGCGTCTTTAGCCTGCAACACTGTTAAATAATAAATAATAAAGTTGCTTTGGAAGATTTTTGAAGCCTTGTTGCTACTTTCTTAGACCAGTATTCTGAAAAATAATGGATGGTCAGCAACAATATTTCGTAACAGATCTTCATTTAACACAGTCACAAATTCAATTCCCGAAGTCTCGAATACAAAAGCCTTGGAATAATTAACGCCATTTCAATATTCTAAGGCTCTCTTTCTTCTGAGGGTAGAACATTTTTTTTTACAATTGGCTTTAGCGCCTTCGTTTTGTTACTATTCAGTAAAATTTTCACCCAAAATTTTCATACGCTTTATTTTATGTAAGTAAATGTATTTAGACACTTATTTCTAATTATTTTTTTATTTATTAGAAACATATTCATGAAAATATAATGCATTATTGCCAGTCTGCTAGCAGAACGGCCGCCCATAAGTAATGTGCTCGACCCGTATTATTATTTCAATGAAGCCTGTCGTTCACTGTCTGGGTCTATACTTTATATTATATTAAATGGCAGTTTTTTCTATTCACATGCCATAAGCGTGAAAAACAGAGTGATGCGCAGTACCGTGGCATGTCTAAAACTATTATTGTTATGTGTAATGTGTCAAACTCTCGTTGTGGGAGGTTAAGTGCTAATGACCGTGCTTCAATGCCAGTTAATTCACATGGAGACAAATAAACATTAGCGGCGTATGCGGACGTTGCTCTACATAACAACGTGCTTTTATTAGGCACGAAGTTTTATACAGAAGATATTGCGCAACAGATGAAAATGATGACAAAATGATGTTATAATTATTTTTCAGATACTTATCAATTCGCAAACGGACTTATGAATTGTTAGCTTATGAATGTTTGAGTAAGCTTAGCAGACACATGCGATATATGAGCTAAGCGCGTCATCCTGTTCTTTCCCAGTTTAGCCGGTAAGCCTTACCGGGTGGATGTTTAATTAATTACGGTACATAGTGGGTTCAGTAGCGGCCAGCGGCGTCACACGCCGTTCGTCAATGAAGTAAGTGTCGGTAATAGCATGATATCGTCGACAATGCCGGCTCACGTTTGGATAGCATAGCACGGATATAGCACCACTTTGAATTATAATGCGCATTGTTCCTCGGTGCGGCCTGCGCCGGATAGGGTGCATTGCACTACGCCGCAATACTTGTCATAGAAATCGTGGGTTTCTATTCTACTCGGTCCGGCCGCCCGCAAGGTCGCACCGCAAAAACGGTTCATTGCAATAACAATTAACTAACCAATTAACCAAATTGAAACTTATGCTAAGCCAATTGAGATATTACAGTTGATTCCAACTTATCAAAACCCATAACTTACATCCGGTAATAATTAATTAACAAAGGCAATTCAAAAGGAAATCAAATTATAAACACTATTAGTGAATATGTAAAAACCGTTCCTGTTGAGCGAATGTAAAACTTTTTGTGTAGACTTATTTCGAGAACATTCACCGTCACCAAGTTATGTCTCTATAATGCTGGAATAGATCATTGACTAATGGCATACACAAAATAACTTGCACGCATATTTAATTAATTTTCATCCACATGGCCACAATAGCAAAATGAAAGTAGGCCAGCTTAGTTCAACGATAGATGATTTCGACGAGCGCTCGCCGCCGCCGCGTCGATGGCTACTTGGCGCAGAATTCACTGTTCATTTCATTGTGCACTCTGACAACGCCGTACAACGTTGGAATACAAATACATTCAGAAGACATACTTAGAATATAATAAACCTTACGTACTATGAAATTAGAAAGTTATTGCTGGCACTCTCATTCAAAATCAACAGTAGACAAGACACCATGCCGTTCGCCGTCATACAAAAAACAAAATGGGAAAGGCACTTACCTCCTCAGGAACTTTCTCTGGTTCGCCGTTAGTTTTGATCTCTTCATCTTTTTGTTTCTTCTCTTGTTTGGGCTTGTCTTTTCGGCTGAAACTGATCGATCTGAGCGACCATTTCTTCTTGACCTGTTCACGACATGCCAAGGCAGGTTAATAACATAAAACATGCAAAAAATATAGCGAACATGAATGTAAAAAAACACTTCAGCATGGATAAGTTACACAACAATAAAATTAAATTTGACTAAATTAGTATCAATCTCTTTCAAGTAAATGTATTATGTTTTTAGATTTACAATAAGTGCTTAAAACTACATTACCTACCTTTTCTTTTTTAGGTTTCTTTCCGTCCTCGGGAGTAGGTGTGCTCTCGCCATTTTCTAACTTCTCCTCCGCTTCGCCATTCGTCGCGGGTACAGTGTCGTTTTCCTTTTCATTCTCTTCCTTACCCTCTTTTTCTGTGGTGGCATCTTTTTCATTTTCGGGAGTTCCTACATCTAGATCCTTTTCTTTTTCCTAAAATTAAAAATATATTTAACCAAGATAATAATAGGTATGTTGTAGTGAATAAAATAAACATACTTACGTATAGTATTTTTTAAATAGACTGTAAGCTTACTGTAAGATAATTATTTGAATGTTTACTCTTCTTTCGTTTGTTCGGTAAAAGTATTCAAAAATCAAATATATATACATAGAAATTAATAGAATGCTTACAGAAAAATAAATGGTATTGAAATCGATTACATTATAATAGCATCAGTGTAAATAAAGCTAATACATTTGTTTAAATACTGAAGCCTGTGGAGATACCGGCCACGTGCAACCCTTGCAGTGCATCCATATGACGGACGAAAATCAATAGCAGCACGCCACACTTACCAACCCTTCAGCCGCCTACGTGTAGGAACTAGGAACATATTAAATTACCATGTCGGTGGAATGATCAGCGACAAACAAAGGGAATCCCAGTAAAATGAATAAAATTATTGAATCAGCAATCTAAAAATCATTTAGTATGTAGTAGATCCACTTTTTTTGCAAAATACTACATAATGTTACAGAAATAATAATCTAAAGAGTTCGACGTTAGTTAGATACTTTAACTTGCTAAATGGTAGTTATGTTAAGTGGCAACAACAAAAACATCTTCATCTTTAGACAAAATGATACCTGTTATAAGTAATGTAAATAAAGTACAGAAGTTGAAAGTAGTGGGAAACAACAACGAATTACAAAATGAGTTTCCTGTGAGCCAGACGCGACGTCCGCAACACGTATGATACACGGCTCTTTCTAACTTCCTATGTAAACATACTATTGTAATGTATTTATTTTATTAGGATTATCTGTTTAATAGGTATCTGCTCTTCTCTTTGTAGACAAGAAAATGAGTTTATCTCTACTTTATCTAGACAGGAAGCCGTAGGAAGTCCGTCTGCAAATTACTAAGTGGTTAGGAATTCCAGAGCTTAGATTAGCAATTTAATTCCTTACAATAGTTTCAACTTGTTGGAGCCTCAATTTCGGAGAATATAAACAAAAGCGGCTTATGTTTAGTTTGATAAGTTTTTTAAATATAAAACACAAACACAAAACGGGTGCACATACTTGTATTGGTCATGTTAATTAGGACAAGCGTAGTATGGAATGCGGCCCCTCACTTACTCTTTGTTATAAACCCGCATGTTCCTTCACACGCTTCACACAGAACAGACCCAATTGTACTTCATTATGCCCGTTTCATTTATTAGATAAATTTCATTGTCAACACGAAAATAGATAGATAGATAACTCTTTATTGTACACCACAGAAATATTACAGGAAACACATAACTTCAAAATAGGTATCACAATGGGCGGCCTTATCGCTGAGAGCGATCTCTTCCAGAAAATAATGGTTAATATAGATATTATGTGATATCTAATAATTCTGTATAATATTAATTTACTATCAATATGAAACGTTGTTAGAGGGATGTTTTACATACGAAGTTTTTTCTATAATAAAGCGACTGTTGACAAATAAAAACCATTAGTGTGTGCGTTTTACCGTTTGTTCGGCCTAAATTCAAAGTACAGTGAGTGTGTCTGCATCAGCACTGTAAGCGGAAAGCTTCTCTGCTTATGCCTTCTCGCTCAACACTGAACTGAGATATACTGTCAACATAATTTCGTTTTGTTATAGTTTTTATTCTGGAGGTCCTATCTCCGATGAATTTATCACCAGCGTCTACGTCGAAAAGCAGATTGAGAAGCAGTTCTGTGATCTGTTGATCCGCTTACCGTTTGTTCAGTCTGAATGTGAGCGTCTCCGTTGAGCTGTGGCTTGAGAGCGTCGACGTCCGCCAGGGGCTCGACGCGACCCTCGCCGCCGGCGCCTGCCGCGGCCACCTCGCCGCCGGCGCCGCCTTCCGCCTCCTTGCCGCTTATATCGACCGAGCGCTTGCTCTGTTTAGCACCCATTTTCGATTCTCACCTGAAATCACACTCTTTTTATACCTACTGCGCTGGTTGGTATCCTATAGTATTCCTACCATGCAACGTGACTAAGCAAACAGGGTGAAATGACGAGCGACTGTAAAAAGTTTCAGGTGAATCCCCGATAACCGGGTGTGTGTGAAAGGTTGCCCCTGACTTTGTAATCATCTATCTTCTATTTTGTTATAAGAATCTTTGTCCTGACTGACTGACAGACAACGCACAGCCTAAACCGCTGGTAGTAGAGACTTGAAATTTTGAGGGTAGGTTAGGTACATCTTGGTACATAGGGGTGTACTAAGGGATTTTTCGAAATTCAACCCAAAAGGGGTGAAAACGTTTGTATGAAAAATCAAATTCTTGGTACTTACAAACTTGAAACTTGGCAAAAATATTCGTCAATTAATTTGGTAAAAGTCTGTATTCAAATATTTTCAAAACTACCCCTAGAGGGGGTTTAGGGGGTGTCAAAGTTTGTAGAGCAACTTTGTAACGCGTCGTACGTTTTGTTTGAAATTTAGTATTACTATGTTGTATGGCAAATGATGAAAGTTTAAATTTTTTTTCTCAAACTACCCTTAACAGGAGGTGCAGGGGGTTTCAAAGTTAGTATAGAAACTTTGTAACGCCTCGTGCGATTTGTTTCAAACTTAGAATTAGTACGTAAAATGTCAAAAATGACAGTTTCAAAAGTGTCAAGTATCAAAACGTCAATATTTCAAAAATATCAATATTTACTTGCCAGATAAAATTTACCGCGCGGGCAAGCTATATGTAGAGTATGAATGGATGTGTGGATGTTTGTTACTCTTTCACGCAAAAAGTACTGGTCCGATTTGGATGAAACTTGGAATACATAATAGTTCGTAGCCTGGATTAATACATAAGTTAATTTTTATCCCGGAAAATCAACAGGATCAAACGGGACGCGGACGAACTCGCGGGCAGAAGCTAGTCTATTATAAAAGGAGACGTTATCTACTTTCAGCAGTAGGTAAGTAGGTATATCAATTAATTTATAGTTATGAGAAATATGACAGTTTTGCTTACGCATTCCGGGTTTGTTAAATTATCTTATATTATGTACTATATGATTCACACGCATTAGTGAATAATCTTCAGAAACTGACTCATGGAATAATTTTATTGCACCTATAGTTATTGAAACTGGCTGTTGTTATTTTCACCAACATTTTGATCGTACGCGTGACATTGAAAGAAAATAGTCAGATATGGCACGTTCTAAGTGGACGTGCTCAGTGAGGCAATGCATTGTTATAGGCAGTGGTTACCACTTAACATCAGGTGGGCTATCGGCTTGGGTCATCATTTACTTAGTTGTATAAAAAAAATTCTCTCACACCCAAAATCAACAATCAAACCGTTCTGATAAAGTTTTAGAAAAATGCATGTTACGACGACGGAGGGGTACTAAACGGGCATAATGCCCCGTTCACATTAGTCCAGTATAACGTGACCAAACGTCCCGTTTTGAACGGGACAATCCCTTTTTTAACCGACTTCAAAAAAGGAAGAGGTTCTCAATTCAGTTGTACTATGTTTTTTTTAACAGTGACTGTATTGCAATTTTTTATTTCCTCCTGGAATAATGGTGATATAATCCAGTCCAGCACTGGACTGGTTTGATTCGCTGGATTACTGTGTGGCGTAGCTAAGATATAAATAAAACGTTTGGTTTACCGTGGTACCATTAGAATGTACCATTGATGGTACAGTGGCAAATATAAGTATTCCAGATAGATAGTAGGCATGGCGCTCGAATTACAATGCACGCCAGTAGTGAATCGAAGCAGGCTAACAACTCGCTCGAAATAAATACTATACTGCCAAGTGTCCACTCAAAATAGAACCAACGAAAGTGCATTGGATGCACTACTGACTCGTTTACTGAAATAAACAGCTACAACAATAGAGCACTCCGGTTAATTTTAGTAACTACTACACATTGTTTGATACCTACTTGTTTTTGTGGAACTTACTATAACTTGCTGAATGGACTTCCTTTTGCGTTGACAAATACCTACACATCACGATCCGCATGTTAGCTACGTGTTTTATTATTCACCGCTGGTGATTCACAATGATTACGTAGAACAGTAATAAAGTAAATAATATACTGAATGTACTATTTTAAAAAAACGTATCTACTGTGAATTTAAATTATCAATAACTTTACTTAATTTTATCATTGTATATACCTAACAAGTTAATTTTACAAAATATCTAAAATCTCTAGCCCCGAAAAATCACATTAGTTGTCATTAAACACGCTGGTTATCATCAGAAACAAGATGACGCACTTGAATTCATAGATGTAGCGAGCGACTGAAGCAGTTCCCTAGCTACGGGACAAATTATCACACTGTGCATCAGCTGCTTCCGTCTAAACGGAGAGTTGGTAAAATACCTCAATAGATTCATAAGTACCATGATATTTGTCCATCCTATACTGATAATCTTCAGAACCTGCAGTAAGAACTCTAAGAAGATGAAAACGGCCGCACCAGTATAGCTAAGAAAAGGAGCTACGAGGCCACATACTGATTACAGACAGACACACATAAACTTGATAACAGTCCTATTTATCAGCCGGGGACACAATGTTCATGCTCGTGCAAGCTCGTGCATTAGGCTATTCTTTGATAGGATACCTGGTAAATTACCTATCAAAGAATTAGTCAAACAGCACACTTATTATAATACACACCAATTGGCCATGGTATTCTTTTTGGTCTCTAGGTACTTAGGTAGCCCTTCGCCGTCGACTTTATAGTTAATTATTCCACTGGGTACTCTCATCTCAATACAAACAATAATAACAGGGACATTAGTCACGTAGGGCCGGTAGGGCTCGGGCGTTATCTCGGCGCAAACATTCACTGCGCAGGACAAAAATACCCACTCCGCAGTGACTTCTTTGTTTACGAGTACAAAGATTAACCGCAACCAACATCTACCCCAGTAATTACTTATAATAACATGGCTATTATGAAATAGATTATTTACTACATTTGGCATCTCTTTGTATTCTGATTATAAATATTTATTTAAACTGCCAGGCAAAAAGATACCTGACATGCATGACATGTCAATAATATAACTAAGGCAGGGCCCGACCAACTCCGAATAATGCTATTCGTCGTCTGAAAAAATTGTATCCGTCTCTACATTAAACTTGTCAAAAACAATGACAAAATTATTTTTATCTAAAGAATAGCGTTATTCGTAGTTGGTCGAATACGGCCTTTGTAATAATGCCTACCGGTCCCATATCACATGGCCTAAAGGGAGCAAAACAAAACATTTGTGATCGTGCACAGTGCAAGATACCTACTCTGCCCACGTAGGTAATTGAAAACACAGTAACTTGGAAAATCACGTTTTGTAAAAAAACGCGTTTAAAGCTTGATAACGCCGTTTTGTTCTGACCAAACTATATCAGTTAGGTAAGGTTAGGTTACTTTTATAAAAATAGTATTTCTCACCTAACTGATATAGTTATCAAACCTTAAACGCGTTTTTGACACAACGTGATTTTCCAAGTTACTGTGTTTTCAATTACGAGGGCAGTCCTGTATGTTGTATACAGGTTGAAAGGAATTTATTAATTAAAAATGTGTTTGCAGTCGATTCGCACTTATCCATCATGAAAATTTTGAGGCAAACAGGCTGAAAGGCGTCATCTGAAGAGTAAACTCTAAATAAAATTGGTTGAATCAATTTAATTTAGAGTTTACTCTCCAGATGACGAAACCAATTTGGTTCACACCGTTCATTGACCTGTCTGATAGCCCTCTACGTTAGGCTCATGCAGATGTAGTCAACCCGAACTTAATATTATTATCGATGTTATTACTACAATAAGAGGCACTCTAAGCGGGGCTTTGGTTCAATTTGAGAGGATCCAGTGTGTATCGGCGACCTTGACTTGAACGCGTTCAAGGTTGACGGCCGGGCCCGACGCGACGAGTAGGTCCCTTGTATTCGTTAACGTTACACGCGTCCTCTGGACGACTAAGAAACGAAACGGTTACACTCAAAAAAACCTTTATGACCACGTGTCGATAAACCGCACAATTTAAGGCTCTTACACCCGTACGACTACATCAAAACTTGAGACTGTAACTTTATTAGTCCAGTCATTTGGAGCTCGAAAACGGGTGTCCGGGTCTTCGAGAGTTTTGAAAATTGGTAGTATTATAGATGCTGACAGTTATGTTTCACCAGAACTTTAGATACTGCCTCTCTACATAGGGAAATTATGTTCTAACACTCAGCGTACGGCAGCTCTACCTGATACGTGTGTTTCTTGTGTATAGTAAAACTCTACAATCTGCATCTGCTCAGACTAATCGGAAAGTATTCAAATTAAAGTTCCAGCCATGAAAACCTCAAAACCTCATTCGCCAGACGTTTTAAAAACTTCTTTCCTTTCATTTATCGCTGCGACAATGAACACTGTGATTCGTTTTGGTCCCTCTATGGTGTACTCGTACAGGATAAGTCATTTCTCACGCTGGATTAAGATAAAACGGAAGGCCATTCTAGTAATAATTTTCTTTAAAAAACAATGAATAATTTGTTATTTTGATGAATTTATGAAATCGATTGAATTACTGAATAAAATAAGAAGTAATAAATAAACGCATAATAATATGTTATTTACATACTTGACATTTACCTAAATTATTAGAGCGTAAGCGCTTTTAACAACCCTCCTTATTTATAAAAACGCCCAAACCCTACTCTATAAATAAACCCTATACTTCATATTAATAATAATTTATTCACAAAGAAAATTACGACCAATACAGTATTTACAATATTCTTAATATTTACAAAATACACATGAAACAGTTGAGCTATCTACAAACCATTGCAAACGATTTATAGATAGCTCAACTGATCCAAATCAGTACCTACCAAACGGAAGGGTGCCCAAGACACTGGCTATACTTCACATGGATTGTCTCTACATGCATCTCTCACTACCACTTCACTACACACACTATTACTTCATGATAAACTCCCGACGTTTAGGAAGCTTCTCGCGCGAAATTTCGCGATTGAACACCCATTCCATAACTTATGGTAATACTACTTAGCCATGACATGGATGTGAAAATAAAAAATAGGAAGGAATTCGTTGAAACTTATTGAAATTACGCAGTAGGTAGGTAGATGAAGTAAATCGTACAAAACGTATGCATTACATGGCGAGTGGAAAATCGATAGCTCGACCAGTTAGTTGCGGATTGAAACCGCAAGTAATTTTGCACCAGCAACTATGCAGAAAAAATGTACTACAGTATAAATAGAGAAGTTAATTCCATAAATATACACATTAAACGTTTAATAAGTTACGTTATGCCGCCTGAGATTCCTCAAAAGTGGTTTTCATAACATGGAACCGGCCCCGGCCGGCTTGAAATTGACCCCGGAGACTAGAAGAAACTAGAGATAAGGACAGCACTGTCTAAAACAGTTGTGGCAGGACAGCGCATTTGGGGTCAATGTAACCCCACGCGAGTAATTACCTACGTAGTACAATTTTCGTGAATTAGTATGAACATACAGTCATATTTTGTGTAATATTTATGGCCAAAATAGTGAAATTACACCACTAGTTAGATCTGGGAGCAAAATACTTCCTAATCTGCTACTGAAACGCCTAAGAAAAAAGAAGATTGCTGCTCCATTATCTTCTCAACATGCTTGCGCACAGCAAATTTTTTCTACATGCCGTCTTAGATCCAAGACTAAAATAACAAAGATAGTGTGAAAGAAATTTAATTTACGTATGCAATGAGCATCAATACTTTTGTGAGGAAACTACCTAGGTCTTAAATCAAAAGATGTTTTCTATGCTATGTTGATTATTTTCGTGAAAGTAAAGTAACAATGTGTCAGGAATTATCTTATTTAATGAAATGTTTGATTTTTCCTGTAAGTATTTATAATTTTATTGGCCATAGGGAATTGGGGTCAAATTGACCCCACGCAAGTAGTTGTATAAGTTTTTATCATGAGTAACTAAGCGTTAGTAAGGGGCATGGTTGAAAAGTGTTCAGAGGAACACTTTTCAACATGAATAGTGTTAGTTTTATAAATCAATGTGAATAGGACATCCCAGTAATCTCACTAATATTATAAATGTGAAAGTTTAGATGTTCGTGTTCCATGATTGGAAAACAAACATCTAAACTTTGTTTGTTTTTAATTTTTTTTTAAATGTTGAATGAAACTTGGAATATCAGGCCTTTGCATCTAATCTAGATGATTTATACAGCATCAGGAGAAACTTTTTAGCCATGCCCCTAGGAATGGGACCCTGCAGTGCCTGGGACATAATTTGAGATAAGATTTTTTTTATTGTGTGTCTCTAATAATATAATTACAATTTAAGTTGGCATAATAATAAATTGACTATGTGACTACAAAAGATAGATGAAGTAGGCTTGCCCAGCACCTATATCATCCTCTCAGCCTAGCCAACCTTATCCACAGGAAAGACAAGGTCAATATGTGTGGAGCTGAATCAGCTGTGGGTTTCCTCATGATGTTTTCATTCACCATTTGAGAGCACTGGCATTGCGAACATTAATTTTCCAAGTAGAAAAACCCAACCCTCAAAACATTTGCTCATAGTTGCAATAACTAATCGCAGAAAAACTCGGAAAAAAAAGTAGAAACCCCATTGGTGCACGACCGTATTTTAACCCACCACCTGTGGGATCAGAAGGCAGGGTCGCTACGCTACCACTAGACCACCAGTGCTCTTTCTCTTTATTTATTTTATTTTAAAATTTCACACAAGTAGGTAGTGCTATGAGGACTTAATGCTAAGAGCATTGTCTGCCAGTCTTCCTGGGCGTGCAAAAAGATGCTGTGGCGTGTTTTTAAAGGTACAAAAACTGATAACTAAAATTTAAATTACCTAATACATAACAATACATAAAAAAAAGAAAAAGAATGACTATAATTAAGCACAAAAGATATATCAACATATATATAAATACCTATATAAATAAATAATCTATTATTATAAGAATCTTTGTCCTGCCTGACTGATTGACATACAACGCACAGCCTAAACCGCTGGTCCAAGAGACTTGAAAATCTTATTTATATCATATTATTATACTAATAATATCTTTAGGGCAGCTTGCACCAGAATCGCTAAACGCGTTTAACTCTTAAATAGTATTTAGCGAGTTGTCAAGTCATACAAATACGTCAGATTTAAATCGATTTAGCTGTTAAACACGTTTAGTGATTCTGGTACAAGACGCCCTTAATAAATTACGTTTGTGGCGTAAATTTCATTTCAACATTTTAGAGTCATTCCACACTATATGAAACCACTACCAATACCTAATGAAAACTATATGAATATGCTTTATTAAATCAGCATTGAATTGTTCAACAATATGCTGAGCCTTTTTGACTAATCTATCTGGTTGTACATACCATGATTTTTGTTTGTTACTGTGTGTTTTGTCAAATAAAGCTTTTTCATTACATTTGTAAAAACCACACATTTCACAATTGACTTCAGGCCAATTGAAAATAAACTGTGATATTTTCTAAGTTTTTTTTAATTTTAATACATTGACTTCCTCATTTCTTCAGTGGTAAAAATTTTGCCAATAAATTGGAAACACTGATTTTATTTATTTTGTTTACAACATGACAGCGGAGTGTTTTAGCAGTGTGAACTACAGAAGGAATATAATCATTTACCAGGTGTAAAAAAAATAATTTTAGTAAATTACTTACCTTAATAGGTGATAGTGTGCTGTGTACCAGAAATTCTTGGTAATTAGGTACCTACCTACTTATTTAGGTCCACATACAATCTAAGTGTAGATAAGTAGGTACCTATAGACTTAGCTTACTCAACAAAATTTTACTAATAGGATCTGTTCTACTACATTACATTACATATTATTGATTATAATGTAGGTACATTTTTTTTGCCACAATATGCTCTTAAACGATTACCAAACCAATATAATATAAACTGCTAACACACCCTCGATTCTTTGAGCTCTCCCCAATTACGCATGTCGATGAATCATCCGTTCGTTCATCACAACACAAAGGACTATTTTCCGGTAGCCAACTCGAATCGACCACTGCGATCATTACAAATCCATTCAAACGTAATCACATGTAGGTACGATTAGATTTATTTTTTGAAACCGCCGAACTCTAGGCCTACTGTTTTCTAAATCGAACGAATATTTATTTTTACCTAGGTACCTATCTACCGATCTTCAGAGCCAGTTAAGTAGGTAGTAGGTACCTTTTTATGTATATAATTTTGTTCTTACCAAAATTGAGTACCTACCTACTCATCACGGTACAATAAGAACCTACGTACAATAAGTTTAATTACGTTCTTTGTACAGTACTATCAACACCATTTCAATCAATTCGTAAATGTGCAAGGGACTTGCGAGGGACCAACAAAATGCATTTCAACTACCTACTAAAAATTCTACCGAAGCTGGCGATTACTGCGGCCGGCATTTCTTCGCGTTCGTGTGCGAAACATATTATAAATAAAACTAAGTAATGACAAAAACATGAGTTAATATTATGCTTACCTTTATCCTTTTCAATCCAAAAAGCTATAACAAAGAATTTACACAGAACTACAGAAAAATCACTTCAAGCACTCACAGCCCAATACAATATGGCGGCGGGATGAAATCCCCACCCCAAAATTATTCAAAATTGAAACAACTGCGTGATTGGCCGATGCTTTCAAGACGCTTCATTTTACCATTTTAGCCAACATGGAAAAACCAAATAGAGTCAATGACATTGTGGCATTGAACTTTCACCCTACTACCAACACTTTAATATTAAAAAACCGACGACATTCTCGGTTCACCTAAATATCGGATCGGATAAATAATCGGAAACACAAACACGGAGAGTAGAAAAAGCTACCTACCCTACATATTTTGTACATAATATTATAAATAAATAAAAATAAATATTACACCTAGGGTATTTATTGCAGCAATCTTGAATATGAAGTAATTTATTTTGATAGGGATTTAATACCAAGGTACAGGATAAAGAAAGAGCCTTTTCCAGTGGCGCCATTTCAATTTAATTTTTAAAATAAAAGAAAGCTTCTTCTTCTTTTCTTATATATGGCCTCTGTCCGTCATTTCGACAGACAATTTTGCTAGTGTCAAGTGGATTATTTGAAATAATCTTAGTCAAGTCGAGTCCCACGTCAAGTCGTTATTGTGACATAATAATATAGATAGGCATAATTAGGCTTTCGCGACATTTTTTTAGATAGTGACATGTGTTATGCAAAGTCGTAGTACATTATTCATGAGCGTTTCAACGGAGGGACCATAGTGGAATTTTAGGTTTCTGAGCACCTCAATATTTAGTAGAAGTTCTCAAACAATTGTAAAACTGAACCGGCAATTTGTAAAAGTTACGAATCAAAAGTTATAAGCATTTTAAAGTGGTCCCTCGGTTCCACACATGCAATGCTGGGTTCCAAGGATCTAATCAGTATTCACATCTTCTTTCACTGTCTATATTTAGTAGAAGATTTGTAAAAAAAAACTACTTAATTTCAGCCCTTCTTCTTCTTGCAGAGAGACGAAAACACGATAACAAAGTGGTCCCTCAGTTCTACATTGACGAAAATGTTTTTGCGGTTTTACAAAAAAACTAACTGGAATTTTAAGTTTCTGAATCAGTCAATATTTAGTAGAAGTGCTCATACAATTTGTAAAATCAATCAGTAATTTGTAAAACTTACCAATCAAAAGTTATAAGCATTTTAATGTGGACTTTCGGTTGAACACTTTCCAAAACGCAAAAGTAACTTTACAAAAAAACTATAAAACTTAGAGACGTGTAATATAGCTTATCATTTAGTAAGAATTTTTACTAAATATCTACATACAACAATAAACAATAGACAGAGCCATTATCGAAATATAGCAATTTTAGTTTCCGGCATAGAGATGCAGCCGCAGGGTGACCACACGGCTTAAATTTTCGGGACAGGGAACAGCATGACAGCCGCGCGACGCGACGATTCCACTCTCTGCTGATGCGGATGTGACTCAATGAAGTCAGTGTTGGTACTCTAAGTACCTATTCATCCATTGTATTTTCAATAGGTGAGTAAAAAAAATCCGATGATTGTCAAATAAATATAAGATCATACGAAAACGGAACGTCAGCGGAAAATCAATACTATTTATACTTAGGTGCTTACCTATCACACTATTCAAAAAACTTCGAGAGGGCTTTCGCTGCCCAATTCAACAATAGAATCTACAAGGTGCTTACCTAAAAAGAACAATCGCTAGGAAAACTTCAATAACCACTATCCCACTACTATTATAAATGTCAAAGTTTAGATGTTTGTTTTTCAATCACGCTGTTACTACTTACTGGTCCGATTTGGATGAAACTTGGAATATATTATAGTTCGTAACCTGGATCAAACACATCGGCTACTTTTTTTTATTTTTTTTTGTGGACAAAGTCGCGGGTAACTGCTAGTAATATTATAAATGCTAAAGTTTAGATGTTTGGATGTTTGTGTTTCAATCACGTCAAAACTACGAACCAACTTGGATGAAACTTGGCATATATATTATAGTTCGTAGCCTGGATTAAGACATAGGCTACTTTTTATCCCGAATAAATTAGCAGAATCTAGGTACGGCATTAAACGAACAAAAAGGATAAGTGGCGTGGCGTCCTCGTGTCAAACACGTCAAGAATGTTTTATTGGCGCCACTTATCCTGTTTGTTCATTTAATGCCGTACCTAGATTCTGCTAATTTATTCGGGATAAAAAGTAGCCTATGTCTTAATCCAGGCTACGAACTATAATATATATGCCAAGTTTCATCCAAGTTGGTTCGTAGTTTTGACGTGATTGAAACACAAACATCCAAACATCTAAACTTTAGCATTTATAATATTACTAGCAGTTACCCGCGACTTTGTCCACAAAAAAAAATAAAAAAAAGTAGCCGATGTGTTTGATCCAGGTTACGAACTATAATATATTCCAAGTTTCATCCAAATCGGACCAGTAAGTAGTAACAGCGTGATTGAAAAACAAACATCTAAACTTTGACATTTATAATAGTAGTGGGATAGTGGTTATTGAAGTTTTCCTAGCGATTGTTCTTTTTAGGTAAGCACCTTGTAGATTCTATTGTTGAATTGGGCAGCGAAAGCCCTCTCGAAGTTGTTTGAATAGTGTGATAGGTAAGCACCTAAGTATAAATAGTAGGTATTGATTTTCCGCTGACGTTCCGTTTTCGTATGATCTTATATTTATTTGACAATCATCGGATTTTTTTACTCACCTATTGAAAATACAATGGATGAATAGGTACTTAGAGTACCAACACTGACTTCATTGAGTCACATCCGCATCAGCAGAGAGTGGAATCGTCGCGTCGCGCGGCTGTCATGCTGTTCCCTGTCCCGAAAATTTAAGCCGTGTGGTCACCCTGCGGCTGCATCTCTATGCCGGAAACTAAAATTGCTATATTTCGATAATGGCTCTGTCTATTGTTTATTGTTGTATGTAGATATTTAGTAAAAATTTTTACTAAATGATAAGCTATATTACACGTCTCTAAGTTTTATAGTTTTTTTGTAAAGTTACTTTTGCGTTTTGGAAAGTGTTCAACCGAAAGTCCACATTAAAATGCTTATAACTTTTGATTGGTAAGTTTTACAAATTACTGATTGATTTTACAAATTGTATGAGCACTTCTACTAAATATTGACTGATTCAGAAACTTAAAATTCCAGTTAGTTTTTTTGTAAAACCGCAAAAACATTTTCGTCAATGTAGAACTGAGGGACCACTTTGTTATCGTGTTTTCGTCTCTCTGCAAGAAGAAGAAGGGCTGAAATTAAGTAGTTTTTTTTTACAAATCTTCTACTAAATATAGACAGTGAAAGAAGATGTGAATACTGATTAGATCCTTGGAACCCAGCATTGCATGTGTGGAACCGAGGGACCACTTTAAAATGCTTATAACTTTTGATTCGTAACTTTTACAAATTGCCGGTTCAGTTTTACAATTGTTTGAGAACTTCTACTAAATATTGAGGTGCTCAGAAACCTAAAATTCCACTATGGTCCCTCCGTCGAAACGCTCATCATTATTCTTTCTATCATCAGTACTTTTCTAGACAAACTAGATATAAGACTACTAGCATAAGAATATAATTAATGATTAAACGAACTTACCCTGTACGTGAAGTTCTATCATAATTATATGAAGACTTCGTATGAAGGTATTAGTAACAAGAGAATATTTTTAGAACACTATGTAGTAGGCATAATAATGACTCTACTCGTTGCACTATGGTATAAAGTAAACAAAATAATGGCCACACCACTTTGTGTGTGGCAGTATTATTTTAAATTTCCGCTGTCCAAATCTCCATTATCTGTGGTCTTCATTTAGTTTAGAGTAAAGCTAAGATATTTCCGTAAACGATTGGGTTATCTTGGGTGGGTGGGGTTACTAATACCTTCATACGAAGTCTTCATATAATTATGATAGAACTTCACGTACAGGGTAAGTTCGTTTAATCATTAATTATATTCATCCTTCGTATTCGGTATTAGTAACAAGAGAATATTTTTAGAACACTATGTAGATGTTGAGAGTGTTTTAGGAAATATCTTCTAATAACGCATGATTGGAAACAAATTGTTTCATATAATTACCTACCACTACCGAAAGGGTAGGTATATAAGTGACATGTATCTGTACATATAGGTAATTAATAATATTATAGTATAAATATTGCAAACATACTGCATTACATAGTCACAATGTTTTTTTTTTTTTGTTGTATCATTATTTTAATCTTTTAAGTATTGAGCATCCAAATATTTATATTTAGATAAGTATTCATCTGACTAAGATCATGTTCGCATCATTACTATGAATAAATAATATGGTCTATTATAGAATCTAGCAAAAGTAGTGGAATTGCCGCTCCATCCAGCAGTTTGATGAATGACATCAAATCAAGGCTCGCTCCTAGTTTGGTTGCCATAGAGGTTGACACACTTGACACGTGGCGAGTAGGTACTTACTATGTGATGAAAGGATGGAGACGTCATTGCCACAATATTTTAATGTAGATTTAATCCAGCGATTAAGAGTTGTTTGTAAACAAAGGCATTTGTAATTATTTTCAATAAAATATTTGAAGATTCTTGTTCATCTATATAAATTAAAGATGTTTTTGCAGGGCATATTTCAGGATGTTTACTGAAGAGTAGTAAATGAAACGATGATTGTTTCGTATCAATTATAGAAGTTTGATATAGACTTAAGTATTTTGATCAAAATTGTGTTTTCAATTTTATTGTAACTATTTGATCTATTCAGATTTTGGATAAGGTTTGTGCTCTATGAGCGGTTTTTTTTTTTTTTTTTCTTCATTCTTGAAAGTAGTTTTAAGGATAAGTTTTCATTTGGAAACAACGAACAAAGGTGGTTCAATAACGCCGCTTGTGTCCCACCTTGGTATTATAATTTGGCTGTTGTGACCTTAGCTTATAGACACCCTTACGGAAGCGTGTCGACCAATTATCTTTAGACAAATCTCCACCAATTATTAGAAATATTGCAGACCTGTAACTGTTAATTATTTCGTACTGACCTCCGTCATTTATATCTGTGGTAAAAATCTATGATTATTGGAACTGAAGGTTGATATATACCAACGTTTGATGCAAACATTGTATTGCTTCCACGCGTTTCGTGGAGTTACGTTACGTAAAGTAACTCTAGTATGATGTCTAGAGCGAATCCTGGCACCTAGAATCACTCAATTCTATAAGACGATTCTAAATCATCCTTAGGATTTTATTGAATAAAGAAACTTTGAATTTGTCTTTGACCTGGGACACAGATAGATAGATAGATCTTTATTCGTTCCCAACAGGTATTTACAGATAGGTAGGTATAGGTACAATAGGTACCCACAGGTAGTTACATAATAACAATAATTTACACAGCGTCGTAGGAGCGCTGTCCTGTCTTGACAATACTCCGGCAACCAGGTTAAGATGTGGACGAATGTTCGTTTGAGAGGTTGGTTGCTGGGGTGAGAAATGAATATATCAGAATTTAGTTTGTTAAGGCAAGTTGCCTAGTAATACCATGGTTGTGTAGGCCAGTCAGGTACAACCACGATACCCTCTGCTCTATCTGAGATTGTTTTCCGAATAACTTATAGCCAGAGGTGGCTTTAAAAATAAATAAATTAGACAAAACTAATGTCAAGGCGTCCAATGCAAATGCATCAGGATCCCTATGCCAAGAAGCATTTTTTACACATTTCTTATTTAGACGAGAAGCAAATAGGTCAATTTGAGAAGCATTGAATTTGTTTAATATAGCTGGAAATCCGTGTCCGACAATTCCCACTCAACATCTGGGTGAGTTCGTCGGGATTCTTTATCTGCAACATTTTCTGCTGGTTTTATGTACGAAGCTGTTATGAATATTTTACGAGCCATATACCGGTATTTCATTTAAGCGTATAACTTTAGTTCATTACCGGACCAACGATCATTATCTGTTTCACCGTTACGGGCATCCCCCCACCCCATTGTTGAGGCGTCAGAGAAAATTTCAAGTAAGTAATTACCATCCCTAATTCTGTGAACAGAACAATCCATGGTAAGTAGGTACTTATCCATCAGTTTATGTCTGATAAAAAAGCTGTAGCATGGTCATATACTTTTCAAGTTCAGAAACTTAAATCTTTCTAACTCTTTTGTAAGTATGTAGCCATCCATACTCTATGGAAGGACAAGTTGATATTAGTAGCCCAATGAACTGCGCTTCCCTAATTTTACAATGTCCTAGATTTTTTTTTTTTTTTTTTTTTTTTGAGGGTACTTTACCACTTTCCATTTTTCTTTTAGTATGGTATTTTAACATTCATATGTTGTTGTCATAAAAACAACCTGTCAGTAATATGTCATATAAATATATGGATGAAACATGATCATGCATGCCGCATGATTAGAATTATTTGATTATTAGTTTCATTAACTTGGTAAAAGTTAATGGGGCAGTGTACATTTTTTAGATTCAATACCAGAATTTTTAGAATCGGAAAAAACACGTTAAATAAAATGATCTGAGCAAGTTCACATTTTACATGTGGTAAAAACAAACCCCAGTATTAAATAAAGAGGTTATAGTTTCTTCTATGACTATATTATTTGAATCTGGAATGTAATTCGAATTAGGTGGGTACGTCTGACGAACGACAAACAGGTCGGTCAAACTTAAGTTTATATTCATTCAACCACGACAAAACAGTACGATCATGTTATTAAAGATCTTCGACTGTAAAAATAGGCAAGCCTGCCGCCATATCGTACCGGATCTAACAATGTCATGACCGCCTGGGCCGATGAGAGTAGTTGCGCGATGACGTCCCGCTATGCGGTGCAGCATGTGGCTGAAGGTGTGGCGGTGGACCCGCCTTACACAGTTTAACTTCTTGCTCTAAGCTGACGAGAGAGGGACAGTACTTGCTGGTGGCCGGTTAGTCGGTTTTCTCGGAACATCCATTTTTAGGGTCTGTACTAGATTTAGATTCTACCTTTCCGTTTCCGAAAGGCCTTGTTGACCAAAAATAAATTTATAAATTTTTGTTGGGGCGCAGATACCAAATATAGGGCAAAAGTTATACCAGTCTAATGTGATGTATATATCACATAAAATTCTAGCCAGGTCCATGAAGTCTTTGACTATGTCATTGTTTTTATTTGAAAGGACAAGTTGACTAGAGACTATTTTCTCCAAGTAGGAGATACTCATAAACATTTGTTTTCGTTTCAATTCTATAACTTTGATAGCTTGCTCAGTGGGTAACCGTAGCTTTAATTTTAAGATTTAGCTGGGGAGCATGCCTTATGTTCAAAGCTACTTGCTTAATTTCGGGTATTCAATGTTGATTGTTGTATCAATTCCTAGAATTTTCTGCAAGTTCGAATTGTCGGCGACCTCTTCCTGCGTAACATGATTTTCTGATGGTTCTGGATCCACTGCTGGTGGCGCCGGTGGCGGCGACTCGTCGACAATTTACACAACGTCGTGTGGTTGCTTAGCAACGAGGAATGCAACCTTCAGTCATTGTACATAAGTAAGTCATTGTAAAGCCCCACAGGCTACTCAGGTGCATAATGACTAACTAGGCTAAACAGCCATTTTTTATGCGGCGGGACAGCCCCACATGCTACTCAGGTGCATAATGACCAACTAGGCTAGGCTAAACAGCCATTTTTTGTATGCGGCGAGACAGCCCCACAGGCTACTCAGGTGCATAATGACTAACCAGGCTAAACAGCCATTTTTTGTATGCGGCGAGACAGCCCCACAGGCTACTCAGGTGCATAATGACTAACTAGGCTAAACAGCCATTTTTTGTATGCGGCGAGACAGCCCCACAGGCTACTCAGGTGCATAATGACTAACTAGGCTAAACAGCCATTTTTTGTATGCGGCGAGACAGCCCCACAGGCTACTCAGGTGCATAAAAAATTACAATGCGGCGATATAGTCCCAAAGACTATTCAGGTGCATTATTTTTTGTTGAGGGTAGGCTTCTTGTGAAAAAATCAAGAAGTCTAATATGTGTTAGAGAATTTTATTTTATATTAGGTAGGCACTACTGTTCCTGTTGTCACCTGGAATGCTCACACTTTAATTAACATGTCGACAAACAAACTCGATGATGACGACCGGCTGAAAAGAAGATGATGTGCTATGCATGCACTTTTGTTTAGCTAAACGCTATTTTTTAACTTCCTCTTCTAATTTACGTATTTTATTATATAGGTAATCTATTTTATCTACGTTATTTCAACTCGAAATAATTGCAAATTCCAAAAAAATTTTATGTGCGTAACGAGCGTTTGAGCACTAAAATGCGAATGAAGACCACAGATAATGGAGATTTGGACAGCGGAAATTTAAAATAATACTGCCACACACAAAGTGGTGTGGCCATTATTTTGTTTACTTTATACCATAGTGCAACGAGTAGAGTCATTATTATGCCTACTACATAGTGTTCTAAAAATATTCTCTTGTTACTAATACCGAATACGAAGGATGAATATAATCATATAATGTTGTTTCTGTGCACAACACTGTTGGTGTTCCTATTAATAAATAAATAAATAAATAGTCTTCGCAGTGCGCGCGATGTAAGGAATTTTTAGCTCATTTCTTTACAGCTTGAGTTACATTATTGAAGTTTTAATTGGAAGAATCCCATTTTTTTTTGAAAATCTAATATAGCTTATGTCACCCGGGATTAGTGTAGCTTCCCAACGGTGAAAGAATTTTTCAAATCGGATCGGTCCAGTCCAGTAGTGTCGGAGCCTATTCAACACAAATGAACAAACAAATCTTTCCTCTTTATAATATTAGTGTAGATATAATATTATATTGTAAAAACTGTAGTCGTAATTTTCTTTATGAATAAAACTTACGAATTTTATATCTATTTAGATGAAATGTTAACGAATTTATTATTGGATATGAATCTTCACATTCCTTTTCAAAATCAATCGCATCGCATCCCCACCCAGCCCCAGCCGGTAGTCTCGGTTCTGTTCTGTCTGTGGTTTGGTTCACTTCACTCATTCATTTCACTCTCGTAAATCGTAAATCGAAGTTGTGCGTGGTGTGCTCGCTTTCCTTTTAAAATTTACGTTTTTTAGTAGAAAACCCAGTTTTCACGAAAAAATTGTTGAATTATCAGTTGTGTGTGTGTGGAAATTGTGTTATGATACGATTTTGATGTCCTGGACTTGTGAATTCTCATAAAACTGTGTAGCGTCACCTGACCAAACTCATTGTCATTTCCCGCCATTGTGGATTGTGCCGCGAATAAAACTTTACTTGATCGCTTTTTGTGAGTGTTCTCTCGAATTTAGATGTGGAAAAACTAATAAATAACATCGGAGTAATGTCATTACACGCTAATGACGTCTGTTTGTTAGAGGTAGAAGATTACAACTTGTACGAAGAAGAAGCATCTGATCACGCTTTTACCAGGTACGAATAACCGGCGTGGTCGCCTTTATTTTGCGTGATTTTCAGTTTTGTTGCACGTTACTAAGTGATAAAGCTTTGTTTTTACATAAACAATATTTGTTTATGTTATTTTTTGTTTGATTGCTTCATTGAACCACGCATCAGACTAGAATCGCGCCCCGTGCCGCCGCCGGTCAGCAGTCAAGTCAGCTGTTAGGCCGCCATGTTTGGTCAAACCAAATAGGCGTAGTAGGCATCCTGAATCGCGGAAAATATCGTACTATGAAACACATGTTTATACATTCAACCCAAATGATGCAGTTCCATTCATATTATTAATCATGAGGGTTAAAATAACGATTCCTTTGTTTTAATTTCAAATGAGTATTTTCGTACAATGCAGGTTACTCCAAATTAAGAATAAAAATATTGGTTAACAAAATGGCTCATGCAATGCAATTATTAATAGGTAGTTCATCTATTCTTTGTCCTGTGGTGTCATATGAATGGAAAATATCTGCTCAACTTTTCTTTACATGAGATGAGTTAGGGCATCAAATTAATTTCATATGCGTAGATCTCCTTAACAGAAGCCCATTAATGTATAACGAGACCCCTCCCCCCACTTCTCTCGTATTCCTTACTCGCCTCCTCTCAAGGAATTTTCTTCCACATTTTCCATTCACAAACGTGAATACACTAAAATCACAAACAGTAACTAGTCCCCTCTAATACTCTATGCAATTGCTCTACAAAGATCCTGTTATAGATTATTATTGAAAGTTTTTGTTTAATTTTAGATCTAGGTTACAACACAAATTATAAGATATGCAACCTATTATAAAATAAAAGTGAGCTTTGACAATATCATCCACAAAAAATAAGATTGATTGAAATAATTCCAGAGATAAGCACCTGGCGCCAGGCAAGACGATGGAGGCAGAGAAAAGAATAAGAAGAGAAATTGCCAATAGTAATGAAAGAAGGAGGATGCAGAGTATTAATGCTGGCTTTCAGGCTCTGAGAACATTACTACCGCGCCATGAAGGAGAAAAATTGAGTAAAGTAAGTTCCCTCCAATAAAATTATATTTTATATTTTGTAGTTTATGTAGGTAGGTAATTTCTAAACAATTTAATAAAAATTTTCACTGAAAATCTAAAGTGAACAAAATGTACGCACCGCTTCACACAAACTACTAAACCTAGTAATAAGCTCAATGCAAATGAAGTTACAAGCAAAAACTTATAAACAATAAAAGAGTGATCCATAGTTGGAACATGCTACGAGCCAGCTAGTTGTTACTACTGACTTTGTAAATGCTTTCAAAGACAAGCTCGACAACTGGCTAAAAAAAAGTAAAGCAGTGCTTAAAAATGTGACTAAAAGAAAGAACAATGACTAAATAAATTAAACAACTATTCTGTTTTGCAGGCTGCTATATTACAACAGACTGCTGAATACATCTACAACTTAGAACAAGAAAAAACAAGACTTCTCTCACAAAACTGCCAACTAAAGAGATTACTCAATCAGCATGAAGGTGGTGAAATACCCCTAAAAAAGAGGAAAAGTGAAATCATTACACATGCTACCTCAATTATTCCTGATTCAACGGATGACACAATCTCTACCACCCGATCCCCTGAACCTGCAGTTCCTGTAGCATTGCTGACTGCACCCCATAAGAAAGACATAGAGGGCGGAGAACTACGTGTGCAGTTAGACCAGGAAAGACGGCTTAGGCGTCACCTCGAAGAACGCGTACATACACTGGAGTCACAAACATACCCTGCTGCTAGTTGTGACCTAACACATGGAGTCGTGCACTTTGAAGGAGAAGAAGAAACAGAATGCAAACTAGAGAGTGAGGAAGTAGTGGAAGTACCGTCTGTAGAAGCCATCACAGTTCCCGCGGCGCCTTTGCTAGAAGCGGCTATAAAGGCGGAGCCTCGCGTCGAAGTCGAGGTGCTACCTGAGGCGACCGCCGAGGGGCCGTCGCGGCTGTATCTGGCTAGCACCAGCCGGCAGAATCTCGAGACTATTGTGGAGGCGATCCGCCACTTGGAAGGGGACCACCTGTTCCGTGAGGAGTCTGCTGATGCACCGCTCGCGCTTACCAAGAAGGCGCCGCCACCGCCGCCGCAGCCGAGGCCCGGCGTCATCGTCGTCAAGCACTCGTGATTACCTTCACCTTATACACTTGGTTTATAGAATTGCTTCTGCTTTGGGAGCACCCCTGACTCGAATATTATTATTTTTAATTATTATAGTCTCTTTCCAAAGTGAAGAATCAATAATTCTGTGACTTGTTTGCACGGTTTGGTGCATTCAATTGATTGTTGGTACTGTTAGTCAGCTGAATGTGTTGTCGCCTATGCCGATCAGCACTGTGCTTAGCATACATGTACAGTCTCAAATGTAATTATTATGTTAATGGGCTTGTTTAGTTTTACATTAGTGAAAAGAGTATTGACTGATTTGTGTAAGATTAGGCGAAAATGATAATAATGGAGCATGTTAAGTGCCAATTGTTACAAGAAAGCTAATATTGATGCTGGAGGGGGCTTTGATTATATTTTAGGCTTTGTGATATTTTTGTTGTTTTAAAATTATGTGTCATAAAACAAATAATAGTGCTCAGAAGCAATAATGTAGGTACCAACTAGACATTCTGGTTTTCAAAACACAAGTTCAAGCAATGTTTGTTACTAATACTGTTTTAAGCTCATGAAACTCTAAATCATATCTATTTAAATTTCTAGTTGGTTTCTAGAGTACAACAATCTCAACAAATGCAGTGCATTTAGGCATTTGGCGACGAGCGGTCTCTTTTACGACTTGTAGATGTAAATTAACAAAATATTCCATGTCCTGTAATTTTGTAGGCATGTAATGTAATTGATAGAAAAAGATTAAATTAACTGAGTTCTAATGACTACTGCTTTACAGCGCAAGTCTGTTGCTCTGTTTAAAACTTTAGAATTTTACATGAATAAGAGACATTTAGACATGTGAACTCCACTTGAACTACTCAACATTGATGGCTAATTAGAGTAAATCATTTAGTAAGTTATCATTTAGGAATAATAGACTTTTGACTAGTAGTAATCCAGTGTTTGTTTTGTTCATTATTAAATATCCCAGTGCATTGCTATATTTGCACTAGATCTAGTTAAATTTTACTATAGGTTGGTGTAACTTCGCCACTTGTAACATGATTATCATTCCTTGTAGGATTCTCTCCTTTTAAGAGGTTTTTCTACATTTGAGATGTGGCTATTTGGAGTAACCTTTTTGACATCTATTGTATCCAATATCACTCATTAGAATTTGTGAATTGCTTAGTATTACTTAATTGAAAATTCTATTTATAGGTCATAATTTAGGATACTTAGATATAGCCGAATAATGTTTTCTATACAATATTGTACATCATGTAAAAGTAAATAACAACATTATAATTTCAATAAAATATTGTTTTATACAAATATTGTATAAAACTTGGTAATTACACAAAAATCATAAATTACTGTGTTGACCTGGGGCTGGTTGCTCAATAAATTACAACCTAATAATATCAGTGTTTTCAACAAATATTAATATTAATCAATTGTTATCTATCATACTAACAACCAGCCCAGATGGATTGATAGTAGTTAAAAATCCTCTTAAATTGTTATGCTAGTGCTAATCAACTGTAAGGTTTCACTGCAACACAAAGTCATTTCTAAGTGTTACTTAGCTGTGCAACTGCTTAGCTATGCTTGCTGGTAGGGCTTACGCAGGGCATGTTGAGGCTCGCGAGTCGCGCTACGCTAGAGATGTCTTCCCATACATCAAAATGGAGCTTAGTTTTGATGAAATTCTACTTTGTATTCCATTTCATAGTTAAATTAATTCAACCTCAGCTGATGATTTAATCAATCTCTGAACTTATTAGTAGTTAATCATGTTTCATTAATTCTTAACCAAACTGGTGGTTTGTACACTGACCTGCTATCTACATTTTACTCAAGGTTGCATTCAGATTTTGATGTATCTTTGTTAAAGTTTTAATGTGCAGTGCTTTTTTTGTTTGTAAGGACATAATTGTAAGTTTTTATTGTATGTATTTTTAAGTTAGACTCAGGAACAGAGTGAAATTACGACTACAATACATTACAGAAATACTATTGTGGTCATTTTAAAGACTGATTCATTTATTCATTTTAAGTTCAAGTCACCATAATGATAGTAATAAAAGCATGGTGTGAGTGTATGTTTTACATGTATTTATGATAAATGTATTGTATGTATGATGTGAAAGTTTGATGGTGTTATATTATTATGGATATATTTTAACTATTGGCTGATATGACAGAGATGGTGTTTTAAAACCACAAATTATGATAGCAATAATAATTAATTTTTGTAATTATGAAAGTGTTGACAATTTGTATGAATTGGCTTAGGTTAGGAAGTTAGTTTTTTGATGATAAAGGGATGTTATAACTTTTTTAGTGCGGTCGGATTCCGATGTATTGCACACGTTCAGTCAAGAAAAAAAGAAGTAAATGGGCTTTAAGCCGGTCTTAGCACCCATCCTTTTATATTTTTTCTGTTCTACGTAAGAACAACGACTGAAAAGTGAACATTTACTACCCAAAAACGACCGCAACGCTATGATTGTCTTGTTTTTTATGACCTTAATGGGAAATGGACTGACTAAGTAGACCTGCGATAAATAAAAAAACATCTTGCAAAAATCGTGTAACTTTTATAGAACAGCACATTATTTTAGGGATGGTATGCCACTCGTCAAAGATCTTTCTCGAATGACTTGGTTGTTTCATTTCATACAATGTAAAAGTTGTTATATGAATGTTTGACTAGTCGCATACCACCATGAACAAGTACTAGGTCCCTTACAAATTCTAATTTAGTGTGTATGTTCATGCACGTCTTTGGCGAAATTAGTACAAACTTGTGTATCTCTTATGTAGTGTGGTGAAAAGCGTATTGTCAATGTGTTTCCGATATAAAAGTAATTGTGTTTATAAGAATGTCAACTTTATTCTAAACATCAGTTTTAAACCTAACCTTTTGAAATTTCTTATTACACTCTGTTACTGAGTCCGTAATTTTAAGAAGTTGTCTGCCTACCGCCTTTACATTACAGTATAGGATATTAATGATATAACGGACTTGGTTATACTATTAGTGTAGTCAAAAATAGACATAAGAGATTTTAAGTCAAAGAAGCAGTTAAATTGTTTAAATGTGTTATTATTTATGTCTTAAAGTATTAAAATGGTTATTTCTTATTAATTAGTTCGTAAATGATAATTGTCATTGTATATTTAATCAGACTTAATTTTGTCATAATACAAATAAAACCAATAAAACACTCGATTACAATACACTAAATTCTGAACAAACTTATTGTCTCGCAGACTATACTTCGTGTAATTCCCAACTATGTATTAGCATAGTTTGTCAAGAGGAGTATCACGAAGGATTATGAAGGTTCTATTAAAATCGCAAACGATTTCATATATTTTTTGTAAATCGATTTGTAATAACCATAAAATAATACTGTAAAATCCACAAAGTATCGCAAGTTGCGCTGCTTTGCTATAGGCAATTTTATTATAAATGTGTATTTAGGTAATGTAATAGCTATAACTATAATTAAATAGTTTTATTGGTTTTATGTGTTAATTTTCTACACTCTATCGCATGTCGTAAAGAGATGAGTTTGTAGAGAATAATGTTTATTACGTAAGGAAGTGCTTTCTATTTTCGATAACCTTACAAATTAATTTGCATTTATCTAACATTTAGATTCAGTTAATGGTTAGACGAGTTTAGAGTTAGTGATGGGAAAAGGCACAAATTGAGAATCGTAAAGCAAATGTCATACATAACTATAATTAAGTGATGATTAGGTACCTTCCCGTCTCAACACTAACACTCATGTTCCTATAAAATTAGATTAAATAATATTTTTATTTCGTTTAACAGTTGGTAATTTTTTGAACTTAATATGATAGATAAAGTGTAGAAAATAATGTGTGGATGTTTCCATTTTGATAATGAAATTAATAAAATGTTTCCTCTGATTTTAATTGTACCACATTTGACTTATATTTACCAATATTTATAAAAGATTGATAAAATCTGGTGTTTTAATTTTTGAGCAAATTCAATATCACCTACGTTTTAGGCAGGTCATACGAAAGTTAAAAAACCTAGAATATCAAGGTACGGTAGAGCAATATATGGGGAGATACAGGACTCATGTGTTGATTAGGCGAATTTTGTGTTTGGAAAACAGGAAACAAAAAAGAAGATGACCTGTAGAGGTCATTGTTTGAACTTAGATTAGACAAATAGAACGTGACGTGTATGTAATATAAACTAGGTAGGTACCTACTCGTAACTAAGGAAGTTACGATCAGTCATGAACGTGTGTGTGCTGTGATGTGATGTGACTAACTTGGCTGTGAGCATAGGCTAAGGTTTGTAATACAACCTCTAGTAGTAGTAGTAAAGCCGTCTAAAAGCTGTGTGCGTGTATATTTTCAAGGTTGATTACCTACTCAATGTGCATCGACATGTTAGTGGTTGTGGTCGTACGTTAACGTTGTGTTCGTCTGCTGGAAAACGCAAACTAAATAATACAAGGTTTACTACTCAAATTAGTACTCATGTTGTGAAAATAAATACCTTCTGCGGAAACGAATATTTTTATTTGGTAAGTAAAGGGTAATCTGCCAAGCTTTATTCTAACTAAACAGACTTCTATCTTATTCATAGTGATCACTTAAGAGCTCAATTTAGCTGAAGTTCTTTCTTTTCATTTATTTCTTTATGAAATATCCATGCATATTTAGTAAAAAAAATACTTTATTGCCCAAAATACAAAATTTTATTCAATGAGTGGACTTAATGCTACAGCATTATCTACCAGCCAACTCTTAGGTACCTACGAAGTTTCATTTCGATACGATAGTAGATAGAAGTGGGTCAAAATTGACTTAAAATTGAAGATTTTACTAGTACTTAGCTACATTGTGTGTTGGATATTAAGGCTAAGATCGTGGTCAACAGCATTAAAGGCATTGCTGAAATCAAAACACAGGAATCATCCATGGTAGTGAGGAGTTATAGTTGATCAAAGATGGTACTAGTCCGTATGTCTTCTGTGACGTTGAGAAGAGTAGGAGGCGGTGCTGTGTGACACAGCACGGACACAGCCTGTGTCCAGGTTATCAGAAAGGAAGTCAGTTAATTAGATTTTTTGAACCGAGATTCCGGCGTTAGGAAACTGAGAGGAAGTACTATTGTTATTATTTTTTTCAGACGGACTAGAATGCTGTTGTAGGCAATGTAGTAGTAGGAACTAGGAAAATCATTATTTTAATGTCGTTGCCAATATTCATTGACAGAGTCAGTATGTAAATCGGCCATTGTCAATGACAATACTTTTGAGTTGCTTTGCTGCTCGCTGCTGTAGAATGATTGTGAATAATAAAGATCAAATACCTAACCTAGAGCCTGTGCTAGCGTCTAATAGGTACCTACCTAAGTAACCTTTTTTGTCTTTTCAGAAATATGGATCTCAAACAAATATGCTTTTTACTCACCTTATTATGTAATGTTTTATGTGAAGATCCTGAGTTACATATACCAGCTATAGATGAGTAAGTTCAGATTAATATATTATTCCGCTAAAAAAAACCTAGTTAGGTAAAACATATTTTGGAACATTATGCCTTTCTTCCTTCAAAACCACAAATTGGGCACGATACGCCTACCTAATAAGTACTTAAAAGATTCTGATATAATCTTGACACCTCGAAGTTTTGCCGAAAATATGTAAAAATAATTAACCTTGACGACATTTCTTACAACGGTCTAAATACTAGGTAGGTACTTACTTTTCCTAGTTATTTGAGTAATAAACGCCGCAAAGCTTATTCTTACTAAGTAAGTTGCTTGTATTTGTACTCTTGCTAATTTGTCCTGGCTTCTGAACTAACGGAACACGGTCCTCTCTATCTGATAGGTATGTAAGTAGGTGCCGTGCGTGCTAGGATTGGCCCTAGAGTACCTACCCGCCAACTTTCTTTTACAGGAATTTCAATCAATCCTCCGCCGCCACCGAAACAAATATAGGCAATGTCGTAAATGAATTTGGTTACAAATTGCTCTTAACTATGATGCGGCAAGACAAAGATGAAAATGTTGTTATATCCCCAACGTCTATTGCTGGTAAGTAAGCACCTACTGACCCAATTTCGTCACGTAGCGTAATAGCGATCGATGGATGCCATTTTGACGTTAACATATAATACCTACAGGTACCTAATTTTACAGGTCTGCTGGCAATGACTCTATTGGGGACAGTTGGGAAGACATTCAGGGAATTGGCAAGTGCAATGGGATTTTCTCAAGGTAACGTCAGTCCGTAGGTAGGTATAGCTCTACCTTCCGTGCTGTGATTCCCCATACCGAGAACAAACATTGATGTTTGTTTTATATGTTTGCCGAATAAGCAGAAAAGGGGCTTATTCAGACCAAACACGTGAATAGATTGGCATGTTCAATGGTACTTAGTTGAATACAACACGTTTGAAATTTTATTTAAAAAAAAAATTATCTTAGAAATTTGTGATGACCCTAAGTGTTCAGTTTGCGTGAGTTTGAAACCAAGCTTATTGCCAATAACAGGTTCTCATTTTGTGGTAAAAACAGTAACGTCCAAAGAAAAAAAAACCCCACACCCGGGTGCATCTGAAAATACAGCTACTCCATGATTTTCTTCTGTTTTGTGTATTCTCCTCATCGATATCTAGATCGATGATTCTCTATATATAAATATTACTTAGGTACCTACCTAACTTTCTGTTGTGTATTTTTTTCTGTTTTCTCAACTGTATTGAAAAATGTCGTACCTACCTATGGTAATCGCGTCGTAGGGTTATGCGGTTATGCAAACTCGTAGACCTAACAAGTCATTTTACCCTATAAAAGACATAAACGCGCGCTACTTTGAAAAGTAGGTACATACCTACCTACGTAAGTAATATTAAAATTTGTTCAGTCAATATTTATCTTTTTCTTGTCATGGCGAGGCATCAGCCTAGCCTACACTGTTTGGAAATTGAGCTATTGGAAGTTGAACGTTGCGAGCGAATATGTTTTTGTGCGGGACGCGCTACTCGCGCATCGCGCGGCTGAACCTAGTGCGCTCTCTTTCCAACGATTTATCTACATTATACATAGCATAGGGTATCAGATCAATCTAACTTGACGTGTAGCCATGTGTACTTCTTATTTATAAATGAAACTACAGCCCTTATTTATTTTAAATAGACAGCGACCTTTGACGGGTGGCATGCCATAACTAATTGTAAGTAGGTTAAATTAATCCAACAGATGTAATACAAAATCGCAAGAACCACGAGCAGTTTGGAGATTTGCTACTCCAGCTAAACTCTAATGGAAGTTCTTCAAAGACGCTGTACGCTGATGCCATGTTCGTGGATGGTAGCGCGACGCTTCGAAACCTGTTTCAGGAGTATCTGGGTCGCGTCTACAATGGAGAAGCAGTCAGCGTTGATTTCAAGCAAAGCGCTCTTGTAAAGGACATGATTAATGAGTGAGTGCCGAGTAAAAGGTAGGATGGCGCGAATCCGAAAAAAACCTAATTTAAAGAATTTCATCATTGCCAGGTGAAATGGCAAGGCTAGGCACCTGCATTGGCAGATACCTAGGTACCTGCAGTAGACAAGACACATGACATGACTATGTTTTAACAAAGTAAAAAAGATTGATTGATAATAGGTACGTAACGTACAGTATCATTATGCTCAAAAGGGGTTTGTTATGGGTACACTCACAGACTACTGTTTTTTTTTTCAATATTTGATTGAAAGAGCGAACCGTATCGAAGATCTATTGTACCTATAAACTTGGGCAAATCGGTGTTGTATGTTTGTTAGTTTAGAATAGGTACTATAACTTTCGAACTTTTGACCGATTTATAATGATCCTTAGAATATTGAAATAATGGTCCAAATTCAAATTCGATTTATAATAGTGGGAGAAAAAATATAGTAAGTACAAAAAAATTCAAGTGGGGTGTCATTATATTGGTATCCCCATAGCTGAACCATAACTGAAATCCCCACCAGTAGGGATTTCAGTTTTTGTTAGGGCTTCGTTTACACATTCCAAACCCGTTTTTTATTTTTGTTCTAAGTAGGTACTTACTTATATTAAATTGATTTTCAGCTACATGAAGTGAAAATTGCAAGTTTAAAAAACCAGTAAACGTCAGTTACCATTTCTTAGAGTTTTAATGACTTTGTGGTTCAAGTAAGACTGGTACTTAATAATTAGATCGGGGCCTTGTATTTGTAATTTGTATCGATTTGAAAAGCATATCTCAATCATTGTACAAAAATGCTTCTCAGCGTTTTATTTTATTTTTTGAGAATGCCGCGAGATCTCAGTTTGGGGCGAACTACTAGTATAAGTAATATGTATACATGATGAGATTATCGTTTCAGGTGGGTGAGTTCGCACACTCAGGGAAAACTTGAAAACTTTCTGCTCAAGCCACTTCCCGAGGAAACAAAGGTAGCGTTACTGAGCGCATTATACTTCCGTGGCCAGTGGATGCATCCCTTTTTACCCCAATACACGACTAAGTAAGTTCAATAACAAGATTTACAGAACTATGAGTATGTTTTTATGTTTTTGTTTCTTTTGATAGCAATTTTTCACTGAAGCGGCGACGAGCGTAAAGAGCGGCTTCGCTCATCTTCGTCATGATAAAAGAGTTGGCTGTTTCTACTGAAGTGAATCGGAAACAAGATGTGTGTGTGCTTATTTCAAATATGTAATGGTTCATTGCTCCGTATCCGCACCGCACCACACCACCTAGATTTGCTGCAGCCTTATCGCCAAGTGAAATGGTAATGGAAATAAAAAACAATATGTTATTAGGTTGTAAAAATGATGTTCAAACTTTTTGAACACCATTAGCATTTTATTTGGCGATGGCTGCAGCAAATTGTCCATAAAATGTCTATTTTCTCAGAATAAAACTGTAAATAGTAGGTAGGTACATATTGGTGCAGTTTGATTAATTGTTTTAGGATGAACTTTACGAAGCCAGTCAACGAAGTCATAGTTGTCAACCAAATGTTAAATATGGGGTCATTCGATTACGTAATATCCGATGAATACGGTGAGTAAAATATATTCCTATGTACCTACCTACTTAGGTATAAGAACACTAACAATAAGTTTATTTTTCAGGGCTGCAAATGATTGCGCTACCATACAACGACAGTACCACTACAATGTATGCATTGAAGCCTACCTTCCCTGATCAAATAAGCTTATTGGATCTAATGAGTCGCCTCGATTACGCAAAAATAGAGCAACTAATAAAGCAGATGGTGAAAAAAAAGTCTGTGATAAGATTCCCCAAAATGGATCTTCAAAGCAAAGTTAAATTGGATAATTCTTTAAAAGCCCTCGGAGTGCAGTCTTTATTTACGCCGGGAGAAGCAAATTTTGCCCTAATGGTGGATACTAATATGGTTCCAAATAAGACAGAAGTAGAAATAATTTCGAGAATAAATTCCGACAAAGAAGACGACACTATGGGGTTGAAGGAGTTTCTGAATAAGTTGCCTAATCCAGGGATGCACGTGGACTCTGTGCTACACGATGTCAAGCTCACAGTTAATGGTAAGTACTGTAGTATAGGTAATAGCAGCTGCGCACTAAGTACCTAATATGCTTACCTAATTACTCTTGAGAAGCATTCACTACAAGTAGGTAATTAAATTAAAAATTTAAAAAAATCCCGAACGTGTTATGGATACCATTATTGAGGGAGTTGTGAAAAAAAAATAACTTAATTTGCCATTTTGTAGTATTTTGATTTGTATATACATTAACCTATCCACTTTTTGAACTTTGAAGTATTATAATTTGTATGTTGCGAATCAGGTATCGCAATAGGTGTATGCGCGTGGCGCGCAAGCAGCGAGTCTCACATAAAAACATAATATCGTCCCTCTCGCATGATTCGCAACATTCAAATTATAATAGTTCAAAGTTCGAACCGTTGATAGGTTGATGTGTAGCCGACTGTACTCATAGGTAGTGAGGTAGTATTCCGTAAGTGCGAGTTTGCAAGCCCGCATACTCGCTGTTGAATTGAATGCTAACTAACGGGTTTCCTTACGGTGTTGTGTTCACCTTTATTTTGACAATAATGGTAGAGGCCGAGGAAGAACTTGTACCTAATAGTGCATTTCGCACACGACACAAAAGTTCAATTGTATTGAAGATTTACTCGTAGTCGACCTCATCTTGCGTATTGTATTGTTAGCTTGTTCGCCGTGAGGCTAAACAGTGGGTTTTTCCCGTTTTGTTGTTCAATTCAATGAAAAATGGTCAGGTAGGTAATTACGAATTCCAAAGTCAAGCACACGAGTACAATTAGATACCGAAAACGCGAAGACTGATTTACATTACACTGAGCATGACTCTATTTACCTAAGCCAATTTGTACCTACTATTATTTTCATCTCAATTCTCAATATGTAAGTAGTGTAGGTACCCTACCCATACAGATTCCGAAATAAACGTATTATTTATTATTATTCCACATGGCTATGGCCTAATACTCACTACTTACTAGGTACCTACGTAACTTATCGCGTTATCGGACAGGAAAACCAGCCGGACGGATTTGGTAATTAATTATCATCCAATGTTAGCTTTGCTTTGTTATTCCGGATATTTCTGATTAGGTATCAAATTCATACGAGTATTTTAAATCATAAAAGCATATTCTTGCCTAAATAAACCAAGACTCACGCACATTCCCCAACGTATTGATCCGAGCAATTTGAAATTCCCTAAAAATAACTGACATAATTAAAAGGGCTCTTTAAAAATGGCGCATTTGTATGTGGAATACAAAAACTGAGAGAAATCTCTATAGTGATACGAGTACGTTGGTCAGAGGATAAATATCTTTCTGCTGATAGACGCCTGCAAAAATAGCCTCTACTATGTTTGTTGCGACCACTACTGTTGACATTGTAAAACATGAAGTAGGTACCTACTTAGATCACTTTTTTCCGACACATCGATGAACTTATCAGCTTTGTGGCCATTTATAATTTAACAACCGTGTGGAGCATCTCTATGTACAAACTTATGTGTGCTGCACAAGCAAGAGATACTTCGTGCGACACCGTGGAGTTACGGAGTAGATTCGGCAAGTCGTTGCGGTATCAGTCATAATATAGTTGATCGAAGGGTATCAGTCATGTCATGAGGACTTCTCACGGGACGGGAGCCCAGTAGCTTTCTGTCAGAATGTTATGGTGATTCGCCATAACTTTCTGCATAGGAGTTTTAAAAGTAAATAACAGTTAAAGTAGATAAGTACTTTTTTATTAGAAATCCGATATCTATTAAATTGTTGTCTAGTCGATGGTAGTTATTTACACATAGGTATTTTATTCCTTGTGTCTTTACAACTATTGTTATTGGACTATTATTACCTCTGTCCTAACCAAGACAATTATTCTTTATTGATTTTTCAATTTAAATAGATGCTGTTTTGTTTGCAGAATATGGAACAGAGGCTGTGGCAGCTACTGCGGGGATTTTGGCACGCACAGCAATACTATTCTATGTTGATTCTCCATTTTACATGTTCATCCGAAATGAACAGACTAGCCTAGTCACATTCAGTGCTGTCATTTTTGATCCTACCCTTTAGGTATAATATAATATTAGTATTTAGAATAAATACCTAAATAAATATACTTATTTTTAGTAATTAAATATGTTTGTATGTAGTTTTGTTGGTATTTCAATTTTATATAATTTAATTAAGAACCTGTATTAAGCCCCACAAAAAAATGTTGCTAGATTACATTTTGCTCTATTATTCATAGTCACTATTAACCCACTAAAAAGAAATATTCATCTGATCTACACATTTTATACTATGTAGGTACAATATCTATAAAAATAATAAATACCTATGTATAGTTATTTGTGGTAGCATGAATTTTCAATTATAAATTGCCAATATGATTACATGCCTTGAAATTTCTCTTGATCATTTTGAAACAATTTAGAGATCAGTTTGTTCCTTTCAAAGAAAAAATATAAGAAAAGCATTGGAAAAGTGATACCTACTTATAACATACTAAAATATGGAATATTTACGTAACTATTATCCTTATGTGTTATTCTTAATTTTTTCTATTCTTTCATTTAGTGTTTGCTTCCATTGGTCTTCTGTAATGCTCTGTGCCCACTCCGGTATGGATGCTTCAGGCAATGCAAAGTTTGCCATAGCACTCATCACCTATAATTATTAATTTTTTTTATTCATAAATTTTAACATACAGCTACAGTACGCTCAACGGATCTTTGTCCCTCTGAAGTAAGGAAGCGCAATCATTATTGCACCTAACTTCAGAGTTACCTGTTGTGCGGAAAAATTTACTTAGGTACCCACCTCCAACATAACCCAAAAATCGGTTCTTAATTCGATTCGATTCTCGGCAGGTAATTCCAGGTAATTTAGAGAGACAAAGGTCCGTTGTGACTATTAAACATTCGTCTGATCTTCTTGTCATTAAGAGGCTTATCACAAAATGCCATCCGTCTACGCGAACTCGCGCAGTACTGAGTTCGAGCGGCATGGCAGACGCATCGCATTTTGTACAGTTGTACTTAATTTTTGTATATATTCCAAGTTTTATAATCTATTTATATTAAAAAAAAACTTATATAAGTACTTGGGTAATTACATTTCACTAACTAACGTAGGTACCTAGTATGGAGAAAACAGCTATTGCTTAAAGTTTTTAGTAGTGTATGGTTTTAATTGGGGTTTTTTTTGTAGATATTCCATAGAATTTTCTAAATTCCAAGGCCACTATGAACTCAACCACTGTACTAGAGATATTATTATATTTTTCATTTGGTTTGCTTAGTACGGAATTTCATTCATGAGCTCAAAAAAGTGCATTATAAGAATTGAAAAAGAAAATGGCTTTGGAATTTTGCTATAAACATAAAAAAATTGGGAAAACAAGGTCGCTATGAACTTTACTAATAACTGTTCTCCACCATGCAATAAGTCAAAATTGTAAAGATTGGGTATTTAACTAATAAATCACCATTGTAATGTAATAGGCCTCTTAACCTAAACTGTCCCACTCAGAGCCTGTTGTTTGAGTTTTATTTTGTTGATTTATCAAAAGTTCATTTATTTGTAAGTATAAAATATACAATTTAGGTCAAAGGTCTACCCCAAATCCGAACATATTGATTTTTATTTAGGTACCTGTTGTGCTTGTTCATTATCCATCTGAATAGGATCTTCTGCAGCAGGTCGTGGAGCATTCCAAACATTTCTAGTTAGAGTTAGCTCCATACTTTCTATTGGTGGGACATCACTGGTTGGTCCTTCAGGGCTCTGTATGAAACAAAATCAATAACTATTCTACAATGTATTTATTATTTAGGGAATATAAGGTAAATATTTATTTACATTTGATGGATACATATCTGAATAAAGCCTTCAATTAGGTACAACAGTAGGTACACATTACCTTTATAAGTAGGTAGGTAGGCACCTACTTCTTACCTCAGCATCATAGTCACTTTCATGATCGGAATGCACAGCTTCTGGACCTTGCGGTAGAGGCTCGTAGCCAATGTGATCATTCTCATCATCACTGTCATCTCCATTTCCATTCATTAGCTCATGTCTCTGAGGGGGAGTCAACTCCTGGGGATTATATTCAGGAGGATCTGGACCATCGCACACCATTGTTTTCTAAAGATATAATCGTTCTGGCTAGTTACGTTACTTTTATTTATTAGTATCTCGTTCACGTATTGCCTCGCCAAAGCCGCCAAACAACTTTTGCTTTGCTTTTGCTTTTGCTTTGCTAAGTAATTGTAAACCAGAGTTAGTTAATCATATTTGATCATATTTAGCGATTTACACATAATTCTTTTTTTTTCCTCTCCCCTCCATTTCTGTAAGTGACACTAGAGTAGAACAAAGCAAACAGACACTGGCAGATTTGTGACAACCTGTCGCAAAGGCCATAAACCAAGAAGTTGAAGTTAAGTCTTATTTCTTTTCTTTTTAAAAACATACCTTATTGTGATTGTGTTGCTTATTATATTTCCGAAATTAAAGAAATTGAATTTACATGGAGTAACTCGTTTTTAGTGTTCACGACAACACTAGCAATCATGGCTTGGAGAAGTCATGGTATCAGCAATGCTGATTTGGTGAGAAACCTAAGAGGTAAAACATCTGCAGAGTTAGTGCTGTGCTGGCTGAATTTATCTTTTTTTATTTTTATCATCCAAACAATTCTGAGCATGAGCGACTAAACGATAGCTCTTCGGCTATCTTTATACATTTTCAGGAAATGGAATAATAAAGTCAGATGCGGTGGCCAGTGCGATGACTGCTGTTGATAGAAAGAATTACTGTCCGTATGCTCCATACCATGACTCTCCACAATCCATTGGGTTTTCAGCTACAATCAGTGCCCCCCACATGGTAAGACTATTAAAAAAACACAAGGTTCATTATTCCTGAAAAAATAATAATTTCAGTCTTAAATATTTTTTAGCATGCACTTGCCTTGGAAAGGCTAAAGCATCAATTAGTGCCTGGAGAGAAAGCATTGGATGTGGGATCTGGCTCTGGCTATCTTACAGCATGCATGGCTATCATGCTGGGAGAGACAGGCAGAGTAGTTGGCATTGAACATATCCCTGACCTTGTTACATTGGCAACAAAGAATATAAAGAATGATAACCCACATTTGCTTACGTCTGAAAGAGTTAAACTGCTAGGTAAGAGTTTTTTTTTTTAATTTAAAATTCTTTATTTCTTTTATATTGTCTTTTAAATAATATTATTTATATATCTATGCATGTTACTTGGATATCTACATCAGTTGAGAATCAACACTTTAGCCTATTTTATTTTTATTTTTTGGGATTGCCTAGGTATCAAATGCAGTCTATTAACAAAAATTTTAAAGTGTTAACATTATTTTCAGTTGGTGATGGGAGATTAGGCTACCTGACTGAGGCTCCGTATAATGCTATTCATGTTGGAGCAGCAGCGCCTACCGTACCACAAGCAGTAAGTCTATGTCCCAATATAAAACAGAGTATGTTCCTATCAATTTTATTTTTACCGTATGTGTTTAATTGTAGTTAATTGATCAGCTAAAGCCGGGAGGAAGACTTATTGTTCCAGTCGGACCAGAAGGAGGAGAGCAACATCTTACTCAGGTTAGACAATAATGTTTATCAATCATTTGTTCATAAAATAACCGCAAAAAAGGTTATCTATAGTTACATTGATTACTGATGAAATATTTTGATTCTCATATTTTGAAAACACACACAAGAGGTGCTGGTTTGATTTCCAACAATGATATATCAAAGTCAGATGACTTTACTTCCTTAAATAGGTAATACGAGTTAGTAACTTATATAATTTATTCACAAGAATATTCTTTATTAGGTAGCTGTCTGCCCGCGACTTCTTGCGCTCATGAATATATTTAGGTATGATGGTGTATATCTAGAACATACAACCTTGTGAACCCTATCCTAATAGGTACTAAAAATCCCTACAAACACTTAAAAACTCTTACATCATTCACAAGAATATTCTTTATTACAGGTTGATAAAGCAGAAGATGGTACAACAACAGTGAAAAAACTGATGAGTGTGATCTATGTGCCATTGACTGACAAGGATCACCAATACCGTGAGTGACACAAAGCTTTGTGTATATATCATTGGTTGATAGACATAGTCACCTCATTTAAAACCTAGGTAAGAGACAATTACTTCTATTTTGATAGACAATTAGTTTATCTGTAGCGCATTCATATAATGCAGATGTGCAGTCCCTTATCAAAATTGTTATTCTATTAATATAATGCAAGTATATTGAAAGGTTTTGCAGCTCAGTATTTATTACATTAATATCATTATGTATTCTGTCTGTGTTATTTATTATCATGAAATTGCTAAACTTGCTTGGTATGATAATTTGATAAAATATATACTTACAATATTAAATAATGTTTTTATTTATTTATGTAAAAATGTAGTAACTTAGACTTATGTTACTACAATATACCTATTATGCCTGATACTCATCCGTAAAAATCTCATTGCATGATACATGAATTAAAACTGATGTACTTATTATTGTGTTTAGCTAGACTACAACTTTGCAGGGTTTATATGTTGTGCAGTATGAAAATAAGATTCAGCAAATAAAGGAAATGAAAGGTTTGTTAGTTTATTTTTAATTTTTATGAAAGGATAACACCTTAAAAAAGAAGACATTTTTAAGATGAGCCATTTATGGGTCATCTTAAAAATGTCTTCTTCGAATAGTGTGCTATTATTAGTGTGCTAATAGCACACTATTCGACATGCCATATACTTAAAGAAATGCAATATTGACGAAAGGTATACAATCTCACGGAATTATTAATGTATTTTCAAATAAAGAGTTTTGCCTAGGTAGGTGTTGCATCATTGGCAACACTAACAACAGCGGTTTTTGTACCGTTTATCCCTTTTCCTGTATTTTGACAGTCGAGACAAAATGGCGTAATAATAAAAGTGCAACAGTAGGTTGGTACTACCTACTTAGTTTTAATTTCCGCGCATTATTTGAGAAAAGTACCATACAAGCCTTGGCCATCAACAAAGGTATTATCGTCCATTAATACCTTTGTTGATGGCCGCTGCAGTAATGTACTATATTTGACGTATAGGGTCACTCAGCGATGGTGAAATAGGCCCTTAGTTTTAATGCCGCCCAATGGCTAAACAGCTGCTTCTCTGAATTCGAAAGCATGGGGGTGCCAATTAACAATTTTAACTACATATATTTAAGGCACACGTTGTACAGGTGTATTTTTTGTTTTAGGTCCTTGGCATTGAACAAACTGCAGCGAAGTAGCCCGACAGGTGTGAGTGGACTGTACATAGGAAAATTAATTGAGATTCTATTCTCAATTTCAATTTCTAATGTAGAGTTGTTTACAATGGCGGCTTGGAAAGTTATTTACGATTAGTGGGTTGAAAACTTGTATTTAACTTAATACTTATTTTATTCTTTGAAGTTTTGTACAAATAAATTATTTTTTAATATTTCTGAATTTGCTTATGAATTTCTTCTTTGCGTACGGCTTTTCTTCTTTACCGATATCCGCTGGTTTTGCCTTAGCATGTAGAATTGAATACAGCATATCTGCTTCACTCTTGTTCTCAATTATTTTTAGGAGTTCTTCCTGAAAAAAAATTTTGCAATTGGTAACGAAATAATGAATAACTGGCCAAAAGTGTAGGACCTCGCATAGTCTTTACAAACTTACTTTAGATAAAGTGATCACATTATCCATAGACACTCCCTTGTTCATGATCCTTGCTAGGTTTTTCGACGTAACTCCAGGAAGCTTTTGCACGAAATCGTGGACCAATATGTTGTATCTTTCGTAGTTCATATCGTCGGCAGCATTTTCGCCGCTCAATGCTAAGGCTTCTGCGGCACTTGGATTTTTTCTGCCTTGCTGCAACATAATATTACTGATTTTTTTTATTAACATAGATTTAATGTCCATTTGGAATCGACAATCTGTCTCATGGAACGGAATGTAACTGAGCCTTTGTGGCTATTGAATCTTTTATAAAAGTTCTAAGGTTAGGGCAGCGAAGCGGGTGATTAATTCCGCATAGCTATAATTTACTGAACAACCTTGGTTTTTCTTGGTTTCGGAAATCGTTGACAAATGTCAAAACAGTGATTTACCCATCTCATAAACCTATTGAGGTTGCGTCAAGGATAGAAAAATAACTTACTTTTAGCTCATAGAATAGCTCGGCTGTAGCGTAGGGGCTCGGCGACCACACTAACTTCAGCCTCGGGAAGTGGATAGTAAGGAGCTGCAGTTTTTGTTGGATATCTGCGCCTGACAAGTCCGATGATACGACGAAGTGGCCCTGTATCACAAAACACTATAGATACCCGAATGTAAAGTATCGAGAAAAAGATTTGTAGATGATTTTCATTTCCGTTCAAAATAACTACCTGATGGATCGACGACGATGATGTTAAAATTCCGGGAAGTCGCTGAATGGGTAAGGATCAAAATCGTTTTAGAAAGTGAGAGGATATTGACACGCGTCACACAACTCTTGTCTTCCGTGCCGCGGGTCGTGGGTTCGAACCCCACCAAGAACAAACATAATAGATGTGTGTTCTGTCTCTGGGTGTTACTATGTACTATAAGTATATGTATTTACAAAAAAGTATATAAGTATTGTATCAGCATCTAGTTCCCATATTATATACAAGCTTCGCTTAGTTTGGATCTAGAGGGCGTCGTGTGAAATGTCCACGAATATTTATTTATTAATGTCCAATGAGCACTCTCAGACTGCTATGAAGATGAATTTAATTAGAATATTCTGCAATTTTGCCTGTGTTTCTTACCTGTAAATTAAAGGGTTTGTTCTGGTCGAATTCTATAAGAAGTATTGGTCTGCTGTAGTTGCGGCACATTTGCGTGCATTGAGTGTAAAGTCGTCCGGAGTTCAGAGAGCCTATCAAATCCGATATGGATTTTCTTTCCACGCAAATGTCTGGCGTGAGAATGTAGTCGCCAATCTGTGAAATTATAAAGCTTCTTTTATTAAATTTGTATTAGTCAAACAACTAAAATAAGCTATTATTTTTAACCAATTTTCGCATAACTTACGGCTATAGTAACAGGCTCTATATTGATGCCCTTTTTATGAAGCAAAGCCGGTAGATCCGAGCGAAACTCTCTCATATCCACCACAACCATAGGGGGTTCTTTAGGCTGAGTAGTTTGACCTCCTGCAAAGTAGGTTAAAGTATCAGGGAAATTGTTGAGCCAAGCCTCTCCGCATCCTAGTCACTCAATAGTCCGCATTCCTAGCCTATACTAGGGACATTGATTAAGTATACAGCAGGCTAGACACCCAGCACTTGTATAAAATGGATAAAATTAGTTAGGCAGTGATGGATGATACAAGTTGTATCATCACTGCCTAGTTAGTTCTTTTCCATTCATTCATCAGATATCTAGTAATATAAAAAAATCTAAAATAAAAGAGCAACTCCTCTCATCTGTTTTGGAAAGTCAGGTTAGTCAAGCCATACACAAGTTATAAGTTTACCTGCTTTTCTAGTATCTACAAGAGCTTCATCCACTGGATCGAGATTCATATTAAAATATTCATCCGTCTTCCCGTCTTGATAAGAGGGTACTACCATCACCTATAGAGTGAATAAATATTTATTATAATCTATAAAAAATATTTTTTATTATTATAAAACTTATTTATGATTATATAATATAATCTATAATATTTATTTATTATAATGCTTAGAATATAGCAAACACTTTTCTTTTTTACTTTTCTATAATCTGTGTTATAATGTATAAACTTTTATTATTTGAATATTTCCTGGATTGCGGGGATTTTTTGTAACCCCTGACCGAGAAACGGAAGGGGTGTTATAAAGTTTGAATGAGGTTTTTTGTAAGAAAGATCGCGCTCGGAGGTTTTTTTTTTTGCAAAATTAACATAATTAACTCACACTTTTAGTCTGAATCAGTATTTCAAATGCTTGTTTTTCGCGCTTCAACGACGTAAGGTATGCTTGTTCTTCCACAGTTTTATCATGAACCAGGAAGTAAACTTTGCAGATAGGTTCTTCTGGTTTTTTCTTGCATTCAAATAGCTCTATTTGGCGTACTGCTGCCACATCGCTGTGGTACAATATGATGTATTCCGGCCGGAGTGTTTCTAGAGTACGCTCAAGTGAGAATACGCTTCCGTTTTCTTTGAATGTTTGAATGCATATTAACGGCTTTTCTGTCTCAATTTGTGTTATATCTAAATTATCCATCTGTAAATAAAAAAAGATACCTACTTGTGTATTAAGTACAGAATACAGATACCAGTCTAAGGCTCGCATTCTGACAAAATTGAGCTAATAATCTCTACTCAAATCTATCCATCCTTGAGTCAGAGTTTTTGTGCGAATACGAGTACTTATAGTTAGTTACCTGAGAAAAAGATTCGAATTGCGTATCATCTAACTCCTTGCCAACTTTACTCTGCGTGACTTGCGTCAACGTAAGCAAATAATTCGACCGGTTCGAGTCATCAATATCAAACTCGTCTTCCATTTCCCCTAACTCTTGGTTTGTGGTTTCACCAGTTTTCTCTTTCTTATTTTTATCATTTTCAGCGGGAACAGTATTCTTCAAGCCGTTGTATTTAGATGCTACAGTGTTAATAGTCAAGTCGCGTCGGAAAGCCGTATAGAACAAGTATTTGTTGGCACCCATTGTGAGGTAGTGGTTAAGTTGGCAACAAGTCCTGTTGTCCTGGCATAGTATTAATATTTTGGTGTTTTTAAGGGTGCCGTAATTCTGTTTTAGTACTTCTTCTGGTATCTCGGTGAGTAGCAAGTCGCTTAGACACTTCCACTTCGGGGAAGGTTCTGGGTCGAATTCTAAAATTATCATAGATAATAAAAATTAATTAGAGTTTGTGGGCATCAACTTTCACGTTTTGTTGGGTCAGTGGTTGTCGATGAGATGGTTAGCAAATCGCTATATTCATGCCATTTATCACTAGGAGCAGGTTGCTATGATCCTTATTTTATTAATTAGGTTATCATCCAGCAAAAAAAAACACAAATAAAATATAATCTAAAAGCTTAATAGATCTTATAAGTACGTGCTTCTTCAGTTATATAGGATGCCACGTTAAGATGAACAGTGAGTGAAGTACGTTAGTACATTAGGTATTCTGTGGTACCTATGAGTCGTAAGTAGTCATGACGCTCGTCATACATGCTCGTCGGTTTAGGCCAGTTTAGGATACTGTTGCTTGACTAACTTTTTCTAAAAAAATATTTGTTTACATTTCCATAACCGTTGTCGACTCACCGTTTTTCGAATTGAAAACTCTAGATTTCGCCATTCGAAACAGTTGCTCCGCCGAATCCAAGAGTATCCATCCAGAATTGACCATAGCATACTCAGGAGTGCGGTATTTACTCACTAAAGCATAAAACGAAACTGAGTCATCATGGATTAAATTTCTAAAACAAAAAGTATTAATATAGTTTGTGGCATATATTTTTTAATTAATATTGTGTATTCTAGACCAATTTAGTAACTATACTAACATAACCATGCTTCTCAGTATTTTCAGATCTTGTATGTATTCCTTTGTTCTAGTACTCAACTGATGCCAAACACAGTCTAGTTGTGATTGTAGTATTTTATGATATTTCTTTGTAATACAGTTTTCTGTAGTTATTTCCTATAAAAAAATTCTAGTATTAACTTCGCCACACATGGCAAATTACAGATTTAAAACTCCAAAATTGTTTTGCATAAAATAATTTAACTTTCCATCTAAAAATCATTGAACTATCATTGGAATATAACATACCTGCATGTCTAATGTCCTATTCATACTCTTTAGTTGTTTCACAGTATAGTTCATGATGTCTAGAAGACAAGTTTGAATTAAACTCGTGTTTGTAGTCAGTGGAATATGCAACTCTTCCACTTGGGCCTGCCGCACCTTAAGGCACTTTATGATGACACCATGAAACCTATATGATTTAACAAGATAAAATTATCATTTTGACCTAAATAAATTTTAATGCTCTGCTGGACATAGGTACACATCAGGTTACAACCAACATACCCATAACTATGCTTTAAACAATGCAGGGAATCGTTGGAAAGGGTGCGTTTTAGTTTTTGTGGAACGCGCGAGCAGCGTGTCCCGCACAAAAACATTATCGTCCCTCTCGCACAATTCTCAACATTCAACTTCTAATAGTTCAAAGTATAAACAGTCCAGGTTGATGTGTCACCATAGTGTACCTGTGGTGTGTACTAATACAGGGTGTGATAAGACCACTCCTATCCTGGTGTCATAGAATAAATTTTTCACATTGATGGGTATATAACAAATACTTCCACCTCCTGAAGTTTTTGGGTGTGGTCCTATTACAACCAGTATTTATTCTGGGTAAGTAGGCCCATAGATTTATAGGAAGAACTATTTAGAGCCCTCTCCTGCGACTTCCTGCAATTATCACAATGTTGTTGGTCCTTTTACCAAGTTTTTGAATGATCACATCATAACATACCTTGGCCACAAAAATAATTCCTTCACAAACAATGCTCTCATTACTTTCTCAACTTGATGAAATCCAAAAGTGAATGATATTGGAGCATTGGAAAATGCTTTGATAAAACCAGTCTGAAAATGGTATCATTATATTAGCATGTGTTTAAACCACAAAACAAGTAATTTAAAAAGTTAGGTTTTTATTGTCGCTAATTACAGAACAATGTTTCACTAATGTGAAGTAGTAGATATCAGTGAATAGCCTTTGAAAACAGTTTTTTTTATGAAATCAAGGGTTTAGCTAATGAGAAAACAGTATCCCCTACAACCCCTGTATACCCAAGTGTGCCCAAGAGTTTATTTATTTATTATTTATTCATTTATTTTCGAGTTGTGCAAACATTAACCATACCTTATTTTGTTGTCTATACAATCGTAAGGCAAATGCTTCTTGACAAGATTCCAACACAGTGTGTGCTCTCAATACTATGATTCCTGTAATGTGAGAGATTGGTACTCTGTTTTTTAAGAGGTCTACTACCAGAATCCGAGTGGAAACAAAGTGTATTCCACCTTCTAGGTATGCCTTTTCTCTGAAATATATTGCTAAAAATTACATTACAGATGCCAAAGCATTTAAAAACATCTGCCTAAGTAGGTCTAATAATGTACAGTAGGTACACACAAGTTCTTTATCCCTCTGAAGTTAGGTGCAACAAATGTTTGTCATGTACTGTTGTGTGAAAAATTCGCTTACCTCCAGTTCAAACCAAAATGGAATTTAAAAAAGTAATTTTGTGCAGATAATTCAGAGGGACCAACATTGTGACTAGTATACCTAATCATATTACAATCAATGCAGCAGCATTCCATAGTCCGGGTTGGTCGCCAGTGGTCTAATGATGTTGTATTGTTAACATAGTAAATAATATTTTGAATTTACCTGTCTTGGCCAAGATTGGGTAATGTTGCAAGACTAAATTTATCCATAAAATACTTTTCCTCATGATCACTACTGTTTACTAAAAGCACTAAATTTGCTGGATCGTTGTAAATAAACAACAAATTTGATAAAACAGTATTGTAATTTAAACCCCTGGAACAAGGAATAAGTAGGTGAGCTAGGTACATAAACATTACCATCACACATTTGTCTGCCTTGTATTGTAGCTTCATAATATAGGTACCTCATTACATTAGGTGTAAGCAAAAAATCGTATTTTGCATTGTATACTTAATAAAGTAGTGGTAATGTAATTTGGTAAGTACCTAGTTACTTACTTAGCCATAACAACTAGTGCATCCTTTTCAAAAACGTCTATGAAGATTTGTTTTTCAAATGCTAGCATGGGGTACTTTATATCCATTTTAGTGGGCAGGTCCTCATCACTACCACCATTATCTTTTGCTGGTAATTCTATTTCCATTGTCGGTCGGTATACCACCCAGTGTTGCCAACCCATACCAAATTTTACCCCCAAGTATTTTTTCAAATCACCCTAAAAAACCCTAAAATTTTTTTTTACTCTTTATTATTGTATAACGTGCAAATCACGTCTCAAATTTTTTTTCAGAGCCTGAGTTTTCAGCCTAGGACTGTTATTAACTTATTTTTCTTTAAATTGAGCATTGTAGTGGCCAAAGCTTTAAACTTAGCAAATTATCACAACAACATCTATGAAAAGTATGCATGTATTTTTAACCTATACTTGAGTTTCTGTCGAATTTTTTTTTTTATAAAACCCTATTGAAAAATAAAAAACAAACCACAACACGTCATAGACAAATAGACTAGACAAACAATGACAATGACAAACGCTACATGGTTGGTTGTCGGACTTGATTGTGCCATCTCTCTCACTGACCTGTTTATTCATTATTTGAGTGAGAGGACGGACCATACGATGTGAAGTTTGGACGAGGCTTTGCAATACATACTGTGTGCTCGTGTCGTGCGTTCCGTTCTACGCACGAGACTAATTGGAAGTTTTATCAGGGCTCCCCCTAAAAAAAACCCCCAAATAATTTCTACCCCTAAAATTGCCCCTGTTTACATATTTCACCCCTAAATTTAGGGGGAAAACCCCTAACTTGTCAACACTGATACCACCGGTCACCACCGGTATTGCGGTATACAAATATAGGTACTTTGTGTTGTGTCGGATCGAAATCGATATTATATTAGTGTTCCGTGAATCGGTCGGAGCACGGAACACTAATATCCTAACGGAAAGAACACCAACTCCAAACTTCAAAAGTGGTTAGCTTTTAAATCACACTAGCGCCGCGAACGGAACCCTTCAGAAACTTTTTGACAGCTCTAGCAATTGGCGGCAAATACGAAATATGGGTGGCGGGTTATTTGAGTTATTCTTATACTAAGTACCTACTATATTTGTTATGGAATGAACCACAAACGTTCTTATGTATTTCTGGCCCTAGAATGGACCAGAAATACATAAAAACGTTAGTAGTCCACTCTACCTATCGATGTGTAAGAAAATAATATAAATAACACACAAAGTTGGAACTTTTAAGTTATATATTATATATAAGTATCATTCTAAACATGCTGCAAAATATTGATTTTTCTCCTAAGGCTTGAACGTGAAGCTTCCTCTGAAAAAATTCTATTTTTTTTTAAGCAAAACCTGTTTATACATATGTGGAACACTGAACACATTATTGTATTAGTAATGTTTTTACTATGTGCTTGACAGTGGTTGGTAAACTCAAAGTTTATATGTTCTCTCCAAATATTTATAATTTTGCTTTTTAAATCTGACAAGTGAGCGTTTTCATTTAGGTAGCTATACATCATTGATGCACATGCCTCAGTGCATTTGATGTGTGCATCATTCGCATTACAGATGTGGAAGGTTGCAGCACCGGAGCAATATTCACACTGAGAACTTCTGTTGTGGAATCCCTTAGTTCCACAGAACTCGGCTCAGTCTGGAATTTAAATTAAATACACTTTAAAGAAAAGATAGATGAATTGTGTGAAAGATGACATGGATAAATACTATATTAGACTATATTTACAACTACAGTATTAGGTACTTACAGACGTGGAAGGTTGCAGCACCGGAGCAATATTCACACTGAGAACTTCTGTTGTGGAATCAGTTAGTTCCACAGAACTCGGCTCAGTCTGGAATTTAAATTAAATACACTTTAAAGAAAAGATAGATGAATTGTGTGAAAGATGACATGGATAAATACTATATTAGACTATATTTACAACTACAGTATTAGGTACTTACAGACGTGGAAGGTTGCAGCACCGGAGCAATATTCACACTGAGAACTTCTGTTGTGGAATCAGTTAGTTCCACAGAACTCGGCTCAGTCTGGAATTTAAATTAAATACACTTTAAAGAAGAGATAGATGAATTGTGGGAAAGATGACATGGATAAAAAAGGATTGAATTCAGAAATGACAGGCAATAGAGGTAACAGAAAAAAACATGTTAAGCTGACCTCGCACAAAGTGGGATAATGGCAGGAAAATTATGACATTTAAGTAACATGAGATTTGAGTCCCTTTATTTTGATAAAGCTAGCCGTTAGAAAAGTGTAAGTGGACACATTCTTACTACCAACCATACCTACATATAAATATTGTCATTTAGACATTGGTGTTGATTCTGTTGTTGAAATTTTCTAAACTAAACTAATTAGTTTAGCACTAAAGCTATAGTTGTCTTTGTCGTTTCAGATGTCACCATTGATTTAGCTAGTTTATGAAATAAGAACTTTTTAGTAGTATTATAGGTAGTACTTACAGATGTGGAAGGTTGCACAATCCTAGGAGTATTCACGCTGAGAACTTCTGTAGTGAGATCCTTTTGTGCAGAAGAACTTGGTGCTGACTGAAATTAGGATAAAATATAATTAAGTGACAAGTATTTTTTTAATAAAAAGTAGCCTATTTGTTATGTATTTGTCAACTTCAATGTCTTGGCCGAACATCTATGTCCTAGAAATATGGAAATATGGAAACAACAGAACTTAAAACTTACTACTTAGTACTTACAGATGCAGATGTTTGTGGCACTTGATTGAGATCAACTTTCCTTGAAAAGTAGTCACTAAACGCATTCCTTTCAAAATGATCTTCACATAGCATTTTATGACTTCTATAGAGGTTTTGGTGAAGATCATTACTTTTCCAGTTTTCATCGGGGAGGATGAATTTTGCCCATGCTTCGACACTAAAATTAAAAAGTTAAATATTAGTTTCTTGCACCCAATAATGATAGAACTTACTGGTTATAGGTTAGGTAGTAGTAGGTAAGTAGGTACTCAAACAATGAAAACTGACTAATCATTTGCGCTGTTCATTGAAAAAATTAAATGTAACTAAGACGTAGGTACTTACCGGCGAATGTTCCAGCTTCCAGGTTTTGGAAAACGATACATGGAAAGACTCGGATTTTTTGCAGTAGATTTCCCGCATTTTGCACAGCGCCTTGGCGTGTCTTTCATACTCGTAAGAATCCTAAGTATCTATATGTAATCGTGTACAAAATGAAGACAACTCAAACAACCAAAAACGAGAAAATGACTTCACTTGCACTGTAAACGAATTATTTTTGAAACCATTTTGAAATATTTTGTTTTGAATCAGAGAGAGAAGAACTTGGCGGTTACATTTTAATTTTTTTTTTTCATAACGCTGGCTGTAACGTTCGTCTTTCTGCCAAGTCCGATATGTTTTTGATATTTGTTGTATTGCCATTTGTAAAATTGTTTGTTCTTGGATTGGCAACATTATTTCGAACCCTGTTTTGCCGCCAGCCAACCATAGCGTGTTGACGCCCCCTGGGTCGGAGGAAGTGAAATAGGTTATATTGTTTGAGTGAAATATAGATAACCTCTAGGTACTGAAATCAAATCAATACTCTTTGACAACGCACTCAAGCAAGTCGTCAAGTCCTCACCTCTGAATGATAACCTCTGAAAACCAATTGTCTATGATTTCCTTACAGTGTTGCCAGACCCACTGTAATTACAGCAGATCTACTGTATTATCACACGATCTACTGTACAAAATTACAGAGTATAGAGAACACTGTGATTTTTTTACAGACAAAAATTATTTTAGTTTAACCTGTCAAGCCATCTTCTTGAAAAAAGTTCCACACTGTTATTGTTAGGTGTCGGAGGGGGCTGATCTAGGATCTAGAATAAATAACCTAAGGATCGGTCTAGATAATGTTTGTGATAACAAGGTTAGTAAACTGAACGCAGCTTTTGTGATAAGAAAAGATAATTATGAACTTGTCAAAATGCAACCGGCTACTAGAGCCCGCGCCACCTCTTTACTTATGTCACAATCACAACCCTTGATTCATAAATCAGGAATAACTTCATAGTATTAACCGCCCAGATTGTGTCAACCGTGTGTTAAGTAAGTTTACAAACTTATATTAGTACCTATCTACAATTTTATTGTAAATTGGTTTCGTGTGCAATGCATTACGAATTTGTTTAGCTCGTTCAAAACAATAAGACAAAAGACGTCGACCATAAAGCGGTTATTACATTAAACAATCTCAAGCACGCTTACTAGTCCGTGCTTAGAATCTACCTAGACTGGCTTGCTATTACACTGCGCTAGATATCGCATGCTTACTCATTCGAAAGGCGGACGTCGTCGTTGACGGGCGTCTTGAAAAATCTTTCGAAATGACGGAAAATGGCGGTAGCTCTTACCGCGACTATTTCAACAAAATTTAAGAAATAAGAGATAAAAATATGAGCGAATCATACTCTTTCACCCATATTTTAGTCATATATCTGTATGATTTTTCTCCCATAAATATGGCATGTCATGATAGATATCGATAATATCGAAGATCACCTCTCGTTTTGTTCGTTCGTTCGTTCGCATGGCATTGTGTAGGTACGGCACCGCGAGACACGACCCTCCTCTGCGGCTGCCGGACGCTGACTGAACGGTCTTACTGTCTTACTCTTATTACACCATGCAATATCAAGTCAGGCTAACTAGTCCGTGCTTGGAGCAGACTAGCAAGTCAGTCTACCTGTCTTTCCCTTATTACACTACGCTTGATGCTAGTTAGCGTGCTTGAGATTGTGTAATGTAATAACCGCTTGAGAGGCAACATGTTAGCGATGTCAACGTCAGTCCAGGTTGGTTAGTTATTTAGAATGTGCATTTTAGTTTAAAGTTAAACAATAACAGTTTCTTGAGATCTACTTAAAAATCACTGTATTTTTATTTAACTTCTACTGTAATTTTGTCGCAAACACTGTAAATTTGAGCACCAAACACTGTAATATCAGTTTTCGCATCTGGCAACACTGATTCAGTATGCATTGGTCTGTGCTCTGTGGCTCCATTTCATGCGTAGCAATTAGCATATTGATCTGTGGTAGCATCTTTAGTTTGTGGTCCATTTCATCGATTTCATTTCATTTCATTTCATGGTGATTTCATGTAACGCGCGCGCAGTCAGTTTTCGTGTGTTGTGTGTAAAGAAAGTGAAATAATATATTCCGCTATTCTATCGGAATCAGTGAGTTTTCTCTTGTATTCTATCGTTTTAGCGAGGTAAGTAGGCGTAGATTGTACCACAAGGAAAGTTGTCCTCGCAACTATATAATTTGACCCCATCTAAATTACTCTTTGTTACAGCATGCAAATGCAAAATATGAATCAATTTGGAAACCGTGGATTTGGTGGGCCTCCACAGCCACAGAGACAAGGTGGCCGACGTGGAAACAACCGTGGAGGGAATGGAGGATTCCGCCAATCTAGATTCGAACCCAATAATCAGCAAAGAAATCCGAATCAGGGTCAACGGCCAAATAATGAGGTGAGTTAGGTCATAAAACTGTACCTGTTTGTCTCCTTCTCGATGTTTTACCCGCTTTTACCTATCATACCCCTAATTTCTTGAGAAACAGTCGACATTTGCATGAATCTGCGACGACGACGCATCATGCCGGACGCCATTTTGTATCGCTAGGTATGCGAGTCGAGGGCGAGACTAGTCGAGTGGTTTGGTTTCATGCGTGGTCATTCATTATGGTCATCAATATCCATGAGGGCATCAACCTTTAAAAAATAAACTGCAGATTACTCGTGTCCTAAATATAACTTTTATTTTACCTAGGTACCTCTCTATTACCTTACTCAGTATTAGAGCTCAAAGCATCCAATTAAAAATATATCAGACTAGCGGTCCGCCCTGGCTTCGCTCTGGTATTTAGCAAAAATTTCAAAGTTAATTTCCTAGCATTGAACCCCCCCCCCCATACCCCAGTGACGCCTACATCGCATAGTTAGCTGAGCGGAGTGTGTGGCTACCACACAACTTTTTTCTAATAGGCACTTGCATTTTTGAATTTGTGATATCTTTCGAATGGAATGTCTGAATTGAATAATTCAAATCAAATAGTTATATAAAGGTATTGAAGCTGTCTTGAATATGCAATAATTTATTTTTCAAATGAATGTTATGCTAACTTAAAGTGCTGTATTGGTATGACCTACTGGGACACATTTCTTATTATTTTAAATGCACCTAATACTACTTTTCTTTCAAGCATTTCTGCAATATTGGGATATTATTTAGATTAGAATAGAATAGTGTTATTTTATGTTCATAGCCATAATTTATTTTCAAATAAATTTTACACTATAATTTATAAGTTTAAAAAACTAGAAAAACCGACTTCAATTCGACTACCAGCTTCATCATCAGATGATGATGATAACAGTTCATTGGGAATGTTCTAGTCACTATAAACACCACTTAAAAGTCAAAAGAAAGCAAAATACGCAATTTCGTGCACGTGTTGATTCTTTAGAGGAACAACTGGTGGGTTTTTGCTTTTCTCCAATTAAATGCGGTTTGAATGTACAAACTGGGTTTATTTTATTGACAAATTTAGAAAAATGAAATAATTTATTTGGATAAATTAAAGGATCCGAAAGTAATGCATTAGCTTATTGAACATTATAAATACGCGAGCATCGTTGCTAGCAGTAAAATTGTAGGCGCTGCGGTGCAACTTGGCATATTTTTTCAGTTATTTATATTTATAACCCAAACTACTGAACCTATTTTGATAAAAATTAAATGGGACCAATCTGGAAGTATATCCTTTTAGATAAAAGAAGAATTTTTGAAATCAGTTCATAAATGTCGGAGTTCTGAGGTAACAAACATTAAAAAAATATATAACCGAATTGAGAACCTCCTCCTTTTTTGAAGTTGGTTAAAAATGAAATGTAAGCAAATTGAATTTCGCTCATTTTGACAAGCAATAAAGATATGTTTTCATCTAGTTTGTTAAATCTTACAAACAACAATATCATTGGTATTGTTAACATGGAAACATGGCATAAATCATTAAGGTACAGTTTAGCATCACAAAGTTTTCATCATTATTGGTATTGCAGAACACAATATTAAGTCCCAGGACTCCTAAATAATTAATCATTACACAGGTGACAACAAGCCCAGCTGCAGCTGAGAAGCCACCCCAACAGTCTCCACAACAAAACCAACTACAAAATAAGCCCCCACAAAACCAACAACAGCAAAACAAGCCTCAACAGCAGCAGCCTTCTCCACAACAGCAGATAAATAAGCCTCCTCCACAACAACAGACAAATAAGCCTCCTCCACAACAACAGACAAATAAGCCTCCTCTGCAGCAACAAATCACTAAGCCTCCACAGCAACAGCCTAAGGCTGAGATTCCAGCTCAGCAGAACCAGCCTCCGACCCAGAATGCACCTGCCAAGCTGCCAGAGTCCCAAGATAAGGTTGACAAGGTTATCAATGACCATAAAGGATCCATTGAGAATGTTAACCTAAACCAGCCGCCACCTAAGGTAAGGAATTTCTGATTTTCATCATGTAGTATTTTTCTTAGTATATTCATATTCCAAGCTTGTTTTAGAACATTTACTTTACTGATTTATTTTACTTAATTATCTAGAAATAAGAAATGGGTATCACACTGGGTACTTATTTCTATTCTGGGGGGTGATTCTAGACCGATAGATATTGGTGATAGATATAGAGATTTTATATCTATAGGCAATTATATCATATCACTTGACATCTCTACAAATATCTCTACTCCACGCTAAAATACGTATTCTAGCCGGCAATAGACTTTTGCTTTAGTAGATATATCACAAAGGAGGTTTATTCAAATAGTTCATTTACACTTACACCGGTTTCCACAGACTATCTAGATTATGTTTCCACCGAAATGCGTTCAGTTATTATATACATTTAGTATTTAACCGAATAACTTTGTTTGGTCGTAATAAAAGTTATATTTTCTAGTAAATATTTTAATAGTAAATCTCATTGTTGTTTTAAAATAGGTATTTTTGTACAAATACTCATTTAATAGTAATTTCGTCTCACATTTTTCACAAGAAATGGAATGTTATCTTGACCTTCTGCCTGCACAAGGGGGGCAAAAAAAAAAGAAGAAGCGGCAATCAGAGAATTTTTTCCAAACAAAACAAACATTTTCAATTCAATTTCCTTTAGATTTTTATTGTTTACTATTAAAATACTTAGATAATTACCAAAAAATCGTTGCAGCTCGAAAAACTCCGTTCATATAAACTATTTGAAGGCACATTACGAGAGAAAAAAGTTTAGTGCAAATGTGATTTTCGTGCATTGTTGGATGAGTCCTCCTGTGGATGCATCACATAGGGGAAAATTCCCCATGCTTGGTATTAGAAAACGTGGCAAGAATCATCCATGAAGAGCAACGGTTTTGGAGACAGTGATTTGATAGTGTTTGATAAACATACCTACTTACATTTTGGACTATATGAAAATAAAGAAATATTATGTCTACTTATGTCGTTTTAATTAATTTAAAAGTGAGTAGGTAGGCTACCTAGCTTGTAGTTTTATTCCCGCATCCACTGATCATTTAGGCAGGCTTAGATTTGTAGCAAAGGTAGGTAGTCAGAGTAACATTGAAGCACACAAGTTTTCTAGGGGCTGCGCAGACTTGTGGGGGTGACCTAGGTAGTAGGTAAAATTTCAGGGGGCGCATCGCCTAGGCTCTAGGATACAAACAAGAGTCAATTTCAGCCTCCACAAGTTGATTTCGCCACATATTCTACAGTCGATATATATCTACAGTGATATATCGACCGTTAACCGATGGATATGTATCGACTGGTCGGCAGCAGTAGATATTGAGATCTCTACTAGACATTTCAGTATCTACCTAGTGTCAAATAGAAATCTACTTTCGGTAAAAATCCAAACGGACGAACTTATCATAGAATATGTGGCGAAATCAACTTGTGGAGGCTGAAATTGACTATTGTTTGTATCCTAGAGCCTAGACGATGCGCCCGCTGAAATTTTACCTACTACCTAGGTCACCCCCACAAGCCTGCGCAGCCCCTAGAAAACTTGTGTGCTTCAATGTTACTCTGACTACCTACCTTTGCTACAAATCTAAGCCTACCTAAATGATCAGTGGATGCGGGAATAAAACTACAAGCTAGGTAGCCTACCTACTCACTTTTAAATGAATTAAAACGACATAAGTAGACATAATATTTCTTTATTTTCATATAGTCCAAAATGTAAGTAGGTATGTTTATCAAACACTATCAAATCACTGTCTCCAAAACCGTTGTTTCTTATGTATTGCTCTTCATGGATGATTCTTGCCACGTTTTCTAATACCAAGCATGGGGAATTTTCCCCTATGTGATGCATCCACAGGAGGACTCATCCAACAATGCACGAAAATCACATTTGCACTAAACTTTTTTCTCTCGTAATGTGCCTTCAAATAGTTTATATGAACGGAGTTTTTCGAGCTGCAACGATTTTTTGGTAATTATCTAAGTATTTTAATAGTAAACAATAAAAATCAAAAGGAAATTGAAATGAAAATGTTTGTTTTGTTTGGAAAAATTTCTCTGATTGCCGCTTCTTCTTTTTTTTTTGCCCCCCTTGTGCAGGCAGAAGGTCAAGATAACATTCCATTTCTTGTAAAAAATGTGAGACGAAATTACTATTAAATGAGTATTTGTACAAAAATACCTATTTCAAAACAACAATGAGATTTACTATTAAAACATTTACTAGAAAATATAACTTTTATTACGACCAAACAAAGTTATTCGGTTAAATACTAAATGTATATAATAACTGAACGCATTTCGGTGGAAACAAAATCTAGATAGTCTGTGGAAACCGGTGTTAGTGTAAATGAACTATTTGAATAAACCTCCTTTGTGATATATCTACTAAAGCAAAAGTCTATTGCCGGCTAGAATACGTATTTTAGCGTGGAGTAGAGATATTTGTAGAGATGTCAAGTGATATGATATAATTGCCTATAGATATAAAATCTCTATATCTATCACCAATATCTATCGGTCTAGAATCACCCCCCTGTGGTCTAACCTAACCTTTTAAGGTTTCTTTGTAGGTCCTAGGTAAGTCATCATATTTATTACAATACATAATTACTTTCAAGTTTATATCTTTGTTTTTTGTTAGAATGTCAATGGAAACTTTGGTGGCAACAAGCAAGGTGGTTGGAACCAAGGAGGGCCTGGTAACAAACAAGGTGGTGGATTCAACCAAGGCAACAGGCAGTTTGGGAACAGGGGTCCTGGTGGTCCAGGGGGTCCGGGAGGCCAGGGTGGGCCTGGAGGTCCTGGAGGGCCACCTCGAAACCAGCAGAGGGGTAGGGGTCAACAAATGGATGGCAAACCCCCTATGAGAGAGGTAAACTTATATCATTCGGTATTGTTTTTAACCCCCGACGCAAAAACGACGGGGTGTTAAAGGTGAATTAGTCGGGAGTGTTCTTAGCTATGTTTGATGAAAATCGGTTCAAGATGGCTGCCACCACAAAATGGCGAATGACATTTTTTTTCACAACTCCCTCAATATGGGTAGCAAAGGGGGGGTTTTTTAATTTAATTACTTGTTTACATGGTATTTATTATCGCAGTTATTTCATTTTACCTAACATATTTAGCTATTTTAAGAAGTAATACTAGGACCATAATATGTATTCTGAATTTTTTAGGAGCACATGTTAGCTAATAAGCTAAGAGATTTGATGGGACCCTTGATAGACATAGCACCAGTAGATCAGACTGAAGTAAAGTTCAATGGAAGGAGCAGGTTGTATATCGGTAACCTTACAAGTGATGTTACTGAAGAAGAAATAACAAGCCTGTTCTCGACATTTGGTGAATGTGCTGAACTGTTCATCAACAAAGAGAAAAACTTTGGCTTTATAAAAATGGTAAATATTTGCACCAGTACCTAATGTATTGATTTTTCTCAGTACGCCCCATATTGATAAATAACGCATTCGTATTGTTTTTAGGACTTCCGTGTAAACGCTGAGAGAGCGAAGCGCGAGTTAGATGGTAAAATGCGGAACGGGAGAAACTTGAGAGTGCGTTTTGCGCCCCACAATTGTGCAATTCGTGTTAAAAATCTTCCGCCGTGGGTTTCAAATGAGCTCCTGTACCGCGGATTTGAGATCTTTGGCAGGATAGAGAGAGCTTACGTCAGGGTAGATGAGAGAGGGAAACCTCTTGGAGAAGGCATTGTTGAATACTCGCGTAAACCCAGCGCTTTGGCCGCTATTCGCAATTGCACTGAGAAATGCTTCTTCTTGACCGCATCTCTTCGACCAGTAATTGTGGAAAGCTTTGAAGAACCTGATGAGTTAGATGGATACCCTGAGAAGAATCTTCCTAAAAAGCACCCAGAATTTCTCAAGGCTCGGGAGGTAACACCAACATTCAATAATTATTACAAATATCATAATATTGGTTTACCTGACAACTTTCTAACATCTTCTTTTCTCTATAGTTGGGACCGAGGTTCTCAGAGTTGAATAGCTTTGAGCATGAATATGGCACCAGATGGAAGCAGCTGCATGAGCTCCACCGGCAGAAGGAAGAGGCCTTGAAGAAGGAACTGGCCGCTGAAGAAGAAAAGCTCGAAGCACAGATGGAATATGCTAAGTATGTTATATCAGCTTATAAAAATTGAATTATTTGATTGGTAAATAAGATAAGTCAGCTATTTTGCAGAGTGCCAGTTTTGCAACTGGCCACTTGCTAGGTTGGCGCTTGAATCTGCAAGCTTGCGCAGGCACGTGGACACTTGAATAATATAATGTATGTTGTATCACAACAGGTACGAGCACGAGACGGAGTTGCTCCGCGAGCAGCTTCGTCAGCGCGAGCAGGACCGCGAGCGTCAGAAGCGCAGCTGGGAGATGGCGGAGCGCGCGGCCGAGACGCGGCGCGACACCGAGCGTGCACAGCTGCAGCGCCAGGAGGAGGAGATGTCGCAGCGCATGCGCCAACAGGACGACGAGCTGCGCCGCAGGCAGCAGGAGAACACACTCTTTGTACAGGTCACTCCCACCTCTCTCATTCATATAGTTATTTACATGATCCCCGTCATATGATATTTCTTTTGTTATAATTAAACAAATTACATATTTAGCAGGATATCTTCTTATAATATAAAATTATTTGCAGGCTCAACGCCTCAACTCAATGCTGGATCGCCAGGAACAGGGCATATTTGATCAACAGTCGCCAATGGTAAGTCCAATTATTTGTTATCATAATTTTGTGCCATAGAACTGCTGATTGCTTTATTCTTTGGCACAAGATTATTGACATAATTAATGTTTTTTTTTTCTTAAATGCAGCATTATCCATGTCTATATTGATTTGAAAGATTCAGCAAATGGTTGAACTTTACTTTAACAGAAACTTCGATTTAGCATTGGAATATTTGTATCCAGGTAGTGAGACTTGCCGTGACCACTGAAACCTAAGCTATATACTTACACTGGATTTTATAAAATATAAAGTTGAGGTCAGAATAAATAAATAGTACGGGCATTATACCTAGATCAGTGGTTATCTAAGAATAGCACAATATAACTACTGTACCGATTTTGGTTGATTCGCCTTGGAGTCATATTCATAACTATTTATAATTAAATTGAAATACTTTTTAAGTACTCGCATCTTCAATGAATAACAGAACATGGATACTCACGTCGTCAAATAGGAAGTTGAACTTACACTTTATTTCTTTATTTAAAAGATAAAAGATGGAAAACGCGATACTATCCTCTCCTGCTCTCAGATTCACACAAAATAGCATATTCGTCGAACTCTGCTGTCGGCCGAACCCGATATTCAACCCTCGGTAAAGGTTAGGTAGCGTATATGCATCAAAACCTTATTTTTTTTTAAAGAAATAAGTTGTTATTTGTAGCGAGGCAAAACCCGAGGTAGACTGAAAATTCGGAATAGCCGCAAGACTTTCTTCGAAGCCACTGATAGTGGCATAAGTAAGATATTTCGATTATCTGATTCGTTCTTCGTATTGCGTTAAATTAATAATAAGGTAGAGGGATATGAAATACTACAACAACAACAAATAGGTACAATATAATTTATGGCGTTCTGCAGATGGCTATAGAGCTTAACAGTTTGGTTACGTTCAAATAACACTGATCTAGGCATTCTGCTATGAAGTTTACCAAAAGTATCAATCTTTCTGTAAACTTATTTATAAGAAAATAGAAACACGTGTCGTACTTTAAAACAAAATTTTATTCTGACCTTCCATGTAATAATATTTTTGAACCACGCTTCATCATTCTTTTGTCTTAACCTGAGACTATAGACAGAAATACGGTGATTTTTAAATTATTGTTTTAAAAAATACTTTGGGTTACTGTCTTCGTATACACAGCTTTGAGTTTCATTACTGTACATTGTAACTGGGTTGTTAATTTAGTAACTATTATTACTAAGTTATAATTGAAATAGGTTCTGAGAGTTCAAGTGAGTTGAGTTTTTTTTCTGTGCTTGCTTATGGACTATCCTGTATATGACACTGGTTTTCTTCTTTGTTTTATTAAAACAATCTTATTAATCAATACGTTTAATATGGTCTAACAGATCGAGATGATGGTATTAAGTGCTGGGCAAACGGTCTTATCGCAGGTTACTACTACTATATACAGCAGCGTCCCGATAAGTTTATGCATTGGTAAAAACTGGACCTCGATGGATAAATTATGTTGAATGGATGCAAAGTCGCAAGGCCTGTTTACTTTTTATTTGTACAGATAATGCCTAGTGATGAATATGAATATAGTATCCAGTTTCGTTTTTAAGTAATTTCATTTTTGCTTGGATACATGGATCGTTTTGAATTCCTGATTAATTACCTGGATAAGCGATTGATAACTTCTAAAGACATATTTTATTGACATAAATTGACGTTTGCTCCAGTTTAAAATTCATAAAAAATTATGTCCTAAATTTACACGCTTTTACCTCTAAATCTGAGCTAGTGACATAAAAAAAAGCAGAATTGAATAATCTCGTTCTAGTTTAAACCGTATTGCTCTAGAACTATGCTTCAATTTACACAGCATGTTCATTTAGAAAAGACATACAAAATGATCTTTCGCGGTGGAGACTTTAGAAAAGGTTGCCTCCGTTTGGAAAGTTGCGGGCCACATTTTAGACTACACAAGTCGGGGGCCGTAGATTAATAGGTTGCTAAAAAACTATTTTTTTTTGCTGTTTTTTAACAGAAAAAAATTACCTAGGTAGGTACAGGTATCTACCTAAACCTAGTTACTTATTTATACCTACCAACAAAAATACCAACGATCATACCTACAAGGGTATCAGAGCTCGTAATCTTGCAGTATTGAAATAGCAAGCAAGCGGAGCAAGCCGCAAATTTTTTGAAATCTTGACAGTTTTTTATTAAAAAATTATTATACTAGTAGTATTAGCTTTGTGGAAAATATCTCATCAAAAAGACAATATTTGATTATCAATACCTTATTCAAAATTAGAATTTGCGCTGTAATAGAAAATCAGTGCACTCGTTACAAAACAATTGAAATTGCTTCGAAATCAGTCACAGTACCAGCCAACTTTTGTTTGATATCGCTAACCATATCAAATAATATCTACAATTACACTTTCGGATCGCGGGCCAGGGCTTGCCCATCTATGCATAACGTGAACCTGATTTTTTTTCTACATTATTATTAAAGATGTGGTTTTCGGAACTACGTACTACTGCAGCCTACAACTATATATATCCACACTATATAATAGCCTAAGTGTGTGTTTATTTTTATTACAATTCGATCGTTATTATCTGTTGCACAAAGACCTTTTTATAACAGTATCACTGTTGTTGTTTATGCTTGTATTCTGGAGGTAATGGACGAAAGTGCTATAGCTCGACTCATCGGCTTAGTACATTGATATTAGCAATACCGCAGTGTTATTATACATATCCTCTGGCAGTATTGCCAGATGAAATTTTCATCGCAGTTAAGACTAAAATTACTGTAAGTAAAGGGCAAAATGTCTTGTCTGTACTTGTATTCGATACTTACACAGTACGCCCGTAATAAGTATTGAATCGTGGTTGAAATCAAATGCTGAATAATATCTATCTTAGTCGAATCGTTTTTTCTCTTCCAGTGCGCCAAAACTGCCTCTTGTACTAGTTGTACTCAAGTGAACCATTGAATCTGGACATGCAGATTCGGTTATTTTCTATATTTTTACACCTGGTTCTGATGGATATTTGAAAGAGCGACCTGCTCGCTTTACAGGTTTATTGAGATTAGTAATAAGTGCTCAATTAACAACTCGCGAACACATTACAGCTATGAAACACGAAGTTTTAGGGACATATCCAAAACATTTTGTACTTATACTACGTTTGCTCAAATATTTAATTTTTTAGACGTAAGTCTTTCTATATTATTGTAGCGAATATTTTGATATTCCTGATAGTGTACCTACTTTGAAACTATTGGAAAGTTTTTGTGATTGATTACCTAGGACGGAGGCTTCAGAGAGCAGTTCGACATGCCGCGAGGAAGTTTTGACGACATGCCCCAGGGTCGTGGCTGGGAAGGCCGCCAAATGGACGATTACCCCAATAAACGTCGTCGTTATTAACCATGTTCTTCAAACACATTCAGTGAAATAAATTACACAAAGTTACTCTGTACCAAGTTTTTGGTTAGCAGCAAAGTAGGGGAAAATAAGAAGCAGTAAATTAAAATGTTTCTACAATCATAAATTACCCTAGAAGTATAAGTGAGTTGTTGGTTTTCATATTATTTTCTTTTATGAACTACATTTCTCGCAAATTAGTAAAGTAGATCCATTTAGTGAGATGTCACTATTTCAATTTTGGCTGGAAATTTCAAATTCCCCTCTTTGTTTTAACTTAAGACTTGCATTATAATAATGTCTTCTCAACAAAAAGTTGCGTTAAGTCTCAAATGTAGGCGTTATCGCAGTTATATAATTATATAAAAATCGTAGCTCGGGAATAAAACATGATTTTTTATAGGCCCACATTAACAAACATAATGTTCCAAGATAACACTACTTATCTAGTATTTCAAGGTGGGTTAAATTGATTTCCATATAAATTGTTTCTTTGGTGTTTATTTTGTTCTTGATAATTGCAATACATACGTATAATGAAAAATAAGTAGCTAATAAACGCGATTTTGTTTGGCGTGCAATACTATATTCGGTGAACTCTCTTTTTACTCTGAATGGAAGATATTTACTTATTTAATGACATTTTGAACATCGTGGTAACTCCCGAGATTCTAACATTAGTAGCTGCTTAGATATTAGTATTATTTTATTTATACACCTAGAAATTAAATTTTCTGCTTGAATTGTAGGTGAAGTCTTCTTAAGGACATAATTAAATGCAATCAGGTAGATATATCGGTAGATACATAGATAAACTATACGTTTTAAAAATAAGTCTAATATTGTGTGAAGTAAATAGGTGTTTTATTTTTATATTTTGTGTCGACGTACTTTCAAAATGGTTAAGATTGACGTGGACTTCATACATTTCTTATAACTTTAAATGAAATTAGCATATTATTTAATAAATTAGTTTATATTGAAACCCATTATTTGAATTGTTATTTTTCCAGCAGCTAAACCCAACCCAAATTTGGGATAAACTAAAGGGGGTTTGTAAATATTTTTTGGCATAATACAGAGCCACTGTTTTATTTTTCAAAAGTTGCATCGGACGATGTGTAAATCGATACCTAAGCCTTTTTAGTGTTCTGGTCTAGTTATGGAAAAACGGAACACTTATGGTCTCACTCCGTTGTCTGTCTGTCTGTCACCTCCAGAGCTGAACTATATAAACTAGAAAGTTGAAATAGTAATAGTTTGTTACAATTACAAGTCGGTGTTCAAAACAATATTCTGAGAATAAGAGACAAAATTGTTTTTTATCCCGTTTAAAATAAAATAAAATACTTGTTGTTTTCTCCCTTTAAGGGTAGGTAACTAATGACAGCTTTAAGCTTAACTAAAAGCACGTCATAATAAGTTTTTTATTAAAAAAAACTTTGTTGAAAAACATAAACTATTTAGTGCGAAAAATTTCATTTCAGACGGGTTTCTCATGTTCTCATTCAAGTTCATGAAAGGAAAATTATAGGCAACTTTAAAAAGTTTACTGACATATGGAAATTAAATAAAGACCACGAATATTATGCGTCCAACCAAACCGCAACCGTGTCGTCATTAAAAATCTTAAAAATGGGTGCTCTTGTTACATTGATTTCTGCTGAAAGTGGAGAGCTGGTTATAAAGTAAATATTTATAAATAAATATTCATGGACTTTACACACAACGCCCTCTAGTCCCAAACTAAGCAAAGCTTGTGATATGGGAACTAGATGGCTGATAGAATACTTATATACTTTTTTTTTTTGTAAATACATACTTATAATACATAGTAACACCCAGAAATAGAACAAACATCTATGTTTTCCACGCACAAATGTTTGTTCTCAGTGGAGATCGAACCCACGACCCACAGCACGGAAGGCAGAGCTATTACCGACTGAGCTGTGACGCCTGTCACATCACAACCTTACATTTCTAAGGTTCTTTCACTTGGAACACTACATGCGCATGTAAAACTTGCATTTTGCCCAATTTATTTACTAAAGCGTCTTGTGTCTGAGAAAACCGACTTCATTCTATCAACCTAGATATATTTTTTCTCATGTCACGCAATAGCGAACTACCAATAATAATTTGTGATATATTGTGCTGAAGTGTCTATAAAAGCTGATAAATTCGTATGATAATTAACAGATTCGGAACAAAAATGTTCAAACCACTTTGGATTGGAACTGTTAGCATAGAATGAATATTTCAGAGAATAAGTACTTCATACAGAACAGACACGCTTGCTCCTCTCAACGGGCGACCTCACATATCGCCCCGCGAACGGTGTGCCGCCGCCGCTGACATGACATGTGTCGATACAATCTATGGCCGCGCGCGGGTGGTGTTTAAAACCTCCTTATTGCGTGTCCGGGGTGTGCTGATAGTATGGCTCAGAAACTGCTCTACTAGGTGACACATTTGAAAGCGTTTCTGTCTAAAATAAAAAAAAAATTATTTAAAACAATTTTAAAATCATTGTCTTTCATGGGGCAATATGGGTATAAAACTAAGCCTTGAGTAACTTTTTTAATTTGCCGAAAATTAAACTAAACTGAAATGAAGAATGCCCTAGGGTGGTAACGTCTGGTAGAGATATCGTACATTATGTGTTGCGACTTTCAATGTATATTTACTGGTCTATACTTTACGAGCTATTACATTGAAAAGTTTGTAATGATATCCAGCCAGACATCCTACTAATAATATAAACTAGCTTCTGCCCGCGACTTCGTCCGCGTCCCGTTTTATCCTGTTGATTTTCCGGGATAAAAAGTAGCCTATGTATCCAGGCTACGAACTATATGTACTTAAGCTAAGTTTCATCCAAATCGGACCAGTAGAGTTACAACGTGATTGAAACACAAACATATAAACTTTGATATTTATAATATTAGTGGGATGTCAAAGTTTAGGTGTTTCAATCACGCTGCAACTGGCCCGATTCGGATGAAACTAGGAATATATAATTTTGTTACCTGGATTAGCACATTTGCTACTTGTTTTCCCGGAAAATGCAGGCGCAGACGAAGTCGCAGGCAAAAGAAGCTAGCTTTACGTCTCACTGAGCACGTCCACTGACGGCGTGCCGTGTGCACTGCACTGCGCCCATCACTGCCTCATCACCGTGTGGTGGGCTTAATATAAATAAAAAAGAAAAAATGTTAATAAGCGACAATCCAGGTAAGATGGACATGGATATCCTTTTGTGTATTGGTACAAGATACAACAGTACAGTCAACATCATGAGTGATGTGATGCAGCAAAGTTTCAAAAAATGATGAAAGAATTGCCAAATTTTTTAGTCATCAAACAATTTGAATATTCCGAATAAGTGATCGACTTGATGCTGACTCTACCTATGATCTTGAAATTTATTGTCTCGCGCCAACAGTGCTCTCCCGACTACAGGTAAATGCATCTGTGCTAATTGTAACAGTATTAAGGCGATATTACACAGTTTAACCTTTTTCTTGCACGTGACATGGAGAAGTGAACCACATATTCATATTGTTTATTTATGCACGCACCTTTGATAAAATGATTAAAAATAAATAGATTTCTTTCATTTAATGGTTCGACGATAGACTAGATACCATGCACCACCTTTATTTTTCGCGTTGAATGAGTCACGTTGAAAGTGAAAAGTAAAGAGGAAGTTTAATATTTTCAACGCGGTGAATATCGAATATCACTCAATCATTCATTTAGAATTTAGAAGTTTACTTGTTTCAATTTGGTTATTTCATCTAAAAGGCGTAACTGTGGAGTAATATCAACTAAAAGTAGGAGCCTTTATTAACCTTGACTGCATAGCAATATAATTATATTATGGAGCTTATGGATCTCTGATTTGTTTTAGGTAATTAAAACGTTACGCTATTTCAACTTTACGAACCGTTATTTTTTCAGGTCACAAGGTTTTAGTTCTGGCACATCCGCGGCGAAACTACAATTTATAAGTTACATTTATAATATACTAGCAGTTACCCGCGACTTCGTCCACGAAAAACAAAATAAAAATATAACCTAACAAAAACGGGGAAAGTAGCCTAAGTAGTGTTAATCCAGGTTACGAACACAGGTCTAATCTATTCCAAGTATCATCCAAATCGGACCCGTAGTTACAGCGTGATTGAAACAAACATCCAAACATCTAAGCTTTGACATTTATAATTTTGTATCTATGAGACTATTATATTTGTTGATTTATACAATATGTTTCCACACCTGATGTATAATGCAGAGCATCCACGGGTAACAAAATTTTAGTATCTTGGATGGATGGTACTAGATTTTTCTAATTTAGTAATGGCCCACTCCTACTAATCATACTAATATTAATTAGAGTTTTGACTCTCACCGCACCGCAACGTCAGGACAGATTTGCATAAAACTTGGGAATAAATAAATACGTGAGTTGAAATACATATTATAGCTCAATTAATTAATATAATTTTTTTTATGCGTACGGTTCAGTCAGTTAATTGATCTGTACCTCTGTAAATTTATATTTAGCTGTACCTACGAGGTGCCTACTTGCCTACGCTGCCTACTCATCACTGACCTCTATTCCGTTGTCACCACATCCTACTACACCTTTCTTTAATTTGCCTAAGCTATCTACCTACATGCCGATTTCTTATCGTGCACCGTTTTAGGCAAACACATTGATATTTAAAGAACATTGACCTCAATTTTGGACCCCTTTGGAGGAGAGTTTCAAAAATTCCCTTTTAGTGCGCGCCCACATTGCGCCCATATATTGCTAGGGACACACCCTAAAAATTTCGAGGTCTTTATACATATAGAATGTACTATTATCGTACCTAATAGCGGGTTGGAAAAAAACTAACACGTGTATAATGGTGCGCTGGGTCTATCAGTAGCGGGGACTACGAGCAATGCTACACATTTATTACACGGTTGGTATTTTCAGGTAAATGATATCTAAGAAATATATTGTTGACGTCTATGACATCGCTTATTATGGTAAAAGTTCTGGCTACGAATATGAAGCTAACTCAATGTATTTTACTTGTAAGGTAAGTTTTTTCACCATTAGTTTAAAGTAGCATTTGTTTTGTTGGGAGTTGTACTAGTTCCGGGAAACCCAGTACAAAGCAAGCAAACCCAGATGTAAAAATACGGTCTTTACTACATCCACCGTTGGAATCTAGTTTATAAGCGTCGGGTATTGTAATAACCTAATAAAAAATCGACTGAGTGACTCTTCGTAAAATCAAAGTAAATAATGATTTCACTTGTCCATGTCCAATCAGTTTTCGTCTAAAAGGCACAAACTTTTATAGATAATTGACACAAGCCGTAATTCTATGCTGTTATTATTGCACCTTATACTTACATCATTTTTTATTTTATTTAAATGTTTTTCAAGATCAGTTGAAATAATCATATTTATAAATTACTAGCAGTTACCCGCGACTTCGTACGCGTCTACAGTTTCCGTGTACATTATATTAGCTGTGTATTATTATTATCTTTGCGTGTACCGAGCGGATACTTTGAGAAACTTTACATTACACCTCATTACACCGAACTCGTACTGGAATGTCAAACGCTAGTCGTTAGACCAAAGAGGTAGTACTACGCCCTGTCAAACTGACGTGACATGACAATGAAATCCTCTTGCCAATTGGCGCTGCTAATCCTTTTCGTTCATTTTATCCTGTAGATCCTGTTTATTATTCGGGAAAAAAGTAGCCTATGTGTCAATCCAGGTAACGAACTATATATATGCCAAGATTCATCCAAGTTGGTTCAGTAGTTTAGACGTGATTGAAACAAACATCCAAACATCTAAACTTTCACATTTATAATATTAGTAAGATTTGAGTTGCGTTTATACCTCGTCTTAGTTTAATTAATATTTGCATGATCCTTTGTTTAAAATCAGTTACCTCACCATATTACCCTACAGATCCTAGTCTCAATACAATGTCCATATTATGTAATTCCGTTTATTTTTAATTTTTAATTATATCCTTAAATATTTTCTATTTATACAGGTTTTTATCTCTCTTCGGCAGCCGTCCGTTACGATTGAAACTTTAACTGAAATCAATTTTATTTTGAATTACCTATTAGTTTATTTATGGAACTCGACAAAATATTATTCGTTTGTAATTGAAAAAGCATCATTAACATGCTGCATCAGCCCGAATGAGCTAAGAATATCATGTGTGGCCATACAAGCAAGCTAGAAATACCTATCTAGACAAATACATATCTCGATAAGGGATTTGATTAGTTTTCGGGTTAAAAGCGATATTTATAAAATACTTACCTAGCCGACTGGGGTATCCTATGAAAACAGCGAGCCTAATTAGCTTCTAAAAGTAAAAAACTAAATAGATAGCTAAAATTGAGTTTTCATTTAGATGTTATCAGAACTTAGTAAAGTAGATACCCAGGGGAATGTTACAGCTCGCGTCGCGTAAGGACTACTTAAAAGAAACAGACTTAAGAAAAGGCCAACGCGTAAGAACGTCTAGAACGATGAAACGGCACTACCCAATCTCAGATAAGTACAGACACTTTTGAGATCGACACTTCAGTAAAGGCAAACTAAGGTAATTCGACTATCTTGCAGAAATACTAATCAGCAGCTCAGCACGAATAAATATTTATCGACGTCACCTAAAAATCAGCACAACTGCAACACAATCAGCAAAAGTGGAATTGCACTGAGCAATACGCCTGTACCATCTCCGGTGGTCTTTAGCCTAGCTAGGAGAACTAATTTGATGTCCAACACAGCCCGCGTAGCAGATCGCCACGAAGGTTGTAACGAATTGGAGGTACTTCTACCAGACTGGCCCAATTGAGCAAGAGAAACACTGCTTGCAGTAGAAAGAAAATTAAAAAAACATGAAGCTAATTCGACAATCTTATAGATTCAAGATGTTTATTGATAAAATAATTTACACGTCATCGAAAAGACTGTCCATATTAGAATTAATTAATGTTTGTGCGCATTGGCTATTTTGAAAAATTACCTAAGGAAGTTATTCATTGCACTTGGTTCAATCACTCCTTGCACAAGTGCCTATTGCACGTTACTTGACCAAATTATTTTAAACAATTAAACATATGGACTGCTGCATTGTTCACGGGCAAAAGTTGAGTTTCAAAAATCTACTCGAGTGGTTTTTATCGACGAGAAGAATCTTCATTCATTTCTTGTCATTGATACGGCAGAAACACAATTTTTCGTTAATTATTACTCAGTCTGAGTGTCATCCTTTCAATATTCACCTATAATTTATTCTGTACTACTGGTACTGGATCTTTCTTATTTTAATGATTTGTCCAAGTCCAAACAGATGTGTTTCTCAAAAGAATCCTACTATTGACTCTAAAAACGACCTGTTTTGGTTTTGAAGTTGACTTTCTCGCAGCATTTTTTTCTCGACTTCCACTGACAGAAATTGCATTGTATGCGGATCTCATTCTGAAGGAATCCCGAAATGCGAAGAAAATGAAGAAATACTCACCAGCGTTATCTAATTCAGTGACACCCACTGATCAACTTACATTGATTCTTCATCGTATTTCGAGTGGTAAGTTGAATATTAAATGACTCGGTTGATTTATTTATGCATTTTGAATATTTATCGCGTTTTAAAGCAGCGCAGCGGTTCAACATTATTTATAATGTAATATGCATAATAGATATTACATTGGTGGTGTAGCGGCTAGATGCCTCGTGACTATCATGGGTTCGAGTGTTAGTCGAAGAAATATGCAGATTAAAAAAAGTACCAGCTTCTAATGTGCAAGAATCTTCATTCTATGCGAACCCTCAACTCCTTATTTTTTTCATACAAATATTGGTCACATCCAATTGGTCATGTAGGTATACCACCACATCGAAATTAGTGGCATTATTAGACAACGACATTAGGACCATTTTCAGGCCAATTAGCATGGAATGGCAAAGCAGAATAACTAACTTTATCCTCAGTTGCAGTGGGTCCCTATTTAGGCCTAGTACTTGTTAATACAAAATCTTATTTGACCATGACCTTATTTGTTATCGCAATCGTAAGGTATGATCTTATTTTTATCTTGTTTTGCGCATTATGCAGCAAATTATAATTTGCAATTACCAGATTCAGTTTGATGCGTCCTCTTTACATTTAGATTGAATGAATGCTATTATATACTTGGCAAAGCAGTCTTGAACAGAGCGTATTTACTACCAAAGCTCTTTTTATACGATGAAACAAAATGAATTCACTATTTTATCGATAAAAAAGTACCCAAATCGCCAACTTCTACATTTAGTTATGGTTGCTGTATTTATTACTAATATCGTCTGATGTTTATTTACAATTGTGTAAAATTTTTGAAACTGGGCACATTACTGTCATTTTTTAATTGCAACACCTACATAATTTTTATGATGATAATGATAATATTATTGTGTGCATAATCAAAACTGCTACTAATTAACTACTGTAGAAATGACGTTAATAAGGATACCCGGACAGCGGGAATAAGCTAAAACTTAAATCGAAATATTGAGATAAATCAATATTATTAAATATATTAACTTTTTCAATACCTACTGTATTTAAGTTATTCGTATTTGATAAACAATATAAATACATAAAACAATAATGTTTGTCTCTGATGCAATATTTTAAAACAGTTTTTTTGGTTGAGGTCGATTAATGCTTATATAATGTGCGTTGACCGACGCTTTTAACATAAATAAATAGATCTTGCCGTAATAATATTGTACGTACAAAAAAAAAATTACCAACTGCAAACTCATCACATTCAAACATATCAGCGCAACGCGCTATGTTCAGACTTTCTTGATATTAATCTACCATTGCCGTTAATGGACCTTTTTTTTAATTCTGTGAAATATAGTCTAAATGTCTTCTAATGTTAAAGACGGTCTTCCTGTTGATAATGAATTTAAAAAATAATTATAGTCACCTCACCTCTTGGTTTTAATTTTTTTATAACATTTAGGTTTTCATTCTTTGAATCTTTCTCAAAGTTGAACTTGTTCTTATCCTCATAAATGCTCCATTTCAGAAGAATACTTGTTCTTTCTTCAGCACACTAAACGCATGTTATTATGTTCACAGGTGTCGGCATTTAGCTAGGAATTAGACTGGATCTATTGTTGGTAAGTTACTTTTACTAGACAAATTAATTAAAATAAAATGTTATACATATATCATGAGGATATTCATCAGCTTTGTGCACCAGCAGCATTCAGATTTAGTGAATTGATGTCCTTATTCCAAGATCTGATGATGACCCCTGAACAGTAATGATTAAAAAGATCAAACGAGATTTACATGGTCGGCTTACATTTTTTGTAAAATTTACTTATTTATTAAAAACCCTCATTGAGTCGGTGCATTTATTTCGGACATGGCTACAGACTAATACCACTTTTACCTTAATAAAACCCTCATATATTTTGATCTGGGGCTTATTAACTTGTAAATGAAATGCTGTTTAAGATAATTTACGTTTCTTGTCTTCAGGATCAGAATCAAAGATTTGGCGCAATCTTGTGGAAAGAACAGCATGACTCCGTCAAGGTATGCAACAGATCAACTTTTTTTTGAAATCTATTTAGGTATGTAAAGTATATAAATAAACTTTTTATAGCAAACAAAATGATGATTCCAATATTTTTGTCTTCTTTTCCCGACTGATGCATAATGATGCAATACATTATATGATCTGATGTTATTCATTAGAAATCTACTGGGTAGGTATTTAAAATCTTACTTTACTTACAAACTTGGTATTTTGATTTACAGATTTGGTGTTGGTGAATTTGCTGTCGAAAATATTCTCTCAAAAGAAACGGAGATTCTTTCAAATATTTTGTAAGTTTGTATTTCATAAATAAAGTAAGTCTATTTGCAATGATAAACTACAGAAAAGCAAAAGTCTTTCAAATTACATGTACATAATTACAAATGTTTATCCATCACAAAAGATAAAGTTCTGCAACGTCAAATAGTCAAAGCTTTATTTCTTGTCATAAAATGATGATTCCAACTTTTTGTCTTCTTTTCCCGACTGATGCATAGTGATGCACAAATTTGTAAATAACTGATGATTATTTTATACAAAAAAATACATTTAGTGCGATTCAGTTGAATAATTATTGTTTTTTTTGTTGCAGGGTCACGGCAAGGAGGTCCACGGTTAACACAGTATGTAAGCAGACTCTCTTTTAATTGCCCGATATTAAAATCGTCAAGTATAGCTTGTATACTATATAAGTAATTTGCATATATCTTAAAATAGTAGTACTTATCTAAATAATAGTAGTCATTATAATGTTCTTGTGAGAAATATTTTTATTAAGGACTAAATTTAAGGCATGTATGGCATTATGTATATTTATATAACTTCAATCAAATACATACCAATCTCAAGAGTATTTTTTAATTATTACTTGTAAATTTATTAATGCTCGGGTAAAAAGTACAAGAAAAGGGAATCAGTATGCCGTGAAACAACATGCGTTAACTATTCATTGTAGAATCGATCTTAGCATCTTATTAAAACATCTCATTTTTATACTCCATTAATTAATAAATTTTAAAGAACCTTTTCAATAAATCTGAAAAATACTGACTCTGCTTTAATTAAATTGTAGGTAAATTCTATACTACATTATGATACAAGCCTCGTAGATTGGTTATTGCCCTACGACGCGAGTATCATACGACGATTTTCAATACAGTTGTGAGAACACACTATCAAAATACGCAAAGTACAAGAAAACCAAATTATAGGTCCGGCGAAGTCGGCACAATCTATTAGTATCCGTTTGTAATAATATTTTATTTAACACCAAATAAAATTGCACGGCGTGCAATAAGTTGAATATTACGCACGCTCCCGAGCGTCGCTGTGCACAAAAGAGAACTTACCGGGGATGTATACAGGCTTAGTAAGTACACTTTTCGAGCAACTGTATTGAAAAATATAATACATAGTCGTTTAATACATAGTCACAATTAATTACCATGTTATAATTAATTGCTATGCCGCAATACACATCTCTACAATATTTTTTGTTTTTTTAATGACCCTATCTATACCAGTACCAATGAGGAAGAGTAGGTCCATAACATAACAGGCGTCGTATGCACTGAACAAACGGTAGAGCTATGCTATTAATAAATTCACACGAATTTTGTGGTAAGTTGATAATATTGAAAGTGGGACACTACTTTCGTTGGTTTTTGCTGTTGCCCTATTTATGAACTTAAAACTTCTTGTGCATTTGTAACTCATTATCCATGTGCGGGTATAATCTTATAAAAACTCTTAGTCAGTAGGTAGTGGTTTGGTCGATATTCAAACTTTTCTAAATATCGACCTAACCACGACCGTTTCGTTGTTTTGCAGTTAGTGTGTTCTATTATGTAGGCACGTTTGATCAAATGAAATAGACTATGTATTTAACACTTCTGTATTTTTAAATATTTGATTTATTTATCGTTGTCTCCCATAGCGTATTTTGGTTCACTTCTAGTATACAAATAATAATCGCCTAAAATATTATCTACGGCTGGATATCCCATTTCTGTTGGGTTTTCCCTGCATTCTCCTTTGTCAAATTTTTCCCAGCTTTCGCAAGGATATGCAAGGAATGGTATTTTAGAGTTAATTGATTCTTCAAAAAATTCGCACGATCGTCCATGACTGCAACCTTCTGGAATAAAATATTAGGTTACGGCCACTGAATTCTGCATTAGGCATGTTTAAACCTTTTATCTGCATTCAATAAATATTCATGGACTTTTCACACAATGCCCTCTAGTACCAAACTAAGTAAACTAAAACTAAGCATTGTAACAATACCTACTTTTTTGTTTGGTCACACCATCTGTCTAAAGTACCGATGAAACTTACCGATCATTTGCTGGACTCCTTGGCAACCAGGCTGTCGAGCTCTTCCGTTATTAGGATAGAAGTCTGCGTGTCCATGGCTATTCCGATATCCGTAAATACCGCCACAAGTGTGAATGATGTCCACAAATTCAGCATCGCTCTTTTCTAATCGATATTCAGTTCCCATTCTTGGTATTTCAAAGAGAGGCCGGGCAGGATCGAGTCCTACAAATATAAAACGAGCTCATGCAACTCAACAAAAAAATTAACAGTACTTCTTATGAATGCGACTAAGCTGGCTTAGAGGCCTAGAATATATTCTCGAGTAGGTACTACATTGACTTGATGATCACTCACCAGTAATTCTTCCAATTTGATGCTCAGAAAACATGCCTGTGTACCCCATTACCTGTGCCCCCAAACTGTGGCCTATCAAATGGAAACTTTCCCCTCCGATATCAAAAGTACTCTTTATAGCAGTTATTAGCTTTGCCAGTCTTTTTCCGACATATCTGGTGCTGAGAGCAGACCAGGGGTAGATAGGGTTGTCTGCTAACTCACTCCAATCTACTAGTATTACATTATAGTCCTTCAGCAGGAAGGAATCTTTAATTTTTTGTAGCCACTCTGTGGATTCACCGGAAAGCCATCCGTGAGTTACTATTTTCACGGCGTTGGAAGCATTAAAATGTTGACTATCGATAGCTGCACCATTATCGGGCACAGTCAGCATTTCGGCTTGGTTATTTCGTCTGAAAAATATTATGAGATGATTTTTTGGTTCGACCGTTATATCTGTAAGTACCTACTTAGGTATACCTTTTAGCAACGCATACCTTGTATATAGAAAGAAGTATGCATCGCCGAATATCATCCCGCGGGTGTCAGATGGCAATGATGAAAAGTTCATAGAATGAGTCGTGCCATTGTCGTCCACAAAGAGAATCCACTCATTGCCGTAATCAGGCCCATATTCATTTTCGTAATCAAGAGCGCGCACACAAGTAAAACCTAAAATTGTTTAAGCGCGAGGTAATAAGTCAAATGTTCCTATTGAGATAACTAAGAGCATTATTATGAACTCTATTTCGAATCGTAAATACAGCTAATGAAGAGACTTACCAAGTGAAGTGTACAAATTGCAGGATATATATGCCAGCAAAACGATATTTCCTGAGTGAAACATGTTGTTGCAGTAGATTACTGTACAAAAATAATTACTGGTTATCTATGAAGCGCTATAGCAGCTATCGTAACTCATTGGGAAGCATTTTTTGTGCACGCTGGCAACTGAACATTCGGTTACATTTTCAAAACTTTTTATAGTCACCTCATTAGGTATTGTAGTCTAGGAGTCACACACAATTTCTTATCGTATTTAAGCAGATACTTATCTCCAATAAACATTACTTTGGTAAAATGTCTCTAAGTTCGCAATAGTAACTATAGATATAATGAGCCTGTTGGATTTTTAAACTATGGGAAACGTTTGATTGTAATTTAAAACAAGTGCGATAAAAAAATTACTATTAAAAATCTGGATTTTGAAAAGATGGGAAATGTGTTTTTCGTGTAATAAAAAAAATAGACAAAATGTTTTCGGGATTATAAATTTCGGGATACAAATATTTAAACTTTGTTTATGTAACCATGAAAAATGTATTTCAAAAATGGCAAATACTCTAGTTAGCTAGAATTTGAGCCAGACCCTGGAGTTTGCCTACATATAGAACTAGATCACTATTAGTAAATAATACAACTGTGGTAATCATAGCAACTTTATTGTATTTTCTGAATTGAATCCTCCTCGTGCTTACACAGTAAACACGTCTTTATCTCAACACTTACAACTAAAAATATTCTAAAAGAATGTACTTTGTTGATTGATGTACTTAGGTATTTATTTTTTATGTCTCAGTGCATTTCGGTCGAGGCAAACTTGGATTCATTTGAGTAACAGTTAAAGTGCTCAGTACGATACTTTGATAAATTAGAGTAGGTATTCATTATCATAAATATTGTGCTGAGATATTGTGCAATTACCTTAAATGTTTACGTTGGGTGCCTTGTTTCACCGCGTTACATTCCGCAAATGTGCAAATTACTTCATTTACTCGTACTTCACCTTTTATACAAACTGATATAATATTAGATTTTATTACATTACTCTAAAATACTGCTATCTTTTTCATATTAGTCTATAGTGATGCCGTTTGTATAACGCTGATTAGCCAGTTTTGGGTGTTATATTTAGTTGTAATAAATTTATGAATTCTTATGAGAAATAAATACTGTTAAAGCTGATGTTGAATTGCGATGAGTAAGTAATGTTTTCGGTATTCGTGAATCGCCTCTGTCTGACGCACCTACAGAATATGTTAGCGTCAGTGCACTCTTACAAGTTTCAGGTTATTATTGTAAGACCTGTTCCATATTTTATCAGTCTAGTTTACTCTGCTCTCAATTGAGTTAAAAGATGAAAAACTCAAAATAGATTACTTACATACCTAAAGTCGAGTAGAGTTTAATTTTTCATAAATTAGGTAGGTACCTAGATCTGAAAGCGAATTAAACGGATCAATCATGAGCTTCAGAAGGCTTTCGTTGGACCTAAGGCTTAAACAATACAAATAGGTAGGCGTCTCATACCTTAAAAATATGAACTTCTTAAATTAGACGAAATGAACTTTAATTTAGCTTGTTTCACTTATACGTTATGTTATATCAACTTGTAAAAGAAGGATATTAATGGAAAAAGACTAGATATCACATGGTTTGAGCTATATATATTACTTTTGATCATTCTCGACATTCTTGTATATTTTGGTTACATTTCTCTATTATACTTGTTTTAATGAATGCATAATATTTATAATGATGATTATTATTAGTTTCTGTGAAGTGAGATTCGTGTTAGGAGAACCTATACTACGAAGTTGTGCTAATAACGAGATTATGTGCGGTTGAGGCTGGTTATACATGAGTCTTACTAATGTCAATTGCAATACAGGCGCAGTAACAACTAGGAACCGAAGGCGTCAACCGCCATAGCTAGGCTCCCTACATTCTTAACGCCATGTATTTATTTAGTACGGCTCATGTATTAAACTTTAGCGGTGATCGTGTGAGCATTTGCCATTATTAGGGACGAATACAAAAACCGACCTCTTTATATATCGATTTTAATGTAGCTTATATGAAACGAAAGACTTGTGTGATATGCCTGTTTTTGAGTCACAGTGTGTGTCGCGAAACACTACATACAACTCTAGAATAAAATACATGATTAGAAGGTACAGTAAAACAATTTCCATGACGAAGATGTTCTTTACAATTTATGTAATGTTTTATAACGTTTTATAGTGTTTGCCTACATTTAGACAGATCCCATACGATTTATCTTTTGGGATATAATAAAATCTTCGGGGTTCATGAGCTTAAACAAATGAAGATCGAAAATCATTAAAGCAGAAAATATATCTAGTACTTATATCCTTGTGAAAATCATTTCTGCGTCACATAAATTAATATTTTACTGCATTGACTGAAGCACGAGTTGTATCTATACATACGATTTGAATTTACCAATTAATTTACAGTTCACAGGTCAGTCGAAAAAATTGAGCATACACAATTTTATTTTGTAACGTACGAGTACTTGTATACAAGTAGGTAAGTATTATAAATATTAATGAGAACCGAGGACAATTTATTGCACTAATAGACGATACCTAACCGTGTTTATATAACTGTAGCGGATTTGATTTAAAACCATCTACGATAATGTTAAACAATTTTTTGTGATCGTAGGTTCTTTGAAGGGTACAGTCGCCTTAGTATTTCTTTGTAAAAATATACTGCCTTATTAAGCTAATATCATATTGGGTTATTGGCAATAATTAAAAGTGGTAGACAAATTTTGGATTGGGTGACTGTACCTACATTATAAAACTTTCATTTGTAAATAATAACGATAGAAACGTATATTAATAATGCATTATTTTATTATTGTACGGTATCTTTGTATGAAGTTTTTGTTGCTTCCTCTACTCCACCGGTATCAGCTAAACAGTGGTAAACTCGAGCAGTTTACCACCAAATGAAAAGTTTCATTTTATCCCAATACGCCACAGGCATACCCATGCACGCACAAATTAACTACACCTTATCATACCTACCTACCTATTTGTTACCAATAATTTATTCCAATTTCTTTAAAGCGTACATTTTTTATACTTATTTCGTAGGAGTCCTTAACACGATATCGTTTACTTTGAATAAAATAAAAAACTGTAATCAAAAGGTACAAAATGGTGCACTGTGTCTGCTAAATCTAAATAGCACACTTTGACACAAACAGTAAACATAACAACAAACGTAACACTAAACAGTCTTCGCTTTGACTGGTCAACTAAGGTGGGAAATCGCCGGGAACGGAGACGTAACAAATTAATTAATAAAAATGACAAGGTACATTCTGTAGGCAAACATTTAAGTACAGCAAAAAGTCAACCGGACATTATACTCAAATCAAATAAATAAATTACTAGAGTAGAGGAGTCGATATAAGTACAAAACAATTGACTGGAACTTTGCAATTACTTCGGGCATTGACACGTCGAATCGCAGCACAGAAGAACCATTTATCTAATCTTGCAAAATGGAATGCAGGGAGAAGGGAAAAAGTCACTTTAAAGGAAAAGATGAAAAGATCGACTGTGTCTGGTGCCACACAAGCACTGGCAAAAAGTTTTCAAAATCACAATCATTACCATTCCGTATCTAAATAAATTAGTGTATAAGATAATATCTAATGCGTTTTTACATATGTACAATTTTATTAAAATTATTGTAAGTAGGTACCTTATAAATAATAAAAATAATAGATTTGTACTTGTAAAATAATTTTTAAACGTGAAATTAAAACAAGTTTACATCACTTTATTCATCTATATTATTTCTAAACTACTTAATGATTATTTTTGTATATATTATATCAGGGAACACGGAATTGGCGCTGACCCACATTACAAACCAAAGTCAGGAAGGTGAAGTCAACAGGATATCATACCAACATTTTCCTTAAATTATATTTTTTGATAACATTAATTAAGTAGATATAACCGGGAAGGATATGAGATACCTAGCTATGTTATTTTTTATTCAGATACGTGCGCTATTGACGTTAATAGAAGAAGTGCTAGTTTAGGGGTGCTAATTTACGGAATCTATTAAATGCCTAGAATCATCGATGCTTGGACGTACGAAACTTGGCCGCGATAGAAATGGCCCTATGTAGGCAGTAGTTGCATGTTATTCACTGGCAGTTTGGTGGCAATGTAAAAGCGCCAATCGCGTGTTTTGTCAATAAATCGTTATTCGTAATTACATAGTTAGATTATTACCTACAATATAATTGGTATGAGCGGTGTCGTGGATGCTTCCCCGCTCATACCTAAAGCGTTTAGGTGGACGAGTCTCGCACCGCCTGCCTGCCTGCTCTCTGCTTCCGCCAAACCAAACCATGCAATGCAACAATCTATTCAACTCTTATACCTACCTACATACCTAACACTTGACACCTCAAATTCGCATGTCTCTCTGTACGAATAACCAGTAGGTACGTATGTATTATATCATTGAGTAGGTACGAGTAACTAAAATGAGTTGTTACTGCTTTAAATAGCCTTTTACTATATCGTTTGGAAGTTGCATTAAGTAGAACTTCAATTATATTAATTGACATTTTATTAGTAAGTATATGGGACGGGAATGCAGGCAGTGCGATCAAAACGCCACGGCATCCACTTTACACGTATGTATGTATAGTATCATTTAAGTGTAAGCGACTTGAATCCTTTTTTCTAATCATTCTAAATTTAATGGTCACCGGCCGAGTTCGCGGCGCCCGCCGGCGACCGAGGTGGGACTGTTTACACTACCTTAACAGTGAACGTATCAAAACATATCTACTTAGAATAAAATCGCGCTCGATGCATCATCGGGGATGAACCTATCGCAAAATACCGATCGTCAATCTAACAAACGTATCGAAAACCAACGGGTCGACCGACGTCCCTGCGCGGCTCGGAGCAACGGTGCTCTAATAGAGCGTCAGTCGGGTGGCCGGCTGCGAGACACGAAAGGAGCTAATCTAAATTCAGCGTTAAACAAAGATTAGGATGAATCGAGCTAGAAAAAGTCGGTGGGAATAAAGATGCGGTTCGGTTCGACCGCGTGCGGTCAGCAGACGGTCTCAGTGCGCGGCGCGCGGTGCAACGGCTCGGGGGAGCCGCGGCGCAACGCCTGGCGCTTGCGGAACTCGAGGAACTCCTCCTTCATGGCGCGCACGCGAGCCTCCACATCGTCGCGAGCCATTCGCGGCGCCGGCGTCGACGGCGTCGGCGTGCGCGACGCGCGGTCCCACTCGTAGTGCACGTCCACCGAGCCCGCGTCCAGCGCGTCCTGCGAGCGCGGCCGCGGCGTCGGCGCCGGCGGCGGCGGCCGGTACGGCGGCGGCCGCCACTCCGCCAGGCTGCCGGCCCGGCTGCTGCGATTGTGCTGCGACGAGGACGCGTTCTTGCTGCCGAAGCCGCTCGACGAGGACCGACTCTCTGGCGACGCCTCGTGCGGCAGCACGCGCGCGTGCCGCGGCAAGGGACGGGCGCGCGCGCGCGCCAGGTGCGTTGCCGCGCTCGCGCGCAGCGACCGCAGCCGGAACGGCGACGGCGGCGTCGGGAACGAGCCGTCCGCCGAGCTCGGGAACGGCACCGAGCTCAGGTCGGACACGTGCAGCGGCGACCACGGGCTCCAGGCGGAGGCCCACGGGGGCCAGGGCGGCCACGGCGGCCAGGCGAGCGCCAGCGCGGGCGAGGAGGCGCGGAAGAGCGGCGGCGCGGCTCGTGGCGCGAGCGGCGCGCGCACGCGAGGCTGGAACCCCCCCTCGGAGGAGGAGGTGGATGCTAGCGAGGCGGCGGCCGAGCTCGCGACGGAGGGCGCGCGCGCGGCGCCCCACGCCGGCGCGGCGCCGCCGCACCGCGTCGCCGGCCACACCCAGTTGGCGGTGAACCGCAAACATTGCACTATACTCGATATTCCGCGTTCTCTAAATCTGGAAAGTCACCCGGACGTAGATGTTAAAGCGAGTCCCGATGCTGACCGATCGTAACATCGATCGACGCGTTACGTAACTGACTAGCGACTCTACGCCGTAAAATTCGGTATCCTGGTGCGCTCAACTAAAAAACCAAACTGACCTGACTTCCTACGACGGAGCAGCGTGAAAGAAGTAAAAAAATTGAAAAGGGATCGTTTAAATAAGTAACGGAGAGTGAGTAGAATCGTGTTGGTACTCACTTTTTAAAAGGCACTTGAGTGCTGTCAGCGGCGCGGAGGTCGGTGAGGCGCGCGGCTACCATGTTGTATGCTGCAATCGGATAATTTCTGGAGATTAACGCGGTGCAGCGCGCCGCCCGCGCCGGGGCGCCGGGGCCGCCGCCGCCGCCCGCCACCCGCGACCTTGCTCCCGTCACCACAACCCCGCCCTCACCATATTGTCAACTAAAATCGATCCCACCAAAAAGGACTTTGTTAATATCATAACCAAATGTAAGTAATAATTAAAACAGCACCAAGCTTAATGCGATTTAAATGACGTTCTAAAATAATAATGTCCTTTTCAGTGAAATCAGTTGATGATATTATGCAATGCAGGAAAATAAAATTGGTCTATAGACAAACAAAACAGCAACTGGCGATGATATTCAATGTAGGTAGACAAAAAGCGCACAACTATAGATAATTATAATCACTTTCTTATAGCGAGGCCCATAGATGGACAGAGCTTCTGGTAAAACTGATTATTTTTTTTTATTTTGGCACCTGACCTCCAAATGAAGGTCAGAAAATGTAACAATCAACATCAAAAGATAAGACCACTTATAGTTGGAAACGATAATTTATATTTTTAAAGTCATTTAAATTCTGATGCTGACTGTACCCGACTGAAAGTTTGCGTAAGTTGTAATATTATTTTTTAAGCCGTCGTAATTTCTAAGCATGAACATAAAACGCTTTACTAATAACATAATGAAATTAGAACCATACAAGCTTCACTTTAAAAATAACCATCTCGAATACCAATACAACAAGCAGTGGTTTGATGTAAATATGCTTCGTAACCGACAATATGGTAAGAACACCATAGTGTTCGGAATCTACTCCAGAGTAGCATGAATTGCGGACTTCAGAGCTAGCCACGAGAGAAAACGAATTCAATTCTAAAAGTCTATTGACCATCAAAAAAAATGAAGGCAAGATAGAGATTCTAAAAGGATTCATGTCTGGCTGCTACTGTCGGCAATTCATGTAAGTCTGGCGTCGTCGTCGGGGAGCGAGCAAGCGGCGCCACTCGCACAAAAGCTCACCTTTCTCTTGCTTACGACGTTTCCTCTTGTTGCATATCTTGACAGCGCACACCGACAGAATGATAGCAACGATGAAGAAGAGAATGCCGCCCACCACCCCCGCGGTGATCGCTTTATGCTTCACTCGGGCGGGCACAGGGAACTTCACCTCGTCAGAGCTTTCGTAACTGGTCGCCGAGTTGGCCAGTACTCGGAAGTAGTAAGTGCGGCCGCCGACTAAGTTCTTGACTAGAATGGATAGGAATGTCATGAAAAAAAGCCTTTATTTTAGTACCTACTAAATTTTTTAACACCTTAAATAACTATGTCTAGCTTACTATTCTAAAACCTAGTTACAAGTCGCCTCAGCGGCATAGGCCTCCCCAAAACCCCTCAGTAATGACAGATAAAACTAGAGAAACTTCGATAAACATCGGATCTCTTATTATTACGCACAAAGAGAAACCTACGTCTACCTAGCTGCAGCAATTTATTTATTATTTATTTATTTATTTAAAATAGGACTCCCAACACGGGTTTACACTTTAGTATCAAGTGAACTAGTCGAGGGTCATAATAATAGTGCTCCCATACTTATAGGGCGTCACAGCAATGGTTCATTGGTTCATGTAGGTATGTAATCCTAGTGAAAATTAATGTACAGCTAGCGTATCTTTTCTTTGCGAAGCCTTCATTTTTCCAATTTCCAGCTTCTATCATGATAATAAATCTAGGTACAAGTCAAACTTCAAACTAAAGGGTATCCAAATCAAAAGAATTTTAACAATTACCAGGAGGTACAGTACGTACAACGGATCTTTATCTCTCTGAAGTAAGGTGCAACAAACGATTGCGCATGTACAGGTGCGGAAAAATAAGCTTACCTCCAACCAACTCGACCCAAAAATGGGTTCTGCGCAGATACTTCAGAGGAACAAAAATCCGTTGTGACTTCTATACCTAAGTTTAAAATTGTAATAAAATAAAGCAGTTAGCGTGACCGACGTCGTCATCACGTACCCAAATAGCTGGTCTCCTCCGGCCGTATCTGGCCTCTGTTGAGCGTCTTCCACTGCGCATCGGTCCGGTACTTGATGGTGTAATACTGCACCAGGTTAGCGCGGTCCAGCGGCGACTGCCACGTGATCAGGAACCCATTGTGGACCTCTGTTACGGTGAGGTTCCGCGGGGGGCCCGACTTCGGTCCTATGTGAACGATAGCTTATTTTATATTGGGTGTAATAAGACTACTACCGAACTTCGGGCAGTTAAAGTGACCATCAACATGAACAGAACAACTTTTCCTATGGAACCAAAAACCAACAGTCTCGGCGCGAAAAAATAATGATGTACATAATAATCCATAATCCATACATTATGTATGAATCATTAGATTTTTCTTTGCGTTATTTTTTTTATTAATCTTTAATTAAGTACAAAGCCAAAAAGCACGATCTTTAAATAATAAATTCAGTGGTTATAGAGCCCTGGTTTCCAAGTATTATCCAAAAGAATAAACAAGTCGATATTATATGAAATAGGTATTAGTTGTTAATAAATAAATAGATATATATCTATGTACCAGTGCTTTCGGGTGGATCTGGAAAATCCTTATCGTTGGGAAGGCTGGTGGGTGTTGGAGCAGGCTTCGGTTTTGCTCCTACATCTACAAAATGCAATCACCTGTTAATACCAAACCCACACCTACAAACCTGTGCTCCTGAAACTAAGCTTTTTAAGTAAATTAATATCAAACACTACGTTTTGGTACGGGAGCGATCCAATTAATGGTGAGTAATCATTTTTCGTAATAATTTTGCATTCATTTCGTAAATTACTTCATTAAAATTTTCGATGCTTATAATACTCTAATGTTTATTTCTCACCAACTGGAAGACTTCCACACTCTATTTGTTGTTTCATCTACAATAATACCCTGCTCCAAATTACAAATAGATACCCAAATCATAAGACCCACAACCTTATATCAAATGGAGCCCAGCAATACTTACCCAGTGTTCTTATAGTAATAGCTTTACTCATCATTCCCTCTCCAATTGTATTCTTGCTATTCACTTGAAATTCGTACGTGGTTCCTGGCTGAAGGCGATTTATAGTTACCTGTATCAAATACAAAATTAAATTAGAGTTATTTCAGACCATTTTTGATAAAAAAGTTTAATAAAAATAAGGTACGTAAGCAAACTACTAAGGACTGAAACATTTTGTATCATCCTAGGCTCGAATGCGCTCGGATTTTACGGCTATATAAACTTGTAACGAAAAGAAATGGCAGCATTGATGCCAACAGTCTTGAATCTCTGCTGACTCTTTTATTGACCATTTTTAGCTAAGTGAGCCCATTGCTACCTCACCATAGTCAAAGAGCATAAAATAGGCCTTTATTTATAATCCACTAATTTTATAGCGGCTCTACAAGTTCATTTTAGATAACATCTGAAAACCCCCGACTCTGAAAATCTCTCTAGATCTTATTCACAATATGCTGGACACGGACATCATCAGACCTTGGAGTAGGTATATGAACTCCAGTTCGTCAATGTGTTTGTTAGCGTTTATCAGCATTCTTTTTCGGTCGGGAGTTAATAAATGCTCCGAAAATCCGAAAAGAGATTATGACAACAGACTTATTTCCGTTTCAACTTGTGGAACCTTCATTGTCATCTTCATAAGAAATATGTTGAAAAAAAATTTTTTTTGGTATGTGTGTTTGTTCATCAATAATTTGCATAGTCCAAGTCGCATAGTCCATCCAAAAGATGACTGGAAGAAATCGCTGGAAGCGATAAGGCCGCTCATGGGACATTTTGTCTTTCTGTGTGTCCTTTATGTGTTTCTTTTCATTTTTTAGTTCGGTCTAATGTACAATAAAGTGTTTTCATACAATATTAAGAAGGTAAGCTGTAACTTACTGAGGTAGCTCCAGAAGGTGTGACAGGAACCTTGGTCCACTCGGAGAATCCCGCTTCTCTGTACCATATCGTGTAGTCCTGCTTGTAATCCGGCCCGCCTGCATAGCCGGGCTGCCACCGGAGCGTGACTTGGAACTCCGTCGCCGTCCCGGACACGTTGTAAGGAGCGTGAGGTTGCGTACCTTCGATCACTAGCTGCGTATCCGCCACTATTGTCGCCACCTGAAATTATTTTATCTTTGTTATGGTATAGTTGCACATTTCAAACTGACCTTTTAACAATACCTTCAGGAGGAGGTTGTAACTCGACTTTCCACCCGTATATGAGACACAAAATATAAAAGTGGAAAGATTCCATGGCTTATGAAAATAGCTTCCGCTCGAGTGTTTGCAGTCAAGTTAGATTTTAGTGCGAAGGCAAATGGCAAGTAAAAACAAAAATGTTGAAATAACACGTAAGCGAGTTCCTTGTCGACATGCATAAATGATCTACTGGTAGACTGAGGTTCTGCCGCAGAAATGGTTATACTCAGGTATACCTGCTTTCGAGTGCATATATAGACATATATGTTAATGACTGAAGAAAAGACTGACTTCGTTAGAAGCGACGCACTGGTAGATCCCGAAGTCCTGCCGCCGAAGGGTGTCTATGGTAATGTTGCCTCCTAACGCGCGGACCCTGTTCTTTTGTAGCGGAAGGCCGTCGCGTCGACGCCACACCACACTGGGACGTTGGGTGCCTTCGGCCTCTTGAGCTTCACAATGCATTTCTACTGATTCACCCACCTAAAAATAAAGTTTAGCTTCATAAAAAACAACCTCACTTCAGAAAATTTACCACAATGACTTGCAATGAAATACTTCAGCATTTAGTACCTACTCTCTTTGTGTATTATTTTATATTTTGTACAATATAAAATACAGTAGGTACTACAGTGTAGAAAAGTCATGCATACTCACTTTTCTTTGATATAAAGGTTCTGGTTCCACGGTGAAAGCTGGTGGTTTTCTAACTAAAACTTCCATTGGCCCTGCACAAAAATTACGAATTCAATTTAATTTAAATTTGGATTAAACTAGTTCCAAACCTGGAATACCCTTCTTTTTAATCGAGTTATAAGCGTAAGGTTGTCCGCACATATACAATGAGTAACAAATTCACAAGTTAAGTTGATAAATATGGCACACTCCCAAGGGATAATCAAACGAAAGTAGTGTCCAACTTTCAATATTATTAACTTCTCTTTATTCTTCTGATACTCTGAAATGTTCAAAATTTTAACAGATCCACAATAATCTTTTACCTGAAGACCCTTGAGTTCCTTGTGCGTTGTAAGGTGTGCAAGTATACCGGCCCTGATGGTTCTGGTTGACGCGAGTGAACAGCAGCGAGCCATTGTTCATAATCACGATATCCTTCGTCTGATATGGCTCCAGCAGCCGCTTGTCCTTTGTCCAAGTGACGTACTGGAGAGGAGGATTCGCTTTTATGTAACACTGGACCACTCCGGCCAGCCGAAACGGAAGGTATTGCACTGTTGGTGTGAATGTTACTTTTGCGGGATCTGTGAAGTAAGTCATCATTTTAACAACAGTTTTAGGCACGGCCATGTTTTGTACTGGAGATGGTCCAATGAAACCTTTGTACTGGAACGGTGAAAGCATTCACAGCACTTTTAATTAAATATTTTTTAAGCGCGAAAATCTAAATCTGAACATGGCGTAGACCTGTCCTACGAGTGCCGCGGCATTGCTACGAGCCCGACATCGTCATACAAAAGATATAAACGCGCTTCTTTTTCAAAACGAGCATGCAGATTGCGTATATTATTTTCAAATAGAAACAGCTCTGAAACTTTATAGATTCCCTTCTTATATTTATAAAAAGGCATTTAGAATGCCTTCAACATTTTTTTAACTAAATAATGTTCCATCATTTAGTTGTAAAAAAAAAGTATTTTCTACTGAAAACCGCTGTTCATATGGTGCGGATTTCTGGAATATACCATAAAAAGCCCTTACATTCAACATTCAAATAGGCCGATGCGCTCTGCGGATCCCCGATGCCGTTGGAGACCTCACATAGGTACTGTCCTGAGTCGTCCGCGGCCACGGGGTTTATCACAAGAGCGCCATCTCTCCGGATGGTGACCCTGGTCTCCAAGGCCGCCACCTCGGCCACGGGCGCACCTTCCCGGAACCATTTCACTGTGACGTTTCCTGGGAGGGCCTTCGCTTCGCATGAGAACTGCACCTTCTCCCCTTCTAGCTTTGTCTGATTTGTAGGTGGCATCTGAGGATGAAGTATAAGTAAATTGAAAAGATCATTTATCATGGTTTAAAATTGGTCATCGTATTTATTTTATATATTACCTATTTAAACTTAGATTCTTATTGGAAGCTCTTTCTTCTCACCTTTATTAGGGTAATACTAATAAAAAGTAGATCCCTACAAAATACAGCAAAGATACAACTCATAAGGAATATTACGGTAATAACAGCTCCGCCAGCGATGATGACTCTCGCGGTATGCGAAACCTGTCCTTCGCCGTTACGCGCGATGCACGTGTAATCCCCAATGTCCTCGTGCCGAATGTTGCTGATGCGAAGCTCGGTGCCGTCGTTAAAGATGCCCACGGTACCCGAAGGCTCCACTGGATTCGCGTCCTTATACCAAAGGATTTCGGGAGTGGGCGTGCCCTCCGCCTGGCAGTTGAGTATGATGGCATCTCCTAAAACAGCATTAATTCATTCGGCTAGAAGTGGAAAGAATGGCTGGCCTGTTCTTAGAAGATTTCAGTGGAAAAAAAGTGGGTGGAGTGATCCTGGTAATATAGTAGTAAAATGTGGATATAACTACCTAAATTAACGTAGATAATGTCTTCCGGTGTGATGGAGAAGCGCGGTGGCGCGTGCACGTCCAAATGGAACCATGTCCCGTTCTTGTGCTGATTGGGCGAGCGGTTGAGAAACACCACCTTACATTCGTACCATCCCTGCGACAAATAAGAAACATGGGTAATGATCCCTGCTGCTCTAAGAGTTCCACTGGTGTTATTTCATTTACCTGATCAGATTCGCGGATGTTGGTAAGGTTGAGACTAGCTGCGCCATAGGGAGAGTCGGGAGCGACGCGTGACACTCTGCCTTCGTAGCCTTCGCCGCTGTGAGTTGGGTAGCTTTCGTACCAAATGTAGATAGGGATGTCCTGTCCCTAAACATTAAAGTACGGTTACGGACAGACTAGATTGGTGCTTGTTATAATGGCTTCGATGCGCAAATTGACGAGTATCGATACTACACGAACAATACCAACCCTGTCTACGACACGCGAGACAGTGACGTTTACAACAATGAGACGGAATCGGATGCAGAACAATATCTTGTAACAGTAACATTATCGACCAACTAGATAATACTGATGCGACATATAGGCATTAATGTTGCGCTTTACTGTTACAGGATACACAATATACGGCGACATCAACTAAGATAATGGAACATGCAATACTATCACGTTCTATCTCGAGAAAAGCTGGCTGCATATTTTTTTCACAACTGCGGTCGTTCTTTACATGGTGACTCGTACATTATATTAAGCCTAATTTACTTATTTTACGATTCATTCGTAGTTCCACCTAGATACTGTAATATCAGCGTAATAAGTACTCAGTGTAGTAGTTAAGAGTACAATAATAGCAAATCAAACAACTAAGTATAACACGGGTGTAAGTAATGACATGCATGAGTGATAATGTGAAAAATAAGCTCGTACCTACAACTAAATCGTGCAAAAGGATTCAAATTAATTACTGTTCGATCACTTAAATAGGATTAAAAGGTACATGAAACAATCGTACTTGGGTATGATTCTACAGTCTGACCAAAGAGCGTGGGAGAAGCCCACAGCCACAGGAAGAGAGAAACAGACAGAACCGCCGCCAGTGCGCGAGGGAGTGCGGTGCCCGTGTCAGCCATGTAAGCAACAGTGCTCCCAATACTATCTCAGAAAACAACGATGGTGCACCCAGTAAAGAAAATTAATAAGGACTAGAAAAAAAATCTTATTGTATCATGTAAAGTGACAGTGTATGTGTACGCATGTTCGAATTCTAACGGGGGGTCTGCTGCTCTCTCGGACTCGCTTTGAAGGCCTTTGTCACTGTGGTGTATGTGGAACTGATGGTCGTGGCGACGAGCGCGGCAGAACGAGCATTACGAGGCAATACGTAGAAGAGGCAGAGATACACAAAAGGCGTGCTAGGGCGCGCGCGGGGCGGAGGCTGTGGGGCGCAGCCCGCGGCCCGCGGTGCCCGCGTTATCACTAGCACGGGACAATACGAGGTGTCGGCAACGATAAGGCACGAGTTATACATTACAGTCGGTGGGGCGCGTCGCGGGGACGAGCCGTCCTCTACTGAACAAAAACACACACGGTAGATGAGCAGCGTTGTATTGTAAGAGTGGAGTGTGGACCGTCGTACCGTTTCGCCTACCTTCTTCTCCCACTGCAAGACGTACGGCACTGGGATGTCTTCGGGAAAATCCACCTGGCAGTTGAATACGACGCTCTCGCCGAGGATTGCCGTGATATGCACAGCATCCTGGTGGTCCTGATGGCAGGTTACTGTATCAACCGAATTATGGTGTGACTTTACATTCTCCAGATTAAGTTTTAATAATGGACAAGTTTAGGAGATGGCATAGTTAAGTGAAGCTATATCGTTAGAAGCTGTGTAGATTAGTGCTCACTGACCTGGTAAATTGACTAGCAGCAAGAGGAGCAAGCCGGCGGCGATGTGCGGCGGTTGCACGGCGCGCCAGCCCATGCCTGCGCTTCCATGTCACGGCCGCGCGCGGCGACTCATCGTTGATGCATCACCTACGACAAACATACATACTATTTAAAAAAAAAATACCTACTCTATTTTAACATGGCTGCCGAGGGTTGTGATACAGTTTTACCTTAGTTAGAGCACTAAGCAGGTTACCAATACCTAGGTACTATTATGCTATAACAGTACATAATGATACATATGATACACGTCGGAGCGCGATAAGGTGAGCAGAGTGTGTAATTAATGTTGAATGCACACGCGTTTATTTTATTTATTATTATTTCCATATTTATTTGTTTTCTTAGTTTTTATGTTTTTTTAACAATATATAATTAAAAAAAACTTCAAAACTACAGTGCCGCCAGCAGCGGGGCAGGGCCCAAGCTACCGGTGGTCAGCGCTGCAGACTGAGGAACCTCCTGACAATACGTGCTGTGTCGAGAATCACTGCCTTCTGCATCTGACGCTTGAGCCAACCTTCTAGCGAGAGGTGTTGGTTGAGGCTCTTCGCTATCAGGCCGTTCACCGAAACGACTATCGGGACACTTATCATCGAATCAACATCTCACATGGCGGTTACCTCGTGAGCCAAGTCAAGGTACTTGCTGAGCTTTTCCTTTTTTACCTTCACGAGGTTCTCGTCATGCGGGATTGTGATGTCGACGAGCATTGCCTTGCGTTGGGACCGGTCGACCGCCACAATATCAGGCTTATTGCGAACAACTGTCCTATCCGTGATGATAGAGCGGTCCAAATTCTTATTATTATTTATTATTCACATATTTATTTATTTTCCTAATTTTAATTTTTTTTTACAATATAAGTAAGTACTTACTTAGGTATAAAAAACATATATTATTTATTTATTATTATATTTATGAAAGATCGTCGTTCGCTTCGCTCATTCAATCAAGTATTTCGGGAAAAAAAGTTTTTGGGGTGACGTTGCAGAAAACCCTATCAGCTGTTATAAAATATCAAAACTCCATGAGCTACGTATGTGGAATGTATAAGTCTAAAGGGTGCGGTGCGGATGCTATTCGTATATTTTTAATGAAAATTGCAAAAAACCCAGCACCCCATGGTGAGTGCTCGTGGCCTTTGAACCATTTTGCGTCCTTGGTCTATTTCCCACCCGACCCGGTAAATTGCACTGCATCACGACATACAATCGACCCATGACTTACTTACCCTATTTACGAATACTTAGTGCTATGATCACCTTCACCTGTCGTTCGCTATCGATTTTGGATTACCTATAAACAAACTTCCATTCTGTTATGACTTTGGACAAAATAAGCGTTTTTTATACTTAGGTCAGACCTCATAAATAAAAAAATAGTGATGTAATTTTTTAAAATGGTAAATATATAGAAAAATCTAAGTACAATAAAAACTAAGGACTACAAGAACTGTTTGGCCAGGCCATGACGTACTGCTGAATGAGACCCCCCAATACTCACGCTAATCACCATTACTATGATGGTGGTCTGCATAGAGTTTCAGGTAAACTGTACCCTGAAGTGTCAAAATATTTTTAACCGACTTCAAAAAGGAGGATTTTCTCAATTCGGTTGTATTTTTTTTAACGTTTGTTACCTCAGAACTCCAGTCATTTATGAACCGATTTCAAATATTTTTTTTATCTGATTGGTCCCATTTCATTTTCATGAAAATCGGTTCAGTAGGTAGTTTGGGTTATAAATAGAAATAACTGAAAAAAATATGCCAACCACGTTCACTAAATTGCTTATTTTGCTTTCCTGTGACTTTTAAGTGGTGTTTAAAGTGACTAGAACATTCCCAATGAACTATCATCATCATCTGATGATGAAGCTGGTAGTCGAATTCAAGTAGGTTTTTCTAGTTTTTAAACTAATAAATTATTTTATAAATATTCACAAACCAAAATTCAGATTGGACAAGTCTAAGCTTCAGTAAAATCTGAAATTATTGGCTTTGTGACAAACGCATAAATTCGCACCGGAAAGGTTCCATTTTACTATTTTAGGTTAAGAACCCTAAAAAGAAATTAATTATTATACAGGCATACTATAAACTACGTTTTCACTTATTAATTTTGTAACGCTGTCTCCTTCGTTGAATTAAGTAGGTACCTACTTTGCAAAAATGAAAAGTTTTATCTAAGTATGTATGTTTTTGAAACATCAATCACCAATCAGAGTCTCGAACACCGCCGCAAAGTTGCATGCCTATCGATCTTTTATAGGATACATTTCGGGGAATGTGCTCAGGAACTGCATGACCTGATACCACCATCCCCTTTCCACCACAGGACAAGTAGACGTACGGCACAATACCATCCATACTTGGTACACATTCCACCCATTCGCACCAAACGTTTTGGATCTACATTCATTATGCGAACTGCCAAGGAATGGAACGCGTTGCCGTCTTCTGTCTTTCCTGAGAAATATAATCTGGGTCTTTTCAAGGCAAGAGTGAATAGGTGTCTTCTAGACTGTCCTGCTCCATCGTCGGCCACATCGTCACTTACCATCAGGTGAGATTGTGGCCAAAGGACATTCTATATTAGGTATATAAAAAAAAAATGTTTTTCTAATAACAAAATCCATCGTTACTCTAAAAATTCTCTACACATAAGAATTTATATGCGTGTAGGTACTGTCCTTATTATCTATACAGTTACATGAGCCAGACTAAAGGATCCAACATGGATCACAACACAAAGGGCGTTACTCGTCAATGTGAACTCAACAAAAGTCAAAAAGTGAATAAACGCAATAATAAGGTCAAGTGAAGTTCGGCAGGGCATGTGAGCCCACGGGCCACGACACAGGTAGCTGTATATCAAGGACATCGTTGATTACAGTGTAGTAGATGAAGAAGTAGGTACCTACTTATTTATGTACCTACTGAGTGACCTAGCTCCTGTAGTGCTGAAGGTTGAGCCCTTTAATGAAAGCAGGTCGGTCGAAGGAAAACTAATAAAAGCTTAACTGTAGGTACTTTCATGTATACGTAGCGTCGCTATAAGCTAGCAGCGAACAGCAACATGATGTATTATGGCGATTTATTTTTAAATTCATAATTTTATAGGCAGGGAAAGCTTTGTCATGAATCAGAGCACATCTGGATAAAAGTTATCTGCAAGGCCTTCTTTAATCCATCACATTAATAACAGCCTACTCGTGACACTTTTTCACCGATTTCCAACATACAGAAGACCTAGATTCGAACGGCTTTTGAAATAAGCTGAATAGCTCCACTATGTAATGAGTTCTGTTGTCACGTTTCCTTTCATTTTCCGTGACGCAAATATGTCGTCATGGGGCTGGCGAAGTTCGTCATACCTAAACTGTTATTAATAAACCTTTAAAAGTTATGAACACATAAAAAGCTCATGTAATTTTCAGCCCGTAGCGCCACTTTAGCTGCTCCTAGTAGCTGTTACTGTAACTGAGATTGATAACTGGGCTTATAACACCTAGTTATTATAGGCATGAGTCATTTTTAGTCGACTAAATACTATAATTCTATAAAGGCGTATTCAATTGAATCTCGGTTCTATTATGAAAGCGTGTTGTGTTAAACGTACAGGAACATACATTCAAATGGCAATGGATGGGACAATGTTATGCACAACAATTGTAGATAGTTACCTACTTGAGTGATTCCGCGAGGTGAGACCTGTATTATAGGTAGTCATATTATTGGCCACCTACTTCTAGATGCAGATAGCAACGGGGCAGCAAATCCGGGCGGCGGTGGCAGCGGCGGATGCTGCGGCAATCGGTCGACGGCGGCGGCGGTGCTATCGATTTTCATACCTTGTCGCGCGAGGGCGCCGGCGGCGGCGGCGGCGGGTGAGCTCGTGATGGCTGGCGGGGCAGGGTGCTCTCGAACCGTGCGGACGGGCTCCGTCATCTGTAGGGGGCGGTCATGGGCTCGGCGCGCTGGGGGCGCAGGGGCGCGGGCGCGGAGCGGTCGGAGCGAGCGTGCGGGCCGTCGCGCGGCGGGCCAGCCACTGCCTCGCGCCCTACACTATCGATCGGTGCGCGCGCAGGGCGCCGCCCTCGCACATGAATGGTCCCCGGTGAGGAGCTCACGTGCTCGGCCCCTGCTCGATGCGACCTCGCGACGATCGACAACGTCCCATTCAGACACTAACTACTACGGAATCACGGCTATTCCAATTATTTTTTATATTTTATATCTTACCCTGAAAAGGTGCAAGCCTTGTTTTTTTACGAAGAATTTTTATAAATCGTACCTTACTCGTATTCTTAATGATTATAATACTTAAGTTGTCAAAAAACACAATGAAAATTGTTCGCAGGTAAGTAAAAATGTTGTCTCCTACTTAAGAATGGTGACATAGCTTTTCGGACGAAAAAACGAAGACCGCTGTGCCTACACTAGAGAGATAGATAGATAAACACTTTATTATACACAAAGAAGAAACAGAACATACACTAACATATTTTACGTGCTCCTAAGCACAGGAGCACTGCTGAACGTTGCATAAAAAAAATAAACGTAACCAAGTATAATCTAAGAACATAGCTACAGTAGCTACATCCATCTTTTCCAATTGCAAAATTGTCTTTGTCTCTTACGATATCCTACTGTAGTTTTCGGACCCACCCTTATGAGCATGTTTCCTCAAAAGCTCCACTCATGCTGCGAATTGTAGTCGTTTTTAGCTCCCAAAATATTCTTGAGTTTCCATCAAAGTACCTATGTAAGCAAGTGATGTGAAAAAATGACAGTGCCATATCACAAGATCGGATTTCAAAGAATCCTGCCAAGTGATAAGCAAACGAAACGACAACCAAGGGGTGAGAAGTCAACCCGAGCGGAGTGTATGTGCTTTAATAATGCTGGGGTTAATTTTCATACGAACGTGTACTCGAATGCACATGATGAGACTTAAACATCATAAATCTATTAAATATAAATACGTTACGATGTACTCACATAGCACCTTATTAAATTAATTGATCCAGCAAGAAAAGCGAGCGAAGATCTAGTGTCAACTCGGCCAAATCGGCGTTGTATGTATGTTAGGAGCTTAACTTTCGAACCGCTTATACGATCATGATAAAATACCTACCTAAATCGAATCAAAGTAGAAGGTTTTCACGTGCCACAAAAAGTAATTTATTGTGTATATTATTTTATGATAATTATGTTAACGTTGCAGTGCTACGCCGCGCTACGAGGGTGCTACGAAATGTCAGTGGCATTGCGGTTTAACAAACGATACTACTTGATACTGCTTCTGCTTCTGCTTGTACTTGTGCTTTGTGCTGGGCGTGCATTGTATTGGTTTTGTATATTTGGACGTTGGTTCCGCGGAAAAAATGAGCGAGTTATTACTCTTTGATACTTATAGCCTTATTCTTATTGATATTCTAAAGCTACGCTAGCTAAAATGGCTGCTATATTTATTACAGCCGCGTTAAGACAGCAGAATATGTAAGAGGGAGTTGATATCTATAAAACTAAATTGTATTTTTTCTCTCTCTCTCTCTCTCTCTCTTGTAAATAATAGTACTTCCTGCATGAGTAAGTAAATAATTGTATGCATAGATTATTTTATATTATAACACTGAAAGGGTTGTCTTCTGTAATGTGCTTCTTACGGAAAATACTCGATCGATTTTAATCGTCAAGATAAGGTGCAGCGAGTGCATATTCTGAGAAATAAAACCGTATGAATATGTCCCGTTTAAAACAATATTCATTTGGTCTGATTGCGGAGATGTACCACATGGCTGGGCTCGCTGTAAGCATGTGGACGTTTGCCAGTAACATTTTGGCTGGCTTAGCGATGATCTCGTAAGCGTTGTGTGAACACAGACTTTGTAATCGCAATTTAGTGATAGGAAAGCAGAAAACCGTTTTATTACATTACAAAATTGTTACCTATCTTTAAAGAGCATACCTATAGGAACATTCGTTCTGGGAGATAATTGTCCAGCTAGATGAGATAATATACAACATACACCCGCCTGCGTATGTTTATAATATACACACTTAAAACTGTATAAAAGTATGATCAGAATAACTTTTTCTGACAGAAAATCTCTATTTGACGCAGGTTTGGAAAATGTTGATTTTTGAAACCGAAGGCCCGAAGGTGAACGCCAAGGACCACTCCACTCACACTGGGCTCGAAATGAAATGTAGGAACCTACTTACCCATCTAGTGACCGGAATGAATGATGAAAGACGAGAACCGGAACGAGCTCTCACGGAGCAAGGGACTGAACAAAATGACTTTTTACATCACGCAAATACAAGGACAACAGACATATCTGCGGAGAAAAACAACACCCCTATTTTAAACAATTTCTAAAGTAACTATGCTAGAGACTTCATTTTATTTTTCCTGTATATGTTAGGTCTGGCTAGTTTCTGTAACATATACATAAAAATAAAAAATAATAAAAAAAAAGCCTTTTTCCTAACTTATTATAAAATATAAACACTGTTAGGACCCCTCTTGGGTATAGGCCTGCTCCAGTGTGCTCCAGTTGTCTCATATAGGTATACTTAGTCACCAGAAATTTCATATATCTCGGATTGCAAACTTCGGAGATAAAGAGGGAACGGTAATTATTTGATCACATGTCGAAAACTGCATTTTATTGCCGTAATACGCTATTCGAAAATGTGGGAACATGTGTTTACGTAGGTTTACATATATCCAAGCCGAAGTTCCACAGCTTAAAGGTTCCTAAGGAAGTTACTTCACAATGGATCTTATTACACTTTTGTTGCCGCGTCGGGTGCAAGTTTAAAGTAGAGAATTCAAAGAGCTATTGACAAAGTTTAGCTGTCACGGGCAAAGCGGATTATTCAGTCGTTGATCCTACATTTCTTTGCGTGCGTGGCGAGCATGGCGCATGGCGGTACTCGTATCGTAGCTGGCCAGTAAGGCTCGAGGGAACAGCGCATCGATAACTCGATTATTTCAGGACGTCCGGCTTTAGAGCACATAGGAGCGCTGTGGCCACCTACTCGGCCGGTTCCACGCTAAACTAAGTGGACATGCTTGGAGCCAGTGCTCGGTTTCGGGAGCGTGTAGCATAAGTTAGATAAGGAGTCACTTGCACGCTACCTGTTTTTGAAACTCATTATAACTAGACGAGTATTATATCTATTCAGACACGAAATAGGTACCATACTTTATTCTTCAGTTGTTAGTTTGGCTTTTACAGTTCGGTTTGGTTATAAGTACATACCTAGTACCTACCTAGCTAAGTGTAAGTATATTTTTTAACCGATTTCAAAAAAAGAGGAGGTTCCTAATTCGGTTGTATGTTTTTTTCAATGTGTGTTACCTCAGAACTCCGTCATTTATGAACCGATTTGAAAAACTCTTTTTTTTATCTGAAAGGATGTACTTCAAGGTTGGTCCCATTTAATTTTCATCAAAATCGTTGCATTAGTATGGCTTATACTCAAATAAAAATAACTGAAAAAAAATATGCCATCCACGTGCACGAAATTGCGTATTTTGCTTTTCTGTGACTTTTTAGTGATGTTTACGGTCACTAGAACATTCCCAATGAACTGCCATCATCACCTGATGATGAAGCCGGTAGTCAAATTGAAGTCGGTTTTTCTAGTTTTTTAAACTTATAAATATTCGAACGTCTAAAATGCTGAGAAATTCCTCATGGCTCTGATTGATAAAATTTTGCATTCCGGCGCGTCTTATTTTTAAATCTTGTTTTGGAATACATTAGCTTAAATCATTTTAGCTTCTCTTAGTTCCCTTACTTACCGGTAATTTGACCAGAGTGGCTTAGAAAAAAAATGTAGGTATATAAACCTGAACAAACATAAAATGGGCCAAATTGAGCGCAAGTCGACCCTTATCTCTGCGTAATGAAATGAGTGGCATGTACAAATTGGCCCTCCGTCTGCAATACCGCTATCGATAGGTAAATTACCGTAAATTGGTGAGAGATCCTGGCGTTTACACTAAATTGCTAACATGGCTGTATCATCTAGCTATATAATCAAGTTTTGTACATAACAAGATTTTCTAATAAAACATGGACCAAAACGCGACTAAAAGTTTTTCGACACTAGATATAAAAATTGCCTAGTTGTCTAGCAGTGGACTACTACATATTTAGGCGAGTATGATGATGATAAACATTTACAAAAAGTGTAAGAACTGTACAGAACCTGAACTGTATCTAATTGATGGAGCGAGCGAGAATCTTAGTGTCAACTTGGGCGAATCGGCGTTGTATCTTTGTTAGAGCACAACTTTCGAACCGCTTATTTTTTTATTCACCAACCTTCACCAACAATTATTTATAATCGTATTTGAAATGAAATCAAAAATAATAACAGTATAGTAAAATTAAATAGTGGAACTTGTTAAAAAATCCTCTATCGTATAAAAAATTCCTTGTAGCAATAATTTTATAATTTCATTTTAAATTTAAGGGGACTCTCCACATCTTTCAATTCAGTAGGCAGTGAGTTGAAAAGTTTAACCGCTTGATACCTAGAGCCAAGCTTAGCAATATTTAAATGAGGCCATAGAGGTGCTATCAGATCTTGTCGCATTGTGAGTAAGTGAGTGAGTCCTTTCTTTGTTCTGCAGTCTCATACCTCAACCACAAGTGTATATAGACTGGGAACGGTTAACTGGGACCGCTTATATCCGATCTACATAGAGTTTGGTAGGTAGCAGGTACTACTATTAGTTTACTAGTAGGATTGTAAGATGAATCAGCCAAGAAGGGATGGTAAAGTCATAAGGGTCCAAAAGGGAGTAAAAAAATAAGGTACATACTCGTAAAATCAAGTGGGATGTCATAAGATATGGCTTTGTTTAGACATTACAAAACCGTTTTTACATTTGTTCTAAGTTCATCTCTTTGAGTTTCAATCGTTTTGTAGTTCAGGTAAAACTGGTAACCAGCTAGATCACGGTATCGATGTAATTCGCTAAGTTTAGCTCAGCTATAGTAAAAATAAAATGACTGTCTTTGCATTTTATTTTTGGGAACATCTTGGAAGATCTCAGTTCGGGGCGAACTACTAGTTCCTAGCACTTTCTAGAAATTTTTAGTAGATCATTAAAAACACTGAAAAAGTTCTGCTATAGAAATAATGTGGGTAATCATAGCCGGCGAGAGAGACCAAGCACTACAAATTAACTCTAAAGATATAATTGGTTTTCTTCACTTAAAAATGTGAGGGACTATGCGAGCTAAAGTAATTAGCAAGCCGGCACAGAGCCAAAATCGCTAGTCAACCGAAAGAGCTTTCAGAAGAGACAAAGTCAAGTAGGTCTTACCGACAGATACTGCCTCCGAACGCCAAACTGTACCTAACAAAATATTGGAATTTTAACTTCATTGCTCTACTTCGATATGAAAACTGAATAGATATGCAGATAATCAGTCAATTTTTGAGGAGCACGTAACGGTGTTAATTTCTAAATTTATGTAGTGTTCTGGTGGCTATTAATATCTGTCAAACTAAAAAAACATTGTGTACCTTGGTAATACAGGGTGTAATAAGATCACTCCTGATTTGAAAGAGTTAAAGTTTTACCCATCAAAATGAAAAACTTTTTCTATGAAACCAATAGCGTGTGTGAGAAAATCAGCTGTTCTAATAAAAACGCAATACCTACTTTCTATAAGTAGACTGGTACCTACTGGTTGCATTGAAAAAGTTTTTCATATTGATGGGTACTTTAAACCCCTGTATTTTTCAGGGGTGGTCTTATTGCGTTATTATGAATGCCTTACTGTTAACTAGGTTAGTAAATAATTATAATTGATATATTACATAATGACACTCCACGACGACGTAATGGTGCGATTTACCAAGAGTCAGTTCGGTCAACAGTCGACGTAGATCCTATATAACCTCCGAGAATGTGGCTGGCTCATCGGTTCATGACAGTGGCAGCAGCGCTTGATATGACCGATGTCGCGATAATATAAATTGCGGCAAGGGACCCGCAGCGCCGCAGCAGCAGCTGTGCCAGTCATGTCGTCTCGTGGTGATTGATTGGTGCCGCGACCGCCGCCGTCGCTGCGCCCCCACGGACCTAATCGATATCGAATTTAAAACTAAATCTGTCTTTTCAAGCTAAACAGAACATAGTACCACAGTCAGTAGTGCAGAACATTTACTTGCAATAAACATTCTAAGAAGCACTTCAAGACCTTCTTTAAGTACTTATGATGATTTAGTTAACTCTCGTAACATTTAACTCTCGGTCATATGCGCTCGCTTTCACATCCGATAATTTCTATGATAGTAATTGCAGATTACGTGTGCCATTACTTTATCGTTACGAGAACATAGTGTCTAGACAAACTTAACATAAATTTGACCTACCAGGAGCTACTTTTTATGAACAATAAATCTAAAAAATTCCAAAGTGCTAAAATCTACGGCCACCGCTTTTAGAAAATGAAAGTTAGTTTTAACATTTTATTCCAGTATATTATATTGGTCACAGGTCATTTGACACTAAGCATGAGAAATGTTTGAGGCACGTTTGAGGAATATCATAAGAATGGGAATGCAATAAAAAACGTTTGAGCGACCGAGATGCACGTCAAATCGCAAGGCACGCGCGCTCTTCGCCTGCCGGGTTGATTGATCTACGATGTCAATGGTCTATCTATGTGATATAGCTCCATAAAGAAGCAAATGAAATGTTCCTATTTACCAAATCTGACATGGGTTCGTCACAGGCTTACTAAGTACGATGCTTTGAATACGCGCTATCGAGATCGGTAGAGTAGGGACTAACAGTGAAGATCGATGCGATGTTTAGTCACAGAATACACATAAGCTAAGGTAGGTAAGGTACAATGTAACAATATTTATCTAGATACAAAGGAATCGACAACTGCTATTCAGTTTTAACGCGTGGGTGTATTTGCGCGGTGTAGATTATAATAGGTAACCAAACCATCTCATCAAGCCTTATATGCGAAACTGTAGCGTCGTTGCCTTCAAACAAGTAATAAAATTTAAAATTAAAAAATAACCCCGCATCTTGGACCGATTTTCATTAAACATAGCTAAGAACACTCCCGACTAATTCACCTTTCAAACAAAAAAAACAAAATCAAAATCGGTTTATCCATTCAGGAGCTACGTTGCCTCAGACAGACAGAGACACACACAGACACGTAGAACTTATAACACCCCGTCGTTTTGCGGGTGGGGTTAAAAATTACGAACATCAGTCTACTAAAAGCCCACTTTCATTCGAAATAAAGGTAACGGCCGATATACGCACTGAAAGCTACGAATACTGAAAGAGCCCAAACATGCAACGTAATCAACTCGACTGGTTTAATCATCGAGCGTGTTCGGTCGCAGACACCCCCCCCCCCCCCACAATAGAACTTCGTGTAGGTACTTACTTATTTAATGGCACGAGAGCTAATGGTCATTTTCACTATGTCATATCCTGTGCGCTGAAAATTAGAGGAACTTTTCAGACCCCTATAACTGAAGAACTATAATAAATATATGCATGACAATTGGGATTATGGATATCCGTGGGGTCTTGGAAAATTATAATTTGAGATTTAGGCGTATCTGAAGTACCTGTAAATAGACCATTTTATAGCACTGTGGACATATAGGGAGAAACACACTGAAAATGCTCTATTTTCCACTGACGTACGAAAGTAGGTTAGCACACAGTCTGGGCCTGGCAGAGTCAGGGGTGTTTGAATTATGTAGGTGTAAAAAGTCTGATAGAATGTCATGAAAATGTGACAAATTACTCTAGTTCCGTGAGTTTTTAAATCCCAAGGTGGTTGCCCTATTTAAATTACTTAAACATTGGTAGGCCGTTTTTAGGATTCAGTATCAAGATAGTGAAAACGGGGCCCTTATTTTCACGGACGAATTTATTTCATATCAAACATTTTATTTAATTTAAATTCTTGCACATACCTATTTGGGGCGCGCTTGGTATTTCGTTTACAGCGCTAGTAATAATGTGAACATAATAACTTTGATTTGCTTTTATTTCCTCTTATCTAAACAGACCGGCTAAGCTGTCGTCCGTCGTGTTCAGGAAGGAAGCAGATTGCGGTGGATATTTATCCAACGGTAGGTAGGTAGGTACTCCACGTTGACGAAAGTGGGAAATGCAGCCCGTACCTATTTTGAAACAACTTGATGGATCCTACTACACCTACTTACTACTTGGTATGTGGATTGGTTACTAATCGGAAGTCAATTATCTCAACTTTATGATTGAATGAAAGTGAGTCTATCCAATAGACGACATGAACAAAAACTTGCCTCGAAAAATATCTAACACTAGTAGGTAATATAAGAAAGTATAATCATAAAAACACCGCTCACTAGCGGAGACCCATAATATCGCCTAGCGATCTAAGTACCTACATTCAAAATTTGTAACAATAGCACCCGTTTCGTCCCTAAAAATATGAGCCCCGTAACATTTTAAATCCTTTTAAAATCGGACCGCAAGCACCGGAAGAACATCATATTTTTATCGGCTACTTTTACAGGCGTAATCTGATAAATGTATCTTTCGATTCGCACGGAGCACAACGGCAACGGTAAATTTGGAGTTGCTAATGCGTATTAAACCGGGACTTTGATAAAAAATCTAATTTCCCTCGGAAAAGTCCCTAAACGAATCGAATCATCGCAGCTTTACCGCGCGTTTCGTTGCCGCTCTTATTTATAGCACACTTTACATTTTGTAACTCCTCTTCTACCAGCTTCTATGCGGTACCAGGGCCATCGGTCAATGAGAAAATCCACTTACATGTGCAAGACTAAAAACAAAAACATTAGAACAGCAGCTAAAGTAAAAAAATGCGCTAACCTACCGGTAGCTATTCATCTAACTAATATTATAAATGTCAAAGTTTAGATGTTTGGATGTTTGTGTTTCAATCACGCTGTAACTACTGGTCCGATTTGGATGAAAATTGGAATATATAGGTATAGTTCGTAACCTGGATTACTTTTCCCGTTTTTTTTTTTAAGTTATATTTTTTTGTTTATTTTTTCGTGGACGAAGTCGCAGGTAGGTAACTGCTAGTATCATAATAAATATCGTGAGCCTAGCATATGCAGCAGAATTTTGCTTGGCGATAGGAACTGCATAAGAAAATCGATTATTTTCCCTCCATAAAGGAAATGACGACTTCCCGCGGTGCATTGAAATGAAATAATACGATGCCAGCGCAACAGAGAATAAGTAAAAACCGCAAACCTCATCCTGTCGACAAACGGAAAGCGTTGCCCTATGTTCTGACTGTGCCCGTGCACCAGGGTTACTGGCTTTATTCTCTGGCTGGCGCATGGCGTAGGAAATCAAGTCACTGAATGTGACAGCGTCACAGTTCAGTCGGTAATGCTGTGCCTTCCGTGCTGTGGCTCATGGGTTCGATCCCCACCAAGAACAAACATTTGTGTGTAGGAAACATAGCTGTTTGTTTTATGTCTGCGTGTTACTATGTATTATAAGTACTTATATATTTACAAAAAACGGTATAATATAAGTATTCTATCAGCAACCTAGTTCCCATATTACAATCATTGCTTAATTTGAAACTAAAGGGCGTTGTGTTGTGACATGTCCATGAATATTTATTTATTTAATGTTACCGCGCACTAGTGGGTGGGCAGTCGCCCACAGAGTGATTCTTTGGGATACGTATTTCATTTCAGAACGGCGATCATTCACATTTCATGAGTCAATATAAAGTTTATATTCGAAAAACCAAAACTAGATGTCGCTAAAAAAAATGAACGATTCCTGAATCGCGCTATCGTTACGTTTTGCGCCGAGCTTAGATTGTCTCAAAAATTTTAACGACTGCGTTTCGCCGGCTCGGTCAATAGAGGAGCAATGTGACCTCTATGGGCCGAGGCTACTAACCTAACCAACTTCTTGGGCCTCTTTTGCAGAGTGGCGGGTCGGCTTTCGAGCCAGGAAAAATTGAAACTCTGCACAAAATAAGAAACATTCTAAATTTCTAACATTCAGAAATATTGAGGCAGCGTAGCCAGCGTGCAAATGCAAAGCAAGGCAGGCAGGGCCACTGCGAAATTGAGAACCTTTAATTTGATAATAATAAATGAGCTCATGTTACTTATATTTTTTTTTTATGGTTTTTAGTTTTCTAAAAATAAAGTAAACACTAGTACATAGTCGTACGTACCTACTAAGCTTCGCTGAGGAACGACAGTCCGGACGGGTTTTCCGTGGGCTTTCCTCATCAAATGGGTTGTAACACCAGTTACGGTGGAGAGCGCTATCTAGTTTGCACTATGTGTCTACATACAAACGTGATGCCTCAAAACAGAGAAAAAAATCTTACATTGGTAATAAAGCTTTCTGCATAGCCAAATGTCTAGTCTAGAGTAAAAGTTTTGTCAAACAGTTATATTGATTTTAGCACATTCAGTTGTTTCAGACAGGGTCGTCGTAGTGAGCGAGGCCTGCCATAGGGGGCGGGCGACACCACTGGCGGGGGGAAGGGTCGGGCAGTAAAACGGCAACCATACCTCCACGCGTGAATATTTGATGGCTGAATCTCATCGCGGCTGCGAGTACAAGAGTATTCAGTTTTGATCAGGTGCAATGTGGCCGACTCGATGTCACATTCATTAGCGCTGTGATTAGAGGCCGTGGCCTAAGTCGGGTAAGCTCCCGGCGTAATCCTTTGCCGTTCCTTAGTTTTCATTTCAATTAGTGACAGGTATCTCAGTCTAACCAAGTAATAAATAAAAGTCTCGCTTCATTTTATGAAAGCAAAGCACCGTGTTCATTTCGTGCTTACAGCCTCTTTTGTTAACTGTAACAAAATCGATCTAACGTAAAAAAATAACCTCATAATTTTACTTATAGAAAAGGCACCCTGAAAACCCATTATCTATACAGGTTGATTGATAAAATGTTAAGTAAGCCTATACGAGTACATAATAATATAAGGAAGATGATTGAAAATGGTACTATAGTTTTGGCAAGGCACACCATACTCCAAGGTGAGTGATAGATTAAATTCTACTTTGGTACTAGTTACACATTAGGTAAGTACAAATGGAATTTGCAGCTGAACTCTAATTTAAAATTTGTCAAGAATAAGTACAGAGCAAAAAAAAAAAGTAATTTTCGTGGCCCGATTTCGTTCCCTACTTGGTAAACAGGATGGCATCGCAACGGGTAGCTATCCTTTAAATAATTGATTTCTGAGAACGAGCTCCTCGTTATGGTTAGTTATTTAAGGCTTTGAGTATCATAAGACGACCATTACGCGACTCTAACTCGGCTGGTTTTACATGCGGTTTGAGCCTAAATAAAATAAGAACTCGTACGTTTAAAAATCTAGTGATCTGTTATAAAAACACATTAGTTATCAGACTAACCCTTAAATATGGTGTGCACCACAGAACAGAGAAGTCTCTGTTTTGTGGTGTGCACGACGTCTGTCAGCAGGGGTATGCCAATCAAAGTTGAACTGCAAAGTTTTAAATCATGGTCAGTTCATACTAACTCATAGTTATTCTGTGACTAAATAGTGACATTATGACGTCATTTGTTGTGTTTTCGCGCATATTTTGCTGTCAAGTGTCTAAAAAGAATGATCACGTGGTACAAAATTGTACCACGTGACCTGAAGAAATTACACTGGGCAGTGAAATATAACTTGACAGCAAAAGATTGGCATACGGGGGCAGGGCCGTTTATATCTCAGTAACTTTAACTACATATGATATCAACTGCTTCGAAAAAGTTTGTGAGAAAAGTCAACTAGAGAGGGTTATCATTTGAAAGGTATTGATTTGTTAAATAATTCTAAGGCAGGCTACTTTTGTTTCTATAATGCATAGTTATGATGAAAAACGTTCAAATGACCGTTTCTTATCACCAAAAGCAACGCGCGAAATCTGAAATAATTTATATAAGTAATATGGAAGTAATATGTACCTATATTATTCATCCCACTTTGAGAAACGAAAAACATTCACCGACATGGAAATTTTACTACTGTGTGAGTACAGAAGACAGAGTGCATAAGTGAATCATTCTCACCGGGAATCCAATCATCTGTATCGGTAGGTAATTAGCCAACTAGGAACCCAGTCTCCGCTCGACTTCCCTCTTGCTTCCTGTGTTCGATACAGATCGCATCGATGGGAAATAGTTAGCAAGATATTTATGCTACCTACTGTACCTACATGTATCTAATTGGGGACAAATAAAAATTTATCTTATCTCTTATCTTATCAAGAACACTGTAACTTCCACTGAGATTTAATTTTAACTGAACAAAGTATGTACCTACTCTACTAGAATTAGTACCTTCGTGAAATGACAAAAATTATAGTTTCAAAAGTGTCAAGTGCCAAAAATTTCAAAAATATCAAAACATATTTACCGCGCGGGCAAGCTAGATGATGGCCATTTGTTACTCTTTCACGCAAAAACTACTGGTCCGATTTAGTTGAAACTTGAAATTCATCTAGTTTGTAGCCTGGATTAACGCATAAGCTACTTTTTATCCCGGAAAATCAACAGGATCAAACGAAAAAAGAACTCGCGGGCGGAAGCTAGTCTAAAATATACCCCAACATAGTTCTAAAGTTCAGTTCGCAAAAACTAGGTGATGGTGAGCACGTCATTTGTGAAGTTCGAAGAAGGTTCAGAGTGTTGTTTTAAATGTGTGTTTTAAAAGTAAAGCATGCCTGAACCTTAATCGTACTTACACAGGAATAACTTATTGATGCAAATGAAATCACAAACTTGTGCCGTTTCGAACCACATTCGCCACATTCGCGCGGAGTATTCCTTGCTGCGAAACAACATTTCAGACGAGGTAAAGTAGGTGTAGGTACTTGGCATACTTTACTACACATTTCAATGTTCGAGTTGAAAACTTTATGGTGTTTTGCTGTACCGACGTCAAAGTTTTACATACCTACGGAACTTTCAGGTGCTTACGTATTTTCATTATACAGGGTGTTCTAATAAGTAGTATCAAGCTAAACTCAGGGAAAGATGGTAGAGGGGAGCGTAGAGGCGGAGTAGGTACCTTACCTACCCATTTAAATTGCCATGTCTTTATGGTCAAATACAGGCTAAATGTTTTATTATTAAGTATGATTAACTTAGGTACCTACTGTACGAAACAGTAGTATTCTATTTTAAGATTAAAATAAAGTAGGCAAATATCGTTTACACGGCTTGATCTAAAAAGACGTAGTATTGTGTAGACTTGACCTTGACCTGAATTGAATTTTAACATAACTTATAGCATTATGTAAAATAGTAAGTATAAGTACCCACCATCATCGCCTAAATATGAATGAATGAATGACGATCTTTAATGGTGCTCCTCAATTCCTACTTAACTCAGACAATATTACCTTCGCCGTTATACTTAATTTGCATTCATCCAAAAGTGTAGGTTGTTAATGAGCCACCTTTATTATCATTAGCTCTAATAATCTAAACCACACCGCCGCGCCGGTTGTATTTTATAAGTTCTAGGACTAAAGTGAAGGGGTTGGGAAATTGTCCATCTTGAGAAACATCTAAACAAAGCGACCCATTTCAATGTCAACCCCACGCTTTCTCGAGTTGCACGCAGGGCCAGGCGCCTACGCAGCGTTCCATGACGAATCTACTAGAGTGCTAGACAAATGAGTTCCCACGCGGCTCCCATTGTTTTAACCACTGTATGGAAAAACGTAATATAATAAGTAGGTAACTGCAGTTTGCTTGCAAGCTGGAAATTACTGGATATTAGAGTATTTATAGCTGAAAAGTCTTGCGAGTATAGAGACCGCTGTTGTGTGCGGTGAGCTCTACTTAGGCACGATAACCTAAGTAGTACTGAGATTCTATGAAAAAGTGAAAAATTTGAATAATATAGTGCAATGCAACGTCTAACTGGCTTGGCAGTTGGCATGCCGGCGTGGCATGACATGACCCACATTAGGTAGAGCTTCTAAGCTGTGAAATGTTGCTTACCTCCATTGTTTCCTTTTGCTTACAATGCTGTAAACATATTTGAATATCATCATTTAAGCTCTACCTAGATCTACATTCAGCGTCAAAAAGATCAACGATATGGTCGATAAGACGATTAAAAAAATATAGGTAGGTACTTACACAGAATATCTAAGTTTTGCCCCCGTATTCCAATCTTTTGCTGTCAAGTTATATTTCACTGCCCAGTGTAATTTCTTCATCATTTTGTTTAGACACTTGACAGCAAAATATGCGCGAAAACAAATTAAATAACATCATAATGTCACTATTTAGTCACAGAATAACTATGAGTTAGTATGAACTGGCCATGATTTAAAACTTTGCAGTTCAACTTTGAGATTGGAATCGCCCCCCTGGGTTCAAAAATAGCCAAATAGCAAAAACCGTACAGATAGCCGGCTGCTGGGCTGTGGTGGTGGTACTACAGACGCACTCGCGGACCGGTCGCGGTCACTGACCGAGCCGCGTCTCCGCTACTCCGCTGTGTGCAACTAGGCTTTTCACTCAAATGATAGCCTTATTTATTTTGTCAAAGTTTGCGTCTATTGAAATAGCTGGCCTTTGCTCGCGCGTGTCGACAACTTTGCTCACATAGCCCTACAATCTTGGACGAATCGATTCTCTGGGTACAATTTATTGCAATACACACTTATTCCGGTAAGTACCTACCTACCCACTTTTATATTGTAGGGCTATTAAATGGTACTTGTGAAATACTTAGTAGAATTTAGTCGGCCTAATGGCAGCTGCGCAAGGCATACCTACCTAATGCAGATTGTTAATCCAAAATTGGGAAAAAACTGCACCGCTTGCCAAAATAACCAAAAATGCCATGATCACTGTAGGTCGGAAGAACTTGCTTGGCTCCTCAACTTCCTGAGAGTGCCGGCGCTCTTTCATTATGTCAGCCTCACTCAGCAAAGAATATTATATAATGTTTGCCAAAGAATAGGCACGCTGCTTACTGGGAAGTGGGGCCACGGTCGATATCAAAAGCACCTACCATACTAACTGACTCACCTACATAAATTATCCTAATGTAATGCCTACTTCATTCGGTAACCTCTAGGTACCCGCTGCTGGCGACAGATTTTTATGGTAGGTATTGTAGAAGCCGTCGTTTGAATGGGAGAACTTTCATTCCAAAGTTACTCGTTCACTTTCACGGATTCACAAAGAGTACAAGCTACCTACTGAATTTGTATAGCTTTGTAATATAAGTGTAACCTACATTACTAAGTAATTATTTTTATGGTACGGTTGGGTGTGGTGTTTGTATGTGTAGTGTACCTATGTGTTAGGTAATAGGTACTATGGCAGTTTGTGCAAAGTAGCTAGTTTACAATGTTATGGAATTGATATGTCGTTTTGGTTGCTATTCGCCCTAGTAATGCTAGGCTAGAGTGAGGTGTTCGCAAACCCATTGAAACGGAGTAGATAACTACTTACCTAGTAACTAGCATTCGGTGCTACCGGTTTGTCCTGAGTAGTGGTTCGAACATGCTCACTTATGAATTACTACCAGTTTAGCTTTTGATATTGAAACCGCCCTATCAGTGAAATAAAGCTTGGAAATAAACCTCCGTTCAGGTATAAAGTTCTGACTTTCTAACATCATATTTTCATAAATAAACAAAGCTGGACGAGGCAGAGGTTACACGTGTTTTCGAAAGCAGATTCCTAAGTAGCCCTTAAACTTAATCTACGATAAGTTTATTTATAGTTTAATGAATATCTAATGAATGTGCTAGCTATTCAGCTTTCTAACTTAATGTTCACCCGACTGCGGTAATCACTTATTTAAATCAACTTATTTAGTGCGTAGATGAATAAGTACCTATACCTACATAACACATACAACAATAAGTAAATTATTAGTAGCTCTGTTTTAATTTTGAAAACGTCATCAATTTCCGATGCTGACTATAAGATGTTTTTGTAATTTAATCTGTATAAATAGTACAACTCTACCAAGGCCCTAACGTATTACATCAAGATTTATTATTCGTATAAAATAGGTGAGTTACATTCGAACCGCGCTGCTGCATGGCCACGCCGCCAATGCAGAGCCATATTTTAACCGGCACCTGTTTTATCTAGTGTTTTTACTGCAGGCGCCAAGTGCTCTCGTTACTCATATTACCTATACTCTGCAGCCTCTATACACCACACGCCAGTAGTCGAACCACCTCCAAACCCTTCCAAACCTTATGATTAGAAACATTTCTACAATACCTACCTAATTTTCTAATTTACTTAGGCAACGTTTCGACAATGCCTCTGGTGTTGCGGATGTCAATAGGTGACGGTAACCGCTTACCATCAGGTGGGCACTAAGCCTGTTTGCCTAACTGTGGCAAAAAAAAAGATTGAATTAGTTAGTGTTACTAGCAGAGTAGCCACAAGGCAGACAATTCTTGTAGATAAGATAAGATAAGATAAGATAATTATTTATTTGACCTCAGCAAATATACAGATAACTTAAGTAACTTATTATAAGAGCAGGTAAGTTATTACCTACCTACAAAAAAGTAAAAATAAAAATAAACAATTAAAAAACAAAGTAGGTAAGCCCACCTGCCCATGAAGCGTGCATGGGTAGAGTAGTTTTTATAAAAAGTCTCTACTTATAACCTTATACTTAGTAAGTAATAAGCCAAAAAATAATTCAGTTTTGCTCTAGCAAAACTGAATTATTTTTTGGCTGTAGTCTGTAGTCTGTAGGCTGTCCTGTGGTTTTTAGGTTCTCCCCTTAACTTCTAAGTTAAGGGGAGAACCTAAAAACTACAGGAGAAAAAGATGAGATCAAAGTACCTATTTCAGACGAGCTAGCAAGATTGGCAAGGTTTATGATGAATGGGAAGAATACATGGCTCTACATCATTTTGAGGTTAAGTGCGCGTAAAGACTCGGTTTTCCTTTACTCGTAAGTTAATGTTTTCCATCCCTCCGCATAAATATGCGTAGGTACGATGGAACTTCACTGGCAATGTCGAGACGACACCAAATTGCCGACATAACGTCAACGAACACTCCGTCAACGAGCACTCCGTCGAGGAACCAATCTCTTTTACGGTTTAATCAGAGCTTTCCCTACCTGCTTAATGTTGCATTCGCCGCATACGGCACCGCCAAATTTCATATGGCTCAACGAATCTTTTACTTTTTACTTAAATTGGGATAAGCCTGAGTAGACTAATTTAACTCGTGAGAGGCTTACGAACCAATTTTTATATTCGACCGACCGACATTCACTCTTTTCACTCGAAGTGTATAAGAAACATCGGACAAATATAATAAATAATAAAAAAATAATAAAAATATAATATAATAATATATACCTAATATGTTTTTAGTATTTTTGGTAAATTACTTATGGTAAAGAAAATTATTTTTGAAATACAAACACGCGAAATAATAATCCATCTGGATTTTGAAAAGATAGGAAGCGTTTTCGGTCAAGTGAAAATTACTTAGGTACATAAATAAAAAAAGAGGTTAAAATTTTTCGCAGTAGGTACTTAATTAAATTCAGAATATAAATCGAACTTTGAATATATTATGTATAACCGTATAAATTGATATTAGGTACGTAATTACGTATAAAAGCTATGAGGATATTGACTTCTAGAAACAGGTCTAGACCTACAGTTATGTTATCTGACAAACTTCTTTGAGAAATAATTTAAAATAAAGTTTTGTGGGTCACTGACTTTATTTAAGTCTTTAAGTCAGTCGCTGCTAAACACTAGCATTTTTCAAATAAGTATATCAATATTCATAAAACCATTGGAATAAATCGGCTGTGGTCTGTGGTGGTACGAAGATGCAAATTCTAATCTCTTGAGTCGGTTTTGTTTGTTGAACCGAGAAAAAACGTTACTCTGTAAAAGTAGAACCTTTTCGACATATCGAGAGCTTTCCAGGAATTTTAAAACTTTTTATAAGTAGTATACAACTTTAAAATTTTTATTGTACTTAGCTCAAAATCTATTAACTCAAAACGGTTTTGCATGGTCTAAGGGCGGCTTGCACCAGAATCGCTAAACGCGTTTAACTCTTAAATAGTATTTAGCGAGTTGTCAAGTCATACAAATACGTCAGATTTAAATCGATTTAGCTGTTAAATACGTTTAGTAATTCTGGTGCAAGACGCCCTAAATGAAGCTCTATCATGACTTGATTTTTCTACAACTTTATATTTTACTCGCTTTTGGCATCGCTCGCTCGATCTAGGTATTAGGAACTCTCATACTATTGGAAAAGGTCTCTAACAAATTATATTTTATAACTAGTTGTAGCTAGCTACCCTGGTGCAAAATCTCAAACTTATTTGTAACGTTAGCGTTATCTGACATTTAATACTTGTAGCTAGCTATATTTCGCCAGAGATGTTGAGTAAGGCTCTTGTTATGTTACCGAGATTATAATGCAAGAACAAAACCACAGATGTAGGCGTTTATAGCTACTTCTCACTATCCACCTGTTTATTATAGCAATTGTAACGGCTGGGTTACAAAACATTCAGGATGATTCGGGAAAATATCACTAGTTATAGGACATGTGGGATAAAGTTTCAATGTATCTTTTCATGTAGAGCGTAGTTTTATTACCCTAAGTATGTGTATCTACAGGGAAAGTGTACCTTTGGGGAATAAATCCTACTTTGTAGTTTTTTCAAACACGAAAAGATATATCATGTATATATGTATGTATGTATATCATGTATCATGGGTTTATAATTTGAAAAAAATATGATTAAATAACAATTAAACAATATTGAAATTCTATAAACGTAGTTAACTTCTGATGCTGACTGTACCACTAGGAAATTATGTACGTGGCTACTTATCTACTCATTAATATAATATAATATGCTGTTGTCGTTAGTATGGATGAATATCCGCATTTATGAAACTGTAACTTAATTTCCGTTTCCGGTAGCAATGACCGCTAATTTCCACTTGCTAAAACCACAACCAATGCAAATTTTGTTAAGAAACCTACGTAATTCCAAAATATGTTACAAGTTACAACACATGGTTAATGACTGGCCCCACTGTAATCCAATACAAGCAAGACTCGTGGCGTAACCTTTGCATTGCATGCAATGATCAACTAGCTATAAGTGTTTCGGTCTATGCCATGCCATGCCCTGCCGAAAAATTGGTGGGTTCGTAAGTGGCACAATATTTCTAACCTCGTTTCCTTTCCTTAGTGATTAGCTAACGATGTATGTAACATCATAAAAGGCAATATTCAGAGATCAAGAAATAAACAGGTGGCCTATATATTTTTTTAATCTCCAAAAGCTCTGCATGGTGTTGATATTGGTCAACTTCTTACTTATATAATCGAATTTATTTAGTTAAGAATGAGGCCCCTTTCACCTCCGAGTTTAATAAAGACCTACGAATTCAAAAGAACTCCCATAATTCCATGATTAAACTTCTTTTGAAGGTATTTTTTCGGTAGCTAGCTATTAACCTATTTGCGTGACTGGGGCCGGGTGCTTTCGACTACCTGCCGTTTTTGAATGCAAAGTAGAAATCACTATTTTACAAAAATGTACCCAAAGGCCGCTAACTTGAGAGGCTCACTGAAGGACTGACTCTAAATTAGAAGATTTAGGTACTTTTTTCAAACTTTAACAATAATTTTTATTCACAAAGAAAATTATGACTAATACAATATTTATAATATGTACAAAATACACATGAAGCAGTTGAGCTATCTACACACCGTTGCAAACGATTTATAGATAGCTCAACTAATCCAAATCAGTACCAATCGGAAGCATGCCCGATTGGTACTGATATATTATATATATTATATTTAGGTACTTACCTACCTATAGGCTAAAATAGGAAGGCGGTTTTCTACATTTTGTAGTGTGAAAATCCTGATGATAAAAATGCCTTGACTAAAAGAAACTACTTACATATTCATATAGGATTTCTTACCATAGTCGGTAAACATTAGAATCTTCGAACGCGACACACAGACAGACACAGCCCTAATGCCCGGGATACACGAGGCTAGTTTTTCAAGCTAGGATAGCAAGCTAGTGTCAGTAAGCTAGCAAGCTAGTACTTGTGGCTTCGTGTAGACAAAACTAGCTTCATTTATAAGCTAGTAAACTAGTAAGCTAGTTGACAAGCCAGGACAGTTTTAAATAGGATGGAGTTCTATTTTTTAGGCTAGTAGCGCCCCCCACCACTGATTTTACTATCCTGGCTTGTGTACTAGCTTCATGTGGCCGGCGAAGCTAGTTTTCAGTTGACTCGTAAGCAGTAACCACGTGTTTTGTTTGTTTTTCTACGCGACGTGTTTTTGAGATTTTAAGATGCCCAAACTAAGTACGGAGATTAATTTAAAGTTCGTACAACTATACCGTGAACATGAATGTTTGTGGAACGCTACCCTTTCTATTTATAAAGATAAGTGTAAACGGGATTCAGCGCTCCAAAAAATGTGTGACGAGTTAAAGACAAAAGGCATTGATATGACTAGTGTTTTTTTTTCGCGTGCAGTTCATTTTGGACGTGTGGTCACCTCGGTCACAGCAATAATACTAGCTTAAAATAATATAGCCTCATGTAAACAGAACTAGCATATTCCAAGCCAGGTCAGCTAGCCAAGACAGTTTCAAAGAGAACTAGCTTGCTATCCTAGCTTGAAAAACTAGCCTCGTGTATCCCGGGCATTAGTGCCATTATCTAAGTTTCCATCGCCATGCCACACATCAGCAATCGTATTCACCGTGAACTAACTAGTTTGTTTTTCCGAATCGCTGGAATTTATGGACTGATGTGGTTTATTACTATACGTAAGTTAGGTTATTTAACTAAGCATTTTATCGAAATTACCCGAGCTATTTACCCATAATTATAATATCCGATACGTATCGTAGCATTTGTTTCCACAAAGAGCCTTGCTTATCAGGTGGGTCCTCCTAATGTAGCTAGGTACTTATTGACCTACAAAGGTACTTACCTAACTTACCTTCTTGACTTGTGTGCAATTCTTTTGCTTTTGAGATAAATGAAATTTAAATGTTCCCGGCATTAAAACTAATTATAACGTTAGTTTATCAGTAGGTAGTTCTAGTTCCCGCGAGAGGCAACGGGGGCCTGAGACAAGATAATTAACCTGAAGTTTCGTCTTTCGCGTGAGAACGCACCGCATAAGTTGTGGGTAGGCTAAAGTCGGGATAAAATATATGAAATCTGAAAGACCGGACATCGTCTTAGAATTTATAAAACACTTCGGTCGGACTTCAAATTTAAAAATCAACAAGCTCATTGGCAACGATTAATTAGCCATGGCATTAATTTTATTTCGCTATCCTCAAGCGGATCCGAAGCTCTGTCATATCAGCCAGCGGGATGATTCTGGACCGATAGACATTTTTGTCACGATAGATATATATCTCCCAAAAACTGTCACAAAGTATGGAGTTTTGACAGTTTGAGGAATATTTATCTATTGTGACAAACGTCTATCGGTCTAGAATCACCCCCCCAGAGTCTGCGAATAATCATAGTCGGATCACAGAACTTTGCAAATTGCCGGACGTCTGGCGAGTCTAGTAGCTCTCCACGAAATGGCAGGGAGCCGATATGAGAAAACTCGGCGAGCAAAACAATACTACCGCAACCGTCATCTTATCGCCCATGTTGTTGTAATAAAAAAGTTATTCTGTTTATAACTATTATAAGGAGATACATTATTGTTCTACGCTTTTATAATGTGGCTATAAAAAATTAAATAAACGCGGTATGTATTTGATTCCAAAACAATGTTAGTTGGTAGTCGATATGATATTCTAGCATTTCTAGCTAGGTACCTACTACCTCTCCTCTTCGTCTACCTATTGGGAGGCCCCATGTCCAGCTGTGTACTTTTACAGGCTGATATGGGCTCTAAGTACTCTTTAGATGCTAGATTATTTCTGTGGTGCATTAAAAATAGAAATGGGTCAATAATAAAAGTAATAGGTCACCTCCGCGTACGATGGGAATTTTTTCTTTGTTCCGAATTGAAAATCAAAACGCACACGATACAAATGCAGCTCACAGAAATCGTAGGTATTAACAATAGAAAATCGTATAAAAGATCGTGGTAATCTGGAACAGTCGAAAGCTGGATGAGAAAATAGCTCTACGAGAGTGTTTGTCTCGGCTTATTGAGTGCAAACAGAAGGCGGCGGCGGCGGCGGCGGCGGCGCGCGCCGGGACGGGACGCGCAAACATCCCACTATCCTATCTTTACTTACCCAAGTCAAAGCTTTTTCTTATAGGTGGAATGAGTCAAAGAAAAGCATGATTCAATCATGCGATAGTAGAGACACAGATCATTATCGAAATTATCAAAACTGTTTTAGAAAAGACTTCGATGTAGAGCCCTACATAGGTTTTGTATAAAATTATGGTGAATAAGAAAAACCTTTTGCAAGCTGTAATTATAATGCTGTACTTTTACAAAAGATATAATATTTTCTTATACCTTTTCCATTTGGAAAAGGTATGAAAATATATCTTTTAGGCTATAAGCTTCTTTACTTGCGTGCGACGATCTCCGTCCGAATGCTTACCTTACCTACGTGCGGTAGCATACGATGTGTTTTTGCGGGTAGATTTTGCATCAAAGTGATCTCTAAGTGAATTTTGGTCGAATTTGGTCCCAGTTACACTGTCAGCAATCATCAGAGGATTACAACAAAACAAATCTTACTAGTCTGGACTCTGGTGTCTCAACATTCTAATGTAGATAGATAATGGTAGGTACTATCAGAGAACTTAATGTAATATGAACATGAGCGTTTCGCTGGAGGGACCATAGTGGAATTTTAGGTTTCTGAGCACCTCAATATTTAGTAGAAGTTCTCAAACAATTGAACTCCCATGATCAGTGTAATTGTGCAAGGTGTTTAATAAAAGTCAGATTTGTTTTGCCATCGACATGAAAAAAGACTGGAACACAGGTGGACATGGTGTTGGTCACAAATGTTCTTGGTGAAATTGGTGAAGTTCCCGTTGAATTACTGTGACTCGGTTGTGTACCGTGATCGTATCATTTTAATAGAGTAAGTGGGTTAGGTAGCTACCTAAGCGCTTCCTATGGATATTAACATCCCGTTTGTCACACATTTGATTAGATTCCCTACCTATTTAGCTTTTCTAAATTATTTAAACTGCCGCAACATTGGCTGCTAAACATCCGTCACGATAAGGTATCGTAATGGAAGTAGATAAAAAAATACACGATCGTCCCGTGCGACAAGTGCTCAGCCGGGCGTCGAACCAAGCTCGCCCAGCAGGTTTCTGTCCACAAGCTCTACTACGAAAAACCTGTCAAATTGATTTCACGACTCTATCACTCACTGTAGGTAGGTACCTATAATATCACGAAAAAATGTTGTGCCCTCTTTTACAAATATTAGATTTGTGTGAGTTCCGTTGGGCAAAGTAAGTATATAAAATCAGAATAATCAGTTTAAAATATATGATTTCTAAATATATGTAGGTTTAATGGTTAGAATTTATAAAATTCAAAGTCTAAACTTGAAAATTATATTGCTCGAAATACCGAATGTTTGAATTGTATCAATCAATGCAATGGTCAATAAATATGAACTGTTAGTAGGTACCTAACCCAGGCACTATTTTGAGTACCTAATTCAAACTGGCTTCTTGCTTTCCATGTCATTGTTACACATTTTTAGCTACGATTAAAACTTCTTTCTATAGCAATTGTTGCGTGAAATCGAGAATTATCACAGAACTGCATAGGTACTTAATATCGGTGTCAGCGAAGTCGCATTGCACCAACTGTAACCGAAACGTTCCTGAAAATTTATGATTAGCTACATAGATATTGTGTAGTTTGAACTTTTCAAAGTTCCTTCAGCAATATTAATCATAGGCTAGTAGCAGAAAGTTCTGTGCATGCTAGTTCCGAACTCGTTCGTATTTTTCTTTTAGCAGTAGAAAAACCTCTGAACTCATAAAGGCTTTGATTCGTAGTTGGTAAGTAGTTTCAGAGTAGGCTCGGCGGCATCTGGGCTCGCATCCATATCTTCGCATCAACTGCAATTATGTAACGGACTACGCCACTTGGACAAGCTTCTGCTTTTAGTTAATTAGAACTTTATATGGAGCCATTCGTTCCTAAAACGGACGCAGAACGAGATGCGCTCGAATAGTTTTTCTTTGAGGTTAATGGAAGAACACAGTTTGTTGTAGCAAAACACACAGTTATTTATGTTTTATGTCAGGTACCTACCTTACAATCGATGGTAGCTACCTTAACTAACTGAGGCGCAGAGAGTAGGTAGCAAAGCAACCAGTTGTTTTCGAAAAGATCTCATCATGTCTATAGATTTGAAATTAGAAAACCAACGGACATAAAAGTAGTTATACCTACATAGCACTAAAGCATCGCGCAAAGATTGCTCTAGTCTAGACTGAGAGCACGTGACGTGTGCGATGCGAACGTTATGTGGGGCGAGAAACAACCATTTGTAGGCGCCAAGTGTTTACAGAAGAGTCGGTGTGGCATCGCTAATGAAGGAATCGGTGAAAGTGCTTGAGAGGGGAGAGACCGCAGAAGCCGCAGCCTTGCATACTCACCTTTGAGCACTGATGCCTCCCGCCCGCCCCTTGTTATTTTGAGCAGGTTTACTACTGCGATCCCCCTCGACTCATTTAGATAGACATTCAAATTATTTTTCATACCGGCTTACCTACTACGAGTTATCCTATGCAGTCAAGCTGGCTTCCTCTTCAATCTATCTACCTGCCAAGTGTACAAGAAACTCCCGTAAAGTAATTTCTTCAAGATTCTCATACCAAATTTTCAAGCACCTACATTGAAACCTTGATAGAATACCTATGTTCCTTGGTGGGCAGTAGGCATAATTAATTGGTAACGTTCCGGCAGGTGAAAATGAAATTACAGACACGCACACTGTATCTTAGGGTACCTACTACCTGTACGACCTACTTACTTGCTTATAATGGTCGTTACAAAAGTAGTACCTACCTACATATTGGCGTGCGTAAAGAAATACAATGACACGTAAAACATAGAAAGTTAAGGTAGATACCAGCATTTATTATTTTAAGTAGGTAACTAAGGGTACCTACAAAATGCAAACAAGCAATTATGACGTAAAAGTGGACGAAGCATAATGTTATAGAGATGCATACGGATAGAGTAGGTCATGAGGCGTGGCTCACGTCCCTTCTATATGCAAACACCATAACTCTTTCATAACCAGCCAGTCCAATGCAGCCCTTCATGGTATTTGCGTGTATCAAAATGTAAATTCAGCCGACTACTCGACTTGACAACGTGACAAGACGCGATGGTTTGACAACTCGTGCACTCAGCGTACAACTAACATAGTATTTATGCTTGCGTAAAATACTTAGATAAAATACCTATCTGCATCACGTGTCTTTACAATAAAGTAGATTAAACCTAAGATTTACTCAGCGGAATAAAAAAAAAATCCTTTATTATTCCTTAAAAATAAAATAAGTAGGTACTTAGTATTGGTTTTTAAATATAGCTTAAAGATTAAGGACCCCTCGGCGGGTATAGGCCTCCACCAACAGCCTCTATTTTTCTCTGTCCTTCGCTTTCTCTGTCCAGGCCTGTCCTGTTATTTCTACTAATTCATCCTGCCATCTTTCCTGTGGTCTTCCTCTTCTCCGCTTGCCAAATGGGCCAAATTACTCAGCGGAATAGGTAATTTATAAGCCTTTGCAAATTGTAGATAAGTAACTAGATTTATTCAAGAGCGCGTTGATGTCTTTTATTCTAAAAAACAGTATTAAACCCCGATTGAAAGAAGTAGGTAAAATTTGAAAAAAAAACGGGAAACTATCTAGTTTTTTTACATAAAACCCGCACTACTTTCAGAGCTATCGAGGCTATACTTAAGCTTACATATAGGTACTTGTATTTGGTACCTATTGTGAATGAAGGAATTGTCGGTTGCCATTCGTGCGTAGACTCTCTAGTTCTCTCCATTCTAGTTCCTAAACCAATATTTGTGGACGGAATCGTATGTAAGTAAATTGTATGTGTAAACAAGAAAATAATGAGATGGTTTGTTTGAATTTCTCACGTGAATGAAGGTTCTTTCATTTCAACTATGGACAAATAGAAGGCTTTGGTAGTATTGGGTACTTATTTATTTATACGTTAGCTTGATTTATGATTATATTAATAATTCTAATCTAATGTAATGTAATGTATATATAATCTATAATTTTGACATATTTTGTAATCTATTCTTTGACTATTAGTATTAATTAATGTAATTGGTTCTAACACCGTGTTAATTAATTGAATAAATGAAAAATTTATTCACAAAGAAAATTATGACTAATAAAGTATTTACAATATTTATAATATGTACAAAATACACATGAAGCAGTTGAGCTATCTACACACCGTTGCAATGAAAAATGATACCATTCTAGATCTACATCTAGATTATTCATTGTCACTTGTGAAGATTTGAGGAGAGAGTTTGAACAGATTTGAAAAGGGCGGAGTGTGAATCAGACTAGGTAAACATGCATTGAAAAAAAGACATTTCATTATTCGAATAGGTAGATAAACTTGTCAACGAACCGTAAAGACGAAGGTACTAACTGGATATCAATGTATGGGATTTCAAAATAGATTTTAGTGATTTGCATAACAATAGGTGTTACGAAATGACCATAGCCCCTGGCCTATACGAAATCGATTAATTCATGAAGACGGAATCCTGTTCTTTTACTTGATATTTTATTGTATGAAAACTAACGCGCGAATTACCTCTTCACTGCTTATCCCAGAAATTCCCTGCGTGTTCACCCTGCGAAGGGGATTTCTGAACTCTTTGTCCAGAAATCCCCTTAGCGTGCCCTGTAACTGTCGGTAGGGGATTTTTATGAAAATGACGACTAAGTAATAATATAACACAAAATTCACATGAAATAGTTGAACTATCTGCAAACGTTGCATTATGTTTCCATTTATAACAGGGTAGGTTTGACTGCTTTACTTACGCCCATACGTCAATCAGTCCGTAAAAGTAAAAAGAAATGGCAAGGTTACCAACAATACAATAAAAAGTCATACAATGTCTTGTACTGTACCTGGCCAGATCAGCGTTATAGTTATAGCGAGCGAGGTACAGCTAGGAACTGCTCAGGGGGCAATGTACTGTACCTAAGCACGAGGGGCGCGCGAAAATCAATATAAATAACAAATTACTTTCGCACAGGGAATCGAGATGTCACGTCACGTCGGTCAACGGTTATAAAAACCACATAATCGTGAAAATCTCGTTAGATCTTCTCATCATTGCTGGTCATCATCAGAATATGGAGTAGGCCCCAGTTCATCAAATCTGAACACATTTAGGGAATATGCCGTTAGTGTACGAGTAGAAACAGATACAAAAACAATCCGGACGCAGATCCTGGCTACGGCTCTGCCTTAGACCAATGGGAAGCGCAGCGGCGCGGAGGACCCTTTATGACGATGTATATGAATGTATTGTACCTACCTATCTTTCCTACACTGCATGGTTGGCTCGACAAGGCAGGGGTTCGTCCATAACAAACATTGCAATATTAGCTCCTGTCCTGACGCACGGGAACGGGAAATAGATAGATGTGAGACTGTGGAAAGCAGTATCTTTTCTAAGTGCTCCCATTTTTGTAAAGAAAAGGAGTGGCTACCAATATTCATTATTATTTTATAAAAAAAGTAGTTAAACAGTTTTAGTGCTACTAAAACCCAGGTTATTTCTATTCAAGCGCGCTGTATTCATATTACCTTGAAAGGTACACCATAAAACTGAATTATGTGCTTTCATAATTCGTTATTAAAGATATGTTATTTTATTATCTAATACATTCCTCGTAGTTATGTGTGTCAAGAACAGAAACATGAGCCACGCCTGCGCACAGGTGCTACGCAGTGCACACGACAGAAACCACATCAAAAATGTTATAAAATCCATAAAATAACCATGATCTTTGCATTCATAATTTAATCGAAGCAAGAAACTATCAAGAAACATCGACCAAACGAGTCTATGCTAGCCAAAGGTATATAGTATTCTGGCATTTCGACTAAACGAAAAATCAATTTTATAGCCAAACAAGGAAAATTTACATTATTTTAATTAATAAGTAATGCTGAATATATAAATTAGGTAAGTGTTTAAAAACAAGTGTTAACTACCCTTACTTATTTCGTGTTTACTTCAATTAATAAAGTAAATTGTCCAGTTCAGAGTTTTACTGGCTAGATTGAGTTACATAGATCTATTTATTCTTTCGAATATTAGGAACCTTCGCATATTAGGTAAGTAAGGCACATACACAAATAATGTTGCCATGTTAATAAAGTTGCTAGTCTTTCGGTCTTTTACCGGATACATTTTGGAGAGTGTGCGTTAGAACTCCATGAGTTAGTTCCCCCTTCCCCATCCCATCATCGGACCACCAATCGTACGGAGACGCGGCACCCATACATGGTCGACATGCCACCTGTCCACACCAAGCGCTCATCATTTATCCTGAGGACCGCCAAGGAGTGGAACTCCTTGCCGGCGTCTGTGTTTCCGAACACTTACCTACAATTTGAATGTTTTCAAAAGGAGAGTGAATAGGTTTATTCTAGGCAAATGTGCTACATCGTCGACCGCATCGTCACTTACCATCAGGTGAGATTGCGGTCAAACTTTTTTCTATAATGTATAAAAAAAAATGTGAACATGGTTTTCATTACCTAATATAAGCTCTACCTATACCTACTATTATATCTATAGAGATAAGAAAGAAATATCATTTGCGATGTCTGTGATATTGAGAGCACTGCCGGGATGGGGAAAACAAACACCTTTGTTATAAAACACTTCGACTTAGCATTCTGTTTTTAGCTTGGACGAATACACGTTTTTAGACGCTGCAGTGCTGTGCTAGGCTGGGCGTGAGAAATCGAAGGTAAAGCAAAACTTCAATCTCCTCTAAAGGACCAGAGTTGTTCTTGCAGCTCGGAATGAAAGTGATTTTGACTCATTGCTTTGGACGGGCAAATAATGGAATCCGAACAAGTTAAGCCGAATATGGGCGATCAGGGGAAATAACCCATGTAGGTTTTGAAAATCGGTACAGTTATACTTTGAGGTGATCAGATGAACATACCACAAAGTCCTCAGAGTGGGAGCTGTGCTCAAAATCTATTTAACCTGGCCCTATCATAATATTTTGTACTTACCTACTTACAACTTTCTTTTTTTGTACTTCCTTTTGAACATTTACAACCCTGTGATAGATTTATTTATACTATTCGTAGACATAATAAACTATATGCAGATCGGATAAACGATTTGAAAGATTGCTCTCAGGTGACAGACCTAAGAATTTCAAACAAACATACAACGCCGATTTGCCTAAGTTAGCTAGCACTAAAACCTTCGTTCGCTTCGGTCACTCGATTAGTTAAATTATGTTTTAGTGTGTGCGTAGCCGGGATGGGTCTAGTTTTATTAAAATTGTAAACATAATAATAGACATACAGTAGTTCAATAATCACGGGATCATAATTAATACATTTTGTCTTAGTATAATTTTGAAGAGCAGTGCCGCTGCCGATGCCGAAGCAAGGAAGTAGTACTTATTTCTACTTCGTGCCATAGTAAGGTAGAGCAAAAAAACCCGCAGTTCAAGGTATTATTAAAACTTATCCGATGTGGTAGAACTACATTTTGAGGATGCAAAAATAATGAACCATATCGTAAAAAATCGTTATCCTACTAATAATTCTAAATGTGAAAGTTAAGATGTTTGTGTATTAGTCACGATTACTGGTGCGATTTGGATGAAACTTAGATATAGGTAATAGGTACCTATATAGTTTGTAACCTGGATTAACACATATAGGTTACTTTTTATCCCGGAAAATTATCAGGATCAAATGGGAGATGAACGAAGTCGTGGGCGGAAGCCAGTCAGTACATAAAGCCAATTATGGTACCTCTAAGGTCTATATGACCAAAAAGAGACATTTAAGGTCGCCCGAAGGGCCTTCGAAGCATCTGGTAGTTTTAGCCGACAGCTGTAAAATATAACAACGGTACATTCTAGTTTATCCAACTCTACGTGCAGTTCTATGAACACGTAAAGTAGAGGCTTCACTTAATTATTGCTCTGCAGCAACCAGTTTTTAATGTTTTCGTTTTCCCCGAATATTTAGGTACCTACCTAATGGTTTCAGCATTGTAGATACATAGCTAGTTATATAAACACTTACCTTATTGCAAGAACCGTGACCGTTCGATCCTTATTTCTTAAAATCGTTCCCGGGACCGCAGTAGTTAAAATTGCCGCATTCCACTGTAGACGGGCGTGAGACCGGCGCAGCTTCCCTAACTGGACCGGTCGCAGGGAGACTCCTCGGGACCACTAGGTGTAGTTTTATCACAGAAACAAGTGCTAAAACACTGGAGGGTAAGAATCAGGATGTGCAGTCATTGTTATTTCATAGAGTTCGTTAGCGAGCGATGCGTCAAGCACAGACGCGGCGCACTACGACGGACTCGGTCGGAGACGCGCACGGAACTGCCGTGCCGTGCCTGCTCTGCTTGCTTGCTGGCTGCCGGCCGAGCCGCCCGAGGCAAGTCGCGCGCGACACCAGCGCCTCTGCGCGCAAGCGCCCTTTCCTACTACCACCACCGACTACCGACCCGACCGGACTCTACTGTACTGTACAGTGTACCTACAGGCCGAAGCCCCAGAGCCTATGATAAAATAATACTCAATACAGTCCAGCGAGTCATTCTTTGAAAACTCCGATGATGGTTAGGTAAGTATCTATACTATAGGCTACCTACAGGAGTTTTGGCACCGAACAGAGCGGATAATAATGATTTCGCGGGATCACTTTGAGGGTGTGTGGTGTGACCCAGTTCTCATTCCTCACTAATATTTGAGTGAGCTGGGGGAGTGGCATCAAAACATAACAATAATGTTTTGTGTGTATAATATCCCACTAATATTAGAAATGCGAAAGTTTAGATGTTTGTATTTTGGATGTTGTGTTTCAATCACGTCGTCGCAACTACTGAACCAACTTGGATGAAACTTGGCATATTTAAAGTTCGTAACCTGGATTGACACATAGGCTACTTTTTATCAGTACCTACTTTCCATTCAAGTGGTGTTAAAAATGCCATTGAATATGCGCCAACTCGAGTTGAGTTTTATGTGACTCGAGTTGACTCAACTCAATCCACGCAATATGACTTGAATCCTTGTTGTATACAGTCTTGCCAGAAGGTGTATTTTTACCACTTTTAGGTGTATTTTATGTCCGCGAGGTTCTATTGAGGTTCTACGACTCAATAGATGTATTTAGGTAGGTATTCTTAATACTGAAAAAAAATATGAAAGGTGTATTCCTCACATGCATCCCCATTCCTCATCATGCGGACTGAGTTGAGTCAACCTGAGTTACGATTCAAGTCCATAAACAATTCAACTAAAATAAATCGACTTCGAAAAAACTCAACTGGTACATCACTATAACAGTTAACCAAAATCCCGAAAGTAAAAAAAAAGAAACTGTCAAAACGTCAAACCGTCAAAGTTGTCAAACAAAACAAAAAAGTTATTTTTCGATTTTTTCGTGTAGGTAGGTACGTACAATACAAAATACAAACAAAGATTGTCATTTTTGTACTAGGTACTATTACTACCTACTACCTATTTTTTTTCTGTGCTACAAACTACAAAGTCTCTACCTACGAAACGTGTAGAGATACCGAGGCTCTAATCATGTCTAAACAAAGTGTTATGTTTCATCCTATAATAAGTTCGATCCAAAGAATAGCTCTTTACGAAACCAAAGCAGTAAGTGCCTTCTATCTCTTTGATCTTATAAATCATATATATCAGCTACCTCCACGCTAACCGGTCTAGCTTGCTCACAGAAAAGGCACATACAGAAAGCAGATTTGTCAAATACCAGCACTCATAGAATGAAAGCCATGAACAAAATTTCTTTCTACCTATGACAAGATAACAAATAATAAGTACATAAGTTTCTTACTACTTTTTTACTCCTCAATAGTTTGTCTACTCATCTGTAGACAAATCACAGTTCCTTCTCTCATGAAGTGGTTAAGACACTGATACTAAGTATGCAGGACATTGAATTTCAAAAAAGATAATAATTAATATAGACACAAATACTGTACATCTAGGTTGGTTTTCTGCACTGATGATCTAATCTATTTTGTTGCTCGCAACAGAGGTTTTACCTAATTGGCTCCAACAATACTGAAACCAGATTCCGCGTCCTAAAAATAGACAGAACAGACCCTCGAGAGTTGATCCTGGTTGATGATAAGGTGGAGTACAACAAACAAGAAATTCACCAGCTTTTGAATATGATTGGCTTCGGAAACAGAACTGGGAGGACTGCTGGCTTTAACAAATTGGTTTCAGCTTTTGGAATTGTTGGTAAATTATATTTGTACTCAGTAATCATAATTTTAGTAGCCTACATTTATTAAAATTATATGATATTCAACCATAACCTTATAATGCTCATAGTTTCATTTCAAAAATATTTGCAAAATACGATTTCAAAACCTCACAACTATAAATTTTTCAGGTTTCATTAGATTTCTTGAAGGGTACTACATAATTCTAGTCAGAAAACGAAGGAAGATAGCTGCTATCGGTTCACATTCCATATATAAAATAGAAGATACAGCCACTATCTACATTCCAAATGAGAGCAACAAACCGCCTCATCCTGACGAGCAGAGATATCTGAAGATGTTCCTAGCTATTGATCTGTCTACTAATTTCTACTACAGCTATAGCTATGACATCACACATACACTACAAATGAATATGGCACCACCAAGAAAACTAGCTCCTGCATTATTTCCTAAACCAGTCACTGCTTCAGTACACCAATCCAACCTAAAATCAACTGAGGATTCAAAGCAGTGTACTTGCAACCAAACTGATGATGATGAGGATATATTTGAGACATGGAAGAAACAGTTACTTCAAAGACAGGAAAAAACTGGGTAATTCATCTTTTATCATCATCACACTAGAATTTTAAGTTCAAAATTCAACATTTTTATTACATTCACATTGTATTTTTTTTTTCAGTCAAACGCAGAGACTAGACTTCGGCATGAGAACAGTACCTGAATGGAGGTTTGTCTGGAACAGTCATCTGCTGTCACCAGTCCATGCTCACCTACATCCTGACTGGATCCTGTACATTGTCCATGGCTTCATTGAACAGAGCAATTTGAATATATTTGGTAGGCCAATATATTTGACACTTATTGCAAGGAGAAGTAACAGATATGCAGGCACCAGATTCCTGAAGAGAGGGGCCAATATGCATGGAGATGTAGCCAATGAGGTGGAAACAGAACAGATTGTTCATGATTCTATGGTATCCTCATTTGCTGCTGGCAAGTAAGAGCTTTCCTCACCTCATGCAGGGTGGAGATGTATGTATGACATTAAATGAAAACACGGGTACAGATGATCTTTACTAATCCTATAAAATTGACAAATAATACAAAATACTTAAATTTTTCTAGTGCATTGTTTACTCATCTTCCATTTTGTATTAATTTCTACAGATAGACTAGCATGATAAGTAAGCTGATGAAGTACCTAACCCCATTGTTCGCTATTTTATGTAGGTACACAATAAATATCGAATTGTTCAATAAAAATATCGATTGATAAATATTTACATTAAAGGTATAAAACTGAGCACTAATATTTTAGAATGTACTAATGAACATCTGCATCCCCACCCTGAAAAGATCTTGTGATAGACATAATAAAAACATATTTTAAAATCACAGGTTTAGCTCATTTGTCCAAATGAGGGGCTCAATACCAAGCTATTGGTCACAAGATGTAGTGAAAATGGTACCAAAACCAGCCATTGCCATAGATCTAAGCGATCCGTTCGCCGAAATACCTGCCAAGCACCTAAACAACCTAATGCTTCGATATGGCTCACCCATAATGTTCTTGAATCTTGTCAAAAAGCGGGAAAAGAAGAAGCATGAATCTCTATTGACAGATGTTATCAGCAACTCGATAAAGTATTTGAATCAGTTCTTACCGCCCGAACATACTGTGCAATACTACCATTTGGACATGGCTAGAATGAATAAGGGGGCTGATGCCAAAGTTTTGGACAAGTAAGAAGCTTATTATATTCATCTACTTCATAATTATAATTATTATGTCACATATTTTGCTATTTGACATATTTTGACTGGCGTTAAAGCTCAGTCGGTAATAGCTCTGCCTTCCGTGCTGTGGGTTGTGGGTACGATCCCCACTAAGAACAAACATTTGTGTGTGGCAAACATAGATGTTTGTTTTATGTCTGCGTGTTACTATGTATTATAAGTTATGTATTTACAAAAAAAGTATATAAGTATTCCATCAGCATTTAGTTCCCATATTACAAGCTTTGCTTAGTTTGGGACTAGAGGGCGTCGTGTGAAATGTCCATGAATATTTATTTATTTATTGCTAGTTAAATTGACTAGTTAAATAGTCTTCAAACATTCCTACTAGATATGAAGCATGTTGTTATTAGGTTGTCAGCCATAGCTCGCGCTGCGATTCGCAAGACAGGTATATTCCTGAGCAGCCGCGGGTACGGCGAAGTGACTGGCGTGGAAGGGCATCAAGACGGCCGTTTGCAAACCGGCCTGGTGCGAGTCAACTGCGTGGACTGCCTCGACCGGACCAACACGGCGCAGTTCGCTATCGGCAAGTGTGTGTTGGCGCATCAAGTGAGTAATCTGAAATAATATGCTAAACGTTACACATTTTACACGTGTCAACTCTGGACCAACTATACAAAAAAGTCGCATGATGGCATAAGGGTGGCCAATAATAATATCTTCAGGCACCATAAGGGCCTGAGGCGTTACCTACTGCAGCGCTTCAGGAATGTTCGCAGAAGCCAGAGTTGACACGTTTAACGCCATCCTGCGAAAAAGAATTGCGGCCTTCATAGACCGGGTGAACAACTGCCCAAATACTATTATTAGTAGTTTGGCGGACAGACTGATGCTGACTGCAACATACAGACGATGGGTGAAAATTGCCAGCTAAATCTTTCGTCAGGTTTTATTTTAGTTTTACATTTGTATCGTTGTGTTTTTGTCCAACACTATGGACCTATCGTGTCAGCAAAAAAAATAAATATCACACAGGATGATAATTCAGAGCTAGGTATGAGTCAACGTGAACAAAACGCCCATTTCACGGTATTATGTCTGTTTTTAAAACAGACATGCTGATTATGTTGGGTGTTATTATTCATTACTAGCAGTTACCCGCGACTTCATCCACGAAAAAAAAAGGAAAAGTAGCCTATGTGTTAATCCAGGTTACGAACTATAATCCATTCCATGTTTCATCCAAATCGGACCAGTAGTTACAGCGTGATTGAAACACAAATATCCAAACTTTGAATTTATAACAATAGTGGGGTAAGTAGGTAGGTATGTATTTACAACAAAAAAGGATTATAGGTAGGTATTTTATGAGCAATCTAGTTCCCATATACAAGCTTTGCTTAACTTGGGACTAGAGGGCGCTGTGTGAAATGTCCATGAATATTTATTTATTTAAATGTTTCGCAGCTGTATGCACTCGGGCTCATTGTAAAACCTAACATAGAATTTGATTCAGACTGCGCCAGGCTTTTGGAAGGTTTATATGAGGATCATGGTGACACATTAGCGCTACAATACGGTGGTTCACAGCTTGTTCACAGGTACGTAACCTGATTAATATCTTATGAACACTACATACACACAGATACACACAGAGATTACAGAGTAGTCTGCTTCTCTCGAAAGTAAAGGTGCCGTTTGACATTTATCTACGCTTGTGTATTTAAGTGTATCGCGGACCTATCGCATGGTAGGTAGGTATGTAATTAGGGGCTGATTTGGACCTATGCCAGATCTTCAAATAAACCGGAACGTAGATCCCGACGAGACAGATTTTTTATATTGTCTGAAATTCTGGCAGTCCAGAGGTTAAACTGGCGATATTTTTGTTACAGGATAAAAACGTACCGTAAAACAGCGCCGTGGTCGTCGCACGGGAACGATATAATGCAAACCCTCAGTCGGTACTACTCCAATACCTTTTCCGACGCAGAAAAGCAGAACACCATGAATCTCTTCCTGGGACTGTTTATCCCGGACGCGCACAAACCGGCCATTTGGGACTACCCGACTGATTACCACTTGCATCATCCCGAGGCTTCCATCTTCATACCGCATAAAAGGTAGCCAATTTACCTATTTTTTTTTATTTTTATTTATTTATTATAAGGCATCGCCAACAGCACACATAATACACTTTCGAAAATAACTTATAAACCATAATTATATTATAGAATGTGTGCCAATTACAGGCATGCACAGCATTCGCAACAATATTACAGACAACAGTAAAGCAGAAAAGAAACAAAAAGAAAACTAGGAACAAACACTAATCACTTACTAAAAAGAAAAATTAACAACAAACAAACAAATAAAAATATTAAGGTCCTCTACCTAACTTAACTTAAAGAAACTTACCTAGTCATCAGACTGGGGAGTCTGGTAAATATTTACAAAATGTTTAAACAATTTATTTTTAAAGAGCGACAGTGAGTCGCCAAACGGATCCAAATCAGGTATTTTTTGTGATATCAAACTGTACTGTATTATTCGGTTTCGTAAGCTTATACCGTAAGAAACTTACAAAACAACATTACTTTCTGCCAAAGAGAAGACGATCATACACCTACCGAAGGAAACGTACACATACTACGTGGTCCTCAAAATACCATGCTTGGGCACCGCCTAGGGATGGAGCTTAGCTTTTTGTCACGTAGACGATATTCTCTAGTCTAGGGAAATCTCGCTCTTTTTCGAGCTATATTTAAATATGGCAGTCTCACTATGAATTTTCGCAAATAAATACGTCATTGTGAAAATTTGTGAAATGTTCGTGAATATTTTCAAATCCAGATCACTTACAAAATGGTGGGACGACGCGGTTCTCCGCTACTTACCGGTCCCGTGCAATGAGATGCGCAAACTGTGCTGCGAGATAATCGGCATGCAGGGCGCCGGGGCCGCAGAAATGGTGGACCCCTACCACGATTACAACCGCCCCTTCGAGTACACCTCCTTCCAGGATTGCTTCGAGTTTCAGGTGAGCTGCACCAGTCTTGTTAAATAAAATGTACTTACATTACATGCTAATCAACACCATCAGCCTGAAGAAGTTCTCTGCTAGATGTTAACCTCTTGACTCTTTGAGACCCTTGGAGGGTGGTGTTGGCTGTATCTATAAATCTATCAGTTTTTCCTACCCGCAACTCCAAATGCCTTTTTTGGGGGCGCGGCCAGTGTTGATTTCATATTCGCGTAAATATGAAAAGTATTGGTGTAAAAGGCCACAATTCTTTTTAATAGATGTGCCACAGCCGTCGGGACATAGCGCCTGCATTGACAGAAAATTACAGTCCGTTTGTAGTGCGAGGCGCAGCGGCCGGCCGCGGTCCGGGCAAGGGGCCCGCTTCTAACAATCCCGTGATAAGCGGACGCTCCAGCACCGCTTCGAACAACTCCAGCGAGTAACATCCAGTTTATTTTTAACAATTTAGATAAGAGTCCGACCACGTCAAGTTTGCAGCGCTTGGCAGAACTTGAAAACCTATAGTTGGAAACACCATAAAGGTACTGACACACGTGCTCAAAAAAAACATGCTAATAAGCTTGCTTAAAATTAGCATGGTCTGCAACTGTTCATATTTGTCAGCAATAAGCATGCTTGTTTTATCTGCCAGTGTCAAATAATATACGAATTGATCATAAGCAAACCTGTTCAGACGTGGTCGGAGCACGCGCCTTCCACCCGCGCCTCAGGTAGCATACTCGAAAATCAAACGTCTGTTGATTTTCGAGCACGCTCTAAATAAGCGTGCTCATTACTAGCAATGTTGGTACACACGTGCTACTAATGAGCAATTGCTCAATAAAAGCATGCTTTCGTGCTAGTATTGAGCACGTGTGCCAGTACCCTGCCTATGTCTACGAAAGTTACTATGATAATAAAGAATACGAATATACTACAGTAGAATGCGTTTTATAATAACATCGAAGGGAAATGACAAATCTTTCTGAGGTTTCCTAAAATGTCCGTCTGGTCCGAGCATGAGTAAATTTTGAAATAAAAGCTTAGTTTGTTTTTCGGGGATCCCTACTTGTTTAACCGTGTGCAACTATGAGAATTGGTTTCAGTTCAAGCAGCTCGTCATCGAGCGATGACGAGCTCACTAGCTCGACCCCGAGCGCGCGTCTCATCCCCTCGTCGCCGCTCGCTCACCTCGCCAAAATACTCGACGCGCAATATTCTGAAGAAACGCCATTATTCAAGGCAGTCAAACGCTCCAACCGAGTGCTACTCAACGATCCAAGCAAGCGAGATATGATCATGTAAGAACATTGCCATTCTTGCCAAGGGTGGATCCATGAGGGTAGAACCCTGTCACTGTCACTCACCCTGTCACCTGTCACCCTGTCACTCGCCAGCGACGCCAAAGCGATCTCAAGCTATAGGGCAAAAGCATCTATACCTGTACTATTATTTTCTCGCACACCGCTGATCTGCCTCGCCAATATCTGTTGGTTTTAGTAGAAGCTTACCTCCCTTCCTATATAAGTATGTTAAGGTTGACATGTCTTATTACTCACCTCGACTTTGCTTCAAATATAGGCCGATGTAATGATTACGTATGCGTATGGTAAACAAGACGTTCTTAATTTTAGGTGTTTAATTAACCGACTTCAAAAAAGGAGGAGGTTCTCAATTCGGTTGTTTTTTTTCTCTTATCAGGTACCGACGCTACGTAAACTTCGAGCGCAGATCGAATCCTCGCTACAACCCAGACATTCACATCGTGATGACAGTGAGCAGCGCTCTTACAATTGACAGTTCTGTTGACGTCATCCCGCCTACCGTATCCCGCGCCTCCAGAGAGATATACCACGATTATGTGCAACGCAACACGGGCCGCGTACTCGTACCCAGCTCTTCTCTATCTATGTACAACAAATATGTTAGTTGTAGATTGTAGATCATTTTGGTTACCAAGTACTATTATTTAGCTTTTCATTAAACCCATCGATTCGATCCATTCAAAAAATTAAGGACTGTTAACAGAATCCAACCAAGCCAAGTTTGCAGCGCTTAGAATATAGCATAATTTGAGATTTAACCAATATAACATATTCACATTTATAATATTAGTAGGATAAGTTAGTAGTTAGTGTAGTTTGAAACACCGTTTGTACCACGAGAACGATGAGGTTATTTAAAATACTTATTATTGGAACTGATTTAATGGTATTTTGTATTTGCAAAGGTAAATTCAAACAAATATTTGATGCCAAAGAAGAAACGCTTTTTAAAAGTAACTAGCGGCAAGTCTACAAACCTATGGGTACTCAATACACATCCCACTATTATTAAAAACTAGCTGACCCGGTGAATTTCGTACCGCCATATTATGAGATTTAAAATTAAATTCTGTTCGATTCCAATTTTCTTTTATACAAACCTTGTCGACAATAACGAACAAGAAAAAAAATGTTCGGAAGCTACGCGCGTAGGTAGATACTACATTTCGGCGCTTCAACGTGTTATGTTTCAATCACGTCGAAAGTGTCGAAACTACTACTGTACTGTACCTACGTTACAGTAGTGGTACGAGGACAAAAATCTAAGCTAGGTTGGCAACCCTGCTGGCTTCCAAATTAAATCCGTTCGTTCATATCTTTCTATTGTCTTTGATTAGTTTTTTTGCCCTGCAGTGTTGCCAGATCTCCTGATTTTTCGGGGGATCTACTGATTTTCCCAGAATTCTACTGATTTTGACTGAAAATCTACTGATTTTTTTCAAATCCTAGACTTTCAAACATGATAGTAATCAAAATCTGCGTGAAATGAAACACAAAATTAACGTTGGCACTATAAAATTGTCATCTTAAACTGGGCGGATAGCGAAATAAACCGGTTTGACCTGACAGACACCCCGATAAAGTGATTATGTGACTAAAGTAAATATCACCTAATATGATTCATGGAGAAAGCTACGACTTTAATATACCTAAGCGCTGAAATGTTAGGCAAGCATAACAGTAAAATGTATCTCAAGGACAATATATAACTACTAAAATGTAATGTTATTTTAATGCCTGACATTGTTTTATTTACTGAAATTGCATCTACTGATTTTTATAAAAATTTTCCCATACATCTGATTTTTTCTAGTCGCATCCTCAGATTTTATAAAAAATTATCTGGCAACACTGGTGCCCTGTTGTGTGTGTGTGTGTGTGTGTGCTTGGGGCTGGAGCCCTGCCCCTGGTTCTGGTTGTGGTGAAGCTAAACTAAATCTAATTATATTCTACTTTCGCAAAAGCCATGTATAAGTACATATCGAGTTAAGTTTTTCTTCTCGTGCAAGACAACTAAACTACCTACCTAGGTAGTGTGTTGGTCTTCGTCACATCGCAAACTGGAAAATATTTTGTGAAAGAATTGTGTCCAAGCCAAAATTGATTGAACGGGGGGCGGGCGGGTTATGCATTGAGTTAGGTACCTACCTACATGTAATTAAAAACCTTGACTCTAGACAAAAACAAAACCTTGTAAACAAAAACCATGGCTATGTCCAAAGGATTCAAAATCCTGGAAAAATCATCGCCACCTAGTCCATACAGTGTGATTTTACAACACCGAAACAAAGATACTTCGCTGCTATTTGAATCTCAAGCCGTAGTTTCGCTATCCTCTCAAGAAACAGACACACTAAGGAAACAATATCACAAAATCGCTGACGCGTACGGCTGCCTGGGCGTGCTGCAGCTGAACTCTGGAGAGAACTGCTTGCTGTACCTCGTCCTCGTGACGGGCTGCTGCTCCATCGGGAAAGTTGGAGATGTCGAAGTCTTTAAGATAACACAGACACAATTCCTACCTTTGTTTCATCAATCTCAAGGAGAGGACAAGGTATCAGAGTTAAGAAAATTGCTTAATTCTGGTACATTCTACTTTTCATGGAGCTCAAGCAAAACTGCTGATAATCTTTTTGATCTCACTTTATGCTCTCAAAGAAAAAGCAAGGGTGCAAACTCTGATAATAGATTCTTCTGGAATAGAACTCTGTTCATACACTTAATTAGATTTGGAATTGATTGTAATGAGTGGCTGACAAGAGCCATGTGTGGATCGGTTGAAATCCGCACCATATATGTTGGGCACCGTCAAGCTCGTGCAGTTTTGGTGTCTCGTCTAAGCTGTGAACGTGCAGGAACCAGATTCAATGTGCGTGGCTGCAATGATGATGGTAATGTCGCAAACTTTGTTGAGACTGAGCAAGCAATTTACATTGACGACTCTGTAACCTCATACCTACAGACAAGAGGATCGGTACCCTTGTTTTGGGAGCAACCAGGAGTCCAAGTTGGTTCACACAAGGTAAAGATGTCCAGAGGATATGATGCTTCTACCAGTGCATGTGATAGACATTTTTCACAACTGAAACGCAACTATGGTTCCTTGGTGGTGGTTAACCTACTGGGTTCAAGCTTAATTGGTGGCAGTGAAGGTGAAGCAACCCTGAGCAATGTGTTTCAGAAGCATTTGAATGAATCTGCTCATAATGATGTGGTTCAAATAATATTTGACTATCATCAGGAAGTTCGAGGAGCATCAGCCGAAGTAGCTCTGGCAAAATTCAAAAAGATTGTTGAACAGCACTATGATAATATTAGTATTTTCAGTGCCAAGGGTTCAGACATCTACAACATACAGAAAGGTATTATACGCACCAACTGCCTCGACTGCTTGGATAGGACAAATTCTATACAAACCTTCATTGGGTTAGATATGCTGGCTATTCAACTAATGTTATTGCAATGTATTGATAAAAAGCAAAATGTTAACAGATTTGAAGAAGTTTTTAAACAAATGTGGGTAAACAATGGTAATGAAGTATCAAAAATTTACGCAGGCACTGGAGCAATTCAAGGAGGTTCTAAGTTAATTGATGGAGCGAGGTCAGCTGCACGCACTATTCAAAATAACTTACTGGATAATTCAAAACAAGAAGCTATTGACATACTTTTGCTGGGCTCAACATTAAACTCTGAACTAGCAGATCGAACGAGAATATTGTTGCCATCTAACATATTGCATACTTCAACTCCCGTGTTGAGGGAGATGTGTCGCCGATCTAATGAGTTTACTCAACCATCTAGCATTGGTATTACGATTGGCACTTACAATGTAAATGGAGGAAAACATTTCAGAAGTCTTGCTTACAAAGATGTGTCTCTTGCTGATTGGCTCCTGGACAGTCCCAACTCTTCTTTAATAAACACTGTCAACCTTAAAGATCATCCTTCAGATATATTTGCTATTGGATTTGAAGAAATTGTAGATTTAAATGCCAGTAACATAATGGCAGCCAGTTCCGATAATGCCAAAGCATGGAGTGATGAGCTAGAAAAGGTTTTATGCAGAGATGCGCCGTATACGTTACTTTCAAGCTATCAGTTGGTTGGTGTGTGTCTTTTTATATTTGTAAGAAAGGATCTCATTCCTCACATCAGAGATGTTGCTCTGGATTCGGTCAAAACAGGACTTGGCGGCGCTACCGGAAATAAAGGTGCAGTAGGCATCCGGATGGTCATATATGGCACGTCTTTGTGCTTCGTGTGTGCACACTTTGCTGCTGGACAGTCTCAAGTCACAGAACGCAATGCCGATTACACTGAGATAACAAGGAAAATTGCGTTTCCAATGGGACGATCACTTTACTCGCACGATTATGTATTTTGGTGTGGTGATTTCAATTACCGGGTAGATCTAGACAAGGATGAAATACGACTGTTAGTGTCGCAGAACAATTTACATCGAGTTTTGGAACAAGATCAGCTCCTTCATCAAAAAAATCAAGGCTTAGTATTCAAGAATTGTTTGGAAGGAGATATAACTTTTCCTCCCACTTATAAGTATGACTTATTTAGCGATGATTACGATACAAGTGAAAAATGCAGGGCTCCTGCTTGGACTGACCGCATACTTTGGAGGAGCAGAAAATACACCATTGATCCAGAACACTCATCAGAATTAGCCAAAGGTAAGCTACTTCATTACGGCCGCGCCGAACTAAAACAAAGTGACCATAGACCGGTGATAGCTATTCTCGAAATAGAAGTATTGCAAGTCAGCTACACTAAATGCATGGAAGTATTTTATGAAGTTGTTAAAGATCTTGGCCCTCCAGATGCTAGCATAATCGTGCAGCCCTGCGATGATACTAGTAGCGATGAATCCGTTTTTGACGACAACATCATGGCAGCGGTACTGCAGGAATTGGCTACAATCGGCGAAGTAACTCTTGTGAGATTTATCGATGATCAATCACTAAGCATCACATTTAGAGAAGGGCAACACGCTTTAGCAGCAGCGCAGAAAGGTGAAATATGCGTTTGCTCGATTCCACTCAGCATAACACTCAAGTCCCCTGATTGGATCGAAATAGTTCGTTCGGAAATAAATTTATGTACAAATAATACGATTCCGTTGTTCGGAGAGGTCCAACAGGAGCGGCCTTTGCGTTCAGCGCCCCCGACACCGCGTCGACAGCAGCCCAGCCGGCCACCGGCGCCGTCCCCGACACCGCTGGTGCCGTCGCGCGCACCGGCCGCCAGCCCGGCCCGCCCGCCGCCACCGCGGCCCGCGCCTCTCGTTCCTGACTCCGGTAAGAATACGTCTCCACCGGCAATCGCATCTCCTTCTACAATGTCGTCTCCTGCGATGACACCTACTACGGTGGCGAGTCCTGCTTCGGCGACTCCAGCTACGTCATCATCCACTGGGCCTACATCTCCGCCGGTGGACAGTGCACCGCCGCCGTCGTTCGCGCCACCACCGCCGCCGCCCGCGGCAGCGCCATCCGGCCCGCCACCACCTGTGCCTGCAAGGCAGGGGGCTCCGCCACCACTTCCCGCGCGTCCGAAACCGACATAAACAATATTTTCTTTCTGGGCTGTTACCGTTTCTCTATTTGAAAAGAACTGCTTAGCATTCTGCAAAAAGGAATATGTATGTACCTAACTACCTAGTAGGAGTATAACCTAGGTGTGTATTGTACTGTACTGACGCTAAATAGTAATCTTGACCAAAAATAATCACTAAATAGATGCTCTTGCAACAATTAGATCAAACACTATTAGTTTTAGAGGTGTGTCATTGACGTTTTTTAAATTAATTTAACGTAACTGTTTTTCGTCAATGGTCAACAGGTTAAAAAAGCCGTTAAATCGTCAACGGGTTTCAATAATCGGATTATCAAATTGAACGTAGATTCTAACTAGCATGTAATAAGTGCTGTTTTTGCGAGGCATTCAATCTTCAATATAATAGCGCGGAAGTGCGAGTAAGAAAGGGATAGGTGCAAAAGGATCGGAACTACTACATTAATTGCAAGTAGCGTGCGAAGACGTTGACGGAATTTATTAGCTTATTATTTTCAACGATTTTTCGTTGCATTGCGAGTTACGTTGACGTTGACGGAATATATTAGGTTTATATTTTCAACAGGTTATTTCGTTGAAGAGAAGCAGTTAATTCGTTGACGAGCATATAGCCGTTTATAAAAACGGTTTATTGATTTAACGAACACCTCTAATTAGTTTAAGAAAAAAAGAAAAAAATCGATCAAATAGTGTTTGTTAACACTACAACCACCGTATTTATATAGGTACTTACCTAAATGTAAAAATATCTGTTAGACTTGTTAGTAGTTAGTTATGAAGAAAGTAAGTAGGTACAGTCAACTCGATAGCCAATAAAGGTGTGTAGAATCAAAACATAAAAAGGCAAAATCTAATAGCAATAGGCGTGATTAAGTTACAGTTCAGGGTTATAGAACCTCGTATGAGACTACGTAATCCAATTTAAAGCACACCTACCCTGCATACCTGCTTAAACTAAGACCTAACACATGTTGCTTATCATTTTTAATTGCAGTTGAGTGTACCTACCTATCTGATACATTGTCTAAATTATAAATTGTGTTGTAATCTGCTGTTTAATGTTTGATAACAATTTATAAAATAGGTTAGAGTTTGCTGTCGCAACATTGTTCTGTTTACTGGTGCTTTTAGGAAAACTAAATTATTCCTTTTTGTGTAGTAGATGTGTTATCTAGCTATGGTTCCAAAAGGCTCCTCCTAGGGTGATTGTATAGGTACTTAGTAGGTGGTTTATTTGACCGAAAACATGTTTCAAAATCCAGCTTTTTTTATTAGTAGGTAGGTAGGTAGGCAGGCCTACTTTTTTGAAAATTCCGTGTTCTAGATTGCAACAAAATATTTCCCATAGGTTTTAAATTCAAAAGGTTCATTATTTCGTGTTTGTATTCCAAAATATCATTTAAGGCTCCTCTACACGTCAACAATTACAGACGTGTCCTCGGATTATGGCAGATGCATCCGCAGATGAATTTCCACGAGCTGTCCACACGTCTGTAGGTTAAGCGTTTATTACATTATACAATCTCAAGCACGCTAACTAGCATCAAGCGTAGTGTAATAAGGGAAAGACAGGTAGACTTGCGACCTTTAAATACCTACCACAGACGCGCAAATAACCCCCTCTACACGTCTGCAGATGCATCTGTTGACGTGTGGAGGAAGCTTATGGGTAAATAGTCACCTTTGCAAAATTACCCATTAGTATTTCTGCTCGGAGCCACATTTCTAGCGTGTTTCAAATTGTTTTATGATACCTACAAAAAGTAATATTTTTTTTCTAGTAATTTTATGGCAAAACATAAGTACCTACCTACTTCGACTTTTTCATTTGACCGAAGCTTTGAATGACCCCATTAAAAACTTCAATCGAAAGAAAAAGTCGTACTACTGATAATCTGGCATAGTGTTTTTGTCAAATGATACTTAACTTATGGCAACAAAAACATCTGAAAGATGCATTTGCTATCAAACGTTTTCAGGATTAAAGTATAAAAGGGGTTCGAACATTTTTGTATGGAAGCCGCTATTTTGAAAAAAATTCAAATTTTCGTGCATGGTGGTAGTAGTAGGATGATGGTGGGTAGAGGATACTAATACAAGCAAAAAATGTTAAATAGGTACTATATTATCATAAAGTGTAAAATATAATAGTAAAATTATTTCCGGTTTTTTTAAGCCTAAATCAAAAGTCTAGATTATTATAAGGACAACAGTAACTGTGAACTATACCTCATATAGAGGTAGGTATAGTTGATCGAAGCTTGCGATATGTAAATTAGGTACCCTAGTGGGTAGGTACTTCCGAATTTATTGCTTTGAATTAAAATATATTATGGCTGTGTTAAGAAGCATTTTATAAATTTAGATCTTCATTTTGATTTGTATGAGTTAGGTATACCTGAATTTACTCTTGATCTTGTTTTGTTATTATGTATTGTTACTTACATTTAAAATATTTAATTAATGTTATGTTGTAGGTACAGAGTACTTACATAGATGTTCCTTGTACATTTTTATTTTTTTATCTGTTTTAAGGAATGAGCCACTTATTTATTTGGTACCTTCCTACCTAAAGTATAATCATGGGTACACTATGTATAATAAAAAATATATTTACCTGCCTAGTAAAATTATAGTGTTTTAATTCATGAGGTGCCATTATTGTTGTATAGGATAACTTCCATCCATGTCTTCTTCTTTTCATAGCTGTTTCATGCTGCAGACAGTTCAACTGAGATAACGTATGCAGTTTTCTTCAGAATAGAATAGAAACATTTATTAAAAAAGATGTGCACAAGTAACAATTATAAAATTAATTTAACAGTGTTAGTGTGACATCAGTCTCTTCCTTTTCCCAATAGACACAAATATTTCTCTGACATAAGGCTGTTTTAAGTTATTTGATAAAAGCATGCTAGAACTCTTCTACAATCAATTCAATAAAAAGTCTACAATACATTTGCACTTTTCTTTATTTCTAATCACAGTGCCAAATAACAAGCAACTAATACATAATTTAATGATTGATTTATCAATTTACTACTTTTTGGGGACAGCATGGCTGAAGATTGTGTGGCCCACCCCGATTACTCCAACAATGCACAATGCCATAGTCAGGCGATACAGGATCCCATCCATGGGACCTCCTTTGAGAAATATTGGCACATCATCTTCTTTCTGAAATAAAATATTTGAATTAATTTTTTCCTAGTCTCTTAAAAATCCGATGCACACTTGAAAAGCATAAGTAGTACCCACCCCGGTATACCTTTACCTACTTAATACTTACTCAAAGTTCCAAACTCAATTTTGCAATACGATTGTACTTAAATTTAATGACAGACTCAATGTTCAAACTTGAGCAAGAGGGTGGGTAGGTAGGTAAGGTACCAACTTGACACTGGACCACCAGTGTCATAGTAAAATACCTAAATAATAAGTGTAAATAGATAGATCACCTGGAATAATTGTTGTCGTTGACGAATTTTTTCGGAGACTCCAGGGTAAGGAATGTTGGTGCCTGGAACAAGGTTCCTTTTGCCTGGTGCTGGGCACGCCTCCGCAACAGTAGAAAGCGAAGCTGTGTACTGGATCGCTGGTTGCTCCACCCGTTGCAAAGTAATGGGTACCTGTTTGAGATAAAAATTTCAGCCACTGCTAATGCAATAAGGTTTAGGTTACAAAGAGAAACAAATCTTACAATAGGATAAAGTGGACTCTGTAAGTTGGTGGCAGCGACGAGCCTACCGGTGACTTTGCTCAGCTGATGATACATATTGCAGGCGTCTACAAGTTACTCCAGACAAAAATTATTGAAAAGGTCTGAAAATTCGATTTACGTGATTACGAAACAAGTACAGTGATGCCATCTATTAGTTTGTGGTACAGTGGTACAGTACAGTGTTGCCAACTACCAATTAGTCTGTGCCAACTAAACTACTAATTTTAGTTTAGATAAATAAACAAACAAAACATCAAAGAAGCTAGATTGCTTGTTTTACCCAAAAAAATTGATAACTCTTAATTGATCACCACAGAAATATTAAATTATTAAATATTATTAAAAATAGGTAGCACAATGGGCGGCCTTATCGCTGGAGTTGAAAAAAGGTACAAAATAGAACTGGTATGGTTTTTTTCTTTTTTTATGGCAATCGTCCGTAAACAACTGATATGGTAGTAATGTGGTTAATCTAACTGATAGTGATGTGCCGTGATAAAATGTTTTTTTTTAAATTCAAGTCATTTGAGTTGACTCGAATCGAGAACTCGCATGAATATAAAGTTATACAAGTTAAAAACTAGCACCAATTTCTCTAACCACTTATGTTGCACATTGACCTAGTTTAGTTAACGCAATTTGCGGCTCAAGTCAAGAAAGAGACAGTTGTAACTCAATTTAATAGTTTTGATTCAACCGGTTTATGTTACTTCGATGTCTATGGGCAGCACCCCCACCGTTTGACAGAGGACAGTTCTTTTTTTTTTTTTCTTTCCGTTCTGTTCCGTACGTAGCTAGCACGTTCCTTCCTGGGAAAAGGTTAGGTTAGTTTCTAAAAAACTGTTCAGTAAACGTGAGTTTCGTGTAATTACCAGCTATTTTATACGTTAATTTACTAAAAGCTATCTTTTGTCACACATGAAACATCCTTTCTTGTGCACACGTACATTTTCTAAATTCAAAACTGAGTTCCTTCCCGTGGAGTTATTGTATGACATGTAGTGTCATCATTTTGTTTTCTTCCCCTTGCCTGAGCCATGTAGTGAAACACACCGTTTTTTTGTTTGTCAATAAAATAACAAAAATACATTTGATTTCAGAAACAAAATGCAGATCTTCGTCAAAACCCTTACTGGGAAGACCATCACCCTTGAGGTGGAGGCTTCAGATACCATTGAAAACGTAAAAGCCAAGATCCAAGATAAGGAAGGTATTCCACCAGACCAACAGCGTCTGATCTTCGCCGGTAAACAGTTGGAAGATGGCCGTACCCTATCCGATTACAACATCCAAAAGGAATCTACTCTACACTTGGTGCTCAGGCTTAGAGGAGGTTAGCTCAAGTTTTCATTTCTATCCAAACAACTTCTCGCACTGGAACAAGCGTGCACAATACACCCGTATGCAGGACATAGTGCAGATCTTATTCCCGTACCATGAAGGGTTCATAGAGTCATCCATAGCACATCTTCTACGTTTCGTAAAAACAAGTTTATTTATGAACGATCTTTTTCAGGAACCATTGAGCCTTCCCTCCGTATCTTGGCCATGAAGTACAACTGCGATAAAATGATCTGCCGTAAGTGCTATGCGCGCCTACACCCTCGTGCTACCAACTGCCGCAAGACCAAGTGTGGACACACTAACAACCTGCGCCCTAAGAAGAAGCTGAAGGATTAGTTTCATTTCATGTAAATTCTAAAAACCCCAAATTAAATGTGAAAACATTTTACTAATTGATTTTCAATTAAAAACCTTTTTTCTTTATACAACTAAATGATGGAACAAGCGAATGGCCCACCCGATGTTAAGTGGTTCTGCCTATAGTAATGTACTGCCTCCCCCCTAACCTTTTTTTACGTTCGCCAAAAACTTTGAGAATAGTTTACCCAAACCACTAACGAAAAGAAATATCCAACTTTTTGCAAATTTGACCGATGTCAACGAAGAATCGGTTTAGAAACGATGTCAGTAAAAGACAATTATAACTGAGTGTATTTAGGTTATGTTAGGTACCTACTTTAGATGTCTATAAGGTCTAGTTAGTACAGGGGGAGAGCGGCGCCGCGTCCTACTCCCGCCCAATACCTACGGTTATTATTTGATGCCGTATTCAAAGTATGATACCTATTTAGTATAGTATAGTACCTATAGATAGTTTGCCTTCGTAGTTACCTCAATATTGTCTAACACCTAATTCGTTTTGCTATATAGTGAAGCAATTATTAAAATGATAATCAGATAATAGGTGCATAGCTAGTATAGCTACCTACTGTAAATAAAATCACTAAAATATGTTTCATAGAAATATATTTTTAATGTTTAATTCTAATATTGGACGGAATCTTAACTTTATGTATGTAGATACTTTATAATATAACTAGGTATATTTACAATAAAAACGCAATAACAAAATCATACAATAGCACATTTTTCATTATACCATTCCGAGCTGAATCACTTTGATTTTGGGTTGTTTTTGCGAAGCAGACTCTGAAAAATCAAGATATTATACGATAACATAGTTACTGCGGTAATCAATACATTTCACCTTGATTGACCTGATCTAATCATGCTACAAGCTTCTCGTGCAACACTATTCAATTTTTTCAATTGCACACACCAGTTTATTGTGTGCAGTACAGGAGTAGGTACAGCTGGTGGCTATCCGCCCGAATACTGATAAATATTCGATTTTTACTCCCGAATTCATAAACAGAGGTATAACAGACTTAAACATACCTTATAATAATTATAAATTATTTATAAGTTTGAAAAACTAATCATCAGATCATGATGATGATGGCAGTTCATTGGGAATGTTCTAGTGACCGTAAACATGACTGAAAAGTCGCAGAAAAGTAAAATACGCAATTTCTTGCACGTGGATGGCATATTTTTTCAGTTATTTTTATTTATAAGCCAAATTACTGAACCGATTGTGATGAAAATTGAATGAGACCAACCTGGAACGAAATACATCCTTTCAGATAATTTTTTTTTAAATCGGTTCATAAATGATGACGGAGTTCCGAGGTAACAAATTAAAAAATAAAAACACAACCGAATTGAGAACCTCCTTTTTTGAAGTCGGTTAAAAATGAACACTACACTATTTTGTCATTACTCATTGGTAAGATGCCAATAGTTTAATTTAAGTATTGGCTAAAAAGTAGTTTCAGTACCTATTTGGGCTTCACATTATAGTTGTACTATCTCCTACTGTAGGATCCTTATGTCAATAATGGTTAACCGAGCATTAGTGACAAGAGCCTAAGCGGTGCATACATGCGATCATGCGTCACACTTGAACAAGTCGTGTAGTATCAGCGCGGACAGTGTGCGGCGAGCTCGTAACGTAAAGTAACACGGATTGAATACACATTCAATCCGTGTCCAGCCGTCTAATTGTAAACGGACTTCAATCCAACCATTGATTAACAGTCGACCAATCAGTGCAGTTTTACAATAAATATAGCATTCCAAACTGTGGACCTGCCTCTGTCAGAGCGGTTTATTATTTAGTTAATATCGTGCAATATGTGCGATCGAGGTGCGAAGTTGCGAACATGCAGTAATGTGTCACACTTCGACATAGTCGAGTATAGTACCGGAGGGCGGGGGGTGCGGGGCGAAGGCGGCGAGGTAGTTGTGCGGCGCGCATAGCGGCAAGCTGTCCGCCAGCTCGCGCGCCGGCTCCGGAACTGCGCTGCGTGACTCTTGCTGGAAATACAACATTCTGTCACCACGATAATCATGATAATCATGCGTAGCAAGAACTGTCGTTTGCAAGCGTTGATTCGTCGCAGTGCAATGTTACTCAGGGCGGCTTGCACCAGAATCACTAAACGTGTTTAACAGCTAAATAGATTTAAATCTGACGTATTTATATGACTTGACAACTCGCTAAATACTATTTAATAGTTAAACGCGTTTAGCGATTCTGGTGCAAGCCGCCCTCAGATTGTAAGACAAGGTGATGACTAAGTGCACCAAACGCGGTAAGATTTGATTAGGTAATGATCTAATGCTACATACAATCTCGCCTTCTAATTCTAAGGTCGTGGGTTCGTATTCGGTCGTGCATCTATGGATTTTTCTATTTGACTGTTTGTGTAACTACAATCACGAGAGACAACAAGCCTTTCAAAGTCTAACCAAGTATTATTATTGAAAACATCAGGTTCAATTGAAGCAAACTTACCGATACAACGGCAACCTTGACAGTATCCGAGAACTTGACTTTATTCTTCTCCATGCGATTCGCCTGCCTGTCCGAGTTGCTTTCAATTCTATACCTATCCTGTACAGGCGGATGATTCTGGTATCGATACAACGTATTGGACGATTCTTCTCTCAACTCAGTTTGAAAAACGTGCTTATATGGCGATGCCTCGTGAGCTCTCGGGATTATGTCTACAACGGTTTTGTTCGGCTCGCTAATTTGTACGCTTTTAGTTTGCACTTTGTAAGGCAATCCGTTTTCATGCCACTTTGCACTCTGCGTGCTTAGAATAGGCTTCAAATTGTCGTGGCCCATGGTGTGGGTGTTTCTCACTTCTGTGTTCCATATCGTGTTATCTCTTTCTAGGTATTGGTGCAGATTCGGCCTGATGCTACTGGTCGATAGCGGTTCAGGATGAGATATTGGAACAGGCAGTAATGTTGGTAACAAACTGACTCGTGGTAGGGGAGGAGGTATTGTTTTGGTGATTTCTGATGAAGCGCTTGTGCCGTCGTAGTGGGAGCTTGAACTCGAAGTGCAGTCAGAACACGAGGCAGAGCTATCAGAGTCTGGAAAGTACAAAACGGGAATTCATATTTAACTCCTAAGTAAATGTGTTGCAAAAGTTACCCAGTGCCTTGTTTAGCCTTTTCTAGTGACATACCTTGGTCCTGCTCCATATCTAATCTGGCTTGTGTGCTGGTACCTTCTGCAGCGATATCCATTACCTGGCTTACATTAGTTAGGAGGAGACCGTGTTTGTGTAAGTGTCTCGATGGCGGTTAGTTCAGCGAGTGCGTCAAGCCCACGAGCCGTCACCAACGTGGCTCACCATTCATTGATATACCATGCTTTCTCTAGTAATACAAATTGCACCTTCCTCAGTGATATTGATATGTGCCCTTTCCAGTGATACTCCTTGTTCAAGGCATATCAGGTAATTAAAGTACGCACAACGGATATTTTATCCCTCTGAAGTTGGTGCAAAAAACGATTGCGTATGTACTGTTGTGCGGAAAAATTAGCTTACCTCCAATTTGACCCAAACATCGGTTCTGCATCGGTCCTTCCGAAGTATCTGCACTTCGGAGGGATCCAAAGATCCGTTGTAACTACTAATACTCCTGTTTAGCTATATCATTTATTTATAGACATCGTACACACCGTGGTTGTGCGCGTGCGCCGCGGCCGCGGAGCGCGCACCGATGGCTGCTTCTTCAGCGAGTGCGTGGAGGGCGCGCGCGGCGGCGGCCCAGCGCGCGTCCGCGAACAGATCCCAATCCGCCAGGTCCACGGCCAGACTCAGAGCTTTCTCTATGCGCCCGCGCCTGCGCTCACAACAAAACTATTATTGCTTATGGCCGTCTCCGCTATAGCTCTAGGTACAGCTAGTTTTCTGTACCCGCGGTTGTATCCAAAGACAAACTATTACTGCCTTCTACTCCTACAAACGCCTTAGCCATATCACTAGATAGGCGTCACAGCTCAGTCGGTAATATATCTACAGTTAAATTTATATCTTTCTCAATCCACCCCCGTGGCTAGGCTTGCTTTCAATCTTCACCGATTATTTAAGTTAAGCGACGTTCTGCGCGGTTACTATTTGGATGGATGACCACTAGTGGCATTTACATCTGAGCCGTTCCGTACTTCGGAAGGCAAGTTAAACTGTCGGTCCCGGCTCTAGCAGTCGTTAATCCACGACGCCCTAAGGCGACCTAAAAAACCCAGAGGGCCGCTAATAACTCCGTCACCAGAGTTGGCCACTAACAACTCCGTCACCAGAGTTGGCCACTAACAACTCCGTCACCAGAGTTGGCCACTAACAACTCCGTCACCAGAGTTGGCCACTAACAACTCCGTCACCAGAGTTGGCCACTAACAACTCCGTCACCAGAGTTGGCCACTAACAACTCCGTCACCGGCCACTAACTCATACGAGCGAACGAATGCACTCGAGCTCTTCCGCCTACGTGTCTCCACCAGCATCAATCTTGCATATACATGTTTTATCTTCATACCAAGTAAAAACCAAGAAAGCTATACAAAAAAAACAATGATTCACCTCAGTAAATGGTGAAAGAACTTCCTAGCCAAGTCGTGCAAGGGCGGTGCAAAGCGCTGAGCGGCCGGGCCGTGAGGCGCCGGCGGGGCCAAGTACGCGCCCAGTGCTGCTTGCGCTGAACATTCTTCTGCAACCGCCTCTGGAACGGATATCATGAGTTACATTCTAATTCTGTAGAGGCTACTCTGGAAACGCATTCTGGCGCTGGGTGTCAAACTCAACCTTAATGCACTTCATAGTCAAAAGCCGCCAGTTTTACATAATCTGGAGGTGGAATATAAATAACAGACGCCATTTGGGGGTAACAGGAAAGTGACAAGCAAACGACCATTAAAATCGTTATCATAAAAGAAGCATTGGCAGAATATTTTATTTTATAAAGCCGCTATAAAATGATAGAGGATTGGAGGAAGGGCGTAAGAATGATAATATTTATTGAGAATAGATTTGATACCCGTGCCACTCCGCAAAGCCGCGCAAACAAGTCGATTGACTGCCCATAAACACTCGGTGCCTTCTAACTCCCAGTCCATGGAGCGGAGCAACGCCACAGCGCTCGACGTGCGGCGACCGTTCATCCAAGCCTGAAAACGCGAACAAAAAGGCTCACGACTCACCGGTTATAGCGTCTCTCACAACTTTTAGTATTCATGTTCGTTGAGCATGTCTATGAATGTAGGTATAGGCATGTAGGAGCTGAACATTGCGTTTGTAGTACATGCCAAAGTGAGTAACTTACACAGTTACAACCAACAAAAAGTACCTGTAAATCTATATATTATTGTGAAGTTACCGTCAACAACCGAGGATGTGCGATGCGAAGTAGCGTCAGAGGGCCACCAGTGAATGACGTTAATATCACGGAACCACCCTTTGCACGTTGTGTACATAAAATCTGCATTCGCCGGCCGTCACTGAAATCGTACAAAATCTCAAACACAAAAAGTGCACAATGCACGTCACTACAAAAGGCACAAAGTATATAACTACAGCAGGCGCAAGTCTTTTACTACAGAAGACAAAAAGTTAGTGAGAAACTGTGCGGTTAAAGCTTTATTACACCACACGATATTTAGTCAGTCTAACTATTAGTGATGTAACGTGACGAGTCGAGTCAAGTTATTTTAAACACGACTTATTTGAGTAAAACTGTCTATTGACTCGAGTCGCAAATTAGGTTGACTAAACTAGGTTCGTGTCCAACGTAAGTGGTTGCAGAAATTAGTACTAGTCTTTCACGTGTATGACTTTATATACATGCGAGTGCTCGATTCGATTCAACTGAAATAACTTGAGTTTTAAAAACTCGTCACATCACTATTAGTTTTGACTGATTGAATACCGTGTGGTGTTATAAGGCTTTTATTAACTATCACCTACCGAATGTAGGAGGACATATCAAAGCATTTTGTATGGTGATGGAGTAGCGACAGCGCGCGGTCGTAGCATTGTATGCGACCCTCCTCCGCAGTAACTATCAACTCGTCCACCCATTGTATGGCTGTGACTATCTGTAACATTCAAAATATTGTTGTTCATTCTATGGAAAAAAATAAATATGAAACAAACCTAAGTATGACACTCCCGGTATCTAGACGAGCCGTTTGACACGTCATCATATCTAAGTCCATTAGGTCGTTTGGCTGCTTAGAGGGAACAACGAATTTTGCCAAATACATAATAAAAAGTAAGTTTAAAAACCAAAACCAGACTACTGTAAAATAACTCTCTAAAAAAGTCTAGAACAAGAAAATGTCTCCTATGAAATTGTTATAAACATTGCACACAGCCACGGCTATCCTCTGAACATAACGCTGAGTCGAAACACTTTTGCTGCTGCACCACATAAACACCTACTAGCGTCCATAGTTAATTTTTTGTTACTTTTTTATTTTACCTTTTTTGTTGGTTCTGTTCTGTAAGTGTAGTGTGTGTTACAAACTTAATGTGCAAATAAATGCCTGTCGATGAAGAGAATATATTCTTGTTTCATAAGCTATGCCGACGCAAATCCTTTTGAATAGGTAGGTAAAGGGACCTATTTATTTTGTAATGCAGATTTGGCTGGACCTGGGCAAAGATGAATGAAAACTATCAGTTGTTTTCCATACCCAAAATACTTACAAACCCAGCCTTTACAGAGCGCGTCAAGCCTGCAATATGATGAACAACATGCAAAGAGCCGTCGATACAGGCGACTAAAAGTCGAGCGTCGCAAGGGGATCGCCGGACGACCCGGACGGGTGCCGGAAACGATACTCGGGTCGCGCTCTCACTTCGGGAAGAAAGCTTCGTCGCACGGTTTGAATTTGGAATGTCGTAGCGCATCCAGTCAATGGTAACGCCGTTCTGTAAAATACATTTTTTTTTAAGTTTTTTATCTTTAAATCTAAATCAATCTTAAAAATATATTACTTATGTAAATTAATGAGATTTTCCTACTCCTTCCCAGAAAATTGAAATCCCAGTGTCTATGCCCATTTAGGATCCGAGAATGCCAATCGAATCTCGGTTTTTTGCGTTACTTCAGATTGGACATGTTTAAGATGGATAAGGGCTTGCCCAGCCCATTTTAATCTCAAGAATAGCGTTATTCGAAGTTGGTTGAATCCAGCCTAAGCTGTATAGTTAAACATGCTTTAATACTGTAGGTAGAATCATTATCATTTAAATTATAAAACATCTTTATTGAAATAGATGAAAATAGAACCCCAAACATTACCTTTTGGCATGGAATCTGCCCCACAATATGGATGACATTGTCTTCATTGTGAGATAATTCAGCACAAAGTGTCTCACTTTCCAATTGATGATATGCTATTAGAGATATATTATTCCTGCAATGCATAAGGTTTTTACTATAAAAAACAAACCCCAATAATACAGCTTTTTTTTTTAAATTTGTTAACTTACCCGCTGATCTGGTATAGGTGTAAATTGGAAAGATCCTCAATTGTACTTATCGGGCTCCAAGGTGCAGGTGCTACAGCATTGACACTCCATACTAATATCCTAGCACCGTTTGGTGTATCACAGGATGATAAATGCCTTTCAGTGCGGCGAGCTCCACTCCCTAGTTCTATACTCTATAAAAATAATACAGTATTTCAATTTAAGGAAATTGTACAGGGCATTTAAGATAAAGGAATTTTTATAAAAAAAAATAACATACATGTAAACTTGGATCTCTATCAGTAATACGGCATGGGACCATCGGAGCATTCTTTCCAAAACTGACAAGGGTTGCTATTCTATCATTATGTGCAAACAATAAGTGAGATTTACAAATTGCAACTGGAAAAAAAGAACATTTACGCATGATAAGTATTTATTGCTAGTAGTTCGCCCAGAAATGAGATCTTTTGATGCTCCCAGAAAATAAAATAAAACATTTTTTTCTCTACGGCTGAGATAAACTTTGCAAACCACACCGAAACTCACATCATACTGGCATTTAAGTAACTTCACAATTTTATACTATATCTCAAAATCTAGTTAATAACCTAAAACAAAAGTAAAAACGTTATGGAATGGCTAAACAAAGTCCTATCACATGACACCCCACTTAATTATTCTGTAAGATATTTTTTACCTACCCCCCTTTTAGACCTTTACAAACCCTTGGCTGATTCACCAAACATAATCTCACCAGTAAAGTATAGCAGTACTATCTGCCAACCTACCAAATTCTATGCAGATTGGATAAGCGGTTCGAAAGTTACGCTACAGTTTTGTATGAATTTTTTTTTTTTTTTAATTAGCCTATTCTGTCCCACTGCTGGGCAAAGGCCTCCCCCTCTTCCCTCCACTCGTCACTTTGTATGAATACAAACATAAAATGTGGATGTGTGTTGACAAGTTGGCAATATAAGATCCTCGTTCATTTTGCTAACTCAATAAATAAATAAATATTCATGGACATTTCACACAACACTAGTCCCAAACTAAGCAAAGCTTGTACTTTATGAACTAGATTGCTAATAGAATACTTATATACATTTTTTTGTAAATACATACTTGTAAAACATAGTATCAATTACTATTGTACACCATTGTGATAAAAACCTATTTTTCTTATTAATTTTTAGACAACCCCAATCCCCTCAAATCTCTGCACACTCAAAAGAGAATATCAAAGATAAATTACATAAAATGGGAATTAAAAGATTTTGAAAAAGTAATGCAATAGTGACTTTATCTTTACCATTGGTGACTACTTGTCCTGCCAACTTCCCCACAAAGTATCTATCAAACAGTATATGGGTTACATCTAAAGTTTCTAATTTCACAGTGAGGTAGGCAATGGCTCCAGACGAAAAGACTATTGAGACGAGATTTTCCTTTATCCATGTAGATTTCACCACGGTTTTGTCGCGCAGTTTTGACTCTAGCTGTTTTAGATGTCGTAGATGCGGCGCTTTCCAGTGACTACCACGTCGAACATTATAATCTCTCTTTCCAAAGTCAAATACTGATTCATCGGATCTTTTCTTTGTTTCATATCTAAAATAAAAACGCGAAATAGTAAGCAAAACAGGTTTTTAGTAAAGTACCTACCTATAAAGTTATAGACTGCGAAACAAGAAACTTACTTGCAACTTCTAACATCACTGTTTTTTACATCAATTGTTTCATCATATGTAACAAATTTAACATCATAATTGATCATTTTGATCAGAGCATTATTAGTTATCTAGTACTTTTTAATATTATTTATTTATATTCTCTTCCATTTTCCATTTCATTTGGTGTTGTTTGTTTTGTTTACATTATTTTATTTTATTCTTCTTCTTTTCTTATTTTATGGCCTCGGCTTCTGTCAGTCATCACATCACAGACTAATCATAGACTAATAGATGCTACGCCTCTGATTCATAAAACCAATCAATGTGCTACGCAGTCAGTCAGAAATCATCAGAAAATTTTATTCATTTATTATTTTTCATTTCGACAGGCAAGTAGTGGTGCTGGTTGACGCACTCTCGTTCATGCAAGCAAACAACGAAATTTTTTTATGGTTTCTCAAATCTTCGGGGTAGGATTGTGATGTTGATTATTTGCGTGAAATTTATCTTATTAGATCGTAACTTCTCCCTCTACGTATTAGATTTAAAAAAAGTTATATAGTGATTGATAACCATTAGAGGCATAAAAACATAAATACGGTCTGTTAAGGCTGCAGGTATAGTGATAAGTAATTAGATTAAAAATTTAAAAAAACCCCCGAATCTTGGACCTATTTTTATCAAACATAGCTAAGAACACTCCCGACTAATTCAACTTTCATACAAAAAAAAAACAAAATCAAAGTCGGTTCATCCGTTCAGGAACACACACAGAGACATGTCAAACTTATAACACCCCTTCGTTTTTGCGTCAGGGGTTAAAAATCACAAGTAATTAAAAAAAAAGTATATTTAAACATTCTATAGCATCTAGTTCCCAAGCTTAGCTTAGTTTGAGAGCAGAGAGCGTCATGTGAAATGTATATAGGTATAGTAGTATGAAAAGTAAAAATAAGTAGGTATTACAGAAAATCTTAGATAAAGGACATCCTAGCAATTTATTATAACGCAAAGTATGTTCTACGAAAATCTTAAGAAGTTATGATTTTTTAAGTTAAGTTTTTTTATATTACTTTAGGGCGTCTTGCACCAGAATCACTAAACGTATTTAACAGCTAAATCGATTCAAATCTGACGTATTTGTATGACTTGACAACTCGCTAAATACTATTTAAGAGTTAAACGCGTTTAGCGATTCAGGTGCAAGCCGCCCTAAGTCGTGACTTTACGTGTAAAGCACTCTAAATTTTTTTTTTGTGTGTGCATACTAAAGACCTGTAGTTATCAAGCATTATACTATTTTTTAAATTTATATCCACAGCATAATATGGTTTTTGACCTTATAGTGAAATAATTTTACTTCTCGGATGGGCATGCTATAAGATATTCACTTTATTCATCAAAAAACTGGTCATTCAGACATTTTTTAAATCGCGACGCGGTCGCATGTGCCACGACTGTGTTTTGCCAGGCTGTGCATTCCATAGTTTTACAACAACCAGACCGAAGCAAGCAGCTTTGACAGTTTGTGATGTCAATTTTGACTGTTATAATGTCAGATTAGTTTATAAAAATAATGCTCGCCGTTTTGAGTATTTTGAGTTTTGACAAACAAACAAAACATCTCAACTCAAACTGTCTCAAACGTTTTCGTTGATAGTTATTTATAATCTTACTTATTTTATTAGTTCCATTCCATTTCCTTTCATTCAATTTATTAAACGATAAAAGTGGGCGGACCCGACTTTGCTGGTGGAGTTCGAATCGCGAAATTCGCGAAGCAAGTTCAGTTGAACCAGCAGCTGACAGAATCTTGGATGCATTTCGTCTAAATTCGAGAATAAATATGCAATAGTAATGATTTCCTATGTAGCCAAAGCACTAAGTTTGACTGCCTCAACATTGCAGAATATAATTTTTACAGCATCATTTACAGGAGAAATCATAATAAAGGCAGTATTATGGGTATGCTTTCTAGTTGGAAACGTTCTCGACAACATTATAAGTTTTTTTCGTATTGTTTATGAAGACAATATATTTGTATTCACGGAGATACCGAATGCTACGAAAGACATGGCCTACTCGGCATATAAACAATTATTATATTTTCAAAATGGGCTAGAGATGGTTGGTTTGAGTATATACTACAAGCTTGAAGCAGTATTGTTTGCTTCAAAGTCTCTTTTGAATTCCTGTATCCTAGTAGTAATCGAAGTTTTCAAGCTGTTTATCAATGTAGGTTTATTGTTGGGTGAAACAACTTGGCTTATAATTACATTTATCCCTGTTCACCTTCCCCAATTGATAAGATCATTTATAAAGTATTTACTAAGTTTATTGTCTAGCATAGTTGTGGATGCATACATGAAGTTATTGACTTTTACAAATTATCTAACAGAAGTGCCTTTAGAATCATTTTTGGGAATAATATGTGCCATTGTTACAGTGCGGTTGTGTGTGCATTTTAAAGATACTATTGTGATAAAAGCTGTGAATTTATATTGGACTTTAGTAAGAAACATTATGTACTTATATCATATGTGCAACAATTATTTATCAAATCCAGAAATGCCAATGTTCCCAGATGGTGATGTTATGAGTGAGACTTATGAAACAGTAGACTCTGATGACATCAACAATGGTTCTGATGTGCTTTGTGTCATATGTCAGGAACGGCAGAAATGTGTTTTGACTCTGCCTTGCCGTCACATCTGCCTCTGCACCGAGTGTTGTAGAAGGCTGTATGGCTACCAACGCACTTGTCCAATTTGCCGCACATTCATTTACCATTCTGTAACTGTATACTTGTGATGGGACAGCCAAAATTGTATATTATTAAGTATTACATTCTTAAAGCATTTATTGAGCTTAGGCTGAAATAATTTTTGATTGTACAGCGCTGAATTAGCATACATAGGCTTATACTTTTTATAATAGCACTATTGATAGTAACTTAAAAAGATTTATAAAAACTGTTTGTAATAAAATCATGACTTTTTTTATTTCAGGTACTTACTATTGAAAATATTATTTTTATACATTAATAAATAAGTATAAAGTTGTACTTAAATAATAATTATGACAAAGGTAGCTCCTGCCTAATTAACTAAAAGAGCTTATCACTTAATCAAGTAAAATTAATCTACATTTTTTTATTAATTATTATCTTGTCCGAAGTCTGTTTGTCTCTTGTGCTTCAATATTTTGTGTCATTCTCTTATTTCTCCTGTTAAAGTTCATGTCTTTTATTGAAATTTCAACATCCCTAAAAGCATTCAACATAATTACTGCTGTTATGACAACTAAAAAACCACATATACATCCTAATATGTCTTGAAATCCCATACTATTCCATTCTTTAAAAAGTATGCCAGAGGCAATAATTACTAATACAGTAAACATAACATAGTATACAGGAGTTACAACACTTGTATTAAAAATGTCAAGAGATTTGTTCAAATAATTCATTTGAGTCATTATGCACATTGTTGCTGCAGCAAAAAGTATCCAAAACACATAATTAGCAAAATTATTAATATGCCCAGAAAATGTTTCTTTTACTCCCAATGCAACAGCTTTACAAAACACAACCGTTAAGCTTCCTATACCTGAACACAGTAATAAATATATAGCAATGTTTGAGTTACCAAATCTAGGTACAAATACTATTTTAAGAATAAAACTCATTAAAACTATGCTCCCTACATATGATAGAAACATGTAATCACCCAGCATTATTACTAATTCAGAAAAAGTGTTCATTTGTTCCGATTTTGGTGAGTGTATGACAAAAATGATAGATCCAATAATACACAGGAAACATCCAATCTGAAAAAAAAATATTTTGTAGAAAATGCTTTGATCAAATTAGACAACAACCAAAACCTTAAAAGAATGAATATTTACCTTTCCTATGATGTTTAGTTTTTCATCAAGAAATTTTGAAGCAAGTACTGCAGCAACCAAAACACTTAGGGCACCTAATGGGGTCACCAATGCAGCAGGTGTAAAGGCATATGCTAGTAGATTGGCTGCCTCTCCTATGCCCACTAAAACAGATTGTAGGTATTTAATCAGAGCACAATAACTAGTAATGTAGGTACTCATAACTGCAAAATAAACACCTTAGCCTTTATAACCTTATTTTAAACCTTATTTTATTAAATTTAAGCTATTGACACTCCCATCTATTTATATCATGGATGTATGTATATTTGTTTTCAAAAATAAAAAAGATTTTGTAAAAATTAGTGAAACACACAACATAAATACCCGCCATAAAAACAAATTATATCTACCATATTCAAGAATAAAAATGTTAAATAAAAGTCCATATTACATGGCAGTCAAAATCTTTAACAACCTACCAAATGATATTCAAAATGAAACAGAAATAACTAAATTTATAAGAGGATTAAAATCATATCTAGTCAAAAAATGTCTCTACTCAACTGAAGAATATTTTGAAAAAGAATAATATTATTATATGTACCTACTTAAGATAAGTTTAAGCGCCCAAATATAACATTTTTGCGATACCTGAAAAGGGTGAATAAGTTTTAAAGTGCCTCTGACTTTAGCATAAGACCAAATTGTAACACTTATTTTGGCAAATAAATGTATCTTGTATCTTGTATCTTGTATATTGGTAGACCTTTAATATCAGTTGCTAGTTTTCAGTTAAATCATCTTTGAAACTATGTCTGAATATTAGTCTGTAGTATCTGGCGCAGAGCAAGATGAATGCTCCTAATCAGGTCTAATCATATACCTATCTATAAGTTTTTTTAACAGAAAACATACTTGTTATAAGTCCGAGCCACCATGTCCATTGTTTCAAATATGCAAATCCTCCAGCTGATGCTCGCAAACTTCCTGACGCATTTATTCTTTTAAGAGCAATTTTTTTTATTATGAAGCTTGACCCAATGAACACACTGGATGATATTGCAAGATTTAATCCAATCATAAAACTGACGTTATTGTATTCTTTGCCATCCAGGAGTAGTTTTTCTGTTTTCATTTTGTTCTACGTAAAGTGGAAGCAAAACTGTTGTTTTTTAATTTTTCAGGAAAATGATATCTAGGTAGGTACTTAGTTTGATATCAGACGTGATTCAAACATTAAATATCCTCGAAATATTACAGAAACACGGTTGGGTTGGTTCATTCGGCTTCGCTACCTTATCAGTGGTAGGTAGGTAGTACCTAGTACATACCTAACTCATATCCACCATTGTGCTGCTAGAGGTAGGTGATTACCTATTTTAATGAAAAGGTTGTTAATAAAGAATTCAATAAATTCATAAATATATGTAGGTACACAAACGAAAAAAGTTAATCGAAGGAAAAATAAATCAATCGTTAATCGTAACGAGCAAATTTTTCTTCTTCTTATTCTTTCTATTATTATAGTATACTAGCAGTTGCCCGCGACTTCGTACGCGTCTACAGTTTCCGTGTACATTATATTATCTGTGCATGTATGTACCGAGCGGATACTTCTTTGAGAAACTTGACATTAGACCTCATTACACCGAACTCGTACCTACTGGAATGTCAAACGCTAGTCGTTAGACCAAAGAGGTAGTACTACGCCCTGTCAAACTGACGTGACATGACATGACAATGAAATCCTCTTGCCAATTGGCGCTGCTAATCCTTTTCGTTCATTTTATCCTGTAGATCCTGTTCATTATTCGGGATAAAAAGTAGCCTATATGTCAATCCAGGTTACGAACTATACATATGCCAAGTTTCATCCAAGTTGGTTCTGTAGTTTTGACGTGATTGAAACACAAACATCCAAACATCTAAACTTTCGCATTTATAATATTACTAGTAGGTTACCCGCGACTTCGTACGCGTCTACAGTTTCCGTCACAGATTATAGAAAAGTACAGATGTACTGTATAGCCATTTTTGTGTCACAGTAAGAAGTGCACCATGATGGAGTACTTTGTGTCATTCAGTCTCTGGCCATTGACACCTCCAATGCCAAACATATTTTTATACAATTATGCCGGCGTGTGTGGTTCCCACTTGCAAAAATTGGCCTGGGTCTAAAAACAAAGTAGATGGGATAACATACATCACATTTGGGTCTCTATTTGATAAGGAATCGTCTTGGAATCATCAATTTAAAGAAAAATTACCATCAATTCAATAATGTTGCAAACAACACCAACATTTTTTTCCCAACAAAATTTATATTAATCTTTATGACTACACATCATTAGGCATAGGTATTTCAATAGGTATTTTTAATCATAGAGCGCTAAATTTGTTATTTTGAAAAAATATTTGTGTAATTTTAGGATTCTTGATGACATACTCAGACGAGAACAATGGACAAAAATCATTCAAAAAAACACGTCCTGAGTCTTTCCTTAATTCTATTAAAATTTATGAATATCTATTTCAGTACCTCCTACTTAGGTACCTAAGCAGCATTTACAAAAAAAATTACCCCAAAAAATTGGGAAATAGTTTTGTAGGTGCAACATTGGGCTGCGCGAACATCATGCGCACGGGAACATTTTTATAGCATTTTGGTGACAAAATCCTTCATACAAATTATGTCAAATGCGGCTTCTACTATATTCTAAGGTTTCCGTATACATTTTATTATCTGTGCGTGTACCGAGCGGATACTTCTTTGAGAAACTTGACATTACACCGAACCCGTACTCGAATGTCAAACGTTAGTCGTTAGACCAAAGAGGTAGTACTACGTCCTGTCAAACTGACGTGACATGACATGACAATGAAATCCTCTTGCCAATTGGCGCTGCTAATCCTTTTGGTTCATTTTATCCTGTAGATCCTGTTAATTATTCGGGATAAAAAGTAGCCTATGTGTTAATCCAGGTTACGAATTACATATATGCCAAGTTTCATCCAAGTTGGTTCAGTAGTTTAGACGTGATTGAAACACAAACATCTAAACTTTCGCATTTATAATATTAGTAGGAAGGAAGAATAGGATAGGATAGGATAGGATAGTAGGATAGGATAGGATGGCTTCTGTCTGTCATTTCGAGAGACAATTTTGCCAGTGTAGGCTGGTTTCACAGATTATAGAAAAGTATCTAAATTCTAAGGCTGGTTTATACGTATTAGTTGTCAAGTAGTTAAACTTAATTTTAAGCTATATAATGCATGTAAACAATGAATTTAGTACCTAATAAGAAAAATTTAGCGCGCAAGCAAACAAGTAGATTAGAATTTTTTCTATTTTTTGAGTAAGTTGGTGGGCCTGGCCAATCACTTGACATGTTTGGACAGGCGCGATTTAGTTAATTATTAGTTAAATGCACAACTTGGTCGTCCATCTTGGGCTAACTAAAGAGCTTCACTAGTAATAAGTGCATTTCAAATTCAAATTCTTTATTATTATAATAAAATAACATTACAGAGCGAGCGTTCCAATTCGTTATATAATTTTAATTTAACGTATAAACACTTAGGGCGTCTTGCACCAGAATCACTAAACGTATTTAATAGCTAAATCGATTTAAATCTGACGTATTTGTATGACTTGACAACTCGCTAAATACTATTTAAGAGTTAAACGCGTTTAGCGATGCTGGTGCAAGCCGCCCTTAAAAACGAAAAATTTAACTCAAATAATTCGAGTTCAAAATAATTCAACTCGGCACGTCACATCACTATCAGTAAGCCTGACTTGAGATTGCATTGCATAGTGTAATAAAGCCTTTTGTTGTTTCTTGTTGTTATCATTATCATTTTCTGTTCTGTGACTGCAATGCAATCGTTATATAGGTACTCTTTCTTTGTAACTCAAAGAGTATAATGAAGTGCTTTGACTGCAATGACTGTTCCCCCGCATAGTATTACCTACTTTATGAATGACTGCTTGCATTGTGGATCAGAGTGTGACTGTGGACAAAAACTACTATTTAGTGTGGATCACAAACTAATAGATGCTACGCAGATGGTGTGGATAGAGTTTGGATCATCGGTTTGGATATAAAATATAAATCTTCGGGCGTTACGTATTTTTAGTAATCATGGGCACCGATTTGGAGAAAGAAACAAGCACATTGATACTGAAAAAATATTCTCAGTTTTTCAAAACTCAGCTGCAGGACTTTTTCTCTATATCTGATGGTAGTAGGTGGGATCAAAATAAATCTTTTATGCCCATTCAACTTAATTATGCACCAGTCGAGCATATCTCTGTTATACAACTGGTATCATCTGACAATACGATGATGACAAAAGTTTTAAGTGTGTTGACTTCCCTATGCGTCGAAGTAAAACAACTCAAACTTGACGCATTTGAAAGGTAGGTACCACTTAGATAAACTTATGTATACTTATGGAATAAACGAAATTAATTAATGCATTTGTTGCCAATGATAATTATATACACATTACCATACCTTATTTCTGTATTATAACAGGATTTCTGTTTCAGGCATTTTATATTTCTATCTGTTTACGAAGAATATAACAACAATGATGTCAGTTCTCAAATGGAAGCAATCTGTGCACTCAGCGCATTCATTACTCGCTGTGATGATACACTTCGCAACCTTTGCACTCAAGTTCTAGCCATTTACAATGAGCAAGTTATCAATCTGAGTAAGCCTTTTTTCCAATAGGTACCTATCACTCTTGTTTTGCCAACTTAAAAATCCTAATGGTTTTTACTGTTTGCAGATGGGATCCAACTGCATTACCTTATAAATCATATTGGAGAAATATTTACAGTTCTTATACTACTAGAAATGTTAATATCAAATACATCAATACCAGCAAATTGGAGCAAATACAGCAAGAACTTGAAATCATACAGCAATGCACCAGAAACCCTCAATTTGACTGTTGAAAAATTTAATGCATTAACTGGAGCTGTGGATATCATAACATCAAGAGTTATGAATGATGATATTGTACAGAATTCACTGAGAAATATATCTGCTCTCAGGAAAACCTTAATTGGAAAGAACAGTTCCTTAGTGAGTGCAGAGTTCACTCAGTACCTGAAACATGCAATAATAAACTTGGACAAGCTGGTTTTAGAGCAGACCAATGTGGATAATATGTACAAATGCATCAAAGTTAATGCGCTGTTTGTGCTAAATGCACATTTATTTGGGAATAATGACAAAAAAGTTTTTAAGAGTTTGATTGAATTGAATACAAAGGTACCTACTTATATCAACTTCTAACATAAGTTGACTTGCACTGTATATTATGAAAGATGCATTCTACAAAATAATCTTATTTCCTTTTTCAGGCACACAGTATTTATGTGATTGGGACCAGCCTATGGTTTCCAGAACAATTTCTCCATAGGCATGTGCCCACATTGTGTGCAAGACATGATAAGATTAGCCAAACCATGCTCAAAGTGCGCCAATCTTTCATTGCTGCTTACAAGTCTGGCTTAGCCAAAGACATAACAAACTTACAAATATTGAGCTCACAGTGGGTCCTCAACATGGAAAATATATTTTCCCCAAACCACCATAAACTGAATGCTGCAGAAATGAATTTACACACCAGGACACTCCTAGATGGTCTAGACATTGTATCCAGCACCAATTACTCAATGCTGACGTTAATCAATTTACATCTCACTTTGGGTATACCACTACCCAAGAGTATGTTATTATCCATATTTGATATCATAGATATATTGAAGAGCCTCAAAAATGTAATAACTCGCCACACGAATCAGATAATAACATCTATCAATATGATAATACAGCACCTCATATTTCAAGCTACGGCGTCAATGGCGGAAGTTAAGAAAACATTGATGACTGATAAAAACTACGCAAACAAGCGACTGGATGAACTGACATGCATTGTGATAGCCGAGCGCGCGCTTCGGGGGGCGCCGACCGCCTCGCGCGTTGTGGCGGCTAGCGTGGCGCTCAGCTTCGTCCCAGACGCCACATATTTAGAAGATAGTTATGTGAGACTGGGATTGCTTCTTGAGAAAATTCAAACACTATCTGGTTACATTAACAACATGGAGAAATACTGCAACTGTTCCTGGTTACTATGGCACCAAAGCATCATACCTATTTACTTTGAACAGAATTTCAGTGCTCAACTTAATGTTTTAAAACTTAAATATTTTTTTATGGTTTTGGAGGATAGTGCTGCTTTATTGCATAACACTGATCATCTTTACCAAGCAAAGAAGTCTGAACAGTTTTTGAAAAACGCTAAAGATATAGTGGTGGATAAAGTACTGACTTGCGTCAGTCAGAATGTTGAAACTAATTTACGCCTCCACATACATTCCCACCTACAACTCGACATTGTGAATCCCTTTACTTTTGAAATGACCAAAAAAATACTGCTGATAACAGACAGTTTTAGGATCCTTTGCCTTTACATGTCTGTAGTGCCTTCGGTGGAGCATTACCTGTCTCTGATGTATTATAATTTAACAACAGTTGTCTTATCAGACTGGAAAACGTATGGAGAAATGCGGCAAATGGCGAAATTTAAATTTAATTTGTCAACTGTGCAAGACAACCTTCCCACGCAGACTCTGGAACAGGGATTGGATGTTTTAGAAATCATGAGAAATATACACATTTTTGTTTCAAAATATTTATACAATCTTAACAACCAGATATTCATTGAAAAGAGTAGCAATAATAAACACCTGAATTCAATCAATATCCGACACATTGCAAACTCAATCAGAACCCATGGCACAGGAATAATGAACACCACTGTGAACTTCACTTACCAATTTTTAAAAAAGAAGTTTTTTACTTTTTCACAATTCATGTATGATGAACATATAAAGTCAAGATTGATCAAGGACTTAAGGAATTTCAAAGAGAATGCCGCTGTCAATGGAAACATGTACCCATATAAAAGTGCCGAAAAATTCAACAAAGGCATAAGAACCCTGGGTTTGAATGAAGATAGTCAGAGTTATTTAGATCTATTTAGAGATCTGATCAGTCAAATTGGAAATGCGATGGGATACGTACGCATGGTGAGATCCGGAGGGCGCCACAGCTGTTCTGACGCTACTATGTTTTTGCCTACTCTTGATAGCCATGTTTCATTCAGAGAATTGGCTGAAGAAAGTAATTTGCAGCCACTAACTGTACATTCTGCTGATAATTTAGATCAAAACATTAATGGACTGATTTCCAATTTCATCCAAGGAACTGAATATTTCATGCTCCTTGTCGATGTATTTGCGCCTGTGTTCCGGAATCCGAAAAATATTCATCTCAAGAACTTTTATGTTATCGTTCCACCTCTAACTTTGAACTTTGTTGAACATATGATTTTGTCGAAAGATAAAATGACGAAGAAAAATAAAGCAGGCGCTGCATTCACCGACGACGGCTTTGCTATGGGAATTGCTTATATATTGAGGTTACTGGATCAGGTTTGTATAATTCAAGTATTATGAAAAAATTCCCCCCCCCCCAGTATGGATGGATGGACTCCAGTTCATTAAATCGCAATACTTGAAATTAACGAAATGTTTCAAAGTGCAAAACTGGTTTTCAGAGCTAATAAACTGTAGGACCATGTTATCAGCTCTGAAGGACCATAACACGCTGTAGCTAATTTTATTTAAGTACTCGGATAAAATTTATGAATAAGACGATTAAATAATTTGTTTTGATAAGTAATTAGTATTAGAATAAGTTCTCTATTTTGTAGGTACACACAAAGATAACTTTTCTCGCGCTCCAACTCATCGGTAGGCGCGGTCAATCTCTCCAAGCAAAATAAAGTTATTTATAAACTTGAATAAGTAGGTAAGCCTCCCTGCGTCGGAGCAAGTTTTTCCGTTTTTAAGAGGGCTATCACAGTTTGGCCGCGATTCAAGGGCTGGCGCGCGTCTGAGTTCGTCTGAGAGTCTGAGATCGCATTTCATGCAGTTTTAAATTACGTTTATTCAATATAATAAAATGAATAATTTAAATAAAAAGTATACAATTTTATTGATTATGAACTAACGTTTATTTTGGTACAATTTTTACTTAATAATATTAATGTAGCATGGAGAAATTAACGGCTAATTCTGAACGTTTTTAGCAATTTTATGGTTTTGAATTAATTTTTTTTTGTAGATATCCCATACTTATTTCTGAATTCCGGGGCCGCTACGGTCAATGGCAGTATATAAGAGATATTTATAGATATTTTTCATTTCGTTTGCTTTGCAGAGTAGTTCAATCCAGGAGCTTGAAAAAGTGTCTGCGCGAGTTTTATTAAAAACTTGTTTCGGAATTTTGGCTTTATTTAAATATATAAGGAAAAATTGCAAAAAGCGAGGCCGCTACGGTCAATGCGAATAACGATTCTACATTATACAATAAATCGAAATTATCTAAGAGTTTCAGTTTCAGAGATCCAGAACGTCAAAAATGGGCATTTTCACGGTTTGACCGTGATATCCGCCTTAAGATAAAAAAAAAATATAAAGCTATTATTTATTTTTAAGACTTATAGATCTTGTCACGTAGAATATTGTTATAGTTAGGCATTAGGTATTTTCACGTACGGTATCTAATACACTAGGAAATAAAACTGTCCGATTTGATTCAGAAATATTAAGATTACGAGCTAAAAACGAATGATTATTATATGTACCTAGTGTGCTATAATGATTATTATAGCACTTGGCAGTCAGAAATAGAGTTGCCATATAAAATGTGAAAGAATTTTTAAAATCGGTCCAAAGGGGCGAGTACGAGTTTACAGTATGCAATACGTCTGACGCCTAGCACACCCAGTGTGCGGATTGGTATGGAAACACTGAGCGGATTTTTTGAGAAGCTTGATCTCGTCAAGCTTTCGCTCAGTGTTTCCATATCAATCAGCGCACACTGGTGTGCTGGGCGTGACGCTCGTAGCACACCTCCGCCTGAATTCTGAATTTCAAGACGTGGCGCCATGGCGCGTCGCTATCTAATATGGAGGTTTGTGACGTCATCGTAATAGGGAGCGGTCGCGAATTTCAAAATTGATAAATGAAAATTCAACCTTGAATGACTTCGTAATTTTTTAAGATATTCATACCTAATTATTTGACTACGTTGTATTAGAAGATTAGCTTTTAAAAAAATATAAACTCTATTAACGCTTTTGTTATTTTGCGTTTCAGGATACAAACTTCGAATCTTTACATTGGTTCGATTCTATTTGGAAACATATACAGCATGAAAGGACTGTACTTGAAGAGCAGAAGATGAAAGGATCTGCACAGTTGCTGCAAGCCCTGGCACTTACAGAGAAAAAGATTAAAATCCTAGAAGAAGAGTATAAACTTCTCTACTACAGCCTTAGTAGTGCCAGGATATTTTTTAGGTAAAATAATTTATACCGTTATATAAACACTGCCCAGCAAAAATTAAGAAAAAGAATGCATGTAAAATTTAGGAGTTTATTCAGAACTAGCTGTTATCTGCGACTTCGTACGCGTGTACCGTTTTCTGAGCGGATTCTTTGAAAAACTTGAAAGCCTTTTTACACTAGACGTTATTTAGTCAGGCTAATTAGTCTTTAGCGTATTGTAATAAGGGAAAGACGCGTAGACAGGCTAGTTATTCCGCTCAGAGCGCTGGCTATTCGCGTAGTGTAATGGCGGCACTTCACATGGTTATTTGTATTTGCGTATTTGCCATATTTGGCAAACAATTATCACGCGTGGACGCGTGGTATAGTTAGTTCCACTCATATTTTTTTACAATCGACTACTCGACTACAACGCGTTCCAATGTACCTACATACTTACGCGTAACCGACACATGTACAGTCGGCGCGGCGACACATCAACCTATCCACTGTTTGAACTTTTAACTATTATAATTTGAATGTTGCGCATCAGGGATCGCAATAGGTGTAGGCGCGTGGCGCGCAAGCAGCGAGTCTCGCATATAAACATATCGTCCCTCTCGCATGATTCGCAACAATCAAATTATAATAGTTCAAAGTTCGAACCGTTGATAGGTCTATGTGTAGCCGACTGTACGCCTAGTCTGTACAAGGCTGACCGTCCGCGGTAATTACTACTCACAACATTTTAAATAAATTATAGAATAAAATTAATTATTAACATTTACTTTGATTTATGCTCTCCACACATGGGTACGTAAAAAAATTTGAAATGATAGGCACGATTTTATTACAATACAATGCATACAATTATGAATAATAATATAAAATACCTAGTTGAATATAAAATACCTACCTACACATAGGTACCTTCAAGACCCTCATCCCAACTATATCAAATAAAATACCTACGATGCAGAATATGATTTAGATACCTAGTTCTCATTCTCATCGGTCATTTCTAGAAACGGTACCTACCTACTGAAAAATGAACACGAACACGCGCCGAGAACGCCCGAAACTAACCGAAGTTATGGCGCGGCAGTGATGCCAGATTACAGTTTCACATTCTCCCCAAATCTTACCCAAAATCCCCCCAAAACTCAGGTTTTATAGAAAAAAAACCCCACAAAATGTATTAATTAAATACAATTATTGGTCAAAATGGTAGAGGAAGGCCTAAGAAGAAGTGGTTGGATTCTGTGAAAGAGGATATGAATGTGAGAGGAGTAGATGTAGAGTTGAGGAATGATAGGAGTGAGTGGAAGAAGATATGTTGTGCCGACCCCACCTAGCGTGGGATAAGGGCAGAGGAATGATGATGATATTAGTCAAAATGGAGTTTTATAATATTTGAGCAATCGCATCCTTTACTTTGATCTTAAAATTGATTCGGCAGTGTGTATAGCTAACCTATTTTTTAATTTATCTTTGATGATAGCCACCTGGGAGAATGCTCTTTCAACCCTTTCAACAACTGCGTTCGAAAATGGCAACGACATAATAGCTAATGCCAACTTGCTTATATGACCATAAGGTTTGTTACCAACAGCGTTTTTGAAATTATAAACTTCGACCCTGAACTCTTCAGTGTGTTGCGTGGTTTTCCATGTTGCACGATGCAAAGCATTCCATTCTTGTACAGCCAGCGACACATACAGTTATCCACAATACATACCCATAACTACGCTACATACAATGCAGAGAATCGTTGGAAAAGGTGTGCAAGGTGGCATTCAGCCAATCACCTCAGTCAACTCAGTGGTACACTGAGTCGACATCATTGAAGACGGTCTTAAAAGATTTAGCTTAAGTAATATCAGGTTTTATTTGCGATGTTGCATTCTTCGGGCTCATTAACTTGCAATTTTCCATAGTTTTCATGTTATTTTCTGTATTAGAAATAGAATAGAAATTGTTTATTTTACGCAACATACAAATACATATTTAATAATAAAACATTAAAATGCGTAAAAAAGGAACCCACTCAGCAAATGCTAAAGGTGCACGGTGGCTTCTTTAGCGCTGGTTTTCAGGTGTGCCGAGAGTGGAGTGGCGCTGTCTCTACGACACGCGCCGTTTTACAAATACTTATTCTACTAACAGATAATAACATAACTAGCCACGTTACATGTCTATTACATTTACAAAATAAATACAAACAAAAAATGAAAACTCTATTAACTGGGTAAAATAGGAGTAGGTATTTACACAAAACTAAAATTTTTAACTTCACACATTCCCAATTCTAAATCTACAAAATAGTGCGTTAAAACTAACATGAGGTGGAGAACGACCGCTTATGGAACAGATTTTTGTAAATCTATCAGGTATTTTTTGAGGGAGTTTTTAAATGCATAAACTGAATTGCTTACATATTTCTATTAATAATTCTTTGCATCGTTTTGCTTTACATTTTTGAATTCATGGTTTTTTATACATTCAGACTTTTCATTAAATGCATACCCGAAATTCATGTACGACAATTCCATGAGGATCTTTTCAAAATCATAGTTAAATAGACTACTTTTGTCAACTTTTTCCATTTTTGCTGGAGGAATTAAAATTTAGTAAACTTTTGATTCCTTCGAGCAACTTTAAAGGGTCTGCATCAGTAACTTGAAATATTTTATTTGCTATGGTGATGGGTTTGAGATAAGTCCCAAGAAAAGTCATGTATAACTTAATCTTACTTTTCAACGTGGTACTTAATTGGTCCGCTATGTAACAGCGTTCTCTAACTTCGCCATGTCAAAATGTAATTTCAATCCATCCCATTGCTCTAAAATTTTAATGAGAGCTACGTATCTGGATAACCACCTGATGCCAGTTAATTTATATATTTTTAATGGAGTTTTTCCTTCATATAGTTACATATCTTTGCTTGTAATCAATCTGTATTTTTGTACTGTTTGCAAACCAATTGTGGCATTCTTTGATAAGCGTTTTGAATGCATTTTCAGCTGCCAAATGCAGTGAATGACAAACGCACTTTATGGTAATCAATTCAGGGTTTCCTTCTTTTAAAATAGAAGAAAAGGAATGGTGTTCACCAACCATAACATTAGCACCATCAACACCTATACCCAGAAGTTTGTCTGTGTTGAGGCCATCAGCAGTCATCAGCTGCGCTTTGAACACATCAGCCAATAAAGTTGCATCTGCAGATTCCATTTCAATCAATCTGTACAACTGAGTAATATTTTTTTTTACTTTTCACTGTAAAATCTGATAATTATTCACATTACTTTCTTAGTGTCAACAGTAGTGGTTTCATCGATGATCATTGAATAATGACTCTCTCCAATTTCTTCCAAGAAACAATGACATTTCTAATCAAAGCAGTGCATTTCGACCTGTGTACCTTCAGTCAGATCTTTCAAAATCTGAGACGTTGGGTCTATTAGAGTTGGGCGTTGATGTGGAGGCTAAGACACTATAGGTACCTACCACTGTAATCACTAGGTTAGGAGATGACGAAGCTATCCAGAAATGAAATTCACAGGGTCCATTGCAGTTGATTTATTTACTAAATCATTAAACACAATGTTCGTCAATAACGTATGATTAGCATGATAAGGATTGATTAATTATTAGAATAATATTACACGTATTTACAAAAAATTACATGGCGGCCGGTGCCCGGTGTTAGAGGTAAGCAGCAGAAAAAAGGGGGAGCAAGCAATACATTCTACCAAAGATATCTCTAATGTCATACTGACATCTGACAGTGACATATCTAGCTCAATATACTATCAGATAACAACAGGGTCCAAGTCTTTTATTAGCACTCCTAGATGATCTACAGACTTAAGACTGGAATGATCAGCCACATATTATGCTTTAATTCTGCTATATTCCGTGGCTCTTTTATAGGTTTTTCAAAAAAATCTGGCATTTACTTGACTGACCGACGATATTAGATCGTTTTATAGATTGGTCATATTTTTTGTCTTGGAATGTTCTACTAAATCCTTCCTGTGAGCGATTAACGGGCACTTGCAGGCCTTGCACCATGCTTTTGTATCGTCACCAATGCACAGTGTCAGCCACCCTGAAAATGGAGAAAACACATAAAATGGCAACTCGGGTTGTAGCACACACATGCCATTGCCAATCGTGTATGAGCGTTTCACTGGAGGGACCATAGTGGAATTTCAGGTTTCTGAGCACCTCAATATTTAGTAGAAGTTCTCAAACAATTTTAAATTGAACCGGTAATTTGTAAAAGTTACGAATCAAAAGTTATAAGCATTGTAAAGTGTACTTAATAATATTATTAAGTACACTACATAATTACACTATATTCTTATTTATTAAGAAAACACAGTTCATTGTCTAGGTATGTGCGTATAAAGCAATGTTTAATAGGTAGGTACTAAACAATGCTATAATAGATATGTAAACATAATTTTATGCATGCTGTGTTCGCTTCTAGAAGGCCGTTCGGCCAATTTAATTAATTAATTAAATTGTTTTAAGGGCTGGTTTGCCAACCTATTAATAAAAAAACGTAAGAAAAGACTGTCGTGTCAATTGATGTGAGTTTCGTTATAACGAAAACAGCATATGACGAGGAAGCATTCGTCATATGCTGTTTTCGTTATAACGGAAAATTTATTTTCACGTCACTAAGTACGTTTCTAAACAGTTTTGTCGATAGATGTGCGTTGGCCCTTACTCACAGTGATGTGACGAGTTGAATTATTTTAGTTAAACTGAAACCTTGACTCGAGCCTCCAATTGGGTTGACTCAACTAGGTCCGTATACAACGTAAGTAAGTGGTTAGGGCGAACGCAAACCGAAAACAAAACGTCTTGTCGAACAGTTAGTGATGTGAAACTTCATAATTTTTTTACAAACCCTGTCAGTAAAACTTTTTTAGTTACGATATGCTTCTTTTTATTTGCTGTTTTCGTTACTTGCTTATTTAATGAGAATCATCCTAAGTACTTAATAATATTATTAAGTACACTACATAATTACTCTATATTCTTATTTATTAAAAAAGCACAGTTCATTGTCTAGGTATGTGCGTATAAAGCAATGTTTAATAGGTAGGTACTAAACAATGCTATAATAGATAGGTAAACATAATTTTATGCATGCGTCGTGTCCATTGATGTGAATTTCGTTATAACTAAAACAGCATATGACGAGGAAGCATTCGTCATGCTGTTTTCGTTATAACAGAAAATTTATTTTCACGTCACTAAGTACGCGACAAAACAGTTTTGTCGATAGATGTGCGTTGGCCCTTAGAGAAATTGGTGCTAGATTTTCACTTGTATGTATGACTTTATATGCATGCAAGTCCTCGATGCGAGTCAATTCAAATAACTTGAGTTCGAAATAACTCATCACGTTCATCACTATCAGTAAGTCTGATTATTATTATTTTTTTCGGCCGTTACGGCCAGGCTAAAGTCTTAAGGCTCATATCACGGTCAAACCGTGAAAATGCCCATTTTTGACGTTCTAGATCTCTGAAACTGAAACTCTTAGAAAATTTCGATTTCTTGTATGATGTAGAATAGTTATTCGCATTGACCGTAGCGGCCTCGCTTTTTGCAATTTTTCCTTATATATTTAAATAAAGCCAAAATTCCGAAACAAGTTTTTAATAAAACTCACGCAGACACTTTTTCAAGCTCCTGGATTGAACTACTGTGCAAAGCAAACGAAATGAAAAATATCTACAAATATCTCTTATATACTGCCATTGACCGTAGCGGCCCCGGAATTCAGAAATAAGTATGGGATATCTACAAAAAAAAATCAATTCAAAACCATAAAATTGCTAAAAACGTTCAGAATTAGCCGTTAATTTCTCCATACTACATTAATATTATTAAGTAAAAATTATACCAAAATAAACGTTAGTTCATAATCAATAAAATTGTATACTTTTTATTTAAATAATTCATTTTATTATATTGAATAAACGTAATTTAAAACTGCATGAAATGCGATCTCAGACTCTCAGACGAACTCAGACGCGCGCCAGCCCTTGAATCGCGGCCAAACTGTGATAGCCCTCTTAAGGCGGATATCACGGTCATACCGTGAAAATGCCCATTTTTGACGTTCTAGATCTCTGAAACTGAAACTCTTAGATCATTTCGATTTATTGTATGGTGTAGAATAGTTATTCGCATTGACCGTAGCGGCCTCGCTTTTTGCAATTTTTCCTTATATATTTAAATAAAGCCAAAATTCCGAAACAAGTTTTTAATAAAACTCGCGCAGACCCTTTTTCAAGCTCATGGATTGAACTACTGTGCAAAGCAAACGAAATGAAAAATATCTACAAATATCTCTTATATACTGCCATTGACCGTAGCGGCCCCGGAATTCAGAAATAAGTATGGGATATCTACAAAAAAAAAATCAATTCAAAACCATAAAATTGCTAAAAACGTTCAGAATTAGCCGTTAATTTCTCCATACTACATTAATATTATTAAGTAAAAATTATAACAAAATAAACGTTAGTTTATAATCAATAAAATTGTATACTTTTTATTTAAACAATTTATTTTATTATATTGAATAAACGTAATTTAAAACTGCATGAAATGCGATCTCAGACTAACTCAGACGCGCGCCAGCCTTTGAATCGCGGCCAAACTGTGATAGCCCTCTTAAGACCATACCGCCTCGTCTTCCGTTTTTTCCTTTTCATAAGTGTTATTTTTACCATAATATAATGACTTGCGTTTTTAATATCATGTATTTTTTTTTTATATATATCGTTTATTTTATATACATCTGAGTGTGTATTTTGTCATGTATTTATTTATTATAAATTTTGTCATCTTATTTTTTTTTATTTTTTAATATTAACACGTTATTTATACACTTTTTTTTTTTCAAGTATGTATGTTCAGTAAGTCTGGACTTGAGATTGGCATTGCATAGTGTAATAAGGCTTTGTGTTGTGTGAGGCTATCACAAAGTGCATATTTGTATATAATATATACAAATATATAATAATATACAAATATACAATATTATTGTGGCTATTAAAGAGACTATTGGTTGGTGGCTATTGCTGTGGATGGGGTGGGGTGGGTGCCGGCTGTGCCGTAGAGACGTAGAGTAGAATAGAAATCAATACAAAGCAACATGCGCTGATTGCAATATCATTCTAAATAGTAGGTAATCCAGCAAAGAATATAATATGTAGATAGTCTGACAGCAACAAATCCTTTCGCACCGTTTCCGACGCAGTGGACGCTGTACCAAGGAACAAAGAACCTGCCTAGTATTACCTACTTTAGAAATCCAAAGATTTGGTGCGCTGTGCGCTACAACTAAAAGCTGCAACCCCTAACATAAAATGTGATTTGCGTGTTGTGTTGTGATTGTGACCAATAGGTACCTACTCGTGAGAGAAATTGAGAACATTCTGGACATAAAATGGGGTGCTTGCACAGCAAAAATGAATCTTTGGATCAAAATCCCAATTCGTTTCGCGTTATCAACATCGATGAACAGGGGATAGACATTTGTTCGGGTTCACTCGAAATTACAGACACAAATATTATCCTATATAGAGAGGGAAGAGAATCAACTGTGTGGCCTTTGCATTCTCTCAGAAGATATGGATTTGAAGAAGAATTATTCAGTTTTGAATCTGGTAAGCATATTACATCAATGACCATAAGTACCTACTTTATCTTTTCCCACACAGTTTAGTTTGATATTAATGGTTATTTTCACTGCAGGCCGGAGATGTGAAACTGGTGCAGGGGTGTATGGGTTCAAGTGTAGAAGAGCTCCACTATTATTCCGAGCATTGCAATCACAGATACAATTGAGAAATGTAAGTCATGATTCAACAGCATATCCAATCTCTCGTATGAATCCATCTCCTCAGGGCAGACAAACATTGCAAGCCAGTGTAGTCCATCGCTCTTCAATAGACAACGGCCTGCCAGACAGTCTAAGACAAGTTACTAATGGTAATATTTCATCCAGTGGCCCAAATGTAGGAGTTCAAAGTAATGCAAATTCAACTCGATCACCATCAAGTGTAGATATTTTGGAGGTGACACCCCTCTATCCGCGTACACAAACTGGCTCCAATCATGCCAGTAATGTGTATCAATTGAGAGATTTTAAAAGAGAACATAACAATAACCAAGCAGATCCAGTGATTGACCCTGTCCATGTGTACTCAAATGATTTTAATAGGGATCTTGCCATGCTAAGAAACACTTTGAAACAAGAAGCTGGTCTGTTCCAAATAAGAGATGATGAAGAACAATCATACTTTGTAGAAAGTAGATATGCCAATACTAATATTGCTAACAAACAAGACAAAAGCCCCTTATCTCCAACTCTGAGCTCCACCAGTGAGCACTATGCACAACTTAGCTTAGAGCAACAGGAGTCGGCTAGGTGCTATATTAATATCAAACTGACTGATAAAAATTTGCAAGATTTTAAAAGGAATGAAATAATTCCCTCAACCCCCCCTACTCCAGGTGGAAAACAAGTGGAATACTGCAATTTATCTGTAGGACACAAACAAGAAGCTAATACGTATGCTAATTTATCATTAGGTGAGCTGGGGGACAGCTTCAAAAGTAATAAACAAGTGGTGGGCTATGATCACAACCAGAAGTTCTCGGAGTCAGATACTTTTACATCAATGTCACCTGTGGAGGAGCTGGAAGTAAATTATGCTGTGCTTGATATTGATGCAAACAAGGAGATATTGAAAACGCCCAAGGAAACTGTTACACCACCAAGCCAGCCATACGGCAGCCCAAACAATGAGAGTATTACTTCATATTCATCCCAGAGACGCAGCTACCTTGTGTCTCAAAGCAGTATAGACAATACCACCACATCAAATGATAATGCACCTACTGCTAAAAATGGATACACAACAATTGATTTTGACAAAACTGTTGCTTTAACATCAGTTGCCGCAGATGCTGATGTAGATGCTGATGGTCCTCGCAAAATGCGACACAATTCTTGTAACATAGTCTGTGGAAGCCCAAACAATGTAGAAAAACACAAAAATAATAATTAGAGCAACATCTAAAAAGCATAATTATGATTTTATTATGTACCTAATAAGATAATGGATTTAAATATTGTTCAGAGAGCACTTAGAAAGTGTTATGTGTGTTCTCTATGGTAACTATAGGTTTAAGAATAATAATTGCTTGTTCAACATAATGCCAAATATTTTCAAAGTAGCTTTACAATTTAGTGGTTTATGAATAGGTGGCCATTGTAAACAAGGAATAGTATATAAATTTAATCTGTTGAGATGTATATGTTAAGATCTGTTTTAAATCAATGTGGTAATTATTAGGTTGACTTTACATTCATTGCAAAGATAGGTAACCCACTGTACCAATAAAAGAAAGGGCCTGTTTCACCATCTTACTTTTACACTATCCATCAGTTATAAATATCTCCTACGACTCTTCTTTAAACTTGACAAAGATGGCTATAATTTTATTTGATGGATAGCGTTATTCAGAGATGGTCAAACAGGCCTTAAAGAGGAAGATGGGGTGTAGTGGTTAGCACTAAATATCTTTCATAATGTTAAAGATATTGATAGCCAAAGTAGTACATAGTCCATGCCACGCCAAATATAAACTCTTTCTGGTAGAATTTACCTATACTAGTAAATATTGTTATTATTTATTTTCTAAGCTAGTCTTGCTCGACTCCCTAAGTGTCTGTAAATAACTGATGCTCACGGGCTTAAACCAAGTGTACACCAGCAGGGGGTTCTGATGATGAATCAGCTGAGTTTAGTTGTAACATTTCAGTAGACAACTATATAATATAGTTTCCTAACTATTCTACATGTATTTAAAACGTCGGCTTTCTGTAATAGTGTACAGGTAGATTAGGTAGTGTATAGGATGACGTCCGTGGAAGATAAGACGATTGGGATTATTGATACTTTTTCCATCCTGTGAGATTCGTGTGATTTGATCTTTGAGGTCAATGTACTTTGATAGTTTTTCTGCGATCGTACTCTGTAAATTGTGGGTATTATGAATGCTATGTCTATAATAAGTACTGTTTTATTAATGAGGGTTGTACCTACCTATCTGGTCTATTGTAAGTTGTTTTATCTGTTAGGATTGCTCTATCGTAGTAGAGTTTGTGAGTAAGGTTTTCCAATACATTCTCAGGGGCATACTTGTTTAAAGCGTTGGTTTTATGGCAGTGCTGTTATTATTATTATTATTATATTATATGTAGCCCTCTGTGTCCCACTGCTCGGGAAACTCGGGAAGCTGCATGTACCCATTAATTTTCCGTTTCAAGGGTAGTGGGAATTCTGGATCTTTCATTAAATCTCACATAGCCCAGTAGCGGCAGTAGCTCCTCTGGGCATTTTCGGTTCGCCGAGCGATAATACTTAGATAATAATAAAATAAACAGCAATGCTATAGTTTTAATCCATCCAATTGGGTACCTACATTACCTACCTCTCTTCTTTTACTCGGTCCTATTTTTTTTGTCTTCCCCTTTTTTAGGGGTTCCTCTTTTATCATTTTGAGTCTCTATTTGTATACAGGTTTGGAAGTACTTTAATTCTCATACACAATGAAAAAAAGGTCCTAGAATAGATATTGATAATGTTAAATTCGACGCCTAATAACTTAGTACCTACTTTGTAGGTAACTGAAAAGAAAAGTTGAGATATATTATACTTATTTTTATATAGGTAGTGTGTGTAGTGTAAGAGTTTAATGGCCAAATTATTTGTAGCAAGTCTGATTTTTTAGCTTTGTTAATTTATAAAAGTTGTTTGTATCAGTATCGAGTTATATTTTTAAGTACCGTTGTGCAGTTCATATTTTAACTAAGTATCTGTTATGTGACGCAATAGAGATATTTTACTCGTACAGTAAAGGTACCTATCCGCCCTACCTACAGTACCTACTACCATGGAACTTATGCTCTTCGGCCAAACGCTCTTTGTAGTTAATAAAAGGAGTAGCTAAGGTGTTGTAGGCGGTTGGTAGTTAAAATTCATATACAGGGTGTATCATAATGTCCCTATAAGCCCGAAAGGGGGTATTCTACACGTCATGGCGAACAACATTTGGTTTGGTTTTTGTTTGATATTTCGAAGTTTTTCATTCATGAAAACCGTCTTAAAAATGACATTGCACACGTGCTAAAGTGTCTATGTGTGAGTGCGATGTGATAGAGGAGGGTGTGTGTGCATGTGTACTAACAGGCTAGATACATACGTAAAGTGAATAAACACTAAGGGTGGTCGCAAATTTCAAAGACAAAAAATAAAATAAAAAAATAGAAATTTCCAACATGCTGTATTCAACTTTTGCACATGCCAATCTATTCACGTGTTTAGTCTGAATAAGAGCCTTTTCGACTTATAGGGACAATATGTTACACGTTGTAGTGTTGTTAAGGGCATGTTTACAAATATCATCGTTTTTAAGTACCATTCAATTTTAATATATTAGGAATAATAACCGTAGACATAAGCAGTACAAAACGTACAATACTTTAAACATTTTCCTAAGGAAATGTGGCGGGGCGCACTGCTACCTAGACTTGGTTTCGTTTCGGCCTACCTACCATTCCGCGTTCAGACGCGCATAGGCTCAATTTAATTATTGTGCTGTACCTACCTAACACAATTTATATTCACAATTGGATTTATTATTGTTAGGTATAGCTAGTTCGTATTCCGAAGATTGCAGAGCCGCATAACTTTCATGATGCTATTGTACCTAACTACTGAAATTGTCTACTCTTTTTCTTAACTTAGTAGGAAAGGAACGACGCCACGATAAGTTTACAAATAGTTCTAAAAACAGATACAAAGAGTTGTGACATACGTAAAGTTAATATTTAGAGGGTAGGGCTAGTAGGATTTTAGGGGTTTTAAGGAGTGGTAGGGGTTTATAGGGTTCTTAGGGGTTTATTGGGTTTTGGAGATTTGCAGGGTTTCTAGAGGTTTCTAGGGTTTTGTTGGAGTTTGTAAGGGTTTAAGGATTTTTAGGGTTTGTGGGAGTTTTTAGGGGTTTGTGAGGGTTTTAAGGCGTTCGTAAGGGTTTCGAGGCGTTTATAAGGGTGGGTAGGTAAGGTTTTTCGGAGCTTGTAGGGGTTTTAAGAATGTGTAAGCTGTTTCTAGGGATTTTTAATGTTACGTAGGGGTTCGTAAGGTTGTAGATCTAGGTTAGGATATGATCATACATAAGTATCTAAATGTGTGCACGAGGTTGCGGGCAGACAGCTAGTAGGTACCCTATACAGGGTGTAACATAATGTCCCTATAAGTCCGAAAGGGGAGTATTCTAGACGTCATGGCGAACATCATTTGTTCTACGACTTTTAATATTTTGAAGTTTAACCTTTATGAAAACCTAAAAAAAATAGAAATTTCAAACATGTTATGTTCAACTTTTGCACATGCCAATATCTATTCACGTGTTTGGTCTGAATAAGCCCTTTTTCGGCTTATAGGGATAATATGCTACACGTTGTATAGGTACTTACTTCTATAGCCGGATCTCGTACTATTAATTAACTTCATTTTTAGTGTTCCGATCCAGTTTTGGATAAACGGAACACTTATTTTTAGTTTAGTTGTATTTATGTTATATATGAATTTGTTAGCTAGGTTAGGTACCTACTGTATTTAATTTTATTCACCAAAGACTGTATGCATGACATATGATAAAAAGTGATTGATCACTTTTAATTAACTCATTATGAATGACTGTATGAGCAAAACTTTCTAAATACCTACTTATCAAATATTGGGCAAAATTATTTACTATTGTTAATTTTTTCTGGGTTTTACTTATAGACTTTTTTTACCATAAAACAAACCCAAGGTATAATCGATGAGGATATTATTATAATTATTTAGTGTCTATTTAATGTGATTAAACAAAGTTGCTATTGTGATTTTAATTGTTTCAATTTATTGCAGCTAACATATAGTTAAACCATTTGTTTAGGTAGAGGTACCTACCTCCTACCACCTACTAGAAGTCGGAATGTTACTAACTCGCGCATCACTGCATAGTCTGCATACCTACCTAGACAACGACGCTTGATAGCCCACTCGAAAGGAAACTCGCTATTTCACCGATACTAGCCGTTCATGAAAGTGTAGTGCGAGATCTCGCTGTTATTATTTATCTACGTTTAGTGAAAACTATTGTAACTTTGAAATGGTTTCCAGAAGTTTAATGGAACCAGTCGCCAAAGGATTTTTGCTCATGACTAGTAAGTTTTCCGACTGCTTAGCTGACTAGGTAGGTATTTACCTCAAATCCTAGAAATTGAGACATATTTCAGTTTGGCTGTATTTCTTAGAGAAATTCAAAAGAATGTCACTTGGGTACCTACTAACTAGGTAAGTTATCTTGTTCCAAATAAAAAGAAGAAAACTACAGCTTTTTGTTTTTACATAATATTATGTATTGCCGATGCGGATTATTTTTCGGATGTTTGCAGATATTCTAAGCACAGTTCGAATAGACGAGCTCGTGGTGCCTGAAGTGATTGCCAGCGACTGCAGCAGTGCGTCGTTAGAATGCGTTTACTCTGGCGCTGGTGATGACGTAACCGTGCTGTGGCTGCTCAATGGAACTCAGGTGTACAAGTGGAGAGAAGGGACGGAGCCTAGGGTCAGTGGGCTTTTGGAGGGGCGGATCGACCTATCACATAGGACGTCATGTAAGTAAATACTATTGTAATTTTCTTGTTAAATAAACTAATAAGAATTCTAAAATCTAGAATGTTCTATGTGTATCCTGAGGACATAATACTAAATATCTACTTATGTATCTGTTAGGTACCGGAAGGATGCTTGGCGATACCATATGTATAAATACAAGATCGGGCGAAAGGGGACTCTCACGGAACTAAATCGTTTCCGGATTATCTACCTATCACCCGCATTTTGAAACCACTTACTTACCCATGCTTTTTTAACCGACTTCAAAAAAGGAGGAGGTTCTCAATTCGGTTGTATGTTTTTTTTTTATTTTTTTTAATGTTTGTTACCTCAGAACTCCGTCATTTATGAACCGATTTCAAAAATTCTTTTTTCATCTGAAAGGATATACTTCCAGATTGGTCCCATTTTATTTTCATCAAAATCGGTTGAGTAGTTTGGGTTATAAATAGAAATAACTGAAAAAAAAATGCCCGGCGCGGCACAGCGCCTACTATTTTACTGCTAGCAACGATGCAATATGCCAAGTTGCGGCGTAGCGCCTACTATTTTACTGCTAGCAACAATGGACCCTTTGTGGTGCACACCTAAATTTTTACATTTTTCTAAATTTGTCAATAAACCCAGTTTGTACATTCAAACCACATTTAATTGGAGAAAAGCAAAAACCCACCAGTTGTTCCTCTAAAGAATCAACACCAACCACGTGCACGAAATTGCGTATTTTGCTTTCCTGTGACTTTTATGTGGTGTTTATAGTGACTAGAACATTCCCAATGAACTGTCATCATCATCATCATCATCATCATCTGATGATGAAGCTGGTAGTCGAATTGAAGTCGGTTTTCCAGTTTTTTAACTTATAAATTATTCAGTTTTGCACCCAGTACAGCGGCGAACACTACGGTTGGTAGAGCTATCTCCTGATTTGAGCGGTGACTATTCGTGTGTAGTCCGAAGTCGGGGTCAGGAGGCGCGGCAAACTAAAACTATGATGGTATTCAGTAAGTACATATCTAGGATAAGGTGGTCTGAGATGACATAGTGGGTGATAGTCCAGTTGCACCAATGCGCTCACAGGTGAATCCTCAATACTCAACACACGCTCTCCTCAACCAGTACGAAGCCAACGCGTGAAAATAATCGAAGTGGACGCCGAATAGATTTTAGTAAAATGTATTCATAAAAATATATTTTCAATACTTAGGTAAGTAAAGGGAAATAATGATTATCGCTGTTCAACAGCAGTTATGAAACGAGTGAGAATACTCTTGGCAAGGAAAGATGCATAGGTAGGTATAGTATCTTAAAATATAGGTACAATTTGTGTGGGTTGGGTAGGTACAGGTAGTTTAGGTACCCACTGTGTAAGATGAAAAGCTTACGATGATGTCTGAAAAAAAAATTGTATGGTGGCTTCAAAGCAAAATCTGCAGTTTAGTGTATTTGGAGCCACGCAGAGTAGGTTTTTAAGTTTCAATATTTTCTAAAGCTATGCCATCTCAGACCATCTTCCCTTACTTACCTATTTACTACCTATCCACGACACAGGACATCCTTCTGCAGTGTCAGTCTCTTGTCAGCTGGGTGTTTTTTTAGGTCCTGAACACGAGTTCGAGCTGACAATAACCAGACTGAAACCAGACGTTCTGAGCGTAAAATGCATCGCCAAACATCTCTACCCACAACCAGACTTGATGATTGAATGTAACAAGTAAGAATGTTACATACTTAACAGAATCTAGGGCATCGTCTAGCTATTAGCTCTGCACCTTCTGTTTCTGTTAAGGCCTTTGCACACCACGTTTTTATTATGCGCTGACGACGCGCGTAAAACGCATTCAACGCTTAGAAAACGCAAGATCGAAGTCACGTTGTAATTTGTAACCTTTGCATACGATTCTTTCGTTGTCACGTGTTGATAATGCGCAGAGGACGCGCTCATCAAAAACGCGCGTCGTCTGCGCGCTTAAATACTCCGTGTGTTAAGGCTCTTAGGGATCTTAACTAGCATGTTCTCTTAAGGTAAGAAAAAGCTACACTAGACATCTAATTGCAACCATCGATTTACACACTCGTAAGTAGTCGCCACTCTGAACTTATTTGGTTGGTTTTTCTCGCACACCGCTCATCTGCCTCGCATATACCTATCAGTAGGGCTAGGTACTCTCGACCACCGCACTGTTCCAAACTGGATCCACAGATATTGACAGAAATCGTGTCATTTTGCACTGCTAAATGACACGGCTCGCACTGGTGCGAATCTACCCAACAACCAAGAAACATGCTCGGGCCGAGCATATAGCATATATATATATATATGTAATAGGCCTCTGGCTTTCACAAAGTCATTAGATCTATTCTCCAAACTGGTTCCCATAGTACAAGCTCAGAATACCTACCTGCTTAGTTTGGGACTTGAGGGCGTTGGGTAAAATGTACCTACTAAGTAGGTAAGTACCTACGTAAACACAAATCATTGCATTTACTTAGTACATTTTACACAGAATACATTTTACAAATGAAACCCGGAAGTTTTTCTAATATTTCAGAATAGCCCTACCACAGCAGCAGCAAAGGACTTGGCGGCACGGTTCTTTCTACGACTCTGAGTGTACTACGGTCATGTCTGCTGAATATTTCGGCGCGAATGCAGAAGTAGCTTGCCGGTTACAAATCCCCCAAGTGGACTACACAGTTATTACGAAGAAAATCGTCAACATGGGTAAGCCTAAATATATTGCTGTGTTGTTTCTGAAATGATATTTTCTAAATTCACTTCTTCTTCTAACTTAAGAGCTGTGCTCTTGTCGGCGTAATGTATGCATTTCCCGCCAGGTTTTTCTTTTCAGGGCAGCTTCCTTGACGTCCTTATACGACATGACATCTATCTTCGCCTTCACTTGGCTCATGTAGCTAATACGCGGTCTTCCTCTTCCTCTCTTTCCTTCTACCTTCCCTTCAATGATATTTCCGATTAAGCTTATTCACGAGTTGTTTTACTTAGGTGCAATAAGTTTTATAAGATGTTTATGTAATGTTACGATACCAGGGGCCTTATTCTCACTTCGACAGAGATTTTACTCTAATAGGGATGATGTAAAAATGCCGTTGAAAACTCTTGTTACTAGTGGGTGAAACCAGTTTTCGACCGAGATTTGACGTCATCCCTATTAGAGTAAAATTTCTGCCATACCCAGAATCACCAACCAGTACCTACACTTTTTTTTCCAGGAAATACAAAAAGTGGAACTTCTCCATTATTTCCAAGAATGGCCTCACTTCAAACTACAATCGCAATTGGTGTTTTGACTTCAAAACTATCGGGTGTCCAGACTCTATTAGATTAGCTAGATGTAATAAAATATCTTTGTGGTGGGTAATCAAAATAAGAAATAATTACCTCATACCTACCTCGACTTCACTGTTATTTAACACATTAATTAACTTACTATGTATATATCTACATCTCAGAAACGCTTACGTTTCTGAGATGTAGATATATTAAAATATGACGAATATTAATATATTACTTAGAAATACAATTTAAATAAAAAAAACCTTTATTCAATAGCCACAGAATCAAATTAACACTTAAATAAACAAACATAATATTAGTATCACATTGTATCAAACTAGCGAGGTTAAGCGGGCTATCACCGGAACGACGAGTAGAATCCACGATGCTTGCGGTTGGCAGCTGTGGTCTCCTGCAATCAGGACATTTAATTGAGTACCGGCCTCGTGAAGAAACTGACCTGACCTATGCCAAACTGACCTGCAAAATTGAATTTATTTACCAATAAATTGATTATTTAATCTCTAAAATAGATGACGGCGTCGCATTCCGTCGGTATAAAAATAGTCGATGTATAAAGATGGGTAGGCCTACTGGGCGTAATGAAATGTAACGTGGTAGAAAGCGAGCATTCGTGCAGTCAGTGCGTGAAAACGAGCACGAACACGCGAGCAACGAGCCGTTCGTTGCTCGTTTCGTGTGCTCCGCCCGCTGTTGGTTTTTTGGCGAATCGCTTTGTAACGCGGTTTAGTCAGTACGCCCCGACATGAGAGACTAGATTGTGTTTATTTCTTGTAAAACATGGAATGGGGGAAATGGGACAAAGAAAAATCTTCCAAAGATCCCAACACAACCTCGTCTCCAGACATCTTGACAGAGAGCGAATCTGGAGCACAGGCGAGCAATGAGTTCGAAACGAGCATGTTAAATGAATTTTAGCACATACGTAACGTAGGTAACATGGTACATTGCTGCCCATAATCACCGGTCTGTACCCAGACCCACCTTTATATTTCTAACTATTTTCTGACCTATTTATAGAAACAATCAGTGAAAAATGGTCGAATAGTTATATAGCAGGTCCACGACCTATTTGAATTAATGTTGTTACTAAAATGCTCTATCAATTTTAAATATAATTTTTATTTGTTAAGCACCTATATTATAACAAATAAATTCACCCGATCTACCCCGAATACTTATATATGTTTCAAGTTTTCAACACGAATTAAGACGCTGAAAACCGTCTTCTTAACTTAAAAACTTCTCGCTCACACTTTTCATCATATTGTGAGCGAATACTCAACACTGAGGTACATTTATTTTAAGCAAAGCTCTGTAAAGCATGACAATAACATTGGAAGCTTATATTATGATTATAAATATGCATTCATTAAAACTCATTAAAAAAAAACTCAGAAATACATTTTTAAATAGGTACCTACTGAAAGGATTTTAGTAGAAAACAACGCCGCAAGTCTCAGAATAATGCTAAGTTTTTAAGGAGGTGGTTGTTGTTGGACTCTCAATTTATTTAAAAAGTTAACAAACAATCAAAACGCCTCAAATCTACTCTACAAAACTCCACGTCTTGGTTTAGCTAGGAGATGCGAGTAAGCCATTTTATTTTTTATTTTATACTACCTACATCAGAACATAAACATTATTCTAAAATTTGTGGCAAAAACAGTGATGACAATTTGAAAATCCCGGGAATTGTGGGATATCTTCACAAATCGGCAACGCACTAGGCGCTGAACTGCATGGCGTTACTTGACTTGGAAGGGAACGCGGTAGGAACAAGTGGATATACCATTGGCTGGAAGTTGTTTATAAGTAAATGTTCTAATAGGTACCTATTGGAAGGACCGCTTTTGAAACCAATTGAAAATGAAAAATAAATAAATAGTAGGCAAAGTAGAACATTGCAAAGGCATAAATAATGAAAAAAGATATATAAAATTGATTATGCCTAGCTATCATTATACTATGTGACAGAGACATGGTATCATCACGCCTGAAGGTAGAGTGAAGTGAGGTGTAGGCGCAAATGTTGAAAGGGATCTGTCTTTAACACTTACTGTCATCTTGCAAAGAATCGGGCGTGGTGTCCGGTTCAATGGTGTCCTCTGGCGCCCCGGTTGTGGAAACGCCGCCTGCTCCGTACAACCGCTAAGTTAGTAACATACAGCGACACACTACAAGCTAAGGCGTGTGAGAAACGCCCGGATCGGAAGCGATTACGAACGGATTACAAAGATTATAAAAAAAAAACAATATGGAACGTTCAAAAGACTTCTATTTAGATAGTTATAATATCGTGACACCAGCAATAGTATTTTGTAAGACAAACGACAAACTTTAGTGATAATTTTTACAATCATAGGTAGGTATTTATATTCAGATTTAGATTTAAGTGGTTTTATCTTATAAAATTTAGAACGCCATAAATATATCCAATTCATAAAAATAATGACTAAAGTTTACTTTTTCACTACAATTTTACGTAGGTTTGAGCTTAGTTTAACATAGTGATCGTTTCCGTCCCATGCGATACCTCAAATATGCAAAATTAGAGTAACATCAACAATATCTAAATACCAAGACATGTTTCAGCCATACGTTAATTTGGCTTCGATATGCAAACTCACTTTAAACATACGTAAAGGTACATGCGAAAACGAGACATTCCGCTTGCTTAGTGCGCTGCGGCGGTAGAACACCTAATTAACATCTTAATTTATCTAAGTTCCAATGTTTGCCCCGTGTTGGGCGCCAATGAAAATGGTATCATGTTGTGGCGCCAATTTTCAATTAATCACAAAGAAATAATAAATAATTGATTGTGAAGCGGGGGCTGCTCCGTGCGCAAGTAGTCACAGGACCTCAATATTTAGTTTTTTACAGAAGACACGTTCTTCTTTACAGAAGCCGTTTTTTAATAAATTAGGTATGTACTATTTTTTAAATTAAGTTAATATTCTGATAACTTTACGCTAGACCATTTTATGCCTACCATGTTATTGATCCATGCTTCGACTAAAATAGGAACGAAATTAAGAATTAGATTACTTTTCTTACACTAAATTCGTCGTAACTCGAAAATAATAAAATGTAATAGGTAGTTAACTAGCAGGAGGTACAGAAAAACAAGTTCGAGAGGACTCGTTTATCTGTACCTTGATAACGAATAAATGTGACAATCGTAAACGTATCGTAAAGTTGCGCTAGCGTATCCAAGATACACTGCCCGGGGACGCTGTTGACGCGCAATATGATTCAAATAGGTTTTCGTAACGCGCCGACTGACAGATTTGTTCGTAGTTACCCCTCTGTTTTCATTCAGTTCCGCTACGCCAGTAAGCCGTGACGGCATGCGGCATTAGGGCGCCCAGCCCTAGCTCTGATTAGATGTTAGCTCACACAAACTTACCAGAATAGGCTTCGCTATCGAAGTAGGGCGGATGCGTAACATTGGGGTTCACGTAGATGAGTTCACAACGCACATCGGCGCCGTCGACTTCATATTTAGTGACCGTCGCGTTGCCGAAGATCTCATACAAGCCTTTGTCGTCCGGACCCGATATCAACTGGGTCATGTTTACTTCTACTCTGAAATTATAAATTGCGTGAGTGCGTGAAAAAGACTGAGTGACTACATAGCTGGAGGTTCAAATGTTTTTTGTTAACGGTAAAGTGGAGTAGTAGGTAAGAACTTGGAACTAGATAGATAGATAGATAGAAAACTCTTTATTGTACTGCACCGGAAATTAGATATTAGACATAGTTCTATATTAAAGCAAAGTGTTTAGTATTCACTAAATGTCAATGTTATAATGACAGCAACCTAGTCCTGTCATGTATGTGCTTGGGTCTCTTCCATCCAATTCCATACAATGGGCGGCCTTATCGCTATGAGCGATCTCTTCCAGGCAACCTTTGGATGACCCGATGGATGTATGAACATATAGGTGTTGAGGCTATGTCTGTATGTGTGTTTGGATTTTGGACAGAGTTGAGAAAAAAAAGTATAAAATATCAAGTGGGGTGTCTTATGATAGGGCTTTATTATAAACTTTGGGAACATCGCGAGATCTCAGTTCACGGCGTACTACTAATATTATAATAGTAGGTACTCACGAGTTCACAGTGAGTATGAAGTCTGGGAAAGGCGCGACCCCACTCGCCTCACACTCGATGCTGACGTCTTCTTCTTCGTCCTCGTCGGGTCCATCCGCCACAGTCGTAACGTTCAACTGCGGCCCGGTGCCTGGCGCTGTGAACATAAAGCAAAATCGGCAAATAATCATTCTAGCCAATCCTTTAGAACGGTGTGAAGTAACTGCGCAATTTTAAGCGACAGAAGTTGAGACGCGTTTACGTATACCATGCACAGTATTGCAAACAGATCAAAAAGATTGCCGAAACCTCAAAACAAAAGACTCTTAATCTGTCATTTTAAAGTATTTCGTTCACAATCACAACGAAAAGAGATGGCAACAGAAGAGTGCATAAGTTGTCATTACCTATAGATAGTAATAATGTAATAGACCTTCAGCAAGCAATGTCAATAAAGACGCTAATCTTTGATTCAATAAAATCATTATGGAGCAATTTGGAAGACAAGCGTGTCCTACACAGCGTTCAAAGATAAAATATTACTTACCTACTTATTTATATTGTAGTATTTATTCCAAAATCGTATATGAATTCCTCGATGAGATAATAATGTACGCCTTAAGGAGGTTTAGGTACAACAGTTGAGATACTCACTAAACACTATTAAATCTTGATGTTTCCTGTTTTCGTTTTCGCTCTCGTTGCAGACCTCGCACTCGTAGGTCCCGGAGTCAAATGGCGTCACATTCGTCAGCACTATCGTATCTTGCTCATTCGGTTTTAATACTGAAATCATTAGTTTATTTTATATTGACAACTGAAAAATCAATAGGTACTTATGCAGTAGGTAAATCTGAGTTGTTAGTGGGTCTCAGTTCTTCGAAATAAATCGAAATTCGAAATGCACAGTAATGTATTAAGTCTAACAACATAAGATTTAAAAACTTACCAACATTATGTCGCATGGAGACCCCAGGGAAGCTTGGTGTCCGCTGGTAGAGCTGCGTCCTGCCGTTGACATCGTGCAGCGGTATCAGCCACCACTTGACAAAAACCTGCTCTGTTTCATTGGCCAACTCGTAACTGCATTTCAACTCCACGTCTTCCCCAGCTTGCACCGCTTGTGGCACTTCGAAACCCGTAATTGTCGACTGACAACTCGCTGGAATCCGATTTATAATAATGAGCGCCTGCTTTATTGTCTTATCATCAGTCGTAGACAGAATGCACAGTGTGTGAACAGGCGTGGTCACTCAGCTGTTGTTAATTATTGCAGTGTGTGTTCGGGTGTTTACAACCTGGCTGCAGATCAAGAAGTGGGAGCATTAATTCCTATGCACGTCGTAATTAGTTAAAATAACCCGCACCGGTGACATTACGTTGCGAAATTGTAAAGTTTTTATTGTTCCAAAAGATAGGGAAGCTACCTACATCTAACTGAATGTTAGCTGAATCATGATTTTTAAATTGCGTATTTGCGTAATTGCTAAGTATTGTCTGTAAAGGTAAGCTTCATATTTTTTCCCGTATACAAGATATATACGGCCCTAACCTACCGCTCTGCAGTTTAATTCTACAGCAGAACTGTAATAAATCTGAATATGCCACGGTTTATGATCCGAATTGCGATCATTAGGAATAGGAAGATGGATGACAAAGACGCTGGTGCGGCTGATATAATTTTATGTTGTAATCCCACAGCACCCACGTTAGTAATTTTTATATTAGGTCTAGTAAGGGGTACCTACTTCCTGGTCCTATATTATTACATAGTAACGAACCGGGTTGCGTTGTGTGTACCTAACTAGGTACGTGCATCAAAGCAAGCTAGGACCAGAAACATTTTTCTTAAAACGATTTTAGGAAGGACTTTCACCATCTAGGCGAAGCGCGTGTTTCTTTTTTTAGGATTTGTTTTTCAACATTTATAATTTTTACTTCTCAGCGTTTGTGGATAAAAAAAACTATGATGCTTTTGAACCTGAATGACGTTCCGGTACGAATGAGAGCGTGACCCGTAGGTGCTGTGAGTCACTGAAATAACAAACAAATCAAATAATCATTCTAGATATTCATGGAAAGAAACAGTTGGTAGTCATCTGAAATCACGCATTCCATTCACCATCTTAATTTTTTGCGACAAACACATTGTAGAAAGCTCAATGGATGGAAAGCCAGCGCATGCGACTAGGTACCTACCTACCTTATCAAAATATTTACTCTCTCCACGTGGAGTTATAAAAACATAAATGATTTTAAGATTCTGCGAGGGTTTATAGAAAATTAGGTCATATTTCAATGAATAAGCGACTGCCTTGGCTAACCTTGTGGCGGTCCGGGAATGTTAAAAATACCACCGCGGAGCGGACGCCGTGTGGGCCGAACACTGGATATTCGAACTATTCGATAAATGCCTGCCCATTGAGTACGGGCGGCGGTTGCGAGATCAGAGATGACTCGGTAGCTCCATGTGGCAGGATGATACATCTTAAAATCTTAACTCTATTATATCCTTCCTTATTCATATTTAGCCCTAGCAAAACGTCTCAATGCAGCTAAAGCCGTGCAGCTAAAATAAACTGTCTCACGGCCTAAGATTATTAAATTAGACAGAGCGGATTAAATTAATTGTTGTCAAGCCTAATAAGATCATTTGAATTATAAAGTTTTTTCAACCAACATTGAATGAATCTGAATTTTTCAATAATATAAAAGCTTACAAACCAAACATGAAGTTACTATTGAGGATAACATAAAATTTACAGTTCCCCAAAACTCTTATTGTTTAACACTGTTTAGCACTTGTTGATAGGCCATCATAAAACATTCAAGTTTGGGTAGAGACGCGAACCAGGGAGTCTTGAAAGGTCAATTCTTAAAAGAGGGGGACCGGTGATAATGATTACTACAGCATCTTAATCTACTGCTGAATAAATACCTACTGCTAGGTCTGGTCCAAACAGTACTATTCTACTCTTAGGTAGGTAAATGTTGACTGAAGATTGAAATGGGCAGACATGTCTTTGTTTTTGTTTATATATTTATGTAGATAAAACCGTAGGTAGCTACCCGATGCTATAGTGTACCTAAATACGCACTAAAACGTTCACAAATATACAGCGTGTAGCTACAATGGCGACATTAAATTAACCAGCGTATCCGGTTTCGCGTTTTCAGAATATAGACATATTTTTTATTTCATTAAACATAAGATTTATCGAAATAAATCAATTTTCTTAAATAACGCCTCGGAGCAACCTGTACGTAAGAGCAGAGGTCATCTGTCGGGTTCACGGGTCATAACCGCGTGTAACCGCGTATGAAGAGCAAGAAAGAAAGTATTGTTAGAATAGGACACCCGAAATTGCGCCGTTGCATGAAAGGGATAGCTAACTATTGAAGAGCGCCGCCCGCGCCGCTCGCTCGACCGACTCGTCCTGCCGCCTAGCCAGTGATACGCGGGCCGGTGTCCTTGACACACTTTATTTTAATAATTTTGCTAATTATCTACCTATTCTCAATGTTTCGCGAAAAAGACGCTTGGTTTTGTTAGTTTAGCTTTTCTATTCTAAGTACCCAATCAGGTCTACGTAGGTACAGCGATAAAGACGCTTTGATTTATTATTTGTTTATCTGTCTACCTTTGCGACTAGGGAGCGGGTAAATTAAATGTTTGGTGCTCAGTGGATACTGGATAGGACGACACGACACGGAGCTCTTAGGTGGCCCAATGTCACCTGACCTCAAGCCCCTCAATTTTTTTATGGGGCTTTGTGAAAGACGACGTTCATGCTAAAATAAAATAAAATGTATTATCAAAAGCGAGGGCAAATATTCAGCGCCGCCGGTTACATCTTTGTGTCCGACGTGGTGGCGGCGGCGCGGCGGCTACATTGAGAACTTGAAGATTTAATAAGTGTAAGGCGCTAGGTGCATAGGTCACAATAAAATTAATAGTAAAGTGAACAAGGTGAAGTGAAATTATTTGATTTCTTTGAATTCCTTGGTGTCGCTTGATTTCCCCGCCCCGCGCTCCGCCCCGCGCCCCGCCGCCGCCACCGAGCCGCCCGGGCAGGCAGGCGCGGGCGCGGGCGCGGTAACACGTAGGTAAAGACACTCATAGGGTGATTAATTTTTGTTGCGTATTTTATTATTAAGTTTGTTTGAAAAATTCGAAATTTCTATTTTGGACTATAATTATTTTTTTATTTTTTTTATGAATACTTATAAGTAGCTCTACCCCTGTGTTCATTTAATGTCGCCATTGTAGCTACACGCTGTATAGTTCAAAACCGATCATAAAAAATTTATAGACCAAAATGCCTTCTATAAAGAAATACAGTTCAACCATGACCCAGATCAAGTGTAGCTAATCGGTGCAGGGTAGGTAGATACCAATAACAATATATGATCTGGCCATCATCTTCGTCTTGGCACACCTATGGTCACCACAGGAGCACCTCCGGAAACACTTATCAGTGACATATTTCACGATCACGTTCATATCACATCTTTACGACACTGTTTCTCGATAGTTTTTTGTGTTGGTTTGGATTTGTTTGTTTATTCGATGTCTCACCTGCGACACAGCACAGAAGAAGCCAAAGCTTGGCGAGGATAGTGCCGCGGGACATCGCAGACTGTTAGCGCGGGCGGAGCGCGTACGACGCGGCGATACAACTGACTGGCTGGTTGGCGCACTCGCCGCCCGCCCTTCGAACTAAATTGGCCTTGATCGTCGCGAGGTGACCACACCAAATTATACCAAACGACACTGTGATTCAAACTAAACAAAACAAACTGCGTTTAAACTATGCTTTTGACGGACATGTTTAAAAGTTCAGAGAGAGAGTTTAAAAGAGCACAAATGCCTAGTTAGCTCAATATGTACTGTGAAACTGTGATAGTAGGTACAAGCACTGTGTGGGCGGTGGACGCAAACAGAATGAACTATCGTTTACTTTCGCAAGTCAAAACTTTTGTAGGAGATGTGTTTGATTATTTTAATCATTGAGCTAACACAAAATTTTGGCTTCTTCGAAATGTCACGTTTTTACGCTGGTCAGTAATGTTCCTCGTACATTGCAGATTGGCACTCTAGCCCTTCCATGGTGTTCGATATAAAATAATATGCCGTTATGAATAAACTATACAGTTATATTATTGCATTACGTGAACTATAATAATAATATTTAAACTTATAGGTAAACATAATTTAATATTGAAAATAAAATATGAATTATTAAATAAATTATGTGACGGTTGCTATAGGTTGAAGTGAGATAGCAAGCGGTCAGTAAACGTGATGTCTTTGAATAGCGAGGGGTGGGAGTTAGCCCGTTGTGGAGGGCGCGATTCTAGCGCAATAGACACTGTGTCGCGGAGTCGCGCGCGGGTGACGTCACCGCGTAGACTCACGAGCCTCGCTAACTGTTCCTCCGTCATGTCGGGACATTTCGCGACCACTGAGTGCAAGTCTAGGGAGAGCATCTCGATGTCCTGACAGCGAAGTACCTGCCAAAAAGTAACATACCTAGTAGACACTGTCCTATCCAACACTGATAAGAAAATGTTTGGCTTTAGGTCACATCACATAGGATAATGAGTTTTTATCGAGTTCATTAGTTTATTTTTGTCAAGTTCATTATTATTATTTCTATCTCTCTAGCTTCTGCCCGCGACTTCGTCCGCGTCCCGTTTTATCCTGCTGATTTTCCGGGATAAAAAGTAGACTATGTGTTAATCCAGGCTACGAACTATATTTATTCCAATTTTCATCCAAATAGGACTAGTAGTTACAGCGTGATTGAAACACAAACATCTAAACTTTGACATTTATAATATTACTAGCAGTTACCCGCGACTTCGTACGCGTCTACAGTTTCCGTGTACATTATATTATCTGTGGGTGTACCGAGCGAATACTTCTTTGAGAAACTCGACATTACACCTCATTACACCGAACTCGTACCTACTGGAATGTCAAAAGCTAGTTGTTAGACCAAAGAGGTAGTACTACGCCCTGTCAAATTGACGTGACATGACATGACAATGAAATCCTCTTGCCAATTGGCGCTGCTAATCCTTTTCGTTCATTTTATCCTGTAGATCATGTTAATTATTCGGGATAAAAAGTAGCCTATATGTCAATCCAGGTTACGAACTATATATATGCCAAGTTTCATCCAAGTTGGTTCAGTGGTTTTGACGTGATTGAAACACAAACATCCAAACATCTAAACATCCAAACATCTAAACTTTCGCATTTATAATTATTAGTAGGATAGTGGGATTGCCACGTTCGGCATAAATTAATTGTTTGTGTATATTTTGCAAATAATCAATAAAGTTGTATTTTTCTGTATTTAACCACAACCTGCTTTTTCAAAAACCATTATTATTCTGCTATAAGTAAATCATTTTAATCATCTTCTGCTCTATCTCACGACGCAATATTTTACCTTATTCGGTTTTAATACTGCATTATATTATTAATGGATTTCTTACCTCCGCCAGCATGCTAATAACTTCGAAGGGGTAGTCTACATTAACGCCATCAGCCCCAATTTTGCTAAAGAAAAATTTGATCTGGTTTGCTTCCTTCACAATTTTCGTCGCCGCTTGTTGAGCTTCCTCCACAGTTTTGAAAGTTATTTTCTTAGATAACATAGCCGTTATGTATTTTTTATACACCATATTTTGTGCTTCATTTATAACGTATTCGAAATTCTTGTCCCGTAAATGGTTGTAATCTTGGAAGTAATCGTCGAGAGTGATACAGATGGTGTCGACGGGAATCGTCGACGAGATCCATTTGGCGGTGAACAGATCGTCGAAGTGCACTCCGAGATCCAAGAACGCTTCTTCCAGAAGGAATTGAACCGCTTCGTCTCTTAGGTTCTGTAACGAATGGGGCGGCGCAAGTTCACCTTCAAGTCAACAGTACAATAATCAGCAGCTAATGCAAAATGCAAGTAAAGGACTTATGTGATTGACGTAAAATACACATGTGTTGTGACTCATTACATTTGGTAAGAATAGTAGTCACAACGGATATTTGTCCCTCTACTATCCTATCGCATCCATTTTTGGTCGAATTGGAGGTAAGCTAATTTTTCCGCACAACAGGACATGCGCCATCGTTTGTTGCATTTAACTTCAGAGCGATAAAGATCCGTTGTACTTACTTTTATTTTTTAAATTATTGTTAAGGATTTGCCCTTTTGGGCTTTTTGATATTAAAAACACTGTATTTATTTTGTATTTTTGATTTTTATTATAACGATGACGCGCTTTACAAGCAGTGATACAGAAGGAGGGGTTGCCACAATGCACACCTTTTATTCTCATAAAAAATTCTATGTCATAGACAATTATAACTTAGTTAAAATAATACCTGGAATGTGGTAATGCATTTGTCGAACTTGGCCTCCGCGGGCGGGTCGTGCAAGGCTGGCGGCCAGTGGCGCGCTTGCGTTTGTTGCGCTAACTTCACAATCTGCTCACAATTGTTCACGATCGTTATCATGTGGTGCGTGAAGTACGCCATGCGAGACCGGTCTGCGAAGTGACTATTCTGCAAACGTTCATCAACGATTAATTATCCCTGGATGTCCTAGAATCTGGTCGCGAGGAACTGGTACCTAGAATCATTCAGTTTTAAGACGATTTTAAATTATCCTTGTGATTTAGATCTTTGACTTTGATTTCATGGACTCCTGTAGTGGCGGATTTAGGCACGGTGCTAGAAAAAAAAATGGTTTAATCGGTTCATTCTTTGTTTATTTTGCTGGTCGAGGGTAAAAATGCAACAGATTAGGGGGTGGACGGAGGAGAGGAGGGGAGAGGGTGTCAAAAAGTGGCAAATAACGTGATTAATGGAACCATAAGATGGACAATGCACTTACCTTGAACTGAATAACTTGAGCTCTGTACAAGTTCCCATAACGCGTGACCTGATCTATACTCAGCAACAACGCTTTGAATGTGATGTCTTTGCTTATGGTGTCTGTTACCTAGAATGGAAATACGAGATCTTAATGCCAAGAACAAACTCCTGGCCTGATGACTGGCGTGAGTGTTTGGTAAGCATGTTTGTTTGGAACAAGCGGATGGCCCACCTCATGTTACATGCCTCCCGCCAACACTGCGTACATCAGTCTCATGTGCTTGTACTGCACGTCCACCGGCACCTTACTCATCAAACCGGAACACAGCAAGCATCATTGCTTAGCGGTAGTACTTCTCCGGAAGAGGTCGGTTCACGTGAGTGCGGTTCTAAGTCAGGCGCGTTCTGTCCGTCCCGATCAGCGCGCTTTGCCTCCAAACTTACAAGATACAAGCTTAAAAGTTTTGCTTATTTGGGACTAGAGGGCGTCGTGTGAAATGTCCATGAATATTTGACAGGCGTCACAGCTCAGTCGGTAATAGCTCTGCCTTCCGTGCTGTGGGTCGTGGGTTCGATCCCCACCAAGAACAAACATTTGTGCGTGGAAAACATAAATGTTTGTTCTATGTCTGGGTGTTACTATGTATTATAAGTATGTATTTACAAAAAAAAAAGTATATAAGTATTATATCAGCCATCTAGTTCCCATATTACAAGCTATGCTTAGTTTGGGACTAGAGGGTGTTGTGTGTAAAGTCCAAGAATATTTATTTATTTATTTATTTATTTTATTTAAACTACAAAGTGTTCTCTTCCATCTATCAGTAATCTAGTGTGCGAGTTACCTGCAGGTTTTGGTCAATCATTTGGAAGATGATGACAGGCGCGAGTGTGTGGTAAGCATGTGAGTGCGGTTCTAACTCAGGCGCGTTCTGTCCGTCCCAATCAGCGCGCTCTGACTCCAGGGTCTTCTCCAGCCATTCTACGTAGTTCGAGTCCATTTTCTGGGGATGAAACAAACGAATAGCAAACATGTCTTGGAATTTTTAAAGGCATCATCATTACCATAATCGTTTGAGCCATAGGACTTCCACTGCTGAATATAGGCCTCATAGATTTCCAGAGAAAAGGAATTTAGTGCGGCAACTTCTAGCAGCATTGTTGAATATTATAAGTACAATCACGATGGTATCAATTTGATTTCAACAGTTCATGTTGTTCGAAACTAGAAACTCACAACTTACCTCCAAATATTCATCTTGTAGTTTCTTCATCATTTCATCGTTAAGTAGTGGCGGTAAGGTAGAGACATCTATGTTGAGCTCTGGGCTTCCCATCAGTTCTTCGCCGGGGTATGTGTTCAATGTCCATGAGAGCAGTGTGACATACTCGTTGCCAACTATGCCACTGAGAAACACGTCTTGAAGCTGAAATAAACGAATTCAATAGCATTCGATGAAACTATCATTATGTACCATATTAGCAATAATAGGTTAGATTTTTTTGGCTTAGCGTATTGTTTATCTAGAGATGAAAGAACTACTTGTGTTGAGTGACACCGTTTTTTTTTGGGTTGCTTATCAGTCTGCTGTTTGTGAACAATCCGATGTCTTAGCAGTCTCAGTTCATTCAAAAGAACTTCTCCAGACCTGTAAGGTTGCCAAGCAGAAAATGCTTATAGCAGCCCACCTAGTTGTACACGTTTTTTTGTGAAATAAAGAGTTACATAAACTTGCAATCCAAATAAGATACAGAGAATACAAAGCAGCATTACTCACGCTAGTGGAGAGACTCGTGTGATACATATTGACGTACTTATTGACGATATCGTAGTGCGGCGGGAAGCACGGAACACAGAGCGTCTTGACAACTCTGAGATCTTCCAGAATTAGTTGTCTGGTGAGCTCCAGGTATCTGATAAGCCACAGTTTGTTGTCTTCTCGTTCGTCGACACGCGTTCCCTCGACTCGTTGGCCGACTGCGCATTCTAACACGTCAAATGCTTTGTTTCGCCAGTTTTTAGGTCGTCCGGGAGGCATGAATCCTGACTGGCTTTGTTGCTGAAATATACTACTAAAAATCATGCCTGTTTCCCACAGGGGTAGGCACAGGGGTAGGCAGAGATCACGGATCTTCATTTGCTATTATAATTTGATCTAGTGAGCCAAGTTGAACGAAGATCTTTTCTTCACTTGGGTAAATCGACGTTGCAGGTATGTTTGTTAGAGCAACTTGGTAAGTTTTTATCTATTACAAATAATTTTTGTTGTAAGTACTTAGATATCTTGCTCTATTTTATAAATTCACTTTAAAACTGGCAAGCTTTTCAATATCAATAAATATAGATAACATTTTTTTTTAAATAAATTGAAGAATTTTGTACTTGTTTAACCACGATTTGAGAAATTTCTTTGGAACATGGCACCAGTGTTGATCTTCTTTTTTTTATCGGTGACCCCGACGCCGTTTGAGTGGCAAACTTTGTTTTTTTTTTAAAGTAGTTGCTTACCTGCATTACTTTCACAAGTTTTAATATCAATGTAAAGTAAAGTGGTAATTACAGTATTCTGATGCAGAAAATATATGTAACGTTAGTTTACCTCCAATGCCATCTGATCCCTTTTTTCTTCTCTTTCAATAATTCTCAAGGCAGTGACAATAACTGTAGGCTCCTTGCGAACAGTATTCAATGTACGTGCCAGTATCAGTTTGATTTGTTTCTCAAGTAAATTAGAAACCATTTCTACATCCTCAAAGTAGGCTTTCAACATGATTTTGTCATGAGAAGACTGATTTGGCAATCGATGTAGTTCATACAAAAGGTCGTCTCTTGAATTCTCCAGATCATTGAGACACTGAAAATAATATTATAGAAAATGGATTGTTTGTACCTACATATTAACTGCCATTTTATAACCTGAGTACGGCGACGTAAAAAGGAGGGCTATGATTTATCTAGAGATGAAATGATGAAAAAAAATTATGAGCGGTATGTATGTTCATTAGTTCATAACTCGTACACTACTTGTTATAGTAAAAAAAGTTTTTTTCATACCTGATGAGCATGTAATAGCTTCCCCTCCCCTATCCATTGTTTTGTCTTGGCCACACTTTCTGGCACCGTAAATATGTGTTTCAGGCTGTCCATAGCTGTGACGTATTGGGAGTGTCGCGAGTCCTCCTCGCGTACATACTGGAGTGAGGCTACTAATGGTGGTACTCCTTTAAGCAACTCCTCTAGTTCATCCATTCTGAAGAGACGATGTCACGCTCATTAACAGATCTAGGGACTAAAGGGCTCAAGGACCACCCCCCCTCATATGAAACTTTTATAACTGGAATAGTTTCACTAATATGTGATGTAGTAATATCTAGTTCTTATTTTGTTCAGATATTCCTCCAATAAGGTGGCATTGTTCTCTTTCGGGAACATCACAAGATTTCAATTCAAAGCGAAATACTAGTAAATCAAATACTTTGATGTATGGACCAAGTAAACCCGGTTGTAACTGACAAAAAAGTAACTGGTACACAATAATGTAGTACCTAGTTATAATTAGTCACAAATTCACTAAACCCACTAGCATAGCATATGCCTGCAATCTGACCTTAGTTTTAAGTAGGTAAAATTCATGGTGGGGGAATAAGAACTGCACTAATGGTTTGCATAGTGTTGTGGTGTATTCTGCATTATTTCAAGAAGATAAGTATTGTATAATTAATTAAATATTCATGGACATTTTGCATGACACCCTCTAGTCCCAAACTAAGCAAAGCTTGAAATTTGGGAACTAGATTGCTGATAGAATACTTATATACTTTTTTTTAGTTAATACATACTTATAATACATAGTAACACCCAGACATAGTTTTTTTTTATTGTTTCTTACTTGATGTCAATTTGTTGAACATCATCGAGACACTCCTGCAGTTGCTTGAGTCCAACACTAACTCCATCCAGTTTTCCCTGCACCGCTGACTTGAGCTGGGCTTCTATTGAAGCTTTCTTGTGTGTGATTCTTTTCTTATATTGTTCTACCTGCAAACATATAAGTACCAATTTATTTAGTAGGTAGGTAGTTCTTAATTAAACAAGTAAAGTATAACTGGAACCTCTAAACTATTTAGGATTTGGGCAACTTTACCTGTTGCCTGTAATATACCACATGAGACTCAAGGTACAAGGTATAGCTGAATAACCATTAACTTAGTTTTTTACAAGGGGCCGCAGGGGGCGGAAATGAAAATATAGGATCTTAGCACACTTCTTTTTATGCACCGTGGGCTGTTGGCTTTCCTTTCCTTTCTATCAAACTAAGATAAGAGACCTAAATTACAAACTTTTTCTAGCTGTCCAGGCCTTTGCATCATATTCATCACCATCTTTTCAGCTGCTGCCTTTGCTTCTTCTTCAATCTCATCCATGGTACTCATTCACCTACTTACTACTTGGCTACTGATGATGAGTGAGAGAGGTAGGACTGTAAGTAGAGTAGGTACAAATGGAAAATATGTATGTAGGTAGTAAGTAGGTAGGTAGCACAGGTAGGTGGTAGGCTCCAAAACGAAAACAAAATGGGAAAGAAAAGCTTTTTCTAGCTTTTATGGCGAATTGGTACAAATAAAAACAAAACAAATCTGTCATTTTAACTGTCAATCAACTGAACTGACATCTCAAACTGTCAAAGTATCAAACATGGATCTGCTTGCTTTGGTCGGGTTAATAACCCGACCGAAGCAAGCAGACCTGAGACGTAGGTAGTGAAGTTTTTTTTATGTAGCCAAGCACTTCGTCATGGATCGAACACGAACTTTTTATAGTGTGAACACGAACACGAATCTTCGCCAGATAGTGTGGGTGGCCCCAGCTGTCTTTTTTAAATTATAGTACCTACAAACTGTTTCTCAGGGCGGCTTGCACCAGAATCGCTAAACGCGTTTAATTATTAAATAGTATTTAGCCAGTTGTCAAGTCATATAAGTACGTCAGATTTACATCTATTTAGCTGTTAAACACGTTTAGTGATTCTGGTGCAAGCCGCCCTCAGTCTTCGAAAGTTACTTTACTAGCAGCTAAGAAAAGAAAAAACGGAAGATGAGGTAGTATGGTCTTAGAACTTTCGCCTAAATAAAAAAAAAGGCAAGCAGGTAATCCATTTTTGATGATACATGATGTTTGACCGTTTGAGATGTCAATTTTGACAGTTCAAATATCAGATTTGTCTGTAGCAATAATGCTCGCCGAACCGATTTTCATTCTGTGATTGTACTGTACCTACATACTCTACTCTACTTACTTATTTATTACAATTTGAACCAAAAAGTTGAAGTTGTTTGGTATTTTAAATTCTAATTAAATGTGCTGTTGGAAAATCTAGAATAGAAAATGTGGTCAATAATTATATTGTTGATCTTGTCTGCAATTGCCTACTTTACAACCGATGAACTAATACCGAAACTCAAAGAGTTGTTTATAAACGCCGGTCTATTTGGCATTGACCTTTGTAAAAATAAGAAGAATAAAATGTAAGTTACACAAAACTAAATGACTAAATTTTGATGAATTTATACAATGTTTCAATTCCTGATGACGTGTACCTAGTTTCCAACACTAAATACTTGTCTAATCTAACTTTCTTGTTACAGCCCAGAGGCATTGGGAGTTGTATCAGGATGTGTATTTCTTGTTACATGTTTCCTCTTCATACCCATAAATTTTGGATATGGTCTTATGGACACAGAACACTTTCCACATAACGAGGTAAAACATGCCTCCGAATAGTGCACTTGTGTTTGTAGGTACAGCTGTTGGAAATGTTGGATTTCAATAATTATACCTAATTCATATTCACAGTTTGCTGAGATGCTCGCAGCTTTACTGTCTATCTGTTGTATGCTGTTATTGGGCTTTGCTGATGACGTGTTGGACCTGCGTTGGAGATACAAACTGCTACTTCCGACTGTAGCATCATTGCCCCTGCTAGTAGTATATTATGTTAACTTTAACTCTACAACCTTTGTTGTACCATTACCACTTAGGTATTGGTTAGGAGTATCTATTAATATAGGTAAGTTTATTTTGATAATATTACTTGTGAATGGTTACCTACATATTATGTAGGTATCAATTGAAATACTTTAATCTAAGTATTTAAATATGCATAGATAATAATGTTTATTTACTATGTTTTTATTTCTTTCAGGTTTTCTTTACTATGTGTACATGGGAATGCTAGCAGTATTCTGCACAAATGCAATCAATATTTTGGCTGGAATCAATGGATTAGAAGTTGGGCAATCTGTGGTCATTGCTCTCTCTATAATAGCTTTTGATTTATTGGAGCTGAGAGGAGATCAATTTAAAGCTCACAGTTTTTCACTAAACATCATGTTACCATACCTGGCAACTACATTGGCTTTGTTGAAGCATAACTGGTAAGAATTTACATTTTTAAATATTTTTTGGCCCCCCCTATGCACAAAACCATTATGTATAAAATTAATATGCATACCTACTACTGGTATAAAACCATTTATCACATTTTTAATGGTTTACCTAACTGCATATTAAAAATACAGATAATAATTCAGTCACATAAATCCATTTCACTTAACAATTAATTTCCCTTTTACAATAATTGTTACCTTTGAGAACCTTATTAACCTTACCTGCATTATAATATTAAGACAACCTAAATGGTGTATTTATATATTTTTAGGTATCCTTCAGGAGTATTTGTGGGGGACACATTCTGCTATGTTTCCGGAATGACATTTGCTGTGGTGGGGATCCTCAGTCACTTTAGTAAAACAGTTTTATTATTTTTCTTGCCACAAATTATCAATTTTCTCTATTCAGTACCTCAGTTGTTCCATTTTATACCATGTCCAAGACATCGCTTACCTAAGTATAGTGCCGAAACCAATTTACTTCAAGCCAGCAGAACTATTATTGTCAAGAAAGAAATGAGTGCTCTGACAAAAATATTTCTTTATATATTGACATTGTTACGATTGGTTGACCAAATTGAAGACAGTGAAAGCATACTTATCAATAATCTAACATTAATAAATTTTTTCTTGATAAAACTTGGACCTATGTCTGAAGTTCGGTTGACAAAAACACTTATGGCATTCCAAGTATTTTGTAGTTGTGTGGCCTTCCTAATAAGATATCCTATGGCTGCTTACTTTTATGATACATAACATTATTTATTTTATTTTTAAGTGTAAGTTGTTAATAGTATTTTTTGTTTGGGATATTTTTAAGTAAAACCTCAGAATCGTGTAAAACCAAAGAAAAACTAGATAGTTTTGTTGTAACTTACATAAACTTCTTCTATTTTTATGAATAATTTATAAATTATTTAGAAAAACCAACTATCGGCTCAAAATGGTATTTGATACCTGTACCTACCTTATAGCAACATGTTCAACAAGAATTGTGGTGTATATATTGCATAAGGCGGTATAGTTGATCGAAGCCTAAGGCCAATAAATAAATAATTACACATTCATATTAATTTTATTACAAATATTTTAGGGTACCTACCTAATAGAAATTATATTTTTTTACTGTTCTGGCACAGAATACCAATAATGTTAGCTATTTTGTTACTTTTTAGTCGAGATGCTAATCACTAATAGATAAATGTGCTATTTCTGAGATATTAAAAACTTGAACTAGGAAATATAGGTACCTACCTAATGTGTATCATTTGAATCTGGTGAAAATGAAAGAAATCACAATAAATTACAAAAACATAAATAAAAGCTCCCAGCTGTTACATAGGTACAACATCTTTAATATATTTTCATCATACAATAATTTAATTTAGCCACACGTCATATAATATATTGTCCTCATTATCAGTTTCACTAATTACTTGCAGAGTCTTTAGAGTTTGTAAATAAAATGTTAATTCTGATGTGACCACACCATGCTGAGGACTGCCATTAGCTACAATATTCATCTTAATTAATTGTTCTCTTAGTTTGTCTTTGAAGTTATCATGTACTCTTTTATAAATAAACTGAATTTGTTCAGTCGGTAAAATATCAATAAGCGCTTCATGTAATTTTACTAAATGTTTAGATATATTTCGGAATGTTTGAGATGGTACTGGTGGTTTAGCATCCCAACCTGATAACTGAGAACACAACATGTTGCTAACTATGGTACTAATCTTATTTTCTATTTCTTTCTTATGACTAACAATATCACTTTCAATATTACCAAAGCCATTCAATGTGAGTTCTTTGGAATGATGCTTCTCAAGCAATCTTCTGATCATTGGGAGGAACCATATGATCACCTGCAGGGACCTAGATACTAATGCTAAATTGGATGTTGATATTGTTTTCAAGCCAGCACTCTGAATTGCACCTGCCCCTAGAACTAGTTGGCAACATCTAGAATTGAATAGCCTAATAAGCTCCAGCATGCAATGCAATAGGTACTGTACTATGACAGGAGATTGCCTGGTCGCATCACAATATTCTAGTAAGATTTTGATTAGGAGCAGAACAGTCCCCACAACTGTATAATTTTCTTTATTGATCACCAGAAATTTACCATCTTGCTTTCCAGTCTCATACACTATTTTGTTAGGTATTTCACCTTCCTCACAAATGTTATTGACAGCACTTTGCAACTCGTATGGAACATCTGCTGACTTCCATCTCTCCATGTTGAGTGTTGCAGTGAGTTGGGATCTGCGTTCAGAGTGCAAACACTGGATATATTTCATTGCAAAACTTCTTAATGCTAAGTTCATTGCATTGCTGTGGTGACCCGTTATTTTTTCACACTCTTCACAGAAGTTTTCTATTAATTTAGAAAGGTTCGATAAGTGGCTCAGATCAGAGAATACATAATCTTTATCAGTTTTAGTTACAATAAGACTGGCACATCTCTCATTGCAGTAGTCGGAAAGTGAAATTATCATTTTTCTTAGCTTTTCTTCAGCTGATGCCAATTCCTCATGTGTCCACCCCTCTTCACTTTCATTACCTGTCACATCTTCCATTTGACATACTTCAATAATCAAGCTTGTTAAAAATGAAATCCTTTTAAACAAATTCATTAAACTTGGAGTAACCTTTTGAAGAAATGTGATTCCTTCATTACAAAGAAGCCACATGCTATCTGCATTGGATCCTCTCAACACTATTTCAGTGTTTCCATCTCTCTCAGAAATTATTTCAATGACACTTTGTTTGATAGTTGCTTGAACTGATGTCATGGCTTCACATTTAAATGTATCTATAAAATCAAACTCTTTAAGCCGCAGGATTCCAGATACAATTGAAACTAAGTTATCCTTTTCTGAGGTTTCAGAACTATCTTTTGGTGGCCTGTTCAAGTCTGAAACTATGAATCTCTGAAATTCATTGCTCAGCATTTTATGAATAAGTCTTTTCATTTCTGTTAGCTGTGGTGATAAATGTCTAAAAGCTTGTATGCCTGATAGCCGTGTGGATAAAACCTTTTGGGTTGAACTTATTAAATCAAGAGCAGCCACATAGTCTGAAGTACTCAGCAGCAGCTGTATCATTGGCTGTGTTTGTTGGACAGTGGCTATAAGTTTTAGAAGCTCATGCACATTTCCTAAGTTTTGATTTATTCTGGTTAGGCGCACTAACTTCAATGGACATTCAGATAGATTTCCTTTTACTTGGTTTATGTTTTGTCTGGTCTGTCGAACAGTACTGACTGCTTTTGCCATTTGCTCCATTATTGTGTCATGGGACAACATTGCATGGAAGAATGCATCTGACTTCTGAGCCACTTGCTTGGAAATTTTCATTTCCACAACATCAAGATAAGTGCTCAATGTTTCTTGAAGAGATCTTATTGCAACATTTGAATCTTCAGAATCACATAGACTAGGGAACACTTTACTAAAAACTGCAGAATCATTGAGTGGTAATGACTGCTCATAAAATATCTCAGGAACATCACATACACTTTCACTGACAGTTTGTATTTTGGCCTTGGCAGGAACATTTTCTTTAAGTCTGCAATGTCGGCGATATCTTCTTGCTAATCGTTTGCAGTATGATTCAAAGTGCGCAAGTGTGATGTCTGGTAGATAAGGACTAGGAAATATTTCCACTTTGTCAACAAAACTGTCTCCCCATGTTTTTGTGAGGAAATTGGCCTGTTTACCTCTGTTGGGATCATTTAATACTGCAGGGAGATTTTGTGATGAAGAATAAAAAGTCCAATCGCTGTTTTCATCATTTGAATATAAATGGTATTCTCTCACATGATACCTAAAGCCTGCTTTTCGTAAATCCCCAAATTGTAGTGCTGAACACATTCCATTTTGCCCATACTGGCAAAGAATGATTGAGCCTTCTTTGATAGTGTGCTTTTCTTGAATATGTCTGTAAAAAATAAACATAAGTTGAAAACATTTCTCACATGAAAGGTAGGTTTTAAATAAAGCCTTTTTTACCTTTCGAATTCGGCGGCAGTGGAAAACACCAGCCTTGGACAGTAGACACAATTTTGCCAGATAGGCTTCTTACATAGAGCTGATTCGTTCTCCATAACATCTCCGTGGAAGTCAGAATTTACGTAAATAATATCGTAATAGAAACCGAATAAACATTTCTTCGTTTGATTGAGGTCGAACTAATGCTAGTTTGTGATGTTGCTCGGTAGTAATTGAACAAAATGGTGACTAAAATAAATAAAGTATACTTTAACCGATTACAACAATCTTAACTTCCACGTCCTACTGACTGGCAAGGCAACCATAGAAAAATAATCGCGAGCATTATTCCTACAAACAAATCTGACATTTAACTGTCAAAACTGACATTTTAAAGTGTCAAATGAATCAGAGTCAAAAACGGATTGCTTGGTTTATTTATTGTATAACCATGGAATGCACAGCCTGGCAAAACTGTCCATGATGGCATCACGTAATGTGTGTACATAATACTGGGAATGAGTGAGATGATACCCCGAACCGAAAACTTATATAGGTAGGTAGGTACCTAATAGGTACAGCAACTTCCGGTTATATTGATTTCACAAATTTATCCTCGAAAATCAGGAACCTAGCTAATATGCCTAATATGCCTGGATCCGCCACTGATTTTCGTGAATATATTAAAATACTGTTTTCTTCATATACATATTGTTTATTTTCTTAAAATACTATGCCAGAATAATTTATTTTCAACACTTTTACAATTAATTTATTTTCAGTTATAAATAACAAAAAATTCATGCGTATCCCTTTGGCAAAACACATTTCCATGAATATTATATTATTATTATTTCCGTACTAAGAATGTAGGTATATATAGGTGAGTTGGGTAGTGCAAATACAAATCGAAGATTAACAGGGTGAACAAGATAGTAGGTAGTAGGTATAGATAGTAGTCACAAGTAGTCACAAGCACAACGGATCTTTGTCCCGCTATCGATCAACTATACCTCGTCCCGCTGAAGTATCTGCGCTGAACACATTTTTGGGTCGCGCATGTATACATGCGCGACCCAATGTGCATGTAGGAACCTATAGGTTCCTACATGCACATTGTTTTGTTGCATCTAACAGAGAGATATCCTAAAATTATTTTACAAGTTACATTTTACTTATAATACCTACCTACCTATATAGGTAAGTACTTAATTTAAGTTCGGTTCATACTCATACCACTAACCACTAAAATGGATTACAAATTACAATGCATTGACACAATATTAATTGACTACCTACCTACCTACTTAATTCAATTCTCGCTATTCTTTTTGACAAAGATAGCAAGCACATGACACTGCAGATTTAAAAATCAAGTTTCTCTCGCCATCAAGACATAACACTTTCGCCGGAACCTGAAACAAAATACATAGGTAAGTAGGTAGGTAAGTACTTATTCAAATAAGAAATCTCCAGATAAGTACCAGAACAAGAAAAATATTGAAAGAAATTTTAAAAATACTTGACTCCGATGTTTTTACAACTATCACTATTATGACGGACCAAAGTTCACACTAAGCACTGAACACAGTCGTTACATTGATACCCGTGCTAACGCACTTTTTAGGAGGAACTCAGGAAAAACAAGAGGTTGAGATGTTTCAAAAATTGTTTTGACTGTATGTACGACTCACGTCTTCAGATTCCATAATATTACAGCACTGGCCCAATGAGGTGACAGGATGCCGCTTGAAGCCCAGCATGATGCTTGGGAGTGACCACGACTCGCAGTATCCGCGGCAAGCGTTTGTAGTAATTTTGAATTCCACGCAGTCTGGTATGCTGATGTTTCTGGTGTGCCCTGAGAAATATTTTTTATTTACTAATAAAGAATTCTACCGATAGAATTTAAAACAGAGCACCAACGCTTTATTGATTTATGTAACGTACGACTCTTAAAATTATTATTGAACTAACACACCAATTTTATGACATCCTGGTTTCCTCCATGACTCAGCAGCAAGTATTTGACCAATGGATAAAATTAACACGACAATCTTAAGAAGCATGTTGATCTATAGTACAGTACTTTTCGGATACGAATGATAATAATTAATCCAGTCTTGCTATTTATCGCGAGGGCCTCTTCGGGAGTAACCAACCCGTTCCAATTTATTTTCATCTAGGCTTTTTAGCCCCCAAAATAAACGTAAATTTTTAAATTACGTTTATTTTTAACCCTCTTCCTCCTCGCGTCGGACTTGTCATGGCTGAGCGGATGACGTCTCGTCAGCCTCTTCCGTCTTTGGGGGCAGCGTGGAACACATCGTGAAGTTTTGTGTCCATGGTCGAGCGACTTAGTCGGACCATCTCAGCGAATTAAGGCTGCGTCCTTTGAGGCGTTTACCATCAATGTTTCCGGTAACCAACAGTTTTTCCAAAACACGCAAAAATGTTTACAATACCTGAAAAACATGTTAAACAAAATGTAGCTAGAGCTCTTATTTTCAACCCATTGATTACGTTGACGTTAGTAGGCGGTACGTACTTAACTACACTACAACAGATACAGAATAGTAATAAAGTGCTATGAGTTGGAGGGACGACGACTGAAAACGATGGGCTAGAGTAGCGAACCGTGAGCATAATGTGCAGTGGCAGTGAGTGAGCAATTATGAATTTAACCTACCTACTTAAACAAAAGAGTTTTTGGTTTCGTACCTAGCTTCGATTTATTTAGATCAAAGTAGTAAACGGTTGGTTTTTTCTCTTAGTTGTTATTATCTTCTAGTTTTTATGTTTTATGTCTAAATGTTATAAATTCTCGTCTAATTTATTTTTTAAGGACGTACTTAAAATTTCGAGGCGCTCGAATCTAGGATTCTGAGCCAGCACACTACGACAAAGTGCCCACGCACACATTGAAACCACTTTGCGCTCGGTTTTATACATCAAACAACTAATCATGGTACTTGAAGGTTAGGTAGGTAATTAATTAGGTAGGTAGTTACCTAGTAGGTAGTTAGGTAGGAAATTAATTTTTACTTTTTTCCGAAAATTTACGTCTACCTAATATCAGTAAGATTAGGTACGCAGTCATCTCCGCCTTTACGAGACAAATCCATAGACACCAGATTCGACCTTCTGGACCAAGGGAACGTGACTAATCTCTAAAACTTATAGGTACCCCTATTTTGCTCAAAAGTCTACATAGGTAAGGCCTATTGGAAAATTTAAGCATCTGAAATTCGATTTAGCCAGGGGAAAGTGTCTGTTATTGCATGGTTACCTATAAAGGCTCGCGAGGTCTATACTGTTCTCACAGAACAACTAGTAGGTAATAACTAGTTGTGTCTCTAATACCTAGAGGTTGCATAGCAACTAGCTCTAGACACAACCACAACAAACCATAGTATTACTTTATGCAACAAACCACCAACAAACTAAGTTAAGTAATTCAATAAAAAACAATATAAAGGCAAAAAATGGAAACTGATTACAAAATATTAAACCTTTACAAAACTAAACAATACGACGAATGTCTCAAGTTATGTGTGGTTGCACTACATAAAAAAGACGACCGGATGGTTGAGTTCATCAGAATGCGCGCTATGACGATTCTGGCTAAAATTGCTGGTAATGGGTACGAAGAAGTAGAATATTTCCCGCAGCATGACGGTTTAACATCCACCGCTGTGGCTAAAACGCCAAGACCAGGTACATCGTTTCAACAGCAAGTCAGTAAAACTGCGCAGATTTTCGATTTGCCCAAGGTTAGTACTTACCTACGTACAGTTAGTTCAAGTAGGTATTGGAAAACGGTATAGGGTAAGTACTCTCTTTATTTTCAGAGGTTTACAGCTACGGCAACCGCCCGGTCTCGTGGCGGCACTAATTCAGCATTCGTACGGCGCAGCACCAGGACGGTGCTTCACACAGCTTCAAGAGCATCCAGAGCAGCTACGGCTCTCTCTAGTGGAGGGGCATTCAATACTAGTGTCCCATTGTCTTTGCGACTTCTGAGTAAAGAAGACAAGCTTTTCAATCCCGCTGCTAAAACTCTCTTTGAATATGTGTATTATTGTGAATGTGATGTTCGAAAGGTATGTTATGTATGAAGGTAGGTTCTTATATAGTTATAGGTAGGTACGGTACTACAAAACGCTATGTTATAAGTATCTAAGTAATTGTACGTGCTTCTATTTTTTTTACTTTTGTATTCCAGGCCATGGAAGTGGCATTTCAAGCCCAAAAATTAAGCGAGACAACAGACTGGTGGTGGAGTTTTTCTCTAGCAAGATGTTATTATGCTCTTGGCATGTTTAGAAATACTGAAGAATGCCTGCGCCAAGCGCTCAAACAGCACAAACATATTTCTATTTATCTTCGTCTTGTGGCTATGTATGTAGGATTGAATCAACCTCTTTCTGCTTTAGAGGTGTGTAAGCAGGGATTGTCCGTGTTTCACGAATACACTGCAATATTACTGGAGCAAGCCCGCATAAATGATCAAATGGGAAACTCTGCACTCGCCGTCCAGGAATACCGAATGGTAGCTCTTGAGGATCCTTCAAATATAGAAGCCATAGCAAATATAGCATTATACAATTTCTACAATGATCAACCTGAAATTGCTCTACGTTACTATAGGTAAGTACCTACCTACACCTACAACATTTTTCAAATTAATAGGTAGGTAAGTCCTACGTAGGTACAGTATCGCTTTAGAATCTTTTAGCATAATAATGGGTTTTATTTCAGGCGATTGCTGGCTACAAATCCACCTGGTCCTGAAATTTATAACAACATGGGCCTGTGCTGTTTGTACTGCAACCAATGGGACCTCATATTGCCATGTTTCCGACAAGCTTTGTACTTCTCAACTGACCCGGAAACTAGAGCAAACATTTGGTTTAACCTCGCTCATGTGGCACTCGTAAGTAACTAAATGTCTCACTTTCAAAAGACTTTGTATTTAGTGTGCAGCCTTCATACAGGTCATAGACGTGTACTAATTAATCGATGACACAGGTGGTAAGCACTTATGGGTTTTAATCACCTAATCTTCGTCTTTCTCTTTTAGTGTATGTAAAATAATGTGTCCTAAACTAGTCCCTCTTACTAATTTCGGTTTTCAGTCGACAGGTGACACGACCCTTGCCCGGCGCTGTTTGCAAGTGAGCATTGCTACTAACTCTGAGAATGATGGAGTAAGGGACGCTATACGAGCGCTGGACGCACGACTGCTTGCTAGGAAAGTTTTATAAAGGTGGAATACAAATGACTTGAAGTGGTAGCCTTATCTGGGTCAAGCCCCCACCCAAAACGAAATCCTGGACGAGCCACTGATTAAGGCCGTGGCCTGATTACGCTCACGGTGAGCAGCTAACTTTTAGCCTCTAGTGCGCCTCCCTATATATTTTATATGGAGTGTCCTTACAGTGCGTACTGTATGTACGCAGTTTGCGACGTTTCGCTTGCCGACTGGCTGATGTGAGGCGCAGCGAGCGATGCTTTCGGTCGGCGGCGGCGGTTGTTCGCTCATAGAGGTAGCATACATAATTATACCCACCTTTTTTTCAACTGCTACTGCCCCGTATAGCCACATAGTGGAAAATACAGTTTTTTATAAAATTAAAGAATAGGTAGGTATTGTAACTATTTAATAACCCTAGTAGCATTTTTTGTAGGCAAACCGTTGGGCCTCCGTCCCTAAAGTGGTTGGCCAACGGTTAGGTTTGTCATCCCTAAAAACTGTAGGACCAACGGTAGAATTAACGTTGGGCCGCCATGTCGGGCCAACTAGTATTAACCAACAAAAGGCCAACCAAAGATAATACAGTAAATCCACGTAGGCTCTCCGTTGGGCCCTACTGTCGGGCCAACTACTTTTAGGGATGACAAACCTAACCATTTGCCATCTATGACAAAGGCCCAACAAACAGCCAACAATTGTACGCTTCGTTGGGCCCATCAGTGTTATCCAACTGAATACAATGCAGTAAATCCACGTTGGTGCTACGTTGGGCCTTTCTGTCGGGCCAACTGTTTTTAGGGATGACAAACCTACCATTTACTAACTAAACATTCTATCGTCGGTTAAGCGTAGAGATTACTCACAGAGGCCCTACTAAAGAATTCTACGTTGGCCCTACCTAATAAAGAATACTATATATCTACGTTGGCGCTACGTTGTTTACCTAACGTAGGCCCTACCTAACAAAGAATACCATATATCTACGTTGTTTTTCTTACGTAGGCCCTACCTAACAAAGAATACCATATATCTACGTAGTTTTCTTACGTAGGCCCTACCTAAGAAAGAATACGTTGGCTTTACGTTATTTTCCTGACGAAGGCCCTACCGAAGAATGAATACGTTGGCCTTACGTTTGTTTTCTTATCGGAGGCCCTACAGTAGAATGAATACGTTGGCTTTATGTTGTTCTCCTTATGGAGGCCCTACCTAAGTAAGAATACCATTATCTACGTTGGCTTTACGTCGTTTTCCGTACGTAGGATCTACCAAAGAATAGATATCTACCTGCAACGTAGATATCCATTCTTTGGTAGAGCCTCCGTAAGGAAAACGACGTAAAGCCACCGTAGATAATGGTATTCTTACATAGGTAGGGCTTCCATAAGGAGAACAACATAAGCCAACGTATTCATTCTACTGTAGGACTTCCGATAGGAAAACAAATTTAAAGCCACCGTAGATATCCATTCTTCGGTAGGGTCTCTCCGTGTGAAACCCGACGTGAAGCCAATGTAGAAAAGGATTGAATCTGAAACACTAAAATAAAATACATTAAATATATTTAATTTTATATTTATTATTCATAAAATAGTAGCTTCTTCTATATAGAGAAAATACAGAAAGAATGGAACATTTTTAAGTAGGTACACATAATATTAATTTGTTACTGCTTAACTCTACGAGCCTCTCTTCCTCCATTGCGATCTTTGGTAAATCTGAACCAGTTAGATATCACTTCATGTATTTCAGAATCTGTTGCTTTTTCTGCTATTTTGTTTTGTCGCACTGCATCTATAAATATAAAAAGACAAGTTACGAAACGAACCATCTAGTCTGATTCTTGATGAAGTGGTCCTAATAAAAGTAAGATAACCTACCTCTTATAACTTTCATTAATTTTAAATCCTTTAATGGTAGCTTGCTATTTTTTCCTGTCCAATTGTATTGCAAAGCAAGTCTGTTACTGAATAGTTTCTCTAAAATTCTTCTTATAATGACAGCTAGCTTGTTTCCACCCACTAAGCTAAGATGAGTAACCTGTAATTAGAATAAATACTAATAAAACTAAATGTCTACTAAACACAATTTTTACATTTATGTATTTTTGGGGATTATAGTTACCAAATGTTTCCCATTTTCGTCAATATATATTTCGATTTTATTTAGAGCTTCATGATCATCACATGGTAATGTTATCCCTTCTGGAAGAGACAGCTCAATTCCAGTGACAGGCCCAGAAGATTGAAGTCTTTGCAATATTTCATGCTGTGATATTTGCAGATCTTTTATGTCACTTTCAATACAAGCCAAGTGCTTTGCAATCACATCTAAAATAGAAAAAAAAATTAAGAACTAATAAACTAATAATTTTAAAAATATTTAAAATACATACTTTTGTAAAAAAATTTGTAGTAAAAAAAATATAAAAAATTTCAAGTGAGAGTGAGGCCTCGCTCTCTAAAAGAACACCCTGTTACCACCCACTATACTATTAGACCAATCAGAATCTACAAGTTTTTAGTTTACTTATTCTTACCTAAAGCATGTGATTTATGTACAGTCAATTCATCTTGAATTGGTGTGAGAGTCAAATCCAGTGTACCTTAAAATAAAATTTTAATTAGGTTTTCATAGACTCAACATAATATTAAACACATAGCGTCAGAAATAAAAATTTAGAATTTATTGATTTATCCTTAGTTCGGCCCTGGATTATTGGATTTGGCTGTTAGTTTCAGGCTCATGAATAGACAAAGTCATACCATGATGACCTTCGGATGATGCCATCATGTCTGAATAAGTAAATCTGTCGTTAGGTTTGTGACAGATAGACGGATAGACAAAGTCATACCATGATTACCCTCGAACCCTAACGACAGATTTACTTATTCAGGCATGATGGCACTAGTAGGTACTTACAGTCAGCATCGGTAGCACCCAGGTGATCCAGCCCTTCAGGTGGTTTTGGGTACTGTAATTCAGTCTCTGCGTCTGATGAGTGACTGGTGGTATCACTGTCATATATTTTTTGTTTTGTAACGCCTCCTCTCTGTGGATATTATAAGGTTACCGTCACTATTCACCTCCGAGTCATATTCAGCCTGTTTTGCTTTAGCAAAAGCTTTGCCCAGGTCATCTAAAATTATTGTAAAGAGTCAAAGTAGCTACTTATTACCTATAGGGTAATTTATTACCTCAAGTTGTAATATTGCAACAGGTTTACTAAGTTTATGTAGGTAGGTACCTGTTGTATAAAATACACGCCTAATACCGAACAAATTCCATGTTGTATCAGGCACAATTGAACCACTAAGGCACCTATTAAATTTTGTTGTCTTCGGTGGCCACATGCAATGTGTTTTTCGAGGAGTAATCCATTCATCCCTTATTACACTAATACAATCCTCGTCTTCGGTAAATTCTACCACACTGTACATTACCGTGGCTTGTCGTTCTGTTCTGGCATACCTACATAAAATATTGGATAAATTATATCACAACCGATCGATGCTGTGTTTAGCAAAACGCAAGCATTGATCGGCTACACGTACGTAGGTATGTATTCATACCACAAAGAAAACTCAGGTCACAAAATTTTCTATCTAGAATTGAGAAGGCACTCACGTTTTGGAGAATTAATTCAATATTCGCTGTAGACTGGCTGGCGGCTGCTGCGTATTAACACAAAATGGCGGAAGACCTGACCGAAAAGAGCGTCGTCTCTAGAGTAGGGATATTCGATATACATCGATGCATCGAAAACATCGATATTTACAATGCGATACATCGAATCGATCCGATGTTTTGAAATGCTTTCGATATACTCGATGTATCGATGTTTTTTCAATGTTTAGGAGAAAAACATCGAATCGATTATAACCAATTAATTTCATAAAAACTCAAGTTTGCCCCCTAAAATTTTTTTTCCTATTTGTTTATTTAAAAAAGAAAAGTTTTGTTATTCAATAGTGCACTGACAATATAATGTCGTTGCGGCCATCGTGTACTAAAAAATTATGTTGGCAGCACTGCACACGAGTCAGTGACAAAAAAAGCTGTTTATGTCGTGTCGGCCGGCGAGCTTCTAGATCACCATCACCCCCATTTTCCACCGTAGGTATATGAATCGCATTCACACAGTTGTTATTTCTTAAAACTAAAACGTCTTCTATATTAAATACTCATTCAAGTTAAACCGAAAATCATGCAAATCACAGCGGACACAAAGGACAGCAAAATCATAGTAATAGGGTTCCGTTTTTTACCCTTTGAGTACGAAACCTTAAAAAAGTACTCGATGCTTACAAAGTATCGATGTTTTCACCCGATACATCGAATGACATCGATGTACGGTTCTGATGTATCGAATCGAAAAAAAAACATCGATGTTAATAATTCTTTTAATTAAAATTCGATTAATCGATTAATTTTGAATTAAGAAAAATCGATTCTTATTGTAGAGGTTAGAGAATTTTTTCAACCAATAAAAACTATTATTCGATAAAAAAATGGAGGTGATCCGAATATTTTTACCTGTGGTAAGCCCAAGCGACGCCAACAATTTGATTTGTCTCTAGTATATACTAGGTATTCTATCAGCAATCTAGTTCCCATAGTACCTACCTACCTACAAGCTATTTAGCTTAGTTTGGGACTAGAAAGCGTTGTGTTAAAATGTCCATGAACATTTATTTATTATTATTACAATCACAACAGCATTCGTGATTTTTCTTGATTAAATGATTTTCGACCTTATTTAAATGAAGTTACCACTGACATTCCTTTATATCAACGGCGCAACTAAAGAAACGATTCTGATTCCGAAAATCGAGTTTGTTTGTTTGTCTGTTTGTTTGTTCGCAAATCACACCTAAACTACTGGACCAATTTCAATGAAACTTATACCATTCAGAAGTTTTATTTTGGGATTGAAACATAGGTAGGCTACCTATATTTTATTGAAATTAAAGACGTGGATTCTTAGATAGGCTTGACCTCCCTAAACCAAAAGCAGCCTTTGACACGAGGTACGTACCTACCTAGGTACATCTATGTTGGTTGACAGATATTTTAGTGGAAAGTTTTGCACGCGTACCTACCTAAGAAGTCGCGGGTATCAGCTAGTCTTCACTATTTACGTACAATACGTTCAAGAAATCTAGGCCATCTAGGCAAATTATATATAGATAAATTATAGTTCAGACTAGGTTGACTAGGTAGGTACTATCGGCAAAATTTCCGCCTTACCACTTTTGAAACTGTTTCGCTTGCAAGCAGTTAGCTACCTGACCTCGCCTTTTTCTTTTGTCTTCTTATTTTGACCAACCAGAGATCTAAACATCTATTTATTTTTATGACGGCCCATTGTTTTCATAACTTTTACACACGAAGTAATTGGCTTCTATTGGTATTCAAAAATGAACGGCTAGTCGGTTTACAGGAAATGCGCCCTTAAGGTGGTAAGGCAGAACTTTTGCTGATGGTACCTATATAGATAAATTATAGTTCAACATAGTTGTAACTTAGTCTGAAATCAATTGAGATAGGTAGGTAGGTACCTATAAATCGGCGGCGCTCGTAAAGTTATGTTCGAACAAACATTCCTACCTAGTTTGTGTGTAAGAATGTTTTTTTTGAGCAAAACTTTCGACCTGAAGATTGAATGAAATCTTCATGAAATTAGATAAAGGTAGGTCGACAAGTTATAGTATAAGTAACTATACCTATCAAAGGTTTGCTGGTAAGATTGTGAGTTAGATTAGCCAAGGATTGATATCGTGGTCGTAAATAGCTCTGCATTTCATCGACGTACCTGTACTTACCTGTCTAGGTACCTACCTACTTACCTAGTCGACCGAGCGAGCGAATGACTGGTAGGGCATAATCTGTAAGGGAATCGTGCGTGATTGTTTTCGGTTGGAAAGTGTAGACAGGTGCCTACATAAAGACATACCTAGGTAGCTTATAAAAAAATGTAGGTAGGTACCTAGGTAGGTTAGGTAGGTAGGTGGCATTTTCTTAATCATGTTTAGCCCACCCATATACCTATGTCCCATGTCTATATGTAATAAGTAGGTACCTAGGTACCCTATACTAACTTATAATAAAATTAAGAGGTACCTACCTACTTTCTTTCTTTCTTTCTATAGGTACCTACTACTAGTAAAGTAAATCAAATCCAGAGATGGATTGAATAGGTAAATATCTACCTACCTATTGGACCTGTTCATGTTCATTATTATACCTACCTAGGTAGGTAAGGTCGGTGCGTCGAGACAAGGCGTGATTTTTCTGGAACAAATGATTTTCGATCTTATTTTAATTATTTTACGACTGATATTCCTTTATTTCAACGGCGCCGCCGCGCCGCGGCCGCTCGTTCGATGATCGCCGCGAGTTCTACCTACGTATACATGGGTAGGTACTAGGGCATGCAGTACCGGTACTATTCTCAGTACCGGTAATTTTCGGCCGGTACTAAACCCGGTACCGGTAATTACCGGTACTTTCGATACTTTCGATACTGACTGGATTTTCACTAAAAAAGGACTAAAATGAAGTAAAAACCTATAAAAATAGAGAACTTTGGTTATTTCTAATTGTATTATTACACTGGCAGCCTAAATTAGTCCACTGGTGGACATTAAGGTCCACCATAGATTTGCGGGAAAACCGATTTTAAGCGTTCTTTATCTACTGACTTTACACAATCGATACAAAGTCGTTGGTTCTTTGGCTGTGTGGTCATTCTTCGCACTTTCACGTGGCTCCATGCTATAATATCTTTACCCCAACGAATGTTAGTTCTACTAGTTATGCGCCCTGCGCCAAAATACAATTCCTCCTCTTCCTTATTCGTTTTTCCGTTGTTAGGGATCGTGACTCCGTGCATGGCATCTTTGGATAGCTTTTTTCCGTCTGTCACGGGTCACGATCTACGGCTTGATAGATCGCGATGCTGACGGAAGATTCTAGCGGTTCGGACACCTGGTCAGACCAGCGCTATGGGTTCCTCCCTCTTGCTTTCCGTTTTGTCTGTTATCAGACGTTTCTCCATGTTTTCCGCATTTCTGCGCGCACTATGTCTGTACAAGTATTCGGTGAAGGCAAATGGAAGACAGGCACTGGGCACGTTCTTTAGTATAAATACGTTGGTTCTTTTGTCATTGGCTTTCATGGTTTACGTTTCAGTACCGTAGAGAAATGAGAAGACCAGTGTGCGAATCACGTGAACTTTCGTCTTCTTCGGAATGTTGCTGTCTCTCCATATTCTGTTAAGTTGGTTCATCGCTGTCTGATGAGCCCAGGTATGGGACTTCCTCGACAATTTGATATTCTTCCGGTGCATCCGACAATTGGATGGACTTAAAACGATCGACAATCATTAACTTGGTGTTGTTTTTGTTAAAATCAGGCAAATCAGGCTTAGATTGGCACTAGCCGACTTTAAACGCTGCCTTAGGGCAACCATTTCGGACTCCGTGGATGCGAGCAACGTATGATCGGCGTATCGTAGGTTAGAAATTTTGACGCCTCCAACTTTAACAATGATTTTCCAGTCATCTCAGGTCTAACGCACGGTGGGTTCGCCATATATACCTATTGTATAGCATGGGTGAAATGATGCATCCTTGTTCTACTCCTTTCTCAAAAAAGAACGGCTTAGACGTGCAATTCCCCAAAGTTATAAGTAGCATAGCTGGTTTCATAAAGGTTTCTGATGAGGGCCTCTATATATTTGGGTACTTCAGATTCCTCCAGAACAGATCAGAGGTGTTGCCATCTGATACAGTCGTGTTTCAGTTCGTGTTGAAAACCAATAAATAGTGACTATGGCTCAGTCCTATAGTCTTCACTGGTAATCAGGCCTTTGCATCTAATCTAGATAGTTTATACAGCGTCAGGGGCCACTTTTCACACTATGAACGGGACGCTGCATGCAGTGCTTGGGACATGATTTAGATGAAGTAGGCTTGCTCAACACTTATATCATCCTCTCAGCTTAATTGGCCTTACACACAAGAAAGACAAGGTCGATATGTTTAGTTAGGTAAGGTTTGGTAACCTCTTTATACAAAGTTGGACCTAACTTTTAAAATATTTTGACTCAAATCAATAATAGCGGTAAACAACTCTGATAATATTACTCGATATAACGTTTTCTATGTTATTATTGCGTCAAAACCTCTTATAATTCAAAAAGTAAGATGAAACCTTACCCAGAGTGTATGTTTTTAAGTAACAAATCGACAATAAATAACAGAAAAGTTGAGTATCGAAAGTATCGAAAGAATCGAGACTGGCTTCGTGAGTACCGGTACTGGAATTTTTCAAAAGTACCGGTAATTCCCGGTACTTTCGATACCGAGAATTACCGGTTGCATGCCCTAGTAGGTACCTAACTATCTATCACTATTTACGTATACCCACAATACGGTCAAACAATCTAGGCCATTTTTAGGCAACAATTCAATTCAATTCGATAAATTTTCGTTCAGACTACATACCTACCTACCTAGTTGTAACTTAGTCCGAAATAATAAATTTATTGAGATAGGTACAAATCGGCGGTAGTAAAGTTATGCTCGAACAAACATTCCTACCTAGTTTATGTATGTACATATATGTACCTACCTACCTGGTTGGTTCATAGTAAAGATCTTCTGTTAGTATTCCAACCGAATATAGGTAGATAGGTACCTATATACCACCTCGGTAAGGCATTTCTGTTGTTCAAAATCAAAACGTAGTAGGTAGGACGGTATTTCTAGGGAATTTGTAGGGGAATCGTGATTGTTTTCGGTTGAGATTTTATCAGAAAACTATCGTTGGCACTTGGTTGGCTCATAGTAAAGAATTTGTGTTAGTATTTCAACCAAATACCTCGGTAGGGCATTTGTAGGGGAATCGTGTTTTTTTTCGGTTGGGATTTTATCAGAAAACTACCGTTGGCACTTGGTTGGCTCATAGTAAAGAATTTGTGTTAGTATTCCAACCGAATACCTCGGTAGGGCATTTGTAGGGGAATCGTGATTGTTTTCGGTTGGGATTTTATCAGAAAACTATCGTTGGCACTTGGTTGGCTCATAGTAAAGAATTTGTGTTAGTATTCCAACCGAATACCTCGGTAGGGCATTTGTAGGGGAATCGTGATTGTTTTCGGTTGGGATTTTATCAGAAAACTACCGTTGGCACTTGGTTGGCTCATAGTAAAGAATTTGTGTTAGTATTCCAACCGAATACCTCGGTAGGGCATTTGTAGGGGAATCGTGTTTTTTTTCGGTTGGGATTTTATCAGAAAACTACCGTTGGCACTTGGTTGGCTCATAGTAAAGAATTTGTGTTAGTATTCCAACCGAATACCTCGGTAGGGCATTTGTAGGGGAATCGTGATTGTTTTCGGTTGGGATTTTATCAGAAAACTATCGTTGGCACTTGGTTGGCTCATAGTAAAGAATTTGTGTTAGTATTCCAACCGAATACCTCGGTAGGGCATTTGTAGGGGAATCGTGTTTTTTTTCGGTTGGGATTTTATCAGAAAACTACCGTTGGCACTTGGTTGGCTCATAGTAAAGAATTTGTGTTAGTATTCCAACCGAATACCTCGGTAGGGCATTTGTAGGGGAATCGTGTTTTTTTTCGGTTGGGATTTTATCAGAAAACTACCGTTGGCACTTGGTTGGCTCATAGTAAAGAATTTGTGTTAGTATTCCAACCGAATACCTCGGTAGGGCATTTGTAGGGGAATCGTGATTGTTTTCGGTTGGGATTTTATCAGAAAACTATCGTTGGCACTTGGTTGGCTCATAGTAAAGAATTTGTGTTAGTATTCCAACCGAATACCTCGGTAGGGCATTTGTAGGGGAATCGTGTTTTTTTTCGGTTGGGATTTTATCAGAAAACTACCGTTGGCACTTGGTTGGCTCATAGTAAAGAATTTGTGTTAGTATTCCAACCGAATACCTCGGTAGGGCATTTGTAGGGAAATCGTGATTGTTTTCGGTTGGGATTTTATCAGAAAATTATCGTTGGCACTTGGTTGGCTCATAGTAAAGAATTTGTGTTAGTATTCCAACCGAATACCTCGGTAGGGCATTTGTAGGGGAATCGTGATTGTTTTCGGTTGGGATTTTATCAGAAAACTATCGTTGGCACTTGGTTGGCTCATAGTAAAGAATTTGTGTTAGTATTCCAACCGAATACCTCGGTAGGGCATTTGTAGGGAAATCGTGATTGTTTTCGGTTGGGATTTTATCAGAAAACTATCGTTGGCACTTGGTTGGCTCATAGTAAAGAATTTGTGTTAGTATTCCAACCGAATACCTCGGTAGGGCATTTGTAGGGGAATCGTGATTGTTTTCGGTTGGGATTTTATCAGAAAACTACCGTTGGCACTTGGTTGGCTCAAAGTAAGGATTTTGTGTTGGTATTCCAACCGAATACCTCGGTAGGTCATTTGTAGAGGAATTGTGGATGATTTTGGTTGGGAATACAGTTGATTTATTACAGTTGGGCCAGCGTTGGCTTACTGTATAGAAATTTCGTCGGCAACCGAACCAAAAACATATGTTGGGCCATCATTTGCTCATCGTATGTATTTACGGTTGTTAAAACAACTATTATCAGTAGTTGGGCCAATGTTGGGAGATTGTTTAGAAACTGTCGTAATAAAATTTGAGTTGGCTGTTCGTTGGCTCGCTGTAGGCAATGTCACTACCACTTCCCAACGTGATCCCAACCGTTGGCAACCGTTGGCCAACACAAATTGCTACTAGGGAAGTAATAATTACTTACTGGCATTCAATAAACATTATTAATCGATGCAATCTTTCAATAACTCCTTACTGCGAAACTCCTCATACTTTAGTGCTGCTAATTTGTCTAATGCTGGTTCTGGATGTGTTTGAGCAGCCAGCTGAGTGCCAATACCAATGGTACGAGTGTCTTCAGAGGTTACGGTTTCCGGAGGAATCTGGGATAAATGCTTGAGCTTAAGCTGAAAATAAAGAGAATTTTAAAGCTGCATTATTAGAGCTGGGTGGCTCACACACACATGATGAGACACACGACTAACATCACTCTCGAAAATCGAATTGCAATTTTTGTATGGAGAGAGGTATAGTTGATCCTCAGATTATAGTGTTTTTTATATTCTGAGAGTTGATCGAAGTATGGAGAATAATTTCTTTTCGATTCCGTTACGGCTTAGGGTGGCTTCTTGTGACTTCATCTTCTTCTTTGGTTTTTTCTGTTCTGTGTTTATTCTAGCTCCTTCATATACCTATAACTTGATTTACAATTAAAACAATTGCGCAATGTACCCGCTAAATTCGCCTACTTACGTAGATAGATATCTATCTATCTAACCATTACCTAGCCTATAGGTACCTCAGGTAGGTACCTACCTAACTGACCCACTCGAGTTATACAGCAGCCTACCTGCTCTATCGAAGTCGGTGCAACGCCAATACTTTCCCATGAATCTGAGCCAGCAGGAATGAGTAACGGTTTTGTAAAGTTTGAATTCTTCTCCTTGTGCACTATACCGTTTCCAAAAGCCGAGTTTTGTAAGGTTTCCTTTGCACGTCTGACTAAAGAAGCCTCCTTGGATGAATAGAAAATAATGTGAGCCTTGTATATCATCGCTACACTTCTGATTGTTGTGCACAAGGTTTTCTTGATTTCACTATCTGTAAACAGTTCAAAATAATGATGAGGAAAATCTCTACTTTCGGGCTAAAGAATAGCAGTCAAAGGTAAGTACCTAAGTGTCTTTACCTAAATGTAATCTTTGAGTAATTTAACATTTTATGAAGATATCTAACCTACCATAGTTTTTAAAGATGTCACACTTTCCTCCTATTATAACAACTTCCGGTTTTTTCTCAGATTCATAATATGCTGCTTGCATTGCTTGAACACATGTTTCAATTGTATCCCACACACTTTTTATTTTACTCAAATCTACCATCATGTAGAAGTAATAATTTCCTTTTATGGGAATGGAAGATAAAACATCTTTCAATGCATCTAATTTGCCGCCATATTCCCAAATGTGGCAAATGGTCTTCTCAATGCTTTGTTTCTGATTGGATCGTCTCCCAAAAGAGTACTCTAGAACCAATGTCTCTCGAGGAATTTCGGCTTTATCGAGAAAGGAACAAAGTAGGGTCGATTTACCCTGAAAAGAAAAACAATTGGATTCGTGTAGGCACCTAATTAGGTAGGTAACCTATGCAAATAAATTTTACCTACAGAGGTGGTCTAAGTATCTACTAGCAGAATCAAGAATTTACGTGTAGGACCACTGGTAGGACATATCGAGTGCTTAGGTAGCTAACCTACCTATTGTAAGTAGGTACTTTTTTTATTAACTCACCACACCTTTACTCCCTGCTAAAATAACAGTACGAGCGTTTTCTTCATTTCCTCCTGAAAGGCTTTTATCAACCAGCTGTATTGCTATTTCTGGTAAGGATAACATGTTTTTAATTCAATGAATATCGTAAGTAGGTACTTAGCTCAGATTATAGAAAAGTAGTAGGTAAGTATTTGTTTGTCCTTTTTGAATTCAATTCTTTTGACTTCTTAGAGTCCATAGACTATCACTAACACTCTTGTTAGGCCACACCACCAGTCATGGTAGTAATCTATATAGGTATCTAAGTAAGTTACTCTATGGTGGATCCTAATGGTTACTAAGCAACAGTCACTAGGTCACTAGCACAAAACAAAAACCCTGTGCAGAGCAGGTACCTACATCTAGAACATAGTACTACATAATCTACGCAGAAATATTACCTAGGTACATGAAAAATAGATAAAATCGATGAGGTATTTTTTAGTCTAGACTATTGAAACTCTAGTATGATGAGTAAGTCTAGTCAAGAGTAGGTAACCTCTTTGTTTGCGATTATGGCGAGAGGTTTACAGAAAGGTAGGTATCGATTTTGGGCAAGTTGTGAGTTTGAAGCTATAGATGTGAAAATCAACGCTAAAAATGTATAATAACCTCAGGTAATAACGAACGAACATGCAGCGCCACCTGTAGTCTGATCAAGCACACACGAAAGATAATAATAATTTACCCTCGAACCCTTCCGATTATGGGATCTCTCGTAATTAACTACTATGTAATATTGGGTTGGCTAACGTCAAACAACAAATTATTTAGGATATTTATTTTATAACTTTATGATTATAGGTAGCTACTTATATTGTTATTATTTATATTTAATTCATCATGCTCCGCAGCCCGACTTCACCCACTGCTGGGTATAGGCCTCTCTTTCCTTGTGCCACTCTCATCCAAGTCCGACCTGCGACGCTAGTAATGTCGTCAGCCCATCTCGCCGCTGGACGACCGACACTTCTTCTCTTTCCTGTCCTTGGTCTCTACTCCGTAACCGCCCTACTCCACCTGTCGTCACCGCGCCTTGCCATGTGTCCGGCCCAGCTCCACTTGAGTTCCATTACGCGCTTGCTTACGTCGAAAACCTCTTTGTGCGTTTTCGAATCTCGACGTTTGGAACTCAACTTTATGCCGAGCATGGCACGCTCCATGGCTCTCTGTGCAACTCTCAACCTGTACACAGCCTCCTAAGCGTCCATGTCTCGGCACCGTAGGTCATAGATGGCAAGACACACTGGTCGTAGAGGCGGGTTTTCAGACACTGTGGAATTGTAGCAGATTTCAGAATGTCGTCCAGCTTCCCGAATGCAGCCCAGCCAAGTTGAATCCTCCTTGAGATATCTTTAGGTTGATGTTCTTTGCCAAAGGAAAGAATATGTCCAAGATAGACGTAAAATTAGTATAATTTGATTTATACACAGTGGTGGTCATAGAATAAAAAGGCTTAGGGCCGTATGCTCATTGGTTACTCAATTGGTTCATCAACCTACAGACAACAACGACTAAAGGAGGCGATTAGTCTCCTAAAAACACCTTGCGAAGATGTTTCAATCGTTAATCGAAAATAAAAGAAAACGACTTTTGGTAACTAGGAAACATTTTCGCATACAGCCTGAAGGCCCATAACACAGGTGGAAAATAATTTATGAGAAACTCCTTGAAAGTTCTACATACTAGATGGTGCACCAAATTGTTAGGTAGGTAGGTACTTTTTTTGAGTAACTCTTCCAGCTGCCATCTGTGTGCGGTAAACTTTTGCACTCGTGGCGTAGCTTGCGACGTTCTGCGCGGTCACTATTTGGATGGGTGACTGCTATTGACATTTACATCTGAGCGCTTCCGTGCTTCGGAGGACTGATTAAACTGGTCCCAGCTCTAGCAGTTGTTAAAGCCATGACGGAAGCCAAACATTCCGTCACCGTTTACCAGTAACTAATACGAACGAACGAACTACGAATACAAAAGATACGGCTTCTTGTTTTAAATTCAATAAACACCACTGTATGTACGTACATATCCTAATTGTTACTGCATACATGTCATATCGTGCATGTATGTAATTGGTTATCTTTAGTGCAATACAAAATTTTAGTTACGTATTTTAATAAGAATAATAATAAATACTTGAGTGACATAAATGCTCTACTTAAGGATTGTAAGCTATTGACTGTTATAACCTTGGACGAATAAATTCGTCCAAGATTATAACAGTCAATAGAGGGATCTCTATTGATATTGAAAGATAGTGTTTGGAGTAGGTAAGTAGATTTAAAGTAGCCTTCAATAAACTACTGCAAAAAGAAGGCATGTGTAGGCATTTTCAGGAAAAATAGGCATATATAGGTGCCAAATTCAATGTTTGATTGTGCCATTTATACCTCTGAACAACCATTAAGATATTTTCCAGCATCATACAAAATGCGAGGGGATCCACCACCATGCATGTGGTTTACAGTTATGAACCCGATAACTTTTTCATATTTTCAAACACTTATAATTATATGCAGGGGTCTAGCATGCCACTACTCTGCATTCCGATATTTTAGGTAAGTAAGTCATATTTCTATTTATAAGACATAAGTCTCTGGTATTCAATTTCCTTGAAAGCAATATCTTTATTGATTGCTTGTAATATTTCTTGGAACCTCTGACGTAGGGTCATATTTTCCAACCCAGATATTTCTTGCTGAGTCTTCTGCTTCCTTTGTTTCAGTTCTTCAAGTTCTAAAGAAAGCTGTTGCAGCTTGAAGTCAACATCAGCATCATGAGAGTAATTGCTGACATGATACAAGTCCGCTGTTGATGTTGAAGCCTTTGGTTGCTTCTTCTTTCCCTTAGATGGCCCAGCTTCTGGAGGTTTTATAACACCAGATTGTGGATAGTAAAACATATCGGAACTAAATTCTGTAGCAAGTGATTTTTTACTGAAGTCTGGTGCTTGCATTGAAGTTTCAGAATATGTATCTTCATAGGTAGACATCCTGCTATCTTCAATGTCAACGTTTACATTTTCATCTTCCAAATCACTGTCACTTAGAGTTCCACCAAATATATCTTCTACTTTAGAAGATGATTGCTTGGCACCCTCAGCTTTAATGTGCTCCTTCTTGGTTTTGCCTTTATCTGGTTTTACAGACATACTCATATTTTTCTCAGGTTTGGTGTTGGGTTCCTCTTCTTTTGCAGCTTCATCAATGATTTCCCATGTGATGCTGACAGCCTCATTATCTGCTCTTAAGAGCCTTTTTACTTCTTTTTCAATTTCTGGAGCTTCAACACTTTTTTTCTTCAAAGTTTTTCTAAAACGCCTTTTCCTTACATTTTTTGTTGGTGGTGTTAAGCCATGAGGAAACAAAAACTTTTTGTCTACTTTAAATGGATCTTTCTTCTTACTTTTTACTGGTGATTCTTCCTCAGTAGATGCTGGATCAATTTCATCTTTGCAAATCATCATCTGACAAATATCTGCAGATTTATATACACTTTTTCTATCAACTGTTTTCAATGATTCAACAATAGTTGGAAGGTCTACTACTTTAGCATGCAGTAGCCAGTCGTCAAAGCGGACTTCTCCATGGCGCATGTCATTTTCCATTTGGATTGTTAGCCTATTTTTGAAGTTTTCTCCCAATCTGAGAACTTCTCTTAGACTTTTTGCTGGTTCTTCAGGCATTCTCAAAATGAATTGGGTCTCTAATTCAACAGGATAGTCGAGATCTTTCTTATCTCTTGGTGGCATGTTCATTTTTTTATGAGGCTCCATAACTGATTAACTTCTTGGTGTGTAATAATGTCACTCTAGGAACAAAATCAAACCAAATAGATTAGTCAAGATAAATTTCATATGTAATGTGTAAGCTAGTAAGCATGCAGGTAAGCTAAGTAATTATAATATATAGATCACTAGAATTTTAGTGTTTTGTAGAGTACCAATTTTATTATGATAGGTTTAGCGATCTATCAACATTCACACATTTCATTTTCTTGGTGTTTCCATTCCCACTGCAAGAAACTGTAAAGAATGTGCGTGCATAGCCCACCTAATCAGATGTCTAAATCGGAGCAGTATCTGAACAAAACATGAACAGAAATTACTAGACCACATAGTATTCTATGGTATCTAGATTTGTTGTTTTTTGTGTTCCCGCTGCTAAACATTTTTTACAATCTGTTGAAAACCATATACCTACATTTTTTGTTTATTACAAATCGGAAAACAAATCCTAGGATTCCGAAATGTCAAACACATTTCTTAAACCAAATTGTGTCGACAGTACAGTGGGAACTGGGAACACAGTTCGATACATTGACAAAATTGATCATGTTTTGCTATCCTTAAATGTTTCGGCAGTGGAAACTCACGGAAAAGTGTACCCTGGTTGATATCTACATAGGTACTTCACACATAAATAGACCTAACTACCTTTTCACAGAGAAATTCCAGCGGCTCCGGTTCGGTAACCCCGGGAGGTTGGAGCCGCTAGGATTTCTTAAAGACCACTAAAGAAAAGCAACACTAAATACATAAAGCATAAAAAATGATATTTATAATACCGTTTTCAGTTGATGCACTGCAATCTGCAATGCAATATGCAATCCGAAATCCAAATCATTATAGTAATTAAAAAATATTATCTTTTTTAGATATTTTTTTTATTCTGGCACTGGATACTAGTCCTTTTGCCAAGTTCTCTAGTAAAGTACTAAAGTATATAATCTACTAAAGTACTGACTGATACTGACCTGACCACTGACTATCAGCAGGCCATCCCATCCTTCGAATCTGTGCAGCAAGCAGCGTTACTTTTTTTTTCGGACGGATTAGGTACCTAGGATGCTGTTGCTGACAGCGCTGCAGCGTTACCGCCTCCGTTAAAGCCTTATTACACTATGCAATATCAAGTCAGGCTTACCGATAGTGATGTGACGTGATAACTTGAGTTATTTCGAACTCAAGTTATTTGAATTGACTCGCATCGAGGACTTGCATGCATATAAAGTCATACAAGTGAAAATCTACCACCAATTTCTCTAACCACTTACGTTGCATACTGACCTATTTGAGTCAACCCAATTGGCGGCTCGAGCCAAGGTTCAGTTTAACTAAAATAATTTGAGTTTAATTCGAAATAATTCAACTCGTCACGTCACATCACTGTCAGTAAGACTGACTTGAGATTGCATAGTCTAATAAGGCTTTACCAGACAGACAGGTCGAGTTTAAAATATCGTCGAGAGTCTTCGCACTCATTTCACTGGTGAGTGCGAAAGCTCTTGCGAAATGGTCCATATAATCTTCTATCTAGACTTTTGATTTAAATTAAAAAAAACGGGCAAATTAACTCATCTTCCTCATTCCATGGTTGTGTTTTGCCAGTGTAAAGTCCTGTGTTTTAACCATCTCCCTGGCTCACCAATACACCAAGATCGAATCCTCGATATCGGTAGCTCTGCCATACTCGTGTGTCTGTTTTAGCCCTGTCTGGCATTTTCTCCCACGAGCCTCACGTCATGTCATCCGGACGTACGGATGACATTGACAGGTCGGGAGATTGACACCGGCAGTTACCTCACTTACTTGTGCATGTGAGATAGGGTACAGTATCTACTTAGTAGATACAAACACTACAGCCAGGTTATACAATAACCAAGTCCAAGCAGCCGCTTTTGATACTTTGACAGTTTGAGATGTCAATTTTGGTAGTTAAAATGAAAAATTTGTTTGGAGGAATAATGCTCACCGTATTATTGCTACAAACAAAACAGTCTGGATCTGGATGTAAGGTCGCGACGAGTCGAGAGTAGCCCTACTGACGACGACGACGACGACGACGACGTGACGTCAGGCGATAGCTGGAGACTCGTTTGTTGGAACCTTATTTAAAGAAGACGAAGAATCTTCTTCTTCTTCTATGGATTTAGTGTTGCCCGGCAATTAGTGCTCTGCTTCACGTTAGGGAGATTTATGAAGACAACTATATTTTATGTAAGATACGAGTACGTAGGTATATAAAATTATATACTTATGCGAATGCTGTGCACGCCTGTAATTGGCACACATTCTATAATATAATTATTGTTTATAAGTTATTTTCGAAAGTGTATTATGTGTGCTGTTGGCGATGCCTATTAAATATTAAATAAATAAATAAATGAGTAAGTTATACTACTTCAGAGGGACAAAGATCCGTTGTGACAACTATTATACCTACATTTAAATAAAAATGTCTGCTCAAATATATGCTGAAGTTGAAATCATTCTTGTGTGAGTGTTTTCGAGCTGCTTATGAGAGTTATTGAAAATTCAACTCGACTTGATTTAGTGGCAGCTCGAGTAAGGCCGTGGCCTCATTACACTCACAATGAGCGGCTGACTGTTCGCTAGCTAACTCTGAGCGGCGTATCGGTCGCTGACTCAAGGTCCAGTGAGCGGCAAACTGTAGCGTATTAGCCACGAAGCGCTTGCGAACTCGAGGGAAGGTGGAACTAGACATAAGACTACTGGAATAAGAATATAATGTTGTTTCTGTGCACAACACTGTTGGTGATCCTATTAATAAATAAATAAATAATCTAGTTGTCCTGTGAGAACATAACCCTCGCGAGCGTTTATAACCATGCAATAACCAACACTTTCCCCTTTCCCCTGGCTAAATCGAATTTCAGGTGCTTGAATTTTCCAATAGGCTTACCTATGTAGAGTAAAATAAGGGTATAAGGAGAAAAATAAATTTAAGCGATTACTCGCGTTCCCTTGGTCCTAGGAGGTCGAATTTGGTGTCTACGGATTTGTCTCGTAAAAGCGAAAAAGACTACGTAGTTTCATTGATTTAAATAGGAAATTTTCGGGAAAGAATTAAAAAAAAAAAATTCCCCCTTTTTTCCCCCTTTTGAAAATATTTTTTACACCATCTGGTGTAGAATGAAGTCTTGAGTGTGCTTCTCAAATTTGGTTGAAATCCGTAGATAAATAACGCTACAGCAAACTTTCCCTCTGTTCTCCCCTATTTTCCCCCCAAACAAAAATCGCGCTCGACAAAATTTTTTAATAAATCAAGGAACTTTTGTGCCGATTTTCGTCGAAATCGGTTGATAAATGCGACCTGTAGGCGATTACTGACAGACAGACAGACAGACAGCCGGACAAAAGCATTTTTGGCCAATCTCGAAACTGAGATGCTTCGCTTGCTCGGTCAATAAATAAATTAAGGTAGATAGTACGGTTAATAGCGTAACGCCACGCGGCGCGAGCGTATTGAGCGAACTGAGCCGCCGACCGAGAGCATCGTTCGTTGCGTCTCAGGCTCTCAGCCGCTGGCTGATTGAGTCGGTTAGCGAAACGTCGCAAACTCCGTACAGTACGCGCTGTAAGGACACTCCATATAAAATATATCGGGAGGCGAACTAGAGGCTAACAGTTAGCCGCTCATTGTGAGAATAAAGAGGTCACGGCCTTACTCGCACATCGCTAGATTAGGTTGGGTTGGCCGGCCGGGTTGGGTAATTTTCGGTACTTGAGTGGAAACATTTCAATTGATATTTTATTTTTTGATTTGCAAAGCAAAGAAAGAGCAAAGAGAAGAGGTTTCCTTCCTTTCTCCTGTTCTATTCCAAAGTTACCTGAAAATCAAATCATTGTGTAAATTAGTTTAGCCTAGCTCGATTGATTATTACTGTTAATTTCTATCATTTTAGTGTTTCGTGTAATATATCGATGGTGTAACTGTACTATTGCGAAGTGGTAAGCTTTGTATATGTATTGTCACCTTCACACTTTGTCCTCCAGTTGTATTTATTTATTTGTTATTTAATATCTTGCAGCTAATTTTGTTGAATAGAACCTTAGTATTCATTTAGTAAACAAATCTCTAGTGCTCAAATGAGAGCCTATTACTTCATATTAGACCACTGTAACCAGGAAGAGAAAGGTACACTGCATTACTCGTACATACCTACTACATTATTGTGAACCATAACCTACTTTATGTAGGTACCTATAGCATTTAATCTTTGTTATGTTACTGTTTTCTTCTCAATAGCCAATTTTTGAAAGTGATATGTCAAAGGAGGTACCTACCTAATTCTAGACATGTCTAGAACACATGTAATGTACACATAAAAAGTTCAATGAACTTACCTACACATTTTATAAGTACATTATACATAATTTTACCTGTGAGTCCTGCATTAGTAAGGATTATAATATTGTTATAAAAATACCATGCAATGTTTCCAGGTCAGTAGCACCACACTTCCCAAAAAGGTAAACCTCAATCTTTGATTTGTTTTATAAATCTTCAGTTACTGTTGTTAGAACATTGTGGTTATTTTGTTATTCAGATGGCTGAAGTAGATCCAGAAACATTACTGGAATGGTTGTTAACGGGACAGGGCGATGAGCGCGACATGCAGCTCATTGCCCTTGAACAACTGTGTATGCTGCTTCTTATGTCTGACAATGTGGACAGGTGTTTTGAAAGGTAACTTAAGACCATTCTCATTGCAGCAATAGAAGAAAAATATTAACATAAGTACTTTGATCTAGCATATTTGTTTTTCTAATAAACCTGTTGTTAAAAATTATCAATGTTAGAGCCTGTTTCATTGTAGCTGAGAAGAGAAATAATGTCAATAAAAATATTCCTATCCTTGTTTTTACATGTCTAAAGTAGGGGGAAATATTTGGCTTACTCATTATGGTGAAATAGGCACTATTTTAACTTTTGATGGTTACACTATATAAGTTGACACTATAATCAATCTAGTCTACTGTTTTTTCTTAGAATGAACTTTAAAATAAAATTTAACTTTACAGCTGTCCTCCTAGGACATTTTTACCAGCTCTGTGTAAGATATTTCTTGATGAGTACGCTCCGGACAATGTATTGGAGGTTACTGCAAGAGCCATTACATACTACTTGGATGTTTCTGGTTTGTACTCATTTAATTATTCTATTTTAGAAGTGTTCTAATTTAGGTACCTACATATTATGGACAAACAAAAAGTTTTGAGTTTTTATTAGTTCGATAGATGCTTTCTCAGGTTGTTGAGAATGTGGTTGAGAAGTATTATTTTAACAATTATCTATACAGCTGAATGCACAAGAAGAATAGTGGCAATTGAAGGAGCAGTCAAAGCGATTTGCAGCCGACTGTTCACAGTAGATCCGAATAATCGCACAAGCAAGGATCTAGCAGAGCAGTGCATCAAAGTGAGTTTTCAAACTTTTTACCTTATAACCTTGAACTTGCTTGGTTAAATTATGCAGACTGCTTTTTGCATATTGTTTAGTTTAATTTTAGATGAAACTACTGGCCTTGTGTAGTAAATCATTGTAAATAAAGACTACAATTGAATGTTTAATGTATTGTTGTATACATATATTTATCTACTTTGCTTAGGTATTGGAGTTAGTTTGCACACGGGAGGCCGGTGCTGTGTGGGAAGGAGGTGGCCTTCCTTCAGTGCTACATTTCATTACTCATCATGGTACCTCGGTACATAAGGACACACTTCATTCGGCAATGGCTGTGGTTTCTAGGTAAATTAAACCTATCTAGGTATTCTTGGTAAATGATTTGTACTATTCACATAGGTACCTGAATCGATTAGCCAATCTAGCATCATTCATAGCTTGATTGTGGCGAAAGGTCATTCTATATTATACATATAAAAAAAACAATTTTTCAAAGTTTGATGATTATCTTCAAGTATATAATATGGTTCTGTTTGTTGATTAGTATGAGTTTGACTTAAAACTATTAAATCAGGTTTTAAAAATCTGATTACTGAGGTAATATTATGAATGAGAATGGACCGAGGGTAATGTTTAGCAACCGTTTACAGGGGTGGAAAACGGTTCAGCATTTGTGGATCCGATTCTATTTAGCTAGGCAGGAGTAGGTAAACCAAAAACCAAGTGGCCACAAGGTATCAAACACTGTATCAAATCTATTCTGTGCAAGAGGTGGTCATGCTTGGGGGTTGAATTATAATGGGAACTGGAAAGGATGAGGTGGAGTAATTATTGGTTTACACTTTAGTCATTCATCAGGATACAAGCGTGTATGTGTCGACTCGACGTTAAGTTACACTACGCCGAGCGTTGCGAGCAGAGTAACCTTGTCAAGTCGAGTTGCGAGCATACGTATGCATTTTGGGGGTGGGGAGAGAAGTGGCTTCGTCACCAAAAAAGTAAACTTTCCTTTTGAAGAGTTTGCGGTAAAATGGAGCCGGGAGACGCCCGCGTGGGCGACGCGGTGTCTTCGCTATCCGCGCTACTGAGACACAGTGACGCGCGCGTCGCTGACGCCGCCTTGCGATGCTTCGCGTCGCTGGCTGATAGATTCGCACGCGCTCATGCCGATCCAGCGCCCCTCGCTGAACATGGTATGTCATTTAGAGTATTCCTAGAACATTCTCCTCCAGAGTTGGACTTTGTGTTGTTTATAGATGTACAAAAAGTATAAGTAGGTAACTAAATGAATTAGAAAACTATAATTGTACTTAATGAAAATAATGTAAGTACCATCAGGTGAGATTGTGGCCAAAGGACATTCTATATTAAATAAAAAAAAAACCTACCTACTCATAATAGGTATGAATAAATAAATAAATAAATATTCATGGACATTTCACACGACGCCCTCTAAGCACGCCCAAACTAAGCAAAGCTTGTAATATGGGAACCAGATGCTGATATAATACTTATATACTTTTTTTTTGTAAATACATACTCATAATACATAGTAACACCCAGACATAGAACAAACATCTATGTTTGCCACACACAAATCTTTGTTCTTAGTGGGGATCGAACCCACGACCCACAGCACGGAAGGCAGAGCTATTACCGACTGAGCTGTGACGCCTGTCACAATATTTTGTGAGTGTTATAGTTCTCAAAGGTTTTATAATGTTTCAAAGGTTATCCTAGGTTACGGTTATCCCCATTCGCTACCTAAATGACAACTGGGTTTTTTTCGCAATTGTCGCTATTTTGGGGATTCCCCAGTTTGATGAACATAAAGACAATTAATACCTACCGTTCGTTCGACATGCCCTACCATTCTAATAGGCTCGATAGGGACTTATAGTCTTAGCAATTAGACAAGGAAGGCACGACCGCACTGACCTAATCGGGTACAGTGGTTCTATCTGACAAAGGTGGTTTATCTGTGTTTGTGATTGTACATGCACAATCGTATATCTACACTCTCTCCCTTTCTATTTGGGCGTATGTGAGTGGTCCGGTGCTTACGCACGCAAACATACCTAAAACGGATTCGTGAGATAAAACAACTGTACCTACCTACTCACAAAAGTTCCAAGATTCCACGAGACGCATTGTTCACAGGTTTGATCAACGAGTTGATCCGCCGCCTGGGCAGTACTGAAAGCGGCGACGACAAGTGCCTAGCTCCGTCAGTTTCCACCACTGTCAGTTTATTATCAACTCTTTGTCGCGGATCGGCGCAAATAACCCACGTGAGTGTTTTGTTTGGATTTCTGAATTTTATGAATGAGGCAAACCAAAACTTTGGTTCTGGTCGCAGTGTGTATTTAAATTTGCCTGAATCACCATCCCTACAGTACAGTTAAATATATCCGTGTTATACGATTTTCTATATTTTGTAAAAGAAATATACCTACCGTAAGTTACCAGTTCTCATGGGCATGATCGCAGGTCTTCTTTAGAGGTGAATTCAGGCGCTGCGCTAGGCGAATGCTGGTAAAAACAGTTTAGTGGATTGTTCAGCCTCTGTTTTGGGGTTAGTTTTCTTTACAAATTTATACAGTATAACTTTGTTTGGCAGGATTTAGTCCGCGCTGAACTGTGCTCAGCAGTGGAGGCGGCTGTGCAAGCAGATGAACGATGGTGCCTCGAGTGCATGCGCCTGGTCGACCTGCTGCTAGTGCTTCTGTGCGAAGGACGACACGCTATACAGACGTAAGATATATTCAATACTAGCAGTTACCCGCGACTTCGTCCACGAAAAAAAAAATATAACCTAAAAAAAAAGGGAATAAAAAAAAGGGCCTTTGTGTTAACGGTTACGAACTATAATCTATTCCAAGTTTCATTCAAATCGGACCAGTAGTTACAGCGTGATTGAAACACAAACATCTAAACATTGACATTTGCAATAGTAGTGTGTTCCCTCTCATGCTAAAGATGCCAAATAAGTGAGGATACATTACTAGCTTTCCCCTGATACCCGGATAAAAAGTATCAGATAGGAACCCAAACTTACATTTTATTCAAAGCTGCATATCGTCTATTTGTTGAGACTTGATTGAGTAATAAACTTAAATATCCAAACATCTAAAAATGACCTAACTGTCGTTTTTATAATACTAGTCAGAAAGATAGGATACTTATGATTTACTTGCTTCCGCCCCACGCCATCGCTCGCGTGGTACCCAGAAACAATCCTTTCAGATCACTAATTTTATAGTGTTGAATCGCTCGGGCCTGGCAAAAATTTAAACAAGTACCTACTTATGTAAACTATTGTATTTATAAAAATTCTGTATAATGATGAGATTGACCCTGTCTGCTTACCTACCTAGTAATAGTCATTCAAAGCGAAATGGTACTTATTGCACTTGCAGAACGATCATTTTGAAACATTTAACTTTCCATCGACGTGTAGAAAGTGCATGATCATCAGTTTTAGATAATAAACAGGCCTTTCATCTAATCTAAATTATTTATACAGCGTCAGTAGCCACTTTTTACGCATGTATTGATGAATGGGACGCTGCAGTGTCTGGGACATATTTTATTTTATTTTTACATGGAAAACGAACAGCTTATAAAATAAGAGTACAGACAACGATTTAGATGAAGTGGGCTCGCTAGCAGCTTGTAGGCTTCATTCACGAGAAAGACGAGGTCAATATGTGCGGAGAGAGGTTTTCCTTCACCGATTGAGAGCACTGGCATTGCGGTGGTCTACTGTTAGACTATTATAGACGGTGCCTGACATGTGTTATGATTGTAGTGGCGCGTCTCGGACCGGCACTCCGGCGGCAGGCACGAGCAGCGGCGCCAGTGGTGAAGGCTCCAGTGCCGCAGCCGGCCCGCGCGGCGACAAATCTCACAGGCAGCTTATAGGTATACTAGCAGTTACCCGCGACTTCGTACGCGTCTACAGTTTCCGTGTACTTACATTATATTATCTGTGTATTATTGTTATCTGTGCGTGTACCGAGCGGATACTTAGAGAGACTTGACATTACACCTCATTACAACGAACTCGTACTGGAATGTCAAACGCTAGTCGTTTGACCAAAGAGGTAGTACTACGCCCTGTCAAACTATGACGTGACATGACATGACAATGAAATCCTCTTGCCAATTGGCGCTGCTAATCCTTTTTGTTCATTTTATCCTGTAGATCCTGTTAATTATTCGGGATAAAAAGTAGCCTATGTGTCAATCCAGGTTACGAACTATATATATGCTAAGTTTCATCCAAGTTGGTTCAGTAATTTAGACGTGATTGAAACACAAACATCCAAACATCTAAACTTTCGCATTTATAATATTAGTAGGATTCTACTTTACTATCATTTATTTATTGATGTAAGAAATAAATACAAAGACTAGATGTTTTTCTCCTCTTTCTTCCTTTTTTATGAGGATGAGAGATTGAACAAGCAGTTGGCCCTGATGGTATATAACCATGCAGTAACCTTTGCCTATAACAATGCATTGACTCACTGAGCACGTCCGTACATATCTGTGGCTAAACCTTTTGTTATTTGAAATTCATAGGCTCCTTACGTAAGACTCTGGTTAATATGAAAGTCAAGTAGGGAGAGACCTACGTCCAGCAGTGGACGAGTATAGGTTGATGATGATGATAGATAGATAAGTTTTTATTTCACACCACAATTCAACACATAAATCTAAATTCAAAATAAAATAAACAATATAAGTAGATAAACTAAAAAAGAAATAAAATTATAACTATAAATATACATACAGCGTGTAGCTACAATGGCGACATTAAATGAACACACGGGTAGAGCTACTTATAAGTATTCATAAAAAAAAAATAATGAAAAAAAAAATATGTCTATATTCTGAAAACGCGAAACCGGATACGCTGGTTAATTTAATGTCGCGATTGTAGCTACACGCTGTATAATGTGTCTCCGTGGTGGTGAAAAGGCCTAGGCTCAGCATATGCTACATATGCTATGCGGACGAGTGTAGGTTGATGATGATGATGAAAGTCAAAGTCAGAAGAATTATACTTGGATGTACCTACCATGCGCGCCGCTTCACTGTGATCATGGCATAGTGATAGTTTTTATCTTGCATCTATGACTTTTGGAACCTGTCGATAGCTAAAACCATAGACAAATAAAAAAATAGACCAGCAGACGTTTAGAAAATATCGTAACCCGAAAATGGATTACCTTCAAAGGCGTGAGATGTCGCTGGGTGTATCGAATCGGTAATAAATCAAAACGGTGTTTATTTTCTTGAACCTCTGGCGCGCTGACACTATAAGCAGTACGGAAATAAACGTCAGATGGCGCTATTTCTAAATTTTGCAAAGCGTATACCAAAATTCGGTTACAACGCGCGCGACGTTGACAGCTTGTGCTATGCAATGTCGAACGAGCGAGATAGAGTCTGGATGCAGAGCGGCAACAGCGCTCTGGTCGTATCAAGCTAGTAAAATAATAGATGTTTCGATTTTAAACCTGACGCCTTACCGCCAAGTGCGGTAACAAAAAAATACAATGATATTATATGAAATCTTAAATGTTTTTAGCTTGATAAAATAAAACATAAAAGGTAGGTAGACTTTTAATTATATATTATTAAAATATCACACCCAATAGGTACTTGTTTAGTTATGTACTGAAACATTACCATACATTACGAACCATTTAGGTACGAACAAATAAGTTTTCTGCGGGTGTTGCCTAGGTCTTTTGTTCCTAGGCTATCCTGTTCTAGTTTTACTACCTACCTACTTATAAATAATGGAATAGGTATGTCTGAAGAAGGTAGGTAGGTACCTATAGGTATATTTATCAATATAAATATTCTAAAGTAGGTATATGATTGACTAGCAGTTACCCGCGACTTCGTGCGCGTGTACAGTTTCCGTGTACCTACTGGAATGTCAAACGCTAGTTGTTAGACCAAAGAGGTAGTACTACGTCCTGTCAAACTGACGTGACATGACATGACAATGAAATCCTCTTGCCAATTGGCGCTGCTAATCCTTTTCGTTCCCACGCATAATGGGCCAACTGTGAGCCTAAATGCGGAAAAGGGAGTCCCTTCAATTTCAATTTTTCCTTTTCGTTCATTTTATCCTTTAGATCCTGTTAATTATTCGGGATAAAAAGTAGCCTATATGTCAATCCAGGTTACGAACTACATATATGCCAAGTTTCATCCAAGTTGGTTCAGTGGTTTTGACGTGATTGAAACATAAACATCCAAACATCTAAACTTTCGCATTAATAATATTAGTAGGATTCTAAAAATTTCAAGGACGTAGTTGCGTTGCGACTTATCATTAAACTTGGTGGTAAAACGGCTTGTCTACTCATTAGCAGTGCCTTGATCACGAATAAATTTGACAATCGTGAACGTATCGTAACGCTAGCGTATCCGAGATACACTGCGCGGTGACGCTACAACGTTCGGCAGTCGGGCTGATGTTGACGCGCAATATCACTCGAATACGTTAGGTTTACGTAACGCGGCGACTGTCAGATTTGTTCGTGATTACCCCTCAGTACCTATTGCCGAGTATAGCACATTTCTGCTCGAAAGTCCAGGTCGTCATGCCAGCGCTTCCTCGGGCGGCCGCGACGTCTTCTACCCCCTGGGGGTATCCAGCCTGTGACTCCTTGAGCCCACCTTTCCGCTACTTTACGACCTACATCGGCGATTCCAGTTTTGGAGCGAAGTATTCTGTTCCGAATTCGATCTATTCTTTTCACACCTAAAATACTTCGCTCCATCACTCTTTGGCAAAGTAGTCAGCGACCACGTCTGAGCACCGTAGGAGTGATAAAAAAAATATATAAGAAGGTTCAGACTATCGAAAGAAACCACACAAATACTTTTGCATCAAATCTATAATCAGTTAAAATTCGATAGGTACCAACGAGTTAAAAAATTGAACAGTATTATAGTCCATAACGGGAAGCACTATTTTCATCACAACCACAACACAACCAATCAACTACAAAACAAGAAAATGAAATAATTGTACATGTAAATAAAATCGTCAAAGAGAATACAACACAACACGCAGGCCAATGACACTTTGTATCAAAAAATGACAGTACCGTTCCGTTTTAGCTTACTTAATGCGTGAAAAAGATGAATTTTCTTAGAAAAGAAATGTGTCAATCGTTTTGTACGTTTAACGAAACGTAGGGGAACTGTTTTCTGTGGTTATACCGACCATAGAGTACTGATATATACACACTAATCGAGTTTAGTTAAATTATCGTCAAAACAGTTTGGTGCAAGATGCCACTAAACGTAATTTTGCTAAACACTTTTAACGATTTAAACGTGTTTAGTTAAACGTGTTTAGGCTGAATTTAAACGACATTTCGTGCAAGCCGCCCTAGGTGTTTTATTTAGAAGGTTCATTTGTTCGTAGTCCAAATATTATGCACAGACTAAAGTGCTGTGCTAAAGCCACCCTAGAATTTGGGGAACGAGTGAGCGGTATGGACTAACAATTCAAATTATAATTTTGACACTATAGTAAACAGACACTGACAGAATTGTGACCTGTCGCAAAAGCCGTAAATCAAGAAGGTGAAAACTTATTTTATATAGACGCCACCTATTAGTAAAGTTATGTCATTAATTTGTATACTATCTTTCAATTTGATGACCACCTAGGTGATCACGCCTAGGTGGCGTGGCGAAAAATATGTTAGATAATCAGTATGAAATAAAATCGTGATAACTAAATAAATGAACACCATTACAGATTCTAAAATAAGGACATAATTTTTGATGAATTTCGAAAATAAATTAAGAGCGTATACTACTCCAGCTCAAATCCAAGTTTCACGGCCCATTCGTGCAGTTACCGCACCGCGCACTCGCAGCTATCTCACTCGCACAGTTCATCACGCAGCGCAGAGGTCACGAGTCGACCGTACGATAGAGTAAATGTAAATACACAGTTATTGTACATCTAGTACCGAGGTATGGAAATAAAAAAATAAATTATTGTACAAATATACTAAAGCGCCGTAAGTACCTAGTTATGATAGGATACATACACTGTTATTGTACACCCAGTAGGTATGGAAATAATGTGAAAGGAATATTGCAGAAAAGTGGTCCACAGTTGGCCACTTTTTTCTAAGGCCTGTGGCACGGCTCCTAATCATACTAAATGTTGTAATATGGAATGGACTTAGTAGTAAAAAACAAAGAGAAATCAGAAAATTTTATTGTTTGTATTGTATCTCAAGGAGAGAGATTTCAATTCGATTGTATTTTGTTTGTTACCTCTGAACACCGTTCGCTTCTCTCACTCGATCAATTATTATTTTAGCGGTAGGAACAAAAGAGAAGTAGGTAAAGAATCCCGGTATTTGACGGCATTTCCCGGGACCTTAGTAGGTAGGTATGTATACAGTAGGGTCCCAATCCCAATCTCAGAATCCTGATTCTTGCAAGATCCGGGAAATCAAAATCAAATCCCGGGATTTTTGTACAACATAATTTTACATATCACATGTTTTCAAATGTATTATTTGAAATGATTTCTTGCTAAATGGTTGACGGAATACTTACCAGGGTCTAACTATGGATTAAAACTTACAAAAACAAAACTTTTTGGTAAAAAAATATATCGCTATGTGTAGCAATAAAATAAACGCAATATTTTTTTAACTCCCGACGCAAAAACGATGGGGTGTAAGTTTGACGTGTGCGTGTGTGCCTTGTGTGTGTGTGTATGTGTGTGTGTCTGTGTGTCTGTCTAAGGGCAACGTAGTTCCCGAACGGATGAACTGATTTTGTTGAATCTTGTTGAACCGCCACAAGATGGCAGATGACATATTTTTTCACAACTCCCTCAATATGGGTATCAAAAGAAAGGGCTTGACCAGTAGAATGCTATATACACTATGATAAATTTCAAATACAACATGGCCGCCACCATAATATACTCAATACATTTATTGCTTTCACATGGTATTATAGTTGTTACATTGTAAATAGGTATCACATATGAACTATGTTCAGGGGTATTGCAACAGGAAAGTAGGCAGACCGAGGTTTTGTTCACGTCAATTTTTCAATTTTACGAGGATTGATTTTAGCAATTTTATAAATAGGGTCTCAGATTAGGCTTCTTTCATTTGTTCTGGTAGTTTATTATATACCTGTTGTTTCTGGTAAGTATTTTGAAGGATCATCGAAATTAGAAGTAATTAACAAACCAACAAAGAAACGAAGTACTTTACTCCTAACACTAAAGCTATAGCAAATTGTCACAACAAATGACGAGAAATAATCAGTTTACACAAAAAAAACATACTGTGTAACGCTAGGAAGCAGGCCGTAGTTTCTTGCCCGTCCTTTTAGGCTCTGGTCACGTGGAACTGGCACCTAGAATCACCCAGTTTTATAAGACGATTCTAAATGATCCTTGTGATTTTATTGAATAAAGAAGACTATGACTTTGACTTAAATTATCGATTGTCACTTTGTGTAATTAGCTAAACGATTTAACTAACTCCGTAACTGATCATCGCTACCGACCGATCAGTGAGTCTCGCACAATAATTAGCAACTCTAGAGCGCCAAAAAAAATATGTGCATCGGACGAAAGTCCGACTGAGACTGCCCTGTCGCTCCATTTGCCCCGTCTTATGTAGGAGTGAGTTAACTAGTGTCGTCAGCTGCATGTGGCTTGCAAGTCACAGATGGTTAGTAACACGTAAACAAGGTCAAATCAGGTTTTTTTCATTGGAAGTACTGGGATCCATACAATCCGTTGGTTGCATTCTGTAACAACAAATCGTCGGTGTTACGCAGAACGGCATCAACCCACAGGTCGGCCATTTTGAGACACAACCGTTTTAAGTTTTTTGGGTATAAAATATGAAATTACTCTAAAAGAACGCTAAGTATCGAAAAATCATTCATTACTAAGTTAGAAAACGTGTTTTAGTACATTCCAGTGCAAAAATTTTAACCAAATGCAATGTTGTTTGGCAAGTATCCGTAATTAAAACCAGTGATGTCGTTTTGCTTTAATCTTCTATCAGTCGAAGTAAATCGCCCATTTACTCCAAGTATATCTCCGAAATGAAACAAGTAAGCTCACAATAGTAATCCTCAAGTAACGTTGACGTTCTTTCCAGTTACTAAAAGGGGTAGTCAGAGGTACGAGTTCAAAAATTGGATCGTTCGCTACCACTAAATCTGGCTGCAATTTACTATTCTACTGCATATACTATTCTAATGCTTGGACGTATCTTTGACTACGAAAATAAAAGACTTGGACCCGGATATTCTTTTTATGACAAAAGCATTGACCCGCCCGATGATGAGTAGGAAGATAGATAGAAGACTGACCGGATGAGAAGCGGTAACGTGATCTATAGATACCCAGAGCACCAAATGTAAAGCCCACCTGATGGGAAGCGGTTAACGTGGTCTATAAATGCCCATAGCACCAAACTTGGCTTAAGCTTAGGCTTTTCCATCATCAAACAAGTGTACTACCCAGCTGATGGGAAGCGGTTAAAGTGGTCTATACGAGTATATACTTGCAGCACTAGACTTGGCTAAACTTAGGTTTTTCCTTCATCAAACAAATGTAAGACCACCTGATGGGAAGCGATTAACGTGGTCTATAGATGCCCGCAGCACCAGACTGGATTCATAACGTGTTGTAAGATATGACACCTTTTTGCGTATTTGTGATTTCAGTATTTAGATGATTGTAAAATGAATTTATTCTTTATTAAAAAAAGACAGTATAGAAAATATTTTTAAAACAAGCTCTAAACAGAAGAACATAAATTTTAATTAAAATCAAACCTATTCTGGTCAACCCTTTAGAAAAGAACACTTCAAAAACGACATTGTCAAATATTTGAAATACAAAATTATGTTGTCCCAAAAATCCCGGGATTTGATTTTGATTTCCCGGATCTTGAATCGTCTTCAAGAATCGGGATTCTGGGATTTCCCGGGAATATACCCTACTATACATACATACCTACTAGGATCCCGGGATATCCCGTCAAATACCGGGATTTTCGGGATTCTTTACCTTCTCTTTTATTCATATCACTAAAATAATAATTGGTCGAGTGAGAGAATAAATAAATAAATATTCGTGGACTTATACTTATATTAAAGAATACTTATATTCTTTTTTTTTTGTAAATACCTACTTAGAATAGGTACATAGTAACACCCAGACATAGGACAAACATCTATGTTTGCCACGCACAAATGTTTGTTCTCAGTGGGGATCGAACCCACGACCTCACGAGCTCTGCCTTCCGTGCTGTGCACGGAAGGCAGAGCTGTTACCGACTGAGCTGTAACGCCTGTCAAGAAGCGAACGGTGTTTTGAGGTAACAAACAAAATACAATTGAATTGAGATCTCAATCCATTTTTTTGAAGTTGGTTAAAATGTTTATTGTAGAAATTCAATTCACTACAGATATACCTACCTCGTTGGTAGGTACCTAATAACCTGTGCTTGCTTTGCTTACCCTATTTTCAAAACATTTAGTATAATCTATGAAAGTGTGAAAACATAGTGAAAACATAACATTGACAGGCGTCACAGTTCAATCAGAGGGGTAATCACGAACAAATCTGACAGTCGCCGCGTTACGTAAACCTAACGTATTCAAGTGATATTGCGCGTCAACATCAGCCTGACTGCCGAACGTTGTAGCGTCACCGCGCAGTGTATCTCGGATACGCTAGCGTTACGATACGTTCACGATTGTCACATTTATTCGTGATCAAGGCACAGTAATAGCTCTGCCTTGCGTGCCGAGCCTTTCAGTTGTGGGTTCGATCCCCACTAAGAACGAACATTTTGTGTGTGCATACATAGATGTTTGTTCAATGCCTGGGTATTACATACTATGTGTAAGTATGTATTTACAAAAAAGAAATTAGGTAAGTATTCTAAATAAAATAAACAAATATTATTATTATTAGGACTAGAGGGCGTTGCGTGAAATGTCCCTGAATAATGATATTTATTTATTTTATTTAGAATACTTACCTAATTTTTTTTAGATACTCACGAGCACGGGTCCACGTTCGGTAGGTACCTACATTTTCTTTATTGCGAATATTTTTTTATTTCTGAAAATGAAAAATGTTTGGGTAGGTAGGTAGGTACAATTATAATTACGTAACAAGGTTTATCTACTTTATTTACCAACTAGCTGTCTGCCCGCGACTTCGTCCGCGTCCCGTTTTATCTTGTTGATTTTCCGGGATAAAATATAGCCTATGTCACCCGCGAATAGTGTAACACCCCAACGGTGAAAAAATTTTTCAAATCGGTCCAGTAGTTTCGGAGCCTATTCAATACAAACAAACAATCAAGTCTTTCCTCTGTACCTATAATATTAGTGTAGAAGATTGCAATAATCAGACTCGGAATAATTAGGTCCTAACCAAAATGCGTACCCGCGGGCACCTAGGTAGGTAAAAAACATTTTATGATATGACTCTTTTTAGGTACTTACTTCAATATTTTATTCGTGTTTTTAGCAATTTCTTTTCTCCAATCCCTTCTCTTATTTTGTCTTGTACTGGTTATTTAAAAAAAATTATATAATTATAGTTATAATTTAGAAAAAAAATATAATTTTCTCTCTAATTTTCGTATCTACGTAGGTAGGCGTGCGAGCAAGTGACGCGGGTTCCCTGTTCGACTGCCGGAGTTAGACTGAATCTGAGCGGTTGCGACGCCTCACGCGCAATATTTGAGAATTTAATTTCTTAAAATGCAAAAAAAAACATTATAATAAATCTAAAACATATGATGTACGGGTATTGCTAAGTTGAATTTATATACAAAGTTTCAATAGTATAGGTAAAGTATTGACTGACTTCTGTGGTTTCTTAGATTGATTCAGAGGGAAGTTTGGGATTTTTTTCTATCGAGAAAATTTTTAGTAATCGTGTTTTCACAACATATGATGTATCACAAATATTCTCAACTGTAATATATATTTTTTTCAAAATGATTGATTCAATACTTTTAATGATATGCGGGATCAAAAATGAGAAATTGAGATACTATAAGCTCTTAATGGCGTTTCTTTGGTTCTAACGGCTACTTGAAGCTTAAGTCGTCGTCGACTGTAGCGTCATCCCCAAATACGCCCGGGAACTAGCCGGTTTTGCGAGTCACGCTCTAATATATAGGGTGTAGCAATCTTCGTGTATTCATTAATCGATGCTAAAACATAGAATATGTTCGGTTTCCTTATAAATACTGAAAGGGATTGCTTTCCAGATTGTATCCGAGGCAAAGATACCGAAGCACTGTTAGCGGCGGTGTCGAGTGGCGCGGTCGATGTCAATTTTACGGACGATGTCGGACAAACACTACTCAACTGGGCCGCGGCCTTTGGTACCAAAGAAATGGTCGAGTTCCTCTGTGAAAAAGGTAAATGCGTCTAGTTTCTACATGTAGCTGGTTCGGGTACAAACTCTTTTAAGATTCAGCCAAATCGCGTTAGTGTATGCAGCGGCAGCAATTCCTCTGACGCGAATCGGGGCGGTCCGACTTATCACAATTTGAAATCCTCAGTTTGTCATCTCGACTTCGAAGCAGCCGCGTTATAATCCGCGTCATTGGACACGGTATTATAATCATGACTCATGAATATTCAAACGTCAAACTTTTACTCACGATTTCCTTCCGCTGTAACGAAATGCATGAATCAGACCATGCGTGAAAATCTTAACAGACTGTTGTTTCCATATTTAGATCTTTCCTATTTGCATTATTCATTTAGGTGTTTATTCTACCAATTACGGTATTTCTTATAGGAGCGGATGTGAACCGTGGTCAGCGCAGTTCATCGCTTCACTACGCCGCATGCTTCGGTCGGCCGGCTATCGCCAAAGTGCTACTACGGTATGGAGCTAACGCAGATTTACGTGACGAAGATGGAAAGACTCCCCTTGATAAGGCTAGAGAACGCCATGACCAAGGTAAAACTACCGAGATAATTACAGTTTAAAACAAACTGATATTGAGAACTTAATTATGCTGATGCACTGATAAAATGAACTGATGTTCATTTTATCAGTTCAGTTATTTTTTTGTATGTCTTCTTTTGGAAGTAAACATTTTATTTTAAATAGCCTTTTTTAACCCCCGACGCAAAAACAATGGGGTGTTATAAGTTTGACGTGTTTGTGTGTGTGTGTCTGTCTGTCTGTCTGTCTGAAGCATCGTAGCTCTCAAACGAATGAAACGATTTTAATTTAGTTTTTTTTGTTTGAAAGTTGAATTAGTCGGGAGTGTTCTTAGCTATGGTTGATGAAAATCGGTCCAAGATGGCCGCCGTCACAAAATGGCAGATTACATTTTATTTCATAACTCCCTCAATATGGGTATCAAAATCGGGGTTTTTTTTAATGTTAATTTAATTACTTGTGTGGGAATGTTATTAAACATTTTCCCCCGCTATTAGTTTCATAATTAATAAAGTATTTACAGGTCACAGGGAAGTGGCAGCAATACTACAGTGTCCCGGAGAATGGTTGGTGGTGGGCAATCACGATTCACCCTCATCGGGAAACGAAGATGACTTCCCCGAAACAGGTGACAAGGAAATGGCTGCAGTTTACCTCGAGTAAGTAACATTAAACATTCAATAAGTTTAATTAATTACATTAGTAAGAAATCCTTTGGTATTGACGTTTTTACCGCCAGTAGTCGAACGAAAATAAACATCTACTTGTACTGTCAGATTTGTATTTCATAGTACAACTCGCGCTGAACGAATTGTCCGCTGTGAGCATAACAAAGCTGAGGAATTGCATTGCACATTTATCACGTATGTAATTCACTGATACAGTACAAGTTGTTTGTCGCCTAGTATCAACGGAGTGTACTGTCTATTGTTTCAGTCGCTTGGTGCCAGCGTTCTGCGCGCGGTACCTGGGCGCGGGCGCGGCGGGCGTGCGACGCGCCTGTCTGTCGCTCGTCCGCAAGATGGTGCACTACGCACCCGCGCGACTGTTGCGCGACATGTCGCGAGCGCGATGCCCCAACACCGCCGCACTACTCACGCAACTAGTCGCCGCCGTGCTCGACAATGTGGTACGTCAAACTACCGTTACACTCGTAAAGAAGGAAGCTGCTTCTGTTGTGGTTGATTTGTGTAGCGTAATGGGAACATTTTCAGCCGTCTGTATTACAAATTCATAGTCAAAAATCATGGATGACACTGGCACGATTGCCGATGACTACTGAAGAATCACAAACTATACATGCTGTGAATTTGTGTTTGTACTACAATTGGTGAAAAGTATTTATCGTAATAATCAGGGCGAGGTGACGGTCCGGCGCGCGCCGCCGCGCATCCTACGCAGCCGCTATATCCGCCCGCCAGCGGTAATGCTCCGATGGTGTGATGAAACCTCTGCACTAATGTATTCTGCAGCACTATGATGGCTGGCTCTCAAACTATTGATCAAATACCTTTTACCTAAGCTAGGGCTGTTGATGTTGCGTACAAATAAACTAGTTTTAGACGCGTTTTAGTGTCACTTTTCAATGTTTAGAAGTGCTAAAAGATTGTAACTTTGATGTGAAAGTGGAATAGACAGTATGCATTACTTATGTCAATATTTTGGAGCCACAACGTCATGTTTGCTTACGACAACGTTGTATGAATTGTCGGATGTTAGTTTATCCATTTCTCGCGCAGCTTTGTATATTAAAATTACATTGATGTTTACGTAGTCATGAAACCATTACTTTCGAATACTAATAATTTATTGAGCTGTTACATAAACTTCACAGTTCATAACTTGTAATGTCTAAAGCATCCACATTGTAAAAACATCACACCATCGAAACTTACTTGCATTAGAAATGTTTTGAACTTTTTATCTGTTGTGTGGTTTTGATAGCTAATTTTCATGCATTATTTATGTATGACTAAAATGAAAATAACCCTTGATAGCAGCTAGACTAAATATTAGGGTCTTATTCAATTAGATTAGTATTGTCATGTGCATAGTAATGAAAGGGGCATACGGCAGTTGACGTTCCTCAAAGACGCTAGTTTATTTGACCGAGCGAGCGAAGCGTCTCAGTTTCGAGATTGGCCAAAAATGCTTTTGTTCGTCTGTCTGTCAGTTCTCGCCTACAGGTCGCATTATCAACCGATTTTGACGAAAATTGGCACACAAGTTCCTGGATTTATCAAAATTTTTTAGTCAACCTCGATTTTTGATTGGGAAGAATATAGAGGAGGAAAGGGGGAAAATTTGCTGTAGCGTTAGTTATCGACGGATTTCAATCAAATTTGAGAAGCACACTTTATTCGACACAAGATGGTGTAAAAATATTTTCAAAAGAGGGGTGTGGTAGGGGGAAAAAATAGGGGAAATTATTTTTTTTTTTTCCCGAAAATTTACGCCTACCTATATCAATGAGACTACGCAGTCCTCTCCACTTTTACTAGACAAATCCATAGACACCAGATTCGACCTCCTAGGTCCAAGGGAATGCGAGTAATCGCTAAAACGGTAACTACAGATACACACCCTTTAAACCCGTATCTTGCTCAAAAGTCTACATAGGTAGGCCTATTGGTAAATTCAAGCACCTGAAATTCGATTTAGCCAGGGGAAAGGGGAAAGTGTCGGTTATTGCATGGTTATAAAGGCTCGTGAGGTCTACTTTCTATGTTTACGAGTTTCTATGTATACATAGAAACTATAATAGTGCAATGTTACATAAGGCTCGTCCTCGGTAGACGTGCTCTGAGGAGTCGTTCAATGTTAGATAAAAGTAACAGCTCAAAATCAGGCTTGTTTTATGTTAATATTATCATAAAAAATATATTTGATACAACCCTATTTCGCACCCACTGCATTTAATCACATCCACACGATGTTTTGTAAAACATGTTTGATTTGACAGGACGATGACGACGGTCACCTAGTCGTGCTCGGTATCGCTGAAGAGCTGATGCTGAAAGCCTCTGATATCTATCTGGAGCAGTTTGCACGACTCGGCGTTTTCAGCAAAGTTGAGTCACTGGCTTCTTCTGCCGTTCCTGTCACAGATTCTTCTACTTCTGCACCAGGTGAATATAATATTTCATTTGGAGCCGTGCCATCTGCTTTTAATTATTAGTTTTAAAATGCTAATCATTCTTAACTTAATAGCTTCTACGAGTGATGCCTTGTTTAAATAATATATAAATATAAATAATAATAATAATAATACTATAAGTGAAAACTCTTTTAGGCTTTTTCGTGCTATACTTCCTCTGTTTATACTCTTATTTAATAAGCTGTTTGTTTTCCATATAAAATAAAAATAAAAATAAAATAAAATAAATCAATTTTCTAAGAAATTTTCTAAACTTGAGTCATGTTTTGTCTGCGGGGACACCCAGAAGGAGAGGAAACTAATATTTTGTAAATGAACTACATGTTTATTGTTTAACGCACTTTGACACACACACCTACTTCTTCTTCTTTTTTCGTGGGCAACAAGTCATGCTTGAGTTAGCTTTTTTTGTGAATTCGGCACTTACCCACAGAACGAAGAATTATTTATTTATTTTATTTATATAGCGCCTAGGTAAGGTTTGACTAGACATTAGGTTCTCGTAGATAAAATACGAAACGAACGAACGAGCGCATGCACACCAACACTGACTAGATAGGTAGATTGTTCTGTGTGTTAGTCTCTGGAACTTCAAACTTGGATGATCATTCTGAATTATGGAGTTGAAATAATTAAAAGTTAGCGACATATGAAAATATGTTCTTTTTTTGTATCAGGGGTAACAGCGAGCGTGTCAAGCGTAGCAGTAAGCAGTAGCGAAGATGCATCTTGCCTATCAAGCGGCGTGGTTTATTCATGGCGGGATTGGGCGCTTTGCCGTGGACGAGATGCATTGTATCTTTGGAGTGACGTCGCAGCGCTCGAGCTTAGTACTGGCAGCAATGGATGGTTCAGATATTTGCTGGACGGCAAGCTGGCTACTATGTACTCTAGTGGAAGCCCCGAGCATCAGACTGACAACACTGGTATGACTATATCTCTATTATGTACATAAAATATACATTTACCTAAAATAATTTTCATCACTCTTTGTAATGATTATTTTTTTTTAGAAAACCGAGGTGAATTCATCGACAAATTACAAAGAGCGAGAGCTTCAGTCAAGAACACCGTGCCTCAGCCTATTCTCTCCAAGCCGGGCCCTACCAAACTAATCATCGGCAACTGGGCACTAACTTGCAAGAAGTATGTACTTATGCTATTATTTTACAACAGGTAAATGTTAGTTGTATTCTAATACGTGTTCCGATTTGCAGAGATAAAGAACTACATATCCACAATACCGATGGACAACAGCAATCAACGATACTAAGAGAAGAATTGGCTGGTTTTATATTCGAGTCCAACAGGGGCACCAGGCACGCGTTTACGGCCGAAACATTTCTTGGTATGTGCACTGGTTTTATTTGAATTCGCTTTATATTTACCTGATACAGATGAAATACTGATGTTTTAGTTTCAGAATTGGGAAGTGGATGGAATGATCGTAAAACGGCTGCGGCGGCTGCCACTGCGGCTAACCCGAGTAGATCTCGCGCGGCAACTAAGACAGAAACTGTTAAAGCACAGGTAATATACAAAATAGACAAGTATAGCCTATTTATATCTTCTTTCGAACTACTTCGTTTGGCTTTGTTATTAAATCGACGATGGGGTCACCGCTGTAGATATTGTATTTAGTATTGTGTATTTCTAATCTTACTAAAGCTTTGGAACTATAGAATTTTTCTAATGCCATAAACTTCGAGAGGCTTATATGTCTATCAGGACTTGTAGGCCTAGTTCAATGTAATAAGAGATTGAAAAGTTTATCCCTTTGTGTATTTGCAGGTGTGTGAGCGAGCGCGCAATCTATACTCGCGACACTTGGCGAGTGCGGCGACGCGACAGCCACGACCGCCTGTCGCTCGTCTGCGGGCGCTTTTAGCTCGCTTGCAACGAATCGCCACTCAACCTACTGGTTTGTCTAACTTTAAATTCCAACTAAGTCTGAATTGACATTTTTACTTTATAAGTGACGGGTCAACCAGATGGCCGACATGATGTAAAGTGGTTATATCTGCCTGTAACAATTTCAGTAGGAACCTCGCAGAGCGCGGAACGTTGTGGTCTGTGAGGCATGCATTATGTACATCTTTGGGATGCGCGCGGGTAATGGGTGACGTATGGCACTCATTCAAGTCTGAAGACAGCAATGCGAGCATCATTGATTGGCGGCAGAAATATGTATGGTAGTACAACGACAGTGATAAGACCGCCCATTGTACAATTAGTTAAGTTTGTTTTTTTATGTTATAGTAGTCCCTAGGTCAAGGGTGTGCAATAAAGTATTTTCTATCTATCTTCTACAACTTTGCTGGTTGAACTCTTATTAGTGTAATGAGTTTTTTTTATTGCTGATGTGGTGTCTAATTATGATCACTTTGTAGGAGATTGGCAAGAAGAGCTGATAGAATCACTGGATCAGCTCACAAATCTTCTATGCGGTGATGAGCATCTATCGGCGTACGAACTTCAGTCCTCAGGGTTGGCACCCGCGCTGCTACAAGTCTTATCGCCCCAAGCGAATGGTATGTAATTGTACTACATTATATTACAGTGCCAACACATGATGCTATGTAGAATTTTATATCCTAGAATCTTACAGACACTTTTCAGATATCGTTTTCACACTCTTAAGTTCCTGAACAAGTCTTTACACCGAATGTGTTGTGGGTGATTTATGCGCGTCACTGGCAAACTTTTCACCCATCCATGCTTCCTTATACCTGGGGCATGTTGACACAGGAATGAATACAGTATGGTGATTGCACACTTTGCACAGGCGGCTCAGCTCAGTCGGTATTAGCTCTGCCTTCCGTGCTCTGGGTCGTAGGTTTAATCCCCATCAAGAACAAACATAGAGAGTTTATATTATTGATTTGTACAGACGGTCCCGGTCAAGCGAGCGAACGAGCGCGCGTGGTCGGCGAATGGGCGGCTCGCAGCGGAGGTGCTGTAGCTTCACGTCTAGTGGCAGTACTCGAGAGCGTGGAGCGACTGCCGGTCATCACCCCCGCGGGAGACGCCCCGCCCCCCGCACCCGCCGCCTCGCTACATCTACTTACCAAGCGCATCAGGTACTTGTAGCCTACGGACTAGCTCTGTGACGTCACGTCTAGGGCTGGTTGTAGAATGCGTAGAGTGAATGCCGCTTATTTTCCAGGAAGAACGATTTTAAACCTGCCCTATTAACAGCCTTCCCAGGATCTCCATGTTGTAGGTCCAGGAAATTTCCACGTTCTATGGACTGTTCTACGCTTTACCTTCCGTCCTCATTTTGGAATCTCGATGACTCTCCATATTTAAAATACGCTTTCCATGACTGTTGTATCTGATTTGTCGTTTAGGATACGCGTGGAGCGCGCTAACGACGATTCAGTGGAAGACCCGAACGCGAATCCAGTCGGCAACAACAATGGACGTAACCTGAAAGTGGAAGCTCTCACCACAGTGCGACAACTGGAACGGTTTCTAGCCAAGTCGGTGGCGAGGCAGTGGTACGACATGGAGCGAGCAACCTTCCATTTCATGCAGAAGATTAGAACAGACGGACCTATCACTTTTACGTATGATGTGAGTTTAATGCAGAATTTTATTTTTTTTTGTAAAAAGGAACGTTAGGTTAGGAGAAAAACCGTAAATTTCCCACTTGCACTAAGTTAGAAAAATAAATAAGTTTATATTTGGATGGGTGATTTGACTATTACTGACTCAATCATGCTCTCGATGTAGTTTTTAGTGTGTTTGGGTTACTTAAACTATTGTTCTTTACAGCACGATTTCGATGAGAATGGCGTGCTTTACTTCATCGGCACAAACGCAGCGACTTGCGAGTGGGTGAACCCGGGCGCACACGGCTTAGTTTGCGTGTGGTCTTCCGACGGACGTCAGTTACCGTACGGTCGCGCTGAAGACGCGTTGTCCCGTTCTTCAGAGCCACTCAACGTTCATACAAATGATGATAGGCGCGCGTTTATTGCTGTGGATCTGGGCCTGCATATTGTACCGTCTGCGTATACATTGCGGCATGCTAGAGGGTATGGAAGATCGGCGTTGAGAAATTGGCTATTCCAAGTAAGTTTACCGTCATATAATACTGATTTCATCTGTAAGGATAAAAATTACTCAGTATAATTGTTTTGAATATTAGATGTCAATGGACGGAGTAGCGTGGACGACATTGCTGGCACACACAGATGAGCAAGCTCTCCAAGAGCCGGGCAGTACTGCGACTTGGCGAATACGATGCGACGCGCCGTACCGATACCTACGCATACAGCAGAACGGGAAGAACGCCAGCGGACAGAGTCACTACCTGTCGCTGTCGGGGATGGAAATATACGGCAAGGTAAGGTAGCGCGGAGGAAGGGAAGTATCATCGTGTTATATTGTGTCTTTTTTAATCTTACAGTAATTTGGAAACAATCTATTGAAAGTTATGTTTTGAAAACAATAGATAAAAAAACTGGACCGGAACACTAAAAACGATCGAATATAACAGTTAAATTCATAGAGAAAGTTAATTCTCAGTCACTGTAGTTTATTATTCCACGCGTGTCCGGCTCATATAAAGAAATACAACTTCCGTGAAGATCTCGTTCCCAGAAATTAAAGAACACTGCACAGCTAGTTTGGAATGTGTGTTTTGTTACTAGGTGGTAGGCGTAGTGGACACGCCGCCCCGTCAATGCGGCAGCGGTGCGACTACAGCCGCTGCGACTGCCGCTGTCGGCGGCGGCGCGCGGGCGCGGCGCTGGTCGCGCGGGGCGCGCGGCGTCTGCGCCGGCGCCAGGGTACTGCGCGGGGGGGATTGGAAGTGGCGGGACCAAGACGGACCGCATCCCGCGATAGGCACTGTCACCTCCGATCTCCATAATGGCTGGGTCGATGTTAGGTACGTCTGTGATTTTTTTTCGCCCATCCCTAATTAGCGGACATACCTTTCAATAAATTAGACGACACGTGGCTGCCATAAACGTGGGAAGGCGAAGGTGAGCATGTTCAATTATGCAGAATCGTAGACACTTATTAGTAGCGTCTTCAAAATCCACAATATGACGAACCTTATTTGATTTAGGTGGGACCACGGTGGACGTAACTCATACCGCATGGGCGCTGAAGGCAAATTTGATCTGAAAGTTGTGAGCGGAGGCGCTACTGAGGGCGCTAAACCTGGTAGGAAGAGCCATTCTACTCCGAGCCTGCCCGATGCTACAGGCGCTGAAAATCAGGTGATAAGTCAAGCTTTGCGAAGTGTTTTGGCTTTAGATGTAACTGAATTACTGTCGAATTCATTCATAAACAAATTAGTGACTTAGGGCATCTTGCACCAGAATCACTAAACGTGTTTAACAGCTAAATAGATTTAAATCTGACGTATTTATATGACTTGACAACTCGCTAAATACTATTTAATAGTTAAACACGTTTAGCGATTCTGGTGCAAGCCGCCCTTAGTGTCATTCTAACCCCTGAATTCTGTATCAACTAGCATTCGCCAAGTGAAGCGCCTGAATCTGCTTCTATTAGGAGCCTCTACATCGTTCCTAAGTTCGGAGGTAAACACTTGGATGCCAGTGCATTTAGACTCACCTCAGTAATGGCCGCAGTGCGATGCATTGCTGCAAGCGTTGGGCTTAGTAATAAGCAGAGGTAACCGCTAAACTTTAATTGGGCTATCAGCTTGTTCCATTACGAATTCTCATAGAAAACTGGTTAAGACGCAAAGGTGCTTCACATACCATAATGTGTGATGTTTTTTTCCTTATCTAGGTGTCAGTAGCGTCAACAGAACAAGCCTCATCTGCCGACAACATTTCAGGTGAAGAAATGGCAAGCAATATGTCACGTCCTCGCACCCATGCTACAGATCTATCCGCAATCAATAATTCTACACATCATATTAATACAGGTTAGCATTTTTCTGTTACAATTCCGCGAATGACCAATACAGGGTGTAATACCACTCCCGAAAACTTTTCATTTTTAACAGCTTTGTCTATGAAACCAATAGTGTGAACGCAAATAGAAAATCAGCAGACGACGCAAATTACACTGTGTCAAAGTAAAATTGAATGTTATAGATCTTGCCACAATAGTGGAATCGTTGACCCTTGGCGCTGAGAGTAACAACTGCATGGCTGATTTGGGCAACACGTCGTTCACGAATATGGATATGGGACCCACTAGTATCACGGACATCACCAAACCTTACCCAGCCAAAGAGCCAGTGCCAGAAACTAATTCACAAGAGGTACCTATGTAACTTTAATAGTTGTCGAAAAAGGCTTGGGAATAAAATAAATGTTGGTATGTTTATAGCGTTTCGCTTATTTCCTTTGGTTTACAGCGTGTTTTACAATATTGTAAACTGTATTTTATGTTCGACAACTTCCACGATAAAAAAAAACTTTAAAAGTTTGGGTTTGGTTTGACTAATATATGTAACACAGGACGGCGAGGCAAGAAACAACGAAAATGAAGCGGTTCGAAACAGCGCGAATTCTCTCAGCGAGCTGCTAGCCTTACCCGCCTCGCTATTACACACGCTAAGGAACAACGCCAATCGAATACAGATACAGGTAACAAATACTTACTCACAAACTCATAAAGTTGTGTACTCATAAATACACAAACTCCCCGATCATTTGTAAAATACCACCAAAACCGGCAAGATTTTCACATTTACAATTATGCAAGCTGGTTTCTTGCCTTTGAATCGTAATTTTAGCGAGCGATTGGTTCATAATGTTCAATAATATGCATGGTTTCCTGTCGACAGTGTATAGAGAGAGACGATCGCGCAGAAGCTCAATATAATGAACACAAGAAAGACAATAACTCAGGCGGGGGGTCCGGAACCATGAGTGCCAGTGAACCGGATTTAACAAATCAGGTAATGTTATAGTATTACTAAAAGTATAGAAGTTGCATTGAGATCCTAATTTTGATCAATTTTCGAACTTCAATAACTATACTTACATAAAAAATCATTAATATTCATTTGCCTGCTGCCTCTATTTCTTATCCTATCGTACTAATATTATAGATGTCAAAGTTTGGATGTTTTTGTATCAATTACGCGGTATATAGTTCGTAACCTGGACTACTTTTTATACCAAAAATTTAACAGGACGTACAAGACGCGGACGAAGTCGCCGGCGGAAGCTAGTTCGTAATAAAATAATATGGTATGATGCAGGGTGCAGCGCGTCTTCTGGAATCCCTTGGCATGGGACGCGGTTCGGGCGCCGGCCGCGGCACCAACCCACAACGCGCCAACAGAACCAATAATGCTGCCAGTTTATTCCCAAGGTATATTCTAGCCAATCTCTTTGAACAGTGTGTAAATACGCGTTCGAAACACGTGTCAGAGAAACAAGGAGCGCGGGTGGTGACGTGTACCATGTACGGTTTTACTTTGCGCCAACGTTCAGACAGTTCAAAAAGATTCGCGAAAACTTTACGTACAACTAAAGCCAATAGTTATAATTAATGTAGCCACTACTTCACTAGGGCCATTATTTGTTCGCTACATGGTGATAAAAACTAAAATACAATCCCTGTTCTTGGACGAGGGAACATGTATTATAGCCAACTCCCCTTTTGTGGTCAAAGTATCAACTGTAATTTCTTTTCAGCCTTGTCCGGTTGGCGTTATCGAGCAACTTCCCAGGCGGTTTATTGTCCGCTGCGCAGAGTTATCCCTCACTCGCACCGAACGCACAAAACGCCTTGACGCTATCTCTCACGTCTACATCTAGCGAGAGTGAACAAGTGAGTTTATTTAAAAATACCGCAATCATAGCTCATGATTGTGGGCACGGTAGACACCATCTCTGAGTTCAAAAATTGTACTGTCTGGTACTCAAGATCTTCTCAGTATGTGTAGACAGATACTCACAAGCAACCTCAAGTCTAAATCGAATTGAGTACTGAGGGGTGATCACGAACAAATCTGACACATTCAGCTCCACTTTTGTGGATGTTTGTCTAAATAGATAAATATGATCTTACTAGGTTTTGATTTATTGGTAACTTTATTAGGTATCCTTGGAAGATTTTCTGGAGTCATGCCGAGCGCCAGCCCTCCTCACAGAGCTGGAAGACGATGATGACGGAGACGACGCACTCGACAGCGACAAGGAAAACGAACCATCATATCAAGATGTGGTTAGTATTGTATGTAGCAGATTAACCCATTTGTTACTATTTTATTCTATCGAAACAATTATTCGTCGCATACACGCCTGACTCTTATATGTGAAGAATAAGCTAACCAAAATGTGTGTTTGTCTATGACAAAATTCTGTTTTTCACATACTAACAACGGGCTATACCAAATGTTTATTTTATTTTACAAGATCGTTTCATATATTCTTTTATACAGGTTTCCCGAAATCTGCTATCTCTGATGGAAGAAGAGGCTCTCGAAGCGGTCCGAGGAGGGTTAGGTGGAGCGGCGCGTGCTAGGCGCCCTTGGGACGATGACTTTGTACTGAAGAGACAGTTTTCCGCGCTTATCCCGGCCTTCGACCCGCGACCAGGACGCACGAATCTCAACCAAACTGTCGGTGAGTGTCGTTGTAGTAGACTCTACTAACATAAAATGTAACTTGAGATAAGTTATCCTACCGGCTGCGCCATTTCCTAAAGGAGTGGTAGATCATGACTTTGTACTTTCGCGGCTGCGAAATATTCGCTAGCTTGATATAATTATTAGGTCCTTCCTTCAAGTTTCATGCCTTCTCTCTTTGTTCTCTCTTCTTCTCTTTGTTCTCTCAGTTTGCTTTGTTACTACATATTTATAGTGCTAATTTAATGTTCTCCTAACATCAGATCTCGAAATACCCTTAAACGAAGCATCAGAAGACGAGGACGAGGAAACTGACGCAGAAGAAGAATCGCCAACCGGCGAGACAGGGGAGGAAAACAACGCAGTGTGCAGTGCGACGGCTGCGGCTAGTGCGGCCGCCGCTGCCAGTGCGGCGGCTGCGGCTAGTGCGGCCAGCGCGCGCCTGCCGGCCTTGCGATTGGTGCTGAGCGGCGGCGGCGCTTCGTTAACGTTGGAACGACCTGCTTGGACCGTGTACCGCGCTATACTAGCACTGAACGCACGGATGCCTCCGCATGATATGCACCGCGACGCTACTTACACGTAAGTCAACAATGTAACTTACCAAGAATAGCATTCAGGCTATTTGAATATTTTTTGTAACATTAATGTCTGTTCCAGATTAACGTACAAAGAAATAGACGGAATGGAAACTTTTGCGTCATCAAGCGATAGTGAAGACGATGAACCAAACGATCCAGGTGATGATACAACTAATTTTAAAGGTTTATGTTACTGCCGATTTCAGATAGTATTTTCAACTTTATCTTCATTATTAAAATACACGCTGACAATCTGCTCGCGGCGACTCATGCAATTTGGTGACTATCAAAGTGTAACTTATTGTTTATAGTACTGTATATCTGAAATTGCACTAACGGTCACCACCATTCTTGTACGAAAATTGACCCTTACTGTGAGTTGTGTATCCTTATAGGACAGAATGAAGTAATATTGTTGACAGAGCGCGGCATAGTAGGCGCCAACGGCAGCGAAGGTTCAATGGCCACCTGCTGCGTGCGAGTACTGCGCCGCCTCCGCGCCGCCGCCCCCGCGCTACCGGCCGAGTCGTTCCTCTCCACCAAACTCACCAACAAGTTGCATCAGCAGCTGCAGGAGCCGCTCACACTGGCAGCCAGCGCCACACCTCCCTGGTAACTGTGATTAGGTCATTTAGTTAGAGCAAGCGAAGAAAACGCATTACACGAAGAATTCGTTCGGTGGGTTCGATCCCCACCAAGAACAAACATTTGTGTGTGGCAAACACAGAGGTTTGTTCAGTAAGAAAGCATGTACAAAAAAAAGTATATAAGTATTCTATCAGCATCTAGTTCCCATATTACAAGCTTTGCTTAGTTTGGGACTAGAGAGCGTCGTATGAAAATGTCCATGAAAATATATTTATTTTATTTAATCTTAAATAATAATTGACGAGTTCCGCTCCTTACAGGTGTCAACAACTGAACGACTGGTGTCCATTCCTGTTTCCGCTGGAAACGCGACAGATGTTCTTTGCGTGCACTGCCTTTGGTACCTCGCGGACTATTGTATGGTTGCAGGCGCAAAGAGACCGCGCTCTTGATAGGCAAAGGTATGCAATACGTTCAATTTCTTATGCTGTTTTAAAGTCTCTTTAACGCACGGATAATTTTGTAGAGATGTTCCAGTCTAAATCTACACGCAATGTATTCATGTTGACGCACAGCCGATTGAGTGCTAGTAGGGCGTGCAATTTTAGACCAAAAGTTTTCTACTGAGTTCTTCTGTGCAGTTGAATTTTATTTGAAACACAACTTCCTGCACCTTTTATGGCTTGCTCAGTTAATGACGAGTATGTTTCGTGCTTGTAACTTTTAATGTGTTTCAGGGCTGGAAACACAGTGTCCCCGCGTCGGGCTGACTTAGAGGCTACAGAGTTCCGAATGGGACGTCTGCGTCACGAGCGTGTGCGGATTCCAAGAGAACCTGATCTACTGCGATCTGCCATGCAGGTTAGTAGTTACTTTATAAAGTCATCCCACTGGCTGCGCCATACAAAATGCGTTTTGTGAGGCGTATTCAGCGGGATAAAGTGACTGTTGGGAAATTAATGTCAAGTAATTTTGAACTGCGGTTTTGACATAAATGTTGTCATTGCAGTGGTTCTAAAGTTGTGTTGTACTATGCTGTCTCATTAAACTTTGCACTTTATTAGACATAAATAAATATTTTTTATATTTATCACGATGATTAAAATTAGAACTCTTCACTACTAGTATTACAACGAGTATTATTATCTTCCATAGGTGATGCGCGTTCACGCGGGACGCAAATCAGTACTTGAAGTAGAATTCGCCGGTGAAGAGGGAACAGGGTTGGGTCCTACATTGGAATTCTACGCTCTTGTGGCTGCGGAACTACAACGAGCGGATTTGGATATGTGGCTGCATGAACCAACGCATCGAGATGAAGACGACGCGCCCAACCACCTCGTCACACCTGACGGTAATTATCCAATCTCTTTTCTTTACGATACTCAGTCATCCGAATATTGATTACGTATGTAACTTTCCAACGCATATTATTTTATCTGACATTAAACGCATCCATTGTAGTAATTCAATGTCAAAAGACCATAACAGATTTCATAATATACCAATAGTTACTAATCGCGTGGAATTTCGGGCTTCTACATTTATTTATAGTCTGTTTAGTATTCTAAAAAATACTCCTTGTGTGGATAAACCAAAATAAACCTAAAAATTAATAAATAACCATAAAATGTTATTACAGAGAAGCCTCCAGGGTACTACGTGACGCGAGCGGGCGGCCTCTTCCCTGCACCATTACCGCAAGACTCGCCCATCTGTGATAAAGTTTGCAAATACTTCTGGTTCCTAGGAGTATTCTTAGCTAAGGTACGCTAACTACATCGCTTTGTGAGCTCGCATCGATCAAAGCAGGGCCGATCTTAAATCATTTGTGATGAATATCTAAAATAGTAAATCGAGTGTTTGCTCCGCTTTTGTGAGTGCCGACCTTAAATTGCTTACTGTTTGATTTTAAAATAACATTAGTATGTATAACCACAGGTTCTTCAAGACGGGCGGTTAGTCGACCTCCCATTATCAGAACCCTTCTTACGCATTATGTGCGGCGAGGAGCTAACGACTCAAATATTAGAAGAAATTGATCCGATTCGACACAGGTAATCATTTCTTTTTACCTATAATTTTACACCCTAAGTAAGTTTTGATTCTCACCATCCTGAATCATCTAAAAAAACGCTTCATCTTTGTATACTTAATTCGTAATGAGACTATATCGCGTTACGCCTTGTCAAAACGCGACCAAGACCTTTTGTGAGATAGGCCTTTTGTGAGGTAGACATTTTGAGAGGTAGACCTTTTGAGAGGTTAAAGATCCACAAAAGGTACCAAGAGATTTAAAGAAATTTTTACAATCTGTTTTATTTACAATGTTTATTTTAGGTTCCTAACGAACGTGCTAGTCGCCGCAACTGAATATGACAACATTATGAAAGACACAACACTAGAGGCTAAAGAACGAGAGGAAAAAGTTAACTCACTAACAGTAGAGGGCGCCACTTTCGACGAACTATCACTCACAATGTCGCATGTCGCGGCCAACGCTAACCCGGCCGTGTCGGTGCAGCCGTTGTGTGATAGTGGAGAGAATATCGAGGTATGAACAAACTATGCTAAAATGGGTGCTACATCTGTTGTCATCTCTTTTCGTTGTCATGCAAGGGACAATGATCATAATTTTGTTGTCATCAGATTGGTCCTCACAACGCGCGCGCTTACGCGGAATCTAGCGCACGATGGATGGTGCGCGAAGGCACGCGGCGGCAGACGGCGGCATTCCGCGGCGGTTTCGGCGCCGTGTTCCCAGCGCGGAGGCTACGGGCCTTCTCGCCGGCCGAGCTGCGTCTGCTAGTGTGCGGCGAGCGCGGCCCGGTGTGGACACGTGACCATCTCCTGCAGTACACCGAACCCAAGCTGGGATACACACGGGAAAGGTACTATCATTCACAGCTTGATTACACTAGGCACTTATAGTGTTCCGCCATTTTTACCCCATCGTCTGTGGCTTGCACAAGATCAGTCACATTGACTAAGAGTATTATAATCGCGCTAGCCCCTCTCACCCACACATACCCTAGTGTGATTGAAATAGTTGTTGTAATCATTGATACGCACGAAAAAGAAGACAGCTCGATTTACTGAATATAAGTTTGCACGCAGGCTGGTGTGGACACGTACACGACATTGCTTATTTTGCATTCCTGTGACTTCAGTGGTGTTTACAGTCAATAGAACAATCCAGTCCACTGTTGGACACAGAAATTCTTGGTAGATTACAAAAAGAACGGTTTTGGGCCTACTCCATCCATCGACTTCCGATCCTAACAATGTCGTCGGTCCATCGGGTTTCGCCGCTCTCTTCGCCATTCTAGAACCTTTATTCCCCAGCGGTTGTCAGTTATGCGCTACATGGCCAATCCATTGCCACTGAGTTTATTTATAACTTGCAGAACGAGTAAAGTAAAGGTAATAGATTGCATTACTATAACGTTGTATATTAACTTCCAGCCCCGGTTTCCTCCGCCTCGTGGACGTGTTAGTGGAGATGTCGATGCGCGAGCGCAAGGCGTTCCTTCAGTTCGCCACGGGTTGCAGCAGCCTGCCGCCCGGCGGACTTGCCAACCTGCACCCAAGGCTTACTGTCGTCAGGAAGGTAATACTTTTACTGACAACTCTCTATATCATCTTCAGCCCGTTTGTACCCACTGCTGAGTACTTACTGCTGACTACTGAGGCATAAACATTTACTATTTATATAATTAAATTATATATTTGTGATTTCTAAAACCATTTATTACGGCATTCATTCCGGTTCCTTGCGAGTCTTAGCCATTGAGCTCATTTTATTTGGTCTACGAGCATTCCTCGGCCACCATTTTGTGTCCGCCTTAGGCCATCTCCCATCATCCCTTCTTGTCAAGCGTTCTTATACTTATTTGGATATAAAAAGATTATGTCCACAGGATATGTATAGTACTTATGTTATTATTATTTTTTCGTCCGGCGAAGTACTACCACCGTACTTATTTCTGCCGCAAGGCAATGGCGCTCGCATTGCTGTGTTCACTACTGTGGGTTTGAAGGGTGTGGGTGCCGGTGCAATTACAAGCACATGAGACTTGCGTCTCAGGGTGATGGATGCAGGGCATTGCTCCACAGAGCATGTCTTCAATGGACTTGTTCTGTGAGGCAATGCATTGTTATAGGCAAAGGTTATCGTTTAATATCAGGTGGTCCATCACTTGTTTAATTACTTTTCACATGAAAACAAAACTAACCGTGATCAAAAGTCCATAGCCAAAGGAGATGCATATTTGCATATACGGTGCTTACAACTTTTGGGAGTAGAATCGCCTGCGAATCACCGGTGATTCTTAGTGCAAGCGACTGTACCAGAATGTAACAGAGTGGTGTTATTTGTTACAGGTGGATGCGGGCGATGGGTCGTACCCGTCAGTGAACACATGCGTGCATTACTTGAAGCTTCCAGAGTATTCGTGCAAGGAGGTGCTCCGCGAACGACTACTCGCCGCGACAAACGAACGTGGTTTCCATCTCAACTAGAAACATATAGTATTAACGGTATTCTAATACTCTTATTGGTAACTAAATGATTTATTTCTTTTCTGTATGAACGAAGGTGACCAAAGATATGATAGAAAAGATCGCGATAAGGAAAGTTTTCGCGATATGCAAATGGTGTAGCGCCAGCGGTAGCCGATTTGTAATACGAGTTCCAATTTCATCGGTAGCCCAAAGAATGCATCGGCTAGTGTCGGTTTTACAAATACAGAGTTTCAGTAAAACGAGCTTTATGACTTTAGTTAGATCGAGCTGGCTACCGCAGGAGCGATTAAACAGCGCCATCTCGTAAACTACGAAGTACCTATAACAAAAACAAAATCTGCTTCGTTCATTGTTATAACACTTTTTGTTGTCACATATTTGCTCTATCTCTTCCCTAAAACTTGGGTAGTAAAATTACGCACGAATTATAAAATTCACTTAGAATTTACGGTATGAAATCTATGTGTTCGGATGAAATGATACTGTTTACTCAGGCTATGATATGATGCGATTTCAAAGCACTAACTCGGTCTTGAAAGGGTAGTGTGTGGAATGCCGGTCTTGTAGTGTGGAATAAGTAGGTTTATAGGATTGCGAATTAAATAACGAGTTCGTCATGCAAAACACCAATATTATAAATAATGTTCGTCGGGGATTTTGCTTACCTGTATGCAAATTACCCACACCGTTTGCAATTGTCGTCTTAATCCTTTATGTACAGTGGTGGTGTTATGAGAAGCTAGGTTAGTATGTGTGCCCATTAGTTGTTTTTATTCAAAGTATACTTCTTGGCCAAGTAAATTATTTTATTTTACAATATTATTACTATATTATTGCTATTCCACAAAAATTCAATTCGGAAATGTATTTTTGGATATCATTATAGAGTAAGTGGGCAATTTTCACATTTTTCTATAAATAAAACAAAGTTTGACTACATTGATAGATAAAAAAAATTGTCACTTAACTTGTTCACACCTTGACAGACGCAGCTTACTTACGTTCTGGAGTCTTGTCTGCTGAAAACTGCTACCTATGCATTAAAAATATTCTCAACGCATACCTACAGTATCTATGCAATATTTTATAAAATCTTGCGATCGTTGTCAAGTGTAACGCAGCTAAATCTAGACGCTGTTTTGCTCTTTTATTAGGACTGATATGTAGTGAAAATAATTCAGGGTGTGAAACACTAATATGCGTTTCTAAAATAATTATTTTTAGCTATGTTCCTTTATTATCTGATTAATTTTGTCAACTTAAAGTTGGTGAATTGTGATTTATTATAAAAATAAATAACCTTACGAATATAATATTATTAGTTTAAATTCGTTAGATATGTAGATTTAAATAACTATCTCATCTTCTAGTTTCATGTAACTTGTTGTTGATAATTATATTATATCAATAAATTAAGAAAAATACTACTACGTTTTTTTTACGTATCCTAAAATTCAATGCTCATCAAGCAACAAATAAATATAAAAATAAAACCTTTAAAACCTATCGGCTCTCCTGAGATAACTTGAATATAAAGGTAACCTAGAAGAATGCTAGAAGAAAGTAGGGTACCATTTAAACACTAAAAATAAACATAACTCCAGCTAAATTAAATGTCAAGGTTGAGTAAATGTATGTTGGATTTTTTTAAATTTTTATTTTATATTTCACACAAAAAGGCTTTTATAACGTGGATTTTAATGAAAAAAGAAGCATAAGAATTATCCTGTCTGAATCATACTGCATCGGGGTACCTAGTATTGTCCATCTGTCATCTACTGACAAACCAAAGTTACAAAATATTACTAGTGGTATTATTAGTAGTATTACTAAGTATTAATTTTCGGTGCAGGTACAATAAAGAGTTTTCTATCTATCTAGTGCACTTACCATAGGTTACACATAACTAAGCATAAACGGAACTGTGGAAGCAAACTCAGTCGGCGAAAGAAACACTGTTATTTATTACAAATGAATATACCGCCTACGGGTATCGTATAATCGATGTTCTGAATGCTGACTCATGGCAATTTACTCGTACTTGCACAATCAAATCACATTGATTTTTCAGTAAGTAAAACACTTTTATTTTTTATTAATAATGAATAGAACAGCTGCTTCGGTGTTGTTATGTTTTATTATTGTCTCTTCAGTCTTTAGTTACTGGATTTCTTATTGAGACACCGGGTTCCGCAACGAACTACTAACAGCAGTACATAGTGCAAGTGCAACCTTGGGACTTTACACAATTTTCATACAATACGAATCAGAGTATCAGTATAAAACCTTGTCACTCACCGGCAAAGTCATCAGTCAACTTCGGTCGGTGTGTTCTATCGGAAGTATGAGGGTGTATCTAATATGCTGCCTTGCCCTGGCGGCGCTGGCGACCGTCAGCTGTCGCTCCACCCGGGAGAAGCGAGATGCCGACCTGGAAGTAGCGGCTACCCACAAGGGTGGCAAATGGGACAAGGGCGGTGGCCACGAACATCATGCTCATCATCATCACGACCACGGAGAGAAGGGACACAAGGGATATAAGGGCCACCATCACGACGAACACGGCAAGAAGGGACACCACCACCACGAGGGGCACAAGGGACATCACGATGAACACGGCGGGCACAAGAAGCACCACCATCACGACGACGGGCATCATCACGAGCACCATCACGGGGAGAAGGGACATAAGGGACACGGACACCACGAGGAAGGCCACTACCACAAGGGACATTCGACGAAGGGCCATCATGGCGTTCATAAGCATGATGAGTTCAAGAAGGAGAAGCACTTCCACGACAAACATCACGAGGGCGGCCACCACGAGCACCACGGAGGGCACCACGGCGAGCACGGACACAAGAAGGGCGGAGAATTCCACAAGGGACACAAGCACGGCGGCCATCACGAACACCACCACGGCAAAAAGGGCCACCACGAGAAGGGCGGTCACCACCACGACCACAAGGGACACCACGAAGATGGTGGTCATCATGAACATCACCACCATCACCACGATCACGGAGACAAGGGAGGCCACGAACACCACAAGAGCTGGGGCCATAAGAAGGGACACTAACTGCAATATCTCACTCTCAATTCCCTTGTCGTTCTCTACGTTAATAATGTTAAGCTAAACATAATGTTTTGTTAAGTTGTTGACTGTGATGTTTTTTTATTATAATTTCGTTACCAAAACTAATGCATAGTTATTTCATGTTGATCCCAATGTTTTCTATATCACCTAAAGCAATTTAACATTTACTTACCAGATTGCCTCCATCATACCATTATATTTTCAGGCATTTCACTCGCACAAAACAATGCTTTTTTGAAAATCAAAGCATGTAGTATTGTGTACAAGTTAGTCTGCCAATATACTGTCTAGAGCGTTATCTCTTACGAACCAGCGACTGCAGATGAAAAATGCTCGCTAACAATTAAATCTAAGCACAAAACAAACTTATCAATTTCACAGCACGTTTCGACAACAAAGTTACATAAAATAGTTGGCGCTGCACCGTTGGCAACGGCTCCCGGCCAGATAAGTAACTCTGCGTTGAGAAACTAGAGCGCTGCCCGAGATTGGCCTACATAGTGGTCAAAGAATTAGTCGTGGATGCAATCAACCGTTTACTATAGGTACCTATTGTAGAAATGTTTGCCATTGAAATTGATAACGTTTCTCAATTGTTTGTTTGGAAAACAAAGCCTGTGTTGGTACAGCTTTTCTGATATTTTCATATCTTCCGGGTAGGTACCTATCTGAAAAAAAATATCAAATATTATTTTTATTTTTGCTTTTGTTATCGTTGGAGTGTTGTTGGAGTATAACCTTTTGAACGACTTTATAGGGTTTTCGGGGTTTTTATAATTTATACAATCCAGTCTATACTGGTTTCCTACTTGTTAGTTGTACTACCTATTAGGCAAATAATACCTATCATAATGTTATGTACAAATTAGTTATGTATTGGTACAAATTACAATACAAAATTAGTACAAAACGTCTTAGATTTTCGAAAATTAAAAACAAAACTTGGGCTTTCAGGCATTAAAACTGATGTAGTCGCGCTTCTGCAATACTATTTAGTTTCCAGGTTTTGATTTTGATTCTTCTTCCCGGCTCGAACATCGCAGATGTACCGACGTCTATACGTTTGGAGGACGACTATGTATCGCCGAACTCCAATTGAGCACCGCATGCTAGTTTAGTTTAGTAAAGTCTAAATAATACCTAGAAGTCTAATAAAAAATAAGTTAAAAAAACAGAAACCCGACTACTGAAAAATCATGTTCTACCTTATTTGTCAAACTATAATAAGTAGGTAGTTTAGAAGTTATGAGGGAACAGATGAACATACATACATAGCCGGTCAAAATCATAAGTAGCCCTCTTTTTGCTTCGTCGTAGTCGGGTAAAAAGTGAAAACTGGAACATAAGCGGTAGGTAGGTACAAGTTAATTCTGATGATTGAGTCTTTTTATAGTTAAAATATAAATAAAATATTTGTCAAATTCCGCAATATGTAGGTATGGATCTTTGGTTATTGGAACGATTTCTATAGCGTGCGACGTCGCTAGTGACAAGAACTTGTAGTTAGCACAGCTGGCTCCGTGCCATATGGACAAGCTCCTAATGATAGGGTTTAGTTTTAGTCCAGCTCTAGTTCAGTCGGTTTGAACGAGTGTTTAATTGATCTTTCTAATTTATCATTTTATAATGGTCTGTACGTAGACACCCAAGCCTAAACTATGCGAAGTGACCCATTTGTGGTTCGGTGGTGATCTCACGCAACAAGTGGGTGAGTCTTGAGGCGTGCGGTGAACCACACGATCCCATGATGAGGCATGTTCTATTGAATGCTGAAATGTAACATACCTAACAATGTTTGGTGCTTGTAGCAATTAGACATCCATGGAAAGCTAAACCATGTTTATTGAAGCACAATAAGAAGTGAAGTACCTACGTCTTTTAATATAACTTTATACGGGTTAAAGTTGTTATTATTGTGGTTCTCTATTGCTCATCTACTTCATAATTGCCACCTCACTATTCCTTTGAATATACTCATCCATCCTTGTAGCTTTGTCATTGGCAAAGAATGAATAATATAGGTCTTTGTAAAGTCAATTAATGTCTATTAGCATCTATCGATGTTAAAGGTAAATGATTGAGTTAAGTCATTCATAATCGATGAAATAGTACTCAATATTGTCGAGTAGGCAGAGCAGTAGATATTTCTAGGTTGATAGATTAATTACGTTAGAATGAACCCTTATAAATAAGTTAGGCACAACCCAATTTATCCTATTTGTGGATGTGATCGGTTTTCAGTCTTTCATTTACAAAATAAGAGAAGGTCTGCCGTAATACGCCTGCTGCGCTACTCGGATCGAGACGCGACGATTACCACACCTTACACAACTATTTATATAAAACCTGCTGCACCATCAATGATGCTGTTAATTTTGGAACAAGAGGACACAACAGTTGTGCACTGCGCTATCTCCGACCTCGTATCATGAGGGTTGCGCTCGCTTTGGGGATTCTAGCATTGCTTTTTGTGGTGCAAGCTCGCCGACTTCCCGCTCATCGCCATGAAAAGGAAGCTGAAGAGCTAGTTGATCAGGACCACGCTGCGACCGGCCACAAGAAAGCAGAGCACCATAATCATGAACACAAAAAAGGCGGCGGCAAGGAACATCATGCGCACCATGACAATGTACATGACGAGAAAGGTCACAAGGGCTACAAAGGTCATCATCACCATGAAAAGGGCAAGAAAGGTCACCATGACGAGGAAAAGCATAAAGGCGAGTATGATGATCACGGTGGTCACAAAAAAGATCATCACCACGAGGATGGCCATTACGACGAGCATCATAAAGGTGAAAAAGGAGAAAAGGGTCACAAATATGCAGAAAAAGGGCATTACAACAAAGGACATTCCACTAAAGGTCAGCATGAAATTCACAAACTGGACGAGTTTAAAAAAGATAAAAAGTTCTTTGACGAAGAAGGTGACTCCGGCCATGAAGAAAAACATGGTGGCTTCCATGAGGAACATGGACACAAAAAGGGTGGAAAATATCATAAGGGTCATCATCACGGGGACCACCATCACCACGAACACGGTGAAAAGGGACATCACGAGAAAGGTGGACATCATCACGACCACAAAGGCCATAAGTCCTCTGAAGGCCATGACTCTCATCACAAACATCATCATGATCACGGCAAGAAGGGCCAACACTCGCACCATAAAAAGTACGGATATAAAAAAGGACACTGATTATTACTTACTGATTGGTTTAAACTTTATTTTAGACCTACGGTTATACTAAGGACTTTACTATGTTAAGTACTTATTTATTTGTTTCTGGAAAAACGTCAAGTACCTAAGTACCTACTTATAAAAATTTTAATTTAATTTCCATTTCCTTCATTTAAGAGCTTATAGTACCCCAATCTCTCATTTTTGATCCCGCATATCATTAAAAGTATTGAATCAATCGTTTTGAAAAAATATATATTACAGTTGAGAATATTTGTGATACATCATATGATGTGAAAACACGATTACTAAAAATTTTCTCGATAGAAAAAAATCCCAAACTTCCCTCTTAAGCTTACTAAGAAACCACAGAAGTCAGTCAATACTTTACCTATACTATTAAAACTTTGTATATAAATTCAACTTAGCAATACACGTACATCATATGTTTTAGATTTATTAAAATGTTTTTTTTTGCATTTTAAGAAATTAAATTCTCAAATATTGCGCGTGAGACGTCGCAACCGCTCAGATTCAGTCTAACTCCGGCAGTCGAACAGGGAACCCGCGTCGCTTGCTCGCACGCCTACCTACGTAGATACGTAAAATTATTAAATTATAAGTAAGTAAAGTAAAATGGGAAATAACCAGTACAAAAAAAAGGGTAGGGATTGGGGAAAAGAAATTGCTAAAAACATGAATAATATATTGAAGTAAGTATCTAAAATGAGTCATAAAATGTTTTTTACCTACCTAGGTGCCCGCGGGTACGCATTTTGGTTAGGACTTTATGAGGCCATATTGAAATTTGACGACGTCAAGTTTAGGCATTTATGAATACACGACGCGCTGCGCTACGCGTTTGCGACGCGCAAAGGACAAACGAATTTGATCTTTCTCGACATGTTCGTTCATTGGATGAGTACCATAGATTTGTAGTCTAATTACTAAGTTGGTATGTGGTAGGTACCTATCTCCACGTGAAGTGTGTAGAACTGTTGTACGAATTGTAATAAAAAGATTGTAGAAAATAAAATAAATATTGCAACCCCTCTATATCATTTTTTTTATTGACCTACTTATACCTAACAGTAGTTTTGATTCCAGAGGGGGCATTAACCCCCTCTTCTCCTCTCAGAGATATTGTAACCCCCTTGCCGTATCTCCGCTATTAGCAGAATTCGACCTCCAGTATTTGGAGCCATTCGAATCGAAACATGTATTTTGCCAAAATGCAGGAACATTTTGACTCTGTCAGAATTTATCTCCCCTACTGCGTTTTCGAATCCTGGACAGCGTACTTTACTTTTTCGAGTAAAATGATATGGGTGTGGTTTTCGGGATATTTTGGGGTGCTGATTACGGAAATGGTATCCATTTTGAAATCCAAGATGGCGGACATCGATTTTTTGAGTAAAGTGATATGGGTGTCGTTTTCGGGAAATTTTGGGGTGCTGATTACGGAAAAAGTATCCATTTTGAAATCCAAGATGGCGGATATCGAGTTTTTTGAATAAAGTGATATGGGTGTCATATTCGAGATATTTTGGGGTGCTGATTACGGAAAAAGTATCCATTTTGAAATCCAAGATGGCGGACATCGAGTTTTTTGAATAAAGTGATATGGGTGTCATATTCGGGATATTTCGGGGTGCTGATTACGGAAATGGTATCCATTTTGAAATCCAAGACGGCGGACATCGATTTTTTTGAATAAAGTGATATGGGTGTCGTTTTCGGGATATTTTGGGGTGCTGATTACGGAAATGGTATCCATTTTGAAATCCAAGATGGCGGACATCGATTTTTTGAGTAAAGTGATATGGGTGTCGTTTTCGGGAAATTTTGGGGTGCTGATTACGGAAAAAGTATCCATTTTGAAATCCAAGATGGCGGATATCGAGTTTTTTGAATAAAGTGATATGGGTGTCATATTCGAGATATTTTGGGGTGCTGATTACGGAAAAAGTATCCATTTTGAAATCCAAGATGGCGGACATCGAGTTTTTTGAATAAAGTGATATGGGTGTCATATTCGGGATATTTCGGGGTGCTGATTACGGAAATGGTATCCATTTTGAAATCCAAGACGGCGGACATCGATTTTTTTGAATAAAGTGATATGGGTGTCGTTTTCGGGATATTTTGGGGTGCTGATTACGGAAATGGTATCCATTTTGAAATCCAAGATGGCGGACATCGATTTTTTGAGTAAAGTGATATGGGTGTCGTTTTCGGGAAATTTTGGGGTGCTGATTACGGAAAAAGTATCCATTTTGAAATCCAAGATGGCGGATATCGAGTTTTTTGAATAAAGTGATATGGGTGTCATATTCGAGATATTTTGGGGTGCTGATTACGGAAAAAGTATCCATTTTGAAATCCAAGATGGCGGACATCGAGTTTTTTGAATAAAGTGATATGGGTGTCATATTCGGGATATTTCGGGGTGCTGATTACGGAAATGGTATCCATTTTGAAATCCAAGACGGCGGACATCGATTTTTTTGAATAAAGTGATATGGGTGTCGTTTTCGGGATATTTTGGGTTGCTGATTACGGAAAAAGTATCCATTTTGAAATCCAAGATGGCAGACATCGATTTTTTGAGTAAAGTGATATGGGTGTCGTTTTCGGGAAATTTTGGGGTGCTGATTACGGAAAAAGTATCCATTTTGAAATCCAAGATGGCGGATATCGAGTTTTTTGAATAAAGTGATATGGGTGTCATATTCGAGATATTTTGGGGTGCTGATTACGGAAAAAGTATCCATTTTGAAATCCAAGATGGCGGACATCGAGTTTTTTGAATAAAGTGATATGGGTGTCATATTCGGGATATTTCGGGGTGCTGATTACGGAAATGGTATCCATTTTGAAATCCAAGACGGCGGACATCGATTTTTTTGAATAAAGTGATATGGGTGTCGTTTTCGGGATATTTTGGGTTGCTGATTACGGAAAAAGTATCCATTTTGAAATCCAAGATGGCAGACATCGATTTTTGAGAAAAGTGATATGGGTGTCGTTTTCGGGATATTTTGGGGTGCTGATTATGGAAAAAGTATCCATTTTGAAATCCAAGAAGGCGGACATCGATTTTTTTGAATAAAGTGATATGGGTGTCGTTTTCGGGATATTTTGGGGTGCTGATTACGGAAATGGTATCCATTTTGAAATCCAAGATGGCGGACATTGATTTTTCTGAGAAAATTGATATGGGTGTCGTTTTCGGGATATTTTAGAGTGCTGATTACGGAAATGGTGTCCATTTTAAAATCCAAGATGGCGGACATCGATTTTTTTTATAAAATGATATGGGTGTCGTTTTTGGGATATTTTGGGATGCTGATTACGGAAATGGTATCCATTTTAAAATCCAAGATGGCAGACATTGATTTTTTTGAGAAAAGTGATATGGGTAATCCGTATAATGGCTGAGGAGGACTCTCAGATATTAATTTTAAAAGAAATCGATTCATAAACAAAAACTTCAAAATCGATAGGTACCATTTCCATAATCAGCACCCCAAAATATCCTGAAAACGACACCCATATCACTTGACTCAAAAAATCAATTTCCGCCATCTTGGATTTCAAAATCGTAATCAGCACCCCAAAATATCCTGAAAACGACACTCCTATCTTTTTTCTCAAAAAATCAATGTCCGCCATCTTGGATTTCAAAATGGATACCATTTCCGTAATCAGCACCCCAAAATATTCTGAAAACGACACCCATATCATTTTATTCAAAAAAATCGATGTTTGCCATCTCGGATTTCAAAATGGATACCATTTCCGTAATCAGCACCCCAAAATATCCCGAAAACAACACCCATATCACTTTTCTCAAAAAAATCAATGTAAGCCATCTCGGATTTCAAAATGGATACCATTTCCGTAATCAGCACCCCAAAATATCCCGAAAAAGACACCCATATCACTTTTCTCAAAAAAATCAATGTCCGCCATCTTGGATTTCAAAATGGATACCATTTCCGTAATCAGCACCCCAAAATATTCTGAAAACGACACCCATATCATTTTATTCAAAAAAATCGATGTTTGCCATCTCGGATTTCAAAATGGATACCATTTCCGTAATCAGCACCCCAAAATATCCCGAAAACAACACCCATATCACTTTTCTCAAAAAAATCAATGTCTGCCATCTTGGATTTCAAAATGGATACCATTTCCGTAATCAGCACCACCTGATGATGTGTAGGCAAACAGGCGTTCAGCCCACCTGATGATGTGTAGGTAAACAGGCTTTCAGCCCACCTGATGATGTGTAGGCAAACAGGTGTTCAGCCCACCTGAAGATGAGTAGACAAACAAGCATTCTACACACCCGATGATGTGCATGTAAATAAATAAATGCATGTAAATAGGCGAAATATTTCCCATATAAGATGTGGAATAAGCTTCCTCCTGAGGTTTTCCCATTTTTCGAATAAGCATACAACCCATTTGATCTGAACCGATGATGATGATCTGATCGAGTGAGAGAAGCGAACGGTGTTCTTAGGTAACAAACAAAATACAATCGAATTGAGATCTCCCTCTTGAAATACAATAAAATTTTCTGATTTCTCCTTGTTTTTTACTACTGTGTCCATTCCATAATACAAATTATTTAGCATAATCAGGAGCCGTGCCACAGGCCTTAGAAAAAGTGGCCAACTATGGACCACTTTTCTGCAATATTCCTTTCACTTTATTTCCATACCTACAGGGTGTACAATAACTGTGTATCATAACTACCTACGGCGCTTTAGTATATTTGAACAATAATTTATTTTTTTATTTCCATAGCTCGGTACTAGATGTACAATAACTGTGTATTTACTCTATCGCGCGGTCGACTCGTGACCTCTGCGCTGCGTGATGAACTGTGCGAGTGAGATAGCTGCGAGTGCGCGGTGCGGTATCTGCACGAATGGGCCGTGAAACTTGGATTTGAGCTGGAGTAGTGTAGGCTCTTAACCCTGGATGGATGATCCTATCTCTAACGGCTATGTATAGTAAGTAATTCAATTTACGTCCTTTTTCAACAAAATAACAATGTACGGTCTAGGTACCTACTAAGAGTAGGTAGTGCTGATTATTTGGAACCCTCAACGTAGATGAGGCACCTCTCCGAATCCTAGTAGGTTACTACTATTGTGTTAGCTGTATGTAGGTATAACGTACACGATGTTGTGGCGTGCGGTCGGAGGTATCTATAGGTACTCGTAAATCTATCTCGCCCATATTGGTGGTGTGTGTATTCGGTGTATTCCACATGTGCTGCTATGCAATACCATAGAATACTAAATTTAATCCATGCGGCGTCAGTTTTGGGTCAGTTATTGTTATAACGGTACAGATGCAGACTATTTCGATATGATGAAATTGTGAAGGTCATGTAGGTACCTAAGTAGGCACTTGCTTGTCTTCTAGGCATCTTTAAATAGGTAGTACCTATACAAATACTCAGTTGACTTCTCGCTCGCACATTTCAAGATTTTTGAAGTTGTAAAATTCACTGAATTGAACACTAGGTTCTGCTTTTGAATATGGTCTACCAAAACTATGGAAAACCATCGATGGAATCACTTATAAATATAAATTACCTTTTTGAGAATTGGAGTGAGTCTAACAAGAATTGTGTAATAAAGTTCCTTCTCTCGAACGGAGAGAAAAAATATCTATGGTAGAAGCAGGCAAATCGTCCTCGGTTTACCCGCCTCATTTAGCGAGAAGCACTTTCGAGGAACCTTCCGAATTGCAAGAGTGAATAATCCATTGACAACCCTCTTTCACTAGTTAACGTGTGAGTGCGGAGATTAGTAATGTGACACCTCGCTCTAGATTTACGGCTAGGTGCAGGCTGTGTCTGAACTGAAAGTAATCCCGAACGAGGAAACGGAGGAAACGAGTCAGGCTGTTTGCTAGTACAGTACTTACGTGTACCTACTTATTCGCGCCAGGAAACGAATAGTTCTCACTGTATTTAAAAGAAACTTCTTTGGATTATTTCTGAAGGCTCTAGGGCAGTTTATTCGAAAGTCAGTTGAAGAGTTTTGCTTCACTTCGTATGGCCCATGACATCCATTTACGTTGATGAACCACAGAGGCATCGGACAAACGATCGCCACCCATCGCAGCTGCTGCGCGTGCGCTGCTCCAGACCAGTGGCAAATCCATGATGTTGGTTTGGAAGGGGTTTGACCCAGCTATCATGGTTTTCACGGTTAGACCACAGATTACTAAACTATTCTTTGGGTTAGACTTAGACTGGAGCTTTTTTTTGGGGTGAGGGGGGGAGGTTTATCCCCCTAATAGCCCCGATCGACTTGTGCTCCAGCTGTTGATAAGGTGCTATCCGTCGTCGCTCAGGGACGACCAAAACAGAACAAAGACTTAGAACTCTACCTTGCTCGAGGTGGTATTAAAGATCAATGAACCCTGAAAAACGTGGGCAGCGAAGAAAAGGCTCATGCAACTGGTTGAAACCACAAACCTGACGCTAATTTATTCATGGAATCAAAGTTTGTTTGCACAACCTTTTATTTTCATGATAAAAAATATTCACGTGAAACGCCTGACGCGAACTATAAGCACGCGACCATGCGACCACTGAAATATGGCCAGGCTGCTACTTTCGTTAAACGATGATTGTACAATGTACATAGGTAGTCCTATTATGCAATACTAAACATTTATTGGCACCCTCTTTTAATAACAGGATCTGAAATTCGAGTTTAATAGATATTTTCCGACAGCATTAAGAGCCTGAAGAGTCACGACTAGGGTTGCCCACTTTTTTTCGGCCTCATCAAGGGACAAAACATTATGAAACTAAATTGGCTAATATTTATTTGCTTAACTACCTACCCCATCACGGTGAATTATCTCAGTATTAGGGTTTATACCATCTCTATAATCACGAAAGTATACTTATCTACACAGTGTAGGTACGTAGGTCGTAGGCTTTGGGTACCACTGCACTGTCAGCGGCTGTGGCGTCATGCAAACTGACGCATGTATGGACGGTTGGTTCAGCGGGCAAATGGGGTGGTAGTTCATTGGTATTTCGTGCTAAAGCTAGATTGAGTGGTTGTAGCCGTAAAATCCATGCACAAGAGCAGGGGCTTAATTCTACTACGGTCGACGTTTGACGTTCTATTCAGTTCCAACTATGGTTCGATCCATCGTTTAAACGAAATGATGTTTAGATGAAAACTACGGCTCAGCTGTGGTTCAGCTGACAAGTTCGTTAGTGGAATAAGAAACTAAGTACGTTTATCATCGTAATACCTACCTCCTCGACAGTAGGTAGACTATGGGAGCAAGACCGAACAATCACACAGTTCCTATTAATTAAAAGTAATTTAGTGGACATGAATTCATAATGATGTAAAATATGGGGTTGTGTATTCTAAGCTTGATCTACTCTTTCGTGCTCTCTAATTACTAGTAGGTATGTAGGTACTCAATGTCTTAACCTACTTGCATTAAGCAGCGGATAATCTCATTGCGAAATGCAATTTTCTAGCTCTTAGTAAGATTACAAAAACTTGGCACTCTCAGGATTTTCGCAGTCCAATTTACTTTTAGAAAATAAGGGAGCTAGGTTGGCTAACTTTAGTTAAAGTTTGTCCTTTTGGTTAAGAACTGAATTTATAATACTTAGGTAGGTACCTAATAAGTTCTAACTTCTTCATAATTTATGCACTAAAGTAAAACAAGGCTTTACATCTAATAGATCTAAGTATTATGACTGCTGGATTGCACCAGAGATTTTTGAGGGCAGTGAAGTAACGTATAATCATTGCTCGCTAGAGATACGGAACTCTCGTAGGGGTTAATTTTTTAGGTCGCGAGAAGGGTTCCTCCAGGCTTACATAACTTATGACTCTACATGGTGGTTCATAATTTTATTCATAGTACCTATCCAGTATTCAACTTATCTTGGTGATTATTACCTATTCTCCGATTTGTTTGTTCGGTGAATAAAATTATTTGGATTAGGATGATATTTTCACAATTTTACCTACAGCAATGTTTTCTATCACGCTAACAGCCGTAATATCAACACATACCTAACCTACTACTTTCGGTAGAAGTGACGTAGGTGTATTATTGGCAAAGGCAATTTATGGAGTAGGTAATAATATATTTATACCTATTAATTGTTCTATTTACAAGATAACATTTTGCTCATTTATATTACAAAAACTTATTTTTGTAACAAGTAATAAACGCTTACGTATGTAATAACAACTCATTATTATCCTACTAAGGTTTAGTGTCCTTTTTTATGGCCCCAGTGCTTATGATCCTCATGGGCTCCCTTCTTCCCGTGATCGGAATGGTGGTGATGGTGCTCATGATGGCCTCCCTCATCATGATGGCCCTTGTGTTCGTGGTGATGACCTCCTTTTTCGTGATGACCCTTCTTGCCGTGATGTTGCTCATGATGACCTCCGTGTTTGTGGCCTTTGTGGAAGTGTCCACCCTTTTTGTGTCCATGCTCGTGGTGATGTCCACCGTGACCTTCTTCAAATCCTGATTCTCCGTGCTTGTCGTGGAAGTGTTTGTTCTTCTTGAATTCGTCTACTTTATGGATGCCATGGTGACCCTTTGTTGAATGTCCTTTATGGTAGTGTCCCTTTTCTTCGAACCCGTGGCCCTTTTCACCTTTCTCGCCGTGATGGTGCTCGTGGTGGTGTCCATCGTCGTGATGATGATGTTTTTTATGTCCACCGTGTTCGCTATGATGGCCTTTGTGTCCCTCATGGTGATGATGTCCTTTCTTTCCGTGCTCATCGTGGTGGTGACCTTTATACCCCTTGTGTCCCTTACCACCGTGTTCATGGTGGTGATGAGCATGATGTTCCTTGCCACCTCCCTTGTCCCATCCGTGATGAGACGCCGCTGCTTCGAGATCTGCTTCTCGTTTCTCTCGCAAGTTCCTTGCCTGCACCAACGCCACGAAGGCCACCACGCTCAGAACTAGAGCCACCTTCATTATTTCTTTCGGCGCACCTTTTGGTTTTGGGACAACTATTGGTTTCTGTGGCTTGTTTTGTTATGATAATAATAATGTAGAGAGCAAGGTTTTATAGACAGTGACTCTGATTTTCTCTGCACCGGTATTGAGCAATGATTTCGCTTTGACTCTGGTAGGTACCTATACATGCGGTAAGTACTGTCAAGGTAAAACGTCGCACGCAAAATCAAAACAGCGCACTTAAGTTTTTGAATTTATTAAATTGTATTTTTTTTAAATATACCTACTAGGGTAGATGCAGATTGCAGATGCATTAAGTTTTACAGTAGGCTTTTCTGTTTTTACCACTTACAAACACGATACAAATACAACAGATAATGTAGATACCTATCTGTTGTATCACGATAAAAATATCGCATGGAATGGAACACAATTACATGTTGTTACATGTACCTACCTACACAAATAAATAAATAAAAGTACCTAGCCATCTTATTGATCACTTTTTCTTGTGTTGGTAAAAATTGAAAATTTCGTACCTACGGAAATTCAGATTTTATCTCAAAAATAAACTTAATAAAGTTCTATCTGTGTAGTTCATGAAGTAGACCATAGGTAAGTACCTCTTTATTCATTTTCAGGTAACTAATCTAATTAGATCAATGTGGTAGGTAAGTACATACATTTTTAATTAATGGGAACTGAATTCCATCGTCTGAGAACGCCTATCCACAATAGGTAAAATGCGCATGGTAGAGTTGATATTTTGCTGAAAAACTACAAATGGGTTGGTTACAGCTGCCTCACATTGGATGAAATGTATACCCATGTGCTACAAGGTATAAATGTTATTGGCAATCTGTATAATCCGGCATTCTATACAATGCCTAGGCAACAGAATGTCAAAACGACTAGGCCATGTATGAAATAGAATTCACTTTGCATAAAGCATTCTATAGAATGCCTAACGTACAGTCGGCAAAGCCTAATAATGCCGTTATTCGTGTAAGAGGGTTTAGATTAAATAAAAAAAAAAAACGATAGCGAAACGAAAATTATTAACCGTATTCGTCAAATTCAGTGATTATTGTGATAATTTATCGATCTATTTGCCAAGTGGGATTATTTTTTAGGATTTTGGAGTTCGATTGTGGAAATATGTACTTAGCCACGAGTTCTGACTCGTTGGACATAGCTCGACGTAACACACCTAGGATATGTTACAGTACAGGCAGAGTAGCCACCGAGCGCGAATTACAATAAACAGTGGCGGGGCGTGACATTGTGACAGCCAGCGGCAGGACAAAACCAAATTACTTTATGCGGTTTCTGATTTGTATTGCAGTTTCTATTCAATGTTATTTAGTTTCATGAAATTTTGAGCTTTCCGGGAGCATCTAGTAGGATTGAGAATTCTTTGTTGTAGTTGATTTCTTATGTCATCTCAAATCCAATTTATGACATGGTCTTCTCTGGTCTATGTACAACACAACTACCATCAAAAGTTGGTAAAGTAATTAACTTCAGGACCAGAGTTTGACTTTTTAATCATACCTACTTAATCAAAAAGAAAAGTTTTCAGGAATAAAACATCACGCTACACCTTTATTGGCGTCTCATTATCAATTACGAATGATGTTGACTGTACTGTAAATATTTTATTTAGGGTTCGAAAATATTTAGGTTTTACATTAATATGCATTATGCATGAAATATACTTCTATGTAAGTTTAATATAGGCAAAATGGACCAATTATATTATAAAATGGCCCACCTGATGTTAAACGGCAACCTCTACCCATAGCAATGCATTGCATCACCGAGCGCGTTCACTCATGATTCATGTTCAAGCTCAAATTGAAATGACTACAGAGTTACTGAATCGTAAAAAAATCAAATTAAATAATGTGTGAAGGACCGTCTAATCGGCGTTGGAATTTTTTTCAGAAGAGGCTTTTTTTTAGTAAAAACCTGTGTATCTTATGCGAAAACATGCCAAGAAATGCAAATATACCAAGAAGGACTTGGCACTCGCTTACATCTCAATTCTTTATCGGAAAACCCGTCAACCCAGCTTGCTCTTTGTACCGAATTTGACACTTAATTTTCTCATTTTGCGTTTTTGTAGAATACCCGCGATTTCGTTCGAGTGATGTCATACTGTTTCCTATCCCTTTGGGATTGAATTTGTGGAATTTCTTGCTTAGTGCACGTCTTAGGCACTCTAGACATTCATGTCATAACTGATAATAATATAGTAAAATATAATACTTTTTATAATTTAATATTCTTTGACGTATAAAACATAACAACAACACTTATTTTTAACAACGTATCGAAAAACAGGCTCAGTTTATCCCTTGTGTCCCCAAGACTTGTGATCTTCGTGACCTCCCTTCTTGCCGTGATCGTGGTGATGATCCCAGTGCTCGTGGTGACCTCCTCCTCCGTGGTGTCCCTTGTGGTGGTGGTGGTGACCGCCCTTCTCGTGGTGACCCTTCTTACCGTGATGGTGTTCGTGATGGCCGCCGTGTTTGTGTCCCTTGTGGAAGTGTCCGCCTTTCTTGTATCCGTCTTCGTGGTGATGTCCGCCGTGATGCTCTTTGTGGCCCTTCTCGCCGTGCTTGTCGTGGAAGTGCTTGTCTTTTTTGAATTCATCGTGTTTTTCGACGCCGTGGTGGCCCTTCGTGTCGTGTCCTTTGTGCCAGTGACCGTGCTCTTCGTGCCCGTGCCCGTGCTCGCCCTTCTCGCCGTGGTGGTGATGGTGGTGGTAACCGTCATCGTGGTGATGGTGCTTCTTGTGGCCACCGTGTTCACCGTGATGGCCTTTATGTCCTTCGTGGTGGCTGTGTCCTTTTTTACCGTGGTGATGTTCGTGGTGACCCTTGTGTCCCTTGTGGCCGTGGTCACCATGCTCGTGGTGGTGGTGGCCGTGGTGCTCGTGTCCGCCGCCCTTGTCCCAGTGGTGGCCCGATGCGGCCACTTCCTGATCGGCTCCCCGCTTCTCCCTGATGTCCCTACAGGAGATGGCGGCCACGAGGGCCAGCAGGCCGAATGCCACGAGCAAGCTCCTTCTCATGGTTGGTTGCTTGTTGCAGTTGTGAATGATAGCTGCATCGCTGACAATGATTTTATATACCGACAATAAGAACCGGTGAGGTAAGTTTGCTGCTTTGTAGTGTCAAGGTTCAATATAAACTAACTAGAGAGATTTTCTAGTTTTCTAATCTAGGTTCAACTAATTAAAGCGTTGTAAACAAAATGTAAACTATATATGTTTTGGGGCTTTAAAAGCCTATTTTTAATAGGTACTTACATAATATTAGCTCCTATATAATGTAGGCGATCAAGAAAAAAGCCCCGACTTTTTTCTTGTCTGTTCTATGACTCCTCCTTTGACTATCTCCTTTGTCTGTTCTATAACCATACCCACACATAACATATTATAGCTACTGATACTAAAAAACATTGTGCTGAAAGGATTCATTTCTGTTTCTCAAATGATCTTTTTGAAAGCCACATTTAACAGCTTGTAATAAATATACGAGTATTAATTGATCCATAGCATAGGTGCATAGGCTTTTGATGGACAAAAGAAAAAGGCCGGCTCACAAAGCTAACTGCTTGCAAGCTAAACATTTTCAAAAGTGATAAAATGGCGACAATTTTGGTGATGGTACCATGCTACGGCCTACGACGTAGCACTACTGCTACACCGTGGAGTTCGATTTATTTGAAACTAGCGGAATTTAAAATAAATTAGACCATCTTTTTCATTAGCTATTTCGATATAAGGGATGGACAACATCATTATTTAATTTATCGGTAGACATTGTTATGCACTACGATGTCGACGTGCTACGTCATGCTACGTCGTAGCATATCTGCTACGCCGTAGAGTTAGATCCTTTACAGGAATAATCTACGAGTATATTGTAATTTTTTCGTGGCTTATATCTAAAAATTTAACGAAACAGAATTTTTTATGACCTAATGATTCATTACGAAGTACCTATATACAATTCTTCCTTGGGTCTAACTTTCAACTCTTTAGTCGCTTGCTAATATAATATACTGAAAATGGTTCTAAAAGAATAATAATTATGTATTCAAATATAGATCATGTAGGAGTATTTTAATACATTATATACCTACATCCGTAGGCGGTTTCCCTGAGGGCATCAGCCTGAAAATTTTACGCTTGTCACAAATATTTTCTTATCATTCTCATATTATTTTTACTTTATGTTATACAGCATGTATCTAAAGAATAAGTATAAGAGATACATCCGAGTACCTAACAGTGAAATGTTACTGAAAGTGATTCTTTTCTATTATCTTAAGCCGTGCCGTTCTTAGCCAGATAGCCTCCTTCATGTAGGAGAAAATACGAGAGAAAAATAACCCTCATTATTATCTCGATTACTCTCCAACACCAACAATACGTTTATGTCGTTCGTTCTCGTACCTGCTAGCTTCGAACATGTTTTTAAGGCGAAATAAAATATAAAGAGGGATTTATTTTATGCAAGACGGGAAATGGTGTTTCTTCAACGCTTTCAAACGTTTTACTTACTTATACGAGTATTTTGATGTTATAAGTAAACCGAATAAATGTTCCAGACGGTTCATGCCTTTTTATTTAATTGTTAGTTTGCTGTACGTAAATAAGGTAAGTAGTATTATTATTATTATTACCATCAGGTGAGATTGTGGCCAAAGGACATTCTATATTATATAAAAAAAAAAAAAAAAAAAAAAAAAAGTAGGTACTTAAATAATTATTTGTAAACATTTGATCTCTAATGTTTTGTAAACTTCTTTTCTATGTACCTATTTCGGATGTTGTTTATTTGATTAGTTCAATGGCGTTGCTCAAAAAACAAGATTCTAGATTCCTACAGTTTATTTCTGTATCACAAAATATTCAACAATAACAAAAACTTTAAGCATTACAATGAAATCAAAAGGCGCTATTAGTGTCCCTTCCAGCCCCAGTCCTTGTGGTCGTCATGGCCGCCCTCGCTGCCGTGCCCGGCGTGCTGTGCCCAGTGCTCGTCGTGTCCTCCTTCGTCGTCGAAGCCTTTGTCGTCGTGGTGGTGACCGCCTTCCTCGTGGTGACCCTTCTTGCCGTGCTCGTGCTCATGGAACCCACCCTCCTTGTGCCCCTTGTCGAAATGTCCACCCTTCTCGTAACCCCCTTCGTGGTGATGACCACCGTACCCTTCCTCGAATCCAGATTCTCCATGCTTATCGTGGAAATGCTTATCCTTTTTGAACTCATCTATCTTGTGGATCCCGTGATGACCTTTAGTGGAATGACCTTTATGGAAGTGTCCTTTTTCCTCGAAACCATGACCTTTTTCACCTTTCTCGCCATGGTGTTGTTCATCGTAGTAGCCGTCGTCGTGGTGGTGGCCTTTTTCATGGCCTCCATGCTCGTCGTAGTGTCCTTTGTAGCCTTCGTGTTCGGAGTGACCCTTCTTGCCATGTTCGTGTCCATGATATGCTTTGTAGTCCTTCTCGCCATGTCCGCCGTGTTCGTTATGGTGATCGCCGTGGTGCTCGCCACCCTCACCCTTCTCCCAGTGGTTGGATGCAGCTGCATCGAGATCTCTCCTCTGACGCATGTTCCTTGCGCAGGCAACCGCTACTAGCGCCGCAAAGCAAACTAACACAATTTTCCCCATATTGTTGTGCTCTCCTGGTTCTGTTTGGCAACTGTTACCAAATGATGCCTGTTACAGTTTTCTCTACGCTTTTATAGTATTGCCAATAACACTGTCTTTGTTATTGTGCATTTAATGTCAGGGTGAAGAGTGGCGGTCACAGACGCTTTGCTGACCTGCAAATATCGTTGAGACCGATGTACACATAATTATTTCAGCGGTAAAATTATATCTTTGCGAGTTAACTTAAATTATATACTTACTGACAGTAGCTGTTAGGAGGTAGATACAGGCGCTATATTAAAAATCATTTTTATATGGTAAGCAGCGAAAATAAACATAAGTGCCTTTCATAATGCTGCAATTAGATAACTTCTCAAAAAATACTCATACTTATCTATGTGCTATCAAATAAGATGTCATTAATCATCCCGTTTGTATAACTAAAAAACAATTAAATTTGCGGAGAGTAGCAAAAAAACCAATCAGTTCTTACAAGCCAAAAGATCAGCTGATGAGAGGTGGCGACCGTTTTCACCGAAGTCAAGGGCGTGCGGTGTCAAGGTGGCGTTGCGAAGCCGTCGCCCTCATTTTTTCAATATCACTTTGTATAATAAACTGGTGGTGATCGATTTCTTTCGTCACTGTTTCCGGATGAGTGCCCACGCGCTGCGCGAACGACTAATTATAATACGTACGAGATAGGCATATGAAACTCGTAATATAATAGGTACATGTTTCATAAAACTCGTAAAGTTCAGGTACAGCAATAATCTTTACCATATTTTGCCAATATTGACAAAAATCTAGCGTGTTGACTGAATTTATTAAACGAGTTACTATTGTATATTTATTCAGCTCTAGCATGGAGCCAGGTGATTAAACGCTATGCACAATTCACACTTGAGTGTTTTAGAATTACGTTATCATCAAATGGAACAGATATAATTTCATTAAACGTTTGTTTAATTCATTGATGCGTACATCTACAGACAAAAGGGGGGGAGGGGGCTGTATAAATCGTATATCTAAAGGGAATTGTTCGTAGCACGTAACACCCAAACTAATTACATTGTAGGCTTGTAAGCCGCCACGCTAAACCAAACCAAAGTATTAATCCGCGCAGCTAGGACAGATGCGTGTAAAATCCGCCCATACCTACACGCAACAGGCCCGCTTAGGGTTTCAACGCAAGGGATCTCTAAATCCGAACTAAACTAGTAATTCGATTCGAACTGAGATCTCGCGATGTTTTTAAAGAATAAAACACAATTAAATAAAACAAGAAAATATTTTTTAACAATGCATCGATACCGTGATACCTTAGTTACCAATCTTTACATATAGGTAATTTTTTTATATCTTAGTTTTATGAAAATTATAAATATGAATCAGTTATACTAATAATACCGTTAAAAACGGTCATTGACGTAGAAACCCTGGAATCAGTGCCGTAGGCATGCGGCTGACACTGCTAATTAAACACGGTGATGTATCTCACTCGCTCATACACAATGTCGCAACAATAGGTAGCCTTTTGTTTCAATTTGAAACCCTTACTCATTTTTCTGACGTCAAATTGACAGGTTTCTTTTTTGTTGCGCCGCAGGAAAAAAAGAACTAAATAATCACGTGACTACTGAGCCCGTAGAAAGCTCCCAGTTTTTGTATGGAGAAAAATCCTTTGGTGAAACGATCCCAATTTTTCTTCACACAAAAACGGCTAGGTTTTAGATTCTCACTTTTCGAAAATCAACAAAACAAAACTCAGGGTACGGGCTCGAGCAAACCTTTAGTGCGAATATAATATGCAAAGAATAGTAGGCTTGTAGGCGATTTAGTCGCTTGTTTCTGTTTATAGAAAATAATACGAACGTAAACAACGCCCATAATCCCTGAGTTTACACTGATGCAGCTTTAGTGGGTTAAGAGCATAACGTTGGATTTGTAATCAGCAGTAACTCGCTATGAGTTGATCAGTAACCGCACTGTCTCAGCCGCTGTAGTAACTAATGTACTGTGGATATTGTTATTCGATAGGTACGTAGACGATGCACAGATGCTGTGTTACACAGTAGATATACCCCGCCTAGGAATTAGTTACGTATCTGGGTAGTCTAGTGTAAAGTCCATAGACCGCCCGATTAAATTAGCTAGCATTAACAATTTTATGTCAATGTAAAATCATGGTATTTTATCATAGATGTCTAATATAATTTCCAATTTAATCCATTTACCAGTACATATTGAATCACTGTTAGTTATTTAATCTCGGGCACGTCGCATCGTGAGATTATTCATACAAATTAATTCAAGGACCGACGTAAGTAGATACTGATTATTATAATGATCCGATATTCAAATCCATCCGCATAATCTTAGTTACAGTTATACATAGCACATGCGAACTTATGAGGTATAGTTGTTATTACTAGTCATGCCGTAACACGTTCGAAGCGATAATGGATATTCGAAGCCATTCCTACTCTGCTCCAGATTTGTATTGCGGCAATATGAAAATTTAGTGCGAGTTCACAGCTAGAGCGTATATTGATTTGTTAATGGGTAAATTGCCTTCTAAAGTTACTGTTTTATTTCCGGTTCGAACGAGTGTGAACTGCAATTATGCCGAGAATGTATGAATAAATATTAAACGGGGTGACATAATCGTATCTCTAGGGCTGTAATGACGGTATCGGCGATCCCGCAAACAGATTGGCAGGCTGGAGTCCGCAGGACCGACGAGACGGAAGCCATTAATGAAATTGGAATTGTCGCTGGAGCCGGCGCTCATCGTTCCCTCCAATTGATTTTCATAGACAAGAATTGTCATTCCGCTGGAGAGCCGACTCCTCGGGGTCGGCAATTGTCGTGATATGAAAAGCAGGTGGATCGAGCCTTCGTGACTGGAATACTAAACGCCTTGTTATCATCTCATTCTATGTGCCGACGGGGGTTAAAATATCTCCTTATCTCCGTTTGATATTTTAACTTTTTATATTAATTTACGCCGGTGTCTTTAGAGATATAAAACTTTCTAATTTAGAGTGCGTATAAATTATACGAAATTAAACATAAGGACAAGAGTATAAGTGTATAGTGGTGCAAGAAAAGTACAAGTATTCATGATTTTGTTAATATCTATGCGAGTGTGTGTAGGTATAGTTTAGGTATAGTTTATAGAGTTGAGTTAGGACTGGTTTACAAGAAGGATTAATAAAACACTTGTGTACCAGCAACATAATATTCTGTTTCTTCATCAGAATCATAAAACTGTCAGGCCTACTCTTAGTGCGTTGGTGGTAGACAAGTGTAGGTACGGTTTTCAGCAAACATTCCTTTCATAAGAAAGAGGTAGTTGGGTACTGTGAATATACTAACATTGCTTAGGCGGAAACTCTCTGCTGATTGACAAAACCAGTTTGTGTTGCTTCTCTTGTAACGCTACTTTCATAATTTCATAAGTTTTTTCACTGTTATTTCTTTAAGTTAAAAATAATTGAATCTTGCTAATTTAGCGAATTCACGTTAAAAAAATCAATTTAATAAAACTTGCATAAAAATGCATAATATACTTATAAGTAAATGGTTGGTTCAGCAAGACAAGTTTTTTATTTGTCTACTCAATGTTGCGGGCCCCAGAGTCCGATGCGAGCACACCCATGCATTTCTCAGCTCGCTGACTCGGAATGTATATTTAATTGATTTTGGTATTGCGGCTGGTATACACGCTGAATTTCAATGTAAAGTTTGATCTTTCGAATACAACATTTGATTGCTATGGAATGCTTCTTTTACGATAAATTATGTTTATGTGTGCATGAGGTATATTTAATTAATTTACTCTAGGTTAGTATACTTATTGCAATCTTAATATAAAATAGGCACGGGACTGATAAACAAATCTACTTATCTAAAGATCATTTACTTTACCCTATCTTTACACGATAGCAATATTTGAAGTAGAAGCAGGCCGAAGTTTTGAAATGAGTGAAAAATAGGTGCATTGGTATATTATTTTAATTCAATTATAAGCTCAGTTATTATAAGGTCAGTGTATCATTTGAATTAATCTAAATTGGGTTGGAATAAGTATCAGCTTTATATCCAAGCATGTTCTATGGTTATATCTATAGTCACTTGCACAATGAAGGAAAATAAGAAAAGGAATGCAACACTTCAAATGATAATTTATTGCACATAAACGGTATTTTCATATCAATACATCACCATAACTTTAAAAAAAATAATGATTCGCAGATATAATATTTTGTTTAGTTTTTATATCAGCTACGGCATCATACGCGCTTCGCAGACCTCCGCACTACTGCAACGGGAATGGAAGCCCTGTAAAGTAAACTTTTCAAAAAAACTATACTTACTCGTACCTATAAAAACTTTTGATTTACTTATTTTTAAATAATACTTACGGATATAAGTATTTTTATATGTTTTACTGAATTCTGAGAATTTTAAACCTTTCCAAGTTTGTCTTAAACGCCTTGAGGTAAACAAGAGATTTGAAATTAATCAGAAGTGGGATCATCGTGTCGTTTTTAATTGAGAGTCTAACAATATTCTTGAACAAATGAACAGAAAATAACAGACACTAAATCATTGTTATTATACAAGTGGCCAGGACCGTTATTCGAACGTTCATAAAATGTAAAAAGAGTCACGCGCACCGGGTAGGTAGGTATTAATGGTGGCTTAAATGGAGGTGAAACTTTAGCCAAGTCCCGTTACCACGGCAATTTGTCAAACAAAAAATATGAGTGAACTTTCAGTTCGGAGGCGCTGTCAGACATGACTTATATAAATAACCTGTGCCCGGCCGTCGGTTAACTCCACTTTATTTTACCAAACATTTTTATATCAGTTGAACTTAGTTGAACAGTTCCCAAAAACTTTCGACAATTACCTTCGTGAGGTATATTCATATTGGTCTTTCAAGGATGCACTTGCTAAAATGGCTGTTAAATATATTGTCATGTTTTTGCGTTGTCTGTCATGCAAGTGACAATGACATTTAAAGTCGCGCTAGAATAGAAAAGACAAGAAAATATTATTAAAGAGGTAACACTCATATTATCTTAAGTCGTTAGGTAGTTAAGTGGCCCATTGAGTGATATATTTAAACCGCCTTCAAAGTATTTATTTGTAGCGTAGAAAAAATAATAATAATTCTATACAAATACAAATTACAATAGATAGTGTGTTATTTGAGTAAAGCTGTATAAAGCTCTTTGGAGCTTTTGATCGAAATCAATTCGTAGAAAGATAAAAGAAAAACAACAGTCTGTTCTGTTATAGTTCGTTTATTTGCTGATTAGGTACACAATTGTTGTGAAAGATACAAAAAGGGGCCAAGAAATACAGGAAAAGCTCATTTTCTTGATCATAAATGTCGCACGATTTTATGTCAAAAGAAACTGATATACCGCGCACTAGTATGAAATCTGCTTTAGTGAGCGTCGGATGTTATTGATAGTTATTGCGATCTCTGTAATAACTAATTAGTGCCGTCAATTATGTGAAAATTTGGTATTTACGATGGAGGCTTACTAAATACAAATTAATTACTGGAAGCAAATACAGTAGCGAGAGGCTGAAATTGATGAAACATTAGTGATACTAACCACAAACGAACTTTTCACTGGAAACTTTGGTGTTTATTTTAAATACCATTATTTTGGTTGATTGTCTGGTTTAGGTAAAGGATGAACCTAAACAAAAAATAAGTCTATCTACGTTAACTTGGGGCCGGCTCGAGGTTTCAGGATGCGATCAACCAAAGATCGGTTTAGTTTATGAGCAAAAGTGTGAAAGAAGGAAGGTTTATATCGTTAGATACTTTCTAGGTGAGTGGATAGTTACGTAGAAAATAATCGAACAGATTTACGTTGCTATTCTGATTTCTGAGCCCTAGCTACTGTTGGTTATTTCCACAGCAGCGTGTCCTTTTGACACATGGGCCTCCTCCAGTTCCTTCCAAAGTGGTCGGTCTCGAGCGGTTCTTGTCCACAGCGGGCCTGCAGCTTGCTTGATGACGTCTGACCATCTCTTAAGCTGTCTGCCACGCTTCCTTTTAGTTCCTACTCAAGGGGTCGTTGCTAGTAAACGAGTCTAATTCGCAATGTGGCTAAAGATTGCGGCAAGCTAAAGCTCTTAATGAAAATGTTACTCGTCATTGTTATCGTCCGGCCACACGCTGAACTACGGGCTTGAACAAGCATCTATCGCAGAAACACTTAACGAATTACCGAGGATTACCAACTTATTTCATTAGGAACTTTCCACGGCCGAAATGTCGGATTGGATAAATCTCATGAGTTATCCGGACGGTTGCAGCCGCAATCTCTCGATCGTGACGTGTGGTTGCTTGCTTTGATGCTGGTGGAATTGATTTTACTTACAAAAATATAAATAGATTTGCTGAACTATTAAACATTCGCAGGAAAACTAAAAAAGATTGACTTATGGTGATGATGATAATAAGGTGAGATATAAGTATTATAGTGATTGATGTTTATTTGATCTAGGGCCCCATGGTTGTCTGGTCATGTCCCTTCTTATTACTTCTTATTACGTGAATAAATAGGTATTGGTATAATTAGAAATATCTTAGAGTACAACCTGTTTTTGTAATGATTTCAGTATTACCCAAATGCCGTACTTACTTGCTTCGACACTGGGATAGGAAATAAATATAGGACAGTGTCCGTAAATTGCACTGTCCAGTGTGTAACTCGATAAGCTCGGTTGAGAGGTGCTTTTCAGCTTACGCTAGTGGATTTCGAAATGTACTGATAATCTGATTTGCAATTGCTTTAGTAAATATTCCAAGTTTTTATTTAACTTGCCCTCTGCTTTATCTTTTATATATATTTTAAATAATTATTCCGTAAAAATAAAAACGATACGATAATGCTAATTTAATAAATGTTCACTCGTCACTGACGGCCAAATAAAGACGTATGTTTCTCCCTGAACGTTCGTGGAGCAGTAATTCTTCAGGTATATCTTACGACCGTCGCGTCCCTTTGTCCCTTGTCTTTGATCGAAAGCCCCTCCGATTGATGGGTCCTATTTGCGCGGAATGCGATCAGTCTTCCCAATGAGTTTTAGCTCCGCTTCAGACGTAGTCATTTGAATATAAAGTACCGAAATAATAGTGACTTGATTTAAAACAGCCATCCTAAAAGTCTTTATTCTAACGGGGTCATGTTTGTGCTACTCAATTACTTTCTGGTTACTATGGTGCGTCTGGTTGGTGTAGGTAGTGTACAAGGGACGATAGATAGGAGGTAACTCGAGTTCCTACTGCACGTAAACAATAAATAAATATTCATGGACTTTACACACAACGCCCTCTAGTCCCAAACTAAGCAAAGCTTGTAATATGGGAACTAGATGGCTGATAGAATACTTAAATACTTTTTTTTTTGTAAATACATACTTATAATACATAGTAACACCCAATGATGATTAGATACATTGGTTTGTAATCATTTATTCTTGTATGTTTTGTGATTGTGCGAAAATTGTTGAGTACGTTTGTATCGTAATATATTTCTATTTCTTTAATCTATTCACCCGATATTTCATTAAAATCAACTTCCCAAAGAGAAACCGTAAAATAGCATTTGAATTGAAGTCGCATTAAAAGTTTGCGTGAGCTGAGTTCGTAGCACAATGGGGCCGTAGGAAAAATTCTAATTACTTTAGTGAGTTTGGAATTTAAAAAAGTTACTTTCGTCGTACCTCTTACCGTTTTAATACGCAAACGTATTTTCATTTTAGGTAATCATTCATACTTCCTTTTCCTACTTATAATAAAAAAATCCCTACAGGTAATCAAGTTGATTACCTGTAGGGATGGTATGGGTTGATTAAATCAACCCATACCGCGCAAGTTTGTGCAAGTGTGTCTGTGATGCCTACCGACTATTAAAACTAAATATTGGACTGGGGTTTTATAATATGAACGAGTGCTGTAATAATACTTGGCACTTGTAACAAATGAAAATGAGAGAGGTCACACGTACGAAAGCGCGAAACCCTAATAAAAATATAACATCACAAATCCATTTGACTGGTTTACTGGCATTTTTTATACACCTTCCCGAAATCTGGGATCGATGCAATGTTACAAATAATGAACTAGAGTGAACTCCAGTAAACGCTCACAGCTCAAGTGTTGGCAATTTAGAACAGCCGGCGGCGCTTGTTGCCGTCCTTTTTCTTGCCGCTTTGTTCAATAAATGCGCGCCTCGAGTACCTTTCTCACAATGTTAGGCCCATATTACACAATCATAATTGCATATTAAGAACGTTTTATACTTAAAACAGTCAAATTCGGCTTGTGCAAAGCGGTTAAGTAAAATAATAGGTGAGTAAGCTTAGGTAAGTAGCTATTACGCTTGCCACTTAGCTACCTCTGTCGCGTTCCCTGATGTGCACCTCGTGCAGACTTAAGCCAATTAAGCTAATGGCAGTCTTCAGCCGAATACATCGCTCAAAGTGCACATGCGCTGCTGCCATTTACCCCGAATTAGTTTCCTGGGTTACTAGGTACCTAATTATCCAATTGATTGATGAAAAACCTATATATCTATTCTAGATATGTAGTAATAATATCCAAGATTATTATATTTTACAAATAAGCGAGCTCTATGGCTCTTCCTCACAAATTGGCATCTCTATGCCAATTCCATTACGGCATGTAGCCGGATGCGACTTGAATCCGTAAAACTAGAATCGTATCAAATGCGCTTCCGGGATAGTTTTCTGACTACTTCTTACACTACCAAGCACAGGCAGACGCTTTTTATGGGAACACCTTAGCAAATATTATGGAGCACTGATCAAGTATATAATTATATACCTATGCGTTTTTTATATACAAGTACGGGTATTAAATTTTTTTATAAGATAACCATAATCATAGATCCGAAGACCAGGCTCAGTGGCGCGTCTTGGAAGAGACCTAGGTACTTCCAGCAGTGAACAGATATACGTTGATGATGATGATGATGATGATAAAATAACCATTTCTTTGAATGAGAACACAACTACTTATAAAAGCGTTCATAATTTGTGAGAGCACATTCAGAACAATAACAACTATATTTTCTAGAACGTCCGTACATGTTCTACAAGTTAAGTTACATTTTCACACCCAACACCCCACAATCCTAAGCGCCAGTTCATCTAATCATACCTGGTACTTATCCCTGTACGTCGAGAAGAGACTTAAAGCACTTACACACGGGCTTAGGTGTCTTGCTACTTTTACCTGAGTCGTAAATTAAATTATATTAGCACTGTGGTCCCTGAGTACTGAGTATCTATAGTCAAGTCGTAAACGTAAAATGTGCTTGGTGCTTATAGGCACCTACTAAGTTTTTGAATGAAATTAAATATTCTATGATTGGTATCTTTACATGGTTTATAATGGATCTAACATACCTACTACCTAAGGATTAAAGAGTCAATCTAAGGCTTTTTAAAATAGGTGAAATGGGCATATTGGCTTTTGCTTGTGATTTTCTCCGAGTGGACTTCGTTTTCGCGTATGGTTAAGATATTTTCCGCGATAAAAAGTACCTACATTAAGCTATTTACCTAACCCTTTTTCGAAGCAAAGAAAGAATGCAGGCTATTTCTAGGTCAAATTTTATCGAGATTGGTTCAGCGGTTTAGCTGTGGAAATGTGGTTGACGCGCAATCACCGCGGACCAGTGTTTTTAAAACAGCGGGTTTTCTATACCGCGTTCTAATTTGATGAAGAAATAAACCAATTTGTAATGACTGTAAACACGCGAAATACACAAACCAAACAGTATGTTGCGCTTGTGCCTGTAGGTACGAGTGCTTCGAACAAAAGCGGTTCGTGCCCCATGCGAATTAAAATGCCAACAATACCTCCGGGCAGGTGTTTAACGCGTGTTGTGTTTTATATCTAGGCATTATCCTGCAACATCCGTACGTACCTACTTTCAGACCGTTTCATCTTACACCCAAACGGGTCAGCGTAATTTATTACCTATTGTGCGGATATTTCATTTATCACGGTGAATTCAATTTACAGAACAATTAATCATTCCACAATACTTACTTGTCGACAGCGGAATGGTTGTCGGCCACCGTAGAAGCGCCCGAGGACGGTGAAAACATTTTTATCCTAAAATAGGTTCAGTAAAATATAGCTACCGTGGTACCATCTTATAATAGTGTAGCAAAAATAACAACCAACAGAGTTTTGCTTCAGACCAAGTTCAGTCATTTGGATTTACGAAAGCACGAAAAAGTTACGATTGATAAAGCCAAAGCCTCAGGTACGTTCCTTGCTTAAAATAAATGTTTGAGTTTTAAACAGAAAAGAACTAGTAAACAACTTTTGTTCATGTGCATTTGGACTTTTTGACTTCAAAGAAAAATACTTTAGCTGCAACACAACAAATCGTGTAGATTACTTAGCTCTTCCTTCTAATCTAGCTACACGACTCTGGAGAACTTTATGAGAGGCCCTTCCATTTATGGAGTTTTTTTAGGTACCAAGTTTAGATAAAATGTTGGTTTACATTATACGGAGTTGTCCAAAATAATATATAACTATCTAAGTTCTATAAAAAAGCTTATTTAAAACAATATTACCGAAAACATAAGATACCTTAGTATATTGGCAAATCGATAATCTACTTATTTTATAAGGTCAGGAGGATGTCTATTTTTAAAATCTCTTACCATTTTGTCTCGATCAAATCAAATACTTACTTAAAATCACCCTGTAAATAATATTAGGTAAATAAATGTATTTAGTATATTATACAGTCGTTCATTAGGAGTAATTACTATTTATTTACGCATCGTAATTGTTATCTTGGCGGAGGATAACAACTGTATTCAGGAATATTGTCTCTTACCAAAATTCTCTATGTAGGTAACTATTATATATTTTCATTTAGGTAAGTAAGTAGGTACATCTACATGCCGAAAATTGTCCGTCGGAAACGCTTTGAATAAATAATTTTGAAATAACCAAAATACCTTAGAATACTTGTTTTGATGAATATTACAAGTAATTAAATAAAAAATTTAAAAAACCCCCGAATCTTGGACCGACTAATTCGCCTTTCAAACAAAAAAAAAAAACAAAATCAAAATCGGTTCATCCGTTCCGGAGCTACGTTGCCGCAGGCACACACACACACACACATACACGTCAAACTTATAACACTCCGTCGTTTTTGCGTCGGGGGTTAAAAATGAGGATAAAATGTTATTGGCCTGAAAATATTGAATTTTAGATATCATTCCTACTGTGTGTGTGTGTGTGCTCATCGTCATCAACCTTTAGAAGTCCACACCTGGGCACTTCATTCATAGATTTCAGGAAATAACATTATCGGTATTTCCTTCATCTCTCGACTTCCCGCGATCTAACTATTGCCTGTGAATACTAAGCAAAGTTACGTGCCGACTATTGTTATCAACATAGTAGTGGCTACGATCGATGCTACTCGTACCTGCTCCTCCGAACGCTTCCCTCGCGAAATAGCATCTCAGTTCTAATTTCCTCCGAGATTTACAAGTGGTAATACAAGTTTTCTTACTAAATACGGTGGTTCAAACTACCTCCTAACTAGATATAAATTGCAGGCAATATAAATAATCGTTGCTAAAAAAAAAGCTTTTAAAATTACCGAATAAGTAAAATTTTTAGGTATATAACCGACATTTTCCTAATTGGTAGTTTTCGTTCATGTTTGAGAAACAAAAGAGATAAATCACTAAAATAAAACATCTGAGGGTTGAGCTAACATCATTCCTCTTGTAGGAGTAATAATATTAGGTACCCACCTAAGTGATTTTATTTCAACAAATAGAAGTCGTACAAATACTAGTTACATAATTTAGACGAAAGAAATGATGGCCTGTCATTTTGGTAACACAATTTGTCTATGCTTCTAAAATTATATACTTGCGCTCAAATAGGTAACGCACATTTTCACTATTAAGAGGTTTTATTATTAACATCAAGTTTAATAGGCCATCTTTATTTTATTTGACAAAGCCATTGAAATACAAACGAGACGGCGGCGGCGCGTCGGCAGTAAGAAGTGGCTGGCTGCGTCAACCAGAAGTGTCGTTAAGTGCTGGGACCCGCCGCCGTCACAATTACCGCTAGGAGCTTGTAATGACCCAGAGAGACCCTTATTAAAACTTGCCTCGCTCCGCCCTAGTCCACCTCACTCCCACTAACTAAACTTCAAAGTAACGATGCATATTAATTGTAACATCGATGATGTAATTTGTGTTCAAAAGCGTTGCGGGAAACTACCATTAGGAGCGCGATCCCACCTACTTCAATAACAAATTTAAGTAACTACTTTTAGTATTAGATTTATTTATTGTTTACATAATGCGGTACAAAATATGGGCACCTAGATCTTAGTAGGTAATTAATAAGTGGGTAAGTACATGTAGTACATGTAGCCCGTAGAGGCGCCACAATTTGGAGTTAGATTGAAAATCCGAATCACAAGAGAGAGGTGTGATTTGAAAATGTTACTGAAACCTCTGCAAAACGACCAATTTTCACAATAATAAAATAACTATTAAGTAGGTCGAATAGTACTAACATTACGATTTGATATGTAGGCACTAACCAATAAAGACGAGAACAGCCTTTGCGAATAAAAGAAAGGTTTCGCGAACAATACGATGAAGGAATGGCGGGCCAAGATAAAACGATTTCTATGATTTATAACATAGAATAGAGCATGTAGTTGAATTATAACCTTGAAGGTATAGGGTTTCTTGAAATCAAGTACCAAAAAACTTATTTGAAATACAACGATAGTTATATTGTATTGGACGATGAAAAGAGAAACACAATGAAAACTAAAGGATCACCCCATACTAACCAAAATAGATTGAACGCAGTGTTGGATGGATAATAGGGCAATCCAATTTTACTCATATTAAAATTGCCATCCCGTACTCACATTATTATTATTAAAAATAAGATAAAATACTGATTCAAAACTTAATTTAGTAACATGTTATAAGGTACACAAAATATTTAATCAGAATGTAAACTACAGCGAAATAATTCACGTTGATAGTGCAATACTATTTTTGTGTATTTTTATTTAGCTTGCAATAAAATAAAAGCAGTTCTTAGGTAGGTACATAAATTGCGAGTGTCACATAAAAAACGTGAATAGGTGATGCAGCACAATTTTATTGGTGTCATCGAGTTGTGTGGTCGTAAGCGCCGTATTTTATTGCACCCAGTGCTTATTATTACCCCGTTTTACTGTCTCGTCCGTAATATAGCTTTACACACTGCTGACCGGACACCAGACACTGTATTTTATGGAACACGTTTGTCAAGCTAGGCTTATTTAAAACAAAACTGCCTATAATAAATGAATTAAACGAACCAAACGTTTCTCTTATCTAAAGGCTCGGACAGAGCAAACACCAAGGTCATAGAGTTTGATCTTTAAATTTATCCTCGAATAATATTGTAAGAGATTATACTAAGCATAAATCCGCTAGCTCTATCCGATCTTATTCGCCTCTTCGAGCGCAGCCTTATGTTGCTGAATTTAAAATAATACCCACTGGACTCTCTCACTTTTGAGAAAGAATCTTTATTTTCAAATCCCAAGTGTACCTACTTAATGTTTTATAACTCTAAATGGACTTACAATTCAGAGGCCTTAGCCAATGTACATTAGCTAGGAATCGATTCTATTTCTACAATCTTTATCGCTGCAACGATATCGAAGATAGATCGGGAGACCAATTGACATACAAGTAGAAAACTCCATATCTCCATCCTCTTCTATCAGTCTTTCGCTACTTGATGTCCGCCGACACCACAGAACAATAAATAATATATTTATTATTGTGTGGCCGACACATTGCGTTGGCCAAATTGTTGGTAATTCTTCTTTAGTATAAATAAATGCTAATTTTGTAAGAAAAAGTTCTTGTAATATTCAATTTTATAAAAGTAGCCATCGTTATAGAGTCAGTGTAGCCAGTAATGTTGCATTTTTGCGAGCGCGCGGGGTCGGCCACACTCAACAAACGCCATGCCTGGCTTGGCGCGTATTTGTTTGCCTAATCAATCTCGTTTAATCTATGGTTTTCTTACATCCAATGTCAGTGTCTTTCGAACATAGAAAAAAATTCTAATAGGCAGGTACTACGTAATAAGACGCGGGACTTCTACCAAGAAAACAGTTAAGTATGAAAAAGAAGTTTACCATGCTCGCCACCAATGGCCACCATAATAACAGAAACAATTTGCCAAAAGAATAGTAGCAATAGCACCTGATAATGACAGGAAATCTTGATTTTAAGTGGTGCTAGCCTAGAGAAAATGAAGTAGGTGTGTACTAAGTTAGGAATTTAGATTTTTTTATGGATATCGATAAACTTAAAACTAGGTTTTAAATAAAATCTATAATTATACTTACTGCAAAATATAAGATTTATTAGTGTAGGTGATTTGCTCATCGTTTACATTGTGATTTTGTGAATACCAATCTTGACTTTTTATAGAAGACGAAGCGCTCGTGGCGTATCTTGCTTAGTCAATCTTCACCGATTATTCGAGGGTGACAAAAAATCGGCGAGAGAAGGCACTCTTTTCCCAATTATAATATTCCTCTATGATTCTATTTCTACAATCTTGATCGCTTCAACGATGTCGAAGTTAAATTGGTAGACAAAGTAACATACGAGAAATAAATGCCTACTCGATCAATAACTTCGCTAATTCTGTCAGTCTTTCGCTACAAATCACGTTTAGTCTATGGTTTTACTACATCCAATGTCATGTCAGTGTTATTCGAACCTAGCATATTCATTTTGTTTATTTATTTTATTTTTATGTTAGAAACGAAAATTGATGTTTTATTGTGAAACATTTAGATAAAAATAGAAAAGAGGGCTACCTAGTAAATAAAGTACCCACAAAACCCTGAAAATATAAGGTGTGATTGGATGCAATGTGCAAACACCAGAAAAATGAAATAAATGAAGAAGAACTCTGGCTATGGAGAATAATATTCGATGATTTTGGATTCCACATTCCAGATCACATTCATAACATGCCACATTGCAGAGGTAAAATATTGTTTGTAGGTAGATACCTATGAGGAAGTGATTTTAGTTTCAATCCAAACAGTCAGTGTAAAGCGGCTTACCTGCCTACAAGCATAATATCAAGGGTTATTTATTTTCTTGTTACAGCGGTGTCCTTAGCCTCGATACACTGATGATATATTAGGTTTTATAACTTATCTAAATACGGTATGTGGAAGGTAGGTAATATTAACATCTTTATATTTTCAGATATCAGATATCAGATATTACCTGCATATCTACTGCTGCACTGAGCCTAAACCAAACACAGTTATTCTACTAAGTATTCCTACTTGAAAGTTACAACCAACATTCTATGATATTGGAATTTTCGTGGAATAATATTTTTGTGCTCTTTTTTTCTGTGTTAATTTAATTCTGAATAAAATATGTTTTTTCTTCAAGTACTTATGTACTTTTATTTTTAACTGCATGCAGGTTAGGTCATGTGTAGGTATTGCTCTCAATAAAATAAGTGGCGAACATCGCCCTTTACTGCAAGGTTTACTAGGATTAGTGTAGTAGTAGGTTTGAAAAAACCTAGGATTATTTCGCAGTCACCTCGGCAGTAGTCGGCAGTCACCAAATCGATTGAAACGTCAAAAATTCACCTAAAATCGCCATTTTGTTTCGATATCTACAGGGTTTTGGTTTTCGCTGGCTTTTCTATCGTGCTGATAGAAAACGAAGTGAAGTCGCTTGTCAAAAGAGCCACTTGGCTACGCATTTGTATGGAGATAGTCGTTCGGCTGTTGTCGGTTCGTGCGAGGGAATCGACATGTATACCAATATTCGTTTCGTTGATCACAGACCACGTGATACATCTATGCCTTATGTCAATCCCATACATTTTTGTACTTTTGTAGTCGCCTGTCAAAATTATTATTTGTATGGAGGTAATCGTTCGCTACTGTCGATTCGTGCGATCGAATGGACATGTATTACATTTGGCTACCAATGTTCGTTTCGTTTACTACAGATCACGTGATATATCTATGCCTTATGCCAATCCCATACATTTTTGGACTTTTCTACTGCCGACTTCGCTTGTCGAATGTTACCTTGGCTAAGGCCTCAGAATGGTTATTTATGGCACATTCTGTCTTTATCGACATTCTTCGTACCTCTACTTAGTGCTATTTTTACTCTGACGCGTTAATAAATGCTTTCTCCTATATTTTGTGGTCTGAGAAACGAACGATTTTAGAAATGATAAAATTAAAAGTAATGGAAATAGGTATTAGACATTGCAATAATAGACCCTGCCTTGTGCGATTGGTCGGAACCAATATTTGCATATCCGGATAATTTGCAAATACTTCTTCGCACATTTCAATAATATATTATCTAATAATATTTTATTCCAATAAAATAAAGGTTGAACACATGGTGGTAGGTACCTATTTTGCTAATGAATGTGCCGTGCATTAGCGGTGTGACATCGAGCGGGCTGGGGCGGAGTGCCCATGCCTCCGTCGCAGCCGGATGCCTTGATTATAATGTAATTGAGTACCTCCGCTTTCGTAAGAAGCCTCCATTAAATCAAGCTTTCAGCTTTCCTACATAGTAAAGTGAGACTCTTAGAAAACAAACTGCGTATCTACTAAGTATTTTCTATAACTATGGTAGTTGTGTTGTGTTGTGACAGTGAGTCTAATAAATCTATACGTTTTATAGCGATTTGTACGTACGAGTAAATAATGTAGGTACTTATTTATAAAGTAAAAACCAAAGTTACTTTCAGCAATTTATTTTTGTGTATCACACTCTGTAAACGCATCTCAAAGGTTCTCAGATAACAAAGTTTTTCACGGACAAAGATATTGTATATTTTCAATATTATCCGTCATCTACCGTTATGGCTTTCATGAATAGGAAAACGAGAGCAAAATTAACAAAAACAAATAATCATAAACCGAGCCGCTGGGGGATAGTGGTTCCCATTGCAGTCCGTACGCCGACCTACCTAAGTACCTATAGCAAATATAGCTCCAGCAGGAAGATACGTAACAAGGGAGCAAGCGGCCAACTTAGAATAATGTTCATAATTTTTACACCGAGGGTATCACGAGAGAATCCAAGATTAACAATTGCCCTAAGCCGGGAAACGAGAAAATTAACTTTTAAATGTAAATTTTACGAGGAAGTCATAACGTGGAAGCTGCCGCGGTTACTCTGATTTATTGCACTAAGAATTGAAAGTGTTAAAGGAGTTGCAATCTGAAAAAAAGTTTTAATAGGCACCTCTTTAAAGAAATGTAAATCATGATTGTAAAGCGAATTAAACTTTTGCAAAGTTCTGGCCTCATCTTCTCGAGTGACCGTTTAATGATGACGATTATTACTCTAATCACAAAGTATTATTTTACTGGCAAGTCCTGAGTCAGACATTTTGATAATAACGGATATTTAATACTTACCTTGGATCATTAATCTAACTCGGAGTATCGTCACTTTTCATTTTGGTTAAAATACGTGATGCTATTATTTTAAACCATTTATAGCTTAGTCAATTAGGTATGTTTAGGTGTAATTGTATTACTTTCTTTTACGTGTAGGTGCAGATGATGCATTGCCTTAAAGTTTTACAGACAGACAGACAGACACCAGTAACTGGGGTAAAATGAGTCCTGGTCCAGTTTCCAAGTTTTAAGACCGGAATACCTATTTAAATGTTTTTATACTTAGACAGTTTCATAACTACTTACCTATTTCAAAGCGGTAGGTAAACACGATTACCTACTTACCCCCAAATTCAATTTCGGAAGAAGGAAGCAGTTTCAAGCTTTAACTCTTTGAGCCACAAAGTTGGATGGAATAAAACCGTTAACGTTGACGAATGGTAGAAGGTAACGAATGTGTACAATCAAAACTTGGGAAAGATTCATTGCCACAAATTTAGCAAAAATATGATCCAGCTCGAGTCAAAGAATTTGAGAACGGATATTTCTCAGCGCGCGGGTAACTTCCGAAACTTTTTCATTTCCTCTCTTAAATATAAAACGAGGGAAATTCTGCGAAAACTATTTTGCTTATACACGTTTTTTGCAACTTTGAATTATACAGTTTAGGGCTTAGGGAATTCCTGCTCATTTATTTTATGTATTCTTAACTATAGGTATACTGCACTATAGCTTTCTGGTTCTATCCGTGTCGCATTCATGCATCGCATCGCGAGTGACTCTTCATGTATTTCTCTAACCACTATCATTTTATGAGATTATTAACTATGAAAAATATTTATCAAGGAAAAGGATGTATAAAGACAGATAATATTTTTCTTGCCTATAGAACAAAGTCTAATCGTCGATCGCACTGTTTAATTTTCGTTTTCAATAAAAGTCTATCGATAAAAGTTTCCTTCTCGGCCACTTTTCACACGAGTAAAGACATAAATTGTTTAATCTAGTTTTGAATATAATTTCCGTCGCAAAATTAAAAAAACAATTTGAAAATCTTACTCTTATCTATCTTTTCTATCGGCACTTTAAAATACATATACTATATAATATACTATAGGTACTATACTAGAAACTTATAAAATCTACTAAGAAAAAATAAGCACAAGAACTAGCAAAGCTCTAGGCTAGAATATTCAATTTCATTTTCACTCTTATGAGTTTCTTGGAAAATGTCACAGCGAAACTTATTCACTGCCTTAGGGGCTTAACCTCAATACGCAGCTGAAGGCAATTATGGTGGCTCTGAGATCTTCAAATATTGTGTTTATTGCTCGTTCGGTTGTCATTCTGGCAGCATACGCGGCGAGGGGAGTCTCTGGCCTCATTCAGGTAGAACGCTGGAAGCTATAGCGACTGACTTCTGCGACATTATATGAGCTACTGCTATGTTAGTGCGCGAGTATGTTTCGGTGACAGGCTGCCACCTGCTTCCTGCGTGGATGCGGTCTGCAGCGTGGCGGCAGCGGCATCGGCAGTGTTTGGCGACCGAGTGTGCAAACTCCGCATTTGCAATTCGTTTGCGGACTACGAAATACTCTGCAGCCGACCAAGTCTTTTGTGTAACCGGATTTCTCGGCTAACGACCCAGATTCTGAATATTTATGTGGTTTGGTCACACAATTTTTCGTCCGCGCCCAACCCGCACACGTCTTCAGTGTGTAATCATGTACTTTTGTAATATTCTTGTTTCTGTCACTTTTATGTCAACGTCAACCAATGACAGCCCCTTGTCGGTCAGTTTAGGGAGAACGCAAACCAAAGACAAAACGTCTTGTCGAACAGTTAGTGATGTGAAACTTCTCAGTAAAACTTTTTTAGTTACGATATGCTTCTTTTTATTTGCTGTTTTCGTTACTTGCTTATTTAATGAGAATCATCCTAAGTACTTAATAATAATATTAAGTACACTACATAATTACTCTATATTCTTATTTATTAAAAAACACAGTTCATTCTCTAGGTATGTGCGTATAAAGCAATGTTTAATAGGTAGGTACTAAACAATGCTATAATAGATAGGTAAACATACTTGAGAAAAGTCTGTAGTGTCAATTGATGTGAGTTTCGTTGTAACGAAAACAGCATATGACGAGGAAGCATTCGTCATATGCTGTTTTCGTTATGACAGAAAATTTATTTTCACGTCACTAAGTACGCGACAAAACAGTTTTGTCGATAGATGTGCGTTGGCCCTAGCTAGTGGAGCCTTTCGACTTTAAGGCGGAACGATCTTCATACAAATTTTTCTACACGGGTTTTTCCATTTATGGGCGAAGAGAATATAATTTTGAATTAAAATAACTGTTGTTGGCTTTTATATTGGTTTTTACTTGCTGTATATCATATTTAGTTGAAAAATACAGTCGATAAATAGCTAAACTAAAATCGAAATTTTAGTTAAAAATTAACAATGTGTGAGTGAACACAGATAATGTCGTACGCTCATCTGACAATGTACGGTTGTGTTGCTGCGACATTGCCAGCTCGCGGACTATGAGCTGTTGCCGATCTTCTCGATCTTGTCTGTCTTTCTCTATCTTCTCCTGTCTTCTCTCTCATAATTTGCTTGTCTCCAAATACATGAAATGTACCTTTGATACCATAAAAATCAAACTATAGGATAGGAAATAGAGTGCTGCCAGTTTATGATTTTTGAATAAATTATGGGAGAAAATTAAATTGCGAATAATCTACCTATACTTACCTAATATTATTAGGTAGAAACTACATTTTGTAGGGGAAAATATTGTACATAAAAATTATTAAAATATGCCTTCAAAATGCAAGCTTCGTAGTTCTTTTCAGAGCAGACCTACATGCTCTGAAAACAACTACGGTACAAATAAGATCGAACAAGTAAGAAAATGTTGCTCTAATAAAACATTATGTACTTATGAATTATTTTATAAATCATAATGTATATGTATTAAAATGATTTTAAGATATATATTAAAAATATTACGTTGATAAATGATTTCAGGAATAGCATATTGGCAAGGCATGGCCTCACTGAACTCATTTCGCTGCGCTGCGCATAATTTCCGCACAATATGTCAAAATTGTCAAATACGTAGGTAATGTCATTCCCCTCATTCTTGATTACCATGAATTTTTGTGTTTTCTTAGGACTGTGAAAAAAGAGTGCCCTTTCTACTTCATTGATTAATAATACGAAGTATTATTTACATAGTCAATGTGTAGAAACCATGGAGTCACGAATTTCGAAAATTAATACAAAAATCATCAAAAGGTACACCTACTCTGGTCCCAGGAAAAATTGCAAACGAAGTCATGGACAATTGAAATGATTTCATGAACAAATTAAAAGGTTAGTTTATATATCCCGTTTATTCTAATTGCAGTGCATTGTAGTAAAGACGGATGTGTTGAGTGTGGTGCGGATCTGCTCAGACCAACAACGCAATGGGCTTCGACCGCACCACCTTGCCCTCCTACCTTGCCAGTAACCATAAGTTTAAGTACGCCAAGTACTCATTATTGTTGTAATAGGTAGGTATAGGTACATTTCATAATAATACCGTAGATAAATGCGATTTCAACTTAGTTAGGTATGGGTACCTAAAACCTATACAACCTCTTTGATTTGTTGCAGTCGAAATGAAGTACCTATGGTGCAAAAAAACATACTTTCCGATCCTTAGGTAGTGGGATCAAATCCGGTCGTGCACCAATGAATTTTTCTAATCGGAAAATTTATGTGCACAATGCCAGTGATCTAAATGTACCCCTACCCTACCTAAGCCTATGCTTAATTTTGGCTTTATTACAGATACCTATGTAAAAGAAAAGCGACCACACCCTGCCACAACTATGTGAAGAGGTTTTTATACAAAAGCGACGTTCTAACGAGAAATCACAATGAATCGGAGTCGCGAAAACCGTTCGAAAAAAAGTGAAGAAAACTGTAACGACCCAGGACTACCTATATTGACAAAAAAATTGACTTTTTAGGAGTTAGTCCTGATGGTATGTATGATGTACTTACCTAGTTACCTACTGTTTTACTTTTTAAAATGCTTTACATTCCGCGTGCGAAAGTTTGCAAATAAATAAAAAAATACAACTTCTAGCAGGTTGGTTTAGATTACTTACCTACTTATATTTTTTATCGTAAAATTTACGAAAAATTTAGTGAGACATTTTTATAAAAAAATGTTTTGTTTTGCAGATTTAGGGTAAACTACGGCAATTTCAGCAATGAAGAAATGCTACTTGATCGGGTGCCTTTACCCAAGTCACCGTATTGGAAATATAGCGCAACGGAGTCAGTATATGTTACTGAAGCTAGTGATATTTTATAAACTGCATATGCTCATATTGTCTGAAGTTGTTCTTAGAAGGATACACAGTAACCGAAAGTGCTAGCCAGAGCAGGATCAACTCCAACCTCCAACGACATGAGAAATAGGCTTGGATAGGCAAACCCCATCGGCGGTGAACAAAAACAGGCTAAAACAATATTCAGACAAAGAACATCAGAAATAATAGAAGCACTATAAACTATAACTATACGGAATCAGAACAATTTTTTAAATTAGAATCAGGATATTATATAAACAAATTGGTAGTAGGTAGGTACCCATAAATAAGTATTGTGCAACGGTCTGCAGATGGCTCATTTGTTTCATGTGTATTATCAGTCGTAATTTTCTTTGTAAGTAAAAATCTGTAAATTAAGTCTGATGTAAATATCTTTATAAATAATAAAAATGAACTTCATCCAATAAATTGTTTTTATTTTTAGAAAAACAAACGAACACATCCTTTCTTACTTACTCTTACTCTTTCTCTTACTTGGCTTACAAAATTATTATAAATAAAAAATATATCTAAAAGTAAAGAAAAGAAAAAAGATTCTATACATTTGCAGGGAATCGAACTCGGTAGCGTAGATCTCTAAGCGAAAGTCCTAGCCCCTGAGCCAAACTTCAGATTCTGAAATAGTTGAAATTAGCGCATAGTTTGAATAAAACAAAGTCCTTGTCTGTGTGCGTGAATAGATTTTTGCGAATGGCTGCGATATGGAATTGCGAATTCTCACAAATTCGAGTGCTTTTTAGACCTAAAAAACCTGAAATATAGCTGGGTACATAAAAATAATTCACTATAAGCGGTATATATATTAATATGTGATAATACACTTATTTTCATTTGTAAAAACGATAAAATACGTTAAACTAGGACAATTTGGACATCTAGTGTAATGACACTAGATGTCCAAATTGTCCCAGTTTAACGGTATAGCAATGGCTATACCTAGCTGACCACGAGCAACAACCTTAAGTATAGGTACCTATATAATCACAGATATAAGTTTACTCTTTGTGACGCAACAGCCTCCTCGCACAAAACTAAATTGTATAGTGGATATAGGAAACTACGCGTTACATAAACCACAAAACCCGGACCAAATCCGGAACATATATTTATAGGACGAACCCACATATTGTTATTCCCCACCGCGAGAATCAAACCCGCACCTCTGTACTGACACAGAATAGCTAGCTGTATGTAGGTAATGGGTCGTAAACTGCCTTCTTATCACTTTTAACATTTTATTCAGAATAAGCGCTTGAGTCGCAATAAACTTATCAGCTGAATTGTAGCTTTTCATTTATTTTGTTTCTAGGTTATTTCGTATTCAACAATCAAACTTGTCAGCTGAAACGCAGCTGAGCCGTAGCTTATAATCTATTTTTTAGGCTATTAACACTAAACAGTAAACAACGATCCAGTTGCACATTGACGTTTCAGCTAAGCTAAAGATCGAGTGAACCTAGTTAGAAATAACCGTTGTAAATTAGTAGAATAGGCCCCCTGCACCAAAAATTTAGTTGATTAGGAAGGTGTCTATTATGCCTAGTACCTAACACTTATGTAGGTACCTACTATTATTTTGAAAGCATCGTTTACATGCCTGATTGCTAACATAACGGTAGGCGCTTCCCGTCTTACATACAACATAGCTTGTTAGTGCTATGTAGCTTACATTTAAATCAATGTATTGTTTCTATTCGTCCAAGGTTTCTGCATAATATGTAAATACACCCAATACACCGATTATACCTGTGAAGATGTTTTCGAGTCAGAGGTGATCGACGTGATCGTCCACCACAACATTTTGCAGTAGTTAATAACGTTGCTCTAAAACAAAGCGGTATTTATTAGCCAGATATCGACTAAACATTATCTGCCTGTTCGGTATGCCAACAAATCACCATTCCAATTGAACTGACCAAATCCATTTGTGTATAAAAGTACCCAACGATAAAAATAGACGACAACATGAAAGTACATTGATTTGTGGCATCACCATTCGACGGAATGCGAACCGCACGAATCCTATCTTTGAATAAAAACATTTTATGCGAAATTCCTGTAGCTAGCTTAAAAAAATCGCATTAGTCCATAGCCGTGTAAAATGTTGAGCTCAGTAATAGTGGGAGACAGGCAGTGTGGCGGCTGTCACCATAACCAGAAGCCGACGTAACCGCCTCTCCGAGAGTAATTACTCTGAACTTCATTTAACTTCCTCAACTCAGTCCAAATACAAGTACCACTAAGCACTGTACTTACTTTACTTAGCCAGTAACAAAACGATGCAATTTTAAGTAACGGTCCGGCGGGATAAGTCGGAAGCGTGTAGATATAGAGCTAAATGTATTTACAAAATAAAGTTCTCTGCTGAAGCTACTGCACTGTAAAATCGTTCTCCAAGATATAAAACGGATTATTTACTTGATGTTGCTTCTCATCATTTTGTTAGTAATACATAATTTAGTTTAAGTATACGTTATACTTACTTAATCAGAGAGCAGTTTAGTTTAACGGTTGAAAGTTGCTGGGTCAGCCTTTTTAGATGCTTACGTTATTTTGTACTTAGATAAAAATATATCCCGAAGCAGCCTGCATACCATGAACCTTGCAAATAGCTTGCCACCAAATTACTTACGTAGGAAATCGTGAAATCTACAAAAAACAATCAACTTTTTTATTTTGTTTTAATTTTATTTCTATCAACAGGTTTCATCGTACCAGTCACTCCTGGACGCAATTCTCTATAAGATTTCAGGATGAATAGTGTTTGAGCGTTCGACAAGTCTTTACTTATTAATTTGTTCTAAATTAGTTAATTAGCTGTTTGTGCTCAGTGCTTTTATAAGTGCAGTATTGTTAGTGAATTAATTTACTGTGTATTTATTAACCCTAATGAATAGTAAAATTACAACAGCATTATTTACAACAGGATAAAGAGAGCTGTTACCTAAATATTTTAAACGGGTGTAGGTTGGACGATGATAATCTTTTCGACTGGTTCAGCGTAATATACGCAAACTACGCTTTTATGGAGGGCTTTATGGAAGGTAAGATAATGCAAACACAATATGTGTGAGTCGATCAGAACTTTCAGCGAAGATACCTGATGCTGAATAAATAATGCGTCTGAACCTCGACTATAAAGTTGGCCCACCCTCTGATTCGAGACCGTTTTGTATGGTTAAATTAAACCAACAACAAGTACCTCTCATCACCTTCTTCCGTGTTATACTTATATTTACCTGACTAACACTATAAACCAAATAATTGATAATTGTTAAGGAAACGTTAGGGAGGTTGTTACTTGTGGTGGTTATAATCTGTATCCGAAATGTGTGAGCCGAATTGAGCGATTTCAATTTAGGAGTGCGATCAGTACCTACATATCGATACAGTCTCTAGTATGCTAGGTACACGAAATAGCCCTTTCCAAGATAGGAGCTTGATGAATCATCCTGTATACTGTAGCTTACGGCATCCTTCGGGTGTCGTCATTTAGCACTACACTCATGTTTTACTGCATCGTATTTTGCGTATTGTCGTACAATAAATCGATATGCTTCCACAGGGTGATGTTTCAAGAGTTAGAATGAATGAAATGCACTACTCTGCTAACGATGATTGTAATAAGTTATAGACATAGCTAAATATAACATAGCTAAAGAGATAAATTATATTTTTTCATCATTCATGCTCAGAAAGTGGCCATAGCTCAAAATACAGGCCTCGCTCGCGTTCGCTCGCTCTTACGCTAAAACATCTCGGGTGTACATAATACATAATAACCATCATCCGACCATGCATTAATTGGATTCAATAAATACATGGTACTATAAATATTGTAAATAGATACTGTATTAGTAGTAATTTTCTTTCTGAACGCTCCCTCGTAAAATAAATCGTACTTATATTTATGTAGTGTATGTAAGTTGCTTTTTTTTAAATCAGCAGTAAGTATTAATAAAATATGCACAAGGTAAGTACATTAATTCAAGGTGGCGATGCCGCGTTGCCGCCGTCAGCTTGATTAAGACTAGTTATTTCCACTTCAGGAAATTACACGCGAACGAACTCGTGTTGCAAGCGACCAATCTGAAAGGAAATCGATACATCATACGAAACATACATAAAATATAACGTAATAATATGGGTATACGTCTGAAATGTTTTATTTTACCCAGTTGTGTTAGTGCACCTAGTATAGTATGCTAATTAAGTAAGTACACTTATTTCTCTCAAGTTAGGTGCAAAATGCGTTTCACACAGATACTTCAGAGGCACAAAGATCCGTTGTAACTACTATACTCAAATGAACATATTGTAAATAAAAATAACATTGAGATTTCATAAAAGTTAAAAAATGGCTCCCAGTGACTTTTATGATATCCAAACCAAATCCAATGATATTTTTACTAGATACTTTCTTTACCTTCATTTATAAACGGTAGAGAGGTATGTAACAAGGTGACGCTTACCACACATATGTACATACAATCTATGTTTTATGGATGACTGGCAAAAAATGCTTTTAGCATTAAACCCTCGTATTGTAGAAACTCTTATTGTTTTGTGCAGTAAAGTATGAAATAAATACTTTACCATCATCATTCCAAATTAATATTTATGTTCTCCTTAGCATAATAAATGAGTTGTCCCTGATACTCTGGGATCTTTTTGCTAAACGTGTAGGTCGTTTCATACATAATACATAACCATATACGTACAGTAGGTATCTACAAGAATATAGTATGGTAGTAGAGTTCAGGACTCGGATGTTTTTTTTACTCTACTGAAAAACTTGGATAAGCCCATGTTTCATGGGTATTTTGTAAATATTGTTTATCAGTCGTAGTTTTCTTTGAGAATAAATATAGTAAGTATTTTAATTGTTGATAATACGGTCCATGATAATACTCAGACTGCGTCAGAAGCCACTTTTTACCAATGTCTTTTTAAACGGGATGCTGCAGTGCCTGCCACATGATTCAAATGGAGTATGCTTGCCCAGCACCTATTTAATTGTTAATTATTCATTATAACTAATAAAATATTGTGCGAATATAATTTTTTATAATTAGTTAGAAACATATATTTCAAATCTCGTATTGGTTTTACACCTTGCACTCGCAGGTACCTACGTTATAATATTTACAGCTAAGTAGGTTCAACGATGTAGAGTAATATTGTTCGGGCATGGATCCCATGTGCGTTATGGGCACATTCAACAGGTAATAAGACATAAATTGCACGTGTATGACGACAGGTATCCCATTATCGCCCTCTAACCAAAATCCCGAAAACTGCTCGGTTGTATAAACGGTCCCCCCGACTAATTTATTACAGAAATATCCATGACAGCGGCCGCCTACAGATAATTAGGTGCACGTACCCACATTAATTACCTAGTCGTATTAATATGTCTCTTTTGTGTAGTCTAAAATTAATGTGGCGAGAAATGTTGCTCTGCGCCGGGCTTGTGACTTTATTTTCAATTTTGTTATTTAGCACTTCAAACTGAGCCAAGTAGTGGTAAATTATATACCGTGGAATAATAATCATCTACGACGTTTGGTAGGAGCCACAGGCCATCTAGACTTTGCTCATGGAATACTTAGTTTTATCTATCATCCTCGTTTTATTGTAACCGTTAGCTCCAAGACTTTCATTTAGCCAATTTGAACTAAAACCTTTTTAAAGTTTTGAATCGAGGCTTAAAATTTACGGTTAATCAAGATATAAAAAAATCATAATGATTAAAATCTATGAAAATAAATAAATACTCATGGACATTTCACACAACGCTTTCAAGTCACAAACCAAACAAAGCTTGTACTATGGGAACTAAATTGCTGACAGAACAAACATCTATGTTTTGCACGCTCAAATGTTTGTTCTCAGTGGGGATCGAACCCCCGACCCACGGCACGGAAAGCAGAGCTAATACCGACTGAGCTGCGATGCCTGTCATTTTCGGTATTTCAAGCTTTATGAATAACAACCGAATACTGAGCATAGCTGTACTATAACACCTTTAAACTGTGACTGAATTCTCCGTGACCCGTGCTTACGAGCCTGTGTGCATAATTCGGAAACTTGACATAATCCAACCGTAGAGTTCACAACAGTGTGAATCAATTTACTTATAGTTGCTTGGCTAATAATCTCGGTAGTAGGTATTAAATAGAGTGGAATATGTGAGACAATAGCGATGAGGTTGTACCTAATATGAATTGTCCTCGACCACCACTTGACATGCTAAACGAAGGTTTCCTGTTGTTTTGGTCACTTGAACGCGCAGGATGACATCATGAAGCGTGTACACACAACGATTTTCCTCTCTTTTTCATAAACAAGGACTCTATTGTTGCAATTTGTGGTCGGTGACTGGACAAGGAAAAAACGCTATTTAAGAGGGCGTACCCAATGAAATGGTCATCGAAGATGAGAATTTTATGCGTAGTATTCACAGACTTATGTACCCACAGAATTATGTATGTACTCATTCTAGCTAATTTATAAAAATGATGGAAAGATGCGATGGCTGTATTTGTAACGCAACAGCGATCACTAGAGAGTTTTGTCGAGATATTGGTAGCAATACTGTTGTTTTATTTACTTACAAAACTAATTATGTAATTTGACAAATACTTGAAATATTGCCGTCCCGTTCTTATAAACTGAAATAACAAAGTCAGCTATAATTAAATTAATTTAATTTGAACCATTGTTTGAGCTAATGAACAGAATTTTTTGCTGCTGTTCAAAAAAACAACGGAAACAAATTATTTTTAATGTTGTCCTGTTTTGAGCCTTATTCCAGCTACCGTATAATCGCAATATCAAATACCACGCGCTGAGGTGCAGATTTTGGTGGAGGGCCCTCCTATTCTACTAAAAATTATTACTATGATGATGCATGCCGGCCTTGAACTCAACATCCTGAGGTTGGATTAAACCTATTGTATTCTTATATTGAGTTTCCTTTGTTGGATGTTAGAATAAAAATAGAAGGTTGATCAATTGACATGCTTTACTATGGTAATACAATCAACAGGATGTTTGAGCTCGGTTACATACAACAAAGTCTATCTATATAGAATAAACATATATCGTCTCTACGTCTTTACTATATAAATTTTAGTAAATAAATCCTCTTTCAAATTCTGACTGTCAACCAAATCAAACCAAATGAAGTTATGTTAGTATGTGTTAGTATATGCTAATCTGCGGTCGTGATGGAGTGACTTACGTGTTGCTAACCAACTAACATCACTTCAAAGAAAGTACTTATAAGCAAATACTGCGTTTCTTGCGAAGCTAATCGGAATAACCCACTTTACTTCATATTATCAGAAATTGTATCGACGTGCGTTAACAGCGTCGGACTTGGCAGTTTTCCAAGGTTTTTAATTTAAATTAATTAATGTTAATATTTACCAAAACTACAATATAAGTACTATTGAGTTTTACTACCTAATAATAAATGAATCCTTGAATTAAGTTAAACATTTTATCTAAAACAAAATACTAAGAGCAAGGTAAGAAAAATTACCCTGACTTAAAATAATTGCTTATAGTTTATAATGTAACATGTACCTACTTAAAAATATTTATTCTGTGCCTGTAGTAGCCATTTTTTTTGTGGTAGAGTAGGACTCTACTGGTTGCAGACTGTAGCCTTCCTGTTGCTGAAAGCAGGACCACTTACTTATAGTAGGTAGGTACTTGGAATCTAATATTGTTTGATCTATTGATGAAACTAAGCGGGGTCATTCGTCACTTCGCCGCCAGAACCTGCAGCACCTGCTACTGATTTGCATACCTACGTAATAATTTATAACCTTAGACCTAAACAAACTAACTTTGTGTGTTTTGACTGCCTAATTGATAATCGCATTTTTTTATGTCTACTGGGCCCACTTGTGTCATCTCCAGGGCCCAGTAAATTAATTACCTACTCTGGTTTTGTGATGATGAGTCATACGAGTAGGTATTTAAACTAGTTCAAGTTAAAACTAATTTGAATAGTTTGTCATTGTATTTTATAAGTACCTATATTAAATTAGCTTACTCATTACGAATAGCAGAACAGATAAGTTCAATTAGCTTTTATTAACAATTAACTTACTTACTAGTTCTACTAGTTTTTGTTTCAGTAGAACTAGTAACGGATAAGTTACATTACGCATATTAATGTCATATATACATGATTGTTTATTTTAAACGTAGATTTCTATTTGGTAGTTGAGTCCAGAGCCTCGATCGCTCTTGAGCCTGATGTTGGCATAGGAGAAGCCTACTCCTCCAGCTGTGATGCTGGCTATTGCGTCGGTGTGGTCCAGATCGCGAGCTATCACACCCTGAAAGACAGAGAGCTTCTTGAGAAACAAGTGTGGCATAATCTATAGATACTCTGTTAAGTGTTATGATAGTAGGTAACAGAAATGGGTTGCAATTTCACTAAATTATAATTAAAGGTCAATCTGTTTGTAATTTTGCTTTGTGCGGTTCTAAAATGTCTCAGAATTCTCTTATGCGATTTTCAGTGTATTTAAAAAATATGAGTTACTTATTAGATTACATACAATAAAGTACGGTACCCACCTACGTCGATTTTATCGTAATAAAGGTCGTAGAATTGGGACTATTTTAGTCAATTACATACTTTACACTAATTGGGGTGGATATGAAAATTTGGCTAAAAAGTTACTATATTTTCAAATATATTACACGACCGTAATCAACATAGGTTTAAAATGGACATACTTATACAAAATTATATGAATGACCCCATAAGAACGAGACAATATCTGTATATCTTATTTACCTTTATGATTTGCTGTCCTGGGTCGGAATAGAACACTTCCTTCACTCTCTTCTTGAGCGGTATAGAATTGTATTCGGCCTTCTGTTGCCAGAGAAGTCTGTTGTTGAAGCTTGTACCCACTATAAGGTCTTTACAATAGCTGACACACACACATGAGACGAGCACAAGGAGTAAAACGGGTGAGACTTTCATTTTGTCGTATATTTGTAATGTGATGCGACTTGGTCAGTGGATGCCGATCGACTGCTCGCTCAATCAGAGACGACCAAAGGCTCGCGTTCAATAAACTTGTTTACCTTCTCGAATAACCGGAAAAAAATAGGTTAAAGTATGCGAGTTGTGGATACTGCATGCGTCAAGTTGGCAATAATGTGACCACTTTTTGTAATGAACATTTTATGTCAGCGCCTTGTTTGTTTGTGAATGTCAGAGTTTTGTACTATTACTTCCTTATAATGGCATTATTAATTGCATCGTTTTCACACTGTCGCCGACACGACACGAACATGATATCGTCAGGAAGCTAATTTCAGTAATATTAGACGCTTTCACAACGTTTCGCGTTGGAAACGATATTTTTGGTCGAGCAACTGAGATGTCGATATCGTGTACAGTAAATGATAACGAGCTAAAAAATCTAAGATATGAAGGTATAATATGGGCCTTATATTTTTTACTATGCATATTACTTATTGCCTGAAATAAACGAATTTTATTATTTATTTATATTTTATTACAAATATTGTTCGTTATCTAGCCATTCAATCAATATATTAGTCTAAAGTCATGATGTTACATCAATTACAATTTAGCTATATTTTTTCTGAAAACATTTTTTATTTAGTTGTACCTATTTTCAATACTAACAATTATGTAGGTACTCGTGAATAATTATTATCACTAACGAGCCAGCCTTATCTCATTTCTTTGAATGTATAATTATATTTATTGACACTGTGATAACCTCGATTTAGTAAAAACAGCCAGTGGTCTTCATTGGCGGTCACAACTAAATAGGTATTTTAATTCCAAAACGCTTTACATTTATTTACAAGTGCATCATCTGCTATCTCCGAATTGTGTTAAAACTTATTATATTTATTAGATTAATTTGAAAAAAAAATCTAATAAATAATAGGTATTAAATCTATTGCCATCTAGTTCACATACATAATACAATCTTTGCTTAGTTTGGGACTAGATGGCGTTGTGTGAAATGTCCACGAATATTTATTTATTTATTAAATTAACACGGTGTTAAACAATTTACATTAATTCCTACAGCAAATAGTTAAAAAAAAAATAGCAAATTATGTAAAATTAGATTAAAATAGTTTAAATTATTGGTACATTATTCAGATTACAATAATAAAATAAATACATCAATAAACAACACGTTCACGAAATTGTAGATACATAGAGTTTTCTTCCATCCGTGAAAAAACAAATAACATTCAGGGTTTGCGTCCAGCAGGGGTATGCCAATCAAAGTTGAACTGCAAAGTTTTAAATCATGGTCAGTTCATACTTACTCATAGTTATTCTGTGACTAAATAGTGACATTATGACGTCATTTGATGTGTTTTCGCGCATATTTTGCTGTCGAGTGTCTAAAAAGAATGATCACGTGGTACAATTTTGTACCACGTGACCTGAAGAAATTACACTGGGCAGTGAAATATAACTTGACAGCAAAAGATTGGCATACGGGGGCAGAAAAGCAAGTATATGTAATAATTTGTAAAATAAACCAGTGATCCCTCGTGTCGCTTAAAATGATTCCCTATGTAGGACCTAATATTTATGACCATACCACAGGTACAATATATTTGTAATCCCAGCGGTATAGCGGCACAACATACGGGTTGATGAATGGATTGTGAGTAAATATTAAACTCCTTGCATACGGATGTAATATTAAGCTCACAAAGCATAGGTTGTATTACAGTTGTCATGTATATTGCTCAGCGAGAGTGCTTCTAGTTTATTCCTTTTTTCATCTTTCCCAAGTTAGGCAATAAAAACGCGTGTGTGATCCATTCGCCGTTTGATAATAAAAAGTGGATGCGAAGTCATGTATCTTATCTGTTTGCGAATTTTCTGAAACCCCGCCAGCAGTTCTGAGCATAATTTATTTCTTGCAAAGAAGCAGAGTAAGTAAGTCTGCCTCAAAAGCCAAGAGCGTTTGTACACATTAACGCGGCACACCTCATGAAAAATCGCTTAGCAGAGCTGCTGGAGTGAGCATTACGTAACATAGTATCTACCTACCTGCCTTCCCTTCCCTCTGTCTGCCGACTTGTGTACTATTTTAAGAGGAGATTATTTGTTTTACAGCACGGCTGCGTAGTTAACTACATCGAGTTACTTGTTGAGGGACTTTCCTTTCAATTCGATTGTGTATCATTGTCGCGGGGGACTTCCTGTAACATGTTGCTTATCTATGTTTATTTATTAATATCATAAAATACCTACTACTACCTACTAACCTATACTTACCTATTAACTGGTTATAAAATTAAATGCCTTTGAAAAGCGGCGAGTTGTAAGCACATCACGGTTTTCTAATTGAAAGTTGAGGAAAAGTACAGTAAAATTACATTTAACGATTCACTATTAAGTAACATGTACATTTGTAACCCAGATTTAACCTGAATTTGCATAATGCTTTAACTTGTCACATAACAGCGCAGGAACAGTGGCTATACAGAGTTTAAATTGCATTTCGGTAGTTTCGGAATGTTGTGGTCGCATATGCGTACTTTGCTGCATTTTGGCACCAAAATATAACCAACATTCGCCAGCCTTGTTCAGCTGCAGAAGATTTAACAGTGGGTATTGAAAAAAAATAGTGATTTTATTTTTTAACCAGTTTATATAAATAACTATTACTCCGGTTTTTTATAACACCTTCCTTTGATACATTATAATGTTCGTCGAATCCGGCTGATGATCAGCCTAGCTTGTATACTGAATTCATAGATTTACACTGTAATACCATTTAGTCCAAGTAATATAAACCTAAATTTTATTTTACGCACCAGGTTGAAGGTGCCCGTTATTTTTTCCAGTGCTTGTGCAAATAAAACACCCCATTCATACCTACATCAGAAATTGTTAAATAAATAAAAACTCGCGACAAAACGCGTGAGACCATTGTGAACGGTTGGTTTTGTTCAAAACCGTTTACATTATTTTAGAGCTAATGCAAATTAAACGCCTTTTACAGCGGTCGGCTGGACCCGGTCACGATGATATATGGCGACATTTTCTTCGAGTTAGAGCTATTTACTCAGCAAATTTGTATAATTTAGCAAGTTAAACGGTTCTCTCTATACCTATCCCTGAGTCCGCGTTAGCTAATCATTTGTTTATGAATCTGTTGTTTGATTTAGATGCCACAAAATTACGTTGCTACAACATGACAAGCTACAATTATTTTTTGTATCATTATCTAAAGTAAAAACCTAAAAATATTGTGAGTTTTGGTTTTTGAACTATGTCTAATGTCTATGTCTAGGTTGCTAAAATTACTGAAAGTTTCAAAATTGCGTTATATAAACTACTGATCAAAAACCGGCTGTACTCTCACTCGATTAATATTCGGTTGGAATTGCGCCGTCACTCAGCGGATAATCAAATTTGGTGCGCGCGCTCCACTTGTCTCCTTGGAGACATTATTAGGACGAAAGTCGCCATTCACTTCTTATTACCAGTGGTTAGGTAGGTACCTATACACATAATCAAATATTTCTAGTTCTATACTTGGTAAGAGAAAAAGTCGGATGTAACTACCTACTTTTTCATATTAATTGCCTTCGAGTAATTAAATAATTATATACGTAGCACAAAATAAGTATAGGTAAGTATTGGTCCTATGTGCTGCAAATAACTTAAGCGAAGCTAAATTGATCTATGTTTTGAGTAAATTGCTAAATTGAAATTGTGCTGCTGCGATATTGTTACGATGTAAACAACGTTATGGATAATACGACGCGGTTTTAGCATTTTATGGCAATTTATAATAATTTATGTAGTAAGTTGCGTAAATTAAAAGAATGATGAATGTAGTTAAGTAATCATATTATGTGTTTTTGACCTTGGAAACTGATGAAATGGGAGTTAGCTCAAGAACGCTGGGAGGTCAAAATCTCAGTGAAGCCCGCCGGGATTAGCGTCAAACGAAGAGAAAGAGACGCGGGAAATAAGCCGTAATCCATGAGACGTGACCTAAATTCTTTCTTAAACATCGACGATTTGATATCTTCGTGAAAACAATTTGATTTTTCCCTTTCTTTCCTAACCGTGTCCTTTGACTTTGAATAGGATGGAATGGATTGGATCTGAATTTTATGCATAATATCTTTGATTCGAAATATTTACATTTTTATGAATTGGGATCTTACTTACGTTTTTATTTCAATTCGAATAACAAATCAATGTACCTAATCAAAATAATAAATTGGATAAACGAGTACCTAGCGGAATACAAACCTAAAGAATCGCGATTGAAGACCATACATTTCTACTCTCTAGCAGTGCTAATTTTGGCTCAGTGGGGTCGTAGCCACCGCCGGCATGTTAAATAATTAATTATTATTGGATAAGAAAAATACCTGGCTATAAATAAACTGCACATGATTAAAATGTGGGCCCAGATGGCAACTGAAAATGTAAATTTTTAACTTGGGCCACAAGTGTTATTAGTAGGTCGGGCAGCTAGTAGCTACTTTACTAGAGACTTAATTCTAACTATAATGGTCAGTCAGCAGAGTTACTGTGGTGTGGTGTATGCCGATATATTTAACCACATATTAGTTGATATTTCACAGGTGACTCGCAGTTCAAAAAAACGGGTAATTTGTTTACTTTTACAAATAAGACAATAACACTCTCTGAAATCTAGGCACCTACCTACCTAATTTACTAAGCTTTATCACATTTCACCATGTTAATAATCTCTCAATTTCATTCTAAATAATAATCAAATTTCTTTTTAGTCGATGAATGAAATTTTAGATAAAATGTAATGAATTCCAGATCTTAAAACCTTATTATGACTGGTTCTAGTGATTCTTTGTAAATTAAAAAAAATATTTTCTAAAATTGCCCTGTGACTTATCTCGGGTGATGTACTTGTACCTACCTACTTTATTTACTAAACAAAACGCAGCGGGAAGACGCAAAATGTAATCGAGCTAAATGTTAAAGAGACACCATTTACATGAACCGCTTTTGTTTAACAAATGGAAACTGCGCTCAAGGGCAGCGTTGTCAAAATTATTTTTTTTAACTGATTATCTGTGTACCTTTCCTCCTTTATACAAATCCGGGTTTTAACCTCGTTCGCCTGTTAAATTTTTAATTTATGTTTACGAAAGCTCACTTTTAAGAAAGACTTAGGTAAGACCTAAGTCTTTCTTAAAAGCCGTTACTTAGGTGGCAGAAAATAATAACATAACCTTTGAACGTTGAGAATTTGAATTAGTGAAGCTTATTGCCAATTTAAACTGGTACAGAGTGTGTTAAATATATAAAAAAGAAATGCTTTTTCATTGCTCTATATTCTTTTGGTCGAAAAAATTCAGCCCCGCGTACCTATAGTGTCGCGCGTGTGTTTTGTATAAAATAGAAAAAGCTTCCAATAAACGGTGACTATACAGAATTATAAAAGTGGTTTTAAAGTACAGTCTTATAATAATAACCAAAAGAAATAATATTTAATTTGCAAAAATTCCGATAAATTTCAACTCAGAATATTAGTTGATAAAATGTCACTGGTTTGACTAAATCCTAAAATAACCGTAGGGATTTTCTTCAGATTATAATATGATATGTCTACACAACAGATAGATTTCAATCTATGTGACATCTCAATGCTGTGTGCAATTACTGGAAAAAGGTCTAGAAAGATTAGAAACATTAAAGGAGTAAATGTGCGCAAGCCGAAGTAATTCGTCGACACCCGCAATGTTTCAATAACCCATATCTCGGATTAAAGGGTTTTGGTTTGCGCATAATCCCTTCTTATTCCTTCGTAAATGGATATTGAAAAAATTTGATAGGCCCTTTTTATCGGAAACTCTTTCAGAAGTGCTCTATTTTGCCTCTTGGAATGACGTCGATTTAAGGTGAATGAACGAGCGAAATCCCTCTTACATGGAAGAGGCGGCGCTGAGAAGGTGATGAGTTTATACAGTACCATTTAGTCGACGGCGCACCTTCGAACCAATAAATTGGCGTCAAGAATAAGCTTACTGCTCGTTTGACTTTCAGCAATCCTTTCGATTCGTTTCCTTCGATTTTCAATTTATGTGCCTACAATATGGTTTAACCGACTGGCAACGCTGCTCTTCTACATTCTTTGTGCGCAGCTTTCTTTTTCGTCGACGCCGCAATGTTGGTACGAGTACTTCGTCGCACAATCGTAACGTTGCTTTTACCAACCTACTTGGTGAAACAAGGGCTCACTTGAAAGGCTATGTCGTAAAATGTGACTTCCTTTATCCTCGTAGTAGGCAGCTATTACTGCGAAGTTTAATCACGTTTCTGAAATGAAGCAGAAATAACAAAAGGAATAATGCAAACTTTGTGTCGCAATGGTTGGCTAAAAAACATAAAGGAAGACCAGTTTGCGTATTGATTTTAGTTCCATTAAGGAGGTTCCACTTACGCCGCACCGCGCTGATTGTATGCGTTATTTATAAGTTCATTTAGCAAATCCGTATGCCATTACTGGAGTGACTGGCTACTATGTCTAGAATTCCATTTAACGGTCCCAGCTCGACAATAACCGCCCGTGGAATTTAATGGTTCGTAAAGCGGTCTCGATTAAAACTGCCGTCTATATGGATAAGGTCAGTCGTTTTAGTAAATGCAGGCAACTTTTAATGAGTTTATGAGTGCCTTCAGCAAAGCGATATGTGTACCCCGTGAGCTACGTTCCGGTATGTTTGATCAACTTGTTCCCTAAAGTCTAATTTAACGTCATTAGACCCACCAAAACGAAATGGACAATGCATTCATTTTACGAGCCGGCTGATTATTGTTTTGATGCTCGCGTCCGTTTATTTAGAACACCAACGAGTGCCGGGAGGCTTGAAATATGAAATGGTTTGAACAAATTATTGCTTAAAAAAACAAAATGTTCGTACAAATCATTAAAGCGACCGCACAGTCATGACTCCTTTCACTCACTCAATGATGATACTCCGGTGATTATTATCTGTCTGGTGAAGAATTCTGCAATTTCAGTTTATTTCATAAAAGTAATTCAAATCAAAATGTCTTTGTGGTAGAGTTTACCAACATTCATATCTAAGTAAAAGTAACTCTATTACTTTCTAAACAAAATTTAAGCGTGGCTTCAGACAACAACAACACATATTGTAGCACACTTGCAAGTTTCGTCTTTTGTTGCTATATATTTAAGATGTCATGTACAAATGTTGCAGGAACAAGGTGCAGAAAGTTGGACAGCTAGAGGGATATAAATCAGGGCGTGGAGTGCGCCAGATGGCAGCTCGTGAATAGTTCTGTCGGGTACCGACCGCGTATGACATTCGATTACCCTCGCCGCTCCAATGCCGCCGCGCTCGCGCCTCGCCATTGCTGCTCGCCTGCCCGCTAGACCTTCTTTTCTCCACACGTGACACCATACCAATATAAGAAAATTAATCTGCGAACAAATAAGTACGTACTTTTATTAAGAATACAACAAAAGAACCATCATAATTGATTAGGGAGGGACTGAAGTGTACACCTCAACGCTCTAAGTGATGGTTTTATTGAATGAAAGCAATTAGTTAATTAAAAAGCTCACCAATGAGGTTATCAAAAAAAGTTAACGCGACTTTTTTAATTAAAATCGATTCTTGAAAATCATAAAAACTAAATGCAAATAATGTGTATTTTAGTAAAGGAAAAACAGGTAGTTACTTATAGGTTACAAAATAAATAAAAAAGTGTTTTTCAAGGTCACAAAGCGCAAAATAAATAACAGAAAGACTTGGACGAACAGAAAGAGATTTGTGTGCGTAGCCATCTTGATGAAGTTCCGAATTGAATTTCATTAATAAATAAATTTAGACAAACAATAAGTAAAGTTGAAAGAGGGAAGGACGAATAAACAATATAACAGCCGAGAACAAACATCCGCCTCGTTGATATTTTAAGCCCAGGTTGCTTTTCAGTGTAAGTGGGTAAGGAAGTGAGTTATTTTCCAGAAGTTCAATAAGGAAAGCGATTTACTATTCCAACGATTCACTCGGTAGCGAAGTTGACTTCACCGTTCCTAGGGTTTCATTTCCGAAACAGAAATCGTGATCGCTCTTAAGAACTAGAAATTCATCGAGATTTTGGTGATATTTTTTTGATTTGCTGCCTCCACAGGTAGTGTTTGCCATATTTCATTCCTAAGCAGGTATACTCTATTTTAGAGATTGCACAAACAAAATGATTCCAGCAGTGTTTGCATAAAATGTAATGGCAGATTGCGGCCGTGCTGGGAAGTACTACCAGCAGCGATTCGCATTGTGCCATCTGCTCACATTTAGATCCCTTATAAAATGTTACTGCGCATTATCACACGTGGATATGGCCCCGGTCTCGCGGTTATTTCGAAATGCTACCTTTTCATGACACTAATGGAAAATATTGTTTAGCTTCACACAACACATATTTATTTCACGCACTTCTCTTTGTGACTCTACCTACACCCAAATTCGAATGTCGATTTTCGAGAATCGAGTTTCAAATGAGTCTATAATTTAACAATAAGTAACTACATATTATGTACCTAGCTTAAACCGTACTATTTAGTATCAACCAAGACTATACTAACTATAAAATTAAGCTGTTTTTTTAATACTAATCTCTGACGGTCCATATTATGAACATTATCAATCACATATATTTATTAGCGCAGAAAATAAATTAAGTTAATAAATATAGGCCATTTATGTATTAGTACCATCTGTAGCACACGAAAGGTTACTCACATGGCCTTATAAATCATACTGAGTGACGTTAAATTGACATATCGAAGCCATAAATCAAAAGGGAATACCGTGAGAGAAGAAGTTTCGACAAGCCACTTTGGTTGGGACAAAGTGTTTTCAAAAAAGTCAGTCATCAATTTTATGCCTCTAACTTATGTACTTTTCTTTCAATACAAGTAAAAGTTTTTGAAACTGATTTCAATTGGTTTCAGTGTAACCGTCATAAAATTGTTTTGTTATTATAAATTTTCGTAGACCCCCCTACGAAATTTTTTAAACCATAGTGTTATCTGTTTAGAAACTATAGAATAATATTTTATTCATGATTGATTATTAAATAAGACGTAGCAATATCCCTAGGCATTATCATCGAAAAGGATTAAGTTTCCACCAGCTATAATGTTCGAGTGTATGCCCATCTAGGCTACGAGATGTTAATTAAGCTATTGCCATTATTTTTCACTAAATTTGTTTTCAAAATAATGGATTATGTACTTTGTAATTGTTTGTTATAAACCTCTCAAAAAGGCCAGCCGTGAACTTTGTGTACAAAGTGGATTAAAGCATGGATGTCTTCGCTGAATTTGACTTTTTATAGCAAATAAAGCTTTAACGTAATTTTCACAAGAATAAAAGTTGAAAGTAAACTGAACCCTTAGGTAATGAATATGAAATTACTTCGCTGTAACATTTTTATGCCTTGATCCGGGTGCTGTTAAAAGTAATCCTAACAGATGCGGTTTTTCTACAACCTATACAAACATTTGTTTTGTAGTTCAACTTAATTGCTCAGGGTAATATGAATTCCCGTGAGTTTCACCTAAGCACGAGTGGGAAACTACAAACTTTTATGCGTAGGTTTGCTTGTTAACATAAACATTATAATTCTGAGTAATGAGCAATAGCTGTACCTAAAATCTCTTTTTGTTGTGATAATGTTTGATTAAAATAATTAAGTGCCTATTGATTCAAGTTTAGTGCTTCGAGTAGAGATGGGCACTTACCCGGTAAATACCCGATCATCGGGTATATACCCATTTATACCCATTTTTACCTACCCATTTTGAATTTATACCGGGTATTAATTCAAAAACTCTTTTTTAACATTGAGGTTTAGTTTTAGTAGGAAATTCATGTTTTTATTGGTTAGTATTCGTTCTGATTTATAATGATTTCGTATTAAAAGTAAAATAAACCAGAAAACAGAAATTAAACCAGCTAGGTAACTATTCAAATTATCGATTTTTGATGAGGTTTAACTATATAAACTAGTTGTTCTGTGAAAAAATTGACCTCACGAGCCTTTATGACCATTAATTTTTAATTTCCCCTCTTTTCCCCCTTCCACTCCCCCTTTTGGGAAATATTTTTACATCAATTGGTCTAAAATGAAGTCTTTAGTGTGCTTCTCAAATTGAAATCCATCGATTCTTCTTCCCCTTTTCTCCCCTACTTTCCCCCCAATTAAAAGACGCGGTCGATTAAAAAATTTAATAAATCAAGGAACTAGTGTGCCGATATTCGTCCAAATCGGTCGATAAATGCGACCTGTAGGCGAGAACTGACAGACAGACGGACAAAAGCATTTTTGGCCAATCCCGAAACTGAGACGCTCGTTATCCTCGTGGCAGACTGTGCGGGGTCCCTCCCGCCTCGGGTGGCAGCACTCTGCGGCGGGATGCGAGGTGGGTGAGAATTGATGCATTCTTTAGCAGGTTTCTGGATTATTTTGATTTAATACCAAATAACATCTAGACCTATTTAGATTCTGCATAAAATTATCTACTGATTAGGATAATAACTAGTTGCTCTGTAAGAACAGTAGATCTCGCGAGCCATAATAACCATGCAATAACAGACACTTTCCCTTTTCCTCTGGCTAAATCGCATTTCAGGTGCTTCAATTTTCCAATAGGCCTTTCCAATTTACCTATGTAGACTTGAGCAAAATAGGGGTATAAGTTTTAGCGATTACTCGCGTTCCTTTGGTCCTAGGAGGTCGAATCTAGTGTCTACAGATTTTTCTCATAAAGGCGGAAAGGACTGCGTAATCTAACTGATATAGGTGGGCGTAAAGTTTCGGAAAAAAATTAAATTAATTTCCCCTCTTTTCCCCTTCTACATTTCTTCTACTATTTTTTTGGATTTTTTTATACTTACACCATCTTGTGTAGAAATAAGTCTTTAGTGTGCTTCTCAAACTTGATTGAAATCCGTCGATAAATAACGCTACAGCAAACTTTCCCCTTTTTCTCCCCTATTTTCTCTCCAATCAAAAATCGCGCTCGAGAAAAAAATTTAAATAAATCAAGGAACTTGTGTGCCGATTTTCGTCGAAATCGGTTGATAAATGCGACCTGTAGGCGATTACTGACTGACAGACAGACAGGCAGCCGGACAAAACATTTTTGGCCAATCTCGAAACTGACACGCTTCGCTCGCTCGGTCAATTACTATTCCAAATTTCAACTCTCTAGCTTCTACGGTTCAGCTCTGGTAGCGCGTGACAGACAGACGGACAGACGGACATACGGCCAGACGGACAGACGGACAGACGGCCAGACGGACAGACGGCCAGACGGACAGACGGACAGACGGTAAGTGTAATTAAGTGTTTCGTTTTTCCAAAACTGAACCGGAACACTAAAAACAAGAAAAAAAATCTAACTCCTTTACCTCATTGGCGATTTTTAACTCCAAATATCTCGGAAACGTGACACTTTAAGACAATATAATATAGAACATTTTTTGCTTGTATTAGTGTCCTCTACCCATATATACTACTTTCAATGTGCGCGGAAACTTTAAAAAATTTCAAAATGGCGGGCGGGTCGATATGCCACAAAGGTTCTATCCCCTTTTTGTTAAATACCCGTGCGAAGCCGGGACGCGCCGCTAGTGTAACTATAAAACGATAGTAGGCCTAAACATATTATATAAATGCAGGTCGTATTTTTACCGGGTATTAATAAAAAATACCCGGTATAAATGGGTATTTTTTAATTCTTATGTATTCTACCCTTCCCTTCCCATTTTTACCTACCCAATTTTTACCTACCCGCCCATCTCTGGCTTCGACAAACGTATAAATTCTTTAATTAACTCCAAACTATTCGTAATTTATTATGATTGCTTTGAAATACCTTCCTATGTACGAGTATTATGTATTTTATATAAAGTATAAAAACGTTTTAAATAAACAGGACTTTTTTTAATGCAAAATAAAATATGGAATTTAGTAGAATTTTCCGGTTTTTTAGAAATTACATAATAAGAAGTGTTTTTTTGATAAATTTGTATTTGATTTTAATAGGTACCTTCTCTATAAGTTGTAAAGCCATTTAGCGAGCACAATGAAATTCTACAAAGTTACTAAATTGTACGTGCAATACAAAGAAATTTCTGAGAACCTAAACCAAAACTGATTCCTAGTCATAATACCTACATAGAAGTTCTTTTCTGAGGCGAATATTACTTTTTGTCCAAGTTGCTTCCAGCCTTCGAAGCACTCGACAGTATTGTTAAAATCTAATCTAAAACTTTTAGTCGCGCGGTCGGCCTTCGGGGTGTTTATAACTTTTTTCTTGATCCGTTTGGATACTACATGTCTTACACAGTTGTTACTAATGTGCCTGACCCCCGTCAGCCTTTGACGAAGGTGAAGGCACCAGGTGTATCCTTCTGAATAAACAGTATCGGCACCCTTGTAACGAATTCAACCGAAATAAATTTCAAATCAATGTAGACGTGTATTATTTTAGACACTGCTTAGACAACTAATAGATGGCGCAACTAACTAGTAACTTCAAAATGTTTCAGTGGAGGCAATTAGACCAAATAAAGAGTGGAAAACACTAATTGCCTCGCTCAGTTGAACAAATCACCAAATGCCGACAACTAATTCTTCTCCCCAACTCGATTCTGTTTAACAAAAGGGTAATTTAGTCTTAAAAAGGATTTTTTCCCACGAAAAGCGATATTGAAGCTTAATACAACAAACGACATGAGAGCCCTCAGTGAACGTGAAGATTCTACAAATCGGAGAGATGTCTCAATTGAAAGTTCTCTTCGCACAGAGAATTAATTAAATTAAATCATCACAGTTTATTCTTCTGTGATGGCGGAAGGCGCGTTCAACCGGCAAGAAAGCGCCACAAGACTCATTTACAATTCCAATTAAGGACAATTCTCGTTTACTTTTGTCCTGCGGAACGTACAACGAATCCTGGCGTCTGCTTGCCGCGACCCAAAACATTCATGACAATCGCTTCCACTCCATCTGAATATAATGAAAACCGATAATTTAATAAATAAATTCATCGATAGGTACTTATGTACACTAAAAATGATAATGGACTCAATTTAGACGCGCAATATCGAGGGGTAGTTAATTTTGATCATAACAATCTGTTATGGCCAAAATGGTTTCACTTCTTGGGTATTATTTTACATTTTGTTATGTCGTAAAGTTTTGGCATATTAGTATTGATGCTTTGTTAGTAATTATACCCAACTCTTTAAACGTGCTCAGATACCCATACCGTTCTTGCTAAGTATAAAAAAACTTATGGCAGGTGTCCCAAAAAAAGTTACATAATAACACTTTATTAATCGGATTAAGAGATCAGTAAGTACCAGATACGTATCGTGTTGTGGGTTTCGTCTCAGGAACAACGAATACCACAACTTCTAGAGCCGGATGAATGTAGAGTGATTTGTAGCTGATCTCACTATAAATGAACGGGACAGCGCGTCCCGCGCGGGCCGAGTTTGTTTGGGACGAATCGACGACCGACTCAATATTTTCTACTGGTTTTTTCTGTCAACAATCGATAAATTCTTTTGAGATTCAATAAACTAACCTAGATGCCAGAACCCTTCTATTTATGTGAAGTTTTCTATTAAGTACCTATAGTACTCACGTGTTGAAATGAAACAGAGACATAAAGGCTCAAGCAAAACCTCCGAGCAAGTAATTAAAATTCATAATAGTATTGTGGAGGCAGCGCCAGATGCATAGCAACAAATCTCTGTTGCTGTAAGTTAAATTGAATGTCTAAGCTCGCAATCGGGATTCAGCAAATACCAGTATCTATTGAAACGAATGGAGTCTTTTGGATACGAAGTCTAAAGAAATCCCAAAGCTTCACTTGTCGGCTCCGATTCTACGTCGTCTTAAATCGGTGTATTAGCAAGAGAATACATTGTCAATACATTCACCAAGACACCAACGCTTGCTTTTATTAAAATAAAATATTTTAATTTCATATATCATTTATTTATTTGGCTGTGTTGGTTCTATGTAAAAATCTTTGCTTGCACTACATAAGCGGTCTATCTTATAAAAAGTTAGAGATGACATTATGTTTTTGTTAACCATACGTAATCATGACTGTCGTTTTAGCTTTATGTTATGAATAACATTATTTTTATAACAGTAGACACAGATACGATAAGATTATGTAGATAGAGAGTCAATTAATCTATGTATAATAAATATATGCTTAGGTACAATAATAATATTTCAGGAGGGTCAAGGATGAATAAACATCGCTTCTGTTTTTTCAACACCTTTTCTTTATGACTAGGTACCTAAAGAAAAATATTCCTAAATAAACAAATCTCTCTCAAAGTTAAAGTAGACCATTAAGTTATATAATTGGCGTTGTAGATACACCTAATAGATACAAAATGTGAAGTTTTGGCGAACTAGCGGCTTAGCAAATGACGGCGTAGAACATTTGCGGCCGCCCTTCGAAGGGTCTTAATCGGTCTATAAATTTTCTTTTATGTGTTGTGTATACGGACGGAAGGATTGAAGACTGTGCCCCGCTGATACGGCTACCAGGCACTAGAACTTTGTCCGGCCGAAATTTACATAGAAATATGCAGTCTCTTTTTGCTCAATTCCATAATACAAGTAATCGAGCAAGAAGTCTCATGATTCTTTTAATTAAACATCAAACTAAAATTTTAATTCAACAACTAAGTAATCGAAAAATTAAAAGATGTAACTGAAGAAATACTTCCAACTTCCATGACAAAAAAAACCCCGACAAAAATAGTGTGTTGTTTCTGAGATAAATGCACTTTACACTTTCAAAAAATATATTATCGGGAACATTTTCACCAATGGTATTTTTAAAACACGTAGGTAATCCAAGATAAAAGTTTTAGGTATCGGTTGTAACTTTAAAGATTCTGAGATAAATAACAATTTCGAAATACAAAATCGCATATGGTGGATTGTTAAGAATTTATTACAACATAAATTTAAATCCTCATGGTATAAAATATATGTCGTTCAAATAGGCAACACAGCTTACAATATATTTTTTATGCAATTTCTGAAATTGGAAATCTAAAGTTGTAGTAAAGCGAACACAGGTGCGGATGTCACTTCGCCTCTCACGAAACATTTTTCTCTTGCGACTTGGATTCATATTTTGAGAAACAAATTGCCATATTTATGATACTCAAACTTTTGTTTGAAAATATTAATTTATGTTTCGTACCATCCACGCGACGTAGGTACGTATCTTCTTTTTAAGACAACGCCATGAGCATTTGATCTCGGAACATCGACCTTGCTTTTTAGTAAGTAAATTAGAAATAGACTAACACAACACATCATCTCAAAAGAACGTGAAAATACTAACTGCTAAATACGTTGTGGTTATTGAGGAATATTTTTTTTTTGAAATTGATAGTCTTACTAATTTGGAACCCAAGCTGAAAGCCTGATGGCGGTACCGACTAACGAGGTATCATCAATAACGGTAACATTTTGATAGAAATATCACCAGCTCATTACAAAAAGTAATAAAACAATACCCATGTTCAACAGGTAATAAGATACGATGAAAAGGATCGTATTATCGCACAAAGGCGAAATCCCGAAAGTGGGCTGATTTATTGCTCTAAATATCCTTGACGCAGCTTTGCTCCAAGCAATTATGTTTTACTTCGATGCTATGAGCCCTTCGCTTAATATTGCCGTGGTAAGCTGTATTCTGTTTTATTCTCAAATATTGGTACTTTACCCAAAATAATATTAAACAGCCGTAAACGTAACGCTACGTTGACCTTGTAAATGTACGTTAAATAGGTACCAATGCAATGTTACTTACAATACAATATGGGCACGTAGGTAAAATGCACTTTTGCTCCAAACAAATACATATTTTGATACATCACCAAATACACGCTTGCAATTTCAATCCTATTAATATTATAAATGCGAAAGTTTAGATGTTTGGATGTTTAGATGTTTGGATGTTTGTGTTTCAATCACGTCAAAACCACTGAACCAACTTGGATGAAACTTGGCATATATATAGTTCGTAACCTGGATTGACATATAGGCTACTTTTTATCCCGAATAATTAACAGGATCTACAGGATAAAACGAACGAAAAGGATTAGCAGCGCCAATTGGCAAGAGGATTTCATTGTCATGTCATGTCACGTCAGTTTGACAGGACGTAGTACTACCTCTTTGGTCTAACAACTAGCGTTTGACATTCCAGTAGGTACGAGTTCGGTGTAATGAGGTGTAATGTCAAGTGTCTCAAAGAAGTATCCGCTCGGTACATGCACAGATAATATAATGTACACGGAAACTGTAGACGCGTACGAAGTCGCGGGTAACTGCTAGTTTCAAATAAATGGAGTTCACTGTTGGACGTCATCCATCATCAGATAGAAGGACAGCTCCATTCTAAGGCGATTATATGACTGTTTGTTTGTGGTTCGATACCGTTTTGTAGAGTAGAGCCTTAGGGGAATAATCATTTATCCCCTTGCTTCAGCGATATTAGTCAAAGTGGGAAGATTTGGGACAAGCTTCTCGGGTGTGAACCGCACAAATTAGGTTCCAGGCACACAATTGGCTCTAGTCACAATCGAACTGACGACTGTTTATCACGTACGCAATTCCAACATATTCTTCCTAATAATGAAGGTTTTTTGTAAAATGCATCAATAATGCCTTCCGATGTATTTATAAAATGTTTCAATAGTTCGAAAACAAAAAAACAAACTCCAATCTACGCTCAACGTCACTTTTTACAAAAAAAAACTTAAAGTTTTCTTTCAGTAGTTTTTAAATTGCAATTTCCGTTTGCGTTTCGGATTTCGGGGGTACTAAAATCGTTTTTTTCGGGAATGGGTGCGTAACAGTGAGGGTTTTGTCATCTAGTTCACGCTTGTCGGCGTAGGTATATCTCTTTATCGTTGTCGTGATGCACTATGCACGGATATTGGAAATGTAGGTGTGTGTGTGTGTGTGTATCTGTAACTTGTAGTTCTAACTAACCCAGTTTTTATTTACATGATGCTGCAGAGTACCGCATCTTCCCTTTTATTAATATCGTGACCTTGCTTATACAAAATTTACGCCGGTTGTGGGCTTAAACAGCAGTTTAGATATTGAAAGTGTCATTTTATGACTGTTCTTAGATGTTACGTAATGCACAGAGCATAGATAAATAAAAGATAGGAGACAGCTCATTGGGGCAAGGCGCTTGTGATCATGTGATAGGCATAGTTTAGGCACTGTGATCACATGATAAACAAAACGAACGTCGCACGAAAGTCACTGGTGTCTTTGTACTGTAAATATTAACTGTTCACTTCTCAAAACTGTCACGAGCATCTAGCTGAAAGTCACAGATCTTCTATTTAGTAAAATCAAAATCACAAGGAACATTTAAAATCGTCTTATATGCCTACTAGGTGATTCTAGGTGCCAGTTCTTCGCAACTAAGGTAACGGCACCTGTTTCCGTGGTATTTTCACTAAAACTCGTAAGGATATCAAATATTAAGCATTTACTGTACCTTTCTGAAGGTTCGGCTTCTGTTATCAGAAGCTCTAGTGTTTTTACTTTCGGAAACTACTTAAGTTTTGACGGTCCGACCTATATTTCTATTTGAAATTAAATAAAATGTAAATCAAGTCAAAATCGCCCAATTCCGAGGCGAAAATCCTTATTCCGTGGTATTTGGTACCTAAATGCGTGTTATGAAAAATGTATACGAAACGACAGTAACAAACTGATAAAATAATGTTAGAAAGATTAACTTGATTGTTCTCTAGGAATACAGGTCACTTTTGGTGGTAGTACCTACTATTATTATTTAATAAAACTTTAAATGTGGTTTGGTATGAGTGCCATAATGCTATTAATATTATAAATGTAAAAGTTTTTAAATACCTCTTTGGATGTTTGTAACTCAACCTCTCACACGTCAGCGGTGTCAACTTTGCTATTATCTTCATCCTATGATTGCAAACCCGGATAAATACACAAAGTGCTGATAACGGGAAAATCTTCCCGTGTGATAAATTAAAAAAACACTTTTGCTGTTTCCTAAGCACACACACACATACACATTACACATTATTAACATTATTTTAGGATTTCACATTATAAATACGATATTTCGCGAAGAAATAAAACCAAGCGTGCAAATGGTACAAATATCACCGCAAGACTGAAGCGTGGTCGACGCGTGTAAGGCAAATGAGTGTCGGTGCCAACAAAAGAAACGCCGACAAAGGAAACACCGCCAAAGACGCCGGCGGTGCGTCAAAGACACCGCCGCCGTGCGTCGCTTCGAGGCGGTGTCTTTGACACTTTTGTCACTCGTGCCGCCGCCGCCGCAGTGTAATTCGAAGGGCGACTTTGCTTTGACGGCATTTACAAAGAGTGCCGCCCAACCCACAGCTGTGGAGACTAAACAATCCTAATTTCCAGTACCTAGTAAATGCCAAAATTTTTTATATACCTATCATTCTTAATGTTAGCTGATGCCAAATTGTTAAAACTTTTGTTAAAGATTAACTTCTTAATAAAACATGCAGCCAAATGTGTGGAAAATAAATATTTTTGTAACATAATTTTCTATACAACCAATAAACAAAATACATGAGTAGGGTACCTTTGATGTGTTATAACTCGTAAAAATTATTAAAAAGTATACCTCGAAATAAGGTTTTAGTCTCAATCGACTATTTGATTTGTCAAATCTATCGTTAATATCACAAAAACCTAACCCCAGTTTGTGAAATTCAAAAATAAAAATAGGTCTTTCAAATTGCTATTCCGAGGTACATTTTTCACATACCTCGGAATTAGGTACTAGGTGAAATATTTGACCCCTAATGCCGCGGTTTTTTCAATATGTAATTTTACCTCATTATAATTAAAAAACCACTTAAACATGTATTACATACGGTAAAGAATATACTTCTTTCGAAAATTTAACACTAAAAATCCTAACCTAGAACAGAAAAAATCATAATAACCCTTATTTAAAAAAGCTTGCTACTCTCGTGCACAGAGGCAAAAATGTATGGAGAGTGCACTTGGACCAGCCACCGCTGCGAATTTAGCCAATTATTTCGGAATGTAAGCCCGTTCTAAGTCTCGTTTTTAGATTTATATAAAAAAAAATATATTTCCTAATGACAAATAAATTTTGCAACAAAAAAGAACCTAAGAATCAGAAGTAAATGCTGTTTTTCTAAATACCACGGAGAAAGGTGCCACTTTTGGAATACCACGGATTTGGGTGCCTTTACCTTAGAGCCTAGAAGAAGAGCTCTTATGTGTGTATGCTCGAACGGTCCATCTTCTTTAGGTACTAATTGATCTGTGGGCACGAAGCTATGCGGCAAAATCAAGGCAGTATAATCTAGTGCTCACTGCACGTAGTTCTTCTCCAATTACTCTTGTCGCATAATTAATTCTCTGTATAGCGTTGTTTTTATTGAAGAGTCATTCACTTGCCAACTTACGAGTCTCTTTAAACTAGCGTCCGCCAACCACTTCGCTCGCGTAGTTTTAAAATAATATAAAAAAAACCCTACATGCTATTCCAGCCTACTAGCCTAATTGAAAGACATTCTACCATCGCTAGTGGATAAAAATACCCAAAATGTATGTGCATGTGGCTTTTTGCTCCGAATTTCATTTCCATACATTTTGATAATTCTTCTTTGCTAGGACCCCAGATCGTCAGCACGAACTACCTACTTATTCAAGGTTTCATTCAAAACGGTTCATCCTTTACGGCGTGAATGAGTAGCAAACATCTTTAAATTTTTGCTTAAATTGTAGAACTTTTGATTGATTGAAACTTTCTGATTTGATTAAATTACTAATTTCAATCTTCGAAGTAGGTATTTATCTACCTAGTTCAGTGACCGTATACTCTCCTTTCAACAGATTCCATAGATTGTGTGATCTGAAGACAGGATGATCTATGAATAATTTATTGAGTATGAAAGGTACTGTCAGATTCCAGAAACAAGATCGAACACAACTATGCGGCCACTATTTCCAATATTGTAACTCTTCATTTGCATGTTTGTCGCAACTTCTGTTTCTCGATACTAAATCACCATAGTGAGTCTACTAAATAGCCTGTTGAATAGAAATATCAAAAATGGAATTGTATAAGACAATGTGACGTATGATTTTGAAATGTTACTCTCATACATTGTTTAGTTTTCTACCTTGATGATTGTAGGCTTAGCTAAATACGATGGACACACAGAACAAGGTTCCTAGGGTAAACGATTTTAACCCTTCTCAATCTACCAATTTCTAAAAAACTTCAAAATGTCATCGGACCACCGGGTGGGAGACCCGACGCACTAAAAAAAAACAAAAAAAACACATTTTTTTACAACACGAAGTTTAAAAAGCAAACGTTCAATAGCGATACATTTTTATGCAAATATCCGGAGCTTTAGATTGCAGGCGGAACTCATGAGGAACGAGCGCAAAGGGCTTATTCTATCTTATCGTGGGCGCAGTAAACTTGCTCTGAAAACTCCGTTGGGAATACACTTGTTTGAGACCGTCGAAGACAAATGGAATCATCATGCTGCGACACGGTATTCGCTACCGTTACCAAATACAAGGAATACCTTGTCATGTAGTTAACACCCTCACCAATAACAAACAAATTCTTTATTTTTTTCACTGGAAAGATGATTTATGACTTCGATGTTACTTACCTACTTTTAAGGTTTAAACACACTCTAGCAGGTATTTTGCAATGGAAAATTTCAAAAATTTTGATATTACTTAGGCACGTGGTGTTTGTAGAATGTCATAGTGACAAAGGCCTGGGTGAAGCGATTTCTATAATTTATTCGTTTCACTTGAGTAGGTACGGAATGTAATTTTCAAGTAGTACGTTGGATAACTACTTAGTTATGCTACAGTTGTACTTACCTAAAACATTTTTTCAAAATTCTGGATTTTATATACTTTTTTTGGATTTTAATTTAGCACGTCGTTAAAGAAACCTTTTAAAAACATAGATTTTCCAATTTAGGTATTATTGTCACGTTACTTACATTAAAATACTACGCGTAGATAAATACATACTTGCTTATTTTTAACATTTTTATGGCTCCGGTTATTGCCAACGCTATAGGTATCACATTATCAGAAAAACATAAAACCTCACAATGGATATAGCTACTCTTATAGTTATTCCTATTTCTTGCAATCCCGTGGTTCGGATCTCGTAACTTGTGAGCGTGACTGGACTCAACAACTCGTAAAAACTCCAGAAAGTTCAACTTTCATGTCCGAATCCGCACACGCGTAAAAACCATGCACTTGACATACACAAAGTTATTTTCAGTAAATTGGCGTTATTAAGTATAAAAAACCACTGAGTAAGAATTTCTTTTCGCAACCATAATTATGGTTCTGATTCAGAGTTTTGATAAGAATTTCCGTAGTAATAAGTTTTTACAAAAGTTTAAAAACCCTCGACCATGAAAATGTCCTTGGTCATCATCAGACCTTGGAGTATGGACTCCATATCAAATCTGAATATTTTGAGATGAACTACATCTTTCAAACTGCAAAAAGGTAAATCTTGTAGTAAAAAGTAGTGAAATACAGTTCCAATCTTGTCTCGATGTCATAGAAGACGTCAAGATATCTAGGCAAGCATACTAGGTACTGTTGCAATGCTATCGATTCTGTTGTTGCATTTTTTTAAACTAACCTAATTTTACAGCGCTAAAATTATAGTTGTCTTTGCCGTTTCAGTTTATGAGAAAGGGATGGCAACATTTTTAGTGCTGTCAAATTAGGTTAGTTTAGAAAAATGCGACAGCAGAATCGATAGCAATGTCATTCTAAATATCTTTCATAGTAATTCAGTCGCATCCGCTCAACATTCAAATTAGTTCTGAATGCCTTAAAAGTTTTCATAAAGCTTTTATAGTAACCAAAAAGTTATGAACCGATTTTGAGGCCATGTTATTGTATAATTCAACTCCCGATCGCTAAATATCGCCTGTTAAAATATAATAGGGTTTTGTAATACAAGTAATATAGCAAGCTTGGTACTACCACGAAAGTACTTGATTAGTTTCCACTTAGTTGCACAAAGACACATTTTGCACTAGTTAAAAGTTATTCATAATTTTTTTCATATAATTACCCTCATATTTTTATTATCTATGGAAAATAAGCTAATCATTTATTTAATTAAGCTTAATAAAAGCCATTAACATCGATTTCATAGGTCCATTATATGGCCCATAATCTGGTTAATATAATAACGGAACCTAATTAACTTCGTAGGAGGGAATTTATAGGATCATGATAAATACGTGCATTACTTAATTTTAAAACTTTAATGATATAAATATAATTTAATTTGATAACCTTATCACGACAAATCCTAAATTCAGATGCGAAGCTTAGGTTATAAGAATCCAGACTACTTATATCAATTGAGAAAAAATGAATTGAAAAACAACTTAAAATTCTAGAGCAAAATGTTATACCTACAACTGTGGTCTTTATAGGTAGCTATGTACTGTAAAAGTTTTCTAAAGTCCACTTGGTATTCACCATTTAACAGGGATAGTAACGGTTTCGTTAGCATTACTAAAATATTAAAATAAATGCATAATCGTTAAGTATAATATTAGTTATCTCTTTAGCTGTATTATTAACTTTTTTATTTTTTATTTATTTTAGATTTAAGAATGTACCTACTTGATAATTGTGATTTCCTTGTTGGACGCTCTAATAAAATAAACTAAATTCTTTGATATTATTATGAAATATCGTATAGTGACCACGAGACTGAATATTTTTTTATGGTGAAAATTATTTTTCAATTTTAACCTACGGACGGCTTGCACCAGAATCGCTAAACGCGTTTAACTCTTAAATAGTATTTAGCGAGTTGTCAAGTCATACAAATACGTCAGATTTAAATCGATTTAGCTGTTAAATACGTTTAGTGATTCTGGTGCAAAGTCTGTGTGCGTAGAGCTGATTTAGGTCTGTCAGAATTTGAGCTTTGCTTCAGGGAAACGTCAAACTTTTTGGTCGTTTCTTGAAAAAGAAAACTTTTGAATGAAGTCGTAACAAATATTCTTCTTCTTCTTCTTTTCTTATATAGTTTACGCCATGCGCGAGGTGATTGACCCTTTTGATGTGATTATTGTGTTATTTCAGCAGCATGTGTTCTTGCTCCAAGATCTATTTTAATGAATTTTCGTTCTATTTACTGAATGAAAAGCGTTGATAACTGAAATAAATAATTGCGCATGAATGATGTATAATGGAAGGTTAAAATTTTCGAGCAGATCCAAGCCTAATTTTTACAAAGCTAAATTGAAGCCTTTTTCTATCTGGAATAGACATGAACAATCTGATTCTAAAATCTCTGCGTCAGTGCAGTCTTCATCTATGAAACTTCAGGAGTTGTTTTTATAGATTTTCCAAGTTTTTTTCTGAAAGATACCCTAAAACATGTAATTGAATTTTTATTTGTGTATACTGGTTTGATCCGTCCTATGAGTGACCATTGAACGCTTACGGCGCGACCTGCAGCCGCACTCATGTTGGAATTTAATTGAAATGGACGCAGTTCGAATCGGCCGGACAATTTGACATACGGCACGATATAAAAGCATAAAGCAGTAGATGAATTCCACATGAAAGTATTGTTTATTTGCATAGTTTTGTTACGTAGAGTGCTTTTTTACATTTTAACTCACGTGCCAAAAGTTTACTTAGTAACAAATTATGAATTTAAAAAATATAACATAACTAAAAAATTAAATCGAGTGTTCCAAAGTTCTATAAACAATTTTTAGTGAACGCTTTCTATCGTTTCTGATTCGTGAAGTACGTAGACCATTATTTTTTTACCCAAGTTTTCAGTTTCTAAGCTGTTCGCCTTGGCCGGTCTGACAGCAATGATTCGCTTTGTCTTCAAACTGCGTATAATAATCATTTTTTTTAATTCTACCTTATTTCTTCCAATCTAATGAACTGCTTTCCATTTACTGTGGCGAGGTGCAGTAATTACCGACATCACGGACTCTCGCCGGTCAGCAGGACTAGACTGACGTCTAGTGGTCGACCCGACCGAGTGCCAACGCAATATTAACCCATCACTGAGCCCTCTTAAATTCCACACGAATGTTTTGGACATAAACACCTAACTCGCAGTTTTTCGAGCGTAAAATTTTATTCGATATTTTTGGGAAACGGCCTTTACCCACTCAAATATATGCCATCTCAGTTGATTTCATATAAACATAATATTACTCGTAGTAAACAACATAATACAAGTGAGAGTTATTTGTTTTACCTTGTCTCATCCAAGTAATTCCTATACACCAAGTTAAAAACCACTTTGTTGTTTCATAAATTCACAATTTGAAATACTTACCTACCTACGTGTCTAATAAATAATACATGAAACTATTCAATAAATCAAAGATTAAAGTTATATTCAAAGTAATCAATTCAACTTGGAAAATCAATTCAACTAGCTATTTGAATGCATTTGAATGTTAATAGTGTAATAATCATCAAGCGAAAAAATAATTTTGGTAATAATAGTGCACTTGGCCTAGGCCCGTGCGCCTTGGTTAACCCCGGTTTTTGCTTAAACCGAGTAGATTAAATCTAGAACCACAGTAATAATAAAAATACCAACTTCATAGCGTTACTCTGCTGCTGAACATAACGGTATCCTTTTGTATTCATCGATAAATTGAACACAAAGTAAGAACGGAAAATGTTTTTGCTTTATCGTACGTTATTATACACTGAAAGACCGAAAAGGTTGATTCAACATTATTTCAACCGATATTTAGGGTTAATATAGCCCCTACACTAATGATTTGTTAAATCAACTAACCCAAAATTGTTATTGATAAAATATAAGTTCAACCAAATCCAGTTTTGTTGTTTCAACTAATTGACAAAGTGATAATTTTAACCTAAAAATAAGGGTTACTATAGCCCCTACCGATAATTTAAGGTTGTTTTTACAATTTTACATATAAGTTGAATCTACCTAATATTTGTCAGGCATGCATGTAGGTGAATAAATTAACATATGGCAATAAGTTGAAAATACCTAACCTTGTGGTTAAATCAACATTATGGTTTATAAATGAACGATGACAGTGAATTACGTTAACCTAAATTTAATTGTAAAATCAACAATTTTTTTAAAATATGTTGTTTTTACCTGTAAATTAAGGTATAAATAACCTATTTCCCCACGTTGATTAATAAAAATTTGTTGATTTTACAATAAAAATAAATATGAATTAACAAACGTAGTGAGTTAGATAAACCCAAATTTTGTAGTAAAATCAACGAATTATTTTAAATCAACGTTTGGATATAGGTTATTTATACCTTAATTTCCAGGTAAAATCAACATGCTTTTTATGAGTTAACAATAGTAATGAGTTAGATCAACCCAAATTTTGTAGTAAAATGAACTAATTTTTTGAAATCAACGTTTGGGAATAGGTTATTTATACCTTAATTTCCAGGTAAAATCAACATGTTTTTTATGAGTTAACAATAGTAATGAGTTAGATCAACCCAAATTTTGTAGTAAAATGAACTAATTTTTTGAAATCAACGTTTGGGAATAGGTTATTTATACCTTAATTTCCAGGTAAAATCAACATGTTTTTTATGAATTAACAATAGTAATGAGTTTGATAAACCAAAATTTTGTAGTAAAATCAACTAATTTTTTTAAATCAACAACTTGTGACTGTTGGTTAGAACAACTTAAATTGTAGGTAAAACTGACCTGCATGAATTGGTATTCCTAACAGAGGTGTAATGTAGAATCAACAAGTGATTGTTGGTTAGAACTACTTAAATTGTAGGTAAAACTAACCTGCATGAATTGGTATTCCTAACAGAGGTGTAATGTAGAATCAACAAGTGACTGTTGGTTAGAACAACTTAAATTGTAGGTAAAACTAACCTGCATTAATTGGTATTCCTAACAGAGGTGTAATGTAGAATCAACAAGTGACTGTTGGTTAGAACAACTTAAATTGTAGGTAAAACTAACCTGCATGAATTGGTATTCCTAACAGAGGTGTAATGTAGAATCAACAAGTGATTGTTGGTTAGAACTACTTAAATTGTAGGTAAAACTAACCTGCATGAATTGGTATTCCTAACAGAGGTGTAATGTAGAATCAACAAGTGACTGTTAGTTAGAACAACTTAAATTGTAGGTAAAACTAACCTGCATGAATTGGTATTCCTAACAGAGGTGTAATGTAGAATCAACAAGTGACTGTTGGTTAGAACTACTTAAATTGTAGGTAAAACCAACCTGCATGAATTGGTATTCCTAACAGAGGTGTAATGTAGAATCAACAAGTGACTGTAAATTGTAGGTAAAATTAACCTCCATATATTGGTATACTTAACAGAAATGTACAGTAGAATCAACATGTACTACCTCTAGGCAACATGTTGATTCTACTTAACATATCTGTTAAGAATACCAATAAATGTAGGTAAATTGTACCTAGGTAAAATTAACCTGCATTTATTGGTATACTTAACACAGATGTACAGTAGAATCAACATGTACCACCTCTAGGCAACATGTTGATTCTACTTAACATCTCTGTTAAGAATACCAATAAATGTAGGTAAATTGTACCTAGGTAAAATTAACCTGCATTTATTGGTATACTTAACAGAGATGTTAAGTAGAATCAACATGTACTACCTCTAGGCAACATGTTGATTCTACTTAACATCTCTGTTAAGAATACCAATAAATATAGATTTACAGAAATTGAAAGTACACATTCATGAAAGTGTTCATGAATGTATACTTTAAATATCATGTACCTATATTTTTTAATACATAGCACGTGTTGATCATACATCTCTGTTAAGAATACCAATAAATGTAGATTTACAGAAATTGAAAGTATATATTCATGAAAGTGTTCATAAATGTATACTTTAAATATCATGTACCTATATTTTTATACACATAGCACATGTTGATTATACATCTCTGTTAAGAATACCAATAAATGTAAGTTAAAATTATTGCACGTACCTAACTAATATTATGTATGTAAGCTCGTACGAGTTAGTGGATAACTCATACATAGCGAAAAATTACATATAATGACATTAGCACAGCACACAATGACAGGTAGGTACATATGACAGGTAGGTACAAATTAATATCGTGTTGATTCTACATTGCATCTTTTAGAGAAAATGTTTACACCTATGAGGAAACGGATTGTTAAGCAGTAAGAATAGAAAAAATAATAATTTGAAAAATCTTATCTTTTATTGGACATTATTGTGTATTATAATTAATTATAAAATTAATACTTTAGCATATTGTTTTAGATTCAATCCTGCTATTAAATCAGTTATGCAATATTAGGTCACAAATATTTCTTATAGGTAATTGCATAATTATATTAGAGCAGGTAATTAGAAGTACCTAATCAGTTTATTAGCATAAAGAGCTGAATTAGTAATTCAATCTGGTGATTCAATTCAATTCAATTTCAGTAATTTCAAATTCAGTATTTCAATTCAACGTGACTTTCCAACTTGAAAAGCTTTTACAGGCAGTGGATATAGACTGTAAGTCAGTACAACAAACATAACAGCGATAAGTGAATACCATTATTAATACACGAGCAAAGAGTTAATACGTAATTTTATCGTGAAGACTATCAGTCTAATGACGAAATTATATTAGGTCGGCAATCAAAGACGACACGCTTGGGAACTTTACGTCTTGAGATGTTCTGATGTCGTAAAAATAATGTTGTATAAACATCCACTGTTGAAGACATTCAGTGGGGTATTGAACATCAAATATCTGAAAGATTTTGAAGCATATATCCACTGCCTGTAAAAGCTTTTCAAATTGGAAAGTCACGTTGAATTGAATTACTGAATTTGAAATTACTTTGAAAATTACTGAAATTGAATTGAATCACCAGATTGAATGACTAATTCAGCTCTTTATGCTAATAAACTGATTAGGTACTTCTAATTACCTGCTCTAATATCTATTAAAAGTTTGTTCCTCCACTTTAGATTTAAACATAATAGTCTAGCAGTGTATGAGAGTGCACAGTTTGAATGTCGTAGACGATTTCAGTATTTAAAAAGCTTTAAACGCCACCTTCTCACGCACTTGAATTGTCATTGGCACTTGAATTGAATTGTTCCGGGCTTCCAGGATAGTCGGTTTGGAATATTTTTTTGTTGTGGTGCCACGGCAGCGTGCCACGGTAGGCACTAGTTTACCGCATAGTAGCGAAAGTATTATAAATACTTTGGTATCTGTAAAAAAACAATCGATTAGTAAGTTTAAGGACCGCCATCAATATTATAATGATTTTTAAATAAAAAAAAATAAGGAAAATTTCTAGTTTTCATTTTAGTTTGTAAAATGTAAAATGACCTTACCCCCTATCTTGTAAAAAGTTAGAGTAGACATTATGTCCTGATTATGTATGGTAAACAAGACATAATGTCTACTCTAACTTTTTATAAGATAGACCGCTGGTGTCTCTTATTAGATTTAAAAAAAGTGCTCAATAAACTAACCTTCACTCGGACTTTTTTCAAATATTTCCCTATACTCTTTAAATGCCTTTACTTCGTTCTTGAAAATTGGAAATGTTATCTTCATGAAGTCATCAAACTTCTCATACAGAACGACTTCTTTATCAGGGTATCTGTATTCAAAGTCAATGTCGATCTGAAAATTATAAAATATTTAAATTATAAAATATTTAAATTATAAAATAGTTAAAATATAGGTGAATACGTTCCGAACCACGAAATAATATAGTAATATCATTTTCGTAAGTAGGTACTAGCATTGTTTATCTTTAGACAGATTTTTATAAGTAAAGCGATTTTATAAAAAATATATGAAGTAGTTACTATGGTCACTCAATCAAACCGCAGCCACAAAGACATGTCATGATCTCGTGCCATCTTGCTTGAAGCCGATTTAAATTTCTATTTACCAGTTTATATCCAAAACTTTGCTTCAATACTGGATACTTTTTCAAAATATCTTGAAGATGTTTATCCTTATCATTGTAGTCTTTCTCGACTCTGTATGCCCTTGTTGCCAGCCATTTATCCTTAACTTCTTGGTATGGCTCTTTGTGATATTTGAGCCACACTACCATATCTTCGTTTTCTGAAATATAATAGTTTTATTATCTATATCTATACTAATAATATTATAAAGAGGAAAGATTTGTTTGTTTGTTTGCATTGAATAGGCTCCGAAACTACTGGACCGATTTGAAATATTCTTTCACCGTTGGGAAGCTACACTATCCCCGGGTGACATAGGCTATATTATATTTTCAAAAAAATTAGGGATCCTTACTAAAACTACAATAATGTAACCCAAGGTGTAAAAAATTCCTTACCTAAGAAATTGTTAGATACCCGTGCGAAGCCGGGACGGACAGCTAGTAATTTATAAGTTTAAAAAACTTGGAAAAACCGACTTCTATTTGATACGCATACTAGTACATTGGTATTGAATTAACTTACATAACGCTGTTTCACACTATCATTTTCAGTAGTAAAACTGCTGGTGCTGCTGGCGCTAGTGGAGAAAGGGCTTGAAGGATCAGAATTTGTGATCTCTGATGCAGTTTCCTGTAAAATAATTATCAGCATTTTAATGTTCCTACTGGGAAACTGGTTTATTCTTAAGTAAGAGTCCTAAAATAAAAAAAATATTATAGGTACCCAAAATATAGAAAAGGCATGTCAATAGAAAAACAGGCTCTTCCAAAAAATTACAAAGTCCAATCAACTCGTAGCATTCTGTTAGATTTTCCTAAAGGGATTTGCCGCTGGATTGTTTGATAAATTTTTTTCCACAAACACCAGTAGCACAATAAAACCTACAACTATCCAGAAAAAAACTTCAAAAATGTTATGACCCCATTGTAGGTAGTGAAATCAACAAACATCATAAGTATATTTGACCGAGAAGCAATGTTGAATAAACAACTTTTATAAAGTAATAAGTAAACTGTACTTACATGTGTTATTGTTGACAACTTTCCCAGGCCAACTTTAAATAGTATCCTTTCTTTTATCTTTGGGATTAGCTCTTTCAGTTCATTATCTTGAAATTTATTTATGTACTCAAATGTTATTTCATTCTCTGAAATATAAATTCGAAAAACGTTTGAGAAAGAAAGAGAAAGAGAAATATTTATTTGGCACACAACACAACATAGTAAAATAATTACAAAAAGTAAAATAAGTAAACAAGACATAAATAAAATAAAAATAGAACAGTTAGGGCGTCTTGCACCAGAATCACTAAACGTATTTAACAGCTACAACCATAGGTACCGCCTAGTCTAACGTTACCTATGTTTTTTCAAATCTTTTTTTCTATCTCAATTATTGGTCGGCCATTTTCTTTCTCCGGCCAACACCGCGTAGGTAGTTGGAAAATATCGAGGCTGGCTACCTAAGTATTATGTTGAATGCGATAGGTGTACCTACTTAGGACGGCAGGACGATACTTAACTACATATTATGTAAAACCAACAAAGTACATAGTAGATGTAACTAGGTGAAATTGTTGAAACACCATCCGCTGCTTTGACGCATTGCGTCTGCACAACCACTCGACAATGAAATTCATTCATATTATGGTCACTATCACGTGCATATAAACGGTAAAGTATACGTACCAATAAAGTTACCAATTGTTTCCTCGCACAACCCCCATTCTTTGAGGTAGGCCGGCAACAGCGAATGGTCGATATCGAAGATTTCATCCATTGCACTCACAGGTATACCTATGTATTATAATTATATTACCTAGGTATACGCAATTACACTAAATACAAAGGATACAAACACTATGCTTGAAGAAGATAGATAGGTACCACAACGACGCGTGCCAAGCAAGCGCGTGCGACGACGATTCGATCCGAAATGGATGCGAGCAAGTGGCAGTGTTGCCACCTTGAGATTTTTAGGCCGCCCGGCCCAGATTAAAAAGTCGACAGATTTAACAAACTTAGATACTTATAATAATATGTATTAAAAAACCACCATTCCGCTGAACTTTTTTGCGTATGACAAAAAAATTCAAATAAAAGCAAACAAGGTTTCGATGCACTGTAATCATGTATACTTAGTAAATTCTTGATAAAAAAAAACTGTAAACTCTATAAACTTGTAAGTATCTTGACATACTAAAAGTTGTCTCAAAAGCTACTAAGTTATGGTAGCGTGTTCGCGTCCATTAAAATCTCAACATCAAAGGTCACAAAAATCTACCTTGTAGGACTTATTTTTTTACTCCCTTCAGTCCCTTATAATATAACTTTACAACCCCTTGACCGATTTACTTTATTTAACAAACCAGTAAAACTTTAAAACAATTTCTGTAGACCTATTAAATTCTGTGAAGATTGAATAAACGGCTCGAAAGATCTCGCCGAAAAACATAGTTTTTGAGTTGTAGTAAAAATTATAAAACGCGCTCTCCACCCTCTATCTCGAAAACGATTCAACGTATAATAATTTTATTGAAACAAAAGTTGTAGGGAAGTTAATCTTCTACAATATTGGCCATACATACAAGTAGCCAAAAACCCATAGAAAACGAGATATTATTTGCAAAGGTAGATTTTTGTGATCTTTGAGCTTGAGATTTTAATGGACGCGAACACCCTACCATATTTAGGTTTTGAGACAACTTTTAGGATGTCAAGATACAAGTTTAATACGACTTTATAGCTTGGTATCTCAAATTCCGAGGTGAAATGCTAATTTGACTAGGCTCTAGGGAGATTTAACTAATATTTCGTTATTATGAAGACTGTTTAATATGAGTGTAGTTCTAACCATTCTTTTTCTATAGGATAACATAAATTTAATGGTTGTCTATACATTATGCTACTGTTGCGTAGACGTCACAGGTATCGAATGAACAAGTGGCAACACCTATCATTTTCGAAGCAGAAACGGCGAAGTTATGGAAAAAAACCGGCGACGACGCTCGTATACCGATCAATATTTTTGGTTTAAAAAAAAAAAGGTTTTCGTCATAGAAAAAAAATAAACAGCTTTAGTCTATGTTGAGTTAATTTGACTTAGTTATTTTGTAGATTTAACTTATCTATTTAGTTAATTAGCTTTGTAAAATTTATGTCAAATAGATAAATAGATTTTGTTTGTTCGACTTAGTAGTTTTGTTGATTATACTAAAGCACTATGATGAATTAACTAATTGTTCGTTGTTGTACTAACTGTCTTAGTTTAACTTAGTAGTTTTGTTGATTCTACTAAATTTAAACATTCATCTTCTACAGGATAACATAAATTTAATGGTTGTACAAACATTATACTACTGTTCTCATTTTAACAAAACTCATAGTCAATTTTTACTTGCGTATTTTGCTGTGGCAACAATTTAAATTAGTCAACATGACCTATTTACGTTTGTTATTTGTGTGCAATAGTGTCTAACTTAAATAAAAGGTTGTGACAACACTTATTACTTGTTCCGTTAAGTTACTTACCTGCCTATAGTTGTTTTTACTATCTGAAAAAGTTAAGAAATATTGAGTTAATTTGACTTAGTTATTTTGTAGATTTAACTTATCTATTTAGTTAATTAGCTTTGTAAAATTTATGTCAAATAGATAAATAGATTTTGTTTGTTCGACTTAGTAGTTTTGTTGATTATACTAAAGCACTATGATGAATTAACTAATTGTTCGTTGTTGTACTAACTGTCTTAGTTTAACTTAGTAGTTTTGTTGATTCCACTAAATTTAAACATTCATCTTCTACAGGATAACATAAATTTAATGGTTGTACAAACATTATACTACTGTTCTCATTTTAACCAAAACTCATAGTCAATTTTTACTTGCGTATTTTGCTGTGGCAACAATTTAATTAGTCAACATGACCTATTTACGTTTGTTATTTGTGTGCAATAGTGTCTAACTTAAATAAAAGGTTGTGACAACACTTATTACTTGTTCCGTTAAGTTACTTACCTGCCTATAGTTGTTTTTACTATCTGAAAAAGTTAAGAAATATTGAGTTAATTTGACTTAGTTATTTTGTAGATTTAACTTATCTATTTAGTTAATTAGCTTTGTAAAATTTATGTCAAATAGATAAATAGATTTTGTTTGTTCGACTTAGTAGTTTTGTTGATTATACTAAAGCACTATGATGAATTAACTAATTGTTCGTTGTTGTACTAACTGTCTTAGTTTAACTTAGTAGTTTTGTTGATTCTACTAAAAGATCTGGGGCAACGCAGGTCTCCACTCGCAACAATTTAATGTGGCAGTAAATTAGTTTTGTTATTTTTAAGTAGTTATTTGTTCTATCGAAATCTCTAGTGCAGCGGGAATTATAAAAATGTAATAAAAAGTCATTATTTTGATAACACGACAAGAAACCGGGACGGTGACATCTTTTTTTCATTCCTAATAGAGGGTTAGAAAAGTCTAGAGACTCTTTGGACAGTTTGCTGACTCATTATATACCTACAAGGCCACTACAAGGCAGATAAACTCCGAACTAAACAATATTTTTTTTCTTGAGGTAGGTAAGTGTACCTACTATAATACTAAGGAAATCAAATAAAAAAATTTTTTTTTGTTCGGTAAGTACCTACATACTTATCTAGGGAGGTATCTAACAAAACAAGTGACAATGTAGCTAATAAAATAAACATGAAGTATTATTTAGATTAGGTAAAACCTTTTTTTTCCATCACCTCTTCCCAATCACTACAGGCCATGTACAACTTTTTTTTAAAAAAAGAACGCCGTCGAAGTGTGTTCTGAGAACTTGAAAAGCGCACGCATAATACTAACTATATTTATACTTTTTGTTTGGCTTTTCTATTATTGATTTTCCGGATTTTTAAACTGATAAAAAATATGGAAGAAGGAGAACGGTGCATCAATTGTACAATATGTTTAGGCCCTAGAAGAAGAAGATTTTTGGTGCAGGCTCAACCAGTTAATATTGTTGAAGCTGTGTCATTGTGGATAGCCCCAATTCAGGTATGTTTGTGCTATTTTATTTTATTGTTATGAGACGAGTGACGAAACAAGTCCAATCCACAGAGGACGTATCCTATGTGGCATTGTAGCGCGTCCATAACACATTAAGCAATGCAAGCATGGGGCGTAGAGACGTTCTGTAACTTCAACAATGAGCGAGTGTTGTTGAGTAACTTACCCGCCTGCATGTTTGTTTTTGATATTTTGATAATGTAGCTACACAGGTACGCTAGATGGGTCGCCTTATGACTAACTTAGGTAGGTGCTAATGCTTATACCTAACTACCTAGCTTCTTACATTTTAATGAGTTAAGTATCGGTGAGGCAATGCATTGTTATAGGCAGAGGTAACCACTTAACATCAGGTGGGCCATCGGCTTATTCCATCACTGAGTTGTATAAAAAAAAGTATATTCGTATAAGTTCTTATATTTTCATTTAAAAGGTTCTCAATAATCAAAACTTATTTACAAGAGGTAAGTACCTACCTACCTACTTACTTATTTTCCTTTACGCCTTATTCACACTTTTTATACAAAACTTCTTGTATTCGTAGGTTTCGCCTAATAACAACTTATGCCAAGAATGATTGGTTTTATTACGAAATCGACTAAACAATCCTGGCCAAGCTGCAGCTCGAGCATATGGACACACAAGAGTATGCCGAGGTTGTGGAAGCTCTATATTGAGATCTAGATCTTATGCCATCTACAATACCGCAGAAGGAAATATAATAGCGTCATGGATTATTCCGTACCAGGTAAAATGATTTCTCTATTTACTATATTTACTATTTATTTATTTTACTAGCGCATTGTTACTCGCGATTTCGTCTGCGCGGAATAAGTTTTTTAAGTTTTTATTAAAATAGGTTTATTTTATATTCAAGAAAACGTCGCATATCCACCCCCAATAACCCAAAGTAACTACCTACTCTACTCTACCTACCTACAACTGCGTGATCTCGCTGAAATGTAGATGTAAAACAAAATAATCGTAGGTAACTTGTCTTTGTCCTGAAAATGTTACCAGTAGGTACTTACCTACCTGAAACTCACAAACCACTGTGGAACTGACTAAACCAAGGGTTTCCTCACGATGTTTTCTTTCACCGTTTGAGGGTACTAGCATTGCGCACATGTAAATGTACACCTATTGGATAGTAAAACATAATGTGAAACAATAAAATGAAGCCATTCATCACTAACCACACATATTTTATTTCAGGTCAATAACAATGATCAAGCATGTAGACGATGTTTTAGTAGAGCTCAGTTTCTCAGCTCAGGATATGCTCGAAATTGTCGAACAAGAGCCACATCTCGGGCCCAATCCAGGAATCCCACAACCACCTCCTTTACCTGCTGCACCTTTGGGAATACCTGCCGCCAACAATAGAATGCAACCCACCATATTGCTACCACATTATAAGCGGCCAGCTGTGACCATATCTCGCTATACGCCTAAACGATACCGATTTAAGAGGAGTTACTCCAATCTTAATTAGAGCAAGAATCAAGTCACGGCACGTTAGTAGGAAAATCTACTATAGCTACGTTATGTTTGAGAGTGAACCGGCTGACCGCAACAACGTAGAAAATATATTAGGGTACTGCTGTAGCTGCATTGTGGGCAACAGAACAGTTGGCTGTTGCACCCATGTTATGACAGTTATATGGTTTCTTAGCTGGGCACGGCATCAAGACAGTATTGTCGCACCAGCTATGTTCCTAAACCATGTAATTGAAGAAGAAACTGAAGATTCTGACGACGAGCAAAACTTGCAGTAGGAAAAGTTATTGCTAATCGAGCAAACGAAGCTAGCGAAGATCTTAATAACATTGCCATAACATAAAAAGCGGATATAACAACCGACCTTGGTCGATGTTGTATGTTCCTAGTGATTAGATATGATCTACCTATCAAACTGAGATGTAATTGCTAACTACCTAACAACCATACCTAACAAACGTCACAAACGATAGCATGATATTACCTATTACTTATCACAAACTTCAAGAAAAGCCGCAGGTGAAAGCTAGTAAGTCATACAAATACAAACTGTCAATTAAGTCATCGAAAAATACCATTTCCTGGCAGACAACCTTTGTTTTTTGTCGAAGTTTGGATGTCGAATAACTAAGTATTCCCGTTGCTTTTTAATAAAATTATTACTTATATTAAAACTACGTTACAAGTACATTGTAACAAAGAAAGTTTCATTAATGCGAGTTTAAAAAAATCGGGACCTGGGCTCCATAGAGTTTTGCCCCAGACCCTTTAAACATTCATCTTCTACAGGATAACATAAATTTAATGGTTGTACAAACATTATACTACTGTTCTCATTTTAACAAAACTCATAGTCAATTTTTACTTGCGTATTTTGCTGTGGCAACAATTTAAATTAGTCAACATGACCTATTTACGTTTGTTATTTGTGTGCAATAGTGTCTAACTTAAATAAAAGGTTGTGACAACACTTATTACTTGTTCCGTTAAGTTACTTACCTGCCTATAGTTGTTTTTACTATCTGAAAAAGTTAAGAAATATTGAGTTAATTTGACTTAGTTATTTTGTAGATTTAACTTATCTATTTAGTTAATTAGCTTTGTAAAATTTATGTCAAATAGATAAATAGATTTTGTTAGTTCGACTTAGTAGTTTTGTTGATTTTACTAAAGCACTATGAAGACTTAACAAATTGGTCGTGGTTGTACTGACTATTCTTTAATAATGTAGATTCAACAGCTCAACTTCGTAACGATAACTAGAATTAAATGTTTGTATTAACATATTTTACTGCCGTCGTTTTAATGAAAACGCATAAATTATTGTAACTTAAAAATTTTGTTGCAGCAACCATTTAAATCAGCTTAATTCGTCTATATCCAAACTGTTATGTTTGTGCAATAGTACCTACCTTAAATAAAAGGTTTTGTCAACTTTTAATACTTGTTATGTTAACTAATTTGTCAGTTTGTTCGTAAATTTACTTGGCTATGTAGATGATTCGACTAATTAAATTTGCATGTTTAACTTTTTAATAAAGTTGTTTTGAAAGTATCCCAAATAGTTAAATTCATATTGTTATTTTGATTAAGTTGTTTTGTTGATTATACTTTTGCAAAAGTTCACACAACTATATAAATAGTTAAATTCACCAAATTGTTGTCCAATATCGAATATTGTGTTATATTAACCCTTTTTTGTGGTTGAAACAACCTCTAAAATTTCAACTATTATTTTTTTGTCACATCAAATACCACGCGTCGGTTGTTTAAACATAATTTAATGTTAACTCAACTGTTAAGGAACCAACAATTAGAAAATCAACTATTGGGTTTTTCAGTGTAATGCAGATAAACCCACAAAGAATGGGAGAGTTGGGGTTTGGGGTGGGGGACTGCTCAGGCCTAATGGCCCTGTCGCAAGTCAACAAGCCGACGTGCTCCGCGTCCCCAATTAACACCCGAAGAAAATAAACACGAACGATCGACTTTTCCAATATTTAAATTTTCTATTCGTCGCAAACTCACAGTCGCGCCGGCTCCAATAAATATGTAGACTGCAATTTTTAAACCTTTGAAATGTCAATCAGCTTAAACCTTGTTCAGATTTAATTATAGTGTAGTTCATTGCTTCTGCTTAATATTCAGTCTTTAAAAAATATTGAAATAGTAAACAGTTTTTATTTCATGAATTTGTTTGAATTGAATTAAACCTTTATTCAAAAATGGAGCTTGTGAAATGTATTAAATGGATTTGATTGGTGGCTGTTCGTTAATACTGGGCACAGCGTATGGAAATGCAGGCGGTGGTGTACCGATGCCGAGTGAATACATCACACACCCCATTATCTCCATTGTACAATTCATTTGTATTGTAACGTTTTCTGATTTATTTACCAAGACCAAGATTGTATCAAAAACCAATTGTATCAAAAATCTTCTAACTCTATAGCTAAACTCTACATAAATCGTAATGCATCGACATTACGGTTTTGTGAATAGATTACAGTGATATAATTTCTAAATAGATTGTATGGACGCTGCCCCCGTATGCCAATCTTTTGCTGTCAAGTTATATTTCACTGCCCAGTGTAATTTCTTCAGGTCACGTGGTACAATTTTGTACCACGTGATCATTCTTTTTAGACACTTGACAGCAAAATATGCGCGAAAACACATCAAATGACGTCATAATGTCACTATTTAGTCACAGAATAACTATGAGTTAGTATGAACTGACCATGATTTAAAACTTTGCAGTTCAACTTTGATTGGCATACCCCTGCTGAATGCGTAGAAAATATTACAAAAGACTTGCGTTATACACTGGCAACACAAATAGTGACTTAGCTTAGTTGATATTTATTATTGTTTTTATATCGCACTATCATACATAAGAATCTGCATGTGTGTTCTTACTGCGTCCAAGTAAGTATACTTAAAGTCGGAAAACCAGTTTTCACTTGTGCACTTCCTTGCTAAAGTTAGTTGAAATCCTCACTATGTTTTACGTTATCTAAAAAGAACAAGTCCCACTCCTCGCGAAGAAAGCTTTGAGCTGAGCTACCGCTCAAGTTACTGTCTGGAATCATCAAATAATACTATTTCACAATTTGAAAGTGGTTTTTGTAGTGATCTTATTTTTAACAAAAACAAGTGACCCGTATTCAGTAGTACAAAAGTATTTGAATGGTAAAATCTTTGTAATTCATGTAACGACCCTCAGTAATGACCATACATCACAACAATGCCAATTCTGTAGCTAACGTAGCTACCTAAGTAGACGTAGTTACTACGAAGCAGCCTACTGCGATGAACTAAATTTCAAGTTAAAAACTGACTTCTCTTTTTGACCGAGCGAGCGAAGCGAGCGAAGCGTCTCAGTTTCCACATTGGCCAAAAATGCGTTTGTCCGGATGTCTGTCTGTCTGTCTGTTCTCCTCTACAGGTCGCATTTTTCAACCGATCTGGACGAAACTTGGTACACAGGTTATATGAATTATTAGATTTTTTTTGTCGTCGGGGATTTTTGATTGGGGGGAAAATAGGGGAGAAAAGAGGGAAAGTTTGCTGTAGCGTTATTTATCGACGGATTTCAATCAAATTTGAGAAGCACACGAAAGACTTTATTCTACACAAGATGGTTTAAAAATATTTCCAAAAAGGGGGAGTGGAAAAGGGAAAAAAAGGGATTTTTTTATTTATTTATTTTTTCAGAAAATTGACTTCTATACAATATCAATGAGACTACACAGTCCTCTTCGCCTTTACGAGACAAATCCGTAGATACCAGATTCGACCTCCTAGGACCAAGGGAACGCGAGTAATCGCTAAAACTTATACCCTTATTTTGCTCAAAAGTCTACCTATGGGCCTATTGGAAAATTCAAGCACCTGAAATTCGATTTAGCCAGGGTAAAAGGGAAAGTGTCGGTTATTGTATGGTTACAAAGGCTTGCGAGGTCTATGTTCTCACAGGACAACTAGTACTATCTACCCTGTTCAACTTAGAAACAGAGTTAATGAGCCAAAAATGTGCGACAAAGATAGTTTGTTGCAATCGAAGCTCTATAGCATAGGTAATAAAGCATCAAACTGCATTTGAAGACAGTCCGAGCGCCATTGCTGTTGGTTTTATAATTTTTTGTACCCGAATGCGCCTGCCAAGATAGTTTAATATGCACAAACCAGCCTTCCTTCCGCATACAAAACATCCACATGCAATACAATACAAACAAAGCAAAGCAAACAGAACATTGACGAGTGTTTGTCTTTACGCTTTAGCTTTTGAATTTGGTATTCGATAACGCACATCCAGTCTATTCACACAATACCGGACACGACACGGTCCTAGCTGGGACTATTTATTTGACTTGCAACACGCTGTTTTCTGTACGCAGACAGAATTGTAGAGTCCTCGTAAATTAGACAGTAAAAACTTAATTTAACATGGTATAAATGCAATTTTTATTCTCCAATCGTCCGCCTTAAACTTTCCAGTGAGAGTCGTTTCTTACGAGTTATGAGAGCAACGAGGGAAATATTGGAATTTATTTTTATGAAGCTGGATCCCCCGACCGAGTTAATCTGTTAATATTGAACATTTCTCCCGCAAGAGTAAACCATCCCTCGCTTCGGGACAGAAAATAAAGATATTACCTAATATTCCTTTTTCGATATCCTTGAATATTAAGTGCGATCTACGTATTGGGTCACGTAATAACGTCTAGAGGAAATTAGCAGCTAGGTACTTAACTACGGCTTTGTTCCTTTGTATTAGTAATATAAAATACATAGGTATTAGTCTTTTCTTTTCATAGTTTCGAACTTGAAACTTAAGTATAATATTTTCCGTATGTACTAACCATTTCACAGTTCATTCCCTTGACAGCATGGCATCTACCGTTTTGCCCTTTAACTCCGTAAAATGTACGAGTCAGTCAGTGGCATCATATTGTATTCCAGTGACCGGTCAATGTTCTAATTGTTTTGAGATTTCCGTTTTATCTCTATCCATGTGTGGACCGGTGGCTCCTTAATTACGGTATTTAAATGGGAATCGACTTCGTTTGTCAGTTTACGGCCTTTCAAATTCAATGCCGGCCGGCATTGGGAATGGGTCAAACGGAATCCAAATAAAATTGAAGCCGGATTAAAATTGAGCGATTTTGTTTGTGATTTTAACAAGTAATTGAATTTCGATAGCCGAAGAACATTATTGCTTGTCAGCCATCGGCAAAAAGCCGGTAAAAATTAAATAATCTCATGCCTAATTTAATTAAATTACAAACTCATACCCCACTAACTTCAATACTGCTATTCAGCGTGGCAATGCAGCCAGCACGACATGCTTCCGATTGTTACTGATTTGGATCAGTTTAGCTATCTACAGATCATTCACAACGTTCTGCAGATAAAGTATATTTTGTATATATTGAATTAGTTGTAAATTTTATGTAATAAATACATTTTTGTATTAACTTCAATGTGTGTATCGAACTATTTTTATTGTGATAATGTAAACCTTTAGTTATATCCACCGAGGTGTTACACCACTTTCATAGTAAAAGTTTTTGTTTTCGGTCGTCGATGTTTACTAGACCTAACTAATGTTATTTAAAAATTTCAAGCCACCGCGATTTGAAACCATGTTTATTTTTTAGTTCATAAATAACAGCTTTCGTAGCAAGTCACGATATCTCGTAGCAAGAGTGCTACGCCGTAGCACGAGATGTTATTAAATAAAAAAAAATCCTGGTTATTCAAAAATGAATGAATTCCACCTCGTCTAAAGTTAGCGAGGGTGTAAAAAGAGGCATCAACGGCCGTGTAATATTAATCCCTACACTTCGCCCCTCCAAGTAAGCTATATAGGCATTTTTTAATTTGTAAACATATGTGTTTACACGGCTAATGACCAAAAGCCCTGTGTATTCATTCCCGGGTCACGCGATATATGTTTGTAATTTGGCTCCGATTTGTAATTATCACAGCGCATCATGAATATCGTGATTTCTCGTTTCACACGTATATCCACATTTCCGCGCGGGATATCGTAGCTAGATAGGATAGGCGGTAACTCATTATTGCACACGAAATAACCTTATGAATATAAGACCGAAGGGATTTCACGAGTATTATACTTAGCTAGCTAGTTTTGATATGAAACACGATGAATAAGTAATTTAGCCTACTTTTCAAGCAAAACACCAAGAAATTGTTATTATGGTTTCGGGAGCAAATCTTTCTCTCCAGACTCTGTTTTAGGCATAGAATTAACCTTGTAAAAATTAAATATGCAAGTGCTCTCGAACTCTCTTTTACAATTTCTTGGAAAGCTCTGATTATGTTGTAAGTACATGAGAATATTTTATTTTATACCTTCGTCCATGTTATTCGATTGCAGCTAAGCCAATTTGGGAATCTTACCTTATTTTCCGTAAAATATGAGTGTCCTATGTTTCAGGATAAAAACCATCTATTTTGAGTACCGGGTGATGTAGTGGTGGCAACCTTGATTTCTTATTCTAATTTTGGAAACCAATTTCTTGTAGTTCGACTGTAGTCCAGTAAGTCGGACGAACTAAGCCTCATCATCAGCCAGGCGACGAGTACTCTTCTTGAAGTCCGATGAGGTGGACAAAGAGTAATCACGAACTTTCTAACTAAACTATTTAATTGTATGTTGCTTCCTTTTCAGATATAGTAAACCAAATGCGAAATGTAGCTGGCAGACACTGGATGAGAAGAGCCGAAGACCGAGCTCAATGGCGCGTCTTGGGAGAGACCTACGTCCAGCAGTGGACGAGTATAGGTTGATGATGATGATGGTGAAACCAATTGATCTTGAAACTCACGAACGTAAATTGTTTGAGTAATCAAAAATATTCGTAAATAAAATCATACGCGAAAGCTTTTTGCCGACGAAACGTATGGTAGATATTTAAGTATTTCCCTTTGTCCGATGTAAGCTCGTTACAGTTTTCCCATAGTATAGCAAGATTCAGCTGGTCCACTACACGTAGAAGATAGTCATGATCGCATAAAAGAGTATGGTGATTAATAAGTTTAGCTCCGGAGCTACCTTTTATTTATTTTTTAAATGTCAATGAGTCAAGTCAAGAGTCAATGAAAAATCAAATAAAGTTTAGGTAAGTTTTTGAAAAGATCGTGAGAAGGTATATCATTTTGTAATATTCTAATGCAATGAACAGTTATTGATCTGATGAAAGTAAAAATGATGCAGCTTTAGAGGATAAAAAGGCTGTGCTCGAGCTATAGTATCATCGTTAGCATCGTTTAGTGAACGCACGCATAAAAGCAATAAAGTATGGAGCAAAACGTGACTGTAAAATAACTTATTGCTTCTGTGTTAGAAAGCGCCTACAAATTCCTAGAGTAAATAAATACTTCACGAAAACCAACTCGAGTGAGCCTGCGTCTTAACAAAAACAAAACTCTGTCATTGATCTCTAAAATACACATGTTATTTCACAAGGCAGAGTGTAAAATCAGAGAATGTCATTTGACGGTTTTGAACGAATAAACATCCAGCACCCGATACAATTTGATCAATTTGAAAACATTTATTTTCAATGAAAAACTTGTTTGGAACCAAATGTTATATTTGTTGTTTATGAGTATGTTTTCTTATTGTACACGCCCTGTCGTTAGTCATTTGTTTGGCTGTCTTGCGCAAATCGAAACTCAAATTCGTCTAGTTCCTACAAGGAATGTCTGACTTTGTGATTCCGGTGTTCTGATGTGAGCTGGCGCAGTACCGTCAGCAGCGCAGGCGGATGTTGGCGGAGGCTCGCGTCCGCTGACGGCGGACAGTGGCTAAGTGGTCTGTCGGGCCTCGCTTACGCGTGATGGATTGCACAACCGTTTCTATAACGCTGTCCTATTTAGTCTTAACCTTAATGATGTACACTATACCCGCAAGTTCTTGGACATATTAATGACCGTGTTTGTCTTAAGTGTCGGCTTTGTTTCCTATTTAGGATTATTTTACAAAATTGCCTCATTTTAAAATTCACACGTAGAAGATACGACGTTTTGACGTTGTAACTTCATTAGAATTAGGTTGGTCATAGAATAAAATAAGCTTTCATTGCGCCAAAAGGTTGGATGACCGCTTGTGATACCTATTTACCTACATAACATGAATGTTTCCGTACTTTGGAAAGCCAGTTAAGCTTTAGGTACAGTTAATTGTCTAGCTATTAAGGCCTTTCGACGACAACCCAAAGTATACCCCTCTATATCATACAAGCTTACGTTTTGGCCTATGGGTACTTTGCGTCAACGTAACAAGACTAAAGAAATAAATGCTCATTGAAAAGTCATATAACTGTGCAAAAAAGAATAATTAAAAAGCTTACTAAGTGAAAAATAAACTCGATAGAGCATGACTCAGAAAATATTGCACGTAGTCAGATAAAATCGATCGCACTGCGCATTCTTCATAATGATGCACCATTGTTCGTTTAATTTTATTCCTCACCTCACGCTTCAACGTCTGGATTCATTTATTTTATTTGTTAAATTGGAGTTTTGATCTTATTTAAAAAGTACTTTATTCATTTTAACGTGATGATAATTTAGTCATTTCTAAAGAGTTCCTATCTACGAAGTACATCCGTACTTCTGGAATTTATCCTAAAAATATTCCGTAATTCAGAGAATTTTTGTACTAGGTTTCTACACTGGGAACCAATATGAATTGCGACCCTCATCCGAAAATAACGCAAAACACTTTCTTTGGAAATGTTTTTTACTCGTAACTTTGCGAGATTTCCTTCAACTTCAAAGACCCTTTGCTCCAAATTACAATTACAAATTACGGCTCTTGAAAATGTTTAAAAAGCGTTCCGAAATTAACAGCGTAGTTCAATTTGGAACTTTTGTTTCTACCGTAGGTAGCTTAAGTTTTTAACTTATATTTAATGAGCCCTTGAATTTTTTAATCTTTTCATATTATAATAAAAAAAGTTGCAATGCTTCAAATGGACAGATTCAAGTCTCTTGTGTGTATACGAAGCAAACGTCTAATCTATACCCTCTCTTAGTCCATCCCGCACACCTAAGTATACCTACCTACTATACTCGTACAATCTGGTTGAGCATTTTGCGTAAAAGTCTAAACAATTAAATGATCAAACATTCCAAGAGCAGAAAATAACTTTTCTCCTAGTGTTTGCTTAGTTGTTCCTAGCAAAATAAAAGAATAAGTAATCGAAGTCTTTCGAGCTTATGCTTGTCTTGTTTGTTCATTGCTACGATATTTTACATTTGCGATTGTGCCTGCCATTTTCAAGAATAGAATGAAATTTGCGAAGTTAAAAAAGATTTTATTACTTTATACCCAACTAACTTTCTTTCCTTATTTGATAAAAACGACTCCATCTGCTGCATTAGGCAGCAAAACAGATCGTCCGCTCGGAGAATTTCTTCGTCAGTTTATAAGAACACACGAAACGGAGTTTAAAAGCTGCTTTATTATTCTAAAATTATACCAACATAACAACCGAAAGCAATCCGAGTTTCAATCTTTTATTTTCTTTGTCTAAGTTTATTAAGCTTCATTGCTGAACCAAGAAAACTTATATATTTGCGTTAACCGTTCAAAGTTTTTCAAAATAAACGTTACTCTATATATAAACTTACATGTAAAACACCAATCTTCCGAAAGTTCCAATGTTGGGTGCGATAATCTCTTAGCACAGCGGTAAAATAGACTATAAAGAGGTGTTATTAGTCAAAAAAAGACTTTTCTAGAACTAAAACTCTTTTTCCGGTTGTTTTCTGAGTAGTGTGATAAGTAGGTAGGTACTTAGAGTTTTATTAGTAAACAATAGTTTAAAAAGGAAGGTTTATAAAAAAACATAACAAGATATGTTTATATTTAAAAAGATCTATAGTTCTATGCAATAACCGTAATCGCTTCACTTTGACCGATGGATTGATAGGACTTCAATATAAGAATCTTCCATTGAAAGTGGCCATGACGTTCGTGTTCTGATGTTTATAAAGAGCTTCGTTGGCTTTAACGGGATTGTTCGTACCTACATTTCAATATTTAAATTTTAAGGGAGTATTTACTACGAATTTCAATAGAAATGAGCAAGTATTTTTTAGTCAAACATTAACATTGGCTGTATATCTAACCATTTAAACTGCTTTTTTAACTTTTTCTGTAAATATTGGAATAAAAGATTTGATCCAAGTAGGACAAACAAACAAAGACAACAAACAAACACCACACAACAACAAGACAAGACAAGGTCTTTGGTGAACAAAGACCGATGAACACTTACATGGCTTTCACTCGGACTGAAAGTGCTTTTTTTTTTAATAAGACTTTCTGAAGTTTCATTGGGAAAATTACCAAAATCAACTGTAAATAGCTTAGGGTTTTGTTATAAAATAAACCAATTTAAATACCGGTTATGTGCTATTGTTTTCTTTCTGATTGAATTGTTAACTATTGTTCAAACTTGTAATTCTTTCTTGTAAGTTTCCGGTGCTATAAAGCATATAAACCAGAGGATAAATTGTGTGCTAATTATCAAATAACTCTCAATAGACTACGGACTCTACGCGTGGATTCTACAAAATATTTCGTAGCCACATAGGTTTCAGACTTCTATATTTTCAAGTTCACAATAAAATCCTCACCTGTCTAAACATATCCAATGCAGCTAAGCTAACTACATATATAACAAATGGTTACTGTGAAAGAGTTATAGTCATGAAATGTCAAAAACAAGCGGATCCGTGAAGGCGATCCCCACGGAGTCGGCTACGTGCTCCGAGTACAACGGACATCATAACCAAACCAGTTTAAGTACTTTCGAGGCCCAACCAGAATTGCAATTAGCCAAAACTCGAACCTCAAAACGTCAACCAACTTTCAATTTTCGTTTGATAGAGTCATTCTGTTTTAGGGATTAATTTGCGATTGAATTAAAGTATAAAACTCCGCCATTAAATATATCTAGATCGTAACCAGTGGAGTAATTATCGATATGTTCAGCAATCAGCCGATATCAGTATACTAATTTTAAATGTACAGCCATTTAAAAATATTGGAAGCCGTAAATGAACCTTTTAAGGTATTACTGACATACTGATTGGTGAAGACAGTGATGGGGTACATGCTATTATTAGCAAATTAGTCTGAGACCTACTTACTACAAGACCTAAACTTGTTGGCGGAAGCTAGTGTTAATAAGCGCTGCATTAAAAATATTTCATAGTATCAAATGATTTACGTTTCAACTGCTTTTGGGGTAGTAAAATTAATTTTCGGTAAACAATTATTCGGTGTCTAATTCGGCATTATGAATTGTCAGAACATAATGTAATATTATTACATCAAGGAGAGAAAATGGTACCAAGGACCATAATACCGTGTAATATGTACATTATTTGATCGCGTAAGTGTTAAAACATTGTAGGTTAGCTTGATTACTGTTAATTACCTAGTTGGTATACTAAACCGACTGCATACCCATCGAGATTTTAAATGTCTTCATAACCACTATCACAGTTTTAATTTTAAAATAATGAAGTTATAGCGACCAGTCGATGGTAAAGTAAGAAGAACTACACACGTAATCGCTAAAGTCCCTTTATAGCCGTTTTGAGCGGTGGTGAGCTAGAGCCAGGATTAGGGATGATGGATGCACTGTGGATTACCAACGTCCGGCATTCCGACGCGCCACCTACCAACATTTATATGTAAACAAGCCTTCCATAAACAATAAAATCATTAGCTTCGCTGAATATAAATTTATTTTCAGCAATTTTATTATCGAACAGCGTGGTTTCATGTTTGTTGTTTATAGCAGGTTGGATATTAAAACTTTCAAGCTCACTATCGAGTACTTATTGAAGTAACTAGACGCTTTTTATAGGTACTTCGGACGGAACGTTAATCCGTCGGCCTTAGCTAAAGCAGTCATTTGGGTAGGACGGTTTTTGGGTGGCCACTAGGAGTCACTAGCTCATTTTTATATTTTTGCGCATGATTTGTATAACTCGACATTTCGAGAGCAATGCAGTCTAGTCAGAGTATGTTTCTGCAACGTATTTAACTGTGGGTAGTTCCGGGAAGTTTTAGTCAGTGAGCATCCAACATAAACTACTTGTTTGTATAAATAGTTACGTAAATGGAAAAATCTTAGGTACGATAGATCCTACTAAAGTCTTTAGATCTTTCCAGGTTTCAAAATATCTTTTAATTCTACTTGAAGGTTGATTTATCAGTAAGTAAGCCTAATAATAATAATACTTTTCCCATAAATAAAAGTGTCCTCCAGTTACTAAACGAATATCATGTAAACCACCAAAGAATATCAAAGTATTCCTTGAATTATTCGTAATAGGCCCTAATGATGATAGTATGATAGATCCTTTACGTGATATTGGATCATTAGTAGAACGTTCACTAAAGGAAAGAAATTATAATGTTACTTTCTACTTTTTATTCATTCCGATAACAGATAAATAAGTTGAGTCCAATAAATCATACAAAGCATATAAAGTGTTGAACTAAGCTAATACCAGTGGAGTGGGCATAATAAACTGATAGCTCACGATAACTAAGGGAGAAATCATGATTTTCATGAACAAAGCGTTGCTGCGTAAACGACGTATTTTGAATTTCTGGGGAACAATAAGTTAATGATTCGTGAGCTCGTAAAGCTTGCACTTCTGTTCTATAGGTTGTCAAAGTTCGTCAGACGTGGATAACCGAGGGTTTGACGAGGGGCCGGTATCGCGCGTGGGACTCGACTGGCTCTCCATAGCAACGCAAAAACCATGATCATCAGATTTCAAGTTTATGGTCCGTTGTAATTGTCAGCCATTATTTTGCTTGGTATTGTTCAATTTTCGCAGACGTCTTTTATTATAAACTTTTAAGTATTCTCTTCCCGTAATTCCGATATTTATAGATAGCAAACGAGCGTCATAGAATGCTATAGAATTTTTTTTATCGTATAAATTTCTGGATGTCAAGTAAAGCTCTTGTTAAAAGAAAGAAGGTGGCAGCTGGACAAACAGATTGCTGGAGGCGCCGGGCTCAGCCTTCGCGCCTTGACAAACGAGCCGCAGCTAAGACGCGCTACGAAATATGTTTTTTTACGAAAATGTTATTGTCGAGGCCATATTTGGTCAGTTGATAACGATGTAAGTATTTGATATTATTCATAATAAATTACTTCTTATTGAGACGTATACCAGCGTCGCATTCATATGAGTGAAAAGTGACACCTGACTCTGTATAAATCATCTTGACTAGATGCAAAGGCCTGCAGGCGTATGCCAATCAAAGTTGAACTGCAAAGTTGAACTGCAAAGTTTTAAATCATGGTCAGTTCATACTAACTCATAGTTATTCTGTGACTAAATAGTGACATTATGACGTCATTTGATGTGTTTTCGCGCATATTTTGCTGTCAAGTGTCTAAAAAGAATGATCACGTGGTACAAAATTGTACCACGTGACCTGAAGAAATTACACTGGGCAGTGAAATATAACTTGACAGCAAAAGATTGGCATACGGGGGCTGATCTATTATTGAAACCCACAAAAATATTAGTAATAAGATAGTGTAAAACTCTTCGCTACCATGCACGAATTTCGTAGAGCGTCTACGGCGTAGCAATATTCGTAGCATTTTGCAAATCATTTTTCAATTTTCTACCCCTACACAGTCTAAGTTGACATAAAAAGGGAAAACAAAAAGAAGCTCGATGTTGACGCTTTAACAATTACTTTTATTCAGAACATAAAAGGCATTTTGAAGATGAAGGAGGTCGCGTGGCATTACCCGTCTCGAGGCACGCGCGCCCGCGTCAGCTGGTGGCGATCGCTAAGCCTTAATATTTCTCATATGAGCTACCTTCCCCACCCCCTGTAAAAATGTCAAGGCTGAATGATATTCATGTACCGAACGTATCGTACAAGGAAATATGAAACTAACATTAAATATTCAGGCCGGTCCTTGGAGCAGGAATTGAATGAGGAAATCAAATTTCACATAGGCACTAATTATCACTTAGTACCAAGTAAAAATAATCGTCACACGTTTTGTCAGTTTTTGTAACTATCAAATCTACCACAGCTACCCAGACTAGCCCTCGTTTCCATCAAGTATTCTACATCATCAAAAATTATATATTGTGTATACTTTGTGGTTGTCGCACACTCCCCAAGGCACAATAAACTAACTACATATATTATTTAATACCAACTACTCACCAGCTCACGGAGATTATTGGTATACTGTATTTGTGACTGTCTAAACTTTTAATACATACTTAAACATTTACTTGATTACTTGTACCCAAAAAACCGGTTTATTTTAGTGTCCATTTGCGCTGCAATCTGCATTATTCAAACTCCTTTTTTTAGTTATTTGAGCTGTAAAAATAACCGTTTTCAAACTTTTAGTTCAACTTTTCAGGCAGCTTTAACCACCGCTAAAATGATTTCAGAATAATTCGTGTTTAAGAATATCAAAGTGCACTGAACCACAAAGCACTCTACCTATTATTTAGGTAGGTATCTAGTCGCTATAGTTTTATGTATAGTTAGTTTTCCAATAATTCTTATACATGAAGTCAAATAAATGACGTTTAAACTTTGTGAAACTCAAGCCAACTAACGAGCGTTTTTAAGAGCTAAAAAAGTATTATAATTTGTAGAGTTTTTGTTTTAAAACACAAATTACTAGCCGTCTCAAGTTGTTTTGTTTCGCTATCAAAAAGCGTGAAAAGAAACAAAAGTAAAATACTTAGTTTTGATCGAATAACTGATTACTGCGAGATGACATTGATTAGAGATGTAGTTCATTTCGTGGTGGTGAATTTGGTGGCTTTTCACAAAATGGTTTTATGATTTGTTGAACTAGATTTCTAGAACTAGAAATCTAGATTTATTTTATGCTCGATACGTTCATAACAAGGTCATGTTGAGCAAATTAATGTATGGTTGTTTGACATCAGTATTGACCAGTATACAAACGCCTACAAAATATCGGCGTCAGCGCGCCGCGCCGCCGCCACGCGACTCGACGTGGTGAGTCGGGTGGTGTAAAAGCGGCTACTATTATTAGACTTAGCTTTCCGCCGACATCGTGTCAATGACAACTTACTTTTCTCTGTTCTGTGGATGACTGTGTGAGAACAGCCTAAGATAGATAAATCAGTAGGGTATGTCATTTTAGTTACTCTAGTTACTAGATTCTAGTTGTACCTGTCCACCATGACTGAGGATCTATTTATTCGAGCGCGTCATACTCATTAATTTCTTTTAAATTTTATAAATAATAAGATAAGAAAACATCATAAAAAGTTGTCACAGCATTATATCAACTGTCTACGTAACGTTATGTTACGTTCTTATAATATGAGCGAGCATTAGCCGCCTTTTCGCTCGAATGATCTTACAAAGGAGGATATCAAAGGATATGTTACATTTATACGACAGGGATATTATGTGATCTCTAGCTATATATATGGTTGTAAGTAGATAAAGAAAATTACGATTATTACAATATTTATAATTTATACAAAATACACATGAAGCTGTTGAGCTATCTACAAACCGTTGCAAACGATTTATAAATAGCTCAACTATTTCTAGATGATATGAAAAACCAAGTTTATCGTCGCGTCTGCCTTTCAGTCTGTAGCACATAGTAGGCTCTATTAGCTAGGTCACGAGCTGTCACGAGTATGATCTAAAATATCACAGTCGTATCGAGCGCTACAATAACAATGAGCGGCTGTCTTGTGAACTAAATATTTTTTATAGTTTATGACCTTAGGTCACCTAGAGGGCGCCATATTTTAGCTTATAACCAGCGGACAAGCAAGACGCTTCTTATCATAGTTATGAGAGTTATGAGGGAACAGATGAACATACATACATACAGGTCAAAATCATAAATCTTAACATCAGGTGAGATCGCGGTCAAACGCTTGCAAAATGGCAAATTATAAAAAAACTCTCCTTTTTGCTTCCACGTAGTCGGGTAATAAAAATGTTTGTTAGCATCTAGTCGCAAACACAAACGCGATTTTATAGAGATACAAAAAGGTGTGCTAAAGTGCACCAGCGCCTGCGCCCACCGTAGTCATAATTCTTACTCATTATTTTTGTGCACTTTGAGTACCTTCCATACATGTTATAAGCTGCTGAAGTATTCAAAAGTTGTAGAAAACTTGAAAGTAGCATAAACCACCAAGTCAGTCGAGTTGGGAAGTTGGCCTGTGAATTCGTAGTGCAGAGTACGTACTTAAACCAACACAACGTAAACCGCAGCAATAGCACGTATTTAAGGATTTCAGATGTTGTGGAGAAAATGAAGGTTTGTTTTAAATTGGTTGGAAAGTTTTTGTTTTGTCTTTTGGCGCTTGGATGTATTTTGTAAGAAAACTGAGTGTTGCTTCTAGTTCGTAACTAAGTAGTAGGTGTGGGTTTGTTAGATGTGTACCTCGAACGCATTTTTCATCGGTAGGTTTTTTTCCCTAATGTAGCCCCCTAGCCAAGTTGACATTCTAGAGTCAATAGACAATAGAAAACGTCAGAAATGTATGCCTATGATCACGTAACTTTTCACTTAGTTTACATATATTTCGATTTGTTTATTATTTTTTAGCGTCAACTTGGTCAGGATCCGTGCGATAGCTGTTTGTGTGTTGCATCTGTTTATTTAATTATATGAAATGAGATGCACTAAACTACCTAAGTATTAAGTTCACATTACATAATATACAACGACTAACTCTTAGATGTACCTACCTATAACTATTTTAGGCATTAGAGTAGTAGAGTCACTAAAACAAGCCAAAACGCATTTACCATAGTACTTACTGGTTGATACAACTAAACAAATAAATTGGTAATATCTATAAACAATTTAGTTTAAGTAGGAAAAGTATACCCACTCATTTATTTCACTCTGAATAGTAATCAGTAAGGAATTTCCAATTTAAATAATTGAAAATATAAATAACAGTCAAGGGAAGTTACACCTGCTACAAGAAATCGATCATCAAACATTTACGTTTTACCTTTTCCCTCGTAACTGACGCGCGATAGTAGCGATGCCGTCGCGCGTTTACCGAACGCGCTACAGCATCGCTTCAAAAAGTCGTCGTGGACGAGCGGCCTAAGATTATCAGAGGGGTAATCACTAACAAACTGACAGTCGCCGCGTTACGTAAACCTAACGTATTCCAATCATATTGCGCGTCAACGACAGTACGACTGCCAATCGTTTTACCGTCACCGCGCAGTGTATCTCATATACGATAGCGTTACGATACGTTTACGATTAATAATAATAATAAATATTAATAAATATTCATGGACTTAACACACAACGCCCTCTAGTCCCAAACTAAGCAAAGCTTGTGATATGGGAACTAGATGGCTGATAGAATACTTAAATACTTTTTTTTTGTAAATACATACTTATAATTAAATAGTAACACCCAGACATAGAACAAACATCTATGTTTTCCACGCACAAATGTTTGTTCTTGGTGGGGATCGAACCCACGACCCACAGCACGGAAGGCAGAGCTATTACCGACTGAGCTGTGACGCCTGTCACCACCACATATATTCGTGGTCAAGGCACAAGTTATAACGTTACCAAGGGCTGGCCACATAGCTCGTAGAACTGATAAACGCTGGGGAATAAAGGCTCTCGAATAGCGATCACGAACATCACCCTCCTACCCGATGGACCGACGACGTTTTTAAGATCGCGGAAAGTCGGTGAATGAAATAGGCCTTAAATCGCTCTTTCTGGATTACTAGGGATATGTCCAGCAGTGGACTTCTACAGGCTATAAATTACGATAAAGTAATTTCCACACAAATTAGCACATTTATTTGCTAAAATAACTCTACTTTTAGGTATACCCCGCGTATAGTCGTCTTAAAATAAAAGATACAAATAATTAAAAAGTTAATTATCAGTCTACTAGTAGATAATTTTGACAATTTAAAATGATTTTGAACAAATATTCGGTGAAAGTAATTAAAATGGATTGACATGACACTTCACGTTAATTTTCGTAAAACTTCGTAGCACTGTGCTACGAAAACATCACGACGAAAGTTAGGCCTGAGTCGAGCAGACAGGATTTTAACTTTGCTGGTAAGTATTTTAGATCTGTTGTGAAGTAAGTATTTTGCTTCATTTGTAATGTTTTACTTTGGTTTGACTCACAAATTATTCAGCAAAACACGAAGTAATTTCAAATATTAATAACACTGACTGCCGATATAAAACTAACATTCGTGGCGCGTGCCTACTAAAACAAAAAAACATCGCCATAAAATTCGACAAGCTATCTCTAGGTAGAAACTAACGTTACGTGAATCTCTCCTGGCGGGCAGTAGGGTCAGGTATTGTGAAAAAAGCGGCGATATCACAACAAACCTCTGGGCGCTCGGCTCGTTGCCGTTGTTACCCGCACGTGACCCGAATAGGGCACGCCCAAATGCTCAGGGATACTTCAGAAATGTTTCCGTTACGATACGCGATCTTTTCCTCCGCAGAAAGCATAGTCTACGCGTAAATAGCTATACGATCCGGTTAACTTCACCTTTTAAATGTATTTATAGACCCTGACAATCTCGGATAACGGCCCACTCGATTTTATGTTGTGGTTTGATTGCACTTTCAATACTCTAAACAGTAACTGCTCCATTTATATCCAAATACTTACTTTTCACTAAATTATATGGCAGGTTTCACCGTTTAATATATTGTCTGAAGCTAGTATTTAGATATGTTGCCAGCAATGTCATAATATGTTCAAAGCTTACGGCACATTCCATCTACGATCTTAATCCTATCAATTAATATGGAATGGGTTCCTGGTGTATCATGCTTGATCCATTAATCCATGCTGAAAGATTTTAAAATCAAATTAAATTATGTGATATTCCAGTTATTTATTAGGTAGAGTGGTTATGTATGGCTTCATCCCGGATGACCACGCTTTAAAAACACCTTACAAATAAACAGCGGTTATTCCAATCTATAGAAATTGAAACACAATTTTTTTTGTAAGGATAAGACGTCGAAGGAAGCATTTCGATCGTATTAACCTTGACCGTTCAAAACGGGCTTTTTGATGACCCCGCCCGCACGACCTTTATAGAAATTGCATTCCGCTAAATTTTTGGTCGAGGAATGTCTATAGAGTTTATTATTTTCTGTTTAGCTTCTATAGACATAAGAAGGTACGTAAACGTACGTACGTACGTATTTGTAAATGCCACTTTAGCCGTATTATTGGGGTAAGGTCAAGGTAAGGCTCTGTTGTTGGCTTTATAAAATCACTGGCTCTATACCATGAAATTTTTATTAGGATTCCATCTAATAACATAGTAAATCAGTGAACAGTTAATTCAAATAACTATCAAGGGAGTAAAGGATGAATTCTAATGTTTTATTACCACGGTGACTCGCGTTTGAACAAATTAGTCGACTCGCAAAAAAGCGCTTTTTATTGTACTTGGTCACGAAACAAAAACTGTTTTAGAAGACAAAATTCCCAACTAGACAACTGCGCAATCTACGAGTGAATCACTAGATTTAAACATTTATTTAGAAGTTCAGAAATTAAAGTTATATGTTTCTTTACAATTGTTGAGACCTACTGGTATTTGTAAAAAAAAACCATCTCAAGCTATTGCCAAAAAACTCCCCTACAACAACTACAAAAGATTTATAACTAAGGACCCAAGTCAGAAGAATAACCAATTTAAAACATTTTTTGATATTTACAATGTTCGCAGATTTAATTACCATTATTTATATAATATAAGTAGGTAGTTACTGCGTATCAAAGAAGTTTTGTTTATTTTATTACTTTTGTTGTGCCGTTACAACTCGTCATGAGGTTGTAAAAAGGATCAAAGACACATAGCGTTGTTTAAAGTGAAAATTTCATTATTTTTTACAGCAACAGATATTGGTCTGGTGGAGCAAAGATATTGCCTGTAGCTGTCACCGCCAGCACTTCTAGCTGGCTTATACACTTGTGTTGTCTCGCCACATTGTACTCCACGGACCCAGCGCAGCGCTGAAATGTGTTGCTTCTGCAATGTTATTATTTTATTCCCAGCATCGAGATACGTGAAGATACAATTTGTATTTCGCTTCTTCTACTGCTTTATAGGTATTTGTTGAAAATTACAGTTGGTTGAATTCATTTACAGAAATAAACTTGGTAAAACAAAATAGAATCAGAGACAGAAACTTTACAGGCCTGTAAAAGGTCAGCGCAATGGTTGACGCCTGAAAACGACCTAGCCCGATTTTCCGTTAAAAGTACAGAGCGACATGCAAGCTCGGGAATATAAAGAGTTATTTTCACAAATTCTCCAAACTAGTGATAGGCCACCGCGCGACGTGTCCAGTGAATCAACGAGTAGCGCTCCGCTCGGTCGGGCAAAAACGGAAAACCATTTTACGGTCCATTGTGAAAGAGGATTGGCAATTTCGTTCCGAGCTTACTCGACCATCGGCCGGGCAAGTTTTACAACGTCTCTGATGTAACGCGAATGCTGTGATGAAACCCTCTAATATACATTAGGTACACACACTCATTCGCTGACTCATCATCGCGATCGTTTTATTCTTGTGACATTATTATTCAGTTCTTTATTTTCCGCGGATGAAGTATAAGCAAATCGTTGTTGGAGACAATTATGCGTGAGTAGTGAAACCTACACGGCAGAACTTGGACGTCGACGGCATTTGCCTAGTTCATTAAACCGACTAAGACTTACTTAGCGTTTTGAGCTTATTTAGATTAATTCATATTATTCATATTAGTTTTTATTTATTTGCCACAAAAATTTGTAGGTAATTTGTTTGTATTTGTATACTAAATAATAACATAATAATACTACCTTTCTTATTTTAAAAGTGCATTCAGATAAAACGCGTATCAGCCGTGCAAGTACCGTTCTTGTCGATCGCTTAATTTGACATTTAGAATCGTCAAAATTCGATACTTCGTACTTGCAACTATGGATAAAACCATTTTTATCGAATTTTGACGATTCTAAATGTCAAATTAAGCGATCGACAAGAACGGTACTTGCACGGCAGGTCTAGCCCAAAGAGTCAATTCAGAAGATCCATCCACGCAATCACTGCGACACTAGTGATTTCCCTCAAATATTATTATATTCAACCCGACTAACTCTCGATTCAAATTGTATTGACATTTCAAATGGCTAGGTACCTTGAGATCGAGACCTTGTCTTGCCACCCTACATTATTACTAGACAAACAAATTGGTTTAGTCTAAAAACAATTTGTTTACCTAGGGTAGCTGATAAAATTTCAAATATTTTTTTGCGTTAGAGTCAGAAAATATATAAATGTTTTATAAGAAAAATAAAATAAAGCTTCAAGAGAAGTAGGGTAAACATGATAGCCAAAGATAGGTGCAGCAGGGGTATGCCAATCAAAGTTGAATGCAAAGTTGAACTGCAAAGTTTTAAATCATGGTCAGTTCATACTAACTCATAGTTATTCTGTGACTAAATAATGACATTATGACGTCATTTGATGTGTTTTCGCGCATATTTTGATAGATAGATAGATAACTTGACAGCAAAAGATTGGCATACGGGGGCAGGTCGGTAGAAGGAAGCTATACTAAAAACCGTTTGTATTGATATTTTCGTAAGCCCTTTTAATTGGTATTTTCCGTGGAAAAGTGCAGCGAGTTTGAAGAGGCTTCTTAAAATATACTTCGATGATAAACAATGAAAACTTACCTTTACACAATGATGTCTTTGCAATATTAGGTACCTATGTTATTACCTGGTTCACCTTACTGAATCGTACCTAAATGAATTGAGCTATATTTACCTCGTAGGGCTGTTTAGATAAATATCGTTTTAAATTAGAACGATATGGTATTCCGCACGTTGAGGCCCCTGACGTTAATTTAACAAAACCAGTATCAATTACCTAATCCGAGAGAATTATAATGCGAGCATGTTGGCGTCGAACCGCGAACAGTTCTCGTCTGGATAAACGGAGGCCTATTTGAAATTCCAATTAGAAAGTTTTCTCATTTACTTGATTCAGGGCGTAGAGTGGCGGAAGGGCAACAATCCGCGCTGATTAGTCCTGCTCTCCCTGCACCAGATTTAAAGGGTATGGGCTCACCGCATAAACTAATCCTTCATTAGGGACTTCTACATTTGAATTATTTTTAGGTCGGCCGTCCTCGACGACGCGACGTAGCGCTTTGGATAGCGTATTTGAATATCTAATTCACTGATGGTTTAAAGTTCTTTTTACTGTTCACTATGAATAGGCATAAAATTTAGCGACCAATGGACTTGTGTTATATTTTCGGAACACTATTTACATTAGGAAGCTGCCCTGAAGAGAAGAACCTGGCAGGAAATGCATATGTTACGCCGACAAGAGCGTAGCTCTTAAATTAGAAGAAGAAGAAGAAGATTTACATTACACAATGTCTTTCTACCTATATTTACCCAAGTAGGCTTTCAGCAACTGCAAACCGTATAATTATATACCTATACTTAACTAAAAAATATTCCTAGCTTTTTCAACACCTCTTAAACTTTTAAAGGTATACTTTTCAATATGCGACAGAAACTTTGGTGTTGCTATTCAGAAATATCCGTGGATAAGTTCTAATATTGATTCGGCGCGAGGCCAATTTATTCAAAAAGTATCAAGCGTGAACCGCCCAGACACGGAAGCAACCCAGTTGAAAATTGAATTTATCAAACTTTTCCGGGACAAACAGATACTTTATAGACTGTGAAATGCAATTTACTTTCAATTGCTACCAATCGACCGCACTAAAGGTTTCATGTTGAAATACACGTACCTACTTATCTATTTCAGCTGATATAGCCGGACTTCATCAGACAAGGGTTGTGCAGATATAATTATTTGAATTGGGGCTATTGATGCTACCATCTAATTAACCACAGGACCGCAGGCTATTTATACGACTATATTCCCGGATCAAAAATACATCATGCACGATCCAAACTGATTATGCGGCTTGTTTTTTGAACAAAGCAAAGTGCAGGTGCTTTATGTCGACACAAACAATAGGCATTTCAACTGAGGGTGCCGGTTTTAATCCAGTAAGTAATGTGTATTGGGAATAGATTATTTTATTAAAAGTATAGTATAATGTTAACTACTTACTTTTAAAATAACTTTAAAACTTTTTTATTTTGAGAGCACTGTCTGTGGTGAAGTGGTGTAATTAGCAACCCCGCCTTCCGATACGATCGTGGGCTCAAATCCAGTCGTGCACCAATGGGTTTTACTACTCGGAAAATTGTGCGCAATGCTATTACTCAAAATGGTAAAGGAAAACATCGTGAGGACACCCGCGGCTTAGTCAGCTCCGCACGTATTGGCCTTGTGTTTCCTGTGGCTAAGGCCGACTAGACTAGGTAGTGGTGTTGGGCAAGTCTACTCCATCTTAATCATGTTTCAGGTACTGCAGCGTCCCGTTCATCGGGGCATGGGTAAAAAGTGGCTCTTGACGCTGTATAAATCATCTAAATTTGTTTGGTTGCCTGGTTAAATATTTTTAAGTTAATAGTTTCCTGTAGTATTTCTGTGGTGAACAATAAAGAGTTATCTATCTATCTAAATTAGATGCACAGGCCTGAATACTTTTAAAAGGTGTAAGATAGATTGTGTTTCTAATTTACAATTGTAAAAAAATATAATAAAATATTCAAACTTTTTTGAGCTCTCAGAACTTTTTATATGTAGTTCAAAAAGCCATGAAAAGCAACTTTATCATTTCGAAAAGAAATTCTTAGACTAGGGTTGTCAGGACGATGATTCTGGTACTACTAGAATGTAAGCAGATAATGGGAGAACATAACACTTGGCAATATATTATTCCTTTGGGTTTGGAATCGTAAATCAATTGGCTGTCGAAATAAGAAGGCGCAAGAATTCATAGCGATGTTCGACGATTTCGAACTCATGTAGCTATTATGTCGATGATGTTTGGATTCAACAACTTGTAAAAGCTTTTAGGGTTCAAGACTTTTCATAGTTGTTGTATTCGGTATTGAGGTTTTAGTTACGATTATCTCACAATAATCTCTTCCCTAAATAGTTAATTTTCTTAGCTTTGCGTTTGTTTATAGAGAAAACCAAAAAAACAACTTGAAGTTGCTTCATATGCAACTGCAACGTTCCCTTTCACAACTGAGCAACAATTTACTTTTGCTTATTTGTTTTCGCATTTATCAGCCTATTTTGTTTGATGTGACGATTTTTTTATGTGTTTGAGAAACATTATTAGGTACCTTCTTTGTTAAAATCGAAAACCCTTTTATAGAAACTGTAGACAACTTATCTACTTAGTTACTTTACAAGTTTTTATTTTATTTATTGACCGATTTCAAAGTAGAAGTTTCTCAATTAGATTGTATGATGTTTAACAGATTTTGATGAAATTTCTATGGGACTACTATGAAAATTTTATCATCTTATTTTTATTTTTTTATATTATTATTATTATTTATTTTATCATCAAAATATGTCGTCTAAGTTATTAGTTTTACAATTTATAGGTAGTAAAAATATTTAATAGGTATTTTAAAGTAAGTTTGTTTTAGTTTTTTTATAATTTTACTCAATAAGATAATAGTACGTAAGTTGTATTCTGAATGTATCCGTTCAAACCAATCAAGCTTAATAAAAGCGTCGTTGAAAGAACGAATAAGATGAAATACAAAGCAGCTGATGTTAATAGGTACGTAGGTACTACCTGTGCATCATCCTATCAAATTAAGTAATCAAAATGTTTGCAGGTAAAATGTACGTTCGTAGTACCTATGTAGGTAATCATTTTTCTAATAATAATTTTGTCAACAGCGTCTACCTAAGGGCGTATTATATTCCTAACACCTACCTTTAAACAAAAGAAATAAACAATTACCTATCTATGCCTACGTAAAAACCTAAGGACGTAGGTGTATCGAATTCTAATAACGTAATATAAGTACTACGTTTAATTACAAAAGTGCCTTTATTGGGCGTTGATTGAATAAAATCAAAGTAAAATCAAATCAAAATCAAAAAAGTAAAATCATCAAAGTAAATCTGAAAAATAGTAGAGCAAACATTGGTCACATCGATGAAGCTAATGGCTCCGTTTACGGATACCTACTACGTCTACGTTCGAATAAAAATCGTATGTAGGTATCAAATGAGGTACTTTCATAATAATATCACAAATAAAGAAATGAGTAATGTATTTACCCGTCTTTTTATTACAACAAAATCACGAAAAGCTGGTTTAAAAGGACTAGTTAAGTTAATCCTTAATTGGAGATTGTTCGTTAAGTAGGTGGCTACATTGCATTTACATTATCATTTCACGCCAAGTCCTAAAGTTTTTCCATTTTCACACCGGCAAGACAAATGAAGATCTAGAGACAATGCATTTCATCGCGGAGAAGAGAAAGCCGATGGAAGTTTAATATCATTGAAACGCCAAGAGATTAGCAGACGGCCTGACTGAATGGTGGAGGGAATATAAAAAGTCTTTGTGGCAGCTAAATTAACTTTGGATTACATTATACTCGGCGAGAAATTCGTTAAAGTGAAAAATATGCTGAGTTGTTGTTTTTATAAAACGACCACGGTTAATATTATTATTTCATAGCTTTATTAAGGTTTTATCACAGACTGCTGCTGTTGCCCGCGTCTTCGTCCGCGTGTCTTTTGTTTTCCCCTGGCGTGGTAGGGACAACATTTTCGAGTGACGACGTAATATATCTTTTAAAAACACGTAGCAGTGTTCTAGAGCTCCTGTAAATATTATTTTTGTAGGTACCGGAGGGCACATTTTGATAAATATGCCTTGATTTAAATACGATCAATTTTAAAGTAGGTACATGCATCTTCAGCAATTATCAGTGCCTGAAAAGAAACTGAATGTTTTTCCCGTACAAATATAAAATCCAGTTTCAGCCAGTTTTTCTGAAAAGTTTAACCTAAAACAAAATCCTTTTAGTTATTACCCGCAACCGTGATGAGGTCGCGCAGACTACAGACGTGTACAGACTTATTAAACTGAATCATGTTCTTTTCGTATAACTTTATATCCCTACAGAATATCTGATTAACAAAACTATGTCGAGGAAGTTATGAGAGACATTATTTACACAACAAGCACGAAAACAGAAAGGTAACCCAATAAAATCAAACACGGTAAAATGTCCTACATATGAACAAAGACTCCACACAAGAGAATCTTTGGCGCACAATAAGGAAGCGTGAAGATAAGGAACTATGTAATAAAAGGTTTCATTATAATCAAAGGCCTGGGGAGGAAGTCAGGGGCGCTTTTAGGGATGAGAAAGCTCGGGGGTAAATAACACTTTGATATTTTTCATGTAAACTGAAACTGCTGAAACTTGCTGAAACTAACGAAGGAGATATTATAAAATAGTATCTATCTGTTAAAATAGTATCTATGCTACCAAATTAGTAGTGCATACTCTGACATTGATACCAAAAGCAACGAATGAGGACACGTCGCTAGAGCTATTGTTCAAAACCCCTTACAACCACGATGGAACCCAACTACGAAATACCAATTTAAATAAAAACGACAACATCGAGACAACATAATATCTTTCAGTTACAACTTTACAGCGAGCATAATATTTTTGTAATACTTAATTAAAAGGGGTGATATTTACGTTACGTTATTTACGTTACTTTCACAGACACTCATCCATAACTTACACCCTTCGCACTTTTTTACACTTGGTGGACATGCACCTTGTTGAGCACGGTTAGGGGAAAAAAAACACTACAAAAACACATTGCAGCCGACGAACACCTGTCGACTATAATTTAGGGGTATACTTAAAATCAGCGCTACACGGACATAATGTCCGTGCAGCATTCATGCTGAGTGTAACCCCTTTGCCTTAGCGAATTAATCTATCTATCTAATTTTAATATAGCTCGTAAGCTCTAAGGCAATAAATGTTTTTTCTTTCTTTTCTTTCTTTCTTTCTACGTTTCTAAAGATTCTAAACCTAAATCCGTCACTGGCTCTAGGTAACTATCCGGGAGACTCGAGCTAATCACGGCGGCACTTTAAGCCTTTCCACGCCCGAACCGATGCAAACGAGGAAACTTTGCGATCACAAACAGTCTCAGCTCAGCCCTTAACTTTGATCGACACTTCAAAGTCTAAAGTCAATTTACTACAACATATGAGCTTGTATATATACGCTTTCATTTCGATTTTTCAGCTGAGTTATGAGATGGTTGAGAGTTTTTATTTGTCGATCGACCATAATATTTTTACGTGTTATAAAGCTAACTAGTCTAAAAGCTTTTATTCATCTGTGTGTTTGATACATTTACAAATGTAACCAATCTATTGTTTCGTTGTTGTGACAGCCTTTGACAATGAAATCGTTAACAAAACTCGCAGCCGTCGAGAGCGATTTCACTTGATTAATGTTGTCTCCTTAGAACCCAGGCGGAAATTAAGCTTCCCTAAATGAAGTTTATTGCACTTTTTGCTAACTAATTAATTCTCAGCAACAAGTACACGAGCCGCCGAGAATTCATTGGAGGCTGTTCATGGCATATTGTGATGGACGCATTCATAATGCCGATAGCCAGTGGCACTACAAGGTGTTACATAATGTCCCTATAAGCCTGAAAGATGGGTATTCTAGACGTCATGGCGAACAACGTTTGTTCTACGACTTTCATGGTTTAGAAGTTTTTCATTCACGAAATGCGTCCTAAACTTTCCTTAAAATAGTATTATGTGCGGGTGCAACGTGATAAGAGGGTGCGTGAGCATGTATACTAACAGGCTGGATACCTACGCAAAGTAAACACATTCTGTACTTATAGTTGTCGCAAATTAAGATAAAAAGATAAATAGAAATTTCAATTATGTTGTACTCAATTTTTGCACATACCACATTCACGAGTTTGGTTTAGTTTAAGTAAGCTCCCCTTCAGCTTATAGGTACATTATGTAAATCCTGTATAGAGCGAGAATCCTAAGAATTAAAAATATACACTATTAAGAAATAGCACTACTGTAATAAAATAGTATTGCATGTGACAGTAGGGGTATTCCAATCTCAGTTGAACTGCAAAGTTGAACTGCAAAGTTTTAAATCATGGTCAGTTCATACTAACTCATAGTTATTCTGTGACTAAATAGTGACATTATGATGTCATTTAATTTGTTTTCGCGCATATTTTGCTGTCACGTGTCTAAAAAGAATGATCACGTGGTACACAATTGTACCACGTGACCTGAAGAAATTACACTGGGCAGTGAAATATAACTTGACAGCAAAAGATTGGAATAAGGTAAAGGCACCCAAATCCGTGGTATTCCAAAAGTGGCACCTTTCTCCGTGGTATTTAGAAAAACAGCATTTACTTCTGATTCTTAGGTTCTTTTTTGTTGCAAAAGTTATTTGTCATAAGGAAATATATTTTTTTATATATAAATCTAAAAACGAGACTTAGAACGGGCTTACATTCCAAAATAATTGGCTAAATTCGTAGCGGTGGCTGGTCCAAGTGCACTCTCCATACATTTTTGCCTCTGTGCACGAGAGTAGCAAGCTTTTTTAAATAAGGGTTATTATGATTTTTTCTGTTCTAGGTTATGATTTTTAGTGTTAAATTTTCGAAAGAAGTATATTCTTTACCGTATGTAATACATGTTTAAGTGGTTTTTTAATTATAATGAAGTAAAATTACATATTGAAAAAACCGCGGCATTAAGGGTCAAATATTTCACCTAGTACCCAATTCCGAGGTATGTGAAAAATGTACCTCGGAATAGCAATTTGAAAGACCTATTTTTATTTTTGAATTTCACAAACTGGGATTAGGTTTTTGTGATTTTAACGATAGATTTGACAAATCAAATAGTCGATTGAGACTAAAACCTTATTTCGAGGTATACTTTTTAATAATCTTTACGAGTTATAACACATCAAAAGTACCCGACTCATGTATTTTGTTTATTGGTTGTATAGAAAATTATGTTACGAAAATATTTATTTTCCACACATTTGGCTGCATGTTTTATTAAGAAGTAAATCTTTGACAAAAGTTTTAACAATTTGGCATCAGCTAACATTAAGAATGATAGGTATATAAAAAAATTTGGCTTTTACTAGGTACAGAAAACTAGGATTTTTTAGTCTCCACAGCTGTGGGTTGGGCGGCACTCTTTGTAAATGCCGTCAAAGCAAAGTCGCCCTTCGAATTACACTGCGGCGGCGGCGGCAGGAGGACAAAAGTGTCAAAGACACCGCCTCGAAGCGGCGCGTCAAAGACACCGCCGCCGGCATCTTTGGCGGTGTTTCTTTTGTCGGCGTTTCCTTTGTCGGCACCGACACTCATTTGCCTTACACGCGTCGACCACGCTTCAGTCTTGCGGTGATATTTGTACCATTTGCACGCTTGGTTTTATTTCTTCGCGAAATGTCGTATTTATAATGTGAAATACTATAATAATGTTAATAATGTGTATGTGTATGTGTGTGTGTGTGTGTGTGTGTGTGTGTGTGTGTGTGTGCTTAGGAAACAGCAAAAGTATGTTTTTAATTTATCACACGGGGAGATTTTCCCGTTATCAGCACTTTGTGTACCTATTTATCCGGGTTTGCAATCACAGGATGAAGATAATAGCAAAGTTGACGCCGCTGACGTGTGAGAGGTTGAGTTACAGACATCCAAAGAGGTATTTTAAAACTTTTACATTTATAATATTAATAGCATTATGGCACTCATACCAAACCACATTTAAAGTTTGATTAAATAATAATAGTAGGTACTACCACCAAAAGTGACCTGTATTCTTAGAGAACAATCAAGTTAATCTTTCTAACATTATTTTATCAGTTTGTTACTGTTGTTTCGTATAAATTTTTCATACCACGCAGTTAGGTACTAAATACCACGGAATAAGGATTTTTGCATCGGAATTGGGCGATTTCGACTTGATTTACATTTTATTTAATTTCAAATAGAAATATAGGTTGGACCGTCAAAACTTAAGTAGTTTCCGAAAGTAAAAACACTAGAACTTCTGATAACAGAAACGGAACCTTCAGAACGGTACAGTAAATACTTAATATTTGAAATCCTTTCGAGTTTTAGTGAAAATACCACGGAAACAGGTGCCGTTACCTTACGGGGGCAGAACATAAATAGTAGTTATAATACAACCATATTTCGTTCAGAAAAGGTAACCCTTACGCTACTGACTACATTTTCAGTGTAAAAGAAAGCAGCTAGTTAATAGAGTAAGCTTCTTTTAACCCTGAATTATAACTATAACCCACGTTAGCAAAACCGAGAGAATTAAGTGGATACGGCACTATCCGTTGCACTCTAAAGAGACTACACTGACTCCCCATACCCACCGCCAAGTGCTACTCATTGAGGTCTATGTACTCTATCTGTAAGTTTACCCGGCTGAAACTGAGGGATAATTCTCTTAATAAAATCTAGTAAAAATACCATTGCTATTTTGTTGGGACTTCATAAAATGACAGCGAAATTCACTTTACAAAAGCACGAAAACACTCATTCAAATTTAGTTCAGTATAATAATAACAACTGTTATTTCATATGATATACATATGATAGGTAGGTACTTGATTGTAAAAGTGTTTTTTATTATTTACAAAAGTTCAAATATCGTGAAGATACCGACATTTTATGAAACCTAAATAATGTAGTTAGAAAACATCTACCAAGTACCTACGGCCGCACGAAGGATCAAATCACGCGGTCACACTAGAATTTGGTGCCGATACTGCTATATGTCGATATATATATATGTATAGTGCGCACGACGAAAAGCGATACGTCCTCCCTCCACGGCCGCTCAGCGCGGAATGCCACTCGCAGCGTTGCGCTGCATGATTTATAGGTGATTTTAGAAAAATCCTATAAAAATAAGTACATGGAAGAAGACTATAATTTTATTTTTTTTTGAAAGAAAAAAACCTGTTCTTTTATATAGTATGCGTATTTTAACTTTAAACTTCTTACTTTCGTAGAAATCACAGTTTGTTTGAAGAGTAAAATTGCGTAAAAGGCGGTGTTTTCAAAAATTAATTTCTCTAACATATTGTATGAACGGGCAGCAATTTTTTCCCAGCATTCTATTTTTAACAAAATAAATATTTTAACTGCATTTTTAAATTATCTTTAAACTAGTTTTTTATATGATAAAATCAAGACGAAAAGTTCACATTTTTGATAATTTTACGAAGACATGCGTTACAAATTAATTTATTTCTCAGTTGTGTATTGCCTAATTTAAAATGTTCTCCCAGCATTCTATTTTTATTGAACCAAACTTTAATTTCCATTTATATTTGTAATCGTAAAACGTTAACTGTAATAAAAATCGAGTTCGAAAAATGATGTAAATAGGCCAAAATCGAAAGAAGGCCCCTTAATCAAAACCGAAAGAAGGTTTCATACTTTTAAACTGTCGGTCCCGGCTCTAGCAGTCGTTAGGCCACGACGGAGGCCTTAAGGCGGCCTAAATACTCCGTCACCAGAGTTGGCCACTAACTTATACGAACGAACGAACTTATAAAACTACTTAATTAATTTAATACTACCTAGAGAATTAAATACTTAACGCTAAAACTTATAAAAAAGCTCAAACGAGGTTTAGCCTTATTTTAATATGGTCATCAATCAGAGCCTATAATCCCAATAACCGATCAGGCACAATAAATGTTCACTATTTTTATTTTTCTAAATCCAAAATCTAAGTTAAATGTTTCCCTCTGCGATAAAAGAAGACAGAAAATCATTTATTCATAGTTTATAACCCGAAATAAAAAAAATCAGCGACAAAAACATTTCGAGAAATAATACCATGGTATATCGAAAAGTGCGGCAAAAGTTTTGCAAAACTTACATTTTTTGACGAAATAAAATAATGCTTTGACAACTCCCAAATTCATTCCTTACTTGAAGAATCCTTACCGTTGACCACAGATTATAAACATGTCGAGAAATAATACCATGGTATATCGAAAAGTGCGTCAAAAGTTTTGCAAAACTTACATTTTTTGACGAAATAAAATAATGCTTTGACAACTCCCAAATTCATTCCTTACTTGAAGAATCCTTACCGTTGACCACAGATTATTCTTTTTTCTATGCCGTTGACATGTGTTAAGTGTGTTCTAGAGAGTGTAGTGATTTTGGTTTTTTCAGCGTCTTTAGATTTTAGTAATCGTAATCAAATCATAATTGAGGTGGCTCAATTTTTTTGTTGAGAAATTTATTTTATCAGCTAAAGAATAAACTGTATTTGAGTTTACGATTGTCATAAGGCCGGGGTACCTATGAAGTCAAAGAATTACAGGCTTCAGATTCAAGTGGGCTTCACAAATCAAAGGAACTCTACGTTATTGCTATTCAAGCTCAGCTTTTGTGTTCCATATCGGTTTGTAACCAGATTGCGAAAATGTTTCTTTTTGTCGAAACTATCAACCTGTTCCGAATTATGTTGGTTAAGAATTGAACATACCTAGCAACTGAGTATAAAAAAGCAAGTAAAAGTTTAGAATAAAATGAACAGAACAGACTGTATTTTGTATAAAAAATTCATGTCGGATTGTGTAGCCCAAAAAATGAAACTGAATATACGCGGGAGCCGTGAAAAGCTAACGTTAGAAGTGCTTAGCTAGTCTTAACAATAGAGCGTAGAAATACTAAATCCGAGGACCATCAAGTGTATCTGAGCGGCTTTAGCAAAATCATCGATTTAAGTGATTTCAAAAGAGCGGATTGCGATGTCGACGGCGGATCAAATATTTGCTGAACAACAAAGAACTTGCTTGGCGTATCGGTTGAGCCATTAATCACGCCATTATTGTGTTTTGCGGCATAAAGCGCAATATTGCCCTTCGATCGCTGCTCGTAAACACACTGGCGGCCGTAATGACCTATTTGAGAAGAGTTAAATGAAAATCGATAGCTACTGAGTAGTTTTGATACAAGAAGTAGGCACTTTCGTGGACTACCGCGAGGCACAGTGAACATACCTTTCACCCTGAAAATCTACATGAAGACAGCGTCGTGCAACTTTACGTGTAACGCTTACGATGATGATGTATTTGTCTGAATCACATTAATCAAATATTCGACTTCACTCTTCCTGGTAAAGGTAGTTACAGGCCAAGTTTTCCGTAGTTTGTGGCATTCCATCACGCTCTTAGGCATTTTCACCGATGCATAGCCAGCTACATTATTTTTAAAAGACCATCTCGCTGCTCGTCTTCTCTTTGAGATTCAATAAATAATTTTACAAGGATTCCTAAGTGTTCTTCAGTAACTCACAGGCTAACGCCTACATCAAAATAATAGCAAGAGTATATTCACACTTAGCCAACTCACATTGCTTTTTAAAAGGATCTAATAAGAGGATCGACTAAAAGTGGATTGAATATGTCGTATACCTGATTTCATAATCAAACCAAACATCAAAACGCGGAAAATAATCAGAGGCACTAGAGAGGTACAGAAATATTATATGCAACCTGCAACTAAATAATGAAATGAATCACCAAAATTGAATAACGTCCTTTAATTTACGACAAATTATGCATGACGCCGTTGTGCTCGTTTACATGAATTAAAATGTTATATCAAGTTAAGACTTGCTTGAATTAAGCACAGTAGGTAGATAAGTATAGAGTTTTACCGTCGTTCCATGAAAAATTTCAAACGAGTTTTCGTTTTAATTTTAGACTACTTACGCTGCGCTAAGACCGTAATGAAAGTTGGTTGGCTCTCTTTCGCGACGACCCTTGAAAAGGTCTTTATCGGCTCATAAAACTTCTTTTATGTCACGCGAAGTTTCTGTAGCGAACGGTAAGTTGTTTGATGGTCACCCTCGAAAATTATTTTCCAAGCCCTCTTTCAACGTCACCGATCGACTCACAAGTTACTGCCGATAAAATAAATTCTGTATTAAATATAAATTCTCTTATGATCCCTTTTTAGGGTTTCGTATTCTAAATAAAAACTCGCAGGTCAGACACAGTCTAACATCCCAAGCAGTTGTTAGATACTTAGTATGCTCGTGTATTCATTAATCGATGGTATGCTTGACAACATACACGGTTCCTATCAGACAACGTATGTTACGCCGGATAACAAAAAACTATGGTACCTAATATCACGGATATTCCTTGCGAAATTATCATTTTTGAATGAGTGAGAGAGCTTTGACTTTTCAGTTTTTGAGTTTTTGACTTTTATTGGTCGAAACCCTGATAAAGAGAGTCATGAACGCGCACTTTCACAGCTTGTTTCTTTTTAGCAGAATGTTCTCGGGAGGAGTATTAATAGGATGATCCAAGAATAAATGTTTCCAATAAGTCGTCCTTTTTGGACTTAGCTTAAATAATTCGCTTTTGCGAAAGGAAAAGATTTGGGAGCCTTCTAAAAATGTTAGGGTGTTAAATATATTTCGTGAAAAAACGAAGCATTATTTATCGTAACGGACACCTGAGCTGTGACTATTATACAAGTAAAATATGTTTTGCTAATCAAATAATATGTTAATGCTGTATGGCTGATTGACTGCTAATCAATACGTAATAATACTGACTATTATATCATTAGGATCAAAAATGATTTCCCAAAAAACATTGCGTTAACGCCCAAAGATAATGCAACTATTATGGTGTTTTCTTTCTTTAAACTGGTTATCTGGTGAACATTTCAAAGCTTGTAACGAATTACTGCTAAAAACGTTATCTTTCCATGTTTTTTTCCTTAAAAATGTACATTGATCAAAGAGTATTATTATATTTTGCTTTTAAAGAAATAATTTTATTAACAAAGAAAATTACTACTAATTTTTGCTTACAATTTTCATATTAGTAACTCGGAAACCTTTTATTTTGCAAGGCAGATTCCTTTTGATATTTTATGTATTCATGTAGGTTAATGGTTCATTAGCTTTATTTCATAGCCGCTGAGATTTCGTGAATGATTTTTGGTTGCTGGGGGGGGAGTTAGGCGAATGCGGTGCGCGGCTGGAAGCGATTTCGTGGTCGGCTGACTGCTACACACCACTGGCCAGCGACAATGGAGCCGGCCACTGCCCTCGTGTCTCGAACAGGCCGCACCAACATCTCATTGTTTTTGATAATTCACCCAGAGCAATTTAACCGGTTACACCGAAGATGGATCGGTTATCGATGCTATCTTGTTTCCGACCTCTACGCCACCGTTTGGAGCTATCATAGCTTACCGATTAGACATGCACTATTGAACTACTCAGGAAAATAATCGTCATTGTTTTGCCCCTAATGTCCAAAAAACCACCGGTTTTTCGTAAAACACACCCTTGCGGCCATAATGAAATCAGTTAAGTGATTAATGATTTGATAAGCAATAGAAATTCTCAGGAAATCGACTTTGTGTGAAGCTTTTACGAGCGGTGCTTTACGCAATATTACGTAAGATGACGTATTGTATAAAACATAACCTAAAGCTAACCTAAATAATAAGTAATTAACATCCAAAATTACAAAGAAACGAAAAAAAGGCCAGTGAATCAAAAACAAAATGGGTTTCACAATTAAAACCATGGTGTTTATGTGTTTACAGTTATTTACATTCGTTTTATGTAAACTCGAAAACAATCTCTGAATTCACACACATTTAAAGCTCACAAAAATTGTTCCCCTATGTTCCAGTGCCGAACGAATCAAATGAATTAAATTTTCTCGTCTGAATACACTCGTTACCGAACAATGAACTCTGTTTTCTACAGATACAATAAAACCCCAATTTTCCTTTTGAGTTTAAGTCTGCAAATTAAGCTTTTATTTGCGATATTGCTGACTAATTAAAATAATATAATTAGACAAGTGTAGGAAACAGTAGGAAAAGTAATGATTTAAGATTCAAAAGGGCGGGCGTAGTAATAATAAATCATTCTATAACACTCTTGGGCTAATGTATTCGAAACCTCAAAGGTGCTGTCGATTATCCGCAGCTTACCTCAGCTATGTCGCTTGAAAGTTTGATTACTAGGCAAAATTAAGCGATGAACGGCATTAAATTGTCATTAGAAAGGCATCCAGTAGATGACTCATTAACTACGCTTCTAATAAGTGATTTACGTTAACTGGAGTGTGCTGTGTCACATTCGCTAGGCATGGTGATGTATGCGCGTTGATGATGTATGCACACGATTAATGCCAATCCGCCTCAGAGCCGAACGACCTGTAATAAGAGAGCTTTCAGCCATGAACTACAGCTACACGCCACCAAAACCATCAACTAACTCAAATACCAATTGTACCATTGAGCGATATTCTTATATCAGGTAAAAGCAGATTGATTCAAAGGGCGGCTTGCACCAGAATCACTAAACGTGTTTAACAGCTAAATAGATTTAAATCTGACGTATTTATATGACTTGACAATTTGCTAAATACTATTTAAGAGTTAAACGCGTTTAGCGATTCTGGTGCAAACCGCCCTAAGTAGCAATAGCTTGTGAGTTTTGTGACAGTTGGGTGGTTTATGTAGTTTTTGACATCAACTTTCGTAATGACATTTTTTTTAAATGTAATTCTGTCGGTCCCTGTCCAGACAATTTTGTTGTCAAACGTTTTCAAGATCCCAGTTTCAAACTAGGAATCGAGATACCCGCTACGGAGCGTTACTCAAAGTTACAAGGAAATACTATTCCACTGGAATATTTACCAAATCATACGCAATGGGATTTAGATCGTGAATCACGAATCGTCAAGGCGAATTCAATTGTAATGTAGGCACGGTTCAGCGCGTCCGGCGCGGCTGGAGCCGCCGCCGTCGCCGCCGCCGCTGCCGTCGATAATGAGTGACGATACGGCTGAATCACACGACACGCCGCGCCGCTTTCCACCGTAAACTTGGTAAAAAATATGTGAACGAAAATCCAGTTTTTATGATTCAGCAGTTAGCTTCGACTCCTTTGAATTATCTAAGTATCTGTACATTTACTTAATATAGAGTAGAGCTTGTGGTAGAGCTCTAGGCAGTTGTTATTATTTACCCATCATATTTTTGAGACAGTATGATACTTAGGTAAGTATGTTAATTATTGCGATTCTTGGACAGACAAAGAAACCATCAGAGAAAAACGACGGTCCAAGTTTTAATACAGAATACATTATTTTTAGCTAAGTAGAACTTTAATTTGTAAGTAGTGTAGGTATATGAAGTGAAGACGTCAAGTTTGAAATCAACCTACCGTGACAATAGAATGAAGCGAAGCGTGCTGGTCGAATGCGGTACAAAACGGAGTCAGTGCTTCAACTAACTCTTACTCAGTTCACCTACCTACCTAGTTGAAACTTATATAAGTAAGTAATCAAAACCCAAACAATCTTGATGAACTTACACACTCCAAAAGCTCCATTTCTATGAAAACTGCCGTCGTCTTGTGGCAGCCGTAAAGGATTGTAACTTTTAACCCTTTACTGCCAGCGCTCCGATTCTACATATTAGCATCCATGATAATAATGTCAAGGGTTATGTCGAGAACACTGATTTGTCACTTATTCTGAAGTGTCTCTACACTTACATACATACCTTGCTCATAAAATGTTTACGTTCAGAAGTTCTTACGGCAAAAGAACGACAAATTCACGCTCCCTAGTTGCATAATTATTCGCTACTGTTAACCTGAATCAGCTGTTTTGAATTAATCAGGTGTTTAACTTATACGGCGATTATTAGTATACCTACGCTTATGTACAAAACATTTTTTCAATCGGCAACTCGGTCACGATTAGGGTTATAAATAAAACACACAGAAAGTGTTGATTTCTGTGAACATTTCGCTCTATTAAAAGGTAGTTTAGAAGCCGCGCTTGCCTTGTGTCTAGTGATCTATTTATCTAACTACCCCCTTTATGGTTTTCCGAGCAGTGGTAGGTAACATTCGCGATCGTTATATTATCAAAACCTGCGCGATAAGCTTACCAAAGGCGCCCGCGAGACTTAAATATTTTATACTTAGGTAAATCTGTAGGTATTCTTGTAATTTCTAAGAAATTGCTTGAACTGTTATTTATAGAAGTTTCTGAATTCTACTTAGTCCACAACTCGTAAGGAAAATAAACGATTTGATCTAGCTATTCTCGTTATTATTTCAGGATGCCAAGAAACGTTATTGATGTAAACATACCGGGAATGATGATGAATGACTTGGTGATAATCGCTATATTAAAATATAACTGTTCTTTTTTACCAAAGTTGTGTTCAAGTCTGAAAATCTGTTGTACGCATGAACGGTCAGCCAAGTTTCAGGGAATTTGTGCGTTGTTCCGTCCGCTCCATTGCACAACATTATTTTAATCAAAACGTTTTTGAATCAAATGAAAAAACACAAGTAGGTACCAAAGCTTAAAAAACCAAAGCAGAGACCACGTCGAATCACAATATAACATTTTAAGCTGAGGTTGTTACAGTCAGAGCCAGTCAGAAACTAAAATATAAGCTCATGTAAGGCAGGTTTAGTTTCCTGTAACCGATATTCCCACTCTCACCTTGAAATTCACTTTGAAGATTCATCAAGTTTTCACCACAACACAACTTCCGTAGCGTAGGTTCACTTACGAAACAAGGTGGGTAAACTAGTGTTTAATAAATTATAATAAAGCTTTTAGATTAGAAACCTTTTAATTACGGATTACTTTAAACAACTTTGACTTCTTTTGAGATTAAGTGTTATATCGAACCTGCGTATAGCAGCATATTATGTAGGTATATAGGTACCTGTACCTAATAAATATGGAATTTCAGTACTTATGGATATTTTGAACTGCAAAAAGATAGATATATTCTTTATTGTACTCTCCACTTAAACTAATACAACAATAATACATTAAAGATTAGTTTTTCAAGCTATTATGTTGGTATTGACTTCCTAAAAAATGTATCTAATAAGTTTCTGACGTAAAAAAACTAATATTTACGTCATAATACTCCTCTATGATATTGCTCTATCAAAAGATTTGTAGGTAGGTTTTAAAATTCAACTCATGGCAGGTTATGTATTTTGTCAGTAACGCCAATAAAATATGCAATAGGCTAGGCTGTTTCTAAAATATGCATGCAGTGATTCTATTTTTACGACGTTCTAAGATTTATCACACTCCGTGCAAACTTGAAGCTACGCTTCAGTTTATTTTGAGAGATAAATCTCGCATCGCAAATAGGTAGATGAACTTTAAGAGCAAATACTACGGCTGGTTCGGCCAGCTTTAGTATTTATTGCTGCACCAACCGATTCGGGTCTGGGCTCTGCGATTCATTTCTAAAGTGTACCTCACTTGTGCTCAACTCCGATAAAAGTTTTGTTGAACTGAGCGATCTGCTTCCACCCCAACTACACACATTCAATACAAAAGCGCAGTATTTATAGCAGAGCTAGAAGTTAAAATGTAAACTCTAGTTTACTTCTAATTAAAACCTATTGTAAAATACAAACTTCCTCAGTTATGTGAGTTTTAGAATGGTTCGTAACGCTTCTCGTATTTTAATCCATCTACATACACTAAGTTTTCGAGATGGTGCTTTTCGAGCGCATCCATCCACGGTCGTATAAAACATAACACCTGTATAAAACTAACAATGTCTTCAGCATATTTCATGACGCAGTAAATTGCGAGCGAAACACCAGCAGCTAAATCATTCAATGGACGGCTTTGCTGGCCACGCCACGCAGGCAACGCGCTAATCAGAATTGGAATCTTCCCGACGACGTCACGCAGGTATAAAAAACCTTTTTCATTTCGTTACAAAATAAGCTACCTTCTACAGCATTAAAACTAGCCAACACCGGTTAAAGTTCGGAAGTGCATGCTATTTTGTTGTTGAAAGCAGAAATTACCTATTGTAATTACGACCGCTAACTGAAAAAGTTGAGTTTCTCTCAGATAATATGATCGGATTTAAAACAAGTGTACCTTTTTAGTAAGAGTTCAGTGTGTGCGAAAGTGGTGGAATGAAAGGACACGCACGCACCAAAGGTACGTCTGAAACATTAGCTCTTTTACCAACCTTCTTTCATAATATTTTATTTCGATGTTCAATGTTTCCACAAGGTCATCATCATACCTGGCAGAGTACCGACACTATCAGCGATAGTGATGATGGCCATCATGATTCATCAAGCCACCGACCGCTCTAAATGGAGAGCCCCTATCCATAAGACTTTGAGAAGGAGGAACGAACGATCGTCTGGATCAGTGCTTGAGCAGTAAATGCGAATACAGGCCTTACCTACTATACTGTTAATAAAATTCTTACCACAAAAACAGATATTTTGATTGTACGCCGCGACCACGACCTAAGTCCACTCCACCACAGTTTCAGATCGATAAAAAACTAGTTATGCATGGTGGTACTCGACCGAGCTTAATGCCACCTGCAGTGATGGATGGAATACTTAGATACATTCAATTACCATTAAAACTTTGATTATAGGTACCATTCTATCAGCAGATTTCTAGTGGGCGTATGGTATTTTATAACTTTTTATTTACAAATGCTAACTATCTGTAAATTACCTGTGTAACTAGCTGTAGTAGGGATGCTCCTTTTTTGCAAAGAAAACCGTTACAAAAGCATAGAGATTTGTACTAAACTGTCAAATTATACTTGGGTTCGGATCATTCAGCGGTTGAGCTGAGCACATTGAATTACAACACAAATGTCGTTGCTTGAAGAACAGCTAATTCATGCATGCATGCTTAGGTATGCATATCTACATATGCATAACCTAGGCAGGTTCTTGATTGAAGGCTTTCTCATGGACGTTATGTCATGATTTACGTTATCGTAATCCGTAGCTATTCGATTGAATCAGGAAAGCAAACAAGCTTACCAACATGTGGCACTTTGCGAGCTTTAGCTATTTTATTATTGAAGCGATCTGCCGAATATTGAGTTTTCTTTCGTGAATTTCATTTTGTACGACATGTTCAATAACGTTGCAATAGAGCTTTACTTTGGCTTTAGGTATGATTTGAACTGACGATTTGAAATATGGTTAAATACTGTTATTTTTATATTACTTATGTACTCTTAACAATAAAACATCTGAGGTGCGTACACATTAGGTACTAGCAGTTAACCGCAACTTCGTCCACGAAAAAAAATGTATAACCTACAAAAAAAAAACGAACGAACTATAATATATTCCAAGTTTCATCCAAATCGGACCAGTCGTTACAGCGTGATTGAATCACAAACGTCCAAACATCTAAACATCCAAACATCTAAACTTTGATATTTATAATAGTAGTGGGGGGATTGTATGTACACATGTTGCTTACATGTCACATAGCTAAACTGCTCAAAAAGAAAATATACCTCGCATTCTGTAGATGCACATGTAGGCAGACTACTATACAGCAGAAAAAATAAGACCTACAGGAAAACAAAATATGTAGAGGTAACGTAGAGACCAAGCTCTACTTCACTTATAAGTAAGTACAGCCCCCGTATGCCAATCTTTTGCTGTCAAGTTATCTTTCACTGCCCAGTGTAATTTCTTCAGGTCACGTGGTACAATTTTGTACCACATCATTCTTTTTAGACACTTGACAGCAAAATATGCGCGAAAACACATCAAATGACGTCATAATGTCTCTATTTAGTCACAGAATAACTATGAGTTAGTATGAACTGACCATGATTTAAAAATTTGCAGTTCAACTTTGCAGTTCAATTTTGATTGGCATACCCCTGCAGTACTAAATCTATCACTATAAACTCAGCATATTTATAGCAATAATACTTACCTCGATAGTTTTTAATATGCTAGGTCTGTGTCGCGGGTAACAACAGTAAAATGTAGACTTATTCGTAGATAACAGCGATGAGATATGTATTATTATGCCCATATAACATCAAAGAGCAATGTCAAAGAGACTACCACCCTACGAAAGCCCACTTAGATGTGCCTATACCTATCCCAGGATCGTACAAAATCACAAAAGAGTGTCGCTTATTCGAAAATAGCTCTCGAATCGCCGCTGGAGCCATTCGCATGCCGAAAGGTTTACGGAGAGCGAAATGTCGCTGTCGATTTGGTACAAAAGTTGTAAGTGTAGGATTCGTTCGTAGGCCGATATCTGGAACGTCGGCCCACCACTCGCGAGCAATCTGTTTACGTAACAGCCCCGTTATGTTCCGAGAGGGTTCCCGTAGTAGACGTTAAACATATTGCCTCATAAATCGTGAGAATCCCGGCAAACTCTGCGTACCGGTGTCGATTTGACTACGTTTCCTTTACGATTTTACAATATTGATCGATCTAGATATCCTGTAATCCCGAATCATAAATACATTCACTTTCTTATTTGTGCTGTTGGAATCAAACCTAAGTAAGGAATCAAAGTGATGTAAAGATGTAGATAATACCTATTGAGTAGGTATAGGTGGGTGCCTTTAATACTAATAATTATTCCAGTATCCACAACACTCGGGATTCCGTCCAGGGGATTGATTTATTCATAATCAGAAGTTGTCCCGACACATCCCATCTGCGGCCGCCTACATTAAAGGTAGATTGATTGCTTGCGTGAGTTGGCCTAATGGCTTCAAATTGTACCTACATAGATCAATTTTGATGTTATCTTGAAGACATTTTAATTACAACCGGCCTTACAATGAATGGCACAATCTGAAACTTCAGAAATGCTTACTCCAAGGTCTGTTTAGTTTAAAATGTTTAAATACAGGTTTATCTAGGTATATTTATTGGTTTTACCTACTATTGGCAAACCAAAACCAAAACCTCGATAACAAAAATACGAAGATAATCTATTCATGCATTATTTATCCCTTATTCCAGTAAGCTTAGTTTTAAGCTAAGTTAAATAAAATTATTTCTGCGAAACATTTTCAGGGAGTATCAAGAGTTCGTTTCGAAACAAACTAGGTTAAAGTTTTCAAGATTAGAGTTACAACACGCAGACGCGATATACAGTTAGTCGCGTAACTACAATTGTTGCAAATTTGTTTTCGTTTTATGATGATAATTCAGAAATCCTTCCTCACATTTAAGATCGTAAAAGTTTTCTTTTTGTTTAGAAGCTGGGCGTCGTATTTCCTGTTCAAAAGCCTGTTTTCGTCGTGTAATTATTATGGGCCGAATATTTTTACTCGAAATACAAACCCTCGTACCTTCTACTTACTTTTAACAAGATTTCAAAATTCAGGGTCTACTAACTTGGTGAGATAATCAAGGATAAATAATCTGGGCACTCAGTTTTTCTCTTCAATTACGCCAGGCATATTATTGTAAGTACCTACCTCAAACATTTACGTATATTTTCCATCCATTTAAGTACGTGTACCTTTAGTACCGACCCATCTATTTATAGTACTTGTCGGCATAACATATGCATTTCCCGCCAGGTTCTTTATTTTTATTAATTATAACTATTTACTATATATTTAAATTTTATGAAAGAAAATGCTTTTATCAAAAATTACGCAAAACTTTGCAGACGAATTACATTACATGATGAAACAAAGCGTTGAACTCTAGAGGAAAACACGAGCTGACATTCATGCAATTTTATTAGTTGTTGATTATAGTCGGTTATTTTACTACAGACATAAAAGTCGCTATAAAAAGTAAAAGAAAGGATTTTATAGCTTGATATCATGTAGAATTGCACGGATGCGATACGGCTTGCTACCTAGTTTACTTACATAGATACGGGTCGGGAATAAAAAAATTACAAGTAGGTAAAATAGTGATTCATTCATTTATTCAATTCAATTAGCGATGTACCTATGGTATGACCAAGAATATCGTAATTGATCTCCATATTCTTTACCTACTTCAATCTTGAACCTATATCGAAGGAGTGTTATTAGATCAACTTTGCCACTATCACATAAGTACGTAGATGAAACTAGATCCTACCACACCGGTATTGAAGACGATTACGATGCTGCCAAATATCGCCAGCATTTCAAGTCTGAGCACTGATTGACTTTACATTACATAAAGCACTTGCTACAGGCTCATTACCCAGCTAGACTGATTAATTAAGCACTCGTATTAGATTTCCTATACTTTGTAAGTTTGCTGACTTTGTGATTTGTATAGCTTCACACTTGGCGCCTGTCGTGCTCACTTACAACCTAAAGGTGCGACTAAGCACAGCTACTAAATGGATTTCAAGAGCTCTAGGTGTCTCGTATTCACTATGTCTACTCAAGTCATGTATCTAGGTAAACTCCCTACTTGCAATCTATAGATGAAAAAAATAAATTATGATAAATGAAAACAGATAAACAGGTATTATAAAATTATTAAATTGGTGAACATTTTACTACAACGCCAGTGAAGCATAGGTATAAAAATACTGACACCATTTTACGGAGGTGAAGAAAATACTTGCCTACTAGTTTTTCAAAGTTCACGTCAAGATTATTTTCATCAACTCAACCCATACGCTATTCCCTGAACATCAACACATTTTATCGGAAATGTAGGTTTTGTATTGATGTCGGAAACCTTTCATGAAAGTTTGCCCCTCGTCGATGTTACCACAATAACGAAAACGGTGGGTACCTATATGTAAATATGTATGTAGGTAGGCTCGTTGAGAAGGTTCCTCGATACTCAGGAGCATCAAAACCGCTTTTGAATATCACATTCTCACACCTCAGCAAGGAGGTTTGAACACTTCATTTTTATTTTATACCCCTTCATTGCTCTCAAACCCTAAACCTCGTCTGCGAAATATGCTTACCTTGTAGAGCCTCTTCATGATAATCTAAAACCAGCATTTAACAGAATAAGGTTTCGGACACGAAGGCTTATATTACTTTATACAGATACCTAGGTATATAAAAATATATTATGTAAGTAAGTATCTACATTTAATTCCTAGTAGGTATTTAATAAGTACCATATAAAAAAAAATCATTTCCACCAATAGCTCTGATTTATAAGTAGGTATTTACCTTCCTACTTAGCTAGATAAACTCATAACTAGGATCTAGGCTGATCGAATCAGAGCGAGCTCCAATAGGTATATACATACACTAATATATCTTTATCTTTTTTTTTATGATATATCTTTTGTGTTCTTTTTCTTTTTTTATGTATAGTTATGTATTAATTTAAATTTTTAACTTTTAGTACCTTTAAAAACACGCCACACCATCTTTTTGCACGCCCAGGAAGACTGGCAGACAATGCTCTTAGCATTAAGTCCTCCTAGCACTAACTATTTGTGTGAAATTTTAAAATAAATAAATAAATATAGTTAGACAGGTAGTACCTATGGACTATAATAAAGCCAATCGATGTGATGCTTCGCCTGTTTTAGTACAGATATTGATCACGAATATAACTGCTTTCGTTGAAAAACTGTTCTACTTACCTAAAGTAACGAAAGCAATCACAACACAAGGAGGAAATTAGCTTTAAGCGGTTGCCACGTAACCACATTCTCTACAAAATATTTAACGATATCTCGCTACAAGTAGTTACATGCTCCATTCATTCGCCGCACAGCTGAGTGTGGCTGAGTCGCTCGTAGTTCCCAAGCAAAGGTAAGTAAACTCAGATAAGGGCGGAAGTGAGGCCAACGTTCCCGCCCGTCTGATAAAACAACACCTGCCTTACTTTGTTCATTGACACTGCGTTAGCTTTAGCACCTAACGCTAAAACTACACAGATAACACCTTGCCGCTTTCATAAATAATACTAAATAATATCTCGGGAATACTCGGGATATGATCCAAATATTGATTATGTAAAGAAGCGTTACACTAAAAAAAAGAATAAATTGGAAACTCTGTAGGTAAGTGGTGAAATATGTTGAATTTAGTAAATTCTAGCACGTACAAATGCAGAGTAACATTACAAAATAAATGGAAATATTTTGCCAGATTATACGTTTCTGGTATTCGTTTTTTTTCTAAAGAAATAACATAAGTCGTTAGTACCTAGTCAAATATGTAGTAGCTAGCTATTTGTAGGTATTTCAAATAGAAAGTTATGAATTTCTACATGAAAATCGGGGTTCAATTTCCAAATGAAAGGCAAGAACTTGCTCGCACTTGTACTTACCCACCCATTTCCTTTTAGTCGGCGAAATCAGGGTAAAAGGCGCGTGGTATACAAAAATGGTGTGAAATAGAAAGGCATAGCGATTGCCTTCGAGAGGACCCTTGTGCACGCGTTTGAGGAGCCACGGAACAAAAAGGGGCCATCTTACCTAGTCCTTGGTGACGGCTGTATTTTATCGCAACTGACTACCTAATGGTGCAGAATACAACAGTTTGGTAGCTTGTCGATTCTTTTTTCCAAATTCGTTGGTAAATGTATATTATCGTGTGTATCCGTATGCGTAAAAAACCTATTTGCGTTACTTGCTCTGTCGTCATCCCAGTTTGATTATATTTTGTTGTCTACTTTTAGTAGGACTTGAATAGATCTGGATCTCAATGTTAGTTTTAATTTACTTAGCCTAATTTTAAGTTATCTGTTGCATTGTGAATGTTGTGTTCGCCTATAATTGGTGTTTGCACTAGACATAAGACTACTATAAGACTAATAAGAATATAATGTTGTTTCTGTGCACAACACTGTTGGTGATCCTATTAATAAATAAAAAATTGACTACTTATTGAATTTATATTCTTATCACCGAAATAGCATATTATAGTATCAATAAATGATTAGTGCTAAATGTGGGTGTAAGTGTCATACAGAAGCATTGGAAGTTTAGGCCAGGAAAAGCACAACCTTGTTTTCTTTATGTTTATGATTGCCTGCATCTTCTTTTTCTGTGGTTGATGAATTCGCTGCGTCCGTCGGAGCTGTCATTCGACATGTGGGTAGGTCGGTATAAGTATGTACCTATTGTTTTTTTGTATATTCTCTTTTTAAGACTTACAGCCAGTTACAGCAGTGGACTGATATTACTTGTAGGTTGATGATTTATATTATTTTCTGGGTAAATACCTACATAAAGAAAATAATGTTACCAATTGAAGATGATAGAAGTCGGTAGATATACCTACCTTTCCTTTCATCCGCACACTCATGAATAAGGCATAGAACTTCAAAGATTCAGCGGCACAAACGCCAGACAAAGTGTTGTCTATAGTTTGTTCCTCCATAAAAATGTGTCACAAAGTTTCACTGCTCTACTGGAAAATACGTATTATGTAGGTACAAACGAAAAGTTCGAAGTCGAGTCTCCGATCTATCGGCGATAGATGCCTGTTCGCCGAGACTGCAGATTACGGGAACATTTACATATGAAACGTTTCACTGAACGCTTGCACTCGACTTGTACTTGTACAAGCGAGGCCATATCCTGCTAAATTCCCTTCTATGTAAAATGAACATACTAGATATTTAAAAGACAATTTGTGAAACGAACGGCTTACTTTATTTCTCGTACGTTCAAAGTGGTATTCAATTGATGTTATTCGGCGGATATTAGCAAGTGACTCGATAAGGAAATGATGTCCTAAAGACCTACTTCAAAGGTAGCTCGGGATAAAGAGTTATATTAGGCAGTCAATAATAAATAGGCACCTAAATATGTAAGTAAGTAGGTACCTATAGTAAGGTGGTCCTTACTAAACATGAAAATCTTGGTCTCTATGTCGGTAGTGAGGCATTTTATACAATATCGACTAGGTCCCCTAATAAATTTAGATTGTCGACGGAAGGTCTCTATGGAAATAGCTGTAATTTACGAATAACAAAGTTCAATGAAACAAAATTAAATTTGTATCGAAAGGATCGCCGTTATTTAAAATTAAAGGTTTTTACAGATCCCAAGTAATCAAAGTCCAAAAATGAAAATTTGCGAACAAGCCGGATAGATATTTCAATTAATATTTTATTTTTGTTCTAGAAAAGTTTGATGGAGTTTAAAATTAAAAATGTATCTTTAAGTATGCTCTCTCGATTCTCTGATTCAATTTCCAACTTGTTTGAATTCATGTCTTATTTTAAAGTAGGTAGGTAAGAACCCTAAATGAATTTGAAATAAAACATGATAATTTATATCGATAATTTATATCGATAGTACATACTAGGATAGTATTATGAATAGCATCTCGTTCTGGGCGTAGTTCATTTATTTTAAGTTGCAATCTTTTTGCATAGGAAAACATTATTATATATGTAGCTACGGTACGGCATTGAAATTGCTTGTGGCTTTCAGTCACTGCCGATATATAAATAAAGCAAAAATGGAAAGCTGGACGTGTTGCATAACCATAAATTCTTTAACCTTTAATTCTTTTCTGAAGATTTTGACCTCATACTCCAACTTATCCTTTCACTAAAAAACACAACCGTAAACATTACCTACTTAGTAATTAGGTACCTTGGTATCATGAGCCCATATTATCTATCTATCTTTTCTTCTAAAAGCTTCAACCTACCTAAAGGGTCTAAGTATACGCACACATAGGCAGGGTTAAAAGGACGCGGTTGGCAGTACATCATTTATCTCTGAGGATGTACGGCATATTTAACTCGGGGAATGATTCCTCAAAATCCGAATGTTTTTCAACGTATGAAGAGAAGAACGAGGCCATATTTTAGCTGGCGCCACTCCATTAGTGACGCAGGAACCCCAACCAATATGGCTGGGGCGAATCTGCAGTGACAGGGGCATTCACCCCGCGTGCAACCAACCCCTCGTTTTTGTTATAAAATCAATATATTTGGAACAGGGCTTCCCAGCAACAATATACGGATGTCGACTTAGAAGCTGTAGGATTAACCGAAATCCAATTTGGAAAGAATGAATTCTAGTCTGAACAGGTTTCGTTTTCTACAGAAATAATGGAGAAGAGTCCACAATGGATGTCATACTGTATATCCAGCAAAATTTCATGGGCAGGTAATAGCACTCTTGCATACCTATGTACTTAACGTACTCGTTGTGTTATTGTAAAAGTACCTTAGTAAAACGTGTTTACACTGGGACTCTTGGACTGCACATGGACTTGGACTTGGATGTGGACTGGACATACTTACCTACAACTGAACACCTTGAAACGGAACTACTTTACAGGTTCTACCTTTTGCCACATGCATAAAATAATGTGTTTATAATTATAGTGGGGAAATCACCAATTCTTGGAGCCGTGAGAACATATGGCAGATGCTCGTGTTTTTCGCTTTCTACCATGGGTCGTCCTAGTGTTTGCTGGTACCTTTTACCCAGTACGATCCGAATACGGGCTAGGTTGTTAGGATTTCCATTCGTTTCAAAGAACTTTAAATCCAGAACACAAACGCTTCACCACCCACCCTGTGTGAGTGAACTTGTTTTCCTTATGTGGGTCGATATCAACCACTGGGTAAGTATAATGTGGGTTAAATCACGTTTCCAACAACTCGGTTCGATTCATTATGTGCCTGGCTGGTCGCACAAACTCAAAGCACTATTTACGTTATAAATTAATCCAAAGTCTATTGCGTAAGGTACGTTACTAGAATTAACTAATTCTTGTTCTATTTATCTTTATTTACACATCTACACTTCACGATGCAATATTGAGAGAGAGTAGCTCCTCAAGCAATAACGGCATGCATTGTCTAATAAACTAGACGATGTGTAAATATGTATTACTGTGTTGGAGGAGAAAGTCTTTTAGGTTGGCCATCGATCGAGAAGCGTAAGTAATTTTTTCCTTGTGAATCTCCGCCGTCGTAGTTTATAATATAAACTTTGTAATACAGAGTGTACCCGTATAACTTCGAATCTGCGGTTCTATAAATTGCCAAGTATTATTACATTTTGTATGAAAAATCGCGCTCACGCGGTTAGTTCTACAGAAAAAGATGTTTTACAATGATGGGTTACCTACTTTATCCTTTAGTTCCCTGAAGTTTTCAGTTGTCTTATATATTAAAACTGATTTACTTTTGTCACTGTTCTGAATCTATCAAATGTACAAACAGAGTCAGACTTTTCTATTTTGAGGAGCTTGTAGGTATGTCGTGTGTACGGCGATAACGAGGCCACTTCCTCAAATGCCATTTAAATTAAATCACTCCTCTAGGTCGATCGTCAAGTTGACGGCAGCTACTATTACGTACCTCTCCACCTCGAGTGAGTCAGTGTGCATTTCGATCACTGGTGCAATTCGTGAATGTGTAAACCTAACAGTCATCAGGTTCAGAAATGTATTTAGTAGGTACGCATGACGTATGACTAAAAAGGAACAACTACCTACTAAAGGATGAATTAAAGCTGTTAAAATGAGGTATCTTTTAGAAACTTTTTAAAATAATATACTATTCCGGTTACGTTGGGATAAACTGCACTGGTTGACAAAAGGTTGACTAGACTGCGCGAATTTTTCAGAGTTGCTCGAGTTTATTATGCCCGTGTGAAGCCACATTTTTTCTGGATATTACATTTTTATAACAGCGTGAATGGTAAAACGGCAATTATACTTTTATTTACCCAATTCGATGTAATGCGATTTAGCTTCACTCGGGGTTTTGAAGGCAACTACTGTGCTCTACATTTGTGTTAAGTTTGTATTTATTTTTCAATTATTGGGCTGTGGGTCTCTTTCTTAGCAGTATATTAAACATTTTTGTCAATCCGGAATTGATTTTGGTTGTTAAGAGCTTTGTTACTAAGTACTTTTGTGTGCACCACCAATATTCATTATGTACTCGTACCATAGAGACTCACAAACATAATAATTTAGCTATTTATTTTTTATAATGGCTGTCCAGATGGTTTGCAAGATGGCTGCAGATTTGCGTTGTTGTTTGTTTTCGTGCAATGCATTAGGTACCTACCTACCCTTACTTATTCATGTGTATCACAAGATAAAAAGATTCTAACATTTGTTTTCATTCTTGTTTTATCACCTACAGTAAAAATATATTCTACGTAAATCCATGTTCAATATAACTTAAGTTACAGAATCCTAGCTGACGTGTTAATCCGAACAATTAGTTCCATACAATATCTCGTCGTAAATAGTTATGTTAATCCCAATTTAATGTATCCGGCGAGAAGCCTTGTTGCACACGAGCAGCGCGGTGAGAATTGGAAAACTATAACTTTTTTACGCAAAGTGCCGAGTCTGAGTTTTATTTGAATTGAGTTTCCAAAATTGTTTCTGTTTAAAGTCACAAAAACGCCCCTAGCAGACGAATCATTTTTCTTTAGATAAATTAGTAAGCACACAAAAATCTCCAAAACTATGAGGGAATTTTCGGCACTCTGAGTTGTGTTCGTAAAAATTGAGGATCGGTCTTTTTGAGGTATATTCGATAGTTTTTCTATGAAGTTAGAATAAGCGGCGGAAATGAGAACTGTTTTTTTTCTACACAAAAACAGCGAACTCGATCCCTCAGACCTCAATGTTCCCATTGCAGTCAGTAATGACAATCGGAACTCGGAGCTACGAGTAGATGGACCATTCAATACACGTTCAAGGATGGACCATCTAGATTTCAGTTTCTGGTTTTATGGTAGGTAATTGCTAGGCAACCAGAACAACAAGGCTAGTTTAGCCCTAGCAAATAATAATACTTTACTTACCTCTCAATATCTTTATAGAAATAATAAATTCCATTGAAAGTGAGCTAGTTCCGGTCCAATTGCGCCTGGCACACGTCCTAATCGGCTTCATCTCGTACCAACACGGTTTCGAACATGTTTTTAAAAATACCTAACAAAAACCCCTCTCAAATGTTGGTATATTTTGTAAATTCCTATATTTCTTGGTACCTACGCAGTATATATATTATATATATATATTATACTGCCATGGATCTACTTGTAAGGACCACCACAAAGCAGTCAGTCCAGTAGGCAAGAATAAGAAAATTATTTCACCGAATCTTTTGAAATACAATGACGGCATGTTTTACTTGACTTGTGGAATGTTTGAACTTAACATATTTTTTATACCCACACATTGTACCTAGTACACACACACTATGTTACACCTACGCGAAATGATGAGACGATCGCCCACGCTAAAAACGATGACGGCATGAAGCTATTATTATATAGCTATAACTTAGAAACTTTAAAGGTAATCTATGCCTGGGATCACAAAACAATTATGATGTCTACGCCTAACTTATCTACCTATTAATTACTGAGCGAGTCTACTAAAGCCTATCTACGCTTTAATTAACATGGGTCGATCTTTTAGCTATTGAAAAATCGTGATTTGTATGTAACTTTAAATTTATTGCGGATAACATGAAGAAATCAACGTGCAGCAAGAAAAATAAGCTTTATCTTTAAAATAATTAATTAACAGGATTTATGATAAATAACTTAAATAAGCTGACGAGGATTGATAAACCCTTCTTTTCATCAACTTTTAAACGTTTTAAAACAACGGAATTATCAATCACATGATAGTGGAGGCATTTTATGACATCCAAGCAAGATCGGACCATATTTTTGTCTAATTTATATTACGAGAATTGGATCTTCTCAGTCAAAGATTTTTTATATAAAGATATGTTTAAATAATTTTAATAATTAGGTAGGTATTTAATTTTATGCCATAAATTTTCCGTTTGAAAGAAAAACAAATCCCCAGATGTTATTCTACTTCAAATACCGAAAATTTACGATTTCTTTTTTTCAGTTAAAATGGATTTTGATACACATCACCAAAACAACAAAACTTCTGGCAGTATTATAACAGTGAAATTCACCATGAAATAAAAAGGTGTAGGTACTCATTCCGCTCTCCCTCATTCCCGACCTCTATGAAAGATCGATGGGGTTGTATGGCAAAGTGGATGTCACTTTAATAAATCACCATGAGTCGCCGAAACACAACGATATCTAGCTATAAGTAAGTACATACAACATGTGTAAAGTAAGTGTAGACAGTGGCATGGGCGAAATCAAATAAGTACTTATCTTATCTAGATATTATTGTACCGTTTCCTTACTTAGATATCAAGACTTATTTTGATTTAATAATGTAAGTAATCATTTAAAACATATTTAAAAGAAAAAAACAAATGAAAGGACCTATAAATTAATCTTTAAATGGTATTTCTCATGACCCTGCACAAGCGTGCACGTCCCGCAATAAATAACCATCCAAAGCACCACCACAATCCACAAAAGAGTTCGCGTCTCGCATCTCTCTCTACCTACTCTACCTTTTTTCTTCTGTATCTCTACTTCACGAAGCTTCATTCTGATACCTGATACATACCTAAGTGGTTCAAATAAATGTTTATTATTAGAAAATCGTAGGCGGGACTGTCTCATTCAAATCACGTTTTATATAACAGAATTTCCGTATTCATGGGTATAATTAACCCTACAGAACATCACTAAACAAGTGCGAACATGATTGATATCGGTTACTACGGATAGAGCTTCGAAATAATAACAAATGAGCAAAATAATGAGCAACGAGGGGTATTTATACGTACAAGGGCGATTATACATGCTAACGGCCTTCCGCACGCCAACACTAGAGCCAGAAAACTGAAATATACAAACAAAACAGGTTAGGAAGGTTCCGGTACCACCATTTCTACTGATACTGATATAAATAAATAAATAAAATGTTTATATTGCTCACACAAAGGTTAGCACAAAGACAGGCAGATAGATGAGCTCATAGCTACGTAAGCAGGTACTAGTATTCCTAGACTACATAATATACATGAGTGGAACATATTGATAGTTTGCTGCTTACTTATAACTATTTTTACTTGACTCATGACCACAACAGCAAATATTTACGAATGGTTTCATTGACTATTAGCTACTATTAGCCGTTATTCGGACACATAATGAATGCAAGCTTTTTGTGTGAATGCATAGCAACCCGGTATCGACCTACTCCAAGATTGGGTGTAAGGAAACTTTACATAATTACCCCGTTAGTGAAGCAGCAATAAGGTCACAGTATAAGTATACATACCAACCAACTAAGAGAATTCTTAAACATAGGTGCGTATATTTTTTTCGTAAATAAATAAAATCATATCAATTTGCTGGAAGTAGCTACAAAATAAGGTTAAACTAAGTACTCCAGTTATTTTTTGTTCATTGAATGTACCGTTACCCTTGGTGACGGAATCTTCTTCTTACAAAGAATGGAATCGAATCACATTGAATAGTCCAACTTATGAATGGAAATTGATCGAGTTCATTTGACAGAATCCGTGTTTATTTATGCAAACGTTTCCTCTGCCACCAGCCGTCAGAGCGGCGGCGTGCAGCCTGATGAATTCACATCCATTACGCTGTCACACCCAGCTTTAATTGAAATCATTCAATTTTCCAACGCTATGAATAAAAGACTGTCGTTGTTATCCTAGAATTGAAGTTTTTAATAATTGACTACGCAAAATAGAGCGATCAAATGAACTCATCCAGGAATATTTTAAAAGTGCGACCACCATCACCGACCCCATCAGAATTGGGTAAAGCGGGATGAGTTTCTATTCGATGAATATTTCTACTAGCCTCAATCTGACTCATTATCCTTTTTATTCTGATCTTCTTATTATATAGTTCAAAGAACATATTAGAAATGTCTTAGCATGATAAAATATTTATCAACCCAAATACACTATACTTACCTTGTATATTTTGTATATTTGTGGCAGAATCTACGGCTTTACTTTCACACATACTCTGGTCAAGGTACGTGTCATTAATTACCACTAGTAAGTTGAATAAACTTGTCACTTTTAAGTCTCATGAAGGTCGCCCACTGTCACAAACAAAATTATGATACCGGTGACGTGATGTCCCGTAATTTGGTAGTTATGAATGAATGTGTGTACCCACCTATATGAAGTGTGCTCTAAAATTGGTCATATTGATGGCAATTTTTTAGTCAGAAAACTTGTATTAGGATGAAAGTGATATTTTATTTAAATACTGTTTGAGATTATTGATATCAAATAAAACTGATACTTAGAAAAAATCATTTAAATAGCAAAGTTGTACATATCATTGGTTGTGCCTCTTACATCAATTATTGGCATTCTACCAACCAAGTGAAATGAAAATAGTTTCATTTCACTTGGTAAATATAGGTAAGGCACTAGCTTACGTGTCAACAGCCTTTAATTGTGTGGTTTTTACAAATAACAATATGTTTTTGATGTTTTATTTTGTTGGCGCGTGTTCGGTTCACACAACCTGGGGCGTCAGCGTAGTCGGTATTTTAATTGTACCATGTGAAATATTTACATCCGCTACATACAGGAGCATTAAATTATCTTTAATTAACAGTTTAATTTAGAAAATCTTTAACGAGAGAATAAAACGTGTCATTTACGCATGTTAAACTTATTTTAACAGGTATACCAAACACAAAAAGCAAATGATGAAGTCACTGAACTCCGGTTTTACTTAAAATGAGTAGCCTGTACCTAGGTAAATGTGATCAGTTCAGATTTCTCACGTAATGAAAGCAGCACAACATTTTTCCCAGCAACAAAATTCCAGCAGCAAAGCAGGAGGGTGGTAATGAAGACCGACACAGTGCTAATTGATGTTAAGATGGAAGTCAGCTGACCGGGTCCGGGGATAAGGAAATCCCGGTATTAGCCTTAAGGTGCTTAAGCTCACCCTCAGACTCAGCGGTAAACACAACACAGCCAAAGGCTTATAGGACTTACACGTTCAAATGTAAGAAAAATATTCCATTAGTTTACGGATCTGCCTGTTTTTTTAGGACGTACCCTCATTGACTTTTAGTGGAATTGAATAAGTTTGTTCTTCCTTAGTTCATATAAGAAAAAGCAACGCTTGAAAGATTTTAACGAAAAAGTAGCTGATTGCAACTGACAAGGAAAATATTGTACTGATTATTTCCTTGGTTCTAAATGTTGGACGAATTAGGTACATAAGGTACTCTTACTCGACTTTTAATATTTCGAAGTTTTTCATTCCTTAAAAATAGCATTGCACACGTGTTAAAGTGTCTATTTTTGGGTGCGGCGTGATTAGAGAGTGCGTGAGCTTATGTAAAGCAAAGTAAATAAACACTTAGGGCGTCTTGCACCAGAATCACTAAACGTATTTAACAGCTAAATCGATTTAAATCTGACGTATTTGTATGACTTGACAACTCACTAAATACTATTTCGATTCTGGTGCAAGCCGCCCTAAATCTAAGTATTTAGCTGTAAAACACGTTTAGTGATTCTGGTGCAAGCCGCTCTTAGGGTTGTCGCAAATTTCAAAGATAACAAAAAAAATCTTAAACATGTCATCTATGTCTGTATTTTCTATATGTCCTGTTTTGTGTGTAATATAAGCCTCTTTTCGAGTTTTCGGCTTAAGTATAGGGACAATATTGTTACGCGTTGTATATGCAGGTTTAATTTCACACGAATGCCGGTCAAAATAAATTGAAATAAAGCCATCATGGACTTCTAGGTTTTTAATTAGAAAACTTTTTGTTTAGTCATGTTTGTTTTTTTTTCAATAGGTTTTTTCAATCGCCTCTGGATGCGAACAATGCAAACATGTCGTTTTCGATGTCGCCACATCGAATTCGAGTGATTTTTGCGCTGCATAAACGGCGTGAAATATTAATGCCGTATTTGGAACACAAATCATGAACACAATGAGAGTTTTTGGTATACTCAGTCAACTTCACTAAGGAAATATTTAGTAAGCAAACAACCAAGATAATAAAACCCACCAATATCAATAACGAAGAGTTGAGAGAAATGATGGAGGTTAATTTTACAATCAACTGCAAAATCAGCAGTCAGTCAGGTTTAAAATAGCATAATACAATAATCTATTGGAAAACACCTTGTTTGCATGCCAGACATTTTTATATTCGGAAGCCTAAAAGTTTCGTCACTAAGGGACTGCTCAAAAAAAATATACCTACTTACCAAAGTATTTAAAGTGTCTACCCTACCTTTAATTGCATGATTGGAATTGCTGACACATACATAAATTGAAAAAACACCTAATACAAATTAAGATAGGGTTATAAAAAAAATCTAATTCGGTTGGCTGACATCCCGCGCTATTATGGGCCTAGTTGCACTTCCGATCAAATAACAAAAATATATTCGTTTGAAATCGTTTGCAGTTCGCAACACTCACATAAAATTGCCCTCGATTCGGTTAAAAATCAATTTGAATCAGGTTTGTTTGGCTTGTGTGTCATCGTGTCAGCTGTATGGTGAAACACATGAATGTTAAGACCAGACATTCATGATACCTACCAAAACTTTATATTCTAATGATTTTATTTATTTTGCGATAGTGTTTCCTGTAATATTTCTGTGGTGATCAAAAAAGCTATATCTATTAGTCTTCTAAAGTTACGCTAGAAAAAATGCTCGAAAAAATGGCTGCTAAATCGGTTGTCATTTCATCTACCTACTTCTTTTCGGCCTCTGTCCGTTGCCATTTCAACAGACAATAGTTTTGCCAGTTTCAAGTGTAGGCTATATTTGAAATAGTTTATTTCATCTATTGATTCTAAATGATCCTTGTGATTTTATTGAATAAAGAAATTTTGACTTTGACTTTGACATCTGCTGCCATTTATTTTAGGCAAAATGGTGGATTTTCCCTTCAAACTTGGAAACGGATTCTATCAACTAAGATAATACACGTTTATTCCAATGGCTCACACTCAGAGGTTTGTTAGATGGGAGCCTCGAATGCATGATAATGATATCCAATTTTTAGAACCAATTTATTTTTTTCCGAACCAAAGTTTATTGTAAAAATTGTGTTAGTTAACTCGAATAGGTATTGCGGCAGTTATAATAACGGTAAGGTCACCATTTCTAACTAAACCAATCGATACGAACTGTACGAACAACATAAATATGGAGAAAAAAAGTTCCGCGCTAGAAAATCAGTGAACGACTAGGGATTCTCGAAAGCTGTTCACAATTGAAATATGATATAATAGTTCTACCGAGTTTCCATTGTCGCTACCGTCGAAACATCATTATTATCTCCGCGAAAGTCTGCTTTTACGAGCAGAAAGCGCAAAGCCGTTGGTGTAGAGTAAAATACAATAAAATTTCTGCTTTGCGAAACTTTGCGCAGCACATACTTAGTTTGAGTCCATGTTCATTGATGTCACTCGCCCAACTCCCAACTCATCTATTATTTTCAAAGATGCAACCTACTTAGAATAACTAATTTATGCTTTTGTAGTTAAAAAATAATTAAGTTTTTTATGTGTTGAATCTTAAAAAAATATTCAGTGAGTATATTTAGGCACTTACAAAAAAATCAATCATCCCAGTCTAGTTTCTATTTAGGTATATTTACGTTTCTCGAAAACTGGGTGAACAAGAAAATAATAATCTATTGGAGAGGCTCCGGCAGAGCGACAAAAAACAAAATAAACCTCGAGCTCACCTCCGAAGCACCGAAGAAAAACCGGTTAGCGTTACCTATTTCATTTCCGTTCAATTCAGACTTTTTTTATGAGAACCGAACCTTAAACGGGTTCAATGGAGCCGGGAATTTCAAGTCGCCGATATTGTTAGATAGTCTTTTTTCTCAGACGTCATTTACAGGAAAAAATGCAGTGGATTTGCTCTGTCTGATACCTAGAGTTTCAATAAATCTAGGTGAGGGTAATATACATAAACAGAGTGCCTATACTACATCTACATCAGTGAAGATATTATGCAGTGCAGTTAGTATCGTATAAACATGGAACCTGGAAATACTTACCTCGTCCTCACGATCACAATATAAATTATCTAAATACGCCTAAATTAGAATCCCTTATTGGTACCTGCCTATCTAGTAAACTGTTTTCAATCAATCAAGCTTAGCATAGACGTCTGCTCTGCATAACTGATCGAATAAGCCAAGTGAACGAAGGTCTTAGGGCTTCATTCCGAACCAACAAATTTTTCGGACGAACACGACGTTTTGTCAAGTTATGATCACAATTTTCACTTTTAAACTTTGACATACCTTCATAGTTGATCGAAGCATACCTTCACAAAACTCTTTGACTCCCACGTGGTCATGTCTGGCGCCAGCCAAAAGTGTGTATTAAAGTTATGAATCCAAAAGGGAGTAAAAAAAGTCGTACAAGTGGGGTGCCAGGTGCCAGCTATACTGTCATATGAAAAAGCTCTAATGACAGTATGACACCGAAAAAAGTATTTGCTATAATGATCATTCTCAAAGTATCATCATAGTTTTTAGTGATTATTAAAAATGAGACCTGGCTGTCAGCGATCATAACAAGTAATACTTATGTAAGTAATGTTGTTATATCTCCTTGTAATATTTTCAATGATTTAACAGAAGAATAAAATAATCTCTTTCTTACAATCGCCTCGTTTATTTTTATTTAGGTACTGCTAAAACATTAATATTTTTTCAACATAAAATTTACATTTATTGTACTTACATAGGGTACATCAATTAACAGTGTTTCGTGAATTACAGTAATAAGGTAGGTGTTTAGTTAAAATGGCAAGCATCAAAGATGAACGGAATGCATAAGTAGGTATGTGAGAAACCAAACAATATAATTAATAGCATGACCTTATTTTGATGACTTGGTTATCGTGTTGATACTAAGAGCATCCTTGAGTAACGACGCCATCTCCGTCAGGTAAAAAGGTTTCTGTCTTTGTTTTTGACTTGTCGAAAGTAGAGATACCTAGACATGTAATCATAAAAAGGTGAAATAGGCAGCTGACACCATTTATTATTTCTTTCATCTTTGATGGTGAGACCTGTCCGAAGTCTGTAGATTATTACATAGTTTACTTTCAAAGGAAATATTTATCTTTGGATTCATTTGTCTATATACCTTAGTTAAACAATCATTAACATTACCTACCTATAAGTCATGTAACATCGTAGGTACACGATTTTCAACAATGCAGATATACATTTATCTTTATTCAGTTTATAATTATTTGGCGATCATAGTCAATACCATTCCATATCACGAGAATTACACTTACATTCTTCAACTAATCAGTCGCGGACCCATCATTGGTCGGATCCAATGTATCTAACGCTCCTTTTACACTCTAAATAAATTATATAATACAAAAAATATTACACTAACAACCTGTTTAGGTATACATACATACTGTACCTTACGTATTAGATCAAATCCTAGCTTAAAATACATACAAATTTACAATAAATTCTGACATGTTATCTCTAGATATGTAACAAATGTGTACATACTCGTAAATTTCATATTACAACTGTTTATACATCGGTCGCACAGCCATCTTGGAAGCTGTCTTCGTTGGAGGGCCTCGTGATGGTAAGCACTCGCTTGAGCGCGGAGACCGGCGGCAGCACTGGCGGCGCCCGCTGCCACACGCGCAGCGTGCGCGCTCCGTTCACCGGCAGCCCGTAGTCGGGCGGGTAGGGCGCCTCTCCGCCAGCCGATACCGGTGCCGGGCTCGACGCTGCCGCTGCTGCATGCGAGCGCGGGAACGTGCGGCTCATGTAACCCAGCTCCTCCTGGGATCCGTTTACGCTGCTATTCTCAATGATCGGCGTCCTGTCATTGTAGTACGATGGGATTGCCGAACTTACAGCTCGAGACAGGTGATTTGCCTGGCTCATTTTCATTTGTTCCCATAGTCCTGACGGGTATAGGGAATCGGAAGCCTCGCGTGCGTATTCTCCGCTACCAGGTCTTGCGGCACTGTCCGGCCGCGTATCGTTTATCAGATCAGGATCTATGGAAGCGGATACAGTGGGCGAGACTACAACAGGTCCACCAGTCGTCACAACGCTCCCTCGACCTTCATAATGATTAGTAGTGTAAGGTATGTCGTTAATTCGTGGCGGCTTAGACACAGGGTTGCATTTTTGATCAATATAATTGGGTGATTCTTGTCTGTTAGCTAACACAGCTACATGAGGTCTATCTGTCGCTGTTGGGTGCACTTCGTTTCCTGAGACCACTCTATCCAGAGTATTTGGAGTTTTACTTTCGCATGATGGCGTCGGGCGAAATCTGACAAAAGTAATGAGTAAAGCTAAACAAACAACGACAATGACTAAGAATAAGGCGGCTCCAAGGCTCGCGATCTGAGCGTTGCCCAAAGATGCCATTCCGACCGTCATCTGTGTTACGTGTACCGTGAAGTTCGCTTCAGCATTTCCACCCTTGTTTTCAGCCACGCAGTAAAATTCACTGGAATCTGATTCTTGCGTGTTCGTAATTATCAGGGTCGATTTCCTTTTTGCGTCACCGTCTTCATAGACGTATATTTTTTGATGGGAGTTAAAATTACTGCCATTTTGAAGTAGCCGTCCATTCCAATACCAATTAATATTAGCGCTGGGCACGGCTTCCGTTCTGCATACTATCGTAGCATTTTCACCAACGGTTGCCTCAACGTGTCGACTGACAGGTAATATCTCTGGCTTACAAGCAAATTCCTCTATCGGTAACTCCGAAAAGGGTCGATTTGCTAGACGACTCGGTGCCGAGCAACTGGGAGTTGAAAGCAGTTTATGTTTAGCCAACCATAGTTTCAGCTCACGAAGTCGGCAATCGCACGTCCAAGGATTGTCAGATAAATCTATTGCTCGCAACTTCTCTAATCTCTCCAGCGATCTAAGAGGCAGCTCTCGTAACTTGTTGTGGTTAAGCTTCAAAGATTCCATAGACCGTAAACTTCTAAACGCATCCGTGGCTATCTCTCTAATGTCACATTTGGATAAATCCAGCTTAACAACACTGCCAAGGTTACTCAAAGCGTCCGAATGAACTTTTAAAATAGGATTCTGCGCCAGTGTAAGATCTCTGAGAAACGGAGCATCCATAAAACTATCAGACGGTATATGAGTCAATAGATTATGTGAGAGGTCTAATTCTACCAAATTCGTCAAACCCATAAAGGCTCGATCGTGTATTTGGCCTATTTTGCAACTGCGCAAGTATACTCTTTGCAGATTGACAAGTCCTGTCTTGGCAAACGCTTCTTGTGGCAGGATCTGAAGATTATTTCCTGAAAGATCGAGTACTTGCGTGGCTGGGTCCACGGGTTGCGGCACAGTGATGAGAGCCTTGTCCACACACTCCACGGTCTGTTTACCACCTTTCCACTTGCACGCACACACCACTGGGCAAGATCCGGGTGGTGCGACACCGGCAAAAATTGTTTCCCACACCATAACACTCATAGTCACTATAAACCACCTCATTTTGACTCCAATCCAATCTCCAATCAATCATTCAGTCACTGTAACATTTCAATCACCGAACAGTTCACATGTGCTCCGTGATATATCACTCATAGAGTTATGAAACAATCTCACAAACAAAACAAGTTTATATGTTGGTATCGAATCACATCACTACTCGAGAAAGTTGAGAAACGGTACATGACGGTACGGCATACACTCGCGACGACTCTCAATGAACTGAGAGGGAAGGATCGTCGGCTCGTCTCAGTGGTCGGGGCTCCACGCATGCGTGTCGGCGTCGCCCCTCGCCCCGCTCTGCGGCGCCCCAAGCAAGGGGACTGAATCACCCACGACAAGGAGCTCTACTCGAACCGATCTGTCGAAAGAATTCCAAAAGCGTAATTTTCTACCTGGCTGCGACCGCAGCCAACCATCCGGCTTACCAGTCCGGCACGTTCATTCATGAATACCTGGACCAGAGGCGGCGGTATACGATACCTCGCCGACAATGACGTGCCCGCTCCGTTAATACCCACACAAACCACTCCGACTTTTTTGTACAATTCATTTACCTAGTATTTTTGTTAAAATCACGTTCGTCGGAGCGGAGTGTCAGGTAGACGACTAATTTCATTGTAAATAAACTGGCGGACTAAAGACGAAGGCAGCTTTATTGTGATACAATACAACACAATAGCACAGGCATAGGCAGGATGTGTTCGCAGAATCCCATCACGAATTCATTCATACTTTTACTTTACGGAAAACTATTTTAACATTAGGTAGGTAGTACGTGGAAAGCCTTCTTTCAAACTAACTCTCTATATTTAGATCTATCCTAATTATTATTTCTAATGCCCCCAAAAACTATTGTAGCTATCTAGAGATAATTTTTAATTACAGTAACTGTAACAAAGTTATTCAGTTAAAGAACCTTAAAAAAGTGGCGCAGCTGTCATATCATGTTAAGATGACAGTGAAGTCTCAAAGGAAGCTAATAAACTGAAATTAGTGATGAAGGGTGGCACGCTCCGACATGTGCAGGCGAGCTGGTGTCAGCTGTGTCGGCACCTGGTGACGGGTGCGCGTGTCGCCAGCCGCCTTCTGCCTATACCTATGCCTCACAGTAGATATGGCTTCCGAGCTTTGTAATAAAATTATGAGAACCACTTAGGCACCCGAGCTACGAGCTCGTAACGGAATCTAACCAGGCACCGTACAATGTCGCATGATCCGATTACGTCGATATTCTGAACGGTAATTTGGGTAATATATAAGTCTTCACATTTTGTTAGTTGGAATGATTCCTAGACATGCACTTACAAGGTATTGGTACTTCTTTTTATAGAGTAAACGTAGGGTCAATGACTGTCTATAAAAACCCTACTCTACATGTAGCGGAAGCACCCTGAAGACCCGATTTCATAACGTCATGGGCACAAAAGCATTTTCCTTCAACATGATGATCATAATCCTAATAACGCCTGTTCTGCGCTAGTCCCCTAGATAACCCTTATCATGTTCTACTCTACTTCGATTCACACCATCAGACAAGTACCAAATATTGATTAATTACATTCTATTGTTTCATTTCAACTAAAATTTTCTTCTTATATTCGCTTAATAGTGCAGGTGAATCCATCTTTAGCTCATATGTTTTCAAAGTTTTCCAGGTCTAAATATAAATGTGTGCTTGTGCTTACTCTTTATTAAATTCTACTTACCTAGTTGCCTAGTTCTAATAAGATACAGGCTTTTGCCTAGTTTGGGCCTCGCTGTTTCTAGCATACATAATAATTTGTGTAACGGCTGTGTCTTAATACTGTTTACCATATATCCTGTGTTCTATTTTGGAAACAAAAATTATTCTAATTATTCTATAATAGGTAGGTACATGTTGCACAATAGCAGTTAAGTTAGTTACCTATCTGTGCCCGAACTATACTCGGTTCTATAATTAAACGAGCTATGTATCGGGATTCGAGAGATGAAATAAAACATCTTCTCTGATAAACATGTGTATGATTTCAAAACAGTTTCAAAAGCTGGTATTATCATAAGCCATAACATTTCAGGCAATGAAAGTAAACGGAAGTTAAACATAACATCAACAGCCATTATATTTAATACTTGATATGCTTGAGACGAATGTTCGTTTGCAAAGTAGGATAATGAATCGCACTCTCTATTTACAGTGCATTTTTATGAAATAATTTGCGACATTTACACAACATGTAAGTACAAACACGTGAATAGATTGGCATGTGCAAAAGTTGAATACAACATGTTTGAAACTTCTAAGATAAAAAGATTTAGTTTATCTACTTTGTTATTATCCAGCCTGTTAGTTACGCAAAGCGGATCTTTATCCCTCTGAAGTTAGGTGCAAAATATAATTGCACATGTACGGTTGTGCGAAAAAATTCGCTTACCCACTTCCAATTTGACTATTGTGTTCTCCCATTTGGACACTTATTGTAACTAAGTACAACTCTTTGATCTCTTGCTCGACTTCATAAAACTACTTATAAAACTTTAAAATTATTTTTAAGAATAATTAATATTTAGAATATACTATTAATTAGGGCCAATCTACACTTACAACGCGTCTTAATATTGTGCTCAATCAAAGGCTGACAGAAACCTCGAGATGCCGCATGCCGCCGCAAAGACTCTGAACTACGCTAGGCTCTGAACTATGTGGGATAGAAGAGTGGAACTGTGGGTGGCATTGAAAACTACAAATCATAAAACTTGTAAACCATGAAAAATATATGAAAAACTATGAAAATATGGTTTAACCTGCCAGGTTACTACAGGTTCCTGCTTGCTAGCAGTCGTTATTTTAAAATAAATCATAAAAATCACATCAAAGAATCGTAATGGACAAAGGTTAAATATTTCTAGTAAAATGCCAAACCTCATCGGATCCAAGAGAAAACTGAATTGGAGAACATCAAAAGAAGCAATTGCGAGAAAGTCTATGTGCCCAAATGGAAATTCCTAATGAGACCATTAAACTCGTTTGAGTTTTGTTGGGTATTAAACGCTTAGCTAAATAGCTAATTGCGTTTAAAATATCGCTCGAATTCACATCTGTAGGTAGGTACATTTTATTTTTTCCGGGGGATCTTAATGACCGCAGCGTCGTCGTCGGTCGACCGGCAATAATTAACAGTAAAACGAGAGCGTCCCAATTTAATGATTATGAGCTAGTTCCGGCGGTCAGAGCTGCGAGTCAGTCGAGCCTAGGGATGCGCGATCCATTGGTTTGAATCGATCTTTTGGATCGCAATGGATCGGTATTGAATCGATCCACCATATAGATCGCATCGCATGTGTGTGAATCCATTTTGCAAAGATCGAATCAAAATCAAATAAAATATTTTTTTTTGTTAAAAATGCTATTTTCTTAAGTATTTGTATATAGTTATTGTTTTGATAAATCAAATAAACAAAAAAAGCGATAACATCCTCGCAGATTTATTAAACTTGTAATCTAGGTATGGTATGCAGTACCTAATTACAAATGCAAAGTTTCTACATCTAAACTTTTTGAAAACCATCATTTTGATAACTTTTGAGGGTCTGATCTGGCTTTGTCACGCTCTGTGTCAAAGTATTATTCCGTTTTATTCCGTGTTGCCAGTTTTATGATCGATAATCTGTCGACAAAGAAATATAACCATTACGAGACACGATAAGTTTACCGACCAATACTTGCACAGTGCACTGTATCGAGCATACCTACTCAAGCCTTCCGTCGTCGTCACCGTCCACTGTCCTAGTTGTGGCCGGTTATTTGCAAAACCTTCAATTTAAACACTGTAGGATGAAATTAAAAGGCATGTGCTCTGTGTCACATGTTATGACTCAAAGTTCACTTGTCTAACTAGGACTTTATATATAAGTACGTGACATCAGCAGTACCTTACCCACCTCAATTAATTGTAAAATCTATGAATTTAATTAACCAGCACCAAAGCACATGGAAAAGCCGTAGAAAACAAATATTGTTTTTAAGTGATTTTGTTTGATACTTATTTAAAAAGAACGATGTGAGTATAACAACGTGTAGCGCTATGAAAAATTAATACACCTATTACAAGTACATTTTAACTTATCCTCGTAACCTACTTTACTAAGAAAATATTTACCTACTTGTAATATGGTTTTTTGGTCCGAGTTTTAATAAATTATTGAGTTACTTATGTCATTGTGACAATTATATTATTGTGATATAGGATTTATATTTCGGGGCTACGACCCCAATCTCAGAATGTCGGTAGAGTCGATACATTAGTAATTTTATTAGAGGATCATCAATTAGTGTTACACATCGTTTAAAAATAAATACAGAAATGAGTGAAATATGAAGACAAATCAACTTTTTTACTATGTCTGATGTAATTTTCATCATAACAAAAGAAGCTTATGGTGCCCTGGTGGTGAGTGTCCGAACGAATGTTATTCCAACGATTAGAACTTCACAACTTACCTACATCTCAAATAACAATCATGAATAAGTTTAACCAGGACATTAGGTGCCGTACAGCCTGATTCCATAATAATCACTTCTTCGAGAAGTACCAAGTAAACCACTGCCGGCGACTAACGAGCTTAAAAATTTATGCTCTACTTACTCATAGAGCTACGATAGCTTAGTGAATAGAATCCTACTTTATAAATCTCCCTGCCTTTGCAATCACGCAACTTTATACATATTTAGACAAACTGCTGAAACTTTACGACTGTATTACTTTTGAAATTAATTTCATTGTTGTAGATAGCGAGGAAATTTCGACGCGCCCATCCCGGATCCATTAAAGCTCAATAAGTCCCGTTCGGCTCACACCATTCTAAATTCCAACATTGGCGCATGGATAATCTGAATAAGGAGGCAATTTTAGAGCACCCTATTTCAGATCTGAGAGCAACTGGCACGATAAGGTCGGGTAATGGCGGCACTCGGTAAATTAAAAAGCATGGTCCAACTTCGGCCTCGCAGCTCGTGAAATTGTGCCGGCCATTTACATTTTCCCTGTATGAGAGGAGCTATTGAACGTTAGGTGCCGCCCACATACTCGATATTAACGGTTTTAAGGGAAGGCTCGTAGGAAGGCTCTTTTCTCTTTCAGAAATTTGGTTATCGAAACGCGTTGTAGGATATTTATATTTCATTCATATTCATTTATTTAAACATAGGAACTTAAGAAAACACATTAAGTACGTCATTTTTATACAAAACAATATAGTAAAAAATCAATAGTGATAAAACAGTTCTAAAAGTTGATTAAAATGTAAAAATTAAACTAACTTAACCTAAACAATACTGCAATGTTTACAAGTACAGCTTACAGTTTACAGCTTGACCGACGTAGAGTCACTAACTTGAAACAAAATTATTTGAAACAGTTTTATAACAAAATTATACAAACAATGTTTTCACAATCTCCTTTCACATCATTTTCTGCAACACAATTATTTTGAACGCAAGGCTACCTACAATTATGCTAATTTCACGTCGTACGAGTTAAAATTATTATACTTAGGTAATAGTATTATTGTTCTGTTACCTGCAGCAGGTATCAACAAACACACTGCATTGCTGACATAGAAGTTCATTTTTAAGACAATGTTAATTTTTTTAAGTCATACCAAAATATTAATGTTATTATTATACCTATTATAGAAATTACACGACAGTTAGTTATGTCCTGTAAATGGCCAAGAAACATTTCAGTCACAGGAAAGTAATCGGGAAAATTCCCAATACTTTCAAACAAATAACAACGTCTACCGAGAGTTTTCTTTGGGCCTTATTTCGAGCCAGTATGGAATCAAAGTTATTCCATAAGGGTCACGTTTTGCTATTTTTGCACGGAACTCTGGGTTTACCTACCTACCTACTTTATATAAATGAAAGTGTGAGGTAGGTACTTTATGATTTTTATATGACCTAACTCATCGGTACCGCTGTACCAAAGTAATTCGTTTGGGATATAAGTAGGTTTCTGTCTGAATCGGTATTTTAAAATAATAAAAATAATAATAATCTTGGCTTTTAAAATATATAAGTAAATAGTATATAAATGTATTTATTCACAAAGAAAATTATGACTAATAAAGCATTTACAATATTTATAATATGTACAAAATACACATGAAGCAGTTGAGCTATCTACACACCGTTGCAAACGATTAGTAATAGTATATTAGTATTTACATTTTATTATTATTACCTAAATTATATAGTGTTTACCTACATATACCATAACTTTATATACTTACTAGTAAAAATGTTACGAACCCCTTGATAGAGAGTATCGACAGCTTTTAATTAGATTTCTAATGGATTATTTCCGTATAATCTAACCACAAAGAAGTAAAAAATATGTAATACCTGATAAATATATATAATCATTATAATTCTACTCATGGCATAAAGAAAAGCCAAAATGCTACTCTTTAAGAATTCCAGATTGATTTTTATAAATTTTGTGAAATAACTAGCGGGTGAAAAACGTTGTTGCTTCATACATTAGTAGGTATAATCAACTATTTAGTAGTGCAAGAACTATGGGTTGTTTAGTATTTTTCCTTTCCGCATACAAGCCGGAACCGTCACGTCACGTCACCTCACCTCTATATTGTCTGCAGGTAATTATGTTAGGCATCAGTAGCCAGCCGTTCCGTTTTTATAAAACAAACAATAACTTAATTGATGATCAAAAGCACCGTGCGATCATTCAGGGCAATGGGACTGTTTGGGACTTAGGAACGAGCAAAAAAACGTAATTCCTACCTGAGCGAGACGAAAACGGACGTGTCGCTGTTCGATCTCAAGGAATAGAAGGCATTTGTATTTCGAAGGTGAACCGAACGTCGTCGCCACGCGGTTGTTTGCCATTCTCATTGCGAACAAAGCATAGGAACAGCGCACAGGCGAACATAATCCTGTGCAGCGGTCGTTTTCTCACGTCAACTAAAGAGGAATTAGCAAAAATGCAATAGAACATGTAGAAATCGGATCTCTTGGAACCTAGAAAATGCCTTTGCCCCCGTATGCCAATCTTTTGCTGTCAAGTTATATTTCACTGCCCAGTGTAATTTCTTCAGGTCACGTGACAGCAAAATATGCGCGAAAACACATCAAATGACGTCATAATGTCACTATTTAGTCACAGAATAACTATGAGTTAGTATGAACTGACCATGATTTAAAACTTTGCAGTTCAACTTTGATTGGCATACCCCTGCTGAAGAAGGTAACCAAAGTCTCGTTCATACATAGTTTCCAAAAGTGCATCATTACTAATCAAAACCAGACTAGACTATTAGAGCTCAAATTAGAGCTTCGTATTGCATAAGTATTATTTAAAACCAACTGATAATAATAATGCATGTATCTGATAATATTATCAATTATGTACCTACCTACCTAAAGGTATGATGTAAGAAAAGGGCCACTGCTTCCCAGACTAAAGCCTCATACATACGTAACGATTTATCGTAGCGATTTCACACTGTGCAGATAAATCGAACGTTCCTAGTGCCTCCACACGCCTCCGATATCGACGTCGATCGGTCAGTTCTCCGCAGAGGTTCGCGCAAGATACATGTTAACAATGGAAGATTATGACGCACTTGCTATATTAGGCCTGGTTATGTGTTTAAAGAAAAAAAAGAAGCGGAGTCTATGGTGTAAAGACTGGCTCATGAAAAGGAAGCAATTTTCTCATACCAACTTGTTATGTGAGTTGAAATTCGCTCCGAAAGATTGGCATAACTATTTAAGGATGAATGAAGAGGCATATTTAAATCTGTTGGCTTTAGTTTCTCCACTAATAAAGAAACAAGACACTGTAATGAGAGAAGCTATAAGTCCTCATGAAAGATTAACGTGCGCACACTAGCAAGCTCCGTGAAGTACTGCCGAACTGAGCGATCGCCATCCACACGCAACGACAAAACTGTGCAAATGTAATCGACAACGATTTATCTGATAGAAATTGCAACTGCCACCGACGAACGATTATCGACAACGATTTTTCATACAGACGATCGATAAAACTGCGCAAACAGTTCTGCACAGATTTATCGCTACGATAAATCGTTACGTATGTATGAGGCTTAAGAGGCAAGGGGAACAAAACCGCCATCCTTCACATCGCGTCACGTATTTATAATCCCACATTTGCTTCCTGCTTTTTGTTGAATTTCGTAAAAGGAATTCAGAATTTGCAAAGGAATCGTTCGGAGGTCTCGAATAATTTATCTAATGACATAAATTCTTACTTTCGCAGGTGAATCTTCATTGTTGATAATTATTTTGCGAGGATCTCGTTTGTTTCACCGTCTGGTTTGTTACCGTGTTTACACAATGTTCTGAGGCACATTGTTACCGTGTTTACACAATGTTCTGAGGCACATTGATCTCTGATACCGGCTAGGCTTTGTTAACATAGTAACATCTCATGTTTGTTTTGATTCTGAAGAATGATCAATTACGAGATGCGTTAGATATGTACATTTAACAACAGTAGATATGTGTCTTGTACATAACCACAACCACTATTGCTTTAGTATAAGTTATTTCTTCATATCACCAATCTCATTGTACGTACTTATATAAAATTACAGAGCCAAGGTAAGTAAATAATGGGTTTCAGCATTTCAGTTTTAGTTAGGTAACTTCGGCTGGGGTTTTCTGACTTTAGGATCTAGGCAGAATAGAGATAGTACCTTGCCTAGTTATCGATATCCAATAACAAGGTGAACGTTAATTGAATCTGCCCGAGCTACTCAAAACTTTATCCACGAAACCTCAGCCCCCGTATGCCAATCTTTTGCTGTCAAGTTATATTTCACTGCCCAGTGTAATTTCTTCAGGTCACGTGGTACAATTTTGTACCACGTGATCATTCTTTTTAGACACTTGACAGCAAAATATGCGCGAAAACACAACAAATGACGTCATAATGTCACTATTTACTCACAAAATAACTATGAGTTAGTATGAACTGACCATGATTTAAAACTTTGCAGTTCAACTTTGATTGGCATACCAATGCAGATACCTTGAGAGGCGGGCACCGTCACCCTCTAACGTTCTTTACTCGAGTTTCAAAAACATTGTTGGTATGGATGTAAACTATAATTTATTTAATAACAATAATTAAAAAGTATTTTTCAAATCGGTTTAAAAATGGCGGGGATCTGAGGTAATAAAAAAACAATTGAATTGAGAACCTCCTCCTTTTTTGTAGTCGGTTAAAACTCTTTTCATTTATAGGTAGGTAGGTACCTACGTCGGAAAGCTTTAATATTGTAAGTACTACAGTGAAATCTTTACACTGAAAACACATTTCTTACGGCTAGTGACCTATTTTCATAGAGCACCACTAAGTATTTGTACCTAATGCCACTAGAGAATGCATGACTAGTTATTCCTAGACACCTAGATAAGGTGTCTAGCTATAACTAGTCATGCAGATGCATGTCCATCCATCAACATTATAGTGTGAAAATGCCGTCGTTTTCGCTCGAGCGCGCAAAAGCTTTTTATTAAGTAAAGCGAGTAGGTAATAAGTGGCGCATGACCGCGAACATTAGTGCTCTTAGCGTCCCATTAAAAGCATGCCAGTGAAGACAATGTGCATATTTAACAAATAGTTCACTCGTGGTCAGCACTGGATAGTTCGCAAATTCTCGGTAAGTGAACTCCGGAGCGCTCCACAATCGCCACACTTCCACTCCCACTGAACCAACAATGTTACGAAGCCACCCGACAGGCAAATATCGCAAATACCTCTGCACTGTTCCATTATTTTTTTATTGTTAACTAGATTTTACCTGTTTACAATGTATAGAAAATGCTGGAAACTTTGTTATTTACGAAAGTTCTCGCTTTATTTTTCTCTCTGATTTACACCTATGGAAATTAAAACCGCCTAAACTCTATAAAAATTAATAATAATAGTTTAGCGATGGATGATTACAGTTTTACTGGATTTAGACTAGAGATCTAGATTTATCCAAACGAGAAAAACATTTTTCTTAAAGTACTTAGGTCTTATTAGGTAAGTAGGATCTGAATGTGGATCTGTAGAAGTTCTCGTTAGATTAATAGAACTTTATCTCGTAGACCTAACTGGATCTATGTTATGGATCTAGCAAGAATGATCCATGAAATAAACAAAGAAAAATTAATTTTCGTTGAAATAAATTCGTTCAGACTAAATTATTATAACATTTTGTAAACGAAGCCAAAACAGAGAAATCACTCGATAAGAAAATTCCAAGAAGTAGCTAAATCCGACCCTGTCTTAGAACCTCTAATATTTTAATTAATTTGAATTCGAAGCTTTCACAATCAGGCAAATCTCAATCAGTTTGAATTCATCATTTTGTTTTGAGATGCCCAAAGTGCCGAGTCTGACTTGAAGAAAAATGGTTCTCAGTTGAGAGAACCATTGAGGTGAGTTCACCTACCTACTAGGGGTGCCCACTTCATACAAAAACATTTACACTAGATTCTCGATAGGATTTTGTGAGAACTAAACCAAATAAAACTCTGACTCGGCACTCAGTTGTTTGCTCTCTCGCAAATTGGAGCCAGTTTGCGAGCCCGTAGATATAATAACGTCTGGCGTTTTTAGTTGACCTTTCACCGCGAATAGAATAGTAACACGTACCCCAAAATGCGTCTGATCTTCTAGGCAGTCTGACTCTGAGTATCTAGGTTATTTACATATTGGTCGAACAGTAAAATTCAAGGATCTTACTACTGGTAGGTAGTAGAAACTTTAGTAACAGAAATAATTACCTACCTAATAAAGGATAAGTAATACAGAACATTCGGTATTTTAACCCTAAAATGATAGGCGCATTATTTACGGTGATTTCTCCTGAGATAGTGGCGATCGCCGAGCTTTCGGATGACTGCGAGTAGGTACTTACCACTCGCACGTAAGTATCCGTTATAATCTTGTTATAATATATTATCTTGACGTAGGTTAAGATAGTAGGTAGGTAGGTATACCTATAGTTTTTGTCACTTAGCGTAGGTATGTAGCGGACCAATCTATTTGACGTCTTACGAAGACATTTTAGTTCACTAGGTCAACCGTAACCAGGGAATTGATAAGATAAAATTGAACTTTATTCGATACTTTGAACACGTTTCGACTTGTCTATTCATGATTAAGTATAAAGAATACCTTTTATATTTTACACTCGAGAGCAAAAAAATCGACTCAGGCGACACACCTGCAGTCGCAAGTCACTGGCAAAAAAACTGATCGTGTAAATATTTTTTTCATAGTAAAATCATAAAGCTCCTATTATTAGCTTCAAAATGATATAAAATATTGTAATGTTTCTTGCTCACACAACCCAACAACATGTTGTGATCAGTAACCACCCTTTTTGCGCTTGTTTACAATAGTGCTAATTAAGGGTTACTTACCCATATAAAAGGTTATCTACCTGACCCACCCTTATCAGTTAGCCGTCAAACGTCAACCGATACACATCTCCATTATCAACAAACAAGAATTCTACCTGAAAATGGACACAACAAGTGATGAAGCTGCTCAAGCGGTCACCCTATTGCGACAAGGCCAGAGTCAGCGTGAAGTGGCACATGCGTTGAACATGAGCCAGTCTGCTGTTTCCAGAGTTTACCGTCGTTACCAAGAGACTGGTAACTTTAATCGAAGACGCGGTTCCGGAAGAAAAAGGTGCACATCGGAGAGAGATGACCGTTTCATTGTCAGTACATCGCTGAGAAATCGGGCCCTCACTGGCGTTCAAGTCCAACAAGAGCTCAGAGAAACGCGAGGAGTGGCTGTTAGTGGCTGGACAGTCAGAAGACGACTTAAGGCAGCTAGCCTTGAGCCAAAAAGGCCAGCTACTGGCCCCAAATTAACCCCAGCCTACCGAGCAGCCCGCCTACGATTTGCCAGAGAACACGTTGATTGGACTGACGAACAATGGAGCTCCGTCCTCTTCTCAGACGAAAGCAGAGTATGCTTGCATGGTAGCGATAGAAGAGGACGAGTCTACAGAAGACCTGGAGAAAGATTCGCGCAGTGCTGCATCAAAGAAAATGTGGCTTTTGGAGGAGGTTCCTGGATGGTGTGGGCGGGCATTTCAATGGAGGCAAAAACCGAGTTGGTTTTTATTGAAACTGGTGGTCGAGTGGGAGGATTGACGGCGAACCGATACATCGATGAGATTTTAGGGGATCACGTCGTTCTCTACGCCGGTTTCATAGGCGAAAACTTTATCTTAATGCACGACAATGCCCGTCCACATACTGCAGGTTCCGTCCGGCAGTATTTACAGGAGGTCGAAATTGCCGCTATGGACTGGCCAGCGCGTAGCCCGGACTTAAATCCTATCGAGCATATGTGGGACGAACTGAAACGAAAAGTTCGGGCTAGAAATCCTGCACCAGCCACAAAATCGGACCTCAAAGCGGCGCTCATTGAAGAATGGGATAGCATCGAACAAGATCGAGTAAAGAAACTTATTCGATCCATGAAGAAGCGATTGGAAGCTGTTATTAGGGCCAGGGGGGGCAACACTAAATATTGATAGTTTAATTTCTAATAAATTAATATTTTGACGAATTTAAGCTGGTATTTTCTTTACTGTTAATGATCACCCTTTTTCATTGCTTAAGACTCCTTCTCATTCAATATTTTTTCATTACCAAAATAAAAATGTAAATAACAAAGTAGACCACTCATTTTAAAGTTAAAACTAACAGCTTTGAGATGTTAAAATCAGAAATAGAATGAAAGCTTCTGATTTTTTGCCAGAGTTTTTTAAACGCGGGCGTGCGTCCTGAGTCGATTTTTTTGCTCACGAGTGTATATACTTGGTGAGTCATGTTTTGAGTCATATATTTTTACTGATAAGTTCACAAAAACTAACCAATGGTAGGTAGTTACCTTAAAAATTAGTGTTTGTAGCAAAATGTTATGTACCTAAGTAGTGCAAAAGTGCAAATATTATAGAGCTTACAAAAACCAAAGTTTAATTCCAAGTTAAGTATACTTACCTAATTAAAAGTACCTATGATTAGATTTTTTTACGTGCCATACAAAAATCGAATCATACAAAAGTTATAATGAAGCAAAATGCTTTCAACGGTGTAGTGGAGCGACCAACATGAAGACCTGTTTACCTATGGGGAAAAAAGTATTTACTTACGTTATGCTATCGTAACAAAGAACACAATGACATAATAATTAATTGAGTTTGGATCACATGAATATTATCTAATTGTCAATTTTCTATCTTCATTCGATACATTCGGATTCATGCTAACGGAGTTTTCTTATAGAACATCAATTATCACAAAAAAACTAAATAGGTAGGTACCTAAGTAAGTAGGTTAATAATATCACAGTAGGTATATGAGGTACCTATTGACCTACTTATTTTTACGTGGAATAAAGGTTAGCTTGTCATGTTGTAAGAACAAGGTAGAATATTTACCTGCATTGTTATACTTATACAAGCTATTATAAAGTGCCTAGTTAGGTATACTACCTACTTAGACTTAACTAAGTCTGAGTCAGAGATATCGCCGTATCGCTCGTTTGCATAGCGATAGGCTGCGACAAAGAAACAAGGTTGAATCGACAGGTTATTACAAGTCTTAAGGTATGCCTGTGTGGGTACAATAGCCTCTATTGTCACACACAATCACACAAGCCCAACGTGACAAGTAGGGAGGGACAGGACGGACATCCCACGCAGAAACTCTTGAATTGATACACGCCATAAGCATGCGGATTGTTGCCAACTAAGAGTTTTTGTTGCTTAATTTAGCTATTTTTTTACTGTTAAAGAATCTAAGTAAATTTTTTACATCAACGCATTTAAAAATATTTTATTTCATTTACTTGGACCTTTTTTTAAAGTTTCTGGAAGTTTTAGCATGTAAACTACACCATCGCATTTTAGGGTTAATAAGTTAAATTCTTGATTTGAGTCGTTTAGTTCTTTTAGAACATAATAGCTTCCACTCCAAAAGTTGTTTCCATTGAGAGTAATATATCATACATTATAATATGTTTTGGAATTCTCATCAAAACCAGTTGGTAACACTGCGTGGCCACCTGAATACCTCATTCATTGCAGTCCAATCCACCTGCGCCTGTGGTTGGATTCTTGATCTACCCGACCGGTAGGTACCATTGGAGAACCAAATACCGAGTACCTAGTCGAATTGTATAGTCTGCTTATCTACCTACTTAGGATTTTGATTTTACCTACTTTCCCAAAATTCTGGCAACACTTTGTCTTTGCCATCTAAAAAACCTACGACTACTCGTACATAATAGGTTATTTGCTACGCTTTTAGCGGAGAAACGTGAATATTGGTTATGAACTCTACTTAAAGCTTTTATCATTGAATAATTTATTATCTAAATTATCCGAGTACTTTATGCAATTGAGCTTTTTCCTTATTTTCATTATATTACATTTTCCTAGAGATCCAAAGAGAGATTTAAATTCTGGAAAAGCCTATTACTTTTTACTCTACATAAAGGTAACATTCTTTTTTATACTTATACTTATACGTAAATGATCCGTGTGTTCTAATTACGAACTTACATCATGCGATACACAGATACATCTACGAGGTATTGTATTTATTTCACAAATGATTTCACAAAAAATAAAGTAAATATTTATGTAAATAGGCCTCCTTAACGATACTTTATGTTCCATCCTCAAACAAAAACCCCACATAAATTAGTCTGTGTGTGGCGATCCAATAAAAATATTTTCGTATAAATAAACTCCTTGGGTCCGTGCGAGAGCGGGCCTCGAGATCGTGTCATCGATAAATACGTAGTCCGAGCTAAAAGGGAAATTGTGTTTAGAATGTCTGTTGCGGTTAGGTTAGGGCTGCTATTTGCCTCGAGTCAAGTCCAGTCGGACTTAAAATATCACGTCATTCTATCAATAAGTATCGGTTTTGTAGGTCAAAGACCTCAAAGACTAACTAAAAGACGTCATTTGCTTCACTGTCGGTTGCACTTCTGTTGTTATTTCATCTAACTAAACCATACTTATATAACAATATACCTATTATTTTGAAAAATCTAAGAGAGAATTTTTGTTAAAACTTGAGCTTCGTTTTGATCTGTCTTTTGAAGCAATTTAAATGCTTTTAAAGCAATTTATTTGTAGAGCCAGTAGAGTTCTTTACTTGTTATGCACATGTCACAAACCAGCGTTATCAAAACGAAGTTAGGTACCTTCTTTTATTGCAAAATTATGGTTGTGAGTATCGCTTAGGGCCTAATGCCTGTACAAAACTAGAATTACAATTCGAGGCACGACTTTACTAACAACGTTCCAGAGTTGATGGGCTGGGGATAAAAATGCTTAACGTTAGGTAAACAATGTTACCTACATACCTACTGCAAATGAGAATGCTACACATATTAAATAAGAAGTGATGACTGAATGACAAAGAAACGTCAAAGAGTGTAATGTTTAAAGCGCTTATTTTTAGGCTTATGAAATCATTATGATTCATTTATCATTATGAAACTGCTGTGGATAAAACCAACTTAGTTTAGAGGTGTTACATACAAGTACATTTAAAATTTTAAATCATATCAGCATCTTATGATATAAAGTTGCCCCTGACGTTTTGTAATATCTGTGCTCTGACTAACACTGAACAACTTAGAGAATTAACAACTTAGAGAATTCTTATGGTTTGATTTTCTTCTGATTGTAAGTTTTATTTTCGTCATGAAAAATACAAAGTGGAGTTTTATTTAATTATAATCTACAAAGTGACAACCCTAATTATGTTGCACCAAAATATGACAATCCCACTTCCAATTGAGTGTCGCCAGCGCCCGCCTCGTTCTCACGAGCCTTGTTATGCAAATCACAAGTGTCTGTTACTAACATTTCGGATATACAGAGTGTAAAGAGATGGTAGGTAGGTACTCTCGAAAGCGAGACATGCATTGAGTAATAGAATAAAGCTGAAAATACTTTTTTGGATGAAGCTAGAGGATATTTTTAAAAACTAGTTTCTGCTAAATTCCGCAAGCAAAAATCGTTGCATGTTCATTTGTCTAAAACACTAGAAGGACACAAAAAAGGTAAGTATTTTTATTTTCTTAAACATGTTCCACGTGCCTAATACTATGTATTATATATAATAATATATCTGATTCAGTTGTGCCGTCTCTACTAAGCAATAAAAATACTTAAATCCAGCTGACTCCCAACCTCGCAGACGTTACTCATACAAGCAATGAGGCATTCTGTCGTCCGTACACACAATGACGACCAACCCAGCCTATTCCTTATGCCAGGAACAGGTAATACTAAAGTGCTGGACCAGAGTCATTTTGCAACTATATCGATTGAATTCACTTTATTCTAGCGAAGATCATCGTTCAAAATGAAGCCTACGTACAGATATAGGTACCTACTGTTCCATATTATTCGTTCCTATAACATGAAACAAATAAAAGAAGAGGAACAAATTGTAGAGTCCTTAGTAATAGAGTCCTAAGAATTATTAGTTTACTGATCAAGAGTTGGAAGATGTGTAACGAAATTAAAAAAAAAATGAGTTTTTTACCTGAAATCGTAACTTACATAAAATAATAATATTTAGCACACTAAAACCCAAGTAGAACTCATATAAAACTCGAGTTTCTGCATCAAGGCGCTTGTAAAATACAACGGTAGGTATCCGACGAAATAAACAAACTAAGTAAGATGGCAAAGTAATCGACAAACATCGCTGGAATCCCTAGAGAAACGGCAATATCGCTGCGATGCTATGTGATTGGCGCGCGGCGTGGGCGGCTGCATAATGAACCGACAGAGGGGGTGGGGGGTCTAAGCAAAACCGGACCCTGTTCGAGGAACGACTCTACAACTATACAATTCTAGAACTAAACATAAACTGAGAGCTCCTAAGACAGATTTTCATTGAAGAAAATGAAATAAGCTCTGACTGCAACTCTAAAGTTTTTCATGTTACCTTACAAAACAAAATCTAATGAAATACAGGAAACATGGTTTCGCTCTTTTGATGGAAATATAGTAATACTAAACATAATAAATAAATATTCACGGACATTTCACACAACGCCCTCTAGTCCCATACTAAGCAAAGCTTGTAATAGGGACTAGGTGGCTGATAGAATATTTATATACTCTTTTACCGTTGTGATTACTACGAATATACTTATAGTAACACCCAGACATAGAACAAACATCTATGGTTACCACACATAAATGCTGGTTTTCAGTGGGGATCGCATCCATAAGTTTTCAGAGTGCACATCCTGAAATAAAGATTTCAATATAATCTTCGAATAATAAAGTTCCGAAAGTGTTAAAATGCAAACCAAGGCCGGTGTGTTCTATTTATCTTAGAATGCTGAGTTTTTCTACGTTTAGGGCCCAGGATGCCAAGGGCGAGCCGACGCGACGAGCTTGCTTCTCGTTCCGCTTGCCGCTAGATTGGAATCCGCACGAGCCATCGCCTCCTACCGTCAAATCCGTCAACGTTTTCATACCCTCCACCAGGATTCTGACTGATCGGTTATTGGAAATTCATTATATTTTTGAGCTGATGTTATTTAGAACATCCAATATAAATATTTACACATTCAAATATTCACTTGCTACACGTACACGAGTAAACTTGGATATCTTTTTACGCGTATTTGGTAATTCTAGAATAAGTAAACGGATATTTGCCCTGACGTCTCTGTTTCATTGTGGGTACTGTCGGAGACCAAATCATAGCATCGCCTAGCTCGCTGCCGCAACGGCTGGACAACGAGCATTCGCGGAGCGCGGGCGGCGGCGAGGGACGAAGAGGAACAGCGCGGACCCCCGCGCCGAACATTCACCAAAATACAAGCAACGTTTAAGCACGCGTCTTTTTTATTGTTTTAAAAATTATAGAACTAGCTTATACAGTCCACTCTTTCATTTATCTACTGAGATATCCAACATATGGTCCTCTCACCATCAAAAAGGACAATAGAAGACGTCTTGAAGCTTACTCGGACTTATTTACGCCGTGGAACTGGAATTTGACGCGTCGTACGCGCCATTACGCGTAGACGTTGGAAGAGGTCAAACAAGGACAATTGAAGGGCGAACTAACCGTCTCATCACCAAGGATAAGGATAAAGACATCTTGTGAGTTCGTTCCTATTTATTCCTTTCTTATTCCCTCTTCTCTTACCTAGTCAAATATTCAAGTCTTGTTCCAAATTCATTTTTAATGTAAATTCAACTTGAGTCAGCGCATTTATGCATTTGTTTTACGTTTTTACAATATTCATTGAAACTTTATTTCATGTTATCTATATTTTTTAAGTTTCATTCAAAAGTGCAATCAAGCTTTGTCGTAATAATTGCCGTCATAAAACTCGAGTGATAGATGCCTACTGCATGAATCATCATTTCTTTTCAATCGCATACGCACAGCTGTTGAGCTTACCTACTTCTAGCGTAGATATTTAGTGCATTCTTATCTTTATTGCCTATAAATGGTCTTTGTTTTGAGTCATTGCACCTTTTAAATACTACGTAGGTATTTTTAAAATCAGCTGTTGCTCTTATTGTGCTTGCAAGTTCATTCAGTGATCATGTCGGAACTTAAAACTTTAATTAAAAGACGCTCGGCAATTAAATCTAAGCTTACAATCTTCGGCAATCATTTAAAAATTGTAAAAAGCACTAAATCATTAACCGTGTTGCAAGCCATTGACTTGGAGTGTCGCTTACAAAAATTTGAGCCCTTATACGAGGAATTTGACGCGTTACAGACTGAGATCGAGGTTCTATCTGACGAGTCACCAACCGGTGAAGTTTCCATCGAGCGTGAGCAGTTCGAAACCGACTACTACACGTTGATGTCCACAGCAAAGAGCCTGCTTCCTACCAAAGGAAAGCTCCAGGACGTGTCTGCAACGTCCTTCAGTGATGCAGAATCAGGTGGGCAAGTGAGAAACTTAGTTAGGCTACCTAAAATCGACCTTCCTCATTTCAGCGGTGGTTATCAAAACTGGCTCGAATTTAAAGACACATTTCAATCTCTTATTCATAATAGTGTTTCTATAGATAACATAAATAAATTCCACTATCTTCGGGCTTCTCTTCAAGGAAGTGCCGCTCTGATTATTAAAAACATTGTATTTAAAAGTGATAATTATATAACTGCGTGGGACTTACTGTGTGAGAGATTCGATAATAGTCGCTTACTGGTAAATAACCACCTACAGGCTTTGTTCAACGTGGATTCTATCCGCACAGAATCATGTAAGTCGATTAGGTATCTCATTGATGTGACTAACAAAAACATTAGGGCTCTCACATCGTTAAAAGAACCCACTGAGCACTGGGACACGCTTATCATTTATATGATGTCTACTAAGCTTGATAGTGTAACTGGCCGTGAGTGGGAAGAGCATAGGAATACATTAGATTCATCTCCAACCCTAGCACAGTTCATAACATTTTTGAATAACAGAGCAGACTTATTGGAAACCCTAGATGAGAATAAAATTACAAAAGTAAAATCGGAACCTTCTAAATCTAAAAGTTTAGTCATTAGTAACAGCACTGATAACAATTCACAAAAAAATTTCAAACGTAAACCATGTCCATTATGTAATGATGAGTCACATCAGCTGTTCAATTGTGAATCGTTTCGAAGCCTACCTATTGAGTCTCGTAATTCTAAAGCTAAAGAGTATAATGTTTGCTTAAATTGCTTGCGTTTTGGCCATACAGCAAAGAAATGTTTTTTGTCACATTGCAGATATTGCAAAGAAAAACATAACACTCTTTTGCACGTAGACAAATCTTCGTCTACCACTTCTCGTGATCCTTCTTCTTCGTTGTCCGAAGGCATTGTTCTGACAACTGATGAAATACAGATTACTACTCCGATGCGTGTTTTCCTTTCCACAGCGTTGGTGAGAGTGGTTGACAGCAAGGGCAACAAACACACCGCCAGAGCGATCCTGGACAACGGTAGTGGCATTAACATCGCTTCCGACGCTTTATGCAGTAAGCTGGGTTTGCCGAGGCGGAACGTGAGCTCCACGGTATCAGGTTTCCACAATCATGTATCCCATAGTACACAGTCTTGCAATCTCACTATTGAGTCTTTAAATAGTGACTATAGGACCAACATAGATTGTCATATTTTCACAAATGTAACTTCAGCTGTTCCGATTACATACATAGACACAAAAAACATACAAATCCCTGCAGGCTTGAGTTTATCTGACCCGTCTTATAATATTCCATCTAAGGTGGATCTTCTTATCGGGGCAGACACCTTCTGGGATGTACTAGGTAGTCAAAAGATTAGCCTAGGCAAGCACTTACCTGAGTTACGTAGTTCGGAGTTAGGGTGGATAGTCACTGGTCACATCCCTAATCCTAAAAGTACATTCAGTCAATGTTTTTTTACTCAAGGTCAACTAGATCATGACCTAACTCGCTTCTGGGAAATAGATAGTGTTTCTCCTAAGCACTCTCTCTCTGCAGAGGAACGTGCATGTGAAGAGAGTTTTTCTCTCAACACAACTCGTGATGACGATGGTCGCTTTGTGGTCACGATTCCTTTACGGCAGGATCCTAGTTTGCTAGGCGATTCTTTTGAGATGGCTAAACGTCGCTTCTCATCGCTTGAGCGTAAATTCATACGAGAGCCAGCATTTAGAGAGAAATACTTAGATTTCATGAAGGAATACGAGCGATTAGGTCACATGACTGAAAATAAATCATTGCATTCATACAGTGATAAGGTAAATTACTATTTACCTCACCATGGCGTACTTCGGGAGTCAAGTACAACTACAAAGTTGCGTACAGTCTTTGACGCTTCAGCCGTTACCACTTCTAAAATATCTCTTAATGATATTCAGATGGTAGGTCCTACTGTTCAAGACGATCTCTTATCGATCCTCCTCAGATTCCGTCAGCATAGGTATGTTGTTTCAGCAGATATAGAAAAAATGTATAGGTCTATAAACGTAATACCTACTCAACGTTCACTTCAACAGATAGTGTTTAGGTATGATCCCTCGCATTGCTTAAAAACCTACACTTTAAATACGGTTTGTCAAGGTACTGCTTCAGCGCCATTTCTTGCGACTAAATGTTTGGTTAGCCTGGCGTCTACTGTAAATGATGACAGTGTCAAATACAGCATTGCACATGACTTTTATTGTGATGATCTTTTAAGTGGCGCACCTACTGAAAGTGATGCTATAAAGTTATGCAGAGGAATTATTACCACGTTAGATTCAGCTAAATTTAATATACGTAAATGGCAATCTAACAGCTCATTAATACTAAATGAACTATTTTCAGGAGTAAATATAGACTCAAATACAATATTAGATCTGTCAGATAACACAAACACATCTTCAAAAACGTTAGGCTTATATTGGCTTTGTCAACCAGATTCCTTATCTTTCTCAATCAATATCGAACATCATAAAAAGGTAACAAAGCGCCACATTCTCTCTGTTATCAGTCAGATATTTGACCCGTTGGGGCTTGTAGGTCCATGCGTTGTTGAAGCAAAAATAATAATGCAGAGATTGTGGGTCAATAAATGCTCTTGGGATGAAAACGTTTCTTCAGAGGTTTTAGATCTCTGGTCTTCATTTGCTAACACTTTACCCTGTCTTAACGAGTTACGGATTCCTAGGTGGGTTCTTAGTGACTTATGTGTAAAAGTCGAAATCCATGTATTCACAGATGCCTCAGAAAGTGCGTATGGAGCATGCGTCTACATCAGGTCTGTGTGTAGCTCAGGGGTCGTTCGTGTTCAGCTCTTAATTTCTAAAAACAAAGTAGCACCCATCAAACCTACTACTATCCCTCGTCTTGAGTTGTGCGGGGCCTTATTAGGTGCAAGACTGTGTACCTACTAAGGTAAATAATTCACTTACATTAAAAATAAACATGTGTCGATTCTGGTGTGATTCCACAATTGTCTTAGGGTGGTTATCCACCCCTTCAAACCAACTTAATCCTTTTGTACGTAACCGTGTAAATGAGATTCAGGAAAGCACCAGCGGTCACACGTGGAGCTACGTACCGTCCAAGGAGAACCCGGCAGATCTTGTTTCTCGCGGGGTGAAGGCTGATGTTATCAGCGAGGCCTCGTTGTGGTGGTCAGGTCCTTCTTTCTTGCTCGAGTCAGAGCAATGCTGGCCTAAAATGCCTAATGAATCCCAGAAACATGACCTACCGGATCTCAACTCATGTCTTGTCTTAAATAATAATACAAGCAAGAACGATGACTCTAAAATATTATTTACAAACCTTATAACTAAATATTCAAAATTTACACATTTACAAAGAGTTATAGCCTATATACAAAGATTTATTTACAATTGCAAAAACTCAAACAATAAAAAATATACTGGTCATCTTTCTTGTGAAGAATTACAAATTTCATATAATTTTATCTTGCATACTGCCCAGTTGGAAATGTTTCCTGATGAATATCTTATCTTAAAGTCAGGTAACTCTTTGCCAAAGAAAAACCGATTAATATCATTGACCCCTTTCATTGATCCCAATGATATCTTGAGAGTTGGTGGCAGACTTGATAATTCTCCTTATAGCTACGACATTAAGCATCCTATATTGCTTTGTAGCAAACATCACATTACTAAAATCATCTTTCTTATGCATCACTTAAAACTTATTCATGCTGGACCACAGTTATTATTGTCCAACATTCGTCAAACTTATTGGCCTTTAGGAGGACGAAATCTATCTAAGTCTATAACAAAGGGTTGTATAAAATGTTTCAGATTTAAAGCCAGTAATGTACAGCCTATTATGGGACAGTTACCTGAATCCAGAACTACACTGGAATTCCCTTTTTTACACTGTTCAGTGGACTATGCAGGGCCAGTTATGATAGCTAACCGTAAAGGTCGAGGTTGCCAGCTAATTAAATCTTACTTGTGCATTTTTGTCTGCCTAGCTACAAAAGCTGTGCACTTGGAGCTCGTTACAGACCTTACCAAAGAGGGTTACATGGCTGCTCTAAACCGGTTTGTGGCTCGTCGAGGGAAGCCCCAAAGTATTACCTCCGATAACGGAACAAATTTTGTAGGTGCTTGTAATGAATTACATCGCTTTTTACAAGATAGCCAATCTCAAATAAGTTCCGCAGTTGCTCAAGAAGGTATTGACTTCCTCTTCATTCCGAGCTACACCCCTCACTTTAATGGCATGGCTGAATCCGCTGTTCGTTCCACTAAACATCATCTTAGAAGGTTGCTACAACTTACTCATTTCACGTATGAAGAAATGCATACTTGCTTAACTCAAATTGAAGCCATACTAAATTCACGTCCCATCACTGCCTTAAGTTCTGACCCTTCCGATTTCACCCCCCTTACACCCGCTCACTTCCTTATAGGGCGATCACTTGTGTCTGTTCCGCATCCTCAGGTGACAGAGAGAATAACGAGCCTTGAGAGATACAAACGGATAGAGTTTGTCAAGCAACATTTTTGGACTCGATTCTCCAACGAATATGTCACCACTCTGCAACAGAAGACGAAGTGGCCCACTGCTTCGAGCGAACTCAAATTGGGTTCCTTAGTCCTCATTCGGGACAAAGCGTTACCCCCACTACGTTGGGCCTTAGGACGCTGCGTAGCCGTTTACCCAGGAGCTCGGGATCAAGTCACCCGAGTAGCTGACTTGAGGATCAAAGGAGGAGCCATTATTCGAAGGGCCTTCAATAATATTTGTCCCCTTCCAGAATCAACTTGTTGAACCAGCTGTCTACCTACCTACTTCTACCTACTTCAACCCGGGGAGTATGTCGGAGACCAAATCATAGCATCGCCTAGCTCGCTGCCGCAACGGCTGGACAACGAGCATTCGCGGAGCGCGGGCGGCGGCGAGGGACGAAGAGGAACAGCGCGGACCCCCGCGCCGAACATTCACCAAAATACAAGCAACGTTTAAGCACGCGTCTTTTTTATTGTTTTAAAAATTATAGAACTAGCTTATACAGTCCACTCTTTCATTTATCTACTGAGATATCCAACAGTACTTCAGTTCAAGGACAGGTGGAAAAGTGATAAGAATATTATTTTATAGTTTTCATATACGAGGAATGATATTATCTATCTACTTTACTATTCTAAACTATAGTTATTTTGTTTTACCTTATAAATTTTTTGTACAACAAATTAAGAAATAAGTTTAAACCATATTTAAGTAATTAATTAAAATCTGATGAAGGGCAACCATTCAAGGCTAGGTTTTTATGATTTTGGAAAACATCGCGTTCAAATATTGTATCTGTCTGTACTGTAACATGTCTAAAAGCACAAAATCAAAAGTACCTACAGAAAAGCTCAACGAGTACCCTCCGATTGCGAAAAGTGCTTCCGGTAGCCAGTAGCCAGCCGGTAAAATTCCACACTCAATACGCATTGCTGGGAAGAACCCGTATTAAATAAGTAGGTACCTATATATAGTGGACATTCAAGCTTTAGAACCTTATAACTAAAGGAAATAGCTAAAATCTTGGAACAAATGCACTTCTTCGGACACTGAGTGAATAGAATGCGTTATCAACTTATATTAAGTTCTAAAGATATTCGCTAGTTCTCGCCTCCATAAATTTACACCATAATCGAGTCTACAGACAGTCAGCAGCGGCTGTACTGACATGCTAATTAAATTTTGACACCATCGCACGATTGCGAGAGTTAAATACAAGTTAATGCAATCGATAGTATAAACTGAACCGAGTAGAAGTAGAACAAAATAGTGTGCTGACTGAATGTCGACTTCTGCAAGCACGATTTCATGCATGAAATATCGAGTAGACAAAGTTCCTTCCTACTCAATCCACATTTCAGAGGGGAACCGATATCACTAGCGAAGCACATCCTTAAAGATCTTTAGTTTCGACGACACTCCGCTCCGTACAGAGACCGTACCGATGAGTTTGAAATCACTTTTCATCGTCATTATTATACTGAACTGCAGGAATTTCACTTCTAGATCTAGATGTGACAGCGTTAACCCGGTCGGCACCGAAGGGGATTGCAATATCAGCACGGTTCCGCCCCAAACTGCAAACAAGCGGTGTACTGTGCAACTTTAATGAATATTTTTTGTTCTCACGATCCCGAGAGCAGAGCGGTCAAATACGTGTCGAAGTTCGCGGTTACTTCCCTTGAGTGTGTTCCAGAATACTTTGATGAAACTTTAGCAACAGACTAAAAGTCTTTAAAGAACGTTAAAAACATCGTGAGTTATTCATCTGCTCACACCGCTTATTTTTGGCGCAATGGAATATGTTTTGGATACAAATGTCTTGAAATGGTCATATTCATATTGGCTAAAGCTGCGCTAGCTAAAATGGCTACTAAATTCGTTGTCATCTCTTTTCGCTGTCATGCAAGTGACAATGACAGAGCATTTTTTCAATATAAATGAAGGGGCAAGCATTCAGTCAGCTAGATGTGTAAAATGATCAAGCTTTTTCGTAAGTTCATAGTTGACGTGACTTTATCCAAAGCTTTTGAACAATAAAAAAACCGCGGAATATTATGGGGATTATTCGGATGTGCTTTGAGGTGCACCTGCTTCAACCCCCGCATGACACAATTTTAGTGGGACACCCGTATTACTAGGTAAGTAATAAGGTACCTTCTTAAGTATCCCTTTCTAACTCAGTTTATCTACGAAAGGTACTTATGCTGGCATGCCAAATAGGAAAGCATTATGTAAGTAAGGGCTCGGTTGTGATTTTGATTCCGCGTGTTTGCATGAGCAGTAAATCCGTATTGGGTAGCCCCGTTAAGAATAAGTAGGTAGAGTCGACGCCAAAAGTTACTTATCAACTTTACTCAATCAAAGGTTGCGATCGGTCACAGACCATTGCATGTGTGAAGTACGTTGCGGTGCTTGAGAAACTAAACAAAATACCCCTAAAATCTATGGAATTGATAATTTTATGTCTCCTACATTCATTTTTTCCAAGTCTACTCTTGTAGACTTGTAGGTTAGAATCCAAAGATTTGCTGTTTGACGCTAACACGTGGAGCTCATATCCAAAGACATCGTAGCAGACAGAGAGCGCTTTCGTTGAAAATATTGATATGCTTTTTGTGCCGTGGAATAGCACCTAAGTACTCTTCTTAGTATACGTACGCGTACTTGTTCTGCAGATTGACCTTACCTGCGTCTTCGTAATCTGTCGTAAAATGAAGTGATCGCTGAAGTTGTGAAGCCACTTTTGCTAGGGTTTGTACGTGGTTTTTATTTACCAACACAAGACGTGACTCAATGCGTTTCGTTTCGGCCCAATTATATTATTCTCTTCCGTTTCCCTTAAACGTTTTTCAGCCGTAGGTAATGGAAACTTTGCAAGATTTGATCGGATTTGCGATAAAAACCACCGCGTATGTTCCCACGGGCACAGCTATTTATTAAGCTATTCTGGTTGGTTGTTATTTTCATAGTATTCGATTTACATTGCTTATGTTTTAAGGGAATTATAATTAGAAAATCTATAAAACCGTCGTTGCGTCGGTATACAGTTTATAAAATCTGTGACAGAAATAGGTAATCAAAAAATCCATATTTACAAAGGGCTCGAGTAGTAGTAAGTACAAATTATTCGGGGTGGATGAAATACAAGGCAATTAAGACCTAAATATGAAAATGAAACAAGCTCACGAATATTTGTTAGACATACCTACACTTCCCTCAAACCTCAAATTTTTTGATTAGATGACTTAGATTATGTAAGACCCACTAAATATACAGTAAGTATATACCCACTTTGTTCACCTAAGCAAATAAAACCCAATTCGCCAACTCAAGAGTTATTACACAAATCCTGATAAGCGCGTTCAGCCGCTACATAAACCCGTAGTCTAAAAGTGCATCACATTCAAACACGTTCAAATAACTTGTTTATTTCAAGTAACCATCATAAGGTTTTTATTTGCGCTTGCAATTAGGTCAGACCACGCTGGCAGCTTTTAATCCTTTAAAAACCTCTACGAACTGTAAGCGCGCCGTCTCTACGGACCGCAATAACACTAACTCTTAAAAACTGGGATTATACCACTCTCCGTAACACGACTTAAACTCAAATATGCACTTGTTTAAAAATGCTGTAATTTTCAAGAGCAGCCCTGGCAAGGATAAGACTTTGTTTCCGAAAGGTCGGCGTTCATGAGAAGAAACATTTCTTCACTTTTAGTGGGGTGGTTTTATTGGCAACATGCTTTTCATATCACAATGACGGCTCGAATGTAATCATAATTTGTGGCTCAAATCATAATTTTTAAATAAATACTTATATTAGAATGTTTACATAATGGAATGTTTATAGCTTTTTTGCAACTTTCTCATTATTTACTAATCATGTTGACTGTACTATTTTTTACTTCAAAATCCTGAATTGAAATGCTTATTTGCAGGTCGTGCAAGCCACTGCGTGGCGTTGTGGTCAAAACATGACCTATAATGATGTGTTAAATTATGATATATCACCAAGCCATGTAGCTATAGGTACTATTGAAGAAACATAAGTACCCAAATAAAAAGAGCTGGCACGGTATATTGGACATTCACTCGCTCGCTATAAACTTTATCATTCACAGTAATTTTGTGTTCTGCGACGCGAATACACATAAAACGGTATTCTTATCTCATCCGAAATATCGGGCACGTAGTAAAGTCATAATTTCAGGATGAAGTACCGCATGGGCAGGGACGCCCTTGCAGTGAGCCCGGTGATTCACTGTTACCTATGATACCATCCAAGGCAACGTTTCTCCTCCTAGTGAGCTTCCACACCTGGAGCCAAATGAGGGAAAACAAAAAAGGCCATTACGCGGGTTGTCCATACAATGTAGCGATGCGATTAGGAGGAAGTGCCTGCGCGCTGCTCGCCCATGGAGGAAACGATGGATTGTTATTGCTAGCGTTAGATAAACTGCCAGAACATGTTTTGGCAATTAATCATCTCTATTTTGGCTGGCAAAACTATGTTAGTTTGTGGTACAGCAACATAGAAATTATAAAAAAAAACTTCTCTACGCAACTTTTTATTTTTGATTAAACTACTTTTTAAATTAGAAAAAATTACAAGGCGAATCAGCGTGGCTTTTCCCAATTATTTATTTTAGTTTGAATTACTTATTATTTCTTTATTTTATTGAAGACACAGTTATGCTAGTTTCTACGTGACAGAATCCAAGATATAGAATAAGCGTGTTGAGTAAATCTGATTAAGTACTTAACTAAACCAAATAATTACTACTAAACCAAACAAACGTTATTACTGTTCGTTATAAAAGATGCCTCTTTTATAATATGCAAGCAATTATTGCTCAGACGTGCTCTTTCTTACCTAAATGTTATACAAATGAATTCCTTTATCCATTATACCTATTTCCATTCGTTAAAAATTCATAAAGAACAATTCCCAATGTGTAAGTGTACATAAATTAAATCGCTCTCGGGAGAAGGATTTGCTACCCGACACGAACTAAATAATTGGATAGGGATGTTTTTTTATTACGACGACAAATTTTAACAAAATCTTTCCCCATAGACTACATCTTTTGATCAATGACAAATTACACGAGAACGACGTACCTACCTACAATAAAAATATGATCTTTCAATGACAATAAAAATTCCTCATTTTATATTATTTTTGAAATAAAAATAGGGTACGATAGTCTTAGATTGTTACCCTGAAAAAATCTAGATGCGATAGGTTAGCTAAGCAAAAAATTATCCATGCAATCTTTCTTTCATAACAGTAGGTAAGTGTATATGAAATTAGCATGACAGTGAAGAAACTACACCACTTATTGGCACTACTACTTACTTAGATAGTTAGGGGAAGTAGGCAGTTTATGATGATGATAGTTTGAGAGATTTTGAGAGCAAAGCAGATTTTATCTCGTCAAATTGGTACTAACTGCTTCTGCGAATGTTTATCTACTGAGACTGGTAAAACACAATTTTATTATTTATTTCCACTTATTCAGTACAACGTCAATTCATTTACAAGGGCGTATCTACTGTGCGATAAAACACTTGTTTTTATACTAACGAATAGCGATGTTTCTCAAAAGACTCCTTAGTATTTGTTCACCTTTTTTTTACAAAACGAGTTCTTGAAGTTGGTTGGCAATGCTATCGATTTTTTATTAAAGGACACTCCAGGTTTTATTTAAAAAAAATTAGTTTATTTCAGTCTTGAGGGTTCGCAGTCCCAAACTAGTACATTAAATGGTTTGTTAGATGTTTGCCTCGAACGCATTTTTCATCTGTAGGTTTTTTTTCCTAATCGCATTTGGCCTCGATAGTGTTTTGTCATGTGTGCATTTTTATGAACGTAATTTGTCCTATGGGCAATTTGCCTAGTAGTATGGTGACTTATTAACTTTTTGCTACATCCATAAATAGCCTAATTGATTTTTGCATTGATGGTATTATTGTCATGTGTGCATTTTTGATGGGCGATTTTCTGAATAGTATGGTGACTTATTAACTTTTTCTACATAGATGTCAATGTCAAAGCAAACTGTTGGATAATTTCTAAAATGAAACGTGAGCAGGATTCGAGTTCTGTCATTTATTTGTAAAAACAACATGTCATAAGACATCTATTTTAATTGTTTTTTTTTTGTATTATTGTGAGTATTGTTCCTTAATTTTGTGGTGGAATTTTTAGCCAATAATACTCGCAGTTGTAGCATAAAGTACAAGCCATTGGAATAAATATTATATTATTATTTGGATTATGTGTTTTTATTATTTGATGGAATTGGTTTCCAAGTTTCCACCATTTTGTCTTCAAAATAAACGACAATGACTTGACGACTTGACGAATGACTCGACTTGACTAAACTTATTTCAAATATTAACATGACACTGGCAAAATTGTATGTCGAAATGACGGACACAGGCCGTATAAGAGAAGAAGAAGAAACGTGAGCACATGTCGCCATAAATGTCAATATGAAGAACGACGAAACAAATAGATTGTGACATATAAGAACAACAAACAAAACATGCTAGCAAACATATTGGAACTCTTTAGATAGCCTAAATAATTTAAAATAGGCTTACAAAACTTTTGCGACGCGAAATATCGAGTTTATGAAATGTGCGTGCGGGACGAAATGCGATGAGAAATATCAAGATTATAAAATATACGTTTAGAGTAAATTACGTTCATAAAAAATGCACACATGACAAAACACTATCGAGGCCAAATGCGATTAGGGAAAAAAACCTACCGATGAAAAATGCGTTCGAAGCAAACATCTAACAAACCCATTAAATTACGTTTAATTTTACCCAAAACTGCACAGCGTACGTCACTAAGCAAGTCAAGATGAAATGTTTATAAGGTAGTTTATAATTTATAAGTTTACAAAACTAGAAAAACCGACTTCAATTCGACTAGCAGCTTCATCATCAGATGATGATGTTGATGATGACAATTCATTGGGAATGTTCTAGTGACTTTAAAGTTATAAACACCACTTAAAAGTCACAGGAAAGCAAAATTTCGTGCACGTGGTTGGCATATTGTTTTCAGTTAGTTCTATTTACAACCCAAACTACTGAACCGATTTTGATGAAAATTAAATGGGACCAATCTGTAAGTATATTCTTTCAGATATAAAAGAATTTTGAAATCGGTTCATAAATGACGGAGTTCTGAGGTAACAAACATAGAAAAAATATACAACCGAATTGAGAACCTCCTCTTTTTTTGAAGTCGGTTAAAAAAATATAATGTGTAAATTATGAAAAAAATTATTTAAATAAATAGGTACACTGCAAGTTAAATTCATGTCTTATCAAATAAAAAGTTTTATAAAGTAAAGATCTGCCCTGGCTCTCTCGAGGGAAGCGGGAGGGTAGGTATTTCTTACCAAACACCTACTTGGCTACCCCACACGTATTCTGCCGATGTTGTCATTCTATTAATTAGAGGCCTCGTTTACTGTTCCAATACAAGTTTAAATAAGCTCCGCACGAATGAACTTTCGCGTTAATTTATTTAAGCTTGTGTGTAAATAGAAAATTACTTTGACAATTTTCGTTCGGCCCGGAACTGAATAGGCTGAGCTAACGAAGACTTTATGTAACTTAGCTACAGGTACGACGATATCACAGTGAAACTACAGGTACGACGATATCATAGTGAAACTACAGGTACGACGATATCACAGTGAAACTACAGGTACGACGATATCACAGTGAAACTACAGGTACGACGATATCATAGTGAAACTACAGGTACGACGATATCATAGTGAAACTACAGGTACGACGATATCATAGTGAAACTACAGGTACGACGATATCATAGTGAAACTACAGGTACGACGATATCATAGTGAAACTACAGGTACGACGATATCATAGTGAAACTACAGGTACGACGATATCACAGTGAAACTACAGGTACGACGATATCATAGTGAAACTACAGGTACGACGATATCACAGTGAAACTACAGGTACGACGATATCACAGTGAAACTACAGGTACGACGATATCATAGTGAAACTGGTTTGTTAGATGTTTGCCTCGAACGCATTTTTCACCTGTAGGTTTTTTTTCCTAATCGCATTTGGCCTCGATAGTGTTTTGTCATGTGTGCATTTTTTATGAACGTAATTTGTCCTATGGGCAATTTGCCTAGTAGTATGGTGACTTATTAACTTTTTGCTACATCCATAAATAGCCTAATTGATTTTTGCATTGATGGTATTATTGTCATGTGTGCATTTTTGATGGGCGATTTTCTGAATAGTATGGTGACTTATTAACTTTTTCTACATAGATGTCAATGTCAAAGCAAACTGTTGGATAATTTCTAAAATGAAACGTGAGCAGGATTCGAGTTCTGTCATTTATTTGTAAAAACAACATGTCATAAGACATCTATTTTAATTGTTTTTTTTTTGTATTATTGTGAGTATTGTTCCTTAATTTTGTGGTGGAATTTTTAGCCAATAATACTCGCAGTTGTAGCATAAAGTACAAGACATTGGAATAAATATTATATTATTATTTGGATTATGTGTTTTTATTATTTGATGGAATTGGTTTCCAAGTTTCCACCATTTTGTCTTCAAAATAAACGACAATGACTTGACGACTTGACGAATGACTCGACTTGACTAAACTTATTTCAAATATTAACATGACACTGGCAAAATTGTATGTCGAAATGACGTACACAGGCCGTATAAGAGAAGAAGAAGAAGAAACGTGAGCTCATGTCGCCATAAATGTCAATATGAAGAACGACGAAACAAATAGATTGTGACTATTTGTGACATATAAGAACAACAAACAAAACATGCTAGCAAACATGTTGGAACTCTTTAGATAGCCTAAATAATTTAAAATAGGCTTACAAAACTTTTGCGACGCGAAATATCGAGTTTATGAAATGTGCGTTTGGGACGAAATGCGATGAGAAATATCGAGATTATAAAATATACGTTTAGAGTAAATTACGTTCATGAAAAATGCACACATGACAAAACACTATCGAGGCCAAATGCGATTAGGGAAAAAAACCTACCGATGAAAAATGCGTTCGAAGCAAACATCTAACAAACCGTGAAACTACAGGTATGACGATATCATAGTGAAACTGAGTGAATTTGAACCCCTGATCATAATGATTTAGTAGGTAAAATAATTCGTTCTGCAACGGGTAGGCCACAGATTTATAGTCATAGATAGTAGTCACAACTGATCTTTGTCCCTCTGAAGTATCTGCGCAGAACCGAATTTTGGGTCGAATTAGAGGTAGGCGAATTTTCCCGCACAACAGTACATGCGCAATCGTTGTTGCACCTAACTCCAGAGGAATAAAGATCCGCCGTTCGTACTGTATGCCCCTGTCCTAATTTCAAGAAGGGTTCAGGAAGGGATGAAGAATTTTCCGTATGTTGGCGTTGCTTCCTCTAAAGTTCTACCCAGTGAGAACGGAACACTTGACCGAAGTCATTCAATCTAGAACGAGCTCGAAAAATTCATACGAATCTATCATAAGCTCACCGTGGCTCAGGCTGAATCCCGTTGATAAATTAAATAGAAACATTGTACTAAACTCTGCGAATACGTCGTAGGTACGTGTCAGATTGATGCATGAGTTTGTGTTTTTCTTTGTGCGCGCCATCAATCTTACAGATCTATTAGCGTCGTGTTTAGCGCTCCCACTAATTATCCCAACTTACTCCAATCCCGGGAGATTACGCGGGAACCATGCAAAATGTCCCGTTTTATTATTTCTCTCAAAGACTCGACCTAGTAGTGCCCAATGGAACTATTAGAAGCAAATTCCAGTTAGATATTTTGTTTTCACAAGATAGAAATCACAGATTTCTGTATAGCGTTTTCTTCATTTTAGCCTTCGCGATATTACTGACAGTGTTTACCTAAGCTCTTCCTTCATACTAATATTCTATGTTAGGTTTGATTAAACTTAAACGGAGAACGTACCAGTATAGGTAGACTATACTAGTTGGGATTCTCAAGAATACTGAAACTTTGCTTGTTAAAACGGATGAGTTAGACTCTGAAATAAAAGCACAACTCAACAAATAGATGCTTCCCCTAATATCCCAAAGTAACAACATTCGTCCCAACATTTCCTTCGTCCCGCAACATTGTGAGATTTATCTAAATTTTACAGCACTGTTTACATAGCAATAACATTATCTATTCTCTCAGTTGAACATTGGCTGGATAAGAAGAATCCATTCTGCGGAACCCTAAAATCTTTGTTGCAATTGCTGGGTTTCGTCTCAAACAGGCAATAACGCTCGCAGAATAAGCCAGAGCTGAGATTGTCGAATACTACTGTCGATATTGTTCTCTTGCCTTTCAAAACGAAGGTAAGTATTTTTTCCTTGGTTTTAATAAAGTATATGAGGAGCATATCTCTTTGTATTTTTCTATTCCGAGCTTTAACATTTTGGTTAAATTTCTGATAAAATTATCCTACTTTAGTTAATAGGTACCTAGATACAAACCTACTCTTATAAATTATCCTTCAGTACCTATACCTTTTAGAGTTGTACTTTATTTTTAATTTATAGATAGAGGTTTCTTATGCTAGGTAAACACAAATAAACGGACAAAGTGATATAACTTTTCAAACTATCATGGTCATGAATTTAATTTTCAATAAAAACGGGATATTAGATTTGGGAGTTTTATTTTTTCCCGATATTTCAACGCTAAATATCTCGTTTTTAGTAAAAATTAGGAAGAAGTGATGTTCAATACCTACTATTTGTAGATGGAAACACCATTCAATAGGCTCCAAATGAAAAATATATGAGAGGCTACTGTCAATTCATAATAAGCAATTAATTAAGGACTGAGAAAGCGTATTCAGCACTCTAATTTCGGAGCTCATCCCGCAAGATATTCAATTACGTTCGCGAGACATCTATTATCTATTGTTCAGACACCTCGCTAAAGATTCTAATAATTTAAATTAAACAATTCAGTAGGTACTCTTATCTTCAAGAATAATAGTGGCTGTAATATTCCAACTTAGCGTCACTCTTAAGATTATATCGCAGCTTAGCCCCTTTGTGCCGGCTAGTTTAGCACCCGCTCTACCTAAATCACCACAATGAGGCAGCCAAACAAATCTGAGACAATCTCCACTTGGCTGCACGACAACAAGAGACTTTAAAAAACTAGCAAGGAGAACCTCACGTGCACACCACATAAAGTAGGTAGGACCTCACCTACCCGCTAATGGACAAACAATACCTCGTAGTGTATATCGACATCACTTGTAATACAATTCCTTACTGATACTCCCCTTTCAATAATCACAGAACTAATGTGCGTTTAGAGCTTTTAAGCTCGCAAGCTCGTTGGAATCGTTTCATCGGTTTATCCGTAAAAACTAAACTGACAAACAGACATGCATTCACATCGCATCTATAATATTAGTGAGGATAAGCGCGTAGCAGCACGCCGCTATTTTAAATGGAAAATTTGAGAAAAATTCGTAGCATCTCCGGAATTTTCCATCGCCTGATTCAAAGTAACTTTACACTGTGCGGTCCAACAGAACATAATTCATGCCGCTTTGTGAAATATAATGCGGATGTTCTCATAATGTACGACGAGCAACTTAATCCGGCCACGACTTTTTCCGCCACAGATATTTATACAAATGGCTGCCAGTGTAACGATCTCAGTAGAACAATGGGCCATTTATGCTAATAATTTTATGGTCTCAACTTGCTTGAATCCTTGAGCCACCTTAGGTACAAACTGAGGAAACACAACGTGCTTGGTACAACCACGTTTAACTATGTATACATGCACATAGATAGGTCCAGATTATACATATTCCGAAGTAGTTATATCAGTTTCCGCATAAACTTACGTTACAAATACGAAACTTATGAAAAACTATAAGTCGCACAAGCCGAAACAAAGCCAATATATTTTAGAATTTGAGTGGGCCACTCCCTAGCTATATAATGTGAGCCCATGTGGATCGGTAGGTGTATTTAATTTAACCTTCGTACGATATGAAACAAACAAAGATAAAAAACTGAAATAAGGACGTTTAACGTTTTTCGAGGCAATTTTGGAATGTTTTTATGAAATTATGCGGTATCCCTTCCTCTTGTAGTACAATCTGCAATATCGCTTGCCTACATAAATCATGTAACGGCCTTCGTAAAATTGTGGATTCCGAAAAAATACATAGCTAACCTTCTTACGAAAATAAGACGTATATCATCATAAAGCATAATAAAGATACAGAGCTAATTTAGAACCTGCATTATTGTAAGGTATGAATAGTGGCTGTTGTATTTATAAAACTTACCTACTGATGCTTGGAACGATAAGTTCGACGCATTGCTCTAATAGCTACTTTAATTTTATGCAAGTCAGTATACCCACATATTTACTAAAATAAGCTAACAGCCAGGTACTGTCACAGATATTATAAACTATGAACCGAGATATCGTAAGTAAAATCTAAATATTCTGTTTGCATACGCCCTGAGCTGTATTTATCGCATTCCCTGCATCGCGTGGACATCTCTATATCAGTTTTGTAGTTAGGTTAAATAATAAAAGGTAGGCGCTACCGGAAGCACCGTCCTATCCTACTAACTCATAGAGAGTTCCGGTGTAAAAACGTCGTGGCCGGACAGTGCTGCGCGCCGGCGAAGATAGCGTGCAGTGTGTGTGTCGCGACTCGCGTGCCTCTCTATGAAACTTAGTTCTAATCTGTGGTTTCACTCAGACATATATACCAGCCTATTTTTTCCCATCGCTGCGACAAGAAAGTTACTTAATCTCGAAGAGTACACCCAAAAAACTTAGGCTAGGAAAATATAATGACAAGGATTTCTTTTAATCGTCCTCTAAGTTAGTAAAAAAGTATCAAAGTAACTTGGGTAACATCATTTTTAGGGTTCCGATTCATAAACCTATAGTGCGACTTTGTCAGTCCGTCTGTCACAAACCTGATTATCTCAGCAACTTATATTTTGCACAAAGTTGCTCTTATCATAATGACAGAGATGCCTTCAAAAATAATGTTTGGAGGAATCTTTGAAAAGATTTCATGTAATTTTAGGAAATAAATGTTCTTATGAAAAAAGTGCCCTGACTGAAGAAAGGTACATTATTTTCTAAGGATGGATGTTTTTTGTATTTTTACATGAGTAACTTGTCATCTGAATAAAGATTTATATATAGCTCGTACTCTGATAAAGAAATCGTTACTCAAACCAAAACAGTAGAAATTCTCATACAAAGCTGTCAATAAATCTATGCTATTACCGTTATTACTTAGTACTTGAACAGTAATTGCGGATACGGACCTAAGTATTATTATTATAAATGCTGGAGAAGATTCATCTAGTTTTTATCAGACAAAGGAAGGAAAAAAGGCCACTTTTTCAGGATTTAAAAATTTTACTTGTGATTTTGACTCTACCAACCTAATGTAAAGTTATTGTAAAAGTTAAATAAATAAATTGACATAGTCATAATATCTTCATTCAATAAAATCACAAGGATCATTTAGAATCGTCTTATATAACTAGGTGATTCTAGGTGCCAGTTCCACGTGATCAGAGCTTAGAAGAACGAGCAAGAGACTACGGCTTTGTTCCTAGCGTTCTTTAATATGATCTTTTTTACAAAGAAATATACTTAAATGCTAAAGTTCCCGTGTCGTGGCATTTCAACTTTTTAATGCTTTATAAAAATTAAGTAATATCAGAGTTGAACCTGCTTTCACCTAGTCACCTCTTATCCCATTGTGTTAGCAAGCACGTCTAGGTCATCACACGGTTGGGGGCTCCCGGAAGCATGCCCCGACATGCCATGCGTGACCTAGCATCAACATTTTCTCAAGTGCTCTGCACTTCACCAGCTTTTATGCATTTTTACGGAGTTCCTATGGAAGATGATGTGGTATTGCGACACCAATTTTCCATAACATGTAGAATATCTGGTTATATCAAACTTTATTAGGTAGATTCTGAAGTTGTTGTCTGCCTATAACTCACAAAAAAAATCTACTAGTTATTTAACCCACCTGTCTAAAGATAGGTAGGAACTTACCTACGAGGTTTTGAGAGACCTATGTAAAATGTGTAGTGTAAGGTGTAATTTGAATTTAAATGAACTAAATACAAAAAGCACACTACTCTGTCACATCTGTCTGTCTGATTTGGTTTTCATTAGTAAATTATTTAAACAGGAACCTAGAACCATAGACAAATAAAAAAATAGACCAGCAGACGTTTAGAAAATATCGTAACCCGAAAATGGATTACCTTCAAAGGCGTGAGATGTCGCTGGGTGTATCGAATCGGTAATAAATCAAAACGGTGTTTATTTTCTTGAACCTCTGGCGCGCTGACACTATAAGCAGTACGGAAATAAACGTCAGATGGCGCTATTTCTAAATTTTGCAAAGCGTATACCAAAATTCGGTTACAACGCGCGCGACGTTGACAGCTTGTGCTATGCAATGTCGAACGAGCGAGATAGAGTCTGGATGCAGAGCGGCAACAGCGCTCTGGTCGTATCAAGCTAGTAAAATAATAGATGTTTCGATTTTAAACCTGACGCCTTACCAGTTACCGCCAAGTGCGGTAACAAAAAAATACAATGATATTATATGAAATCTTAAATGTTTTTAGCTTGATAAAATAAAACATAAAAGGTAGGTAGACTTTTAATTATATATTATTAAAATATCACACCCAATAGGTACTTGTTTAGTTATGTACTGAAACATTACCATACATTACGAACCATTTAGGTACGAACAAATAAGTTTTCTGCGGGTGTTGCCTAGGTCTTTTGTTCCTAGGCTATCCTGTTCTAGTTTTACTACCTACCTACTTATAAATAATGGAATAGGTATGTCTGAAGAAGGTAGGTAGGTACCTATAGGTATATTTATCAATATAAATATTCTAAAGTAGGTATATGATTGACTAGCAGTTACCCGCGACTTCGTGCGCGTGTACAGTTTCCGTGTACCTACTGGAATGTCAAACGCTAGTTGTTAGACCAAAGAGGTAGTACTACGTCCTGTCAAACTGACGTGACATGACATGACAATGAAATCCTCTTGCAAATTGGCGCTGCTAATCCTTTTCGTTCCCACGCATAATGGGCCAACTTTGAGCCTAAATGCGGAAAAGGGAGTCCCTTCAATTTCAATTTTTCCTTTTCGTTCATTTTATCCTTTAGATCCTGTTAATTATTCGGGATAAAAAGTAGCCTATATGTCAATCCAGGTTACGAACTACATATATGCCAAGTTTCATCCAAGTTGGTTCAGTGGTTTTGACGTGATTGAAACATAAACATCCAAACATCTAAACTTTCGCATTAATAATATTAGTAGGATTCTAAAAATTTCAAGGACGTAGTTGCGTTGCGACTTATCATTAAACTTGGTGGTAAAACGGCTTGTCTACTCATTAGCAGTGCCTTGATCACGAATAAATTTGACAATCGTGAACGTATCGTAACGCTAGCGTATCCGAGATACACTGCGCGGTGACGCTACAACGTTCGGCAGTCGGGCTGATGTTGACGCGCAATATCACTCGAATACGTTAGGTTTACGTAACGCGGCGACTGTCAGATTTGTTCGTGATTACCCCTCAGTACCTATTGCCGAGTATAGCACATTTCTGCTCGAAAGTCCAGGTCGTCATGCCAGCGCTTCCTCGGGCGGCCGCGACGTCTTCTACCCCCTGGGGGTATCCAGCCTGTGACTCCTTGAGCCCACCTTTCCGCTACTTTACGACGTACATCGGCGATTCCAGTTTTGGAGCGAAGTATTCTGTTCCGAATTCGATCTATTCTTTTCACACCTAAAATACTTCGCTCCATCACTCTTTGGCAAAGTAGTTTGCGACCACGTCTGAGCACCGTGGGAGTGATAAAAAAAATATATAAGAAGGTTCAGACTATCGAAAGAAACCACACAAATACTTTTGCATCAAATCTATAATCAGTTAAAATTCGATACCAACGAGTTAAAAAATTGAACAGTATTATAGTCCATAACGGGAAGCACTATTTTCATCACAACCACAACACAACCAATCAACTACAAAACAAGAAAATGAAATAATTGTACATGTAAATAAAATCGTCAAAGAGAATACAACACAACACGCAGGCCAATGACACTTTGTATCAAAAAATGACAGTACCGTTCCGTTTTAGCTTACTTGATGCGTGGAAAAGATGAATTTTCTTAGAAAAGAAATGCATCAATCGTTTTGTACGTTTAACGAAACGTAGGGGAACTGTTTTCTGTGGTTATATAGACGCCACCTATTAGTAAAGTTATGTCATTAATTTGTACACTATCTTTCAATTTGATGACCACCTAGATGATCACGCCTAGGTGGCGTGGCGAAAAATATGTTAGATAATCAGTATGAAATAAAATCGTGATAACTAAATAAATGAACACCATTACAGATTCTAAAATAAGGACATAATTTTTGATGAATTTCAAAAATAAATTAATGGCGTTTCTTTGGTTCTAACGGCTACTTGAAGCTTAAGTCGTCGTCGACTGTAGCGTCATCCCCAAATAGGACCGGGAACTAGCCGGTTTTGCGAGTCACGCTCTAATATATAGGGTGTAGCAATCTTCGTGTATTCATTAATCGATGCTAGAACGTAGACGTAAGTAACTTATTTATGTAGAAGGTTTTGGTGTATAATTCCGAGAGAACCGAAGCAGGTTATCTACTTAGTCGGGGTTATTACAAAATTTCAATTACTTGATTACTACTTAGATCTAAAAAATCAAAGACCTAGTGCCTATTTCACCATCTTATGATTACGCTAACCGTCAGTTATAAATATTTCCGTCTCTACTTTATACTTGTCATAAACAAAGATAGAAATATTTTTTATCTGACAGATAGCGTTTCTTATATATGGTGGCCCTTAGACAAGTACGTAACACGACACACAGAAATACACTTGAAAAGTATCCTAGATGTCACATGGTTTTGTAACCCTGTAAAACCCTCAATTTCGCAGGTGAATAATTGTCTCTACCAGGTATAATACTTTACCCATCTCAATTTGAGATAGAAACACTTGTTGGCAGTTTTTTCTACGAACACTATCGCGAAGTATATTATTTTAGTTCAGGATCTTAAATCACGAGGTCGCATCAGGCACCTTGTTCACATAGTCAGCCCCTTCCGTAGATCCGGTGAAACATGGCACTAATAAATTTTAATAGGACGGTATTGAAGAGTCACATGCTATGACACGCCACCGCCAGAATTTATTACGAGAGCAGAATGTGACGAAGCAGTGAGTTTAATGTTTTCAAAGCAACAAGAGCGTGATAACAAGCTGGGGTTTTGCAAGGATTTCCGCTTTCAGCGAATTATTTTAATTAATTTGAGGCTAGATGAGGGCGTTCCGCTCGAACTATGTCTCGTGTCACCGTCCAAACGCTCAGTAAAAACTAATTCAACTTCTGCAAGCGTGCGATCCAGCATGCCAATTACCATTGAGCGACCGACGCCGACGCTGACGCTGATGCCACAAACTGAACAAAACCGCCTCTGATACTAAAACGTTTCAAACAAAACTCAGCACTACAAAATATGGAAATCGCTACGGAACTATCTCTCTCCAGTTCAAATGGATTCGTCGTAATTAATAAACGAACCGCTTAGTTGTAGTTAGCCAAGTTTGCCCAAGAGAAGCTACAAAGTCTGTAAGTGGCATAGTGCTAAATTACATTGAACCTTAGTTTAATGGTCTTTAGAACAAACACGTTTAGATGTCAATCTCTACCTACTACTAAGTACCACGACTTTAGCAATAGTTTGGTGGAGCTCTGTAGAGCTTTATTTCTAGGCAAGTATAAAAAAATTCCATTGGATAAAGGACATCTTAGATGGAACATGGAACCTTTTTGCCTGTAAACATTATAGTTATCGATAAAGCAGTAACTCTTTTATGATGTTGATAGGTTCAAGTAGGTATTTTACCATATTTTTTACCCTTGAGTGAGTTTAAGTGCTTAATATTATCTTTTAACCTAAGCATTTATTATCTTATACTTCTAGCATATATATTATCTCATAGTTTTTTAGATCAAACTTGGTAGGTATCCGTACCCAATAAATGTAACCGCTGTAGCTACTCGTATGTAGCTTTAATGACAGGCAGACGGACATGTAATGTATGACGTGCATGACGAAACTAGAGAAGTTCCATAATCAGACTTCAGAATCCTAAAAATAGTTATTCTACTAAGAACAATACAATATTTACAAAATACACGTGAATCAGTTGAGCTATCTGCAAACCGTTGGAAACTATTTACAGATAGCTCAACAATAATACAAAAATATAAATACTTACAAACAATTTCTTTGTAAAATTATATTAAAGCTCCTTCTTGAAACCAGGCTACCGGTTCAGAGAGTCAGATTATAATTAAATAACCAAGCCCCAACGAATTGTGAAAGAATGGGTACCTTCGGCATAAGTTAATTACACTAATGAACAAGGGAAGGTGCGCTCAAAAAATCCACCCCAAGATCACTCCAAAGTCTTTAGTACGATGTTCTCCGCGCGGTTCATTAGCGCCTCTGATACGGCTGAGCTTATATGACTGCAAGACTATCCTACCTAGCTACTGCTACATGAATTTCCACCTGAATTGATTAGAAATGTCACTTAGAAAACCACCTATCTACTAACTATAAAATATTATATTACTCTTCATCCGTGTTCGTTCTACTGTATTATGAATTATTAGCCCGGAAGAGAGGCTCCCTGATTTAATCAATGGTACCTACCGTATAACCTCTTACAAGATTGCTTGCTTCGGTCCCTTGTCTTTGAACAATGTACACATTAGGTAGGTGGGTGGATAAACAGTATCCATCCATACCATACATCTCAGATTATATATTCTAAGCCATACATATTGATAAAGCTTCAACTGTTATCTATCTATTGGTAAGCAGGACCTTCAACAATGAGCTCGTACCTACCAAGGTAACCTAACTCTAACCGTTTTAACTCTAGGAGTCGCGGGTGCGTGTCTTTTTGTTGCTTTGTATTTTCGATTTTTGTAAGAAAAATCTGTAGTCTAAGATACACAAATACAAATTCAAACTGTAGTAAACTGGACAAGTGCGAGTCGGATCACGTTTAGTGCCAAAGTTAATATGGCTTAGTACTTCCCATCCTTGCTCTAATAAAGCAAGCTAAAAAAGATTGTTATTTTCTCAAAATCTTGACGACTCCTTTACGAAAAAATACCCGTCTAAATGTGTTCTTTTGAAAAAGTGCTACGACATCTGTATTGGTCTAAAATCACTTTACTTTATACAATTTTGCACAATTTTGCCCAGTCTCTTTTCTATGGGACCAATTGTATCGGGATGTTTAATACTTTAGTTTTTAAATTGGATTATTATGCGATTTGCTCATGTAAGTGACACCCTGTCTTTATGAGAATAAATTTATTTAAACCGAAACCAAATGAGTTCTAAGGAAACAAACATACAACCGAATTGAGAACTTCCTATTTTTAAAGTCCGTTAAAAATTGCCTTGATTTCAGTATGATCTATAATATAGTACAGAACCGATCAATGTAACCCAATCCGAAAGTACAGAGTAGCTCCTTCATTAGTGGACGGGAGGAGGGAAAGAGACTCGCTCTACTATAAACCACATTTTTTGTCCTTGCACGAAAAGAACTTCCTTGAGGCGAAATTTAAGAGCATGGATCTTTTTATTGTAATGACAACCTCGGTGGCATACACCACCATTAAGTGGTACCTAGTAGAGGTCATTATAACATACAATAATTATGAAAACTAAACCTAGCCTGAAAAAACTTTGTTCCTCTTTGTATTTCATAACTTTTAAATCATTTTGCATAGTAAGTAGATCTTTACTTACTAAGTGTTCCTACATGGACAGAGAGACAAACTTGCCAGACTTCGAACATCTAAAATGAAAATTCTTAAAAAAACTTCAAGGTACCAAGAATTATTAGCTCCTAAATTACTTACTAAGTGGTAACAGTATTGTTCGAAAACACATTTCAACAACGCTTTATTTCACTCAGTATTTGTGAGTGCAAAGGGACGAGTACAGCCAGTAATCCGTCCATCATACCATGCAAATTGAATCACGTCTCTCATCTGGTGTCTCTCCGGAAAAACCCGGTTCATGCGGAACATAAAACTGTACCTACCTAAGTAGCTGTAACAGAGCGTTATGTAAATGCACATGAGTTTTTGATGTTGTTCGGTAATGATGTAATTTTTTGGGATCTGTCGCGAGAGAGGTGGTTAAGAATCCATGAACCAGTGCTACTGACTTTTAGTGTTGCAGGTGGCTATAGTCCATAGGTTTACCAACAGCAAACGCATTTATCTTCCTGTCTTCTCACTCTTAAGTAGTTAAGTAGTCAAATTATACAAAGTTATTTTCAGGATTTGGGACATAATCTGTTATAATTGTAATACATCTACAGTTTTATTCATCCACACTCTAGCCAAGACAATAACAAAACCTCGTAATCAATGGAATGAATAAATGGAATAGGTCGGTTCAACCCGACAAAGTTTCATCAAGCACCGCGTCGTCGTAGCTGGCGGAACAAAGACGTATAAGTTGAAGGCGAATGGCGGACTCAATCCTTTATCGAACATAGCTCGATTTGTTCGTAAACAAAGTGCATCGGACAAGGTTTCCCATAAAACTTTGAAACTCAAAAATGGACCCGGAACTTCCACGGATAGCGATTTTAATCGTTGAGTGCGGTCTCAATAAGTATGAAAGAAAGAAAATAAATTTATTCGCCAACACTAATCAGTACCTACCAATCTATTAAGTACCACAGATATTATTAACTAAAATTATGTATACGTAGGTACTAGAGGCCAGCGTGGCAAACCGGACCCTGACTTAGCATAAGGTTAGTTGCTGATGAGCAGCCAACGCTGGTCCGCAACTATTTATGAGTTATGTTTTGTGCTAGTTTTAGAATATGCTTTAAAAACCATTTCTCTGCTCTACTCTCTACATTAAAAATACGTTTATAGCGAATAATGTTTGGTTAGATTCTAGTGGCCCTTGTTGCATGTATTCAACGCCATTACACTTTAGATTATCGATATTCTGTAATTCACCTTTCATATGCAAGTTGATAGATATTCTAAGGAGAAAAATAATATTCTGAGCGCAGAACGACGCAAAACCGGAATCAACTCATTGAAAGATGTAGCCTTAGTTTGGGAATCTGAGGATGCAGCCGTGTGCGTGCAATATGGTGCATAGGGTTTACCTTCAGCTCTAGTAGACCACCAACACTCTAAATAGGTAAGTATCTACCAGAAAACGAAAATTTTCGAATACAATTTTATTAGTGGGAATCAAGTGGAAATAGATATTAGGTAGGCACCAGAACATATACCTTACACGCTCATGAAGCGATTCCTTCCTTTTCTCGCTTATTTTTGGCAAGGAATCTTATGGCTGTCGGTAGTGCTCAACTGGCTAACTCTGAAACGCTCCCATAATAGATAGTCCTTTTCAAGAGGCAGAAATCAGGAAGCATCTAAGCCAAATTGATCTCGCTTAAGTGAAATTAACTGCGGCGCTACCTCTGCAAAGCTACCAATAAACCGTGCCCTTATTCGACCATAGATCCACGTAAGACTGACACAGATTATATACCAGTGACAGGACGGTTTCCAAGCAGCTCGTAGCGATAGAATTTTTCTAGCAGCTTATGACTCAAACAAACCAAATAAGTCACTCTTGTCTAGTTAACTGGGCATAGCCTAGCACCCTTCAAAAATAAGTGGCAGAATGTATCATCATCATTCACCAGATCCGCTATTTTTGGGGTCCATCGTTCATCCAGTACATGTTTATTTTCAGTTTTATATCATTTTCACTTGTTGAACTTTACGGTCAGGATCAGCGTAAAATCGTCCCAAAAAATCATAAACTTGATAATGCCAACCATAAATCAATGGGTGCCTATAGCTATTATAAAGGTGGGTACCCAACTTTTTAAAGTCATTCAGAGTTCCCTTTTGTAATTTAGTTCATCTAACATCGGAATAAAATCAGTTGCCTCTGTAGGTACTTCTAACTCACGATTAAAGCTTTTATCGGAGGACTGATTAAGTGTCGAGACCAGGATGGATTTATTGTAAAAGTTGGCCGTTCGCTGAGGTTAGTGATTCAAGCCCGCACACTTTAGTCGAATAATTGTCTACGTGATCGGAATCGAGGATTCACCTCGCTTTTAATAAGATCAGATAGAGAGCTTACCTGGCCAGGTACCGTTACAGGTGCTAAACAATCTGAAATTATTCCACACATTAGAAAATTAACTCCACGCACTGTGAAGCAGATTACCCCAACTACCTTGATAAAAAAACCTAGATCCTGAACTTCTGACATACGTACTATAAAATTTAATAACAAACACAACCCGCTACGAAAATGCTCCGTAGCTTCTCGTAGAGGCTCGTAGCAAAAGCGTAGCGCTCTACGCAAGTAAACGCTACGTGCGTAGCTGTAGTGAAATTTATAAAAATAAGCCATGGAATACTTTCGCAAAGCAGAGCCAAGCTACAAGTTTATTGACTTTCTGTTTACCGACCCACATGAACAAACTCCGCAGCCGACATGACCTTTGCTTCGATAAACTTAATATTAGAATGCTGGCCTTTATCGCAAACGTATAGCTGTTGTTTATTGTAAATCTGTAGCAGGCAAATATCACTTATTTATTAAACAATCGCTGTGGTATTGTATATTAGGGAGTAAACGAGTTAGCTATTGTATCTTATCACCCAGACCACTACAGTAACTGTAGATAGGTATATAGCTACATGAAATACACTGACTTATTTTAATATGGTTTTTTTGTAAGAAAGCTGATGGATCTGTGCTCTTAGCTATGTTTGGTGAAAATTGGGCCAGCTATTTCCATATTATGGAGATATTCATCAGCTCTGAAAACAACTTTTGAGGAATCTTAGGCATTATCTTCAGTTTGGAACATTTAGCTCACCTCAATGTATTCAGATTTGATGAACTGGAGTCCATACTTCAAGGTTTGATGACGACCAGAAATGATGAAGAGGATCTAAGGAGATACCTATCATGTTCGGAGTTTTTTAATTTTTATTTAATTAACTTGTTATCGTACGTCTAGGTGCCTGAATCTGCCTCTAAAGGAGCCTAGCCACATCGTGTATAAATTCAAGGGTAATCAGATGACTTTTGCTGCTAACCCATTAAGGCGGAACGATTTTCATACAATTTTTTCTACACGGATTTTTCCATTTATGGGCGAAGAGAATATAATTTTGAATTAAAATAACCTGTTGTTGGCTTTTATATTGGTTTTTACTTGCTGTATATCATATTTAGTTGAAAAATACAGTCGAAACAGGCTAAACTAAAATCGAAATTTTAGTTAAAAATTAACAATGTGTGAGTGAACACAGATAATGTCGTACGCTCATCTGACAATGTACGGTTGTGTTGCTGCGACATTGCCAGCTCGCGGACTATGAGCTGTTGCCGATCTTCTCGATCTTGTCTGTCTTCCTCTATCTTCTCCTGTCTTCTCTCTCATAATTTGCTTGTCTCCAAATACATGAAATGTACCTTTGATACCATAAAAATCAAACTATAGGATAGGAAATAGAGTGCTGCCAGTTTATGATTTTTGAATAAATTATGGGAGAAAATTAAATTACGAATAATCTACCTATACCTAATATTATTAGGTAGAAACTACATTTTGTAGGGGAAAATATTGTACATAAAAATTATTAAAATATGCCTTCAAAATGCAAGCTTCGTAGTTCTTTTCAGAGCAGACCTACATGCTCTGAAAACAACTACGGTACAAATAAGATCGAACAAGTAAGAAAATGTTGCTCTAAAAAAACATTATGTACTTATGAATTATTTTAGAAGTGGATCATAATGTATATTTATTAAAATGATTTTAAGATATATATTAAAAATATTACGTTGATAAATGATTTCAGGAATAGCATATTGGCAAGGCATGGCCTCACTGAACTCATTTCGCTGCGCTGCGCATAATTTCCGCACAATATGTCAAAATTGTCAAATACGTAGGTACCTAATGTCATTCCGCTCATTCTTGATTACCATGAATTTTTGTGTTTTCTTAGGACTGTGAAAAAAGAGTGCCCTTTCTACTTCATTGATTAATAATACGAAGTATTATTTACATAGTCAATGTGTAGAAACCATGGAGTCACGAATTTCGAAAATTAATACAAAAATCATCAAAAGGTACACCTACTCTGGTCCCAGGAAAAATTGCAAACGAAGTCATGGACAAATGAAATGATTTCATGAACAAATTAAAAGGTTTATATATCCCGTTTATTCTAATTGCAGTGCATTGTAGTAAAGACGGATGTGTTGAGTGTGGTGCGGATCTGTTCAGACCAACAACGCAATGGGCTTCGACCGCACCACCTTGCCCTCCTACCTTGCCAGTAACCATAAGTTTATGTACGCCAAGTACTCATTATTGTTGTAATAGGTAGGTATAGGTACATTTCATAATAATACCGTAGATAAATGCGATTTCAACTTAGTTAGGTATGGGTACCTAAAACCTATACAACCTCTTTGATTTGTTGCAGTCGAAATGAAGTACCTATGGTGCAAAAAAAAACAGACTTTCCGATCCTTAGGTAGTGGGATCAAATCCGGTCGTGCACCAATGAATTTTTCTTCTCGGAAAATTTATGTGCACAATGCCAGTGATCTAAATGTACCCCTACCCTAGCTAAGCCTATGCTTAATTTTGGCTTTATTACAGATACCTATGTAAAATAAAAGCGACCACACCCTGCCACAACTATGTGAAGAGGTTTTTATACAAAAGCGACGTTCTAACGAGAAATCACAATGAATCGGAGTGGCGAAAACCGTTCGAAAAAAAGTGAAGAAAACTGTAACAACCCAGGACTACCTATATTGACAAAAAATTTGACTTTTTAGGAGTTAGTCCTGATGGTATGTATGATGTACTTACCTAGTTACCTACTGTTTTACTTTTTAAAATGCTTTACATTCCGCGTGCGAAAGTTTGCAAATAAATAAAAAAATACAACTTCTAGCAGGTTGGTTTAGATTACTTACCTACTTATATTTTTTATCGTAAAATTTACAAAAATTTAGTAAGACATTTTTATAAAAAAAATGTTTTGTTTTGCAGATTTAGGGTAAACTACGGCAATTTCAGCAATGAAGAAATGCTACTTGATCGGGTGCCTTTCCCCAAGTCACCGTATTGGAAATATAGCCCAACGGAGTCAGTATATGTTACTGAAGCTAGTGATATTTTATAAACTGCATATATATAGCTCATATTGTCTGAAGTTGTTCTTAGAAGGATACACAGTAACCGAAAGTGCTAGCCAGAGCAGGATCAACTCCAACCTCCAACGACATGAGAAATAGGCTTGGATAGGCAAACCCCATCGGCGGTGAACAAAAACAGGCTAAAACAATATTCAGACAAAGAACATCAGAAATAATAGAAGCACTATAAACTATAACTATACGGAATCAGAACAATTTTTTTAATTAGAATCAGGATATTATATAAACAAATTGGTAGTAGGTAGGTAGGTACCTATAAATAAGTATTGTGCAACGGTCTGCAGATGGCTCATTTGTTTCATGTGTATTATCAGTCGTAATTTTCTTTGTAAGTAAAAATCTGTAAATAAAGTCTGATGTAAATATCTTTATAAATAATAAAAATGAACTTCATCCAATAAATTGTTTTTATTTTTAGAAAAACAAACGAACACATCCTTTCTTACTTACTCTTACTCTTTCTCTTACTTGGCTTACAAAATTATTATAAATAAAAAATATATCTAAAAGTAAAGAAAAGAAAAAAGATTCTATACATTTGCAGGGAATCGAACTCGGTAGCGTAGATCTTTAAGCGAAAGTCCTAGCCCCTGAGCCAAACTTCAGATTCTGAAATAGTTGAAATTAGCACATAGTTTGAATAAAACAAAGTCCTTGTCTGTGTGCGTGAATAGATTTTTGCGAATGGCTGCGATATGGAATTGCGAATTCTCACAAATTCGAGTGCTTTTTAGACCTAAAAAACCTGAAATATAGCTGGGTACATAACAATAATTCTCTATAAGCGGAATATATATTAATATTTGATAATACACTTATTTTCATTTATAAAAACGATAAAATACGTTAAACTGGGACAATTTGGACATCTAGTGTCATTGCTATACCTAGCTGACCACGAGCAACAACCTTAACCACAGCTTCAGATCAATAAGTCTTAAATAAATAATCAGAAACAAGGGCGAAAGGGCCTAAGTCCGGGACATTAACAAGGGTCCAGTCCAATTTTCGTCCTGTCCGTGTTGATATATTGAGGGGCGATGTGGTGTGGAGCCGGCCGCGACTCATGCTTCGACACGAGATCCTTTTGAACCCACCTTCCTTGACCATCGATATTGAGTGTAAAATCGAGGATTTACCTACTTAGTTTAAAATTAAAAAATACATAACTAGACGCCTACCTATTAATACTTAGGTATTATTAGAAAACCTATAAGAGGTAGTTACGGACCAAATCTAAAAACTACTTAGGTATAAGACGATTACCGTGGTTTTAGGGTTCTGTAGCCGTAGCACTCATTTAGAGAACTTTCCTTGTTCATTTGCATAGTTACCTATGAACATTCAACAGTTCAATGAAATACCTAGATAATGATTATAATCTAATAGCTTAGGCGTATCTTATATGACTTAGATAAACTAAGTCATCATCATTATTGTGCAGAGGTCTCGCAACGCACAAATCCAAGAACTCATCTACATTGTATTTAGGTAATACAAGGAGGTAGGTCTGTAACAAAACGGCTGCGAACGGAGTGCGGTGCGACGAATGGTGCGAGTGCGAGACACAACCACTGCTTTCTTTAAAAATTCAGTATGAACCCGCCCGGCAACATACATTTTTGGCGAGTAGGTACTTATCTACCAAAGACTGCTTCGTTTATATTAAAGACCTCTATCTATTCGGTTTATCCAACAAGAAAATATGCTTTCGCTCTCGCCGCGCCGCGCAGTCTCTGCATTTTATGAAAGCCTTTCTTTCGTTCCTTCTTTCATTAGAGGACTCTGCAAAGGTCTCTGTGAGTTTTACGTTTAGAGAAGCAAAATTTCGGGCCGAGACAAGACAAGTAGGTACCTTACCTACCCACTACGTGCGTACCTGGGTACTTTACCTATATCTACCTAACCTTAGATAAACCGATAAACCCACAAAGAAACTCCTTTGATTTGAGAATGTCAGAGGTACATACTCATTCAGTAAAATAATTAAATTACCACCAACCTAAGTGCTTTGGAGTAATCTAAGTACTTAAAATGCTGCGTTAAAATGTGTTAAAATGTTTATTTTTGAACAACAAACATCATACATGAATCAATACGATTTTTAATATTTCAACAAAGAAAGTACCTTCTAAGTAGTTTGTTTAGCGGCTTGAAATGTTTCCGGTGGTTTCGGTCTGGCTCGTCTAAAAAATATTTTCTTTCTGCGCTTCCCGGATAATAAATTATTAGGACCATCGAAACATTAGTTTAGCGGCATTTGTGAACCATTTTCTATGATTCAGGGCCTGTTTCACCATCTATGAGTAACGCTATCCATTAAATAAAAGTATTTTTATCTTTGTTTTTTACAAGACGATAGAGATGTAGGTAATCATGAGATGGTGAAATAGGCACTCAGTGTTGTAAAAACTTTGTTTTGTAGGTACCTACTTACGTAGTGAGACACTGAGTCGTAGAAAATGGTTCAAGAATGACGCTATACTATAGTTTCTATGATCATAATAATTATTATCCGAGAAACGCAGAGAGAAAATATTTTACGAGCCAGACCGAAACCACTGAAAGCATTTCAACCACTTTCAACTTTTCAATTCAAGCAAGCTGCCGGCGCGCGCCGCCGCCGCGCCGCGCCGCACCGCGCCCGGTCACCGTGCGCCGAGCACAGACCTCATCTCATTGTCCACAGACAATGAGATGAGGTCTGTGCTTTTTGAGGTCAAAAGTTCAAAAATAAAGAATTATAAGGTTCAAAATTATTTACGTTGCATACGGACCGGACCTTCAGTTTAACTAAAATAATTCGAGTTCGAAATAATTCAACTCGTCATGTCACATCACTGTCAGTAAGACTGACTTGAGATTGCATAAAGAGTTATAAATATAATATAATATTTATTCACAAAGAAAATTATGACTAATAAAGTATTTACAATATTTATAATATGTACAAAATACACATGAAGCAGTTGAGCTATCTACACACCGTTGCAAACGATTTATAGATAGCTCAACTGATCCAAATCAGTACCAATCGGAAGCGTGCCCAAGACACTATAATATAATAATGTCATATTGTACATACATAGGTACTTTAAAAAAATATATTAAATAACGTGTTAATATTAAGAAATAAAAAAAATAAGATGAGAAAATATATAATAAATAAAAACATGACAAAAAATACACTCAGATGTATATAAAATAAACGATATATATATAAAAATACATGATATTAAAAACGCAAGACATTATATGGTAAAATAACACTTATGAAAAGGAAAAAACGGAAGACGAGGCGGTACTTTAGCCTGGCCGTAACGGCCGAAAAAAGAAATTGAGATTGCATAGTCTAATAAGGCCATTTTCTGAATCAGAGAATAAGGCTTTCACATTTCTGCCAGCGTCACGTCATTGAGGGTTCTAGAATAACGCATTAGATATAAGTATCTGTATGTAATGTTATTTTATTATAAGTAAATAAAGAATTTGAATTTGAAAAATTCAAAATGAATGAACCGTGTGTATGACACGCTCGCGTTTTGTTTATGGTTTAGCAACGGCTTCTTCTTCTCTTAAATAGGTTTATTTTATTTATGGCCTCTGTCCGTCTCCGTTATTTCGACCTATTTCGACAGACAATACCGAGCGGCACACTTTAGCAGAGTGAAAAATGAAATGTGACAATGACGTTTTTATTTTTATGTTTTGTCTGTCTTGTATTGATTGATTGACAACAAGTCGCAAAAAAAAAAAAGTTCCCATATCACACCAGTCATAAAACAAGAAGTTGAAGTTCTGGTTTTTTTTTTTGCTTTGCTACTTTACCTATCTAGAAAAAAGGCGGGAACTACCAAAGTGGAAAGGCGCGCTTTTGGGAAAAAATTCGTTTATTTATCTAAAATTAGGTAAATTTTCTTCTGGGTTAGCCTGGAATACTTGTGAATAGGTGGCCAAACCAGGAAGCTCACGGTTGTGGTCCGGGATGGGGAAGAAAAGGAGGAGAAAGGAGGAGCCGCCTCCCCCTGATGAGTCGCTGCAGACGTCGCCTTCTGATTCTTCGGATACAGATGATGTGAAGTCGGTAGTATCAGTAGACTGCTCAGCACAAAACAAGAACCATAAGCAAGCGGATAAGTATGCTATATTTAAGGTCTCTGGGTACTCGCGTAAGTACCCCGAGGATTCTAAAAAAAATGAGTTCATTGTCTTTCTGACTCATAAAACCGAAGATAGAGCATTCACTGATCGCGATCGTATGTCCCTCTCAAAAGGGTTAAGAGATCATGGTGTCTCAGGTGTTATGCACCTCAGGTCCATCAACAAATTTAAGGTAGGGATCACATTTGATCTCCCTAACAATGCGAACATGTTCTTACAAAATGTAAAACTTCTTGATCAGCTGTCCCTTAAAGCTACCATACCAGCAGGTGATACCGAAGTTACTGGGGTTCTTACCTCGGTTCCGGTTGAGATGTCTAACAAGCAAATATTTTCACTGATCGGCAGTTCAAGGAATGTCATTCAGGTGAGACGCTTCATGCGCAGAGTGAGAAGCGATGGTGCCGCTGCCTCTCTACCCACACAGGCAGTTGCGGTGACCTTTGCTTCCACCATTCTCCCGGAACATGTGTACCTAGACTCCTGGAGGCACGAGGTAAAAGTGTACATACCTCCTGTGAAGCAGTGCCTTAAATGCATGAGGTATGGCCACATTGCCAAGTTTTGTAAAAACGTTGAAGTGTGTTCTATCTGCACCGAGGAACACAATTTCCGCCAGTGTCACGTTGACCCAAAGAATGCCAAATGTAAAAATTGTAATGGAAACCACATAGCCATATCTTCAATGTGTCCTCTTAAAAAGCAGAAGGTAGAAGAAAACAAAATCAAGTCTAGAACTGTAACCTATTCGGATCTTTTTGATTCTAAATCCTTTCCACAACTATCTGCAAGAACCCTTGATGTACAGGTAAATAATTTAATGAAGTCAGAAGTTTTTATAAACATCTTAATTGAAACAATAACAAAGATGATGAGCAACAAAGATGTTCCAATAAATTCTGGGTCTATCAGAGAGACCCTAAAAAAAACTCTCAGTAATAAGCTCCCTCCATCTGCATAATGGATTTTTTAAACATTATGCAATGGAACGCACAAAGTCTAAACAGTAATAAGCAAATATTTATTAATTTTCTTTATACAAATAATATTCATATAGCAATAATTTCAGAAACATGGTTTAAACCTCACCAACAATTCAAAATAAAACATTACAATGTCGAACGTAATGATTGTGGTAACAATCACAATGGAGTAGCCATTTTAATTCATAATAGTTTAAATTATTCTAACATTACTACTTACTTTGATAATTCACTGCAAAATATTTGTACCAGAGTTACTATTAACAAAAAGGAGATAAGTATTCTTAGTTTTTATTGTCCAACAAATAGTAATCCAGTTTTTAGCAAAAGTAAATTTGATGCACTAATAAAGTCGATTACTGGGCCACTAATACTTGCAGGTGACTTTAATGCCCATCATACATCTTGGGGCTGTGGCTCTGACTCTCCTCGTGGGAGAGAGGTTTTGGAGGTCATTGATGAAAACAATTTGGTTCTGTTAAATGATGGTCAAGCGACGACAATTGGTTCGTTGTCGTGGCGTCCAAACGCACTAGATTTGACAATGGTTTCGCCGTCTTTGTCACTACAATGTGAATGGTCCGTTCATGATAGTCCTTTGGGCACTAGTTATCATCTTCCTGTAATAATTAAAGTCTTGTTTAACAATAATAGTAATAATTCAGCTAATAATTGTACTAATAAACATTTGCCCATCTACCCAAATTATAGACGTGTAGATTGGAAAGTGTTTAATGATTGTATGGATACCTTGTTGGTTGATTTTGAAATAGATGCTCGATGTCCACAAGATTCTTATCAAGAATTTTGTAAAATTTTACGTACAGCAGTTGCGAAATCTATCCCTAGCAACAATTTAGCAAGCTCTTCTATTGTCACTGTCAATAGTGTCAGTCAGCAGTCATGTCGTCTTAGAAATGGTGAAATACCACCCCTTCCATGGTGGAATCAGAAATGTTCTGATGCCGTTTTAAATTCCAAAGAAGCGTATCTTAATTTTAAATCTAATCCAACAGAAGAAAGTTATTGTGAATTCAAGAGACTTCGGGCTCTTAAAAAACTAACCATAAAATTAGAAAGACAAAAAAGTTGGTTTTCCCTTTGTGAAAAATTTAATCGTTGTACCCCAATTTCTTTAATATGGAAATTTATTCGTAAATTTAATAAAACATACATTTCTCACGACAATGAAGACGACACATGGATTTTAGATTTTTTAATGAAGTATACTCCTGACTTCGTGTCACCCAGACAATACTGTAATAACTCAATTAGTGTAAATACCAGCAATTCCTTTTTACTCGATGAATTCTCAACTAATGAACTAATATCTGCGATTAATTCTAGAAGAGATACAGCTTTTGGTCTTGACGGAATACCGTACATTATTTTTAAGAAACTGAATAGTAATGGTTTGGAAATTTTTCTAATGATTTTGAATTCACTCTGGACAAATAACGACATACCTTCTGATTGGAAAATCGATTGTTTAGTACCAATTTTGAAGCCCAATAAACCCAAGCTATGTCCTGATTCCTATCGTCCTATAGCGCTTACGTCATGCGTCGGTAAAATATTTGAACAACTGCTAAAACAACGCTTGGAATTTTATGTGGAACACAACAAAATTCTATCGTCAAATCAATTTGGTTTTCGTAGAAATCATTCAGCTCGTGAAAGTATTTGTCAATTACAACTTGATATTCATAATTCTTTGGCTGCAAACAATCGTTTGTTGGCCGTTTTCTTCGATATTTCTGGCGCTTTTAATAGTGTCAATATTGATGTACTGTGTCGAGAATTGCTATCAATAGGTATTCCTGGAAAAATTGTCAATTGGGTTCAAGCTTTTTTGAGAAATAGAGAAGTTTTCGTAAAATACAATAGACATCTATATGGGCCGAGGTTATCCTCTGTAGGTGTATGTCAAGGTGGTATTTTGTCACCTTTAATATTTATATTGTACATACGTCGTTTAAATTTAATATTGGGTTCGCAAGTCAAAAATTTACAGTTTGCGGATGATTTGGTTGTTTATGCATCGGGAACAAGTTTAGCTCAAGTAGCTGAAATTGTTAATGATGCATTGACAAAGCTTAATAAATATTTTTCCTATCTAGATCTTAATGTAAATCCATCGAAATCTAAAGTTGTTGTCTTTGGTAAAAGGCATATTATTGATATGCCAGTTATTCAGTACAATAATTTGCCTTTGCCTGTATCACAGGAGGTTAAATTTTTGGGAGTATTATTCTCCCATAATTTATCCTGGATGAATTATACTAAGCATATAATTAATAAAGCTAACAAAGCTTACAACATTTTAAAGTCTTTGTCTGGATCCTATTGGGGTGCAGACCCAAAAATACTACTAATCTTGTATAAATCTTTAGTTCGCAGCCATTTTGAATATGGTTTCTTTTGTTACGCTGCAGATGTAAAAATTGTAAATAGCATAAACGTCTTTCAAAACAAATGCCTGCGTTTGATTTCAGGGGCATTTAGGAGTACTCCTGTAAATGCAATGCAAATCGAATGCAGACTTCCGCCAATTCCTATTCGTTTCAACTTTCTAAAAGAAAGATTCGTCTTGAAACTTTTCAGTGTTTCTGGCAATGCTCTTCTGGCCAATCTGTCCAGCGCTCAGCCTGGCTCAAAACCATTTTACATGTTAGAGGGTTTCCAAAACTTTCTAAATTTTCTTCAAAATTTAAACATCTATCAATCAAGTCTTATGCTACCTTGTTACGAAGGATCTTTTAATAGTAAATTTCCAGCAATTAATATACTGATCAATAATGATCTGTCAACAAAAGAAGAAGTTTATGTAATGCTCTCCGAGTTTATAGATTGCAAATTTATTTACACCGATGGATCTAAAAATGAAAACGCTGTGTCCTTTGCCTTATTTGAACCATCTTTGAATATTGGTGTCGGTCACAAAATTGATAAAAACGCTAGTATTTTTACTGCGGAAGCTGTTGCAATCCTGAGTGCTTTAAAACATATTAAAAATCGTAACTTAGGTCATACTAAATGGGTTGTGGTGAGTGATAGCATGAGTGTTTTAAAAAATTTAAATAACAATAAACTGCATGCTGATACTAACTACATCATTTTTCTTATAAAACAACTGTGGGTTGAGCTGGCTGATTCTGACATTAATGTAAGTTTTGCGTGGGTCCCTTCGCATAAAGGTGTAGAGGGTAATGAGAAGGCGGATTATCTAGCCAACACTATAGTTAAATTAGCAGATACTATAGATTCTAATCTTGAGAATGGTGACGCTGATGTAGCTCTACCATACACAGACGTTGTAAGTCTTTTAAGACAACGAATGTGTCAATCTTGGGGGAGACATTCGTATCACTGTACACAGGTTGAGAATAAGGGTTCCTGGCATGCTGCTTTGGATGTTCAGATTGATTCTGTACCTTGGTTCTGTAAGAGTAAAATTTTCATGAACAGAAAGTTTTACTCAACTGTTTGCCGCTTGCGATTTGGTCATTGTCGTTTGAATTATCATCTCCATCGTTTAAAAATGATAAATTCCCCTTATTGTGATTATTGCCAATCACGAGAAATTCAATCTGTAAATCATATAATTTTCGATTGTTCATCTTTCAATATTCAGCGCCTTGTATTGATAGATGAACTGCTTCAAACTTATCGTGAACCTGATTTAGTCCCGCGTTGCATTCAGGAATTGCTCAAGGATGAGTCAAATTTCATTCATTTGTACAAGTTTATTATTAATACAGTAACAGAGATATAATTATGTCTCTGTAAAGTATCGTTAGTTGTAAATAATATTATTAATACTTTTGTATAGTTAAAGGAAATGTAAATGTAAATAATTTATAATTAGGTACGTGCCTAAACGTATAGTCAAAATAGACGAAGAAAAAAAAAACATTCAGATGTGTATCATTATTTGATATAATTTCTACTTAGAAAAAATTACGTATGACAAACACATAAACAAAATAACAATGGAAAAAAAATATAACGTCTGACTAGGCGGTATGGTTGAAAAACTATAGCCTGCTCTCAGGAGCGAACAAAAAAAAAAAAAAAAAAAAAAAAAACTTTACCTATCTACCTACCTACATTATTTTTCTTTGGTTTTGTACGGTTTTGTTGTTGAATTGAGTTTACGAAGTAAAGATTTTATAGTACTAATTGCACTGGATGTGCTGTTATTTTAGCTAAAGAGACTTCAATATGGAGGAGAATGAGGATAATCCGGTCCTAATAGCGTGCCAGCCCTTGAGCTCACAGTTCTCGAAATTTAAGAAAATTATTCTAACCTCTGGAGATGTGAGTTTTGAAAAATCTACATCAGCTAATTTTTGTTCTTGTGAAGCTCATCGTGTCGCGCGAGATGCACTTCGTTAAGTACTTACTGATACTCAATCCCAAATTTTCTGACAGTTCTGTCTTTGACTGTAGGTTTCCAGCTAAAAACATCTACAATCAAGATTCAGAATGGGATCTATACACACAATTGATTTTATCGGGCTGGCGTTTTTATTCCAAGAAACTGTGTGACTAAAAAAAACACCTTATTTCCTGCTCTCTAATTGATCTCTGTTCGTTGTGTGTTTTATTAAAAGTACCTACTATAATTATTAGTTCTATTTTATTTTCAGTTTACGCTTGGCCGTGGTTTGTCAAACTCTGTTTGCATGCCAATGGTGATGATATCAAGGAAACATTGCACATTTAAAAAGACTTCTGAGAATGAATGGTATATTGAAGATCATAGCGCTGCTGGTATTGAAATTAATGATGAAAAGCTCAGCAAAGGTTCAAAAAAGAAACTAGAACATGAAGACCTCATCAAACTTGGGCCTCATGATGAGTTACAATACAAGTTTATAATTCCTTCACTTGATGTATTTGAAATACCAAGAAAACGAATGAAAATGACGATCAGTCACGATTCTAATATAATAAATGATGTCAAATTAAAATTTGAAGAATCTCAGAAGTGTGAAATGCAACACATTGAAGATAAAATACAAAATGCAAAGCAAATGCAGACCAATTCAATGATACTTAAAAAACAATTGCAAGAGGTTATGAACAGAAAAATAAAACAGCTCGAAGATGAGTTTTCTGTTCAAATAGAAAACTTGAAAGGAGAAAAGAATGAGGTGGAGCAGCAGAAATCCTCCCTCATTCAAGAGAGGGATGCACAGCTCACAAGTGTCAAGAATGACATGGAAAGCAAAATTGCAGAGTTAATGGTAAGTTATTAGCTACTTTGGTTTTGGTCTAGCTATGCAAAATTTATTTATTATGTTACAAAATATTCTTACAGGAGCAAATCAGCAAACAAAATGAAAATGAATCGGAACTCCTCAAAGAAAATAGTTTGTTGAAGGAGAAACTTTTGAAAGAACGTGAGGAGTTCCTCTCTGAGCTGAATCGGGAAAGCTTCTCGAAACAAGACATGTTAGACAAGTTGGAAGCCAAGATACGAGAACAAGAGGAGGTTCGCTTAAAAGAAAGACAAGAGTTAGAAGAGACATTGCGCCGGGAAACTGAATTATTGAGACTGACAAAGGAAAAGGTTTGTAAAGACAGGTGGCCATTTTAATTCATTTTCCTAAACTAATTTGACAGCACTGAAGTGTTTGCCATCCCTTTTGCGTAAACTGAAACAACAGAATAGGAGCAACTGTTTAATCTAAAATTGAACACCACTCTTTACTATGAATTGAGTCACAATCATCTAAACTTCTGCACTTGTTTACAATATAGTCTTTTTTTTTTAGACTATTTAGTCAACTTTTTTATGATACAGGAACTCAATGAGATGGCCGAGTTGAAACGTCAAAGAGAAATAGAGCTTCAACAAGAGCTGAATAACGTCAAACAGAACCTTGCCGAACAAGTCGAACAGACTAAACAACAGAAAATCAAAGGTGAACAAGAACTGAAACTTCAGATTGAGCAGATGAATAAACTTCAGGCAGAGGAGAAAGCTAAAATGGATCAGTTTGTAAGATATTTTTATGTAAAATTGGATTGGTTATTTCATCACTTATTCTCATAAAAGAAGACTTAGGTAGTTAGCGATAAGATTTCTTAGAGCATTGGTGATGTCTTAGGGGAAAATACGTATAAATTTTCAAAGAGCGATTTACGTTTGTAGAAGCTGAATTCGCCCACTGCTAGATAGTGGGTAATGTGGGTTGGGTATAGACCGTAAGCCGTTAAAATACCTAATATTATGTTACCGGCGAATTGTAATAATGTAATTATAGAACTACATTTTAAGCAATGAATAATTTATTTTCATCCACATTTGCAGCTAAAAGAAAGAGAAGAAATACAAAAGAAGTTAACTGCAGCTCAGATTGATGTTGAGAAGTCTAAAGAAGAAGTAACAGTAAGTGTTTACTATAAAAAACATACGGATAAATTGATAACCTCCTCCTTTTATTGAAGTGGTTTAAAAATACAGGCGAAAGTGAAACATTTATTTTAAATTCAAAGTAAGTTATATATTATCCTGTAAACTCACAAGGATCATGTAGTATCGTAAACTCGTATACTACGAGTGTAGGAATATTAGACATAGGAAATCTAGCATACAAAAATAAATGCCGATTATCTTACAGCTTATTCCAGAAATCCCCTGGTATTAATTAATTAGCGTCACGGGCAACTTTTACTCGTATTCTTATTGACAGGATACTGAGATATGAATAAGTTTTAAAGTAGTAAGAGTGGATAATTATTCTAATTTGTTTTAAATCTGGTTTATGTAAAGGCTCGTGTGATAGAGAGGGAAACAGAATTGGCGGCGCTCGCTGCAGAACGGATACAGAGGCAGGTGGACCAATCTAGCGAAGTTATATCTACTCTTCAAATGCAATTGGAAAAGGTATGTCTTGTACAGGAAAACGAAGCATAGCGCGTAGGACAGTCTACAGATCGATGACTGACTAAATAACGAGTAGTAGTGTAATAAGCCCTTTAACATTAGCGCTAAAACTATCTTTGTCTCGCTTTTGTCTAACAAAAGAAAGGGAGGAACTAAGATTTAATATTTATCTTCTATTCTACTCGTAATGCGTACGTGCTTTACTAGACTACTTCAAACCTCTATTTAAGTTGCGGGTCTGTGTTTCTCAATACTTAATTACTTAATACATTTATTGGTTTCACATGGTAATACTTCTCTACCATAGTATGCCATTATGCATAGATGCTGCCAGTAGATACTGATAACCACAACCCAGCAGAAAGGCTAGTTTCAGTATGAGATTATTAGGGCCAAGGCATACTGACGCAGAGTCGAAGCGAGACGTATTGTTTACGAAGATAGACCAAATTATTTGAGTCCTTATTGCTAAAATAGACAATTCCCAAACACTGGTACTTGCCTACAGGTGAAAAGTGATCTGCAATCGGTGGAAACAGAAAAGAATACTCTTTTAGAGAACATATGCATGGACCCAGCTGAAGGCACGTCGAAGCAGGACACGTTGAATGAATTCGGAGAGCTCATGGAAAGTGAACTGCAGTGTAGTGTTTGCGCTGAACTGTTTGTCGAAGCAACTACTTTGAACTGCTCCCACACGTTTTGTAAATACTGCATCGCGATGTGGAAAAAGAAGAAGAAGGATTGCCCAATTTGCAGGTGAAATAAACCTTACTAATTCTTACAAATTAGCTTCCGCCCGCGTAGTTAAAATAATTATTCTAACTTCATAATCCTGTTCTCAGATCTCCCATAACATCAGAATGCCGAAGCTTAGTATTGGACTCGTTTATAGAGAAAATGGTACAAAGTTTGACTGACGAGATGAAGACTAAACGCCAGGATATGCTAAAGTTCAGAGCAGGTGTGTTTCTATTATAATTAATATTTATACAGTGTCTTCGTGGTCAATTTAAAGCCGGCGGCGGGCACGTCACTTATCAGAATTTATCTATATTTTCAGCTTTTGAACACAATTATCTTTTTCATACAAAAGTTGTAATCATGAATATAAAGGGTGCTTCAAATAACAGCCACATGCCAGTATAAAACCAGCACCGGGGGCGTACTGACTTTAGACAGACTAAAAAGACACGCTGATATATTTATGTTCACTATATTCTAACTGGGAACAATGCAGCTTCATAGCCTACACTTGATACAATGCATAACTGTAAGATCATTTTATTATTTAACCTGTGTTATTGTTATTGGGGATTAGTTTAGTTACTAACAGTAATATTCCAAAGGCTATTAAAATATAGAAACAAGCTATTAAAATAGGTCATGTAGCGACAATATACCTACTCAGAGTATCAAATTATATCTTGGTCTATATGACCACCTTATAATGTCTTGATACGTTTCTCGACATTATGAACTCTTAGCAAATAGATCAGATAGGTATACATTAAGCATACGTGCACAGCATAGCATATAAACAGCACTAAATTTTTACGCACGGTTCATCATAGTGAAAATCGGATTAAAATCTAACTAAGTAGGTACTTTCTGCACATCATTTTGCGAATCAGGCGCATTCGTAGAATACACCCGGAGTGTTCCTATAGTTTAACTTGGGGCGCTAAAACCGGATAAATTTCGATTCAGTATTTTCTAGACAGACATACGCGGACTTTGCTTATTTATAGTATTTAGATATATGGCGGGTAGATTCATGAAGCTGTATTGTTCGCAGACCTCGAAGCGGAAATGGCGCGAATGCCCGCACCTGGGACCAGCCGGTATGCAATAATACACAATACACTTGCGTGCACAAATAAACCACTCCGACGATCACACATAATAGGGTTCACACATAATCATCATTCTCCTGTCGTTATCTCACGCTAGGTGGGGTTAGCACAACTCCACTTTCCTCTATGTATTTAGGGCTGATACATAAAAATTGGCAACGCCTGTCCATCTGAGCTACGTCGCAACGTCAAAGTCGGCGATACCAGCTACTAAATAGCTCTTTGACGATTAGATTCATTATGTGGCAGCTTAAATCTAAATTGTAACCATTTTAAAATATAAGCCAAATACTTATTCGTTAGTTTAGAATGTATTTGAAAGGCGTTTCAAAGTGAGCCGTTGTTTTGAGTGAATGCGTGTTGATATTGCTTGATGTTGTCGACAGCGGAAGTTCAGAGTTCCTCGAAAACAGCGACGACGAACACATCGAGGAGGAGGAGAACTACTACGGCGAGTACGAGGAGGACTACGACTAGTGAGTACCCACTACCCATACTCATACCCAACCCACACAACACCACACCACACCACACACTACTATGTCTAACATTATATTCCTATCTACACACTATACAATGACATGTATATCTATTCAAAATAGTACACATAGCTATTATTTATTACAAAAAAAGCCAGTTAGAAATTTTTCATGCACGTGTCGTGATTTTTATAATTTAGCAATTTATTTTATACCTTATTAAATATTAATCGAATTTATTGTTTGCGTCGTTTCTCGGCGGAAGTCTGTATTAAATATTTTTTAGTATTTTTTTGTAGGTAATGATTTCGATAATTTTGTAAACTATTTTATAGCTGATTAAATATAAATCTAATTTATAGATTATATAGTAGTTCGGCGGAAGCCAGAATTAATTATCTTTAGTATTTTTCTATGTATTTTAGTTACTGAGTTGACCACCAAGTCATTACTGTTTTGTGATTGGTCGAGGTAATGAGGTAGCCATTTTGTGCTTGGAAAGGCTGGTTAGGTGAAAAAATATCGAAAGAGCGACCATTCCATTCGGAAATATGACTTGGTGGAGAGAAGTAGTATGGTAAATTGTGTACTGAATAAAGTGTAATTCTTGGACGACCTGGTATCATTCACTTCACACGTTTGCCATCCGCATATTTTGACAGCAATTATGGCGTCCTTTCTGCCTCATTTTTAACCGACTTCAAAAAAGGAGGAGGTTCTCAATTCGGTTGTATGTTTTTTTAATGTTTGTTACCTCAGAACTCCGTCATTTATGAACCGATTTCAAAAATTCTTTTTTTTTATCTAAAAGGATATACTTCCAGATTGGTCCCATTTAATTTTCGTCAAAATCGGTTCAGTAGTTTGGGTTATAAATAGAAATAACTGAAAAAATATGCCAAGTTGCGGCGTAGCGCCTACCATTTTACTGCTAGCAACGATGCAATATGCCAAGTTGCCGCGTAGTGAAACTACCGCGTGGATGAAACTAGGAATTATATGTAGTTCGTAACCTGGATACTTACTTGGACATAGGGTACTTTTGGTCCCGGAAAATCAACAGGAAGAAAGCGGGACGCGGACGAAGTCGCGGGCGGAAGCTAGTATATTATAAAAACGTTGTTTTTGTTTGTGGTCACAGCGAGCAGGACGATTACGACAATTTCTGGCCGCGCCGCTTCTACGGCAGCTCCGCCGACAGTGGATCTGACGATGCTGCCGATTCCGATGAGTCCGACGGAGCGCCCTCCGCTGCTGCCGGCACAAGTGATCCTGCGGCATCCATACCAGGTAAAACTTATTTTATATTTGTGCTTTTACGCCAAAGTCATGTCCTTTTAGAATGGAGATCGGAGACGGAACAAGGTCAACACGCCGCCGTCGGTAACTTTTTTACAATAGTTCTTATTTGGATCTGCCATCAATAAAAATCCTCAATCTGATCTCATCGCTCACAGGGTAACGCTAGCACACACAGCAGAAAGCTAAATATTGACTACTTTTTTAGGAAAGTTATGTATGTCACACACAACATGAAAATGTTAACAAATACCTAAAATGCGTTCACCAGTCGGCTGCGCTGGATGAGTATTTATACATATGACTAAATCGATTGAGTAATTGATGATTTGCAACACGGAATCTATATTTGGCTTTGTGTCCTGTGTGATATTTTAGTTTTGTTTGCATAGAGTCGTCAGATGGGGATAGAGAATCTGACGACGCGTCGTCAGGTTCAAACAGTAGATCTGACGCAGTCTCCGACAGGGCCGGTAGCCGCTCCTCAATCGATAGCGAGACCAGCGGTGCAACTCCCTCCACACCAGGTAACTACGCACAGAACAGACAGCTAAATAGAAACCGTTTTCTAATATTATATATACGCTGCAGAATTATTACCAAAAGCTTGATAGAATTATTATAATTGTGACTTTTTTTGACATGTAGCGGAATCTATATAGCTATGTGATCTGTGTTAATTATTATTTTTTGTTTACAAGGGTCATCAGAACCAGACCGTGAATCTGACTCCGGTTCAGATGCTGGATCTGACGAGGATGCCGATCGGTCAGATACCGACAGGCGATCGTCACATGTCGACAGTGCTGACGAATACGCGTCAGATGGGAACAGATCCGAACGGGGCTCGTCGCATTCAGATAGAGAATCAGGCGATGCGTCATCAGACGAGTCCAGCAACCGTTCAGGCTCCGACAGGCAATCTCCAGATGATAACAGATACGCGTCAGAATATGACACATCTGACAGGCGTTCATCAGATATCGACAGCGGTTGGGCCGATGCCCCAGACGTCGATCAATCCGACCGAGACGCCGATAGTGATGCACCGCCGTCCAGCCCACCAGGTAAACTCACACAGAACAGAAAGCTACATAAAAAACCGGTACTCTTATTCCTGTTTTGTAAATTTTTATCGTTTAATTGACTTGCTACCGAAATTTATTTAGCTATGTGATCTGTGCGTTAATTCTAAGTTTTTGTTTAAAAGGGTGGTCAGAGCCTGGCAGAGAATCCGACAACGGGTCTGGTTCAGACGTTGGATCTGACGGGGGTGCCGATCAGTCAGACGACGGAGCCGACGAATACGCGTCAGGTGGCAATTCTAACCGAGGCTCGTCGGATTCAGACGAGGGCAGCAATCGGTCAGATGCCGGCGGCCAATCCCCAGATGTCGACCGATACACATCCGATTGCGACATATCTGACAAACATTCGTCAGACATCGACAGTGGCTGGGCTGACGCCGTCGATGTCAATGAATATGACCGAGAGGCCGATAGCAATGCAGATCCGTCCTCACCACCAGGTAAAAACACAGAACAGAGAGCTAAATTGAAACCGTTTTTCAATCTCAAATGCCTATATTAATTTGATACTCTATGATTTATATTACTTGTCTACCCAAACGGAATCTATTTAGCTACTTGTGATCTGCGTGTTCAAAAGTACCTTTACTTGTATAGGGTGCTCAGATGGGAATAGAGAATCCGCCGATGACGCCGCGTCAGGTACAGACAATGGTTCCGACGCCGCGTCAGGTACAGATAATGGTTCAGACGCCGAGTCAGACCAACCAGATACCGACAGAGGTTCGCCAGATGACAACGAATGGCCGAATTCCGACGATGGGGCAGACTCGCCACCAGGTAAACTACATCGATTGCGTAAAAATTGTACCTTGACTTAGTTTAAAAACTTTACGACAACTGGTTTCGCGTGTTTGGTTTAGTTTTTCATTATTTTTGTCACATTTTCAATTCGACTTTCCAAAAAATGTGAAATAGGGCACCCCGGTGCGAGATACGGCGAGGTAGTACGTGTTGTTTCGCATGCGAAATTGCATGCGTCGAGGTGCTCAATTTCAGTAGAGCGCCCTCTTAAATTGAAGTATTTGTTTGTATAGGGTCGTCAGATCCAGAGAGAGATTTTGAGACTAGCGATTCCGATGATGCCTGGTGAGCGACCGCCTATGGGCGCGCCACTTAGGCTGCTTCGTCTGCCATCGCGTCAGGTAGTCATTACGTCTATTTATATTTGAACTTACTAGGCATTTAGTTTTATTTTTTTTACGGTTCTGTTACTTTATTTAGGACGCTCTTTGTCGCCTTTCTAACCTAACCAAGTTTTTTTATTTGTTTTTTTTTATCCTTGGGGATTCGGCCCAAAGGGATGAAACAATAGGTTCATGGCTGTATTTTCCCAGGCACGGTCGTCTAACATCCCAAGATTAGATTGAAATTTTATCAATAAATGTTCGCTGGCTGTAGCTTCAGACTGGATGACCCACTTATTTGGTTGATTGAAATAGATGTTCAAACAACATTTTTTTACGAAAAATAGCGCTCGTGAGCCCTCGGACTGTCAGGTCATAATGTTTGATTCCTGTGGGCTGCTGGTGAGTGAAATGGACAGCAAGATGTGACATCTACTGACGGGAGCGGGACGTCGTTATCACGTAATAAATAAGTAGGGTTAGCGTATAGGATTACGCACGATTTACGATTAATTTTTATTCTTACAAACTTTTATAACTTTGTGAGCATGTTTAAAAATAATCACATCTTACAGCGTACCTAATTACCTACATACTTATCTTCATAAAAGTGAAAAAAATTGGGGTTTGGTATCGATTCTGTATTTGCATTTTACGCTATAATTTTAGCGCTGACAAATTAGGTTTGTTTAAAAAAAAATGCGACAACAGAATCTACACCATAATCTTTTGGCTGATGGCTGATGATAAACCTTGGCCCCGAGTTTGACCTACATGTCCCACATAGCTAAATCGCGAACAGTGGGAAAAGGTAGTTTACCCAGCACGCTTAGCATGAGCGCTAAAAACGAAGTTTCTTTCTATCGAAGAGAAGACAAATCATACTTCGTCCCTTTCTTTTGTTTGACGAAAACAGAGACAGCTTTAGTCTATTCCTCCGTAGATAAATCTAGGGTGCATCATACTAGCCCTGCTGGTCGTGGAACAATAACGACTAAATAATAATCTACAGGACTCTTCGGAACACGTATAGGGGACTTTGGCTAATCTATTTCTTATTTGCAGAGGGTGGTAACCGTCGAAGGCGGCGCAACGTCCCTGGCGTCCCAGGCGCCTACTACGGCGGGTATGGCCGTTGCTTCGCTTGCGGCGCCCGCGGCCACTGGGCCCCCGGTTGCCCCTTCAGATAACCAGAATCTTAACTAATACAGAAAACTTCAACATGTATGTGGACCTCTGCCCGAATAAGATGGCGCTGGCGGCGTAGGAAACCGTGATGGTCAAAAGTAGGAAACCGTGATGGTCAAAAGTTTACCGCAACTGAAATTAAAACCTGCCTTTGAGGTACGGTACGTGAGGTTGGTAAGGTGAAATAAGCCATATGTCTATATTCGTATGTTGTCCATCGACGTACGTGTTATATCAGTTAGGTAGTAGATTTAATTATTTCCTATATCACCCGCGCAGAGACTTGCCAAGCTCTAGAAAAAAATCTAGGTGATTTAACTACTAAATACTAGCATTCTTTTCACAAAAGATTATCTACTTGTCTCGACTCTCAGAGGAGATGTGCGTCTCAAAGGTATTGCGACTATAGTTGCTTTCATAAAAGACTATGTAGAGATAAAAAAATAAATATAAAATGTATAGAATTTTTAAAGCGCACCGTTTTGTTCTAAAACGTGTTGAAAATTGTAATTGATTTTACAGGTGTATCTTTTGTTTTTATATTTCATAAATTACCTTGTTATCTTTTTGTTTTCGTGATTTGTTATGTTATTGTAAGTAATGGCGATGGTGGGATAAGGGCAGGGAAATGATGAATGGTGATTATTAGTAATGGTGACTGTTGAACTGTAATTAGACGGAGAACAGTTAGAATCTAGTCTATTCTACCGATACTAACCTAAATAGGCACCAACTTTATTGAACTAGTTAACCGAGCGAGCGAGCGAAGCGTCTCAGTTTCGAGATTGGCCAAAAATGCTTTTGTCCAGCTGGTTGTCTGTCTGTCTGTTTGTCTGTCAGTTCTCGCCTACAGGTCGCATTTATCAACCGATTTCGACGAAAATCGGCACACAAGTTTCTTGAATTATTTAATATTTTATTTGACGAGCGCGATTTTTGATTGGGGGGGAAGTTTGCTGTAGCGTCATTTATCGACGGATTTCAATCAAATTTGAGAAGCACATTAAAGACTTCATTCTACACAAGATGGTGTAAAAAAAATCCAAAAGGAAAGTGGAACAACAAAAATGGAAGAGGGAAAAGAGGTGTGATTAATTTTAATTTTTTTCCTGAAAATTTACGCCTACCTATATCAATCAAACTACGCAGTCCTTTTCGTCTTTACGAGTCAAATCTGTAGATACCAGATTCGACCTTCTAGGACCAAGGGAACGCGAGTAATTGCTAAAACTTATACCCCTAATTTGCTTAAAAGTCTACCTACATAGGTAAGCCTATTGGAAAATTCAAGCACCTGAAATTCGATTTAGCCAGGGGAAAGTGTCTGTTATTGCATAGTTATAAAGGCTCGCGAGGTCTACTGTTCTCACAGAACAACTAGTGATAGAAGTTACATAATAATATTATTTTTCTGTGATCTGATTACTTACAATGAACATAATTGGACATTCCTAAAACATCTTTGTTCAGTAATATCTTACCTGTGACTGTATTTTATGTAGGTTTTAGTATAATATTATAATAATTTTTATTATTGTAAAAAATCCAAAAAATATTGTAATATTTCTTTCATTTTAGAAGGGAGATCGTGCACGAGAATCTTTTGTCTCCGTAACTAATTTGTCTCGCACATCAAAGTCTACAGATTCGTATAAAAGTACGCGCATATAATACGACAGACGACAGCCGATAGAAATCGACAGAAACAAAGTTTCTAGGTGACAAGTTGCTCGTACGCGGCCTCCCTTATTAATTATTTGCTACACTGATAATTTTATCAATCATTGTCCTTTCCCAACAGGATATGCTACTAAATAATAATAGCATTCAAGTGGGTTCAAAGGGTTTTATTTTAATAAAACATTGTACTCTAATGAATTGATTAAACAACGGCTTTTTAATTAATTTTAAAATACTCTTTTATTTTTTATTGTAGAGAGTGATCATGATCAATAAAGAAAATAAATCTGTACTTTACCTAGGTCGTGTTAGACATTCGTAGATGTAGGCATATCTTACAGTTTTAATTGGATTTTTTTAGATAAATCTGGGATACTAATGCTAAATCAGCGTGTGTTGCGTGCATGTTTCGAGCATCTTCTGATTCATCCACAAACCTTCAAACTAAGTACCTATTACTAGGTACCAAAAACCTCAGGCCTCTAGACCCAATATAGTTTCAGAGTAATAAGGCAAAAATCAACGTGTAAGCTGAGGACCCATGTCTCCAGCTTGTAATAGAAATTGGAGAACACATGGGTTCCTGACAGCACAGCTGGTTACAAACTGATTATACAGACTAGATTTACTGCAAAATTATTTGTAGGTATTACAAAATCATATAAATTAGTTTTAGGTAATACAAATAAAAGTTCAAATCAACACTGTTTTGCAACAACAAATTTATTAAAGTTATAATAATTAATAATATAACATTTACTATGTATTTGTGTCGACAAAAAAAATCTATTGTGCAAAGTATTAAAATACATTATGGAATTGTACCTATCTATACATACAGTTTTTACCAACTTTATAAGAGTATATAAAATAAAATTATGGTAGTCAAGTAGTAAAAATGAATCAACTATACTGTATAGGTACTCGTCTAGTATTACAGTCAACATCACAAGTAGTAGTCAAATGATGAACCTCATCATGATTGTTTTACAGAATGCTTTGGATAAAAACAAAACTTTTCAGCTGCGACTAAGAAAAAATATAAATATAATAAAAAGTATGTAGTATTTACATAAATAGTTGGCTTTATTAAATAAATATGATTAGAGCAAACTTATATGAAACAGTGATCAACTTCTGAAGCTGACTGTACCTATCCGAAATTCTTTGAGGGCGAAATTATAAATAACTAAATCCGACTAACCTAGGTTAGGATAACTAAACAAATCTGAGTCATCAATGGGATATAGGGTACATTAACCCACCCATATCCCATTTTATTGATGTCTTACATTGAACTGATGTAGGTATTGTAGGTAGATAAGGTGAGTACGACCATGTACGACTGAGTAGATTAGATACCTACATAATTTACACGGAAATTATTCATTGATAACTGCTTAGGCAAGCACCATAACAAATTATTGGTAAATTGTGTTCTATCTAATACAGAATAAACAAAGAAAGTGTTTACTTAATCTAAGACAAAAGTTTGAAAAACCCTAATAATATTATGATAAATAAGAATATCACACAACCATAGTAAAATTTTACTTAATAAAATCCAAAAAAAGAAAGTTGAAAATAAATTAAAACACAGTTGCCAGCATTGTAATATCAAAATTTACTCTATTTCATCAAATTATAACAATAATAAATAGCTTACATTATGAACTAGTATTTTATCATAAACTGAAATGAGAATCATAGGAATACTTTGGGTGTGCTTGATACTTTAAATGTGCCTTTGGAAGTTCTGTTCCCTATTGGGATTTACAGGATCAAATTCGAAAAGCTAAATTCATATCTAATTAAGATTATAAAATATTATACTAATCAAGAAAATAAAGAAGCTATAAATTATATATTATTGGTTATATAATCATTAATTCAGTAGGTACAGCTAACAAGGTGGAAAATAAAAAACAATTTAGCAAAATTCGAACATGCAACAAATTGTGATTGAAATCAGTCAGTAACTTATTTTTTTATCTAGTAGGTCACCTTAGAAAATCACTTTTAATTGTTACTATTAGAACAATGCTTACAATAAATATACTCATGTTGACTGTACCACAGAATAAATAATTACTAACACATACCATTATAACATTGTACTAACATTATCAATTCTCTTGAACAATCCATGCTGCAACAACGCCACATACCTATACTTTACCTACTAAAAGCTTTCTTTCACATGGACATTTATTTATAGATGTAATGTAATAAAATATTCACTACCTACATCAACATAACAAAGTAAATGAACATAAGGTACAATACACAGTACCTATCTAAACATTGAGATAGCTAGACTATCTCTTCAAATACTGTATAAGCCCATTGGTAAACAATATAACTGTACCGCACTCATGTTTTAATTTAAATGCGGGACATTTATTTGGCGAAATAGATAGTGGTTTATGCCTTGTTTCCAATATTTTTTATAATGGGCTGTCCATAAATTATTTACTTAATCATTCTTCTTGTCTGCTTGTTTTTCTGTCCCTGTGATGGCTGGAACTTGACCATTATTGGACAGTTTCTGTTGATCTTCCATCTCTCCAGAGAAGCCAAATTCGTTGACACGTTTGTGGTCAACCTTATAGATCCAACGTTGGTACAAAAAGATAAAGAATACGATATCTGTAACAAAATAATTTAGCATTCATAAAATATTACGTTTATCTAAATAATGACTTAATATTTAGTAAGAAACCGTTTATGTAGAAATTTTGTAAGTCACAGTATGCAATCACAAGATCTATCTACTTACAAACATATTGAATGACTTACCATCTCTGAAACATCCCAATCGATACATTGTTGGCATTTTGATGACAAATGCAAAAATATCATCAATAAATGTGTTCAGGAACTTGTATGTCATCATACGCCATGGGAGGTGAGCCACGGACTTCAGTTTGTAGTTGATAAAAAGTTGAGGAGTCATCATTATAAATCCGAATGTCAGTAAGTATCCATACATCATGTTAAGGACAAAAGAGTACCATCCTTTATGCTCCTGGTATAGCAAGGAGTACACTCCATAACCTATCAGAAGAGGGAAGCAGGCCCAGCTTAGGTAACGGAAAGCCAACATGTCATACTGTCTAGTACTGGATTCCACATAGGACCCTTTGTCAGTAAAAGATAATTTTGGTATTCCAAATATCCTGTCTTCTCTGTTAATTTTGACGTCCATCACTTTGTTTATCTTCCATATTTCAATTAACAGTCCAATCCCACATGAAATTCTGACCATAACATTGGTTTCATTATCAAGTACATAGAGTAGCACCACAGTGGACTGGAATACATTAAAGAACACAGATCTCACAGAGAGTCCCTCCAGAGACTGCCTGTTATTCCAGAATTGGATGTCATTCTTGAATGCCAATAGCTCAAATATTGAATGCAACACTGACACAGATACAGTAAGAGCCAAAAGGTATGGAGATGTTTCCAGAAGCAATTCTTTGACAGTATCTTGTTCCTCATCTTGCTCCTCTCCACCTAGTGCTGAAAACATGCTCAGTTTGTCTCTCATTGCTTGTGCAGTATACAACTGCCATTTAAATAGACTCAATGGCTGGTATGTCAACTGCAATTCAAGAGTAGTTGTGGTCTTATTGATAGGTACATAATCACGCATCATATTCCAGTATTCATTCAGAAACACAGCAGGCTTGTATTGTTTACCATCTGGCAAAAAATATATGAATTCATCAAGAGGTGGAGGTACACTACCTTGTAACCAGTTTGTTTGATCATTTACCAAGTTTATGGTTAAATTAGGATGCCAATGAGACACTATTTCTTCTTTCATTGTCTCAGCTTTCTCAACTTCTTCAGCAGACTTCTCAGTTTGCCCAGTCAACAAATTGTGTGTCTTAAGATAACGTAATTTTTTATATTTGTTCAGCATTTTTTTGCCATAAGATACATAAGGGCCAGCATAATCGTCTTTGCTCTTTGGGTCTGGTGATTTTCCTGTCTGTACAAAGTAAGTGTGAAGAAATGTGGACCCATTGTTCTTAAGAACATTGGAGGGTGTAATACTTGTGGAAAATGTAAAAGTACCATCTTTTTGTTCTCCAGCAGACCAATCTCCATAAATAATTCCTGTATGCTTCCAAATTAAATCAGAAGTTTTATAATCATCATAAAACTCCTTATCAGACACATAGCAATACATGTCTAGTATAGTCCCATTAGCAAACATGTTGATTGAAGGAATACGAGGTGCTCCAGTTGTGTTCACAACGTCTTGCTTTGGTGCAGCTGAACGAAACATTGTTGTGATAAAATATACTACTAGAGCTCTTAAAATCAGAGATTTGGTAATGGCAAAAAATGATTCCAGTTTACTAGGCTGCATTCTGCGCCGTTGTTCATCAATGTCTGCATTTATCTAAAACAAAAATTACACCTTTTATTTTTAGGTTGGAATGAAAATTTGTTAGATACAGAACTGGTTTTATCAAACAATAAATAGGTAGGTACTCAATTGTAGGCAAGGCAATAATAAACTAGGTTATTCTTGTTGATTCAATGATTTCGTAGAAGCAATAGATGATATTTTTGAAACTCTCACATAATACAACACAAACTCAAGGACGAAAATAGGAATTCATAAGAATGATCTAGGAACCTACTGATATAATTTTGAAATAGAGACTTACATCAACATTTTCTACTGTCTGACCACTTGATTCAGTGATGTTAGTGGATAATTCAGTAGAGGGATCATCTGCTGATGCACTGGGCGTAGAAGTGTCTTCGTTTGCCATGGTTAGAAACTGTAAATTTTCAATTTATCGGATGATGATTATGGCATTGGAATAATAATCTAACTAGGTTCTAGCAATATTTACAATGCACGAATCTATTTGGTTGAATTGAATACGAAAACTCTATTCATTTCCTTTTTTTCAAACTCGAAAATCATCGTAAAAATCAAACTCACCTCACCTCGCTCGCCAGCACAGAATACTGTTACCCAAGAAGAACGTTTACTGCATACAAATATGGCAGGACAAAATTGACCATTTGTTTGGGGGTTCGTAACTAGATGGCGTTATTTTTGGCACCAACTTTTAAAATATTTGGTGGCAGTTTCAATCTATTTTAGCGCTAAATTTCGAACAGACCTGGCAGGGATTAAAATTGTTCAAACAGTTTCTGCTGTTTGGCTTATCTTTTTGTCAAAATGCTGACATAAGATTATTACAGAATGTTAAAATCGTTGCTAGTTTTATCAGGTCAGCATTTGACAAAAAGATAAGCCAAACAGCAGAAACTGTTTATAAGCAATCTCTTTCTTGGCCTAGCAGTGAAATAAGAAAACTAATCAGGTACCTAACAAATTAAAAGTTACAAGTTTATTGATTTTTTTTATTATTTAAGTTTACGAATAAGTTTTCTAGTGGGTCTTGCTGGAGCCTTCTTCTGGCTAGACTTTTTATGTTTTTATGTTTAGTTGTAAGATTTTTCCACACTTGTTCCAATCCGTTAATGGTCCATATCCATCCTTGTTGTAAAGGGGGTGGTGTTCTGCACCCCAAAAACTTCAGTTTTTTAAAAAATTCTTTCATTTGCCCAAATAATTCTATATGACGCGTATTGTTTTGGATATTGGTGGCTAACGGCTTTTTCTCTTCTTCTGTCTGGCGTATAAGCGTTGACGCTGTCAAATAGTTCATCCATTTTTTTTAATACTTCTGCCGTCGTTGTCGCTGAAGTCGATAGTTCTCCTGAAATAATAAAAAAATAAGTGAGTAAGATACCTCTTACTATCCCAAATTTCTTACTCCTACTCCTATTATTAACTAAACAAACAACGATAAAACTAGCCAAGTAAGCAAACTCTCAGTACAAAAAAAATTCAATATATTTATTTATTCCCCACCAAGAACACCATATTAACACCAGAAAGTGTAAAATTAAACACAGAAACTGTCATAAACAATTTACTACCGAACAAATCGTGAGAATAATATCTAAAAGCCTATGATATTTATCTTTCTCATAGAGGGGGATGAAAAGCAGAGTGTGCCTATGTGTAGTGTTAATCCTCGCTACATTCAGGATTCTACTCTAATTTTGGTCCCTTATGACACAATCTACTATTCCGTGTGGTAAGCTGGTTGTCTTATTAGACGTAGACAGTATAGTAAGAATAGAATTACTATACCACCATGGCTGGTGGCCATATAGGACCATGTATTTTTCATACCTACATACATTTTTCATACATACATACCAAATTGTAGGTATTTTGTTTGCCATCTTCTGCTGGTTTCTGGGTAATCAGCGATCCTGTAGTTGTACCATCGACATTCATCTGGCTCTGGTTTAATAAGTTAAAATTTTCCATTAAAGGTAGAGTTAAAGATGGACCAGCCACAGGCTCAATCGTAACCAACACAGGGTCTGTCAAAACCTGAAATAAACAAACAAGTAGTGTTAAGAAACTGTGTGCCCTTTTTAACCGACTTTAAAAGAGGGAAAAGGTTCTCAATTCAGTTGTTTTTTTTTATGTGTGTTACCTCAGAACTCCGTCATTTATAAACCGATTTCAAAAATTCTTTTTTTTATCTGAAAGGATGTACTTCCAGGTTGGTCCCATTTAATTTTCATCATAATCGGTTCAGTAGTTTGGCTTATAAATAACTCAGTCAGTTTTTCTAGTTTTTTAACTTATAAATTATACAACTTCTTTGTGTTTTTTTTTCGGGAACATCATAAGATCTTAGTTCGGGTGAACAACTAGTTATCATACCAAACGCGAAAGTTTGTAATTATGTATGGATGTTTGTTTCTCTTTCACGCAAAAACTACTGGTCCGATTTGAATGAAACTTGGAATACATAATTTATTCCAAGTTTCATAACTCAATATTGAAAAAAATGTCGCTTGAGTCAAGTCGCCTTTTAACCGTCGATATAGTTCGTAGCCTGGATTTACACATAGGCTACTTTTTATCCCGGAATATCCACAGGATCAAACGGGACGCGGACAAAGTCGCGCGCGGAAGCTAGTATATTATTATAGAAAAAACTCACTAACCTTGTCACATTCAGCATCTGGTACTGCAGCTTTGAATAGCCTAATACCAGCATTATCAATGAACCATTTCCTTTCAAAATGTCTAGTGCACAGCATTCTATGTTCACTGTGAAGTTGGCGATGGAATTCTTGAGAGCTCCAGGAACCATGTGGAAAACAATACATGGCCCACAACACACATCTGAAATTTATTACATGCATCATTTAGTATTTATTTCATTCCAAAGCAATTTTCATGTCATTATCTTATGAAAATGTTCCGAATAGTTCTTATTGTCTGTTTTTTTCCTGCTTGTTTTGTGCTGTACCTACCTGTGATTGTGAACTAAATAAATAATTATCTATCTATTATTCTATTTTCTCCTAATTTTATGATATTTAGGGAGTCTTAACGATGGAAGTAACGAAACACAATAGATTTGTAATGTGCTTTGTTATGCCACCCTATATTATCACATGACTGAGATGTCTTTTTCAACATTTACCGTGACTTTGAGGTAAATCTTAAGATTTACCAAGTGAATGGTGGTAAAAGTCCTTATGAACGATGATCATAGAACTATTGGAACTTTTACCCGTACAAATTGGTAAATCTTAAAAGACTTACCGCAGATCGGGCTTTTATACCTAGTAACATTATTATATTCATTTCATAACAATCAGTGTCAGAGTTTTTATGAGAAAAAATATGATGGGAATTCCCATGGAGACAGACACAATCAGGTTGTGTTCAGTAGACTACTTACCGATTAATGTTAGTTGGTCCCGGCTTAGGAAAACGATGTAATATGGTATCAGGGTTTTCACACGGTGAAGCCCCACACTTGACACACTTCCTTTGATTTTCTTTCATATTTGAAAGATAGATCTAATCACAAAGTTCCAATCTAAATACAGAGTCACTGTCTCAACCACGAGTCTCTTATCTACCACAACACACGGACTTCACTCCAGCTAAAATAGAAGGCGAAACCCTTATAACATAGAGTCACTGTCTCAACCAAAAGTCTCGTATCTCCCACAACACAACGCACGGATTTCACTACAGTTAAAATGGAGGGCGAAGCCCTTGCAACTAAATAGAGTCACTGTCTCAACCACGAGTCTCTTATCTCCCACAACACACAGATTTCACTACAGAAAACGGAGGAGCAGATGCTCAACTCCATGTTATTCATAGGAAATCTTTCTTTGACGAAACTTCACGAAAGTAAAAAAAGCCAACACCAATGGACAATGACGGACATGTTTTTCGTTTTTGAAAAGAAAAACATGGAGTTGCAGTGCTACTAACTCACAATTAAATTTTACCCCATTATTTTAACGATTGCTACATTACATTATTCAATCTTTTATCCTCTTGGCAACCTTATCGATCTTGAATCATCCATCTCCTTGGATATTAATTTGGCTTGGCTTATCATGCCTTAGAACACTCCAAACTTACTCTTATGTATCTGTAAAAATTGTTTCCATAATGCCCTAGGTAGAGGTGTAACTAATATAACCATAACAGGTATACGGAACAGCGTTATTTGGCCTAAAGCGTTATAACAGCTATACGCGTCGCCGCTGCTATGTTATTTTATAACAGCCAAATAACAGTCTCGCGAAAAACGGGTGCAGGCAGGCGGTCGATGCAAAAGTTGTCTTCTATAAAAAATATCAGCGATTTTCATTTTGAACTAAACGCAAATTTTGAAATTTTGACCATCATGTTTCATAGATCGTTCATTTTTTATGAGCTCAAGTCTGGTTGGAGAACATGTTATTAAATAACATGATAACAGCCAGTAACTATTAACGGCATTGAATCTGTGCCGTTCCGCAAATAACAGTAAAACAGTTTAACACTATAACTTTGGCCGTTATAGTGTTATCCCTGTTACTGGCTGTTATCATGTTATTTAATAACATGATAACAGCCAGTTTCAGCTTCGACAACAGAACAGACACTGACAGGACATGTGACAGTGATAGTTTCATTTCTTCATCGTGATCGCCGTTTGCTCACACCTCCGCGCCATGCCTCCGGTGGCGTGGCGTTGGCATGGCTATACGTTGGTTTGTATAAGGCGAGAGTGAAAGGAAAATAATTGAGTCCGGTTATTGTACAACCATGGAATGCACAGCCTGGGAAAACACAACCATGGAAAGCACGACCAGGATTGCACAACCCGGGAATTCATTAATCACTACCTACCTATAGAAATCCGTAGCCTTGCCTGTTATTTGACTGTTATTTTATAACAGGTATGATAACATAGTATCACCAAACCGTTATATTCAATAACACGCATATGAAAATTTGACTGTTATATTACACCTCTAGCCCTAGGTCGCATAGTACACCTCCCTCCCCCCCCCCCCCCCCCGTGACCTGACAGTGTGTAACTTTTTTTGCAGAAGATGGCTTGACAGGTTAAATAAAACCATTTAGGTAGGTAACTAAACATTTTTATTGCTTTATATAACAAAATGGGTAAACCGAGGCGCTAATTTCTTTAGCTAGGCACCCCCCTAAATGTTTAGGTAAATAACTCTGCCTACTCTCTCATATCTGATACTCACTGTACCTGCTAGGTTTCTATGTACCTTGCATACCCTTTACCTACCTACTGTATGTTTTGCTGGAAATAAAGTTTTTTTTTTCATTTTCTTACTAATAGTTAAAAACGGCATCACCACGCTCAAAATTTTTTTTAGCTCAACTTAGTACGAGACATTTGAACCCACCAACTCCAATTTGCGTTGTATTCCGGGCCGCAATAGGTAAATTATTTGCCATCTCTGTCAAATCAATGGCATTGCTGTTTAGCTTTCCACATCATTTTTTTTATCTCAAACATCTAAAATGGCGCGGGAGTTTGGCGTGAGTGACAATGATGTTGGCGAATATTAGGTTCGACCAAAATATTTACTCGTATCTCGAAGGGCGAATTTCCCAACTAATACTGGCTGGAAACACTGGACAGTAATTTGATGAGAATTTGGCAAAAGGACTAGTACCTATCCAGCGCCAGAAAAAATTAAAAAAAAAGAAATTGATGAGAAATGCACGCTGCCTAAAAATTATTGCACTAAAATGTTAAATATTCTGATTATTTTTTAAATGGTTTATTTTATTGTGCAGTTTATTTTTACATAAAAATATAATAAATTGTAAAAATAATTAACAATTATTTCACTTAACAAAACTACACAGTTTTAGTGCAGTTTGATGAGGCAACTACTATGAGCGAGATCGAGCTACAGCTATCCCTGTTCTTTGCAGCCCCAAGTAGGTATTGTAGGAGGTACCGCACTCGTCAAACAAAGTCGACCCCACCTGCTCGCCAGTCACAGTGTTGCCAGCCGGGTCGGGCTCGGGGTCTCGTCAAAAATCACCTACACTAGATATAAAAAAAGCACCTTTTCACGTGTGTAAAAACCCCTTTTATATATTTTTTCAGTACTAAGTAAGGCATTCAAAATATATGGTAATAGTAATTAGTACCTAGGTAGTACCTAAAAAATTTTGACGCACCGTCACCGTTCGCTAGACGCTATGCGTAGCATCTGTAGTTTGTGCTTGAAGCGTTTTCTATGTTGTATGTTGTGTGTGCGCGCACCGAGTCACAGATAAATAATAAACAAAATCATAGACAAATGAGGAGTACACAAGCTTTTTCATTTCAAGCTTCTTGGCTTCTTCACGATCACGAAAACAACGGATCGGATCTAGAATGTATGGTAGTGCGATAGTTGATTGCGCCGCAAACTAATTTATCGGGTAAGTTGATTTATCTATCATTCATCTCGTCTAATTATGTTGCAAAATGATGGAAACAGATTACACGAAACGTTGTACCAAATCAATAAAAGATTTTTGTGAAATATTGTGTTGAGGACTACTGTGCGGGGTGTGTGCTCTATATTTATTTCTTCATTAATATTGCATTAGTTTGGGCATGTAATAGCAATGCCTTAATTTGACGACCAAATCGTAGCATAAAATCATCTCAACAAGAGAGGCAAATATAAATTTTTGGTAATAATTTTGAACAGCTTAGCTGAGAGGTTATAAGCTGTAGGTAAGTCAATAATCCAGTTTTTTATTTTTTTCAGTTTTGTGTATGGTGAGGAATGAATGAGAATAAATAAAAAGTATTGGTTTGATAGTCAAAAAAGGGAGAAAATTCACATTGTCTACAACTAAATCAGAATGGCAACTTTGGAGCAACAAGCTTCTAAACTCTTGGATTTCAATCAAAAATTAGACATCAGTCTGCTTGATAACATTGTGGGATGCTTGTATTCAACGGTCGGTGAGCAGCAGCGCGTGGCACAGGACATCCTCACAGCTCTGAAGGAGCATCCAGATGCCTGGACCCGAGTCGACACCATACTGGAGTTCTCACATAACCAAGAAACTAAATATTATGCTCTGCAAATTCTAGAACAAGTCATACAGACTAGATGGAAAATATTACCTAGAAATCAATGTGAGGGTATAAAAAAATACATAGTTGGGCTTATCATCAAAAATTCATCAGATCCTGTTACCATGGATAACAACAAGGTGTATCTCAAAAAGCTAAATATGATATTGATTCAAGTGCTTAAAAGAGAATGGCCCCACAATTGGGACACTTTTATAAGTGATATTGTAGGTGCCTCAAAAACCAATGAGAGTCTATGCCAAAACAATATGGTTATATTGAAACTGCTCAGCGAAGAAGTATTTGTATTCAGTGCAGGCCAGCTGACCCAAACTAAATCAAAACATCTCAAAGACACAATGTGCAAAGAATTTAGTCCAATATTTCAACTGTGTCAATTTGTGCTTGAAAACTCACAGAATGCCCCGTTGGTGGATGCAACACTTCACACTCTGCTGCGATTTTTGAACTGGATACCACTGGGGTACATATTTGAAATGAAACTACTGAGTACTCTTATCTTTAAGTTTCTAAATGTACCAATGTTTCGGAATGTTACATTGAGCTGTTTGACAGAGATTGCTGGTGTAACTGTCAGCAACTATGAAGAGCAGTTTGTAGCCCTACTTGTGCAGACCATGGAGCAACTAGAAGTAATGCTTCCCCTCAACACCAACATTCGTGAAGCATATTCTGCTGGGCGAGATCAAGAACAAGTTTTCATTCAGAACCTAGCACTGTTTCTATGTACATATCTCAAAGAGCATGGTCAACTAATTGAGCAAAGAGGCTTGACAAACACATTGATGAATGCATTACGATACCTTGTGCTAATATCTGAAGTAGAAGAAGTTGAAATTTTTAAGATTTGTCTGGAGTTTTGGAATGCTTTGGCTGCTGACTTGTACAAAATTGCCCCTTGCTCGCATTCATCAAACTTGTACACTCTTGGTAAGAGTGTGGGTAGAAAAGCACTGTATTCTGATGTTCTGAGTAGTGTTCGCTACATTATGATCTCTAGGATGGCACGACCAGAAGAGGTTTTGGTGGTTGAAAATGAAAACGGTGAAGTTGTTAGGGAGTTTATGAAGGACACTGATTCAATAAACCTGTACAAGAATATGAGAGAGACTTTGGTTTATCTCACGCATTTAGATTACCAGGACACGGAAAGAATCATGACAGAGAAGCTTCAAAATCAAGTAAATGGCACTGAATGGTCATGGAAGAATTTGAACACATTGTGTTGGGCTATTGGCTCAATTTCAGGTGCAATGTTAGAGGAAGATGAAAAGAGATTCCTGGTTGTAGTCATAAAGGAACTGTTGGGTCTTTGTGAACAAAAAAAGGGGAAAGACAACAAAGCTATCATCGCTAGCAACATCATGTATGTAGTGGGACAATACCCGCGTTTCTTGAGGGCTCATTGGAAGTTCTTGAAAACTGTGGTCAATAAACTCTTTGAATTCATGCATGAAACTCACGATGGTGTACAGGACATGGCTTGTGACACATTTATAAAAATAGCATTAAAATGTCGGCGACACTTTGTTACTACGCAGGTTGGTGAAGCTTGCCCATTTATTGAAGAAATTTTGAGCACAATCAGTACCATCATCTGTGATTTGCAAACTCTGCAAGTTCATACTTTTTATGAGGCCATTGGATATATGATCAGTGCACAGGTGGATCAAGTAGCACAGGAACAGCTCATCGAGAAATACATGCTGCTGCCCAACCAGGTTTGGGATGACATAATCTCTCAAGCATCGCACAATGTTGACATTCTGAAGGACCCAGAAGCAGTGAAGCAGCTCGTCAGTATTCTGAAGACGAACGTGCGGGCCTGCCGCGCACTTGGCCACCCTTATGTTGTGCAGCTGGGTAGAATATACCTAGACATGCTGAATGTTTACAAAGTTATGTCCGAAAATATCAGCCAAGCCATCACTCTAAATGGAGTGGTGGTGACAAAACAACCTCTCATCAAGAACATGAGGATTATAAAGAAGGAAACTTTAAAACTCATAGCTAATTGGGTATCAAAATCCACTGATAACAACATGGTTTTAGAAAACTTCATCCCGCCATTGCTTGATGCTGTCCTGTTGGACTACCAAAGAACTGCCGTTGCAGATGCGCGGGAACCGGAAGTTCTGTCATGTATGGCCGCCATAGTCAACAAACTGCAAGGAAACATAACATCTGAGGTTCCTAAGATCTTCGATGCAGTTTTTGAGTGCACTCTGGAAATGATCAATAAAGACTTTGAAGAGTATCCTGAGCACAGAACAGAGTTTTTCCTCTTATTGCAGGCAGTGAACACGCACTGTTTTAAGGCATTCCTAAGCATACCGCCAGCACAGTTTAAACTGGTCCTGGATTCCATTATTTGGGCATTTAAGCACACTATGAGAAATGTGGCTGATACGGGACTGCAGATCCTTTACAGGTTGCTTCACAATGTTGAGTCACATCCACAAGCAGCACAAAGTTTCTATCAGACCTATCTATGTGATATTTTGGAGCATGTGTTCAGCGTTGTGACAGATACTTCTCACGGTGCGGGACTAACGATGCACGCTACCATACTGGCTTATGTATTCTCCTTAGTGGAAGCCAACCGGGTCACAATACCATTGGGGCCAGCACCAAACAATACACTTTACATTCAGGTTTGTATCTTTTAAATTATTTTAAGCCAGCTTATATCTACAGAAGCTAGCATATTATTGTTATAACCATGGGCAATGCATACTCTATAATTTTAGACTCTTCAATAAAAGATTCAAATGAAACTCAATTTGTATGTAATAAAAGTTGTTGCATCTAATCAAGAAGACACAGCATCAAGGGCACCCATGCTCAAAACGGGACATCCGTAGAGGCCTAGGACATGTTATAGATGGAATAGTCTTGCCCAGCACCATCATAGCGCAACTCAGAGTGAGGCAGTGCAATGTTTTACAGAACACATCCTCAGTGGACACGCTCTGTGAGATATGCATTGTTATAGGCAGAAGTAACCGCTAAACATCGGGTGGGCCATCTGTTTGTTCCATTACATAAGGATGTGTTGAACAAGTGTAAAGCTGACTAAGCAGCTGGTTTCACTGCAATGTTTCCGATGCGTGAGCGCCATCATTGCGTACAGTAGCTACAAGCTGCTTTTGATAAAATAATATATTAGAGATTTCATAAGCGTATTTTATTTGTTTCATACCGCTTAACTAAACTATTACCTATTTTTCAGGAATACGTCGCTAATCTTCTCAAAACTGCGTTCTCCCATTTAAGCGACAATCAGATAAAAATCACTGTGCAGGGATTATTTGACTTGGACCAAAATATCCCTCTTTTCAAAGAACACTTAAGAGACTTCCTAGTCCAAATCAGGGTAAGTTGAATATTACATAGCACAAGTAGTTTTCGCATAAGAAGAGATCCTTGTAATTTAGGTCCGTGTTCACATTTACTGATCTGGGAATCAAGCATAGATTTCATACGAAAGTTTATGCTAGAGTCTGGATCAGTGTTTGAGCAGCTAATGAGAATCTGATGCTGACATTAGTGTCAATAACCTACTTTATAGATACACTAGCAGTTACCCGCAACTTCGTACGCAAGTTCCGTTTCCGTGTACATTATAATATTATCTGTGCGTGTACCGAGCGGATACTTCTTTGAGAAACTTGACATTACACCTCATTACACCGAACTCTTACTGGAATGTCAAACGCTAGTCGTTAGACCAAAGAGGTAGTACTACGCCCTGTCAAACTGACGTGACATGACATGACAATGAAATCCTCTTGCCAATTGGCGCTGCTAATCCTTTTCGTTCATTTTATCCTGTAGATCCTGTTAATTATTCGGGATAAAAAGTAGCCTATATGTCAATCCAGGTTACGAACTATATATGTGCCAAGATTCATCCAAGTTGGTTCAGTAGTTTAGACGTGATTGAAACAAACATCCAAACATCTAAACTTTCACATTTATAATATTAGTAGGATTTATATAGGTTTTTGTTTATGGTTGAGGCTTTAGGGTTGTATTCGCACAAGACAGACTCAAGCCTAGATTTAAATTAAGATTTTGGTAGTCAAAAAATTTCTTGAGTTTTATGCTTGAGTACCTACTTTATCAGCATTGAATCCAAAAGCGGTTATTAGACTATGCAATCTCAAGTCAGACTTACTGATAGAGATGTAACGTGATGAGTTGAGTTATTTCGAACTCGAATTATTTTAGTTAAACTGAACCTTGACTCAAGCCGCCAATTGGGTTGACTCAACTCTGATACTAGAGTAACTGCTGTTCGGTAAAAATTGGTGCCGGTGCTTCCAAGGATCTTATGAAGCTAAATCCAGCTGTCATATGGGCACTGTTACATGCGTCGCCGTACGTGATCACAGATCACGAAAGAGTCGAGTGAAATTAAGTTCTAAACATGATAGTGTCAAAGTCAATAAAACCTTGAAGAATTGGCACTAGATGTTTTACAGCTTCGTGCACTTGCTTAGTGCGGCTTGCACCAGAATCGCTAAACACGTTTAACTATTAAATAGTATTTAGCGAGTGGTCAAGTTATATAAATACGTCAGATTTAAATCTATTTAGCTGTTAAACACGTTTAGTGATTCTGGTGCAAGCCGCCCTTAATGGCCTATCGTAGTTCCTAAAACTCATTTTTGATAGGTTTTATTCCTTGTTGTACTGTACACCCATTTTGTCTTTTGTAGCGTTTTCTAGCCCTATTCCACTATAATCGATCAATGAATTTATTTCAACTTTTTGGGCCGCGCTAATCAATTAATAAATAATTAGCAACTAATATACTGTCATAACGTAGTAATGCGTAGTAATTTGATGTTATTTTTTAGGAATACACAGGTGAAGATGACAGTGACCTGTATTTGGAAGAGCGCCAGCTCGCGCTCACGAAAGCGCAAGAGGAGAAGCGAAGAGTACAGTTGTCTGTACCCGGCATCCTCAACCCCCACGAGCTTCCCGAGGAAATGCAGGACTAATGTTCACCTTACTTTCGGATTCCACTAATGCATGCCAAATGATTTTCTTCTACGGAAGATGTCTGTTTGATGTGATAGTGGCTATTTTAGAATTTGTGATGAAAGCGGGAGTAACTTTACATTAGTTATGTAATGGCAACAGTTCACATACGATATACTTATCGAAATTCATGAGAATAAACTATTAAGCGGAAATTCAGTGCTTAGTAGATTTTTTATCGCATTTCGGGACCGGTCCAGATGCCATTCCAAGTATTTGAATACCTAAAGCCATCTTTTGTATAATTCATTCTGTATGGAATAAAAAGGTAGCTACATTTTGCCAACCAAATAATACCTGTTTTAAAGAGAGCTCTTAGTTTAGTGTGTCTGCCTTTGGCCCCATAGCTCTGAAACAAATGCTTCGACTTCAATACGGTTTTTATTTGTATGAAAGCTGATATTTTTGGGATAGTTGTACTGTACTTAGTTTGGGCTGAAAGCTGTTTCCATGCCTCAGTATTAAAAAGTTCTGAAATACAGTTTTGAGTTGAACCATATATCTGGCATTAGAATTTGTAGATTAGTAAAAATTTTATTGATCAACTCAAATCTCTATGCCTTGAGCATTCAGATTTGAAATACCTACTTCTATATACTACCAGGATCTTCTAAGATAATGCAATTGCATGTTTATGTGAATAGTGACCATTGATAAATTTTTTTGATATCTGTCTAGGCCCAAAAGTGTGTGAATGTCTGTTCGCTAAGTACAAAGTATGAAATAAAATATTTTAGGAGTTACACTCAGCTGTTCCTATATAGGAACAGCTTCATTATTTATCACATTAATCACGGGCATGCAGTATTATCAATACTGAATGTTTATAGTGATTTCTACCGATGCATTACTTTGATCAACGTTGGTTGGTATTAATAATTACCGTTTATTATTAATAATTATTGTTTAACCACTTTGACCGTAACATATAATATTGGCCTAACGAGCATAATAAAGCAAACTTTGAGAGATGCAAATATATTTTTGCTTTTAGCCATCTTACAATACAATTAATAAAATAAAAATAAATTATTTGCCATATTGGTTTAATTTTTGGGTATTTTTTATAACCAATCTCGCATAATATTTATTACCAATATATTTTGTGGCCTATATACCTACTGCAGACTTACTCGCGTTCAACCCTTTGATAATATGGGATAATAATTATGCTATTAATGCATTTATTGTACTAACATGTACCTTTAACACTGCTAACTTATTTTACGAACTTAGTGTAGTTCCGTATAATTTGGGACTGACATATTAGTATCATGTTCTCTTTTGGGAGCCCGGCCACAGGCTCTAATGACGTTTGTAGATAGGTACCTACATCATCATCATCATTTCCCTGCCCTTATCCCGCGCTAGGCGGGGTCGGCACAACATGTCTTCTTCTTCCACTCGCTCCTATCATTCGTCAACTCAGAATCTACTCCTCTCACATTCATATCCTCTTTCACACAATCCAACCACTTCTTCTTCGGCCTTCCTCTACCTGCGTACCCAGTCACACTCATGTTCATAACTTTTTTCGTGATATGACTTTCATCCCTCCTCATTACGTGTCCATACCATGCTAATCTAGCACTCTTCACCTTTTCAACAACAGGGTACCTACATAATAGATTATTCGTAGATATGCTTTTAACAAACATTTAAAATAAATTCGATTACCCGTTCAATTAGATCACCTTTACTTATAGTTTTATAAATATTAAGGGTTCCTATTTTGTTGAGTATATAAAACGCAACTGATATTTTCGGTAGACCTGCTGAAGTTACTGTTATTTTTGTAAATATATTTATCGATTTTGATTTGCAGTAAGAGCTCGACATCAACACACAGTATAGGTACTAAACTAAATTAGTTTATATGTAATTCGTTTGGTAAGTTTTGTGAGCTGTTGCCACTTCTAGATGCAGTCGTTTGTGCCTGCAGATTGTACCAGACTCTGTAAGGTTGCACGCATGGAAAATGCAAGGTGATGAGTGAAAGGATTTGATCACTTAATTAAATAGTTTGGGGACGGTTTAATTTGCAAGCACAAACACTTAGAGCCTCTAATGTTAATGGGCAGGAAATCATGCATTAATTTACATTGCTAGCTAAGAAATAAGTGGAATATTATTTCTATTTAAGTAATCTTCAGTAGGTAATAAAATCTCTGTGATGGAAACCAGTGTACGATGTACAACATTGAGCTACAGAATCTGAGTATTACCGGGATTGTAGGACTTTATTAAGTGAATTGCTGTTAGTAATAATATTTTATGTTTTGTTTAATGTTATTCAGAACTAATTTTGTAATGTTTCGGGAATGTAGACGTTGAAGGTTTCCATGCATTTTGGATTCAATTAAATGTCCGATCTTTCAATTTTGTGTTTGAAATAAACCAATAAATACTAAAACCAATTTTCAATCTCGTCAGCCTGAATACAGCTTCATAGTTCAGCACTTAGAATGATAGAGTAGGTACTTTTAAGAGGATGATCACAAGCATGCGCGGTGTATGCGTCTAAGATTTATATGGTGGTTTCTTCCTAGTCGGTGCTTGTCGAAGTATTCGACAAAACATGCCCGCATCGGTAATAAAATAGGGAAGGTAGGTAGAGATAACTCCACTATCTCTAAGAGGTCTTTGACTACTTACCTTTATTTATTGTCTAGTGAGGTATTATTATTCATTCATTCAATTAATTAACACTGTGTTAAAACCAATTACATTAATTAATACTAATAGTCAAGAAATAGAAATATTATCTCTGTTTCAACTGCCTACTTCCGTAAGGTGTAATAAGGTACACTTCCAGTTCAGTTGGAAGTTAGCATAAATAGCCCTGCTGATGAACCCTAATGGTAGGGCTATTCTAATAGGTAATTCGACAAGCCTTTTCAAATCGATAAGGTACCGGGAGCCAAATGCAACTGCCTATTTCAAATAACTTTTTGTGGTTTTAAGTTTTCCTATCTGAGTTCGCATCTTTCAACCTATTTTGATGACAATTGGCATACAAGTTCCTTGATTGATTTAAGTACCTATATAATTTTTTTTGTCGATCGCTTTTTTTGATCGTAGAGAAGTTTGTTGAAGCGTTATTTATCGACCGATTTTAATCAAATTTGAGAGGCACACTAAGGACTTCACTCTAAACAAGATGCTGTAAAAAAATACAAAAAAGGGGAGAAATGAGGATATTTACTGTAGTGTTATATATGGACGATTTTTTTGGAAAATGTAAGTACCTATACCTACCTATTTATATCAATCAGACTACGCAGTCCTCTCCGCTTTCACGGGACCAACCCATAGACACTAGATTCGACCTCCTAGGGCTAAGGGAACTTATACCTACCCCTATTTTGCTCAAAAGTCTACATAGGTACCTACAGACCTACCTATTAAGTATATTGTAAAATTCAAGCACTTGAAATTCGATTTAGCCAGGGGCAAGTGTCGGTTACTGCATGGTTATACCTACCTACATTACCAACCACTAGTAATAATTAGTGGGATGATAAAAAAAGGTCCCTCGCACAAGCGCCATGATTATAATTCGTGTATTTTAATCGCTTAGATCCACTCAAGATAAAATTTTCAATTTATTATCCCTTTTTGGTGCGTTTACGTAGTTTTTTACTTATCGTCATTTACCTGAATACACTACTTACTATTTTTAATGCCCCCATCAAAGTCTTAGGACGTTTAGATTAGATATTTAATATAACTATCAAGGTGTCTGTCTAACAGTATGTCGTATGGTATTCGTTAGTAAGACAGCTACCATGCGTTTGCCAAACTTTATGTATATTTTTGTTACTTGGTGGAATCTTGTAAAATGTGAGTACCTACCTTACCTATTATACCAATCTTTCTAGGTGTGATGTGGATGCGGCTGAGCTGGGGTGTCTTGTCTATAGCGCACCGGAAGTCGTTCGTGAGCTTATTTACTTCCTTAATCTTCTTTAAAAATTATTTTATGATTGGGTCTGAAATATTATCTAGAATTTTATTTTCAGGCACAGATAAGCCAGCCAATTATAGCCAATATTATGGTGATGGATACGGCACAGAATGGATCTACTTTCCGGACGGAGATGGCATCCCGCATTACGTTAGCTTGACTAGGATCGGCGAAGAGGTTTTGCCACAAGTGCGGAGCGGGTACAATAGTATTGAATATAGACTTTATGTCAGGTAACTAAAGTAAATATTGCGCAACAGTCACATAAAATAAAATGCATCACGTATCCGCCAGACCTGGTAAACAAAATATACCTATGGCTAATCATGTTAAAAGAACGCACCGTGGTATTTGAACACGCACCTCTTGGCGCTCGACGCGTCACGTCCCACACGGTTTCCCTTTCACCTTTTTAGTTCTACCTATCCTGTGTTTTATTACAGGAGCAATTTAACAGATTCAATCGTCCTTAGCGAGAGTGCTAAGCCAATACTCAACATCGGCGAAGATATTGAACTTAACAAATTACCTCTAAAAATTATAACCCATGGTTGGCGATCATCTGTTGAGAGCTACGCGGTTGCGGCCATAAAAAATGCTTTTTTACTAAAACAAGAGGTAAATGTGATTACTGTTGATTGGAGTTATATTGCTAACTCCATCTTTTATCACTGGGTGGCAAACCAAACCGATATAATTGGTGTTGAACTAGCAATATTTTTGAATGAGCTGTCTGCAAGATATAACGTTTCTGGTGATCAGGTTCATTTGATCGGTCATAGCCTCGGCGCGCACATAATGGGTATTGCCGCCATTAATTCAAACATCAGTGTTGATCGTATCACAGGTTAGTAAAACTTGCCTTCCATCATTTTTATCGAGAACTAGGTTTAAATAACGACCGATAAACCGCCGTTGAAACAATAATATTTATTTCCCTTCAGGACTTGACCCTGCCAGACCCCTCTTCGAATACCCGAGCCGACCAATGACTGCTAGATTGGATGCAACAGATGCCAGATTCGTAGATATCATCCACACATGCGTCGGAGTTCTCGGCATCGAGTCGAACGTAGGCACGGTTGACTTCTTTCCTAACAGCGGTATCCCACCTCAGCCTGGCTGCGAAACTATTCCACAAATTTTAGGTGACTGATTTTTTTCTTGAATAATTATTATAAAGGATTCAGTGAGTATATATTTCGGCGTATTATATATTTATTCTCATCATTATGTAGAGGCATAGTTGATCGAAGATGTTTAGCGTCAGATCTTAGGACTTCTTATACTAATAGAGTAAATACGTAATGTACCTACCCAATTAGGTACCTAGCTGTCGCAATACTGTTAGAGCGAACAGATTCCAAAGAAACATGCAATATACGTCGTTAGTGTTGTTAGGTAGGTCAAGTTTTGTAATATCACTCACTAACTCATCAACGCAGATAGTCCAGTCTTAGGGGGCTCAATAACGGGTTTGCCTGGCTTACGGGGAGTTTTGAAATTTACCCAACGATAGATCGTTGTTGCCACCTCGTAGTTTTGCCGGAAACGCCGCCATCTTGGAAAAATGACGACCAAAAACAGTTTTTTTGATAATATCTCCTATGCTGAGTACCTACTCACTTTATGATAAAATTATTATTAATGAATACATTTCCTACAACTTATGTTTCAAAGTGTTTTTAGGGGTCTCTAGACGTTGGTAGGGGTTTTAAGGCTTTGTGAGGGTTCGTAGAAATTCTTAGAGGTTTATAGGGGTTTTTAGACGTTTACAGGGTGGTATACGGGTTTGTAGGGTTTGTAAGGAGTTTAGTAAGGGTTTTTAGAGATATTAAAGGTTTTTAGGGAGTTAAAAGAAAGTAGAGTTTTAGAGGTTGGTAGGGGTTAGTTGTCGCAATGAAATTACTGAAGAAATACCTAAGTACCTAGATGCAGCACTCTATGAGCTCAGGGTTTTTTTAAACACTCTTTTGTTTCATGAACAACGGTCCCGCTTCAACGGTGGAGGCAGAACTGAACATAATATCATAATTCATAAGTTTGAAACATTTTCAGGATTTTTTTAATTTGTATTTCAGAGGCTTGCAGTCACGCTCGTTCATATTATTACTACGCGGAATCCATTGGAAACCCGACAGCCTTCCCTTCTTATCAGTGTAGCAACTGGACCGACTACTTAGAAAGTCGTTGTGATCACAGCGTGTTTATGGGTGAAGAAGTAAACAGAAACATCACAGGAAAGTTTTATCTTAGAACGAACCCCAAGTACCCTTTTGGTCGAATTTAGATAAGTAAGTAAGTACATATACCTAGGTGGTAACCTAGTGACTGTGTAGGAGTGTAGGCCGATTTTCTTCTAAGTAGGTACCTACCTATAGTGGAAGATGGTCTGATATGGCAAGTCCTTATAATGAAGAGATGAATATTGATGATGATGAGATGATAGTAATCAAGTTGAAGTTGCAATAGCTTTTAAAAATATTGATTTTTAGATTAAGTACTTAGGCAAGTAAGTAGGTACCTAATAATTCTGGGCGTTTCTGGGTGAAAAAAGTATATAAGTAGGTACCTACCTACCTACTATTCTATCAGCAAAAGTTATTTCCTGTAAACCAACTGGCCGTTAATTTTTGAATACTATTATAAGCAAAATATTTCGGGTGTAAAAGTTATGAAAACAATGGGCCGTCATAAATATAAATAGATGTTTTAGGTCTCTGGTTGGTCAAAAGAAAAAGGCGAGGTCAGGTAGCTAACTGCTTGCAAGCGAAACAGTTTCAAAAGTGGTAAGGCGGAAATTTGGCCGATAGTACAGTACAGTCGGCTACACAGCAACCTATCAACGGTTCGAACTTTGAACTATTATAACTTGAATGTTGCGAATCATGCTAGAGGGACGATATGTTTTTATATATGGCAGTAGCTATATAGTACCAGTAGGTACCCTAGTCTGCAGTAGATTTACTTTTCTGTGTATGTATGTAGGTTATATTAAAAGTTATAATACCTAAATACACAGAGAAGTAATCTGACATCGTAGCCATCAGTTGCCATGCCATGTCACCATGATACGACATGGCAACTATACACAATAGTATCTAATCAATGTCACTAACAATTCTGACGTCACTGTCAAATGTCTGCTTCTCTGTTTTTTTTTCTAGATCAGAGGCTTTGTTATTGTTTTGACTTTGAGTAGGTACCTACCCTACCTACCTAGTTTGAGTCGCAAAAGCCAATCACAAAGTTACTAAAGTGGTTTTTCTATTATAATCCTATCTATAACATAGTAGATTGAGAAATGAATAGAAAACGTAACGTTAATTACATTAAACCTGAAGACCCAGAGTTCCTAAAAATACTCAAAAAACAAGCTGGCTACGATGATAGAAATCATAAGTTTGATGAAGTTCAAAATCAAGAAAAAGACTTCGTAGATGACGATGATAGCGAACAACCGCAAGTCGTGGTGTTAAAGAAAGGTGATTTAACTGCCGAAGAAGCTGAAATTGAGAAAAATAACATTAAAAAAGTAGAATCTGAAACAAAGGCAGATTTGAGTCAGAGAATTTTATTTAGGTCCAAGAATGGTGAAACTTTAGATGCAAGAAAACGTAAAAACGATTCTAAGAGTAAATCTTCTAAGGATAAAAAAAGAAAACAGCTTTTATCATTTGATATTGATGATGAGGAAACAAAAATAACCAGTGAATGTGATGATGAATAAATAATTACTTTAGGTAGGTACTCTAGAGGTATTTATTCTATTGGAGACAAATTGTGGTCTAGGTAAATAAAAGTGTTGTACATGATATTTTATCTTTATGTGTAATTTATTTTATTCAAAAAATATATTATAAACAACACAACTTCTAAGTTTTTAATGGAATAACTGTCTACCTACATCAACAACATCAATATAGGTATTACTTACTTCAATAGATCACTGAAATCATTGTAATAGTAATAGAGCAAAAAACCAGTAGATGCAACACTGTAATATAACCTAACTGAACTTTGTAATAACTTAGGTCAAAATGAGTAGGTAATTTGTTTCTGGATGCTCTACTAATAGTTAAAGTAGGTACTTACAATAATCCAGATAGGTATTTTATATATTTATTATAATCTTTATAAAAATTATGTATTTGCAAGCAATGTTGAGGAATTTTAAGAAAATTCATTCTAATTAGAGTGAGGTACCTTCTATGTTTCTAGATCATAATTTAAACATTGTCATGCATCCAAATCTTCTTGTTGGTGACTGACATACTCAAGCTTAGTTAGGTACCTACCTAAAAAAATTTTGCACACAAGTAATGTAGCATTTAAATTACAAAATTGTCTACAAACAAGAAAAAAAATCACGAAAAAGCTTTATCTTATGTGCAACAAGTCATGGGCAAAAGCTAGTAAATAGTAAGTACCTAATACTTAAAACACCTAATCAACAAGTTTTAAAATATTATACATACATAATGTATGTACCAAACAATAATAATAATTATTTTATTATGCACTTTAGATAGAAAAGGTACTTACATTATAATTATTTAGGTAGGTAGTTATTTATGTAGATTTCTACATTTTTATGTAGTTTTGTACATCAACAGTAGTTTTGTACATCAACAAACTTTAATAAAATTTATAAAATATTTCATCACAAATTAATTTACCATACCAGAATTACAGTGCCAACCAGCTTCAATCAAGATAAATAAAAGATACTCGTAATAACTGATTACCTATATGTTCTGAGGATGAAATAGCTAATACTCATAGTTAGTTACTTTTATAAAATTTATAACCAAAGTCATAACAATTATGTTTTATTCAGTAAAATCACAAGGATCATTTAGAGTCGTCTTATATACTAGGTGATTCTAGGTGCCAGTTCCACGCGACCAGAGCCTAGAAGAACAGGCAAGAAACTATGGCCTGGTTCCTACCGTTTTTTTGTATGATCCTTCTTACAAAGAAATAATACTTCAATGCTGAAGTTTCAGTGTGGTGCCATATAAACTTAGTAAAGCTTCAATGCAAGAGAATTATAAAAATTCAGTCATGTCAGGGCATAAGTATAACTTACTCTACATTCATTCATAACATTATAATTTATAATCTGCACCTACACATACTTGTACTGATTATAGCCATGGATTTCACAAAGAAGGCAACTTCTATAAAATATGCATACCTATCTATTACAATAAAATATGTGCATTCCCACAAACTTAAATTAATGTTCATACAGACAGAAGTAATACTTACATAAATTAAAATATGAAGTAAAGCTAAATCATATGATTAATATTAGGTAGTCAATTTATTCAACAGTCATGTCCAACTAAGTTTTGGCACAGTCTTTTTGAACTGTCTGAACGGTAATACAAAGTAAAACAGCTCATGAATCAATCTCGATTGATGGCATTGGCAATGGCAATCTACGTTTGATCAATTGGTTTGATATCAACCTAAAACTTCACATCATTCAAAATGATTGGCTAGAATTATAGTAGGTAGTGTGGTACCTAACCTAAATAGTCATTCGTAAAAACCCATAATTGCACTGCAAAAAATTGACACAATCTAATTACTTACATAATATAAACATATTTCATTTTGGTTACCTAATCGATAGTTGTACCTTGGGGCAGCTCTGTAACACCGAATATCCTATCCTATCTATGATGTACTGACTTGTGTGGAAACAAGCCTTCCGATCCTAAGGTCGTGGGTTCAAATCCGGTCGTGCACCAATTGGTTTTTGTACTCAAAAAATGTATGTACGCAATGCCCGTGCTTTCAAAAGGTGAAGGAAAACATCGTGAGGAAACCTGCGGCTTAATCAGCTCCGCACGTATTTGACACAAGGACGTTCCTATGGATAAGGCCGACTACGCTGAGAGGCATAGGTGCTGGGAAAACCAACCAATCAAATCTAAATCATGTCCCAGGCACTGCAGCATCTCATTCCTCAGGGCATGGGTAAAAAAAGTGGCTCCTGATGCTGTATAAATCATCTAAATTAGAGGCAAAGATGATTAATACAACAACTTGTGCCTGTCTTATTATTGATTTGATGTTTGAAATTCCCTAAATTAGTGGCCAAAAGAAATAAATGGTTAAAAAAAACTGTGAGTTATCTAAACATAACACAGGTTGGACAGACAGACAAACATAAATGAGGAAATTAAAAATATAAGCTTTAAGCCTATAACATACTCATCTAAAATACAGGTATTTAAGGTCTTTGTACTTGACCTACACTATATACAAATAAATGCTCAATAAAATACTTTACAGTACATGATTTGACTTCTGAAAAATATGTTATGCGAAAGATTTCTTAGAATAGTATCACTTATTATGACACTGTTAATCTGCATTAATACATTGGCCACCAAACCTGTACAGGACCACCATGTATGTGATGTATGACAACCTGGTTGTGAATCGCAAGCAATGCTCATCAAGGCACAACGGCCAATAGAAGGACCAGTGACGCGACAAACCAACTACAATAGAGAGGTCAACGTTCCCTGCGCGCCCGTTTGGCCCTGGCGGTTTGCGTGCTATTTTGTTCTTCATCTTCTCTTCTTTTGGTCGGCGCGTGCGGTCGCTGTAATTGACTTTGTGCAGTCAGTTGAAGTTGCAGTGCATTTGAGTTCAATCTTTCAGCCAACAGCAGTGGCTTCAAAGCTGCCATTTTGTGACTGTAAAGAGTTACCTTAGGCCTGCTGTTCACAGCTGCAGTCAACTGCTCACGAACACTCATCTCAGTGTTTTCAGTACTGCTCCAGTTTCCATTTTTTTCTGTTACTGATTTCTCCTCTGATTCATTTGATTCCATGTCATCTCCTGTGTCGGGTTTGCAGATAATGTGGACTTGAGCTCTAACTTCTGCATCAAACTTGGAGATGGTGCTCACAAGAGGTTTTGCCCAGCCAATGTGAAGTATAGGGGTTTGGCTGCCTTCTTCCCATTTGCATATGCCATCATAAAACCTAGAATTAATTTATTTAAACAGTTATTATCTATGACTGATCTTACAGCTCAGTTGTGATTGTATTAAAAAACAAGGTTATAAATATTCGTTAACTATTAAGGTTTTCGATTGAAGAGCATTGACACAATAAGAATAAAAAATAAATATTCATATGTACTACTTTTGCTTAGTTTGGAACTAGATGGTGCTCTGTGTTCTATATGAAGTTGGCATTTGTATAGTTTTCATGGGAAGCACTATCTAGTACCACAGAATACTTAATCTACATAGTATATCAAGGTAAAAATAAAAGATGTTCTCTAAAGAAAAACACTGGTTGTGGACTGATGCGTACCTGAGCAAAGAAGCAAAGCATTCTGGATCCTTCAATATAGATCTTGCAGAGTGACCAGAACTCTCAGCTTTCATCAGCTGTGGGATCAGTTCATTGGCTATTTCTGAAAACTCTTTGTATATTTCTTCATCATCCCTTGAATAGTTGTAACTAAAAAACAATAATAATTTATCAATTGTCTAAAACTACTTTATATGTACGATTTATTTGTGAATGTAACAACTAACTTACTGCCTTATGACATCTCCAGCACTAGCCCATGCATTAAATGCTTCTTTGTACATTTTTTGTCTATGATAATACCCCCCTTGAAAAGTATAAGGGTAGACATGTCGATCTTCATAATGTGTTCTAGATGCTCTGATTGCTTGAGCATACAATGTTGCAGAGTCAGGCCTTGGAGTGCCATCAGCTTTCAGGCTTGGTTCCACAGGTACTTCTGGGTCAGCAGAGCTGTTGGATATTCTCATGTATTCACTCAAATCCCCAAGGTTGCCTAAACCCATAGGATAGGCATCCAAGTGACCTGAAAATTACTGCTTTGATGAGAATCATACCCTCGAAAGCTGTTGACTTCAGCATTATTCATAGCAACTGGCCGTTTGTTTTTCGAGTTAAATCTGTGGTTCAAATAGACTGGACTTACCACCATCATGCAATAGCCACAGCAGCTTGTGCTGCATCTGTGCTACTTCATCAACATCTATAGTTGGTGTCAGTGTTGGGTTGATGGATGACACCAAGGCAGCCAGCTCCATAACACGAGTGCACACCACCGGTTTACCAGCCACATACAACCATGAACGAGCTTGCACATTAGCTTCAACAGACCGTCCTCTCTTGTCTTCATTTCCCTTTCCATGCCATGTTACCTGTAAAATAAGGTAGATAATTTTTTTTGTTCCATGTAAACAAAACCTTGTAGGTGTGATTTTATACTTACTTCTGCGGTTTCGGTTCCCTCTTTGCCAAAAACGACCCAAGCATGGTCTTCTGATAAAGCCAGGTGCACATCCTGCTTACCTAACACCTGACACCCTGCAGTGACAGCAAATGCGACACCAAAACAGTCAAGTTTATTACCAGTTAGAAAACTGTATATGGATTGCAAATGAGCTCTATCCTTGTAGTAACTGCGGGTCAGAGAGTTCCAAACAATGTCGGCTACTCTTTTTATCAGATCGCGAGTAGCGTACGTGCCATTCAGCAGTTTGTTGTCAACGCCACTACGCATCAACGATACAAAGCGATCATGAAGACTATGAACTTCCTCCCAATCAACAGATCGAAACTTTAGATTATTGGTTGTTAGATTGGCGTCTTTGTCAGTGTTTTTCAAATTCGTAAGATTATTTTCTACAGCACCAACAATAATGGAAAACAAAGCCAGGTCCGCCTCTTTATCACTGCGTAGTTGCTCTTCAAATAAAACACACACTTTCTGTATGCTATCAATAGGAAAATACTGTTTGTAATCAGATATTCCACTCATTGTTAGTTAATATCCAAATAATGCCGGCCGGAGAACATTACAACGCCATTGCATTTTATTTGTGTTTGATTTGATTGTTTGGTTTGGTTTTGTAAATTTCTTGTCTCTCTCTTTCTTTTATTTTCTTCAACTTTTTTTTCTTTACCACAGATTGCTTTATATACAAGAATAAAGCCCTGTATTCATTGTAAACTTTTGTTTATAAACATGGTTGCTGTCAACATGTTGCGGGCAACACTTGTGTTGTGTTGCGGAGTCGATCACGCCATGTTGGCTGTTGCAGAGTTGCCATCCGGCAGTGTTGCCAGACACACTGTAATTACAGCAGATCTACTGTATTTTCACACGATCTACTATACACTGTAATACTAAATTACAGTGTATGGAGAACACTGTAATTTTTCTACAGGCAAAAGTCAATTTAGTTTAACCTGTCAAGCTATCTTCTTGAAAAAAGTTCCGCACTGTCACGTGTCGAGTTTCGCATGCAATGCATTACGAATTTGTTTGGCTCGTTCATGACAATAAGACTTCGACAACTTTTTTTTTTACTTTTACTTTTTAATTTAAAATGTGCATTTTAGTTTAAAGTTAAACAATAACCGTCTCTTGAGATCTACTGTAAAATACACTGTATGTTTTTTTAACTTCTACTGTAATTTTGTTGCAAACACTGTAAATTTGAGCACCAAACACTGTAATAACATAATCCACGAATGAAAGTAAGGAAGAACTAAAGAATATCATCCTCAGAACAGCTGAAGTGCTAAGAATCCCGCTGGACAGTTCATCTGACATAAAAAATATATATCGGGCTAACTCATCTTCAAAAGTAAAACCCATCATAGCTGATTTTACGACTGTGTTAATTAGGGATAATTTCCTGAGCTCCTATAAGATTTTCAACAAGGAACACCAAAGTGACAAATTCAGTACTGAAACTTTGGGTATCAGTGGAGCAAGAAACCCTATATATATATAGACGAAAACCTAATACAAAGAGACATAAAACTCTATGTGCTTTTGCACATAGAGTTTGAAAAAGAGTAGAAAGTAGTAGTAGAAAGAGTAGTAGAAAGAGTAGACTAGAAAAAGAGTTTGAAAGAATATGAATTTGAATTTAAAGAATTTGAATTTGAATTTAAAGAATTTGAATTTGAATTTGCAAAGGAGAGCCGCTATACTCACTGCTGGATTTCTTTTGGTCGGATATTCGTAAGGAAATCTGATGGTGCACCGCGAATCCGTATAACCTGCGAGAAATATCTGGCGGACTTAGCCAACAAGTAGATTCAGAACCATTTGTTTGTTTTAGTTACCGAAATTGCATCTACCGATTTTTTGAAAAATTTCCCCATACAACTCCTGATTTTTCTAGTCGCATCCTCTGATTTCATAAAAATGGATCTGGCAACACTGAACGAAACGAGCTGTTGCGTTGCGTTTTTGCGTTTTGCGTTGTTTGTTGATTGAATTGATTTGGTATCCAAACTTCCAAAGTATTAATCGCTAATAACTTGGAAAGTAGAAATATTTATAGTTTTCGTTCGAAAAGAAAATGTGATCCAGGAAACGATTGGTCATGTGTCAGTCGATTGATATCGATAGAGCTGCAAAACATGTGAAAAATATCTTTGACAATAATCGCTGTGCTGTTTGGTAGGTAAATACCTAGTTGGCAGCTAACGGTTTTGTAGCTCTACCTAATTTTAGTGTACTTCCTGGTATGTTAACAGTTACTTTATTTCATCAGTGACAAGCCAAATGAAAAACGTATGAGGTTTCCTTGTGGACACACGAGCTGTGACGATTGTGTGCCTGCATCTGAAATTTGTCCATTCTGCCTCACTCCTCAGGACTCGTCTACTTTCGCTGCGCCATCAATTGATATACCATATGCCCAAAGATGTCAGAGTGCCACTAATCTACTTGATGCCTTTCAAAACGAGTTTAGTATTGATGGTAAGTAACTATTCATCAATGAATTTTATGAAATCACTAATTGGATAGGTACTTAGTCCCATTATAGTTTTCACATAAATATACTGGTACTAAATTTGTTTCTGTTTTTCCCTCTAGTTAACAGAAGACATCGGTTATCAGAGCAGTTAAAACTTGAAAAGGAGTTGTTTCCACAATGCATTCAAGCTCCTGCTAAATACTATAACAAGAGGAAAAGTTCAAAACCATTTATTGAAAATAAAGAAAACATCATCACTGCTTTTCCTGGTGAAGTAGTATCGTCACCGAATAAAATGGAGAACTCTAATGCTAATGTAAGAGAATGGCTCAACAAGTGTGCTAAAAGAAAACCATTGGGAGATCTCAACCATTCAAGAACACTTATAAATACCATTGGAAAACAACCCCCTAAAGTAATAAGTATTCAAAATACAAATAGGTCTAATAAAAAATGGAACCGTTCAGAAATATGGGCTGATGAAAACCAAACAGCAGCTGATAATCAAGTAACACCATCAAAAAAGTATAATAAAAAAAACACAATTGAGAAGCTAGTGATCAAAACAGATTCTGCATCAACTCTTCAAAGAGTTAAAAACAAAGATGATAGTGGAATTTCAATTGATGATGCTGGAGTGGTTATTATTGATGACTCTCAAAGTATCAAAATTGATAAAGATATGAATGCTTGGCTGGCAGTGATAGAAGCAGAAAAGAATGCACAATGTGCTTCCACAACAATTGCCTCAAAGTCGAATCTCAGTCAGAAATTAACACAACCTAAAATACCACTAAGAGTGCCATTTTATATGAAAGGTCCTCTTTGCAACAACTGTGATAATAGAACTGATACTAGAGCTGTGAATAATGATGAAGAACAACAAAATATATCTATCACAGTCGAAAGTAAAAGCTTTACTGCAATCATTAATGTATCAAAAGCTGAAATAAGCAACAAAACAAACACTAAACATTCTGTTGAGGTACAGACAGACTTCAACAGCTCAGAAAATATAGTTGATCAAGGATTTGATGATGTGAATATAAGCTATGTAAGAAATAACCTTATAACTGATACATCTATCCAATGCAGTTCTAAAAGTGATGATATATTTTTAAATGAGGCTGATTTGGGCTTAGTGAATAAATCTGTAAAGAAATCCTCAAATATTATAATAGTAGAGTCGGACTCTGATGAGGATGAACATAGTACAAGTTTAGTTGTAACTGCTGATGTACATAGATCCTATGAAGAAATGTAAGTTACTTCTGTCATCTATCCACTGTAAGCTCCAACAACATTGTTAATGAAAACTTGAATTACCTATTCGTCAGTCAATAATCAATCCCTTGCAAAAGATCAATAAAAGAAAATTTGAAGGCCTCAATATTTTATACAAATATTTGATTTTAGATTGGTGCTTGATGATATCGAGGACCTACACAAGCACAGCAAGAGACCAAGGCGTGCGGCTCGTGGTCACACCCCCACAAGTACGGATTCTTCTGACAAAGAAAACTACAATCCCAATAGAATGAAGAGATCATCAAACTCTAAGAAAAAACCAGTGAAAAAATGACATGCAAGTATTGTGCTGTTTTGTTATTGTAATTATAAGGTTAATATTATTTGCATTTGTTTAAACATTTTTTATTTTGAATGTTTATCTTTTTCTCATCATCATCAAAGTCATTTAGCTGCAGAAGGTAGGTAAAGTTAATTAATGTGTTCTGGAAAAACATAGCACCTAATTGATTTTTTAGTTAGACAAATGAGTTAAATTCCTACACTGAAATAAGCTCAGTTAAAACATTAGTGCTCTTACTTATATTCGACTTTCAACAACATATTCTCCCGGTTACTATCTAAACAAAACGAGATGGCACTATTTTAAACTTTTGACAGTAGATGAGACGGGATTATAAGTTAGCCCTTAGGTATTCTTAGGTTTAAACCACGTTTAAACAAAGTTCAAGTTGAGGTGCGTTTCTAGGTCGACATCCTCCCGAATATCTTGGTGACCAGCGTTGTTTATGAACGGTAATGTGTTGGGGAAAATATAAAAGCAGTAGTTGGAGGTATCACTGTATTGCATTTGAACTATAAAAGGGTCGGGTTAGATCACCACCATCCGGAGGATCCTCCACCGGATGACCAGCCAGAGCTACCACCACCTCCGCCGAGCTTCCAGCCACCGCCGCCGCCGCCTCCGCCGGAAGACCAGCCAGAGCTACCGCCTCCTATAAAATAAGTTAAAAGCTGTTTAAATTCAAAATCAAAAAGTCATAAGTTCAACAAAATCACAATGTTCCAGTCAGTTTTAGAAAAAAACGGAACACCTGTTTTATATGGCTGTCTAGTTGGTCATCGCTAAAATATTGTTAGATAAATCTTAAAAACTGGTGACTATTAGTATACCTACCTACTGACTGACTCATAAACAACTCTAGTTTAAACTTATGAAGATGTGCAATGCAATAAACAGGGAATTGCTGATCAAAGAGAAATGCATCAACTCAGAGGATGACCTTGTCAAAACAGGCGATGGTGTTAGCTGACGAAGTAATGATGTTACCAATGTAAAGGTTGGCGTGTTGACATTTTATTTCCACTCAAATACATTAGAGAATGCACGTATATGCACGCAATCTACTGACTCTCCTAGGTCAAATTGTGGGTGCTTTGTTTAGCATTGAGACCGCAAAGTACCTATTTCTATATTTTACCGAAGCTTAAAAAGCATGAAGTAAAGTGTGTTGCTTGAGGTCAAGAAACCTCTTCAGGTCACTCAACAAGGTGAGAATCGTAGAACAATTAATTCGTAAGAACATCATTTTTGATTGACCTTCATATTTGTAATGATCGTTAAATTAATGGTCTACAACCGTAGGTAACCTTGAACTGTGTAGGTATGTACCTTCTGATTTAGCTTGCCGTAGGTACATAAAATACCATTATAGTAATATAATGGTTGCGTAAATCTGATTATTATCACGAGTTCAACAGAACTTAACTTAAACAGAATGTAGCGATGCATACGACCCTTGCGAAATTCATGATTTTACTCGAGACGGCGAATGGATGACCCCCATCTTTTCCCGTCAGTATCTATTTACAATTACCCTATCAACGTGTGGTCTATGCGTTACCAAATTATAAGTACCTATCTATCTAAGAAGATTAAATTAATTTTCATGATAACTTTAAGTATTCATATTTTTTTGTGAGTCATGTACTTATGAAAACTTACCGTAACCACCGCCGCCTCCGCCAGAGGTGATGATCTTGATAATCTTGACTTCTGTGAAGAGAAATAGATTTTATGCAAATTGCACAAGTTTCAACGAGATCCTAACCAAGAGAGGACTGCTGATTAGGTAGGTACATAATATGATAACAAATCGAATTAAATATCTTGGTCTGGGTTTCATGAGTTGGTCCCATTTGAGAAGCACAGAGATATCAACCAAAATATGGCATCGGAGTAAATTGTGACTACAGTTAGAGATACTCACGTCCGCCGCCGCCATGGCCGCCACCACCGAAGCCGCCGCCTCCGAATCCTCCGCTGCCGCCTCCGAATCCACCACTGCCGCCTCCTAGCTTCCAGCCACCTCCGCTTCCACCGCTGGACCAGCCACTGCTGCCGCCGCCGTATCCACCGCCTCCGAAACCGCCGCTACCGCCGCCGCCTCCTAGCTTCCAGCCACCGCCGCTTCCGCCGCTGGACCACCCACTGCTGCCTCCGCCGTACCCTCCGCCTCCGAAGCCACCGCCGCCACCACCACTTGACCAACCGCTGCTGCCGCCGCCGATGAAACCGGCGCTCGCGACCGCGGTGAGGGCTAAGAGGCACACGAACACCTGCGGAAAGTGAGTTGCATCATCATATTATTATTGTCAGTTATTAACGAGGTAGTTGGTAAGGAGGTACAATGAGTTTTTATGTTTTTGCAATGAGCACAGTTCTCACACCAATTTAGATCGCGCGCATTACGATAGACTGGGTTGGACACAAACATGAACAGATAAAACCACTCTAGTTTTTGAAAACTAATAAGATCATAATATATTTTTAGGTGAAGTAATGAAGAAGTAAAATGAATGTATATCAAAGTTTTTTTAGGTCAGTACTCTTGTTAGTACTTTGCAAACTCTGAACTTATGACCTTTTCTAGATAGACTGCTATAATTTGATTTAGTGCTTTGTTTCTGATTTGAAAATGAAAGCAGGTTTTTAACTTTAGCAAAAGCTTTGGTAAAATTATGCTGAGACATTCTAAGGCTGAGACAAAAAAAATCGGAATAGTAGGTAATAAGTTAGCAAACATTTATGTTTGTTCTATGTTTGGGTATTACCATGTATTTGTATCAGAAATCTACTTCCCATATTACAAGCATTGCTTAGTTTGGGACTAAAAGGCGTTGTGTGAAATACAATATATTTTATTGAAAACAAGATAATTTATTATGTAAATTTTTTATTTAATAAAAAAGTGAAAAATACCCAATAATTTTTTTTTGTTTGAACTCTTTTGATATTTTGCTTCATTCGATAAATAGTTAGGTTTTAATTGCTGCTTGTATTTTACTTCAATTTAATTTTCCACCAATGACATTCAAAAATGAAAAATAAACCCCCTATGGATGGAAACTTATTGGTCTCGATATAATTCAATAGCCGAATATTAGGTAAGTAAAATAAATGTTTATTACCTTCATGCTGAAGCTGTTTGGCTACTGCTTGTTGAGGGGTCGGATAGTCGGCGTTATATATATGAGAAGCCATCTCCCACTCGGGGGGTCTAGCCGTGAAGAGCGAGCGGAAACGCCGCGGCCGAGTGACGCAAACCATTGTCCCTTCTTACTGAGATGATGAAGCTGTAGGTAAATATCCTGTACGTCTGCTGTCTGCTATTCTGTGATCCTAACGGCCAGGACAGTTTTTGGATGTTTATGCACTTCTAGGCAAGTACTAGTAATTACTATAATAATAGCTATAGGCTATACGATCTTACATGACGCGACGACGCACGATGTCGTTAAAACAGGCGCAGGCGCAGGATGGAAGGTGTCGTCCAATGGTTGAAAATGATTTAATTATGAACTCTTTGTCTTGTAATTTGTTCCAGAAACTTCACAAAAAGAACTTAGTAAAAATTATGCAAACAAACAATAATGCACCTCTTGTCTCCCACTGCACCATGTAAGACTACTTATTTATTCGTGTGGCATTTTGGACATAATTGCAAATCAGCGTAAAAAGTACATATCTCAGATTTATTTTCTATTATTTACGTATTTAATAAATGTTGTACTTAGGTACAGCAATATGAACGTGCACTCTTATCTGAAATTCTAAATGCTTCATACACTTTTTATGTGCTGTCTGTACCTAGGCGTAGTAGGTAAGACTAGTACTACTAACTCTAACGATAAAATTAAATAAAAAATGTGTTTTAATAGGTAACCGTTAGTAATCAACTAGGTAGAGTTACGCAAATAATAAAATAATATATGCATACTTACCTACATAATTATAAAGAAGTTTGTATGAGAGTATGCAGAATAAGATATCTTCGAAATATTTTACGTTATTGGTTACAAGTTACGAAACGTAAATAATTATAAATCGCATCACAATTTAGACATAGAGTTGATTTATTCAATCATAAAATAATATGTATGTAATAATACCGGTATTCATACCCCTACCTTAGTAGCATGTAGCATGTATGTATCCCCAGACAAGAATGCAAGATATATTTACCTAAATATACCTTTTATCCTGCTTTCTTCAAATAGGTTCAGATAAACCTAGAATATACGGCCTTTTGTATTATCCTAGATTTACATACGTAGGTATTTAATCAATAAATATTTAGAGTTTTCGTGAGAGAAAAATGCATGAAACTATTTTTTTGATGGCCCGCGAATTCTTTCGCGGGCCGTACTACTTATCGTATTAGGGGATTACACTTATAGTGTACCTATATACCCTTATATTATAAAAGGAAGAAATCATCCTACCTCGTAACACGTTTAATGTAGGTACTCAGATGTTAATTTCACGGCGGTTTTGCGCGTGAAATTTACACTCGTTGGTTTTACGTGAGCCTTGTCGCAGCATAACAAAATCTCCCGTTTTGGTAAGTATGTTGCGATGTCGATGACGCGATGTGAGACGTAGGTACCTATTTAGCTTCGTGTGCTGCAGGTGCAGGGTGCTAGCTTAGTGGAAACCCCAAATAGGACATTACATTACTCATCGCTCTCTTTCTTAATTGATGGGGGACATTTACGTGCGACTGTTCTGCGACAATGTCGCGGGACATTTCGCTCGTCCACACACCAAGTTTTTTTTGAGATGTTGCTACAAATGTCCCACGACTCTCTATCTATAGATGTCCCCTGCGACGTCGTCGCTCGACACATAGATTTCGTGTTCTGCGACAATGTCGCGAGAATACGAGGCATTAGACCGACATAATTACTTGCCTGCTAAATCGTATCTTGCATGATTGTCAAGCCATAGATCGCTCACGCGTACGCTTCCACTGGTCCCGAATCACAGCCTGATGTAAGCGCCAGAGTGCTTCACCAATAACATAGTCCATAATTACCTACAGCTATAAAATCATGCCTAATTTTTCGAGAATCAAATAATTTGTGTGAATATTTCGAAACCATAAGTTTACTGGCCTTGCCACTTGCTAGATCGCAGTCGTGGTCATAGCGATCGCGGAGTACACTGCATCACCCTTCCCTGTCGCTGATGAGGTCATCTTTAGTAAATAGGTGCCGGAGCTTATCATGTACTTAAAAAGGTTTTTAGTTACCTAACACAATCATCGGTCTCAGCACCTTGCAAGCGCTGTATTTATGAGTCCCTGAAAACTTTCTAGTAAACATCATTCATCATTAAGAGCCTACACTACTCCAGCTCAAATCCAAGTTTCACGGCCCATTCGTGCAGATACCGCACCGCGCACTCGCAGCTATCTCACTCGCACAGTTCATCACGCAGCGCAGAGGTCACGAGTCGACCGCATGATAGAGTAAATACACAGTTATTGTACATCTAGTACCGAGCTATGGAAATAAAAAAATTAATCATTGTACAAATATACTAAAGCGCCGTAGGTAGTTATGATACACGTTATTGTACACCCAGTAGGTATGGAAATAAAGTGAAAGGAATATCGCATAAAAGTGGTCCATAGTTGGCCACTTTTTCTAAGGCCTGTGGCACGGCTCCTGATCATGCTAAATAATTTGTATTATGGAATGGACACAGTAGTAAAAAACAAGGAGAAATCAGAAAATTTTATTGTATTTCAAGAGGGAGATCTCAATTCGATTGTATTTTGTTTGTTACCTAAGAACACCGTTCGCTTCTCACTCGATCAGATCATCATCATCATCGGTTCAGATCAAATGGGTTGTATGCTTATTCGAAAAATGGGAAAACCTCAGGAGGAAGCTTATTCCACATCTTATATGAGAAATATTTCGCCTATTTACATGCATTTATTTATTTACATGCACATCATCGGGTGTGTAGAATGCTTGTTTGTCTACTCATCTTCAGGTGGGCTGAACGCCTGTTTACCTACACATCATCAGGTGGGCTGAACGCCTGTTTGCCTACACATCATCAGGTGGGCTGAAAGCCTGTTTATCTACACATCATCAGGTGGGCTGAACGCTTGTTTGCCTACACATCATCAGGTGGGCTGAAAGCCTGTTTACCTACACATCATCAGGTGGGCTGAACGCCTGTTTGCCTACACATCATCAGGTGGGCTGAACGCTTGTTTGCCTACACATCATCAGGTGGGCTGAAAGCCTGTTTACCTACACATCATCAGGTGGGCTGAACGCCTGTTTGCCTACACATCATCAGGTGGGCTGAACGCCTGTTTGCCTACACATCATCAGGTGGGCTGAAAGCCTGTTTACCTACACATCATCAGGTGGGCTGAACGCCTGTTTGCCTACACATCATCAGGTGGGCTGAACGCCTGTTTGCCTACACATCATCAGGTGGGCTGAAAGCCTGTTTACCTACACATCATCAGGTGGGCTGAACGCCTGTTTGCCTACACATCATCAGGTGGGCTGAACGCCTGTTTACCTACACATCATCAGGTGGGCTGAACGCCTGTTTGCCTACACATCATCAGGTGGGCTGAAAGCCTGTTTACCTACACATCATCAGGTGGGCTGAACGCCTGTTTGCCTACACATCATCAGGTGGGCTGAAAGCCTGTTTACTTACACATCATCAGGTGGGCTGAAAGCCTGTTTACCTACACATCATCAGGTGGGCTGAACGCCTGTTTGCCTACACATCATCAGGTGGGCTGAACGCCTGTTTGCCTACACGTCATCAGGTGGTGCTGATTACGGAAATGGTATCCATTTTGAAATCCAAGATGGCGGACATTGATTTTTTTGAGAAAAGTGATATGGGTGTTGTTTTCGGGATATTTTGGGGTGCTCATTACGGAAATGGTATCCATTTTGAAATCCAAGATGGTGGACATTGATTTTTTTGAATAAAATGATATGGGTGTCGTTTTCAGAATATTTTGGGGTGCTGATTACGGAAATAGTATCCATTTTGAAATCCGAGATGGCGGACATTGATTTTTTTGAGAAAAGTGATATGGGTGTTGTTTTCGGGATATTTTGGGGTGCTGATTACGGAAATGGTATCCATTTTGAAATCCGAGATGGCTTACATTGATTTTTTTGAGAAAAGTGATATGGGTGTTGTTTTCGGGATATTTTGGGGTGCTGATTACGGAAATGGTATCCATTTTGAAATCCAAGATGGCGGACATTGATTTTTTGAGAAAAAAGATAGGAGTGTCGTTTTCAGGATATTTTGGGGTGCTGATTACGATATTGAAATCCAAGATGGCGGAAATTGATTTTTTGAGTAAAGTGTTATGGGTGTCGTTTTCAGGATATTTTGGGGTGCTGATTATGGAAATGGTATCTATCGATTTTGAAGTTTTTGTTTATGAATCGATTTCTTTTAAAATCGATATCTGAGAGTCCTCCTCAGCCATTATACGGATTACCCATATCACTTTTCTCAAAAAAATCAATGTCCGCCATCTTGGATTTCCAAATGGATACCATTTCCGTAATCAGCATCCCAAAATATCCCGAAAACGACACCCATATAACTTTTCTCAAAAAATCAATGTCCACCATCTCGGATTTCAAAATGGATACTTTTTCCGTAATCAGCACCCCTAAATATCCCGAAAACGACACCCATATAACTTTATTAAAAAATCGATGTCCGCCATCTTGGATTTCAAAATGGATACTTTTTCCGTAATCAGCACCCCAAAATATCCCGAAAACGACACTCATATCACTTTTCTCAAAAAAATCAAAGTCCGCCATCTTGGATTTCCAAATGGATACCATTTCCGTAATCAGCATCCCAAAATATCCCGAAAACGACACCCATATAACTTTTCTCAAAAAATCAATGTCCACCATCTCGGATTTCAAAATGGATACTTTTCCCGTAATCAGCACCCCTAAATATCCCGAAAACGACACCCATATCACTTTATTAAAAAATCGATGTCCGCCATCTTGGATTTCAAAATGGATACTTTTTCCGTAATCAGCACCCCAAAATATCCCGAAAAGGACACCTATATCACTTTATTCAAAAAAATCGATGTCCGCCATCTTGGATTTCAAAATGGATACCATTTCCGTAATCAGCACCCCAAAATATCCCGAAAACGACACCCATATCACTTTGTTCAAAAAAATCGATGTCCGCCATCTTGGATTTCAAAATGGATACTTTTTCCGTAATCAGCACCCCAAAATATCCCGAAAAGGACACCCATATCACTTTATTCAAAAAAATCGATGTCCGCCATCTTGGATTTCAAAATGGATACCATTTCCGTAATCAGCACCCCGAAATATCCCGAAAACGACACCCATATACTTTATTCAAAAAAAATCGATGTCCGCCATCTTGGATTGCAAAATGGATACTTTTTCCGTAATCAGCACCCCAAAATATCCCGAAAACGACACCCATATCGTTTTATTCAAAAAAATCGATGTCCGCCATCTTGGATTTCAAAATGGATACTTTTTCCGTAATCAGCACCCCAAAATATCCCGAAAACGACACCCATATATCACTTTATTAAAAAAAAATCAATGTCCGCCATCTTGGATTTCAAAATGGATACCATTTCCGTAATCAGCACCCCAAAATATCCTGAAAACGACATCCATATCACTTTACTCAAAAAAAATCAATGTTCACCATCTTGGATTTCAAAGTAGATGCCATTTCCGCAATCAGCACCCCAAAATATCTCGAAATCGACACCTGTATCATTTTACTCGAAAAAGTAAAGTACGCTGTCCTGGATTCGAAAACGTAGTAGGGGAGATAAATTCTGTCAGAGTCAAAATGTTCCTTCATTTTGGCAAAATTCATGTTTCGATTCGAATGGCTCCAAATACTGGAGGTCGAATTCTGCTAATAGCGGAGATACGGCAAGGGGGCTACAATATCTCTGAGAGAAGAGGGGGTTAATGCCCCCTCTGGAATTATAAGTACTGTTAGGTATAAATAGGTCAATAAAAAAAATGATATAGAGGGGTTGCAATATTTATTTTATTTTCTACAATCTTTTTATTACAATTCGTACAACAGTTCTACACACGTCACGTGGAGATAGGTGACCTACAACATACCAACTTAGTAATTAGACTACAAATCTATGGTACTCATCCAATGAACGAAAATGTCGAAAGATCAAATTCGTTTGTCCTTTGCGCGTCGCAAACGCATAGCGCAGCGCGTCGCGTATTCATAAATGCCTAAACTTGACGTCGTCAAATTTCAATACGGCTTCATAAGGTCCTAACCAAAATGCGTACCCGCGGGCACCTAGGTAGGTAAAAAACATTTTATGACTCATTTGAGACACTTACTTCAAAATATTATTCATGTTTTTAGCAATTTCTTTTCTCCAATCCCTTCTCGTTTTTTTGTACTGGTTATTTCCCATTTTACTTGACTTACTTATAATTTAATAATTTTACGTATCTACGTAGGTAGGCGTGCGAGCAAGCGACGCGGGTTCCCTGTTCGACTGCCGGAGTTAGACTGAATCTGAGCGGTTGCGACGTCTCACGCGCAATATTTGAGAATTTAATTTCTTAAAATTAAAAAAAAAACATTTTAATAAATCTAAAACATATGATGTACGTGTATTGCTAAGTTGAATTTATATACAAAGTTTCAATAGTATAGGTAAAGTATTGACTGACTTCTGTGGTTTCTTAGTAAGCTTCAGAGGGAAGTTTGGGATTTTTTTCTATCGAGAAAATTTTTAGTAATCGTGTTTTCACATCATATGATGTATCACAAATATTCTCAACTGTAATATATATTTTTTTCAAAATGATTGATTCAATACTTTTAATGATATGCGGGATCAAAAATGAGAGATTGGGGTACTATAAGCTCTTAATGGAGGTTTGCGGTGCGGTGATGCACTGTTGTGGAAATGGTAAATATAAAATTTGCTTTTCAAATGATACCAAACTTAGATGATAATGCAAATAAGTTTTTTTAACTTTTTCTCACTTGCAACAGGTGCGGGTCAATAAGTTTCAAAAATTATTCCAAATTTCTTGTAAAAGTCGTAGATACTAAGTATAAGGGTTTCGGTACCTACACGATGGCCCGGACCCTAAAAACATGGCACAGCAGGGCTGCAGGCGATACAAGATTCAAACTCTACAAAAAGCTGTCTTTCTCTTGTGCTTTCTGGACAGACAGAGGCGAGCAGTCCTCTCTATTTTGTATGTCTAGAAGAAGGTACTTATTTATTCGTAGGGTAGGTACCTACTCTATACTTTAACTAACCAGTTATCTCAGAGGAAAAAAATTCTTCACAGTTAACCAGTTATCTAATCTTGGTTATCTGTCAGGAACAAGCCACTAAACATTGCACACTCCAAAATATATAAGTTCTTCTGAAAAAATTTAACTAACTTTACCTACTCATTAGATGATTATCTTTGTATCAAGATGTTTTTGTGAAGGTCTTGGACGCGTGTTAGGTAAACACCAATTTACTGAGGTTGCACTCGCACTTAAGTGGTTTGAGTACCGTTTTGAGCTGTCTGAAATCTTAAATCAGGATGTTTTATTTGCTCCTAGGTGCTTTGCTACTTGATCTTACTTAAGTAGACGTTTATTTTTCGCTGATCGTTTTGATAACGTATTTAACTATTAAAATGTAAGGTGCTTGCTTACCTACGTTATTACAATCAGTATTCTGTTACTTACAATGTATTTTTAGTTTTCTAGTTATTTACGTTACGCATTTAAATAACGTCACCACAGAATTAGGTACAAGCTGAAATAAAATAATAGTAGGTAGGTAAGTAAGTACACCGCGAGCGCGTTGATGTCTTTTGTGTAGAAAAATAAAATCAACAATCAGTACGGCGCAGCACCGCCGCCGGCCGGCGCGAAAAAAATTTTAGTGTAAAGTACTTTGGGTTTACCACTTTTCTATCCTTTTTATTTAATACTAGGTATAGGCAGGCACATTACAAATCTACCTAAAGGTAGGTAAATTCTTATCGAGTGGTTGAATGGGGGTTGAATAGTGCATACGAGCGCGGTGATGTCTTTTGTATTGTTTTCATAAAATGATTCTGTATAAAACTGCAAGTGAATTAGTCAACCGACGTCGTCGACGAATGATGCGGCACGAGTACGAGTTATTGCAGACAAAGGAAGTCATCAAACAATTGGTAACAAAGAAACCGATGTCCGGTTTTGTACCAACTGCCTTGCCAAATGAAGATCGTCACATTTGCCATACATATCTCACGAGCGAATTGCACTGTTACGAAGTAAAAGGCGTCTTGCGCAATAAAGTAATTCAGGATGGACACTTTGGTCATCAAAGATTTGTTTTCATTTTGTATACGTACCTTCTCGCACAAAATGACGTAGGTACCTAGATACAAAAGGTCTACTATGTTTTTGATGTGTATTTTGATAGTAAACATTTAGTGAGTACTTAGGTAAGTAGTTGTAGTTCCCACCACAACACAAGCAAGGCGAACTTGCGGCCAACGCAACGAGAGGTCGAGGGTTCAGGTTCAACTTCCGTAAAGGTTCGTGATAGGACTAAACAGGTAGGTATTTGCTTCAAGATGCTTGAAGCAGTATCAGAGCTTTTATCAACCATATCCTGTCTCTACTAATGCCAAGCAGATTCAGGCTCGACTAGCATTGCCCAGTTAGCTTTTAGATGGTCCATCTTCGCACGAATATTTTTAAGTACCTACTACCACGTCTTTTTTGTGCTGTTTCTGTGGGTTATAGATGTGGATATAAAATCAAGAAGGATGTTTCACGTCAAGCGGCATCGGGGCTAAGTGCCTACCCAAAGGAAGGTTATTCAAATTAAACTGTTACCACATTTCAATTAGAATGAGCAACACATAGTAAAGGCTATTGAATGAGTTCATTTTATAGATGACGTACATCAGGGTGCTTAGTTGTTTATCTATTTACCAAGGCAAAGGAGGCTAATGCTAACTGCAGTGCGCGTGCTGAATACCCACAGCAACACTTGTAAACGACTAAATTGTGTAATTTTGAGACAAGCACGGGTGCGGGTCAAGGGTGACGAATCTTAATATTTTTATCTACGCTGTAGGTAAAGCGGGGAATTGACTACCAGACTGCCCGCGACTAAATGATGGCTCGTTTGGTTGTGTGTGTTCAATACGGGCAAGCGACAGACTTGAGCCGGATCGGGCGGCCCGCGGGCAGTCTGCTAGTGAATTCCCCGACACCCTCTGCACTTCAATCAACTATATAACCTGTGCACCAGTAGACTACTGTACTATAGTTACTACTGGCAGTAGTAGGTAAGTAAACGAGCTTTTAGCGTCTATTCAAGACAGATTTGAAGCTGATATTTTATGCACCCATATAAGCAGAAGGCGGGGTTAAGGGTTGTGTAAGTTGCTAAGTACCACTAGACTGCGCGGTGCTGCACGCAGAGGTACATAAGGATCTACAAAATGCTGACTTACTATGAGCCTTCTCGTTCATTTAGGTATTTAAACTATCCATGTACCTACCTAAGTGCGTATAGGAGGTGTACCTACCAAGGTATTAAGGAGTGGCTGGGTGGGCCATCGAGCCATCCAAATCGGAAAGTGCATGGATTGCGCCATATGTAAAGCATAATTTTACAAAATTATGTACATACATGTAAGTATAGCTAGGGATCATTCGTTGGTCAAGGTTTAGATACTGAACTAGTCTGATACGACTATTTATTATCAACTAGTAGGTACTTATCTGTTTATGCGTTATTTTTGTAAATGAAACAGTTGGTGTAACACAAATACTTATCTAAGTTCCTACCTCTCTCTCTATGTCGTTTCCTTACTGCTGAGGGTCGCGACCTATCTTCACGACCTTTTCTTCGATCCATAATTATTATAGCTTTTCATGAGAGATTTTCTTTGGAAAAGTATAATTTTGGTTCAAGTGTCCGTTCATGTCCATGTCTTTCTGAGGGGATTTGGATCCTCACGGCCAGTGGATATCGTCCCGCGGTATTTCCCAGGCCACACATCCTCCTCACTTTCTCATCAGACAACGGTTCCTAAATCACTTCAAATACCCATCTAAGCTTCAAACTATGATTGGTAAAAGTAAGCGCTGATTACCTTATGTAGAGTGTCTACAGAGGATCTACACAGAGGATCTATTACGAGATTCAGGTTGCATTCTGCAGCTCTGCTAGCTCCATGTAGGATCACTAGGACCTATTTGAAATTGTTATTAGTCACTCACGCGCAGCGTAGATTTTGAAACAGCGGCAGTAAGGCGATCATTTTACTAAATTGAGAGAAAGGATATCTATTCTACCTAAGAGTGATTATACTGTATCAGATATTGTATTACCTGCCACAATTACTCAAACGCGAATTTGAGAGGTTTACCTTTCATAATAAGCAGTTTCTAACGTTGGGCCGGTAGACCATTAAAAGTAACATTACAATTGCTGTTTCATAAAGACCTAACAATTGCAAAAATTAAGTGATTCGCTTCAGAAAACGCCTCTTTATTGCTAACTCTATTAACCTACTCAAGAACTTCACTTTTAAAGTTTAACGAGAGGATTAAGTAACTGATACCTACCATTACACGAAAACGTTGATTTAGGTTTTCGAAACCAATACTTACTACAGCTTAATATAAATATAATTAATATAAGCTTCTCCTATAGATCCAGGAAGATCGATTTTAAACCTCCCTCTTGGTCCACCACCTCTTAAATAATTCTTGTCTGTCGATGTCGATGGAGTGGATGGGTAAATCGGTAACTCGATTTCGGGTCAGTCCATCGACTCGGGGGTCGTCTTTTGATTATATACTTCCGCTTCCGGTTCGAAGTCTACCTATAACCAAACGGGCGTCAGAAATGAGTAGGCTGTTAAAACTTTTCCTACTAGGTATAATCTCTTTTACGTGCTTTTACGCAGTTTTTCAAATAGATGATTCTTATTCCTAACCAGACGGTTATAGGTTTTAAATAAAGTTTTTAATAAACTTAGGTTTAAGTACACCATAGATATGAAGACCTCCATGATAAAACACGTTCTGTGTGTCGTGAACTAGTTTCAACACTGCGCTGTTTGCTGCAACGTACACTTAGCTCCATCAATTACACAGCACTATTCTCATGCAGATCGAGATCTTAACATCAATCTGTGATATTTGCTTAATCGCTGTAGGTAGTAGGTGCAAAGCATAACAGTATTCTGCTGTTTGGGTGCTTTGCGACCATAAAAAAATTATACGAGTTGGATTTTAGGGTGCTCGACAAGCATTACCTACTAGAGAACCTGGGTTTAGAAATACCCATGTTTCTCTTTTAGCCGCGGAAAGCATGCATATATATTTATGTAGTTTTTTTAAGCGAATGGCCGTAATATACTGACTTCGGCATTTGATACACCTACCTTTAATTAACTGTAAAAAATACGCTCTACTTACATAAAAAATATAAATCAAGTATAAAATGGCTAATTAAGTAGGTAAATTGGCTAATAAATTAAGTAGGTAGATGGGTAAATACTTTATTTCATATGAATTTAAATTATTTTTGGTTGGTTGGCTTATCTGTATCAGCTGTCCTGTTGTACCTATGATTTGCATATGGTACGAGTACCTACCTTTAGAGCGATTTGGACTAGCGTTTTTTGCGCGTAGGTATACGGGCTTATTCCGGCGTGTGTACGTTCGCTCGAACCGCTGAGAAATCAGAATTTTTTTATTGAATGTTTTCTATACATAAGAGATGTTAAATGGTTAAGTTAGTACAAGTTTTTACAGTTTTCCCGTTTCGGACGTACAATAAGAGGGTAATGAGAATGTTTGCACCCAATAATCAACAAATTGATACGGAGGAATCTACCAACCTAACTACTAGAAGCTTTTATTACCAGTCAAAATACCCATTCATTTAGATTATAAATTGCATTTGATATTAACCATTTTCTTAAATGCGTGGTGGCGAGTGTCAGTAGATGATATAAGGATACCGACGAAGAAACATTGCTTTTTGCGTTACTTACCTATTCGCTTATGAGCCTAATAAGCAAGTTAACGCTCATAAGAGTAGAGTAGCAGACGCGCTTTGAAAACGAGCATAAACGCCCGTATAAAACGTTAGTCTGAAAAGGCTTTTACCTACCACCGGATGAACGAATAGTCATAATAATTACCATCTTGCAGATAGCTGCTGATGTGAATGAAGGCTAAACACAATCTACTGCAATAGTGATTGTAAATTAAAATGAACCTAATTGCTCTCTAAAATAGATGAGTACTTTTAATGGCCAGTGATATTTGTTATAGGTTCGTAAATTGCACCAATAAAGGTAATAGATTATTAAGAGTCAGATATCTGCAATAAAAGATTAATTAATACCTATTACTACGGCCGGGTTTTATTTCAGGATAACGCTATTCGATATAATATTAGCTCCTAGTGTAATAGGCAACTTCACAAATCGTAGGTACATGGAATATTGTATATATTTTATTATTATTATTAATTTAATTAATTAACACGGTGTTAAAAACCAATTACATTAATTAATACTAACAGTCAAGAAATGGGGTACAAAATATGTCAAATTATAGATTAGAATTAGATTAGAATTAGATTAGAATTATCAATATAAATTTAAAACTATTTTAAACAGCAACACATTCACAAAATTGCAGACACTCACATAGTGTCCTCTTCCATCCGTCAAAGAACAAATCGCATTCAGGGTTGGCGTCCAGAAGAGCATTGAGTGCGGCTAGAATACGCGGTACAGGAGAAGAAGCCCGAGCCTCTGTGCGGCAAGTAGGGACGGCAAACAGCTTATGCCTGCGGTTTCGTACATAATTATTCGGGGTATAGAGTCGACACAGCACATCGCTCAGGTCCGGAGCGTCTATCAGGCCACGGAAAATTTTGCACGCCATAGTGATTTGGTCGTTGGCCCGGCGGACTTCCAGCGAATTATAGCCCAGGCATCCCAGAAGGAACTTTGTTGGGTACAGAAAAGGGTAGTATCCGTAGCAGCGTTTATATAAAAATCTTAAAAATGCCTTCTGGACTTTTTCTAGCATAAGTGCATATTTCGCTTCGTGTGGGTTCCAAACACATGAACTTGTTTCCAACTTGCTGCGTACAAGGGCGCCAAAAAGAGTGCGTATCACGTGCACGTTTCGGAACTCGCGAGCATTCCTCAGAACAAATCCCAGACGTCTATAAGACTCTCTAGCCAGCGTAGCAACATGGTCATGGAATGTTAACTTTTGGTCAAATGTGACCCCCAAATCTTTCACCGTAATGGTTCTAGCTATGATCTGGTCATTAATTTTATAATCAAAGTAGATTGGGCGCCGCATTCGACCAAAAGTCATCGAGTGACATTTGCTTGGATTGAATTCCATCCTATTGTCGACTCCCCAGCCGTAAATTGCATCAACGTCCCTCTGGAGCGCCAAGCAGTCCGCGTCAGACTTGATCTCACAGAAGAGTTTTAGGTCATCGGCATACAGAAGACTCTGAGCATGAGTCGCAACTGTTGGAAGGTCGTTTACCATCAATAAAAATAGCAATGGTCCCAGTATTGACCCTTGACTGACTCCGGAACGCGTGTGATAGGGCTGGGATTCGTACAAGCCGAGCCTGACATACTGTTGGCGGTCTCGAAGGTAGTCGGCCAGTAGAAGGAGTAAACCCGGGGCCATTCCAATAGAAGCTAACTTTCCAAGAAGTATGTCGTTGTTAACCCTATCAAACGCCTTCCGGAAATCAAAATACAGTACATCAACCTGTATTCCCTGATCAAGTCGCGCAGAAATGAAGTCAACAAGAGTCAGAAGATTTGTGTTGACAGACCTTTTTCCCCTAAAACCGTGCTGTTCGTTACACAAGTACTTATTCACCTGAGTATATATGTACTTGTGCAATATGCTCTCAAAAATCTTTGCGGCAGAAGACAAAATTGCTATGGGACGGTACTCTTCAACCAAAGACTTGTTCGAACCTTTAGGTATCGGGGTAACCCGAGACAGTTTCCATTGGGTAGGGTAAACTCCTGACTTTAATCCAAGGTTCAATATATGACAGAGAGGACCACAAAAAAGCTTTTTAAAACGCTTAAAAACAATAGGTGGCATGTTATCGGGCCCCACAGAACTATTCGGTTTTAGCTTATTTATACCGTAAATAATATCATCAGGAGTAATGTTTATGATATTAATGTTATTACTGTTTGCACTACCGTCAAGAGCGGCAGCCCGAACAGCATTCAGCTGGGGAACGTCACAAAGAAACACGCTGGCAAAGTATCTGGCAAATGCCTCAGCCGCCTCAGGGCCAGAAAACGTTGCGCCTTCGTAGGTAACACAGGGCTCAAAACCTCCCTTAGAACGTAGGCCCGAAATGTGCTGCCAAAACGTACGGGGGTTTATTTGGACGCTTTCCTCGACATGCTTCATATGGATGCTGTAGGCAGATGAAATTCGAAGCTTCAAGTCAGCTCTTAGACTTGAAAATTCGTTGTAAGCTATCTCAGATTGCTCACTCTTCCAAATCGTGTGTAGTTTCTTTTTAACCTTAATGTCCTGAATTATATCACCTGTGAACCACACTGGGTAACGTGTACAAGTCGTTTTGTTTCGGCGCTTTTTAGGCATACATGAATCAAATATGTTATACACTATTTTATAAAAATGTTCACTAGCACTGCGAACATCCGGGGCCTGAAAAACTTCGCTCCATGGAGTCTGCGATAGCAGTAAGGATAACTTCTCAAAATCACATTTTTTAAAGTTCCAGTCTTTTGCTGGGTTTATGTTACTTGGCTCAATACGATCAGAGCGCTGTGCTGTGTCAATTCTTACCTCAATATCCAAAGGGGGGTGAGGGCGGTCAGGGGGAACTATTCCATCTGTGGCCATTACGGTTACCTCAGGCGTATCAACGCTCTCCTGGACCAATACGACATCCAACCTTCCTCCATACGGGTTCATAACAGCGTTTCTTTCACACAGATTACAAAAGGACAAAAAGTAATTATAATAATTATTGACATTCACAGAAGCACTGTTTAAGTTAAGGTCACCCATAATAAGTAGAGTACTATTTAAATCATTAACTACATTTTCAACTTTACAAAACCAATCCATGTATTCACTATCGTTGGCACGTGGATTAATGTAAATTACACATAAATAGACAGAACGACTCCTCCAAGTAAAGTTAGCCCACAAATCTTCACCATTTTCGGTTTCAAACTCTGGAATTCGTCGCAGTATTATAGGAGGTCGTGCTGCGAGTAGGACACCACCACAAGGTGTTTTCCGGTCACGACGTAATACTTTCCAATCCCCAGACGTCACCTCGGAGTCTTCCACGGAGCTGTCGAGGAAGCTTTCTGTCGCCACAACCAAGTCATGTTCCAGGGCAAGCAGGCTATTACGCCACGTACTTAACTTGGTTTTTAAGCCACGAACATTCTGGTAGAGAACATTAAGTTCTGAGAGCCTACTGTGAGGCCGTTGGGCCACGAAAGGGCTGATTATTTTTCGTGATCTTCCTTGGGTCGGCAGCCCGCCTATATGTTATCCAGGGTTTTATTCTGGCATTGACGGGCCATACATCTGTTGACAGGCATGTGTCACATAAAGCAGTAGGGACGCTTAGCTTATAGGATTTGTAGTCACCCCTTGGGGTAAGCTCCTCGACGGTGCAGTTGCCGACTGGACAGAGCTGACGGAGGTAATCCTGGATCTCAGCAGCACTGGAGGCCATATTCCACAGATGAATGTAACTGCGAGCCTCTACAGCTTTTAGAGAAAGTTAGTTTATAGTTCAAATAAGATTTCTTTTTATTTTATTTTTTGTCTCGTTTTTGACAAGTTTATAGGAACGATAGCGCCATTCTGAGTTGGTAAAACCTGCCATTAGATGAGATGCCAATGTTTATAGGACAATTCAGTGTCGGCCTGTGGATTTCATCTTATACCCAATCAGCAAAGACTTTGATAACTTCCTCTTTTTTATTCATATAAAAAGAATAACTTAATTTATTCTATCATACTACATGTAGTAAGAAGATTGTAGTTGAAATACTTTTTGGGATAAACGGCGCGACCATAGATTGGTCCACGCTAATATTGCTAACAGTCTTTGTTCACTAACACTTTTAAACGTTAAAAAAATGATACACGTGATACACAATGATACACTGACGGGTCTATTTCCTGCCCTTCTTCTTGTCAGGCTTAGGGCCGCCCATGCCGTCTAACTGCTGCTTTAGTTCCAGCAGTTGATTGTCTGGCACATAGCGCACTTCCTCGTGTTCTGGAGTATGTTCGTGAACGCTAAGAGCGCAGCCTTCGGGCAAAACTGCGCGCGAAACGCGAAGTAACGTGCCCAGAGCCCAGGCTGGGACATCTGTTACCTGATAAATAAAGAAATAGGCAATGCATTGTTATACACTCATAAAATTTGGTGTATATTTTAAACGGCGCCAACTAGGCTAAGCTATGGAAATAATACCTTTCAGGTTATGGTTGAGTTTATATTAGGAACCTTGCCTACCTGCCTAAACTTTGACCACATTCTGTCATAGTCTGATCACACTAAGATTGCAGAACTTTAAATATGCTATGATATTTTGAAAACTTATTTACCAAAGTTACTAAAGAATCATAATGATAGGAATGTACAAATCCAGAATTTTATTTTTAATATAATGCCGCGCGCCGGTTCTTCGCAATTTCTTTCATGAAAAGTATTTGAAGAAAGCAGTTGTCAGGAGCCAAAAATTTGTTATAAGTAGACACCTATTATAAAAATAAAAAAAGGGTCACAACTTTATCTCCAAGTACTGTTGAGTAGACATGCTCTTAGATCTCTTAAGATACCTTGTGGATGTCAAAGTAAGAAAGGTCAGTTTATCAGTAGTTGTACCTGTACATTGCGCTCATACACATTCAGGTTATATTCTGCATCAAGAGCAGTTCCTCCAGGCTTGTATCTTTGTACTTTTAGTTGTTGTGCAGGAGTTGCCCAGCTAAAACGTGAAAATCATGAATGAATAATGATAAATGTGGAAATCTGACAATTTGCACTGATTTACTTTTTTGTATGGTGGCCATAGGTACTGTCTTCAGTTACTTGTCTGTTGTGTTCTGCTAGGCAGGAGCCCTAACAAGTTTCTAATTGCTTAAACTCGGAAAAATATACACTCGAGAGCAATGATTCCGGGTCACTTAAAGAATGTTAAAAATCTCGGAAACTAAAAATTTTATTTTATTTTATTTTATTTTAGTAATTTTAGGAAAACTAACAGCTAGGTAACACGATAGAACAACAAACATAACACAGGAATCAAGAAGATTCGAGCGAGCTGATGGCCAATTAAAAGTTTCCACAGATTATTTTGAATGTAGACAAAGAAAAACAGCAAGTAGACGACAAGAGATACTGAATAGTTACAAATATTACATGTAGGTAGATATTTAAATTTTGAGAAATAGAGTAGATAGGTAGATAACAAAAAACATATTATAAGAACCGAAGGAAGAAAAAAAAACAAAAACTAAACATTATCAAAAAATTTGCCACAAAGTAAACGCTTAAGTGTAGTTAAAGAGGTATTAAATAAATCTATATCAACATCTGCCTTAATCAAGGTGTTAAACGAGTTGCTCGTCCTAATTATGAAAGCATTTTGCCTGTAATTAGTCTTAACCACGGGAACATGAAGTACATTGGGTCTTCTTAATAAAGCCGTGTTAGCGCGTAGCCCAAGTAGTTCTAATAACTCCGGGCAGTCTACTGTGCCATTTGCTAGATAGGATAGGTCAGCTATTTCTCTGCGCTTATAGAGGGGAAGAAAATGAAATTTTTGACATCTCGCAATGTAATCAGGTAGATAAATTTTAGCTCGAAACTGCAGGTAGCGAAGAAATCTTTTTTGAATACTCTCTATCCTAGAGGAGTAAACGTTGTAACAGGGATTCCAGACCTGTGAAGCATACTCTAAGTGACTGCGCACATATGCACAATACAAAATTTTAAAGGTTTTTATGCTAGTAAATTCCGATGACATACGTAAGACAAAGCCGAGAGCTCGTGATGCCTTTTTAACTACGTTATTAACATGCCCATCAAACAATATTTTGGTATCAAAAGTTACTCCTAAGTCTTTGATTGATTCTACTCTTATTAAGGGTGAGTTGCGCAATACGTAGTTGAATGTGAGCGGTACTGGTTTACGAGTATAGGAGCAGACATAGCATTTAGAAACATTCAGGTCTAGGTTATTGAGAAAGCAATAGTTTTGAAATCTATTTAGGTCGGCTTGCAAGCTGTGTGCATCATCAATATTTTTCACAGGAGAGAGAATTTTCATATCATCTGCGTAGAGAATTATTTTAGAATGGATAAAGCAAGAGGAAATGTCATTGACAAATATTGCAAAGAGCAAAGGGCCCAGTAAAGATCCTTGGGGAACTCCCGAAGGAATGCTCATAGGCGAGGAAGAGTACCCACTCAGTACCACAGTCTGACACCGATTACGTACATAGGAAGAGAACCATCTGTATAGGTTACCTCTGATGCCAGTGTGCTGAAGTTTCTGTAAAAGGATTACATGGTCAATGCGATCAAAACATTTACTATAGTCGGTATAGATAACATCCACTTGTGAGGGCTCAGACATAAAATGCGATAAAAACTCAGCACACAACAGAAGATTCGAAGTGGTAGACCTGCCCCTCAAGAAGCCGTGCTGATGTGGCGCAAGGTCGTGTTTGATTGCGGAGTACAGTTGTGCATACACGATTTTTTCGAGAACCTTTGCAAACAAGCATAACTTTGAGATGGGCCTATAATTCTCCACCTGATTTTTAGATCCTTTTTTGTGTACAGGAGTGATAAATGCGGTCTTCCAAACTTGAGGTACAATACCCTCTGTTAGCGAGCGACGGAACAGAATAGAAAGCGGGAGAACTAAGCTATCGGCACATTTGACTATTAAGATAGCTGGGATATTGTCAGGTCCTGCAGTTTTTTGTAGATCAAGAGATTTAAGCAATTTATGCACTTCCGCCGGCAATACCTCGATCATACCTATGTCCGCAGATGACGTTTGATAGCTGGAGATTTGAGACGTAGTTTGTGTGTTAATCGGCGTACCTGGGTTATCAAGAAAAGTTGAGTGAAAGTACTCACTAAACATATTGCATATCTCATCACCTCGATCGGAGGCACGATTTCCATACTGCATCACGGACGGGTAGGTATTTGACTGATTTTTACTCTTTACAAACGCCCAAAAAGCACGAGGATTCTTTTTTATGCAGTTTTCAATATTATTGATGTAGGTATCATACATTTCTTTTTCCAAGATCTGTGCTCTTTCCCTTAGCGTAATAAACGACTCCCGATCGTACAAATTGCCATACAATTTGAATTTATTATGAAATTTAGATTTTTCCTTTAAAAGTTTTATTAGGGGTCGTTTGTACCATAGTGGATACTTACGGGATGGTGTAACGGTTTTCGAAGAGATGTAGGTATTGCGCAAATTGTATAGTGTGCTGTACATAAAACTGACCGCGTCCTCCATGGACCGACCATAAAGCTCCGAATGCCAGTCGATAGCGTCGAGTTCAGAACAGATAGATTGGTAGTCTCCATTGTGATAAGTGTATTTAGTGTACGATAGCGGTGTTATGGTATGGAGTTCGACGAAATTTGCAGAGACTATAATGGATCGATGGTGGGCATCTTCAGGTACTAATGGGTTATCACAAGCGGCAACATTCACGTCATTATTTGAAAAAATTAAATCTAATAGACGGCCATGGCTATGATTTATGAATGAATTGTATTGCAGTAAATTACATGTATTGAGACTGTCAATAAGATCCATTTGGTGAGAACCTTGTAGATTACTAGGTGTTAGTGAAATACCATCCTCACTTATGGCCCATGAGATCATGGGCATATTAAAGTCGCCTAAGACAACTACTTTGTCGAGCGGATTGTCTAGAACAATTTTAGTTAGGTTATCAGCGAAGTTAGATAATTGCAATTCCATAGAGTTACCCAAGTTTTGATCGCATACATAAACTACGCACAAATGCATCTTGTAGGTAGACCTAAGTTTACGATTACGAATTGTAAGCGTAACCCACAGGTCCTCGGCTGAGGACGACCATTTATTCCGGCATTCGGCTGCAAGCTCTCGACGAATAGCTATTAAAATTCCACCACCCTTTGACTGATTTAACATATCATAGTTGCGATCGCGTCGCCAAACAATATAGCGATCGTCAAATAACTCACTATTATTAATACTATCGTTGAGCCACGTTTCTGTAAGACAAATGACGTCGTACGAGGACAGGCTTATATTTCTATAAAACAAGGCTGTTTTAGTTCGCAGACCACGTACATTCTGATAATAAATGCTAATCATTATTAACCGGTAAAGATATTAGTTTCAGAATAAGTATGAAAAGCTTAGTTTTATAGAATTGTTTTTTTACGGGCAAATAGCTTTGGTAGGCAAGTAGCAATAGAAAAAGTGACAAAAATTCAGCAAAACAATTATTAGCGCAACAAAAGAAATAGCAAATGGCCAGCTGACTCACCGGAGCGGGTAGCGGTAGGCAAAAATAAGAACGGCGCATAGTAGTAACTACACAACAAAAGCTTGACCTTGAAATTGTAAGCGAGGCAGCGCTCGCACACCTTTGGCGGCAGATATTTATACAAGCTTTAGAAATTAGCAAAAAAGCGTGAAACCTTATAACTTTTTTAAGTCCGATTCCGCTTTTATATTTAGCACTGGAGAACTTGGGTTTTTTCGAACGAAGATCTTGCATCCTTTCACCCACGTAAATGCGAACCCCCGGTCCTTCGCCAGCGTCTTGGTCTTGTTAAGCAGCACTTTGTTTTCTAGTGTCAGATGATCATTAACAAAAACTCTGCTAGCACCCTGCATGCCCAGGTCTGCAGCGGTAATGGTGCATTTCTTGGCCGCTGCGACGAAGTCATCTTTGACATATCTGCTGTGCACAGCGATCACGATCGTTTTGTTGTTTTTATCGTTACGCATAGGCACTCTAGCAACATAGTTGATCTGTTCCTTAGGCAAGGGACACTTTATATGAGATCCAATCTTGGCGACAATCTCGAAGAGGTTTTCAGAGTTGGAAAGCGGAACGCCTTTAATCTCGATGTTGTTAAGGCGTGACCTCTGCTCATACTCTCTATTGTGTTCCTCTAGGTTTTGCACGCGTAGCTGCAGGTGCTCAACTTCATTCTTAGTTTTCATCAAAGACTGAATATCTTTTTCCATGCTGATGATTTTATCCGATATCGCACCAAACCGACGATCTAAAAAGTCAATTGATGATTTAATGTCCTGGAGCTCAGGTTTCATGTCAGACTGGATGGTCTTCATCGATGACAGCTCAGTCTTTATGCTCTTTACACTCTCTTCCAGTCCTGGAAGCACTGCGACTTGAAGGGATAGACGCTTCAACTCGGCTAGCACAGTGTCTAGGTCAGCCGGCGGCGTGGGAGACACTGCAGACACGACTACAGGAGGCGGCAAAGGACTTGCCAACCCAGAACTCTTGCAGGTGGAGCACCTCCATGCAGACTTCCGACTCTCGCGCAGTCTACGATATCCCGTTTCCGTCAAACCGGCGCAGCCGAAATCAAAGCGACCCTGACAGAGCGAACATTGGGCCCCATCTCTAAACTCCTCTTCGCAACTCTTGCATTTGAACATCTTATTAGTGTGTGCGAACGACCCGCGCGTATAAAATGTTTGTGACCGCAGATATTCACGGCAGCGCAAAACCGGGTGTTAGTAAGCGTGCGCACTGTTCGCCGTCTACGAACTGATAGGTTCGTAGACGATAGGAATGATAGGTTAATGCAATAAATTGTATTTAATAGACAATGTAATACTCCTTAAATGAAAGTAAAAAAATATGAGTCACCATACATTTTATTAACACAAAATTACATAAAGAAAAAAACTGCTGATCTCTCCTTAAAACAAAAATAGGAAACATGAAATTTTTGAACTTTATTACGATTTGACTTGAATTTTAATACTTCGTATTGCCTCCTCGTGCTTTCATTACTGCGTTTACGCGGTTTGGCATGCTGTACACCAAGTTCCTTATACGATTTTGGGGAATATTCTCCCATTCCTCTGTGAGAGCAATTTTGAGCTCACGAAGCGTGATTGGGGGAGGGTTTCGTTGTTTTACGCATCTGCCTAGCTCGTCCCAAGCATGCTCGATCGGGTTGATATCCGGGCTGCGCGCTGGCCACTCCATACGAGTAATGTTCATCTCTTGAAGGTAGTCATTCACAATCCTACCTGTATGAGGTCGGGCATTGTCATGCATAAATATAGCATCCTCACCTAAATTGACCATAAATGGACCAACATGATCATTGAGGATTTCTTCCACATATCTTACGCTAGTTAAAGAGCCGTTTTCTATGATCACCAGCTCTGTGCGACTTTCAGAAGAAATTCCGGCCCACACAAGTACAGACCCACCACCGTAGGCTACTTTTTCTTCGATGCATGCTTGCTTGAATCTTTCCCCTGGTCTTCGATACACTCTGTGTCTTCCATCGTGCTTGTAGAGCATAAATTTTGATTCGTCGGAGAACATAACTTTTGACCAATCTTCAATACTCCAATTTACGTGGCTCTGGGCATATCTTAGTCTTGAAATACGATGCCCACGCTCCAGTTTAGGGCCGTTTGCAGGTCTAAGGGGTTTTAAGTTAGATTCAGCAAGCCGACGTCTTACTGTCCATGCACTTGGGTTACTTCCTCCGAGGCGTCGAAACTGATTTGTGAGTTCAGTTCCTGTGAGAAAGCGATTTCGAAGCATGGTGTTCACCAAGTATCGGTCTTCTCGTGCTGTGGTACACCTGGTTCTGCCCGTTCCTGGTCTGCGTAGGTTAGAACCAGTTTCTTCGTAACGTCGGAGAACTCTTTGTACTGTTGACAGCGACACACCGACAGTCCTGGCTGTATCGCGCTGACTCCGGCCGGTTTCCAGCATTGTAAGTATTCTGGTGCATTCTTCAGGCGTAAGCGACATAATTTCAGCTTGAATAATGAATATAGAGCACTATCAACATGGTTTATATACCCACATAAATGACAGATTACAAACAAAAGCAAAACCAAATGCTGTAATTTCGTAGTTCCATCTTCGAAAGTGGCCCTTTTTCAAATTTGATTTTTTTAAGATATAACTTTACAATAACTAAGAAGTTTTAATACCTTCATTTAAGGAGTATTACATTGTCTATTAAATACAATTTATTGCATTAACCTATCATTTTTAGTTTCCGAGATTTTTAACATTCTTTAAGTGACCCGGAATCATTGCTCTCGCGTGTAGTTTGTAAAAGTTTCAGGATAGCTCAATCTGTTTTATGTGTATTTTGTAAACTAATATAAATTTGTTAGTGCTAATAAATTATCTGATAAAAAATAAACTACCTACCATTCCTCAACTTGTAAACCCATGACTTCGGCATATCGATGTATTTGGCTTTGTGCTGTTTCTAATAGGGCATAGTCGTAGCCTTTTAATTGCAGGTTTAAGCAGTCATACACTGGCTCATCTGGTTCCATGCTCTGAAATAGTTAATTTATAAAAATTGAAGGCATGTACATTACATTATAATGCATTCTCTTTGTCTAGGCACAGACTTAAAAAATATTTCTTTTTGCCTATCATAAATAAATACAGAGAATGGCCAAATATTCAGCACCTGATTTTGCAGGAATAGGTAATACATAAACTAAATACTTACAATTAAGTAGTCTGGTTCATACAGATCGCTTTTCAATCTTTTTTGTTGGCATTGTAACAAAGAGAGGTTTACTAAGCGATTTTTATTTACTATTATGTTAAGTTTTAGCTGAAACAGAAATTATAGTAAGTAAATTCATTTGGAAACATATTAAGGTAGGTCTATGCACAGAATATTAGTAGGTACAAGTATAAGTATACGGAATGTATTATTTTAAGTGTATTATGTGCTGTTGCCTACTTAAGTAATACAATAAAATGTAAGTCTACACACTACAAATAATAGATAGATAGATAACTCTTTATTGGTACCTACACCACATGAAAATATTACAAAAAAAAGACACATGAACATAAAATAAGTAGGTAGGTACTTACCTAAATAAATAATAGGTAGTACCTAAATAAATCCTACTATCCTACTTCCTATCCTATCCTATCCTATCCTACTCCTACTAATATTATAAATGCGAAAGTTTAGATGTTTGGATGTTTAGATGTTTGGATGTTTGTGTTTCAATCACGTCTAAACTACTGAACCAACTTGGATGAAACTGGGCATATATATAGTTCGTAACCTGGATTGACATATAGGCTACTTTTTATCTCGAATAATTAACAGGATCTACAGGATAAAATGAACGAAAAGGATTAGCAGCGCCAATTGGCAAGAGTATTTCATTGTCATGTCATGTCACGTCAGTTTGACAGGGCGTAGTACTACCTCTTTGTTCTAACGACTAGCGTTTGACATTCCAGTACGAGTTCGGTGTAATGAGGTGTAATGTCAAGTTTCTCAAAGAAGTATCCTCTCGGTACACGCACAGATAATATAATGTACACGGAAACTGTAGACGCGTACGAAGTCGCGGGTAACTACTAGTAATAAATAAATACCTTCTTACCTATAGGTTAGTACAAACCACTAGAAAAAATTATAGTAGATGGCACCTATTATACCTACCTAGACCTAGTTAAGTAGGTAGGTACCTATCATCGGGTCTGGCGAAGAGAATAGAATTACATAAATTAATGGAGGTACCTACCTACTATAACATCGGCTGAAAAGTAGGCAAAGTATTTCCAGACGGATATCATGGTGGTTATTATTAAAATAAACTCAAATAGTATTGATGTAAATTGAAAATATATTTAGTTGCTCTCGAACGATACGATACATGAAAATAATTACTTACCACGTTTGTTAGCTTCGTAAAATACATTTTACCGTTCAAATATTTATTTTGTAGCTTCAATAATAATAATAGTTTTCTTTTTACTAAAAACCACTTGTGCAGTTCATGCTTTTGAGGTTATAATTTACTCTCAAAACAATCAAATCAATAGATTTTTTTTTTTTTTTTTTCTTCGCTCCTGAGAGCAGGCTATAGTTTTTTAACCATACCGCCTAGTCAGACGTTATATTTTTTCCATTGTTATTTTGTTTATGTGTTTGTCTTACGTAACTTTTTCTAAGTAGAAATTATATCAAATAATGATACACATCTGAATGTTTTTTTTTTCTTCGTCTATTTTGACTATACGTTTAGGCACATACCTAATTATAAATTATTTACATTTACATTTCCTTTAACTATACAAAAGTATTAATAATATTATATACAACTAACGATACTTTACAGAGACATAATTATATCTCTGTTACTGTATTAATAATAAACTTGTACAAATGAATGAAATTTGACTCATCCTTGAGCAATTCCTGAATGCAACGCGGGACTAAATCAGGTTCACGATAAGTTTGAAGCAGTTCATCTATCAATACAAGGCGCTGAATATTGAAAGATGAACAATCGAAAATTATATGATTTACAGATTGAATTTCTCGTGATTGGCAATAATCACAATAAGGGGAATTTATCATTTTTAAACGATGGAGATGATAATTCAAACGACAATGACCAAATCGCAAGCGGCAAACAGTTGAGTAAAACTTTCTGTTCATGAAAATTTTACTCTTACAGAACCAAGGTACAGAATCAATCTGAACATCCAAAGCAGCATGCCAGGAACCCTTATTCTCAACCTGTGTACAATGATACGAATGTCTCCCCCAAGATTGACACATTCGTTGTCTTAAAAGACTTACAACGTCTGTGTATGGTAGAGCTACATCAGCGTCACCATGCTCAAGATTAGAATCTATAGTATCTGCTAATTTAACTATAGTGTTGGCTAGATAATCCGCCTTCTCATTACCCTCTACACCTTTATGCGAAGGGACCCACGCAAAACTTACATTAATATCAGAATCAGCCAGCTCAACCCACAGTTGTTTTATAAGAAAAATGATGTAGTTAGTATCAGCATGCAGTTTATTATTATTTAAATTTTTTAAAACACTCATGCTATCACTCACCACAACCCATTTAGTATGACCTAAGTTACGATTTTTAATATGTTTTAAAGCACTCAGGATTGCAACAGCTTCCGCAGTAAAAATACTAGCGTTTTTATCAATTTTGTGACCGACACCAATATTCAAAGATGGTTCAAATAAGGCAAAGGACACAGCGTTTTCATTTTTAGATCCATCGGTGTAAATAAATTTGCAATCTATAAACTCGGAGAGCATTACATAAACTTCTTCTTTTGTTGACAGATCATTATTGATCAATATATTAATTGCTGGAAATTTACTATTAAAAGATCCTTCGTAACAAGGTAGCATAAGACTTGATTGATAGATGTTTAAATTTTGAAGAAAATTTAGAAAGTATTGGAAACCCTCTAACATGTAAAATGGTTTTGAGCCAGGCTGAGCGCTGGACAGATTGGCCAGAAGAGCATTGCCAGAAACACTGAAAAGTTTCAAGACGAATCTTTCTTTTAGAAAGTTGAAACGAATAGGAATTGGCGGAAGTCTGCATTCGATTTGCATTGCATTTACAGGAGTACTCCTAAATGCCCCTGAAATCAAACGCAGGCATTTGTTTTGAAAGACGTTTATGCTATTTACAATTTTTACATCTGCAGCGTAACAAAAGAAACCATATTCAAAATGGCTGCGAACTAAAGATTTATACAAGGTTAGTAGTATTTTTGGGTCTGCACCCCAATAGGATCCAGACAAAGACTTTAAAATGTTGTAAGCTTTGTTAGCTTTATTAATTATATGCTTAGTATAATTCATCCAGGATAAATTATGGGAGAATAATACTCCCAAAAATTTAACCTCTTGTGATACAGGCAAAGGCAAATTATTGTATTGAATAACTGGCATATCAATAATATGCCTTTTACCAAAGACAACAACTTTAGATTTCGATGGATTTACATTAAGATCTAGATAGGAAAAATATTTATTAAGCTTTGTCAATGCATCATTAACAATTTCAGCTACTTGAGCTAAACTTGTTCCCGATGCATAAACAACCAAATCATCCGCAAACTGTAAATTTTTGACTTGCGAACCCAATATTAAATTTAAACGACGTATGTACAATATAAATATTAAAGGTGACAAAATACCACCTTGACATACACCTACAGAGGATAACCTCGGCCCATATAGATGTCTATTGTATTTTACGAAAACTTCTCTATTTCTCCAAAAAGCTTGAACCCAATTGACAATTTTTCCAGGAATACCTATTGATAGCAATTCTCGACACAGTACATCAATATTGACACTATTAAAAGCGCCAGAAATATCGAAGAAAACGGCCAACAAACGATTGTTTGCAGCCAAAGAATTATGAATATCAAGTTGTAATTGACAAATACTTTCACGAGCTGAATGATTTCTACGAAAACCAAATTGATTTGACGATAGAATTTTGTTGTGTTCCACATAAAATTCCAAGCGTTGTTTTAGCAGTTGTTCAAATATTTTACCGACGCATGACGTAAGCGCTATAGGACGATAGGAATCAGGACATAGCTTGGGTTTATTGGGCTTCAAAATTGGTACTAAACAATCGATTTTCCAATCAGAAGGTATGTCGTTATTTGTCCAGAGTGAATTCAAAATCATTAGAAAAATTTCCAAACCATTACTATTCAGTTTCTTAAAAATAATGTACGGTATTCCGTCAAGACCAAAAGCTGTATCTCTTCTAGAATTAATCGCAGATATTAGTTCATTAGTTGAGAATTCATCGAGTAAAAAGGAATTGCTGGTATTTACACTAATTGAGTTATTACAGTATTGTCTGGGCACAGATTATAGAAAGTACTGGGTGACACGAAGTCAGGAGTATACTTCATTAAAAAATCTAAAATCCATGTGTCGTCTTCATTGTCGTAAGAAATGTATGTTTTATTAAATTTACGAATAAATTTCCATATTAAAGAAATTGGGGTACAACGATTAAATTTTTCACAAAGGGAAAACCAACTTTTTTGTCTTTCTAATTTTATGGTTAGTTTTTTAAGAGCCCGAAGTCTCTTGAATTCACAATAACTTTCTTCTGTTGGATTAGATTTAAAATATAGATACGCTTCTTTGGAATTTAAAACGGCATCAGAACATTTCTGATTCCACCATGGAAGGGGTGGTATTTCACCATTTCTAAGACGACATGACTGCTGACTGACATTATTGACAGTGACAATAGAAGAGCTTGCTAAATTGTTGCTAGGGATAGATTTCGCAACTGCTGTACGTAAAATTTTACAAAATTCTTGATAAGAATCTTGTGGACATCGAGCATCTATTTCAAAATCAACCAACAAGGTATCCATACAATCATTAAACACTTTCCAATCTACACGTCTATAATTTGGGTAGATGGGCAAATGTTTATTAGTACAATTATTAGCTGAATTATTACTATTATTGTTAAACAAGACTTTAATTATTACAGGAAGGTGATAACTAGTGCCCAAAGGACTATCATGAACGGACCATTCACATTGTAGTGACAAAGACGGCGAAACCATTGTCAAATCTAGTGCGTTTGGACGCCACGACAGCGAACCAATTGTCGTCGCTTGACCATCATTTAACAGAACCAAATTGTTTTCATCAATGACCTCCAAAACCTCTCTCCCACGAGGAGAGTCAGAGCCACAGCCCCAAGATGTATGATGGGCATTAAAGTCACCTGCAAGTATTAGTGGCCCAGTAATCGACTTTATTAGTGTATCAAATTTACTTTTGCTAAAAACTGGATTACTATTTGTTGGACAATAAAAACTAAGAATACTTATCTCCTTTTTGTTAATAGTAACTCTGGTACAAATATTTTGCAGTGAATTATCAAAGTAAGTAGTAATGTTAGAATAATTTAAACTGTTATGAATTAAAATGGCTACTCCATTGTGATTGTTACCACAATCATTACGTTCGACATTGTAATGTTTTATTTTGAATTGTTGGTGAGGTTTAAACCACGTTTCTGAAATTATTGCTATATGAATATTATTTGTATAAAGAAAATTAATAAATATTTGCTTATTACTGTTTAGACTTTGTGCGTTCCATTGCATAATGTTTAAAAAATCCATTATGCAGATGGAGGGAGCTTATTACTGAGAGTTTTTTTTAGGGTCTCTCTGATAGACCCAGAATTTATTGGAACATCTTTGTTGCTCATCATCTTTGTTATTGTTTCAATTAAGATGTTTATAAAAACTTCTGACTTCATTAAATTATTTACCTGTACATCAAGGGTTCTTGCAGATAGTTGTGGAAAGGATTTAGAATCAAAAAGATCCGAATAGGTTACAGTTCTAGACTTGATTTTGTTTTCTTCTACCTTCTGCTTTTTAAGAGGACACATTGAAGATATGGCTATGTGGTTTCCATTACAATTTTTACATTTGGCATTCTTTGGGTCAACGTGACACTGGCGGAAATTGTGTTCCTCGGTACAGATAGAACACACTTCAACATTTTTACAAAACTTGGCAATGTGGCCATACCTCATGCATTTAAGGCACTGCTTCACAGGAGGTATGTACACTTTTACCTCATGCCTCCAGGAGTCTAGGTACACATGTTCCGGGAGAATGGTGGAAGCAAAGGTCACCGCAACTGCCTGTGTGGGTAGAAAGGCAGCAGCACCATCGCTTCTCACTCTGCGCATGAAGCGTCTCACCTGAATGACATTCCTTGAACTGCCGATCAGTGAAAATATTTGCTTGTTAGACATCTCAACCGGAACCGAGGTAAGAACCCCAGTAACTTCGGTATCACCTGCTGGTATGGTAGCTTTAAGGGACAGCTGATCAAGAAGTTTTACATTTTGTAAGAACATGTTCGCATTGTTAGGGAGATCAAATGTGATCCCTACCTTAAATTTGTTGATGGACCTGAGGTGCATAACACCTGAGACACCATGATCTCTTAACCCTTTTGAGAGAGACATACGATCGCGATCAGTGAATGCTCTATCTTCGGTTTTATGAGTCAGAAAGACAATGAACTCATTTTTTTTAGAATCCTCGGGGTACTTACGCGAGTACCCAGAGACCTTAAATATAGCATACTTATCCGCTTGCTTATGGTTCTTGTTTTGTGTTGAGCAGTCTACTGATACTACCGACTTCGCATCATCTGTATCCGAAGAATCAGAAGGCGACGTCTGCAGCGACTCATCAGGGGGAGGCGGCTCCTCCTTTCTCCTCCTTTTCTTCCCCATCCCGGACCACAACCGTGAGCTTCCTGGTTTGGCCACCTATTCACAAGTATTCCGGGCTAACCCAGAAGAAAATTTACCTAATTTTAGATAAATAAACGAATTTTTTCCCAAAAGCGCGCCTTTCCACTTTGGTAGTTCCCGCCTTTTTTTTTTCTCAAATCAATAGAATCGAATCGAATGATCAGCTGATTTGATAACGTTTTATTGGCATTTGTACTTCTTCTTCTTATTTAAGGCCGTGACTTGACTGCAGACTGATATTGACATATATATATTTTTTAATAAACTAATAGATGGATCAGAGTTGTGCCACTTGTGCGGTACATTACATATTATATTATATGATCGATAGGGTGTGTTATCATTATCACTTAAAATATGTGTATATAATGTTTGTATCTTTAGATTTTAAGTGCCTGAGGCCCATAAAAAATATTAAGATCTTTGATTGCAAAAAACTGTGGAGAACAAATTAACGCAAAATTAACGACAGGTCGTGCGTGATTCAACCTCAACCACTTAATTTATGGCTCGTGTGGAAAGGCTGTATGCTAGTCTATGTCGGTGTCTTGCTTTTTTTGTCTATGTTTATTGAATTGTCATCTCAGCCATCCGTCATGTTAATATCCGATATGTCAGTTTAGAAGAAATGGCAAGAAATGTGTGAAAACTAAAAATTTATTGTTCTGTGTTGACTTTTATTGTGTAACGAAGTGAGGTTTAATGGTTATTTAGTTATTTGTTCGAAAAACATCTTCATCGGTGATATGTCTACTGGAAGTACGCCGTTTCCGAAATGGCAATTAGCCATACTACTCGGCGCACCTTTGGCCATCGGCCTAGGTTACCTCTACCTCAGAAACAGATTAGAAGACCCAGAGAAGAAAAAGGTGGCCGAGTTGAAGGCTAAAACTACTATTTCATTAGACAATGAGGAGAATAACACCAAAACCTCAGAGTCTGCTATCGACCGCGCCATGAAATTGAAAGGTGCCGGGAACAGGGCTTTTCATGCGGGAGAGTATGACAAAGCTATCTCCTTGTATAACGAAGCTATCGAAGCATGCCCTTCAGATCGTACTGTTGACCTAGCGACCTTTTACCAAAATCGATCGGCTTGCTATGAGAAACGCGAGATGTGGGATCAGGTGAAGGAGGATTGCGGCTTCGCTTTGAAGCTCAATGAGAAATATGTGAAAGCATTTCTGCGACGCTCTCGTGCTGCTGAGAAGAGTGGGGATCTTGTCTTAGCTCTAGAAGATGTTACTTCTGCTTGTATTCTTGAAAGATTCCAAGTACAGAGTTCCTTAGTGAATGCAGATAGAATACTGAAGGCCCTAGGCAGGCAACACGCGCGCGAGGCGCTCGCCAAACGGCGCCCTATCATGCCCTCTAAGCATTTCATCAAAACATACTTCTCTGCATTTTCTGAAGATCCCATTACCAAACTCCAATTGGAAGATAATGCTACTGGTGGTTTTGCAAAGGCCAAAAAAGCTCTTCTCTCACAAGAATATGAATCTGTGGTACAAGCCTGCACTGAAGAATTGGAATCTGATGGAAAGTACAAATTTGAAGCTCTTTTATTACGTGCAACATTTTACTTACTTCTAGGCAGACATGACGAGGCGCAGGCTGACCTTGGCTTAGTTGTTGAAAGTGATGCTTCTACTAAGGTGAAGGTGAACGCTTTGATCAAAAGGGCATCCTTGTTCACACAGCTGGAGAACACTGAACGCTGCTTGGAGGATTTCAGCAGTGCTGCAGAGCTGGACCCCAATAATTCAGACATTTATCATCACAGAGGACAGGTCTACTTGCTGTTGGAGCGCATGGATGAAGCCACCTCGGAGTTTGCTAAAGCAGTTGAACTTAACCCTGATTTTTCAATTGCTTACATTCAGAAATGTTATGCTGATTATAGACATGCACAGATACACAAGAATGTAGGAGCATTGCACACTGTCAGGAATGACTTTGAGAAGGCTCTTGAGAGATTTCCTACTTGTGCGGAAGCATACATTCTGTTTGCACAAGTCCTCTCAGATCAGCAGGAGTGGGGACGCGCAGAGTCTTTATTTGATGCTGCCTTGGGTGTGGATCCCTCTAATGCTACATTGTATGTGCACAAGGGTTTGGTTCAGCTCCAGAAGAGCACAGATTTTGATAAAGCAGTCAAACTGATCAACAAGGCTATTGAGATGGATGACAAATGTGACTTTGCATACGAGACTCTCGGCACTATTGAAGTACAAAGGTAATAATAACAACATAATTAACAGGCATTTATATATCCCTGATATATAAATGCCTGTTAATTTTTTTCAGCAACATCCCTAATTACAGGATGCAAGAAGCTTTGGACATTATTTAGAATCTGAGTAGGATGAAAGGATGATATAGGTACTTAAGTACTTATCATCCTCTCAACCTACTTGGCGGCATTCACAGGAACGCTATATAAAGCAGAGCATGCTAGGTCACAGATTTCCTTCATCATTTGAGAACACTGGTTTAGTACTCGTTCATTTTGAATAAATATTTAATACAATGTCATAAAGGCTATGTCTCATAATAGCCTTGAGCAGATCAGGTCAGGAGGTTTTTGATATGTTATCTATTTTTCTTGCTGAGTTAAACTGATAAAAGATTGAATCATTGGTTACAATCATTTGTTATTAACCTGCAATAACTTAGTTATCTCTGAGCTGTGCTATCTATAGGCAGGTAAACAATTGAAGATATGAGTTAGTGCTTACATAATCCATTATCACTCAAGCCAAATTACTAAAGAAACTAAATATCTATCATAATAGTTATTTGTTTTGATTTCAGGGGAAACCTCAGGAGGTCATTGGAGTTGTTTGAAAAGGCCATATCTCTAGCCAAAACAGAATTAGAAATGACCCATCTCTTCTCACTGAAGGATGCTGCGGCAGCACAACTAAAAGTGTCGGAGCGTTGGGGTCTTGACTGGACAGTGAGCTAGACTTATGCCAAAACTTGGCCGCGATACCAACGAGAATCAACCCTGGCCGTCCAAATTTTACATTATCAGTGTATTGCATTACTTGCTACTCAATTATTTGTGTTCTTTTGACGGTAAAATTTTGCGTGGTGTTATTTACTGTTATTGATATAAATTGAATTGATTTAGCTGGGCGATGTTCTCGTTGAGTATTTAGAGGTACCTAGAGCCGCCGCCGACTTAACTGCGTGGCTTGCGAAGACAAGTGGCGAATCATGCTATTGGTATCCTAATTCATATTTACTTACAAAACAGAACCAGTAAATCATTTTGTAGGTACCTTCTGTTTGTACATGACAATGATTATACTGTTAGGACACTACTTATGACCACTCTATTAGTAGGTGCTCAGATTATTACTTCATTCAGGGTATCTGTAAGTCTTTGCTAAATATCAGTCACACATATTTCAAATATTGACATAATAATTAATTATATTAATATGTACTTAAAATATATAATGTGCATGCAGTAGCATTTAAACATTTTCTTCTATTCCACATTGTAATTATGTCTCAAGGCATCTCAAGTTGGTCCAATGGTCAACCATTTGGTAAAATCTATTGTAAATAAGTTTTCTTTTTTATCATAAAAAAATCCAAGTTAAAGATATTCTTGATAATTAATTTAGAGTAAATTTTTGCACACTAGCAATATAATTCGAAACAACTAAGTAGGTACAAACTAGGTACTTGATTTATAACAATTATAACTCTCAAGCTAGCCCACTTTATAACTGAAAGGTACTGCAATAGAAATCATTGTAAGTGTGACAATGCCCTATTTAAAGAGTGAGTTGTTAAATTACATAGATTCTGTGTAAAAAAACAACTACCATGTGTACCTATGACCCTTGATGAAGAGTTTAGATAGAAATATTATCTTAGTTGATGCCATATACTTTACTGTCGATATTTCGTTGGTCGCAAAATTATGCATTTATTTTAGCCCCATGTATTTATTAGAATTTCCTATGTTTGTATGATTGCAATCCATGTTGGTAATCAATATTAATTTTAGCTGTGATGGAATTGTTAACTAGAAAATGAATGAGGATGTAGATGTATGCTTGACCAAAACTTTGTTTCATCTATATTTTGCTCATTTCCATATTTTAGTATATTCTTTTGGGTCCAAATTATAAAAAAAAAACTACTTGTTGCAAGCTTGTCTTATAAAAAATGGAGCGGTAAATAACGTAAGAAAGTGCGCCTGAGTTGAGCGGCCAGCGCGACGCGGCGCGGCGGTGCGTGTTGTGCGATTCTGGTGCATTCAACACAGCGTTGTTCTATTGGGCTTTGTGTTGTCGTAAAATAATTGTTATTAGTATTACCCTTTTGTAAAAATGAAGGGGTATCCTTCTTTATATTGTTTATCGTAGCGTGTAGGTTCATACATAGCCTGGTGGCACCATGTATTGAATGCACCTCCAAATTATCAGTTAGATTGTGAAATTAGAATTAGCTCGCCGAGATGGTTCTGCAAAAGTTGTTACCTCACCGATAGTAAATAGTCAACAATTTATGAAAAACTACGAAATACATTTATTGAGATGAACATGTATCTTTTATTAATAGTAGGCATTCTAAGACTGCGAGAAAGAACCTGATTACCGAGTATGTCAATAACAACTAGTTGGCCACGTAAATTACAATGCTTTTGTATGTTGTGTATTTCGTTTATGTTATTCAGAAAACGGACTCGCTACTTTGTTACAATAGCACATTCACGAACAAAGAATTTGGGGAAGACCCCCTGAAATGTAAAGGAGTATTTTTCCCCAATAGGAAAGCTATGACCAGACTGCGGTGCGCCTTGACTATCAAGTGTCCAGGTACTTTTTGATAAGTTGTCCTATTCAAATTGTCTAAAATCTGATCATGCAAAACAAGTGGCGATCTCGCCGCGTGTATAAGCGGCGGCTTCGACGAGTGGAATCGCCGCCAGTGTGATAAGGCTCTTAGATGATACCAAAAGTTGAATTATTTGATTGCGCATTTTTTGCCGAAGGAGCTACGTTCCGTAACTCAAGATAGGTGTAACCCGTTTGAAACTCATATTGTGCTCTATGAACATCTGTGTTATTTTCTGAAATTGCGAAATTGTACTCCAAAGAGTATATTTTTCTATGTTGTACTCCTTTGGTAATTTTACTGTCATCTTCACACCAATCTGCATTATTTTGGCATTTTTGTCATTTTTCTTTCATAACGCTGCATTTTCAATGTTAGTATTTACTTACCCACAAAACACTAAAAATGGTTCGGCGTAACATTTTGTTCGCGTTGTGCTGGAGTGTTTCTGAAGCCCTGCTTTGCTACAACTGTTCCACACCGAACCACGATTGGAGCCGCTGCGGTGGAGACTTCACTCCATCAGGCTTAGCTTTCAATAGCAGCAGGATATTTCTGGTCAACTGCACTGAAGGTTGGAACTATGTACATAGCTGACGATTCATCTCCATCTGTCGGTACCTAGTACCTAGGGATAATAAGTAGCTAGGTAGGGACCTACTACTGCGAATATTTGCCTCTCCTATGTAGGTACCTATTATATAACTTGGTCGGGATACCAAGTTAGAGAATAAGTAGGTAGGTAATACAATAATTATGCTTATGACTGTGTTTTGGTCCCTTTTTTAAGGAACGGTCGGTAAACAAATAATATATTAGATATTAGCAACATAAATGTTTAAGAAATTCCTGACGTATAGTAATCGACCCCACGAGTCAGTCACTACTACACAGTCGAATTATCAGGTACTTATCATGTTTATTTATTTGGAATTTATTTTATAAATCATTTTTTGACAAAATGTTTTAATTGAAGCATTATTTGACAGAGAACGCGATGTGCTTCGTGAGGTCGTGGTATGCGCGGGCGCAGCACTTGTGGCTGGTCCAGCGAGGATGCTACCTGCCGGCCAGCACCGACCCGCTGCCGCGTGCCATGACCATTCCCACCAGAGCTATGACTTGCAAACATGAAAGGTTAGTCCAATATTTTAACTGTTTTGACATCGCTCCATCCTCAGCCTACTCCATCTTGGTCCTGCCTGTTATCGACAAAGCCGAACCAATCTCCCATTACTTTCTAGGTTCACAGATGCGGAGTACACCGTGTGTTTGTGTCAAGCTGATTGGTGCAATTCCAGTCCAAATATCCTCCCCATCTTTCACACAACGAGCTCTACAAAGACTAAAATTATTTTCATTTTGATTTATATTTTGTTTACTTATATCAACAATGTTGCGTGTGTTTTACTGAAATGCAATGGTCTCGCGGCGATCGTTCCCCAATGAATGGAAGGGAACCCTTCATCGTAGATGATTTCTTATCGGCAGTGGATCGCAATAAATGTGACTTTATGGGTTTATAAGCAGCTTTCACTGTATCTTAGGTGCCAGTGTCTATTTCTACGAAAAGGATGGTAAGAAGTGTCTGTGTTAGTGGGACGCGTCCGCTGCGTCGTACTCGTAGCACGTGTTTTTACACGAGTGCAATGCACATCTACATAACATAATTAAAAAAAAATAGAGTACCTCTATATAGAATAGTGTTGGAGTTAAATACATTCTTTTTTCAATTTTGCTAATCTGACAGTAAAAACAAAATTTTACACTATAATACTAAACAATTTAATTTTTTCTTCTTTATAAAGTTTTAGTAGGTAAATAAATACTTATTAAACTCACTCATAACTTACCTACCTAATACTAATATGTACCTACCTACCTATGTACTTGTAAATCTATATTATTTGTATGACTTTGAAATTTATTTGTTTGCAAAGCACAACGTTTGAAGTTAGGAAGGCAACTAAACGAGAGATCGGTGGGAACTTTAAGTAGAGGTAAGTGTAAGTACTTACTTACCGAAAAACCGGCTATAGGTAGTTTAACTGACCAACATTATTTATCGGAGGCAATTAAGTAAGCTACGAACTGAACATACAATTGTCTCACCAAAGTTTTTGGCATTTACTAAATGTACCCTACATATTCGTGATTTTTATTTAGTTCATCTGTCTTCGTCGCTATGTTTCACCTCTCCGCTATCTTCATCGTTTTCGAGGTCGTCTAAGGCGTTAGCGGCGTCGCTGGTTACAGCCTGAGCAATGAATCCTGTGAATGAAGTCTCATTCTTTTTTCCCTCGAAGAAATTATAAACAAACTCTTCGATAGTATCTTCATCAAAAGGTATCAAGTCTTCTAAATCAATCTGTCTTGTGACACGCTTTTGCGTTTGATTGTGAGATGACCTGTAATTATTCTCATCGCTGTAAACTATTCCTTTTCTGTATAACTCTAATGGAACGTCACTACCATCACTCACGTCATATTGAATGCCTAGATCAGCTTCTTGAATCTCTATAGATCCGAGCCCGTGCTCGACAAGTGCTTTTAAGTTTTGCGCCTTACCCTTCCTGACTTCTGGGACGAGTTTCTTTGCGATCTTTTCCTTTGGGTGCAAGTGTTTTACCTCATTCGTTTCGTTTGGTTTTAAAATTTCGTTATTGGTGATGTGTTTGTTATCATCCCCTGATTTTGGTTTAGAACTGTATGTCTTGACTTTTGAATGACCTTGTATTATCAGGTACATGGGTGCTGAAGCTTCCGTCGTAGATTTATTTTTATCAAAAGAGTCGACCGATATCGTAGAAACCGGTGTGGTATAACGCATATGTAAATAAGGATCGTGTGTATGTAAAGGTGGTTTGTTTTGCTGTACGAAGCTGATAATGTTCGAATTTGCATGATAAGGTTGTTTATGAGATGCAGTAGTGCTTTCCGTGAACTCAACGGGTGGTGGCGGCTGCATAGTTTGCATATTCTCAAGTTTCATCACGTCTTCAGGGTTTCGTTCTTTAAAAACTTGCATATTTTCTGATGCATGCGCGTAAAGATTGTCTTCTGGTCTATCAGGGCCATTTAAGATTGGCATGGACATCATAGGACCAAGCATGCTAAAAAGATTTACTATTTCACTAGAACTAGGCCTTTCGGTCGGCTTACTCATTACTGGGGTCGGCCGAAAAGTTAGTGTTACTGGCTTTTCTGTCTGTGTATCTTCATAATAATCCTGATTTTCTATTGTTGTTTCATAAGTAGTTGGCCATGTTGTTTCAGGAAGACTTGTCGTAGATTCTTCGATGGTCGTAGGTGGCAATACTGTCGGTAGAAAAGTGGATAGGTGCAATAAACTATCCTTTACCGAGGATGGAGGCGGCGGGGGTGCTTCTGATAGCATTGGTCGGTAGAACGAATAGGGGTGCTTTGGAATTTCCACGTGATCATTAGAAACCAGATTATGAGTTTCGTTCGCGGTCTCGTAAACATCTAGTGGCGTGGTGGGTCCCCAACCCGCGTAGTCACTACTTACTGCATTGTTTATGTTTTGTGGTAATGTTTCATTTGTGTCGAGTATCCAGTTTTGACTGGTTGATGACGACTGATAAATTAAATTAGCCTCCTGAAGAGCGTACATCGATGTTAACTTCTCTGGGGCATTAGTGGTATCCTTTGTATTGATGAGGGGCGAAATTATATCTTTTATAATATGGCTATCAGATAACGGTGTTTGCTCGTCATCAAGAATGAAAAGCGAAGGCTTATGGCCCGGGGGTGGAGGCGGTGGCGGTACCAGTATGGTCATCGGGTAGGTGTCGCTTAATTTGTAAGTAAAATCCTCGTATCTAGGCGGAGGCGGTCGAAATTGATGGTGCCTTCTGGGCGGCGGCAGTGGAGGTTGTCGAGAAGTAACGCTTGGTTTTCGCGAGGACACACCGAGCATTAGAACTTCGGACTTTTTTTCGTGGTATGTTTCTCGTTCAGGTTTAGTATCGTCTGCCCAATAATGCACTCGCTCTAGAACTGGCGGCTCGTAGTCGTACGTGGGGTCGTTGTGTAGGGGGTCACCGCGGCCTGTCAGCGGCTTCCACTGCTCAAAGTCCATCCGCGGAGAAAATATTGAAGCCAGAGCACTCGGACTGGATTGCTCACTCGAATCTGGAATTGAATTAATTCGCAATTCAATTTAAATCGATTTGCATTAAAATATAAATAAAGCTATATAAACACAAATAAAACGTTGACTTAGCTAGTGCTTTAGATATTAGAGGTGAGACTAACTGTAATAACTGGACTGAAATTAAGGGAGAGACTCACGAGAAACATTAGGCCGTCTTGCGCTATCGCCATCTTCTATTGAATGCTGCAAACCGAATGAATCAGTCGACACGAAGGCAGCAAAAGATACCAGTAGCAGCAACAGTGTGCTATTTTCTATCTGTAAACAAAACCGATACTGTAAGGCCAGGGAATCAATACGATGTACCTACCTAACACACACATTTACTCGGTACGTAACGTAGGTCATTTTTAGTGGTTTTAGACTAGTTTTTAAACGATCTGTCGCGTTCGTATTGTTTTTATAACTAACATTTATTTTATAATAAGTACTCTGAATAATAATTTGGAAAGAGTAAACAAGTTGATTTTGTTGGCTTGTTATTATCCATCTCAGAATTATTATACTTAAGTATAATGCTGACCGGCTGACTCGCCCAGGTTTTCATCCAATTAGAGTGTATCGGCACTTTTTTGGGTGGTTCGATGCATGAAAGGCTCGTTAAAATGCCAGCCCCGATGGGAATAAAGGGTAATTTAATATATTTAACATCCTCTTTATTTATGAGTAGCTGTATAAAATTCGTGACCTCAATCGCTCCTCGGAAAACTGGTCATGTGCTCGTGCCTTCGTTACAAGGACCTCTAAAGTCGCGTCGCCGCGCACCCGTTGTCGTCGTCGTCGTCGTCTTGATACAGGTACTTATTGCATTTTAGGTCGTTTAGAGTTCATTAGTATGCTTTTTAAATCTAAAATTTATTAAATATGCCCTTAGTATAAATAAGTACAATGCGAATACCAGGATACGCTGGGCGCCGCCGCAGTGAAAGCGGCACGTGCGCCGAATCGCAAACTCCACTACTACTTGCTGGGAATCGCTAAGGTGGTTTGCATCTAATTTACCTTCTTGCGATTGTCCTTTCACTCTTTACTCTTACATAGACTTCTTCCTATAAAATTACACAAAGTGCATCAACAAAACGCACAGCACGATAACGGTATAACCTGCCGCAATGCAATACGAAATGCCGTAGGTAACATCAATACCTACTACTTATTTGTTCGAGCTTTTATGTGCGCATAGCTTGTGAATGTGTGCTGACTATCAGCATAGATAGGACTATTATTTCAGGCCCGTATTTGTAATCGAACTAAAATTGAGAGAACATACGTTTTCATGCAGATAAAAGTAATTTTATATATATTTTTCTTACTAAATAGAAGTGGTTAGTTGTGCTCTCTACGATCTACACATCACTGTATTATAGTCTATAATACTTTACGACGTGGTTCGTTGATTCATTCAGCATATAATCAGCATTTTTCTAAGAAGGATCATTATTATATATTCTTTGGATCATACAAAAAACGATAGGAACCAAGCTGAAGATTCGTGCCTGTGGCAAAGCGAGGGCATTTTAGACGTTTCTATGATCCTTGCAATTGATTTGCAAGTGCAATGACTTGCACTATAATTGTAGTGAATAAATTGACTCTGAAAGAAACTTTAGTAGATGCACATCGTTAGAAGGCTTAGAAATACTTGTAATATCTGTCCTTGTGTACAATATCCGAAACGTCACGTTCTGTAAACATTTTGTCCAGTCAAAGTCCGGATGCGAGGCAACTTTCCATTTCTAGTTTTATAAGCATTGTGGTTAACCGGCTGTGGGTGCTCTATGGTTTTTAAAACTGAATAAAACCACAATATACGAATATGTGTCGATCGTAATAAGAGTCGATGATAAAGAAAATGTCTCTCATTACACTGCGGCTTATAAATAAATAAATATTTACACAGTTAATAATAAAAAACAAATCTTACTCCTTTACTAATAGATACTTGCTCTTTATATACCTACTTGATGCAGTTTTTTACTAGATGATGATCATGATCACTATTTCTCTAGGGCCTGGCCAGTGAATTGCAAAGTGCATTCTCTTCGAAGTAGGTAAACACTAACCAGTGTTGTAGGTAACCTCTCTACGAAACAATGGCATGTTGGTGGTGGTGTCATAAAACAGCTACTGAACATACTTTCGACACGAATTCCGTTAGTGTCCGCTCTCGTCAAATCTCATCAAATCTAGAAAAATAAGTTACGCTGAACTTTAATTTTTAAAAATATCTAAATAATGTACTTACATACCTATTCCTGCCAAATTTCTAACCACGAATTCCATCATGTACCTATTACTTACTAGATTAAAAATGAGAGTTATTATGATAGGCAATATTTACCATTTTCCGAAAAAAGACCAAACAGTCAACATCATGCGTGAGTAAGTAATGATGAGACAAAGTTTAAAATATATATTATCTTTATGACTGAAAACTCTCAACTACTATTAATAATCCTTCAACAATAGAAGATTTTATTCACAAAGAAAATTATGACTAATAAAGTATTTATAATATGTACAAAATACACATGAAGCAGTTGAGCTATCTACACACCGTTGCAAACGATTTATAGATAGCTCAACTGATCCAAATCAGTACCAATCGGAAGCGTGCCCAAGACACTGGCTGCATTTAAGATATAAAACAATAGATGGTTTTGGTAGAGCAAAACGATTTTGACATCAATATGTGGCAGAGTAGTCTCACCGAGCCAAAATGATTTTATTTTAGACTGTCTTTTATATTGGTTTTTCTGTATATAAGCGTGCTGTGGTATGAGTAAGCTCTTTTCGCGGGATCTATACAGTATACGAGTACAGTACACCTAATACTACCGTACATGAATCACCGTATTTCCGTGTTTAAACTTTTCTCTTTTGTCTGTATTTTGAAATTGATATCCGCGATAGGTAGGTATAGATGAACAGACGACAAAATGTACAATAATACGGTAATACCTGTTTAGACAACGTCAATACATAACCAATAACCGGTTGACGATAAATACTAATATTCACGCACTTCCTAAAACTCGGCGTTTGAGAGAAAGTGTAATGTTAACTTGGTCTTGATTTCATGTGACAACCTGCGAGGGATGGGGGTGCGAATGTATTCAGGATATGCGTTCTAATGGAGCAATAAGCCTGAAGGGAAAATCTCACTTCGGGAAATACCCAATCCTCGAGAATAGAGAACCTTCAACACTATTAAAAGTCTCACTAAATTACCAAGGGAGTTGCCTCCCTTGGTAATTTAGTAGTTTAGGATGTCAGGACACCCCATATAATCTAAGCCCATAATCAGACGTATTTTCAAATCCAAACATAATATTTCACATATTTTTGTTCTACCTAAGTACTTAGGTAGTTTTTTTTTTATAAATTTATAAGCAATTTTTTAGTATTTCATACGTGGTGTGGTGACAGAGTGCAAGCAGGTGCGAGCCTCTCGTCGCGCGCGCCGCGCTGTGCGTACCAGCTAACTGGGTATAAATTCTAAAGATTTTACAAATCTGACATCTCAGAACACTCGGTACATAAGATGAATTCGTAAGCGAGCAGCGCGGGCGGTCCTCTCTGTTAAGAGAACTGTTACTTAGTTACTATGTAAGCACTCCATAAACTCTCGCTAGCCTGAAAGCTCTTTTGGCTACTGCCAGCATGATCGGAGGCGTGGGAAAATCGAATGCAGACTGACTGACGCCAAAGGCGGTTTGACGCCCACGCCTACATCCAGACAGGTAATTTTTTTGATAGATTTTAAAAGTTGCAACATTAATTGATTTGAATATTTTAAGTATGACAACAGATAAGGCTGGTTTATACGTATTAAGTTGTCAAGTAGTTAACTAAATTTCAACTTAATTTTAAGCTACTTAATGCATGTAAACAATTAATTTAGGAATAAGTTGCAAGTTAAAATTTAGCGCGCAAGCAAACAAGTAGATTAGAATTTTTTCTATTTATCGAGTAAGTTGGTGGGCGTGGCCAATCACTTGACACGTTTGAACAGTTGCGATTTAGTTAATTATTAGTTAAATGCACAAGTTGGTCGTCCATCTTGGGCTAACAAAAGAGCTTCACTAGTATTAAATTAAGTGCATTTGACGTATAAACACTTACTTAAAATTAAGTTGAAAAACTACTTGACAACTTAATACGTATAAACCAGCCTTTAGAGAGATTAGTTGACCATCTGAAAACGGTTTGAAATCTGGATTAATTGATTAATCAAAATTATCCTTACGTGTAATTTGACTTCGAAGATTCATCTCATGCGCCTTTTCCCCACTATTATCTTTTAAAATCACTCCAGAGGATAAGATCATTTGCTATACCAAGGCCATGAAGTAGGTACATTTATTAAAAGATCCATCCAAATCCGTCGAAATTTAGTAACAGATATCTAAACTTTCGCGTTTTTAATATTAGTAGGATGACTGGATACACCCACCCACACATGGGTAAAATTGGTTTATGTGACCGTAGGTATTAGATCCCTGACTTGTGACGACGCGCGACGGGACGATGTGATTCCGTGTGGGTGCTGGAGAAGACATTAGCACTTTCACATGATTTGTGTCGTTGACCTGTCGACAGTCAGATGTATCCATGGTCATTCTCGGGTGTTGACCTACCTCCGATCGAATAGGAAATCGGAACCCTTAGGATTATAATCGAATTTTGGGACTTTGGAAGTAATAATAATGAATCAGTGACCACGGTCGTGCTAGTGTACCTACACCTAGTGTAGTGTATCTTCATATATGAAGATGCGAAACAATAAAAACTTATCTGGGAATTACCTTACTGCACATTTGCCCTTTTTTGACCCTTTGATTTTCTGTAATGGTAGGTACTCAAACGAAAGATACCTAGGTACTATCGGTCCTATGAATTGCCAAAGGGGAAAAAATAATTACACAATATCTACGATTCAATGAAACCCGCCTCTATCACTTTATACTTGAAGACTTCACGGGGGGAGCGCGTTGATGTCTTTTGTTTGGACAAAAGCTCTGCATAGCCGATAGCAAAACTCATGTAGGTACCTACTTATACCTACAACTAAAACTTAGTACATAGTTACCAAATTTTTTTGATGCATTTGTAATAAAGCAATTTTTGGTTTGTACCTAGCTTTTACATTGTGAAAAACTAGCTTCGACCGCGTCTCGTTTGATCTTGTTGATTTTCCAAATCGGACCAGTAGTTTTTGCGTGAAAGAGTAACAAACATCCATACATAAAAACTTTCGCGTTTATAATATTAGTAGGATAAATCGATTAGGTAGTTTAGATATTTTTGGGTTCATGTTTGTTATAAAGTTAATAAACAAGTAGGTAAGGTATAAGTACCTAAATCAATGAAAAATTCAACATGTGTAGTATGCTACACGTAACTAATATAAGAGTAGGTAGTTAAATAAACTTAACTCAGTGAAATTTGACTCCTAAACCTAATAAGGCAAATAAACGTATCTAGTGTCTTATAGATAACTAGGGAGGTGACTATAGGTACCCGGAGTAGGTACCTTAAATCTCGAAGTTATTTTTAAAAGAACTTACCAAAAGCATTGTTTTCGCTGTAGCCATCACAAATAGAAGGCACACTTCACGATAAGTCAAGCACGTGAGTTCTCACCGAGAGGCGAGTGGGTGCAGGGCGGACGCGTAGCCCGCACGGTGTCTGCGCGGCGTCTGCTGCTGCATGCAGTGCTCATTCATAGCGCACGCGCCGCCCTCACGCTGCCCGGCTACTCCATTCGAAACTTCGTGTTATGTAGGTACTGTGTGGTGTGAAGGTTTCATATTACTTGGTAAGAATAAGAACCCTGTAACGTAGCAGAGACGTATTTAGATATGCCCACTCAATTGTCTAGGTTTTCGGCTTTTTCACAAAACGTCCCGCCCCAGCTTAAAGTTGCTAGAAGTCGTTGGCTGTACTACTAGGTACCTACTAAGAGTTACAACAGATCGCACCAGATAAATCACTTCGGATATCGGGGTAAGCTTATGTTAGCAGTAATAGACGTTCTTCAAATGATAATGATGATATTCGACCTACTTTATGTTCTATAGGTAAGTAACGAATATGAAGGAAAGAACCAAGACAATAATCAAGACTCTGGACTGGACGACATTATGGTTTCTAGGTTGCAGGCAGCGCGCTTGGAAATAAACCTATGAATATAAATGAATAGGTATACGCTCATTTGTGATTAATGAAGCATAAAAAAGTCAATTATCAACTTTCCGTGTTTCTTGATACGCCGCCGTTCGTCAACTTCATCTTCGACATTATTAAGAGTGCATTCAGGAAACGGCTAATGATAATATAAATAAAAGTAAAAGTCATTAATTTTGACAAAGTTTGGCCCCCTTAGGCAAGATTTCCAATAAACATAAAACCTGCAGTTTTGTGTTTTCGTTAGTAATTTCGTGGAGCGCTACTCTGTCAGGCATTGTATGTAAATGATGGTGTCGAGATCGAGAGTATGGGTCGACGCGACGCGACTTACCTTACGAAAAGAACTCATTTTCCCCCCGTCAAGAGACTATTAATGTTGACCCTAATCCAAATTATGTATTGTAACAATATTTCCTGCTTAATTAGGGAAACTAACTACAAAAGGAAACAAATAAAGTTTACAGAACAAAATTATTAAAATTTATTAAAAAAAAAATAAGTGTTATACACAAAATATGTCTAATTGGTAATAACTTAGAGATAATGCTAATCCTTACGATAAGACACAAGATAATGGTATTAAATTGGAGTTTAAGTAGTAATTTGAAGTTAATAAGTGAATAAGGGTCGGGGTGCACGTCTGGTCTCTGCCGCAGTTCAAACTGAGGTTTGCCTAACGAAACGTTGAATACGTGAGGAGTAGACCGTCCTGAGCCTATGGCGAACGTTTGGACCCCAAGACGAATGTAGTTCTTGAGTAATTTCCCCCGCCGTGCTAACTAACCTGTAGTAATGGCTAACCGCTGGAGGTAAACTGTATTTCAAGGGAGTTGGGAATACGTTCTCGAGTCTCCGCGGTTTCTTATCGCTGTGGAGCCCCGGCCAGCTCGTTGGCTGCACCAAGAAGACTGATCGCAACCTGACAGCCTCTCTGTGATAGGCAAAATAAAGAAATATGTTTAGTATGTTACAGAGCCCTACTTTTACGGTGATTTTATAGGAGTTATCATTATGTTTACTACGAATACCTTGAGGCTTTTATGTCGGGATGAACTCAAAAATCTGGTGGACAATCGTTCGCGATGCCGCCCTGTTCACAACTCCTTTTTACGATGTGATCCGTGTATGCAGATAAAGCGCAACTCTGAGGAAGATGAGAGAAGGAAATTAATCACCATGAAAGGCTTCCTTCAGCTCTTATTGAGCTCAACTGGGACTACGATGGAAGTTCATAAATACCTTTGTGCTGGAAGCTGGTAACATGGATCGCACGCAGCGATATACCAATCGAAAAGTTGCGGACGCGCAGAACTTTCGCTTCTCAATTTCGTAAACAAACCACAATAAAATCCCTTCAGATTTCAATTTACTTAGGAAGAACAGTTATAATTTTATAGAAAATATCAAGGTAGTTTCCGTTCGCTCGTTAAAATTCTAAAGTTTTCAAACCAATCCTCTGACTCTATCCCTCCAATACAGCTCTCTCCTTCTTTCTTTCTTTTTTAGAGACTGGACACCATCAATCAATATCTATGACCTGCTTGCTTCAAGCAAAGTTTGATCGTTCTGTCAAGTCGATTTGACAGATGGATGACTGTTTTCAGAGTAACAGAATTTGCTAAAGAACCAAGAAAAGATACGTACGAACGCACAAACTGACCAGATTTCAATAAATAATATGACTACGAAAGTGGAATCGAGTTACGAATGCTTGATAAGATAAAAACGTTTGCTTCATCAGAGCTTATTTGCAAAGACATAAGTTTCGCCTATCTATGGTGGGGTTGCCAACACGAAAAACTATAAAATAATGATACTATCTCGATGAAAGGAACTTTGAAAATATCTCCCGCGAGATTCAAAGTAGGTACATTTACGAGGAAATTACTATGATTTTTTTTAACGTGTACATTTAAGGAAATATGCTAAAAATCGAAGGTTACAGTATCTATATCTACCTATCCTACCTACATCTCTTGAGTAGGTAATTTTTTATATAGGTAGGTACTTGCCTAGTTCGGTAGATCTGATTATCGTTAGTTACTGTTGAATGTACCCAGTTCCTATTGTAGAGCAATAACAGTCTATTTCAAACTCATCATGTCGATCTATGTATAATCCAGAGCACAACCCTAAAGGTTTTTCAAAAAATAATTAGGTAGTACCTACCTACCTACGTTTTTGTATGGAGCTTTTCCAAAGTAGTAAGCACAGGCCCACCTGAGGGAAGCATACAGACGTCTACCTACAACAGCGGAGGTAATCAAACGCGCGTTGCCGTTGCCGGTAGATACCATAGCCTCACTATGTTGCTTTAAAATGTTGCCGGTTTTCTTGCAAACCGATCGAAACCCACACCGCTTAAAAAAATGGATAGATAGTGGGTCACTAGGTAATCCCAACAGCACTCCTTTATTTATTGCCTTACCTACCTATTGTCTTTTGTTTATCTTCGTGTCGTTCTGTCGTTCAAGCTGATTTCGTAGAACTCGAAAAGAGAGACTTATCGTGCTATCGCTCGCGAGTGTTGCTCTTTTCAGTCCTTTTATATCTTGTAGCAGCAACCTACTCGATATAAAAGAACGATACACATAAGGAATGGTCCACACGTAGCTACGTACCAACAGGCGCTTGGTATGTAGGTGTGTTATGTGAAATTTGCAGTTCATACTTCTCAGAATGCATACCACGCACCTACTACCTTAGAAAGAAGCTTCCACACAACAAACGCGATAAGTAGTGTCAGTGAAACGCAGCTAGTATTCGAAACGACCAATTATCGATATACGCACTATAGTAAGATACAGTCCACGTAGGCAGTAGCTACTAGCATAGGTACCGATTGCAATGAGGAAGACACTGAATTGTGCAACATTGCCTATTTGATTCTAATTTGTGTTTGCATACTTTCTTTGGAATTGATTCAATTACTATTATGCAGGTACTACGCAATCAATGATAATAATGAAAATTGGGATTCTAGACATACCTACATGGAGTGTGGTAGGTATCATGATATAGGGTGTCTAAAGTGGCGCGAAATGGTTTGCGTTAATATACATTCGAGGCTGTGCTTTTGCAGAATTTGGCGGATGCATTACCGTGCATCTAGATCATAAAACACTTCAAATCAGTTATTAAGTTTATTTGAAATATGGTCCATAAATTCATCTAATGGATCAACATTTACAGAAGTATTAGAAGTTCTTTTTCCATATTCTTCTACAAGCTTCATGTGCTCTTCCAAGTTTTCAACTTCATTAGTTTCAGAATCAAAGTATCTGTCTTCGGCATCCTGGGATACTTGTTTCAAATCATCAAATTGCTCATTGTTGTCCACACTTTCATAATCATAATCATCTCTTCCTTCTATAAAACTGCTGTACATCTCCTGAAAGAATTCTTCACGAAGTAGTCTCCTTTCAGGAGCACTGATCATAGTCTGCTTTCTAACCTCAGGTTTGAAACTGGGCAGAGTATCTGGTGTAACAAAATCCCCCCATCTTTTACTAAAATTTGGTTCTGCATTAGGTTTTTCAAATTCACCCCATTTTTTGGTGCAACTGGGTTTTGTATCAGGTGTTTCAAAATCCCCACACATCTCTTTGCTCTTTGGCTGTTCACTTAGTGGCTCACTGTTTATGTCAACTCCCTCAAGGCCTTCCTCCAACATCTGCTGATTCCTGATTTCTCTCATATGATTTCTGTCTACCGTATCAAGGACCATGGTCAGCAAGTTTAGATTTTCACTGTCAACACCATCTCTTTCCCTTATTTCATCTTCCGTCAAATATTGACCAATTAATTGTTCATAGAGAAGTGGATTTCTATGCATCATTTGCTTTTCACTGAAGTAATCTGTTTCACTTTGAAGTTGTTGAAGAGCTTTGTATCTCCGGTTTCTAACTCTTTTGTTGCGGCTTGCATCAGAATGATACATTTTTAGGTCATTAATACAATCGTGATATCTTCTGTTGGTAGGACAATTCTTTTCAAAATATTCAATATGGTAAGGCGCCAAAAACTTGCCAAATTTCATTAAAAATTCTATAGGCGATTGAGCGTATAGGTCTTTGACAATGCGTATTTTATCATTTGTTCTAATTTCTGCTTCATCGACGTGGGCATTCTTGAAAGATATCTTCGCAGATCGTACTAAATAGTCAATTATATCATCTAGCGGATCAAAAGTGATTTCTTCATGAAGTTCTTCCAGCTCTTCTTTTACAGCTACTTCCATTGTATGTTTGAAGATTTTGTAGGTAGGTACCTACTTACTGGTAGTTTTACTAAGGTACCTACTAGGTATACCTATTACTGTACAAGGTAGGTGACTGGATAAAATAATCAACTTTTCAGTATTAGTTTATTCCAGCAGGACTTTCTTGATCACAAACAATTATGTGCTTTCTTTCCAAGCAAACTTATGCAAAGTAAAGAAATACAAAAATTGAGAAAAAGGTAAACAAACAAATGTCATTATATGTCACTGTCAAAGTGTCAACTTCTTGGTTTATGGCAAAGAGGTAGAAACTATAAACATGGAGGGGCCCCATTCTACTATACAAATTAAATCGACACATAGCCGTCAAATATTATTTTGTTTCTTTTAAACAAAACATATACTGAATATGTACAGAGTAAAATTGAATTTATTCACAAAGAAAATTATGACTAATACTTAGAATATAGTAGAAGCCGCATTTGACATAATTTGTATGAAGGATTTTGTCACCAAAATGCTATAAAAATGTTCCCGTGCGCATGATGTTCGCGCAGCCCAATGTTGCACCTACAAAAGTATTTCCCAATTTTTTGGGGTAATTTTTTTTGTAAATGCTGCTTAGGTACCTAAGTAGGAGGTACTGAAATAGATATTCATAAATTTTAATAGAATTAAGGAAAGACTCAGGACGTGTTTTTGTCCATTGTTCTCGTCTGAGTATGTCATCAAGAATCCTAAAATTACACAAATATTTTTTCAAAATAACAAATTTAGCGCTCTATGATTAAAAATACCTATTGAAATACCTATGCCTAATGATGTGTAGTCATAAAGATTAATATAAATTTTGTTGGGAAAAAATGTTGGTGTTGTTTGCAACATTATTGAATTGATGGTAATTTTTCTTTAAATTGATGATTCCAAGACGATTCCTTATCAAATAGAGACCCAAATGTGATGTATGTTATCCCATCTACTTTGTTTTTAGACCCAGGCCAATTTTTGCAAGTGGGAACCACACACGCCGGCATAATTGTATAAAAATATGTTTGGCATTGGAGGTGTCAATGGCCAGAGCCTGAATGACACAAAGTACTCCATCATGGTGCACTTCTTACTGTGACACAAAAATGGCTATACAGTACATCTGTACTTTTCTATAATCTGTGGACTAATAAAGTATTTACAATATTTATAATATGTACAAAATACACATGAAGCAGTTGAGCTATCTACACACCGTTGCAAACGATTTATAGATAGCTCAACTGATCCAAATCAGTACCAATCGGAAGCGTGCCCAAGACACTGGCTGCATTGCCGCGCTGAATAGCAATGCTGATTCGCTGGCCCAGATAATCACCAGCCCTCGGGTCACGCGTCGCTGCGACTAGACGCCCTGCAATAATTTTGAAAACCCGGAGGGCCTCGGTACCCCACGGACCCAGAGTCTCGACCCCAAGAGGTACAAATGTGTAGGCCCTGTCGAGACCCGCATACTTGCGCCTCTTGAGATCCTCGGCCGAATCTGCTGCCGCACCGGCCCTAGCGGATGTCCTAGATAGATGTGAAGGAGGAAGGGTGTCGACGCAAGTAGCGTCCCACACCAAAGGCCTTCCCAACTCCCAAGGAACAAGAGTCATACCGTCAGGCCGTTTACCATCGTCACGCAGCAGACCACTCGGCTCGAGAATGGCTGGCACGTTCACGCTGGTAAAAGCCCGGCGGATGATATCGTTAAGGCTAGCGTGACGGGATATCCGACCGGCGGCATATGTTGAAACAGATAAACAATATTTAGTCCTTTCGAATTTTTCTTGTGACGTCATGATTTGAGAACCTCCTCCTTTTTTGAAGTCGGTTAAAAAGAAACAAAATTATATTTGACGCTAAGCCGTCAAATATAATTTTGTTAGTAGAAGTGTCGATTCTAGTGTCGATTTATTTTGTAAAGTAGAATGGGGCATCTCCATGTTCTAAGGTTTCCTACCTCTTTGGCAGGCAGGACAGACACACACAGCAGTCAGACACCTCTCATTAGCTCAATCAATGTCAGACACACATAGAGGTGAAATATAACAGTCAAATTTTCATATGCGTGTTATTGAATATAACGGTTTGGTGATACTATGTTATCATACCTGTTATAAAATAACAGTCAAATAACAGGCAAGGCTACGGATTTCTATAGGTAGGTAGTGATTAATGAATTCCCGGGTTGTGCAATCCTGGTCGTAGTGGTCGTGCTTTCCATGGTTGTGTTTTCCCAGGCTGTGCATTCCATGGTTGTACAATAACCGGACTCAATTATTTTCCTTTCACTCTCGCCTTATACAAACCAACGTATAGCCAAGCCAACGCCACGCCACCGGAGGCATGGCGCGGAGGTGTGAGCAAACGGCGATCACGATGAAGAAATGAAAATATCACTGTCACATGTCCTGTCAGTGTCTGTTCTGTTGTCGAAGCTGAAACTGGCTGTTATCATGTTATTAAATAACATGATAACAGCCAGTAACAGGGATAACACTATAACGGCCAAAGTTATAGTGTTAAACTGTTTTACTGTTATTTGCGGAACGGCACAGATTCAATGCCATTAATAGTTACTGGCTGTTATCATGTTATTTAATAACATGATTTGTTATTTGTTACTTTGTTATTTTATAACAGCCAAATAACAGTCTCGCGAAAAACTGGTGCAGGCAGTCGGTCGACGCAAAAGTTGTCTTCTATAAAAAAATATCAGCGAATTTCGTTTTGTATTAAACGTAAATTTTGAAATTTCGACCATCATGTTTCATAGATCGTTCATTTTTTATGAGCTCAAGTCTGGTTGGAGAACATGTTATTTAATAACATGATAACAGCCAGTAACTATTAACGGCATTGAATCTATGCCGTTCCGCAAATAACAGTAAAACAGTTTAACACTATAACTTTGGCTGTTATAGTGTTATCCCTGTTACTGGCTGTTATCATGTTATTTAATAACATGTTCTCCAACCAGACTTGAGCTCATAAAAAATGAACGATCTATGAAACATGATGGTTAAAATTTCAAAATTTGCGTTTAATTCAAAATGAAAATCGCTGATATTTTTTATAGAAGACAACTTTTGCATCGACCGCCTGCCTGCATCCGTTTTTCGCGAGACTGTTATTTGGCTGTTATAAAATAACATAGCAGCGGCGACGCGTATAGCTGTTATAACGCTTTAGGCCAAATAACGCTGTTCCGTATACCTGTTATGGTTATATTAGTTACACCTCTAGACACACACAGGCAGTCAGACAGACAGTTATGTTTCTGTTTTTGTCGTTTTCAGTAAACAAATCAGACTTTATCGGGTGAAAAATTGGTGAACAAACAAAGTAAAGCAAGCATCGCCACGAGCAACTTGTGTGAGCAGCTGTGCTTTGAAAAACAAACAATAGTCGTGGTGTGCCTCAACAATGGGCATGAATTTGTCTTCATTCAGCATTACAATGGGCATTTGATCTAGTCCAACGATGGAGTATTTCGGCATAGAATGGAAGGATATATGTGGGCCCAAGGGCTTGCAGCCATGGGACGACGATATAATGGACTTCAGCCTGTGTTTTGAAGAATTGTTTTTGCAGATACCAATATGCTTCATTATTGCCATAGTGTCAGGATACTACGTCGGGTACAGAAGAGATTGGGTTATCCGCGAAAAAGCGCAAGAACGCGCCATAATTATCCGAAGTTTCGTCGTTCTAATGCTTGTATTCATTCCTATTATTGAACTGTATGTATTTCTAACGAAGGTTGATTTCAATCTGTATCCGGTGGATTATTTTGCTGCGGGGACTTCATGCCTTTCATGGTTGGTGCATTTTGGTTACGTACTAGCATTGAAGCATCGCCTAGGACCCAGTTCTCGAGGACCCCTCTCTCAACTGATCTTATGGAGCTTTGCAGCGATCATAAACATGATTATGCTGAGGAGCAATATTTTAGCTGGTTCTCCAATGGTGTTTAGCATTGCATCCCTGTGTTGCCATGGTATATATTTGCTCACATTGTTACCTTCAAGTGAATCAAGACCCACATACTACTCCCCATGCCTTGTTGGCTCACAGCACACTCATGTATGTATGGTTGTGTCATTATAATCACATTCTTTGTTTCTTTTACTTATACAATGCATAGCTAATGAGTTGAATTTTTTAGAGTGAATATACACCACTACTTCCACATATGTTTGAAGGTGTATTGGGTACTGCAATGCAAGGAGCAGGCTACTTGTCTACATTGACATTTGCATGGGTTAATCCACTGCTTCAGAAAGGTAATTTATTTTCATCATCATCATCAACCCATACTCGTCCACTGCTGGACGTAGGTCTCTCCCAAGACGCGCCATTGAGCTCGGTCTTCGGCTCGTCTCATCCAGTGTCTGCCAGCTACATTTCGCAGATCGTCGCCCCATCTCGCCGGAGGGCGTCCTACACTACGCTTGCCTAAACGTGGTCTCCACTCCAGTATTAGTTTGCTCCAACGATTGTCGGTTCTACGGCAAACATGGCCGGCCCACTGCCACTTCAGCCTGCTAATCCTTTGAGCTTTAATTTATTTTATGATGTAAAAAAAAATGGAGCAATGAAATGGCTTACAGATATAATTTAAAATCATATTATTTATTTGCAGGTATAGAAAATAAACTACATGATCCGGAAGAGCTGTTTGACTTGCCTTCTGAGTACCGGTGCTCATATGTTGGCGCTCGAATGGATCATTCCCTCATAGGAAATGTTGATGAATACCAGCAGTATGCTGATGTCCCACATGAGCCTTTTATTGCATCAGGTAAACATTCAAAATGTTATACATTGCATTTTGCTCAGTGCCAAACCTTTTTTTTCCTTGAGTTATCTGCAATCAGTTATTGCAACTGTGAGCAAATGTGTTGAGGATTTCAGTGCCAAACTGAATAAAGATATTTTGCCATCTTTTCATTCACAACAACATTGGTGTCCCTGGAATGGTACATTATGGATAACCTCATGACTTTTTGTTTATTGGTGACCATTAGTTTAGAATGAACAGTCAATAGCAGAAGTTGATGAACAATCTAAGGTAGCCCAACTATGTTTTGGATGGTTTTGACTGTCTTGTAAAACTTACTAACTTTGTAGTAAAGCTTTATATCTTTACTACATTAATTTCAATTATGTAACTGGTCATAACATTTTGAGGCTGCTACTTTGATTGTAAAAAGTAAAAACTCAATTGACTTGACTTATGTTGCTGACTGTACCTTAGACTGCTTTCTCAAACAGTGTATATCTTTACAAATTACAACAGTACTATTCATACAAACTGAGTCATTCCTCGTGGGGAATAACTTGTGTTGATAACCTTATCTTGAAATATGTATGTTCATATAGCCATATTTATACCCTGTCATTTTATAGTGACTCTATTTACAATACTCTATCATTATAAATAAATAATATTAAATAAATAATAAATATATTTATTTATTTATACTAGATCATTGTCACTTGCATGGCAAGTCAATGAGATAGCAGCCCTTTTAGGGGTCCTTAGCAATCAATACGAATATGCATGATCAGTAGCTATTGCCGACAGTATTTGACGTTTGAGTTTGGCCCAGCATAGTTTTTGTTCAAGGTTACGGCGCCACGGGTGAAACGGCGCCACAAATATCGACGCCTGTGACGCCTTCGTCCCGGGTCTTGCTACCACCCATCAGGCGACAGAATGTCACCCTGCTCAGAGCCTTGCACACCTGTTTTGCTTTCCAGTTCTACAGCATTGGAATATTGAAACTGGTATCCGATATGGCAGGCTTTGCAGGCCCATTGTTGCTTAACAAATTAGTTTCGTTTGTCGAGGATGAAACTATTGATCAGCATTTGGGGTAAATACAATATCTGCTTTAAATTAGTTATTGTAATTTCGAACACGATGTGTCCACCCCTGCTGCGACGCGTCATATGTCGTACATAAGCCATTGGCTGTCGCAGCGGCCATTTGCAGCACCACTGAGTCTGAAAAGTTCTTAGTGTTAGTCACTTGTGGATGTTGCCATTGGCCCAAGTGCAGCAATTTGACGTGCAATTCCTACTTCCGCTGGTTTCCGTAATTCTATAATTTCTTTACAGCTACATATACGCAGCTGGCCTACTAACGTCCACTTTAGTATCAGCTCTTTTCAATGTACATTTCAACTGGCTGATGTCTATAATTGGACTGAAGATGCGCGGCGCACTAGTTGCGACAATACTTAGAAAAACCCTGAGCGTGACTTCAACAACGCTGACAAAATCGTTTTCTGTTGGCGAAATAACTAACTTCATGTCTACTGATACTGATAGGATAGTGAATTCTTGTCCTAGTTTTCATGCGTTGTGGAGCATTCCTTTACAGGTAAAACATTAATATACTGGTAGATAAGAATTTTTGAGAAGAGAATTTGCATGCTATCTATTGTACATATTGAAATATATTACTTGCATTCAAATAATTATAACCCTTAGTCGCGGGTTATGAGTCACACTCGTTAAATATTACCTATTCCTCTTGAGAAAATAATAAATAAATAATAATAAATATTCATGGACATTTCACACGACGCCCTCTAGTCCCAAACTAAGCAAAGGTTGTAATATGGTAACTAGATGCTGATAGAATACTTATATACTTTTTTTTTTGTAAATACATACTTATATTACATAGTAACACCCAGACATAGAACAAACATCTATGTATGGCACACAAAAATGTTTGTTCTTAGTGGGGATCGAACCCACGACCCACAGCACGGCAGGCAGAGCTATTACCGACTGAGCTGTGACGCCTGTCAAATGAAATAAAAAAAAAATGAAATATTATTTTACACCTGTTTAATATTTTATTGTACGCCTCATGTCTCATCTAGTCTAGTTTTCACAAAGCCTGATACCTGCAATATTTGTCAATCGGTTCTTCAATCCACCATTTATTTTAAGAGTATTTTTTTCAGCTGTTCATAACTCTTTTCCTTCTATACCAACAAATGGGTATATCATTTCTCGCTGGGGTGGCGTTCTCAGTAATACTCATCCCGATAAACAAGGTGATTGCTAACAAGATTGGAGACCTCAGTACAGAGTTGATGAAACACAAGGACAGTCGAGTGAGCCTTATCTCTGACATGCTGAAAGGAATCAGGACTGTCAAAGTTCATGTATGGGAAAACTATTTTATAAATAGAGTTTCGGGTGAGTACGAAAATGCTCTCAAAAACTGTGAGACATATCCCATCTTAGATCTGTATAAAAATCTAATTTCCTTGTAACTTTTGCATTTTGAATATTATAATAGGCCTTTACATCTATTGAAGATGATTTATACAGCGTCAGGAGGCAACCTATGCCTACACTTAACGGGACACTGTAGTGCCTGGGACAATGTTTAGATGGAGTAGGCTTGCCCAGCACCTATACCATCCTCTCAGCCGAGTCAGCCGTATCCACAGGAAAGACAAGGTCAATACGTGCGGAGCTGACTAGAATATTACCCTCAAACTAAACTAGTACGATTAAGTTACGCTCCTCATTAAGTTTCGTCTGTCGCCGGAAATACGAGCGCTCTTGTGGTTGTAACAGCTCTACTCTAGATAAAATTTCACAATCATATGTAGTCTAGAGGTGTTACAACCACAACTAACATAACTGTAAATCTAAACTGTTTAATATTACAGAGGCGCGAAACAAAGAGTTGTACTACCTTCGCGGTCGGAAGTACCTAGACGCGATCTGTGTGGTACTGTGGGCCACGACGCCAGTGTTAGTCGCGGCGCTTACGCTGGGAACACACGCGCTTAGGAAAATGCCGCTTGATGCGCCTACGGTACATTTTTTCTTGGAGATCTAAAAATTTTTGTGTTCTAGTTGGATCGGTGCTGGGACGTTTTGGTCTAAAAAATACTAAGTGATTTCTTATTTCAGGTTTTCACGACCATTGCGCTTATCAACATGTTAATAGCTCCATTGAATGCGTTCCCCTGGGTACTAAACGGACTCATGGAAGCTTGGGTCTCACTAAAGCGAATACAGAAACTAATTGATGTAAGTTCTTTTATTATTCAGAATTTTACTATGTTTTTTTAGTATTACTTCAAGTTAAAATTATATTGATTTATTTTAGCTTCCAGACATGCAACCAGAATGTTATTACGACAAACTCAACACAAATAAAGACGAAGACAAAATCATAATCTTTAAAAACGCGACGTTCTCGTGGGTAAATGCAGCCAAACGCAAACCGCAGAAAAAACTTAAAAAGAACAAAGGAAAGTCGAAGAAACGACTTTCTCGAGGGAATATACAAAGGTCTGAGGAAGCCACGTCGTCGTCTGAAACGCTGGCTTCCGATGAACCGTTTATGTTGAGAGATATCTCCTTAGAGATCGGTAAGGAAGAACTGATAGGTGTCACGGGCAGTGTTGGTAGCGGAAAAACATCCTTCTTGCTGGCCATTGTCGGAGAAATGATAAAGAAGAATGGTGATTTGCAGATACCGGAGAATCTAAACAGTGAGTGAACTAAGTACCTGCTCCTGCTACCTTACTTCAACAATTTACTTTGGTATAGTTTCGCGTTTACAATATTATGAACGTAAGAAAAAAATACGCTCATTCAAACCCATGTTTAGAATTGTGCTGGCACAACATTGTCAATTATGTTTTCATATAAAAACTTTTTTTTGCTTTACAGGTTTTGGCTACGTATCTCAGAAGCCATGGCTCGTCAGGGGTACCATTCGAGACAACATTTTGTTTGGAAAGCATTACGATGAGGCCAAATTTAGAACCGTTGTTGATGCTTGCGCTCTTACCGGTTCGTATCATTTATTCACTCAATTCTGTGTCACAGACGTGTCTTCGTAGTATGACTTACAAGACATTGTTTTCAGAGGATCTGAACATACTTGGATGGAACGCGTACGTGGGGGAAGGCGGCTGCACACTCAGTGGAGGACAGAAAGCTCGCATCGCGCTCGCTCGCGCGGTCTATCAAGATAAACAAGGTATGTAATGTATGCTCGCTGCGCTACAATAGGGTATCGACTGTATTGCCCTTTTCCTTGCATAGATGCAGTGAATTAGACTTGTAACAGACTGGTAGTAGAAAACCTACAGCGCTCCCTGATAAGTCGAATCTTGTTGGACTGTACCAAGAACAAACATTTGTGCTTGGAAAACATAGATGTTTGTTCTATGTCTGGGTGTTACTATGTATTATAAGTATGTATTTAAAAAAAAAAAAGTATATAAGTATTCTATCAGCCATCTGGTTCCCATATTACAAGCATTGCTTAGTTTGGGACTAGAGGGTGTTGTGTGAAATGTCCCTGAATATTTATTTTTATTTATTTATTTTACTGTTGGGGCTGCGGGTGAAATAATTTTTGAATACATACTATGGAGAATAATTGAAATTAGAATATCTGAAAATGGTCTCGCGTTGAACTAGCGTTGACACAGCGGCGAGTCGCCTTTGAGTCTGACACAGCTGTTCCGCTCGCCAGAGACACCCGAAGCACCCGCTCTACTCGTACGCGAAACCCGTCACTGAGAGCTCACACACACAATACAGTATTTTGTATGTATCTAATTCGTTTATTATTTGCAGTGTACTTGTTGGACGACGTGCTGTCCGGGGTGGACGCCGGCGTGGCGCAGCACATAATGCAGCGCTGCGTGCTGGGCGTGCTGCGGCACACGACGCGCGTGCTGGTCGCGCACTCGGCGCGCCACCTCGCGCGCACGCACTCCACCGTGCTGCTGCGAGACGGCCGTATCTGCAGGCACGGTGCGTCCACATCCTCCTATCATTCGTTCGTTCCTTTGCATGTATTAGTGGCCAACTCTGATGACGGACTTTTTAGGCCGTCGTGGCTTAACGACTGCTAGAGCCGGGACCAACAGTTAAACATGCTCTTCAAAGCACGGAATCGCTTAGGTGTAAATGCCACTAGCGGTCACCCATCCAAATAGTGACCGCGCAGAACGTCGCTTCACTTAGATAATCGCTGAAGATATGCTAACACAACAAACATAGTAGGTACATCAATTATACAAAATTTGGGTTAATTCAGGTTTGACAACATCGGTACCCAAACTAGGAAAACCTGTGATATGGCGAACCAATGCCTTACTTACAATCCAATCGCCTCTCCCAGTTACTATTTGTCAGTATCTAAGTGATTAACATTTGACAGTAGTTGAGAGGTGATTCTAAGTAAATGCCAGGCCGTTTTGATGGAAAATTTATAAGACATTTCATGAATTAAAAACGAAGGCCTGCCTACTTTCCTGTTGCAATACCTCTGAACAGGGTTCATATGTGACACCTACCTACAATGTAACAACGTTTCGCCGAAGCATCAAAATACCACACCGCCGTCATATTATTTGCACACCGAAGTTACACTGCGCGGGAACGACGGCTCGAATGCAAAACGGTACAGTGTCATCGCGTAGTTTAATTTGAAGATTATCACATTTATTCATGTTGACACAAATGGGTTTGCGTGTATTGTGTACAAGATTACAACTATTTTGTTTACAATTCAGGTCCACCGGAGTCGGTACTAAACGATATCGAAGAGTTCCTACCCAGCGTTTATTGTGTATAAGTTTACAACTATTTTGTTTACAACTCAGGTCCACCGGAGTCGGTACTAAACGATATCGAAGAGTTCCTACCCAGCGAGACAGAATCTATCGGAGAGGAACCGCCGCGACCCATACCCACTCAACACTCAGACCAACAGGACAACATTAGTCGAAATAGCTTAGAAGAAGAGGTATGTTCTATTTTTATAGCGTTGCGATTTCATCCGTGCGACTTTTTTGAGATTGCCTTAAAATGTAACTTGTATCAGCCCTACCCTGATTATATTCTATTCTAACCCTTGATTTAAATGCGAACTAAAAGTCGATCAATCGAAGCTTGAACAATTTTCGTGTTTGCAACTTATTTATTTTTATTTTTCAGGAGGCAATGTCACAAGGCACAGTCGGATGGTGGGTGATCGGCTTGTACCTTCGTTCCGTCGGCATCTTCCTCTCAATAACCATCATTCTCTCGCTCATACTCATGCAACTGTCTCAGAACTTTACATTCCTGTGGCTCACGTACTGGGTCAAAGCGAGGAGCCAAAACATTACTCACAATATCGACAACTTCGACCCTATCGTAATGGAGAAGAGTTCAATTTTAGACCACGGCGTTGAAGCGATCGATGGGCTAGTTCACAATCTAATCAATATTTCTGCCTCGATAATACACACACTTGATGGACATAATACTACCGGGATAAATAAAACGGTGATTCCTTTGCAAGAAGCAATAATTTCCAACATATCAGTGAATTCTCAAGACACTTTCTACTTGGAAGTGTATTTTGGACTCGCTGGCTTGAATTTGGTGTTTACTATCATGAGAGCTTTTCTGTTTGCCTACGGAGGAGTGAAAGCGGCTACTAGTATACATAAAGTACTCATAAAAGTTATTGTAAAGGTGAGTTAAATACCTATATTTATTTATTTATTTATTTATCAAATTATGGTAGGTACCTACTTAATTATTATTTAACAAAACATTTCGTAATTTTGATTTCTTAATGATTACCTATACTTTTAACTGGAACTTTTCTAAACTAGCTTAATTTGACAGCGCTAAAATAATAGTCATCTTTGTCGTTTCAGTTTATGTGAAAGAGACGGCAACATTATTTGTGCTGTCAAATTAGGTTAGGTACCTACACAACTGGTGAACATTGCGATTAGTTTATTAAGATGCAACACTACGATATTTGAAAATAAATTAGCAGATTCTAGCTCAATGTTTGCGTATTTGCAGGCAAACATAAAGTTCTTTGACGTGACTCCCGCCGGCCGGATCATTAACAGATTCTCCTCTGACACATACACGGTAGATGACTCACTGCCGTTTATACTGAACATTCTACTGGCGCAGTTGTTCTCTTTGATCGGTAAGTTTCGATATCGCAATAGGACACACCATTTTTTATTTGATTGTGAAATACCACAGTGAGTGTCAATTAGTATTTTTAGGTTTATTTTCTGACCAATTTGAGTAATATAATGTAAATATTTGAATTTCATATTCAGTCTATTTTACTGTGTTTGTCATGCTTGATACTTATATTCAATCACTTATTTCTTTATCTGAGCTTAGGCTGAGTTTCACTCTTGAAAAACTAAATGCAAAACGTGCGAAGATTCGGCAGTGACGTTTGAGTGACACTGCGCAGTAACGCTTTCACTTCGCAAGTCTGCGTCATCGCACGAGGAGGCCGCGCAATGTAACACTAACAACGTCACTACCGAATCATCATTCATTATTATTGGGAGTTTTCGTATGAAGTCACCACTCATGAATAAAATATTTCCAAATCGCCCGCTAGGAGCGCTTATACTCATTAGATCGATAACTTTTGATATTGATGGGACTCCCGTTTCCGCATTTAGGCTCAAAGTTGGCCCATTATGCGTGGGATCGATAACTTATCAATAGACTTAGGGTTGTCTGAGTATTGTGTGTAACAGGAGCAGTAGTAGTGACTGTATACGGTCTGCCGTGGCTGTTGGTCGGCGTGGCGCCTCTCACGTTCATCTACTACCGGCTGCAGCGGCGGTATCGCGTCGCCTCGCGACAACTCAAGCGCTTGCAGAGCGTCACGCTGTCTCCAGTCTACACGCATTTCAACGATACGCTTGAAGGTGATCCTTGCTTACTCATTACTTTGTGCGCATATTCTCAATATTTGTACATGCTATTTTTTGGTTTTATCATGGCGATAAACATCCTAAAATTGGATTTTGACGTTTTGGTTTTTAGGTTCGACCTTAAATGTTAGAAGGTAGGGTTGATTTTAGATTGATATGTATTGTTGAAAGTGTTTAGGAGTTTAGCCAGTATTGTTTCAGGTTTGACGTGTATCCGAGCGAGCGGCGCGGGCTCGCGATGGGGGGGCCGCGGTGACGAGCTCGTGGAGGCGTGGCAACGCGCCGCGCTGTGCGCCGCCGCCGCCGCGCAGTGGCTCGCGCTGCGCCTGCAGGCCAGCGCCGCCGCCGCCGTCGCCGGCGCAGCCGCGCTCGCCGTGCTGCAGCGCGCCACGCACGCCGCCGACCCAGGTACCACCACTAACAGTACCGAAGAACGTGCTATGTCAGGATAATCGCATGTCCACGCACGAGAACTAAGTGCCGGGGACACTCGCTGTGCGGCGCGCCTTTTCGTCTCGTCAGCCCGCAGTCGCAGCGGCCGTACAAAATTAGACTATAAAATACACATTCTGAACTGTTGTCCTGTCCTGTCGGCAGTAGTTCACTGCTCCGTAGTCTTATACCTACTCTACACTGCAGAACCTGGTACAACACTACCGGAATAGAACTGAAACATTCAGTCAGGCATATAAAAAAATATGTTTTTCGTTCAACAGGTCTCGTCGGCCTCGCCATATCGTACGCCCTGTCGATGACATCGATGCTGAGTAACGTACTCAACGCATTCACGGAGACAGAGCGAGAGATGATCGCGGTAGAGCGAGTCGGAGAATATATTAGAGAGGTCAGTTCAACTTTTAAACCTATAAAAAATAAGGTTTCAAAGAATTAAATAAACAAGCTAATTAATTATGGAGTCTAATAGGAATAACATTTCAGGTGAGATGTGAAAAGGTAGATGGAGATTCACCGCCGTACGGATGGCCGTCGCAAGGGGTCATAGAATTCGACGATGTCTCCTTAAAATACAGGTACTTATGCGTTTTAATCTAACCTCTATCATCCCTCTACTGCCTCCCACATAGATTCTCAGGTTTTATATTTTGAGTTTATTTTACGCCTTCTCCATAATCAAATGAACTCCCGCCATTTCCATATAGTCCGCTTGCTGGCTTGTAAATCTAAGACTGTCGGTCACTGCCTCTGTTCACCAACCGTAAAAGATCCATCTTGATTTGATTGACAGTGGACGAGAAAACGCGACAATGGCGCTAGATGGCGTGTCATTCTCCAGCTATCCGGGCGAGAAGCTAGCTGTTGTGGGTCGCACCGGCGCGGGCAAGAGTTCGCTAGTGCAAGCCATACTGCGCCTGTCGCCTATAGCCAGCGGCACTGTCAGAATCGACGGCGTTGACGTCACTACGCTGCATTTACACGCACTCAGGTGAGTTGTATAAAAACTAAGCCTGACTCAACTCTTTGTCCTTGTGTATAGATCCTGTCCATTCAAACGTTGCCTGGAAGAGTTTGCTTTTAGCAATAAGGCCGCCTATTGTAGTACCTATCTTCTAAAGCGTTTTTTATTACCAATTTAGGTATTTAATGTATATTCATAAGTGGTGTACCTAAGCATTGAGCTGGTAGCTGTGACATTATCTAGTGAAAAGCTCATTAAAATGGCAGGCTGTAATTAGGTACACTACACACTTTACTTGGCTGTACTTTCATTGCTGAGTGAGCATTGAGATAACTGCTTATAGAAGAATCTCTAAGCATTCTGTTAGTTTCTGTGTATTCCATTTCCAAATCCCCAAACAAACAAGAATTACATCGTTTAACTTTTTCTAGATTACGCATCGGCGTGATACCGCAAGATCCATTCATATTCACGGGCACAATCCGAGACAACGTGGATCCTCTCCGTCAGTACACCATTGACGAAGTGAGGACTGCTTTGGAAGCGTGTGGCGCCGGGGCCGTGGTCGGAACACTCAATGCGCCGGCGACTGACCTATCGCGTGGACATGCGCAGATGCTGTGCCTTGCGAGAGCCTTGCTGCATCGAGCTAAGGTTCGAATTGCTTTGACAAATTGTTTAGCTATTATTTTATGAGCTCTGCGAACAAAATTGCTTGCTCTCACATCTTTTAGTACGTAAAATTCTAGAAGATATGTGTAAAATGCACATTCAAATTCTACACATTGAATACAAAAACATACTTCAGAATAAAAAGGTGTTTTAGGCACTTGTACCACTCGTATCTAATTTATTGTGTAATTTTCTTTTAGATACTTATAGTAGACGAAGCGACAGCGCACGTTGACCACGAAACAGAGCGTCTAATTCTCGACACCATCCGGTATTCCTTCGGCGGATCCACAGTTCTGTTCATCGCGCATCGAACGGCCGGTGTGCTCGAGTGTACTCGCGTCATGGTAATGTCCGGTGGAAGAGTGGTAGAGCTACGAGCGCCTGATGAGGCTCTGGCTGATTACGACTCGCATTTCTATAAACTTGTGTGCGGTGACGTGCATTAGGCGTCGGTCACGGGCAGCGTAAAGCTGCTAGTACTTAGAGCGCTGGTAGAATACTGTGACAAGCGGCGAACAGTAGCAACGAACGTTCTCACTGGCAACAGCCAGTGAGAATGCGTTAAACTGTTCGTGAAATATGTGCAACTAGGTCAAACCACGTTTTCCGCCAGACGACAATGATCGGCTCTGCAAGAATAGTCATGTGGTCATTTAGAGTTAAAGTCATTGCGATACGGACTACTGTACACTGTACATTCTAGATAGGACCCTCATTCGATAACTCTTGTGACTCTACCTTTACACAAAATCGGGGTAGGACAGATCATAATCGTTGTCCTATCATAGATGGTCCTATCATAATCGTGAGACGAATGCAACGTGAATAGTTCGCCATAGCCCGCCTTTGTAGCAGATTTAATACCAATGTGTATGAATAACTTGGTGCTGTCTTATGTTTGTTTGTAAATATAAGCTAAAAGAGAAGTTTATTTTGTGAGGTTGGTAATATAAATATATTTGTAATGGATTTAGCCAAAAACGTTAGTTTTGTGTGAATAACACGCAATCAACTATTAGTTTTAGCGGAATTATGTAAAGCTTGCCACTTCAATCTTATTATTAAATATAATAAATGTAACAATCGTAATTGTATCGTAATGCTTTGGCAGCCGAACTGGCGTTGACGCGCGATATGATTCGAATACGTTGAGTTTACGTAACGCGGCGATTGTCAGATTTGTTTGTGATTACCACTCAGATGGCGGTGTAGTCTAGAACCACTAAACAATAAGAAGTTACTTTTGACCAGTTATGCACTTATGCACAGACAACAAAATATGTCCACATTTTGTCATGCAACTCAATATAATAAATAAGGGACAAGATAACTAAAGACGCTATATTTAGTGAATTTTTTATACATTCGGACATTTTTATTGGTCTCTCTTGAATTTGTCTTCTAATTTACCATAATTATGTTACACTAAAATATCTGTTATTATAATGTGACCTAATAATGTGTATATAATTGTGATCTAGCTTCTAGTTAAAAAGGTCAATAAATAAATTATCATGTTTCTTTATAACCAAACATTTACAACGTTTTGGTGATTAGAAGTGTAGGTACTTGTTCTAAATCTTTAAATAGGACTTGGCTCGCTGCTGTGCCTAGATTGTTATTATTAGGTATGTAAGTTACTATGATTATGTATTTGAGCAATATTTTTTTAAACTAGTGGTAAGTCATATCAAGAGTAAACATTCATCAGACTGAGAGAATGACACTAGTCGAATATAATTGAAGTCAACAAACAGAAATTGAATTTATTTATCAAAATGTTATCAGTGAAGATTAGGTATGAAGGATTTGTTTAGTATTAAAATAGTATTACTCTGTTACTGTATCTTCATTAATTCTTTGTCCAATGTCTATTTTTCTACTGTAAGAAACTATTATTATTACTATATGCAAGGTCGCATTGCGAAAAAGATAGCTACTACGAGACTGCGCTGTGTAGTCTTAATTTTACTTAGTAAAAAAATTTTGATTTGTCATAATTAATTAATTTGTCATTAAAAATCATTCCATATTTAGGGGAGGTAATCGTTTCCTTATGATTTTGTTATGTTGTATTGTAATACATGTGTTATAAATTAAGAGGCCTATCACAAAATTAGTACTACGCGAATTTTATTAAAAAGTTGCTTCGGAATTTTGGTTTTATATAAATGAATAAGAAAAAAAATGCGGAAACTTTATCAATTCTCCACCATATGATAATTTAAAATTGTCAAATTGTTTCAGTTTCTCTGAAACCGAACGCCAATGATGGGCTATTAATAAAAAAATCACAATCGTAATGTAATAGGCCTCTTAACGAGCAACTGACTCAGATGTGATTGAATCGTTTGTATTTTTTGTAATAAAATGTGATGTATTTTAAAATGCAAGCTTTTTCACTCAATAATCGTTTTATGGTAGAATAATAGTAGGTAGTTACATATTACGCTCTTCTGGAGTTTTGTATGGATAGTCGATGTAGTCGAAAATATCCTCTTCTGATGATATTGGCACGGCCTCCCCAGGAACACCTGTAGGTATTTGCAAAAGATTCATTCATTGGGTACAATAAAGTATAACGTACCTACTTACGCGGAAAGCTTTACCTAAAGCTGACAAGACTTTCACCAATCATCGGTCGGTAGGTAGGAAGGTATAGAAAGCGTCACCAATTGGCTAACAGTAATTATTTGATGACGTGACACGCCTATTCAGATGAATTTAAAGCGGACATTTATACATTATTTTTAAATACTTCCTAAAAATAGGTAGGCACCTGTGACGCCGACGGGTCTCAATGCGTACTCGTTGAGCGTAAAACCTTTTTCCAAAGCGTGAGCTCGCATAGTCTTGTTGAATACGTCACTACCGGTGAAGTAGAGGACGGCACAGTAGTACTGTTCGCAGGGGATCAAACGGATGTCAAGTCGACGCGCTGGAAGATCCTCGGATAGCCGGCAAACACCCTGCGTTGTAACAACCAAGTTTATCGACTGCATTTTTAAAATGTTGTTCAATGCTCAATAAAAATCCCTTTGTACCAACACTACTCTGACCTTTGCCTAACTCAGCAATAGACTCGGTAGGTAGGTAAGGTACCTAAGTCTGTACAAAGTCGTGTTCTCTGTACCTAACCTATGTAGTAGGTATTATATTGTCTGCCTCCGTTGGTTTCACTCACCATGAATTTTGTATCTCCTATGGAAATAACGTCAGTTACAAGTCCCTTCAGTGCATCAACTAGACTCTTCATTAGTTTGGCGTCATGCTTCTTCTTATTTTCAGTAATTTCTAGAGACGGGTGAGTAACCAGTGCGTCTATATCGCCGCTTTCCTTCTTGCCACGTCTGAAGTAAATACAATTATTTAGGTTAATAGGTAGGTAAGTAGGTACCTATAGTGTACCTACCTACTTAGGTATACATTCTAAATCATCATTTAGGCACCTACTTACTCACCTGTAGCTGCCACAAATTGTCAACGTAAACTTTTGATCCAAATTTTTTACGAGAATTTTAAGTTTGGCTTCAATATCCTGAATTTCTTTTCGAGGTATCTTTTTTTCAAAATCCTCAAAATACCTAAAAATAAAGGTAACTGCATAAAGGTTAGCCTAGGAACATAATCTACGTGTTGGTACATAGGTAGGTAAGGTACCTACATACCACCTCGTATATAAATGCTGACAATCTGATGTATGTACCCAAAAACTTTTGGTCTCTGTCGATTGTTATCGGCTGTAGCGTCGTCGTTACATGCACGCACTTTCTTCTTGATGAGAGAGAATGTTGCGATAAAAGTTTCTCGTGCGCAGGCTCACTAATCAACCTCCAAAGATTTTTTACCGGTAGGTATAAGCTGTAGGTAGGTAGCTACCTACTACTACTACCTACTAGAGATTGACTACTAACATTAATTAAACTTAAATAACCGGTGCGCGCTTACCTTACTCCAATAGTTTGATGGTGAGTCAGTTTATTAATATTTTTTCTAAGATCTTCTATAGTTTTAATACCATTTCTGACAAATTCTGCAGCTTTAACTGGTCCTATCCCAGTAACTCTAGTAAGGGTGTTAATAGCTTGCGCATCTTTATCCTGATGAATATTTTCAAGTTTTTTAAGTTTGCCAGTTTGTAGAAATTCGTCTATTTTCTTTGAAATTTTATCTCCAATACCGCTTAACATTTTTGCTTCATCACCTGATTGTATTCTCTTGTTATGTGTAGCCAAAACACTTGCTGCTTTTTTGTATGCATTGTACTTATGGACGTTGCGGCTTACATTTTTTTCGTATTCTGCTAACTCCATTAGAAATTCACAAAAGTCCGCATTTAGGTTGCCGTCGCTACATGGATTTTTACGTTTACTCATGCTCTTTGCTATCTGTAAAGCATAGGAAAAAAAACGTGCAAGATCAAATACATGAACGTTCAAGATGGAGCAGGGTGCTGTTAGGTGAAATAAAATTTAAATTTCGCGGAATTTCAGAGTGCCCTTGCTAGGATGATCGATAATGTTGATTATCGATTAAATATATCAACAGAATCGAGATTCGTATCAAATAAATCGGGATCAGCAGTACCTATTTATATTGTAGAGTCAATTTTGTGACTCTGCCCGTGCCATGATTGTGTGCGAAATCTAAACTCATCAAGCTTAGTAGAGCAGTGAAATAGAAAATGAAGATGAAGAATCGATTATTTGAATAACGCAACGCACAACAATCGAGACTTATGACGTTGTGTGACAGATTATGTCACTCACAACAAACAATCACATTCTAAATGTCAAAGGAGCAAGCAGGCTGCTAAAATTTCTAAAATAATTTCCAATTTATTTATTATAATAACGAAGGTTACAGAACTACGAAAATAAATAATTCCCTTGTGAAAACAAACTGTGATACTTGCATGAATATCGTGTTATCCTGTGAAATGATCCCACGAGGTTTTACTTCGAGATGGATAGCGTAACCGATAAACTTCTACAATGTTTTGGACACAGAAAGTTCAAAAGTGAACTCCAAGAACGAGCTGTTAGGGCTATAAATAGAGGTAACAACATATTTTTTTACTTAGCATTATTCCCAAATTATCACTGATAATCACTGCGCTAAACTATTTTTGTACCACTTGTTTTCATGGAGTTAGTGCGCGTCAACATCGGAGTCGTTGGTTGCAATAGCGCCAAATGTCAAAACAAATTGACACGAAATTCAAAAAGTTATTTGAGGCCCGCTTTTGTTTGAGTTAGGTTTAGCTTTTGCTTTAACTTAATTCATGAATTAATTTATAAACTTTGAAGCTTTAAGAACTATAAAGAGCAATGTTATGAGGATGTTATATAGTCATTATATAGTAAGTAAAAGTAATTATTATTTAATAAATTGGAAAGTTATAGGTAATATAAAGCAATGAAACCTACAAAAATATACTTGACTAGGTACAAACTTTTAAAAATGAGCAATTTAATTGTCATTTTACACACTATTTTGGTTGTATTTATAACATATTATGCAGCCAGTATCTTAGGCATGCTTCCGATTGGTACTGATTTGGATCAGTTGAGCTATCTATAAATAGTTTGCAACAATCGTTTGTATCAATCGTTTTTGTAGATAGCTCAACTGTTTCATGTGTATTTTTAAAATATTGTAAATACTGTATTATTCGTATTTTTCTTTGTAAATAAAGTTAGACTTATTTGAATAATATTTTCACTCATTTTCTGAATCCAGGTGTTCATGATGTATTCGTTTCGATGCCAACCGGTTCGGGGAAGTCCCTGTGCTTCCAACTGCCAGCTATGTTACAAGATAATAAAGTGGCTATTGTATTCTCACCACTATTGGCACTCATCAAAGATCAAATTGATCATTTGACTAAACTGAAAATTGTAGCTGAATCTGTTAATTCAAAAATGACTCCTAAAGACAGGGAAAGAGTACTGAATGATTTGAGAAGTATGAAACCTGATACAAGATTCTTGTATGTAACTCCTGAACAAGCAGCCACAGATACTTTTAAGTCTCTAATGGAGCATCTAGTCAAGTTTAAGAAGGTTTCATACGTTATTGTTGATGAAGCTCATTGTGTCAGTGAGTGGGGGCATGACTTCCGGCCTGATTATTTGAAATTGGGTGACTTGAGAGAGAAACATAAAGAGATTCCATGGGTAGCTCTCACAGCCACAGCTAGTGCTGAAGTTGTGAAAGATATTATGGCAAATTTAAAGCTTTTCACCCCAGTTGCACAGTTCAAAACACCAAGTTTCAGAAGGAATTTATTTTATGATGTCATTTATCAAAACTGCATAGAAGATGAGATTGGGCATTTATCAGATTTCCTGAAGAAAAGCTTAAAAGAAGATGAAAATATTAAGCAAGTAAGTAGACCAAGTTATTTTCTTATAAAATACCTATTGATTTTGAATATTACAAATATTCAAAATGCTCAACTAAAATGCTCATGAACTGTTTCAGAAAGATAAAAATGCTGTTATTGTATATTGTCGAACAAGAGATCAGACAGAAGAACTTGCCAATATGCTTACAAAAAGGGGTTTGAAGTCCTTAGCATACCATGGAGGTAAGTAAATTGATGATAAATCTATGTAATTTCTGCAAAAATACACATTAAGCACCCTACAATATTAAACTTGGCATTTGAAAACTGAAGCTTTGCAAACAAACTGATATTTTAAATTAAGAATTGAGTACAACCTTTATATATTTTGTTTGTAGGTCTCAAGTCTGGTGATCGCATATCAGTTCAAGAGCAGTGGACTAAAGGCGAATGCCCATGCGTCTGTGCCACTGTTTCATTCGGAATGGGAGTAGATAAGGCGACCGTTAAAGCTGTTGCACATTGGGGCTTAGCTCAGAACGTTGCGGCGTATTATCAGGTATGACTCCTGTCAATCCGCATTACGGAAAATTTTTGATGGTGTTTGCTTTTACGTGCAGTTCTTTCGACGCAGTGCGTCTTAAGTAGCGGGCGAGTTTACCTTGAGTTTCTCATTATGATGGCCCGCGAACGAAACTGCAGAATATATTCTAATGTACCTCTAAACCTATTATAGGCCGAGCTATTCTATACAAGTTATTCTGCTACAAAAAACTACTAATACAGTCAGAAACAAACAAAGACTGCTATACTGCAGGCGCAGTTGAGGAATACTATTATTATATTGGTTTGTTCTCAGGAGTCTGGGAGAGCGGGACGCGACGGTAAACCGGCGTTCTGTCGCATCTACTACTGCCGCAGCGAACGGAACGCAGTCGACTTCCTCCTCAAGTCAGAACTAGGCCGGTGTAAAACTCCTGAACAGAAGCAACGCTGTAAGAACGCCTATAAAAGCTTCGAGATCATGGTCAAATACTGTGAAGAAGTCAGGTTAGTGTGCTCTTAATTTTCCATAAAATGAATCATCTTTAGGGATCCTTAATTTGTTAAACAAACAAGCATCATCGCACGGTTCGCCTGGGGTCAATCTGCTTTACGCACACGTTCGAGGACGAAATGCAAGACTCCAAGCTCTGATCTTACCCGCCTTATTCTCAGATGCCGGCACAAGACATTCGCGGATTACTTCGGCGAGGAGACGCCACGCTGCACCAACCGTTGCGACGTGTGTTACGACGAGCGCGGTGTGAGACGAGCGTTAGAACAACATTCGCGCCGAGCCATGAGCGCGGGCCTGCAGTCCGGCCTACTCGTGGTGCAGGAGCCAGCGGCCGACCTGTATGGAGAGGGACGCTATGGCCAGGAACAGTAAGTATACTGATGTTATATACAACATACAACAACATACAACGCCTATAGTTCCACCTAGCGAGCAGGAGCCTGCGTCGGTGACAAGCCGTTACTGCTGCTGTTATTCATTAATATTCGACCTTCTTCGCAGTGAATACCGCTCTAAGACTTGTATTCTGAAAAAGAAATGCTTAAGCATTTTGTATGCAAAACTGTCAAACAACCTATGCTTGAGTTTGGATCAGTGCTTGACCAGCTAATGAGAATACGGATCTAGCTAAGCTATACAACTATAGACTAACTTAGCTAGATCCGCTAGGTTTTTTTTAGCGAGCGAATAGTCGCTCGCTAAAAAAAACCATTCGCCTCCGTGAGCATATAGGTACACACATACCTACACATATTTAGATTTCATTGTTCGTTATCAAACTATGACCATTATGTGTTCTGTGCTATGACCTAACTCACGCTAGCTCAACGAATTAACACGCTGAATGTAACCTTATTACCTTCAGAGAAGCGGCATCGTATACCGCTGGCGACGCGAGCGACGGGTCAGGCGACGAAGAGAGTCGTCGCCGAGTTGCTGAAGAAACCAAGTCGCTTATTATGAAGGAATTTGCGAATAGAAAGAAAAGAGTTGAAGAAAAGAAGGTCAAGGAGGAAGAATCTGCTAAATACTCGCGGTGTAAGGCCGCTGATAGCACCGGGAAAAAGGTGTGGTATATACTCACAATATTAATAATGTAAAACTTCGGGGGGTTAAATAGTATTCATTTATATGAACCAGTTTTTCTATAGAGACAACAGTGTTGATGAATTGTAGACAAATCAAATTAAATGTTATTTCAATGTTTCAGGTCAACGGCCTTACTATTCCGAGCCGCGAAAGTTACCTCTCGCTTCTCAACGAAGCGTTGAACCAGAACCTAGCCAGCACGAAAGACAGCGATGAAGATTATAATAGACATTTATCTAGAAAAGATGTGGAACAATGTGCAGTGGAAATGGAGTACGAAGCGTTTTCGAGCAGCACTGTAGTCAGCTTGTATAGAAGAGCTATGACTAAAATGGTAAAACTGACTTAGCATAGGGCTTAGCTTACTACCAGGATTAAGTGATTAACTGGTATGCTTATGATATCAAGTCATGAACAATAATTTAATCTTCATAAACATTTTGAATGAGAACTCATGACAGAACCGAAGTTATACCTGAAATTAAAACAGACACAAATTACTTTTTTATCGATTACCCAGAAATATATTCGTTTTGCAGATATCTGCAGTCAAATCATGCAGAAACCAAGTCTTCCCGCGGTTACGAACCTTTGAACCCAAAAAACAAAATACTCTTGGTGAGTTTGTAAAAGAATTTGAATCCCAGAAACAGAAAGAAAAACATGGTGGCTTTGTGACAGCATCTGACCTGGAGATCGGTAAGTATGATTTGCTGAAATAGATTTAGATATTGAGGTCATAAATCATCTCGATTTGTTACAATACCATTTTGGTGATTCTCTTCTATTTTAGAACAGGCAGAAGCATCTAAAGAATCTCGAGAACTATCCAAGGCCGATAAACAAGCTAAAAGAAAAGCTAACTCATTCAAAAGAGATCCTCTGACACAAACAAAGTTGCAAAATTTCTTTAAAAAAGCTTCCAATGCTTCACCTGACATCACAACCCCAACTGACGAAAGTGAAAATGAAGATAGCCTTGTCATCGACGAAAACGATAAGAAAAACAACTGTAACGATACCACATTGCAAATAGCAGAACATGACAGTGAAGCTGAAAACCACAATGATACATTTATCAAAATAAAGTCATCCGATTCAGAAGAAATTTCTCCTGTCAAAGAAACTAAAAGGTTTGTTATAAACATCACATTAGAGGGTGTCCCTAGTAAAGGGAAACATAAAAACAATGATGTAAGTGATGATCCAAGTGATTTTAAAACTACAGAAAAAACAAAACCAGCTAAAAGAAAAATCAAAGCCCTTTTTGGAGAGTCGTCTGACGAAGAGAGTGATACTTCACCACAAAACCCCAAGAAATATAAATCAGGCGACAGTGAAACTGAGCCTGAAAAACACAAAAAAAAGAGATCAAACTATAATGATGCTAAGCCGGACAAACCGAAAAAATCTAAATCCAGTCATGAAAGTAATTCAGAAAAACGTAATAAAAATAAATCAACTGATAGTGCAGAAGGGTCTGAGGAAGAGAGCGACACTGCACCACATAAATACAAAAGAATTAAAACCGGTGACAGTGAAACTGAGCCAAACAAATCGAGGAAAAAAACATCTATTTTTAATGAAACTAAATCGGAAAAATCTAAATCCACCAGTCATAATAGTAATTCAGAAAAAGCCAAGAAAAATAAATCAACTGAAAGTGGCGAGTCTTCTAACGAAGAGAGCGATACTGCACCTCGAAAACATAAGAAAATTAAATCAGGTGACTGTGAAACTGATCCGGAAAATTCGACGAAAAAGAAATCTAGCTTTAGTGAGGCTAAACCAGAAAAATCAAAAAAATCAAAATCAACCAGTCATGAATATAATTCAGAACAACACAAGAAAAACAAATCAACCGATAGTGAAATCGAACTAGATAAACACAAGAAATCTAAATCATCTGATATTAAGGATAGAAAAGAAAGACACAAGAAAAAAAAATCTACAGATCGATCAACTGATAGTGAAACCGAAAGTCAAAACCATAAAACTAAGCGAAAACATTCAAAGCATGACAAAGATGATAAAACTGAAGCAAAAGAAGACAGCAAAAGTAATATTGCTGACAATAAAACAACCCTATTTGGAAATGATTTAGAAAGTGATTCTGAAAAAGAATTGGTTATAGATGATGGAAGTGAGTCTCACATAAAAAATACAGATGCGGAAGAAACCTTGAAACTTGAAGACACTGAAACTAAGGATTTAAACAGCTCAGCTGAATCCATAGATAAAACTTATCTGGAAGACAAAAACCATGACGAAAAATCGGTTCCAGAAACCAGTTCTGAGCTAGATAAAATGTTACCAGAAAACACTAAAACAAGTTTGTCCGCTACGGAGTACAAAAAGCTTGATAAGGCCCACAAACTGAGCCTTGAGGCTGACGAAGTCTTAGCAAAATTAAAACAGTTTGCAGAAATGCCTCAAGAACCCTATATCGCTCCTGAACCTGTCAAAGTCATTGAAGTAAAACCTGAAAAAAATAGAAAATCATTATCATCATCACCTATTGCGATTGAGTTATCAAAAGATTATCCTAAAAAACATCGCTTGAGCAGTAAATCAAAAGAACATAAAAAAATAAAAGTTGATAAAGATATCAAAGAAAAAGATAAGCACAAGCATAGACATAAAGAAAAACCAGAAAAGAAAACTGAAAAGTTAGATGTTGCTGGACTTGTTGTGAAACTCCTAATGCCTTATTACAAGAGCAAACACATAAGCAGTCGCGATCTATTCAAAATTACTGCGAGACATATCGTCCATCAACTATTAGCAATACAAGTTACAGGTACGTACAGCACGTTCAACGGATCCCTCTGAAGTTAAGTGCAACGATTGTGCGTTAAAATTCGCTAACCTAATTCGACCCAAAAATCGATTCTGCGCAGATACTTCAGAGGGACAAAGATCCGTTGTGACTACTATTCAAAACGTAATTTATTCAGAACAGAGTACATAGATCAAATTATAAGCTAAAACGATGATACTGCAAAAGTTATAAACTAAGTAGCTGTCTCAACGCCCACCTCCTAAACCAAAGAGTATTTGTTCTGACAATAATATACAGCAAAGATATACAGTAAAAATACATACTAAAATTCTCCGAACACACAGTTCCATGTCTTTTTAAAGAAAACGCAACAGTGTGATATCATGTAGGATGTTTTGTCGGTAATAAAGACGTTATAATAATTATGTATTGTGGTTTGTTACAGAGGAAGCCGCTATCGACATGTTGTTAAAGAAAACGTTTAACAAGGAATTGAAAATAGAAAAAGAAAGTGACCTAGTTGTCAAACTGAATTTAAGTAGTGTTAAAGATGTTATTTAAGTAATTAATGTTAACTATTTATTATTGTTTGAGTTTGTGAATATAATTATTCTTGTATTTTAATTGATAAAAGTGATCTGCTACAAATGTTTATTTTTTAATGATTAAATAATATGTTATTCTACCACATAAGTATTTATTTGCGTACTTATCCTTGTAAAATAAAATAATATTATTTTTAATCAGGCTCTTACCTATTTCTTTTCATCTATAAGCAGGGCTTGTTACCAGTACCAAAAATAGCATTAGGTACTGTACATACCACGGATCTTTATTCCTCTGAAGTTAGGTACAACGATTGCGCATGTACTGTTGCGCTGGAAAATTCATTTACCTCCAATTCGAACCAAATGGGTTCTGCGCATAGGGACAATAATAATTACCACTGATCCTGAAGGAGTGACTACTATGCGTAGCGATAAGTAACGCTATCATTTCTTGCGTATGCATCTATTCAAGTACCTACCGGGAATTTCTTCGATTCTCGCTGCATTGCCATCACCATCACTACACCTCATCAGGCGGCCCGACTCGGTGTTACAAATTCTTGTAGGTAATTTAGATTTATTATGCTTTGGTTTCCGCCACTTTTATTTTATGGATTTTAAGCGAGTGGTTTCTGAACGGATAAAGCGTGAGAATGTGAATCAGTAGTAGGGTCGTACGGATAAATGAGTAACTAATTATCATCATAGTTAGTTACTAGATAATTTTAGGCTGGGATGTACTGTGTTTTAGTACGTAAACCCTGGTCTTGGGATACGCGATTCATGCTATTTACTTATGAAACGAGTAAAAAACACGTATAATGTTGTACTGAACCTCAGCAAACATTTATTAAAAAATCACACATTCGTAATACTACCTACGCTACGTTGACAATAAACTGACCTTCAGTTATTTACATGACAGAAACTCACAAAATGTGAACAATCTTATGAAAGAACACAAACCTACCTCCCTATTAGATACCTATACATAAATATCTAGATAAGTACTTCTAATAAACTACTTTTAAAAATAGACAGAAAATACATAATAAACAGTATATAAAATATACACAGTGTATGATTAGAAAGAAAGAAATTACATACTCACCTGAAAGTTACAAAACCTTATTGAAATTTATTTTTGATCTGGCAATACCTATAAAAGATAGACCACATATTATTCGAAATACCAGTCTTGTTGATTTTGCCTAATCGCAGTTTTTTTTAATTTTACTAAAGCAGAATAATAAAACCAATAAGGTAAAGTTAGATTTCATCTTAGTAAATATTCTTATGAAAAGATAACTAGGTGTGATCGTACTGAAAGAAAGATTCAAAAGTTTTGTTTAGCTCAAAGCAGACTCTTGGCACATAATTTATTCATATTTACATAAATACGAGACCAACTTTAAGTAGGATATTAAATTTTTTGGACTTTTCGAAAATCAGTACATCATTGAGGATTTCTATAGAATTCCTTTACCGAATCAGTACTAGATAAATCAGAATATTTTTCATACACTAGTATGTATTACTAATTATGCTTTGGCCAAGTTAATCGGAATCGCTGTGTTCCACGCTTGGGACGATATCCTTAGGATTTACTGAAAACCGGTTTGCTTGGCTACAGCGTCCTACATCGCGGCTCGACCCAGCAGAGTCAGCTGCAGCTCGTTTCGACGACTTTACTAGATACGCTTTAGATGGCTCGCACTTCTTTAATTTCGTCGAGGGAGAGTCAGCAGGCTCCTCCACCGGCACAGCTCGTTTTGATGATTTGATTAGATGCGATTTGGAAGGATCGCATTTCCTGTTTTTTTTCGGAGGCTTCTCTTGCGAAATGGGCACATCAGCTCCTGCAGATGAAGTAGCAATTTGTATTTGTGTGCTTTCCTCCGTTAGATCCACATCAGATGGATCGGTATTCTTAAATCTCTTTCGAGGAGACTCCTCATCCGAGTCGGACCCAGCTCTTTTTTCATTTGAGGGACTTATCCGTGTGCCACTGGGACCCGCCGCGTACAAATCTCGTAAATCGTTATAACTCAACCCAACCATGGCAGTCGAGCTGCCGCGAGTAGAAGCGAAGCTCGGCACGGGCAGGTCTAGTCGCGCCTCGTAGAACTGACCGATCATCGAGAGCGGCATGTCATCGGGAGTTTCACATCGGGGCGGGCTGGTGATCGCCAGCGTGCTTGAGCGCACGGCTCTCTTACTCGCGGCTCTCGACTTATTCGGGCTGGCGGGTCGGGACAAGGTTGATTTCCTAGGCGGAGGGTCTGACACAGTTGGGTAATTATCTGGTACGCTTTTGTAGCTAGAAGGCGGCTCATCGAGCATAATGGGCCCCGTATAATCCCACAGGATATCAGATTGGTCTAGTATATAGTCGAAGGGGGAGGGCGAAGGAGAATTTTGCTTAGGGTTGGAAGGGTCGTTTATCGCGGGAGTGTCGGGAGGGTCAGGCAATCGCTCGGGGCGATTAGGCTCGGGTCAGATCTTCAGCGCGCGTTTTTTGAGCGGTTCCCGCCTCGTCGCGCGTTTTCGCTGCGGTTTTGGCGTCTCCGGTTCGGGCGGGCCGGATGACGTCACCAGGTTGCGCATGTTGCCCGTCGTGGACTCCACGGAGTGGTTTTCGCGGAATGCTGCTATCCGCGTCACTAGATCCTCGTCGTTTTCTATTAGCTCGTCGATCTGAAACATCCGAAGCCGTAGATTAACTTCCGCTAGATTTAGTTACCGCAGGGATCATCTTTTACATTAGTCAGTTTGTAGAGTGCATAGTGATGATATGGTTACCTCGTCCTTGTAATCGACCTCGAGATCCTGCGCTAGCATGACGAGGTATGCGGCGAGCTGGCCGCCGCCCGAGCCGAGCCGGGCGTACAGCCGCATCACGGCGGGGACCATCACTTCTGCGACTGTTCGCTTCATTTTCTAAAAGCACGCAGACTATTTAATAAACATATTTTTCTTCGCCTCTACTGATACAATAAAGAAGCGGGAGACAGATTTCGCATTGCTTCCAATTTGAATACTTAATTTTATAGGTAGGTAAATACTTTTATGTTATGTTAAAACTTGTTCACGTATTTAAAATAACAGTACATGCAGTAGCGGAGCTTTTTATGTTACATCTACTGAAGACCACTAAACTCTTGCAAGTGCAGCCTAAATACAAAAATAATAAAAGTTTGTAAAAAGTGATCAAGTTGCGAAAAACGGATTTCATACACAATGACATGAACAAGGTCTTTTGCAGCTATCACATTGTTCGTCCCGAATCAACTTGATTAAAGGATACGTATTTTCTGGGTAACAAACAAAGCGTATTTAGGTGTCAGCATCTATTTCATACAGAGAGTGCAAATACTACTTCCTAGGTTAAATAACTACGTAGGTACTTTTACTTAGGGTTAAATAAAATGTATGAAGGTGTAATGTCTTTCATACAATACATTTATAAACATGCAACGAATATGTAGTTTGAATTACCCAGTCCTTATTTGATAGCTGCGTATATTCAGAACAAAAATAACAAGTTTAACAAAATTATGATTGTGCCATATGCTTGTGATTATCATGTGTTGCAAATTAATTATTATTTTATTCATAACTTTGAACCGATTTGCACGAAATATTTGAGTTTTCTTCTAGAAAACCGAAACGCGAAACGAGCTACACGATTTTTTATTAAACTAACGATAAGCGCCCCTTGGAGCCTTTTTAACCCCCGACGCAAAAACGTCGGGGTGTTATAAGTTTGACGTGTCTGTGTGTGTCTGTCTGAGGCAACGTAGTTCCCGAACGAATGAACCGATTTGATTTTGTTTTTTTTCTTTTAAAGGTGAATTAGTCGGGAGTGTTCTTAGCTGTGTTTAATGAAAATCAGTTCAAGATTCGGGGTTTTTTTTTTAATTTACTTGTTCGTACAAAATTCCCAGCCACGATTCGCGTTTCAGTTTCGGCTTTATTGACGGTTTTAATTTCAATGATGTCATAAAAATAAATGTCGCAAAATCTGCTTCGGTTTCGATTCAGTATGAATGTGCCAAGTCCTGAAGTACTAGCCATAATAAACTATACACAAGTAGCTAGCCTTTCTATATAGATAATACTTACATGAGAAACGATATTCGTAGTGACTCGTTCCTGTATATCGTCAATATCAGCAACATCGCCTGTTTGTTGAGGTTTTCCTGAAAATAAATAATAAATAAATATTCATGGACATTTCACACGATGCCCTTTAGTCCCAAACTAAGCAAAGCTTGTAATATGGGAACTAGATGCTGATAGAATACTTATATACTTTTTTTTTGTAAATACATACTTATAATACATAGTAACACCCAGACATAGAACAAACATCTATGTTTGCCACGCACAAATGTTTGTTCTCAGTGGGGATCGAACCCACGACCCACAGCACGGAAAGCAGATCCATTACCGACTGAGCTGTGACGCCTGTCAGTTAATAATTGAGTTAATAATTAGTAATTGACCAAATAATCGAGTCGTAGCTTTGTTCATCACCCGTACCTATACCTACCTGAATGAATGGCAGTAGAATAAAGCTAACTACACTTTACTATAGTTTCATGTTCAAGAAGGGACGCTTTCGAGATTTCTAGAGAGATTATCAAGAAAAATCTTATTGAGGAACTTAAATTTTTTTATTTTTATACAACTAGATGATAGAACAAGCCGATGGCCCACCTGATGTAAAGTGGTTACCTCGGCCTATAACAATGCATTGCCTCACCGAATACGTCCACTGAGGACTTGCCCTGTGATGCATTGCACTGCGTCCATCACTATGAGACATAAAGGTGTTAAGTCTGATATGCCTGTAATTACGCCGGCGCCCATACACTTCAAACCGGAACACAGCAATGCGAGCATCACTGCTTGGCGGCAGGAATAGGTACGGTGCTAGTACTTCCCCGGACGAGCTCGCACACAAAGAGCCGTACTACTACTAAAATTGTATAAATTAAGAGCCAAAAGATTTTCTCACATGATAATGACAAATGGAAATACCGACAATAGTTTCGTCATACATCCAGACAAATCTACCTGTTTACATTGTAAACACAGGTTCTACATCGTTGTAATAAGGCTTTAATTTACGAATATTTCAACACGAGTGTAACTGGGCAGTTTGCTAAATTACTGATCAGCCCTCGGAGACTTTGCAGTCCTTATGCCGCCTATACATGTTGGCCCAACGTTGACGAGTGAAGGCCAACGCCAACGTGTGGACGGCATGTTTGTCTTGCCTTGCCATGGCTCGGTGTCGCTCAGCCTAATTGGCCGAGTGCTTACAAGCGCCAACGTGTAGAGAGTACATTTGCAGTGACTTGTCATAGACGCGGTCGCATGCGGTCGCTCGCCGCCACTCGCCTCACTTCGGAGCTGTGTCGGTTTTGGTGCACAAATCAAAGGCGCTGGCCTGCGCTCGGCCAACCGTGTCCACATGTTGGCCGCTCGTCTACGTTGGCCGCTTGCAATAGTTTGCGTAGGCTTGCCAAACATGTGGATGGTAGCACTCCGATTTGCTTACGCTTGCTTACGCTCGCGTTGGCTCGCGTTGGCGTTCGCTCGGCCAACATGTATTGGGGGCTTTAGAATATGTACGGCAGCTTTCAAGATAAATGCCTGTGAGTATGCACTAAGCATAAGCAGCCCTCAGAACACTTACTTGGCAGCCTCATCCGCGGTCCAGTGAGCAGTTTGATGGTATCCAGCATGGCGGCGTGCAGAGTGCTCGGTAACTCTTCTTCTCCATCCACTAAGTCAGCGGCGTGCAGCAGAATCTCGCGCGCGAGCCGACATTGCGTATTGAGACGTTGCACGATCGTTAACCGTTGTAACATCACGTCATAGATTAACTGACGAGCGTCGAAGTCTAACGTATCTGAAACTATATTTGTAAAGTTTAAATAAATAAAATAAAACTCATTTATTTCAGGCAACACAATAAAAAATACAAGGCCCATATTATAAATACCTTAAAACGACTTTATTCACAAAGAAAATTATGACTAATACAGTATTTACAATATTTATAATATGTACAAAATACACATGAAGCAGTTGAGCTATCTACACACCGTTGCAAACGATTTATAGATAGCTCAACTGATCCAAATCAGTACCAATCGGAAGCGTGCCCAAGACACTGGCTGCATTGCCGCCTTAAAACTAAAATACGTATTTCTATAATATTTTAAAATTATTTATCTTGTAAGTAGTGTCTGTGACGTTGTGTTTTAGCGGTGATTTGACGTTCAATGTTGCCCCAAGAAATAATCATTTAATTTAATGATTTAAACGCCTGGTTTTGATTTTAACGAATGTAAATAAATAAACGCGAGCTTCCCGGCATACAGTCTAAAATAATATCTATTTATTCTATATTGATGGTGTTTGTAATTTAAAATGTGATTGAACTGTTGATTTAATTGAATGACTGTATTTACAACTAAAGTGACTAAAAAATCTGAATAAAGTCGGACAATAACAGCCTGGTTATTTTATTTAAAAAAAAAGTTAAAAATAAGGTCGTGATATTGCTTGTTGTCCAGTTTATATTAGGATTATTTATAGTATAATAAGATTATAGTCTTGTCTCTTACCAGTGGTGCCATTGTAATGTAGCACGCAATCCACAAAGTTCTGAAATATGATGTCTATTTTGAGGCATGACGTCACGTAGTACTCCGCTGGTTCACGTACTTCTTGGTCCGTGTCAGCTATGAGGGCGTAGTAACTAGGAGAAACATCATTTTTATACAAAAAGCTAAGGGCACTATTTGTTTTTTTATATAGAAGTTTATTTTTTACCAAATTTAAATAACTCCCGCCCATTAAAATCTCATTAGATCCTCTTCATCATTGCTGGTCATCACCAGATCTGGGAGTATGGAATCCAGATCATCAAATCTCAAAACTTTGAGATGAACAAACTTGAGATGTTTCAAACTGCAATTTGTACCCGAGATTTCAAAACTGGTTTTCAGAGCTGATGAATATTCTCATAACTTGAAAACGGCTCCACCAATTTTCACATAAGAACCATCCCAGATAAATCACCTTTCTTAAAAAAAACTCTCCTTTAAGAGCTACGGACTTATGTGTGTGTGTTATATATTTTATACTCACTTGTAATACAGTGGCTTGCGCAGACGCAGGAAACCGCTAAGTAATAGTTCAGTCAAGGAACGCACGGCCGCGCGGCGCAGTCTGCCTGGCATTTGTGTCTCCAGGCAGCGGCACACAGTGCCCAATAGTGGCTCTACTATGTTGGCGTATCTGTCAACCAAATCAATTGTAAAAATATTCAGAAAAACGACGTCAAACTTATAACACATCTTCCGTTTTCGATCAGGGGTTGAAGTAGAGAGAAAACCAAGGTTTGAATAAAAGAAGCTCATCGAATGATATGTCATGAGTCAAAGGTTTTATTTTATTATTTGTTAGCAATTTGAAACGACACATTGAGTAAAATCTTCGTCCAATTTTTTTATAAAATATATCTGTTCTAAATACCGTCTGACCTGATTGCGCCGGAACATAACTGTAGCAAAGCGGCAGAAAGCAGTAAGTGCGTCAACGATTGCGCATGTACTGTTGTGCGGAAAAATTAGCTCCAATTTGACCCAAAAATGGGTTCTGCGCAGATACTTCAGCGGGGCAAAGATCAGTTGTGACTAGTATACCTCTGTGAGAAGTCCGCCAGCGTCAGCAGGGCGTTGACGCGTGCCTGCAGCGGCGCGTCCGAGTGCAACAGGTCAGCCAGCGCGGGCGCCGCCGCCACCGCCGAGTCACGTGACCGCAGGCACAGCCGCCCCGCGCCCGCCACGCACTCGCCCGCACGCACCTCAGTCATATCTACCAACATAACAATCTTATACATACTAGCAGCGGCTTTTCTCCAAACTAACCTATGCCTTGATCACGAATATGACAAAAGCGAACGTATCGTAACGCTAGCGTATCCGAGATACACTGCGCGGTGACGCTACAACGTTCGGCAGTCGAGCTGGCGTTGACGCGCAATATGATTCGAATACGTTATGTTTATGTAACGCGGCGACTGTCAGATTTGCTCGTGATTACCCCTCGAAGACTGACTAACCTGACGTGTAGGCGTGTGCACTATTATTTTTTCTGTGTTTGTGTATTTCTAAAACAAGTCGATACAACGCAGACCTAGATGCGTGCAGGTCACACCACCGAATAAAACTGCAAAAAAAATCAAAATTCAAAAAAGTTACTTACACGGTGGTGGATTTTTGAGTGCAGACAGGAAAAGCTGTAGTATCTTTGGCGAAGGTGGCGTAGGTGATACCAATGATAAGTCAGCCACTCGCAATGCCTCATCTATAGAATGACCTTCTAAAGCACGTTGTTCCGCTGAAACGGAAAATAACTGTGTATATTAATAGTTACTGTATAGTGCCATTACTTGGTCTGATTTATTTATTTTTTACATCGCAGTCACACAAGCCACACCTTTTTTTATTTTTTAGAATAGAAAAGAACTTACAATGCTGCATCAGTTCCGTCGCCCAAACCAAGGTGTCAGGATCTAATTCTTTGGCCAGCACCACAGTAGGTATTCTGCATCCTATAATAAAATATACAAAATCTCATCTACTTGGGCCGAAAAGCTGATGAGAAACTTGTCAAAAACCGAGAAAAAATTCTATAAATACCGTGGCGAAAATGCGGGTGGAATCTACATAATTCCATTCTACTCTCATAGGGCTAGCTTGTATAATGGAGTTAGTACGCACCATCATCAATACCGGCAGCCAATCTTGCTACCAAATGTTCTCTCAGCTTGGCGCGGTCATGTGGCTTTACGAACTTAGCCCACGAGTTCAGCAGTTCTAGCACCAGCGTCATCAGACGCGTGTCGTACGCGATTGGCACCGATTCCTAAAGAACAAACTCAACAGTCGTTTACTCAGTAAAAACACAACTAGGGGGCTTCAGCCCCCCCCGTCTCCTCCCTCTGTAAAGCTCCGAGTCTCCCCAAGGGTGGACCAGGATTTGTTGATTTGTTCGGGAAACCGTAAAGAGCTGTGTCAAAAATCCCCCCCTCCCCAAATGGTAAACCTGAGTCAAGCAACCTCCCCCCCAAGCCTGGATTCGCCACGTCATTAGCACAGGACACCACTACAGTTTTCGTGTACCAAAATGTAAATACAATACATACATACCTGACTAGGAGATTCCGCCATTTTGTAGTAGTATTCAAGCACAAAGGCGATGTCTGAGTAATCGACGTGGCGTGCTACACACGTTAGTAGCACGAGGCATTGCAAGTCTCGACGTTTGTCTTTAACGCCGAGATGCGAGCTAAGTATGTCTACTAGACGGACACTGAAAATACGATACAATAACAGGTAATATATATAAAAACTATTTACATATCCGTACTTCTATATCGTCTGTATTCTGACTAAAGATACACATTGCTATTGGGAATGGATTGGTCGCATACATTTGATTACATTCACACCTACCTACTGCGTTAATTTTAGAGCGTCTTTTGTCACACAAAACACCCCGATAATGCTATTTAAATTAGACTCCGCTTTTTGACATTTAATACAACGAAAAGCTGTCAATATTTTGAGATTATTGCGTAGTTGGGGAACCTTAATATTACGTGATAATCGATATTTTTTGTACCTTATACATTTTTCAGATTTGGCCAGCAACACGCAAGCATTTTGCAGATTTCTACGCATGTTGTGTTTGATGATGCCTTCGAGGAACATCCAAGGGAGTGCATCTTCATTGTGCCCATCTTTGGTATATTTCATAAGTCTCTTGATGAGGATCTGATCTATGAGAGATTTTACTTGATCTTGAACCTGTAATACCACTTTATTTAAGAATATTCAATGTCAGAAAATTATAAACAACAAAAACAGATGTAGGGCGATATTTAATGAAAACAAATCAAATGGTGATCACGTCACTGCAAAAGCTACCATAGTTATATTATAATAAGGTTCTCCTTACCTTAGTCTCGGGATCAGAGAGCTGGTGCATCGGGCCTGTGAGGAAGGCGTCTAGTACTGTAAGTCCCGGTCGGTTGACCAGCAAGTCCCCGAGTGCTGCGATAGCCGTGGCTCGCACGGTGATGGCCGCATCACGACACAGTCTGACTAGGATCTGTTCAATAAATTACAAGAATAATTTTCATACAGTAACCTAATTCTAGAATAACTTATCAGTTCAGCATTTTTTGAAATAAAAATTAAATTCAGTTAATTATGAAATTTTTATGATTTTTATAACCTATTTGAATTATGAAAATAGGTAAGTCTGTACAATTAGTTAAGTTTTGTTTTGTATGTTATAGTAGTCCCTAGGTTAAGGTGTGCAGTAAAGTATTTACTATCTATCTATGTAATTATAATATTATTATAATTACATACCTATTTTCATAATTCTTAAAAAACTTATTTATCTTGCATGTAAAATCTGCGACACGTTTGAATAGGTGCATGCCTACATTGCCAACACATAGCTAGGAATCAGTATTCTGATAATTTTTTTTTTATTTCAGATATTATACATAACAACTCTCCGCTTTTTATTTAGGTTTGAGTGAAAATACAATTAAAGTTTTGAGTCTCTTTGCTCTAATTGCAAAAGAAACAATGACAGATACATATCTGTCATTGTTTCTGTGGTCTGTGGTCTGTGGTCTTGAGTGTGGCCATAATTATAAAGCTGGTCACCCGGAGATCTGCAGTCATTATCAACCTGTAAAAGTCCACTGCTGAACATAGAAATAATGACTTGAGAAAAACAAGGCAGCGTCACTGCTATAGCCGAGCATGTGTTACCGCGAGGTCCGACGCGGAGGGCGGCGCGGTACTGGCGGCCAGCAGTCGCAGCACGAGCGCGGCGGCCCCGCGGCGCACCACCGCGCGCTCGTCGCACACGCAGCGCGCGCCCAGCGCCAGCAGCCGGGACACCGTGCCGTTGCCGTTCAGCTCCTACACAACACACTATTACAAACACTAAACAACAAGGAGCACTCCGTCTATGGAATACATTACCTAATTCTATAAAGAAGTCTCCCCTCACTAGCTGTTTTTAAAACTACTATAAGGGTGAACGCAAACCAAAAACAAAACGTCTTGTCGAACAGTTAGTGATGTGAAACTTCATAATTTCGTGACAAACCCTGTCAGTATAACTTTTTTCGTCACAATATGCTTCGTCTTATTTGCTGTTTTCGTTACTTGCTTATTTAATGAGAATCATGCTAAGTACTTAATAATATTAACTTAATAATATTATTAAGTACATACATAATTACACTATATTCTTATTTATTAAAAAAGCACAGTTCATTCTCTAGGTATGTGCGTATAAAGCAATGTTTAATAGGTAGGTACTAAACAATGCTATAATAGATAGGTAAACATAATTTTATGCATGCGTCGTGTCAATTGATGTGAATTTCGTTACAACGAAAACAGCATATGACGAGGAAGCATTCATCATATGCTGTTTTCGTTATAACAGAAAATTTATTTTCACGTCACTAAGTACTCGACAAAACAGTTTTGTCGATAGATGTGCGTTGGCCCTAAAACTGTTTAATTTAACCAACAAGTCCTCATAAATCATTCATTAGTTGATTGCAAAATATATGTTATTTTGTATCTAAGTACCGTATATTATATAGAAATATTTGTTTAGTTTATTAGATTCATCAATAATTTACATGTAGTTTTTGTGCACCTCTGATCAATCTTCCATACTTTTAAATAATCTCCATCCAAAAGTTGAGAAAGAGATTTCTTCCAGACAACTTTTGGGTGGAGATAAAAGCGATAAGGCTGCCTATTGTGCATTTTGTCATTCTGTGTGTCCTTATGTGTTTCCATTCTTTATTTGGTTTGGTTTAATGTACAATAAAGTGTTTTTATTAATTAAAAGAGCATGGTGCTGGTCAGTTTGGTTAGTTACCTGCAGCGCACGGCGCATGTGCGCGCGGTCGCTGGCCACGCTCTCGGCCAGCACGGCCAGCGCGCGCTGGCGCACGGTGCTGGACACGTCGAGCGCGCACTCGTACACAGCCTGCAGGATCTGGCCGAGCGGCACGGTGTGCGGCTCGCGACGTAGGAGACCCGACACCTCCTCGCCGTCGTCCATCTCTTCTGGCTCCTCCTGGTACACAAATATCACTTTTATCTGCGTTACAAGAAGAATATGGCCATAAGCTTGTACAAATTATTAAGATAGTTATACCGAATACAAACAGTTATCGTAATCATCAACCAATATTCCAATGCTACAGAAAAATATAAGAGCTAATAATAGATACAAACATTTTCCTTCGACTCCTGACTGTCCTGTGAGGTATCATCTTCAATAGGTACATTGACAGCGGCGGTTCCGTTCGGAAGCGCCTGAGCAGCTGCATTTTGTTTTTCAATTTCATGTCTTATTGTTTCTCTCTGCTCGTTAATTTCAGGCTCGTTATTCAGCAATCTTGACAATATTTCCTTTTAAAAAATACAATAAATTGAATGTTATTATTCTTCTAAAGGAGTTTTTAGACTAGAACATATACTTACTTACATGAATATACTTACTAATGCAATATGTCGGTGCACTATTTTGGCGGTTGTTGACAATAAAAGCACCCACTTTACGAATTTTCGATGTCGGCGATCTGGTAGTAAGCTCATAAGTCCAACTACTAAATCGGCGCGAGCATGTCGCGCTTCGGCTCTCTCCTACAATCAAAATGGAAAAAGTCATAACAAAGTAACTAAAGTCTGTTTGTCAGTTCAGGTATGTTTTGAGAAGCACGGAATCGTTTTTATTATAGGTGGACCCTCTTTTGTGTGGACAACTGCACTAGGAGTTGTTTTTAACATTTAATCTCAAAGGTCTGTCTACCTGGAGGTACTAAAAAGGGTATAGTATACTTCTAATAAAAAAGTAGCATTGTCTAAACACAAATATCTCACCAATGACTCAGGGCTGTAGCAGATATGCTCCAACATTATTGTGAAAGATTTAATAGCAGCTGTAGAATATGAAGACAAGATATACCCCGCATATGTGACATAAGAAGCCCTCACATAACCCTGAAAAATAAGTTAAATAAAACTGTTAGGACATCAATAAGCCAAATACACAGCACATCTTCATTAATTATTTTGTAGATGTGAAGTCAAATTACGAATAAGAAATAGTGCTTATAAAATATGGCTAAAGGAAAGGACAATGGCTTTATAATAACTACCTATATGTATGTATAAAAATATTTCAACTCTGTGTGATGTAAATATATCATATAATAAATAAATTAAATTAATAGTCTACTGCTGCTAATTCTAACATAAACATTATTCATCAACTAAAAACTCGATTCTTAAATTAATATCAAATGCACCATGGTTCATCACAACTGAAGAACTCCAGGAGAACCTAAGAATTACCACAATCAAAGAAGAAATACACCTCCTGGAAAACTCATACAAAGCCAGACTGACAAAACACCCTAATCCGCTGGCTATAAAGCAGTTGGAGCCAAATACACAAAAAAGACTAAAGCGCCAAAATATACTAGAGCCAAATAAATAAAGCTGAACCAAAACGGTGCCTAACTCACTGGAGTACAGCCCTGCACGTTACTAAATATCTTATCAAAAGATCTGCTTATAACCAGCAGGCTGATCGCAGATGAATAGACAAAAAAAAATAATAGTCTGTCGATAGTAAGAAATTGAAATTGAAATTGAAGGGACTCCCTTTTCCGCATTTAGGCTCAAAGTTGGCCCATTATGCGTGGTGTCGATAGTAAGAAAGAAGTTTACAAGATATTGCCATAATAATATTCCCCTAAAGTTAGCCAAATATGGGTGTATTCTTTGCTTAGCAGTGGGTGGGAATGTTGATTATGGTGTCAAAATAGTCTATGAAAATAATTTTACTTACAGTGTTGATTTTGTTGTCCAACGAAGTGGCTATAAGCTTAGGTACCAAACATTTGTAGAGTAACTCAATAGCCTTAGGATTAGGTTGCTCTCCATAGTTGTTCAACATACAACTTATCACCTGGTATATCACGCTTGATACATTCGACAACATATACACATCTGAAAGTAAACCACAGATTGATACATATTGCAAAGAATCACACTTTGAATGATGGAACTTTTTTATTCAGGTTAGGCCTGTTTTCTATATAAATACTTACCAACATTATTTAGCATTTGGGTGATAGAACCTCCAGTTACATCAATTAAATTGCTGAGGATTTCTTCAAAGTTAATGTCGACGGGAGTTAATTTTAAAAGTAAAACAATTTCCCTAAGGTCGACTACATACTCCGACAACTCCTTCACTACAATATTCACTTCATTTGATAAATGTTTATTTGTTTTATAATGCTCACTTTTCTCACACATCAGTTTAGGGAATCCAAGACAGGATATTGAATGTGCAAACAGTTGGGAATGGTAAACATTGTAAGCCCGAGCACCAGGTATCAGTAGCAATCTAAAGTAAACTCGAGCTGCCAACAGAGCATTATCCCGATGTGCTCGTACAGTGACATGATCGGTGCCATATTTTATAAAGTGTCCCAGTAGAGCTAGTAGATTTCGATAAGAAAATACTGCTGTTAATGAAGCCCAGGTGTTTTCCTCAGACTCCTCTCTTTCTTCAATGCACTCTAGTAGGCTCTCAAAAATTTTGTGTATATCAATACATTCTAGTACAGTTTCATATTCAGAGGGTATGTTTTCAAATCCAGTAAACTCAAAGTAGAAAACTGAGTCAACCCAGTCATTTGGAAGACGTTCCAAACATAGCTTGTCAATTTTGGACAGTAGTCTATCCATATTTAGAGGCGTCTAGAGATAGCAGATCCAGTAAACCATATCAATATTCTTGATTTCTTTGAAATCTCTAGGGGCTCGAGTCAGATGCAAACATCATCATGTTATTATCAGCATTGCCCGCGCTTTGCCTACACTAACTAAATACTAATTTCACGCCCAAATAAAATAGGTAGGTACGAGTCTTACGTCCAGGCTTTTATCTATCGAGTTATTAGTATTAATCTGAAGGTACCTATATTCATTTTCAAGAATCACACAAGCATTTTCATTTCACAAAATTCACATTCACAATCACAAACCAAACCAAATCACTGACAAAACAACACAACCACAGTCCACAACACAACCAAACCGAACCACAGACTAGACTACTAAACTCCACTTCAACTTCTTGGTTTATTTTATGGACACTTGGACATGGACACTAGAGGCGATATATAATAAGAAAAGAAGAAGAGGACATAATGTTCCACTGTTGTTGACATGTGCTGTGATGACTGATGACTGCTGAGTGTCACTGTCATAAGTCATTGCACCAAGTCATTGTCAAATCAATCAAAAAACATAACAAAACAAACAAACAAGCAAACGAAAGAAAAACCAGATTTTCTCGAGGACGTGCTAAACGAGGATTTTTCTTGGTTTTCTTTCTTTCTTGCAATGTTTTGATGTGATTCAATTTTCGTCTCTATTTATTATAAGTAGAAGTAAAGATGACTACGAAAAGACCTATATCTTGGTTTCTCACAAAAAATGGACGGTCATTTACTTTTAGTGTTGTTACTGCTGCCGGTCTAGGACTAACCGCAGCAAAGTATGCACCACATACATTTTTTCTTTATAAATATACAGATTTTGTTCATTATTACAAGTAAGTTAACATGGTAAATACAATAATTATTGACCAAGATTACAAAACTATTTAAGATACATACATTTGTGCGTGGAAAACACAGATGTTTGTTCTATTCTGGGTGTTACTATGTATTATAAGTACCTACCTTAGGTATTTACACAAAAAAGTATATAAGTATTCTGTTAGCCATCTAGTTCCCATATCACAAGCTTTGCAGTTTGGGACTAGAAGGCATTGTGTGAAATGTCTCTGAATGTTTATTTATTTATTTTAGTTCAGTACCTAGGTACTTATGCTATGCCTATGCATAACATAATATAACTTTTAAATAGAATTATGTAATTAAGCTGATTAGCTGATACAGTCAGTTACCCTCACTAGCTACCCTTGCACACTATGAACAAAATGGTGCTGATAAAATAATACTTGTGTTAAAAATTTTATTTTGCAGAAATGGCAAGCCAGCCGAATTGCCCGATTTACTTCAGCAACGCTATAGCAAATGTTTAGATATACTCAAAACATCAGACTTTCATCGCAAATTGATAACTCCTTTCTCTGTGTTCGGCTATGACCTTTTTCATGCTGGTATGTTCTTTTGGATCATGAAAGAAATGAAAATACTTATTAGAATCATAATCAAATTAGGTAGTACATTAATAGTTATTTTCTTGTTATGTTCTAGGAAGCACGAGCTCAAAGTTTGGTGCAGCTGTGGGAATACCTGTCAATTTCACATACCAATCTATAGAAGACCTTGAAAAGGATGATATACAGGTAGGTACACAGACTTCGGCAGACAATGCTATCGATTCTGTTGTCGCATTTTTCTAAACTAACCTAATTTGGCAGCACTAAAAATGTTGCCGTCCCTTTCTCATAAACTGAAACGACAAAGACAGCTATAATTTTAGCGCTGTCAAATTAGGTTAGTTTAGAAAAATGCAACAACAGAATCGATAGCATTACAAGTGTATGCTAGTTTTTAAGTATACTTGTGCCTGCTTATTATTATGGTAGCATAGTATAGATAGAAAAATCCTATTAATAACTCAGATTCAAATACATAGGTAGGTACATAATTCTTTGAATATATTTTAAAGCTTTTTTAATCATCATTGATTTTAATACTTCATAGAAATACTTATGATAAGACCGCCCATTGTACAATTAGTTATGTTTTGTTTTGTATGTTATAGTAGTCCCTAGGTTAAGGTGTGCAATAAAGTATCTATCTATGCTTATAAAAGTAATACATTTCAGGTAAACCACAAAAAAGTAGATTGGAACTCTGAAGTTGGACAAAAGTTATCAAATGCCTTAATTCTACCAGAGAAGGTACAACAGTTTGCTATTTGCAGAGAAATTTTAATGACCCATAATAACAAAGTTACATTTGAGGCTGTCTATCCATTCTCATGCATATTTTTTGCTTATAACCTTTGTGCATATTTGAACAGCAGAATGAACCTTCATGCAGGGCCCCTCAGCCTCAGAGCTGTTCTTTATGCTCTGGTGGGCACATTTGCAACTGGAACATACTTCCTGATGAAGGATATGACCGAAGTGTACTATGAAATGAATGTAGATAAGGCACTTTGTGAATTGGGCCCAGATTTTATAGAGAGTGGTATAATATTTTATGAAAAAATATTAGAAAGAAATCAAGCTCTCCGAGAACTAATGGGCAAGGAAGGTGAAAGCAAATACAGTAAAATGGGCAATGAGAACTTCGGGCTTCGGCAGCCACGGATAGCGTTAGTACATAGGAAACAATTTTTTGAAGAAAAGCTGAAGGAAATTCAAGATGCCAAAAATGAGCAAGAAACTGGAGAATAAGTGAAATCCTTTGATTTATGAAATCGAATGTACCTACCCAGTAGAAATATTAACGCAGTTCTATGAAGTTTAAAGTAGTGAAAGTATTAACAAAGTTATTTAACCCAGAAGTCGACAGAAATAGAATTGAATAGAAATGGAAAGGCAAGTTTTTTATTTCTATATATTATTTTCTGATTATTTACCAAGTTGTAGTCCTAATTAAACATAACAAGAGTATTTCCAATATATCGAGAAAACAATGTTGTATGTAAGACACAACAGTCTTTGCTTTTGCGCCGCAAACGTTCACAATCTAATGTCTCAATGAAGGGGGGAAACGGCCACATGCGGCTTCTATGCAGTAATGCTAAACTATATTTTATGCTAAGTTAAATATAACTTTCGATTTATTTTATGCAGATGGTTTTTAAATATTTTTCCAACTTTATTTCCATCTTGCGTTCTGGAGACATACACATGTTTCTGTGGCCTAAAACGTGTTTGATACAAAACCAATTATTATCATTCTGTTCAACGTTAGCACCTTTGCATAGGTAGGTATCCTACCTGCTACAATTTATATCTGTGATTTGATTTGGATCAGAAAGATTAATTCGGATTTTAATAACAATTGAAATCTTGAAGCTGGCCAAAAATGTAGATAATCATCTACTTACGTAGATAAAACATCAACAACACTATACCGTAGCTGCTAGATAAAACAAAGTTGATCCGATTTATTATAATAAATCAGATCAACTTTGTTTTATCTAGCAGCTGGGGTACTATAAAACATCGTTGGATTCGGCTTTTAGAAGACAGTCGTAGTTACTACCATGTTGAGGGTAGTATTGATTCTCTGTCTGGCGGCAGGCTTAAGCTATGGCCGTAAGTCGCCTAATGCTGATCTAATCGAACGGTACTATAAGAACGGGCCGGAGGCTGGCCGCTACTCAAATAATGTGGTAGAAGATGCATTGCTAGATGTGGTAAGTGATTATTATATTTTTTTTCATATGTAGGTAGATACCTACCTAGATAACTAGATAGACTAGATAGTAACTAGATAGTTGGAAAGGAAAAAAAACTGCAACATCAGTTTTCTGGTGTACCTACTTAGTATTTTACCCCGCACTCTGTAGTTATTGTGCGTTTTTTTCATCATGAAATCATGAAAAGATTCAATAAGTGTGAGTCAGCCTTGTAGGTAGGTAGGTGTAACATTTCTATAGGTAACTATTTTGATTAGATTTGCTTGGGGGGTTTGGTATCTTACTGTCGTCAAAAAATGTAATTAAATACCGATTAATACCGGTACCCGTGTTTGTGTCTAGTATTTTAAATAGTTTCAACATAATAATCCTATTTATGAGAAAATCAATGGTGCTGTAGCGTCCCTTCATTTTAACCTTTGAATCGGACGAACAACTCTTCTGCTACTATCCTACCTCCTAATGAAAAAAAGAGGTGTTATAAGCTTGAGGTCTTAATTAATGTGTGACCGTGACCACGAAACCCCGAAAAATTAGTGCTTCGATTTCAATGCGGTTTTTTGGCTTTCTTTCGTTTTTAGCTATGTTTGGTAAAAATCAGTTTAGTGCAGCCGTTTCCAAGTAGGTAGGTACCTAATAAGGATACTCATCAGCGCGGCGTTTAGGTACAGTTTGAAATATGAGATTTATGATAAGGTATTCAGATATTTACTTAGAGCAGAAGTCCATGCTCCAGAATCTGATGATGACCAGCAGTGATGAGGATCTATGGAGATTTTTTTGGTTTAAGATTCTTGAAGTTTTTGCTCTTTAATTTGTTTAAACACTTGAATGTCAACATCTAGCCAGGCCTTATAACGAAGTACGGTTACCCCGTGGAGATCCATAACGTGGTGACGGACGATGGCTACATTCTGGAGATGCAGCGGATCCCGCATGGTCGCGACCGCCACAACACACGGGACCCGAGGAAGCCGGTCGCGCTTGTGATGCATGGACTCTTCGCGTCAGCAGCTGATTGGGTCCTGATGGGGCCCGGTACTGCTCTAGGTAACTTTCCCAATAATACCAAATCTCTTTCTACCACAATATAATGATGATTTGATAAAGTATACTTTATAATTTGTAGGATCTGCATTATAAACGATAGCTTAATCTGTGTATCTTTGCACCCAACGAATTCTTAATCAACAAATGAATTTTCATTTCAGCATACATCCTCGCCGAGGAAGGCTACGACGTATGGCTAGGCAATGCTAGAGGCACTTACTACTCCCGGAAGCACGTCAGCCTTAACCCTGATTCCGGCAGCGAGTTTTGGGACTTCAGCTGGGAGGAAATAGGCACCCATGACTTGCCCGCTATGATCGACTATGCACTGAAAGCTACGGGTAAACGCCGCTTGCACTATATTGGACACTCGCAAGGAACCACCGTCTTTTGGACCATGGGCTCACTCCGTCCGGAGTACAACGATAAGATCATTACAATGCAAGCATTAGCTCCTGTCGCTTTTATGCGGCATAATCGAAGCCCTTTGTTCATTGCACTTGGACCCCACGCCAATAACATTGAGGTTAGTGTTGCGGATAATTATTCATATTGTAGGTACCTAGCTGTCACCACTATCAGGGCTTCGAGAGCTAATCCAAGTACCTGCATTACGGCATAATGTACCTAGTACTTGACTTAATGTCTATTTTCTCGATAACAATCGGAATTTTATCGCCATCAATCAAGATCATTGCCATCAATCGAAAAAAATATTGTGAGTATGAATCTGATGTTTTATAATTATTTTCTTACTTGTTCCAGTCAATGGTCAACCTGTTTGGAATGTACGAATTGCTCCCAAATAGTCCACTATTTACAGACCTGGGCCAAACTTTCTGTTCGGATGAAGCATCGACGCAGTCGCTTTGCTCAAATGTTATTTTCATTGCAGCGGGAAGGAGTGAGGACATGCATAACGCAGTAAGTAACATTTCAAATTATAATACTTTAATACTATATGGCCGAATTACTTACTATGAAGTATATCATACAGTTGATGAAACAGTTGAGCTACAAACCGCTGCAAACGATTTATAGGATTTATAGATAGCTCAACTGATCCGAATTAATACCAATCGGAAGCATGCCCAAGACACTGGCTGCATTGCCGCAGCAAATAATATAGTAAACTATTTGACAGAATTCACAGTGGAACGTGTCTAATGAGCTGAACCAATAAGCCAATTTGATAAAAAGTTTGATTTAGGGTACTTACTAGGGCAAACTGCAACAGCCGCCGGTCTGTGTCAGACCTATAACTATATTTAGTACTGATATTGTGTATTTTTTTCAATGTTTGGTACCTCAGAATCCATAATTAATAAACCGATTTCAAAAATTCTTTTTTATCCAAAAGGATATAGGTATATTCAGATTGGTGTCATAAAAATGTCATCAAAATCTGCTTTTCAATAAAAATACTGGAGAAAATATGCCATCCACGTTCACGACATTACTCATTGCGTTCCTTAAAATACCTAGTGACCATTTTTAAATTGTCGTGCCCTAACTGGGCTCATGTTGGTAGCATAAATACATCAATAAAGTATTGAGTATTGACTTTTCAATGGTTTTTACGGTCACTAGAACAATCCCAATAAACTGCCATCATCATCATCATCTGAAGATGATGAAGTCGGAAGGTAGTCATACTGAAGGTTTTGTGGTTTTTTTAAACTTATAAATAATTTCAGACCATGCTGCCAGTTAAGTTAGGACACACACCCGCGGGAGCTTCAGTCAGACAACTGGTGCACTACGGCCAACACATTCGCAAAAACTTCTTCAGGCGCTTCGACCACGGACGTATCGTCAACCGCAGGATCTATGGAAGCAGGACTCCTCCGGATTACGACCTCAAAAAAATAACCGCGCCAGTCTTCTTGCATTATGTAGACGACGATGTCTTTGCCCATTTGTCTGATGTTCGATCGCTGTTTAATGGGTTAGGCCGACCGGTGGGCATGTTCAGAGTCCCCCATGCTACGTTCAGCCATCTAGACTTCATGTGGGGAACAGGAGCGAAGGAGTTGATATACGATAGAGCTATTAATTATATGAAAGCAGTAGGCGATGAGTGACCAATCAATTTTTGTTTTTAAAGTTCTTCATGATATTTTTCGAGCTCCTGTAACGTTTCTACTCTATAGCAAATAAAGTTTAGTCACAGCAATCAAAGTATTTTTTTTGATCAAGCATGATTATATAGGTATGTACCTACAAGTTTATGAGTGTTGTGCTGCCTTAGTTCATTTTACTTATGTATTACCTAAAAATATGGCTGTAATGAAAGCTGATAAAAAGTTTGAATTTGAATAAACATACATGTAGGACTATCAAGGCTTCGCATTGCTGTGTTCCGGTTTGAAGTAACCTCTGTCTCAGAGTGATGGGCGCAGTGCAATGCATCACAGGGCACGTCGCCCGTGGACGTGCTCAGTGAGTGATGCAATGCGTCATTATAAGCAGTGGTTACCACATCAGGGGGGCCATCGTCTTTATCCATAGTAGTAGGTAAATGATAAAAAAAAATATCAAATAAAAAGTGTCACTATCATGCCAGACAGCAGTCATATTGGTTTGTTTGATTCATAGACATAGCGTAATATGGAACGATTAAATTCCAACACTACCTACATTGTATGTAAGTAATTAATAAGATATTATGCTTGGACGAATACACATATCGTGTCTTATCTAACAACACCGCTCAAGTCGATTTTTGGCGGTATTGACTTTTTGATACCATTGGATAGATTTTAAATTCGCGCGTCGAACTGTGTAACAGATTCAAGGATATCAACCAATCCCAGGCCAGTATTCAAATAACAGTGACAGCGCCTAAGTCGATTTCCGCGCCAACACCGCTCAAATCGTCATCCCGCCATACTGCGCGCGAAAACGACTTCTACAACTACTGACTTTCGCGCTTTTATAGTGTTATTTTTGGTTGAATATGGTTTTTGAAGTGTAATTATCAAAGATTAAGAGGTAAGTTACTGAATACACTAAAAGATTTATTGATTCAAGTGCCGTAATGAACTTAAAATCGAATAAATTTGTCGCCATCTACTTTAGGCGGTGTTACTTAGCATCTTGCTATTGCATCGAGTATGACTTGTGCGGTGTTACAAACGTTATTTCTTGTAGGGTACCTGATAAAGTGATAGTATAGACCATGGATGGAGAAGAATTTGAGTCATCGAGTGACCAGAGTCAACATCATCATCATCATCATTAATCTAAATATCAGTCCAATATTGGACGTAGGTCTCTCCCAAGACGCGCCACTGAGCCTGGTCTTCGGCTTTTCTCAATCAGTCCTTGCCAGCTACATTTCGCAGTTCGTCGTCCCACCTTACCAGAGGGCATCCTACACTATGCTTGCCTTAACGCGGTCCCCACTCAAGTATAGTTTGCTCAAACGATTGTCGGTAAACATGGCCGGCTCACTGCTATTCCACCTTGCTAATCCTCTGAGCTCTATCGACCACCTTAGTTCTTTTTCGGATAACCTCGTTTTCAGGATTCTATCCTTTTAACCTATGCTGCCGAAACGTGAACACTGACTGTAGGGTTGGTCCACAAGCTGAAAGTCGCGCAACAAGCTTTGGAGAGAGCTAGTGTACCTACAGATGAAGAATTAATGAGGAATGTCAACAGTTGCGAGTCCATCATGACTGAAGTTGAGCCGTAAACGGCGTAAGAGCTTTGGAGAGCCAAAGAAAAGGAGTAAGCTTGATTTCAAAGTTTGGACATGGATACGTTAGACATCACGACGGCTTGGTTTTTGAAAAAATTGGTAAAACTTCATAGAACTCGATGCAAGCACTTCGGTTTCTTCAAATAGAGGTTTTGCTGAAACGATACCAATAGACGTCGAGTATACTACAGCAAATAGCCGAGACAACAACGCTGGAAAACCCAATGCAGCCATGTCTTCCTTGCAAACTATATCATCTACTATCATGACACTCCGCTAAGTACACGATCGCGGTGATCGAAACGGCGAAGGCTTTATTGAACTCTTAATTAACGATTGGTCAGATAAGTGCTAGGCACTAGCGACACGGAAGACCAGCGTTATAGTAGTCGCAAGTTACTATGTCACATGCTGAGTGGCAACCGTTTTAGTAGGTACTCACGTAATTAATTTATTATTAAGCCAACTTATAACTTTGTAGTTTAAATTGTAATCATTAATAAACTTTTCTTATCATAAGTTTTGCGACTGGCTGTGCAAACGCTCGGCAACATTCAACATTCACAACATTCAGGAACACCGTGAATTGAGAACAGCGAAAATCATTTTTCTCAATGCATGCCATGTATGGCAGTTGAAAAGAAAATTGCCAAAATCCTGAATCGAAGAAAACTGAAAGCCGCGTTTATATTTTTACGTGTGAAAACAGTTACGAAGTACCTATGTAAAAGAATGTTCATGGATACCCTTGGAATAAAAGACTCGTTGAAGAAAACTGACTGCAAGACCGGCAGATAGGGCCACATCAGCAGTCAACTTGGAACAGCGTTTGTAGGCATATTTATGCCTACAAACGCTATTCTAAGTGTAATAAACAAAAAATCCTATAGTATAAGAAAAAAACTTAATTTTTATCCATTTTTGATGCACTACAAATTATATTTTCTCATACATTTTCTTGTTATCACCGCCTAAGTCGAGTAAAATTATCACGTAACACCGCGTAAGTCAATTTAAAACGTGTACATCAATATAAATGATATAATAGGCATAAAAAAACATTTGTTATATATATTAAAGCACCTGTTAATCATTTCAGCCTGAAAGCTTTTGAATTGAATAAATTACACAGTTTTTAGTCTCTCCTGAAAAGTGAGCAAAAATGACTTGAGCGGTGTTGTTAGATAAGACACGATATTATGTTATAAAATAACCAACGACATTATTTATACCATGGACCTTGCATTTGTGCTCTGAAAATGGAATAGTATAATATGTGCTGACGAGAGCGTGAGCACATTTCTTACGGCTTGGTTGTCAAAACTTTGAAGGGCTAGAGTGCCAATCTGCAGTGTAGGTACTTAGGTACTACAAAAAATATACGATCTAGTTATTTAATACTTTATTGCACAAAAATACACAAATTCTATACAAAGGGAGGACTTAATGCTAAAGTATTATCTGCCAGCAAACCCAAGCGTGGTGGTATAAAAAGGAGGTTGGCGTGCGATATTACCCATGAAGCAGTTGAGCTATCTACACACTACACACCGTTGTAAACGATTTATAGATAGCTCAACTGATCCAAATCAGTTCAGTACCAATCGGAAGCGTGCCCAAGACACTGGCTGCATTGCCGCGCTGAATACACAGAACAATACTACTCTAACGCTGATACGCTGGCCAAGACAATCACCAGAGGGGCGAGTACGAGTTTACAGTGTGCAATACGTCTGACGCCAACCACACCGGTGTGCGCTGCTTGGTATGGAAACACTGAGCGGAAGCTTGACGAGACCAAGCTTCTCAAAAAAGATTAATAATATCTATTTTGTAATCTGTAATGGCAGCGTCGTCTGTTCGTTCTGTAGTCATTCGTGTCATTTCCGTACTAGTGTTTGATTCAACCGGTCCATATTACTGCTATGTCAATGATAAATAAGAAGAAGAAGATGAATTTCGTTTTTCACTTTTTCAGTGTTTTGCGTGTTTGCGTGGGATGGGATCTGGGAGGGAGGTGAGATTTCGTGAGTTTCGTGCTCTAAATGAATGCCTAGTGAATTTGCAAAGTGATTCCGTAAAATCAAATCGCTCACAAGTGTTATGTTTAATTAACTACCTATTTACCTAGAAAAAGACCAGCGTCAGTCAGTTCTCATCATGTGTGGTGGATTTACGTGTTCTAAAAATGCTCTTATTGCTCTGAATGTACTTTACGTGGTAAGTGGCGCAGATGATCTTAGAACAATAGTCTCGCTAGCATCAATAAAATTGAATTCAGTGGTCTTCTCTTTTTACCTAAGGTGGTGGCGAGCATTCTCATATCTGTGGCTGTGTATGGCCAAGCAGCATCACTGGGTGAGAACTTGCCCATTGTGGGTGGTATTCTAGCATGTGGGGTGTTCTTGATCCTGATCTCGTTGCTCGGACTGGCTGGTGCTGTGAAGCATCATCAAGTCATGCTGTTCTTTGTATCCTTTTCAAATTAAAACTGTGACCTTGGCCTACATCAACAGAACAGACTTAGTAGGTACCCATATTTTCTTGAAAGAGTCACTTACATAATTAAATATTTTAATACTTTCCTTTTTTTTAAGAATTAGGTAAGTAAGTAACCTACTTTTCTATATATTGAATGTAAGACAAATTTTTAGACTAAAATGAAGGTACCTAAACTATAATATTGGTAAGGCCGGCCATTGTGATACCTTCTAAGTTTTCTTTCTTTCTTTGTAATGTTTCCATGTGGTGTACCAATAAAGAGTTATCTATCTATCTAATATAGTATACTTAGTTGCTAAGATTCAGTAATACCTACCTTGACTCTATGGTCAGTACATGGTAATCCTCTTCATGTTATTCCTGGTACAGTTCTCGGTGGCCTGTGCTTGTCTTGCTGTGAACTCTGATCAACAGGAAATGTTGGCTCAGCAGGTAAGATCAAGATAGGTGCAAGTTTTTATCGGGTGTAATTGATTTTCTATTTATCTAACTTACTAATGTTATAAACACAAAAGTTTGTATGTATGGATGTTTATTACTCTTTCACGCAAAAAGTACTGGTCTGATTTGGATAAAACTTGGAACACATATAGTTCGTAGCCTGGATTAACACTTAAGTAGGCTACTTTTTATCCCGGAAAATCAACATGATCAAACAGGACCCGGACGAAGTCATACATATACCTACTGTGTTTAGATGGGTTCTATTTATTATTTCTATCAATGTATTGTTATCAACTGCACTGTTTATATAGTTTTTGTCTAAACAACTTGTTATCATGTTGTTTGAGTTGCTAAAACTAGTACTAACATAGAGTATGATGATAATTTTGGAAGTCTAACATGAAATTGGCTCTTACTGAACTTTTTATCAGAAATAATAATATCCATAACCAAAAAATAAAATAATTAAATAAATATTCATGGACATTTCACACAACGCTCTCTAGTCCCAAACTAAGCAAAGTTTGTAATATGGGAACTAGATGGCTGATAGAATACTTATATACTTTTTTTTGTAAATATAGTACACACCCAGACATTGAACAAACATCTATGTTTTCCACTCACAAATGTTTGTTCTTGGTGGGGATCGAACCCACAACCCACACACAGCACGGAAGGAAGAGCTATTACCGACTGAGCTGTGACATCTGTCAACTCATAACTCTAGTCTGGACTTAAAGAAATATATAATAGATTTTATTTTTAAACATACTCAAGTCCGTTTCTACATTTGATTTGTCCATGTGCGTATCACATGCTTTTTTGTTTATAGTGTACTATCATTTCTTTATGTAAGTAGTACCTATTTCTGACGAATTATGAAACAGTAAATAAATTGTTCTGAGGTGCTCTTTTATCTCATGTAGGTATAATGTTCACAAAGATTTGGGCTGGTAACAAATCAAATAAATTAAATGTACTATTTACCTAATTATTATTATTATTATTAGGTACTTACTAGTAGTTCGCCTCGAACTGAGATCTCGCGATGCTCGTAAAAAGTGCGCACTGTGATAAACTTTGTACTGTGATAAACTTTGGAACAGCGATTTAACTAGTTCTAGTTACCAGTCTTACCTGAGCTATAAAATCAATGAAACTAAAAAAAAATGAAGATCACGTTATATTAGTTTATCCAACTTTTCAATTTTTACTATAACTCATAATCTATTTAACCTAGAACATAACCAAAAACCGTTTTGGGATTTCTAAACGATGTCCTATCATATGACACCCCACTTCATTTTTTATCTGTCGGCCTACTAATTTCTATGCAGATCGAATTAACGGTTCGAAAGTTATGCTCTATTTATTTATTTATTAGGACAACCAACAAAGGTAACACTCTAACAAATTTGCCCAAGTTAACACTAAGATCTTCGTTCACTGCTCTCGCTCTATTAATTAAGAGTTTATATGTCCCACAGCAGGGCAAATGCCTCTCCTTCTCTCCAGTCTATTCCGTTTTAGGCCTATACCTACTTAGGTGTTTTGAAATTATTTACAGGGTTGGGGCACTGTGACGATGGATGTCAAAGAAAGCGTCCAAGAGAAGTTCCTGTGCTGTGGATTTCAGAATAGATTCGTGCCGCTGAATGGCACTGCTGACTTCCCGTCCTGTGATTTGGTTGATGTAAGTACTTAATTATATTTAGATTTTTTCTTCAAAGGTTTATTAGAAATAGTGATAAGTAGATGGCCCACCATGTTAAGTAGTCACATCACAGAAAATGCTCATGAAAGATGTGTCTTGTGTTTAGGTCTAAAAACAATTATCCCAGTTGTACCACTGGGGACATTGAAAATTGAAGGCATCACATTATTCATAATGATTTCTGAAATACTTATGAAAAATTATTATTGACCTTTATCAGCCCTACATCTTTATGTATTATAAAATATAACTATGGTTGTTTAATTCATGATACAGAAAAATTGCTGCATCATGAAAGGCATGTCTGTTGGATGTCAGTGTGAGCCGTGTATGGAAAAGCTGAAGGAATCGATCGATTACTCGTTCAAACTGTGCGGCGGGATTGGACTATTCTTTAGTTTCACTGAGGTAAGCATTTTTATACATTCTTATTATTCAAATCTTTTACATAGATATTACAGTAAGAATTTTTTACGAAAAAAGTTTATGCATAAGTAAGAATAGGCTTCATACATAACATAAGCCGCCTAAAGGCTTTCGCGGCATTAATAATGTTGAAAGTCGCCCTAGTCAAAACAATCTTGCACAAAAAATAAAAAAAATGATACAAAATTCTTTGAAATCCTGGTCATTCCTCGTAGGTACATTTTGCGCATGGAATTTGTACTAGATTTACCTACCTATTGCCTGGTTCGTAAAAATATTGAGATCATCTCTTCTGTTGGTTTTTGTTGGAATGAAGTTTCTAGGTTTATATATCTTTATAAGCTGAATAGGTTTGCAACCTACAAATGGAATGGTAACTGCTAAAGTGGGCATGACTTGAATCATTTTCTGCATTTTACATGGAATTGTGACGATCCCCTAGCAAGATTATGATACATTCTATTTTTCATAAGTACATCCTCAAAGGGAAATAGGGTACTGTGGCGACGTAGGTACTGTTATATTTTTATTATTTTACTAGTTTTATCATTAGTAATTTACTAGCTAAGTGTCTTTTGAAAATGATTCTTAATTCACTCGTTTATAAATTTAACACTGATTAATAAAATTATGTTATGGCACGCTAGAGTCAAATCCTTTTTCTTTTTTTATATTAATTGCTACTTCAATACATTGCTTCATTAATTTAGTTTTTCTGATGACATTGCTAGCCTCTTAGGTATGTAGGTTAGTTAATTATCTAAAGAATATGTATCTAAATTCTTTTGTGATGTACCTACATTTTACCCTATAATGAGTAACTAAAAATATCAAATTCAAATGTATGTAAGCCAGAAAAATATTCTCTTGTACAGTCGAATACTGCAAGAGATATCAAGTTGCATAATGGTTTTATGGAACAATAAATTCAATAAGGATTTATTCAGAAAAAGGTTCATTTTGAAATGCTGTCCCACAAAATACTGAGCAAAATCTGAATTAGATACTAATCGTTTAAGCGTTCGGTACAATTATTTTATTGTTATGTTCGAGTTTGCTCAACAAGTGCACACTTAAGTGTCGTATCGTAGACCTATTGTTGTTTGAAAATTAATAAACTCTCCTAATCGTACAATCATTGTGTGTTAATACTGAATTGGTCATGGTGTTAAAATACTAACTACAGGGCAACTACGAGTAATGTATCCGAAAAATACTGTAACCCTTGATTTGTCTCTTCGAGTTTTTTTAAACGAATTGTACCAATAGAACTATATTGACTATAACCATAGCCCATGTTTTGATAATCCAAAACGTAAATCTCTGTACATACTCGTAGTTATAGCAAATTAACATGTTTGGTATTACCATTATTGATATACCGCGCGGCAGATACTGCCAGCGGCAAATTGTACCCTGAATTTTAGAAAAGACAAATGTAAATGATAGCTATTTCTCTCGTAGTCTGCAGCTTTGCTATCGAAGTGATGGTCAAGGGTTCGGTAAAGGTCGTAGCTGTTTTACGGATATCAAAAATGTGGTGTGACAAAAGGTCTTCCAAAACTGACCAGCTTGATGTGACTAACAAGGTGTTATACTTTCCAGTTTCTGGGTGTATGGTTGACCGTAAGATATCGTAACCAAAAGGACCCGAGCGCTAACCCCAGTGCATTTCTGTGAATGATCTGAACGGACTCGCAACATTTTATCATTTGAGGTGGATCGGTGTTGCATTATGTGTCGCATAGCATGTTGACCAGAACCAAATTAATGAGCTTCATTTGGAATACCCGGAATGATTTATCTTGACTCACCTAATATTTTTACTCTTCCTGAGTATTCCTACACCTCGAAGATCCATAATGTGGCTATTTATTTAGCTTTATCATGGTGTTGCCATATATTTTTTGTTTCTTTGATGTCCCACACCTCAAAGATGAAATAATTTGATTGTTTAAAAAAATAAGTTTTGTATTTTGGTTTTGGTCAAACGTATTTTAATTGGCTTTCAAGGACCTTGGCAATTATTAACCTTTAAACATTTGTATCCTTCCTTGACTGCGCAGCATACTAATCTTTATAAATAAGGGCCCGCGTAGTGCATGTTGATACTAATACCCATATTCCAGATCTTAACTCGAATAACCTCATTTGAGCAAGTATTTTAAGTAGCAAAAAGTTTAGTTCTGTTCTGGAATTCGGGCATATATAATAAACTTGGTTTATGGGATGATGTTGAACCTCTCTTGATTCTGACGTATACGCAGAATACACACAGCAGGGAGATGTAAATTGTGTTGTAATAAGTGGTAAAAACAATTATAACGGAAGTAATTTAAAAAAAAAGCTAATGCTATCATCTCGTGTATGTATGCTTGTTGCATGGGAGTGAGTAGCCTTGAAATGCTTAGCGTTGCATGCACTAGTGACACTAGTGATAGTGATTCAAATAACACAAGCCAAAAGTGTCATTTGTGATGTAATCGCAAGCAGTCGCTCACTATAAACCTATAATATATATATAGTTATATATATATATAGTTATACCTATAATAATATGCAGAAATATTATAGGTACACTAACTTCCGCCCGCAATATCGTCCGCGTTGCGTTTCAATCTGTTGATTTTCCGAATAAAAATTAGCTTATGAGTTAATCCAGATTTCGATCTATATATATGTTCCAAGTTTTATCTAAATCGGATCAGTAGTTGTAGCGTGATTAAAACACAAACATCTAAACTTTGACATTTATAATTTTTTTTGTAATAGGACAGAAATATATCTCATCTCAATACTTTCTATCGGAAAACATACGGATTACGAATGTTCAGTCCCAGAATTATAGGCCTTTGTTTGTGACGAGAGTGAAATCCGCTGACACGATAAAAATGAACAAATAAGCTGGTTGTTTATAAAACTAACTGATTCACTCGGCTTTGTACGGTTTATCATCAAGCCAAACCTTTCATCCAAAGTCAAGCTTTGCGAAAATTGAAGTCAAATCCGCCCGGTAGTTTTGGAGATTAACCTGTATAAATAATGAAACACGAAGGGGGCGAAAGGTGGCATATAATTAAAATAACGTCTTGTTACCTACCTACTAATCACGCCCTTTTTGTACGCACTGGACAAGCTTTCTGACAGTGGCCTTATAAATAGACCTTTGGATTGTACAGTAAGATATAACTATTAATAACTTATCAAAGTCGCTTTGTACAGTGCACGCTTAGTACGTTTGCACTTGCATGGACGCATGATTTTGTTGCTGAATGTATTTGGACATTTTAATATCGAGACAGAAATAAACGCTTGATAGTTCTTTTCTAACCAATCTATTTGTTCGACCAATAGTAAATTGTGAAACTATTTTTTTCGTCATACATTTCAAGCTCACGTTCAAAGTCATTTCTAAAATAGTTATGTTCAAGAATTGATGTCATGTCGCGTTGTTAAACTGTCCTGTTTATTTCATAAATTCAAAAAAAAATTTAGTGACTCTAAAAATGTTATAGTATATGTATTTATGTAATAAAATGTTTGAATTTCAGCTGTTCGCCGTTTGGCTCGCTCGACGCTACCGCAACCAACCCGACCCGAACTACAAGGAGCCTCACGCTATATTTCCAAGGAAAAACTACCTTTATTAGCAACAAATTGTAGAAGTAATCCCAGTAAGCCGCTGTGTTGTGTTCTGTACTCATTTATTATTGTTTTATAAAAAAACTGGTTAAGGTACGCGTCCACTGGTTAGTAACGTACCTACGTACGTACAAACTGAGTTGGTAAGCAATTGTTCTGTGCTCTAAGGGTTAAGAAAGGATTTTTATTTATTTGTATGACCAATTAGGCTATGAAGTTGGGGTCTGCCTTATCAGGACATAGTAAAACGCTCTTTCAAATGTTTAATGATGTCTTTTTGATTGATATGCTTTGTTCATTTTGAATCTTTCAGTGCGTTGTAAGCGAGTGGATGCGCACCTTTGTAGAGTTGGACTGGTTCAATAAACTTTTTAACTGAAGATGACTAAAGTTATAATATTCTTTAAAGTTCATAAAATGTATCTTGCCCTATTTTAAGTATGTTAACTTAAATATAGTCATTACTTTACTAGATAATAGTACCGTTTGTGCTGTTGTGTTTTCCTAAACTGGCCTAATTTGACAGCACTAAAATTATAGCTGTCGTTATCGTTCGTCAGTTCATGAGAGAGAGACAGCAACATTTTTAGTGCTGTCAAATTACTTTAGGAAAATAAAACAACAGAATCGGTACATATACCAATGTTTTTAATCTGGTCATAAATTGGAAGCTATACAGTAATCACATTTCCCAGTCAATCAGAAATCTAGTTACAATTTGTAAAGGCCTTTGTAAAATATAAGTCAAGGTTTCATTCAAAGTTCACACACCTAGAACTCGTATTCCACTTGAAAAAATAAATCTCATCTGTACTCCAAAATACTTCGTGATTTACCAAAGACAAGCTCTCACATCGAGCATAGGTTTTTGTATTTCAGTTTTTTTTATAAAAATGAACGGATTTGAAGTTATCTGCGTATAATATCTTCTAATCGCCCCGAGCTCTGTTTGGGAGTAAAATATAAATGAAAAGACATCAGGATTTTGTGAATTATATTATTTTATAAGTAGTGTTTATTTACATTAAGATGATGCTTTTAGTAGATAATAATTAGTGAGTTTAAGTTACAGGTACATCTCGTCTACTAGTCAGTAGTCTAATTATTTTAGAAAAATCACTCAAATAATTGTACCTTTAGTAAAATAAAGTAATTTTAAAGTTATTCCCAGTTAAATAGCTATGGATGTGTCTCAGAATTTAAAATGATATTTAAGTAAAAAAAAACTGCAAGTATATCTAGATTGCAAATACTAAGTTTTATTAAACTGAAATTAATAAGAAAAAAATCAATACGATTTTATGTACTTTTTCTTACTCTTTCGAGCTTTAACTAGGTATTTTAATCTATTTGCATCATAATATTATAACCAGTGATTTTATTGTGTTTTAATGTATCCCCGTGTTATTTTAATAGCCGTGCAGCTACAAATAAGGTAGAAACGTATATCTGAACATCGATGTCTTCGCTGTATACAAATCGTTAAAATTTATCTATTCTAGTACTCGTAGGTATTTTCATAAGAAATATTATATTCTTTTACGTGAGTGTGGAAAGAAACTATTTTATCATAATACCGGTATATAATATACGTGTTCTTTATCTTACGCTATTTTTAAAGTGTGAGAGTTCACTCCTAAAGAAATTCATTGAAAATATGATTAAGTATAGTTTCATCATTGCCCTTTAGCTAGATGGTCAGTAGTGTTTTTTGAGTTGTAAAAAGTTATAACCGATCAATGTATGTATTAGTAGGTACTATTGTATTCAAATAAAATGTGCAAGCAATATGCTGTTTATTATTTTAGTATACTAATAATATGGTTATTACAGGCAATAAAGCCTTAAAAGGCCGTGGCCTCATTACGCTCACAGTGAGCGGCTGACTGTTCGCTAGCTAACTCTGAGCGGCGTATCGGTCGCTACCTCAATGTCAACTGAGCGTCAAACTGTAACGTATTAGCCGCGAAGCGCTTGCAAACTCGAGGGAAGGTAGATAGTACGGTTAGTAGCGTAACGCCGCGCGAAGCGGGCGTAGTGAGCGAACTGAGCCGCCGACTGCGAGCATCGTTCGCTGCAACTTGGCCCCTGACTGATTGAGTCGGCAAACGAAACGTCGCAAACTGCGTACAGTACGCGCTGTATAAGGACACTCCATATAAAATACATAGGGAGGCGAACTAGAGGCAAACAGTTAGCCGCTCACTGTGAGCGTAATGAGGCCGCGGCCTTTATCTTATAAAATGGCTTAATGGCACTATTCCACTACTATTATAGATGTCAAAGTTTAAATGTTTGGATGTTTGTTCTCTCAGCATAGTCTGCCTCATCTACAGGAAAGAAAATGTCAATACGTGCGGTGCGGAGCTGACTAAACTGCGGGGGGTTTTTCCTGCACTGCTTATAAATAAATTACTACAGGAAAAACCACCTTGAAATTACTGACGTTTCATGTATTGAATTTTTTTCCCTAACTATTCTTTATACTTACCTAGAATAAAAGAATATTCTAATCGTTGACGCAACATAGTAAAACTTGCTAAATATTTTTTGTGACTTATCCAGTTATCAAAGAGACTTCAAAGACGTAGGTATTATGATTACAGGCAACAGTTCGATAAGGTTCAAAATAACCACGTAACAAAGGATTAAAGTTTCGTATACTGCGCAGTGAACCGCGCAGCGCAAACCCTTATTCACCCGCGCCCTGCTGCCGGGCGGAAAACCTGATTCCAGTCGCGCAGTGCCCGCCCGCCCTAACCCATCGATCGAACAGGACCAAATATTGTTTAAGTGTAGTGAAGTGCAACAAAATTGCCACGATGTCTTTCGATAAAGATGAACTCCGTGATGAGTAAGTACCAACCTATTTCAACAAAAAACGGGGTGATGACATTCTAAGTGAATCAATGGTACTCGCTGAAGGAACCTACTTGCTACCTGCTAGGTGTTTACATGGGATGTTTTATGGGCGAATTATAATTACTGCGTCAGTGATAGGTGATATAGAGTGTGGGTGGGTTGAAATACGTATGTGACAATATAGAACAATACAAGCTAATGGCTATGCAGCCTTTTATTACAGGTTTGACCTAATTTGGTTTGAGTACTTTCACGCGAACTTGACACGACCTCTTCAAATCTTCCAGTCTACAAAACATGTAGGGTGTTACAGTTTATGATAGTAGAGATTTTTCAGTAACATATGTTACAATACATTTTATTTCTTAGTCCTAAAAATTACCTACTTCTGAAGATAATATGCTTCATCTGAAAAGAAGATTTAAGAAAATGTAATTTAAGTTTCACTTGAGGGGTTGTAATCAACTGCTATTGTGTACAACCACGTAGGTAGGTAGGTACGTGTTCAATTATATCCTAACAGCGCGGGGCAATCCTGAGAACCCTTCAATTTGATTCCATTCACTGTTTGAGATAAAACCTTGAATTTGCTAGTAACTGCAGTGAACAACGCGCAGTACAAGTAAATCGTAATAAGTTATTATTTCGTCGAGCAATTTGCAAAAATAAGAAGCGATCTATTATTGTACTTTTTAAAAATCATCGAAATATTCCTCATCGATACTTTATGCTAAAAACCATGCGGATATCTCAGGACTTTACAATCGAACATCTTGTTAGGTGGAGTATCACTTTCACTAACCTAATCGGTTACACATTACAAAGTATTACGAGCCTGCCTAGTTACTATATTTACCTACAAAAATTTGCAAAAAGATAAACTGAAATATCATCGCAATTACTCGTAGGCATCTGTAATCAGTAGATACAAGATAAGGAATATCGTGCGTATTTAGATAAAAGATAATGTGATTATTGCAAAATATAGCTAAAACTTTTGGAAAAGCAATGTTCCGAGCACAGAAGAAGGTGGTTCCGAATTTGTAAGTGACAGAACCCGCATATAGGTAATTTAGGCCGAATCCGGCCTAAATCTTACAATATAATCTCTCCTAGACACGATTTAGCTTGAGGTGGTACTTGGTGGCTTGTTCTTTGTCCTATATCGAAAGACAAACAAACAAAAATACAGCGGAGTTTAGTATCTTTACCTTTTTTAATTCTGGACCGGAACGCTAAAACTATGAAGAAAAAATGCATGTCAAGTTATAGTCCTAGTTGTAGAATGCGTGCAAAAGCTACAAGGTCACAACGAAAAAGAACTTAGTCTGATGTAGCACTAATCATAGAGAAGTTGGTAGAGTTTATGTTCTGTTGCTGGGTTTCTGTTGTATTGATTTGTTAAACAAACAATGTCGTCGTACTGTTACTTCAATGTACACTCTGTGAGACAGATACATATACACATTATTCCGATGTAACGTGGTAGAGCAGTGAATTCCTGAACACTTGCTCGTGGCACAGAATAAATATTTGTATGTATGACGCACTGGAAGCCAACGCTAACGTTTGTTGGTAAACTAAACTATATAGCAAGGTATAACGTATAACTATTCGCCTCCGGAAAGTTGGCTCGTGCGAACGTTTCAGATTGTATTGTGTATCGTCAATAAAATATACTTCGTCAGTTATTAGTGACAGTGAAATACACTTTGGATTTAAAGGTAAGTCTACATTTTAATATGTGTACTGTATCGCTATTATTTTTAATATTATTGATGTGAGCATGCATTGTGAACTTTATTATTAAGCCATAATGTATATCAATTTTTTTTGACTAATTAATCTATAAAAAATTTTTCACCGTAGGTAACTGTGCTATAAATAATTTTAATAACATGCAATGGAACATAATTAAACAGAATTGCATAAACTTGCATCATTTTCTGCGCGCCAATTCTGATGATGAAGTGCGTAGATACTTACTCAGTCCGAGGAATAGTCTGGCATCATCTCATGACCTTCACCGATTATTTGCAAACATTGACGATGCGATAAGCGGATCAAGTCATTACACAAAAATATTTTGAAATTACTATTAGATAACCCCTGCCTGATAATGATAAATCATGAATAACCAATAAGGTACACGTGTACGTTATTAGAATGATCGTCCTTGGTCAAACATTTATGCTACGTTCTAGTGACTGTCTAGTACCTACCTACTAGATCGCACCACTCCAAATAGCATCCTTGCGGTGATAGTAGGTAAAGAACATGAATCGATTGAATGTTTCATTCATCAAGAATTCTATGAAGGTCGTAAACATGGATAAATATTAGGTACCTATCGACTATATAATAGTGTTATGCATACGTCGAGACAATCATCGTGAACTGTTGACCATTTATATCAAAAACTTTTTTCCTTGTAGTTTTCCCAAAGAACCATGCCGTGCAACTGTAACGTAGATGTGCAAGCCTCAAGTTCAAAGCACAGCAATGGCTGCCACCTGAACGGCCGCACGGAGCAGAACGGCCATCATCCGCACAGGAAGATGTTCGACAATGATGACGAATATTTGGAACCGCAGACACCTGGAAAAGCGCCGCGGGAAAGCGTTAGGTTGATTATTCGTTTTTAGATGACAGAGAACTGTCGTCAACGAAACTGTGTGCTTATACCGGGTGAAATGAAAACACTCCTGTAAAATTCAGGGGGTTAAAGTGCCCATTAATATGAACAACTTATCCTATGAAAAATAAAACAAAAAAAAATTAGTGTAAGCGCGAAAAATTTTTTATTGTTCTATACATTTTTGCCAAGTACCTACTTAGGTGTTATTAGATTTGTGTGGAACAGATTTTTTTTCGTATTTACACCTTTATTACCTCATGGTATAGAATTGTTTGTTATTATTTGTGTTTTATAAAAATGTATGTAAAGTAAAGAAGATTTATTAAACAAGTCTTCTTTCGTGTTGGGGCGTAAATAAATGACTGTTCTGATTTCGACGCTTCTGATTTTGTATGGCGTTATTATTTGACCAGAACACAGAGGTTTTTTTAAATGAAATTATCGTGGAGCAGTTAAAAGAAAATGGTTTTCCATATCAGGTATCCCGATGGCACGGTGCGGCTGCGGAACCCTAACATCGAGCTGATGGACCAAGATATCCTGTATCACCTCGCGCTGGGCAGCGGCTCGCACGACCTCGTCGAGATGTTCGGAGATGTCAAGGTACAATTGAATTATCCATCATTATACCTTTATCAAAAATAGGCAATCAGGATCAAACATCGTGACGAGAAACTGTTGTTGAAATAATTCAGTTGGTGAAAGGACTCTACATGTAGCCTTTTTTGCGTTTTACCAACAAAACACTTGGTCAAAATTAAAAACCCCCATGAAAATTTCTTCAGATCCTTTTCATCATGGCTGGTCATCATCAGATTTTAGAGTTCATTAAATCTCAATACTTTAAGATGAACTAAGTGTTTCAAACTGTAAACTTATGCTCTAGATTCCTCAAAACTGGTTTTCAGGGGCAACGAATATCCTCATAACTTTGAAACGGCTCCACCAATTTTTACCAAACATGGCCAAAACCTATCGCAGATAAATCACCTTTTTTTTTACCAAAAAACCGCATTCGAATCTGAGCTGCAAAGCTACGAGGGCACAAACAAACAGACAGACAAACAGTGTTGTCAAAGTTATAACACACCTGTTTTCGGTTGCTGGTTGGGTACCGTCTGAGTGAGCTGATTGCTTGATTACTATATCTACGCAGTACCCGCAGAAAGTAGCATTTACTAAACAGTGCAATTTGTTTGATTAGTTCGTATGCATGGGCGGAACTCCCAAGCGGATGGAGCAATTCGCATACACTATCATGGCGGAGATAGGGCATAAGCTGCCTTGTGGCACCACGCTTCAGGACATCAGTCAGTTCTCCTACCGATACTCCATGTACAAAGTGGGGCCTGTGCTGTGTATCAGTGTAAGTACCATACATTGCATATCTTCAACATCAGACCAATCAATGCCCAATCAATGAAGGACCAACTCTCGAAAACTACTATTCCCCGTAGATATGCAGTATATAATAGAATTCTAATTCGAATGATATATCCTCTTGTTAACAAGGAAAAAAAATCAGGTTGAAACAAAAATTACCTAAGTACATACTTATACGCGGAATAAAAACATGGATTAAAAATGGATGAATGGATTGAAAATGGATGGATAGAATTCTTTTCAGGTAATTAAGTCCTAGCTTTCGGGCAGTTTTATAAATTTTAAAACCTATGTTCCTGGTTACAGACAATATAGTTTTACCAACATGTCCTATAATTTAAAAATATTTTTAAATTCAGAGGCTAATAAACAAATAAATCGCGGTGTTCAATATGTGTTACTTTTTTGATGAATTGCATATCAAATTGTCTATTATCATCAATGTTTACGAAGTCGCTGCTGAACCATGTCTAAGATCACATAAACTTAATTGTTAATTATTTAATATAAGAACACATAGCTTTTCTTTAGACAGTATAAACAAACGTTGCAATTTAAAAACGAGACCACCTACTTCGTGTCTAAAGAATCCGAGACATGAATACTGTAACAGTGCTATCGATTTCAATTTCGTAGAATCGCTTGTTTCAATCAACGAGTCGAGTGGCGCATGACTAGTTCATTTGATATGGTTATTTACTGTCACGATCATTTTCAATTGATGCAATGATATCCCTTTCATCGAGCGATCTTGGGGTCACGGTCGGCTAAAGTTGTGTACACTATTTTTGAGTCGATTCTAACTCAAAATCAATAGTTACTTTACTACTAGTATGTAACAACGTTAACATGCAAACCAATTAATTTCTTGTTGTATATGTAACGACGTAAAAAGATAGCTACTGTACCATGAATGGCCGGTACGAATTCATGCCATAAAAAAACGCGTAGGTCATATCATCAATAAAACTCGAAAACCGATTGGTTGTATGATATCAGGCTCGAAAAGGAATACTTACCAAAGTTTTTATACCTACAGGACAAACTTATTTAGTAGTTCTATATTTTATGCTGTAAATGTCACAATATCTATAAAATGAGTATACTTTTGCAGCACGGAATGGGGATTCCTTCAGTGGGTATTCTCCTCCACGAGGTGATAAAGCTGATGTACCACGCGAAGGTTCGGGATCCGGTGTTTTTCCGCATCGGCACGTGCGGCGGCATAGGCTATGAAGGCGGCACTGTTGTCATCTCAGAGGAGGCTGTGGACGGCACCCTCAAGAATTGCCTCGAACTGGTATGATAATTTAATTTGAACTTGGAATTTTGCAGTGTTTTTTCATTGGACGACTTTCATAAATTCTTAGAATTCGGCTTACTAATCCTACCAAACATATATTGGAAAATCCGAAACTTTTCTAGATTTGCATATTGAAACATTTTGGTTCAAAAATTTGCAGCTTACTCTTAGTATAGAAATTACTCTCAAGGATTTATTATTATCAGATAGGTCCATTTTGATCAAGTTTCACTAGAGAGTAAATACTGCCAATAAATCGACATTTTAGAATTTACTAAAATGAACTTAATAACTTTTAGTACCTTTAAAAACACGCCACACCATCTTTTTGCACGCCCAGGAAGACTGGCAGACAATGCTCTTAGAATTAAGTCCTCCTAGCACTACCTATTTGTGTGAAATTTTAAAATAAATAATAATAAATAAATAAAAAATAAACTGAACTAATACAATAATTTCAGACAGTGTTAGGCAAGAATATCCAGCGTCCCGCCAAGTTGGAGAAGCGCTTGGCTCGCGAGTTGAAGGGACTGGGCGATCCCGAGGACCCGTACGATACGATCACCGGCAAGACTATGTGCACCTATGACTTCTATGAAGGTACCTAAAATACATTATAGACATGTTTGTGTTTGTGTTTCAATCACGTCAAAACCACTGAACCAACTTGGATGAAACTTGGCATATATATAGTTCGTAACCTGGATTGACATATAGGCTACTTTTTATCCCGAATAATTAACAGGATCTACAGGATAAAATGAACGAAAAGGATTAGCAGCGCCAATTGGCAAGAGGATTTCATTGTCATGTCATGTCACGTCAGTTTGACAGGGCGTAGTACTACCTCTTTGGTCTAACAACTAGCGTTTGACATTCCAGTAGGTACGAGTTCGGTGTAATGAGGTGTAATGTCAAGTTTCTCAAAGAAGTATCCGCTCGGTACACGCACAGATAATATAATGTACACGGAAACTGTAGACGCGTACGAAGTCGCGGGTAACTGCTAGTTTATAATATTAGTAAGATAAAAACAACGATATCTTTTGTATTGTTGAACATGGGAACATAGCTCTTATCGTCAAGTTACACTTTAGTATGACAATGTGCAAAACACAACGAATTCTCACTCATCATTCTTGGTATTCCGGAACACGAATTTTAAGTCGCAGGACCCATAAGATCGAATTACATAGAGTGCATATTTATCATAGAGACAATAAAAAATAAGTTAATTTTAAATGATTTATTAGTCCACGTTGTACCTAGATAGTAATCAATTAGGGTACATTCTTTAGAAATAATGTGCACTAAATAAAAAAAAACATAAAGAGCAGCTGTCGTTTCTGTCTGTCCTTTCGTTCCGCATCCGTTGTTCAGCTGTCAAGGTTAGCTTGCTGCCTTGGAATGTGTGATTGGCAGCTTGGCCACAGTATACTTAATACTGTGACTTCGGGCGTATGTTTAGTCATGTGCTATCCATATGCTATCCATGGTATTGTTGGTTTGTCATATTATGCAAAATAGTTTATAATAATGATGTATTTTTGTAGATTTTTGAAAAGACCAAATTTTCGTTGTTACACTTTTTTAGTAACTTTGATAGTAGGTAGTAGGTAGGTACCTAGTTCACGAATTCGATCGCTTACACCCTTGTATTCTATAATTCGAATATGTTCATGTAACCATCCTATAACCACCCTACATATAAGAATATCATCATAATTATTTTTCAGTGTTATAGAAAAGGTTTTTTTGGCACCCTACCTGTATAGCGCTGAAAAGATATTGTTCTGGCTTACATAATAATATAGATCTTTAAATTATACTTTAATTTCCAGGTCAAGGTCGCCTCGACGGTGCTTTTTGCGACTTCACAGAGGCCGACAAAATGGAGTACCTGGAGAGCATCCACAAGTCAGGGGTCGTCAACATTGAGATGGAGTCATTGGCTTTCGCAGCACTGACGCACCATGCTGGCATCAAGGCCGCTGTTATATGCGTGACGCTACTTGATAGACTGAAGGGGGATCAGGTACGGACGTTTAACTTGGCTAGGTAATAGTCAGGGGTCGTCAACATTCTCGATTGAGTCTGCTTTGCAGCGTTAACTTAAGGATCAGGTGGAGCAATTTCATTTAACTTGTCGTAGTTTAATATTCAGGGGTTGTCAACATTGAGATATTGTTATGCTAGTTTGGTCAAGTTTAGACAACAAATTACGGCCAAAATCAGCTCAGTACAGGGTAAGTTAGTACTTTACATTTTCTGATTTTTGCAGCTATAGAGTATGTTTACATATTATTAAAATATCTATTTATGCACAATTTCAGGTTTTGGCGCCTAAAGAAGTTTTGGATGAATGGCAGCAACGACCGACTAAGCTCGTGTGTCGCTACATCAAAAGGTAACAAACTTAGTTCTAACAATAAATCGTTTTTGTATATTTGATTCATTATTTAGGACTTTTCAAAGTATTTCTTGAATATATTTTGGCTTTGAGTTATGGTAACGGAATCATAGAAGCTATAACTTTTCGAGCTACAAACTTTAAGGCTCTTTTCTCGTTTGCAGATATCTCCAAATGAAAGGTCGATTGTCTCTCGACGGGCACGGCTCCATCGCTGTGAAAAGTCCCCGCCGATTCAAGCTTGTTCAACAGGAGTCTGAAACCTACGACTAAAATAAACTACAAAAATGTTGACCATCTGGGTAATTCCGAAACAGCTGGAATTTGTTTTCAGCCGGCTAGTACAGTCGTCGAAATAATCGACTTATCGCTTTTGAAAGGTTTTTTTGTAAATAACAATTGGCGATCGCGCAGTCAGAGACTTGGTTGGTAAGCAAGTTATTTGGCCGACTGTACGTTCAGTCTTCTCAACGATATCGAAATGTGTAGAGTGTAGAATGTTTTTAAGTTGTTCGCAGCTTGCCTAGTATTTATGCTGTTCAATGTATTCGATTAGGTTTAAGATGTACTCTCATATCATATCACCTTTTTATGGAACAAGATAAAACTATTGTTCTCACTATTAAACTGTTGTTCGGTTGTTATCTTTTGAATCTTTACAGTTTTGTATTGTTATATTTTAACGACTTTTAATGCACGCTTATTCGATCAACGTATAGAGTTGACTACTATGCCGTACTAGCTATTTATTTTGTAGTGTGTATTCATAATTTTTATTAATAAGAAAAACGATACCCGACGCGGAACAAAACATTAGAATTAATGTGTAGATGTATTATAAATTATGCTAATACTGGTAGGCTTTGATTACTTGTAATTTAATCTAAATATATTAATCTTTGTAGTCGTTTTGATGCCGTGTATAAGGCCAATGAGTTTTCTATAAATATTTTGAGTAATTTAAATATTCCTCTTACTGTTAATACGAAGGTTTGTTACAATATTATTCTATAACATTTTGAAAAAGTAAATTCATTGATGTAACTCTACATAACTGTACCTTGGCTTGTTTATTAAATGACTTTTTGGTGTTTCTTTTTTTCAATCGTAAGCTTGTATGTTAAGTGTTTGATAAATATAAACTCACAAATTAACATAATTACATGTAAGTATAGCATAAATAAGACATCTCGTATATGCTTTGAACACGTGTGGTGTGAAAGTTAGTTGGTATGAATGTTGCATGGGATTAGTAGCAACTTCAGTTAGTGGTGTCAGAGTTTTTAAGCCCGCATTATGGCATAGCAAATAGTCGGGACCGTAGATTTAAAAAAAAAAACACTGGCGTTTTCTGCGCTGGAACGGCTCACTCTAAAAACTCTCTTTCCTCATTGGCTAAAATAAACTGTCACTGTTACATTAGCCAATGAGATGCGTAGAACAAAGATTCTTAGCGTATAATTTGATTGTTAAAATATCACGATTGTCTGCGAACAAAGATTCACTTGTTTGTTAAAATCGGACGGTTTTAGTCCCGTGTTAGTTACAGTAGTGTGTTGAGAGTACTCGAACTCTATCTCATATTATTATGATTAGATTAATAAGCCGTAGTTGTTACCTTATGGTAAGCTAGATTGCACATTTGAGAAACCTTTACTAAAATTATTATGGTGTATGTAATATTTATTATTTATCTAAGATTTTGGCCTAAACTCCTAATTGTGGTGTTCTACAACTTAATTTTAATAGCTCGACTTCATTTTGTAATATCATCTCTATTCAAGAGAACTATTTCTGAGAGCTGAGAAGTAGTTTTCTAGACTTTTGAATCCATGCGTCTTTTTCACGTAAGAGAATCTTACATGTTTGTCTGGAATAACGCCGATTCTCCCTTTGTTTATTTATTTAGGGCATCCAATAGAAATATCTGAGCGAGGTTGTTATCGAGATGCATCTGTAATGTACCTACTATGAATGACACAGTTAGTATTGTTTGTAAGTAGGGCCCGTGTGGTACCAAAATTGCGATACTATTGTTAAAACATCCATCCAGCACAGTGTGCCACTATTTGAGAGTGTAAAGTGCTTCCACAAATCGTTCAAATATTATTAAAAAGTTTATGCACGTATTAGTGAATTTAGGCGCGTTTTCTAAAATTGTCAAAGGTTAAAAGAACCTAAATATTTGATATTTATAAAAAATACATGTAATTGTAAGAAATTATAAATGTTACAGCTATGCGTTTGTGTGCATTTATTGTGTTATTTTTAAGTAGTGCTTGTATGAGAAGTACAAAGCTAATTTGTTAGTATATTCTAGATTATGATAATGGTAGCCTGCTTGCCTACCTATTCTATCATATCACTGTCCACTATGCTGTTATAAATCTTGATCTGAACCTAATGAAAAGCTGAAACCTGTGTTTTAACTGTATCTAAATATTTAAAGGAAACTTCATTAAGTATCTTTTATTGCAAAATTATTTTATTAAATATTCCATGTTACTTATTTTCATTACTTAGCGAGTATTTTATCACTTAATCCTATTTATATAATAACTATAGAGTCAAATGGCACCATCTTAGCTAGTCTAAAACCAGATTAATCTAGCTACCTACAAAGCGAAGGTTCATGAGAACAATGAAGAATCAATTATGTACCTATTTTATTGAAAAATAACGATTTTAAAAGAGAATACTGAAAATTATGATCGTTTCATTTGAGATGGTGTCATAATTCACATACCGTTTCAATTAAATTTGTAAGTCGAGTTTGTGTAAAACTCAACTAGATATTCTATCATCAATTTTCTAAACTTAACTATAACCACAATACTCTTAGTAACTAAAAAACTGTATTTAACTATGTTTAGTGAATGAGGCCAGTAATTAAACTTGGTCATCCTATTTAACTACACCAGTGTTATAAACAACAATCTCACTGCCAGATACAGTGCGGTGTTTTACGAATAGAATGTTGCTTATAAAAGTAATTTTAATCACATATCCATCGATCTAAATAAGCAAAATACAAAACATATCTAATCCTATGCGGCTACCGACAAACAGGCGATGTCTCATAGAATTTTAGCGCCAAATTATTGTAATTGTAATATTGAACATTTCAGCATCTGACGAATTCATAAAATTGTGGAGAATTACACTACATGAGTAATATCGTGGCACATGCTCAGAAGTAACCAATTAGTTGAATTTATACCATTATAATCAGTCAGTCTTAACGTTTACAAATAAATTATTATTAACTGTTAAAGATGTAACGCGCATTATTGTTATTCGTACTACATATACTTACAAATAAATGAGCAAATTAAGTTTACTTGGAATTTTATTTTCAGAGCAGTATTTGAGCTAGTAGGTACTTATAATTATTTGAGCTGTAGGAACTTCATGAGTGCATCGTATATGAGCCGCGGGCTGGCTTCGCTGTCGGCGGTGTAGCGCACACCTCGCAAAGCCCCGTCTTCGTTCCTCACTACGCCATATTCACCAACTATGAAACCATCGGAGGTCCTCTCTTCGACCCTATACTTATTAAACTGTCGTCCCTTTACCACATAGCCAACTTTGCAGTTCTCTTGCTTGCATTTCTCTGTTGTCGTCTCCTGATCTCCTTGACTTCTTCCGTCAGTAAAGACACTGATTTTATTATCTACTTCGTAATTTTTTCCCGGTTGCTGCTGGGAAATATTCCTTGAATCGGGAACAGTTATAGTAGTACTAGGTGTAGTACCGTGTGTGGTAGTTACAGGCGGCGACGACTGCTGCCACGGTGAAGAAGGTTTAGGATCAATCGGCTTTAGATGTAGGGAGGCGGGTTCACTATAAAACTTTGCCGGTTCACTGTATATTTTCGCGGGTTCACTGTAAACCTTTGCGGGTTCGCTATAAATCTTTGCAGGCTCACTGTAAACCTTTGCTGGTTCGCTATAGATTTTTGCAGGCTCACTGTATATTTGAGAAGGTTGACTATAGATTGTTGGATGATCGTAGAATTGGTGCTGTTCTTGAAACGATTGACTCTGGCTGATGTAGGGTTTGCCGGGATCATCAAAATTATTCGTTTTGGGGGCATCGTGCACTATATTAAAACTTACTGTCGTAACTCTGGTGCTGGACTCTCTTTCGCTTGGTAGTTTATTATTTAAACCTTGGATAAAGTTCTTTGAGGACGGCGAATGTCCCAGTGATCTAGCCAGCGGAACATTTTCGATGTTTTCGTAATCCTCGCTGTGCTTGTTTGCTAATTCTGAAACCGATTTTACAGATGACTCTGGTATGGAGTCGTCTATTTCTTTTGAATCCTTGTTGTAATCTAAATTACTGTAGTTATCTTTATCCTCATCGCCATCGAATTCACTCTCTTCATATAAGGTAGTTAGGTACGCGTTTTCTGTTGCTGGTTCACTTTCTGCAAACTTTTCATTCTTAGTATTGTTAGGACGTAGTTGTTCAGCTAGTTTTAGTGCGTCATCTAAAATGGAGATCGATTTGGATTTAAAACCATTAAAATCATCAGACGATAATATTTTACTGGCTCTAGGAATACCATCCTCGTGTACATTCGATTGTTCGTTTTTCGATTCGTAGGAAATTCTTTCATCATCATCATCGTGTCGTAAAGCTGATGTTTGGAAATGATCAATATGTTTTTGATTGAACTTAGATTCTTTCTTTGCATTGAGTTGCTTGATAAATTCAATATTAGCGCCAATAAGGTTCGGCGGTAAATCTGTGAATTGATAGTTATCCTCACTTTGTTCGGGTATTTCAGTGGTGGATTTAGTAACTGTATAAGGTTCTTTTTTGGGCTCAGTTCTTAGTTTCGCGTTTCCTCTCCCTATTGCTACCGATGATGTTATTCTCACTGATATAACCTTTTCTTCGTTATGGTTCGATATGTTATTGTTACTTGAGCTGCCAGGGTTGTAGGGGAACCCCTGCCCAGAAGCGATTGCTTCGTCTTGGACTGGACGCAAAGTCACGTGGTGAAGTTGTAATATCTGAAAGTAGAAAGCATTTTATTTAAAAATGTATAAAAGATCTACAGGCAGACATTGTGTGGCTGTGACCATAATGCGGGTTCCTGTTAGTTTCTAGGGTAGCTGCAGCTTTCGACCAAATAACGGCTGCGTCTCACGGGGACTTATAACATTTCCTTGGTAACAACAATCAATTTACTAGTAAGTATGTAAGTATATGTCGGTAGGTATACAGTAGGTAACACCGACTCGTGTGAGCCAATGATCTTGTGAGTTATTTGTAGGTTAATGTCAGCTATAGATTGTGGCATTCCGCACAGCTGTAAGTACCTAGTAGGTATAACCATCGATTAATGAATACACGCATTGACAGGATCCAGGGGTAGTTGAATGCGGAAACTCGCATTCACTTGACATCATAAAAATGGATCTGCCCATTCAACCCATTAAATTATATAATTTATTAATACAGATTACAGAGAAGACGGTCTTTACATGAGAAGTTTTACACAATTTATAGTAAGTATAAATAAAATACCATTGCGGATGGCGTAGATCCTTGTTTCAAGAAAGGGCAAGTCAAGACGATAAATGTTTAAAATATTTCATGAAGTGAACCTACCTAAATATGTATAGTAAGTTGATTTGCTGACGAAAATCATAAAAAATAACGGATTACGAAATAGGTTAATTGGTTTGAAACACGGAAGCTTTTTTGTACGGAAACTTATTAGTTGGTAGTGCTTATTTAGAATGATGTGTAAAAATGCTTGCTAGATGAAACACGTTCGTAGGTAGGTAAGTAGATTGAAAAATTCGGTAGCCTTGTCCTCTGACGAACTTCGATACCACCTAGGCATCGAAATTCGTCAGAGGACAAAGCTACTCAATTTTTCGATCTACTTCGATGCCGACGCCTAAAAAACCTATCCGTTTTTAGGCGTCGGCGTCGTGTCAGCTGTGTGAGTGACCGCGTGTGTCCTTGCACCGAGCTAACTAGGTATAATCCACTGTCCAGCCAGTTATATTAAATCCTTTACCTTGAGGGGGCGGCGCGATCGACCATAAGAAACATGAGCTAGACCTCACCAACACAGTAAACCGTATGGTATAGGAGCCAGTGCCACTGGAACGTCAACATTTACTTATTACTATGTTAGTGTAAAATATAAGTACTTAGACAAAATTTTAAACTAAGTTAGGATTACTAGGTATTCATAGAATTATTTTAATTTCAGTATATCGAGGACCTGCTTAGGACATCTTGCTGTTAAGATGGCTACGTGGGATTAAATTACCCTTTGCCCTCCAATTACAAATGCAAATTGCATTATGGAATGAAATTATATCACGACGGCTTGCAGTCTATACTATAATTTCCATAATTTATTACGCTTGTACCTATATATCTAATTCTAAGTACACTACCTACCTACCTGCGCTACAACAACAGCTTAGCTCTGGTGAGACGGTTTTCTAGAAGACTTTATAAAGAAGCACATGTCTGTATCGTACTCTTTACTACTATATTAGTCAATCAAAGCAATAACATCATCAGAACAGTTCAAAGAGGGTTTCATGATAGGTACAGTCCTATTCATGCATGTGTGCAATATTATGCCGGTATCAGGCAAAGTATAATAGGAGTTATTTAATTGCCTATAACGAGTCCAATTTTCAATCGGACAAAATGTTCAAAATTTCCCATAAATCCACCAAAATCAAAGAAAAAATATGAAGTTTAATGGGCGGTCTTATCGCTATAAGCGACCTTTTCGAGATAGTATGTTTTGAGTAATTTCAAAAACGATTGGTGTGTCCGTCTTTCTTTCAAATTCCTTTTATTACAATTGAATGGTCAAAATCAAATGAAAGTCAAGTACTTAACTAAGTGTGGCGGGCAGTGTGTGGGTGTAAGCACGCGCGCAACCTGTGACAGTGAAAAACGAAGGTCGCTGATGAAGCGGCCTGTACAAGATCTTTGGCCGTTACAATCAAGTTCGCATACACTTGTGTTGATTCTACTGTAGCATTCTTCTAACCTAACTTAATTTGACAGCACTAAAAATGTTGCCGTCCCTTTCTCATAAACTGAAACGACGAAGACGGCTATAATTTTAGCGCTGTCAAATTAGGTTATTTTAGAAAAATGCACCAACAGACACTCGACATTGTAAAACTACGAGAATGTACCTACTAAAACCCATTTAAAACCCGACTACTTACGTCAAAGCACGAAAATGTCTTTTGACACCACTTAGATAAACATACTGAAACTTGTAACCCTCCATTTTCTTCATGCAGTCGGGTAATAATTGTCATAGTCCATCTTAGTTATTTTATATTCTTTCAGCTTCGTTATTATATAGTAGTAGGTAAATAATGAGTGTGAACACAGCATTAAAGCCAAAAAGCTCATTCTCTGTAAAAATCTAAATGAATGTCTGTGATATTTGTAAAAAAACATTATTTTTAATCGCATTTTATATGGTCGTGCGAGATATCATGTTTCTACCAATGGAAATACTTATAAATCATTCCTAATCGAGCGAAACAAAAATTAAAACGCCTAATTGAATAAAATTAAACTATCATTCGTCTGTATATCTCCGCCTACACACAAAAAAACTGCAGGTATTATTAGTAGGTAAAGGAATGGCCACCAAAAACTTAATTACAAGTAATAAAATATCTGTAAAACTCAGGGTCTACGAAAGCGTAGCGGGAGCGCGTTGAAGTCTTTTGTAGAGAAAATTGCGTTTTTATGTTTGTCTTCAGTGGACGTCCTCAGTAAGGTAATGTATTGTTATAGGCAGTGGTTACCACTTTACATCAGGTGGGCCATCGGCTTGTTGCATCAAATAATAGAAGTATTAAAAAAATATTATTTGGGAACAACAAACAGTTGCTTTGCTTTGAACTTCAACAGGCACATTTTTTGAAAATGTTCTTTATTTACCCTACTATATTTTGTTTACATTGTTCTAGTAGAATTTATAAAGGTTAATAATAACAAATCGACGAAAGTATATTCCACGGTTATTCATACAATTCACATACACAACAATTTACTGAGAGAAACCAACGTTTCGCATATTGATATTTTAAGGTCAGATCGGATGATTACTGACTTAGTTATCGTTTTTCTTAAGACTTCATTTTCACGCCGATCATGCCACTACGCACAAAAAGTTAATTATTTATAGGCACATGAACTTGAGACAGAATCCAAGTTTCGCATAGGCCTTTACTGACACACAGCCTCAGTGCAGTGCAGGGCGAGGCAGCAAACCAGTTCTTGTTCTGATTTACCAGATCGTGCGGTATTTTAAACTCGAATGCAAATAATACTGACCCATGATAAAGAACTTGAGAGGACAAAGAAGTTTTTGCACTCTACTGTAATGAATCTATAGGTGATGCTTTTGCATCGTAAAGGGGGTACCTAAGTTCAAAAGGTTCAAAAAAGTCAGACAGACGTAGCTAATATGAAAACGTAAAAATGTAAGTGTGTTTCCCGAGATTACCTCTTACTAGTTGGGATTTTCAGTCACTTATTTGTAATAATGATTCGTTAGTTTAGTAAGTATCGAATCTCCGTTATATTATAACCTTTTATGTACACGGACCTGCCTCTATAGTCACCTCTCTCTAGCCTCAAAAGTTTGCTGGAAGAAAACTCTTGTTAGGGTTAAGCTCGCCTTTGTACATGTCATTTATTTCTGTCTTTTGTTTATGTCCTGTGTTGTGTGCAAATAAGATTAAGAAAGTCTACAATGGTATTTTTTATATTCTGTGCAATTACGTCGGGAATCATTTGTATCTAATGTTAATCATGACTTGTAGATCATAAATTCTTCCGATGGTTCTTGGATAGTTCTTGTGTGGTCGGAATTAAGTTGAACCATCCGTGCTGTGATTGGCAATCGATAGACCGCAAAAATTCCTGGTACAGCACGGCCTTCTCGTTCGATTCCCTTTCAATGGAGTTGTAACTTATGAAACTAATTGTTTGATTATTGCTCCAGAGAAGGTCATTGTTGATCCCATGGACGATAAGTAGGCTTGTCCAGAACAACTATGGTGACTTGTCAGCATAAAATAATGGTGGAAAACCGCCCAATGGAGTAAATGGTGATAAAAATCTCGTAGGTAAGGTATACTAAGGTATAGCTAAGTTGAATAGTACTAGTGGTATCGTTTATCAAATAGGTATTTGACATTGCTGATGAAAAAACAGATGTAATGGACATACATTTCCACACAATAGGTACACGCGGACATTATACACCTACCTATCGACTACCTACTTGCTTGACGCCGTTTCATAAAAACATGAGGAAGTTGACCAGACTCGTTTCGCCCTCAACTGTAGCAAATACGCGATCCAGTTTGTGTAAAGATCACTCTGACATTTATTATGCGTTATTGATGTTTTCTTTTTAACCGACTTCAAAAAAGGAGGAGGTTCTCAATTCGGTTGTATGTTTTTTTTTTTTATTTTTTTATTTTTTATTTTTTTTTTTATTTTTTTTAATGTTTGTTACCTCAGAACTCCGTCATTTATGAACCGATTTCAAAAATTCTTTTTTCATCTGAAAGGATATACTTCCAGATTGGTCCCATTTTATTTTCATCAAAATCGGTTGAGTAGTTTGGGTTATAAATAGAAATAACTGAAAAAAATATGCCCGGCGCGGCGCAGCGCCTACTATTTTACTGCTAGCAACGATGCAATATGCCAAGTTGCGGCGTAGCGCCTACCATTTTACTGCTAGCAACGATGGACCCTTTGTGGTGCACACCTAAATTTTTACATTTTTCTAAATTTGTCAATAAACCCACTTTGTACATTCAAACCGCATTTAATTGGAGAAAAGCAAAAACCCACCAGTTGTTCCTCTAAAGAATCAACACCAACCACGTGCACGAAATTGCGTATTTTGCTTTCCTGTGACTTTTATGTGGTGTTTATAGTGACTAGAACATTCCCAATGAACTGTCATCATCATCATCATCATCTGATGATGAAGCTGGTAGTCGAATTGAAGTCGGTTTTCCAGTTTTTTAACTTATAAATTATTAACTGTCTGTTTGAAACTGGGGTGGTGATGGCCGCTCGGTGTTCTTGGATGCATTATTTTTTTATAATTTACTAGCAGTTGCCCGCGACTTCGTACGCGTCTACAGTTTCCGTGTATATTATATTATCTGTGCGTGTACCGAGCGGATACTTCTTTGAGAAACTTGACATTACACCTCGTTACACCGAACTCGTACCTACTGGAATGTCAAACGCTAGTCGTTAGACCAAAGAGGTAGTACTACGCCCTGTGAAACTGACGTGACATGACATGACAATGAAATCCTCATGCCAATTGGCGCTGCTAATCCTTTTCGATCATTTTATCCTGTAGATCCTGTTAATTATTCATGATAAAATAAAAAGTAGCCTATATGTCAATCCAGGTTACGAACTATATATATGCCAAGTTTCATCCAAGTTCGTTCAGTAGTTTTGACGTGATTGAAACACAAACATCTAAACTCTCGCATTTATAATATTAGTAGGATAGGATAGTAGGATAGGATAGGATAGGATAAGAAGTAGGATAGGATAGGATAGGATAGGAAGTAGGATAGGATAGGATAGGCAAGCGCTTGACCGCAATCTCACCATATGCATGCTCAAGATAATTCTACAGGCAATCATGCCTATACCTATACCTAGGAAAAACCTAAAACGCGATTTCATTTTATAAGTACCTACGTATTTTATTTTATAATAGGGCATCTACGAGCACTCAATAAAATTGCAATTTAGCTGGTGCTTATTAGGTAGGTTAGGTACCTATGTAATATTGAAACTTAAAATACGTCAAGCTTCCTACTAAAGTAACATCAATGTATTTTTAATTAATTAATTGCCACCGATATCCACACAAGGAATTCGAAAAGTAAAATTTAACATATCTAAAACATTTACACATATTATAGTTTCGCTTCTCGAAATAATAGTTTGATTCAGAGATCTCTACAGTCACGTAGCTGCTATCCCAAATGGTTAAAACGACAATTTACAATCAGCAGATCATGTAAAAAATTAGTACACCTACTTAATTTAAATAAGCATGGATCTGTCGGAAAACGACGTTTTATTGAAACGTCAGTTAACAGCCAGTTTTCAAAGGCCAATGCCACGTAAAACGACTGTAATATTGGAAAACATTCCCCTATATAGGTTCATACCTACATTACCTACTAGTTTTTGTACTAAAATTGCTCGATAAGATAGCTATCCCAATAAACACTTGAAAGAAGGCTGTTTTTAATTACAATTGTTACAAAATACTTAATTGACCATCGTTCTTTCTAAACACTGTTATTGCCTACTGGTCGTAAGTAGGTATAATTAGCGAATGTGCATATAGCTCATGCTGCCTAAATACAAAGGCATGTGAATGTATTTAAAGCACGATTTAAAAGCAACCTTGCTTGGCGTGTCATAAATAATTACGAACTAAACAGTTGTAAATAACTTTCGAGTTTCCTGTTGGTATGCGAATAAGTTATGACAACGGAAACCCGAAATCTTACAGATCCAAGATATCGACACACTTGTGACGTCCTAAAAGTTGCGGGAAATCTAGGACAAATACACAATCAAGTAGGCCGGCAAAAAGAAAATAGGTTCAAATATCACGGAAAGGGGAGGTCTTTAATATGATGAAGAATAATTAATTAATTCAGTAGCATTGTTCAGTATCATTCAGTGGTGATAAAAATTATAGTCATTTTTCCATATAGGTACCTAAATTGTTTTCTTATGTAGCATAAGACACATGTTTGTAAAATTAGGTTGCTGATAAAATCGTTGATCGCAACACTGATAAAAACTGCAAACTGTGATCGTGTGCATTTTAATAAGTCTCTAATGGTAGTAAAAACTTTAGGACTGCACTAAATCTAATCCTAGGTAGCTATTTATAATTACTTAGGGATGGATATCCGCATGAACTACACAAGCAATAAGTACCTGCTGATTGCATTCGATCTATTACTCAAATATGGCCTGTTATTATACAGAGTCCGAGTTTGTGAATAAACAAATGCTCAAGACTCAGTCGTGACTCAAGTGTAGATTTGTTGCTACTTTTCAGCGAAAAATTGTCTCAAACACTATTATACATACTTGTTAGGTCTCGTCTCGATTCTTTGTATAATACGGACTCAAATACTGGCATTTACTTAGGTCACGAACTAGACTGTTGCTATGCAACTATACTAAAATATAAAATTAGTAAGGTACCTAACTACGAGTAGGTAGGTATGTAATTAACAACAAATAGTAAGTAATTCAGATCATACCAGAACATAAATCCATATTAAGTTCCTGTTCATCTCGTCGGACAGCGTATCTCGCCTTCGGTGACACCTGCGAGCTATTGTATCGATAAAGACATGTCCACTATATCTGCAATTGTTTTTAAAAACATGTTTTTGCTTGTTCCAATTTAGTTTTAGCACATATTCGGCGGCTCTCGAAACTCTGTAAAACTAAGCGATATATTCATTCGATAGGGATCAAACAAGCAATTCGCTTCTAGTACACGAGTGCCCTGCGCGCGCGCGGCGGCTAACTACGCCACTCAACAGTCTTGGTGACCTTAACAATTATGAATTTATTTTATTAATGCACTTTCTTATGACGTGGTTTCAACGAGCACACGACATAACTGGCGCGACTTACATCTAAGATGAGACAAAGAACTCGCATAATAAATAAATACTCGTAAATAATTTTTTTATTTCATTCTGCAGTTTAATAAATAATCATGATTCTCAACTCTATTTCTTTGGGCTAAAGAGAAGAGAGATAAAATCTGTACTAATGAGGCTGCGCGCGGCTACTTTTCAGTGTCCGTAATATGGATCATGGGGGAGTTGTGGTCCGTAGTGCTGTGCGGTGTACTGCGGATGCGGTGGATCGTATTGCGGATAAGATGGCGGCGACGGTGGCTGAAAATAAAAACAGTAAACCAGCTTTTGTTGACAAAGCATCCAAGATCGTGACTGAAAAGGTCTACTTAGAATGTAATGAACAATTTCACAAAGGAAAGAACGAACTCAAGATTGTGTTTTTAGTTGACAGGCTTCACAGCTCAGTCGGTATTACCTCTGCCTTCCGTGCTGTGGGTCGTGGATTCGATCCCCACTGAGAACAAACATTTGTGTGAGGCAAACATAGATGTTTGTTCAATGTCTGAGTGTTACTATTGTAAAGTAAAAAGTAAAAAATGTTTATTTCAGAGAAAAAAGAACATCACTACAAAATTTAACTAAAGTTATTGGTTGGACACAAAACAATTTTCTCAGACAGTATTACAAAGCTTAGAAATACCTGTCAGCCTCCTCACTAGGCTGTATTAACTTATTTATTTTATTTTTTTACCTTACGTGTCTAGGTAAACGGTAACTTTACCTACTTGCACTTACTACTCGGGATTAGTGTCATAACTCTCAGCTAAGTTAACATTTACCTATACAAGGTTACATAAGCTTATCTCGAGATATACGCCAGTGGTTAGTAAATTAGTAGATCTATCTGCTATCTGGGTAAGAACCATAACAATACAAGGCTATGAGCATTATTTAAATATCAAAGTGTATAACGATCTTGTTTGAAAGGATAGATTTTGGAAGAGTTTCCAAGAACTCTAGCTTCGTGCGATCGCGTCAGCTGACATGACACATATGGGAAAGAATGCTATATATTACAAACGGGGTAAACCTAGTCATAATGAAGTCGTGAGTTTATTTTGTTTTAGCAAGATATTGTGCGTGCGTCGTATAATGTCGAGTTATCAAAGTAAAAGCATAGGTTCACCAAATCACCACGCGTGTTTGAACAATAAAAAAAATAACGTCTGCTCGAGGGACACCATCACAATCCGAATTTATGGTTCAGTCTTAAAACTGCAAAAAGTGGGGCATTGTGATTTTTTCGTTTTTATGTCAATGTAATCTACGTACCAAAAGATCTGAGAGGATGTCTACAGTGCCTGGGGATAAAGTTGAGACCCTATTTTATTTTTGAAACTTTTCTACAGTAATATTTAGGTGTTTAGATTTCTGTGCGTGTGTTATCGCAACAGCATTTGGCACAATTGGGAATTGGGAATGAGCCAAATGGACCGTTGGTCTTGCTTCTAAATACCCTAATTTGATGTTTAGTAGGTGACTAGGTCAACTACTACCATGTTTTTACAAACTTAATAAAACATGGTCATGAAAAAGGTCTATCGAGCAAAGAACAGATCAGGATATATTACACTATAGCAGTCACCCGCGATTTCGTCCACGAAAAAAAAACAAAAGGAATATATAACCTAAAAAAAGCGGGAAAAGTAGCCTATGTGTTAATCCAGGATACGAAATATAATATATTAAAAGTTTCATCCAAATCGGACCAGTAGTTACAGCGTCATTGAAACACAAACATCCAAACATCTAAACTTTGACATTTATAATAATAATAGTGGGATCTAATAAATAGCTAAATATTCTAACCTGATAGTTGTAGACAGGTTTCTTGTCAACTTCAATATGCTGATGCTTCTTCAACAGTTTGAGGCTCACCAGTAGCTCCTTAAGGTGTAGCTTCGTCGATAGAATGTTCGCGGCTAAAGCTTTATCGAAGACTTTCAACTCATTTATTTTAGCTTTCAAAGCCCACATCCCGTCTTTGAGCAAGTCCAGCTTGCTTATAGGAATTTCATTGTTATAGTTGTCGTAACTATAAGAGGGCGCATCGTACGAGGCCGCCTCGTGGTTGTATGGAGTATCGTAAGTGTCATAGGCAGCTCGGAACAGTATTTTGTCTTCTTCGTCCAAGTCGTTGAAGTTTGGGACATTTCGGCTTAGTACTGAAAATCAAATTAACAGTTTATTTCGTTGAATGACTAAATTAAGCCATTACGCTTGATTTGTTGAAATATAAAAAAATACCAGGTAAGTTATATGTGTCAAAAATATGAGTCAGTACAGTAGGTAGGTACCTAATCATTACTATTTTTTTTTAAGAAATATAGGAACCTACGTCGAAACGTGTTTATTGGTTTTGGTATAGCCAACTTAGGTATAGCTACATGGTAATGATCCAGCTCATCAGTAGGTATCGTTTTATAACCACAAAAAGACAATTAGTTAAAATTAAAACTAGACTTACCGGAACTGGCAAATATGACCACACAAATGATTTTGAAGAACATGTTTTTACAGTAAACAATTTTATTTTGCTATTTCACTGAACGCGCTATGCACGACTACGCCACGTTATCTCAGTCAGTATCCGAGATCTTTTTACCAACTACCCTCAAGTCTACAGAATATTACATTAAGGGCGGCTTGCACCAGAATCACTAAACGTGTTTAACAGTTAAATAGATTTAAATCTGACGTATTTATATGACTTGACAACTCGCTAAATACTATTTAATAGTTCAACGCGTTTAGCGATTCTGGTGCAAGCCGCCCTTAAATTTTGAAATCTAAACGTCGTTTTAGGGTCTATACCCACTGCATGCCATAGGTACTTTATTATAGCGACTATACAACGATATTATTGCAAAAAAGCAACATTAGCAACTCTGATTTTGTAGTCTTAATTAGTTAGAAGCTACTGATGAGGTGTGAGTTGCTAAGTCGTCGTAGGCATTGCTCTAATTATCAAAATCGGGACTGATCTTCATCTGATAGATATACATTGGAACGTTTTTTTTTAATTCATGAGCCTATCTTGAGCTATTTGAACGAGTTTGTTTTTTACTACATATTCACCCACTGGAAACATTCCATGTTTTTACTAAGCTTTATTTCGTTTTTTTAGAGCCTTACACATCTAGTCTAGAGGTACCTACAGCCTAGCCTTCACATTTACACGAGAACCTATTTTTTAAATTTGTAGCTATGAGGCAGCCACATCAACATAATTTTGATTAGGAATGTCATTACTCGCAAAAAAAGTTATTAACGTCGTAAGTGCGTACTGTGCATAGTAATGAACTAATTGTACCTATCCTAGTACCTACCTACCGTCTTGGTAAATGTGAGTTTAATGAAATGAAAACAGTAAAGAGGTTGTGTGGTTATTCAGTATCTTTAGGTCACTATCTCTGCTCCATAAAATATAGATTTTTTTATCCCGTGTTAGACATAGTCTAGCAATCTAAAACGTAAGTCGCCTTAGAACCTTTTCGAACTAAATCAACAAACCAACGAGTCTGAAAAGAAGTAAGGAGCCATAAAAGAGAATATAGGTACTTTAATGAAGCAAATAATTACCTATAATAAATTATTTATTTACTATAACCCAAATTCACAAAGTTATTAGCAAAAAATATTTTTACTACTTAGCTATCACTTATTAGTTTGAAAAAACTCTATAGTGGTCTATAATTCGGATTGGTTGACCGTACATTAAATCATGTAGGTATGTGGTCATGTAAGTACCTAACCTACTTTACCTACAATGTAAATGAGTACTAGGTAGGTATGTAAATTGGAATCAAAAATAAAGCAATTACGTTTGACTATGTACATAAATAATATATTTGCTTTTCCTTAATTAAAGTTATCTAATGACCACCTACTATTCCATTACTTGGTAATTTAAGGTAATAACAATTTGAAACGGTCATGCAAATTGAGTTGTGTATTGACGTATCGACATCTAAAAAATAACATCGACACACTTGTACACACAAATGATTTAGGCATTTAAATATTATGTATTTCGTTTACAGTAGCCTTTAATTAATGTCATCTAAACGAACTTACAATTAATAAGAGGCAATTAAAAACTTCTCGATAATCAAACTCAATCAATATTACAATATTATTATCAACTAACAGATATCTAATTTAAGTGAAACTCATTTTAAGTCTAGATTCATAATAAATAACAGAACAACTTAGAGAGTGATAGTATAACAATGGAAGACTTAAATAAAACAGTGATCACTAGATTATTTTGTATAAAATGAGCAATACAATCTATTGGCATAGAACTACATTCCTATAATAAAATATCTAAATCTAATGATATGTAAAAGTGCAGTCTAGTTCACAAACATCTTAAAATGTGGAGATTCACGTCTTCATTTAACTTCCTTACTGTTAAATTCGACATAAAGGCGGGCGGGTCGAAACTCGCTACTAACCAAGAACTTCATATAAAACACGATGGTGCCGTGACCTAAAGGAGCTTACAAAGTGGGTCATGCCCTCAATACTGCGACTCTATTCAAGGGGATCATTATTCGATAGATTACGTTTTTAGAATAGCTATGTTTATGTGTTTGTATGTTTCGGAATTTTGGTCTAACTTTGCATACTTAACTGGTTGTATACTTTATCTGATTTTACCAACACTTTTTTACAACAAAAGTTGTTCGAACAGTATTTTTTTTATCTTATACGAATAACAAAGGTCAATCATTCAGTGTCAAATATTTGCAATAGGAAACGCTTTCTTTATGTAAAGCCCTAGGCTAGAATTGACCCTGACTGATACCGATCAAAGGTATTTTTAAGCATGTGACCAGGGCCGGACTTAGGACGCCATATTGGGGGCACTATTTTGTTAAACATACCTGTTTATCTATTTTCATTTTGCTAAAATTAGACCTAATGCGATATTTGTTATTATTATTAGGAAGCTACTGAAGTTTTGTATGGAAGAACTCATTATTTTAAGTATTACATCAAGAACTATAATTTTTGTCACTAATATGAGTTTTTATATTTTAATGCCGAAGTAGCGTATTTCATGTTCTAGGTCTATACCTAAACCAATGGGGTAGTACCCTGAGTCATTGGGTAATATCAAACTATAGTTAGCCCCATCTTGTATGCCTAGCCCTACGCCTGCAGTGAGGCACAACACAGTCCGCGTTGCATTAGAAGTGAGTGTGGCACCGCGACTCTTGTACAAGTCATCTTCGAAAGGAATGGGGTAGTACCCTGAGTCATTGGGTAATATCAAACTATAGTTAGCCCCATCTTGTATGCCTAGCCCCACGCCTGCAGTGAGGCACAACACAGTCCGCGTTGCATTAGAAGTGAGTGTGGCACCGCGACTCTTGTACAAGTCATCTTCGAAAGGAATGGGGTAGTACCCTGAGTCATTGGGTAATATCAAACTATAGTTAGCCCCATCTTGTATGCCTAGCCCCACGCCTGCAGTGAGGCACAACACAGTCCGCGTTGCATTAGAAGTGAGTGTGGCACCGCGACTCTTGTACAAGTCATCTTCGAATGGAATGGGGTAATACCCTGAGTCATTGGGTAATATCAAACTATAGTTACCCCCCTCTTGCATGCCTAGCCCCACGCCTGCAGTGAGGCACAACACAGTCCGCGTTGCATTAGAAGCGAGCGCGGCGCCGCGACTGTCACAAGGCGGCGCGAGTCTTGTACAAGTCATCCTCGAGATCGAAAGGAATGGGGTCTGCGTAGCCTGAGTCATCGTAGCGCAGCGACCTGTGGAATGACATTAAATGACATGACATCCGTGTCCGGAAACAAGTTTTTTGCGAGGAATTTCTCTGAAGTTCATTGTGCAGTCGATCCAATAAAATAAGTGTAGGGCATGCGGTCGTTAAGTCTGGAGTTAAATGGCTCCAGTTCTTTGTTCATAAAGACTTTAATAAAATTATAAATTACAGATGTTTTACATTTTTATATCGCTTTAACTTTCAGTGCGAATGAACGACCTAGGTGTCATGGTTCTGCATCGTTCATTTTTATATAATTTTAGAGCGGTACCTATTCGATGATACATTAGAATTGCAATGTCATCGTAAGTGCATTAGTTTATATTAGGAGAGGTAACGGAGTTCATTTATTTCAATGTGTCCATTGAAGCAATTTAGATGACGACGTTTATTCCGTTTGGGAGAATGAACATTTCGATCAGATATAAACTTAAATCACGATATCTATTTCGTAAGTTACTCGCAATTATTATTATAAATTCTTTTATTTAATAAACTTAAATATCAGATCAGATATAAACTTAAATCACGATATCTATTTCGTAAGTTATTACTCGCAATTATTATTATAAATTCTTTTATTTAACAAACATTTGTGCGTGGAAAACATAGATGTTTGTTCTATGTCTGGGTGTTAGTATGTATATTAAGTATGTATTTACAAAAAAAAAAGTATATAAGTATTCTATCAGCCATCTGGTTCCCATATTACAAGCATTGCTTAGTTTGGGACTAGAGGGTGTTGTGTGAAATGTCCCTGAATATTTATATTTATATTTTTAATTAAATAGGTAACCTAAATACATAGGTACGTACCTTAATAATTATAACTTCGAATCAGTTGTGCTGTGTCAGCTGTGTGAGACTTTTTTCATTATTAGGTACTTTTATTTCCAAGTAAATGTAGTATAACGCTACGAGCGCGTTGATATCTTTTGTATGGAGAGTAAACAAAGTGTTGCATTTAAACCTAAAAACTAAAATGCTACAGTCAAATGGGGAATTACATTATAGTGTTTCGTTTAGACATTTCAAGCCCGTTTTTGTTCTAGGTTAAATAGAATTTGAGTTATGGTGAAAATTGTAGAGTTGAAAAAACCAGTATAACGTGAGCTTCCATTTCAGAGTTTTTTTTTGTTTTTGTAGTTCAGTTAAAACTAGTAACTAGCAAGATCGCGGTATCGATGCATTCGCAAAGTTTATCCCAGCATCTCAACTAAAGTTGAAAAAAAAATGTTTCTTTGCGTTTTATTTTCCTTTATGCGAACATCGAACGAAAGCAAATTAAAAGATGGTAATTTTCAGTCATAAAATATTTGAGGTAATCACAACATACCTATCAGGCGTTCTAGTCCTACACCTCGAAGGCGGGGGTGACCGGGACGAGGCACGAAGCAGTGCTGGGTCGTCATACCGACGTGATACCACAGTGAAGTCGTGGTGGGCGTCGATCAACTTCTGCAGGCGAGATACCATCTCGAAGTCGGAGACAGACGCTGGGACCAAGATGCCGAGGAGTTTCGCTATCGAATTCCTAGATAAAAATATAGAAACAAACTTATACTATTTTCCATGGATGGATTTTTTTACCGTCGTTGAGTCTCAAACAGAAGTATAGAATTCGACTCAAAAATGGGTACTGTAGCTTGATGTAAGAGCTAGGTTACGCAAGGTTTTTCATCAGTTTGTAGTCAATCAGCCTGGTCAGAATTACTGAAGAATGATCGTCTAACCCCCACGGATTGACGTACTGATGGTCAAGACTTAGTGAGTGATGAGAGACTGATGAGAAAAGACTGACAGACCAAAATGATGAAATACCAGCGTGTTAGAAAGTTCTAAGTCAGTGATTTCCGCACTTGAATCAACAATGGAATTTCTAGCAAAGGTCTTTCTTACCTAAAGCTCTGTAGTTGTGCCTCTCTTCTTTGACTCTCTGCCAACATCTCTTTGGCTCGTGCCAAGTCATCCCTCAATATGTTAATCTGGTGCTCACAGCTATTCCTCTCTTGCTCGAAGGTCTCTCCGGTAGATCTGACTGCATCCTTCAGAACGCAGACTTTGCGGTTATACCGAGCTCGCACTAAATCTGCCTCTTCCAATTTCTTTTGTAATTCTTCTACTCTGCGAGCCCTTTCTAGTGCGGCTATCTGTGGTACAGATAGCTTGTGGTTTAAATTGCGTTCTTATACGCGATTGTAATCATGAAATTGATTAATGATGAGGGTATAAATTAATGATGATAATAATAATACGATGTCCAATTTTAACTTGCACGTGGTAGCCATTTTGTCATTGTTTTTGTCTCACGATAATGCGCTGCGTCAGTCAGTTGCAAGGAAAGTTTGTCGCACGACATAATACAGTTACCTTGTAGTCAGCCGCATCAGTCAATAGCGCGTTCAAGTCGCTTACCTAAACTCGTGCGTCACCAGTTGAATCGATAGTTTGTCTCACGTTTCCTTATCTTGTCGCGCGACTAGAAGTTACCTTGTAGTCAGCCGCATCAGTCAATAGCGCGTTCAAGTCGCTTACCTAAACTCGTGCGTCACCAGTTGAATCGATAGTTTGTCTCACGTTTCCTTATCTTGTCGCGCGACTAGAAGTTACCTTGTAGTCAGCCGCGTCAGCTAGTTGTGCGTTCAAGTCACGTATCTGAGCTCGCGCGTCACCTAGTTGCACAGACAATTTGTCGCACTGTCGCGCCAGTTTTTTGCTGCGCGACAACGCCTCGTCCCGTTCGGCTTGTAAAACGGCACGCACGCGGCAACTTTCCTCCTGCAACATAATGTTTGGCTAAGGCCAAAGTAGTATCATATCGGGTCAATAATCGCCTTTGGCTCCGATTTCTATGAAATAATCAATGAACACAGATGATAATCTCTTAGCGATAAGACCGAAAGTCGATGTCCCGTGTAGTGTGTGCGACGAGTGGGCTAAACGTTTCTCTATTTAACAAAATATAAGATCGATATATTTCCACTGAAACCATTTTTCCTTTTTATTTTCTTCAACAGTCGCGTTTTCTGCCGCCTGCGTTACCTGAACGTTTAATTTGCGACGCAACAAGTCCAGATGCAGATCTTTCCTCTGTAGCTGTTCCCTGAGTATTTTTATTCGCCTCTGAAGTTGATATACCACAGCTGTCTGCAAAGTATAAAATATTAGCGGTTCATTCAATAGCGTTCCTTTTAAATTGTCATAAAAAGCGACCTCAACTCTGATTTTGATTTTACAATGGTCCAAAAGTTTCATCTCCTTGATACAGATATACGTGCCCATCTTTAGGTTCATATCATGAAAAGAATGCTAGTGGTGTATCTGCCTCGCTGTCACTAGTGGATGTCCCACCATCGTATCTGCCTCTTTGGATAAGACGCCCAAAAGTAATTTAAAATCTGCTAGATCAATTACGTCATTTTGCAACCTTTCGGTAAGCTCCGAACGTACTCGTAATAAAAATGTGCAGTTAATTACCAACTTACTTATTTTAAATTGAAACATGTAATAAAAGTGAGATAGCGTGATTATTTGCTAATTGTAAAAAACTCAACAATTAAGAACTCTAGAGTCTATGAAATAAAGTTATGACGACATAAAATTATCTGTTTTATGTCGTACTTAGTGTAGATACCTAATAATGATAATGGAAAAATAAGACAAAATGCATGCCTAATGAATTCAACCGCTAAATTATACTGTATTAATTCGAATTTAATGGTATTATTACTGTGAAATACCCATACCTACCTACAAATACAAAGAAATAAGGCCTTTTTCAGACTCGAAGCTAAGTAGCTAGGTTTTTGAAGAACGATTCACACAAACATCTACAGATAAATCAAGTGCGTAGATGTAAGGGTGTAGATGTTTACTTGTTTCAGTGGGGTAAACAAACACGCAATAGTCACATACATAACAGTCCTGGCTGACAACACAATAAGGTTCCCTCTGTCGTACACCACTCATACCAAGAATTAATTCCAATCGTGCATTTTTCCCACTCTATAGGAATCGAACAAAATATCTTGCGTTCCAACCAGTATGCAATACCCATACGCCACAGAGTGCACCATATCAATTATAGAAATAGAGGATTATGTTAACAGATAAAAAATATTGAGTCAAATAAAATAACTTCGGTTTGAATAAAGCCTTATCGTGAATTACAGTTATACTACGCCGATACTAACAAGCACTTCATTAGCAGTTCAATTTGTGGGTAAATTGTGATTTGCTACCGATTTTCAATGACCAACATAACGGCATGCCAAACCGAACTATTATCTTACTTCTTTAAGATATGGCAAGTCATGGAAGGATCTTTCTCTGCGCAGCCGCGGCAGCGTGCCATAGTATCCGTAATATAGCATCTACAGAAAACACGCTTATTATAACAAAAACACCAATTACAATAGTTTCAATTGACCTACAAAACAGATGCCTATTTTAGACATGAGATTTACAAGGTATACCTGAGCCTGGGATTACCTATATGATCCGGAATGCGAATGGCCAATCACAAGCTTGCTATCTGTTGTGTTTTCTGAGTATGTGGTTACCTTAGGTGGAGATCGTCCCCATGGAAGAATGCGAAAGCGTACCCACAGCTCCGGCACATGGTGTGAGAAGGACCCCCGTTGGGTTTTAGTCGGTAAGAGTCCGATATAACTCTTCTGTCGTGGTGAGCGACAGAAGACTATGCTGAATTTAAAATCTTTTGAGTACCTACTATTATATTTTGACGTACAAGTGCTTTTGATATGGATTTGATGTGTCGGGAATCATTAAATTTTACGATATATCTTTCCTTCACTCACATAGAACAGAGGCACAGAAAATATGTGTGTTTTTATTGCTACCGTATGTGTATCAGTAGCTATTGCCATCGACTGACCTTGTCAACGATTTTATCGCTCTCGAGTCGAGCTAGTTGTTCGGCGCGATGCATAATAGACTCCGTGTGCAGTTCTAAACCGATGTCCTGGGTCAACTCATCCATGTTTAGTGTTCTGCTGAGTCGTTCGAGGAAGCCGACAAACTATAAAAACGTTTTTTGAGATGCTTTATAGCTGCCATAAGTAAAGGCCAGTGAAACAAGTACCTAGAAAAATTTACCTGCAGATGTGCATTGTGCATGCACAAAAGCTTCGTTAGTATTTATTTGGCGTTTATTTTTTTATAACACATAAAAACTTTAGTTTATAATACCAGTGGGATTATGTTTGTAACTCACATTAGCTTTGTCTTTCCTAAGACTATCTCGGGATAGCTCCAAAGCGTTCAGCTCAGACTCCAGTTTGTGCAGCTTGGCTTCGAGCATATTCCTCTCATCCTCAAGGATCCGCATGCGCGTGGTCACCTGCTCATTCAAGTGCGCTGTTCTCGTAAGCTGCTGGGACTCTAGGCAAAGTTTGTCGCGTAGTGCGTCGATTTGCTGTACAGAATACGACGTGGTCAAAAAATATAAAATTCATTCCCTGCAGAAAGACATGAATAAAAACTAGGTTGCTAGTACCTCCAATACAATGATTAGTTCTAGTACATGTAAGGATTTAGGATTGTGACTCACCAAAGCACGGTCCTTATTATCACTCAGAATTTCCCGAATTCTGTCTTTGATGGTGCTTTCGTGTGCTTCCACGAACCGAGTCGGTAAGCTGAGGAGTATGGCGATAGACTCCATCGTGTTGCGGAATTCCGCCTGAAGACGCATATACTTCTCGTCGCGGTGTTTTAGATCCTCTGCACAAATACAGTCCTAGTTAGTGGTTTCCAATGCAACGGGGAAAAATAGTTTGAAGCCTTTTAGTCGGCCAAGAATGCGCTGGAGATAGAATGTGTTCGCAAACAAATGATGGACCATTGTTAGGGACGAAATAGGCTGAAAATCAATAACAAGGGATTTACCTTTTAGCTGCATTATCAAAGATTCGTTTTGATTCACATTGTCAGTCACAACATTTAGGTTCTTCGAGCAGTGTGACAGTTTCTCCCTCGCTTCGTGCAAATCTCGCTCGAAAACTCTGTTTTGGACTAAAAGAGACTCTTTCTCTTGCTTGAGCCTTTCGATGTCAAGGAGCTGGGATGATAGTTGCCTCTGCAGCATATCCTTCTCAGCACTAGCTCTTTCCAACGCGTCTCTGCAGCTGCGGAGGTCCTGTTCCGTGCTTGTTAAGTTTTCTGTAGTGTTCATGCATTTGTTTTTTAGTCTAGTGATCTCTTGGACGAGTTCAGCTGCTTTGATAATAAGACTCTCGGGAGAATGGGTGTGAGTCGAGTCGCAGAACTCCGCGTCCAAAGCTGCCGATAGCCGCCGCACCAGATCGTGAAACTGACACCGAGCATTCTCCTTGAGCTGTTCTTCGTTGTTGCACTCAAGCTCGAGTGCCCGCAGCTTTTTCTCCAAATCTTTAATTTTTTCATCGGAATACCGATTATCTCTCTGTAAAGATTGCACCGTGATCTCACATCTTCCCTGCGCGGTTTGAAGATTTATCTGTATTTCCTCGAGGTCTTGGATCTTCTTCCTAAGGGATGATATAACTGCGTTCTGCCGCGCATTATGTTCGCGAAGATGATCGATCTCCACCTGCTGCTCTAAGATTCTCTGGTCTCTGGACATCATTTGATTTTTCAAATCACTGTTCTGTAAATATTTTACTTGTTCATAGACCAAACTAGTTCTTGCAGGATTAGTTTACATAGGTAAATAGCTCACTTCTGAAATAAGTTTATCCCTTTTGTATTGAAGTCCGGCCAGATCGCTTCTCAAAGAAGTGATAAGGTCATTTCCGACATCGGATTCCATCTGAAAGTAAAATAACAATTAAAAACGAACTACTATAACTGGGTCTACCTCATTAAAGACACAGTTGTACAATATTACAAGCCAAAAACTTACAAAATATAATGTTGCATTACTGCTCAGCGGGAACACGAGTAGGTACAGCCTTACGTGACTGGCAAAAGACGACTAGAGTAAAGAGTAGGAAGGTACTCCATGTTTGCATGTAGCGTGATACGGCTCGCTTTTTCAAAGTTACCTACCAGAGTCACGATATCTTATTGAAAACACAGCGCAGCCAGAACTGGGTATTAGCATAAATCCAGGGATCGACAGCCATTAAATTATTTGTTTGCATGACATTTTCTGTAAACTTGGAAGCATCTATAATGGCATGATTATGGAGAATAATCAAACAAAGCTCCTGTAAAACGGTAACCTAGTTAGGGTGTCTTCTTAAAATACATTCGGCGACACAATTTCGAACGTAGTCATGGTCGCAAAAAAAAAGCCTTACGTAATATTTCGGAATTCCTTGGTCCTAATAAATAGGTCTCTCTCTTCTAATTTAAGAGCTACGGTTCTTGTCGGCGTAACATATGCATTTCCCGCCAGGTTCTTCTTTTCAGGGCAGCTTCCTTGAGGTCCTTATACGACATGACATTGATCTTCGCCTTCACTTGGCTCATATAGCTAATACGCGGTCTTCCTCTTCCTCTCTTTCCTTCTACCTTCCCTTCAATGATATTTCCGATTAAGCTGTCACGTCGTATAAGGTGTCCAATCATCTTTCTTTTTCTCTTAATAAATAGATAAGGTAGATACATTATTGTTACGCATTTATCGTTGTTGTTTGGACCTGTGTTGTGGCACCATCATAGAGCAACGGTTGCTCATAAAAAAAAGCTAGATGGGATATCGTAAGATCATAAGCCTCTGTCGCACTCGTGCGTATTTTTTCGTGCATCATATTATTTTTTTGCTGACTGTACTTAACGAAACCGGAAGAGATCCGTGCGAGGTACGAAGTATCGCATGCCCCACCCCCTTGATGGAGAACCATCATGAAATACCAAAGGTATTGTGTGAATACTTATAAGTGAACTTTTTTGTAACAAGGAACCGATTCTTGGATTGGGTCTTGGGATCCGATACATGGACCCTGCCTTGTGTAAGTATTATCGATGGTATTATGTACCTACTGACCGTCATATTCTATAGTAGAGCACTGTCCTAAGGTCGTGGGTTCAAATCCCGTCGTGCACCTATAGAATTTTTTACACTGAATTTATATGCGCAATGCCAGTAGGTACCTACTCTCAAACGGTGACGGAAAACATCGTAAGAAAATCTCACGGCTTAGTCAGTTTCCGTAACACTCGCCTCAACACGACCTCGAAATTGTGCTTTGGTAGTGATTATGACAACCTAAGCATTATTGAAATCAGCCGAAATAATGGGGGTTATGGCCATTTCGTACCTTCTATTATTTAAATCACAAAAATCACTTTTAAAATCTCATACTTCGATTATCCAGTTAGTACCCTCGTCTATACGGTTCAAATTTGAACCGAAAAACTTAGGTGTATGTGGCAATCCAGGTACGAACACAGGAAAAAGATTCGTGTGAACCTCTGTTGATAGTACTGACCGCAGCAGTTCGTTATCTGTTACTTCCCGTATGTAATATCAAGTACCGGGAACTAACAAACATGTGAGCCAGTAAAGATAATTATTGTTTACATACATCTATCGCAGTTTTCCCGCAGAGTGCTTCATATACCTTCCAGTTATCAGCGTCTTCGCTCCCTTTATCCTCTTCCATCTTGTATCTTGGATATTCCACACGTTTTATTTCTTCAGGTCACGTCCAGCCGAACTGACGTCGCGTTGCTATGAAGCCGAGCATGTAAACACGAGGAGCCCTGCAAAAATCGATTTTTGTTTGTGGTTATTGTTACAGAAGAATGAGTAGGTAACGATAGAAATGTGCATACAATCGGTACAAAACGGGTTATGATGGTACTTACATTAAGATGTAGCGTGGTTGCTGTTAAGACTTTAAAAAACTGCCACTATTTATCATTGAAGTACCTATACAAAAAACCCTTATTAAACTTGCCTACAAAACATCAACTAAACAGGAGTTCCCTACGGAATAAAAACACTTTTTAGACAAAATCATATTTATTGAAGTTCTCCTTTCATACAAGTACCTACTTTTTTGGCCAATGATTTACCTCTATGGCAAACTATATGTACTGTAAGATCATAAGCTTACAGTACATTTCGTTTCCTTCCATACATTTTTGTAGTTCCTGAAAGTTTCAGCTAAGGGCGCTGCAGGAATGTATGGAAGGAGACGTAAAGCTTGTCCACGACGACTTTTTGCAGCGACGCTGTAGCGCGTTTGGTAAACGCGCTACAGCATCGCTACCATCGCGCGTCAGTTACGAGGGAAAAGGTACGCAGATTGTATCGATGCGAACGCGCGTCAGCATCGCTGCAAAGTCGTCGTGGGCGAGCGCTCTAAATAGTTTTCTAAAACTATCATTATCTTGTACTAGACTTAATCTAGCTTGTACACGATATAGCACAATCTGTGCGTGTACACTTAGGAAGTATTGGTCCATACAATTTTACTGAGGTACTTTCACTAGGTGGGTACATTTATCATTAGAAATTCAGTTATGAGCGGTAACGACGGCAGAAAGCTGCTATTCCTTTTCTACCGTGACAGAGTATAAAATAAAGGAACTATAAATGTAACAAAAATATACCCATGCACAACTTACATACACGAGATTCAAAAACAATTCAATAAGAACACTTAATCTTATCCATAATACGCTCATACCCGTTATGAAGTGGCAGATAAGTGAAGTAGACAAGTACTTTCTAACGAGTGAAGGGCATTTGGACGTAGCAAAAAGGATCCAATCCAAACTTCGGTCAAAAGATACTTAGTTGTCACATACATTAGATGCCTTACTACCTATCTAATAGAGTGTTACACGTTTTAATAGTATAATAAAAAACTTATGGTAAAGACAGTTCAAAAGCTTATTTATCGACGTCATTTATATCAAAGTTAAGAGACTATGCACTTGTTTCATATAGGCCACTGTGCTGTAAGCCTGTTCTACAATATCATTACAATGGTGTCGATTCTGTTGCATTTTGATAAAATAATTTGACAGCGCTAAAACTGTAGCCATCTTTGTAGTTTCAATTTATGAGAAAGGGATAGCAACATTTTTAGTGCTGTTAAATACAGTTAAAAAAAAAACAGCAACAGAATCGACACCAATATCGGTTCTAGTCTAACATTGGGATACATCAAAATGCGATATGGCAAATCCGATATCGAACGTTAATTAATTATCACAATCATATTGACAATATAAGAACTTACATCTAAATATATAGCAACAAAATAAATGCAAGTCTTGCATAAGCTTTTATAACAATTCTTATACATACCTATTTAGTAAATGTCTAACAAAATTTTTTATAAATCTAGTAATACGTACTGTACACGTATGGTTTACATATTCCAAAAATCTGTATGTAGGTGTGAGAAGTGAGCTCAGGAGTCGCGCGTCGCATAGGAATGAATCTACATTTACAAGAAATACAGGGTATCCATGAGAGAGTAATGCGGCTGGTTGTGCAAGCTGTTGGCCGCTAGGAAGGCCAGCTTGTGTGCGTACTGGCACACGGACGGCACGCGCACGTTACTGGAGCAGTTGAAGTACATGTGCGTCAGTTTGTATGTCAGTCGCTGAATCTGTAACAACAATGCTTTGATTAAAGTTCATATTCTGTGTAGTTTATTTATTGTGGACATAGTTGTAGCTCTGCAGCACATCAACGCTACCGCGCAGCATAAAAGTAACATTCGTTCAGTTTAATTGAGCACTAAGGTATAATACTACTTTAGATAAAGCGACATGTAGAATCGAATAATAAAAAGTTTAACAACTAAAACTACTGAAAAATGACGCTCCAAAAAGTGTGAAACTAGACAATATTCTCTTCTGAAATTGTTATGAACAAAGTGGTGTTCAGAAGATAACCCAACCCTCCTTTTTGCTTCGTCATAGTCGGGTAAAAAGGAGTGAATTTTGTACTTTATGTATTTTGTGTTATAAATCATATTTTTGTATTTTGTTATAAATAATAGGTACTTACTCGGTCAGCCACAAGTCCTGTGTTATCGGAGATAACGTTGTACGACGTCGGAGCTATTGTACCCTCGCGGACATTTTGCGACACAAGGTAGAAGTCGTATCTGAAACATTGATTTATTTACCATTTATCAAAGCTACAGTAAATCACAAGTTTCTGAAAACCAAACAGACATGGAGAAATAATACACAATGTCTGTAACATCCCAATAAAAAAAAACAAATTACAAACTACGAAAACTTTGATTTGGCCTAAAGTAGTGTTTCCCTCACCTCTCCGGCAAGGTGACCACATCATCGATGACCGTCCCAGGACGCGGGTTGGCGCCGCGCGCAGTGAAAATGCGCGTGTTTATTCGCTTTGACACGATGATAAACGACATCTTGTATGTTTCACCACCATAAATTTCGGTCAACTTCTTTTTGATTTCTGTAACCTGACAACAAAGCAAGTATGATAGTTTTATGTAACTTGAGATCATAATCTTGATGTTGCACATAAGCTATGATATCCTATCCTACTAATATTAATATTATAAATGCGAAAGTTTAGATGTTTGGATGTTTGTGTTTCAATCACGTCAAAACTACTGAACCAACTTGGATGAAACTTGGCATATGTATAGTTCATAACCTGGATTAACATATAGGCTACTTTTTATCCTTTATAGGCAATTTTTTTTTAATAATTAACAGGATCTACAGAATAAAATGAACGAAAAGGATTAGCAGCGCCAATTGGCAAGAGGATTTCAATGTCATGTCATGTCACGTCAGTTTGACAGGGCGTAGTACTACCTCTTTGGTCTAACCACTAGCGCTTGACATTCGAGTAGGTACGAGTTCGGTGTAATGAGGTGTAATGTTAAGTTTCTCAAAGAATAATCCGCTCGGTACACGCACAGATAATATAATGTACACGGAAACTAGACGCGTACGAAGTCGCGGGTAACTGCTAGTATTCTATATACGCTTACCTCGTGAGTGTGCACATATGGAATCTGTCCATCGCCCACACCATCTCTATAGATGAAAATGCGTCCAGGCAGCTCATCTGAAACAAGGAACAAACAGTATTGTAATTGTCCATCTTATGGTGGTTATCATCAGACCCTGGAGTATAGAACCCAAACCAGAATGTTTTTGAACCAAAATCGGAACCACACACTTTGACGCCATATAAAATAAGGGTCTTACTATTTCTTTCACGGTACTTCTTAATGGCTGAGGCAATGTTGATGGACATGTGTGCGCTTAGTTCCTCGCCCGATGTGTGCGCGTTCACGGCCGAGTAGTACTGCGTCATGTTCTTATCCAACGATGCCACAAATGCACCGAAACTCTTCTCCTTGGAGCGGGTGTCGTGGCACACGTCGAATCCTATCACCATCAGACTCGGCAGCGGGATGTCAACGCACCACGGCGCTCCGCCCAACTGAAATATGTATTTACGTTGACAATCACACACTTCAACTAGCTTCCACCTACGGCTTAGCTCGCGATAATACCTGAAAGTAACATTTTGTTATTCTATGCTATCTGGGATCGGAGCCATAATCAGATTGGTTCATGATTTGGTGTTTTGAAAGTAACATAGATACACATTCTATTCCACAAAATATACCAGGTGTAAAAACAGGTACATAGCAAGAATGTGGTTCATATTGTTATTACACTACACCCCCGGTATCTATTCAAATTATTCTAAATGATCCTTGTGATTTTATTGAATAAAGAAATTTTGACTTTGACATTATCATACAAAAATCGTTATTGAGAATGAGACCTGCATAGTAGGGCAAGATTCAGTATTATAAAGATCTCGGTCACATGATTGCATGGCTCCTCTAATCCCTAAATAATCAGACCAATCAGTCAAATGTTACCTTGCAGTTGATCTGGATAGCCACTTTGGTAGCGATGGACATAGCAGACTTGCTCGAGAGGTTGCGGGCACAGACCACTTGCGTCGGCACGGCGCGGTCCACTGTGCACTTTTTCTTGATAGCTTCATACCTGTAAATATCAAACATTATTATAAATTGTGATGATTTAGATGACTTGTATAAATACTTGTATATTGATTAAAATAAGTATGAAAAGAAAAATACCTAACAAGAAATTATGTTAGACTGAAAATTTTAAGAATCTTCATTATGTCTTCTTGCTTACCTGTCGCCTACATTCTTCATCAGAACACACATAATTAGGCTAGGATTTTTCCTGGCGATAACTTGTTCACACATGTTTGCGTATTCCAGCGCAGAGTCATTTCTCATGGTAACTGAAAATAACGAATCATGATGAGTAAATTAAGTTTAAAAAAAAATTACAAAATTATAAATAATAATTAATGTTGTCAGTATCAAATTCCTCACTCATTTCTGGTTGAGGCATTCTGAAGCCACATCCATCGCCAGTTTTCATGATCATTTCAGTAAAGTTCTCAGCATCTCTCCTCAGTCTGTCTGGAGTCAATACTACCCAAGTCGCCAATGGGGCAATGTGGTACAAAGGCTTGGACCTAAAAACAATCACATAACACAGTATTATAAACCACTTAATTTAAACAAACAGCAATTGAAGTGGAAGTGTCCAACTATTGCAATAATAATTTAACCTCATGTCCCGAGTCCATCCTTCAGTGGTGTCACCTGCTGCATACTTTGAGTTGTTGCCCTGCATTATATTCTCAGGAGGAAGTTGACGTCCTTTGAATCTGACCAAGTCATTTGCCAGCTTCAAGTCCCATGTTCCCAACTCCTGCAAAATCATTGGTTTCCAGAAATTGTTGATCTCAATAAATGAAACGTCAACAAATTTCACACAGCCTCAGTAATAAATCTGGGTCAGAATTTGTAAATACGCTGATATGTAAACTACGGTATCAAGTTGCGCCTCACCTCAAATTACTTTTTCGAGCTGACTGCAGTGAAATTAGAGGCGTCATCAGATAAAATACTGAGCATTTAAAAAGAGCACAACACAAAGACCAATAGTTTGGTTGGGCTCCTGATCAGTATGAAGATGTATGCAAGTAAAGTATGTATAAGTATTACAACAATTCAGTATTGGCTTAAGAGTCTAAAAGTCAGTTTGTAGGTATTATTTACCTTGACAACATCCGGTTTCTTAGTGAATCTACTGTTGAAGCTTAGGAGCTTCTGGATTCTCTTGTCGGGGCCAATCTTTGTGTGCATGTCGAGGGATTTCATCAGCCTGAAGTTGGCACGCATCTCATCGGAGAGGCCGGTTTGGCGGCAGAGCTCTGGCACGAGGTATATCAATGGCGGCATTCCCGCGCGAATGTCACGCTCCTTAGAACGTGATATCAGCATTGGTTGGCCTCTGTCGTGGATGGTGATGTTATATTTCTGAAAATAAAATATAAATTTCAAATATTCATCTACTCCAACCAAATAACAAAGAAATGGCGCTACTTGTTCGCGACTGTGTCATCATCATCACAGTGTTGTATTTACCTTTTTGTAGTAGTCCACATATGAAACCGTTTCTTCCCTCATTTTGAAAGTGCAATTCGGGGTCTCATTCCATGCAATGTCATCAATCCTGTATGTCTTCATGTTGTAGTCAGTCATAACAATTTTGCCTAAAAAGAAGAAACAAATTGTCACCTCAAATCATGTTTACCAGCTAAATGGTGAATCAAACAAGAAACTAAATTCTACAAACCAATTATATCCTCAGTAAAGGATTTCTTGTACAAGTTTCCTTTGGTGGCAGCATATTCTTTGAGCATTTGCAAGGCGGTGTCCATTCTCAGCACCTTCTCAGCACAAATTATTTCATTACATCAGAAAAATGACATAATTGATAAGTTTAAAAAACTAGAAAAACAGATTTCAATTCGACTACCAGCTTCATCATCAGATGATGATGAAAGTTCACTGGGAATGTTCTAGTGACTATAAACACCACTTAAAAGTAACAGGAAAGCAAAATACGCAATTTCGTGCATGTGGTTGGCATATCTTTTTCAGTTATTTCTATTTATTTTAGAACCCCAAACTAATGTACCGATTTTGATGGAAATTGAATGGGACCAACCTGGAAGTATATCCTATCAGACAAAGACAGAATTTTTGAAATTGGTTCATAAATGACGGACTTCTGAGGTAACAAACATTAAAAAAAAAAAAAAAATACAACCGAATTGAGAACCTCCTCCTTTTCTGAAGTTGGTTAAAAACTGCTAACTTTTTTTATCAAAAGCTTCACATGAATAACTAACCTTGTGAGTAATCTCCGCAACCATAAGAAGGCGATCCTCATATTGGTTAATGGTGGTTTTGTATCCCGGGAGCACCTGTAGCTTGAACTCCGGGATATCAACCTTGGCCACAGGGTCAAAGTAGTCACGGCCAATCAGTTTTAAGTCAATCAGTTGGAAACATTTCCGAATGATTATGTTGAACACTTGGATGTAATGGTAGTCTCCAGGAGTGACATCACAAATCAACTACAAAACAAAATATTACAGTAAAGTAACAAACTCTAAATAGTGGGTCAGCAATCGGAACATTTTATTGAACAATTTAAGTACCTTGATAAGGATCCTCATCCTCTGTCCATCTTTGTTGTCAGAGTACAACTCCATGGGGTTAGGGTTCAGTCTTTTTACAGTGTACAGGGCAGTACCATCAAACACATACCTGTAAACCAAATGTATCAACTATGACAAACCAGAACCTATTAAATGTGCAGGAAGTAATCCTCTGGAGCACTTGCTCTTAAAGTTAAAGGCAAGAAACAAAACAATACATCCTTACCACTCTTCCAACATTGATGATTACAGAATGAAGACTAAAATGAAAAAGTGTCAATAATTTATTACATTAATAATGTAACTTACCCTCCCAAAATATTGGCATGCACTCGGAGGAGCTTCTTCCTCACAAAAGTAGCATCCTCCGGTGGGTCGATATCCACATGATATTGGTACAAGCACCATTTTGGGGTTGTTTCTACAGTGAAGTAGTTAGCACACAAGTCAATGGGTGTGCCAGAAGTTCCTTTAAAAACAGATTAAAATTGGTAAATGTTTTGCCAAATTTAAAACACTTGTTTTAGTCAAAACCTATAAATGTATGATATTAGTATATCTATTATTATATTTGTTGTGATATTTCTGTGTAGATATATGGTTTAATATACATAAATGAATCTATCTTTCAAGCTATTGGTAAGTATACCTTTCTTAGATGCGAGAGTATCTGGTCGGGTGCGCAGTATAGCAGCAGGTAGGTCAGCAAGCACTCTGCCGCCGCCGCGGCGACTGCCACGACCAACGCTGTCCCGGCTTGCAGTGTCTCCTCCGGCTCCTGCTGCATGACCTGCACCTGGATAAAAAATGTTTCTATTCAATTACAGACATTTTAATTACACCTCATCAAAATGTTACTCTTGAATATGAACACAAAAGATGAACATTTATTTAAAAAATCACAGTCCTATAGTAATAGGCCTCATAAGTCGATTTGAAACGACCAAGACTCTAAAAGTAACTCGTAGCAGGCCATCTTCTCATCTATATTCATGTATGATTATGGATTATCTGTATAGCGCTTTTACTTACCAATGTCAACTTGCGCCATTCTCTGCTGAATATCAGCATCCCCTGGATGCTCATGAACGGTAGGAGTTATGCGATGCGAGGCTCGCCCCGCTTGCGCAGTGGGTGCGGGAGCTCCCGCTCTCATGGGGGGCGCTACCGAGGGCGGGCCCCAGGCGGACGGCGGCTGCGGGCGCGGCGCCACCGGTTGCTGCTGCGCCGCCGGCGGAGGAGCAGGATGCTCACCTGGGCGGCGCGGCGCGGGGCCTGCGCTGTCACCGCCACGACCGGCACGCCCGCGGGAGCGACCACGACCACGATCAGCCATGCTATCAGACAAATACGTTAGCTGATGCAGCGATAAACCTATCAGCGGTAAAAGTTCTGTAAAGGCATTTCCGCACCGCAGTGAGCCTGATCTTCAGGTAGGTTGGAATAGGTACTTACATGGACAAATAGTTCAGAGATATTGTGTAGATAGAATACTTTTGCCTATGTAATCGTAGGTAGATATTCGGTGAATTGTAATTTTGTTTACTTGTTTACAAAATGGCGGACGGACCTTCGGGTTTTGAAGTAGGTACACACATGAAAATATTGAATGTGGTATGAGAATTTGGAGTTATAGCGTAGGTACCTACGTATAAACACAAACAATCACCTTTAATTCATAAATTTCAAAATTGTAATGGGTTGTCGCTGCAACGAAAGTTTTCTGAAAATTACTTGTAGGACTATTCGTAATACTTCAATGAAAACCAAATTATTTGTACATACCTCGATTATCTTGAGTAGAGAAGAATCTATAATTTTTTTCTAAATAAAAATATCAGCAATGTCGCTCTCCACACGAACACGAGTCAGTCAAGTCGCGACATGCACGCACGCACGGACGGACAGACAGAAAATGCGGAATGCGGAACGGAAGTCACAACACAAACCAAACGAAGCATAGAAAATAAAGCAAACAAACAAACAAAGCAAGCAAGTTTTTTTTTCGGACAGACTTTGTTTTTAAATTTTGTTCTGGCGCTGGATTCGAGTCTTTTTGGCAAGTCCGATTGCTGATGACTACCGCAGCGTGACCGGACGGACCGGACTAGAGGTGTAACTAATATAACTATAACAGGTATACGGAACAGCGTTATTTGGCCTAAAGCGTTATAACAGCTATACGCGTCGCCGCTGCTATGTTATTTTATAACAGCCAAATAACAGTCTCGCGAAAAACAGGTGCAGGCTGGCGATCGACGCAAAAGTTGTCTTCTATAAAAAATATCAGCGAATTTCGTTTTCTATTAAACGCAAATTTTGAAATTTTGACCATCATGTTTCATAGATCGTTCATTTTTTATGAGCTCAAGTCTGGTTGGAGAACATGTTATTAAATAACATGATAACAGCCAGTAACAGGGATAACACTATAACGGCCAAAGTTATAGTGTTAAACTGTTTTACTGTTATTTGCGGAACGGCACAGATTCAATGCCGTTAATAGTTACTGGCTGTTATCATGTTATTTAATAACATGATTTGTTATTTTGTTATTTTATAACAGCCAAATAACAGTCTAACAGGCGAGAGTGAAAGGAAAATAATTGAGTCCGGTTATTGTACAACCATGGAATGCACAGCCTGGGAAAACACAACCATGGAAAGCACGACCAGGATTGCACAACCCGGGAATTCATTAATCACTACCTACCTATAGAAATCCGTAGCTTTGCCTGTTATTTGACTGTTATTTTATAAAAGGTTATGATAACATAGTATCACCAAACCGTTATATTCAATAACACGCATATGAAAATTTGACTGTTATATTACACCTCTAGACCGGACTACGATAGCAGTGCATTGGGGATTTGATTGAACTGCTTGATTGACCGATTTGATTTGATTGGCATGGCGCGGCATACCGTCTGCCAACGGAACTAAAAGAATGTCTCCATACAGCCCCATACATTTTGCTTCCCCATTTTGTCATGGTGGTAATATCGTAACGTTTCACGGGATAAAGCAATCAAACAAAATAAAGAAGCGGATGAAGATTGGCTGGTTGGTTTGGTTCGTGTCAGACCGTCATACCAATGGTCATACCATACTTATCGCGTCGTGTGGTAGTGACCATAAATAAATTCCTCATCCGGTCGCGAGTCGTGTCCGACTGGCCTACGGGCGGAAGTGGAACTCGATTGTTTGGTTGGTTGACAGATTCAAATCCGATATTCAAATAAACAGACAATATCCGATTTCTGTTGTATCACTCACTTGCATAGACATAAAGTAACGGATCCATGGACGTAGACAAGTATAATATAAATAAAGTACAAGAAGCTAAAAGAATAACAATTACAAGAGTAAGAAGGCGCGATGTAAGTTTATAAATGTGTGAGCAAGGCAAGACTTGAGTTTTGTGTCTCTATCCGCGTATCGTTTTTTTTTTTTTTTTTTTTTTTTTTTATTATTTAACTTATTTATTTCAGACAACAAGATCCATACATAGTACACACATTTAGGCACAAAAACACAAAGAAATAGGTACATTTTTAGGTACTAAAACAAAAAGAATGCTTGCCATCGGTGCCGTCGATGGCAGACAAAAAAACAAAATTCGAACGATTTGTGGTCTAGGGTCTATTAGCCGTAGTGTAGTGACCGAAATCAGCTAAACTTAGGTACCTACATAGCGATGAATTCACGAGGCTTGCCCTAAAAGTTTGTAACCTATTCATATTTGTTTAGGTAGGTAGGTAGGTCGAAGAGCTTCTATGACGTCGCTAAAATAGAATGAATAAAAAATAACAGGTAGGGCACCTAAGTACCTACCTACCTGTTACTTTTTATTCATTCTAAATTCAAATTCTTTATTTCTTGTACAGTCGGCTACACATCAACCTATCCACTGTTTGAACTTTGAACTATTATAATTTGAATGTTGCGAATCAGGGATCGCAATAGGTATAAAAATACCGGAGTAGGTATAAAAAATGCTCATGCTCACATGCTCTTTCAAACTCTTATTATTATTAATACGTAGTCGGTACATTTCATACCTAGGTAGGTAGCTCTAATGTGGTTTTGATGTTATCGAAGGAGCTGGTAACGGCGCCGATGTATTTTTTCTATAGAAATTAATGGACGTGTGACCGTGTGACTAATAGTTTCCGACCCAAGTGGACGCACGCACTTACTTTGTGAGGACATAAAAAAAAGGTTAACAGAAAGCATAGGTAGGTACCTTTAAGTAAAGTATTACGTGGTAGGTATTAGGTAGGTAGGTAGGTAAAGGGAAGGCTAGGTATTTGCCGTCGATTTTTTAAGTAGCTACCTATCTTCTTGAAAAATCGATCTGTGGATTGATCTATTTGATCGGTTAGGTACCTATGTAACCGATCAAATAATTAAATAAATTACAATTTGGTTGGTAGGTAGGTAGGTAGTTAGGGTAGTAGAGGCGCAACTACTTACTTTTCATTTCATACTTGAAAAGATTTCCGGATATTGATAGTTTCAAAGGACCCTTAACGTACCAGGCAAGTAGGTAGGTACCCAATACCCAATCTATAATTTAATATCTACTTATAGGTATACCTTACTCATTGAAACGGCTCGTTTTTCCTTCAGAATATTTATTAGCTCTTCGTTCAGTAACAGGATCTCCCTCTTTAGAAAATTTATTTAAATTCTTGTAGGAATATTCCCGTTTCTTTGTCTTTCTACGCTCTTTTCAGGAAGTTTTCACCGATGATTTGTTTGTTTTCGGAAGCTTTGAAGAAATGGGATAAGATGAAAACAAATCCAAGGAAATAAAACCTTGAAAACAAAGGAGTGTATTTACTGAATAGATTTTTTTAATTCAATAAAAATTATAAATTTTAAGATTTTGGAAAATTGACTCGCGAAGACTAAATTGATTGATATCATCACCTAAAAGTTTTAATAAGTACAAAATCTTATCTGGTTTTCAGATCAAAAATTCAACTTGTTTAAATCAAAATTTTGTTTAAAAACATTCTGAAAACCAAAAAAAAGGCATGCAACTTTTTCAATTTCCAGTGAACAATAAAGGCGAATCACCGCGTAATATTAATTAAAATCCATTCCCTTCGCTGCTTCCCCTTAATTAAGTGTTAGTGGAGTTCTGCATCCCCCGGGACGATGGTGACACTGAGACCGGGACTAGCATAAAGTATTCATGCCCTTAAACCGGTTAATAGCCGCAGTTTAGATCGAAACAGTGAAGTTATCAGAATGTGAGACTTGAAGAGAAGACATAAGTACCTAAGTCAACGTCAAAATTTATTTATTCAATAAAATCACAAGGATTAATTAGAATCGTCTTATATATGACGATTGCCGACTAGGTGATTCAAGGTGCAAGTTCCACGCGACCAGAGCCTAGAAGAACGAGCAAGAAACTACGGCCTAGTTCCTAGCGTTTTTTTGTTTAGGTATGGGTAGAGTAAAATATAGAGTCAAGCAGTCAAACCCCTGAATTAGTTAGGACAACCAGTCGTCTATCGAAGTTATTGACATTTAACAAAAATAAGACCTACTTAGGTACCAGGTACCACTACAACTTGCTCTGCTTCTACAGTGGCAGTGGCAAAACCGACAATCGCTGCGGAATAAGGGTTCTTGAATAGCGACCACTAACCGTAGATCGGAGGACGGTCAACCATCGTCGACTTCTTAGTTAACTATCATCATTATTGAAAAGTCGATATGAAAGGGTCCAAATCCGTTCTTTCTGGAATTTTATGGAGGAGGCTTTTGTCCAGCAGTGGACTACTACATAACAGTTCTACAGGCTGATATGATGATGATGACTTATGACCTCTTTATGTAGGTATCTAATTACAATTACTACTGTGCTGCGCGTTGCACGTAGCTCATAAAAAACAAAGTTAAAAGTTAATTTAAAGCTCAACCAATAACATTACCATAATCCGAATGTAACGACATCATTGCAAACAATATCTCTGGGAATTAATCAAAGTTTGAAATGATTTAAATATTGATTTAACTCCAGTAAGTAGCGGGGCGGGCGGGCCAGCCGAGCAAATGTTTGCTGAGAGCAAACAGCAATATCGCCGCGTCTCGGGGCTAAATCCCGATTACTCTGCAACTGATAAAACATTGAATACAGCTAAATATTATTTTAACTAGGTAACAAAAATACTGCTTTCCTATCTCTTACGCGTTGACCGCCATATTATATAAATCAATCAATTTTAGGACATATTTTACACCTTTTCAGGATTTTCTGTGTCAAAATCTAAAATTTATTAATTCAATGATATTCTCAACAAAAAAGACTAAAGAGCTTTCTATTCACTCAGAAAGAAGGAGTGCTTTACTTTCGTCAAATAGTTACTCAGTACTTTTTTATCATATCTGTGTCTAAAAAGTTGAATCTTCAATAGCTCCTAGCTAACTACTGCATGTAGCTATATTTGACTGCAACATCCACCCAAGCGTACAAATTGTAGGCAAGTACCTAGAATTATTACGGCTCTATTGATGCATCAGAACTTTATTGCTGACTGATTGCAAATGTCCGCACCTCTTTCCATAAATTAACCAAAAGATAAGTTTACCTAATGATATATCGTTATATGAAAACCGTCAATGTACATTTTATTATCTGTATAACTGATATTTGCATGTTGCTGACTGGTTGCTGACAACATTGGTGATTGCTCCAGTGTTCGCTCAATATGTTACACGACGAATGCTGATGTGTAAGCGAGGGCTTTATTAGTAGTATGCTTAACTTTTTTAATAAAATCGTAAGTACCGAGTCAGACAACACAAATCGAAGGCTTATTGAATTTTAGGGGGATTCCCTCAACATGAACTAGTAGAATGTACACTTAAATCACTCTATCTATCACTGTATTTTTAACCCCCAACCGAAAAACGGAAGGGTTGTTATGAGTTTGACGACGTTGTGTGTCTGTCTGTTTGTGTGTTTGTCTGTGCCCTCGTAACTCCGAAATTATATTATGGAATAGCTCCAATTTGAATGAGGTTTTTTTTGGACGAGCGCTGATTCGTCTAGGATTCTTTGAGGGGCATCACAATAACACCATTGTTTATCAACAAAATTGATAGCGTTGATGAGTAAAATTATTCTCCCGTCTCCCTAATGACCTGTCACTTTTAATAAGGACTTGAAAGTTTTGTTTGTTATAAGATCGCTGTAAGTATCCGTACAGACTACTAAGATTTTATAAAAACAATAATATACCTATTTTTAACAAGGTAGTCCTGTGTTACAGTCTGCGTCAATTAGATGTTTACAAATCAAAATTTTCAAAGGTATAAAATTTTATATATAAAAATGTATCCAGATGAGATCAAATATGTAATCCAAAATAAATTACATACATGGCACGTTTTTAAAAATTACCAGACGGGCATTGATATGCATTTTAAGCTCACTAAGCGATAAAATCGAGGGGTGCCGACCGACAAGGATCATCTTTAAGCTCGTTCAGTTCATAGAAGTTTTGCAGAACCAGCAACTTGGAGTAATGAAGACTTATGAGTCTGGCTGTCCTGTCTAAAAGTCGGTAATTGTCATCTCGGTTATTAGGGGAAGCAGCCCTCGTTATCAGCTGTTATCTAAATTGACTTTGACGTATTTCAAGGATAATTACCTTGGTTTTGTTTACAGATTTTACAGAGATTGCTTGAGAAACTAGGAAAATCTGAGCGATTCTAGTCATACGAGTCACATATATCATAAAAGTCACAAATGTTTTATATGTATGACATCCCAACAAAATCGCAATTTTTGATTAGATTTTAAAATGCCATGATATTTATATACAGCTTTTGGAAATATTACTAAAAAAGTGACTTTATTAATTCAACCACAGTACCTGAGTGAGTCTATAATTTTTGTTAATAATCAACATTATTATTTTCATTAGATATATAGACGTACCTATATTTGTATGGTGTACCTATGTATAATATCTACTGTTTTGTGGTAAATCTATCCACGTGGGTCGTTCCATATGAACGGGCATGATTCATCAGGATCCATTCATGGTGATCTCTGGTTTCAACCACGGTTTAGATAGGGATGTCAGGCACATGTATTAATAAAATTGGTATCGATATCTGATGCATTTAAATGTATAAATAGGTGGGTCTACTCACTACACATTTATTTTAACCACATTGTTACTGAATAGTGCAAAATTAGCTTATAATCGACTATAAGATTTTATATGTATTCAAATGTATGTACATTTTATTGATCGGAACTGCAAAGTATTGGGTAAGAAATGTTTGAACTTTTTGTACAATGAGTTCGTAGCAGAGTGCTACGACGTAGGTTACGACGGCGTAGCAATTTTGAAAATTATAGTTTTAATGAGACGAATGTAGTTTTTGTATACGGACTTAACATAAAATAAAAGTTTTTGATTCGCAATAGCTATCTAAATAACAATAATTAATACGGTTAACGGCTAACAATCGATATAAGAGTGAGAGTGATATTGTATCGATAGAAAAGTGGTCGATATATCGACAGTAGCATACCCATCACTAGTGCTCAAGAGAGATTTTACCGCCGCTGTCGTTGGGGAGGATTACCGTGATTTCCCGGGGGGCTCGGACCTAAAAGACACCTTGGATGCATCACGTTATTACTTTTCCATACTTCGACAGCTGCTCCAGACTAGAGGTAGTTACCAGTAATTATTTTGAGACGTACCTAATTGTTTAGCTTGCTTGGGGAATTAGTAACCCACACTTACTTCGCTCTACATTGCTGTAGTTTATTTTTAACCATAATTAAATGACTATGTATTTCATTATGGTTACTAAAACAAACTAACATATAACTTATACTTACATAAGTTATAGGCAGTGATTACTACTTAACATCAGATGGATCATCATCGTCTTGTTCCATCATTATAGTTGTATAATAAAAAATACACTGTTTGGTATTATCGCCAAGTCCTAGAAAAACTATAAAAGAATAAATATAAATTATCGAGTTTTCATGGTCAAATCGAATTTAGATTTGAGTTAGTAGCTAGCTAGATATCTAGGTAGTTAGACCTATAAAAATTTAATGGCTGTAAAAATATGGTTTATAGAACATTATTAATGTTTGCGATGTTATAATGTAAATAGCGTCTACCCTTCGAAGCGTCGACAATGCATCACGAGGCGACTTCCGGCGGATGCTGTGTAACGAGACCGTTGTCCCCCCTGCTCACCCCGACAGTATTTTTCTCGACAGATCACTGAAAGCAGTGACGTACTATGTAGAGCATCAAGCAATCAAGCTTTCCTTTCACGTTATTCTTACGCCTGTAAGTCGAGATGCAAATACTTATGTGACGGGTGGTCATTATCATCAGCAGTCTAAATAAGTCTACCCCATGTATTTCTCGGACGAAGGACCACAAGCCTTTCGTACACCGACATTTCAAAACCTTCATAATATAGTCAGTTAATTCGTCAGGTGAACGGCCATCTTCGCTTTGACATGTATTTTGCTATGTCACACAGGGTAGATTTGTGTCGATGTATTGTGAAATAATACACACAAAAATTGTTAAATAACCCTGTGAAAGCAAATAAATAATAATAAATAAATTATTATTATTATTTATAAAACAAAAATAAAATAAATAAATATTCATGGACATTTCACACGACGCCTTCTAGTCCCAAACTAAGCAAAGCTTGTAATATGGCTGATAGAATACAAAAAAAAAGAAGAAAAAAAAAGTAAAATAAAGTACTCCTTTTTTTACTCCTAGTAGGTAGGTCTCAACTCCGTCCCTGTTATTTTCATTTGATCTGAATGCCGCCATGTTGATGAATGCCTGATATTAATAATTTGTCCGCGGGCGATTATCGATGTTGGAAGCACAAGGAAGTAATAACTCCTAATAAGAGTAACGAAGCTCCATACAAACTGAATGTTTTTCTATAGGGATTTTTTACTTGGTTTTGAGTTCGGCTTCACCCGCCTGGACGCCGAGTTTATGATCTTCTTGAATTTTATAACAAAACCTACTTATTGCAGGTTTTTTCATTAGACTGGATTATAGACCAGCTGACATACAGAGAAGGCCAAAAATGCGTCTGAAAGCTGACATTGGATTAATTCGAGCTGCCTATAATGATACCGATTTACAAAAGGAAACTTTTATTTAAAAGAAACAATGTTCTCAAGCCTCTTCAATGTAAGGGGAGAGGTAAGCAAATTAAATTCTCTAAAAACACTCAACAACAAATTAAAAAAAAATTGTCCGTCCGTGCTTTGCGTCATGATTAAAAAGTATAAATAATACAAACCCTTTTTTGTGTCCTGCTGAGCCGTTAAACAGTTTGTTGGTGTTACAATTTATTACTGTCCTTTTTTACTAATCATAATAAAACACTGCAAATTCCGAATTTCAGAGAATTATGTTTTGCCTAAGATTAGTTAGCTAGAATTGTTGAGTGTCTATTGCAAATTGAACAATTTTGTTAAGCCGTCTTTTTTGGGGCTAAAAGATGTCGCATAAAAATTACCTGGTATCTCATGAAACATCCAGTTTCAATAGGTACCTACCATCCCTCGTTGAAGTGAAATCCTGTCTAACGAGGCCTCCCCAGTCACATCATACTCTTCAAAGTGCGCCAATTAGAGGAGCTTATAAACAGGTAAGCGGCTTTGCTCTATTCAAGCCTTTGGCAACGCAGGAGCCGTAGCAAATACCAGCTTACAGGAAAATATGAGTATCTTGGTGCTTGTCTTCTCAAAAATAGTGTAGGGCTTCTTCAGGCACGGTAGAACAATGATTTGCAAGTGGGCAACCACTTGATTAGAAGAGTCGAAGACTGGGCTACCTGCTGGTGCGTCTTTGGAGAGACCTACGTCCAGTGGACCCATAATAGCTGGACGATGATATGATGATGACACTATCTAAATCAGATTATACATCATATAATAATTTGCTACCGTTGTGTCATCATAAGATAAGAAAAAGTTTATTTCGAGTCACTAATAAAATAGTTACAATTTATGTTGGCTTAATTGTAAATTGACTATTACTACAAAAACAGTCATCACTCACCATGTGCTATCGTAGCTTGAGACTACTTTAACGCTGGTTTTCCGTGACATAAGCATGATCATCATCGACCTATAACGGTACACCTCACGTAAGTCTCTCTCAAGATGCGTCTCCCTTTGTCTTGAATTATTTGGAAACCGCCGTAAATTGATTCCTGTAATATTTGATAAAAAAATGTTTGCAGATTTAGAAACTGAATACTTAGCCTAGACGAGTTTATTTGCAAATGTGAATGAGACAGGTATAACGAATGCACGAAAAAAGCACAGAAAAGTTTCTAGTAAATATTCTGTATAGGAAACAAAAGAGGTTATATAGTTACTCATTTGTTTTTTTATAATCCCTCAAATTGAGTGGCACAACTTTGCACATTGATTTGGAATGAGCCTAGATGAAAATTGTGAAATGGAATGAATTTATGTAGTTTGCAGTCATGAATATTAAAAAACATGTTACTTTTTTATGGTTGTTGCGTGCAAGGTGACATAAACTACATTAACGGCGATAGTCCATTAGGCACTGTATTTAAATGCATCTATCTATTTTTACATCAGTACACGGAATCACGGTAAATTTATAAACGTACCTACATATAATTAACCTGAATTATCCCTGTAGAATGTGGTGTGGTGAGGCGACGTAAAACATATTCACTACTGTTTTATTGACCTTTTTTTTTTAGTAAAAACGTCATGCGGTATCAATTTTATTGTCAACCCTAATAAGGTGGAGCAACAAAATGATGATAACTTGGCAACTTACGAACAGTTCTGACAAAGTACCCATTGCGCGCTAAGCTCGGTGGAGTGGAAGCAGCGATAAGGAGATTTGCTCCATAAAAACGGTATTTGCTTCACGGGGAGTTATATTGATGAGAGAACTTAGATTGTGTTACATGAGCTGGTAAGTTACCATGCAGTGTACTAGGAAATTAATTAACGAGATGCTTGTGAGATTTCAAACCAAAAAGAAAAAATTCAAAACATTCAGCCATCTTTACGCAGTGCCTGCAAACAATATTACTGAGTCTAACTACTTATCTCTATTTAATTAAATTCGACTGTTTTTTATTGATATTAAAGCTTTTAAGTACTCTGTCCACGTCTAGATTGTCTCATTCTCATTTCAAATAACTGTTACGAGCATTTTTGTTCTCATCTTATCGTATGTTTTTCCCCTTTCAAAAATACTAAACTAAATTTTAATATAGTCATTGTCGGAAAACAATAAAAAATTCTCTTATCGATAGGATACCGGAAGGCTAGAAGCATATCAGGGGTAGGTGTATCGGCGGGGTGGCTCGGAGGGGATGTAAACACAAAACCTCGCCAGGCCGGCAGTCACGTGGCGCGCTTGCCGGGGGCGCATCACTTTTAAGGGTAGTTTCGAATCACCCTGCAACTTAATCTTTCAAAAAAGTTTCTATAGAAAACTAGACTGGACTAAGTAATCAGTGCTTGTGTTTGTAAACTAAGAAAACTGTGTAATTACAAAATTACTAAAAATATGTTTCAGTTTTAAGTTCATAAATTGTATTAATTTCGAACCTTTAAAAGTGATGCCCCCCCGGTTTATAATATCATCGGACATAATACGTATCAAAAACATATTAATATTGTTTAAGTATTGAGTTAGAGTATTGTAATGCAACAACAACTCTAAAGAATATCAATACGACAAACATATCAAAACCTAATCATATCTAATTTTAATCTAGACTTATTGTAATTAAGTAAATTCTATTAGATTAGTATTCAATCTTGATAATCAACGTTGTGTCTGCTACAAGAAGAAGAAAGCTATAACGGGTAAGAAACTTATTAACATGATACATTCACACATACATACAACCACGACTCTTTCCTATAGGGGTAAGTACTGTAGGCATTACCATCTTATTTTTTTATTTTATTTTTATTTATTTTTATTCATTCACTTAATATGATTTGGATGTATCTTTGCTGTTTGTTTACTTTCTCTCAAAGATTCTTCATACATTCTCATTAGATTAGGGTACCTCGATCAACTCTTATGCTTGCTACCATTGGTATAATTACTCGCAAATATTGATAGGCAGAAAACTATACTACTTACTTGCTACTAAATTACTATAGTTTAGTAACTATCAACAATAGAATTAACTGACACCACTAGCCCAGAAAACTCCAAAGAGTTAAATAAATAAATAAAATAAAAACTTTTTATATCAGGCATGATACCCAAAGAGTTAATGAAAAAATCAATGTTAGCATGATAATAACAAACAGAATAAAACGAGGAAAAAAGACATTTTTGGAACTTAAAAAATCTATGTTAGCATGATAATAACAAACAGAATAAAACGAAAAAAAAAGACATTTTTGGAACTTTACTGCGCCGTCTGCTGGTCTATTTCTCGCCTGTCTGTTAGAGTTATACATATGTTCTAAAAGCTACTTTAGGGTTAATTTTTTTTCAGTAAGGCATTTTTACAGTCCGTTTTGATAGAATAACGCATTAGATATAAGTATCTATATTGTTATTTTATTATTAGTAAATAAAGAATTTGAATTTGACAATGTTCATGCTAGTTACTAACATGTTACTAAGATCTGTAATAAGGACTATGAAAAAACTATTTTTCTAAAACAAGGTTCCTTCTATATAGTCATTATTTTAGTAGTAATAGTGCTCTTTGCGAAAGAGCTCGTCCGAGGAAGTATATCTTACCTATTTCTGCCAGTAGTTCCGGATGCAATTACACGGGCACGGTCTGTTAGTAATATTATGCAAAAAGTATTTAGTAAATAAAGTGAATACTTAGGACCTATTTTTTTATAATTAGTCAAAAACTGGCTTTATCTGGCTGTAAAATAAAAAAAAAACAAACTAAAACTTTAGCTAAATGAATAGTTTGAAGCGAACATGACAATGACATTGTGACTAAAAACTTTCTGCGCTAAACTCTTTGCTGTTCATAGAAGTATTGTTTTGCTGCTGGCAGTTAACAACTTTTTAAATTTGAATATTTGTTTGGTTTCTGAAAAATGTACCACATGATTTTTGCATTGCGTGGTTGTAGGGCCAAATGGGTCAGATAAAATAGATTTATTATATAATCAAAAATCATGATGGATTTGCACTAAAAATATAAGTATTGTCCCGATTCAGTGTATGTTTTTATAATCTTATAATTGAAAATGATGTAAAAAATAGTTTTCTAAATAGATATTATAAAATATGGCTGAAAAATGGGTAAGTGAATCAACAATGCAGTTTTTTTAATGTCTTACTGTTTTTGATTCAATAAAAGGATACTTACTTCTATTAGCCGAAATACTTTACTAAAGCGGTCTTGATTAATAATAATTATACTTGCCAACTTTGCTTAGTTTGGGACTAGAAGCCGTTGTGTGAAATGTATACTTCAGCTGCTTTTTTATATAGTTTTGTTCGTGTAATTGTGTTGAGTTGGTAACCAAAATAAATCCAATAAAAAACCTCTGGTATCAAATTTAATCAGTGTGAGATGCGTTTCGTCCCCTCCATTAACAAAGAAACGAATCTAATAAACGAACCAGCCCCTGGACTAAACTAAACGTCAAAAGTTGTATGCATCAGTGCTAATAGAGTTATTGAATTTATCGTTAATTTATTCAATTTGAGTTGGTGAGAGACAATGGCAGCCGTGGGCGGGGCTTGTACGGAGCCCCCGCCCAGCTCACCTGAAAACTCATTAGCGTATATATATATCTATACCTTATTATTATACAGTATGTATGTATAACCCTGCAGTTCAATTATGTTGAGCTTGATACCTTTGTGGTATAATAGGTAGAGACACTCTACCATTAGTAGACCCGATGTATACTTATAGGAATTTTGCGGTAGATATATTTAAATGGAATATTCTCTAGTCACCTAGCTTTACGTCAAAGTGATTATTATTTACGTAGACACCATTTTAATAATCCCCAAAGATAAAAACATCTACCTTATTCGAAGAGTAGTTTAATATTGACTCAAAAGTCTAATATTTTCACGATAAGCATCTGTATTTTCTATCAGAGTTCTCAATAAATATCGCGGAGTTTAGGGGTAAATTTTATTGCTTTGTGAGCGGAACTGGTTGAGCCTCCCCAAGGAGCGATCGGTTGGCAAACATCGAAATCTGCCGCGGGAGAATACGGATTGAGGATTTCTACACTTGAAAATTTATTTTCTTATTCGAGACAGATATTTTCATTCCAATTCGACATGTTGAGGTGTCTTCGAAGCGAGTTGAAACTTTGCAGACAATTTTGTAATGATGTATAGGTTTTACGATAGCGTCTTTTGAATAGTAAAACTTTATTTTATACTAATTTAACAGATATAAATTCTACAAACAGCTATTAAGACTTTTATATTTTAGAACAAAATAGTTGCACAAGGAAGAGGAGGTGTATAGCTTATATGTAGCTATTTAAATTATGTTCATTAGCCGTACCCAATGTCGTACAACTATTATCTTGCTATACTTAATACCGAATCAAAAAACTAAACTAATCATCATCATTATCAGCAAACTCATGTTTTCTTGTTAATTGCCATGAAAATTTTCAGTTCATTTACTCTCAGATATGTTTGCCCCAAATTCAATAAAGCCGGTAGGAAATGAAGCACTACAAATTGAATGCTACTCGGGTCTACAAAATTTAATAAACTGTATCAAAGTTATTTTCGGTTGACTTCACAATTTTCTATATTAAATCGGCGAGCGACGTAGGAGTGGTTGCTATGATACCTTAGAGGAGTTAATAAGTCATAAATAGAAGGTGAACAGGGATGGGGAGATGAGGAAAGCTTTGCGATGAAAAAGGAAGGGCGTTCCCCCAGGTACTGGTGGTGATATGCAATCGTTTGGAAAAAGGTCGCTTTGGACGAACATGAGGTGTCGCCAAATGAAGATTTTTTCGGTATTTGTGAGGGCAGATCACTACTGTACCTACAACATTTTATTGATCCACGAAGAATGTGAACTACGTAAGTAGGGGAGTAAAAGTGTTGGCTGGTTAATAAAACTATAATAAAACATGATACGGTGATGGATATGTCTAATCAAGTGTAAAAATAAAGAGCTTTTTATAGGGCACAAAAATTAGTACCACAACAAAAATAACAATGAAATGCGTAATTATACAATCCAAAAACCAAGAAGAGGTTAAATATGAATGAATGTTATAAAAATGAATATTCTAACATCAGCTAAGTTGTTTAAATTATCAGTTTAATCTGTAAACGGTATTTAGGCCATTGTCGAATCTTTAAACTGTGAAAAAAAAAACTTAAAAATTAAAAATACATGATTTCTCTTGGCAAAAAGAAACCTATGCCAAAAAATATCCATGTTTGTTTAATAGAAAGAAACTCTATTGATATGTCGCTATTCCACTAGCATCGTTTTATCCAAATCCATTGTCCTTAAACACTGGCTTAGAGCTTTTGTTTCGTCACATCGAAAGAGCTGCATAAGAGGCGATAACAGCTGAGTAGGCTCTTTGGCGAGCGTTCGATCACCGACAAGTGGCCGACGGGTGCCCCTTTAGAAGCTAGCTAGGTATATTGTGAAACACGCGTTAGCACTTTTGCGATAGCAAGTATCCTTTATACACTTTAGCATGCCCGATACACGGGAATCAAAAGGAACCCGAAGTGAGTTTTCTTTAAAAATAAAAGTGTTAAAATGTTTTTTATATCGGAAAACGTTACACAAGAAGTAACCTAGTTCTCTATTAAATTAAGTTTGTTTATTTTGTTGCAGTGCAGGTACACACGGCTACGCGTCAGGTTATACACCCGACATAATCATAACTACTTTATATACAATGCAGAGAATCGTTAGATGTGTGTTTATTGTTTATTTATTTGAGTCGCCAATTGTATATACTAAAACACAGAATAGAATAAAATTTCAAGGAAGGAATCATGCCAAGTGCTACAATAGTTACAGGAGACAGACAACAAGCTATTAAGATTAGAGCGAGAGCGAGAGCGAGCAGATATAATAAAAAAGGGTACACATTATAAAGCTAAAACATAATATGATAATATTATGTCGTGTGTACGTCTATTGTGTCACTTTTTTTCCGTCCGACGGATAAAGTCAAAATTTTCAGGCCTCCGTTCAAATGCGAGGTAAAAACTATGTTCATTATGAACTAACTAACGTAACTCCTTACTATATTTTATTTTAAAACTATATAATCGAGTTACTTGGCAAATAATCCATTAACCATGAGGGGCGGCGCTTTGTCAGCTTTGCTTGCGCTGATATGAATATGCAACGTTCCGTTTTTTAAATGAAGTTAAGTACATCCCTAACTCTGGGACCGTCTTTGCGAGTTCAGCGTTTTCTGACTAGTTTTACGGTATTGCATTGCACCCCTAATTTGCCGTTTTATTTTGAGGGTGGCGAATTGGTTAACATGACTTTATAGCTATGATCAACTTGTGAAAACTGTTAAAATTCATTAAAACACTTTATTATGGGTATTTACAACATAATAAACTCAAATAAACTAGAATTTATTTAGGAAACGGTTCCCTATTTAATGATAGAAAGTCATAGAACTAGCAAATAGCCTACCTGAAGCGGTTACTTCTACAATAATGCATTATCTCATAGAGCAAGTAACATGTCAGGATAGACAAGATATCCCTTGAAGTAAAGTAAAGTAAAAGGGTGAAGAGAAATCCGACGAGTGCTAGTTGGCCACTGAATTTATTGAAGTAAAATATAAAATACGTAAAAGCACTAATATCTAGGTTTAAAGACATCGAACATTGACCGGGCACGCTGTAACTTTTAGTAGGTACTTTAAGCAATGGCTCTGATAATACACATCGTGTCTTGTGGTAGCTTTGTCACGATTTGTATTCAGCATAAAAGACCGTTTACAAAAAAATGGTGTTTCCAAATAAAGAACAAGTAATATACTTTTTTCAAACACGAACGACAGACAGTTAAAACGGTCTGATGGGCAGATACTCTGATTCAAACGCGTTATTCAGCCACCGTAGCAATATGATGTCTGACAAGAAGCTAGGAAAATAATGATACTCTCTATGAAAGCAATAAGATATTTAGCTTTTATTTACCTGGGTCGATGGCGGTCTATATGAGATGCAGAAGTTTGTAGTAAAGCGTTTAATTTATATATGTCGTATAAAAATAGGGGTTTTAAGCTACACTCGAGAGCAATGATTCCGGGTCACTTAAAGAATGTTAAAAATCTCGGAAACTAAAAATGATAGGTTAATGCAATAAATTGTATTTAATAGACAATGTAATACTCCTTAAATGAAAGTAAAAAAATATGAGTCACCATACATTTTATTAACACAAAATTACATAAAGAAAAAAACTGCTGATCTCTCCTTAAAACAAAAATAGGAAACATGAAATTTTTGAACTTTATTACGATTTGACTTGAATTTTAATACTTCGTATTGCCTCCTCGTGCTTCCATTACTGCGTTTACGCGGTTTGGCATGCTGTACACCAAGTTCCTTATACGATTTTGGGGAATATTCTCCCATTCCTCTGTGAGAGCAATTTTGAGCTCACGAAGCGTGATTGGGGGAGGGTTTCGTTGTTTTACGCATCTGCCTAGCTCGTCCCAAGCATGCTCGATCGGGTTGATATCCGGGCTGCGCGCTGGCCACTCCATACGAGTAATGTTCATCTCTTGAAGGTAGTCATTCACAATCCTACCTGTATGAGGTCGGGCATTGTCATGCATAAATATAGCATCCTCACCTAAATTGACCATAAATGGACCAACATGATCATTGAGGATTTCTTCCACATATCTTACGCTAGTTAAAGAGCCGTTTTCTATGATCACCAGCTCTGTGCGACTTTCAGAAGAAATTCCGGCCCACACAAGTACAGACCCACCACCGTAGGCTACTTTTTCTTCGATGCATGCTTGCTTGAATCTTTCCCCTGGTCTTCGATACACTCTGTGTCTTCCATCGTGCTTGTAGAGCATAAATTTTGATTCGTCGGAGAACATAACTTTTGACCAATCTTCAATACTCCAATTTACGTGGCTCTGGGCATATCTTAGTCTTGAAATACGATGCCCACGCTCCAGTTTAGGGCCGTTTGCAGGTCTAAGGGGTTTTAAGTTAGATTCAGCAAGCCGACGTCTTACTGTCCATGCACTTGGGTTACTTCCTCCGAGGCGTCGAAACTGATTTGTGAGTTCAGTTCCTGTGAGAAAGCGATTTCGAAGCATGGTGTTCACCAAGTATCGGTCTTCTCGTGCTGTGGTACACCTGGTTCTGCCCGTTCCTGGTCTGCGTAGGTTAGAACCAGTTTCTTCGTAAAGTCGGAGAACTCTTTGTACTGTTGACAGCGACACACCGACAGTCCTGGCTGTATCGCGCTGACTCCGGCCGGTTTCCAGCATTGTAAGTATTCTGGTGCATTCTTCAGGCGTAAGCGACATAATTTCAGCTTGAATAATGAATATAGAGCACTATCAACATGGTTTATATACCCACATAAATGACAGATTACAAACAAAAGCAAAACCAAATGCTGTAATTTCGTAGTTCCATCTTCGAAAGTGGCCCTTTTTCAAATTTGATTTTTTTAAGATATAACTTTACAATAACTAAGAAGTTTTAATACCTTCATTTAAGGAGTATTACATTGTCTATTAAATACAATTTATTGCATTAACCTATCATTTTTAGTTTCCGAGATTTTTAACATTCTTTAAGTGACCCGGAATCATTGCTCTCGCGTGTATTTAGGAAAATTTCGTGATGGACTAAATTAAATAAATAATAAATAAATATTCATGGACTTTACACACAACGCCCTCTAGTCCCAAACTAAGCAAAGCTTGTAATATGAGAACTAGATGGCTGATAGAATACTTATATACTTTTTTTTTGTAAATACATACTTATAATACATAGAACAAACATCTATGTTTTAAATTGGAATTTGATAACAAAGTACTCCTAGTTGTCTAGAAAAACAAAAACTTTCTAAGCACAAAAAAGTGACTTTCGGTGTAAATAACACAGTAGTGTCTTTTATAATTACCTACCAGAGTCAATTCTTTTTACATCTAGATTTGTCATGCCAATTATAAATTTCTTTTGGGCAAAAAGAACAAGCACCTTTTTTTACTACGTTTTATTTCAAAAACTCCCTTTTCGCAAGCAGAAAAAAAAACAACGATGGCGTCTCCATTCTCATAAAAGCTACTCAAAATTCCGATCTCATACCGCATCCATTTCACATAAATCAGCGTACGAGATGCGTGCGTTGGACCGGGGAAACTTCATTTGCGAGCTCCTCTGCCCGTGAAATGAACTGGCGATATTGCCTCGGTAGAGATCTACTCTGCAACGGGATGAGCGAAGGTTTGACATAGATATTTGAGTTACATTACGCGGTAGCGCGGTACCGTTCTCCACACAGTCGTACATTACGCGCAGTGCATCTCAAACGTAAATAACAAGCTTTGTAATGTTTAGCAGAGTAGACCTCCAGCCGTCAGCAAACAGTATGGCTGCTGATCGCGCAACTGTTTTCACTAGAGCTTAAAACCATTTGATACGCTCGTATATTCAGATTTATTATTGAACCACGGGTAAAGGGCGTTTTAATAAGCTTTTTTAATAATATAGCTGTCTCTAGTAATTGGTTGAATTAGTAGTAGTAGAGTATCTTGTGAAAGAGTTCGTCCGGGGAAGTACTACTACTGTTTACCTGTTTACCTGCCGCCAAGCAGTGATGCTCGCATTGCTGTGTTCCGGTTTAAAGGATATGGGTGCCGGCGTAATTACAGGCACATCAGACTTAACACCTTTATGTCTCAGAGTGATGGGCGCAGTGCAATGCATCATAGGGCACGTCTTCAGTGGACGTGTTTAGTGAGGTAATGCATGGATATAAGCTGTGGTTATGCCTTAACATAATTGGCCCGTAATTGGCACACATTCTGTAATATAGTTATTGCTTTAAAATGTTTTTTTCCGAATGTATATTATGTGGGCGACTTGCGTTGCCTATTTAATAAAATAAAAAAATCAGGTGGGCCATCAGCTTCTTCCATCAGTTCCATAAAAAATAATTTCAGTAAAGGGGGTCTTTAGAACTTTTAATTATGAAAATTACTATATGAAACGCGAGTACCTAACGTTGATTTGCACCGGAGTAGTTATGTTTTTTTAGGTTCTATCGAATAGCGCATAATTTTATAGCAAATAAAGTGTAGACTTTTAATTGTGTAAATTCATTTTTCTATAAAACATGACCAACGTAAACCTACATGCACCAGCATCCCTTTGTCTTTATCCCTTGCTTTTTCATGTGGAAACATTAATGCGGTTGGTGGTGTCTGTACATATTGTTTTGGGTACATCTGAAAATTTTCTGAAAACTGTAAAACCCCGCCCCTTTACAGGGACGTCAGGGATTGGTGGATGGTTATCTACATCAGCAAGTGACGCGGCCAATGGGCGCGTCTGCTTCGCGCAGTCGTCGTGCTACGCCGTAGCGGGCGCGGGGTGCTACGAGCCACAGACGCTACGACGGAGCTGCTACGCCAGGGAACTGAAAAGTAAGTACTCAAATCATCATTTTTTGCTTAAATATCAGTTTTTTTGGTGTGGTGTAGTCTTTTTTCTTGAAAAGTGTGCAATTATATTGATATCTTAGTAGGTTTCATACCCACACCTAGCTATACATTTGTGTATTACGTAATCGCCTATTGCATACATATCTACTACCTACCTACTTTTAATGTTACATAATTTATACTTTTATGGTATTTAACTGTTTGTGAATCTTTTGTGGTATTTAGATTCAGTGACAAAGATTTTTTTTAAATACTTAACCATCATCCGTGGAGGTAATTTTCATATTTTAACAACATTTTTTGTTTGCAGATGAGGTGTCGTGTAATTTGATGTGGGAAAGTGGGTCGCAGCAATGCAGGGGCTCAACGCCGCGAAAGAGAAGGCCTCCGGGCTCTTCGCCAACAAACCACTTCTTTTCAAGTAAGTCACAATTTTTCAATCATTTTTATAGATATAGATATATTAAAACCAAATTATATTATTTACAAAGAATATTACGACCAATACAGTATTTAAAATATCGCAAGAAATTACAGAATTAATTAGTTTTCTATTAAAACATGTGGAAAAGATATATAGTAGCCTCGTTTAAAATAATTACATGTTGCATTAATTTTCTTAGCGGCTTGTGACATTCCTGACGGTTTTAATTTAACTTAGGTACTGTCGGTCTTCTGTTTTAGTTTGACTCTTTTCTAAGTATTACTCAGCATACGATTAACATCATACTGTAAAATTTTACAAATTTTAATGACTCATAAATTAGTTTTATTCTTTTAGTTTTTAATAATAATGATATGATAAACTTTTATATTACTACAAGTTTATCATAATAAGGAAACAATGAGTTTTTATTTACTCTAATGTGGCCAAGACTTTTATATTAACTTTTTGAATTTTATATTATTTTATAGCTACATTTGTGTGTGTATTTATCATCCTACTAAATTATCAATACGTTTGTAGTAATATTATTCACTCAAAATGGGTGCCATTTCAATAATATTTAATGCATTAAAAACCTTATTATTGTGTTCTAAAAGAACATACTTACAGTGGCACTATGGAGTAAAAAACAAACAAAAAAAAAACAATACCTGTATTGATGAACGGGAAAATCGAAACAATTTCGTAGAACCGAAAGATGAATCCGATGGTTGAGGATAATATTGACAAGTAGACAATACGCCTGCAATAAAATATAAGGGTGGGGAATGTGGCAATCTCGGACTTCTGTAATGAGTGTTTTGTGAGCTATGACCGATAATCTAAGTACCTGTCTAGGGACTCGTAACTTTTCAATATTCCTTTGATAATGATAAGAGAATAAAATTATAATCTCATTTTATACGGTTTTATTTGCTAACTGAGACGGGTATGAGTCTCAGTACCTCACAAATTATGTACTTACTTTTCTTACTAAAGTATCAATATACAAAGTGCAAATACTAATCCACATATTGTTAGCAATATCATATTTATAACAGATAAATATGATATTGCTCGATTACTCAAAATATGAAGCTATATTATTATATTTCTTGAAAATTGCTAAATTTTATTGTGCAAAATATTAACGAATCAATATCATAATAACAGTTTCAATTAAAAAGACACCGGTAGAATGGCAGTCACTCGTTTTGATTTTTCTGATAAAGAAAAGAAGAAAAAGTTATTGATAGAGATAGGATCGTGGAACCTAGAGTCAAAGAGACGACCTCTGACTACCTGCTTAAATATTCTAAGGATTTTGAGTATTAAAAGCTCTGTCTCTAGCGTATCCAGAGATTTTGGCTAAGAGCTTGATTGTTTTCAAGCAATAATTCTAGAGATTAAGAAGGAACCTCATTGTTCCTCCATTGAGTGAATTCGATAAATAATGCGATTATTCGGCGGCTGGCAGCCCTACAGTTGACTGCTCAGCGCTGATAACAAACAGACATCATCCGGATTAGTGTCGTCATGCGAATGCGAACCGACTGTAGAGCTCACTGATTTGAGGTTCGGTTTATAGTGTCAGCCTGTCGATATATTATGTTGATTGATGAGTTTCATACAAGAGAGGATTTCTTCTCGATGGCGAGCAAAGTAATAAACAAGAAAATATGAAAAATCTATCTACGTGGTTATTTTAGTGTTCGATTAGAACTACCAACTGAGTGCAAAACACGAGTAATATAATTTCACTGACAGCTAGAACGTACATGCTTGAATTTAAGATTTAGAACAAAGATCATAAAAGTATATTTTTAGTACTGATGCATATTGATTAAAAAACCTTGCAAAGTAGATACTATGATTTATGTTTTTTTTTTATATTAAAAAAGCCTTTGGGAACTGTGTCTGTTTTGCAAGAACTTTAAATCTCAGTCAGGCAATAAGGCATGAACAAAACAACTTACCAATTTGTGGAGTAATATAGCAGCAGCGATTATTTTTAAATTGCTAATTAAAGAAAATAACAACAATTTAGAAAGAACTTAGCGTCGAGGTGGAACTAACAAAGAATCCATCTTCTACTGAATTATAGAGTTACCAGGCTTTAACATTATCCATTTTCTCATGCAGACTGCTAAGTCTCATATATTTCAAAGCTTTAAGAACAGCTATGATCAGATTTCTTTGTATAGCTTACGAGTAATGCTCCACTGGCCACCCGGATGTAACGCACTGACGCAAAATGATCCGCTTGTCGTACAATCCGAAACGGTTGTACAAAACATTATCGATATTGCTAGTCTTATTTGGCTCAGTTAGTTCTAACTTACTTAGCTATTTTAAAATATATTTCAGACAGGTTTGTATTTTTACTAGTGCAAAAACTATTTAACTATGTTTTTACTTTGATTTATGCTTAAAATTATGTACCTACACAAAAACTTAATGCTACTGCCAACAACCTCATTGGGCCTTATTATAGTGTTTTTTAATCAAAAATTATCCCCCAAATTAAGCGTGTTCAAGATTATGCAACTCATTTTTGCATAGGCAAAAATGAGTTTAAATAAATTTTAAATTTTAAAATTTTACACAAATAGGTAGTGCTAGGAGTGTTGGAAACATTAAATTTTTACTACGTTCGTTCCTATATTTAGGGCGTCTTGCACCAGAATCACTAAACGTATTTAACAGCTAAATCGATTTAAATCTGACGTATTTGTATGACTTGACAACTCGCTAAATACTATTTAAGAGTTAAACGCGTTTAGCGATTCTGGTGCAAGCCGCCCTTAGATCGCGCTCTCTCAATAAAACGTCAACTGTGCAGCACACCGTATTTTCTTTATAATCGATTAAAAATCATAGAAGCCACCCTGACCACCTCTAGGACCTTCTTTTTCCAAGGAGGACTTAATGCTAAGAGCATTGTCTGCCAATCTTCTTGAGCGTGCAAAAACTAACTATAACTATAAATTACTATATTATCATCAAAAATCACTAATAAACAAGACCGGTCAATTGTAAAGGGACTCGCATACGGAAGCTTCCAAACCTAAAACTGTATATTTGGTTTTCTTAAACTATTTTCTAAATCTATGTAAGTTATTAGAGACTTTATTTTATTTTTACATTGACATCTATTTATGACCTTTTGATAAGAAAAAATATTTCAAATTCCAAGTCAATAGCTTTATTAGGTTTGTGACAGACGGACGGATAAGGTAGCACCATAAGAGAGGAATAGTTCCAAAATGGTCGCCGGCGGAGTGATACCATTTTGCATAACACTGACCAGTCAAAGCTGTTTAAAACCTAGTGAAGAGAAGACTTGTTTTGAAAATGTTATTCTAAATTAATAAAAAAAAAAATTGAATTAAGTTACTCTCGATAGACACATAAAATAATTGTATCGAAAGGTAGATCTCAAACTACCCCAAGGCTTAAAGCTCATAAATTGGGAAGTGGGTAGCGGGGAAGGGTAGCTGGTTCATTATTTAGTCCGTTTAAATCACTAAGTCCTTAAAGGACATTAGCAAGCTCTGTAGCGATATGGAAGTACACAAAAGAGATTTAGAACAAACTGACAAGGGGAGAGACTTTATTGTTTTTACTGATAAAAGTTCTGTTCCTCTTCTATATTTTACGAATAACATGTTATTAGAAGGTAATATTGCTAATGGCGATAATGTTTCAGCAGCTGAAACAGCGCTGTTAATAAATTCATAATCATTGTTCATTCACGAAAAATAGCTATTTTATGACTTTTTTATCTTAAATTATCTACTTGATGGGTTTGCAAATACAACAATGGTTAGCCATATCTTAATTATTAAAGGCAGCTTAATATTGTAAAAAAATATTTAATTTGGTATAAAAAACATAAATATCGAAATAAAGATGATCATGATCTTTTGGCACTGGTACTGAAACGCACACCATAAAATCGTTTAAAATGAACCGTAATTTTCATAAAAGCTTATGAAAACAATACAACTAGGTGGCACCATAATCTTCGGTCCAGACAAATGCGTACACAGCACTCACGCTAATTGTTTCCGCCATTTGAATATCGCCAGCGACAATTACTGAATTGGTCCGCTAGAGGCCGCTGTAGCCCCCCAAATTAATTGCTCTCTCGCACTGCTCTTGCTTTGTTTTATTTTGCACTCGACATTATATTGAAAATGGAGATGGAATTGGTTTTCGCCTTTCCTTATTGATTTGAAGTTTTACTTTCTCGGCGTTCTCTGAATAATTATTCCGCTCGGTGAAAAAATATATTTAATAATTAATATAAAATATTTTTTTAAGTACTTTGCGTTCAACCCGATTCTATTAGGTATTCCGATTTTCCAACTCCGAAACCTATGGTGGCTTACATCAGGTGGGCCATCAGCTTGTTCCATCATTTAGTTGTACTCATATTTAGAGCTCTGATTTCTACCTGTAACCACTAATAGGTTATCAAAGCTCATTTTAATAAAAATTAAGAATTTAGTTTTCCTAGGTGATTGTATATAAATATTGCTTTAAATGAATTCGAAACAAATGCCCGAATACTGACACAGTTTCGTTGTATAAAAAAAAATTACACACCTACTTATTGTACTCTGTCAGTTAGTGTTCCACTCTGATACGCACAGGGTGTTGCATTACTACAAACAGCTTGTTAAAACATTTGCCTTGGGGCTTACGGATGAAATTTTAATGAGCATCAGCCTTTTGTGGCTACTTCGTGGTACAAAATGGCCAATTAGCTAGACATTAGGGATGCTGTCAAGCCAATACTGCTGATATGTTGACAGGGGTATTCTGTAGGTTAATATTACTTTGTAAGTTAGCGAATTTAATATGTATTTTGATTTGTTTTTTTCCGTTTTGATACGGTAACCTCGTTTTTGATTAACATAGCTGATGTCATTTTTGCTAACATGGTTAAAACGACTGTAAGTAGCCATACATGGTTTTTTCTGCGAAAATAAATCCGTTATTACGTAATTTGAAACGGACCTGCCTCTATAGTCACCTCTCTCTAGCCTCAAAGGTTTGCTGGAAGAAAACTCTTGTTAGGGTTAAGCTCGCCTTTGTACATGTCATCTATTTCTGTCTTTTGTTTATGTCCTGTGTTGTGAGCAATTAAGAATTAAAGAATTGAAATAAAATTTTGACATATAAAAAGCTACCGCAAGGTTTAAAAGAGTGTGTCATCTCCGGAGAGACTACCTTTTGGTTGTACATAGTATAGTGCATAAATCAATTTTTGGGTAGATACGTTACTTGATATTTCAAGTAACGTACCAAAAAAAAGTCAAATTATGGTTTGTACCAAAAAAGAACCCATGGATTGGAAAACTAACTCTAGAAATCGAAAAAACGGCTTTAGTGAAGGTTTTCTATTAAAAACATGTTTTGTATGTAACACAAAATAGATATTTGCAAAATAAAAAGGCAGCCAAGGTTTATAATGCGCGTCATCTCCAGAGATCGATAGATCGTCTGTCGCCTCGAAGTCTGTCCGACGGGACGGCGCGGCGCCCGACGTCGGCGCCAGAGGGGCGACCACCGCAAATAAATCTCACTAACTGCCATTTTTGCAAATCATATTTATGTTTATTTTTATCTCTGTGTCTTCTTTGATTAGCTAGATTAAGATGGTGCTATAAACTGTCTGTATTTTGACTGAATTTAATGTGATTCTGTAGGATTCTCATGACGACTACTTAACGAAACTTTACCTTTAACTATCGCATGACTGACTTATGCATGGTCATTATTATAGACCATAGAAGTTTGAAACTGGGTGGGTATTTTTTTTTATTCAAAACATTATGTGTGCATCAAGAAAATACCACAACGCGAACAAAGTCACGACTTTACAGTAAGGAACAAAATAAAACAGTAAAGCTTCATTTTAAAATCTAGACTACTTTCATACAAAGGCTCGGAACTAGGTCATCATAGTGCTTCATGCAATAGGTACGGTGGACGAGAAAACTTTATTTCTCAAAGGAACTTCTTTAGAGAAACATTTTCAGTGGCTTCGCTAATGAACGTTCTTTCCAGGGAATGTAATATTTTCCGATAAGTATTATATTTTCTTATATATTTTCTGCACTTTTTAATCAATTGATAATTTTTTATGAGAAAGAAGAAGAAAAGTATTTTATTTATAAATGGTAATCATAAATCACGTCATATGTTGCTACGATGCTACGAATACTGCTACGGTATGCTACGAAGCTCGTTGCATTTTTTAAAAGTGCCTTTTTTAAACCTCTTTTTACCAAGCTTTCTTTCAGTTTTTACAGGCCTCGCATTGCAGGTGTCATAGTCAGTAAATAATTATGACGTATATAGGTACTAATCGTCACGGTTATTTTTCTTCTTAATTTAATGATAACACTATATAGTAGTAATATCTCTGTAAGTCTTTATATTAGTTTGAATTTTGTAAAAGATAAGCTAATAACGCCGGATGTGGAAACTGATTCTCAAATAATATTTAACTTTGGTTTAAAGTCTTAAAATTGTTATGATAATTCATTATTTTATTTATTTAGAAATAATTGTTACTGTTTTTGATTTTAAGTATTTATTTTGTGATGCAGTGATTTATTTTGTTTTTGGTAAATGATTATTTCAATAATATTCAGTTTGCAATGTAATTGCTTCAGATATTGCTTTATAATTCATTTTGTAATTTTAAATGTATGGTTCGACATTAGTTACAATTTATTTAGCAATAAATTGGTAGTCAGAAGTGATGCAGGGCGAATGTAGGTCAAACGATATCTACCCGACGCCATATTGAAATAGCATTCCAGTGTTGAGGCTCGAGAAGAGCACATTACAGTTTTCGCTCTGCACCCTGGTGGTCATATCCATCTCTGAGTACTTTATATACTTCTGTCGAATAAGATAAGTAGTTTGTGATATTTGTAGCTGTCTATTTTTAAAGTGCTAAAGTTTTCCGTGTAAAATAACGTTGCTTGTCGAATAAAACTATAATTGGCTTAGAAAAGTGTAATCAGTTGTAGGATATTTGTTAAATATACGATTTAGTTGATATTAAAATATTTGCTTTATTTAGAAAGGTACCCCTTTCTGACATCAGAAGTGGGATCGTACCTATTTGCTCACGTAAAATTAACATTAAATTTGTATTTCGAATATTTCAGATGTGAAATGCCGATGTCGTAAAATTGTGGAGGCGTTATAAAACGACGAGGTAACGTGGCAGTTTCTGCGATTACCGAAGCATAGTGCAAAACTTTGCATCAGTTCTGCACTAAAATAAAGTGGAATTCGGACGGAGACAAAGTGTGGTAAGGCCCTTCGGGGTTTTGTTCTTATTTGGTGAGAATCTTCAAGGCCTTATGGGCCACGACCTTTTTCTAAAAGTTTTCGAATCCTACCCTCAACCATAAACCCAAGAATTGGTTTTAGATTTTCCATGAAAAACGTTTATTTTCAGTAGTCGTTTACCTACTACCCGCACTTTTATAGCTCGAGCCATCAATTTATTTAATTAGTTTTGTAGTAGTGAGGCAGAATGGCCAAGCGTTTTGTTTTGTTTTTACAACGTACAATGGACCTGTAACGGGTACAATGTACTAAGGCTACTGGTTTTTTTCGCCGTAACTTGTTTATAGTTTTTATGGTTGGACGTTCTCCTTACTACCTCTCTCAGACACCCTCAGTAGGTCCCAAGTTAGTATAAAAAAAAAACTACACGGAGTGGTACCGTGTATAGAGGTTATAGTCTTTAACCTATTTCTTCTGAAGTTCGTCACAGCATCTACTATTATAATAGTGCAGTACCTAGGTAACCTTACTAATGTGATATTTATCGAGCTGCTGTTTGCCTGGTGTTCAGTTTAGACATTACGTAGCAGCAGTAATGGAACTGAGCACGACAGCCAAACTTTGATAAAATATTAGTGGGTTCTAGAGTAGGTACGGTTGGACTGGTGTGAAGTTTAGACATCGTAGTAGTTGCGACTGTGCGATGGAACGGAACGCGACAGTCGACAGCCCTATTAGTAGCTTTTAGAGTAGGTAGGTACGGTTGGACTGGTGTGAAGTTTAGACATCGTAGTAGTTGCGACTGTGCGATGGAACGGAACGCGACAGTCGACAGCCCGAGCCTAATGATATAAATATATATATGTATTGAATATGTTGGAACGGTTGGCCTGGTGCGAGTTTAGACATTGCGATACCAACACGCGATGGAACTTAGCATGACAGCCCAATCTGAATAGCATTTTTTTCCTAATAGGTGTAAATGTTACCAGGATACACATACGTAAGAATAGGTAGAAACTTTAAATTTTTGGTAACAATATTTTTGTTTTCAGATTCCTTTTACGATGATTTATAGATAAGTGTCTACTCCGTTAACCTTTGAGATGCCAGGACTCCGGGCGCACTACGTTTTCTGTAGTTCGCAAGTCGCAGCCGAGCTGATGGGTTTATAAAGGAACTAGGTGTACTTCGGGGACGAAGTAATTTGCAGAATGGCCGTGTCATAGTCAGTAAATAATTATGACGTATATAGGTACTAATCGTCACGGTTATTTTTCTTCTTAATTTAATGATAACACTATATAGTAGTAATATCTCTGTAAGTCTTTATATTAGTTTGAATTTTGTAAAAGATAAGCTAATAACGCCGGATGTGGAAACTGATTCTCAAATAATATTTAACTTTGGTTTAAAGTCTTAAAATTGTTATGATAATTCATTATTTTATTTATTTAGAAATAATTGTTACTGTTTTTGATTTTAAGTATTTATTTTGTGATGCAGTGATTTATTTTGTTTTTGGTAAATGATTATTTCAATAATATTCAGTTTGCAATGTAATTGCTTCAGATATTGCTTTATAATTCATTTTGTAATTTTAAATGTATGGTTCGACATTAGTTACAATTTATTTAGCAATAAATTGGTAGTCAGAAGTGATGCAGGGCGAATGTAGGTCAAACGATATCTACCCGACGCCATATTGAAATAGCATTCCAGTGTTGAGGCTCGAGAAGAGCACATTACAGTTTTCGCTCTGCACCCTGGTGGTCATATCCATCTCTGAGTACTTTATATACTTCTGTCGAATAAGATAAGTAGTTTGTGATATTTGTAGCTGTCTATTTTTAAAGTGCTAAAGTTTTCCGTGTAAAATAACGTTGCTTGTCGAATAAAACTATAATTGGCTTAGAAAAGTGTAATCAGTTGTAGGATATTTGTTAAATATACGATTTAGTTGATATTAAAATATTTGCTTTATTTAGAAAGGTACCCCTTTCTGACACAGGCATAATAAAATGAAGTGAGCAACCTGAGTAGGTACCGAATATAAATACGAGTGTATTATTATTTCGAGCAAATCATAAGTCATGGACTAGTACTTACGAATGGAAACACTGTATTGTTTCATTCATGTGTTTACCAACCTATTCTATCGAGACTCGAGAATCGATCGATTCCTATCTCATTAAGGGAACTGAATTGCACAAATGAGAGTTCTGTGAAAGGACACGGATTTAATTTCGCCGTGTGGACGGTAGAGGGCGGCACCGGTCGGTATTAATCCTACTTCAAAGGACACTCTTAAATTACAACCTCTACTGTATTATATTCAAATGAACGGCTGACTTTGCGAAGATTAATTATTATTGACGTGGTATGGCATTGCATTGCATTGGTTTTAATTAGTGGGGTGGGACGTGACTTGTTACAGTAGGGAATTAATTTGTGTTTACCATGATACAGCTTATTCTTTTAAAAAATCTTGTTTTCTGGTATAGGTACCAAACCCACTGTTTCATAACTTATTTTTATATTCTAAAAAGCATTTCGAACATAATATATATTATTTTAAATGTTACTTTCTTTTAAATTGCTTGAGTCACATAAACAACAACTGATTGATGAGCCAGCAATCGTAATAAAGTCAACATTTCTTCCGAATCCAGTTTGTGGCCATTACCCCAGAGATGGATGTCTGGCGCCACGGTACAGCAGTTGAGTAGACTTCACGGCGCCTACACTTTAGCAGTGATAAAACACTATTGCGTGCTACGAAAAGAAAGGAGCGGCCATTTGTTATAATAAGTTTTCTTCAAGATGTGTGTTCTTCTGCCCGCTCATTTCATTACTAGGTGAGGCCGGGTTTTACCGGGTTTATTCGTTAAATTAAAATATTTCCTTCGTGGTTTTTGATAAGTTTGTGGTAGAGACGGATGTATTTGTACGTAGTTGCTAAAATCCAGCCACAGTTAAGTATAGTTTTTTCAAATGTCAGATTACAAATGGGTTATAGTTACATGAGAAGTGCTACTAAACTAGTAAAGGCTAGGCTGCCTGAAAATTCGTAATTATTTGACCGTTTAATGTACATAAATAGGTATCTAATAAACACCGTATTGTGAAATGTATGGGGCAATGAGTAAACTTTGAAATACAATTTTGAAAAAACACTTCCATAATTACCAGCTAACTAAAACACTCCCAGTTTTATTTTTTCATCTACTCATAAATGTCCTGTGCATATTAAAGCAAATCTAAACTGGTTTCAATAAAAATGACGACTCTATGCACCTCCATTCTTCTCGACTAATGTTCGTCGTGTGCAAATATTTGAGCTCGCCAAGACTTATTGATCGTGCGATCATGACGGGCTCGCACTTCAGCTAGCTTCCGTCACGTCTGGAGTACTTGTAAGGGAGGACGTGCCTGAGATTTGTGGAATGAAAAAAAAGTCGGAGTACTTTTTTCTAGAATTGGCTGGATAATTTGGTGGGACAGCGAAAATCAAAATGTACCATGTTTGTTAAATCACAAGGATTACTTTGTAATATCCTCTAAACTGCTGAACCGCAACTGAGCATATATATATAAACTAGTAAAAACGAATTTCTAGTGAACGTTTTGTGAGCTACTGACCAAGTCTAGTTGAACTAGCAACCACTTAACTTTGGTGACCTAAGTAAAATTATTCAGAGGTATGAGTCGGTATGTGGAACGGATAGTCGGATAATCCACCCTATGCATGTAACTAATAGCTTTTTGGCTTAAACAGGCGAAGAGATCGCTTGACATACATTCCCTACAAAGTTCTTGGCATGGGTAAGTATCGAGGGATTGAGTACTAGGTTTTGTGTGACGACATCCGAAGCGTAGCGACTTACTGGGTGACGTAAGAGGTGTGGTCAGATTTTTCAGGGCCTGTGTACTATTGAGAAATTTTTAGTTTCTGATACTCACGATAGAAAGGAATCATAGTAAGTACGGGACAGAAATGGTGTAGTGCTGGATGGTTTTGTCACACAATTTTGTTTGATTATTATTCCATCTTCTGTACCAAGCTTACATTTTATGTTACTTTTCAATGATTTTTGCTTTACGTTTCAATAGTTTGTGCAATTTTCATGCATACAAGGAGGTCTTTATTAGTGTTTAGCAGCAGTGACGTAACTCACGACGTTCTAAACTCGATTGAATTTCCGGTCCGTAACAACATTGCGGGCCAAACGCTACCGGAAATACCGTTAATGCATGTCAATTGTTGGGCCCCTAACTTTGTTACCGACCCCGGGGCCGATGTCACCTAACCTAACATATTTTTGATTTCGGTAATTTGGTTTTACCAAAAATGTTTTTGTACATAACTTAATTATAGTTTACCTGCTAATTTTCATAGTGGGTAGCTAGGTACATAAATAATTTTTGAAATAAAAATGTCGATTATCAAAAACATTATGCTTTCAATAAATCTGGGCAGTGCTTGTAGAAGTTCGTTAAATTCGCAACCGAGTAACTAAATTCTTAAAAAAAATATATCAATCCCGGTTTAATCTGATTCTTCTCTTTACCAATCACCAAAAAAACATTCTTTACACTTGCATCTTTAGAAGTTACCTAACTTTCCCTCCACTCATAAGTAGACAAAAAATCATAGTGCTTATTACACTTAACCTTAGCTACATATGTAAAACTAACTGCTTTTTTGTGACAACCTGAAAATTATTTAGAGTACCTTATTTAATCTTTCAAATAAACCCGTCGACTCCCGCAACAGTGCGGTCGCCACGTCGTCAGCCGTATGAGGTTTCCCCGACTATAGGGTGACGACTGCTACAAAGGGTTGCAGCCAGAATTGCTTAATGGACAGTGAAGGCTGAGATAGCACTGTGATAAATCACCGCCGTGATTACTGAGCCATTATCTAAAATACAATCTCGGGGGCGACAACTCCTGGAAGTAAAGTTGTTGATGTTAATTGACGGGGAAGCGCTGAAAAATTCCACTGTTTTTCGGAAAGTACCAAAACATTTTTTCGTTGTGAAGTTTTTAATTTTTTTGCAACTTCTTTATTACATGACACTGTTTGTTAACAACGGCATTTACCTACTCAGCCGTCTTTATACTAGCTATTTGATTTTCGTTACACAATTCGTGTACCAATTCATCATCTTGTTTTTATATAAAAAGTGAGTTCCTGCCAAATATAACAAAGTTAAAATTGTTGATTAGGTTCATAGCAATTTAAATATAATAAACACAACACTCAACTAAATGTTATATTTAAATTATCCAGATATTCTTGAAGATCTAATTGAATGGTAGGAACCTCTAACTAATTCAGCAACTCTATAAACGACAAGCGTATGTGACATAGAAACCTCTAAATTACGTTTCCCCCTGAGTCGATCGGCGGCAAACAAATAGAGTATCGACACAATTGTCTCCTGCCAACCTCCAAGCCCCTCAGTTGCATCTCAAAGAAGCGAGAAGCCGTGCGAGCCTTTGCGCAACTTACAAAGGAAGCTTATTGCCATTACAAATAGAAATTTACGAAGCAATTTAAATGTACGCAGAGCTTTTATTTTGTCTCACAAACTTTAAAATAAAAACATTGCTTCTCATTTTAATGCTCATTCGAATGTCATAAATCTCCACACTGCATTTACATCACAAGTTTTTTACAGGAATATGTCTTAGGTTAGACCCTAGCACACTTGTCATGATTTGTTTGTCCTACAGTTTTTGAACGGCCAAAGGTTATCAGTTTACCTATAGTAATGATCTTATCCAAATCACTGACAAGTTTAGTTAGATCTACTTGATAGTTAAGATTTTCGTCGTGTTTTCCACAACACCATAAAATCAAATAGGATGGGGTTGAATGCAATCATGAGAGCACCTTCGGTACTGTACACTAAACACTTTACATCAGTATTGAAACGTTGGCTTAGTATTTAAATGGATTTCCATTTGTACTCCCGAAACATGAAAATAGCGTGGCTCTTAAACAGAGAGGGGTCCGCATAGAGCTAATAAAATGAACGACCTGTCGTCGACGGAGTTGTATGTAAATTAGACAGTATTTAGCTGTTTATTTTATGCATTTATTTTCGTCCTAGGTACATTGTTTTTTTCTTTTGTTCATGGTTTTTGGAGTTAGACTAAATAAGTTATTTTTTATTATACAGTGTAGTTCACACAGTAATATTTGTATTAAAAAATTTAATATGATGGAGATGTTTTATTTTTAAATAGCATTATTTTCTATTAATTTTAAATATTACATGCTACCGTTTCTTCCACGTTTAAAGCTCTATGTAGAGAGTACTTCGAAGTATATTGCATATCCTCATACATACGTATAGAGAGGGTTATTGTTGTTTTTCAAAGCCCTAGCGAGGTTTCGCTTTCTGAAAGGGACTTTCCGCAGACATAGTGCAGCTAAGTAACAGTCGTAGAACTTCACAGCAAACGCTGCTTAGGTGTAAGCATTATTTTAAAATACTATATAAAACTAAGAATTAAGATCCCTTGCAAAAGTAGCTGTGATAAATGACAACAAAATACAAATACTACTAAGAAAGCCCCTGAAGTCTTTTAACAGTTATCTTAGTATATAAAATATAGTATTCTTTTACATTTATCTATCACACAACAGCGTCATGGCTCTAGTGAAACGTGACTATTTTACCAATAAATAGCTGCCAGTGAAAAAAAAGTTATGGTACTGGATTTTGGTTTGACGATGCATTTTCTCGGTTCTAACAGATTTGTAGCACGCTCTGTACATTTAGATTTTTTATACTCGTGGTTGGTTTTATTGAGTGTTTAGGAGCCATAAAAATGTAAATGCGGATGCGATTTAGAGTCTCTTTTACAATAAAAAATTGTGATGAATAATCTTTTTAAGGATGGTTAACGTTTGCATTGTGTCTTAACGACTTACGACAGTCAAATGTTTTTATTTTTCAATCATAACTTTACTTAGTTTAAATAACCAGAGTATTAAGTATATTTTTGAATTTGTCTGTAATCTGCTGATATAAATTCTACTCTAGTACGCGTTGAGCTGTTAAGCTACTTAGGCTCGGAGTTGTTTGAAGTGATATTAATCTAAAATCTTTTGTCTCGTCTAGACTCTTGTGAAGCAGGTTCTTATAGCTGACTCAGCGAGACTTAGCTGGCTTATCATAGTTCAAGTTTTTTATGCTATTGTTATATTAATAAATTTTATTGCGTCTTCGTTTTACTTCAAAAAAACTTGCTGGTCCAAGTAAAATGTAATATCAGTGGATTTTTAGTTTTGTACTAAAATTCATTTATTTTCTACCGTTCTTACCCAGCCTGATACCATCAAATGGGTGGAACTTAAATAAGCATTAAGAAACATTTTTGTTCCCAAGGAGATAAGTTTCTCTTGATCCCGTCCATTGTGATAGCCATCTGTGGAAAACTCTGAAAAGCCCGGCTCATTCGCCATTCATGGGGCGATTTGATTTACTTAAGATCTTTGCCTTGATACTGTCTATAAGCGAGTGGATCGGGTCGGTCGTTTTATAAAGAGACATTGTGATGCGTTGCTTTAAGTAGTTTTCGGGGGACATCAAATGATTGAAGCTTCCACGAAAATATTGATACATTTTTGCTTAAAAATGTTCTTTCTGGAAATCTTTGGTTGAGTCTTCGCTGCTATTACGCATTGATTTATTTTATTTTAACAAAGAATTTGTAGTTATAACTTTCATATCAAAAACTATTTTGATTACTCATTGAATCCCCTATACAAGCTATTTTTACGTGGAAAGCTTTTAATGTTTTTATAGTGTCGCAACGGTAGGGTGGGTAACGCGTGGTTCCGGGTAGGCGGACGGGCGATTTATAAAATGAGTTTGCGGTGCAACCAAGCCGTGATACCCCATTGGTTACGTCTCACTTCTTTACTAGTGATGTGACAAAAGGATGTCGATGATAACAAACAAAACATAAAGTTTTTTGTAAAAAAAACTGTTTAATTTGCTACAAACTTTAACATGTTCAAATCAAACACAGTCAAGTTCAAACACACAGGTATTTCATATCTGGAATTATTTTCTCTTGAACCGTTAGGTTCACTGCTTTAGCTAGTATATCATCAAACTCACTGAACAGCATTCGACTAGTCTTTGTAATAGTTTTTTGTATCTTAAATACCAAGCTAAGCTAAAAGGTTGTCTGGAAGAAATCCTTTTTTTAGCGATAAGACCGACCATTGTACATTTTTAATTATTCATTTCTTCTGTAATCTCCTATTTTCTTTTTATTAGTTTGTAAGGTATACAATAAAGAGTTTTTCAGTCACTCATTCAAGCTACATTATTCGATACCCAAACTTGTTAACTCACCAAAAAACTTATTTCAGAAATTGCATAAAAACATCGATAATAATATTATTGCCATCGACAACTGCGCAGCTCTATTTCACGGGCATTTGTCGCGGGACGTCACCATTTTTCCCTCGCGCCATCAGTGGAAAGTTAAAAGCATTGAAAGACGTATCGCGGGTTCCTTCCAGTGGCATTGTTCTCTCGCCCTTTGTCATGGCCGAATGTTTTAATGTAATTGGCTTTGTGCGATGGGTTTTTTTACCCTATTCCTTCATGTGATATGGTAGAACTTTTGGCGATGTCGTTGGAATTTATTGTTGTTATAGGTACAGTCACTAACGCAAGTTGATTAACAAATTGAGTTTTCCACAAATAAATGCACCTACTTAGTCAAAAATAAAACATTTGGGCAGTTCTATTATTCCAGTTATTCTTTTTGTTCTTCTTCTTATCGTGCTGATGCTAAATTAGTGTATTAAAAACCTCAAACCTATGTAAGTAAACCTCAACTTTTGCTTATATTACAAAATAGTCCAATAGCTTTCAAAAAAATTTTGGACAAATATAAATTGTTCATCTACTTAAGTTGTTGACTGTACTTACTTAGTTTAATAAGATTCATGTGGGTTGAATTTAATTTTATTACTACCTGTCTAAATAAACTGAATGTAACTTAGGTACCTACTTAGCTGTAACTAAGTTACCTAACCAATAACATCTTGCTTAGTCGTAATCGTGTGCATTTTAAAAGGAGAATAACTGGTAACTTGAACTGGCTACTTTCAAGTAAGGGTAAAAATGGTACCCATATGGATATGTGTTGACGAGCACAAAAGTGTAATATAGATCAAAGTTAAAGTCAGAGGGATACAATATATTACTAGCATCCTTTCTACTCTCAAATGCTGTGTCGCCCTGACTCCAGTAAGTGAGTTGGATATAAATTGGGGCATTGTCTGTGAATCTGGAGCAAAGAAGATGTACCTCACTTTACATCAGCTTGCAGTGTAAAATGAACTTTATTAGCATGTAGTTTAGGTTCAATGTGGTAAAGCTGTAATGACGATAAGTTCTATTGTAACGGAGTGATTTTCTTTCCATTTTCTGAAACGGCATTAATGTTTTGTGACAATTAAGTAGGTACGTGCTGTTTACGAGCTCACAACATGGACAGACTTTTAGCTCAGTACCATCCGAGTGCCTGCCACAATTTTTTGCACAAGTAGTACTTTTTTTTAATCTTCGGAGTGAATTCGACGGACGTCCTAATTTGCTACCATTTACTTCTGTAACATTCGCGCATCTTTTGAACCTATTCTGTAACTTCATGAAATAATACATTTTTTTAGGATGTATCCCTTCTCTGTCCGATAGACAACATTTAGCACGAGTACGATAGAGACAACAGGAGATTGATTATGAAATCGGCGGGGAATTTTTGCAGAATAAGATAGCTGATCTTGAATGAATTCTCTTTTGTTTTCTCTTTCTGATAGTACTGTCATTTCGCTCTAGCACACAGCATCTAGCACTATATCTACACATCGTCACCAGAATACGGGATCAATTTGCAGTACGATTCTCATATCAGTTGTCTTATAATTTTCTTACGAAAACATTTTTAACGTATGTTTAATCTATTGAGTTTGCAAATAATTTTTATGAGGTAATAAATAAACAATTGGAGTAGGTATGTGAGTAATGGAAAATATAAAAGCTTAAATAATAAAGACTCCCAAGACGGTTATTCTCAGGAACGATAGTTTAAAACATATTACAGTAAAAAATATTTTACAACTTATCTGTTTTATAAACTAATCTACATTTCGAAAAGATAAGTAACAGTACTTTGTCAAATTCTTACTAACACAGTTATACAAAATATACAATTTACACCGTAAGGTATTTATTGGCACAAGCGCAATAAAATAAAAGACGAAGACGCCCTGAAAAACGGTTGCGGAATAACCCACCGAGTCAGGGCAGTGAGCGTAGAAAGCGTTTCAGGCTAGTTTGATATCAGCGCCCGTGACGTCAAAACCGTTCTACTCGCTAATAAATTACTCCATTCTAATCACGTTTTCTTTGTGAATCAAGTGACTCAGTATTTGTGATAGAAACTCATCTATTCCTAGTTCAAAGCGTTTTAAAATACCTTTGCTTATTTCATACTTTATCAGTGTTTTCTAGTAGGATTCCTGTGGCTTTTTATCAAACAAATGTGTTGAAAAGCTACAGGTTGTTTTTTACTACCGAATAGTTTGTGATCGAAATTTGAACCGTGTAAGTGGAGTGTAGAGTAGCAAGTTGCTTAAGGGTTCTTCAGGGTGTGAACCCAGTTATCACCTGTTGATTTCCGTCAAGGGATCTTGGAGAATATGTTCTGGAGGTGGATGTGAGTGTATTTACTGTGTTATAGACTAACAAACTTGATATTCACTTTTCAAGATTAGTCGCCTAGGTTATATTTGCGCAGTACTTTTTGTTGATTGATTAATCAAGAAATTGATATAATTACATTTACCTATCATTTATTGAACTAAATACCATTAATTTTTGGAATTCCTCAGCCCAGCACACACAGTCTGGAGACAGACGTGATTTGTAAAAGTGTTGCTTTCATATTAATAAAACAAAATCAGATTTCATTTAATCTACTTACCAAAATTAAATGTATTTTCCTGTTCAAAAGATTTTAGTTATAGTAAATTGCCCTTGTCAAAATATGAGTCAAAACTAAATTCCTCAGAACATGAAAAGACAGCATTGGTAGAGGCAGAATAATTTCCCCATTAGGGATGAAATTGGGAGCGTTAACGCGGTCACCCGGTCAGTGTGCTATGGAGTGTCATACATTAATACAATACGTGTCCAAGGAACAAGCCACATCTTGAATTTATTACATACATTGCAGCCTGCATTTGTATTATGCCAAGATGCTTTTAATAAAAAGTAGACGACTGTTTTTAAATACATAAATGGCATAGTATGTTTTGGAAGGCAGCCAACGTTTAAGAGAAGTTACTCTTCATGCGACCGGTGCGGTGGTAGAGTGATCAGAGATGAAAGCCTCTTCAGATCAGAGATGAAAGAGATCTTTGTTTAATGTATTCGAAAAGGTACATTTTAAAATTTGTGTTACTGACATGTGCATGTTGCTGATAAAATCCGTAATCACTACATAGATTACAAAAGCATTGCTACTAAATTGTTATTGTTTTTCAAAATACTAATTGTCAGCCATTACACTATGGTAAATCAAAAATGGACTGTAACACGACGGCATAAAAGTCATCGAATCCGTCGAACAAAAAATTGTATAGCAACAATAATTTATAATCAACCCTTGGCCAATGGCCGCTTGTTTGGCCGTCTAGTGCGCCTAAGTGAAAATTAGGTACATATTTTAGATGTCAATTGACATAATGCTTAAAAGACATTTTACTATGTGTTCATCCTAAAAAAATCTACTTTTCTCACGTGCATAATAAAATAACATATTTTAGCAAATACATTTGTGTCGAAACTCAGTTGTATTCTTCTTAGATAAGTATCCTTACTTCCTTCATGTATGACAATGTTCATCTCTAAGGACTTCCACAAAGTGATTTTGCCCTTCGTCACGGTACAATAATCCGCAGTTATGCTTATGTCTCCATATGTCATTATGCCCCTTCGAACCGCGCTCTCTAGAGACGGAATTATTGTGTCACAGGTACGCCAATTTATTTTTACGATTTCATTATGGAAAATAGAAAACCTAGCCAACTGGTTGGATTCTAATATTTTCAGAAAAAATATGAAAATCGTTTTTGTCGTTGTGAACGCATTATCAATGGCCTTGGTCATAACCACGGAACAGTGTTCTGTGGTCATAACAAATGTCACATAAAAATGAATACACCCGAAAATCATTACCCTCTTTCTGAGTAGTCGGGTGAATAGTTGCATCTTATATATAAACCGATAAAACAAAAGGGGTTTTCTACGAGTATGTTTCAATATTTCATAAATTTGAATGACCTAATAAATCGGAAAGTGCCTTGGTGTGATCGATACAAGGCTCTGGGGAATGGTGACACGAATATTAAAATCATCTACATCGTCTCGTCGTCCCGTTTCTATTAGATTTGAGGAAAAAATATCCCCGGGGAGTTTTATCCAATTGCCCGCTCCTTTTATTTGTTACTTTGTAGAGTTAGCTCGTTACTATTCCTTCTTTATTAACTGGAATGTGGGTTCAGCAAAAAAGAGTCCTGGTTATGTAATACTCAGATTTGCAGTAATAATTACTTAAAATACTGAGGCATAAGACAGAAAATATATTAGCAACATTGTAATACTCAGAGGTAATATTATCAATCAAGCTAATTGATACCTAGACCTTGGCCTACTTTTTCCTTTGGAATTCAATTGCTATTGGTTGCATTGTATCAATAACAACTTTATTTATATCTTGTTACAATGTATGTCTAATGAAAAACCAAAAACATACATGCGTCCTCAAACTCTATAACCGAGTTGTTACATCATTTGCAATCTGCTACAAGTTTTTGTAGAAATAAATCGTTTCGAATTCACCCCTTGAGTGTAAATGCATCGACACAGCTCCCGGTTTAAGAGCTCTGCTAAAGCCGGGGTATTTGCGTAATTGATATTTACAACTAACCTGGATTTGGGAGGCTCTTCTTGGGATTAGACGGGAATTTGTTTGAATTTTCCTCCTCAGCGAATTCACTTAAATATATTTACAACCTGGCACTGAAAGTGGTGATAACATTTACAGGTTAGGCCCTCTCACGAAACAATTGCCGGAAAAGGTTTTGATACCTTGAAAAGGCTGGTATCTTATTAAAACACCTTGTTTCTCTAAACAAAAGTGTAGGTATAGACGAAAATTGGGTTGTTTGAATGTCTGTTGGTTCACACGAATTGGTATTGTGAAAAATGCTTCGTCTGTAAAAATAAACCTACAAGTAGTCGAGGGAAAATCAAGAAACAACAGAGGCGTTACCCGGACGTGAGGTCCACGCAGCCCGACAGATTAATGCTCCAAAGAGAGTAAGGATCCATGAGCCCGATAGAACCACGGTAAATACAACACCCAGCATTGTTTACCTTCCATTTTTATGATATTTGTCACATTCCATCAACAAAATGTTTGAAACGAGAATGCCCGCTAAAATCACGGAGCTACGTGATGTATTGCATTGCATACAAAAAAATTATTGATTTGATTTCATTTATTTCAACATGTTCGTTTTATTACTGTTTCTCAGTTTTAGTTTTTATTAAGTTGTTTTTATCAATCGTCGCTAGACGCCTCAAATCGTGGATACTATTGTTTTAGCCTCCGCCATCGTCCCCTATTTGATTTCAGTGGATATCCGTGAACGGTCATAAAAGAAATCTGCTCATAAATAAGAGCGGGAAGACGCTAACAAGCGTCTCGGGTTCGCAAGTTATATTCCCTGCTCTCGCCATTTTTGTCATAACTCCATTATGCTGCGAGTGTCGAAATGCGATATCATTCGGTTGATTTATTTATTGACTGCGCGTTTTAAATTTATGGACTCCCATGTTTCTTGCTAGAGGAGCTTGCTTTCTTATTAATAAGAATGCCATTGGTACTTTATTATTAGATGTTTTCTTTTATATCTTTTCTTTTGCATCAAAATAGTAAGGTGTAATTTAAATATTATTTAATTTTTTTGTGTTTTTTATTAAAAAAACACTTCAAATTTGTCTCATCTATAAAATAGCTATCTTGCCCAGCGCTAGATATACCAGAGAGGTCCTGCCTACATTAGATCGTCGCGTTACACTGGTTACGTTTATTTATTACATGTTTTATTCAATCTCTTCGCGGTTTTGTGGGTTGACAGACTAGGCCACTTTCAGATGAATTTACTATGTAAATTGGCCATTTCCTTTTCAGTTTGTTTTTTGGTGATTACATTGGCACAGCTATTATGTAAATTGATATATTAAGTAGTAGTAGTCTCCAGAAAAATTTTTGATTAATTTTCAACCCGTTTCGAATAAAGTCATTTACTTAAACAGATAAATTCATTTGTACAAGTATCCTAAATGCATTTGCGATCGGTGATCACTAAGGGTGGTCGGGAAACAAATTTAACCGACAATTGTAAATCAATTAGAGAGGGTGGCTTTATGGGGTGTAATAGCTACCCCCCACGCGTCCCACCAGGGACGGAATCGGAAAATATAATTTTATCTGATATTTCTCGCTTTGTATGTCACGAACAAATGAGTCAATAGTTTATTAACAAAGTACAATCTTGAACAAACAAAATACTGTAATCTATTTTTTTATATCAGTTTCTGTATCTATGCAATATGGTATTTAATAACTTTTACTGTAGCAAGAACTTTTACATATTCAAATAACTAATAGAAAAAACTGAATTTGCTTGCTCTATATCGCAAAAGATAACTTCTGCGGTGGTATCTGTAAGTATTCATAGCAGGGAAGGTTGAAGTGCATATTGTGATCTACGGCATGCCCCCTTCTTTCACCCCCTGCTCTTCACGTCTGATTCAGGAGTTCTGTCTTCGAGGAGTAGAAACCTGCATGCTCGGAAAAGTAATTATTGGCTATTAGTTTTCTAGGGCACTCTAGACGTCAAATGAATGCAATCTTCACAACTTTGAATAATTAATTTGTGGATTTCCAATATTTAAGAAGGGTATTTTTAGTATAAACGATCCCTAAATATAAGAGTTAATTAGAACTTCCTCAATTTAGTTTATGGGTTTGACTCTACTAACACAAGTTGCCAAAAAAATTACAGACAACAAAAAATTACTAATAGTCGCAGGGCACGCCGTCAGTGGACGTGCTCAATGAGGCAATGTTTACCATGGTTGTTACCACTGGTTACTACTTAACATCAGGTGGGCCATCGGCTTGTTTCATCACTTAGTAGTAGTTAAAAGTTGGTTGTAAACGATCGTAAGATATATTTTAAGTCTATCTCTTTACGTGAGATAATAGAACATGCACTGCACTGTGATACCGAAGTTAAGCTTGTTGCTGCAAGTTTAAGACAATGTTCCAGTACAAAGGAACTAAAAGCCATGTTGAGAGAAGAGTTATAAAGTCGGTCAACTGTAATTCGAGGCATAACCGAAACTGTAACGAAGCCGTGTCAGAACTATCCAGGAGAGACTTTGTTACTATATTATGTGGGATTCATTAGGGAATAAATGAGATCCCTTTGTTCAACCACAGAAGGCTTTTTATGACCGCATGAATTTATCCTCGTAGTTTGGAAACAGTAGTGAGGCAATGCATTGTTATAGGAAGAGGTAACCGCTTAACATCAAGTGGGCCATCGGCGTGTTCCATCATTATAGTTCAATAAAAAAAGTACAAAAAATAATAGGTAACATTTTGAAAAAATTATCATAGTTGAGTGAGTGTATCACTGTCATGCCTTGAATGTTGAATTAGAATTTTACATGAGTCTACATTTTTGAAAAGTGATAGGTAGATCACAGGTGCACTTTGGTAGCTGAAATTCGTTTGAAAATTAGACATTTACACTAAACTGATTATAATTCTATTTTTGTGAAAAATATTTTAATTATTTTTATTCAGGGCGAAATATCGTGATTATGGGTAAGTAAAATGTATGTGATTTACAACCTTCCATGCAATACCAGCACAATTTTAAACAAAATGACAATATCCATTAACGGGGCGTAGACAAACGAGGATAAAACAGTAATTACGACATTTTGAGTTGCGTCACATAATTATAGACGTAGTGTGGGGTGCATTAGCGGCACAATAGCGCGCAGAGGGTTGAAAGATAATCACGTTCATGTTTTATGTTGGAACATCAACAATTTTACAAGCTATTTTATAACCTTGTCTTGATTTTGTGTACTTATTTTTATGGTTAAATTAGTAATAAATATTGTTATGTGACGAAATCACTTGTAAAATTAAATATTTTAGGGTTACTTTAGACTAAAGAAAAAGAGTTCTGTAAAACTAAGTCTGTTAGAGAGAAATAAAACTCATGTTTTTTTAACCATTATGTAACATCCATACTTAGTTAAGTAAGTATACGTTTTTTGAAGGCAATAAAGGTCTTCATTTTTATAAAACATATTTGTATGTATCACTTTCAATAATCAAAAAAGCAAGTAATACATATAATTGCGACTAACACCCGATGCAATAAACGCGATAATTAGCCAAAACTCCCTTCAGCGCCACACCGTCACATCTCGCCCGTCAACAGTCGCTAAACGCATTAGGAGGGCGCCACCGTCGCGACGCATCACAGGCCCTTCCACTTGGTTATGCCTTTTATGCGACGATTCATTACCAACAACGTTGAAAGGGGACGTGGACAGATAGCAACGTTTATTACTTTTGTCAGCGGAAAAATGAATTTACACCCGAACGGTCTGATGTATTTATTGAGATAGTGGATTTGTGATCGCTTTTTTATGCTAAAAGGAAAACTGTTCAAAGAAAATATTTTTCGTAGTTGTAAGAGTATTCAAATGAACACTGTGAACAGTAAAACTTGGTGCAACAATAAAATGTTATCTTTCAAAATAAGCTAAACTAAAGACCTACTAAATTACCTTATTATTGCAATTCACTGATTACAAACTTGAAACATCCTTTTCTTTTCATAATCCCCTCCAAAAATCGATTTTCCGAAAGCTTTTAACAAAACAGCGTGCCCCAGACCCCTTTGTTTAAAACTTGATTTTCATGTTTTGCACTCATCTATCGACAAAACGAATTTTAACGATGTTAGAGCGTTAAAATCCCTGCACTTCACCTGTCACACTTGTTTCTGCTTCCAAACAATAGAGCACGTTGAGATTGTAACGTCAGGACTCCAATTTTATATTCCCTCGCTTTCGTCAGGGCGAATACACCACACCACGCACGATTCATATAAAAAACACTGCGTAGTTTTTTAGGCGCGATGGTGACGACTGCTGGCGATTGGCTGCTAGCTCATCTGATGAAAGTATTTTATGGCATAGTAGATACTATGAGTATGTAGATGTTTGTTATATTTCATATTGGATCAGTGCAAATTCCAAACAGCTTTGGGTCCTGTTGCTTTAATTATCTTGGTAAAGGCACGCGACGGTAACTAATTCAATCGCAGAGCTTAAGGGGCATACAACAGCGAATGATTTTGCACTATTGGAAAGCTAGAGGCTTAAGTAAAGCCAGGTGCATGGAGCAGAAAATATTGTTAGGTGAATAAATGTATACAATGCACCCCAAAGCGTATCAGGTTAAGTTTTAGGTGAGTATAAAATATGAGCACAAGCTGCGAGCACGCAGCTCATACAGATGCAATCTATAAAAAAATAATCTTATACATATTCTCATATTTACCAGATCCTAGATAATAAAGATAGATCCATTATTAAGTAATTAACTACTGTGATGTAAGTTGCAATTTCCAAAGCTCTTCAGTGTTAAGAATTTCACTTAGTCCTCGATTCTAGAGTTCTTTGAAACTATCTCTTGTCTACCTGCAGGAATGTTTTAAACTACGCCGTGTCGCTACGCCCCAGTACAATCCTCAATCCAAGTAACTCGTGACCGCTTACGTCACAAATTAATGAGCTAAGTTTCTCCATAGTAACTGAAGCCTGAAGGAGAGACTTCCTTCGAGTTTTGTTCATTGAAAGAATTATTGTAAGAAGAACTAAATAAAGTTAGCTTTAGAAATGCATATTAATATTACGAATATATTTTATATTAAGTTTATTAAGAAATGAAAAATCTAAATAACTGAATCTGTTAGTTTTTTGAATGTATGTTTGTTTTAGAAATTCCCAATATGAGAACTTCCACATGGATCAGAAGGGTTACGACCACATGTATGATGGCGAAGATCTGGAAACACCACCATCACCTAACCGGCCCCCGCCGCGACCCATAGGTGAGTAGTGCTATGGCTATTGGCTATGTGTCTAGTTGACTACGGTTGATATCTATTAAACCTACATAAAGATTGAATCTTTTTACAAATGTCCTCGGGTTTAAGAATCTACTTACCACTGACTTTTCCTTGATTTTGATTTTAAAATGAATGCTTTTTCGAATACCTCTGCAGGTGGGAACGAAAAAAATCAGTGATTTTTATATTTGTTTTTGAAAAACTGGCATTTGTCATGTTTGAAGGTTCGTACTATTGATGTAGGCCAATAAAAGGGTCGCACGCAAGTGACCTAAATTATTTAAGTCAACGAAAATTTTGAAATACGACATAAAAGTAAACTCAATCCATTGGTTTATCATTATCAACACACTGGTTTTTTGGCAGATAAATACATAAAGGCGGAGTGTCCATGTCTGACTGCGCGGTACACCGTGGCGCTTCTGGCATGTTTCGGTTTCAGCATCATGTTCGGCATGCGCTGTAACATGAGCATGGCAAAGCTGAAGATGACGGAGAATAGCAATGTTAGTATTGTTATGTAAATTATGTAAATAGGGTGTTTTGTGACTTATGGTGAAATGTATAAAACTTTACATATTCTTCCATATCAAAAAGTGAAAAAGCCAAAATATTATAATCTACAGAAAAAATACAATGCTTATCCTATGATTCTAGAATTCTTTACTGATAACCTTGTACCGTACTACTCAATTTGTCTACCTAAATTGACATTCTAAGTACAACCGATAGAGAAATTCTGATACATTTCAACCAATTTGGTTAGAAGAACTGATCGCGAACAAATGTGACAATCGCTGCGTTACGTGAACCTAACGTATTCGAATCATATTGCGCGTCAACGCCAGCTCTTCACTGCGCAGTGAATCTCGAATACGCCTAGCATCACGATACGTTCACGATTCAAAGTCAAAGTCAAAGTCAAAATTTCTTTATTCAATAAAATCACAAGGATCATTTAGAATCGTCTTATATAACTAGGTGATTCTAGGTGCCATATTGTCATATTTATCCGTAGTTAAAGCACTGAACCTAATAGTAGAACTTCTTGTAGCCATCAGCCGAAGACACACCATTCAACTGGACAGTTGAAGTAGAGTCGACAATAGACTCGTCATACTTTGCGGGTTACCTCATCACGCAAGTACCCGGAGGTTTCCTGGCTTCTATGTATCCTGCAAATAAGATCTTCGGCTTTGCAATCTTTCTGTCAGCACTGTTCAATATGGCCATTCCTGGTGCTATGACTGTCGGCCCGGCTGCGGTCGTCATTCTCAAAGTTGCTCAGGGGTTTATTGAGGTGAGTACAAAACACTGGAGTCGCTACTCAACTTTGCTCCGACGGTCTTTAAACTCGTTCGCTGTATTACCAGTTCTCTGTTGACAATATGTACCGTGTTCTTTTAGCCGATGAAACAATCCAGTGCGATCAGAAAATACAGTGCGAATTACACAAGAGACTAAGCTCAAACATTTTTGAAGTTTCTGTTACCGATGGATATACCTACTTGCTAGGGCATTAGTAAATAGCTTTTAAGTAGTCATCCCACTTTTGTAATCCATCTCTTGTTCAATGCAATTAGCAGACAGTGGACCCATTAGCTAAACCAATAACGCAAAGGGGAAGCAGCTACAAACGACCTACTCGTATCTCCACAGCGTCGAATATTTGTCAGTCCGAACGTGATGATGCATGATCAAGCTTATTATAGATGCTTCAAATTTGACACCCGACATTTTGCGACTCGTCACGTTTTGGTGTGAGCCCCTTTTTAGCACTGTATTACAACGATTTAAATGTTTTGAACTTAGCAAACAGCCCTACATGTTTGTGCGAACCTATATATTTTTTCTGTGAAATGTAGGAACATGTTTTATTTAGCTTGATATTTAGTATATATTAAGGAATATTATTGCCATCGAACCGATAATAATGTTATAGTGATAATAGCTTACTAAGCTTTATCTCTCTGAAGTTAGGTGCAACAAACGATTGCGCATGTATACTGTTATGCGGAAAAATTTGCTTAGCCCCAATTTGCTACCCAAAAATGGGTTTTAACTTCAGAGGTATAAAAATCAGTTGTGACTACTATACACTTTTCGTAAATATCTCTATCAAATTCAGCAACATTTTCAACCGCTTTCTAGCAATCAATGTTCTTTCAATACGAGTATATTACGTAATATACGTATCTATAGGTAGAGCCTCTTTAGGATTACGGATCCCTTCGCCATGGCAACGTATTTATGGCGTACATCCAAGCTTAGTTGATTCCTCAATGCTATTCTATTAAAGATGAGATTGTATTCCATTGATATCAGCTTTGAAAATGATAAGAAAGCGTTCTATTCAATGTGAAATATTTTTAAGACTCTTTTAGATTATGTGTCTGTTCGAGAACCCACTTATTTCTACTAACACTAACACCAAGTAGCTAACAAGTAGCTACCTACTTAGTAAACAAAATATAATAATTATGGTGTACTCAGTGCAATGTCACATAGGGCAAACTTTCAGTGGACGGACGTGCTGTGTAAGGTGATTCAATTGTTATAAGCACCTAGAAATTATAAAGTGAATCCTACTATCAATTGAACTACAATACAACAATAGTCCATCAGCTTGTTCAATCACTTACATAAAGCACTTTTCCTAGAGTATGTTTGAGCCAGCTAGATTCTTTGACATTTCGATAAATTTTCCATACAGGGTGTCACCTATCCCTCTTGCCACGGTATCTGGCGCATGTGGGCACCCCCGATGGAGCGATCCCGGTTAGCTACGCTGGCTTTCTGCGGAACATACGCTGGTATAGTCATCGGAATGCCTCTGTCTGGGATACTGACAGATTATATCGGATGGCAGGCTCCGTTCTACTTCTATGGAGTATCTGGGGTTATTTGGTAAGAAAAGTTATTCTATGGTTAGAAAAATTATGAAAAATAAACTTTGTTTACCAATAAATCCGGAATAGTTCGTATTTTGTCTTTTTTAATTAAATTTCGAAATGCTGATGTAAGTGACAAAATGGTCTATTTTGAGCTTATTATACATTATAATTATTATAATACGAGTAGACTGGGAAAGTGTCGTGGCAGCGTAGCAGCCGTAGCAGTTATTGTAGCTAGTCGTAGCGTGCGTAGCAAATGTATAGTTTGAAATTGGCGTCTAGCTATTATGGCATTTTCAAGTGATACTTGTTGATTTTTTATTTTTTAAATCAGTCTGTACTATTCGCAGATACTACCATGACTACGATTTATGGTCTTTATCACCTTTTTCAAATCTTTAATCTTACAATATATTTTATGTGTTCTCAAAATGCCGTATCTCCAGGTATGTGATGTGGCTATGGCTAGTGTTCGAGCGACCCAGCAAGCACCCATGCATCTCATCAAAGGAGCTTACCTACATCGAGCAGTCTCTGGGCACGGCCACGCAAGCTGCCATGCCTGGCTTCTACGCCACGCCCTGGAAGGAGTTTGCCACTTCGCTACCCGTTAGTTTTCATACTTAACCTCTTGAAAAAAAGTCATCCTAGTACATTTTGATAAAGTTCCCAGTTACGACTTCATTTATACTCAATTTTCTTTTATCTGACACGAAGATTCGTTTTTCTTCTTCGTGGAAGATTTAATTGAAAACTTTTTTTATACCTAACTTAACTTTTTGTCTTAGGTATACGCCATCATTGTAGCCAATTTCTGCCGGACTTGGAACTTCTGCCTCCTCGTTATCTTCCAGTCTGCATATTTCAAGACCAGGTTCAATATGCAAATCACAGAGGTAAGTAACTAAGCTGAAATAGTTTTAGGGAGTCTTGCACCAGAATCATTAAACGTATTTAACAGCTAAATTGATTTAAATCTGACGTATCTGTATGACTTGACAACTCGCTAAATACTATTTAAGAGTTAAACGCGTTTAGCGATTCTGGTGCAAGCCGCCCTTAGTCTATTGCCCATTTTTTCAACTTGCCAGAGTACCTACACAGATTATTCTATATTCTAAGATTACCTATTTACAGAGCATTTAGGTACACTCGGTCCGTCATAAAATAGCAACATTGAGGTGGCAAAATGACAAGATTGTAAAATAACAAGATGAGATTGTAAAATGACAAAACTGTGACATGATCTTAGAATATAGAAAACACAAGAAGCCGCATTTGACATAATTTGTATGAAGGTTTTTGTCAGCAAAATGCTATAAAAATGTTCCCGTGCGCATCATGTTCGCGCAGCCCAATGTTGCACCTACAAAACTATTTCCCAATTTTTTGGGGTAATTTTTTTTTGTATAATGCTGCTTACCTAAGTAGAAGGTAACGAAATAGAGATTTATAAATTTTATAAGAATTTGTGAAATTAATAAGTATACAAAAGACTGCAAAATTAATAAGACTTACCTTACTTGGAAAAGCTTCATTCGTTAATCGTCTTAATGATAATTTCGTAAAATAAAAATATTTTTCCTCAAAATGTGCCGAACAAATAATACTCCTATCTGACGGTATTCAATACTCAGGACGTGTTTTTTTAACGAGTTTTGTCCATTGTTCTCGTCTGAGTATGTCAGCAGGAAAGCTAAACTTTCACAAATATTTTTTCAAAATAACAAATGTAGCGCTCTATGATTAAAAATATCTATTGAAATACCTATGTCTAGTCACATAGTAACACTACACTGATGTGTAGTCACATAGAGATTAATTTAAATTTTGTTGGGAAAAAAAGTGTTGGTGTTGTTTGCAACATTATTGAATTGATGGTCATTTTTCTTTAAATTGATGATTCCTTATCAAATAGAGACTCAAATGTGATATTTACCGATGATATGTTATCCCATCTACTTTGTTTTTAGACCCAGGCCAATTTTTGCAAGTGGGAACCACACACGTCGGCATAATTGTATAAAAATATGTTTGGCATTGGAGGTGTCAATGGCCAGAGACTAAATGACACAAAGTACTCCATTATGGTACACTTTTATCCATGACAAAAAAATGGCTTTACACTACATCTGTACTTTCTATAATCTGTGGACATGATTTGATAGTAAAATGAAAGTGTCCTTTTCACCATATTTCCTATAGGTATAATTGAATTTCCCTTTCAGTCTGGCTTCGTGGGTGCAATTCCCCATCTGATAATGACGGCACTTGTACCGATCGGCGGGATGCTGGCTGATTACTTGCGTAAGAACAACATTATGACGACCACAAACGTACGGAAACTGTTCAACTGCGGAGGATTTGGACTTGAAGCGTTCTTCTTTGTACTTGTCGCTTATGCTAATAACAAGGTACGTTTTAACTCGATCTGTGGATTTTTTGGCAATAACTTTTTTTGTATTTGTAAACCTAGTAAAACTGAGACTTATACAGTGAAGTATTGGTATCGATTCTGTTGTTGCATTTTTCTAAACTAACCTAATTTGATAGCGCTAAAATTATAGCTGTCTTTGTCGTTTCAGTTTATGAGAAAGGGACGGCAACATTTTTAGTGTTGTCAAATTAGGTTCGTTTAGAAATATGCAACAACAGAATCGACAGCATTGATTATGTTACTGGATTTTTTTAGTTCGTAACAGATTAACTGATTTATGCCACCATTTGAACGACACACACACTAACAGATGCTACGCATGAACGACATTATCCAATATCCCGACTTTGTCATTATTCCATTTCTTTTATGGTTTCTGTCTGTTTAGACAATTTTGCCAGTGTCAAGTGAATTTTGTTGGTGTCTTTTGAATAAGTGATTTGACAGTGACATTTTTGTCTGTACTTGCCATGTTTGAAGAAGCTGTCGGGCCCAGATTGTAAATGCCCTTAAAGTTATACTACTCTACTCATTTTCTGAGATAGCGTGCTCTAAAAGAAACCTAAAAGATGTGTATTTGATAGCGACACTTTTACAATTTACGCAGTATATTATTATTATTATTATATATTTATGGACATTTCACACGATGCCCTCTAGTCCCAAACTAAGCAAAGCTTATAATATGGGAACTAGATGCTAAAGAATACTTATATAATCTATTTTTGTAAATACATACTTATAATACATAGTAACACTCAGACATAGAACAAACATCTGTGGTTGCTACACACAAATGTTTGTTCTCAGTAGGGATCGAACCCACGACCAGGACAGGACAGGACAGGACAGGACAGGACGAAAGGCAGAGCTAGTATGACTCAATATAATATGTTAAAATTCTGTAACGCGATTACTGTGAGATTTAATGACGTTACCTCCACAAGTGAGGTGCATATAAATCAATGCTTTTATTTCAGTACGTGGCGACTATAGAGTTGACTCTCGGCGTGGCTTGCAGTGGCTTTGCTATATCCGGGTATAACGTGAACCATCTAGACATAGCCCCGAGATATGCATCTATTCTGATGGGCCTCTCCAACGGCATAGGAACTATTGCTGGATTCGTCGTACCTATTGTTATCGATCACATGACTGCTCAGAAGGTTAGTGAAACTTCTTGATTAAGTATTACATTATGTATATTTTTTAGGGATAATAATAAGTATGTACAGTACGCACAACGGATCTTTATCTCTCTGAAGTTAGGTGCAACAACAACAAACGATTGCTCATGTGCGTACAGGTGCGGAAAACTCACTTACCTCCAATATTATATATATTGTTGTGACTGTTTCTAGAAATTTGCCGTTTTTATTAAGGTACAATATAGTATCATGTAAATAATGACAAAATCTTAGTTCTTATTCGGTTTTTTATACCGGGAATAAACTGTCTACTAAAAATGCAATTTTAAAAACATTGCACGCTCTCTTCAATCTTATGAATGAAATTTGAATCAAAAGAAAACGAAACCTTTCTTCAATTTCAATTCGTGCGTTGTATAGAAAACTTTGATGTGACACCCCTGCGTATTTCGAGAATGACATAGATAGGGTATCGCTCTCGAGAGCGGTGCTCGAAACAAAAAGGACATTCGGCCGTGGCTAATTTAAAATAGGAAATCGAGCAAGTGGTGACGCGCGCTGAATATGGAATGAGTAGCTTTGTGGGTGCGCGACGATGCGTTTCACGCAGTATATTTCGCGCTGAGCACTTTATTAACGCTCGCTCCGGAGCGGCAACGCGCACGAATGATCACCGCATTATGTTTCGAGGGGTTCGAAAGTTTACCACTTTTTTGTAATGGCCGTTCGATGTAATAAAGTATTTAAATAAATAAATAAATATTCAGGGACATTTCACACAACACCCTCTAGTCCCAAACTAAGCAACGCTTGTAATATGGGAACCAGATGGCTGATAGAATACTTATATACTTTTTTTTTTTTTATTTGGTGAAGTATTTTGGTATTTAAGGAGGCGTTTGCTCGTATTGAACTGTTAACATGGTAAATAAAATTGTAGGATTACTTTACTGCCAATAAACCTAATGTAAGTACAATGGCGAATAGTCACCAACGCCTTTAGAATTATCAACATCACGCTAAAACCCAGACACTAAACCTGCTGGTTATGTAACAGAACAAACTAGAGAAGGCGATCACGGAATGGCGCGAGGTGTTCCTGATGGGTGCTACAGTGCACTTCGTGGGGATCACCATTTATGGCATTTTCGCGTCGGGCGAGCTGCAGCCGTGGGCTGACATCGGCAGCGACGAGCCGCCTCCCGTCTCTCTGGAGCAAGAGACTACCTTTGTAAGTACCTATAGCTACTTTGTAAAATTGTTATTTTCTATTTTTTTTCTGTGCTGTCATTGCTAAGATAAAGGAAACCGGTGGATAAAGGATTCCCATCATTTTTGAAAGTTTATGGGCGGGGGCCTATGTCCAGTCAGCAGTGGAGTTCTAGACAGGCTATGTGATGATGATTATCTATCTCTATACGCTAATATTTGAAACAGGTTACAGCCATAATGTTTCTATGGCTTCAAATCATAATCGTTCTTTTAAAAATAACCTTTCTGGTAAAAAAGGGATTGACACTGATAGTTTACACACAGTTTTTTCGGTGATATCAAAATGTATTTTCAAATCACTATCTACTAGATGGAGAAGCCATCAGCAACAGCGCCTCTGAAAGGCTCTGAGAAGTCAACGTATGGAGCCATAGCGCCCCCCCGGCCCCCCGCTCCCGGTACCACCCCCCCGGCCCCCGCACACGTGCCCAATAACCCCTTCGTCTCCGGTGCCTTCTACCAGGCCGAGCCGGTTCAACCCCCATCTCAAGTGTACCCAGAGCTGACAGATGATGGCACATACTAAACGCTTATAACTCTAGTCATACTCTAGTCGTTTTGTATATTGATGTACCTGGTTATGGTTAATTATCATAGATTTTCATTGTTGTGAATTAACATCACTATAGCTTTATCGATCTCTAGCTTAAGCACTTCGATGTTATGTTTTTTTTTACCCGTACCTATTCAGAAACAGTGCACAACTTTGAACAGAGTAACAGGGATTTTTGTTTTGAAACTTTTCAATATAGGTTTGTCAAAATATATATGCTTTACTAATCTAGACTTGGACATTGTTTCTGAAGGCGGACCTAAATTTAAGGCCGGTTTCGGTATCTTCATGACGCTTTGAATGTGTATTACCTACCCTTGTTATCAAAAATTCGTGAGATTATTCTAATTGAATTTAAGGTACTCCCCTAAACCTCAAAAGTCAGCACTTAACAGACTCATATAACATTGTTAATGATAAAAATTAAATATTATAATCAGGATGTGTGAATTATATTATGATTGATCAAATCATCAGTGAGAATTTTTTTCCTAACAGATAACCGCGGTTATCTACGAGGAAAAAAATTCCTTTGAGATAACCAGTTATCTGAGAGGAAAAAAAAACCTCTGAGATAACCAGTTATCTCATCTTGGTTATCTGTCAGGAATAAGCCATCTAAAATATCCCTTATAACTAACTAAAGTTACCACACACTACATTTTTGAGTTTGTTGCAGTAATATTTGGAATACTTGAAATAAAACTGATTGAGTGACAAAACTGAGGAGAAATGGATGGAAGCTCAAAGTGCTAAGCTGTAAAAGCTGCAACTTTTTATAAAAAAGGCAAATGAGCAAGAGGCCTACCTGATGTTAAGCGGATAACAATGCATTACCATAAACTGCACAACCTAATTTAATCACATTCTTGAGCATAAAAAGATTCGGTCCAAATCAATACTTTTGTTACTTCTTGTTACTTTCTTAGAAATTACTTATCTCGAAATAATATCATAGAATATTTTTATCTGTCGATGCGATAGATTATTTCTTGTACAAAGTTTTGTAAATACATACATACATTGCATATCAAAATGTTATTTTTTTCGGTAGTTATTAAAAATATCTTGTTTTTTTTTTGTTTTATATTTTGTTGTCTAACCGAGTACTTGTCACTATGTAAGATTTCCAAGAAAGTGACGTTGGTAGACTTGATACAAATCTTATTTGGATTTGTAGTTTTTCTAAGTTTAACATACGTAGGCAAAACATACATAATTGTTATTTTTTTGCATCACTGTTATATAATTTATACAGAATCTCGATCTTGTAACTAAGTTTCTCGATAATAATTGTTGTAAAATGTTTATAAAATCTATTTATTAAATTAATTGTTCTCTAGTGATATAAAAAGAACATTTGAAAATAATATGTACCTATCTACTTAACAATAGAGTAGTGAAAGTTATGTAATAAAATTAAAAGGGAAGTAATGTAACCATCTATTATATTAATTCAGGTAATCATGCAATAAGATTATTTAGTTGACATAATATATAGCACTTAATCCCTGTAATTAGCTTTAAAGATATATATTTTAGTACCACGGGTTTATCCATTTCTGGATAAGGGCTTCCTCCATCTCGTGCCATCTTGATTTATCCAAATTAAGTCAGTTGTACCCAGTTCTTAGCAGCCACCGAGCTGATGTCGTCTCTCCAGTAGCGGACGGACCGACCTCTTATTCTTTTTTCATATACTTACTATAAATAAATTATTTATAGTATTGTGAAGTGCTACAGTCATGTTCGGTTGTCATTATTACATTATAGTAACTTTTATTCGTTAGAATAGGTATTATATCGATTGCATTTACCATTCTCTGTGTTGCATAAGTAAAATGCATATTTTTACGTTTATTGTTATGTTCATAGTTTCCAAAAGTACAACACTTACTTAGAGTTAACTTAACCAAAGTACTTATGCAATTATTTGTATAAGGTACAGATTATATTTAATATGCAAATAAAACTGTAATTATTTTATTTTTGAATTTATTGATATATATAAAATAATAATACTCATAATAATTATGTTGTTAATAAAAATTAGCAAGTAGAAGGTACTAAAATATTTATAGTGAGATTGTGATATGCAGTAGGGTTTTATGATTTTTTAGAAGTAAGATTATATGTTAAGTACACAATAATAACAAAAAAATATTTATTTCTATTATAGGTACGTATATAATATTTTTTTATATATTATTTTACTTTTTTGCGTGGGTATGCAATGACATCTAACTAATTAAGTACCATAGAATTACGTGTAGGCACTAAAGTATTACAGACCTTTATCAAAATTTAAATATATTTTTTAATTTGCAGCACCTGTGAACAATGAGTTAAACCGTTCAAAATTTTAGTTTTCGATATTTTTGGAGCGTAAAAACGAAAAAAAAAATGATTTGGTTCGTATTATTTAGTATTTTAGCTTGTAATTGAACCATTCATCATTCTTTAATATTAAGTATATTATTCAAACAAGACAATATTTAAAATAATCAGGATATAAAGCTTCGATTAATTAACTAGGTAATATTTGTGAGTTTGATAGGAACAATATTGTTATTATATTTTGATCTAAAAAAGTGTAAGGTATGTGTATGTTAGCTTTTTGGCTAATGAATTTCGCGACAATAATAAATGACTGTAGGGATTTGAGACCAAAATGTCACTTGTTATGCAGTGCACGTGTAGTGAACATTCTCGAAAAAAGAACATGAACATAAAAACATTAATTTTTTTTAAATAACAGTTAAAGAAGCACCTTAGAAAACCTGAAAATTTCGTCATTGCAGCGCAATACTGTACGTATTTTGTGACTCGAGTTAGCGTGACTAAAGATACCAATACCAACAAAATTATACCTATAATATGTAATGCTTAAAATTTTATTTACCTACCTACTTATCTAGTAGCTAAGTGTGTCTTATCCAATATTTCAATACTAGGTAGGTGTCAACTAATTTCAAACAAAACATTAAATTCAGTATAAACTATGAAATACAATGCAATACAAAATACAATACAATATAATAAGATTATAATATAAAATATATATAATACAATGCTTTAACGTATCTTGCTGTTAATAAACCGTATAAAAACTTTTAGATAGGTAGCAATATTATACAAAAAATAAAAAAACAAAAAAAATCTAGTTTAGATAATATAGGACTACCTACTAAATATTTAATATAATTCGTGATAGTATAATATTAAATAAATTACTTAAATCTACGAATTGGACATCGGTGAGAATTATCATAAAAACATTATAATTATATAGCTCAACACTTATTATATTTATATAATATTATGTATCATTTTCGTGATTGAAAAATTGAACAGCACACTTAAAGATATTAATTTACATTTCTTTTAAAAAATCATACGTAGACATTTTATTAAAAAACCAAGTCAGACAAGCATTAAATTCTAACGCGATGACACACCAGAATACTTAACAAATTTCACAAAAACAAGTTTATTAAGAATAATGTTATAAAAGAATTGCATAAACTGACATAAATCATTATATTTAATTAATATTATTGACAGCTTAATTATTTTTATGGTAAGCATTAACATAAATTTAGAATAATAAACGAAGCAATATAATTGTTTTAAAAGACGAATCTCTACGCCGTCAATTCAGTGATGTAAAAATATACTTTGAATAAAATGAAATAAATAACTCAGTGTGTAGTTTATTATTATCCAATAAAAATAATGATTTAAAAATATATTTATTATTAGGTAACTCCTTAACTGTACATTAAGATACTTATCACTGAAAATTATTGCAAAAAATATATATTTTTTGTAAAATACTTATACAGATAGTTTATGCGTTTATTAATTAAACCAGGGTTATCAATTTGCAATTTGAGACATATCTATGCGTTCATATATTTCACGCATTATACAATATTTTAAATTCTCGGTGTGAGTAGGTATAACTTGCGTCAAGTTTTGCTGTCCTCCTAATTTTATTTAATAACAAAAGAGAAATAATGATTTTTTTAATGTTGTGTTCAGTTAGTATAATGATTGTACGTTCTGCTGTTGGTCGGGGAAGTGCAATAAAGTTGTGGCGCGATGAGTTCTAATTTTCACATCTTTTAATGATAATTTTCACAATGTCCAAGAAAATGGCGGTAAGGGTACTAATGATCCCCCATGCACTTGTTGGCATGCACCATTGTAGTATAATGTGTATGTACTATTTTACGAAAGTATATTTATTTATTACGAGTATGATAGTGTATTATTTCAAAATAATTATAAAAACGGTATAAAAAATAATTTTGTTTATTTATAACACTTCAGAGCTTTAGTTGATCATTTAAAAGCAATCTCTTTTGAAATAGTTTGGAATCATAATAATTTTTTGTTAATATTATTGCATGCACATTATTTAAAGAGTTTTAATAATTATAGGACAATAAATTAGGTTAAGAAAATGGGGTGATCTCACTCTGTAAGGCTGTGTCGACAATAATGCTTCTCGGAGCGACAGTAGTTAATATTATGGTAAAGGTATGTTAGTGTATAAATAAATATGACAATACCGTATTATAAAACTAGGTGTTAAGTAGAATAAGTTTAGCTCTATGTAAGTATAACATAATAAAATAACTTAAAACTTAAATAATTTTTTTAGATAAGTTTACTAATGAGTTTTTTATGACTATTTTTTTGCTGATTAATGAACATAACCACTTATAAAAATATAGTAAAATAAATATTAACACATATTTTATTTTTCTGAACATTTGTTAGATTTATAATAAAGTTTCACATTGATTTATTATGATTATTTAATATTGTATTATTATGTATATCTTAAGACTTTTACGTGATTTTTAAAATTACGAAATCCTCTCAGGCTAAAACATTTTGTTCAATATGGATTTTGTATATTAATATGTTTTGTATGAAATCATTTATAGTGTTGCTTTAGATTTTAAATAGTTGATCTGAAATTGAATATGTTTGTGTAAATAGGTATCGTTAGGACAATGTTAAAAAATAAGAAGCACTGATTTGTCAATTACTGATTAGACTCATGATTATGGATTTGCTTTGAAAGTCCTCATTTTAAAAACAGCTGTAAATAAAAACACTGCTATTCATAGTTTGCTTTAATATTATGGTCACCATTTTGATTTGTTAATTAATAAATGAAATAAGTTGAGCCATAAACTTGTTTACTTAGAAAATACTTTATCGCATAAAAAATATTTTGGTTAGCCTTTGGTAGGGTTTTGGTAGAGCGGCTTCAGAAAATTGAGTAAGTAGTGGATTTTAGAAATAAATTTAATTGCATTCATTAATACGGTCATATAGTTATAGTATTCAATGAATATGTTTAATAAAATAATTATGTGGGTAGGTATGAACGTTTTAAGATAAATGAATATTATTTTATTTTGTACTTTTGAATTCAAATACTGGATACAATTATGTGTCGAATGAGTTGTAGGTATTGATAAAAATATATTAAATCAAATTATATTTCAGATAAAAGTATATTATTATTATTTGATTTAACATTTGAACCTTTAACTTAAATAACAATACGTGCTTAATAAATGTCACAGAGAATGGGAAATGTATTAATTCACAGTAATACTATTATAGTAATACTTATTACTAGTTAAAGTTTTATGTTAGTTTGTTAATGTGTTTAGATATGTTTTTAAACACAGCATTATGTTATTACAATATTGTTTTTAATAATAATAGCTATCTTGTTAAAAATAATTTATTAAGTTTTAGTCGGAATAAAATTATTTCATTGTATTTTTAAATGGTGACATTATCTTCCCAATTATATGTTAAAATATAACATTGTTTTATTTCCCTATCTTACCAAACCTAGTGAAAATAGTAAGTTTACAAGGTCTTTCTTATTGCGTCAAAGACAAGTCGTGCAGGTACCTACACAAAATAGGAATCCACTTGATTTTATATATTATTTGGTCTCTTGACTTGGGGGACTTGATAAATAAAATACATAGTTACATTAAAATTATTTTATTGCAAAACACGTTGGTAGGTAGCTCTTACTTAGTCTAAGTATTCTTAGAATACAATAATTTATGGTAACTTTGATTAACTTGAGATAGAAAAAAATACTTTATATAAAAAGAAACTACTAAATATAAAAATTACTAAATTTTTACTCGTACCTTTAAATAATGTGGAATTCAAATAATTATTGAGCCGTCATCACTCATCGCCAATTTAGGTACTTTTATAAAATAACTACTTACATAGGTACCCAACCTTGGTACAGTCAGCGACATAAGTAAATGATGATGAGATAAAGTTTAAAAAATGTTTCATGACTGAAAACTAGGAACTTTCCTTTTTCTTTTTCCAACTATGTTTAAGAAGTAAAAAGGTAAAAAAAATGTGATAAGATACCTACTACAGTAGGTACACATTAAAATTCTGAAAAAATTATCTTCTGATGCTGACAGTACCTTAAATTACAACTTATCATTAATTATGATAAGTTGTAATTTTAATAATTTTGTGAAATTCTAATTTTTTTTCTAGAGACATACAATTTTGGTATAATGCAATCATATATTTTTGGAATACTTAACAGTACCTACCTACTTCATAGCATCCCAGATGTATTTGATTCTAAGAAACCAATAAATATCAAAACATTTATATAATTTAGTCTTTACTTTCAATTTTTATTTTAAACATACTTAGTATTGTATTAGCTATATGGTGTGATGGATCTCAGGCGTCTACTTTTTCCAGGGAAACCTCGTGCGTACGGAGGCTTTGCGTTCGTTGTCACGTAGTATACACCTCGAGCGCTGAAAAGAAATCCCGCTCTTAAATAACAAACTCCTGTAATATACTGTATGGTACTATTTAAACAAAACAGTTTTCTGAGTGACCTAAGCATACAGACGTAGGCAAGTCAACTATCTCTAAAGGGTATCCCAGATCAATAAGACGTAGGTAATGAGGTTATGTCGATGGTAATCATTTTCAACCCCTGACGCAAAAACGACGGGGTGTTATAAGTTTGACATGTGTGTGTGTGTGTGTCTGAAGCATCGTAGCTCCTGAAAGGCCCTGAACCAATGAACCGATTTTGTTTTTGTTTTTTTGTTTGAAACGTGAATGTTTTGATGAAAATCGGTACAAAATGGCGAACAACTCTTTTTTTTTTATAACTCCCTCAATATGGGTATCAAAGCCGGGAGTTTTTTAAATTTTAAAATTTAATTACCTACTTGTTGACATTTACGCCAGAACGATCTAAAATCTATAAAACGTAATGGTTATTGAAATCATAAACTAACCATAGATTCATATCCTGTGTGATGTAACCCCTAGTATATTTACTTAGATAAACATCCTTTTGGATTTCAGGTCTTCGAAAAAAAGAGTTTGATTTTTGTGACAGAGTCAAAAATGGACAAAAAAAATATAGCTTACTTTTGGGTTACATGCTCTCCCATGAGAACATACTCCGTGTCCTTAGGCTCACACCATCCGATGAGGTATGAAAACAGGCTAGAGCAGGGTCCGGCCCAGAAGCCAGTCCGGCTGTTGATCGACTCTATGAAGTATGGTGTCACTTTAGTGTGATCGCATGATAGCGTTTCTGGAAAAGAGGAGAAAACAAAACGGAGATGAGGTAAGACCAGTGCTCATAGTATTTATTTTCCAGTCAGGTTCAATATTGGCCTCTTAACAAAACTGCCTTTTATTAGGCTTTTGCACACTGGCCAATGCCTTATATTAAACTGACGACATGCCAGTGGCTTGAAAGAAAATATTGGTGTTACGCGGCGCCGCTGACACGGGGTGGTGTAAATACGTCTTGTATGCAATTAGCTTTCCGATGACATCGTGTGCCGTGTCGTGTCGATAGCAGTGTGAAAATAGCCAATGTTGGGATCCCACAGCGTGTAAAAGGAAAAAAACTATATTAGGTAAAATAAAAGCGTCTAGGCCAAGATTATTCTTGGTCTAGTCTAGAGTATACATACACCCTAAAGTGGTGCCATCTGTTACTTTCGTAGAGTCACAAAACATTTATGCAACCATCGCATATTTTACTAAAAATGTGGAGAGTCACTCCTCCGAGTATTAAACCTATGAGAGGTATAGCTATCTGTTTCACTGAGGAACTTAAAGATGGCGTTACTGTCGCTACTTTTATGGTAGGTGTCATTAGATTGCTAGTAGAGGCAGTTACTGTTGATAGCCGTTTCCGTAATACCTTACCTGTCCCTAGGTAACCCATTACAGAAACCGGTTGTGTTTAATAACCTAAGTATTTTCACTTGTTGCGCAAAGTTCACGCACTGAGCAGCAGGCATTGTGTGCTATTTATTTTACCAGTTTTGTTTCATTTTTACCGTCATGTCAAATAAGGACTTCAAAATTACATTATCTAAAAGTGGTCTCTAAGTTCGTTGTCATTTTAGCGAATGCTGTTCTTTCCATTCTAAAATATTTTATAGGTACAGTCACTATAAAAATTGCTGAGGGCTATGAATAGATATAAATAATTCAAATTTTAATAATCACGTAAAGTGCCATTTAAATTTTTTCATATTATAAAATCCACAGCTCAAGACAATGCATGAAAGACTTGTTATAGATATCTGTAAAAGCTTTAGTTACTTTAGTTACTCACGGAATATAGTATCATGCGCGCACCCCGGCTGACTCGAGCCACCATTGACATAGAAATCGGCGTGCCCGTTGGGTCCCCACTGGCCCAGGATGCCAGCGCCTGTGTGCAGGATGTCCACAAACAGGGCATCAGTGTGGTCCAAATCCCGGGAGCGGTTGTTGCCCATGTAGAACAGGATTGTTGGATCAAGACCTGGAAACAATTGGAATGAATTTTGATTACTCAAGTATGTAAGAAACAATTCGTTTTAACCTGTATTAACCTGTAATAGTACTAAGCTTAGGTAATTATTGTTTTGAAAGTCTTTAAAAAGAACTACGCCGTTACTATACAAATCAGTATCATTTTTTTGGAAATATGTCTTTGCTTTCATTTGTACGTATTAACTTCCATCTAACCATCTAATCATTTTAATGTTTAAAAATCAACTGACTATCTATTTTATTTAGTAAAACATTTATAAATGAACACATTTCTATATGCAAATTATGCATGTACCTAGTTATTGTTTTATCACAGTTAGAAAACAAAGTTCATCAGTTAAAGACTGGTGACGTTACCTCTTTGAAGAGGAATACTGATTCTCTGCCCAAGGTAAGCGCTAACCCTTTGATGGTGGTGGTTTTACAACGAGTATTTTAGGTAGGTTTGCTGTTTTATTTATGTCAGGTTATAAACATTACCAGTAATCCTTCCAAGCTTCCCTTGTGCGAGATGATTGGCAACGAGCCCGAGGATATGTGCTCCCACGCTGTAACCGATGGTGTGCAACTTTTCAGGAGGTACCGACTTCACAGGATGGTACTGTAAGTACTCTACCAGCTGGGCTATGCAGAGGCCGGCGAAGCGGGGGGCCCATTCTATCTGAAAAATAGCTTTTAAAGTAATATTGATTTTTTTCCTTCTGTCGTTTTTCAATGTCCTAAAAAGTTCCGTTGTAAAAATTATGAAAATGTAACAATTACACGAAAAACTAAAATTATAAGATTAGATATTAATTTGTTCAATGTTTTCTTATTTTCACAACAATAATATTTCTATGAATTTTTTTTCAGTAGCATTGTCAAATCTTACTAATAATTAAAAATGTCAAAGTTGTTTGGATGTTTGTCACTAGTTGCAGCCATTTGGACTAGTCCGATTTTAACGAAACTTAGAATTATATATAGTTCGTAACCTGGATTAACACACAGACTACTTTTTATCTCGAAGTTGCGTGCTGAAGCTAGTAATACATAAGTAAGTAATAATTATTTGTCTGCCGTGTTGTTACAATGTTGTTGCGTGTACATTGAGCCGTCAGACGTACAACTTGATGAGTTCGGTAACATTTTTTTTCTTAAAACAATACTAATTTATTCATAAATTGGCAGTCACTCAGCAAATAACTCATTGTTATGTTATGTACCATCCTTATCATTACATTGTCTTAAAGGCTGTTGAAGAAATGCCTAAGTAAATAATAGTGGCAGTGCATTGTCACTGTTACGTAACTTGTAAGTTGGTTGTCGGAGGTTGTCGGTATCTACAAAGTGTTAAAACAAAGGCTTTTAAAACTACGGTCCGAGATATTTCATAAGTTTGTCATAGCTAATTTAAGTTAAGTTTCAGCCAACTCACAAAAATTAAGGTAAAATAAAGTACCTAAACATAGGTAAAAATATGTTGTAGGTACTAGAACCTTGTCGATGACAAGACATTATTGTAAATAATAAAATTCATTCAAATCCTCAGTGAAATTAGTCCAAAGTAAGTTATTCTTTCGGCAAATATTGCAAACAACTTATGTTATCATTCCTCTAATAACTAAAGAAACAAAATAAAATAGTATACCTGACTCAAGCAAGGTTCCTTGACCAGTGAGCCGTAATCCACAATGATGATGTTATAGTTTCCTTTAGTGAAGTATGCCTTCCTCATATCAGTGCTCGGAGAGAGGTTCCTGCCTCCTCCAAAACCGTGCACCACAACCTTCGTAGGATGTTTCGTGTTGAACCTAGAGCGAGTCAGCGAGTCGTTGTCTAAAGTGTTTATCAACTCTCCTGTTGCTTGCGTGGACCTAAAAAAAGTATTTACTATCAAAATATAATAAATTAAGTGCAATGCACCACAGGGCAAGTTCTCAGTGGACGTGATTGGAGAGGCAATGCATTATTATAGGCATAGGTAACCACTTAACATCAGGTGTGCCATTGGATTGTTCCATCATTAAGTTGCATAAAAAAACCATAGAAAAAACACCATGGTTTGCTTGGTTGAATGGTCAGCACCAAGAACGGCAAGAAAAACTTACATCTGTTACTGTAAGTCCCAATCTTGGTAAATCTTAGGTCACCGGTAGATCTTAAGATTTACCGTAGTTCGGGGTTTTATAGTAACATCCATGATAAAATATACAGTGATTTTCGTCTTGTAAAATGTTTTACTAAATTATTCAAGAGCGGCTGATCTAAATTTAATATTAAACTTACAACAGTTGCCTATTTGTTTGCGCCACCATGTTGGTTGGCTGGGCTAATAAAAAAAGACAAAAAAATGTAGAGTCCAAGAAAAATGATGAGCAAAATCACCTTGTATACAAATAGTACTGCATACTTGGATGTGGACACCTGTACGGAGGCTGGATGCATGACGTCGTGTTAAGGAGGTCTCGAACAGACTGTGGCTTCTTCTCCTTTATCGGCCTCTCGGCGTTTTGTTGACTTTCTGATACTGAAACATTATTTGAAATGGTTTAATCAACTTGTAGAGTTTGTTATTCGGGAAAATTGCATTATCGTTAAACGTTAAAACGCTTTAATGACACGATATGTTAACGTTTCAATTTGAAGCTTTTTATGATTGGTGCTTGTTTATTCTTGGGTTTAGGTAAAAAAAACATGCAACTGAATTGAGAACCTCCTCCTTTTTTGAAGTCGGTTTAAACTGGAGTTACTTAGTAATTTTAGGTACTATCAAAAAGGCCGTGTTTAAGTCGATCGATTAACTCGTGAAATAATGACTCTGATCCTGTTGGTAGCGGTCGTTTTTAAAATAGCGGTAACCGCATCTTAACTTTATAAGTACATCACCGCAATATACCTACGTCAATAACTACCCAATGCCTTTGCTAAACTGTACGCTAAATTCAAAATGGTACTCCTTGAATTGTATAAATATTTTCTGCAACTCTTGAAAATCCAAAACTAGAACCTAATTTTAATACAGGTAAGAGTCACGCCTTTTGTAAAAAAACTAGTTTTTTTTCAGCACCACGACCGCCATATGAAACCCTTACCTTTCAAGAACCCTGGATTTAAATTATGCGAAAATGTTTATACAAACTTGGAAGTAAGGCCAATTAACCCACCTTCCTTCAAATGTAATCACTGTACTTGTCAAAATTGTTTCGTAATATCTGACACGCGACTAGCAAGGTCATGCTATGTACGGACCAGAAAAGTTATCAGCTCCGTACCGTGTTACATGCAATGCAAATTGAATGCAAAGCAATTTTTTGTTAAACAGAAATCCAATGACATTATTTTATGACGATCAGCAATGCTGAATGCTCTGGAAAGGGTCGGTTTAGTTCTTACCTACCATATGTGTGGAATACTGCAAACTGTTCGAACGTATCTCAAATACCCCTTTACCTGAGACTTCTCAATGGGTCTCTCAAAATCCCCGATCTTGCCATGAAATTTGGGAGGGTATGATTAATTTATTTTAGAGAAAATTGTTTTCCTTGTCTTTTTAAGTTCGATCCTAAAGCGTTACTTTGATTACAATCCTGTGTACTTACTTACCTTATGTATATTTAGTTATTCTCACGAATGCTTATTCACCTAACATTTCTGTGAATTTACTGGCATACAGAATTATATCCAAAGTAGAGGTGACCTTAATATTCCAGTCGTAAAATCGAAGCTGTGCGCCAACCGCATCGGTGTCACATTGATATTCGGTATTTCGTACATAATTATATTTCAAGGAGACCCCACATTATGCACTTTATAAAATTACTAGATATCTATACTATCGAAATCGTATTCCTATAGTATAATTGACAAAATCAAGGACGTTTTTGAGACATAAAACACGATGTTATTTTTGATGTTAACGCATATATGCGTTATATATATATATATATATGAGTCTATATTATAGACTCTATAAAATAAGTTATATAGGTAACATAGTCTAGTTTATTTTATTTTGTTGAAGTACATTTTGTATCAGCAAAATCACGGTAAAATATTGCTTGGGCGCAAATCCAACTACGAAGTAGGTAAGTACTGTATCTTTTCTGTGTGTTTGAATATAAAATGGCAGTGCATGAGTACCTAGTAACAAGTGATGGTGACTTTTCAACGCTGCATATTTGGACACCACTAGTTATTTTTATGAAATGCTTGGTCCATTTTAATAACAGTAGGTTGCAGAACACCTTCGACCCCATAAACAAGAGTATAAGCACGTCTAAGTGCAATGCGTGATAAAGACGCAAGTCTCAACACTTTCTGCTCTAATTCTTTTACACAATTAATACATTAGTAAACAACGTTGCTCGCACATTCTTAGCAATTTGTAGGTTGTAATTGTCCCTAAGTTAGATCTAGATTGTATACATATATTATTATCATCATTTACAAATGAAATTAAGGTATTTTCAGCAACCAATTTTCAAGGATGCTCTTCCTATAAATATCTTGAGTAGTCACTAAAGAATAGAGATTATTTCATAAAATACTCACAAAAAAATTTGCGAATAATAGAGTATTTACCAAATATAGGTACATACTTAAATGAAGTAGTTGAGTTATCTTATTTCATGTTTAGTTTGGAGAATTTTGAATTTTTTTTTTAAATTACCCAAAAAATTGGAGCAGAAAAGTATGACACGGTTATGTAATGGAATCAACACCACACTTAACTAGTTCACCTTCGCGAGGATCGAAGACTCGAAAGCAAATTGAACCAGTGAAAGTGTTACGACCTATCGAATTGTTTCATACAGTCACCAATCGATGCTGATCTCATCAGTCATATAAAACACGACTGCAATAGGATCTTACAACACTGGTTAATCCCACGATGTTTTGTAAGAAAAGGTCTGATGTGAACGAGCGTATTATTGCATTCGAAAACGGATTTGGTTCACAATAATAAATAAAAAAATATTAAAAACATGAATTTATGAATCGTAAATTAAATTAATTAATGAGTTTTCCGAAAGAGCTCCTCAGTATTTTTTGCAGAATTACCTAAAAATAGTTAAGATATTGTATAGACATTTTCAACTCTTTTAGCAGTAGGTACCTTTCTTGAGACAAGCCTGAGGGCACTCCTGGCCTTCTTTTTATAAGTTTTGTATATTATTATGTACGTATAATCTCGAGAACATTAAGTTTTGCAATAATCATCAATGCTCGGATCAATGCTTTTGTGAAACTATATTTTCATAAAGGTCGTATTTTGTTATACTGCTCGCATCACAAATTACGAGTATATGCAGTTAAAATTTTAATAATAATAACGAATAAGTTAAAGGCAACGTTTTCAAATTCATACTTCATGGTTCCGTTACCAAAATATAAAATTTGAATCCGTATGCTAATACTTCGTTATTTACCTATCAGCTGCTTTACTTATTATAGCACTATCCTCTTTAAAGAAATTGCAACAAAATTCTGCTTATACATTTACATTACTTCAATAATTTTATTATTATTAGCTTCATTATTATTTTTCATCGTGAATATAGATGATGATATCAACTCCTATAACAATCTCGTTACGGAACCCACATCGGGTTATTTAAATAGCACTTCGCTGTTTTTTACTTTACAGGGGTCATCGTATAAATTATAGGTTGTATTTAAACACCTCTTACAAGACATATTATTATATGTTGATTGCGCAATTCAGCAACAAAGTAGCTTCATGGTCAATCACCCTAATGGTTAAGGTCATTTGCATAGTTTTTGCATAATTGCACGTACATTATCTATTATTATTATGATATTTGAAGAACTGGTTTGTAAACCCAATATTGTCAAGGTGGTATGATACCTATTATTTCGTACAGCGAATAAGCTTAGAATAAAATCGACAGTATCACAACTCCATAAATATCATTGATTCGAATCACAACGTTGTGTCGTTTAGAAAAGGCAAAAACTTTTTTTCTATATCTGTCAAAGAAAAGAATGAATGAATGACTTAGTAGACGTTTAAAAATTAAGATGAAATGATTTTTGTATGTAGGAAGAATGAACTTTCCTTCATGCGATGGCCATTTAGCCGAATACACATGCTACTAAGTATACTTGTTTGTAGATAGTGTGATTATTTACAGCATGCTCTCCGCTCTTATTCATAAATCCGCTCGTTTATACGTATTACACTAATTACTACTACGTACGTAGGTATTACAATAATATACTTATAATAAGTAACATCTGCTTGAAACTAGCATGCAGTAGCATGTGTAATAAGAGCTAATAAAGCATCAAAATGGCGAGAAAGCACGAGAGGTCGTGCGCGGTTCACGGTTACACAATACGAATGACGAATGTTGGTCGTGTCGATCGGAAGTAACAAACATTTGCACGCGCGCTTTGACGCGGCTTCCTAAAAAAGCGGCGACTGGCATATCACTGCCGTAGTTCATTTTTAGCACTTTGGCGTTTTTATCAACAGAGCTGACGGGACAAGATGGCTCATTTGATGTTGCGGTTCAGATAGCAGCTTCACCAAAAAAAAGCATGGTAAGTACTGCTCTTTTTCGTTCGTGCTAAAATACTGGTTTGTTCACAATGTTTTCCTTGACATATTTTTTTTAAATACTTACCTACTAACTTGGAAGCAAGTTGGTAAGTATTTCAATAAAATATGGATTTATGATACCCAACTATTAAAATAAACAGATCTATGCATCTTGATGATTTAAATAGAGTCGGGGTTTAGTGTTATGTCTGGGTGTTACTATGTATTATAAGTAGGTATGTGTAAGCATTTAGTTCCCATATCACAAGCTTTGCTTAGTTTGGAACTAGAGGGCGTTGTGTGTGATGTCCATGAATATTTATTTACTCCAAATTTTTTATATCATGTATCATCTAACACGGATGAGGAAGAGCTCAAAACAAACTTGTTGGTAACATTATGTAATTACAAACGCAGTAGGTTACGTCTGCATTTGCACTTGCTCATAACAGTCCACGTTGAATTGAACTTGTTCTAGAAAAATAACTAGGATAGTGTTACTGTGAGTAATTAGACTTCGCACATCTATACATTTCTAGACATTTATTTAATCTTGTAGTTGCTTTGTCTTATTTATGTGTATTTGTAAATAAGAATTAAAGATTCATTTGCTAGTTCGTTTTTTATTGTACCACTTTGGTGATTGCAATTTGACCATAGACTAACATAGACTCTGGTTAACCATAAATAACTTTTCTACTTTTTTATCTATTTGTTGCGGATGCCAACAAATCTAGACGGATTAAAAATAATCTGAGTGCGTTTTTGGTATTTGAAACAACACTACTAAAGCTAATAATATTAGTAGGTGTGAAACTAAAAATAATCGTATTAATCTGGCAGAACCCTTCCGGGCTATTCGAGAAACTCGATACCAATTTCGATTGGCAAATTCAAATCGCTCTCAAATAAATACAAAAAGATCACCCCCTCTTAGACCCTTAGGTTAGACTCCACCAACAACCTGGAAGATCTTTAAGAGGTAGTCAGTCGATTACACACAGATCAAGATAATATTTTTATTAATATTTCTGCGATTATATACTTCATTTCCATAACAAAGTTACACGTCAGTTAGTACAATTTTGAACTCTATCTAATAATATTAACTATACTCTTTAAGTAAGTTCGATGTTCCACATTCTAAGCAATAACATTTGACACCCTCATTGAAACCTGTCCAATTTTGTTTTCTCGCTTACAATTATATACGCTAAAAGAAACCTCTCTATTGCCTATAAGGTGTTTGTTTATGTACTAATTTTTATCCTGATCCTTGACCATTATTAAACAAAACAGGCACTCACCACAAAGTTGTAAGGCAGTAATTCCAATTAAAAATAACCACTTCGTATTTGAAACCATTTTCAATAAAATATTTCTTGGTAAGTATCACAAAAACTACTAAAATAATCACAGAACTTTATCACATTCTCGCGAAAGTCTCGCAGGGTAAAGGGAACCCTAAATACGTGCAATGCGTGGTGGTTCCGTGCCGGTACTGAGAGCGAAAGTGGTGGTGGTACTGTGTGGTAGACTGTAGGCTGTGACCTTCGGGCTTCCCCACTTTTGAATATAACTAGGAAATAAGCAAAATAAAAATCCTTTTGCTTTTGAAAACAAGAAAATGTTCTAGGTCATAAGACACAAGGTAGAAATATTCTACTAAATACTGGTTACACGCTCTCCAATAAAAACAACTTTAATTTTTTTTAAATTATATTTTGTAGCTCGCTACATACTTATACAGGTCATCAGACTATTTTCAGACAAAAAACACAATATGCAAGTCATTATTTTAAAACAAAGAGAGAGCTATTTAGTTGTTAGTTAGATAAATGGTAATCGGGTTTTTTTAAATACGAGTAAGTAGGTGTAGATTTATTCATTGATCGAACCCAGGATGTCCAGTAAAATCAAACGACAATCGATCGAATCATATCTTGGAAGGCTAAGTACCTTTCGTAATGCAGTGATATTAGGCAACACGGATGATACACCGCCGTCCTCTTTGTTTCTATAAAGTGATGACCGCTATCATCACAAAAGTATCCCTAGTTTTGATAATGACGAACCCAGTAGACCTTCTTGTGAAGTTATATCACCGTACTTATTTCTACTGCCGAACAGTGATACTCGATTTGAAGGGTATGGCACATCTTTATGTCTTAAGTGATGAGCGCAGTGCAATGCATCACAAGGCACGTCTTCAGTGAACGTGCTCAGTGAGGCAATGCATCCTAGTAGGCAGTGGTTACTACTTAACATCAGGTGGGCCATAGGATTATACCATCATTTTGTTGTATAAAAAAAATGCTCTACGGTATAATTTAACAATAACTTCGAATACTTAATGACTTCTGTATTCATCATAATGACGGACACAGTTTTCTATAAAACCAAGGTTCTCAAATCATGAAGACAGTTTTGCAAGCATTAATTTGCAAACGACCAAGGATATTGAGAAAACCAACGACCATCGCTACTTCCACATACGTCTATGTTTTATGTGGATGCACACCCGCTAGTTATTTTTAGGTCTTTGGAAACCATATACCGGATAGCTGATAGTAATATTTAATCAGCTACCTACTTATTGCATCAACATCCTTCCAAGAAAGAAGAGAGGCCTTGGTAAAGCAATATCCAGGTACCATGACATCGTTGCTACAGGACGAGATGCTAAAATGACCACAGGTAATCATGGTGTCTGAGTGACCATTGATGATCAAGGATCTATAGTATCATCATAGTTCTCAAAAAGAGTTTGTATTGAAAACATAGCGTTTGACGATCATTTATATAGGTATTGAGATTCTGTAATTCTGATAAAAATAGGTCGACAAGTCGGCTCTGTAGGTGATTTATAACAAGGAGTTTTTGTTATAGAAACAATAAATGCTAGGGCCACGCTTATAACGAAGAAATACTAGCGAAGACGCGAAGATACTTGGCGATCTGTAGCTCTATAAGGGCCAACGCACATCTATCGACAAAACTGTTTTGTCGCGTACTTAGTGACGTGAAAATAAATTTTCTGTTATAACGAAAACAGCATATGATGAATGCTTCCTCGTCATATGCTGTTTTCGTTGTAACGAAATTCACATCAATTGACACGACGCATGCATAAAATTATGTTTACCTATCTATTATAGCATTGTTTAGTACCTACCTATTAAACATTGCTTTATACGCACATACCTAGAGAATGAACTGTGCTTTTTTAATAAATAAGAATATAGTGTAATTATGTAGTGTACTTAATAATATTAATAAGTACTTAGCATGATTCTCATTAAATAAGCAAGTAACGAAAACAGCAAATAAGACGAAGCATATTGTGACGAAAAAAGTTATACTGACATGGTTTGTCACGAAATTATGAAGTTTCACATCACTAACTGTTCGACAAGACTTTTTGTCTTTGGTTTGCGTTCTCCCTAAGTGAGGCTTCGCGATAGCGTGGTAAGTCCGGCCTCTTCTTCTTTTTCTTTTTAAATTCTTCTTCTTCTTGTTTCTTATTTAAGGCCTTATCTATTTAACTTAGATTGACGGATGTAAATTTTTTTCATCTGACATGTCGCCACGCGCAGTTGTCTCGTAAAGTCAGTTTCACCATGATGTTCTGCCAACGTTTTAAGCAAGAGATAAATACTTATGTGGCAATGGACGTGTCACGCCTCTGTCTTCGAATAATTTGGTGTAGTCGTTAAGGAACTTGTTGTACCTACATTCCCTTGCAATAATTTAATGTGCTTTTGTAATGAGCCCTGGAGTTCTTGATTTGCAAGAAGTTTCAATTATTTTGCAACTGTTTTTAAAACTAAACACTCTTTTGTAAGTATCTGACAAACGTTTATTTTTATTTCAAACCCTTTTTAGGCACTTAATAACCATAAAATCTAAGAGAACGCTACTAAGGTACTCATATTACGGTCGTTATTATGACGTTCACTACATTTTAGAAAGTATAACCATATATTTGGCTTTGAATGAGGTTTTATCAAATTTGCACCTCTTTGATGATATACCTTAAAAAGTTAGGTATTTGGCATAGTGAAAAAGAACCTCTATGTGCGATTGAGGTTAAGTGGATGATTTTTATGGTAGAAAGAGATAGAGCAAGCAGATAGCCCACCTGATGTCAATCGGTTATCTCTGCTTCTCTGTGAGCACGTCCACTGAGTTAAGAGTTTACCACTCTCAGGCATAAAACTTGTGATTAGATCGACACCCTTTGAACCGGAATACAGAATGCGAGCATCTCTGCTTGGCGCAATCTTATTTGACCAGTCATATGTGTCAGTGTGTTACATAAAGCTTAATATTATGTGCATATTACGAGTGAATAGCACAGATTATCTGTTTTTGAATATGCAATTAATTCCTACTCAGCTAAATCATGTTTTAATATCACGGCCCAGTGTCTAGGTGATCTAGGTCTAATTTAAGACCGGGAAGTGAGAGATATAGACTGCTGCTGTATATAATATTACTTTCAAAACATTTAAACACGAAGGTCTTATCAATATTCACTCGTGAAGAATTCGTTCGAATGAAGGAAATAATGTATAAAACAAACAACAAAAATTTGTACAGTACGCACAATGGATCTCACTGAAGTAAGGTGCGAAAAAATTCGCTTACCACTTATTCGACCCAAATATCGGTTTTGCGCAGATACTTCAAAAGGACAAGGATTCGTTGTGACTACAAAACATCCTTATAAATAAATGACGATCTCTTTCTTTACTTGATGACTATTGACTGCCTGCAGTCGGTGACTTGAACTCTGTTTTCTATCTCTAGCATTTAGAATTCAGAGTTCATTTTATAAATTTTTTTTTTGTTAAAAATGCTATTTTTTTTATTCATAGGACATCCAACAAAGGTGACACGATAACAACAGAAATGTCATGGCAATGTTCCTTCAATTAGAGGATGCCACAGCATGCATTTTATAAGACTTATCAAACAAGTAGACAACAAATATTCATAGAGTGATATTATAACATCAAACAGTTACAATTTTCTAAAGTATTTGTTTTGTTATTGTTTTTTAAATTAAAATAAAACGGAAACTTGCCACAACCCCTGTGGTTACTATTCATATATTTATTTTATTGCTATAAATGGTTATCACCAGTTACAACGCGCTCAGACTTGCCTTATGTACAAAGATATGAGTGACTCGTGTGCTGAAGCCCTGAGGTTTGGCAATCTGTATGCGTTGCGGGGTATACGTATACGTAAAGGTCATATTTTTTCGGAAGCAGTTACTAAAAATACTCATTATTTTATTTTGAAAGTTGCTTAAAGTCTTTTATGTAAAAATGCACAAGGTTTTTGTGCAAAAACACACCACTTTAGTGTGTTTGTCGTACGCCAACGAATCTTTATCCCTCTGAAGTTTAGTTGCCTCAACGATTACGCATGTACCTAGTTGTGCGGAAAAATTCGCTAAACCCAAAAATCGGTTCTGCGCAGATAATTCAGAGGGACAAAGATCCGTTGTGAGTATTGTAAGCACCTACCTAATTCATCTTATGGCAATATTTTTTCTTTTCTTTGTAATGTTTCGTTCCCAAGAACGCATTCAAAAAGTAAGACCTCCTAGCACTACTTATTTGTGTGGAATTTTAAACTAAATAAGATTACCTAGATAATAGTTTCTGTACCTACTGCTTAACACACTGTGACTCACATTTATGGATTGGGTTGAAAGGAGTATATGTTTTGGATTGAAAGGGAAAGCACTCAAACATTGTGATGCTTATCGAAATAAAACAAACAGAAATCAAAATAAGGGTAGAATATTTCTCAAGCTTAGCCAAGGGTGCTGAAGGCTTCGTTTCTTCTTCTTATTGGGTCCTTTCGCGTACGGTGCCTTATTATTTGTACTGAAGAAATATGATCCTGTTGCACTGAAAAAGAGGATAAACATTGACAGGCGTCACAGCTCAGTCGGTATAGCTCTGCCTTCCGTGCTGTGGGTCGTGGGTTCGATCCCCACCAAGAACAAACATTTGTGTGTGGCAAACATAGATGTTTGTTCTATGTCTGGGTGTTACTATATGTATTATAAGTATGTATTTACAAAAAAAAAGTATATAAGTATTCTATCAGCATCTAGTTCCCATATTACAAGCTTTGCTTAGTTTGGGACTAGAGGGCGTCGTGTGAAATGTCCATGAATATTTATATTTAAAAAAAACATTAAGTATTAATAAAACAAACAAAATGTCTATCGTTATCCGGTTAGTAGAGAGATAGAGAAACAAACAGTTATTTGGCACACAACCACAACACAGGTGAGGACGGGCAGAAAAACAATAAATAGGTATAGGTACACAGTAAAACAGTAAATAGGTAGGCATATGTGTGTATTAGCGTTATTTATGTTCATTTTCAGTTATATAATTTTTACGAACCTGCAATATTTTTGTTTCAAATAATATAATACATACTATTATAAATAAATTATTTAATATTCTCTTAATCGATTCCAGATAATTTTTAAGTAAGTAAAAAAATCTAAGTAATCTAGAATTTTTGGGCGGCAAAGATTTTTTTTATTTATCATTTTTGGAATGTTATAAAAGTCACAAAAGCTATCCTGCCAATAAATTCGAAATGAAATTTTAGCTAGATTTTAATAGGAGATTTATCGATCGAATTTGGCATCACATTCATCACAGTAATTCAAAAATGTGTCACAAATGTCACACAAAACCTAATGCATGACCTTGTGCACTAGACATGACCATAAACTTCTCGATAGTGCCTTCTTGACCTCTAAAATGTCATCGGCCCATAGAAAAGTTGGAAAGTATAACGTGATTGTGGCTGCAGTGCTTTTTGAATAAGTAAAGTAGGTAGTTGACTTTTGGTGACCGCTCATAATGTGTTACAAACATTACGTAAAAGTTGTGTAAGCCATCTGACTATAAACTGGTTGTTCTCGTAAAGCGATGACTTTAACTGAGAACTGAGAGTTTTTCTCATCATTCTTAACTACTGCCTACCGTGTATCCGTGTAGGTATATTGATACTGATTGCCTATTATATCTGGAAGATATCGCTCATAGCGATAAGGTCGACCATTGTTCAGTTAAGAAATATGTCTGCGTAAATGACTCTGCGTTTAATCTGCAATTTCCTTGTAATGTAAACAGTTTCGATCTATGTAAATAAATACCAATAAAGGGTTTTGGTTTTGTGTCAAAAATAATTGCAACAGAGTACTTTGTAGATGATGATGATTTAAAAAACAATCACTATTTGCAACAAGAGCATAGTCTCTATAATAGTGTCTCTATATTTATTTGTTTTCAGTGATGTGTTCAAAGAACCTTTATTCTTTTATTTGAAATCATGGTAAATATCGCGTTTTTGGTGAAAACCATAAAGGAATTTTATTTCAGGACGAATAAGAAAGCCGGTGGTGTTTTTTCGATTACATCTTTTTTGTATTCTTTATCGTAAAATTATCTGAATTCTGCTAAGTAGTCTACTTTATTATAAGACCGCAATCACAATATTTTTGTAATTATAAAGGAAGTTAGCCGTACAAAGGCAGCGACGAGCAGTGAAAGTGTCTCGGTGCCTGCACTTGCTTATTGAATAGGTACCTCGCGGAGTACCACTCCTGCTCTGATGATAACTCATTTCATGGACGAGATATCTATTAACCCGACTACGGCGAAGCAAATAGGAAGGTTATGATTTGGACCGATATGTATAAATGAATGCTTTTGTGTTTATAACGCAAACGTAGCATAAGGTATCGCAGTTAAGTATACATTAATTACCAACAAGGTATACAAGGTCTCACAACTTTTGAAAACTGGAATCTGTAAATATATTTTGATATACTTGAATCAAGAAAAATATCAAGTTAAAAAAAATACTATTCATATAAACGACATGCCCAATTTACAAAAAGTCGGCATATACAAAAAGTCGCCATGTCGGCATACAAAATACAATAAGAATTCTTCGAAATTTTACTCGTTTAGCTGTTCATTTTCACGGTAGCTTAATTTAGTTTCGATGAGGATACGTGACATAGGTTTTAGAATAATCTGGAGCCAAAACTAGTTAACCGGGATATCTTGTAGAGTCAAGGTCATAACATAACCACACATAACCCAACATTTATTTTTCTACAAAAGTTACTTACTTCCAAGGAACGTATTCACCAAACAAAATATCGTCGCTGGACTTGAAGAGATCACACCAGCCGATTATGTAGGCAATCCAAGTGTGGCACTTCGTTGCGTAGAATCCGAGTTCAGTGAGTATCGACTCGGCGTAATAAATTGGTGCTCTGGCGTGGTTACATCCAGAAGACGCTATAAAAAATACTCGTATTTAGGTATTTATTATGCTCATAGCGACACTACCGTTTGGTATGTTAGGTTAAATGGTTAGGTACTGCTAAGCGATCACCGCTTTTTAGAATTACACCTTTAGAAATAGTATTCAAAGTATCTTATACATCACATCGACTTTAATACATAATGAGCATAAAAAAGTAAACAAAAGCATTAATGTGCGGAGGTGATTACCTGAAATAATTCACTGAAGTTGAACAGTCTACCAAACCGTTACAACCTGCTTTAACTCTTCTTTAGAAGAGGATCTACATTCTAGGAATTTGAAGGTAAGCAAGTCTCAAGTTTTTTGATGAAATTCGGTACCGTTTGTAGTCGTCGAACCCACGATTACAGCTCTGAATATACCAAATAATGTTTACTAATCTAGAGTTTTTGTTACCTACTTCTTTTGTTAATATTTTTATTGTTTAGTCTATTATCTTAGTTTTTAATTTGTACCTCTGATCTCATTATTATTCCTTTATTTTTACTTTTAATTTTAATTTGTAAATACTTAGTCCTACTTTTTACCTAGTCATAAATAGAATAACGCATTGGAACGCTCGCTCTGTAATGTTATTTTATTATAAGAATAAAGAATTTGAATTTGAATTTGAAGCCAGGTTCTACCACTAAACTAGCACCCAATGTCAGAATACACCAGATTATAGCAGATTATATAACCTCTCCCGAAAAACCTTTTTTATGGAATAGCTGGTTCTTTTTTCACGCTAATACTGATTGTTCCAAATGAGATAATTCATACTGATGGGTACTACTAACGCACCGAAGTTTTCGAGAGCGGTTTTTATACACCCTGTATTCTCAGAGATTATAATTATCCTACTTTGTTCAGGAGTAGCCTTGCAGCCCGGTTGGAACATGCCTCCGTTCGCGTAGTAGTCTACGTGGCCACACAACTCCAGCTTCCCTTTCTCCAACGCGTTTGTATGAAGACAGTCCACGAAAATGGCATCGCTCTTTTCCACTTTTTTGTGTGTGTCGTGCGTGACGAATAAGGGCATAGCTGGATCTAGAGCTGGAAACCAATACAAAGATAGATAAGTAAATCTAACTTTTATGGTAATAATCACGAGAACTGAAAGGAAGGAGGCGTTTGCCCTGCAGAAGGAAGCATTCGATATTTTTCTCAGTTCACAATGCCTTTGTACAAGCAATAGCAATGAATATGTTGCAAGCTCTCTTACCCGTTATCCGACTGAGTCGCCCACACGACATATAATTGGCTATATACCCCGCCGTCTGCCCGCCAAGACTGAATCCAATCACATGGAACTGCTCGAGATCGAAGCCATATTTGTCGACGAGCTCACAGATCAGCTGAGCGGTGCATTTGCCGACGAGCTCGGTGTTTCTAGCGGCTTCCATGTAGCAAGGCTCTCGAGCGATGGGGTTGTAATCCACTGATATCATGGAGTAGTCACAACATTCCATGTAAGCTTTAAAAGATACCAAGTATAAAGGCTAAGACGGGCAATATTTTTTTTTTAAAGTTTTTGAAAGACCAAAAAATGCCTTTATCAAAAAAAGCCTTTCCAAATAGATAAGTAGATAGATAGAAAATACTTTATTGCACACCTTAACCTAGGGATTACAACTACATAAAAACAAAACTTAACTATCTAAAACTAATAGGACTAATTGATGAGGACTAATAGAATCACCTGGTCTTATTTCTGTGTTGGGTGAGTAGTCTTTATGTCCCGTGTAGCCGTGTATAAGGATTTTGACAGGCGCTTGTGGTACCCATGGTGCCTTTTTGATAGATTCGGGGTCGTTCACCATTACTTGGTGACCTTTGTCCTTATTTTCTCTGAAAAAGAAACAACACGGTATTTTATATTTCGAAATATAAAGATTTTACTTGTTTATTTAATATTAAAACACCTGTTTTTTTAATTATGCTTAAGAGGGCTATCACAGTTTGGCCGCGATACAAGGGCTGGCGCGCATCTGAGTTCGTCTGAGAGTCTGAAATCGCATTTTATGCAGTTTTAAATTACGTTTATTCAATATAATAAAATAAATAATTGAAATAAAAAGTATACAATTTTATTGATTATGAAGTAAAGTTTATTTTGGTATCTTTTTTACCTAATAATATTAATGTAGTATGGAGAAATTGACGGCTAATTCTGAACGTTTTTAGCAATTTTATGGTTTTGAATTGATTTTTTTTTGTAGATATCCCATACTTATTTCTGAATTCCGGGGCCGCTACGGTCAATGGCAGTATATAAGAGATATTTGTAGATATTTTTCAATTCGTTTGCTTTGCACAGTAGTTCAATCCAGGAGCTTGAAAAAGTGTCTGCGCGAGTTTTATTAAAAACTTGTTTCGGAATTTTGGCTTTATTTAAATATATATAAAAATTGCAAAAAGCGAGGCCGCTACGGTCAATGCGAATAGCTATTCTACATCATACAATAAATCGAAATTATCTAAGAATTTCAGTTTCAGAGATGTAGAACGTCAAAAATGGGCATTTTCACGGTTTGACCGTGATATGAGCCTTAAGTTCGAGTTTTACCATTTTCAAACTGAAGGGTTCAAAACTAACAGACAAAACTGTTTTTTGTCAAAACTCACACATTTGGCTACTATTTTGTAACTTTTCATAAAAGTTACAAAAAAGTTTCTCTGAATTCAGAAAATGTATGTACTATGTAAGTATCTGAAATAAATAAAGTAAATTTAGAAAATTAGCCTCCTAACCATCAATGAATACCTAACCTACTAATCAATTTAATTAACTAAAGGATAATTTCTCTAAATGCCTACATGTACGTTTACGTCGAATATTCCATATTATATGACATCTTCGTAGAGAATATACACCTATATATTTCAGGCAAATTGATTTCGGTTCTCCAGTACTTTTTAATATTCTTAGTAATAAGTACCCATAACTTTCTTATGTTTGGTTCACAGATAAATAATACTTTAAGGTTGTTCAATTATTCAAGGCATATACGTCAATCAACACGATTTAGTTCTAAGATAAGAAATGAAACTTCCTGAAATAAACAAATCTCAACCTTTTCAAGGCGTCTTTCTACAAGCCCTAGATTATAATATTAAAATCTTGACCATGATCTTGATAGCCTTACTTAGTTGTAGATAAGAAGTCGTTCCAACTAGAAACACCATGGATAGTACATTATAAATAAATATTTCCACATATAATATAATTTGTAAGTTAAAAAACTTGAAAAACCGACATCAATTCGACTACCGGCTTCATCATCATATGATGATGATGATGGTAGTTCATTGGGAATGTTCTAGTGACCGTAAACATCACTAGACGGTCACAAAAAAGCAAAATACGCAATTTCGTGCAAGTGGATGGCATATTTTTTTTCAGTTATTTTTATTTATAAGCCAAACTAATGAACCAGTTTTGATGAAAACTAAACAAAACCAACCTAGAAGTACATATTTTCAGATAAAAAATGAATTTTTCAAATCTGTATATAAATGACGGAGTTCTGAGGTAACACACATTAAAAAAAACATACAGCCGAATTGAGAGCCTCCTCCTTTCTTGAAGTCGGTTAAAATGGTTAGAGTTTTAGAATGCGTACAATCTCAACAAAAATAATTCTTTACGGACAATGAAAATTATTATTCGATTGTCTGCTTGTAATTTATGGACAAAAAGTATATTTTCAATACCGTACCTTGTGTAGAGCCAAAATGTAATATTTTCATTAGGACATTCCATTGGAGGTGCGATACACTGCGATTGGACTAAACCTGGTTCTGGAAAAAAAAAGTATAGGTAGTAAAAAGTTGAACTAAAAATATGTGTCCGACGCTAAATTACTTTTGTCTGCCTCGTAACATTCACTACACAATGAACAAAATTGAGACACCCAACAACGTAAACTAGCTGGTTACGAGTAGGTACTTTTAAAAGCTTATAATAGTATGAGACCTGTTTGTTATCGCCTGGTGAGAAACTAATATTGCCAATGTAGGTACCTAACTATTTAAAGTAGGTAGTTAGGTACACATCCAATAATATGTACATTTATACATTGAAATGCTCACTAGGGCCGCTTAACATCAGGTGGGCCATCTGCTTGTTCTGTTACTCTCACAGAAGAAAACCTACCTCAAAAGCCTAATAATCATGAAGCCATAAAATGCATACAATCCTTGGACAAATAGCTGTGTTTTCTGAACACCTCTAGCCAGATTTCACTATAATATTTCTAATGTACACCCCATTTAACCTACAGACTATTTGACTTCTACAGTTTTATTAAAGTAAAAGGTATAAAAAACTAATACTTAACCACTTCTATTGTGTTTTTAATTTATAATGCTATAAAAACCAGGAATAATTAAGTTTAGCTGTTTTTTTACTTACTCTTAGGTACAATAATAATGTTTATTAATAATTAAAACTCACGTAAAATACAACAGCCAAGATACGCTAGCACGGTTATCACGAACATGTTCACATAAAAGTCAAAATTCAAACACTTCGATATCACAGAAGGTATATTTAGTACCAAAAGAGTTTGCATAAATAAACAGATAATTGTAACGGTTTGTTTAACAAAAAAAACTGTGCGAGGATTCCAGTTTAGTCTTTATAAAAATTCACTAAATTTAAAAAATTCTGATGTTCTTGTAGCTTCTCTAAACATAGACTGTGCAATGTTTTTCAGTTTCAGTCGCTTATCGACTAATAGTCCATGTTACAACGATATTTTTTTGTAACTGCTTCAAATTAGCTCTTCATTTTACACGAGGGAAGTGATTTCACTTACGATTGAATGTTTTCTTGAAAACCTTTAGTCCTTCAGCACAGTGCGCTGTGTGAGTAGATACCTCTACAGTTTATCGTAGAGATTTGAATGATAATCTAGGATAGTAATAGAGAATACCTATTTGTTTTTATTAAACCCAATCACTCTATATAATTAAGGTAATAACATTACAAGTTAATTTTATATAAATCTTTTTATAAATCCTCTTCATTAGTGCTGATCATCAGACCTTGGAGAGTAGGCACTAGGTTGTAAAATCTAAATACTTTGAGATGAATTAAATATCTCAAACAATAAATAATGTTTGAGATTCCTAAGCTAATAATAAATAAAATAAAATATTCATGGACATTTCACATGACGCCCTCTAGTCCCAAACTAAGCAAAGCTTGTAATATGGGAACTAGATGCTGATAGAATACTTATATACTTTTTATTTTGTAAATACTACATACCTACTTATAATACATAGTCACCCAGACATAGAACAAACATCTATGTTTTGCCACACACAAATGTTTGTTCTTGGTGGGGATCGAACCCACGACCCACAGCACGGAAGGCAGATCCAGTACCGACGAGCTGTGACGACTGTCAAGCTGGTTTTCAGATCCGATAAATATCCTCATAACTTGGAAATGGTTGCTCCAATTTTCACCAAATATAGCTAAGAACAAGCCATCGGACTGCTTAGATCTACCATCACACCCAGGCGCTAACGCTTGAACGCGTTGAACGTTGAACGCTTAACGCTTGAAACGTGATTTTTTAGAACTAACCGAATTATTTTCCTTTTTTCCGTTTAGAGCCCTAGTATTGGTTAAAATCAGATAAAATTTACACGTCAGAAATAATCAGTTTTTTGTTAACCGAGCATAATCAATTTCTCGGACTTAATTTTGTGATCCCACCACGTGTAGTGTAACTGCAGTTGCGTTGGCGACGAAGAGTTAAGTGAGAATGAGACTGATTTTAGTTTTATTTTAGACTATTTTATTGTCATAACTTCAAATGCACTTTTACAATGAAAAAAGTATTAGTGGCCTTAGTAGCTTCAAAATTATTAAATAGAATGACATGATCTTGAAGCCGATTTACAAATCAGCTGTTGTAACTTTACTCTACACCAGCTCTAGAGCTATCTCTATAGTTTGATTACTCTGGATTACTATTAATTTAAAATGTAGATTTCACTCTACTGCAAAACTTATTAATAATGCATAACTAATTATTATGTATCTTGAATATTGAGACTCCAAATACTCTCTTTTCATTTCTTGTTCCAAATTCAGTTTTGCGTATGGAAATGAAACAATTAGCTCAGCAAAACACGCGCGTAATGATAGGTAATCTTATCGCCTGAGCTGTATTTCGGTAAGTTAATTTTATGTAATTGCTTTTAGGGTACCTATTTAGGTAATAGGTTTTTATCTATACTGTAAGTAGCAGTGGGATTTGACCGAGATACATACACATGTACTACTTGGTAGAGCTAATAGGAATGTTACCCTGATTATTTATTTTTTTATTTTCAACAAGCTCACTTAATTCTGGCTCGATCCTATCTATTACTTAAATTTATAACTTTTTCTCTTTATATCTAGATAGATAGAAGTAGATCAGTTTGTATGGAGTTGAAAAGGGAAAAAAATACGTTGCTGAAAGTGTTGAAAATCTCTTTATTTTTTAGTTAACTTAGTCAGTTCTTTTCAGTTTACATTTGGCACCTTACTTACTACATACAATGGCTGATTTAACTCACAATTTGTGTTATTTTCTGAACATAGTTTAAACAATTTTATGTAAACAAAAATCACTAACATGTTGCTTATTTAGCCACATCATTTTCCAAAAGTATTAATTGAATTGGTTTTTATTTTATTAACTAATTTTTTATATACATGAGGCATGTCACATACTTTATAGAAATAACTGGAAAGTGTTCAAATCAAAAGAGATTTATTTCACATAAATACTGAACACTCTCCAGTAATATGGCAAGAATTTAGAAACCTTGATACAAGATTCCAAAAACATTAAACTAATTTTTACAAATATTAAAATAGTTCTATGAATTATTACTTGAAAAACTGTCTACTTATATCACAAACAGTTTTTCAACTATTCCTTCGCTTATATGGCTAAAATGTGGCACGACTAATTATTCTGTTTATTTAGTCACACGATATTTTTATTACATTTTACATTTTGTACAAAGATTTACATTTTTACAGTTCTTTAATTAAATTATCTTGAAGCATAAATAAAATGAGGTCATATTTGTTGCAACAAGAATGAAAGGACAATCTAGTCTTACACTATATTTACATATATTTAATATCATACATATTCTTCAGATGGCTTAGGCGTTCCATTCTGAAGCCTTAAAGAGGAAGACATTCGGCCGTTCACGGAATCTGGTAATTCAGCAATGTCCTTGAATACTCCAATCATGCTTTCAAAATTAGGTCCCCAATTGAAAAGATGATCCCAGCCTAGCGCCGCGGCCGCGGGCGATCCATTAGCTTGCCTGTATAAAGCTGAACTCACATGTGGTGCTAAATCGTCATCGGACGCGACTAGAGTACTCAAGGAACCTCTGAACGAAGAGTCAAAACTTTCATAAGGAGGTGGTAAAATTGGCTTTTTTGGATTACTTCCACTACTGACATTTTGTCTTCTTACATCTTCGAGCTTGTCGGCGTTGATGCTATTATTATCATACTCAATTTCCGAACAAGTAAAACTGTCGTTACCACTTTCGTCGTCTGAGCCCGTCGAGCTCCGATTGTCGTCTGGAGGCGAGTGATGCCGGTGCGACATGTGATGCCCGACACCTCCTCCCCGCGGTGCTTCACTTGAGCTCGACACGGCATCCAACGTCGAGACTAGGCTAGATGTCCTCTGCCTTGCATTCATCCTTTCGATCTCCTCAGCTGTTAACCCCACTGCACCCGACCCAACGGACACCACTTGAGGTACTTGGGGTGGGGCACTAGGGGTTTTCCTTCCTGCGGAGGAGCTTTGCCCGCTGAGCTGTGACATAACGGGACTGTTCAAACTACGCTCGCTGTTGCTATGTAGCGCGTCTTTTCCAACGCCCCCAGAGCTGGATGTCGTAGCCAGGAAAGCACTTTGTAGCGGCTTTCCGGATATATCGTGCAGCGTGAGTATTCGAGGTTGCTGACTCAGCTCACTGCTAGGCGATAATCGAGCTAGAGGTGTTGTTTGCAGTTGCTGCCTCGTCGGCTGCGGTGGATGCTGAGAAGCTTGAGGTAATATTCTCGATGGGTATCCACTAGGGTGATGCGGTGAATGTCGATGCTGAGGGGTTTGGTGTTTATGGTGGTACCCCGCAACGGGCGGTGGAGTAGCTTTGTATTTTCTAGCACCTGCTGCTTCGCGAAACCCTTTATAATGGTACACTATATCTATATCTGACGGCGCTATTGAACTAGCGTTTTCGAGATCGTAATGTTCAGGAACTTCTGAATTCAAGTCCATACCACTTGGATGATCGTGTGTATGGTGTGATGTATTTGTAGATGGTGGTGGTGGTGGATGATGATCTTCTCTAAGAGCGGGACTCTTACCGACTACTTCCCGCTCAATGATATCTGGCCTTTGAGGCCGTGGTGGGTCTATGTTCATTATCTCTCGATCTTTATATTTCTTTGATAACAATTCAGGGCCAACGATATGGCCCACATTTCGAGTTATATCTGCGTTTTCAGACATATAACTGTTGAGGTTGGTATCATTATTGTGAAGATTTCTGCTCATGAGACTGTCGTTAGTACCAGCTATGAGGTTAGGTGCATTTAGCATTGCTGGGCCACAGTTTTGTTTTGAATGTGATAAGTTTGTTTTACTTGTAGAGCTATTTCCTTTTTCCTTCTTCTGTCTGCGCAAACGGTAGTAAATTATAGAGAACAAACTAGCAGCCATTAAAATTATAAAGAATACCAGCACCAGCACCAATCCAACGGTCAAGGGCGATGTGTTTTGAACAATTCCGCCAGCAAAGGCACTTTGACATCCAATCAGTACTTTTCCTTTATGAACTGTATCTTTGAATATGCTCCCATTTCCTACAAATGGTTGGATTTCGTTGTTTATCGTAAAATTCGCTAAGCATCCTTCGAATTTGTTCTGAGCAGAGGTAGTCAGCCACTCTGGTTTTATTCCACCTAAAGATATAATCGTAAGGTACGGGTCTAAAAAGTCATGAACACCAGCAGAGTCCAGTTCTTCGCCTACGTGAGACCCATCTACTATCAAGCGGATGCTGCGTCCCATGGAAAAAAGTGTAACGTTGTGCCAGTTGCCATCAGTCACGTCATCTTGTTCGGCCTGAGTCATATTTACGACAGAATTTTGTTTCGATGTGTAAGACACTTTACCATTGAGCAGTTCTATCAACGTATAATACTTATCAGTCGCTGCATAGAACAAAATACCATCTTTTCTTTGAGTTCGGAAGAAGAACGATAAGGTTTTTGAAGGGTTGCTGACTTTTGTTGTCATTTTAGTAGATCCTTTTCCTTTCTTGTCCCATAATGTACTACCACCGTAAAATGATTCTAACAACTGCATTCTCCGGTGCTTTTCTGTGATGATGTACTGAACTAAACCATTCTCAGTTACTGATATTGATTGTAGTGAGCGACTGCAGTCTGGGGTGATGAAACTTCCATCGCATTTACACATGTGACCTTTCCATCTATCTTGACACTCACCATTGCCACACATGTCCTTTTTGTAGCAAGCACCTTTCTCTGAACGGGCACAGTTAGCTTCGACGCCACGTGCGTGTATGGGGCTTGACAAGTTTAGAAGTCGACCGTTGACGGAGATACTGTGCATGCAGCCAACAAAATCGTCAGAATGGAGCTGCCCTGGACGCTCCAAGATCGGGTCTGCTTTGTGTAACCCTCCGATCAGAAGTGGTTCGTTATTGAAATTCAGCGTCCTGAAACAATTAAATCATCAGTGATATACTCCAAAATAGGTAAGTAACCTATCCCACAACATAATATCAACAAAATTGTAAAGTACATACCCTGCTTGTCCTGTATCATCATTATAGCAGGAGTCATCTCCAGGTTCACATTCCATGCAAACATCGCCATGGTCAGTACAAGAGGTGACACTGAGGGATATGACTCTGCCATTTCTTGTTGCTGTTAGTTTGTACCAATTTCCATCGGCAAGGTTCTTGTTTGAGTTTGTTATGGTGACAGAGGTGATTGACGTTCGAGCTCCTCCAAATGAAAACAAAGGTTTTCCTCCCAGTACCTCGATTGCTATGAAGTCAGATCGTCCACTAGTTTGGGAACCATAGTTATACAGCAGTAATGAATCTGATTTTGTTGTTGCAAAAATTATTGTTATATCATTAGTCGAGGCATCCAGAGCTTGGAATTGCATGTAGGACAGTTCAGCAAATCCGAAAGTTGTACTCTCGCAATGAGTTCCGTATCGACCATTCGTACAACTGCATTTATAGCCAGGTTTGAGGCTTATGCAAATTCCTCCGTGCATACAAGGGTTAGGTCGGCACGAATCTACGAGAGCTTCGCAATGATTACCGCGGTAGCCAGGGCGACATAAGCAGAAGAATGAATTTCTATCGGCACTTTCTTTACATGAACCACCATTTTTACAAGGGTTGCTACTGCAAACGTCGTCTCTTTCAAGATCGCATGTCTTGCCTTCTCTTCGCGAGGAACATGAACAAGTAAAATCGTGACCTTGCTTGTGGCATTGGCCTCCAAAACTGCATGGGTTTGGTGTACAAGGATCTTGCCTCTTATCGCAATTAGCTCCCATGAATCCCCCTATGCAGTGACACGCGTACTCATGTTTGACTAAAGGTGAAGACATTATGAGACTAGAGCTTTCGGTTATTTTGGTATCATCCAATATTCTGATCGCATCGGTACATCGACCTCCATTTTTGCACTGCTTAGACGAGCATGGAAAGTAAGGAACTTTGATTTGCCTATTCAATGTTTTAGTTATTTCACTTTCTTTCGTTTTCAAATAATTTTCTGTAATTTGCCTCTTCCAAATGGAATGACTGTCTTTTATAGCTACGGTTAGATCTAAATGGTTTTCAATCTGATTGATGCTATACAAATTAATATTTTCTCTATTTTTCAAGCCACGTTTCAAAGTTTCTAATAGACTGCGGTAGTAGTGTGTGAGAAAATCGGAAGCAGTTGTATTTAGAATTCGTAGTGTTATAGATTGTTCCACTGTTGCATTGTCAAATGAAAAGAACTCAACACTAATCGAAGATATAACATCTCTGTGGATTCCATCGTTTCCGGAAACTGAAAAGGAGTATCCTTCTCCGGGTTTCACTGCGTTAGTGTAAAGGTCACACCCAGTTTTGATGTAAAGTGTTGATATTGTTCTCTCTGACGTAGAATCTTTGAGAATCTTACATTTATAATCACCTACAATATCTGGATCATTCGGTTTTACATCAGCAATTTTATGAAGAGGAACTTTAGTGTTGAAGGCGTAGACGAGGACATGTGCAGATCTCGGTGTTGGAGGATTGTCGTTTCTATCCAAGATTTTAATCTGTAGCGTATAGTTCGATTTCATGACAGGCACACCACTATCTTCGATCTCAATCATAACCTCGAGGAAAGGTGTTAACTCTCTATCAAGTTTGCGCGTCGTTACCAAAACTCCAGTATGTCTATTGATTTTTACGTAGCTTTGATGTTTCCCGCCAACAACAGTGTACGAAAATGGAGCGCCATTTGGTGGTAAGTCTGGATCTTTAGCTGAGAGTGTAGCAATGCTTGTATTTGGAGGTTCGTTTTCATAAACTGCTCCTTCAAAACTTGCAATATCGAAAACGGGTCCATTGTCATTGATATCAGTTACAGTAATTTTCACAGTTGCGGTTCCGGTCTGCGGTGGTACACCAGTATCAATGGCTCCAACAATCAAAGTGTACGCTGACAAAGTTTCTCTGTCTAAGTGGCGCGCTACTTCGATTTCTCCACTTTGAGGATCAATCTTAAAATTTTGATCAACATTGCCACCAATTATTGAAAAACTAAATTGATTATTCTGTGGTCGCACGTCTTTGTCTACAGCTTGTACTCGAATAACTTCGTGACCGATAATTACCCCTTCTGAAACGGTTGCTTCATATTGATGTCGTAAAAACTCAGGAGGATCATTTCCGTCTTGGATAGATATAATAACTTGAGCTTCATCGGTGTCGTTTCCTCGTATACCTCCAGAATTTTTAGCTAAAACCGTTAACACGACTCTATTTTGTGTTTCTCTGTCTAAATAGCGAGCAACTCTTATTACTCCAGTTTGAGAATTGATACTAAATCCTTTATCATTACTTGAACCAACAAAAAGGTAGTAAATAATGCCATCATCACCACTATCTTGATCCGTAGCTTGAATGACGCCAACGTTTGTTCCGACATCAGCTGATTCAGATACGTCGAAATGAAAAACAGGTTGCTTGAATTTAGGGTAATACTCGTTGACTCCAGTTATGTGAACAGTGACCTCAGTGAGATTCCACATATTCGAATTTGGATTTTCAGCTCGTATTTCTAATTTGTATAAATCTTTTTCTTCATAGTCGAACACTTCTTTAGAAAATATTTCACCAGTGTTTTCATTTATACGGAAAAGTGATGTCATCTTATTACTGATGTGATATTTTACTATTGCATTCTTCGGTGAGTCAATATCCGTTGCTTTTACTTTGTAAATAAAACTGTTGATTGCAGAGTTTTCAGGTAAGTAGGCTACATATTTAGTTTGATTGAACTGAGGAGCATTATCATTTATATCGGTAAGAATTATGGTTAGAGTTGCAGTTGTTTCTTTCGATTTGAAACCAAGATCATGTGCAGTTATGTTTAGGCGATATTCTTGAACCGTATCGTAATCAAGTGCCCGTAAAATACTAATTGCACCGGATACGGGGTGGATTTGGAACACTTTTCCAGCATTTCCGGAAGAAATTGCATACCTGACTATGCCGTTGGGACCTTCATCTTCATCGCTCGCTTTGACCGTAAGAATTGATGACCCCACAGGCTCATTTTCAGGCACTATAACTTGGTAACTGAGAGCAGTAAATTTAGGGCTGTACACATTTTCACCAGTTACTACAAAAGTTAAAGTAGTTTCATCTGATTGGGAAGGTACTCCTCTATCGACTGCTTTAATATTAAGTTCATAATAATGCCCAAGATAGTAAAACTGTTTATTGACAATGACCCATCCAGTGCTTCTATCAATTGTAAAATATGCTGAGCCATTCCCACTTTTGACAAAGTACTCGATCTCTGCATTTATACCAAAATCTATGGGATCTTCTGCTAAAAGTTTTATAATTTTTTCACCAAGTGTTGCGTCTATTGGTACAGGCACAAATTTTTCATGTATCTTAAATTTAGGTGCATTATTATTGGCATCCACTACGTTTATGGTAACCAAACACTCAGAGGACATTGGTGGTTTACCGTTGTCAGTTGCAACAACAATGACAGAGTAGGTATTTTCTGGTGAAGTATTTACTGATGTTCTTTTATAGTCCATTACGTATTTACTAGATATTTCTCCTGTCGCTGGATCGATAGAAAATAAATCAGATGGCTGCTGTAGCGAGTAAGATATAATGGAGTTCGGACCTTGTTTGTCTCTATCGTTGGCAATAACCTGACCAACAAAACTATTTTTCTTTTGTAACTCTGGGAAATTGAAACTATAGTAAGAATATTCGAATTCTGGTGCATTATCGTTTTGGTCTTGTATTGTTATAGTAAGTGGCGTTTCAGATCGCCATGCACCATCAATAGCAGCTACTTTCAAAATGTATTCGTCTTGCAGCTCTCTATCCAAAGGTCTTGCTACTGTAACATTGCCACTTACTGGATCAATCGTGAACTTTTCGCCAGGATTTTCAACAAAGCTATACGTAGCGTTAGCATTAGACCCAATATCTAAATCAGAACTTGTTACTCGAATAACGAATGAGCCAATCTCAGCGTTTTCTGTTACATTTACGCTAAACAATCGTGTGAATCTTGGTGGGTTATCATTTTTATCTAAAACCGTGACAAGAACGGTTGATGTTCCAACCATTTGAGGGACTCCATGATCGACTGCTTCGACTAATATTTCATAAAACGGAATAGTCTCCCGATCTAGTGCTATATTGGTATAAATTTCTCCGGTTTCTGGATCTATTGTAAATGTTTCTTCATAGTCATTGATTAGTTTGAAAGATATTCTACCATTTTCGTTGGAATCGTCATCATGAGCTTCGATTTTTATTACCAGTTGGGGTGGGTATTCTTCCTCTAACACTGAGGCATTATAAAGCACGCTTTCAATTACAGGTGCATTATCATTAGCATCCGTGACCTTTATTTCAATTTCGATAAATGATTTCAGTGGAGGGTTATCTGAATCTTTGACTTCGAACCAAACTTCGTACATTGGCATGGTCTCGTAGTCCAGTCCTTTACCTGTGATGAAAATTTCCCCACTCATGGGTTCAACTCTTAATGCATCTCCAACGTTTCCTCCTGCAATGCTATATTGCAGTAGACCCACAGGACCCTTTTTAGGTGATGTTGCTGATAGCCTTGAAACTAGAACTCCTTCTGAAGTGTCTTCGGAAAAGGTAAAAGTTAGTTTGTGAGTTACGGTAAACTTTGGAAAATTTCTTACTGCCTTCGGAACTAAAATCAATTCAGCCGTGCTATGCCTTGGTGATTCACCACAATCTGTGGCAACAACAATCAGGTTAAATGTGTCAACTTGATGTTTCATTAAATTTTCATGAGCTTTGATTACACCTGTTTCTTTGTTTATGACAAATAGATCTTGATGCTCGCCTTTTAGATCATACACAATTTTTTTGTTCAACCCTATGTCAATATCTTTTGCTTTTACGCCAAATACGAAATCTCCCTTGACAGTGCGATCGGATATGTAAGCTTCGTATACAGGATTAGCAAATGTGGGAGTGTTATCATTTTCGTCTTCTACTATTATTGTAAGGTTTGCTGTAGCTGTTCTTGGATCTGTTGTTGACGAATCTTGTGCCATGATTATCACATAATAGGCATCCCATTCTTCTCGATCTAAAGTATCGTTAGTAGAAACAGCACCGGTAGACGAATCTATTTTAAATCGTTCAGATTTTTCCCCGAGAAGGCTGTATCTAATTTTAGCATTATTTCCAATATCATTGTCAGTTGCTTTTGGATGAATAATAAAAGTTCCGGGTGCTAAATTTTCTTTGACGCTTGTTATGTAGTTTTGTCTTTCGAAAATAGGACTGTTATCATTTACATCCTGAACTATAATTTTAACAGTTCCAGACCCGGTGAGAGGAGGTGATCCTGTAACAAAGTATTTTTGCATTACATAATAATCCAGACGTAATTTCGTGATCTTTATTATTTTTTTCGAAATACCTAATACTAATTCTTACCTGTATCCATAGCAACCAGAGCAAGTGTGTATTCACTTTGTGCTTCGCGATCCAAGGTTCTCAAAAGTGAAATCTGGCCTGAAGATGCATTGATTTTAAAGAGATCTGCATCACCCTCTTTTATGAAATAGCGCACTTGATTGTTAAACGGTGGTGAATCAGCATCATAAGCATGCACTGTGATTATATATCCGCCATTAGGAGGAATTATATTCTCCATTACATAGGCTAAGTACGGTGAATCTAAAAACGTGGGTGGGTTATCGTTTATGTCTTCAATGGAAATGGATAATTCAGCCGTGTCGAATCGAACATCATCTTTTGCGCAGTCTTCGGCCCTTATTGTTAGGATGTAACGAGATTTCCTTTCAAAGTTTAAGTTTTTAGCCACACGCACAACACCGGTATCTTCACTGATGCTGAAATCGCGATTCTTATCGCCTGTCGCAATAGAATATCTGACTCTACCATTTGCACCTTCATCTATATCCGTTGCGGAGACCTGTAAAAATAAGACAGACATTGTAAATAACTTTCAATCTCTCGGCTTAATTTAGATTTTTAGGTAAAATATTGTCTCTTGGTACCTGTAGCACACTGGCTCCTATACTGGCATTCTCTGGCACAGAAGCACTGTATTGTTTCGGATCAAAGACAGGGCTGTTATCATTCTCATCTAATATATTTATCTTCAGCTTGGTCTTCGTCATGTTAGGTGGATCACCTCTGTCTTTAGCCGTGATCGTCAGTGTATAACTGGATTTCAATTCTCTGTCTAATTTCCCAGTGGCTCTCAATATACCATCGACGTTTCCGAGTGAGAAATACCCGTTACTTTCTGGGTCTGGAGCCATGAAATATTCAATGTAGCCATTACGTCCTTCATCTTTGTCTATGGCTTTGATCGTCATCACTACGGTGTTGAGGGGAATATTTTCAGATATGGCCGTGACATTAGGCGTTACGAATTCGGGTGCCATATCGTTTACATCCTTGAGTTGTATAGTCACCTGAAATATTACAAAAGAAATATAAGATTAAATTGTCCCTACACACAGTTTTAGTATAAGCACGTCGTCATCGCCATAATCTTTTTCCTTATAAAGTGTGTCTATGTCTACTGACAATGAAAATAATGCAGAATATCTTTACAACAACAATATTCAGTATGGATACGGAGAGTTCATACCAAGTCAGATAATGACGTGTACGCTAAATATGACACTGCTTCGTAAAAGTAAATATTAAATCTACCCCGAAGCACTATGTAAACGAAGTGGAAAGTAAACATACTAAGAACTACCTACCCCCGTAAATAAACATACTAGAAAACTACCTACCTGCTTAAATAAGCTAAAGCACAATGTTTACTTGTAACACGACCATTCTAAAGTACAGGTGTATTTCAATAGAGATCAAGGAACAAGCAGTCTTATTGCCCGTTTTGTAATAAAAATTTTACTCTGACTGAGAATATGTTTCAATCGATATTTTTATACAACGTGTAACATATTGTCCCTATAAGCCGAAAAGGGGCTTATTCAGACCAAACACGTGAATAGATTGGCATGTGCTAAAGTTGAATACAACATGTTTGAAATTCCTATTTTTTTATCTTATAGATTTACGACAACCCTAAGTGTTAATTTATTTCGCGTATGTATCCAACCTGTTAGTACACGCACCTTTTTATCATGTCGAACCTAAGCATAGACACTTTAACACGTGTGTAATGCTATTTTTAAGACGCTTTTCATGAATGAAAAACTTCAAAATATTAAAAGTCGTTGAACCAAATGTTGTTTGTTACGTGTAGAATACCCCCCTTTCAGATTTGTAGGGAAATTATGTTACACCCAGTAGAAACATAATAAACTACAAATACGTTGTTTTTCAAATGGGATTTGCAAAAAAATTTTGTAATCTACGAAACTCAAATTACAAAGAAAAATATCACTTGGAAAGTAATTTAGTAGAATACTACATATTTTACAAGTAGCGATGGGCTACCAAGTACCAAACTGTGGTGTATGGAATTCTATGCGTGCTGGTGCTTTTTATAACTATTTAATTAATTAAATAGAACAGTGTTTTGTTTTTTTATATTTTCAAGGATGTCTTGAAAATATTATCTATATCTTGATAGCTGAAGCGATTACTACACGTAAATGGATAAAGCTAGATGTCGCATAATAATATATCAAAAACAGACTTACTACAATGGACTCACCTGAACAGTTGAAGTAAGTTGGGGTTCTGGAGCCCTTGCCATATCTTTAGCAGTCACCACTAGATTGTAAATCGGAATTGTTTCTCTGTCCAGTGGTTTCGCCGTGTAGATCGTACCGTTTTCCACTATCTTGAAATCCTGTCCATCATCACCTGACGTGATGCTGTACATTATCTTTCCGTTGAGACCTGTAAAACACGAAGTAAGCTTATAAGTCTCAGTCTTTTTAATATATTCGTTAATAAATGTGTTACTTTTTGTGTAGAGCATTGTTTGTACTCACATAAGTCCTGGAGCAATAAAAAGAGAACAATAAATCATAAGTAAGGTTACGTTTGTGCTGATAAAAGCCTGTATTTTTGCACGATTACAATCAAAATACCTGAATCCAAATCAGTGGCGCTGATGGTGACCACCGAGGACCCCACCGGGATGTCTTCCAGGATCTCGTTGGAAAAGCTCATGGGGTCGAATATCGGCGCATTGTCGTTGAGGTCGATGACGTTTACATACACCGTTACGGTGCCCGAGAGGGACGGATGACCGTTGTCCTGCGCTTGCGCTACCAAAATGTAGTGCTGCGTCTGAAAGTTGAGAAAAGGATATTGATAACAAAATTCATTAGCAGATCTCAAAATAGCTCTACATTTAGTTACTCTAATCTTTAGTGGTAAGGAACAATTTTAAATAGTACAGGTTGAAACTATCCACTTTTTATACAATAGTGATGTCCCCAACCACCGCCATTTTTATACCGAGTGAATATTAATTAAACCACATTGTAGGTTACGTCATTTGCAAAACATTCTGAAGCCCTCATAAAAGGCAAAAGTAACATTAAACGAATGACGCAGTGGAATTCAGATTTTCCATATAATAGGTCACCGAAGCTTCCCAGCTATGACAAGCTCCCTCATTCGTGGATCGTGAAGCGAGATGGCGATTTAAAAAACAGGCAGCGACCGCGGAATCCGGCCCGGGGATGTTTTGCGGACGGCCGCTTTGTCAGACATTGTTCAAGCCTTAATTTCGATGGCGGATCGAGCGGGCAAATGCCGAATATGATGCGCGCCGCCAAAAAAACAGTACCGGGATGAAATTAGCAGCTCTCTCTAGCGGGGTACGCCGAATTGGCGGGCGGTCGAACGGTCGAGAGAACGAATGTACACCGCGAATTGTTTTTACTAATTAGCAGGACCGGCCGACTTGATGAGTCTTGGAGACGGCTTTCGAGCTCTTATGGCCGCGCTCTGTCCACATTGTGTCGCGAAAGGCAAACAAAACGCGTGGATTATTTCAAAAACAATAAAACAAGTTTTGCGCTGATGTGATAAAAAATACATCTGTTAATTTGTTATCAATACAATCGACGAACTATAAATACAAGGAGGTTCTTGCTACTAGAAAACGTGTGTACTGCTACTTACGTTTTTGTTTTAATTATTTATTGACGCATTCAACGAAAGAAGTATTTACATAGGTACCTACCAGCCTAATTGATGATTTTAGTATTAATTATTAATTACGTGTGCAATGTGTACATTAACGTACCTACATAAATAATAATGATTACCATAAACTATTTTGATTGGAATTACGTATGGGTAACATAAAATTAAATTTCCATTCTTATTTCACCTGTTCAAAGTTCGTTTTACTAACGAACGGTTGATTTATCTCCATAGAAATATTAACGAGCCCTTTGCCATTTAACTATGGCATTGATGAGTATTACAATAAGACTGCAGCGACTGCGCTGCCGCAAAAACTGGTTAAATAAGCTTTAAGCTGTCGGACTTTTATATGAAAATAAAAATAGGGGCCATAACGTAGGCTCCGTTTATAGCTGAACGCTTGAACCTATAAAAGCTATTTCACACTGCGCGGTGTTTCGACGAACCAACTTGTTGTTCAACGCAAGAGAGACCGACTTTTACAGTCTCAGAAATTTCTTCTGCGTGCTGTGTTTATAACAAAAGATATCTCTATGCGTAATGTTTTTATCTAGACTGCACACATTGAGTGTAAACCCTACTAATATTACAAACGCGAAAGTTTGTATGTATGGAAGTTTGTTACTTATTCACGCAAAAACTACTGGTCCGATTTGGACGAAACTTGGAATACGTATAGTTCGTAGCCTGGGTTAACACATAAGCTACTTTTATTCCGGAAAATCAACAGGATAAAACGGGACGCGGACGATGTCGCAGGCGTTAGTCTACTATAAAAAAACAAGTGTCAAATAATATTTATTTAGTTTAAAAAAACTGAGAGTATCAACGAGTGTTTATCTTATTGAATTTGTACCTGTTTCTAAATTTAGTCTGTGGAAGCTCGTCAAATGATCTTTTAGATGCATTCACTCTATTTGAATCCAGCAAGAGATCAAAGTCGTTTTTCAAGTAACAGATTCTGAGAGTAAAGGATCTTTAGAAAGTATATTAAATTGCATCCTAGGAAGAAACATAATGCCGTGCATACCTGCAAAATACCCTTTTTCAACCTCCCTTTAAGGCATCATTGTCCTTCAGTAGTGAATGATAGTAACCTCGTATAACTCACAGTACATTTATTAAACATGGATCATAATACATATTTCATTATAATGCACTTTTTTATTTTTATAGCCAAAAGGCTTTACTGCGGCTTCGTTTAAGGCTCTGCATTTTAAGTTGTACCTATGTGTTCTACATAAAGCGATCGTGTCTACTGTATTTTATTACGATCAATGGTTTTACATTTTTTAAGTAGAAAATACGAATGAAGGATTTTATTTGAACATACTACGCAGCCGCCTCGACATTGATTCAAGTTTCAAAGTTTTCGTATCAAGTTTTGATTAAGTTTGACAAATCTGTGAGTCGAATACTCTACCTAATTTTACTACAGTGACTATCAAATCCTTCGTATTATAATGAGCCATTGGTAAGTTTTAGCGTCGGTTTAGTAGAACTCGCACGGTCATTGCCCTGACAAGATCTATGTTAAGATAATAATTATTTCAACCGCAATGTATGGCCTCGAGCTCTTTGGGATGGAGGCATGTGAATAGGTACTCTCATGCTCCCAGCCACTAATCATTGAAGGTATGCAAAAAGATTTAAAACCATAGATTTCAATATCTAGGTAAATTGAATTAACCATCTAGAATACAGTGTGAGCTAGCACTAGTTTGTAATTTCGTACCAAAATCAATAAAAAAAAGTTTAGTACTCTTTAAAATACTATACTTAGTGTACTATCATCATCACATTGGCCTCTAGAAGTCCAATGCTGGACATATGCATCCCTTATTAGAATTTCAGAAAGAGCTATTTTAGGTCTTCTCAATTCACCCGACTTCCCGGTCTATTTGGGCTATAATACTTTTTGTCAAATGCAATGTAACTTTTCTTGCTAATGAATGATCCAAAAATATTAAAAACAACTTAGAAATAATCTGAAATACCACATACTTTTATCCGTGTAATCTATTTGTACCAGCTGGTGGTAACTTACAACTCAATTACATCAAAGTTGACATTGCATGCTATAAAAACAAAGTAGTTTCTTTGGAATAATTTTTTTGTTAGTATACGCAGACTTTGTATGTTAACAGTCATACCTAAGTATCTTTCAGACACGCTACAATTTAGTATAAAGGTGGACATACCATCTTCTGATGAAGATACGTATAAGTTTTTTTTTTCTTACATCTGTTGCAAACGATTTATTGATAGCTCAACTGTTTCATGTATATTTTGTATTTTGTAAATATTGTAAATACTCTATCAATCGTATTATATAACTTTAACTTTTATTAACTCTAATAAGTATTCTAATATGGCTGACATATTATTATGTACCTACCTATTGTGTGATAAGCTGAAATAAAAATTTGAATTTGAATTATTTTTGAGAATATTGGTAATTTGTTTCAAAAATTGGACACAAGGGCAGAACACACTGGTTTGAAATTGTTTTATGCAAAAAAGGTAATCCAGTAGACGCTAGACCAACCTATGCTTACTTAAAAAATATGTAGCTAGCATGCAATTGCTATGTAAGCTATTTATACATACGATGCAGTAGCAGTTTACTGTGTGAAGGTAGCTTTATGACTAGTATATTTTCTTAGATAACATACTAAAGTGGTATTGGTCATCGGCCATCGCTCGACGTCCCGAGGTATCACTTTTACGAGCGAAAAATACTCCGAACTAAATGATTACCTGTGAATTACATCATTCTCACACATTATAAAGATATCCAACTATGTATTACTTAGATGAAGACGTATCATTACCTCATAAAATACATCTTAATATATTTTAATATTCTACGGCAGCGGCAATGCGCTTGCAGGCTGCAAGATACGACAACTATTAGCTACAAACTACTTGAAATTACAAAAAAGGTTAGTGTAATATACCTTTGACTAACCCCTTTAGACGGGTTAGTTCCACTCAATGCCAAATTTCTTCCAAGAGAATGCCACGGAGTATTTGAATAAAAACAACCTGAGATCTTAGACAGGTACTAGGTAAGTATAGGCACTTACCTAGAAATGGGACGAAAGGTATCCTCTTTCTATTTTTTTCTTTCTCGTTTTCTTTCTTTCTATTTCTATATTATTTTAAAGCAGCATTTTTCCTATCATGAATCTCTCCCTCGCACAACTACTTATGTAAGGTGAAGAGTTGGCAATTCCATGCAAAAGTAAGTGAATACCTTTTATAAATTCGTCCTCGATATGTCAAGGTTTAGAAGCAGTTTATTTCTTGATTGTTGTGATAACTTCTGCTGGCAATCACTTAATCTATTTTAAGTGTTTTTAATTGCACATTTCGTTCACTTTTATTGCGATGCTGTGCCAGTTTACGAGTTTTTATTTTGTTTTGTTTTTATTCATGACTTTATTTTTGCAATAAGCACCGGTCCTTCCCGCTGTGAAGTTTATATTGACAGAATGCATTTACCTACTAAATACTTAATCGATTTTAAAATCCAATTAACATTGGAGTCATTCTGGTTCAATTCCTCGCGACAGGTGAAGGTGGCAAGGAATTTTATTGATATCTTTCGATGTTACCTAATATACGATTTCAATTAAAAGATACCTACTTTAAAAGACGTTTATATCTATAAAACAGTTTAAATCTGTGGTACTATCATCATCACCATAATTTGAAGGTTTATGTTGGATTTCTATTGCAGGTTACATGTGCCATTAACGTTACGAGAACCTAGTGTCTACACAAACCTAACTTAGGCTTTAAGATAATAATAATAAATGTGGTCTGTTTTTGGACGTAGGCCTTTCTAGTAAGCGTTTTAAGAAAATGAAACTAATAAACTAAATACCTCTTCATAGTCCAGCCGTGCTGTGAGAGTGAACACGCCAGTATGAGGGTTCAACGAAAAGACATCATTTGCCCAATCAGAGATGACAGTGTAGGTTAGCTGAGCATTCGCTCCTGAGTCCAGGTCCATAGCAGCCACAGTCCCAACTGCGGTGCCTCTTCCTGCATTTTCCGGGATGTCAAAGGAGTATGCACTTTCTTTGAACACTGGCGGATTGTCGTTTGTATCAGTGACCTGAAAAAAAAAAAAAAAAAATTACAAAGATTGCCGGAAATGAAATTAGAGTAGTCTTCATATTCAGCGAGAAGACAACACAAGAAAAAAAATAGAATGACGGGATGAGCCTGACTGTTTTATCTCGATCTGGGATAGAAAAAAGTGAAATAGAAAATCACTACACTGGATGAATAAATTAATTACCTATATACTTAACGTAAGTGCTATGATTTATTATTATTAATGTAATTTTATTATTAAAATCGCCAAAGTTATATAAGCGCATACAAAACTCAAAATTCGTAGAGCATGGAGCGCGTTGAAGTCTTTTGTATCGATTTTGTTTCATCTTTCGATATTTTTACGATAATAAGGAAGCTGGATAAAATAATTTCATATAGACATCACAAAGCGACCATCGACAAGCAAACAATACAAAAAGAAATCATATTTCTTATACAGTGCAGGAAGTCTCGGTACAGTCGGTGAGACTTTACATCGATGTAAATAGACATGTGGAGTAGACAGACGTAAATGCTCTTATGATTAGTTAATCGCCAGCGAACCGTCCCTGGATGTAGACACAGCGATAACAATTTGAGTGATTGGAGCCGACACGGCAGCCGACCGAGATACAGATGTTTGGGACCGAAATACGCTCGTCTACAAAACTGTTTAAGTATTCTATCTACGGAATAGCAACAACAGCGTTTATAAAAATATCATGACTTTGTTATGTCATTTGATAAAAAATATGAAATAATAATATGATTATTCGTGAATAAACCTAGCTGCGGCTATGTGATCGCAACCTTCATAATGACGTATCGATGGAATAAAAACTATATTGAAAAGTATAAATGCAAAGTCTGTATAAGAGAAATAAATAATTTGTAAAAGGACTGTTGTTGTTGACTGTACCGCGGACCTATCTAACTTTTATAAACTTATTTTTATTATGTTACCGGCTGTACCCTAAGTTAAATTATAAATGCAAAAGAGTTTACAAACCTGTACAATGATTGTAGCGTCGGTAAACTGAATACCATCATCTGCTCTTATAATCACTTTATATTCAGAAATGGCTTCTCTATCCAAGGGGTCTTTGAGTGTCAGTGTTCCAGTTTGCGGGTCCAGTGTAAACGGGGTAGGTGCATCGTTTTGTATGCTGTACGTGATGGTACCGATGGTATCTGGGTCTTCAGCCGTCATAGTCGTGATCCGCTGTCCAGGTGCCAAGTCTTCTGACGCCATATACGCTGATGGTATGTTCTTGAACTCCGGTGGACTATCATTTTTATCCAAGATCACGACTTCCACCTGCAAAAAAGAGAAGAGTTTTTACACAAAAGCAATACTAACAATGCAACTTCATAATAAAGTATTAAGGCTCCTACAAAACGGACGGAGGCTCGGTGATGTATTATGTATGAGCTTGGTACAAAATCGGCCACGTTAACACACTATAAGAACACGAACCAAATTAATAATTCTAAAAATGCAGCCAACGAGAGGCTGCTCGACAAATGTGACTCCGATCTTGGGATCCACTCGAGATGACAAAACGTGCCCTCCGGTTCTTTATTTGATACGCTTCAGAATTGTGATTCACTTTTGAAATGATGAATACGACACGCATAGGATACGCATATTGATGCCTAAACTGTGGGTGGAAATGCGATCATCCCCAGAACATCAATTATGTAAAAGTAGAAATGCGAAAACCATCAAACATTCCAAAACTCCACATCCGACAGTCGGCAGTCCACACGTAGGTAATTTATTAAATTCGTCACCCTGATGACCCGTTTAATAAAAGTAACGTAGCCAAGAGCTTTATAGGTGCTTTTATACCTACTTAAAATACCAACATCCAAACTAGTTTTTGTAGCAGCTTTTCGTCGAAGCTCAAGATGAGTTGCATTTTTAAACGATTTCGGATGCCTATTGATCAACAGCATCGAATTAAAAGAAAATCAAAATAATTTTGTTGGATGCATTGCAGCGGACGTATCTGTGATACTGAGTGCATTCATCAATATGATTAATGGAGCAGTTTTTTTTGTTGTTTCTTGTAATTTAAGCTTTTTGTCCTCTATAGTTTTTTTGTACGTCATTTTAGGCTGCAGTATTCGGTTTGATGAGTTTTTGTTTGAATATTTCGCAAAGATTGATTACATCCAAAATGATTGCGTATCGGTAATGAACCTCACTTCACGTTGGTCTCATCATCAAAAACTTTCAGATCATAAAAATTGGTCTTGTCATTGTTTTTTATAATCTTCTAGCTATTAAATGGTATTACCATTGCTCGATGCGATGAATTAGATAAGGTATCTATCTGAGTTAGAGTCGAGCTTTACAAACGGACCGGGTTAGACGTTTACAAAAAACGATTCGAAGAGAAGTCGACAAGTCAACAAAGGCTTCGAAAAGTAAAAGAGTAAAACGCTGCAGTATTTCGTCATTCACGGGTTGAGCCGAGGCACGATACGTTCGGGACACAATGATTCGAGCCATCATAGATAAGAAGAAGCCGATTGTAGAAAGTTTTCTGCTCTCGTGGACAGCGTGCGTATTTGTTATGATGACTCAATCTTTTCTTTGTATCGGAGGAGAGTGCATTGAGGAAGTACTGAGGCATAGAATACCCGCACCCAACGCCTACGCTACAACACGTAAGAGGAGCAGCAATTAAAGTTGATTGTGTGAGCGTACCTCTTCAGGATATAAATTGTGACGTGTTAATAAAGTTTATTGTTTGAAAATAACGCTTGAGAATAATGTGGGATAGTAAACATTCACTCCGTGGTCGTTTTATAAATTAACAATAGGTTGTACTATCACTTTAATGGTTGTCATTTGATACGGAAATAGCTCAGCTCCACAATATCACCCACAACGTGTATTATTTTGTCTCCGGTCTGCCACTTGCTTATGTATGTGAAAAACTGTGGTTATGTAAAAATGTGGCATCTCTCACCCAGTACATAAAACAAAGAGTATTTTGATTTATAACTCATAAACCAAATACTTAGGGTCCGTAGGCATAGATAGGCTGCTGGGATGGACCCCCGTAGCTCATGTTTGAAATAATCGATTAAAGGAAGAGAAATGACAGTACGTCAATTTATTCGGTTCGGCTATTACTCACGTTTCGATAATTGATTGCGGTTCGCTACTAGATTAATAGGAAATACTTTGTGTTTCGCTGTAGTGCGTGTTGAAAAATGACTTGCATCTAGGTGCTTTCGATGTAATGGCAATGCCGACCATTACGGGCTCTCACTTAAACAATACCAAAGATCATTTTGTTTTAGCGAAGTTGATAAACAAATGCCATTTGGTATTTACTGAAAGATTGTTTTTATTTTATTGGTTATGTTTTGTTTTCTATAACAACGTCGTCAGATCGTATAATGCTCTACTTTACCTATCCCACTAATATTATAAATGTTAAATGTTATAGCTTAGATGTTTGTGTTTCAATCACGGTGAAACTACTGAACCAACTTGGGTAAAACTTGAAATATATATATTTTGTGACCTGGATTGACACGTTGGTTACTTTTTTTCCCGAATAAGACATTAGACATTCTTCTCGAAGAATCCGCTCAGACGACGGTACGCACATGTACGAAGTCGGGGATAACTGCTAGTAGATAATATTTTGAAGGTATAAACAACATCTAATAAGAAGACTATTGGTCTCAAGCCTGGCCCCATAAATATATTAAATTTTCCATAATTTCCACATTACTTTTTTGTAATATCAAAACAAAAAACTATTTATTTCCAATTCCTTGCTAGACAGTTCAACAGCAAACACCACTAATTCGCAAGATTCATTTCGTTCATAACTCACATAAATTATTGTTGAACAGAAATTATATTATGTAGATGACGATGAATAGCCGTCATTTGTTCGCAGCACGGAAACTACGGTAAAAGTATTTCGAAGAATCGTTTCACGGCTCAATTTAACAAGAAATAATTAAATTAAAAATTAAAACTTTACGTTGCACCTGTATAAAAAAACATAGATGATTTATTAAAAAAATAAGGTTAATTTTTTCAAAGTTTGACAAAGTTATACTATTAATAATGATCATATCTACCCCTGTGTTTATTTAAAGTTATCGTAGCACCACCCTGTATAATCTGGTCACCAATTTCAATACTTACTTATTGAGTTTTTTTTATAGTGTTCGACCCAAGTTTTTTTTAAACTAGCTGTTTTGTTTTCGGAGGATCAATGTAATACATAAAGGTACAACTTTTATATACAAAAATGGCATTTATTTAATTTTATGTTTAAAATTCCTTTGACCCGTAACAATTTGCTTACATATTACGCGCAACCGCGCTTGCAGTAAATTTTTAATTTCACCCGTATTTCGACCCTAAAATATGACCACACAATCCTGTCGCTTTTGAAGCATTGTAGGTAATTTTGCGTGCATCAATCACTCAACCCTTTTACTTTGAAAATTTCACGTCACTGCATTCACTCTGAAGGAACGTGATGTTTTATTTTTCACTTTATATATTTTAAATCATTGGTTTATTTTTAGTCATAATTGATTATGATTATGATGCCTCGCAATAGTTTGAAAATCAGCTATTACTAGGCACTTTACATTATTTCTCGATAGCTATTTCTTCTCATCGTGTGAAAAAATGAATTTGTACCCACGTTTCAAGTGATAACTTCAATAATACTTGTCGTTTCATTTCTTCACCGGTGATTTTATTCAAATGGAGCTATTGCTTATCTATTCACTATTTTAAACGACTTCTAGTGCACGGGATAGTGTGAAAGTTAAAACTGGTTACCATTCACTTATCTCAGACTAAATTGGTTACAAAATTGTTATCATTTTGTTACTACATTGAATTGTATCTCCTAGAGATAAGTAGGTAGAGCAAGCGCAAATGTGTCATGTCAAATGAACTCTAAAAGAGTTACTTAGTACAAATTTTAAATGTTGCGACTATGATTCAACCGCAAAGATAGTCGGCGCATACTAAAAGTAGATACCTACTTATGTAGAACATGATAGATGCCGAGAGGTAGAGCATGCTAACCCGTAGATGCAGCCTGCCAACGGATATGGTGGCATCGTTTAGGGCTAGAGTCTATGTTTAGAGTGCATCGTGACCACGGCGCGCCGCTATACCCCCGGGACTCTCCACAATTATGCTTTGGTGTCAGAGATTAGTGGCCACAACTAAAGATTTCTATCTTTATTGCTCATATTTATTTTATGCCTACGCGAATCGAACTGAAACTACTGTCCATTTCATCGTTCTAACGTAGATCTAATGCATTTCAATCAAACTGTTTATCATAGATTCGCATTCGCATTTACTGGTCGAGCTCTGATCCGGACTCAAGGATCATTTTGACTGTTAGTACCTAACGGTCTGAGTTTTTTAAAATACGAGTCTTATTACTGGCGTTAACTTGTTAAAGTTTATTATTTTAATTTTTTATTTTCAAAAGAGTTTTTCTTATTTAACTCATATAAAAGTAGAATTTAAAGTTGTTTTTGCTAAGCAGTACAAACAGTATTTCATGAAACGCGTGTTAGGGGTCTGCAAAGGCAGACTTCCCACCGCGCACTTGTTACTTGTTACATCGGCACCCGAAGATGTTACTAGTCTAGACACAAGCGAATTATCCAAGAACAGTCGATGCAGTTGACCGTGCATTAGCAAGCGGGCATGGACTCCGCCCACACCGGCCCCGTCCCGGTACGTTCTGATATATTATGTAAAATATGCACAAAAGTACCTACCTACCCCGGATAAAGTGCGCCGATAAGAGGCGACGCAATTTGCATCGCCTTGAGCACACCGTTTAATATTTGGTCCTATGTTTACGGTAAACGCTACTGCGTCACCATCATCAAAGACTTTACCACTTGCAAACCATAAAACTGTGTAATATTTTGAATACCGACACTTTTAGGATAACACGTTTAGTACCAACTTGGGTTTTATTCTGATTAATAGACAAAATAAGTAAAAGAACGAAATCAAAATTGTAGAATGTTAGTTGAATTGTAAACTTAACTGTTCATATTTCATACGGTGAAAATAAAATTGATGCTAAAACACTAAAGGTAACGGAAATAACGGACCCTGAAACACCTTTAATTTAAACGATTTTGCAAACGTTCAAGTATGTTGATTGTGTTAAATCGATCACTGTGTGCTATATTATGATCTTGCGGTGAATAACATTTATTATATTCATGTGAGGATTATTGTGCTCGCGGGAAGGCACGCAAGGCATCCTCAATTTCTCCTAAATTCGCCACCGCAGGGCACTATGCCTGTATTATTGCCCGATCGATAGTATAATTTCGTAATAACAACGCGCGTCGCTCATAACATTTTTGGAATTTTGAAAATCATCGTAAGTTAGTACGCAATAAAAAAAACTATGTAAGTCCTAGTAATCAAACGAAAATTAATAACCTTACTATTCTTGAAAATAAATAAAACTTGTTATAAATTTACATCATAAAGATGAAGAAGAGAAAGCAAGAGAGCTCGTTTCAAACAATATTCCCAGATCCTGGACAAATAAATGAAGCACACGAACTAAAATCACGAGCTCTGAATTTTTCAACGTCGCTCGGGGATTGAGATCAGCCTGAGAGCGGCAACCACAAAGCAACTAACGATTAACGAACTGAAACAAAATGAAAGCATAACATATTTTTGGGCACAAATTGTTTATTTAATCCTTTTGATATCGGCTCGACGCACGCCTCCGACATAACTTCATATTGGCACAATGAGATCGTCAAATCACAATACTATCTTACGACCAACGGTTTTAGATCATCGAACATTATCGTCCATCTACAAATGCAAAAGTAACAAGTCATCATAGTGAATCATAGCGGCAACAAAAGAATTATACTGTGAGCTGCCAAAATGTTCTACAACAGCGAATGGTACAGGTGGTTCTAGCAATTTATCGCTGGCTGATCGAACGGGTGATAATGATAGTTGAGCTTGGACTTGAGGCAAAACGAATGATAATTGTAGCGTTCAAACAACTTTATTTCACTACTAGACCACTACTTTTTAACTATCGAATATATTTTAAAGAAATACTTGTTCGCAAACGATACTTTGTTCAACCCGTTCGCTAGAAATTTGCGGTGACACTGTTTTTATAACTTGTGTAAGGTCATTGACCAGTTTTACATCAGTTAAATTTAATGATCGTTCAGAAAAGTGCTAAATGTTCGTTTACGAGCACGTTCGATGTATGTCGCGACTGGTGCAACTGCCCGATTTCGGCCTGCCCGTCGGTCATCTAACGATGGAGCGATAATTAAGATTGGTGCTTATTTACGCCCGCAGCCTCCTGCCTGACCTGAGAGTCGGTCACGACTTTTTCCGTGTTCGCTATTGAGCTCGTGTTTAGCTAGATCTGCTTGTACAATAGAAACATGCGGTTTAGTGACGGAACTGCTTAGTTTATCGGTATTTCTTACAATGGAGTGTTCAGTTGACTGTCATGCTGAGTAAGAGCTACTGATAATCGCGAAAGCTTATTGCATCGGCTAAGTATACTTGGATTGCATGTTTTTTATATTACTACCGTTCTGACTGATTTGTTAATTTTTATACTGTCATGAATATTGTGCAGCACATTTTATTTATCTAAAAGAACTGCTATTAAAGATTATAATGTATTGCAGGCCTAAGTTGAAGCATAATAGTGTCCAAACATGTATCTCTCTTGGTACCAAAAAGTGATTTTAACTTCATAGGTATCTTATAATCTAATAACAGTTCCAATAGCCATCATTCGAATATAATTTTCTCTAAATTCTATATTTCAACTTGACCTACGAACTCTATGGTACAAAAGCTCTGAGATCCAAGTTTGTTGAACTTCGCGTTGCTAGTCTCAAGTATCTTAATAATAAGTAGTTATATTTTACATAAATAATTTATTATTAGACACCTAAAAGCCATCGACATCGTGTTTGGACAGTCACTAATGGACGTTGGCTGATGCGACGTAGGTGTGTTATCGCGGATAAAAAAATATCTATTGGTAGGTACTAGCTTATTCATATGACCAGTTTTCCATGCCGAAATTGTCGCCGAATCTTACATGCTTATTTTGAAGCGACGTACACTACTTATAGGTGCGATAACAGTATATCTACACGAGATAGAATCGAGTGATAGAAACCCTAATCCATTTTTTAGTAAAAATATCGAATGGAATTGATAACTAATATCTTTTTATACTGATATCTATTCTGATAGCTATTTAGTAGTAGTATGTAGTAGATGTATCTTGCAATAACCTTGCCTGATTATACCTGCTTGAAAGTCTTCCAAAAAGCCGAAAATAATGCCGAAAGTTTTTAAAGCTTCGGTTGTTGATCTTTAGCTACTGGCGTACAATACTATTCCATTAGTGTAGTGATTGGCAAGTACTACACACATTATAAGCCAATTGCCGTTTTTATTATTTGATGGATAATGTTGATTACGTTTAGACATTATTTACACAATATTCTGATACATGTGTGCCTACGCTATGAGCATAATTTTCACTAAAAACGAGATTAATTTTCAATGTATCTGGGTAATAATCAATCTCACAATGATCCATAATCAATTTATCAATAAACCAACACGAAACATTGAATGAATCGAATCTATCGTGGCAGGCAAACACCGTTTTTAGTTGAAAGTATTTTGGAAAGGATAAATAAATAATTATTCATGAACATTTCACACGATGCCCTCTATAGTCCCAAACTAAGCAATAAAGCTTGTAATATGGGAACTAGATGCTGATAAAATACTTATATACTTATTTTTGTAAATACATACATATAATACTTAGTAACACCCAGACACAGAACAAACATCTCTGTTTGGCACACACAAATGTTTGTACTTGGTGGGGATTGAACTGGCCTGCAGGGGTATTCCAATCTCAGTTGAACTGCAAAGTTTTAAATCATGGTCAGTTCATACTAACTCATAGTTATTCTGTGACTAAATAGTGACATTATGATGTCATTTAATTTGTTTTCGCGCATATTTTGCTGTCAAGTGTCTAAAAAGAATGATTACAGTACAATTTTGTACCGCGTGACCTGAAGAAATTACACTGGGCAGTGAAATATAACTTGACAGCAAAAGATTGTATACTAATAGTAAGTAAATAATATTACGGACATTTCACACAGCGCTTTCTAGTTCCAAACTAAGCAATATTTGTATTATGGGAACTAGATTGGTGATAGAAGAACTTATAATACATAGTAAGATCCTAATGATCCACATACCTATCCATTATTTTTATAACTTTATTTGTACTAGGAAAATAGCAACAATGCAGCCTCATAATTAAAAACCTATACTTTTTACTCCATTAAAATTCTCCTGTTAACAGTAAAGCAGAATGTTATCAATTGGGTCTAGAGCACACAATGGAGAGATCGTTGTCAGCGCACGAGGGCCGCTGGCGAGGGTTCGATTCCGTTCAAAATCAGGCTAACGAACGAACGTACCTACTCGCATTACCTATACCGTTTTTAAAACAACGGTTTTGTATAAGGTACAAGTGAACACTGTCATTTTGATTAAAAACATGAGACTGTTGTTTTGTTTTAATAACCTTAATTAACCGTTGTTATTTTTGGTATCAGCGGAACTTATCAATTTATCACCGGCTTGCAGTTTCAGTTACATATACTTAGGCAAAAAACCCTGCAAGCCACAAAGAAATAAATTAGTAGGTAGGTACATGTTTACTATCTCAGATCCAATACCTACAGGTCAAAAACTACTAACTCTTTTCCATAATGCACCTTTAGCTTCAAAAGTGACGTGTAACGAATGTCAATAAAGGAAGAATAATGAACCTTCACTTTACGTTTCGCAGAGACCTCCTGAATATCAAAGTGACATTCAAAATTATGATATGGACTGCCTAATAAATTCCGTGCAATTATATCCATGGTTCATTATCGTTACTCTAAACTTAATCGAAAAGTTAATACGTAACCCTGAAATTGATGAGACGTCACTGCGAAAATAATTCACACTCGTTCGGAGGCCAAAAGTAAGGGAGCTTGCTGACTGCATACAATTTCATTAAATACACATTCTGGTTGAAACCTACGAGGCTTTTTATAGCTATTGTTATCAATGATGTTCCTTTAAATAAGGTAACAAGTTTGACAAGAATATCTTGTTCTCATATCCGTTTATCACTTTTTCTGTTCATCCATTCTTAGTCAAAGTAGTTCTTCTTTAATTTTTATTATGATTTAATATGATTTTGAATGTTGTTTTTATGTAAAACTTCTATTACAGTAAGTATAAATATTTTTTTACACACTGCACTTTTACGTTAGTATTTAGTCAGAATATACCCTTACATTCCACCTTAAGGCCTACCAAGTTCATTAGGGATCGCTCAATCATTTTTCAAGAGCAACTTGCATCTACTTTCGCCGCACGTCCGTGATTCAATTTAATTATTATTAACCTCCACGCTTTTTATTCAAACACTTTCGAGCGCAAATCTAAATAATTTAAGAATCGTTTTAAAAGATGACACAGGTACCCACAAAAATATCATAAGTCGCGGTGGGGGTCGCATGATATTTAATTGGCTGGACCCCTTGCTGAACGCTAACACATATTTGAATAAATCCTAAAATTATTACGTTTAAAGAAAAGAGGACAAAATACACTTTTCTGTTTATGTGTACTGATTTGGTATTTGTCGTCTCTGCGTGGTGTAAAGGCATGTGATTACGTGTCCAGTCGCTATTTGTTTTACAGCGAAATTCTTCTCGTTCGATAATATGGACGACATTTCTCAGCAGAGAGAAGCAGCACGATAAAACGCCGTGTAAATCTGAAAAAAGCTCAGTTTTAAATAATGAATCGAGAGCTTGGACTGGTCTTGTTTTTATCAGTGTGAGACTTCAATTCATATACATTATAAGTAATGTGTTGGTGAACTTCCAACTAAGAATCAATCTAAGCACGCGTGCTACATAGACATCGTTAGCAACATTCTCACTTTCTACAAAGTGAGCAAAATAGGGCATGCTTACCACCATAGATTGAATGTAAATGATCTTCATATTTGTTTGTTATAAACTTATTAGGCATAAAGATACTAGAAAAGGAGTTATTGCACTTTTAATCATAAAAAACCTGAGGATGGAGTTGGTATGTTCGGCCTTTTCCAAAAAATTAAAGAGGTTTATAAGATTGACGACGTTGTATGTCTGACTGTGAGATGTATCAGATTTGATGAACTGAAAACCATACTCCAAGGTGTGATGATGACCAGCAACGATGAAAAGGATCTAATGAGATTTTCATGGTCAAAGGTTTTTAAATTTTTGTAAAATAAACTTGTTTTCCATTAGGCGTCACTGTTTGGAATGTTAGTAAAACCTGGTTCATTTTTGGTAGATTGCAGACTGGAACTATTTCTATTGCGAAGGGTTCTAGATTCAGTAAAATAAAGTGATCTATGCTGATCACGTACAGGGTGGGTAAAAGTAGAATAAACTCCAAGCGCTTAACGAACTGACGCGTGCGCCCCACTTCCAAGACATAGCTATCAAGCAATCATTATAAATTAAATCGATGGTAATCTGGAGAACTTGATTAGCCAGTACAAGTTATCCATACCACAGACATTGTAACGCTAATTTTTGTAACTGTAAAGGTTGATACTGAAGGTGCTAGTACATAGTTCCATCCAAGTGACAGATATTTTTATGTATCTCAGTGTTGTTACATAGTTTCTTAAACGGCTAACCAATGACTTCACAAACTCTAACTTTTTGAACGAACGAATTTTTATTTTCATTTTAACTGAAACAGCTGAGTATATTGATTTAGAATCCAAAAGCTCTACTCAAATTATTATGCTTCATCGACTTCTAAAACGATTAATAGCAAAAAACTTGATAAACTGTTTCTACTGTTCTCGACCTTACAGTAGTTATTACTATTAGTAGAAATTCTATTTAGCGCAATTAATTAATCTTAATTTGGTATACAATTACTACCAACCATGGCCCTTCCTATAAAAGCAATCCATCAATATAGCGGTTCTCCTGTCGGGCGGGGCCTATCGTGATGCAATCCGAGTTATCTCCGTGCATACGATCTATGACATGACAACTGTTTACATATATCAGTACCTAGCCCCTAACCGATACATAAGAAACCACCTATCTACATTGTAAGATAAGCACTACTTAACGATTACGGTTGGCCTCTAAAATAATAATATTTACATAGAGACATTACACCTCATTTACAATAAGTAACCACACCTAATGCTTTCCGTAAGGTGTTCTATGAAACGACACTATCAGATGACACTGCGGAGCTGCAACTAGTAGCTGAGAACGTTTTTATACTTTTCTTTCCGAGTACCGTTGGTGGAGGAAGGGTAATAAAGTACGGCTGCGATATATCCGCCATTTGGTTAGGTTTGCTTGAGATAATTACGGTTAGCTGTCCGCCCTCGACTGGCCTTGAGGTTTCCTCTAATGGGCGCGCCATCGTTCAAACCGTGCCACTTGTGGACGGCGACATGGGTTCATTAGTGCTATCACTCGTCTCTACCAGAGATTCTGTACTTATCTACCGATGCTTTTAGCGCTCACTTTGCTGATTCACTTCTTTTAAACTCGCTTCGCAACTATCTAGAGTTTCAAATAGATTTTGTTATCGATCTCCCCGCTGCAAGTGAGTGAAGTGAACGCAATTAAAGTATGTTCAATGGAAAACGACCAGAAGGGTCTTGTGCAAAAGTGATACGCTAAAACAGTTTTATCTAGTTGAAATGGCAAACAAATGCAAAGTGATAAGAAAAGGATGGTTCAGGTATTATGCTGATATCTATTAGCTAAGGCTTGCACACTAATTTACGATATTTTTTCTAGGCGCAGTATCACACATATATTTGAATTATTTATTCATAAAGCATCTCAGTAAATATTTTGGTGGCAATGCACGAATTAGTTTGAGTTCAAAGTAATGCTGTACAGTAACGGAAATGCGATGGATATCAGTTTATCTCCAATAAAAATCTCATTTGAATTTACAAGTGTTTTGTTAATAATTTTGTCATTCAGGTTGCAACGGCTTGAAGCAATAGCGGATTTGGTTGGAGAATTAATTTGTTATTTATATTCGGTGTTGCTTGTAGTGACCTAAAACACAAGTACCTACCTAAAGTACTTTTACGTTCTTGACTAAGAGTATCGAAAATTTGTAAATGCCTAAAAGGGTTAACTATAAACTATTTAGTTGAATTGCCGTTGACTATGTACGTAAATCTAGCTGAATTATGTTATTATCTGAATATTTTAAACATTGAATACACATTTTTTTCAAAAATAACGTACAGTAGTAGAGAAACATAAAATATAAAATTGTGTAATTTTATGAGAAAGTTGATTATAACAAAAAATTATCATTGTTTATGCGTTATAATTAATATTTGAACAGAAAACACGATGAAAACAACCCACCGATCATTAGTTGTACTTTTACAAATGAAAATAATAAGGGGAATAAAGTCACCTTGAATCCGTCGGGAGTAAAACCGTGACACAACGCGTAAAACTGTCTTGATAAGAATCAATTGCTAAGATACGGATCGATTCTCGTCCCAGGCTGAGCTAGACGACAGTTGCCCAGTATTCTGGAGAATCCTTCCTTCAATCAACCACTAGGACTTTAGCTATAAAGCAATAGAGATGATATTTCTATGGCAAATGCATCCTCGATACACGTCCTTTAGAGTTTAATAAAATTAACCGGCAATGTTTCTGAATAACAGCATTATTGTAAACTCAGCCACAGGACCAGCAAACTAGTTACTTAATTTAGTATAGCAAGATTTAATTACATGTACTTTAATTTATCATAAATTCACGTGTAGAGATGGCTATCTGTATGATTGCGTATATTCGTTGGTAACTATCTTTAAAGAAATAAATATTGAAGCTGAATTTTCTAATAGCTGGTTCAATTACAATCATTGCAGGCTATAATATAAAGGTATGACAAAGTTCTGCGGGTTAACTTTCTGCTTTTGATATGATTGAAAATAGAAAGCGCAACATGTCTCCATCGTGGCCTAATAAAGAAGCAAGTTACGATAAACGTGGATTATAAGGTGGGCCACATTTTACACTAGATAAGTAGGTACTCCTTCGACAAGTCGTTTAAGTGGACGTTGTAGATCGCCGTAAGCTCGGACGTTCGCTCGTTCCCGTTCAATTTATTTACTTTTTTCCCGGGTGTTGTGTTACGGCTATAAAATTGAGTTTTTGTTGGTCGGGCGCATGCTCGGCTAGATCTCCCGTCGAGAGATATGTTGATTTACGTTTAACGCGCGTGACCCCTCGTCGGAGCCGATCATAGACTCGATAGACGATTCGAACTGGCGCGCGCAGATATCGCCGCATCGCACTCGTGCCGATGTATCGCGGGAAATATTTCGCGAGGTGTAGCTATGCACCTACCCCTGTATAGCCTAGCCAGCTGCCTCTGCCTCCTGCCGCACATTCAGACAGAGATTCTAAGATTTCTTTGTGTTTTACACTATTCATTTCCTGAAGATCTAGCTATAGATCTAGGTCTAGCTTATTAAATAGAGAAACTTTTCTCTGAATATTTGATAGGTCTTATTTTACAACCTCGAAAATCATTCTCAAAAAAGAGGGTTTTAACGTATGTACTCATATGCAGTAATAACTCCTGAAGTCTTGAATAACGGTTTCAGTTTTAATAGAGCTTTCACTATTATGCACAAAATGCTCTTCCTCAGACATCGTCAATTTATTTATGGTTTCTAGTTTGTTCTACGATAAATAACCGACCTAGTACAAGAATACTATAATATAACAATTACATAATGACATTACATACACGACTGCATGTCCTGTAGCCCGCCTCATAAATCCCATTCATAAGTTAATTAAGCAGGCATGTCCGCAGACGATCTAAATGGCACATGGCTGATTTCAATTAGCCATACAACAATGTATTATTGTATGGAAATATTGAACTAAATGCATTGAATTGGGCCTGCGTAGTAGAAGCCACGACGCTCTGACCTTTCCGCCTACAAACAGTTAGCTCTTTTACAGTGGCCTGATCTTTTCCTAAGATGTGGTTACGTACTGTTACACATTATTTGATGATTACTAGAGTTTGTATGGTCTGTTTTTAATTTTTGTCAGAAAGGATCAGCAGTTCAAAACTAAAAAAAAAATTTATATTTATGTACGCCCCGTTCTTGTTTTTGTGTATTAGATCCTGTTCATCCAAAGGTTGCCTGGAAGAGATTGCTTTTAGCAACAAGGCCGCCCATTGTACTTACCTCCTAAAAGATCTGTATTATTGTTGTATTAGTTTAAGTGGAGAGTACAATAAAGAATATATCTATCTATCTAAATACTATCTTGAATGTACCTATACCCTATCTTTAATTATAAATCTAAACACTTGATTTCCTGAAGTTTATTTATACAATAAATATTAAACGGTAGAAAAACTCTCACGAAAATTACCATTCCACGATAAATTGAAAGCCAATTCAATTTTCAATATAATGAAATATTTTCACAGTCACAGCTCCCCATTTACCACCATCCAATCGCAATAAAGCACAGTAAAGTTGGACGTCTTCCGGCATTCATCAAATGGTCAGAAGTGGGCACTGGTTGTGCAACCCGCCACCCATTTAGTCGGGACCCGACAGCCACCGAGCCGGGACAATTGAGCGATTTGTCAACCGTTGCATTAGGCAACCGGTCACCGCGGCCAACAAACCGTTGCCTGCGAGCCTGCGACGAATGCAACTAAGGAAAGCATCACGCGTCCATTCCTTCTCACGTCCCATCGATTCAGATAAAAGTCCACTTCAATACGGTAATGGATACTTCGTCAATCAATGGTGACGAGCGTTTAGCAGCGTGGGTAGAAGCGAAAGCTCAGAACAATCGCAAGCTCCTTACGCAAGATATATCTGTAAGGCACACAATGGACGAGGAATGCTTGCAGAACAAGCTTTTTGGATATTTATTGGATAGATATTGTGTGGGATGGATTTGCTTTTGCGAGTTGCACGCACGCGCAGTCTAACGCCATTCATGTAACAATAAATTCTATTGGTTAGTTTATGGTGTTATATTTGTTGTCTTTGCTACGAATTATTTGCTTTTGCATCGTTTTTTTGTCCATTGCAGCTATAACAGCCACATACGATAACAAAAGACAGTCATAAAAGGCTGTAAGGCTTTTGTTGGGCTTTTGCAGATTCATAAAACGATTCATCTAACAAGCTCTACTGAAGAAAAGCTATGAACAAAGCAAATAGAATCATTCTACATAATCGTTCTTTTAACATAAGAACTTACTAAGACCCGAAAAAGAAAATTTTATTCGCAAAGATATAATAGCACATATTAGTGAAGAACACGGAATAACCGTACTTTATTACGAAAGCTTTGAACTTCTGATAATTAATTACCTACGTATCCGATGATTCAGAGTTATTTATGTACAGTCCAGGCAATAAAACACTGCAAACGGTAGGTATAGGTACAGTCAGACCAAAAGACAGTAGTTACAAAGTTAAAATAAAACAAGTGAAGATCGTGGATCGAACATGCAACGCTTTACGCTCACTATCAGGTCATGACGATCAACTGGTGTCACTATCGGTATGGTTGCCGTAAATGTAAAAAGACCGGGTTTTCTGAAAAAGCAGTTGTAGTTATATAACGGTGGTATTATAGCGGGAAGGCCAGAAAAGGCGATTCCTTGTTGAAATACTTCACGTATATGTTGTTATTAAGATAGAAATGTTATTATTAGGTAATTAACCTTATACAACCCAAAGGTAAACTTTCAAACTATTAAAATGGTTTTCTTGCAAATAAATTATCATTCATTCAAGTGATTCATTTGATTTCACTAAATATCACTTGAAAACATGAATGGCCACGCGTGACCGTTAAGTAAATCTAATCACCTGATTTAATAATTGCTATCTCTTTTCATCATAATGTCAAACAGACACAAGAGTAATACTAACCAGACGCTTAACTTATTCAGTTGCTATTCAGCGTTTATAATTACCACCGTTATTTAACGTCCGTGGATTTTTAAGAAATCAAATTACTGGTTCCGGAAATTAGGAGAAAATATTCAACGGACATTTACCTATGTAACATTAGCCTTGATATCTATTATTATCGCCTTTACTTTCACCCCTAAAGGTCATTTTGTATCGTACATAAGAAAATGCTAACCAGAAAAACCTATTTTATTTCTTCTTGGATATAACACAGGAAGTACAGTCAAAATCAAAAGTACATAACTTTTTCAGAATTTCAAAATTAGTTATAGTTGAACTTTAAACAAAATTTTTCATCATATTTAGAGAGTTTTGTACATTTTAAATGAAATAATAGTTAGTAGTTTTCAATCATAAAACATTTTTGAAATTTTTTTTCGTTATTATTCACTAACCATATTGTCTATACTTCATCCAAACTTTATTTACAGTGCAAAATACTATAGCAGTTTTCTTCCTATAGAGATAAGTAGGTACTAATGTTCTGTAGTAGAGGCCACAAAATGAATCGCAATATGCAATTTTGTGTTCAATAATAGTATCGAATTGCGTATAGTATTCAAATATTGAATCTAGGATACTCAACAAGATCTCTGTGGCAATACTAGCTCTGGTCTAGGTAGTCTAGAGCAATGTGCTTACTACATTACTCGTTCTAATTCTACTGACACGTAGGTACTTGGAACCTGAATACAATGGCTACAGTTAGTAAATAGCTGCTAAATACATTGAACCGGTCAACATTTGCAACGATAGATTAGATAAGATAGCAATAATTTTGATTGTAGACACTGAACAAAAACTACAACCAACGTTACGTCTAGAAAAAATGGAAAATAAAATCATTTCCCTTAGTATTAATCGATTTTTAATCGTATGTTTAAGATTATATTCAACAAAAATCACCATTAAAATAAGTAATTACTCAAGCGAACAGCATTCATGTTTATACGTCCTAGTAGTTGTTCAACATCAAATGATCTGCCACGACTTTAATTTAATATGATTGCACAATCATAAATTTTAGTGTAGGTTGTACGTGTAATATCAAATTTCATTATGGTCCTATTTGACTGACCCAAGTGAACCTATTGCTACCCGACACCGGCTCGGCTTTAGGTCGACATACCAGCTAGCTAGACAACTAGCCATCACGAACAAAGCAAAATCGCTCTTACATTGCAAGGCAACATGCGAGATCTCCAGTCAAAGTTCATGCCGATGCATTTGCTCAACGCTTTCTTTGTTTTTGTGTCTTGTCTAGGATAGATGGTTCGCGGTGCGAACTATTTGTACCGTTCAAGCCAGCGGCAGTTAAGGTTACACGTGCTAATCCAATACTAGATAAATGATACGCCTGTCTCTGTAAGACGACGCCATCTTTTGCCATTGGAAACAAATAGACTCGATGCGACAGTTCGCATATTTTAACAGTGTTAGATTCCTTCATTGCACATTGAGCTCACGTTCTCTTCCTGCATTCCGTCTGATCTATTCTTATTGCATCCTTCACACTATAGTAAAAGAACAGAATCTGTGCAAGTTAACTGACTTGTTTTTATGAACCGCAACGGTATGTAGTACTATGATGTATTATCTCTTTTGCTAGTACAAAAGACTTCAACGCGCTCTAACTCTTTTTCTTCTGTTGGTTGATAATCGGCTAATTGTTTTAATTAGTTTTTCTTTTACAAAATCTTTAGAATTATTGCTGCTTCTCCTTAGAATAAAAAAAATGGTTTATAGATCTTTTGTAGTACAAAGAATCGGGTACCCAAAGTTGATCTTATGGTATGAATAAATGGTTTTTTCGTAGCGAACTAATATGCTTGTAACTATTATTGAGGTCCATGTCTGTAGCATTTACTCAGTTCTATAAACCACAGACATATTTTGTGAGAGCCTGGATAGATGTGACGCGTCTAACGGAGGAGATGCGGCGCTCTGTAGGCGTCTCTATGACCATCCCCACATAGATTTACGAGACACCTCTTACTTTATTGGGTACAACGATTCACATAAATTCACTAACCAAGTTCCAACGTGTAATTTTTAATACGCAGGATAGTTTATTTTTGATATTTTATTGCCGCCGCGTGGCTTTTTTTATCTATTTGTATACATTACCATCCCTTAGAAACCTGACACTGTTGGTGTGAGCTGACTGTCTTAGTCCGTACAGTTATTTGTAAAGGTACGTGTATAATCTGTCGCTGAGATTGAGTGACAGGACAGTCTGGGCCAGGCCGTCAGCATGGCACACCAAGTCTAGCTTTGGACGCGTCCGTTAGGCATTCAGGCTCACACAAGCTACCTGGAATCTCACCAGATATCATCTGAGCAGCTTGTTATTTGTTAGAAGTAGAAACCAAACCCAAAGTTAACAATGATGTGTTAAAAATCTAGTAGCACCAAATATAGTCAAACTATCGTCGGTTATTTCTATTAAAATCACTTAGGAATAAAAACCAATATTTTTGTATAAAAATATTTGTTCAGATTACAGTGATATCAAACTTAATATAATATGAGAAGGAACACTAAAAACATTATTTAATTAAAACAACTACGAAAGAATTACTGTTATTGTTCAAGAACTGTAATCTTGGAAACCATTTAAAACTTTGACCGTTTATAACTTTTTGAAAACTTTATTATGATACGAAGTATGTTATGTTTGTGGCTAGATTAAAAATAGTCTCATTACCACGTACCTACCTATCATTTGTTGCTAACAGAATCTAGCCAAAATCGTATACTTACCTAATTATGACAGAATAAAAAAACAATGACATCAATAATTGCGAACAGAATCTAATCGACAAGAAACTTCTTTGATGATAGATGTCGTAAAATTATCGCATTATACGTGATCGTTTTTCATCAATAGTATAATTTTATCTGTTGTCTTCAAATAACTGATAGTATCAGTATCACTATCAGGCTTTCCAAATTACCATGAATGACAATGAGTGTAGATACCTACGACTGACAGAACATGTGGAGGTTGTTGAGGCTTAAATAGCTTGTACATGGTACGGTTTAGAATGGTTTAAAAGCGTTATAAATCCACCAATGGCTGACAGCGTGATAACGCCACAAATCAAGACCAACTTAATTACTGAGGGTACACAAGTCTGCCGTCTACTGAAGCATTTGAATAATGCTAAATATATAATATTGTTAAATTAGCTGTATGTATTTTTTGACATTTCTTACTTTTTTTGCACTTTAACAAAACCACCTACGTGAAATGCAAAAAGTGGTTGCAATTACAATATTTAAAAAATTCTAGTCTTCTACACTACTCTATACATCATGTGACATATACCGGCTTGCTCAGCTCGTCAGAATGATAAATGGAAAAACTTCAATAATGTATTTTGACGAAAATAATATCTAGGGATTTAAAATTAATTTTGCGTTAGCGCGTATTAGAATGACAATCTAAAACTTTGGTCGACGGTTCACTTTTGTTTAGTGCACTAATACTATTGTGCATGCGCAGTGCATCTCTTGTATTTGGAGTCTGTCTATCTGTCTGTCACTACCTCATAAAGCTTAAATTACAGTAAGAAAACTTGATCCAAAGGGAGTTTAAAGTCCGTATTTGCATTTACTGTTTAAGCACTGATCCGGACTCAAGATTTTTGACAGTTTTTTTACAAGAGTCTCTGCTCAAATCTATGCTTCGTTTGTAAGAAGAATCATACAAAACATGCTAGGAACCAGGCCGTAGTTTCTTACCTCGTCGTTGCTTAGAACTGGCACCTAGATTGTGTGCTGTGATTTTATTGAATAAAATATATTTGATTTTGAATACGAGCCCAAATACAATAATTTAGGTGATGTTAATCAGGATAGCTACTTGTAGAAAATAAATAATGTCTATCCTTTAAAGTAAATAATGTAGTATTGCTGGTGAAATGTGTTTAGTTTTTTTTTTTTTTTTCAAAATGTACTTTACATTTGTAAAAAAATAAGTACCTAAGCTATGGCAGCAATGCACCCGCAGAAGTGAAACTTATTAGATGTAGATGTGAAATCGCCTTGGTTTGTCCACAGTCACGCTTGTACCTCCAGCACCAATCAAACAGGTTTCTTGGCAAGTATTGGAGTCTGTATATAAATGACTCATCTGCATACACCCGTAAAAATATGAAAAAACATTTTTACATTTTTAAGTAAAAAAAAATTAAGTAAACAGCTACAGTTTTTTTTAAAAATTAAAAACTTTCGCCATCTCATTTCATGGTCATGATGATACCGAAACATATAGTAAGCATTTAATATTACTTTTTTTTATTAACATGATATTATTGGTTAGATTAAAATCTGAAAACCGAGTTGCACCTACATTACCTTAGCATAAGACAAGTTCTCAATTATTAAAGCTTTTAATTTAAGTCAAATATGGAAACAACATAAATGCTACAAATATAGCATTTATTTACCCTTTAGATGTAAATGTATTGGTTTGTTAACTTTTAAAAATATGATATGATATTTATATATAATCTACTCATCTAAACCTTCCTTGTTTTTGTGTATTAGATCCTGTCCATCCAAAGGTTGCCTGGAAGAGATTGCTTTTAGCAATAAGGCCGCCCATTGTACTTACCTCCTAAAGAATCTGTATTATTGTTGTATTAGTTTAAGTGGAGAGTACAATAAAGAATATATCTATCTATCTATCTAAATTATATAAAAAATAAGCGTAACGATAACGAGAGCCTCCAGAAAAGCTTCAATAGCAACTGCCAAAGGTTTTGTTGATTCTCATAACTAATATAATTGAGTACAGAAAAACGAAGTCGCACGATATCTTCATCTCGATCACAGATAATTGGCTTTCAAATCGGGCCGAGTAACATTTATGTTTACAAACTAGTTAACCGACGGATGGGTCTCGGTGACAAATCTTAATGGTTCATTGAAGAAAGAGTAAAATTATCATGCTTTAGTATGTTCGTTCGTTTGTTAGTAAATGTTAGTAGCCAAGTAGCTGACGAAATATGTATAACAATTTGACGTTTTGAAACAACTTTGAAATGTTGCAACTATATCTACCATAATAGGAAAAGTTAACTTATTTGGAAATTATACATTAGTTTAAGGATGATGGGTAATGTCAAACAACTTTCTCGCTCGCACATTTCAACATTATTGAAGATATAAACTCACTGAATGTACTTATGCATCGCATAGCTTCACGATCTAGAGGATAACAATGTAAAGGTTCAGCAAAAATGTCATTCTGATCAAAAAAAGTTTTCTGACCAAAAAATTTGTACGAATTTCAGTGAGTTTATATCTTCCAAAAAGTTCAATGTGCGAGGGAGATGTTGTTTGACATCATCCATCGCCTTAATAATCCATAGGTGTATCACTAATTGGTTCTAAAATCAGGTCCAAGATACAGCTAAGTCCGTGACAAGACAACATAATAACATAGTACGTTACAGAGGTAAGAGTAGGTACTGGTAAGTGTTAAAAAATCAATTGGAAAGTTTCGGTTATTAAACCTGAATTATTATATCAAAGCGTGTTTTTACATGCTGCGGTGCAATTTATGGCTTCTTTCAATGTTCCCAATACGCGCACGCTATGCCGCTGTCATGGCGTTCAAAATAAAAGTTCATGACGTGAAAATAAAATAAGAGTTTTGCAACAAGGCCTGCGGTCAGCAATTTTATATTTATAATCATCTACTACATGATAGGGAAACATTGTAAGCCCTTTTTAGATTTCATGTGAATGGAACGCTTATTCTACTACGAATTACGAATAACTAAATGCTTGTACTGAACCCTTCTGTTGCGTTGTTGCAACCTCTTTGTTAAAACCACTTCGATCTGAAGTTAACTGCATACAAAGCATTTTGTCCAACCAGAGGGCATGGGCCTTAACTCTGCTTGGACCAATGCTTGTCACTTAGGGCTTATTTTACCATCCTTGAGTAACGCTATCCATCAAATAAAAATATTTCTATCTTTGTTTTTGAGAAGTTTAATATAGAGACAGAATTATTTATAACTGATGGTTAGTGTAATCATGAGATGGTAAAGTAGACACTTAATCTTTTAACGTACATCTTTGAGTATGGCAGTAAGTGTCATTAAATTGTAATACTTATCAAACTAGACTGAGGTCTTAATTAATAAGCTACTTTACAATGTTGCTAATACTGAGTTACCAACAATATTGTAATCCAATCAACGTGACTAGCCCATTTAGTTGTTTCATGGTTTTCGATATACGTTTAGATCATTAAATTTTATACCTAATCCAAGGTTACAATCTTGTAATTGCGTCGTAATTTTTATCTACGTCCAGATAGGTACCCACTACCTGAAACTTCATCTGCGTTTCAAAACGGAACTAAAGCAAAATTGTTAATGAAAATATAGGCTCAAAATTAATTATCGTAGCATAACTTTAAACATTTGCTATCTCTTACATACAGATAATGTAAAACAGTGACAGAGCTAATTTTAATCAGGTGTTTAATGTATTCAACGTTTATAGGTATAACATTGAGACATAAAACCACTGATTCCTGAAGTACGAGAATATTTATTATTTACTCTACATTATTTTGAAAACTAACCCCCAAATTGATAAACAGTCCAATAAAATTCTTCAACACAGCATTCGTCTAGCGCATCTGCTTCTACAGTCTCTACCTTGTTTATGAATTTGAGGGAAAAGTGATTTTTTTTTCAGTTAAATCACGTATTCACATAACAGACACTTCGATTATTAGTAAGACTGTTTTGAAAACACCAAACATCTTTATTCCTGACACAATGATTGCGAATAATATTTTCTTGTTACACTCTTATACGGAGAGTCTTCTAATAAAGCGTGATTAATTTTTAAGTTTCGCCTAGGGGCCCCACTGTACGGACAGTTAACATTAGGTACAGCCTGCAGGCCACAGCCAGACATTAGAGGAGGAGGGAACTATAGATAACAATTTTATAAATAGAATAGTTTATTCTATTTATCAAATTTATTTATACGCACTTCTGTATCGACTATGCGGCAAGTTTTTTTGTAAGTAATTTGAAATGATTTTTTATAGCTCTGCAGGGGTATGCCAATCAAAGTTGAACTGCAAAGTTAAACTGCAAAGTTTTAAATCATGGTCAGTTCATACTAACTCATAGTTATTCTGTGACTAAATAGTGACATTATGACGTCATTTGATGTGTTTTCGCGCATATTTTGCTGTCAAGTGTCTAAAAAGAATCTGAAGAAATTACACTGGGCAGTGAAATATAACTTGACAGCAAAAGATTGGCATACGGGGGCAGTATACCTACTGAAATATACCTATTTAACAAGTTTAAGTGCCTTTAGAGACAGGGATAATATTTTTCAAACACCAATCAGAAGACGAAGTGCGAGAACATCTTCATGCAATGCGTGGATGATATTGTGAATATTCCGCGAAAAAGAAAGATAAAGAAAGCTCAAAGTTATTATTACAAAAAATCCCTGAAGACTAATTTATCAGTCAGGTATGAGGATGATGATTACTATGAAGTTAGCTACACTGAGATAAACTTTTGTAAGCAATGCAAGGTTTTTTCACAAATCGTGCTTACATATTTGGTCAAGCCATATCTAAAGCGAATCTATCATTCCAAAGTTGGTAAGGCTTAATACAAAAATAGATATTATAATAATCACGTACCGCTTATCCCACAAAGAGATAGGAAGAGCTGAGTTTTTACTAGTGATGAGCATTTAAAGTTAGCGGATACAGAAACATATGAAAATAAATAAATGCAGTGTGGCTTTCGTAAATTGTAATAAATTATCTACTGCATATTTTATCTAGTCTCTCATACAATCTAATTTTCATTAAAAAAATATATCTGCATATACTTATTCCGTTTCATTATTAACATGAGTTATTGACAAGCCAAGCATGATTAGGTAGACAGGTACACACAGCCACAGGTCAGGTTAAACACCTAATATAATATAACCATAGCTACGCTATATAAAATGCAGAGAGTCGTTGGAAAGGGAGCGAAACAGCCGAAGGCACGCGTCGCGAGCGCAGCACGTCCCGCACAAAAACACTATCATCCCTTTCGCACGATTCGCAACTCGCAACGTTCGACTTCTAATAGTTCAAAGTCCAAACAATCTAGGTCGACGTGTGTTCTTATTACGTCAAACCAAAATATATAAAAATATACATTTTTTAAAACTCTATAATTCGTAGAACCTAACGAATATTGGCAGTATTGAAATAAGTTACAAAAAAACCATTACGAATTTTACGAGTATTCGCACAAATACAGCTCAACACTAGCTAGTGGCAGAGTTCACACGCAAACCGCTCCGCTATCACGAAAAGCTATTTACTACCGACACACTTCTGTCCATCTGTCTAGATAATAAACAGTGCAGTTATGGCGCTCGTATTGTTAAAATTGTTCTCGGTGGAACGGTAAAGTGCATTTTGTTCAGGTTCTACAATATCTATAAGGGTATTTTTCTGCTGAAATCGAGAACATAAAAGAAAATAAGAATACGGTTATGCCCTTGATACTTAGCTATCTCAAATTAGATACTAAATGTACATTTCTTCACTATTGTCTATGTTATCTGACTTTCAAAATAGTATTATATTTATAGTATAGTATAGCTATTCACAAATTATATTTATAAGTAAATATTTTGTAGAACCGATTAAAAAGTGAGCTTTTATTATTTGTTTATTATCTGTTTTAAATATAAGTTTTTTCGCCATTATTTTTAAGAGCGGATTTTGTTACTCAATAAAAAAAAAAACTTTTTCAGAGCTTTATATTCCCACATTATAGGTCAATAGTTTGAAAAGTACTTTATCTATTTTCAGATTTTTTAGTAAAAAGGATAATTCAAAAAAGTGCTAGATTTCTTGCCCGTTCTAACCTAGACGGTTCTAAATGTTGCGTATGGCTTTATTGAATAAAAGTTTTTTGACTTTGACTATATATGAAATAAACGAGTTGGAATTATTTTATATTTTACTCGAAGTAAAATACTGTTAGTTGGATGCATCAGCAGCAGAAAAACTGGTAGTTGTGAAGAAAATATCATAGTAGCTATCAGTTTTCACCATATCTTTTATAAGTAAACTTTAATAGCTCGCAATGTCGATAGAACCTTTTTGTGAAAGCATTAATTGCTTTCACGAAGATGTTATAAACGTTAAAACTGCATTTTTACAAACCGGTTTCATTTATATACTCGAAACTTTCATGAAAGTATTAGTTATCATTACAAAACTCTGAATTTCTAAGGTTTCCACCAGTCTGACAGAGCAGTGTGGAAGTTACACTCGAGAGCAATGATTCCGGGTCACTTAAAGAATGTTAAAAATCTCGGAAACTAAAAATGATAGGTTAATGCAATAAATTGTATTTAATAGACAATGTAATACTCCTTAAATGAAAGTAAAAAAATATGAGTCACCATACATTTTATTAACACAAAATTACATAAAGAAAAAAACTGCTGATCTCTCCTTAAAACAAAAATAGGAAACATGAAATTTTTGAACTTTATTACGATTTGACTTGAATTTTAATACTTCGTATTGCCTCCTCGTGCTTCCATTACTGCGTTTACGCGGTTTGGCATGCTGTACACCAAGTTCCTTATACGATTTTGGGGAATATTCTCCCATTCCTCTGTGAGAGCAATTTTGAGCTCACGAAGCGTGATTGGGGGAGGGTTTCGTTGTTTTACGCATCTGCCTAGCTCGTCCCAAGCATGCTCGATCGGGTTGATATCCGGGCTGCGCGCTGGCCACTCCATACGAGTAATGTTCATCTCTTGAAGGTAGTCATTCACAATCCTACCTGTATGAGGTCGGGCATTGTCATGCATAAATATAGCATCCTCACCTAAATTGACCATAAATGGACCAACATGATCATTGAGGATTTCTTCCACATATCTTACGCTAGTTAAAGAGCCGTTTTCTATGATCACCAGCTCTGTGCGACTTTCAGAAGAAATTCCGGCCCACACAAGTACAGACCCACCACCGTAGGCTACTTTTTCTTCGATGCATGCTTGCTTGAATCTTTCCCCTGGTCTTCGATACACTCTGTGTCTTCCATCGTGCTTGTAGAGCATAAATTTTGATTCGTCGGAGAACATAACTTTTGACCAATCTTCAATACTCCAATTTACGTGGCTCTGGGCATATCTTAGTCTTGAAATACGATGCCCACGCTCCAGTTTAGGGCCGTTTGCAGGTCTAAGGGGTTTTAAGTTAGATTCAGCAAGCCGACGTCTTACTGTCCATGCACTTGGGTTACTTCCTCCGAGGCGTCGAAACTGATTTGTGAGTTCAGTTCCTGTGAGAAAGCGATTTCGAAGCATGGTGTTCACCAAGTATCGGTCTTCTCGTGCTGTGGTACACCTGGTTCTGCCCGTTCCTGGTCTGCGTAGGTTAGAACCAGTTTCTTCGTAACGTCGGAGAACTCTTTGTACTGTTGACAGCGACACACCGACAGTCCTGGCTGTATCGCGCTGACTCCGGCCGGTTTCCAGCATTGTAAGTATTCTGGTGCATTCTTCAGGCGTAAGCGACATAATTTCAGCTTGAATAATGAATATAGAGCACTATCAACATGGTTTATATACCCACATAAATGACAGATTACAAACAAAAGCAAAACCAAATGCTGTAATTTCGTAGTTCCATCTTCGAAAGTGGCCCTTTTTCAAATTTGATTTTTTTAAGATATAACTTTACAATAACTAAGAAGTTTTAATACCTTCATTTAAGGAGTATTACATTGTCTATTAAATACAATTTATTGCATTAACCTATCATTTTTAGTTTCCGAGATTTTTAACATTCTTTAAGTGACCCGGAATCATTGCTCTCGCGTGTAGTCGGCTGCGGAAAACGATGTAAAAGGCATTCAGAGACCGGTAGTTTGCAACTAGAATAACTCAAGTTTAGATTAGATCTATCTAAGTGTGTGGTACCCAATTTAGTCAAATAAAAACGGAAAATACTCTCACGTCTCGTAAACTCTTTAGACTTAATTTTATAAAAGTTTTTCAGTCAAAGAAAATCCTCATCTGCGTGCACTAAATAGATTCCTATAAAATTAAATCAATCGTTAGGTTTTACCTAGTAAAGATTCGTTGTAAAAGTTTTTGTCAGATTTAAAATAAATAGTGAAAGAGTGGTTGTAAAGCTTGGTAACAACGGAGATAAACCAACCCAAAATGAATAACAAGGGTCTGTGCAGTGGCCCTATTACTAATCGGTAACCGTTTCCCGGACGCCATCTTTGTTTAAGATTTATTTGAACCACGGAACATAGATTTCTTTTACATTGGTATTTATAGAGCTTACCATAAACACTACTCATCTTTACTCTTTATTGTCCCCATCACCAGGATGCTATATTTTTTAAGATAACTCGCTATAATAATAAAATATACACTTGAAAATAATAACAAGTTATTGCATTATACCTTAAACAGGCTCCTATATAACGAGCTAAACTTATATCGCTGTTTATGGTTAACTATTAATAGTCCGATAAATCGAAGTGTTATATTTTTATTCGGATACAAATAACAACAAAAGATGAAACATAAATATTATAGTGAAGCGCCTATTAACGTGATATAAACAGATACCGATATAAATGGTCAATATAATATTTTTGAGTCACGATTTCGACACAATGTAATGTTTAAAAGTTCGTAGCTCTGTGTAGATATGCTCGCAGCCAACGAGCGATATGATCGGACTCCCCGTTGCCTTATTGATAAGGTTTCCATACTTCCCGTGTGTATCGGAATGCTTCTGAGTTTATTTAATGTGATTTCTATACGAGTAAGCCTTTATATTAATTGTGTAAACGAATAAAGAATAAATATAGCCCGTGTGGTGCAAGAGACCTGTAGTGCAAGACCTTTGTCACACCAACCACACTATACTATACTAATAGCGTTTAGTATGCCCATCGAATTAATACATAAACAAAAATTAACGTATTTCTGGAATCGTTATTTAAAATTGTTAATAGTGTTTTGTATTTTAAAAAGTATTTTCGTAAGTAAAAAAAACTTCAGAACGTTCTGTATTGCTCACTTTGAATTCGATTGCGCACGATTTGTTGAACAATTTCATAGGACATAGAAACAGCGCCATACATCACTCGATAGAATAGCCACCGTAAATTGAAAGCAGCGATTATGATGGGCAAAATAGATTCGGTCGAGGTCGAGGCGACATCACGAGCGTAGGGTTAAGGAGCAATCCTTCTAAGCTTGTTCGAGTTATGGGCCCAGCCGACACAATGGCCAATTTCATAGAATTTTCTTTGATGGATGCGAACAGCCCGGAACAGTTAACGGGCTCTAACAATAGTTTAGCGATCGTAACAGTTGATTTATTTATAGTAATTTTATCACCCAATATTGCATTTATAACGTGCTCATGTTTTACGATTAAATTCAATCAATTAACATCTGATTCGCACATAAAAATAATCGAGATAGATAATTACGATAAAATTCCCAACAACCATAGTTCAGAGAGCCAAGGCCAGAAAAACAAAACATTATATAAGTTCGACTAAGTTCATGTTTGATTCGGAGACAAGAAAGGGTTGAATCTGATGTCTAAAACAGATTTGTCATGGGTAACGAAGGTCGTCGCGCAACTTCCTCCCCCCACTACCTACTACACAGATCGTTCACCCTTACTCACTAAAATATACTCGCCTTATCCTTCCGTAGACCAAGTCCTCAAGTTACAAAGAAAACACTGTAAAAACTAAGTATTATTTTTCACACGGCATTGGACATGTAGGCTGAGTGAGATGTATGTCTTGGAGATTCTTTCATCAAAAATTTGATAGCCCACTGATTATCTATTAATATCAGTAATCGAACTTCGAGTATCAAACTACGAACGTGCGCTGCAACCCTTATAAACCAGAGCATCACACCAATTCGACACAGCGCCGGCTGGCGCAGCGATCACAAAGCTTTCTCATTAGCCGTCACCGGTCAAACCCGTGACACTAAAGTCATTTCGGTGAAAAAAAAAATATTCGTTTTGTAACATTTCTCGCTCGGGAAAAGAGCACAAAAGATTTTCTTAGTTGAAGCGTGACTGTCGTAATTAGGTGGCTGTAAACGTTTACTGCATAGGCAGTTTGTCACAGGCGGCTTTATGCGCGCACGACGTGTGCCTTATGAATCTTACAAGATAATCTTCGTAATTAAATAACTTGTTCTAGAGATTTAAGCTGGTTGTGTTGCTCAATCAACAACATACAGTCATTGAGATCATGTTTTGGTTCCCAAACGCTAACGAAAATAAGGCAAAAAAAAAACTGTGTTCTAGCTAGTTTTTATAGTTCCTAAAAATACATGGTCAAAGGATTTAAGCTTGCACATTTTTCTACTGTAAAAAGCTTTCGTATAGTAATAATAGTGAGTTTGGGTGAAATGGTATTATTTTGGGACATTTAGTATATTCAAAAATCGTAAATAGTTTGATCGGAATGCTCCCGCGAATACCGGCGCATAAAACCGGGCTTAAAAAGTTGCTTCCAATCCCAAATTCAAATTTATTTTTAAGGCCACTGTCCCTCAGAATGGGACCCATCGGGGGCCGGATTATAAATCATAACTGGCACGTTAGCCGGCAGACGGCGAACGAGTATCAAAATTATCGCCCGCGAGCCGCGCGTAAAATATACAAAACAGTTTCGGGTTACTGCGTCAATTATTTCAAAACATCGGTGAGGGAACCAGACCAGCCACAGAATCAGCCTGAATACAGTCAAGTTGACATTCTAGAATCGTTTGAGATCCGAGAATAGAAAACTCAAGAGTCGACGTTTACCATGAATAGTTTCAGTATTTATTTTGCTCTAAATTAAATAACTGTGCTATTGAAACTATCCAAAATGAGTAAAACTATAAAAATATACGCTACTAAATTGGTATCAAATAGTATTGGGAACATATCTGTTATTATAGCTACTTTGGTTTATCTTATCGTGACCATTCAATCAGCAAAGACTTATTAGGTAAATTAATAATTCATTAGAACTAATAAGACAAATGGCAACGAATTGCTTTGGCAACTGTGATAAACCAATCATAAAGTCAAATTAATTATCAAAGAGACCTCCCATGCAAAGTATACTAATTACGTTCTCTCTCAGCCTAATAGAGTACCTACCAACCACTTTTACTTATATCTGGTGCAACACTTCCGCATACAGGCTCTACTTACACTCTGTGCCATCAGCACGAGTTTCTTATGTTTGAAATGCAAGATTCTCGTCTTCTTCGTTGTACTCAATACTCAATACATTTATTGATTTCACATGGTATTATAGTTGTTACATTGTAGGTAGGTATCACACATGAACCCTGTTCAGGGGTATTGCAACAAGAAAGTAGGCAGACCGAGGTTTTATTCACGACAATTTTTCAATTCAGTCAATTTCTTGTATTTTTCTGAAGGTCGTGTCCGTCTTGAAACACTTCACTAGAGTTTTGACGAGTTGCTTCCATGCTATTTTATCCTAGACTTCTTTCAGAGCAACGGCGACGCAAGCCCAGTGAGTGAGTTTGATCATACAAGATAAAATGCAAGATATACAGTCACAAAGTTATGGTATTACTATAATATAGGACCATTTTCGAAGAAAAAATTGCTGGTGGTCATCTGACGACTTTCACAGTGCTACCGAACATCGAGAACTTTTTTTCAGCTTTGCATTATTAACCTTTGAAATATGTAGTACAAGTATACACGCTCTGTAAAAAAATAACACATAATGTTTTACTAAGCTCCAATGTAATGCCATGGTGCATTTGCAGATCATGTCATTATTTATACCACAGTGAAATGGAAGAACCTCTTGCATCTCAGCCGGGTAGTCGATAGCGTCAACACCCAGTGCTAGCCTCTCTTATACTGTACGACAATAAAATAAACGGCGACAAACAAGATCCTGTTTGGGTGATCATTTTTGGGTAATTAGAGGTAAGCAATTTTTTCCGCACAACAAAACATGCGCAATCGTTTGTTCTACCTAACTTCAGAAGGATAAAGATCACACGTAAAACGTTGTTATCATATTTTTAACCCTTATTCAGGACGTGTTTTGTATAGTGTAGAATAAATATTTTTATTTCTTGAATAAAACATGCCGCATTGATTAATATTGGTGACAAGTACTTCGAAAATTAACCCGTCTACTAGAAAAGCTTCTCAACTTCTGTCGGAAGTTAATCAGCAAAACAATGCCATCTTGTTTAGATAATGATAAATATTGACAGTTAAGAACATTTGAGGAGTGTTTAAGTTGAGCGGCGATCCTAAGTAAGACCGTTTATAGTTATCAAGCTGTTGCGTTACTCATACGTGGGCGGAAGGCTTAGGATCCAAGACGAAGTATATCATAATGTCAAGTATGCGTTCCTATGTCGCACACGTAACCATCGAAACATCGGATTGAAACCACGATAAATCTAAACTAGTCTGGCTAGACTGAAAGTTAAAACACTGGTTTCTTACAAAACGGTGGTCGTCTTAGCGGTCGTAATATAGCAGATACGGTAAAGATTACTGAGAGCCGAGTTGGGTCAGACCGTACAAAATCTATGTAGAAATATATGAGACTATATTCAGCAGTAAAATCCTATAGTTATTTTGCTATCTGAAAAAAAGTGTTATGAAGAAAACTTTTCGATCAAGTAATTAAATAAAAAATTTAAAAAACCCCCGAATCTTGGACTGATTTTCATCAAACATAACTAAGAACACTCCCGACTAATTCACCTTTCAAACAAAAGAAACAAAATCAAAATCGGCCTCAGACAGACACACACAGACAGGCACGACAAACTTAAAACACCCCGTCGTTTTTGCGTCGGGGGTTAAAAAGAGAATTCACTTTTCCGTGTACCACAATTTATTGTGTCAAAATCAATTTTAACTAAAGGCTATTGAAAAACTGCTACTTATGATAAAATCAAAGCTGTTATTAAAGTAAAAAAATACTTCCCAAAATCATTAAGCTCTAACAAAAAACTGTATTATGTAAGCTTACCATTGTGAAGTCTTTGTTCTATGATAAAATGTATTTGTAGGTAGTTTGGATTCAGTCGGCTACTAGGTAAAAGTAAGATTTACAGATCTGGTTGTGGAAATCTCGAAAGTTGCGCTACCATATTTAGCGGCAGCTAAATTGGCTCCAAATTGGATTTGGGTGTGTAAAAGATACTAGTTTGGACTAATTAACGTGTTTTATAGGTGCTAACTGCTTATCTATCATAGTGTTATTTGTTTATGTATGATATACACCATATTAAAAGTTTAAAAAACTTAAACACGTATTGATTAATGATAAGGACGAACCCACGAATTAACGTAATTCTAAAAGACTATGTTGGTCTTCATAAACCTGCTCTATTACAACTCAAAGATAATGTTACTATTTATTATAATACGAAACCCTTTTACTAAATAAGGGCGTACCTACATCAAATGTAATGCCTCAATGAAAGGGGTAGTGTGTTGTGTGCGTCAATCAATTGTTTTTCACTTAATTTCAAGATCAACCAAGTAACATAATAAATGTTGCGAGATAACCTCTTAGAATAACTTGGAGATATTATAAAAGCAACGTAACGAAAACTGCGTTACATTAAATCATGGCCATTCTTTGAATGGAATAAAGGTGGTTTCAGTTAAAATACATAAGGCAAGGAAAAATTTGCATAACTTCCAAAGAAGCATTTATTGAGTCACGTACGAAACGCTACTATCGAGTAATTCTAAACCACGTAGGAAGTTAAACGGCGTACCCATTTCATCCAAGATGGATAATATGTCATTGGGATCTGGCGGCAAAAACTAGTGTTGGATCGCGACTGTGCTCGCCGGTCGGCAAAAACCCCGCAATCACCTACAATTACAAACCATTTATGGATTGCTACGTGCCTTACATAATAGTTCAAATCTAACACTTTTCTATTAGATTTATTATATTTTGCTCAAGTTGTATTGCGATATTCATCTATTTCTTGTAGCAATCATGGATATATAAGTTGTGAGAATATGCAGTTGAATTTGTTCAATGAAATCCCAATGTGATGTGTAAACTTAGTAGTAAAGCTTTTCCACTTAACTACTGGGTTTAAGAAATGCAACCTAAACCGCTTTTTAAATATTGGATGAGATTTTAAATATAGCATGTCGGACTTTTATCTTATCCTAGTAAAATTATTTAGGGTTCCGTATTAAATAATTTATTTTGACACAGATATAATTTCTTGTTTTAAAGCTTTATATAATTAGTCCAATAAAGTTTTGTTTCAGAAGTTGTTCTTACGTATAAAAAATATTTATGACAACGAAATTTGCTCTAAAGGTGTTAGCAACGACCACATTGTCTTGTTTGGAATTCACTAGAACCTGCCAGATGTGAACAATATTGTGTTTACAGGAATTGTTCCTATCTTTTAAGAATTGTTTTTAAGATAATAAGTTGCAGGTTTATAGCTAGGGTAAATTAGAAAGCGTGTATTGTATAGATTTTTAAAGCACAGCTGGCCTAAAACATATTTAAAAACAATAGAGAAATAGGAAACAACAGAAAAATAGGAAACAATAAGAACAGGGTATCGTAAAGACATAAAATTACGGCCCCAATAGCGAAACCATGGGAACGTACCCCGAAGGGTCAAGAATGTTCCAGAAAAGCTAGGTAGAATTACTATTGTTAAGATTTGTTTATAAACCGGGGTGCTCGCCCAGAAAAGTAGTAGTCTTGTAGCAGCCTTGTCATGAACAGTGCGAACGACGAGCACCCCCCGACAAGAGAACTTGAATAAAGGAACAAGTACCGGCAGATCATCGAGTTATTATTTGGGAACTCACTCCTCCATCCAGCACCTCCCAGACGTGTATTGGAGAGGCCGCCGCACTGCCGAACGGCCGATCGAACCCCGCGCGCCTCACCGCATACGCACGTCAGAACAACACGCGCATACAGTTTAATGGTCCTTCGAACCGGATAGAAGAGTGAAGATGCCGATTGTCAGATCAAGATCGCCAGTACCCTCCAGATCGGAGGAGGGGGATTCGACGGGCGCTACCACTACCGAATGGTCTCTGAGAACGCCGATATTGACAGAGACCGGAGAAACAACGGCATCCGCCGAAACGTCCACTGGGACATCCGTCGGGACGTCGGCCCCGCGCCACACCATCGTCGCCGCCGGTAGCGCCGCCCTAGGGCCCGCTGCCCCGGCGCAAAGGAGGGTTACTCGCGCCGCATCAGCAGCAGCCGCCGCTGCTGCCCCTCCCCCGAGTACCACGTCCGAGACGACATTCGCCCAGACCCGCGCGTTACGGCAAGTACCCCCGCGCACGATCCCGTCTGAGACCACGCCCGCGAGCGCGCGACTTGCTCCCGTGATTGAACCTCTGGCTCAGGCAAAAATGAAAAGAGGAACCAAGAAGATTCTGAAGAACATTGGAGGAAGACCTGTCGCCCCACCGCTCACGTCTTCGGATACATTGGTTCTACAAGCGCGGGAGGATGCAAGATCGACCAATTCGTCGAAACGAATTGAATTCGAAGCCCTACGAAAGCTTCAGAAGAGGCAACTGGAGGTTGCCCAGACTGCTGCTGCCCTTGCTCAGACGGAACGGGAGTTAACCCAATGTCTGTCGGAAGAGGAAGTCGAAGAGTATGAACATGAGAAATCGACTCACGCGGAGCATTGGGTAGCGCAGACCGCCACGTACAAAACGACTGAGGACAAACCACAGAGCTCTCAGACACAGAAGTCCGATATTAAAGAACTCGCCGACGCTATAATAAGCGCTACCAGAACGGTACAGCCCGTCATGACCGCGTCACCGAAGATGTGGGATTTGCCAGATTTTAATGGGGCACATGAGGAGTGGCTGCCTTTTAAAAGGGCATATGAAGATAGCTCGGCGCTGTGCACAGTAGTGCACAACATGGCTCGCCTCAGGAAAGCGGTAAAAGGAACGGCAAAGGAGGCAGTTAGAAGCCTGATGTTCGTGGCCTCTGACCCCAAGGAAATCATTGATGCGTTGGAACGAAGATTTGGAAGACCGGAACAGTTAGTGCTGGCAGAACTACAAAAGATCAAGGAGCTTCCACGAGTAGGAGACACTCCGCGGGACATTTGCGTTTTCTCGAGTCGTGTGAGTAACGCAGTGACAACAATAAATGCCCTGAATAAGCCGCACTACCTGTACTCACCGGAAATGAGCCGAAGCATCATCGAAAAGTTAACGCCCATACTTCGGTATCGTTGGCTTGATTTCAGCGCGCGCACCGGTGATGAAGAGCCAGAACTGATGAAAATGAAAAAGTTCCTCGAAGCAGAAGCAGAACTTAACGGAAAGATTGCGCCCCCGGAAACGATAAAAAGGAAACATGAGAACACTAGACATCCGGTGCACGCAACGCAAGAAGACGAAGAAGAGGATCAGATGTACACAGTTGCCACGACCTCTGAGAGATACAAAAGATTCTGCGTTCAATGCGAGGGGGAACATTGGCTCACCGAGTGCAAGAATTTCAAGAAAGCAACTACGAATGAAAGATGGACAGTGGCAAAAGAAAAACGACTTTGTTTTAGATGCCTGCGTCGACGCCACCAGAGAACAAGCTGCAGGGCCCAAGCCTGCAAGAAATGTGAGAGACCGCATCACACCATGCTGCACTCGGAGCCACAAGAACCGGCACCAGCTACGCAGCACGAGGAGCCCCCAACTTCGAATTGCCTTCAGATAAATGAATGTGAAGAAGCGAAGAACATAGTGAAATCCGTTTACGCGACAGCAGATGGAGCTAAAGTCTACCTGAAGATGGTTTCGGTAGATGTGTATGGACCGAAAGGATCCGCCCGCATCCTTGCACTGCTCGACGAAGGTTCGACGGTGTCTTTATTGGATGCTGGCATAGCTGCTCGCATTGGAGCCACTGGCAAGAAGGAGTCATTGATACTTGAGACCGTCGGTGGAAAAATCATCGAGAAAAAGGATTCTCAGAAGATGAATCTGAAAATCAAAGGGGCACACAGAAAGGACAAGCGGACTCTACAAGGCGTACGCACCGTGGAAGATTTCAAGCTGTCACCTCAAGAAGTCAGCAAAAAGGTCGTAGAAGAATGCAGCCACTTGAAAGATAAAATGAACGAGCTTTTGTACGAGAAAGAACGACCGGCCCTACTCATCGGTCAGGATAACTGGGACCTCATCATCACACGAAAGGTCCTGAAAGGAAAGCGGAACGAACTTGTAGCGTCACTAACCAGCCTGGGATGGGTGCTACACGGATATGGCTCGGGAGATGCTGCGCCAGTGAACTACATAAATCACTGCCGAACAATGAACGACGAAGAGGAAATCGAGACGACAATCGAACATCACTTTGATAAAGATTCCATCGAGATTAAGCAGCGACGAGCTAGAAACGACACCAATGAGAGAGCCCAGAAACAAACCGAAGAACTTCGTCAATGGGTAATGAACGCAAGCAACAAGGAAGAGGCATTGGCTAAAGTGAAACTGGAAGAAGTTTCAGAGAAAGATAGGCTCGGCAACGAAGAGAAATCACTCTGGATGAAACGGCTCGTCAGTCAGGTGAGATGGAACGAGGCAGTCAGCGAAGAACCGAGAAAACCGTGGGGTCAGTACGAAGATGACATAAAGATACTTCAAACGGTTAGAATCCCTAGATGTCCAGCGCCATCAACGAGAATAAACGGAGCAACGACCTACTGGTGGACTACGACTGCTGAAAAGGAGATCTACAATGCGCTGATGGCGGGGAAAGCCAAAGTGGCTTTCGAGGAGACCTTTCCTCGTCTTGAACTACGGGCAGAACTACGGGAGAGCAAACTGACTACCACGATTTCAGAAGAGTCAGACCAGAACATCACGCCTTTGGTCTTTTGGTCCAACTCAGTGACTGTACTGCGATGGATAAAGACCGACCTACGACGCAAGACGTTTGTCGGCCACCGGCCGGCAGCCAAGAACAACCCAGCTGACGACGCAACAAGGAACATGCCAAAGTGCTTCGACGGCAAGGCGAGGTGGTTCGCGGGACTCAAGCTCCTTTACTGGTCGAAATCTGACTGGTCGGTGAAGGTGATAGAAAAAGAAGATCTGGGTCTCGAAGAAAAGAAGAGAGCCACTTGTACAACGAACGGAACTGCCCAGCTACTGAGTCTGCCCAATCTTGGTGGGCTCAGGAACTGGACACGCCTGCTGCCGATCACAGGAGAAGTATTCACGCTCATGGATATATGCCACAGAGAGAAGATCACCAACAGCGTCGCCGGTAGAAAACTGAGCAAAGAAGAAAGAAAAAGATGGCTGCCAAATGAACCCAAATGTCCGAAGCTCATACCAAGCCATGAAGAATCGATGAAAGAAGAAATCGACGATATGAAAAATGAGAAGCCAGGCGAGAACTTAAGCCGGCTTGTGTACATGGGTGCTGACATCTTTAGCCCCATGAACGTAATCATCATCGGCCGTGGAAGAAAAAAGCGCTGGGGCGCCCTTATCTGGTTGAACGCGAGGGTAGCCCACTTGGAGCAGGCTGCATCGCAGAGCACTGGCACCGCGATTAAAGCGCTAAGAAAAATAGCCATCGACGTTTGGAGCAATTGGATGAGAGAACGTTTTCCTGCCCTCGTGACACGAAAGACAGAAGGCCGGGAAACAGCACAGTTCGAGAAGGGCGACGTCGTGATCATCGCAGGTTCCTCGCTCCTGCAGAGCACATGGCTGCATGGAGTAATCGAGGACGCACTCCTAGGACCCGACGGGAGGACCCGCATGAACGTGCTACCCAAAGGAAGACTGAAAGAAAAACCGGAATCAAGACTCATCCGCATGGTATCGAAGGAGTCGTTGCTGCCGAAGAATGGAGTGCACGGAACACCGCGCACTGGCGGGGAAATTGTTAGCAACGACCACATTGTCTTGTTTGGAATTCACTAGAACCTGCCAGATGTGAACAATATTGTGTTTACAGGAATTGTTCCTATCTTTTAAGAATTGTTTTTAAGATAATAAGTTGCAGGTTTATAGCTAGGGTAAATTAGAAAGCGTGTATTGTATAGATTTTTAAAGCACAGCTGGCCTAAAACATATTTAAAAACAATAGAGAAATAGGAAACAACAGAAAAATAGGAAACAATAAGAACAGGGTATCGTAAAGACATAAAATTACGGCCCCAATAGCGAAACCATGGGAACGTACCCCGAAGGGTCAAGAATGTTCCAGAAAAGCTAGGTAGAATTACTATTGTTAAGATTTGTTTATAAACCGGGGTGCTCGCCCAGAAAAGTAGTAGTCTTGTAGCAGCCTTGTCATGAACAGTGCGAACGACGAGCACCCCCCGACAAGAGAACTTGAATAAAGGAACAAGTACCGGCAGATCATCGAGTTATTATTTGGGAACTCACTCCTCCATCCAGCACCTCCCAGACGTGTATTGGAGAGGCCGCCGCACTGCCGAACGGCCGATCGAACCCCGCGCGCCTCACCGCATACGCACGTCAGAACAACACGCGCATACAGTTTAAAAGGAATAATTTCATGAAATTAAGATAGGTACTAAACATCATAGGTGTTCCATGTTCAGCTTTAAACAGGTATTATCTATTAATGCAAATCACGAATCAAACTAAAAATTATGATTTTTTTGTTGTATATTATACTACCACAGTGTAAATGGTGGTTATAAAGTAAGAGTACTTAGGTACTTGGTTCTATGACTTTGTAAATAGTTACAAAGTCTACGTCAGTGCGAATCAATCGAGCGTCCTGTATTTTGCTATTTTATAGAAAAACGGCCGAAGGGGAATAGCGTTGCAATTACAGTCGAGCGTCTACTCGCTCGTCCGTCTGTCCGTCTGGGGATCCAAGATGGCGGCGCATGCCTGTGCCTGCCCGAGATTGACTAGTAGCTGTGCTGCTTTGCCAACGGCGATCTAGCCTGAGTGGATCTATCTGAGGGCATGTGGCATGCGGGAAACTCTAGCCTCTAAATTAAAATACTTTTTGTTTGATAAGTGTTCTATGATTATCTTAATTGAATGCAATTCAAATGTTGAGCGTTGTATCATTAGAGAAACTACTTTCATCATGCACTTACTATTTGTTGAAAAATGCTCGTATTTATTACCTGGAACAAAAAAAAGTACTTATTTAGCATTTTAATTATAATGAAGGTGCAAACATGGTCAATAAAGCTATGCACTTACGCATTTGTAATTCAAAGTTATGCAAAGGCAAAATTAAACATCAACACGTTGAAAAATAGACAAACCGGTTTTGACTACCAAGTCAAAACTAATTGGCATGCAAAACTAAATTGTCATTATTTTCAAACGAGTTTAACAAATTCCGCTTATCGGGTCGAGGCATCGTCCAAAAAACATAATAATAGCGTTCACACATTAAACGGCCCCGCCTAAACTGCACTACCCCGTCATTACACAAATGCGTCCGTTAGCCCAAAACCACATAAGTCACATTTATCGCCGCATCAAAAAGCAATCAAGCGACAAAAGTAAGGACGAGTCATTCAAGGGAACTCGACGAAATGATGTTCGAGACAGATCTAATCGATTCTACACCAAGGTGAGGGCACAGGTAAAACCTACCTTTACATAATTTACAAAGGTGCCCTATAAAAAGATGTGGCTTAAGGCTGCTTATAGAGTTTTATTAAACAACAGTAAAATGCATTTATTTATGCAGCTATCGCATCGTAATATTTTTATTTGCTTATTGGCAGTAACTTTGTGTCTACTTATAGTGCGAGCGAATTTGCGTAACATAATTTATAGAATCGATAAAACGGTATCTCTGCTATGAACTGTAATTGAATAATGCTGTTGCACTCGCGATACTGATAGAATCAGACACGAACCTGGACCAATATGTTATCGATCAAGGTTAAATTAGTAAGGGCCTTATTCACGAAACTGGCATTACAACCTTACAATTCCAGCATTATCTAAAGATTGTGAGATCCAATGATCTGTACCGTCATATAATTTGAAAATATTATAAAAGTTAAAACGTCTAGCCCTTTGGAACACAAATAAACATAGATATGGTTACATATAGCCGCCGTTTATCTTATAACTTTGGGCCGCCCCCCGCCGCGTGCAAGATATGTTACCTGCCGATTGAAGGAAACAAACACTTATGTATTGACGAGGCTATAAATTACATAAATGACCCTGCATCCTGATTAAGAAACTAATTTTCGGTGTTCGGATGCGAGTTTTTAAAATATCGATTTGTAGTTTTATTGTGATTCCAAATAAAAACATGTTTTATCCTTCTTCATTTGCAAAACCACGGTGGCAAATAAAATAACCAATACTCAGATATAGGGATGACATTTAAAACTCAATACCATTCAGTGCATGAGATCTACTCGTAGTATTTAAAAACAAAAAAAACATTATTAGCTAGGTATGGCTTTTCAAACAAAGCAAAAAAAATTTGAAGGTTGAGAAAATGCAACTGAATTACGAGAGAATTAGAACTAATTGGGTTTCAGGGTCGTTTAAAAAATGTGAGTCTATTATTAGAGGCGTGGTGATTTAAATACAAGTTTTGACAGAAAGTCGTTAGTCAAAACGTTGACAGTGTGAATTTCACACTTCAAGTAAACATGAATGAGTTCAAACAGATCTCACGTGTAATTATAGCATGATTTACAAACCCAATACTTCTAGAAAAAAATAAACAATTTTGGTAGTTGACACATCTACCTACCATGTCTGTGAATCTGAATGTGAAGAGTTATTTAGTGATGAAAAATTAGAGACAATGTGGCTGCCAGTAGCCTGATTTGCCGTTTAAAAGAAAATGTTTTAGATTTGGATCCTTTTTCGTTAGTAGCTTTAGGGATATTATAAAACCTTTAGCCTTAATTATCAGATACTAAAGTTCGTAAAATTCCATTAGCGCTGTCTTGTCTTAAACCACAAAGAGCGCCGGCTTCATAAGTCATTTACAGCCATCGAAATCACAATACTAGTGGCTGAAAATAGCGCAATACACTGATATTTATGTACTACATAAAAGGCAATACAGTAGGAGGTCCCTAGAAAGCGGCCGCTGCGCATACGCCGGAAGCCTCTTCAATACCCGCGGAGATTCTGCGACTGCTGAGTCAAGCTTAACCACCAGATAACTACCAGTTAACTAAGGTAAGTACTGCCTCACTTTTGACTTGATGGTAATTACCCGCTTGATTGGTGGGTTAGGCGTTAGCTCGGCTATTCAGGTTAACTTGTAGACAATGACACACATAAGGAGAAACTTAGAGAGAAAATTCTCACGGTGTTTACGTTGAAAACTTCTGCCGACATATTAGAATCAAAACCATAAAATTTCCCTTTACAAATAACGATAATTTTTATAAAATTCACTACAAATGGTACTCATAAAGTTACTAAAGTATCTTTAAATTAGACTCTACCTATAGTTTAGAGTAAATAATAATTATAATAAATACCGAAGACAGTGTGTTTTCAATAAGAGTTGCGCAACGTATCAAAGTGGTATTGTAAGCCAAAGCCGAGGAATAGTTGGACTATAAAAATCTTTTATTGCTTTTCTTCCCACTTGATCACAAGTTCGTCAACCTCATATATTTTATTTTGAATTTACAATACAACTAAATATGTACATACGATTACCATCCAATTAATCAATATAAATATCTGTCAATTAGAGGTTTTTACTAGAAAATTATTACTTGATTTGACATCTTGTTTAGCTCAATTCAATTCAGAAATTACTCTTTCTAACCTTGCTCTTTTAGTTGATAGAAAGAGAGATGAAGATCTTAACTCGAGTATCTTTACTCACTAGGTAAGTATATGTTGTTTTATATGGCTTATAAAATAGTAATAAACTTATATCTTTAGCGCATTATGCATATTTTAACACGATCCATTGAATAGGACGCAGACGTTTATAAAGTGATCCTTGTGGCTTTATTGAAGGAAAAAAATTATTTAAAAATATTTTATAACATAAACTATTGTCAATTCCTACAAAAGTAATAAACAATGAGAGCGACATATATATATAATCAGGTGTTAAGCGATATTTATAAGTATGGGCATGCTATAAAGGTAAGTGTTGCGTAGTGGGTGGAACATAGACTAAGCTTGACTACAAGCTTTTTAACAAAAAACGCCATTTTACAATTTTTAGGAATTAAATGAACATAAGAAGATCGCTAAATATATAAGCTTCCAATGAGAAAAAAATACTATTAGATTAGGCATTTGAAAAATAAACCAGTCGCTCTGTTTTAAAATCTCCTTAGGCTGGCTTGTAGTACAAAGTAATAGTATTAATGAATCCTATACACTAATATGAACGTATACTTTATTATCCTACTCGGCTTTGATAGCACTAACAGAGTCAGCAGTTTATTATTAGTACCTTGACGCAATACAGTTAGCTTTTTAGAAGCCTTTCACACCGAAAGCGAGGCAGTGCAGTGGTACACGATGGTCGACAGTTACACGTTGACGTTCTAAAATAGCTAGATGCTATCCGCCATACCGTTTCAATCAACTTTCGTCTAGCGTCAAAATCAAAGGTAGTCAGTCAATTCAAGTTTTATATTCTCTATCAACTGTAGAATGTCAACTCGGCTAGAGGCCTGGGGCTCAATTCCTCTATTTACAACGGTTGACGTTCTACTTAGTTCCAACTATGGTTCGATCGATCTGCAGCTTAGCTCTAACGTCACCGTTTAACTGGATCAAAATGGCCTAAAACAGAACTATGGTTTAACTACGTTCCAGCTGTCAAAGTTTGATAGTAGAACGCGAAATAACCTAAAACCGATGAAAAGTTACGGTTCAACTGCGTTTCAGCTGGCAAGTTCGTTAGTGGAATTAGCCTTCTGGTGAGGGTAATGGTCACACAAAACATAGTCTACCAACATCTCGTTCAGTGTGTAGAGCTCCTTACACAACGTTTGAGAAAATCATAAGGGCTTTGTTTGACACGAATGTGTTTGACAGGCAACGTGACAATTATTATTTGGTGTCAATACTGAGTCGTGAGAATTACATCAGTTGAGCGTCGACTCGTGACTGTTTATACAACGCTTTGACCACTTAGTTCTTGCGAGGCTTTCTCGGAGCTTCGCGTACTCCGTAATACTCCGTATCTCTAATCATTGGTATTCAGGTCACTTGTCAAGTTATTTATTAATAATTTGCTTGGAACTGAACAATAGCGCACTTTACTTGTACTCTTTAAACTACTTATCTAACAACCGTGTTGCCAATATCTAATGCTAGCAAACCACCAGAATGCAATAATCTTGAAATATCTTTAAGACTTAATATCAAATATGTTATTTTTTAAAGTAGAGTCAATATAATTTATCCGAGAAATAAGTGGTTAATCACCTTATAGGTGTCAAATAATTTATTTAAATTACTAACGATTTGAGTGTTTTGATCCGTACCTACAGATATCACCACAGTCCAAATGTAGACATGAATATCTTTTTCTTATTTTAAATAATACAGCGATACTGGTGCCCTCATCATAAATTGACAAGTTTATATCTTTACAAACACATTATAAATTTCTTGTTTTTCTACTCTATGTACACCACCGTCCATAGTGCCTGATAGGTGTAGATTAAGTTTCACTTCAGTATATTTGTGTTGCTTTAATTTTATAGTCTGTACGAGGTTTTTCATATCTTTTTATAATGTAAGATGACTATTTCGTTGCTGGGTCGATTTTAAATGTCACCTTCAAGTATAATAAATTGTAATTTTCATGACAAATTCTTTTAAACATGCCGAAGTATTTACATATTTTTATGATACCGCAAAATACTTTATTGCTAATGATAATGGGGCCTAGTTAAATCACTTGACAATATAATAGTAATTGTATGGGAAATACAGGATCGTATTAAATCACACAATTCAAAACACGCTACCGGGCGACGAGGACTAATTGAAAATAGCGAATACTCAGTGCCTAGATTCAGCGTATTAATTAAAACTTAGGTTCTCGCTTCTCCCGACTTACGCTCAAATAGGTATCTACCTAGTACCTATTCCTGCACCACTATTTGTACTTGTTCCATGCTAGCATAAATTAAACATTAACACTCGGTTTTATGGATTAAATTCCAATGGCTCCTCTCACACGCCCTACCAGTCCATTCTATACCATAAACAAGTGTTCTAAAGTTCATTTTGAAATGAAAATTGATAAGTATGTATCTGAAATCAAACAAGGAGCGTAGTTAATAATTTATTGATATAAGACATGCGAAGCCCATAAAGTTACCTTTGGCACACGTCTCGGTCTCTTTTAATTTGTAACTCGTTAGCATTAGGCGGGCAGTGCGCGGAGTACGCTTAGATTGAGATTTCCTCTCTGGTCGGGGACATACTCAACGCAGTCGTATTTCATGACTTCCAACAATATGAAGAGAGTTTGGTTTGTGTCGGCCAATACCGTCCATTAATGGTTTAATACAAATTCTAACACGAACAGGAAATTGTATCGAGAAATTAATGACTCAATTAAAATAACTTTTAGGTATACAAGCTTCGGTGTCGGTGATTTTTCAAGGCATTAATGGAATAGTGGAGTCATGTAGTGCATTATGCGGCTGGCGTTAAAAGTAAACAAATCATTAGAAGGATGAAGTAACAGAGCTTCATTAAGCGAGCAAACACTTATAGCAAGCGTAACAAGCATCTGTGTGTCGAACAATAGTCATAACTGTTGAACAAACACCAGTTATCGCTCTTAGCGCAGGCGTTTGGCCGAAATAGAGGGGGCGGTGTGCCGGAGAATGTTAGAAAAACTTATAGAAAATGACAAGATACCGACAAGGACAGAGATAGCACAGCCATAGAAACGACAAGGACGGATAGAAAACTCGTTCTCCAGCATTCCGTCGCATGGTGGATTTAGGAACGGGGGCATGACGATACGATTAGGTTATGCTGTTTTATTTTCGAGGATAGTATAACTAAGTAATTATGTATCGGTAACTAAGTGAAAAATTATGACCCTGTGAGAAAATCGCCGCGGAGTTGTAATTAAGTTTGATTTACAATGTAGAGCATCATTCCAAATTAAATTATTAAATTGGAGGCTTCGCTTTCCTGGAACTGCTTCAGTCTACAGCCACACAATGAATTGGTTTTTACGCTCCCCTATTTTATACAGACTTGAATGCGAGAATGATAAATGATTTTCTATTTCTACCTCCACCTTACAGTTTAGATAAGAATTTATTTTTTACTTAAATAAATGGTCTCTGTAATTGCATTAACGATTTTCCTTTCGGTAACTATAACTTACCGAGTTTTTAAGGTGTTCTCGTTGGATCAAAAAAGCTCTAAAGTGCTAAATCTGTCACCGTTTAAACCTCGCAGAAGCTCAGAGGCTCAATTCTACTAAAAAACTCGGTGACAGAAACGCAACTGAATCGTTGTTTTTCATCTAGTTTAGGCTATTTCGATCCAGCACAGTGACGTTTTAGCTACGCTGAAGATCGATCGGACCATAGTTGGAACTGAATATAACGTCAACCGTAATCAGTAGAACTGAGCCCCAGAATACCGCTGTCTTTTACACAGTTATTTTTACGTCTCAGAGTGATGGACGACGCACAGTGCAATGTCTCACAGGACATGTCCTTAGTAAATAATAAATATTAATGAACATTTCACATAGTGAAATTTGACAGGCGTCACAGCTCAGTCGGTATTAGCTCTGCCTTCCGTGCTGTGGGTCGTGGGTTCGATCCCCACTGAGAACAAACATTTGTGTGTAGCAAACATAGATGTTTGTTCTATGTCTGGGTGTTACTATGTATTATAAGTATGTATTTACAAAAAAAAAAGTATATAAGTATTCTATCAGCATCTAGTTCCCATATTACAAGCTTTGCTTAGTTTGGGACTAGAGGGCGTTGTGTGTAAAAGTCCATGAATATTTATTATTTATTTATTTAGTTCTAATAATAGTTCCAAACTAAGCCAAGCTTAAAAACTATGATTTGCATCTAATTGTTTGTATGAGGGTTTTTATTGTTTTCCAGCTTACGTTGTATTTGTTAGTAACAGAGTAAGTTTGGAAGGTGTTATGCAAAAGCTTCAAGAACAGTGTATTATTTGTAAGATATTGTTATGATAGGTATTCGCAAGATGCCCGGCCGGCCGACCACGCCGCCCTCACGCAACATGCAACACGGTGTCCGGTTGCTTGTCTTGTAACATTACCGGCGTGTAACGAACCTCCTCACGACATGTTATGACACGGCAACAAACGTTCACGGCCAAAATAAAACGTTTTGCGAACACAGAAAGGATAGAACTATTCGATTCTCGATCAATCAGTATTTTTTTTTTATATATTATTGACAAACGTTTGACCGCAATCTCACCTGATGGTAAGTGACGATGCGGTCGACGATGTAGCAGATTTGCCTAGAAGAAACCTATTCACTCTCCTCTTGAAAACATTCAAATTTTGAGAAATCAGTTTGAGAATTGCGGCCATTCTGTTTTGAACATCCATGTAAGATGTAAATAAAAACTATTATTCTACCACTTCACTGCCGTGACTTCACTACAGACTCCAATCGAGGAGCCGATTGAAATGAAACCGATTAACCAGAAACGTATCGTCATGTAAGTATCTTAGCAGTAACTGTAACATCCACACTAAATCGGTTTCTGTGCTCGTAAGTGCTAATTTTCATTTAATTTGTTTCAGGGGCGATAAATCCACGTTACTAACGGCAGAGGATCTTTATTACAAGTTACAAAAATTATATATTACAAGCTTTGCTTAGTTTGGGACTAGAGGGCGTTGTGTGTAAAAGTCCATGAATATTTATATTTATTTAATTAGGTTGTTTATACTGCATTGTTTTTTGGGAATTATCCCATGCTAAAAAAATCTTAAAATATTCCAGTAGGTACTCGTCCCGTATTTATTCATTTGAAATCCACATGATGATTCGGAACCATGGAATTTTCGATATTACATAAAAAATCAACTAATTAATTGATTTACTGTGAGAGCTGAGAGCTGGGGAATTAAAAACACCTTCTTTCTTACAAGTCACGTAACTATTGTTAATTATATTCTTATTTTATTAAGCTTTCATTTCAAATTTTAAATACAATAATTATTTTTATATCAGTATACTTACCTAACCATTTCTAATGGTTTTTCTTGAATAAGGTATGATCTACTGATCACTATGTCCAGTAATATTATTGTATGACGAAGTCCAAGTTATTATGAGCACGTCTTGATCTCATATGCACACGTCTGCAATCTTAACCATATGCAGCTACGTATTTAGTACATTATCATAAAAATACCCATAATAAACTCAATCGATATCCTACAACCCTCGAGCAACAAACAGTGCTTTTAAAAATATAAAGATATACCTACGTTATAAAATTCCGAACATGGGTGCGACAATCTGCGATCAGAAAAGTGTCGTAATAATATGGCAATAAGCCATAAAATACTTTGAAATAAATTTTCATCCTCTGATACTCATTATGAATAATTCGTCTGCGAAAGTTTTTCAAAAAACTGTGTACACAACAGGAATTTTTAAGCAGGACCTCCGTTTTTTGTCCTCATTAAGCGATTGTATCGCAAAACAGCTCCTAAGCTGAGCTTAGTTTGTGAATTCAAATGTATAAAAAATTTAATAGATTTTGAATTTCTATACTCTTGCATATTTGGTACAGCTGTTATGATGTTGCTTCGACACTCTTGTTGCAATGTAACCGACCTCTTAGCACCATTTAATTACTATTATTTTGTTCTAGCTATCATGCGTAAACGTCGACCGATGTTAACTACATGCATCAAATCTCACACCTAGCCATCTACGTTTTAAACCGAAATGATTACTTTATTCGTCGTACTTATATAAGTAGGTACTTGTGGTACAAAAAAATGTTGCTTTGCAAGGATCTCATAATAATAATTGTTACGTATTATCACGTCATTGTGGCGCTTTTATACCCTTACATCTGGGAGGAAGTTTTAACAATAACAAAAGTAAATACTTAGTGGTAACCTCACATTTTATAGGTTTTCTTAGAGAATCAGGAACTACAACAAGTAGCATGGATGTCACAGAATCTAGATACCTATTATATAGATCATGCAAACATCACCGCGAGAATCCAAACCGCACCTCGCGCGTATTACTTTGTTAGCCACCGATGAACCTCAGAGGTCGTCAAAGAGATACGGGTGAATACAGACATTATTTTCTAGGAAGTGTCAGAACAGTCAAAGTCGCCGTGCAAAGTGATAAAACAGACGACCGCGAAGCAACAGCTCTACAGCGCAGACAATGCGAGTGTTTTTGTGCGCAGTGGCAGCTCCTAGCCTAGATCATTACAATAGCATAAAGTAGCCAGTTATGAAGCCAGCGAACATTCTAGGAACCCACCATACAACCGGTTTGGACGCAGCTTTACGCTTTTTATACGAAAAGGATCGCAACTTGAGCAAATTCTAAAATTATCCCAGGAAGTGTTAGCTAGGCGTCAATGTGAAACTTTACCCAAACGATCTGAATGTTTGAGACAGCTGGTGAGTAATACCGGACCGCTACCTGAATAGGAATTTTAACATAAAAGATCGATCTTGAATTATCGATACACTGAGAACAACCGATCCATAAAAGTCAGAAAAAGAAAAATGGAATATCGTATAAAATCGTATCGGCAGAGATAAGGGCGGCGACGCATTCGTGGCGTGTAGCCCACGGCTGCGACTCGATATTTCATGAAACAGCCGATTTATATTCGCTGCTGCGGTGGAGCAAAACTTTTATGTTCCACGAACGTAATTACCGGCAAAAAGTGAATACCAGTAGATACGCACAAAAAAGCAAGTTGAAGAGCTTGCTAACTAACTTTAGAAAGAAAGTTTGCGGCTACAACGTCACAACCTATACTTTGTAAAATTATAGCAAATTATATCATTAGTCATATTAAACTAGGCGACGGTATACCTGTTTAAAATGATTAACATCATCGACATTTATGCCTTTCCTGTAGATTTCTAGGTTAAACGATCTTGAGTTTTTTCCATGCACTGAACTCCTGCGACCCTCATAATGACTTCCATCCATCAATCTAAAGGTGTTTGTCTTCCCGTTCGTAGTTTGATAAATACCAGAAAACAAATGCATAAGCTGAACAAATTATTAGCCGATTTCTTTACAAGTTTGTTAGCAAATCATTGCAGCTTTTATAATCAAAAATTTCTCGTAACAGTTAAATTAATTGCGGGCATTACGACGAAAGATTAATTACAAAGAACAACTAGGTGCCTAACTATTATGACAAAATCCGTATATTCCTCTAGCCATTAAACTAATCCCGTATATTCATTAGGCAATTCCAATTTTATGATCAGCTATAAGAGTCCACAACATGGCTGACGTAAACTGGGATTGTGAAATTATATTACTCGTATTATTTGGATAGCACTCATAAAATATAATCCTTCTACAGTAATAAGTGCTGATCGAAACGTTCACGCAATTCTTGGTTTTGTTGAAATTCCTTGGCTACGTTTTTTTATGAGAAGTGGTGGAACAAGTAGTTAGTCCATCTGGTGCTGAGTGTTCTGATAATTGTTTTTATTCTTTTAATTTTATTTTAAACTTTCAGTATGTTTGAGTTTTGTTTAAATTAGACAAAGCCTTCTTCAAAGATAAACACTTCTTATACTGACAAGGTATTGTATGAGAGGGTAATAAAATAGAACTCTTTGCTAAGTTTGTATTGCATGTCTTAAATATTAGTCTAAGTACGAGTATCATGGAAGTCGCAAGTGGAAAAAAGTCAACGAAGAAGTATTTGTTGCACAAAAGATAAAAGCTTCTAAAAAGAATAGGTAGGGCATGTCTTTGATGGACGTGCTCAGTGGGGCAACGCATTGTTATAGGCAGTGGTTACAACTTAACATCAGGTGGGCCATTGGTTTGTTCCATTAGTTAGTAGTATTACAAAAAAGGTTAATAAAAGACGTTATAAGAAAAGGCATGCAGTAAGCAAAATCACAGGGATCACTTAGAAAAGTAAACAAAGTGAAAAAGGTTGCATAGGTTGCTCTCGTTGCCAAAACATAATCTAACTGTGTGTCATGATGTAGTTTACCAAGAACATGCTTCGAATACTTCCATTCAGCTTCCACTTGTCAGTTGAACATTATCGTGTTCGAATCAGAAATGCGTAGTCGTCGTTGCACCAGTTTGCTTACGATGCTTATCCGCTACATTTTAAGACGCTCTCAAAAATATTTTTAATACGAGATTAAGTCATCTTTATAACTTTGTTCCTCTTGACAAATAAAATAGATTCATCACTGTAATCCCTATTTTTCACAGCCGAATCCAATCCGAATTTCACAACTGAAAGTGTCACAACGGAACAAATGTAGTACCTACTACATTTGTTCCGGTGTGACACTTTCAATTCATGCAAAAAATGTGGTCCTTACCCTGGCATCTACTCAAGATATTTGTTCTTTCAACATAATGCAGTGGATGCAACTAACACGTGTCGAATAGCAGGTTCATCGCCACTGGAGATCTAACTAGTTTTCTAGCTCTTGGAATCTATTTTATATCGCAGTTTAATTCCAGAAATCAAACCATGAATAAACAAGTACCGTTTTATTTGTTTTATTTATAGCACTTCAGATTTTACTGCGAAAAAGATGCTTATAAACAGAGGCCATTCTCCAATGCACAGATAACACGGTTAGATAAAACTTACCTCTAATAGTCAAGTTATTCTCACGAACTTGCATGTTTTTGCGTCAGGGAATAAAATTATTAACACAAGCCGCTATAAAATATAAGTACGTAATTATAATCGAAGCAAAGAAGAGGCTTGAACCAACTCAAACTTGCTTTAGGATTGCCCCGTTCGCCATTAAAGGTGCCAGAAAACCTGTTTAATATGACAACCAATAACGACTCCAGTATTAATAAGGACACTATAATAAAATAATTGTTTTCTCCCACTTACACTTATTATGGCATATGTATAAAAGCAGAAAGCAGAGGCGATAAAATAATACGATAGCAATCTCTAGCCGTATTTTTTTTCTCTATTTAAGATTCCGCTGTGGACCACTCCTGGCTACTACCGAGTGTTTTCATTTGCACTGGCTAATTTGAAACAGAGACACCTCTAATTACGCACCTACTCTAAAACCCTTCATTATCAATTCCAAGCATCGTTTGCAGCCACGAACAAAAAAATTAGCGTTTTAGGTGCATAAATAGGTGCCGTGTCTGTCGGTCTCATTTATCTCTACCGGTAAGTGTTTACTTCTACATATCTCTAAAACGACTTCACCAATTGCACCTACTTTTTGTGTTCCAACGTTTGTTTGGCTTATGGGATGGCTCATAGATACGTTCTATCACCTCCTAGAAAAGGTAAACAATGGAATGTTTCTCGTTGGATTAGGGCTACGATACATCGTCTTTACTTTCCGCCACGGAACCCCATTAGTACCTACACGCTTGTTTTTTATTCCGTGTGTATGACTGAAGCCTTAATACTTATTACTGTGACAGGTATATGGCCTTATCTGCGCCCAGTGTCTGATGGATCGTTGTTAAAAAGCCATTCTTGTTGCTCGTATTGGTTCTCTAATCGACTGTCCTTTAATGGAGCCGCAAAGATTTATTTACGCTTACTTATTACTGTTTAACTATATTTTTAACCTGGGGTTAACAAGGCTAGTCAAACAGTGCATTCCACTACATAGTTTTAAGCCTATCCATAAAGCAGTCTAGAGATAAGCTGTGTTTGGACGTGCCTCTGATCAAGATCCTGGAATGTCCACGGTTAGTCTTACTCTATGAGATCTAAGGAGATGTTTACTGTACAGTTATGGACCTATTTTATTTCAGGAGTTTTATGGCATCTTCGTTTCAATTATGTCGATCGGTATTCAATTAAAAATATTGTCTAAAACTCGAGACGTTTTTTGAGGTAGGATGTTATATATTTACATAGCAGCAAGACTGGAAAGTTTTTGCTCTGAAATCCGATACATCACAATATTTCCTTATTAAAACGTAGGTGAGGCAAATGTAGAAGTTACAAATAGCCTCGCGGCCTCCCACTAAACGTATACCTGCTGCCGACCACAATAGCACACGTCAGATTAAAAGATGAATGATTCGGATTGGCGTCCCACAACGTTCTACCTGAGAACCCGGTTCTAATGTTTGATTTAAATACAAATTCGTTTAATGCTTCGAAAAGCTTGGAGAGAAGTAGCTTCATTTCGTGCGATAGACATCACAAGAACCATTCCAAAAACCAAGCTACGGACATTGTTTTCTGTCATGCCAATATTTTCTGTCAGGATTAAGTGCTGTAACTGTGGTTCCTACTTGTACTAATACTCACAGCTTGAAACGTGATTAGTCAGGTGTTTATTTATTTAACCAATAGCAATGGTGGGATTGCAACCTATCGCGCATGGAATGCTACTGCAAAAAATGAACATGTAAGTACACCACGTGCAATATTTGAACGTGTATCTGATACTGCACCCTGCATGCTCAGCCTAGAAAACATTTCTTGGTCGTGTCAATGGTTCATATATGTACTCAAACTTTTTTATACTAGTTGGTAACTTCTATGACCTTATTGGATGCCCTTACAAGATCCGCTCGAGTGCAGGTGGTCGGGGACCGAAGGCAGGAAAGTAAGTGCAGCATGCTTTGCGTTGGAACTCCGCTCTCACATTAGATTTCAGAAAGATCGCATCTATTGTAAGTACCCCACTTGACTAAACTTCTTTTGCAATGACCAACTTTCCATCGAAGCGAAGCCAATTAATGGGACCACCAGAAAACACCCATTCGTCTCTTTCGTTTGCTGTACAAAAACGAGACAGAAACCTTCCGTAAACACATCGTTATCAAGAGCGCTTATGCTAGTCCTGTTGCAGACCTAAGAAGAATTCTATCATTGGAAATTACAATCGTAAGTGTTTTTAATCACTTTACCCGTAAGGCAAAGCTATAACGTTATTTTAATTTAAACCCATATTAAATAGGTCTTTAATACCTGTTTAGGGCAAAGTTATGGCTTGATATTGATCGAAAATTCATCAATGCCGTAGCTAATTACAGAACCACGTTTACTTAGGAGTGGATTGTGTAGGCCTGGTATTAAACCGAGTGTCGGATATCCGACGAGCTAGAAGTACAGTCAGCCTCAATTTAAATATAAAAAAGGTTCATAATCTCCAGCCCTAAAATGCTCTGCCCTAGAAAAATGCCCTAGAATGCCCTAGAAAATGCTCTGTCATTATCACTTGCATGATATTGAAAAGAGATGACAACATATACAACATATTCAGCTGTTTAAGCTAGAGAAGCTTCAAGCTACTAATATAAATAAGACCAAATTATGATAAAAAGTTCTACCGTAAGTTTATTTTCTGTCTGAGGTTTTGGCAAGGAACTGGTACCATTACCTATAGATTCACATTATTATAAGACGTTTCAAATTTTTTTTATGGACGTTTTGGATACTATAGCCAGCAAAAATTTTCTTTAAAAACCTCCCTGTAGAAGTACAAGCGTTTCCTGTTTCGTTACTCAAACAGCTTCTTATATCTACGTGAATACATATTTATGGAGCGAGCAAATGCTCAAATCTGATTCAATAGTTTTACTTTTTAGCTTTAGCTTCCAAGCAGTTGGTTGACGCCTGGAGCTGAGTGTACCTCGCGCCGAACAATGCTCACTAATAATAAGGCGGCTGTATTTATGAGCATACGTGCCCTCCGAGAGACGAGCAGACCTATTGTGCCCCAGACCTCCTATGATTATTTCGCCTCTCGCACTTTTCCACAAATCCTTATTTTAACTTTTATAGTCTTGGGGACTTTCTCACCAAGCCCTGTTAAGTGGTGAGCTGTTTATTTAACTAATTTTATGGAGACAACTGTCACCTAGGTAAGTTGACATTCTAGTCGCTGTAGAATAGAAGAAACCAGTCTTACTTAGACCCGTTTCACATATTCCGGTTGCCTGGTAGCCGGTGCTGGATACCCTGTCAAGTGTATGGGCTTGCTGGATAAATTACGTCAGTACGTGTGAAAGATGCTTATATCGCCTGAGCCGGGTACTCAGCACCGGCTACCCGGCAACCACGACGTGTGAAAAGAGTCTCAGTCTACGTAGCTTGCCTGTTCATAAAGCTCTCAAAGTGGATGGGTGCTGCAGTAGCATTTTTATCTGAGCGCTTTCGCGCTGTGAAGGCAACATTATCCTACCTGAAAGCCTTCGTGTGGACTAAAAACTCTATCACACACAATAGAGATGGAATTTTTATTTATTTAATTGTAAAGCTAGTTCCACCTCATCATTGTTTGTTAGTGAGAATATAATAGCTATGTAAAGCTAAATTAGGATTAAGGACGAACATTCACGGTGTAGAAACTTAAGCTTCTCGGTCGTTACTCATTTTGCTTCACAGTGTTTCGCTTTTATGACGGCTTAGTTTGATATCAATGGAAGTTCTTCGTCACTTCAAACTAGTTTCAGCGCAAAATAAAATGAGCGTTGACAGGGTGATCTTAGAGTCAATTTTAGATTTAGCAATTTGATCTTGAAATGCTTATTGTGATGCATTATGAACGCAAAATTCCAGAACTCCGAGAATTCCAAAACTCGCATAATAACAGATACCAATTCATCAACGAGAAAAGATGTGTTTTTCAGACACAAAACAACATAAACAAAAGACAAAAATTAATGACAATGTACAAAGAGTTTTCTAATACACATCAAAAGCAGTGTTCTGAAATTCTAGTTAGTGGCTGTGGAATAATTTTGCACTTCAGCATGCAAATCCACATATTTCATTGCTAATGTAATCTGTTACATAATAAGTAGTAATAAATAAACGCAATGATTTCATTGTGCCCCAGAATTAGATTTGGTTACAAAAGCTCAGTAGACTAGACCTACGCTGTGTGACCTAAATACGTGAGCGCCTGCGCATGCGCAGCGCACCCGGCGCCCGCCAATCACAGTCCGCCATTCAAATCATGAGCCGGCGCCGATATACGAGTGTCGTATTTAGGTATACCATAAATAATACTAAACCCAGCTATTAAATAATATTAGCAAATGCCCTTTAAATTGTATGTCACTGACTCCTATTACTCTAACATATAATAGCTACATTTAAGAATAATTTAGAGGCATTCAACAAAAGCGACAATTAGTGATTACCTTGGCTTGATGATGATAGTGTTCTGTACCTAAGTACTGATTGATTTTTAATTATTTTCTTTCCTAAGTTGATTCAGCACTACACTGGAGCTTTCGTGTAAGTACCTATAGGACGATTACAAATGTTCCTTGTGATTTTTTTTACTGTATAAAACATTAAGTACTTTAATATTTTCATTTTTGACTTCATAAGAAGAACCACTTCCGAGCTTCTTTGTTCTATGAACTATTGTTATTTTCCAATACATTATTATGGCCAATGGAAAAAACAGTGTAAAGAAAAACATCCTCCCTAAGAATAAGTACGAAAGATAGGTATTCCAATCTTGGAAGCTGTAATTAAGTATATTTTTGCTTCTACGAAAACTTCCATAGTATTTAAAACGAAACGTATATAATTCCTTTTTCCCTCCAAGTCCTTTTTAAGCCATATAAAATTAAACTTCTACAGAATGCAAGAAAACGAATTTATTAGGTATTCTGCCTAAATCTGTTGGCAACCCTAAATTAATAGTCGTATGGCGCCGTGAAAATGAGGTGCCTTCGAATATTGATTCATTGTTAATGTATTGGTATCTATCATACTATTATAATTATGATAAGTACACTATAACCGATGCAATAAATTAAGTATAACGTATAATAACTACATTTGTATGAACCTTGAAATTATACACATAATCAAATTAACTATACACCACTTTTATAATTTTATGTAAGTAAGTACATTCCGTCTTAATCATAATAGTATCTAAAGTCTCCAGTCTGAATATCTCTTTTTGATGATATGAAAATACAGTGGCAAGAGTTATAAATGAAATTATCTCATCTAAATGCAGCTCTTAATTATTAATAATTAATAAAAATCAAGATCTTTTGACGATTTATAAGTTACCTTAGTGATACGAAGTTTTTTTGTTAAAAAAAACAAATAGCATGAACAAAGGCATGTTTTATTTTCTGGTAAATAAGGAAACCGTCAAAGAATATTTGCAAAGACGTGCTAAGGTCGTATATTTTCAAATCTTTTGTGCAACGAGTTTTTGTTTTATTTCTAGAGGCTCGGTTCACAAGCCGTATTCAAAAGTTAAAAGCTGCTACACCTTGCCACTTAGCGAACAAAAAAGTAATTTATGTCATGTGTCGGTTTTTTCCCATAATGCCTAGCAGGCACTAAAGTTTAACGGCCACGGTAGAGATTTGACTGAGATTACCAAAGTTGAGTCATGCCAATACGTTATACTGTCTCATTATTACTGTTGTCCCACCTTAAGGTTTGGCTCCAGCGAAATTTCAGTTACCTGAAAACTAAAACTCGAGGACAGTTAAGTCTACAAGTTAACGTACAAATTACCTTTTGCAAATAAATACTTTTCGCAATTTATGAATTGCAAGTAAATACTTTTTGCAATTTATAAATTGCAAATAAATATTTTTTGCTATTTATAAATTGCAAATAAATAGTTTTTGCTATTTATCATCATCATCATCATAGGCAGCTTGTGTTAACCCACTGCTGGGCATAAGCCTCCTCCTTCAAACGCCACTCGTGTCTATTCTGGGCCTTTTGCAACCAGGTCTTCCCCTGTAGGCAACGATATCATCCATCCATCTGGCTGTTGGTCTGCCAAGGCCTCTTATGTAATTTTAATTTGTAAATTTTTGTAAATTGCTATTTATAAATTGCAAAAAGTATTTATCATTTGTACGTTAATTTTGACGCTCAGACAAATAATACAGTAAAACCACCAACGTATGATTTATGTATGTATTTGTATACGGCTTTGTAAAATGGGAGCGAATATTTGTTTGAGTAATTAGTTACAATGACAATGCTGTTTATGTACTTCAAAAAATTTACATTTTACTGCTTGGTGAATTACTTTCTTCTTAAAAGGTTACTAGAGGTCAATGCCTAACTTTGCTAGCACATCTTGTTATCTATAAATAAACAATGAAAGAAAATGGCGACCAATAATCACAAGAACCTACGGTTTATGTAACAAACAACGTACCTAAGTACTTTAAAATTAACAATTAAATTCCACATAGCCTTCTTAAATCGCAAAATATTACTAACAAGAGTATGTGAATGAAAGAAAATACATATATCTCATCTCTTTGAATAGAGAGTTTATGACTTGTTAAAACAGAGTAGTATTTTAAAACAATAGTTTGAATACACTATTAAAAATGCACATGAAAATTAAATGAGAGATAACTAGAAATGTGTTTAGTTCTTGTATTTGCTTAACTGCAAATACCATCAGGTGAGATTGCGGTCAAACGTTGGTCTAAAATGTATTAAAAGAAACTGCTATTGACTTTTTCTATTTTAAACCATTTATAAAGTTCACTTCTTTGCAAGAACTACACGTATACGTAGACTTGTATCGCAATAAGTTTTGTCACTTGAAGGATGAGCGAACCTTTTAAAAGCTTTTCAACGACGAGGTAAAGATAGTAACAACCTTCCGACGATGTGATGCCTGCGCCATAAATACCTCTATCTATTTTGCTTTTGTTTCCGAGATAAATCGGGTCGTTTGACCAGGACATCGTTGCCGGATTGAAATATTTCGTGCTCCAAGGTGTTTCCACTTTGTCTACGGCTTGTTTTCAAATCCCTACGCGACTCTTGCGAATCTACACAAGTACATAACCATGATAAGCTGAGCATCCGAAGCTCTGCTCTTGTAAGTATAACATTTAAACGTGTTCAGACGTTGTTTTACAAAACACTTACGAGTAAAAACATTGGAAACCCTTGTGAAACAAATATTTGTCCAAGTGCAACTTTACAAGCGCATTATATTTTAACAGCGTATTTATTTAAATGTTTGCTTTATAAATTACTTTAATTCCACGCGAGTTTATGTAAAGAAGAATAAATAAACTGAGCTCGGGCTGAGATAAGATGACTTCGTCTACTTGGTGGGTATTGGTACGCTGGGGTTCCGACGACGGTGTGGGCAAAGTTACAAAATAATTTTACATCTCGCCAACAAAAATAGAAAACTTAATCCCACCGAGCCAATGACAAAACCTTACTCGATCCGGAAACTCATTCTTAGATCACATAATATACGAGTGTCGCTTAAGCAAAAGTAAATTCGATATTTCAAGCCGCAGCTAAGATATTGGCTGTTATTAATAATGCACCTTTCTTAACTTAGTCCGACTTGAAAGGCATTGAGACGCACGTCGTGTAGGCAATGTATTGTTTAAACAACATATACGTGTCTGTATGGGATGCCTAAGTACTTGTGCTCAGGAACAATATTTTATACTGTCAATAGGACGAGGTAAAAACGTGATCGCATGTTAAATCATTTTGTTTTTATTTCTCCACTATTCGTATTTTATTCTATACAAACATTTCAATACTGATTGTCCAAAATACAATTTTGTTTATATTTCATCTAAAATTATTGATGCAATTTAAAAATTCCTACATATTTGAATAGTCAACAAAAGGGTTTTGAATTTTGTAGTTTTTGTAAATGGTCGCGCTGGGTGCGATAAGCTCTATTTAAATTGGATTACTTTAGTTAAACAACCTACGTAGGCGTATGCTACGGACTAAAAAAAAAGTTTGGATTAAAAAAAATAACAGATTTACTCTTATTGCAACTTACTTTTTTAGGCATGAAGATAAGTTTTAGTATGTGTGTTAAATTGGCATTTTAATAGATTAAAAAAACGAACGAAGAATTGGAGTTTTCACGAGGATGAGTAATTTTTATCGAGTAGAGTACCTATCTAAAATTTTAAAATCGAATTTAAGCACTCGCTTTATGTTATTTACACGTCAAGCTTTCAAGTCTGCACGTTGAACGTAATCAGCCAACGCAAAAAGTTTTAGACCTTTAATGGCAATGCAGCCCGAGTCGTTGGGCCAGTGGGCACGCTTCCGATTGGCACTGATTTGGATCAGTTGACCTATCTATAGATTGTTTGCAAGGGTCTGTAGATAGCACAACCGATTCTGTTGTTGCATTTTTAAACTAAACTAAAGACAACACTACACAATTATTGCTGTCTGTGCCATTTCAGTTCATGAGAAAGGAATGGAAACAATTTTAGTGGTGTCAAATTAGATTGGTTTAGAAAAATTAACCAACAGAATCGCTATAAAAAATGTTTATAAGTATTCTATCAGCAATCTAGTTCCCATAGTACGAGCTTTGCTTAATTTGCGACTAGATGGCGTTGTATGAAATGTCCATGAATATTTATGTATTTGCTTCCACTGTAAATATTAAATTAGTTGTAATTTTCTTTGTGAATTAAAAACTTACTAATGTTATAGAGTATAATACATTATTGTTTATTGTTTCTACATTCGATATTATTTATAAATCATTAAGGCATCGGGTTATGTACTCGAAGGCACTCGAGTCAATCGTTACTCGTTAGCTTCGTGGTCGTGCCTCGAACTTAACTTCTAAAGAATCGAAGTATCTCTTGAAAATTAACGCTGTGTCATTGCTCTAAGTAAATAGAACAAGAAATAAATAGAATTGTATTGGTTTAATATAAAAAAAAATATAACCGAATTGAGAACTTCCTCCTTTTTTGAAGTCGGTTAAAAAGAAGAATAAAATTTGTGAATTGCTAAGTTCTGGAAATAACGATCACTGCTTGTACTGTAAATTTCATGCCTAACACTTTGAATCATCGTACAGTTTATATTCTGTATTACTAAGAGCGGCTTGCACCAGAATCGCTAACTGTTAAACACGTTTAGTGATTCTGGTGCAAGCCGCCCTAAGTCATTTAATTAAATAAATATATTGAGAAGTTTTATTCACAAAGAAAATTATGACTAAGAAGCAGTTGAGCTGCTTCTTGTGCATGTATTTTGTACATATTATAAATATTGTAAATACTTTATTAGTCATAATTTTCTTTTTGAGAAGTATAGAGTTTAAAGATGCAACACTTGTCATGGTCAGACTTTCAATTTATTTTATAGAGTTTTATGTATCTAAAGCAGTTCTACTCTATTCCTTCACCTGTGCTTATAGAAACACGAACGATTGAGTGGCCATAGGCTGGCGTGTGGGCCGTGGAGGACTATTGAGCATTTTCTTTTTTTCTGCGTACGCGCGTTCCGTCGGCCAGCCAGTACCGGCATTGTCCCCATACACTCAAATAACCTGCATTTTACTGCCTGCCTACGGTACGTACGAATAAAATGACATACGACTAGCTAAGACCTCATGATTTATACCATGAGTTGTACCCTGACTTTCAAATTGTTAATTTACTAAGGAATTTTTATGCTCTGGGAATTGTAATAATGTTTAACATCCTCTGAAACTATCCATACCAATTAAGTTTTATCGTTGTTAATTATTAAAGTTCTTTTCTTACGAAAATTAACGTGCACTTGTACAAAAACACTGACTGGTAAGTAATGCCAATCATGTTGTGCATTTCGAATTGCAATTGCACGGACAAAAGACCACATGAAATATGCTTCAAATGTAAATTACGTTGTGTCATTATAATGCATAATATTAAAAGCATTGTCTTCTAGTCTATAAACCAGTTAGATGAGTCTATAAAAATCACGTATCCTTCTCTCAGCGAGATAGGCCCTATCTGAACTATTACTCACAGGGACATTCGACGAATAAAGCGCAACCTTATCTCTGTACCAGCCATTGTCGTAAAACTTAAAGCCGTTATTAATAAAACAGCTTTACTGGTATAACCTTACACGACTGCGGCATAGTGCCAAACAACGAGAAAGACCGCGCTATGCCAGAGCTATTCTACACAAAAGATGCTAAACTTATTAATAAGAGCATAATGTACTTAAAGTACGCCGCGTTCTTAAAAGCTAATTTAATATTAACCACTTTTGAATATGCTGGAAAAGTTCACAACAAAAGGGAAAGTTGAATGATTTTTTTTTTGTAATTACCTACTATAGTTTTACGATTTTTATGGGTTTAATAAATTGCATTGATAGGGTAGGGATAGGTTTACGCACTACTAATTTAGAGTTTTTTAGGGACTTATTTAACATAATTATACTAAAATATCACAAACTTTTTACGAGAAGTGATGAAGTAAATTAATGTATTGCTTTATTGCCTTTTATTTGGTTGGTTGGTTGGTTGGTTGTTTGTTAAACCGGGTATAATAAAACCACTGAAAACTTCAAAGGGTTAAAAACCACTTTTCTTATCATATAGGACTATGATGGATACTTTAACCCCCAAAGTTTTCAGGAGTATTAAAGTCTGTATTACGTTAACTAGCTAAGTATTTTTTAAAGACTTGTAATATTAAAGAGAAAGCAATTCCTTTAAAATTTTCAGACGTAGTATTTAACATTAGACATCTGAATGCTAATAATTTGCCGCAATTCATATTTTCAAGATAAACATGACAAAAACCCGGGAGGTTTTTATGTATAGTTAAACCACCATTTAGATTATCATCACTGCAGTATTTTGTTAGTATAGGAACGTCATAATTCTGGTAATTTAGTGGCAGGTAGTCTTAAGTTCTCAATCGGTTCTTTTTTTTTCAAGATTTCCAACGAACTGTTTTCAAGACTAGCTAAACTTTAATTAGTCGCATGACAATAATTACGTTTCTAGAATACAGATTAAGAGAGCTATGGAGAAATTCAAGCTATCTAAGATCCTAAGCCTCGATAAAATCAATTTTGTACTTTACTGTCGGATGTCATAATAAATACTGCTATATAGCTTTTCATTTTAAACTTATTATGAATTAACTACCGTGGCGTTGTGTGACCAAAAACAAGCCTTACCCACTTTTATTTCAGATCAGAATTGATTGGCAAATATTTTGGTATGATGTTATTACCTTTTCCATGTTACGTGGACAGTATTTATTTTTGTGTGAGTCAAAATTCTTGTTACACTGAAAAAACGTAATTGTTGAATTTACTAAACAAGAGTTGGTTGACGCTGCAGCTAGTAAATTCAATCAAATTCTTAGTTGGTTTTACAACCGCCCATTGTTAATTATACAATACCTGTAAAGGTTGAAAATTACCCTGTCAATGTTTAGCAAAAATTACGAAACCTTAATGTTGAATATACTGAAGTCAGTTCTGTAATAAGAATCCCGAGACAACATGCTTAGCTATCAGAGGATTTTTGTAAAATTGACAATATTATACGTTGATTTCACTAAACACAATTCAACGCCCATGGTTTAGTAAATCCAATCGTATTTAAACGTAGAATTTACAGAAAAACATTGATTAAATTAACTAAGAACATCAGTAAAACTTACCTTTAAGTTTTGTAACAAGGTTCTCGCGAACACCGTTAGATGGCGCATGTTTCGTTACCGCAATTTCTTGTAAAATTTACAATATCAAATGTTGATTTTACTAAGTTAATTTTAACGTCGACGGTTTAGTAAATCCAACCAAATTTAAACGTAGAATTTACAGAAAAACATTTTTAAAATTAACCAAGAACATTGGTAAAACTTACTTTCAAGTTTTGTAAGAAGGTTCTCGCGAACACCGTCAGATGGCGCATGTTTCAATACCGCAATTTCTTGTAAAATTTACAATATCAAATGTTGATTTTACTAAGTTAATTTTAACGTCGACGGTTTACTAAATCCAATCAAATTAAAACGTAGAATTTACAGAAAAACATTGGTGAAATTAACTAAGAACATCAGTAAAACTTACCTTTAAGTTTTGTAACAAGGTTCTCGCGAACACCGTTAGATGGCGCATGTTTCAATACCGCAATTTCTTGTAAAATTTACAATATCAAATGTTGATTTTACTAAGTTAATTTTAACGTCGACGGTTTACTAAATCCAATCAAATTAAAACGTAGAATTTACAGAAAAACATTGGTGAAATTAACTAAGAACATCAGTAAAACTTACCTTTAAGTTTTGTAACAAGGTTCTCGTGAACACCGTTAGATGGCGCATGTTTCGTTACCGCAATTTCTTGTAAAATTTACAATATCAAATGTTGATTTTACTAAGTTAATTTTAACGTCGACGTTTTAGTAAATCCAATCAAATTAAAACGTAGAATTTACAGAAAAAACATTGGTGAAATTAACTAAGAACATCAGTAAAACTTACCTTTAAGTTTTGTAACAAGGTTCTCGCGAACACCGTTAGATGGCGCATGTTTCAATACCGCAATTTCTTGTAAAATTTACAATATCAAATGTTGATTTTACTAAGTTAATTTTAACGTCGACGGTTTACTAAATCCAATCAAATTAAAACGTAGAATTTACAGAAAAACATTGGTGAAATTAACTAAGAACATCAGTAAAACTTACCTTTAAGTTTTGTAACAAGGTTCTCGCGAACACCGTTAGATGGCGCATGTTTCGTTACCGCAATTTCTTGTAAAATTTACAATATCAAATGTTGATTTTACTAAGTTAATTTTAACGTCGACGGTTTACTAAATCCAATCAAATTAAAACGTAGAATTTACAGAAAAACATTGGTGAAATTAACTAAGAACATCAGTAAAACTTACCTTTAAGTTTTGTAACAAGGTTCTCGCGAACACCGTTAGATGGCGCATGTTTCAATACCGCAATTTCTTGTAAAATTTACAATATCAAATGTTGATTTTACTAAGTTAATTTTAACGTCGACGGTTTACTAAATCCAATCAAATTAAAACGTAGAATTTACAGAAAAACATTGGTGAAATTAACTAAGAACATCAGTAAAACTTACCTTTAAGTTTTGTAACAAGGTTCTCGCGAACACCGTTAGATGGCGCATGTTTCGTTACCGCAATTTCTTGTAAAATTTACAATATCAAATGTTGATTTTACTAAGTTAATTTTACCGTCGACGTTTTAGTAAATCCAATCAAATTAAAACGTAGAATTTACAGAAAAACATTGGTGAAATTAACTAAGAACATCAGTAAAACTTACCTTTAAGTTTTGTAACAAGGTTCTCGCGAACACCGTTAGATGGCGCATGTTTCGTCACCGCAATTTCTTGTAAAATTTACAATATCAAATGTTGTTTTTACTAAGTTAATTTTAACGTCGACGGTTTAGTAAATCTAATCAAATTTAAACGTTGAATTTACAGAAAAACATTGGTGAAATTAACTAAGAACATTAGTAAAACTTACTTTCAAGTTTTGTAAGAAGGTTCTCGCGAACACCGTCAGATGGCGCATGTTTTGTTACCGCAATTTTTAAGTTTACGTCAGTTAAGTTAGGTACCTAATTTATTAAGTTTACTTTATAAGCTGTTATTTCTTTTACACTGTTAAATTTGTGGTGGTTTGGAATAAATGTCTATCTATCAATTTATCTAGCTAACCTACATACCTACCTACCAAACTACTTATCCCGTCAATGCCAATATTAGTGCCAATGGCAACTTAGCGTTACAGTATGTTTGTTAGAGCATAACTTTCGATAGGTAGGTAAATACTATTTGTGATTCGTGATCTTCCATTTCTTTTTTAAGTTTCTTTGTTTATTTAGTTCGTAGTAGGTAGATACTTAAGACTGGTAGGTAACCAGCTAGATCGTGGTATCGACGGCATCGACGCTATTTGCAGGTTTACTTTATAAGAGTATAAGACAAGTGATGGAACATGGAACCAGCTTATGGCTCATCTGATGTTAAGTGGTAAACTCTACCTATAGCAATCATCTGCGGTACATAGGTACTTGCACCGACGATTTATTTTGATGTAGGTACCTTGCCAGCGGGCCTAAGATGCGCACCGCGAGATATTTGTCATGTCGTTCTGTCAAAATGTGAGCATTTTGAACCAGTTTAGAAAAAAAGAAGAAGTTTTCTTTGTGTTTCTCTCAAATTTGATTGAAAACCATCGATTGTTTGATGAGCTATCCTGTTCATCATGCTGAAGATCCTTATCAGATCTTCGCCAAACTTTTATGAGACCAACTTATAGTTAGGTACTACCTTTCAAATAAAAAAAGAATAATCGAAATCGGATCTCATTTGGTGGAGATATCCAGTATATCAAATAGCCCCCTTTTCGCCCTTTTTTGGGGGAAGTACGCCTCCAATCAAAAATGCCCGACGACAAAAAAATTCTAATAAGTCATATAACCTGTGTACCAAGTTTCGTCCAGATCGGTTGAAAAATGCGACCTGTAGAGGAGAACAGACAAGACAGACAGACAGACAGACATCCGGACAAACGCATTTTTGGCCAATGTGGAAACTGAGACGCTTCGCTCGCTTCGCTCGCTCGGTCAATTAACCATAAATCATGATTGAAGCATTATTTTTAATCAAATAAGAGTGAATTGTCCATTACAGACCTTGTGGTCGTAAACTAGGTAGGGTCTGGACGTATACTGAAAAAAACGGCCGCAAACTAGCATATCGCCTTGTTTCTCAATAAAAATTGATTTAAAATTAAGTCTTTGATCTTTATTTTTTTATATTTTTAATACATCTTGATCATATAGGTACACATGTGGAACGTTGAGAACCCATTTCAATAAATTTATGTCAAGTAAATATTTCATACCTACTAATAAAATGGCCTAAAGTTGGGGGTACCCTGCTAATCGGTCGCTATCTGGCGTAATGACTAATGACCCTACCTACTTTTAAATGTTTTAGGTAGGTACCTACTTCTTAGGTTATGTTATGATGCTACCTAGGTAGGTTACGTAGGTACCTACCTACCTAAATCGGACAAAGGGATGGTATAATTGGTGCAAAAGAGAGTAAAAAAATCAAGTGCGGCTTCTTAAGGAACCTAGGTAGGTAGGTAGGTACTCTAGGTTAGGTACCTAATCTACCTACCTACTTATTTAACTTCAGTTACGGATTTTCTCATTTTGAATTTGGACACTCAGCGTAGTATCTCCGAGCCTAGATAGATTTAGTCGCTAGTATAGATGTAAAACAACATAGGTAAATAAAATTATGTCCAATAGTTCAATGGAAAACGCTCGAAGGCGCGACCGCGTTCTGTCCCCTAGGTCTGTAGCTAGGGTATGATTCCAAACTTCAGCAGTGCTGCCACACCACACACCACTACTGATATGGTCCCCATATTATATTCTTCATAGGTTTATCATAGATTACATTCCGAGCTCATACCAGTCATAGCAAACTTTTTACAAAACTAATTTTGTAAAATCAAACTTTTGTGTTAGTATAATATACCATTTTGTCTAGTAGATAAGGTTCGAAACGCGACGCAAAACGTGTCTGTGCCTGCGTTGCCTGCGTGCGGTCATCGAACCTGCGGCAGTATTTTTCCGCGTTTCGCTCTGAAGTGAGGTAGGGCTACCATGACTTAATAAATGTATTATGCTTTTTTAATAGGTAGGTAGTACCTAGTTAGGTAGGTATACTTTTGCTATGTAGTTTTAATAGTAGATTCGATTACAGTAGCCCCCAGCTTTGCTCGCGTTTTTTTTTATTAAGTTTAAATTTCTATGAAAATCTGTTAGCAATTAGCATAGATACTGAAACCAAAGAGGTCTTATTTCAAATCGATGTTTTGAACAATTTTAATAATTTCCAGCTTGTGATTTTATGGACCTTCGAATGTCTAAATTGACCGGACTATAAGTGGTAGGTAGGTACTTAATCAATGTTTTTGTAATTTGTGATTTCGTGTCCTCCAGTGGGTGCTATATTCAATGGCCCTAAATAGATAGGTACATACCGGCCAAAATCATTCAAGTACCTACCTACGTGCATTGCATACATGTCGGATAAAAATCAGGATTTTATGACAAAATCCGTCTCCGTCTGACCTGCCAGCCCTAGCGTGGGGGGCGGGCGCTGGCGCATCAGCCCGCGACCGGCCGGCTTCACACAGACCGTTCGATGCTCGAGTTGGGCGCACGCAAGTTTTGAACCCGCGCGAATACTAGTTTTCAGAACACAGTAGGTACCTACACAGTAGTAGTAATCCAGACCACCTAGGCAGGTACCTTCCTATACCAGTGTGATGTGAACATTGATTTGAAATAACAATAAATGTTCATAGGTGAGTGTAAAATCCAAGGATGCGCGGACTCCATTTTAAGTTGGTAACTATTTCCTTGATTCATAACGTATTTTCCATCCGTTTCGTAGGCGTCCCGTCATGGATGAACGAGACGACAACTTGCTGGATAGCAATTTTGTTATGGAGTTATTACTGAATTCGTGGGGTACCTATCTCTCAAGATACTCAGAGAGTTTTTCAAGGTAAGTTTCCAACTTAAAAACATTCACAATAAACCAGGCGCAACTCTGTGAAGATATCGATTTGCGTTTCCACCGCCAAACCTTGTGCATGTTTGGCATTTTGAATCTTGTGCTGATGGTTAATAGTATATAGATAGATATAGATTTTAATACCAATTCTGTATTGATTTGCTTCTATTTCAGGAGACATATTATATTCCCAGTCGAAAATATGGCAGAAAGTCCTATATACCGGCCAGAGGCAAACTGGTCGACAGATACCATAATCAAAGGCGTGTATTGAAAAAATGTACACCCAGAGCTTCAGTAATTGTTGAAGGTAACCCGATATTCTTCAAGTTTGTGCAATAATTTTAAGTACCTTCAAATTCAAGAACAGTAATTACGATTGGATTCATTTTTAGAAACACTTAATTCACCTACATTACCTAATTCATCGGTCGAGGATGAAGAAGAAAGAAAACTGTGGCTCAAATTTAACAAAGAACCATGGGTTGAAATAACTGAGAAATGGCGGCTGTCATATAACCTACGACGCCAGGATTTGTCAGCTAAGGGAAAAACTATTCAAGACATCTGCAACGAGTGGCCTCCACTGAAGGCCAGCCTAGGCTACAAGCTCGTAAGTATTGTTACTGTTTTTATTTTTTAACAATAAGTTCCATGACAAAAGTTGTTTCATATTGATTGATGGATACTCCCTGAAGTTTTTAGTTTTTGATTTCTATATATTTATTTTCAGATTGAATCCGATTTTGACGTTGTACACCAAAACTGCGACTAAAAGTTGTTTAAAAAATGGCCAACGTTTTTGGAGAAATCATTACCAGTCTCCAAAAAAATTAAATCGTGTGAAGAAACTCTGAAGATTCTAGAAGACGATCCAACTGCAGGTAAGCTAACATTCCAGTTTTCTGTGGCTGTGGATAGTGGATGCCATGAGTTTTTGACAAATTAAAATCTCAAAATGACCATTGCAATTTGTCAGATTATGACAGACTCATTTTCTATCAAAAGCCCCGCAGCTCGCTCTTGGCCTGTCGTGTTCAAAATAATATTTATAAACTACAGCTGTAGCTGATACCCGCGTATCGTTTATTTAGTAGATCTGCATATTTCGTTATCTATAATTTCATTTTAGTTTTTGGCTTTTTTACAGTTTTATAATATCCACTAGTACATAGGTATATAGAAGATGTTTTATGAGTAGCAAAAATAAACATTAATTTTTTTTACAGATGTCAGGGACTATGTCTTCCTGAAAGTTTTAAGTACAAGAATGCCTCCCACTGTTAAAGTGGCGTTTTCCTTTCGGCACGGCGGCACCTATGCGTTGGTAGTGCATTACCGGTGCCGCGCCGGAACCGGCGTTGGTGGACAAACGGCCTAACAGTTTTTTATTCCTAATCGTGTCATACCTACTAGTTAAGTAAATATAATTTAACAGATTAATTTTCAAAAATACATATTAATATCATTGGTAAATTGTTATTTTTTTTATTTGATTTAATTAATAAACTAATCTTAATAAGCATAATTTGTATCATTTATTACTTTCCCGCTACCCTGATCAAATAGGTATTTCTTTAAATTGTAACATTTAATCATTTGTAAATATAATGTAATTTTTAATTAAGTAGGTATATTATTGTACTTTTTGTTTATATGCTGTGTGTATTTTGCTCCGATTTTTTTTCTTGTACATATTACGAACTGGTTATTGATTTATGCATTTTCTTTCGTTTGTTTATATAACGTTTACTTTGGTATCTACTTGGACGTTGTGTGTGCTCTCTTGTTATGATTTACAGTATTCTAAAATGTTTTGTACCTACAACTTTTACTTGCTGACTTGTGTATAATTTACAAATATTTGTTTTTTATGATACTTACACCTGTTTTCATGTTTTAGTTACTTTAAATCTGTTAGGTAATTGGCAACATTGACCTGACGGAACAAGATTGCTATTACCCAAGAGGTTTATAAAGCAGCTAAAACAGGCGCGTGTCATAAATACAATATGGGTGAAATATACTAAAGTGACCAAGTAAAACAACAGTATGTACAAACTTAATAGGGTTAAATTAACAGAATTTGTAAAGTAGATTATACCAAAGTAATACCTGTAAAACATACGAAAGCAAATGAGTAAGTAAACAAACCGATTTCGTAGAATGTACAATATTAATAATGGTAATTTACATGAAAGTAATTTAGCAAAAAATACAATATGCCATAGGTATATTATACAAAACAGATTTATTAAATATTACAAAACTAGTGAATAAATAGTATGATAAAATATACAAAGCCGACTATAGCAAAATATACTAAATATGACTCGTAAATTATACGAATCAAATTGATTGAATGTTACAGAAGTAGGTATCGTATATTCTACAAAATACATTAGTCAAATATACCAAACAGACTATAGGTAAAAATACTAAAGACTAACCCTAAATTATACGAAACATATTAGTTAAATACTACAATATTAGGTTCAGTACATAATACAAAATTTTGTATGTAGAATATACGAAGCAGATAACAGTAAATAATACTAAACATAAACCTTAAGATGAACGAAACAGAATCAGTAAATATTACAAGACTATAATCGTAAATTTTACTTCATTTTTGAAATAATATACAAAACGAATTTGATAAAAAATACTGAACGCATATAGCCAATTTCACTAAATATTTTATTAAATATTACTAAACTAGTATCATAAAAAACACGAAACGTAATCAGTAAATAACAAAACATGTTTCGTATATTATACAGTATTGATAGGTTATTACTATACATAAACCTTTAGCAAAAAATACGAAACGAATTAGGTCAAATCTACTATATTAATTTCATAGATGATACAAAATTGCTTCGTAAAAACTACTCATTTGTTTCGTTTACTTATTGTACTTTTGCAAAACTAGTTAGGTAATATTTACCAATTAGGTTTTGTATAAAAAGGATATATAATTTATTTATTGTACTTTTGCAAAACTAGTTAGGTAATATTTACCAATTAGGTTTTGTATAATAAGGATAATAAATTGTCCCTACCAGAGGCACATTTTTACAATTTAATAATGTTGATAATACAGTTTTATATTTCGTATTTATTTACTATATTAGTTTTGTAATTGGCCTACCATTATGTGTTTAGTAAAATCAACAACGCAAGTGTGTAGGACCGTTTTCAACCCTTTTCTTTTGTAAACATTACCACGAATTTAGTAAAATCAACAATGATATTTTTTCAGTGTAGAATCGAGTGGCGAAGAAGAACTGGTTTCAAATGTATCTGATATAATAATATGTAGACAGTAACGCCCCTGAGGTGATCACCGTTCTTGTAAAGTATTTCAATATCACCTAACGTTTCAAATTACAACATACTATGGTATCTTCATTAATTGGATGTGTAAAATATACCTTCATCTGCCTCTGACAAATTTTTTGATCTTTATTAGGAGAAGCAGACAAGCGTGGACGTTATAACAAACTCTGAATTGCGATATTATGTAGCTTTATCTTTCTTTTTATTTTTTTCAAATGAATAGGGGGAGGGGGGGGGGAAATGGTGTCAGTGTATAGGTACAGGTTTAACTGTTTTCATTAAAACCAGCTGTTGCTAGTATGTTAAGTTGAATGCTCTAAAAGTTCTCAAGGTTTCTCATCTTTTGAAGGGCATTTTTTTTGATGATACGTGAAAGCATGTATAGTTTCATATAAGTACATTGTAGGTACACATGCAGGTATGTCACTAACCCTTTACGTCAATCAGTATTCAGAGCTCATGCAGCAGTGAGAAGGAATTAAGGGCAACATCATGTGATCCGGCTGAGAACAATAGAAATGAGAGCGTGCAAAAAACAGCGGACGGAGTGTACCTGCGCTCGCGACCAACGTCGGGGGTATTAATTAGTTAATACGGTGACAATCCGTTCAGAAAAAAATATTTTTTAACCATACAAGCACACAAAAATATAAAATAATTGAATATTTATAAATAACTCACTAAAACGTTAGAGAAATCCAACCGCGAGCATTTAGCGACGCAACTTTTTGCAAATAATATTTTCCCGGAGTTCGTTGTCCAGAAAATTAGTGGTAATCATGGTTGTCCTAATTAACGAAAAAGTGTCGTCATTTCAGAGTGCCGCCAGAAAAGGATGCCCGAATTACTCGTGCATTGGCTGTGTCAAACTCAAAAAACCGTTTAAAAATCACTCGCTCCTCCCATGGTCCGCCCAGCGTCGCTTGCGCACTTATGATTTATAGCTACGAGGACAACCCGCCCGCCGCACTAACTACCCGGCTTCCGTCTGCTAATTTATAAACACACATCGATCTCTCTATACGTAAATCGCATTCTCCGTTCTATCATCGGAAGCTTCGAAACGTCGTCGCCATGCGAACAAAAAAAAAGTACGACAAAACAGAATTCAGTGTAGCAGAGCCTGATATTAATTATTCTAGATGGTTACTCTGTCACTATTTTCGTCAAGTATCTATATTGATCAAGATAAAATAGGACGTAGGGCTCATAACTTATTGTTAGGAATACCATCGTAGAGAGATCGCGTTGCAGCGTTTTTTCTAGATAACAGGTACGACGGGTACGCAGCGTACGTGCGAAGTAACAATACATTATTACTTATGTAGTTGTTCGTTATTAGTAATTCGGTAACAGGTCACGCATCAAGGACGTGGATTGAACGTATTCAGAATACGTTGGCAGTGGCAATGGCCAGTTCTCACGCTATTGGCATTCCCAGTAGATAGCGCATGTGTGCATAATATTGTGATATTTTAAAATCTCAATAAACGTTAGTTTACTAACTGACGCTTCTAATCTAGCTGGTGACGAATATTTTATTAACTGAAGAACTCTGACACGGGGTGTAAAACGACTAGGTTTTTTGCAACTTTGTCTGTGTTTTTACTTAGTTTATGAACTGTTGTTGGTGAAAAAAATGAAAACCATTTTTGTGAATACTTGGTTAGGTAAGTATAAGTAGGTACCTATTTGTTTTTTTGGCGAAACGAACAAATAATCCAGTTTGCTGAACATAGCAGATACAAGAAAAGTACAAGTGTCACTTTTAAGTTGTAAACAGATACATTGATGATAGTGCCTTAATACAGTGACCAAAAAAGAACTAATGATGACAAAATAGCAAATGTACGTATACGTAGGTAAACTTGATGCAACAAGCGCAAAAACAAGTAAACGAGGCTATCCTGGTTCAATAATTAGTTACCGCTAAGTCTAAGTTCACCAACACAAAGTCAATTGCAATAAATGGAGTTTAAACTACCTTTTGTGTAATGTATCTTCAACTATATCATATAATACAACTATATTACGACAAACACAGTATTTACAATATTTATAATATATACAAAATACATATGAAGCAGTTGGGCTATCTACAAACCATGCAAACGAAGTCGATGTGTACTTAAGAACATTTAGCTTCCAAAACCTTCTGATCCGTAATGAACAAAATAATCCAAGATTAAAGCTTGCTTAACTTAAATATAAAAATATCACATTACTCTATATAGAGAAAGAACACTGAAAAATAATTTTATAAAATTAGTTCAATTTCGTTAATTAAGTAAATAATGGCTAGAAACGGCCGTTAAATGTTAGTGAACTTGGAAGTTAGAAGTATCTCTTAAGAGGTGGTGTAGTTTTTTCCCGTAGCTGGTAACTCACAGTTGGTATGCGATGTGCATCTTCGAAAGGTTTAATAGACGCTATAATTGTATAGAAAATAAGGGAAAAAATACTTTTCTAATAGAGAAATGATACCGTGGAAATATATAATTAAAATTAAAAAGTTTCTGCGATTGTCATCTCGTAGTTTTCTGACTTCTTAGTCAAGTTGACATTCTAAAATTGTAGAGAATAGAAAAAGTCGAATGTGTGGCAATACTTACTCGTAGACACTCGTAGTCACTTGTCTTATCGTTTAGATTTTTTTATAGAGTTTTAAATTGGTTAGGGGCCTGGATGTATCAAACTGAATAGTAACGTTCTGCGTGAAGACTATTCGTTCGTTCATGGAGAGCGACTGTCGGTGACGTTTCTTTTTACCACAGTGTAAAAAATAGGATAATTTTTGCCATGTAGGTATTGCATTTTTGGTATGGCACAGCTGTTTTTTGTTTCACTTTATTGTTTCCATAGGAAAGGTACTTTAACCCCCTCGAAGTTCTCAGATATGGTATTAATACACCATGTATAGTGCTTTGGCTTAAAAACGATTAGAAAAATCTAAAGATAAACCTGAAATGCTACATTTCATGTGGATTTAAGTTTGTAAAGTAACAACACGCGAATTAAGTTGTATAAAATAACCATTTTATTTACTTGCAGCAATGGGATTACAGCTTGTCACGTAGGAATGCTACTACAAAATGTGGGTAGGTATAGGTTCCTACAAACTACGCAATAAAAAAAAATAAAAAAATGTAGATATATGCGAATATGCAGACTTCTTTAACAGCTCTTGAGAACTAGGTAAGTACCTAGATAACTGAAAAGCTGTCTACCACGCCTAAGCATTACTACTTAGCCAAGTTGACATCTATTCTGCCCTCTAGTAGCGATCATAGAATGTCAATATAGTGGGGGGATGCAATTAAGAGCCTTTTATTTCATCTCCAACTTTCACATCCCTCCAACGACATTTTATACAATCGACATTGCATTGGCGCTCTGAAAATGGAACGACAAACATACTACTGACAAGCATAAAACATGACATTTCGAAAGTGTCTAGATGCCGGTTTTTCCTAATAAAATTATCATTCTTTGGCGTTGTATTCCTACTTTTATCTAAGCCATAAAAGTAGGAATAATTTTAGAAACGGCAACTCATAAACAATCAAAGAAGTCACAATAAGCGTAAGTCATTTCATTTATATACGACTCGTAAGCCTTTTAGTGCAAGCGCATAAAGTAGTCAAGACTTATCTATAGGTAGGCACGGTGGTATAGGAATCAATAAATTGCCCAATAGAATTGCCTGCAGTACAGAGATCAGATACAATAACTCAACACGCAACGTATCAATTAAATGGGTATTAAACATTCTCATCGCAGACTGAAACGCGCTCGGAGTAGGTATCAATGTTAACACTTTGCTGGTGCCTGTTTAACGAAATATGACGTCATCAGACCAAATGAACATAATATGTTCAATAATGTTTTATATTTATATTATATTATATGTTAATATATTATAATAATATGTTGTTTATTATTTTTTTGTTTAATATGTGCATAAAGGATTATATGTTGGAGGGATGACCTCGACGTGTTTGAGACGGATTGGTGGGATACTGCCAAAGACCGGGACAAGTGGAAGGGTTTGGGGGAGGCCTTTGCCCAGCAGTGGGATGAGTGAGATAGGCAAGATAAAAAAAGCGTACCTACATGAAACTTTTATTATAAACTGATTTGAAAAATTCTGTTTTTATCTGAGAGGACCTACTTCCAGGTTGGTCCCATTTAACTTTCATCAAAATCGGTTCGGTAATTTGGCCTATCAATAAACATAACTGAAAAAAATATGCCATCCACGTACATGAAATAGCGTATTTTGCTTTTCTGTGACTTTTTAGTGGTGTTTGCGGTCACTAGAACATTTCCAATGAACTGCCATCATCATCTGACGATGAAGCCGGTAGTCGAATTGAAGTCGGGTTTCCTAGTTTTTTAAGCTTATAAATTTTCTATAGGTACAACAAAGTGCAAAGTTTACTTGATTTGTTTAACCCACAATTTGAGAAAATGGTTTTATTACCTACACCCTGTATGATATTTTCATTTCTTGACTGCGATTTTTTTCCATCCTGTATTTACTTATAGGTTGTCCTAGATCAAGTTCTAACGGAATAGAGCGAATTTCAATCGTATGCGTCTACTAGTATTCTGGTTTTACTAGATGAAAATGAGCTTTCAGTATATGCTTCACTGACTGTTAACTTCCGCTTTGATAATAAAGGTGGCCATCAGTGTGGTGAGTCATAACTATCTAATAGTATATATCTGATCACAAAAGGCATTAAAATCGAGCTCAAAGCAATTGATTTAAGGCTTCGTCTACCTAATAGGACAAAAGGTGGTCATGCATTCTTACTGTATCGTAATAGCACTGTCGTTATAAATCAGAGAAAGATATTGATCGTAAATAAAGTTGCAATTTATGACAAAACTGAGATCTTGTGGTCTAGAGTAGAAGTTAGTAGAGATGTGGATCTAACAAGGAATTCAATACCATAATCATTTGATTTGTCATCTAACACTGCCAACGTCAAAAGAAAATTATTACGGCTATACTAAATTGGACTACGTCATAACTAAGTAAGTGTAGAACCAAATTCATATAGCTGTGGGTAGACATACATAACCCGATACATCAGTAAGAATCTAACTATGTAAGTATACGAAATTTATATCTCTAGCATTTAGAATTCAGAGTTCATTTTAATTTTTTTTTGTTAAAAATGCAGTTTTCTAAATTATTGGTATAGGTATAGTTATTGTTTTGAACAAATAAATGAAATTTTAGTTATAATGGATAAATGATAATTTAATAAAAGTATACGAAATTTATGAATTCCAATATCGTTTTGGCGATACATACAGACACAGTGATGTGTAACTGGCTAATACCAGTTTCACGTGAATATCAAACCATATCCTAATAATAGATAAACTTAGCTTCATTATCATGTAGTAAACTAATTATGCAATTATCCATCCAGACCAGTTTTAAAAACAGTTTTCTGAAAAAACATTTTTTACAAAATCATTTATGTACATAATAACCTCTTAAACTAAAAATGAATTGCGCTTCTATATGCTTAATAGTTTTAACGACAAAGCAGATCTCACAGCGTTAGACTCGCATCTAACTTCTGCTTCTATACATGGTCGATGGTCTTTGCTACTAGATGAATATGGCTATATAAAGTAAACATCGCAGTGATGTTGCAGCAAAGCTGGTCGATGTGCACCTAAGAACATTTAGCTTCCAAAACCTCTTGATCCGTAATGTAATTAATTTCGAACTTGGGTAGTTCATTAAATACGCTGATTATGATAATTGAGTCTTCTAGCATGCCTGGTATACATTCTTTTGTACGTAGGTAAATATCCAACTTGTACTCCACATCCAAATTTGGGTACATTGATTTTTTTTGACAATTGCCAGAAAAAGTATCGAAAGTCAAAGACATTCGAATCTGATTTTAGGTTAATTTATTTAACCTGAATTTGTCCTTGAGATAAAATCAGACACTAATAATTAAAAGCACAGAGCTGTGAAGAAAATAATACTTAACCTTTTTGCCAATATTTCTTCAAAACAGCTTCACGAAAGCAATTATTTCTAACGATCTTGTAAAAGATATTAAAGTTTACAAACGTGTAAAAGTAACAATAAAAACTGATTAGTTACTACTTTTGATATTTTCTTCGCAATTTTAAGTAATTCTTGTATAGAGCGGGTAGCATCCAAATTCCAAATAATTGTATTTTGGTCAAGGATCTGGTAGTCTCCGTCCAGTGGCGCCCTCGTCTAAGAGTTGTTATTTTATGAACTACTGGTTTATATTTTGTCAACTACTAAAAATGACCTCTTCTTCTCCTTTTCTTATTGGCCTCTGTTCGTCATGATGACAGACAATTTTGTCAGTGAATTATGTGAAATAATTAGTAAAGTCAATTAGTTGATTCTTTTAGTTATGTTTAGAATTAGCAGTTGATTCTATTTATCTTGTCTAATATAAATAGTGCTATAACTCTTACAGAGGAACAAACAAGGGCCTTTAATGAGATTGCGATGCAATAAGCTTTACAATTTCATTACAAGCGGAGTCAGGTCGTAGGTTATCGTGCGGCTACGCTTGTGATTCTTGTCAATGTCCTCTTAAGGTGGAACATTTCGGTTTGGCGCGAAATAAAAAAAATGCCCAGTAAATGCAAAAAGTATTAAAATCGATTTTGTTACAATATCGTGCCAAGCCGAAACGGTCCACCTTAAGTACGCTGTACTTATTTAAATAGCTTTTTATATCCTTTTCTGCTAGTGGAGAATTTGTGGCAACCGTTTTATGAAAGTAGTATTGACACACTCCTGATTTTTTGCATTATTTTAACGTATACCTACGTACCATGTACGTTACAAAGAAAATTTTATTTTTATTAAAGTAATCAATGATACAACTGATGAATTTGATATGAAACTTGAGATAGAAAAATAAGCAGATAGTCTTTTCTACTTTAAATATATATTCCTATGAATTCATTTATACTTACTTGACAGACAGATTTATAGACTGCTCCGGGCAAGGCTTACCTGTAACGAAAAAAAAACAAAACTTAGCTATTATTTTAAGACTCCCATACAATGGAATTATCTTCAGTCTGTGCTATTGTGCTGCCTATTGCACTTTACTCCTGATGCTTAAACAGTTTCACTGTCATTATATTCACTGTCCAACAATCAGAGCTTGCCCACAAAACACTAGGCATAGTTGCGCAATATTAATGATCTTAAATTAATTGGACAGAACTTTTTCCGTAAATAATTTTAAGAACGTTCAAGAAAACGAAATGAAATTAAACCACCTTATCAGTGACATTTACACTGGCAATAAAAGACACCTATTAATTTTATAGAGTGATTTCGATGCACACCACTTCTCGTGCCGTTTATAAAATAAGCAAACACGCCTGTTTCTACTCAGTAAATTCTAAGTCATTGCAAATGTGACGCTGCAAAATTCCCATTTATTTGTATCGAAGCTCATAAACATGCATATTTACAAGCCTATCGTGACCGGACCCATATCGCCTGGTCATTTGGATCATAAAACAATAGAACAGTTGCAGCCGAGAGAATGCATTGCGCAGTTATGCAAATAGTAAAGAGTCGCGACCTTATGCATGAATATTGATACAGCATTGTCGAGATTACAGATTTCTCCGCAGATAGCCTGGCCCTCTACTCTCTACGAGCACGATTTGTTAGCGATCCAAACTGATTCTCCAAACGCATTTGATCTAAACAATATTTATAAAGATACGTCATCTGATTTCAGACAATTTAAACCGGTGTGTACTAGCAACATAACTAACCGCTCAGTCACTATAATGCCTATTACTTTAACTTTATTTAGTTTAGTCATAACTTAGAAAGCCTGGAGTCGTTTTCATTCAGTTTAGTCGCCAATACTTTTTATAGTAGATAGTACTACTGGCGAGTTTCCATCTCCAAATAGAAACACGACAATTTATAGAATATTGCTATTCTACACAATAAGAATGGCATGAGACGAAGTGGTCACGGCAGTGGTCGGCTGAGAAATGTCTTCAAGCACTTAGGTATATGTCGAAGTTCGACAAATGGTCATAAAATGGGACCCGTTTTATGGCGCACCTTTATAGCCGCCAGCTACGTTATAGGGATGAGCAGTGAATGCCAAGCTGCAGCTTCGAGTGTTGGATCACACGGCCCGTGACACTGCATTCACATGCAACTATGTATTGGCCTTGACTCTACAAGATTTCATTTTCATAGAATAAATAATTTGTCGTGCTTTAAGTATGTAATTTGACAAATGTGACACACATATTGCCACAGGTAGTACGTATGTAGTAGAGTTATTACTTGCTAAATTATTTAAATTAGCCTTTATTTGGTTCTCAATGATTTTTAATGCGATTTGATTAAATATCAATCAACATGCTATGGTTGGTTATGGTTGTCTTTTTGTTGGTTTTGTCCTTTGATGCACTGTGGTCCGCTACTGAACTAATATACCACGGAATCCATTCGAACAAAAAATTAGTGTTGGTGAACTTAGTCCGTCTCCAGTTCACCATTCGTCCTAGATCGAACCACGCTTCGTTGATTATAAAATTGCCCTCAAATGGTAAATTTCTAGAGTTATTGTTCCCATAATCCCAGTGAGACGTCTTAATACATAAATTGTCTTGATTTAAAGACCATTTGGAAGTTGATCTTATAATTATTTATAGTTTAAATGAAGCTATGTCGTAAACGTCAAGATGTTTATTTACGAAGCTAGAGATATTAAAGCAAGACTAAACAGAGCAGTGTTTTGCTCTTTTAATTAATGTTATTTATTTATTATTTTAATTGCGATATCTTTTAATTATTTTAAGTTCATTAAAAATTTAATCAGATACTTAATCAAAAAGTATTTATCTTGTTCTATTGAAGGTACCTACTTAATTAGTTCAGAACTAGAAACGGCAATTCTCTGTAAAACTAAATGCTGAAATTTTTCACCCCACTGAAACATAATTTTAATAGGACCGTCCGCCATCTTTTATTTAGTCTTATTCCTTTTAGCAAATTCAGCTTTTCAGCAAAAAAGAACGACCAACAAAGGACCAGTGAAACAAGTGAAACATGAAATCGCGTAAAAGAACTATTGATAGAGCAATTCTCTACCATTTTACGTGGTGCATCAGAAAACCAGTTGCCGTGAAGGTGTTTAACTGCTCAGGAATTCTGCCCCGCGATGAGTTTGCACTTGAATACTTATTTGTATGCGTAACTGTCAAAATCGACCCAACATAGCCGTGAGTGCAATACGAAACAAGATGTTGATGTCGCGTTTTTTCTAGCCATATATAACCTAACTCTATAACTTTTTCACAAGAAAAACGTTTTATTCTAATAGAATATTTTGTTTATCAAGAAAAATCTAAAATCTACACTTTATTTACACGTCACGAATGTAGTAAAATAGCTTTTTACAAACATCTGTGGAAAGTGTTTTTGATTTTAATATTTCCAAACTCGTATCTACCTGTTTTGTGTCCGAACGGAGTCATTAAGTGTAGCGACGAGAGACACTTTTAAATACCTTTATTATCTTTAAATCGCCGTTATATTCATTTACTGCAAGTTTCTCCTAGAATTAAGACATTATTCCATGCCTTGTTTTGCTGTTAGGTGAGGAAATAATACAAAGACTGCGTTATTCTACCCAAAATTCTATTCAACTCAGAATAAATGCGTGCTTGTTTGTGGAAATACTAAAAAATAAGGCATGTGTGTCTTTACCTGCTGCAGGTAGAAGGAATTAATTTATGGTAAGGAATAAAGTCGAGGAAGTGACGTCACTTTTCTACAATGTAAGCGATTTGTACCATTTTGTTCCAGTTTTAAATGCATCACCTCTTTGGACAAGTAGATTTGTTTGTTTTTTTATTATATAATGCGTTGGTATAGAAACAATCAGATTATCAATTTCAATATGAAAAATATTCCTTGTAGAAATAAATATAAAATGCAGGTTTTAATAAAATATTTATAAAATCCAATTAGACTGGATAGATTCTCACAAATCTTTAATGTCGTTACCCTTATACCGCGCAAGGCCAAACTTCTTTATGTCTTTTATATTTGCAAGTACCTACTTCTTTAGACGATGGACAAAAGGCCCCCAATCTTTTCATTTAACCGAATTACACTGATGAATAGGCTTATTAGTAGAGATTGGATTATGCACGAATATCAGGATACATATAAGTATTATAGTTCTTTATAAAATAAATAAATTAATATTCATGGACATTTCAAGACGCCCTCTATAGTCCCAAATTATCTGTGACGTACCCACCTGGTGCCGGCGGAAGACCAGCGTTGTGTCATTTTGACGCAACACCATGCTGAGTTCGTCACCAATTTGTAAATGTATTGTTTGTGTATTATGTATTGTATGTGTCAGCGTGATTTTACAAATAAATGTTTCTTTCTTTCTTTTCTTTCTTTCAAATTAAGCAAAGCTTGTAATATGGAAACTAAATGCTGATAGCATACTTATATACTTTTTTTTATAAATACATACTTATAATACATAGCAACATCTAGAAATAGAACAAACGCCTATGTTTGTCATACACAAATGTTTGTTCTCAGTGGGGATCGAACCCGCGACCCACAGCACGGAAGGCAGAGCTATACCGACTGAGCTGTGCCTGTCTGGCTGCAGGGGTTACCCCCGCGTTTAACCACTATTTCAACCACTTGTTTAAAATCTTTGTGTAAAGTAAGCTTATTTAATTATAACAAAAACATGTGGAAAACCAAATGTTTGTTTTATTATTGTGTGTTATTTTCTTATTAATAATACTTACAAGAGTTGGAGTATAATGTGTTTAGTTAATGTGCTTTTAGGGTTGCGGTAAAAATTCTTTAAAAAACTATGTTTTAGTTGCGTTCAAATAAGTTCATCTCAAAAGATAAAAAAATACTAAGCGCTCAACTAAATAACAAAGAAACAAAACAACAAAAAAGATAACTAATTAATTAACCACCCGTGTACTTACTTACTCATGGCATTTTTCTATTTGTTGTGCACTATAAACATCTCCGAAGCCAATCGAACAATGAATTTATTCACAGGCTGTGGGTAGAACTATGTAAGGTAATTACGGGTTACGCGCTAACCAAATTAAATATTTTTTACGGCCGGTTTCCTCCAACTAGTGATGTGCCACCTCTGCGCACGATTGAAATTTTACGCTACGTTAATACGCTTTTTGTTCTCTTTACGACTGCTGGTTGGTTTTTAGAAGACACAATATTTATTTTATTTTTGTTGAAACATGTTGAAAACAAATCAAATATTTTAACAAATCATATGTCCATGTGACTCCTTAGCTAAAGTTTTTAGAATGAAATGTGACATAAATGTCGTTAGACTTACCTACCTACCTCTGAGGGAGGACTCTCATCTGGAAAGAGTCTTGATTCGCTTTTGAAGGGGTAGAGTCATAAGATCTGAAGAAATATTACCAACCCTGGGCAGTCCCAGCAGCGATGTGGCGAGCCTATTTCATTTTCACCCTAGTTTTTTTTACTAGCAACCTTTTATGTACGTTGAACATAGAAAAAAAAACTATTTTTGTTTTAAGTATACCTACCATATCGATGATTCCATGCAATGTTCCAACTCTAGTAACAAAATGGCGTTTAGCTGCCGTTTGAGGCGCTTGATCATCGACAGTCGGCCTTTGCGTCCCTACAATTAGTAGATGAAATGTAGCTAAAGTTGTTTTCTATTGTCTTTAACCCGTACTTTACGATTTCCCATTCACTTTGAACCGCAAAGCATTTTAAGCTTACCGCAAAGTGCATAAAGTTCAAAATCGACTGGAAAATCGATATCGTATCAATCTCCGATATCAGGCTCGTTTTTCCATAAAGAGTTGAAGTATTAGAGATAAATCCGTAAGCAATCCAAATATATACCAGAGTTGTGTGAAAACGCCGATGTGAATAATATAACGGTGCTAAACCTGGGCGTGGGTGTAAGATTCTTAACATTTCACTAGTGCCATTTGCATTTTACAACTTTTATCGATGTACTAAACGAGACCAGTCCTGTGTCACTCCGAGTTGACTGCCACTGTAAAATGAACTCTAAGCCGCTGAATGTCCAATACACAGCCTACTACCGCGTTCAAATTACAAAACTGCATTTTATGTGTTCGTACCTATCTGTAAACGAATCCGGTTGGACTCTTTGTAGTGTAAAATTGAGCTTTCAGGAACAGGATTTAAGTTGCAATATCGTTTGTGTAATTGCTTAGAACACGGTGGTGTTAAAAGTGCGGGGGAGAAACTTCTGTAAGTACCTATGTTTATACTATTATATGTTCTGTGTTGGTGCGAAAAACGAGAACTGCGTCATTCATACAGCTTACATTTTATCTTATGTGTGCAAAAAGGATTAGCGTTTAATGCACATATACCTTTATTAGACAATTTGTAAACATATTTTATTACTGTGACATCCTGATATTGAAGTTTTACAGGCGCATTCGTTGAATATAACACATCAACAATATTAGTTGTGCTTCGTTTTAGTAGGGTTATCTTTCATCATTATTTCACCAAAGGTCAGCAATAATAATAAATGAATGAATGACTGAAAAACTCTTTATTGCCTTAATAATGTTAATATTATAGTTTTTATAACCAAAACACTTCTTACCTACGCCAATTTAAAACTAATTGGCATCCCTAAAGTCCTTTTATTAATATTTATCAATTAACGTCTCTAAATATTTGCATTTTTGATCGAATTTCAAATTGTTAGTTAGTGTACAAAAAAAACTCTGATCTTACTAGACTTTTATACACAGAAGCAAATTACACCCAGTCACAAAAAAAACATTTTATTGTAAATATTATCAAATATTTATTCATATATTTGAAACGTGTCAAATTACATGATATGTACATTGCAAAAAAATGCAAAATAAAAATCAACATACGATCATAACAGTACGCGTTACAAAACGAAATGTCAAAACGATGCCCCTAATTGTTATTTAGTAGAATCGAACCCAAAATCAAGATCAGCTGGTCACGGTTATACACCTTTTCAAAATATATTTGACACAAGATTATGGTAACGGCACGGGCAATTTTAGAGCAACTTTTATTGCGTGGTGGTTGATAGGTGCATGAAAAAAATAGAGCAATTAATTTTATATCAAAATCACATTAAAAGAACTTTATTAAATAAAATATTTTTAGACTAGTAGGTAAGTTTTTTTTCCGGTGAGAGGGGTCGACGATCTGCGAAATGTAGCTGGCAGACACTGGATGAGAAGAGCCGAAGACCGAGCTCAATGGCGCGTCTTGGGAGAGACCTACGTCCAGCAGTGGACGAGTATAGGTTGATGATGATGATGATGATGAGATATTTTAATAAAAGTCAAACATGACCTAAAAATGTTTTATAGTTTTAAAATAATTAACTAAATCCGCAAAATTCTTTCGTGCGTAGAAAATTGCCGTATGTTGTTCATTTATATTCGCTCGTGTATCTTTAATCGTAATTATTCAATGCAAAAGATCGCTCTCACGTCTCAGCATGTACAATAACGCACTAAATCATATCAAACACTTTTTTTTCGAACCGTAATGCGACTGAGGAGTGTCCAAGATTGGAATTAAAATGCAATAATATCGAGGCCGCGCCTGTAATTCTGGCCTGTCTCAGATCTGCGGAGATTATCGTAAAGTATTTATTTATCCAGCGTTCCCTCGGGAGGTTAGATAAAATCAGAAAATCAATTTTGCAACCAAATCGTGGAGGCGTAATGTTAGTGGCCTTTAGTCACAGATGCGGCGTGATTTTGAGTTAAAAGCTATCAAAGCGATTATAATATTGTTTTAAATAATAGGTGTTAATGATCATAATGACAATAAAATATTTAAAAACTTACAGGTGTTTATTTTATGAGTTCATCATAATAAATGCTTCTCCTTTTATCCCAAGAGTATCAATGTGAAATAGAAGTTCGTGGCTCAATTGCTCCGTAATACCTATTAATTAAAATGAAACTTTACAAGTTTTTGTTGCTCTTTTAAAATATCCAATTTAACTTTCCATTAAAAGCACTCTAGAATATCGAAAACAATAAATAGGTAAAGATGAAAGCCCTAAGCAGGAAGGACTAGTTCCAGCTATTGTCACATTACGAATCGGTCATAACCCTTCGGGTTTCCAACGCATCGGCGGAGCCGTAATGGAATCGTAAATAACGAAGTGCCTTTACATCCAATTACGTCATTTTATCACCAAAATCATTTATACAAACCAGTAATGTAAAATCACTACAATTGTAGCGTTTCAAATTAAAATTCCACGGATTTAGATGACCCAATCTGAATAAAATGCATTACTTCTAAAGCTTGCAGTTACGGTTTTGTTCAATATTGAATAAAATTCTTACGTACACTTCTAAAGAATTTATGTACCTATCTGAAACTCGAATACAGCTTCTTATTAGTCGACGGCTTAGATATTGAATTATTTTTAACGACAATAACAAGCCCCTGTTAAAGATGAGTTTTCTTATGATATACAATATTGCTCTACATCGTTACATACTCGAACACTAAAGATATGAACTTAATAAAGAAGACAGGTACAAGTCCGTTCCAACTAAACCCCCATCACGCCTCCGTCAATGATACACAAATCATAATAAACTTCATACAAACCTATGAACTACATACACGGTCGCTCTCATAACTATCCGTACACACATACAGACGAATAGCGTCGAGTGTAGAGCCACAGACTGAACCGGTTCAACCTCACATAAATGCACACATACATACAGATAAAGTGTCCAATTAAGCGACGCCTGTGACAGCATGATCATCTTCCCCGCAAAAGCCTTCTTGAGGAATGTATGAGAGGGGCGGGAGAGGTCACGCTTTACTGGTCAATACTGCCAGCAGAAATATGAAAGCGGCCTAAAGTCGAGGGACTGTCAAGAAACAATATTATATTGTGATTGCAATTCATAGAAGAATAGCTAGCTGTACTAGTAAATGCTTATCTAACTTAAGGCTTGGTCGGAATGTTAGGATGGTGAAAAGTACCGTCATCATCAGAGGTGACGTTTTCATAAAAGATTTTATGACTGATTGAAGCTGATTTTAAATTGATGGAATAGAAAATAATAGATTTTATGTTAAGCCTCTTATTTATTACTTCCATCACTGTCACAATGTTGATTCGTTAGAAAAATAATTCATTCATTAAAATTTTAATATCAACGTGAGAATTATCTTTAGCATAATATTTTTTTCTTTAATAATTCGCTATACGCAAAAAACATTTATGGATGTTACTTTGAATGATTACACATATTTATTTTTAATTATTATAGTATAACGTTTTGCGATGGTCGATACAAAAAGGGTTTATGGTCTTACAATTGCTTCATCAAATGTTTATTGTGAAACTGTATCGTTCATTCACCTCAATAAAAGTTTTATGCCACACAGAGGGACAATATTAATTTTATACCGGACATAAAATAAATTAATAAATTAGCACGACGTTATCCATAATTTACTCATTCCTATTCGCGATGTGGTACTTAGATTCCAGAATATTCCACATACCCATTACAATATTCCATATGGTCATCAACGACATTTTACAAATAGACACATTGTACATACACCCCGGCGTCAAAAAGTGGCGCAAATATTATTTTATATTCATACCAATACGTGAATCAGTACGCGAAAAACAAGAAAGTACTATATAAAGCCATTTCTAGAGACACTCGAACAGCAGCTATACTTGCAGCCGCGACGCCGGCTGCTGCCACTTGGTGCACGACTCAGTAGAAGTCGGGCAATTACCTTACTTTTTTCTTGGTATCTAAAGGTTGCTAGAAAGAGAAAGACAAAAATCATATTAGCTTAGCATACATGAACTACACATGCTAAGGTACGTAGATAATTATTGAACGGCTGTAAGTAGATCAATGGACAATCTCTCAGTAAAATTGCATCAAGCCACCAACATTTTCTATTTCGTTCCAGGCAAAGAAACCTAGATAAATAGCCTAGATTATCGCTATAAACATTAAAAAGTATACTTTAAAACGCTGAAAAAGTTAAACTTTTGATTAATATTAGCTTTGTCACTGTTTGATATTACCTACCTATTAGTAAGAGAATGCAATTATTTAAACAACTGATTAAAGTTTAATCAGTTGTGTGACCGCTTTATTTACAAGTTATTATATTAAAAATTAAAAAACCCCCAAATCTTGGACCGATTTTCATCAAACATAGCTAAGAACACTCCCGACTAATTACAATCTAAACTAAACAAAATTAAAAACTAAACAAAATCAAAATCGGTTCATCCGTTCAGGAGCTACGTTGCCTCAGACACACACACACATACACACACACACACACACACACACACACGCACACACACAGAGAGAGACACAGACACGTCAAACTTATAACACCCCGTCATTTTTGCGTCGGTGGTTAACAAATTATAGCGGTCAAAGATTAGATAATAGGTAAAGAAACTTAGACCCATATTCGCACTTACCTACTGCTCTAGCACTGATCCGGATTCAAGTAAAGGTATGCAAACATAGATTTTTGACAGTTTGTAACAAAAATTCAAGGACTCGAAAAATCATAAAACAGGTAATAAGCTCGTAAAGCAATACAATAAAAAAGGAACCGTTTAAAAATGTTATTGGCAGCGGCTAATAAAATAACAATAACTGGCACGTAAATCAAACCTTAATATATCTTTCAAAAGTTTAAGTACCTACCTAAATTTCTGCATTTTAAATTATATTATTATGTTGATATGAAAACATGATCAGCTACCTGCAGTGGTTCCGATCACAATATGTTGCGTGGAAACTTTTAATGTCATCTGTCATTTTCCTCTGGATAACGATATGATGTCGAAATGACGGACAGAGGCCATATATAAAAGAAGAAGATATTTCATCCGTTATCTGTTATGAATCATGGTCGCAACAGAAATCGGTTACTAGGGGTACTGAAAACTTGAATTTTAATGACATTGATTAATCTAATTTAGTTTCAGTTACTATTTGAACATTAATTTTAAAAACATATTGAACCATTTTTCTAATTTTACATAAAGTGTAACTTCTGTTATCTACCCGAATGGCAGTGATTAGGGCATCAATATTGCAGGTTAGAGGGTATAAGATATAAAATAAACAATACTCAATGCTTTCACATGGTAGGTCTTAATATAGTTGTTACATTGTAGGTATATGAACCCTATTCAGGGGTAAATCTAGATTTGTTTCTTCATGAAAAAAAAATATAACTAACATAAGATTGAGTGAGTGATTTATAAATTTAAGCTTTTCTTTGAAACTATAAGGACTACGCTAAGCTGCATTTCTTTTTAATCGATTTATTGCGATCACTTATACTGTGGCATTGCTGACCGACCGATGCCGGAAATCAACGTAAATGGTACAGTGACTGACATCTCTAACTGTAACTCGCGTGAAAAGCTTGATAAATCATTGCAAATGCCCATCGTGCTTAAAACAGTGACGAGAATATGAAAAATCTCATGTCGATATTCCTTTTTTGACAGGCGTCACAGCTCAGTCGGTAAAGGATCTGCCTTCCGTGCTGTGGGTCGTGGGTTCGATCCCCACCAAGAACAAACATTTGTGTGTGGCAAAACATAGATGTTTGCTCTATGTCTGGGTGTTACTATGTATTATAAGTATGTATTTACAAAAAAAAAGTATATAAGTATTCTATCAGCATCTAGTTCCCATATCACAAGCTTTGCTTAGTTTGGGACTAGAGGGCGTCGTGTGAAATGTCCATGAATATTTATTTATTTATTATTTACTTTTTCAAATATTGTTATTACGATAGAAGGACTATGTCGACTAACGGTCACTGATATTCAAACTATCGTTTTACCTTATCTAAGGTTTACCGTGGAGAAACTTTGTTTGCCAAAAAAGGTATGCATCTTTCTGACCGGTAACAGCATTGGTATAGTAATCTACCTACTGATCGGCTATGGTTGAAAGTAGGAATCGGCCATAAGACATGATCTTTAGATGTATCATTCTTGGAATTTGATAGATAGTTCTTGCACAAAGTGAAAAAGACGCACGACCATTGGTTATAATGAAGTGACCACCAAATGTCAAATTTTAGATGTACTTATGTTACGATCACGCTGCTAACTATTAGTCTGATTTAGATGAAACTTGGAATATATATAGTTCGTAATCAGGATTAACACATAGGCTTTTAATCCCGGTAAACCAACAGGATTAATCAGGACGCGGAGGAAGTTACGGACGGAAGCTAGCGTTGTATAAACCTACTGCTACATAATTTTATTGTCGTATGACTCGTTTGAGAGCTCATAAAGTTTACGAATGAAGTTATGTTCTGACTTTTAACGATACGTTTTCGCTCTGTCGATATGGTATCGTCATAATCACCGTATGTTCCTCTTGTGAGTGTCAGGTACGAAAGATGTTGCCCAATTTACTGATGCTGTTTAAACTTATTACCGTTTTGTTTTTTATCAATGAATTTATTGCCCGAATCGAATGTGCCGATTCGGGCAAACAAAGCTAACCTCCACCAACGCAATAACCAACCGTACAACGTTGAATAAGCAAGAGCAACGAGTAAAGCTCTGCGTGGCTACCACTCGGATGGGAAACTACTTGTAGAATTAAAAAAAATATTAATTAATATACTTGGACATTTCACACAACGCGCTCTAGTCCTAAACTAAGCAAAGTACTATTGAAAGACATTTGTTTTGTCTATGATTCTGTCATATGACTGCTTTTGTAATTCGGAGGGCATTTTAAGCTATAAATTTTGGATATCATCAGTCATTGAACCATGACAAAAAATTTCAGGTAACCGGTCTCAGCTACATTTTTCGTGTAGCCATGAGAAACGCCAAGAGTCGTGGTAGCCGAAGGTAAACGACGTCAGACTTTACCGTGAGCTTTTTACTCTGCAATTTTTTTGACAGATGACAGATGGTAAGCTTAACCGGTGGTTATAGTAACCACTTATTTCAGTGAACAGAACAGTTGGTTTTAACTCGCTTTAAATGCATTCCAATGTATTGGTAACAAGTTTGGGTGGCGCAGTGAAACCCCAGCGTTATCAAAGCTCTTGTCTTTTCATTCCCCAAAAAGTCTCCATATCTCCAAAGTGCATTATGTTTTTGTTTTTATTAAGTAATTTCCGTCCATTGATTACAATTTACATACCAACATGAGTTATGCGCAAAAGGTTTCGGTTCTAAAATGTCGGTACTTTTGTAGCGAAAGTTAAAATGTTTGAATCCAGCGTTAATTTTTCTGCATTTTTATCGGCAATATAGGTAATTTTCAGCAGCAATAGTTTGAGATTTCAAAACCCCGTTTTCCAAAGCAGGTAGGTTCACCATTCACAGTAATATTTATTAAGAAGTTAACATCAAATATAGACATTATTTTACGCCTTATGGGTGGATAGACATTGGAACATCAACTCAAATAGTTCATTACTAATCGACGAAAATCAAATTAGACTTTCTTTTTATAAACAGGTGATTTTAGAGTTTATTTTTATTTGTTTAGTGATAAAAAAAGGTTAATCTTGAATTCCGCATTCACAGGTACTTCAAGTGAGCTTACACAATAGCTTTGCTGATTGTAAAGCGCATATTTTCCAAAGATATTCTGGTCAAACAATTCTTAGTGCGCCTGCGCAAATATCTAAAGCACTTAGATGCAAGAATTCGCCTCGAGTCATGGTGTCTGTGGGACCGTAATCCACACGCCCAGTACTGGGAGTCCTAGTTTGTGGTCAGACCACTGGTCACGACTGGGCTCTCGATCTTATTAATAAAATAAGCACAAACTCATGAGTAATCTGTACTCATGACTTTGGGATGTATTAACATCATTAGTATAGACCACGAGGCAAAGCTTGATAGAAAAATTAATTAAAATTACTTTTCATTGTTATCCAAAAGTGTTCACCATGCTGGATACCCACTTTAACTTTCAAAGTTTGCTGAAATAGTTTTATTACAACCTCTCTGAATGCACGGTTCAGTATCTACCCACTGATGTTGCCTAAAGTTTCATTCGTATTGCGATCGCATTTTTAGGTAGAGTCTTCTTTTTAAATGTAAAAGAAGGCACCTATTGCGCGGAACTATTAGTATTGCTCAGAATAATGGCACCCATTTCACAGTAACACATCTTGTACGTTCATTAAAGGAGAGTCGACGGCCGCGTCTGCGCAAGTTGCATAAATCAGGCAGAGGGTGCCGGCGTCTTAATGCGCTTTTAGTGTTACTGATAGCTGGTGCGCCTGAAATAAGTCTAATTTGGGGATAGTTTTGGAGTATTTCGTTTAGCTGTTTCCGTTAACGGTGAAATCCTCGGTGCATAAGTTAATAAAAAATATTATATTATTAACTACGTATCGATACGTGATGAGGATACTGATCGCTTTTAGGACGTTGAAACTCCCGAGCTACGAAGACAGATGTGTTCGGAATTAACACAGACTATGTATATTGGTTTCGGGATAAGTCAAATGGTTTCTATACAAGTCCCATCCATCAGTTTTACCATCAGTTGATAGCATTGATAAAAAATTACTCTGTAAATGTTATTAAAATAGCTATCTAGCTAAGTAATGTCATTCAATGATCCGCTGCCATAACTTTATAACTAAAAAAAAACAATAAGTAGATACTTACACTTACTCGTACAGCCTAAGTTGTAAGTTTTTTTAGATAGGGATCTAGAGTAACGATGGGAGCCTTGTCTTTTCAAAACACGTTTTTTGCGCATTAATACCTTTACCGTTACAATATAAGGGTCTGAATATGAAGTAATTTTTTTTATATAGAATACTGACATAATAGATTATAGTTAAAAGACCCTCTAATTGTTATGTCAAAAAAATCTACAACTTAATTAGATTATGTACTTATAATTAATAAATATTATTAAACAGAAACAAAATTAGTTCATTTTTATAATGTCATGTGTCATTGTTAATATATGCAGCCAACGTCGACAACTTAATATTGTCTATACCTTTGATACACAAAGGTTTATTTTGTTTTTTGTTCAGTGTATTCCAGAAAACCGAGCTCAATATCTACATAATAATTGAACATTTTCACTAAATTATTAACTGGAGACTAAATGTGCAATCGAGTATTACGGTAAATGAGATGCAAATAATAATAAAATGAAACCAAATCCTAAGTAAGTGTAAATCAACCGGCTATACAAGATTGTAGCTACGAGTATTTTAAAATAAAAAAGTTATTTAGAAGTACCATTTTATGAAAATATATTGCGTAGTAAACGTGACACTTCTCACTTGCATCGGCCAATCGTTTTCCGTTGATTAAGCCAGATATTCGATTGGTGCATTCAAATAAGTGTGCTCAGAACTAATACGCTTTTATTATTTCTCTCAGTTTTTTTAAAGTTTAACATGAGAGCAAGGTATGCGCGTCGTTTCGGGCGACGGCGGTCGAGATAACGGTGGTGTCAACGTGATATAACTCGAGCAGTTTTATGATCCAGCAGATGATGTCAATGACGCGATACACTTACACCTAATTAGCCGTTTTCTGAATTTAAAATATACTTAAAAATTTGGTCACTTGTCTATAAATTTTTAGGCAACCAATTTTTAATGGGCTAAGTTCCGTTAGAACCCATAAAAATCGTTCTTTGTACATGATTATTAGGCAAATGAGTAAGATTTTATATGAAGTGTCGATGTAACAGTAAAATAATAAAAAAACTTGAAGTGTCAAAGTAAAAGGCTCATAAAACAGAAACTGCACATTTTGATATGATATACGAGTATTTTTTTTAAGGTGAGTGTCCTGCTTCCCAACCAGACCATTGTCTATGGCTTCAAGTTCAACATTTATTCGTCAGAAGGTGAAGAGCAGAGTCGTAAGCGTAATGTGACGAGATTATACGAGCTCAAGACCAGTTTAAGGTACCTTTTTATTTCCCTCGAAAACATAAAAATGTACACTTGAATTTGAGTTTAATTTTTTTTAAGTTCGAAGGTCAAATGTTCAATTCAAAATTACCTTTTATGCAAAAGTTTAAAAAATAAAATTTGCATCTCTTTTTATGGTAAAATATCATTTCTTGCTTTCAGATCTGCCAATATTCGGTTAAGAGCCTAGATAGATTTGAATCTATTTATTTAGGTCTAGACAAATGGACATCTCAGTCATTTTAAAATAGTGATGGACTGAACGGTGCTTATATTATAATGAAGTGATACGAAATCAGCGAAGTTATGTTTCGCTTACTTATAGCTACATAATCTTTGAAAGGTTTCAGAACGAGTGTTTCTGATATCGTTCACGAGGAGCGACTTATCGTAATTTAGAGCCCCCGATTAGACTTCGCCGGCCAACATACGCTAACGAGCAACTTTCAATTTATTTTTATTTCAACAACAGTACGGTGCCGATGTTTTGTCTTCTGCCGACGATTGTGCTGGTTAATTGGATTGTGCGCTTTGAAAACCTAACTAAGTATGGTTAGTTCGCTGTAAGGATACGCGATTCACACTCATTTATTTCTAGTGTCTCACTTAGATCCAATCTAAACGAATTAATCAAACACGCTCACCTTAGTCGTTGTAGTTTTCAGCGGGGTCCCCGAGGAAACTGCGCAGATCTCCACCTCGTATCTGTCAACACCAACTTCACGATCCAGAGAAACAGCAGTAGAAAGAATTCCCAATGAGGAGTCTATGTCGAACAACCTGTCCACCTGTTTACCGTCACCTGTCACATTCACTATGTAGTATTCTAAGCCCGATTTATAGTTATTAGTCAAATTCAACACAGCTGTCCCTGCGGGCTCATTCTCGGCTACAGAAACCGTTTCAACGTTTTTCCAAATAATACCCTCTAACTCAGCACCCCCCATTATAACACTGACATAGGTCTCTGTACTTTTTTGTTCACTCAGCACGGCTTCGTCCGTCGCCTTTATGACAAGGTTCCATCTGGCTTCGGGTACCGTCGGAGGGTACCTCAAAGTCAATGCCCCGTTGCTTCTATGCAAATCGAATAAATCGTTCCCACCGTGTATGAGTTTATATGTGACCAGTCCATTCGTTCCTGAATCCAGATCACGAGCCAACACGTTCATTATAAATACTCCGCGGCCGGCACTTCTGCCCATCCTCTCTGAATTGATGACGGCTGCGTTCATCGAAACAAATATTGGAGCATTGTCATTGATATCTTCTACGATCACAGTCACTAATTTCTCCGCAGATAATCTCGTTGAAGGCGGCTCGGCTCTATCGTATGCGACCACAGTTATTCTAAACGTGTCGATGCTTTCTCTATCAATGGGCAATAACGTATGTATGACCCCGGTAACGTTATTTATTGCAAAATGTCGCTTGTTGTCGTTAGGCTCTTGGTGTGTGATCGAATAATAAACTTTGCCATTCAAACCTGAATCTGGGTCTTCTGCGGTCACTGTCACTATAGGAGTATGCTTGGGAATACCTTCTCTAATCTGACGCACAATAGCTGTGTTGGTGAATATTGGCGCATTGTCGTTAGCGTCAATAACATTAACCGTAAAAGAAATACTAGACGATAAGCTAGGGTTCCCGTTGTCAGTTGCTGTAATGTTTAGGATGTATGAAGTAATATCTTCATAGTCTAAATGTTTGTGTAAGAAGAGTTCTCCAGAATAGCTGTCGATAAAGAACGCATCTTTTCTGTTGCCAGATGTAATAGAATACTGCAATTCTTGATTAATTCCTAAGTCTGCATCTGTGGCGTGGAACTGTATGATCTTTTTGTTAATTGGTTCAGTTTCTAAAACAGACACGTTCATCTGTGTCTGTGTAAACTCTGGAGCATTATCGTTCTCATCCAAAACCACCACTGAGATCAAAGTCGTGGCAGATAATTGTATGGTTTGACCAGAATCATGAGCCAAAACCTTCAGTTGGTAACGGTCAGTGGTTTCTCGATCCAATGGTCGGTTTATGAGTAACTGGCCAGTAGCTTCATCTAAGGAGAACTTTTCTAAATCATCGCCTCCAATAAGTTTGTAGTAAATATCGCCGTTCAAGCCTTCATCAGCATCAGTAGAATATACTCTCATAATAGAAGCACCAACAGCAGCACCCTCAGAAACTTCAACTTTGTAAGGTGTTCTTTTAAAAACAGGAGCGTTATCATTCACATCTGTGATATAAATTGTTACTCTTACGGAATCTGATAATTTAATCTTTCCATTATCGCTTACGGTTACTGTGAGCGTTATGTAATTTTGCCCAGTGTTCTGAGCTAAGCTTTCTCTATCAAACGTCTTTATCGTTCTTATAAAACCATTTCTGGAATCAATTCGGAAATCGCTTTGTGCTATAGGTAAGGAAAACGTTAGCTCTGCATTCCTTCCTATATCTCTGTCTGTTGCAGTTAATTTACCTACAAATGTATCTGGTGGCTCATTTTCTTTAATTTTGAAAATAAATGTTGTGTTTGTAAACTGAGGACTATTATCATTTTCATCTAAAACATGTATTACGACTGGGACTTGTGACGTTCTTGGTGGGTTACCCTGATCAGAAGCAATAATAGTGAGTGAATAGTAGTCCCTTTCCTCTCGATCCAGTAAACTTTTCACGTACAGAAACCCATCTGGGAATATACCGAATTTCTCATCCGTGTTTCCCTCAGCTATGTGGTATGATATTCTTCCATTTGCGCCAAGGTCTGCGTCTGAAGCTGATATAGCAAAGAACCTCGTGTTGACCAAAGTAGATTCTAATAAAGAGGTCTCATACGACGTGTGATCAAAGACTGGAGTATGGTCGTTTACGTCATCCACAATTGCTGATATGGAATGTTTAGTAGCAAGGGCTGGAGTTCCATTATCCGTTGCTGTAACTTCGACAAACAATACACTACCGGGCTCACTCGCAATAGGCCTATTTAGGTAGATAACACCAGTGGTTTCTGATATACGAAAGTAGTTATCAAGGTTATAGCTCAGAGTATAAAATATTGTTCGGTTAGAACCTGAATCACGATCGGTTGCTCTTGCAAAATAAACTTCTTGACCAACTGCAATATTTTCTGGAATATGAATTTCATCTTTATCTTCAATAAAAATAGGATAGTTATCATTTACATCCAGTACTGAGATGTTAACTGTGGTAAAACCAAATGCCACACCAGTTTTAGCCATGACTTTTAGATGATAAGTCATTTTTTCTTCTCGGTCCACATCAGCAGCTGTAGTAACGATTCCCGTCTTTTCGTTGATTTTAAAAACATTTTTTGGATCTCCTTCTAAAATGTAGTAAGTTATTGTGTCACTAGAAATTCTAGCACTTATCTTTCCAACAAATCTACCGATATCAGCTTTAGAAAGTCCTGCATCTTCTACTATCTTGAATGTATATCCGTTATATCCATCAAACTGTAATCTTTTACGTTGAGATGTCTTAACAATTTCAACTATTGCATTTTGTGGAGCTTTTCGGTTTCCTTTATCCTTACAAGATATTTTTAATGTATACATTGTTTCTGGAGCCATATGAAAGTCTTTTTGTAAAACTATATTTCCAGTCAAAGGCTCCACGTCAAAATAGCCACCACCTCCACTTTCAAGTTTATAGGTAACTCTTGCATTTTCTCCTTCATCTAAATCGTAAGCTTTTACTTGAAGTATATTAGTACCAGGTAGTGCATCTTCACTGATTGTCTCAATATACCTTTGAGGGTAAAATACTGGATCATTGTCATTGACATCTGATATTTTGAGATAAATAGTGGCAGAAGATGATTGTGGTGGAAATCCTTGATCTTTAGCAATGACTGGAAGTTCGTAAAAAGGAATCTCTTCTCTATCTAATTCAACGATAGCACTGAGCTGTCCAGTAATTGGGTCTAACGTGAACGTGTTAGGATATTTCCTTTCTATGCTTGATGCCAAATAGTATGACACTGAACCATTTGTTCCTTGATCGTAATCAGATGCAGTTAAAATAAGGATTTCCTTTACTGGCTTTATATTTTCAGCTATCGAAGCGTTTATCAGTACTTGAGGGAAACTTGGTGCTTCATCGTTCTCATCAAGTATAGTTATTTTTAGTCTGGTGTATGCCCATTTTGGGTTTGGTCCACCATCTCTTGCGGAAACATTCAATTCTACTGTTCCTTGTATTTCACGATCAAGCTCAGATTTAGTTGTAACAAGTCCAGTCAAGTGGTCGATAGAAAACCACTGTTGCTGGTTACCGTCATAGAAGTCATAAAATATTTCTGCATTAACTCCTGTGTCTTCGTCTGTTGCAGTAATACTAGCTACATAAGTTCCTGAAGGAGCCAGTTCAGTTAGTATCGTCGAATATTCAGATTTTTCAAACACAGGTTCATGATCATTTACGTCATTTACATGAATAACTAAAAAGGACGTCGCCGTACGCGGCGGTGACCCTCTATCTGTAGCCACCACTGTTAAATTGTATTTGCTGATTTCTTCCCTATCCAACACGCCATTGACATGCACAATATAAACACTAGATGAATTTTCTAACCTGAAATGATTTAGTTCATTACCGGAAACTATTTCAATACTAGTGATTCCATTCAGGCCAGCATCTAAATCCGTCACAGTAATGGCAGCCACTAGTGAGCCATTCTTAGCATTTTCGTCAACAGTTGCAAAGTTCGCAGTAGGTGGAACATACGTGAAAGTAATCACTGGGTCGTGATCGTTGGCATCAATCAGATTTACTGTCACATACGTCCGTGCATCTTGTCGTGGAACACCGTGATCTTTCGCAATGATAGTCAGAACGCAGGTCATGTTACAAGTAGTATTGCTGCAATACTTTGGACAATTGAGCTTTTTCATTGTAGTTATAACACCTGATTCAGGATCTACAGCAAATTGTTTTTCCGTGTCAGTCACTTCATAAGTAATTTTACAGTTATCTCCCAAATCACTGTCGGTGGCGGTCACTTTTAAAACTGTAGTTCCGGGAGGTACACTTTCGTTTAGAGAAACCGAAAAGTCACTCTGATCAAATATCGGTGGATTGTCGTTTACATCTAAAATGGTTACATTGACTTGAAGATATCCATATTTTGGAGGATTACCTCCGTCACGAGCTGATATATTGAGGACATAAAAATCTGTAGTTTCTCTATCTAATTTGCCTGTTGTTTCTAAGTGCAAATAAGAAGTTTGTCCACTGGGGTTTCCGGTAACATTCAACCTAAATTTTCCCTCACTGTCGCCGTCCACTATACGATAGTCATTAGTGATGCCGTTTTCTCCTAAATCCTTATCAGTCGCGGCATCAAGTAATAACTTAGTCCCAGCTGCCGCGCTCTCAGAAAAAGCAACAGCTATGCTCAGTTCAGGGAATTCAGGATAATTATCGTTAACATCAGTCACTCGAAGCCGCACTTCAATAGGATACGTCGGTTGACTCGAAAGCACTACAAACGCATAGTGATCTACATGTTCCCTGTCAAGAATAACATTAGTTTTAATTACACCTGTAACAGGATCAAGAACGAACTCTTTGGGGGGCTCATTGAATCGGTAGGTGAAGCCGGGTTTCGTAGGGATCCTTCCGACGACGGTTCCTATGGGTTGGTCCTCAGGTACTCGGAGATCAACGCCAGTGTCGACGGCGCGCGACTGCATCAGCTCGGTGGCGCTCGTCGGCCAGGCCAGTAGCGCCAGCGTGACCAGCGCCACGTGCCATCGCCCCATCCTCGTCATGACACTGACAAAAACATTGCAGGGTCGGTTCCTCGTCAGCGAAAGTCGACTCACGCCGGGAGCGGTCGCTGTGTCCCGTTCGCGCAGGCTAGCGCGCTCGCTCGCCTCAGGTATGCAGCATGGCCGCGACGACCTGCGCGCGCACGAATATCTCACGGAGAGTGCGACTCGCCGCCTTGCGCCTACGCCGTCGCATTCATTGGTAAACACACGTGACACTACACTATCTACTGTCTTAACGATCGGTCCATATAAACACACTGTCAATTTGAGTCCAGCCAACTTCACTTATAGTCACAAATCACAATGGTAAAGTTCTTTCCAGTTAGTGTTTTGTTCGTTCGGTAGTGTGTTCGGAAGCGCGATGCGGCGTGATGCGGGCTTCGTCGTCGTAGCCGGCGCGGCACTGACGGCCGTGGTGGAGGGAGGCTTCCACGCCACCCCGCGTCCCTCCCCCGTCTCCCCCGGTCCTCTTCCGCAGCTTTTAGCTCCCACTGTGGCTGCGTGATGATGATGCCAAGATAATGGCGGCCGAAGGACTCTACTATTTATTGTTCGATACGAGTCACTCACCATTCCGGGAAAAGGTCACAGGAACACAGGTAGACGTTACATTTTTGGTATTTGTGTACCATACCGATTATAATTTTAAGCTGTAGCATAATAATCTAAAAATATTTTTTCACGTCTTAATATGAAATAAAATAAGGTTCCATAATAAAATTATTCAGGTTGTTATCAGAAAGAAATTCAGATGCTGGATGGAAGAAACTGGATGTAGCTAGTTAAAAATATTTTTATTTTAATAAAACTAATAGAGATAACAAAATTCGCATTATTAATAATTGAAACGCATTATTAATAATTAATATTTGCTTTCTACAGTAGAAAAAAAATGTAAGTGAAAAATAAACGTAACTTACCTTCATTTATTTTCGTAAGAACATTAGCGAGTTTATGTCTAATCTATGGCAGAGCGCGCACGCAACCGTAGACCTTATAGTAGAGCTCTGTGCCTTGCTTGCTACGACAATTAAAATGTTATATCCCTACATATGTGCGCATGAAGCAAAATGCCAATTACATTACTAGAAAACTTTAAAAAAAAACCAATGAGTAGGTATAAATTTAAAATCTATATTATTATAAAACTGTAAAACAGGCAATAACTAAAATTAAAGATATGGAAAAAGTAAATATGCAGATCCACTAAATAAATGATTCTGTTTCCAAAAATTGAGTTTGTCTGTTTGTTTCTTCGAGGATCACGCCTTAACTACTGGGCCAATTTCAATGAAACTTCAAATGAGAATGAACGTTCTAAGTGTACAATAAAGAATTATGTATCTAAGTATCTATGGGCTAAGTTTCATTAAAATCAAGAACGTGAATTTTTTCAGTGATTAAATACCATACTTATTACATAACAAACGGCACACGTGTACGAAGTTGCGAGTATAAGCGAGTTACATAATAATAAATACTCTTTAGTGAAATACAACTCCGTGAGAATTTCTTTAAAAATGAAAATGGCCACTGCCTGGTTTCAAAAAGAAAAAAAAGGCTAAATGTCTTTGAAATTTTTTAATGTCCTCGCATTCATGATGAAAAGTCACGTGTTATCCTCGGGTGTAGGCTACTCATAATGACACCCTCGAATTTTAAATATCTCGAGGGGCCTTGGCCCCTTGGCCAACAATGTACTATTTTTATATTTCATAATACTAGTGGATGTGAAATACACCTATTGCCCTCTAACGGAGTTCTTAAAAACCTTTCTAAGCAGGATAAACCAGAGCTTTCGTTTCGGTGCTTAAGTTGAACAACTCTAGCTTTTGTAAGTAAATAATAGCGTTTCAACTATTTATAAACTGAACCGGTAGATGGCGTCGTATACATGAAAAACCCTTTGCTTTTGATGATTTTTATACCTTGTTTCAATGATCTTAAAAAGTCTTAAAATATATTTTTAAAAACATAAAATTGTATGCAGTTACATAATATTTACAAATACTACAATTCTCATAAAAAATATCTCGGCTATGGGAAATAATAATAATTATCTTATTTGGTTTCCTTGTGACCACATTTTGTAGTGAAACACGTGTTTCGGTTGCAAGCATATCACTTCTGCTAATATTATCCAGTTCTGCTAGTTTGATTTTTTTAATTTTATTAGATGAACCCAAGATTCTAAGAAATGGCAAATCACTTCTCCGAGAGACTGTACATGGCGCTACGAATAAGAAGTAGGTTGCCAATGAATTTTCAACGAAAAGACAGAATGGAGAGAGAGCAAGACTCGAGTCAGATCACGCTGGGTCTGCAAAAATAAATGAGTAGGTATGCGCATAAAAAATTATTTGTAGGTACATAGTAACATTTTACAGGTTAATACCAAGCCAATTTTGTAATTAAATATCTAAATGAGCAACTCCAGAAGATTTGAGATTTTGTACATAAGTTTCGTAAGTTTATCGTCTCCACGGTAGATTCATGGTGTTTGCAACTATAAGTGTTCAAATTGTGCTATATTCTAGGCACGCAATATGCGAGAGAATGTTTTCTTATTACTAAAATATATATTAGGTACTACGTTCCTGTGTCTAGGCACAATGTCTGTAGCTAACAGGCTACCTAGTTAATAGTGTCCTTGTCTAGAGCACTTAATATATGCCTTCAGAGCTTATGCTTCAAGAAAACATTTTCTGATACAACCAAAAATGAAGACCTGAGAAAAAACCTGGAGTTTGTTGAAAGGATGTAATATGTCACCCAGAAGTGCAAATTGCCATTCTAGTTTGTAGTGTACAAAGCAGTATCCTAAGTTATCTTCACGTTGATGCCGGACGTTTCAAAGCGGTCTTTTTATTGATAGGAAATACCTATCATTTCACTTTGAATAACAAAGTAGTGAGGCGTGCAGTTTTAAATACAACCGTCTCTCTCCAACTTATAACCATTCCAAAATGGTGGCATTTTACCAGACAGACTGAAAATAAATGGAAAAAGGTTGATCTTAAACCTTTTCAGCAAGTTAACGTACTCCAATTCCAACCCACAGTGCTCAGCTATTATGTAAGGTACCGAAGAAGCCCCTAAACCTTTTTGGGCTCCGTTAAAAATAGCCTTGGTCTTATACCTAGGCACCTACGTTTTATATCGGTATACTTGTTGCACGCTTGACGTCAGCCCTCGCTCCCGAGCTGTGCGCTGGGGGGCGCACCCCCACTGGGCTGGCTGCTGACGTAAGTACTAACATTCATGAATGGATTTAAGCTTAGATCTATTTAGTCATTATACCTTCCATACGTTGAAACACGCAAGTTCACATAAGGGCTTACTTGTTTTAGGTTACTGTGCACAACCGGATTGAAATATCTAGAATTCTTAATTAGTTTTTTTGAATATAGAAAGTAGAAGTTTAGCAAATAACAATACTGAAAGTCTCAAGACTTTTATTTTTTTAATAAATATTTGTTTAAGGATCTTGAAGGAAAGTTTACAATAATCCAATTACCACGTATTTAATTAAACCAAGAATAAAACATTTCAATTAACAACCAAAATCGTTGGTGCCATTAAGTTACCTACTCCCGAAGCTGACAGATACGCCAAGAACCTGGTGGGCGTTCGAGGTTACAGACAATAAAGAGGTTGTATTTTGCGTGGGCTTCTTATGTTGGTACTATTTTTTTCAGCGGCGATGAGTTCGCAATTTATTAGAAAGTATAAACTACTGCATAATGTAGGCGTAAAAAATAAAAAAAACTAAGTTTGCATGTGCAAAACGGTTGCTCTTGAGCGCAGATCTGTTACACACCAGAATCGAAGAGAGTCAGTGAACATCATATAATATAAAAAAATAATTGCAGTTTTAGTGCGTCTAGTGAATTTTTTTTAATAGTTTTACCGATTTGGATAAAACTCTGAATAGCATAGGTTTCAACCTGTTTCAACCTGCAAGCTTTTTATCTAGGTTTCGAAGATACGGAAGCAAATAGTAGGTCATAACAATCTGGATACCTACTGATTTGCTCCGTCCACCCAATACCGAGGTCTATAAATAGGTAATCGATCCAGCTTCAAGGAACTATTTGTTTCTCCTAAGGTTGCGCAACTCAAATGATATAAGATGAGATAAGACGATATTGCTGTCTGTGACATGAATGTTTTTGTTTATGAAGCGAGCGACTGGTAAGCTCTGCGATAACGCAAGTTGTAGTCAAAGTTTTAGTATCGGATTCCGATTAGGGCACAACTTGTTGGTAACTTCTGGGAAAATAAATTGGGCGTTCAATTATAGAAACATGTCTAAGAAATTATTTTGTTTCAGTCGAAAAGTAATTATCTTAAAAAATAATCTAGTCTAGAGTACGAGAGGTTATTTTCTGAAAAAAAGTGAGCCCACTCACACTGTCCGATCATCAAATACACTCAACAATCTCACTCAACCATGAATATGAACGTTAAACCGCGCTACCAAACACAGAAGTGGCTAGTGGGACGGTAGGTATAGTTGATTGAAGGGTGTGACATTATCCAGAAAAATTACGACCCTTAGCAATGAGGAGGACGAAGAATTTTACTGGTGATAATTTAGTGGACTGTATTTTGGTTTGTAGCGATCTAGCGGATGAATTAGGAGCACTGCTGTAGGTGGAAAAGAAACACAGGAGTAGAAGATACAGCAGCAATAGGATGGAGCATGCACTGACCTGGTATTCCTTTCTGTCCTCGTGTGATCCTTTAGATAGGTTGTTTGAGTTCCTTTGCGGTGGATGCGATAGCGGACAAAAAGAGTAACTTCTAGTCTTATTAGAACTTGTAAAATGCGCGGACACAAACCAGTTTTCCTATACATGGAATATTTATATCTTATTTTATTGATGCAATTATTATTTTTCATTCAACACAGAACTTTTTGAATCGGTGAAGCTAACTGAGATCAGGCTACGAATTATATTCGCTGCTAGCAAGTGACCTAGACAGTCCACAAAGGGTGCTGTGACAATACTTAGAAAATTTAATTTTGACTTTACAAACAAAAAATATATTGGTCTTCTAAGAAAGAATGAGCAATTACAAAATTACTTTTTGCACATTAGAAAACCAGAGTTTTGGACCCAGAAAAACTGCAGTTTCATCCAAACCTCCTTTGTGATTTTGTGACTAGAATAAAAAGCATAGGTAGTTTTGAGAAAAGGCTTTAAAATCTCATAGGCATCACTATCACTCAGGTGTCGTTGAGCTCATTCTGTGCCAGGTCAGGAAACTAGGTCGATCTAGTTTAAAATACTGGAAAGTGCAGTTTCCGTGCCAGTACAAGGCTTTCTTAAATGGCATAAATTATAATTAAAACCGATATAAATCAGCCTAGGATAAGAAAACAACCTCGATCAGGTTGATTTCATACTAAAATTTGTTTAATAAGACTCTGACAACTCACAGCTTTAGGGCGTCTTGCACCAGAATCACTAAACGTATTTAACAGCTAAGGGAGAACGCAAACCAAAGACAAAACGTCTTGTCGAACAGTTAGTGATGTGAAACTTCTCAGTAAAACTTTTTTAGTTACGATATGCTTATTTTTATTTGCTGTTTTCGTTACTTGCTTATTTAATGAGAATCATCCTAAGTACTTAATAATAATATTAAGTAAACTACATAATTACTCTATATTCTTATTTATTAAAAAACACAGTTCATTCTCTAGGTATGTGCGTATAAAGCAATGTTTAAGGCTGGGGATCTGCCAAATTGCCAAAACTAGCGAAGTTCAAAGTGTGTTTAAAAGAAAAGTAAGATAGTAACTTCATTTATTTTGGTTGCAAATCAATATTCAGGATATGTGTAACAATTACATATTTAATTTAGCTTCATTTAGCTGGTTTATAATAGATAAATCTGGGATCAAACACAGCTCTCTCGCGCCCAAACCGTTTCGAGTCAAGTTTGTGCACTCGGATTAAGGAAATGAAAACAAAATCGCAAAAAGTACTCAGCGCGTCTTGATGTACATATCCTTGTCTCCAAAACGCCCTGAATACATTTTGCGATTTTGTTTTCATTTCCTTAATCCAGGTGGCAGAAGATCTTCGAAATTTTGGATTTTAAATGGTCTATTCCACAATATTCCCTTGTTTTATCTACAAAACAACTAAACTTACGTATAGGCCAAATATTTAAGTATATAAAAAGTGTAAAATCTTTACTTAAATAGTCTTATTTTTTTTAATATTTAATAATTGCTGAGACTAGTTTTTAACCAAATATCGCAAGAAAATTCTTCAGTGGCCTCTAGGCGGCCGAAACGTTCGGACGTCAGGCCCACGCCAAATTTCTCAGGATTTTTAAATGAAGAACACGCAAACGTCTACTCGACAAAAGTCTACAAATCACGGTTCTATTGTATCATTTGAGTACACTACGTAGCAACATGGCAGTTTTTCTCGCGGCTGCGCGTAACGCGTAAGCAGACCGCGTAATAAGCTCATTTGACATTTACGAACAGTCACAATAAAATTTTATCGAGTAGAACTCCTGGTTTGCCAATTAATACGCATTGAAAGTGGCTTTACTTTTTTCTCTTGTATACATGACAATATCCAACAATAACCATACCAATGTAAACTTAGTTTTTATTTCTTTTAAGTCAACTCCGCCAATCAGTCAGTAGCTGTTATTTGTTTACACGGAAAATAGATTTTCTATCCTAATTCCAATTAAATTAGGATAAATAAGTACCTAATTATTATCTTGCTACTGCTCATACTTGTATTGCATTTAATTCAACCTATTTTATTGCTTTTATAAAAACCTTTTTGTGAACAACCTTATTTATTCTAAAGAAGGATCTAACATGGACCGGAGAGGAACATTTGATGAAAGTAGAATACATAGAGAGAGACATTGCCTTCTGGCAAGACAAAATCTACCATTTTATCTTGCCAGAACGCAAAGAACCACATCCTATCCTATCCTACTAATATTATAAATGCGAAAGTTTAGATGTTTAGGTGTTTCAATCACGTCTAAACTACTGAACCAACTTGGATGAAATTTGGCATATATGCCAAGTTTCCTAAAACTCAATCCAATCCAGTAGGCACATAGGCTACTTTTTATCCCGAATAATTATCAGGATCTACAGGATAAAATGAACGAACAAGATTAGCAGCGCCAATTGGCAAGAGGATTTCATTGTCATGTCATGTCACGTCAGTTTGACCGGGCGTAATACTACCTCTTTGGTCTAACGACTAGCGTTTGACATTCAAGTACGGGTTCGGTGTAATGTCAAGTTTCACAAAGTATCCGCGCGGTACACGCACATATAATAATACAACACAGATAATACAATGTACATGGAAACTGTACTCGCGTACGGAGTCGCGGGTAACTGCTAGTTAACAATATTTATGCAAAAAAACTAAAATAAATACTGCTGGTTTTTATTGCACGTATATTTTGGAATACTTATTTCTTCTGAAATTACCTACTTACATCCAATTCTGTATCAATGATCTGTATCTGTCTCTCACAATTTGTGTTAAACTCTCCGCAATATGTTAATGTTAAAGATGAGTTTGGAGCAGTACCCTCCTTATCCTTTTTCATATTATTTAGAGAGTTATTTTTCAGTAGTACCTAAGGTTTTAGTTTTTAAGCTTATCTACTATTTATCGATTTGAGAGTTTCCGTAGAATTAACTATGACCTAAATATTAACAAACATACCCACTTAATGTACTTATGTCTACGCCCAGCTACTTTGGATTCACAAGACGGAATATAATTTGAAGATACAATTTGATAAATAAATTTAAATTTGATACAATTTGGAGATAAATGGAGTGTCAGAAAACGAGACCGTAAATCTACTGAACACAATTAAACAACTAGACACAGCCATATAACTCCCTATTGATAATGCGGACATACTTTCATGCTCCAGAGTCAGAAAGATGGATGAGTCTAACAACCATCATCATCATCATCATCAACCTATACTCGTCCACTGCTGGACGTAGGTCTCTCCCAAGACGCGCCATTGAGCTCGGTCTTCGGCTCTTCTCATCCAGTGTCTGCCAGCTACATTTCGCAGATCGTCGCCCCATCTCGCCGGAGGGCGTACTACGCTTGCCTAAACGTGGTCTCCACTCGAGTATTAGTTTGCTCCAACGATTGTCGGTTCTACGGCAAACATGGCCGGCCCACTGCCACTTCAGCCTGCTAATCCTCTGAGCTATGTCGAAAATTATGATCAATGATCGTATAACCCCAGAGCCAATCACTGTCGCCGGAATGCCTCTCGAAGTTGTGCAGGAGTATGTCTACCTCGGGCAGACCCTGCGTTTGGGTAGACACAACTTTGAGAAAGAGCTAAACCGGAGAATCCAGCTGGGCTGGGCTGCGTTTGGGAAACTCCGTCAAGTCTTCTCGTCGCAAAAATATGTGTGGACTAGGAATGGTCGCATATTCATCCGCAGAGATGACCAATCTCCTGCAAAGCAAGTCAAAAACTATGAGGCACTGGCTGATATGAACTCCATACTGATATGAAACCAGGCTCTGCGAAGTAAAAATGAAGAAGTATAGATCTCACTAAAACTCAATAATACTCTGCCAAGAATATTTAGATATGTGCAGTATACAAACAAACCCCAGTGACTATACAGACTTTGTTTCTCGTCATGGATAATATCAGTAGATAAAGTGACACAGTCAAGTGATATAAGTAGAGACTATAATTTGTTGCAGATTTTAATTTTGACCGGTCTACCTCTAGTGAAGGACACAAAAATTCAAACCCTAATAATAGTAAATATTATGTAGTTTATAAAATACTGTTCAAAGAACTGTAGATTTAGTGATAAGCAATTTTAGTGGTGTAACGGAGTGTGAAAATAAACTACCCCTCAGTAAGTTAGATCCTCATCACCCTGCATTAGATATTATAATTAATGTATGATATAAATGTAATGATACAAAAAATGTTATAAGGGTAAAAATATGCCACACATAATTTCAAAAAAGTTGATTATTCAAAAGTAACAAAAAACTAATAAATTCTTTCATTCCTGTATGATTTAAAACCAATCTTGGCAGATTTTATCCAATTAACTGACTATTTGACACAAACAATAGCGTTCCTTTAATTTTGTTATCATAAATGTTATCATGAGCACTTATTACTCGTATATTGGAATCCAATCATACACTTAGTTATAAGTTGTTCCTTTTTTTTCCTTAAAAAATAAGTACTAAATTTTTTAAGACATATTTTACCTACATCAAATCTGTTTATGCCTGTAATGGTATATCACACTGTAGAATGTTATAAGTAATATTTTTCTCCTAAATAACAATTGTGAATATGCCATTGGTGTAACTAACTAAATAAATAAATATAAAGATCGCAGTAAAGCATTTTTCAGTTTAGTTTAGTATTCGATAAAATTTACGAATTGCTTTCCGCGCATGTCATGACAACTCCATTCTTCTGTTTTGCACAGATAGACTATCCCCTTAATAGGTAGGTACTAAACAATGCTATAATAGATAGGTAAACATACTTGAGAAAAGACTGTCGTGTCAATTGATGTGAGTTTCGTTACAACGAAAACAGCATATGACGAGGAAGCATTCATCATATGCTGTTTTCGTTATAACAGAAAATTTACTTTCACGTCACTAAGTACGCGACAAAACAGTTTTGTCGATAGATGTGCGTTGGCCCTAAATCGATTTAAATCTGACGTATTTGTATGACTTGACAACTCGCTAAATACTATTTAAGAGTTAAACGCGTTTTGCGATTCTGGTGCAAGCCGCCCTTAGGGCGTCTTGCACCAGAATCACTAAACGTATTTAACAGCTAAATCGATTTAAATTTGACGTATTTGTATGACTTGACAACTCGCTAAATACTATTTAAGAGTTAAACGCGTTTAGCGATTCTGGTGCAAGCCGCCCTTAGTGTCTATATTCTTAGTAGACCTTGAAATCGTGTTTTGGTAATAATTTTGTCAACCCACAGCACGATTTTGAGGTTGAGTCGAGGCGAGGATTATTCGAGGTAACAACTAAGAATATGGGCATTACTCTGGGCAAGAGCCTTTTTATCATCCAAAGTCAGTCAACTTGTTGGCCTAGTCCATTCTAAGGTCGTACCACTGAGCCTGGTCTTCCGTTTTTCTCATTCAGTGTTTGCAGTTACATTTCGCGAATCTTCAACGCGTTGTCTTATTTCGTCTAAGAGCATTGTAGGTACACTTTATAAGTATCTTTTAATTTTGACGTGTGTGTGTGTGTGTATGTCTGTGTTTGTCTGAGGCAACGTAGCTCCCGAACGGATGAACCGATTTTGATTTTGTTTTTTTTTTTGTTTGAAAGGTGAATAAGTCGGGAGTGTTCTTAGCTATGTTTGATGAAAATCGGTCCAATATTCGGGGGTTTTTAAATATATTTGACTACGATGTTTGTATTCGAGCAATTGAGATAACATGTCGATATCACAAGTTGCTGTGCCAATGTGAATTTGATTTTGGCGTTCTGTTGCATGAAAAAGTTAGCTATTATATACAAAACTGCCTTTTATCATATTGTTTTTACAACAATACGGGTCACGGGTTAGAGAATCCGTAGAAAAATACAAAAGAGTTGTATGATTTACAAGCTCTGTTAATTACGAAGGTATTTTGATACAAAGAAACGAACGAGAACAAGAATAAGTAGGCTTTTGTATCATAAAACCAAATAAGTGCGTAACGTCGTCACAAATCAGCATGGAAAACAATGGGGTAAAAAAACTTTATGAAAATTAAAAAGTCACATGAAAAAACTAAATAGTTCCAAGAAAAGCATCATGTACCTAGTCATAAATAACTGGGAATGACGTCACAAAGTTCAAGTTTTGATGTTTACTTTGTGTATATCATTCGTTATAGCACAATTTTACTGCGTAGGTAAACTATTACTTATCAACTCTACATCGGGTAATATTGGAAACGTATTTGTAAAATTAATACTCATATCTCTGCTGCTCTGTTCATGATAAAAAAGGATACAATAATTTATAAGTTAAAAAACTGGAAAACCGACTTCAACTCGACTACCAGCTTCATCATCAGATGATGATGACGATGATGACAGTTCATTGGGAATGTTCTAGTCACTATAAACACCACATAAAAGTCACAGGAAAGCAAAATACGCAATTTGGTGCACGTGGTTGGTGTTGATTCTTTAGAGGAACAACTGGTGGGTTTTTGCTTTTCTCCAATTAAATGCGGTTTGAATGTACAAACTGGGTTTATTGACAAATTTAGAAAAATGTAAAAATTTAGGTGTGCACAAAGGGTCCATCGTTGCTAGCAGTAAAATGGTAGGCGCTACGCCGCAACTTTGCATATTGCATCGTTGCTAGCAGTAAAATGGTAGGCGCTGCGCCGCGCCGCCGGGTATATTTTTTTCAGTCATTTCTATTTATAACCCAAACTACTCAACCGATTTTGATAAAAATAAAATGGGACCAATCTGGAAGTATATCCTTTCAGATGAAAAAAGAATTTTTGAAATCGGTTCATAAATGACGGAGTTCTGAGGTAACAAACATTAAAAAAAATAAAAAAAATAAAAAAAAAAAACATACAACCGAATTGAGAACCTCCTCCTTTTTTGAAGTCGGTTAAAAACATTTTATTCAAGCTTTATGTGCACGTGTGCTCGTGTAGGAAGGCATGACACGTTTCAGCCTCATAACTGTTTTTCTTAATGTTTTATTTATGAACATGACCTTTAAACCACTGTGGAAAATACCCAGTCTAAGCCCTTAAGCTGTGGCACTTTAAAAACAGTCACCAACGTAATATGGCAGAGATATCTGCTCTTCATAATCTCTTGGCATTTTTATAGTGTCTTTAAACTTATTTTCTTTACCATACTGCTCAATCACTTGCAACAAACATGTCAACAAAAGTATTTTTAGGTTCAAGCCAGTGCAGACTTAAATGACCAATTTTGACCAATTTGAATAAGATAGAGTAGAAGTGTCTCTATATAGAAGACCCTAGATTTAACGGTATTTGTATCCTATTCACAAGAATTAGCAGTTTCCGTAGATTCAAAGACGGTATACAATTTTTTGTAATAATTATTATTTTTTTTAAGTGCGAGGAGTGAGTACGAACAAACCTGACAGTCGGCGCGTTACGTAAACCTAATATATTCGAATCATATTGAGCATCAACGATAGCTCGACTGCCAAACGTTATAGCGTCACCGCGCAGTGTATATTGGCTAATCTAGCATTACGATATTATTCGTGATCGGGGCACTGTTGACAGTTAGTTTTCCTTGGAGCACTTTGCACAAAAATGGCTCATTGCTACAGTGATTTGGCTATTAATGGGTTCGAACCCGCATTTTATCAAGTTCCCACGATGTGTTTCAAAATTGTTTTTGTGATAAAACATTGGCATTATTTGTTATATCTGAATCAAGAATAGAAACTTTTTCATACTTCCAGAAAATTGTTGCTATATACTCGTTGTATGCAACAAAACGTTGCGTTGTATGAAAAAAGTTTTTTTGTGTTGTTCGTAGCAATAGTAATTAGGTAATTCTTGGTAAAAATAAAGAACAAATTCAGTCGGGACGGTCGGTGTAGGTAAGTCCTTGGTAATTCCATTGACGTCAATGTTTGATAACATCGATTAGTATAGTTATGTAGGTACAGTGGTTGGCGACTGGAGGCTTTCATTAACACACAAGCAGACTGTCTCCGACTATTTTTAGAAAAACAATGTCTGGGAACCGAGAAATTATGTTTACTTACTGAACATTTACGTAAACAAGTCAATGCCTAACATATTAATATAATAATCATGGAAAAATAAATTTAAAATAATAATCAACGCTTAATCTATTTACCTTACTATCTTAATGTAATGACAAAAAGATACCGTTAAAGTTAAATAATACTTAAGTTTGAGGAGACTGGCAGCAGGCATTTTTCAACATGTCATTAGACCACAGATTTTAAATATGATTTATTCTTCTTCTTTTCTTATGTATGGCTTCTGTCCATCATTTCGACAGAAAGATTTTGCCAGAGTCGAGAATTATTTGAAATAAGTTTAGTCAATATTTGGTAAATTTAGATATTTTATCTTCAAAACAAACGATTTGACTAAATTTGATTTAAATTAATGTGCAAATGATAGATGTCATATCTCACAATCAATTACATAGAAGCCATAAAAATCGAACAGCCACAATAAAAAGAAAAAGAAAGAAGTCATAAAAAATAAAGAAGAAGAAGATGCACTACGCCTCGCTCTCCGTCAAGTGGAGATCGCACCTTATGTTAAGCTTTGCACCTACGTTCACTATTTTCATTGTGCTTTGTGACAACATTTCCTTGAAGTATTGAAAAATGTATTTTCATTACCTTTTACATTTCTTTAATTAGATTTTCCAGAATCGCTCACGTGTTACAAGCACAATTATATAATTCATACAGTAACTTAGCACGTGTTTGTAGCAATGTTGTTCTTTTCTCTAACATATTTCAGGTTAGATTAAAAATTAATAAAAAACTTGTGCAAAAGATGAATACTCTACAAAGTTTCGTAGTAACGTAGAGCTTCCGTAGCAATGTCTACGAAACCTGCCCGCCCAAAATATTATCATATTATAATTAAATTTAAATATCCTGCAGTCGGTGATTTGAACTCTGTTTTCTATCTCTAGCATTTAGAATTCAGAGTTCATTTTTTTATTTTTTTTTTGTTCTTTAAAATGCAGTTTTCTAAAGTATTTGTATATAGTTATTGTTTTGAACAAATAAATTAGTATAAGCTTAGCAGAGATTGATTAAAAGAATTATGAATTTATATATTAGAATTTTTAATTAAAGCTAGCTTGACGCATGGCATGTGGGTGTAAGCAAGCTTTGGTTTTGAAAGCTTGAATATACAATGGATATCAAAAAGTATTTAATAAATTATTTCGTTGGCAAAGTAGACCTTTTATATTTAGAATGCTTTGTAATTAACTTTGAATAGACGAGGGTCAAATAATTTGAAGCTATACATTAAATAATTATTAATACTTACCTAGTTATGTAAAATAAATAAATAAAATTTATTTTAAAAGTATTTCAATTTTTAAAAATATCTCTAACAAAATAAACGTCTCTGAAATACCTGATATTATCTTTCCAATTTTATAACAACGGTGTCTTTCACAGAATAATAATATTTCTAGAATAAATGTGGTTATTCTTTGTGCAATTTAATTTTAGGGTTATTATCGACTTACCGCCGTCTCGGGGGCGCCGCGCGGTCGTTAACCCCTTGTTTGTCGACTTCCGTGCCCAAACCTGCGATGCACCTATTGCAAGTGCACCCGACCTCCCCCTGCAGCCTACCCCATAACACCCCAGCACCCTGTACTCCACAGCCTTTGTTTCTCAGGGAAGATTGCGAAACCATCTAGAAAATGCGGCATAGGTAATTATTTTGAGAACATTATCAATGTGAAAAAAAGAATGGTCAGCCACAAAAAACTTTTGGAAAACAAAAACGTAGGCTTTTATATCTTTGAAAATTGTAAGTGCTTCGTATACAGCTTTATTAGCACTTTCAGTCAAGTGTGTAGCCAAACAGAGCTGATTAACATACAAAATAGTCTAGTGTTAAATATTTCATAAGGTATAAATTAACCATTATTTCGTGTTTTATTCTGTGCCTTTATAAGGGTTCTATTCATAGCTCTAGTGAATAAAAAGCAAGTGATTCTGTAAAAAAAAAACAAAATTAAAATTTGAAATAATATGGTAGCAATATAAGTCACCAGTCAAGTTTTGAACACCACTGTACTTCTATACATATAAAAAAATCTTTGTCCGTAACGAACATCGTAGATAAGTAGGTACAATAGTCAGAGCCGATCTTTGTTCCTCTGAACCCCTCCACTCCTCACTTTCCTCCTATGCGAACCTTCAATCGGGTCTGCGGAGCTACCTGCAGCTAAGTTCAAAGAGACATAGATCGAGTCTGAATAGCTATACTTCAAATTTTTTTTAAATACAACACATTTCAAATCCGAACGTTCTGAAACTAAAATTCCTAGATGCCTGGCCACTGGTTACTGCGACCATGATCTTCTAGAGCGGTCATGCTCTAACAAGTTAAAAGACGTTTTCAAAATTCGAACAAATATGTTTTGCGTAGGCTGCTCCAATAAATACATGATATTGCGAAAAACCCGCGCCAGGACGGCGGACGAAAAACTATAATGTAGAATTGCATATCTCCTCCCCCACCATGACGTAACCCCGAATATGAATGGAGGCATACTTATATCTGAAAATATGTGGCTAGCCGCAACGCATAAAACTGTATGTTATAGCTACGTTAATGTACTAAGTACAACTCATAATACTTAGAAGCCTACATGCGTCTTACAAAATTTTCTTTTCGCATGAATTCATCACACCAATATATTCTTAGAGATTCTAAGTATATTCAAAATAAAAAATAATATGAATGGCTCAATTTAGATTGGTGTAAATCGATTTTAGAGAATCATTTATTTATTTCCCTAATTACTTTGTTAAGCTACCATAGTTTGTTTTAGAATACATTAGTACACTAGTATCTATTACTAAACTAGCTACTAGGTTAAATATCAATTTCCATTTGCGTAGCTTTTAGAATAGTGTTCTAAAATCTATAAAGTTTCTATAATTAACTTTGTGAACAACAAAATTTCGTGGTTCTAAATATAATTTAAAGAATCAATGTACGTGACGTAGGACGTGCTTCGACAGTTCGGGGACCCACGCACCGCATGGAAAATTATCACCATGACTCCCTCATAACTTTTCATGTTGGGTTGTGAAGCTAGCTTTTCTGTTTGACTGCCACAACTTTCATTAGAACAGAGTGGCATACGTTAGAGTCATCTTTGACTAGATTGATGGAGGCAGAGCAAGTCGACATTTTGGTAGTAAAAATATTAGCAAAACGAGTAAGATGAATATTGTAGCGGTGCGATCAATAGCAGAATACCGCGGGCTAGGGGTTTGGGGGGAATTGCGGGGGTGTAGCGGCGGGGCAAGGGTGGCGGTGTGCTGGGGTTGTTTCATTGAGAACGTGTAGGCGGGTGCGTGGGCGACCCTCTTATAAAGCCGCCCGGTCCTCCCCTCCCACGTACAGTCGTGAACTAGCAGTGCTTGAAGTAACATCGAATAAAGTGATTGTTCAGCATGCATCCTGCAACTTCAAGGTAGGTCTCTTAAAATAGTGCTTCATTTAAAATTATCCATTATAAATAAGTTTAATGCAGTTCGATTATATAAATACAATTTTAATATCCCAATTAAATAATATATAATTATGCGAAAATATTGTGTTAACATCCTGCTGTTGCCTCCGACAGTAATATAACCGTCAAATAATTTGTTTTAGGCTGTTGACACTCTTGCTAGGCTACTTAGTAGCTCAAGCGAAGACATACCCCATGCAAAACTGGCCTATGTACCCTCAAAGTCCACGAGAATATAATGACGATGAATATTACTATGCACCAAAAGTTCAATATTACTATGATGCGCCTGCAATGAGCCTCTCAGAAGGACACGGTCAACTTCCATACTACTATGACCCTTATGGAAATTTTGTACCCAACGAGATCCCTAAAGAACAAGAAGAGAGAATGGCGGCACTGCCCATCGGTCAGGAGACATGGTTCGAGAGTGACTCCACGCCCAACTGGCGAGCCAACGACGTCGATGACGTCAATGCGGCTTTCCTCGACAACCTTATCCTAACTCAAATGGCTCAAGATGCACAAAGGCGACGAGAAAATGCTCGTGCGGCCTTCGCGGCTCCTGTTGAGTACGAGGAAAGGGACCTTGAAGATGAGGACGTCAGAGAACTCAAAGCACTAGCTGGTCAACCTCTCTACCACGAGCCGAAAACCGTACCGAAATTCGAAGACGAAGACTACCCTGCTGATGATGGTTTCATCAACTGGAATGGAAATAAAAGAAGCTTCACTACGACTGCTCCTAGCACCAGCACACCAGCACCGCCCAAGGTCGGCCAGGACGAAGTGATGGTACCGCGGCCCGCCCAAACCCATCACCAAAATAAGAAGGAACAAAACAAATTCTACCAGACAATTACGCAACTGCTGGCGACCAAATCTGCTAAAACACACTCACAAGTAAGTTTTACGATGCTATAAAAATTCCATGTTTATTAAAGTAGGATATCACAGATATGTAGAGTCGTATAAGTATTAAATATTATCTTGCGCCGTCGGCACTTAGTGAGGCCATGGCAACCCCCGAAGTCTAAAAATAGCCTGCGATGCCGGGCCGGTGGGTGGCGACGGGTGACACAGTGGCGGGGCCGGGTCAGCCGAGCGGGGAAGGCGCAACCACCTATTTACAGCTCTCCAAGTAGCTTTGCCTAATCTCCTTCTAAGTTTAACACTTCAATGACTAACTTTATCAATCCACATCACATTCGCACACATTAACAGATTCTCTTTGTCAACAGGAATTGCAAAACGAACGAAGAATCGAAAAACGTTACATTGCCGGCGACTCCGACCTAGTCCTAGAACTGCGAGGCCTAAAACATCGTATTCCAACCTAAGCAAAGAACACCTGAAATTATCGCCAACTAAAATGAGACTGAGTATTATGTAGAGTATTTAGAAATTTCAATAACGACTATTCAGTCGTGTTACAGGACATCAAACACAGAAAAAAAACCTTATTTGTCGTCCATCTTGTCTAAACAATAGTTCCGTTACGATTAGGAATTTAGAAGATCTTTATAAATCGTTTGATGCCACTTACTTAAAACGGAGTGATCTAAAGGTAGTTGTGTAAATGATCGTACAAAATGTGACTATAATAATCCCACGAGAATAAATATGTCTATCTTGTAATGCATGAATAATCTAGATGAAAACTAGGAATAGTGAATAAAATTTGCTCCTTCGACGTGCAGCTATGATACCGCACAATACTGTGTGCATTGTAAATACGTGTAGATAATTTGTCTATTTAGGACTTGTTTATAATTAAGTAGATAGAAATCGAAACATTACCCATCAACATCTTAACCTAACAACAAAACGCTGCTACTAAGAATTATATCAATTCAAAGCTACAGTACGATTTAACTTAAAAAAGCCTAAGTAATTATTCAGGTGTCGTACCTATGATAAAACCGATTCTATTTTCAGGTGCTAAACTTATATTTTTATCTTCATAAAAAATTACGGTCTACCTACGCGGACAATACAAGAAATCTTTTGCAAAGCAAAAAAATGTCGAATGTTATGTATACTATGTCTAAGGCAAATGATTCTCTCGAGAGCAGAGGGTTAGTACGTGATATTTTAAGCTTTACAGCTTTTTATGTAACGATTTTAAAGTGGACGGTCTAAGACCTTTTCTAAAAATCTATTAAAATAAAACTTCGTACGACTATTCATTTTTGCATAAAACTTTTGTAAAGAAATAATTATTCTCATCCTGCCATCTTTCGTAAACTATTTGGCTGCATTAAATAGAATAACTTTTGATAATTATATATCTTTCTAAAGCACATATCTACTACAAATAGAGTCAAATTACTTTCCTGTCGTGTAGAAAAAATATTTTTCAATTTCCTTAGTTTGTAACAATGTATATCAATTAGTAGATCTGTAAAAGTATTATTAGCGAAGGTAAATAATTGTTGTTGTGTAACATACAATACGATGAATAGTGAATTCATATAATTACAGAGTTCCTTGTTTTGAAAAAATCTTATATCCGTGTAGAAATAGAATTTTACAAGTAAACTTAACAGGTTTAGTACTTACAATGTTGCTCATTTTTGTCAAAATAGCTCCTCGAGAATGCATGGCTATTTGTGTATCTCTATTTTGTAAAAACCTTAAAGTACTGTATTTTTTTAAATTTGACGCCTAATAATATAACTGCATAATAAGATAGTTCTTAGTAAACTTTGAGGAAGTTGTATGAACATACTTATTGAAAATGAATAAAGAAATCATGATGATAAAACGAACTTTACATCTTTGACTTTAACCTCTCGTCTGCTTTGTCCGGAAGCCTTGAAAGATTTTTTTTTACACATTATAGACAAACGTTTGACCGCAATCTCACCTGATGGTAAGTGACGATGCTGTCGACGATGTAGCACATTTGCCTAGAAGAAACCTATAGAAGAAGTAACAATAAAATATTGTGTCTGGAATTCTGACATTCAGTAGAATTATAAATCAGTGATTTAATGCAATTGTTCCGAAAATGGTGTTCAAGTTACCTTCTCCTAAAATCAATAATGCAAATATAAACAAAATAACCTTAAAACCTTATAATTAAATTTTAATCGGATTATGACATCGATTATCCATTGTCATAATCGATTTGTAAATCGCATCTACCTGTGCTCTGCCCTGACCCATTTACGATCTGAAAACATTATAAAACGACCTAGTTACTGCGATGCACGACCTATATTAACGATTATAGATCGCAGGTCGGTTGGGTCAGATTGAAAGGCCGTGTTGGCTGCCTAGTCTCGATAATGAACAGCCCATATCATAGCCAGGTATGATAAACACCGATGTTGTCAGTAATCAGTGATTCATTTTTCAATTTTGAGCTGTTTTCGAACACAATAAATAAATAAACACAATGAAGACATAGATAGATATAGTGTTAAAGGAAACAAAATATACGTCAAGGGTTTAGAACAACCCCTTGATAACTGTAGAAACGACCACCCAATCAGTGATTATTTGGGTCTATTTTACCTTAACTAAATAGCGCTATCCTTTAAAAAAATATTAAAATTTTTGTTTTTGTAGAGACGGAAATATGGTTAGCGTAATAATGGCATGGTGAAATAGGCACTTAGGTCGACTTCCGGAACAATTGCTAATTATATTTAAATCTGACGTATTATGACTTGACAACTCGCTGAATACAAGCTCAGTATTTATACGCCAACGCCTACAATGATTAAAATTTCAATGCTGCGTAGCAGTCGTAGCACTTTGCTACGATGTTAATATGGTACGCTGGCGACGCAATAAAGTGCTTGCTACGGCGCGCGGCGGCGTAGCATGTCAATATCGTACATTGAACTAAATTCGTTGAACGCTTATTGAGCCTGTAGGTAACATTTTATTTCAATGTTACGGCTCGTAGCTCTTGCTAGAAATGCTACAATATAAAATAAGAAAAACGTTGTTGCTACGACAAAGTGGTTGCAACGACCGACGTAGCGTTGAAATCATCAGTTCGTAAAACGAATGATGGCTCTTTAAAATTGATTTCAATGCATTTTGATACAAAAAATAGGCCTGGATGTTGGTGAATATTAATGTAGTTTGTATTGCAACCTACACGGTACTAACCTTTTACAAGTAGGTAATAAAATTATAATGAGGCTAGAATAACATGGGTTATGCATTGTTACCCGCAGCACTATCTTTATCTAGAAAACCTTTATTAAAATAAACATTGTGCAGATAAATCACATGTTACATACCTTTGACCTTTCGCCCACGCGCGTACTGAGGACCTGGGAGCTGGGTGAATAGGTATTTCTACTACCTACAATCTATTGAGTTCGCAACGAACCGTCTAAATTGAAATTCACTGAACATGAATCCCAATCAATTCATTTAAAAAACCGAGGACCAGTGGTTATAATATTATAAAACCTTACAATGTAGGTACTTAATACGCTATTTCGAAAATAGCTTTATTATGGACATGCTATAAAAAATACAAATATACTACCTACTTACCACAGGTATAAAAATACTGTGAGCTACTAGATCCATATTCCAATGGATCTAAGATTTTAAATGTAGGTAAGGTAGGTAAGGCCGACTTTGTCTTTGGTCTTGTATGCTGAAAGGAGACTAAAACAATGGTCAAGTTTGAATCGCGACTCCAGCATATGATAGGTTTTGTGCATAGGTACTTGAGACAGGTTTTATGCCAAGTTCCAAAAAATCTGCTCGAGACACGCTTGAAAGGTTTTTGGTCGGTTCAGCAAAACTAGCTCTAAATAAAAAAAGCTCTCTGTCGTGCGGGCCATCTATATAAAGAAGATAGCACTATATTTTACTGATAAGCTTAAGTACTGAGAAAACAGATGGCGCTTCATGTTCGCTTACGTTGTTTTGTCAAAACATGGACTTTGTCAAAAGGAAAGACATTGACAAACAAAACTAACAATACTTTGACAGTCGTACGGGAATGAAGTGAAGTTGAGTGATTGGAGTGAGTTGTTGCAATGCAATGCATGCAATGCAGTTTGCATCAAAACAAAATAAAGTTTTTCAAACAAACCTGTCTGTCTACGAAATTATTTGTTGCGATTATATATGTATGAGTTTTCTACGTGCTAAAACTTGCTGCTGGCTTCAGCTATGTGTTGACCAAGTAAAAAATATCTAAGTACATCAATGAGCTTTCTAAAAAATGATTGAAATCGCGGGCTAACTGTACTTACTCCCGTTAGTCGGCATTCCACGTCAGAAGTTTGCGAGGTTTCTACTTCTTCAAGAAGTTACAATGCGCCGTTCCAAAGGGTATCAGGATTTAGATGAGAATGTGGGCCCTCGGCCTCAAACGATTCCAATGCCGCCACCTCAAGAGATAGAAATGGCTTCAGTGTCGGTGGTGCCTGATGGTATGCACAAACTCTTCACTCACAACACTGTATCTACTCTAAACATGCGTAGCATCTATTAATTTGTGCTCTAAACTTTTCTAAACTTACCTACCTACTAAAATAGAGTAGAATTTGACAACTCAACATTATAGTCACTCTTTGACTGTTGAGCGAGCCTGTCACAATACAGGTAGACTTTGGTTAAAAAGTATTTATTGCTTTTTGTTTTAAAAGTACTTTACCTTTAGATAGCTACTGAAACCAACTTCTCGCAGAAGTACCATAAAACAATTCTGACAGTAAACATTTTTTTCCAGACACTTTCACCGTGACTCAAGCTGTGAATGCCCTTGGGTTCGGCTGGTTTCAAGTGAAACTATCTTTATGTACGGGACTGTGTTGGATGGCCGACTCTATGGAGATGACTATACTGAGCATCTTATCACCAGCCTTGCATTGTGAATGGAACATCAGCAAGTAAGTTCAACATCTAGATATATGTCCAATTTCACTAACATCAAGTAAGCTATACAAGCTCTACCAGAGTAGACAATTTAATATGAATTTAATATGATGTGAAATTAGTATTAGTCTCTATGCTTAGTGAAGTAGATAGATCAAAAACAAATAGCTAAAATTAGAAACTATAGATACACCTAGACAATACCAAATAGACTAATTATAAATATTACTAATTTTTTAGATTTATATATGTGAATAGCTTGCGCCCACGATTTCGTCCGCGTCCCGTTTGATCCTGTTGATGTTTTGGGATGAAAAGTAACCTATGTGTTAATCCAGGTTTTGAACTTTATATATTCCAAGTTCCACCTAAATCGAACCAGTAGTTATAAAGCATCCAAGCATCTAAACTTTTAATACTAGTAGGATAATGAAAATCATAGAGAAACCATGTTAAAATTGAACTCATAAACTATTTTTCTCTCAGATACCAGCAGGCATTGACAACCACAGTAGTATTTCTTGGGATGATGTTGAGCTCCACATTTTGGGGTAACCTCAGTGATAGATATGGAAGGAAAACTGTAAGTACATATAGTGACATTTAGGCCAGATTCAACCAACTCTGAACAATGAAATTCATCAGATAAAATACTATCTGTCTCTACATTAAACTTGTCAAAAACAAGGATGGAAATATTTTAATCCAAAGAAAAGCGTTATTCCAAGTTGGTCGAATCTGTCCTTAGAGAGGGAATAAATTAAAAGTACAAGTACAGTCACCAACATAATTAAGTTAAATATAACCATTTAAGTCCAACTGTATTTTGAAAGCTTTTATCTAGGTATTTCTTTTGTAACATCTGCAAGAGCTGGTAGATCTTTATACCAATTTCAATGATAAAACTGCTTATAACGTTTTACAACCGCATTTACTTCAATTTTAAAAACTCAATAAAGTTAGGTAGGTACCTGCCTACTTAATCAACTAATGTTACTGACTATACCTACCTATAGAAGAATAACTTCGTGAAGAATCTAAAAACATGATATTGTCATGCCAAGATTGTCAAGATGCAAAGCTAAAGACGAAACTAAATTGTAATTATTATTTTTTATTTTTCAGGCTCTCAGCATGTGCGGCGTACTACTCTTCTACTATGGCTTGTTGAGTTCTATAGCACCTAATTTCCTCTGGCTCTTGTTTCTTAGAAGCTTAGTAGGATTCGCTATAGGATGCGTGCCGCAATCGTAAGTATACCACATTCAATGAAAACGGATTCTCTTGCACAAAGAGAGAATAAGAAATCGTTTGATGTCCACTCCCATTACGGTTTTGCGATAAGTGCAGGAGATAAGTCACTAGGTATCTCTACAAGTTTCATCTAAATTAGGCCAGTCATTGAGTTGCAAAAATCCATATAGAAAATAGCAGATTTTTTTATATAAACACCTAGACAGAACAAAGATCTATTTTCATAACATAAATGTTTGTCCTAGGTGGGAATCGAACCCGCGCGCGGAAGGCAGAACTTGTACTACCTACTGTAAGTTTAGGCATAAAATTAATGACTGTTATTTTGTGTTGCAGCGTGACATTGTATGCGGAGTTTCTTCCAACAAAGCAGAGAGCCAAATGTGTGGTACTTCTTGATGTAAGTTATAAATGCGTAGAAAGAATCGCATATAGCTAGATATTACAAAATGATCTTTATGTATAGGAATAAAGTAACATTTCACTTGGAATGAGTAAAATAGTGAGGCGCTTAGTTTTAGACCCGGCTTAAGTTAGAATAATTATACCTACCTACCGTGTTTTGTCTTTTTTAAATTCGATCGAGAGAGAACACCGTACCACGGTAGATATCACAGAGCGGGTTTTCTGGAGGACTCAGCAGCTTTTGGCAGCTGTTCTGTAGTGGTCGACAGCTGAACCACGTCGGTTAGTCACCAATGAAGAGAACACGGTGGGATGTGTGTCCTACGAAAAGGGACGATCTTCCACGCCACCTTTGGCTCGGGGTACGAGGAACAATAAATGGTATTCAGTAATATTACTTCTGTTTAAACTACGTGATAACTTCGTTTACACAATCTAGGATAGTTCTCATGTAGTGTGCTAGATGGCGATGGATTTATTTTTTTAAATTTAATTTAATTTTTTTAATTTAATTACGATTTGTATGTATTTTACTTTATTATCGTTATTTTAGATAGATAGATAAAAACTTTATTGCACACACAGAAAAAAATAAATTACAGAAGAGATAAACATAAAAATAGAGAGTACAATGGGCGGCCTTATCGCTAAAAGCGATCTCTTCCAGACAATCTTTGGATGGACAGGAATGACGAAAAATATAGAACGGCGGTGTGCAAATTTTTATTTTTTTTATTATTATTTTTTTACTTAATTTTATTTTATTATCGTTTCAGTGTTTCTGGGCGCTAGGCGCATGTTTGGAAGTGGCGTTGGCACTCGTGGTGATGCCGACATTAGGCGTGCACTGGCTACTGGCACTCTCGACCATTCCACTGCTGTTCTTTGCGATGATATGCCCTGTAAGTAGAATGCTAATTTCTGGCATTACTTTGCAGTTCTGCAGTAGTTGAGTTTAAGATTGATGAGCCAAAACTCGTCTTGAATATTAAATGGTTCTAAAGGTGCCAACACTTAAAAGAACAGGTAAATTACAGCTTGGTTTCCAGCGTTTTTTTAATAGCGAAACAGTACTTACTCGCTTCCATCCTTTGCAGAGTCATTGCGAAGGTCTTCGAGCTAATGAAATGACTTTTAAATGTCCTGCTTTATCATTTCCAAAATGTTTCAGTGGCTGCCAGAATCGGCGAGATTTCACGTTGCAAGCGGGCAACCAGATAAAGCTTTAGCTACACTCGAACAGGTAAAAATATGATCAATATTTTAGGTAGAAAAATAATAACGTAAAGTACTTAGGTACCCGGAACTAATGTTTGATTTTCCTTTTAAAAAAGTTGATCTAAAACAGTGACTCAAATATTTCCAGATAGCCCGAGACAACGGCAGACCGATGCTGCTAGGCCGGTTGGTGTGCGACGATTCAGTAGGAATTGGCCAGCGAGGGCGACTCAAACATCTACTCATCCCACAGCTCAGAAACACGAGTCTACTGCTCTGGTTTATTTGGTAACTACCCTCATTTCAAACCAAAAAGTTCAACGCCATCTAGGTTAACCAATATGGCCTATAAAACCGCAGTTCACTAACACGAGTCTAATGCTCTGATTTATTTGAGAAACTACCCTCATTTGAAACAAAATATGTTACACTTTTATTCTATTTAAGGCGGAACGATCTTCATACAAATTTTTCTACACGGATTTTTCCATATATGGGCGAAGAGAATATAATTTTGAATTAAAATAACTGTTGTTGGCTTTTATATTGGTTTTTACTTGCTGTATACCATATTTAGTCGAAAAATACAGTCGATAAATAGCTAAACTAAAATCGAAATTTTAGTTAAAAATTAACAATGTGTGAGTGAACACAGATGATGTCGTACGCTCATCTGACAATGTACGGTTGTGTTGCTGCGACATTGCCAGCTCGCGGACTATGAGCTGTTGCCGATCTTCTCGATCTTGTCTGTCTTCCTCTATCTTCTCCTGTCTTCTCTCTCATAATTTGCTTGTCTCCAAATACATGAAATGTACCTTTGATACTGTAGTGTTTGTGTTAGACAACTAATACAATCCACGGTCTCGGCGCACCTGCGAGCCACCTGCAGCTGACGTCACTTGTTTACTAGCTGCTATATAAACCGGGGCGATAAGAGCGGCGGGGGAGTCTTACGCAAGCCACGGGCGAGGTTGGACGTGTCGCTTGTACACACCGCTTGTTGTCGAGCCTGTGACGATCTAGGTACTAGGTGCTGCCTAAAGTACTACTTACTGGCCAGCGAGTAGGTAGGCACTACATGTGGCGACGAGGTAAAAAGGTAAGGTTATAAATAACTAAAAAAAAAAAAAAAAGTTTATAAAATAGAGATATACCGATATGTTTAACGTAAACAAGATATTGGTGTGTCAAAATAAAATGGCATTCGGTACTTAGCACGAAAATAAAAACTATTCAGTTTCATGCCGGTAGGCGTGCAAACCAGTTTTATTACCTAGTCTAGGTATTGTTGTTTACCGCTTGGCAGCACAGGCGCAGCTGGCCGAGAACGCGAGCGTAAGCTTGCATTACGCACCATTTTATTTAGATACCTACTTAGTTATCACCATCGACAACCGAGAACATGTAGGGAGGTAGTCTTGTTTTTCTTATTTTCAGTTTGTTTAGTTTAGTTATTGGTTACATACTACCTACCCACTTTCATTTTATTGTAGATTTTTTATGTGGGTTCAGTGTCGGATAAATGGATTTATCTATCTATCTATCTATGACGACAATTAATTACAAATGTAATTCAAACGTAATTTATTCAGAACTAGGTACATATAGGTTAAATTACAAGATAAAACGATGAGACAGCAAAAGTTATAAACTGTGTAGCTATCTCAATGAACAAAATAAAATGTCAGTGAATAGAATTACGTTATTTACAGGGTAAAAGAAGGACATGGTAGTTAAAAGTAATAATAAAAGTGGTACTTATCTACCAAATTGGTAGATTGCCTATTTGACTACCTACCTTACCTACTAGGTACTTACTCTGTTATCTTTTTTACGTAGTCAGTAAATTAAATATGACTGTAAGTAACTTATGTAGAAAAAGTTAAGTTAAGGTACCCACTAAACTGGGAACATTTGGTAAAGAATACCTCCATTAAATTGGGAACAGGTACCCACTAAACTGGGAACATTTGGTAAAGAATACCTCCATTAAATTGGAAACAGGTACCCACTAAACTGGGAACATTTGGTAAAGAATACCTCCATTAAATTGGGAACGTAACTTATGCTACCCACTAAACTGGGAAGATTGGTTGGTACAAAATGATACCTTCATTTAATTGAGAATTTGGCGTCGCGTGTAGGTACCCACTTAACTGGGAACATTGGTACTAATTAGCACCTCCATTTAATTGGAAATTTGCATAAAAAGCTCCGCAAATTGGAAAATGGCTAAACCACCCCCATTTAATTGGAAACGGTTCACTGTGAAATAGGAAATCCCTTTCTATTTACAGGTCACCCCAAAATACTTAAATCGTAGACCATGTTATGTCATGTTATGTTATGGGACTCCCGTTTCCGGATTTAGACTCAAAGATGGTCCATTATGCGTGGGGGATGTTCTGGCTAGGAGTGTAGTCAGCCTAACTCCTCCCAAAAGTACAGTAGCTTCCTGAGGGCTTCGCAGGCTTGGAAGAGTGACCTGGGGTTGCTTAGGATTTCTGTTCGTTGTATTGCTACGCCCTCGCATTCCAGGATTACGTGAGCAGCTGATTCTTCTTCGGTAAGACAGCCTCTGCATAGTGGGCTGTCAGTGGCTACGATGTTGTAAAAGTGTTTGTTCCAGGGACAGTGTCCTGTCAGGGTCCCCACAATGATTTTGAGATTCAGTCTCTGCAGGCTTAGTAGACGGCGTGTTAGTTTCGGTGTGATGGCTGGAATTGCAGCTCTTGACTGTCTGCAGTCAGTCGTACGTGCTCAGCATGTGTTGTGTGGTTGTAGGGTTTTCAGACGCACCCAGGTGCGTAGCAGAGAGAACGGTAGAGGAAGGAAAGGAGCTGGCCCCTCGGATATTGTTTCCGATCCTCTTCTGGCTAACTCGTCTGCAGCGTCATTACCCAGTGATCCACTATGTCCCTGCATCTATTGTAGGATTAACCCATTTCTTAAGGCGATGCTCTCTTGGGCAAGGTGACTTTCGTGTATGAGTCTGGAGGTGCAGTTGTGGCTCTCCAAGGCTTTGAGTGTGGCTGTGCTATCTGAAAGAATCCACATGTTATAATCAGCGATTCCTCTCCTGTTGATTGCTGTTGCTGCTTCGGAAATGGCTGCACATTCACATTGGAAGATGGAACTGAGTGTGCCTAGTGTCATTGATATGTTAATGTTGAGATCTAGCGAGTGTACTCCGGCGCCTGTACCCTGTTTGGGTTTTGAGCCATCAGTGTAGACTCGTACTTCGCTGATTCCTGATTGATCTCTTTGGTCTTCATGCAACCTGTTATAGTAGAGCATGCCAGTCTCTGAAAGCGTTGCAGTTTGGTTATCACGGTCGTGAATTCGGTTCTGGTCGACCATACAACTGCTCCGTGTATAAGTGCTGGTCTTATTACGGTTGTATAGAGCCACCGGGTTATTTTGGCAAAAGACCCCATGTTTTTCCGAGCATTCTACCGCGTTGGAAGAATGTGGAGTTCGCGCGTTGGAGTTTGTGGTCAAGATGCTTGTTCCAAAGAAGTGCTATCCAGTATGACCCCTAGATACTCGACTTCGTTGATTAGCTTGAGATCAGTGTTGAAGAGCTTTGGTACTTTTAGGGTTCCCAGGCTTCTTTTGTGTGTGAACATGATCAGTTCTGTTTTAGTGGGATTGACTGATAAGCTATGGCTAGTGCACCAGCTTTCAATTGTTTTAAACGCTGCTTGCACAGACAGGCTACAGAGTACGTTTTCGAATCATCCAGTCGTGAGGATAGCAAGATCATCTGCATATCTCACTGTGAAGAGCCGCGGCCGTCCACTTTTCGGATGAGTTCGTCCACTACTATGTTCCATAGCAGGGGCGAGAGGACGCCGCCTTGTGGGCAGCCTCTCACCACTATGCCCCTCGTTGTGGTGTTTACTGTGAGTTGTATTGCTCTGTATTTAAGCATGTTGTTTGTCCATTCTGCTAGCGTAGGGTCGACACCGTATCTTGCTAGTGCAAGGTCTATGCTAGTGAAGGTTGTTTTGTCAAAGGCACCTTCTATATCTATGAAGGCCCCCAGAGTTGGTTGTTTTGTGGCTAAACCGTCTCCATTTCGAGAGACTACGCTATGGAGTGCGGAATCTGTTGATTTGCCTGGACTATAGGCGGGTTGTTGCGGATGTAGCGGTTGGCGTAGGAAAGTGTTACCTCTGATTTCCTGGTCACATATCCTCTCTAGGGTTTTGATGGCCCAAATTACCTTCTCTTTGTTGATCAGGTTTTGAGCGGTGGTCCAATCTTGACTACTGGTTGCTCGTTCGCTGTGTGCTTCCCATTCGAACGAGTCTGATATTAGACATCCCGGGAAGTGCGTTTCAAGTTCGCTGGTTTCATCGTCCGTCTTGGTGTACGTGTTACCAAGTATCCGATGGTACGCGCAAGTTCACTGGATAGTATGCCTTTTGTTTTGGCTGCCTGACTGGTGCTATCAATGTTTGTCTCCAGCATATCCTGTTGCCTGAGGCGTATTCGTTTTGAAGGTAGATTTGGTGGATTGGTATTTCTCCGAGTCCCTTGGTTGTTGAGTGTTCATTGATCTGTTGGAGAATTCCGTACTTTGCAACGTAGTCTTTGCAGTTCCGGGTTCTACTCCGGGTTCCAGGGACTAGTTTAGCGAACTTCGTTATATCAGTCTTGCGCGGGAGGCGCCTCGGACTCGGCAAAGGTAAGGTCACATTTAGATTAAAACGAATCTATCTATGATCCGAACACGATTTGTAGCATTGTAGCAAGTATCGAAGCGATGTAGAGTCTCGATGTAGTCTCAATGTAGAGTCGATATAGAGTCTCAATGTAGAGTCGATATAGAGTCTCAATGTAGAGTCGATGTAGAGTCTCAATGTAGAGTCGATGTAGAGTCTCAATGTAGAATCGATGTAGAGTCAATGCAGAGTATCATGTAAAGTCTCGTTTAGTCTCTTGTAGAGTTTCAACGTAGAGTCAATGTAGAATTTCAATGTAGTCTTCATCGTTTTCTTCGTCATGGGAGTTGGATTGGAGTCGCAATGAGTACGACTTTAGTATGATGAAGCTTTGATCTATTATTGATGTGTTGATATAAAGAAAAAGTCTGTCCAACAGGGTTTCAAAAAAAAAAAAAGAAACAGTGAGCTTTGGACTATTATTGATGTGTTGATGTTAGAATCGCTTTTAGACAAGGCTACAAAGAACGTGCGTGAAGCCCTATTTAGACTTATATGTGCTGGTTCCTGATAGTTGATTTCTCAACTGCTTTGACATTCAAACCAGATGTTTCGGTTTGGGTTTAGATTTAGTTGCTAGTTGAAGGTTGAAGCTGTTTACTTCGAATGTACTCGATTGGTGAATATTTGCTGAACGGAAGCTGGTCAAATGATACTTGAGATGAGGATTGATTGAACGGTGTTGGTTGATCCAATTTAGCTTTGACTAGAGCTTGACCAAATGTGTACAACAGTTGCTATCACTTTAGTTTCATTGGTCGAGCTGTACTTAATACGGTAAACAGCAGTAGCGCAATAAAATAAATTTAATAAGATAGAGATGTAGTGTTTGTGTTAGACAACTAATACAATCCACGGTCTCGGCGCACCTGCGAGCCACCTGCAGCTGACGTCACTTGTTTACTAGCTGCTATATAAACCGGGGCGATAAGAGCGGCGGGGGAGTCTTACGCAAGCCACGGGCGAGGTTGGACGTGTCGCTTGTACACACCGCTTGTTGTCGAGCCTGTGACGATCTAGGTACTAGGTGCTGCCTAAAGTACTACTTACTGGCCAGCGAGTAGGTAGGCACTACAGATACCATAGAAATCAAACTATAGGATAGGAAATAGAGTGCTGCCGTTTATGATTTTTGAATAAATTATGGGAGAAAATTAAATTACGAATAATCTACCTATACCTAATATTATTAGGTAGAAACTACATTTTGTAGGGGAAAATATTGTACATAAAAATTATTAAAATATGCCTTCAAAATGCAAGCTTCGTAGTTCTTTTCAGAGCAGACCTACATGCTCTGAAAACAACTACGGTACAAATAAGATCGAACAAGTAAGAAAATGTTGCTCTAAAAAAACATTATGTACTTATGAATTATTTTAGAAGTGGATCATAATGTATATTTATTAAAATGATTTTAAGATATATATTAAAAATAGTACGTTGATAAATGATTTCAGGAATAGCATATTGGCAAGGCATGGCCTCACTGAACTCATTTCGCTGCGCTGCGCATAATTTCCGCACAATATGTCAAAATTGTCAAACATGTAGGTAATGTCATTCCGCTCATTCTTGATTTACATGAATTTTTGTGTTTTCTTAGGACTGTGAAAAAAGAGTGCCCTTTCTACTTCATTGATTAATAATACGAAGTATTATTTACATAATCAATGTGTAGAAACCATGGAGTCACGAAAATTAATACAAAAATCATCAAAAGGTACACCTACTCTGGTCCCAGGAAAAATTGCAAACGAAGTCATGGAGAAATGAAATGATTTCATGAACAAATTAAAAGGTTAGTTTATATATCCCGTTTATTCTAATTGCAGTGCATTGTAGTAAAGACGGATGTGTTGAGTGTGGTGCGGATCTGCTCAGACCAACAACGCAATGGGCTTCGACCGCACCACCTTGCCCTACTACCTTGCCAGTAACCATAAGTTTATGTACGCCAAGTACTCATTATTGTTGTAATAGGTAGGTATAGGTACATTTCATAATAATACCGTAGATAAATGCGATTTCAACTTAGTTAGGTATGGGTACCTAAAACCTATACAACCTCTTTGATTTGTTGCAGTCGAAATGAAGTACCTATGGTGCAAAAAAAAACAGACTTTCCGATCCTTAGGTAGTGGGATCAAATCCGGTCGTGCACCAATGAATTTTTCTTCTCGGAAAATTTATGTGCACAATGCCAGTGATCCAAATGTACCCCTACCCTACCTAAGCCTATGCTTAATTTTGGCTTTATTACAGATACCTATGTAAAAGAAAAGCGACCACACCCTGCCACAACTATGTGAAGAGGTTTTTATACAAAAGCGACGTTCTAACGAGAAATCACAATGAATCGGAGTCGCGAAAACCGTTCGAAAAAAAGTGAAGAAAACTGTAACGACCCAGGACTACCTATATTGACAAAAAATTTGACTTTTTAGGAGTTAGTCCTGATGGTATGTATGATGTACTTACCTAGTTACCTACTGTTTTACTTTTTAAAATGCTTTACATTCCGCGTGCGAAAGTTTGCAAATAAATAAAAAAATACAACTTCTAGCAGGTTGGTTTAGATTACTTACCTACTTATATTTTTTTATCGTAAAATTTACGAAAAACTAGCAGTTACCCGCGACTTCGTACGCGTCTATAGTTTCCGTGTACATTATATTATCTGTGCGTGTACCGAGCGGATACTTCTTTGAGAAACTTGACATTACACCTCATTACACCGAACTCGTACTGGAATGTCAAACGCTAGTCGTTAGACCAAAGAGGTAGTACTACGCCCTGTCAAACTGACATCACATGACATGACAATGAAATCCTCTTGCCAATTGGCGCTGCTAATCCTTTTCGTTCATTTTATCCTGTAGATCCTGTTAATTATTCGGGATAAAACTCCATCCAACTAAGTGTCAAGCCATCATGATAGGCAGCTCGCGTCAGCTCTGCCGAGCAAATCTCTCCAATATCCACAATCTTTACTACGATGGCTCGTTAATTCCCTTCTCTTCTACGGTCAAAAACCTCGGGGTCATCTTCGACAACAATTTAAACTGGTCACCTCACGTAAAAGAGATATCTAGAAAATTCTATGCCACTCTACATTCCATTTTACGCCTTAAAAATTTCTTGCCCATTTCTTCGAAAATATCTCTTGTAAACTCTCTACTGATCCCGATTATCGACTATGCCGACATCGCTTTTTTGAATTTGACTGAGGAACTTCTTAATAAACTCGATCGTCTCCTTAACACCTGTATTCGCTTCATTTATAACCTGCGCAAGTACGATCACGTCAGTGAGTTTCGTGCTAAACTTAAGTGGCTCCCCATTCGCGACCGCAGAAACCTGCGAACCCTGTGTCTGCTTTTTTCTGTCCTTAAGGATCCGCATACTCCTGGTTACTTGAAAGATCGCTTCCAGTTTCTCTCTGAGGCTCATTGCAGGCAACTTAGGTCAGCCGATAATCTCTGCCTGTTTACCCCGCTACACCATACCTCTCTCATGTCTCACTCCTTTTCTGTTGTCGCGGTAAGGCTCTGGAATGACCTGCCATTAGCCATCAAACAATTGGGCTCAAGGGAGTCCTTCAAGAGATCAGTACGTGAGCACTTTCTCAAGAAGTTATATTAAGGTTTCTATTCTATTCCCTTCACTATCACCAGTTATTATCTTCCTACTTCTCACCGTTTTGGTTGTATGTAAGTATAGTATAATAGTATAATTATTACATATGAAATATTTATATAAGTATTTATATATATATATATATATCCGTTTTGGTTGTATGTAAGTATAGTATAATAGTATAATTATTACATATGAAATATTTATATAAGTATTTATATATATATATATATATATATATATATATATAAATACTTATATAAATATTTCATATGTAATAATTATACTATTATACTATACTTACATACAACCAAAACGGTGAGAAGTAACGGTATATATATATATGTTGATATATCTTTTGTGTTCTTTTTCTTTTTTTTTATGTATAGTTATGTATTAATTTAAATTTTTAACTTTTAGTACCTACCTTTAAAAAAACACGCCACACCATCTTTTTGCACGCCCAGGAAGACTGGCAGACAATGCTCTTAGCATTAAGTCCTCCTAGCACTACCTATTTGTGTGAAATTTTAAAATAAATAAATAAATAAATAAAAAGTAGCCTATATGTCAATCCCGGTTATGAACTACATATATGCCAAGTTTCATCCAAGTTGGTTCAGTAGTTTTGACGTGATTGAAACACAAACATCTAAACTTTCGCATTTATAATATAAGTAGGATAGGATATAAGTAGGATTGTAAAATTTACGAAAAATTTAGTAAGACATTTTTATAAAAAAATGTTTTGTTTTGCAGATTTAGGGTAAACTACGGCAATTTCAGCAATGAAGAAATGCTACTTGATCGGGTGCCTTTCCCCAAGTCACCGTATTGGAAATATAGCGCAACGGAGTCAGTATATGTTACTGAAGCTAGTGATATTTTATAAACTGCATAAGTATGCTCATATTGTCTGAAGTTGTTCTAAGAAGGATACACAGTAACCGAAAGTGCTAGCCAGAGCAGGATCAACTCCAACCTCCAACGACATGAGAAATAGGCTTGGATAGGCAAACCCCATCGGCGGTGAACAAAAACAGGCTAAAACAATATTCAGACAAAGAACATCAGAAATAATAGAAGCACTATAAACTATAACTATACGGAATCAGAACAATTTTTTTAATTAGAATCAGGATATTATATAAACAAATTGGTAGTAGGTAGGTACCTATAAATAAGTATTGTGCAACGGTCTGCAGATGGCTCATTTGTTTCATGTGTATTATCAGTCGTAATTTTCTTTGTAAGTAAAAATCTGTAAATAAAGTCTGATGTAAATATCTTTATAAATAATAAAAATGAACTTCATCCAATAAATTGTTTTTATTTTTAGAAAAACAAACGAACACATCCTTTCTTACTTACTCTTACTCATTCTCTTACTCTTACTTGGCTTACAAAATTATTATAAATAAAAAATATATCTAAAAGTAAAGAAAAGAAAAAAGATTCTATACATTTGCTGGGAATCGAACTCGGTAGCGTAGATCTCTAAGCGAAAGTCCTAGCCCCTGAGCCAAACTTCAGATTCTGAAATAGTTGAAATTAGCGCATAGTTTGAATAAAACAAAGTCCTTGTCTGTGTGCGTGAATAGATTTTTGCGAATGGCTGCGATATGGAATTGCGAATTCTCACAAATTCGAGTGCTTTTTAGACCTAAAAAACCTGAAATATAGCTGGGTACATAAAAATAATTCACTATAAGCGGAATATATATTAATATGTGATAATACACTTATTTTCATTTATAAAAACGATAAAATACGTTAAACTGGGACAATTTGGACATCTAGTGTCATTGCTATACCTAGCTGACCACGAGCAACAACCTTAATAGCGTCAAAAGTCTATTTAGAACATTTGAAAATAAACCTGTAAATGAAATGAACTAATATTTTAGAAATAATTCTATCGTGACAAAAAAAGTCTATCGGTCTACCCTCCAAGATTGTGATTGTGTGATCCACAACCACTAACACCTGTATTTTTTCCAGGATGTCATGTGCATTTTGTTACTACGGCCTCGTGTTGATGACAACTGAACTGTTTGAGACTTCGCCGGGCACTTTAGAGGAACCTTGCGCAGCTGATTGTCGTCCTCTCACGACTACAGACTACATGGACTTGCTATGGACTACGCTCGCTGAGTTCCCTGGTAAGAACCATTTTCAACTTTATCTTCACGTCTAAGATCATAATGTAAAACTGAATCTTGCTTTGAACTTTCCGCTGTAGAATCTGCTGATTGTCGTTCACTTTCGACTAAATACCATGGACTTGCTATGGACTACGGTCGATGGGTTCTCTGGTAGGTACCTACAAGTTATTTTCAACCTTATCTTCACGCAGTAAAGATGTCATAGTACTACGAACATGTTATTTTTAGAGAAATCATGCGTCACGGCCTGTTGCCCGTCAATATGGACGCTGCATTCCTTGTTTTGCAAAGGTTGAAAATCAACCCTATTTCCAAGTAGTAAAGGTCATTCTATCGAGCTGGTAAAACGTTACGGCACTTGCGTTCCGAATAAAATAATGTTTTGTTTTCAGGTATTTTTGCCACCATATTCATTATTGAGAAGTTTGGACGTAAGAAAACTATGGCCACGCAGTTTGTTATATTCGCAATATGTATTTGCGTTTTGATCTACAATGGGAAGTAAGTGTAGCTTTCCTCCTTTGTACAGTACGCACCACGGATCTTTATCCCTCTGAAGGTAGGTGCAACAAACGATTGCGCATGTACAGTACAGGTGCAGAAAAAATCGCTTACCTCCAATTCGACCCAAAAGAGATAGATAGAGAGAGAGAGAGATAGAGATTTATTTATTTGACACACAATCACAACACAGGTACAGCACAGAACAAGCATAAAAAATAAAGAAAACAATAATCACCTACACAATTACTACTAGGTACTTAGGTAGGCTGGGCAGGTGTGTGTGCTGACCAGCGCGTTGACGTGAGTCAAAAAGGTCCTGCCTCAGCCTTATGTAGCTCTGCAGAAGCAGAGCGGCGCTGGTTTTCAGGCAGGACCTGAGAGTGGATGACATCACACTGCCTTGTTTAGGTTAACAAATAAAATAAAATGAAATTAGGTACACAACTACAAGGGCTGCATAATAGGGAACAACAAAAATGGGTTCTGCGCAGATACTTCAGAGGGACAAAGATCCATTGTGTTGTGACTATTATACCTACATGACTACAAATGAGACTAGAAAAAAGTACAGTGGTAGCGTACCAGTTTGTAAGTAGTAGTTGCATTGCGCGACAACAGCTTTGCTGTGGAATTCTTCCGCGTTTTCGCGTAGTGTAACCGCACCCTGTCTCTATGGTTCCTTTTTACTGCCACGCGAGTCGAATCTCTCTTATAAACTACGCTATTATGTATAAGCTAATTTTGAATATATAATAATGCAGAAGTACAGTCGGCTACACGTCAACCTATACACCGTTTGAACTTTGAACTATTATAATTTGAATGTTGCGAATCAAGGATCGCAATAGGTGTAGGCGCGTGGCGCGCAAGCAGCGAGTCTCGCATATAAACATATCGTCCCTCTCACATGATTCGCAACATTCAAATTATAACAGTTCAAAGTTCGAACCGTTGATAGGTTGATGTGTAGCCGACTGTACAAGTAAATTACATTTTAATTTATTTATTTTCTGTTACAGTCGAACATTCCTGACATGCGTTTTATTTTTGGCGCGAGGCATAATCGCGGGTCTGTTTCAAGCTGCATACGTTTACACGCCCGAGGTATAAATTAATTTATAAGTTAAAAAAACTAGGGAACTGACCTTCCGGCATCATCTTCATTGGTTCCGTAGAAGTTTAATCAAAATCGATTCAATTTAGCTTTTATATCAAAACAACTGAAAAAATTATGTCAACTGACCTTCCGGCATCATCTTCATTGGTTCCGTAGAAGCTTAATCAAAATCGATTCAATTTAGCTCTTATATCAAAACAACTGAAAAAATTATGTCATCCACGTAAACGAAATTGTGTCGCTTTCCTGTGACTTTTTAGTGATGTTTACGGTCACTAGAACATCTAATGAACTACCATCATTATCATCATCTGATGATGAAGCCGGTAATCGAATTGAAGTCGGTTTTTCTAGTTTTTTAAACTTATAAATTATTTCTTCATGCTATTATGACTAACATTACTTTCACCACAAAATACATATGACGTAACTATCTTTCTAGGTGTATCCAACATCACTTCGGTCAACTGCTGTGGGGGCTTGCAGCGGGGTCGCGCGATTGGGAGCTATGATCACGCCTTATGTTGCACAGGTATTTAAAAAAAAATTATGCACATTTAACACGACGCCCTCTAATCCCGAACTAAGCAAAGCTTGTAATATGCTTGTAAAACAAGTTATCCTTCGAAATTACATTGATCCTTTTCATCATTATTGTTCATCATCAGACCTGCTCATCAAATCTGTATGCTCTGAGATTAATCAAATAATTTAAGGCGAGTGGTAATGTAAAACAATCTACTCGCTCGCACAAATTAACATTTTTGCAAATATGAACTCACTGAATGTAATTATGCAAAATCGCAAAAGACCGTCTAGAGAATAACAATGCAAAGGTTCAGCAACGAATATAATTTTAATTTGAACAAGTTTTCCGACCAAAAAATATGTATCAAAATTGCTCACATTGATCTTCAATTTTTGTTGGAAGTGGAAGCTATGTTTTTTGTATAGAGATGTATGCTATCCTCCTCGCACAAGTGCACTCGCGCAGCTTCTTGTCGCATCACACCCGCGACCAACGTAACTTTGCCGTCATTCGCCCCTTAGCAACGTAGCTAACTGGCTCTACAATGTATTCAAATACTGTGTTTATTCTTCAGGTGCTTCTGAAAAACTCCGTGGCCATCGCTACTGGCGTTTACTCCTTAGCAGCATTGCTGGCGGCAGTGGCTTGCTTGCTGCTGCCTATAGAAACGAAAGGCAGGGAAATGAAAGAGACAATCACACCTACTATGAACTAAACTCTTTCTATAGACAAGAAATGCTGCTCTGCCAAATACTGTGCTGTGTCACCAGACGGATAATGCACGCCCAAAAAGGTCTTCCTAACATAGTAGTTTTTTTTATGAAGGACTAGCAGTTACCCGCGATTTCATCTACGAAAAAAAACAAATGTAACCTATAAAAAAAAGCGGGCTATGTGTTAATCGTTACGAACTATATAGTCCAAGTTTCATCCAAATCGGACCAGTAGTTACAGATAGAAACACAAACATCCAAATATTTAAACATCCAAACTTTGACATTTATAAATAGTAGTGGGACATCTAAGCGTTTGGATGGCAGCACACTTCATGAAGTGTAGCTGCAACCTAAGGTGGAGCACGCTTGATATAATCCACCGGTACACTCTTTCCTCAAAATTCCTAAATTATGGCCCCTAGTACATACCGTAAAGGTTTCGAGTCTTCGTGCGAACAAAATACTATGAAGAACGGGATGAGTGTTTAAACAGAAGAGGCATTGTGTAATCGTAACAAGCTGAAATTCGTGGTTGTGTAAATATGACCGATGAGATCTGAATCTTCGGCAGAGTACCTACTTATTTAAAAAAAATCTCGATTCTGTAATAATAATTAGGATGTTAAAAAATTATTACTCACTGTAGCACCGTGCAAAATGCCAACCTTAGTTTTACTCAAGGCATAATCTCTAATGAATCAAACGATAGGAAAAGACAAACTAAGTTTTAACCTTTAGCTAGTTTATACATACATTTTTATACGTTTATACATTGTTCGTTCTGTTTTGTCCAATTTTACTATTAAGCTTTTCTTTTATGCTTAGCTTTAGTCTTAGTTTACTAAGGCCGGGTTTGACACAATCATACCGTTAATCCGTCCTTGTTTTTAACCCCCGACGCAAAAACGACGGGGTGTTATAAGTTTGACGTGTCTGTGTGTCTGTCTGAGGCATCGTAGCTCTCGAACAAGTGTACCGATTATGATTTTGTTTGAAAGGTGAATTAGTCGGGAGTGTTCTTAGCTATGTTTGATGAAATTTGGTCCAAGATGGCCGCCGCCACAATATGCCGATTCCTTTTTTTTCTCAACTCCCTCAATATGGGTATCAAAATCGGGGGTTTTTTAATTTTATTACTTGGCAAGTTTAAGGTAGAGACGGATAGTATTTTCTGTGATTAATGGCCTTATTCGGAGTTGGTCGAACCCGACCTAAGTAAAATGAATAATTGAATCTCAGGTGCTTTTATGACTGTACTTATAAATCAATGCATTTCTATCGCCCTAAGAAAATACGAATCTCGTATTGATAGCCTTCTAAGACTGAATATTTATAAATATCTATCATTTTACACCTACTGTAGTTAGTATGAACAATATTTTTAGACTTCTTTGAGCAGTATACATAGATACTACGTGTGTGTGCTTATCGGTTATGCTGCAGCTAGAGAGAGAAACATACTCTCATGTTTGTAACTATAAATACTTTTTGCTTGACGAGAGCTTGTCTTGGTATACCGTTTGCTTTTATTTAGGCGCCACTATTTACGTGGCATTATTCTGAACTAGACGTACAGTCAACATTAGTAAAATGATGCTGAGACAAAGTTTCAAAAATGTTTTGTTACTGAATACTAGCAATATTTCATTTTCAACTTTATTCAAATGTAGGTAAGGTATTCAAGAATCTGACTAAATTTTTTCGTAGGTAGGTATCTACCATTGAATCTCTTTGTATCGTAGATAAGCAAAATTGTCTTTCGCGAGAAGTACCTACTTACTTCTACCTTATTAGTCTTCCAGGTATTTAACAGTATTAGAAATACGATAACGTACCTTTTCATAGGTTGTGATAAATTATACTTACTAGAGATGTAATTAAGATTTTTTATACAATTTGTAAGTAAATTATTTTATATTTACCTGTGCACATCCAATTTGTATCATAATCGTGAATCCTATAGATTTGCATTAGTAGTAAGGTATATTAGTTAGGTCAGGTGTCTTTTTACCTACCTACCTTTTATAATTAGTTTTTTTTTATAATACTTTTTACTTGTTGATTTATTCAATGTACTTAACACAAATTATACTCCTTTACACAGTAATAATAAGTTTTTGTGATTAAATCACGTTACTCACCAAATATGTCTATGTTATATCATGTTACATAACTGCTTAGTAATTTTGCTAATTTTAATAAACATGCACAAGAACTACCTATGGCTTTTACTTATTTCTAAAAGGTAAGTAAATAAATAAAAAAGTGTATAGAGTGGATGAATTTATATTCTGCTTAGTATTAAAATTATATGTATCTCAAAATAATACGATCTCACACAAGTACCTAAGTACGTACATAATAAACATCAATTTCTCAGCAGCAAAATCAAATCACAGTACAATAATTACCAACTAAAATTAACTTAACCTTGTTATCTCTAGTTACTATTTAATTAAATTAAAAATTCAGTCGTATTGGCATAAATAGTTGGATTATTGTAAAAATACTCTGTTTACGAAATTGTGTAATCTTTAAATTACTACAGCATGTATCTATACTAAGAAATAAAGACATGCTCAAAATACTATACAACATACGCCTCTATGGCATTTGAAATAGGTCGGGTTAGTTACTAATGCAGTCATACATACTGCCGTCTTATGGCTAAAATGCCGTTAAGTGCAAAATCTACTTTTTGAGTTATGAGGAAAAAACTGATTTTATTTTTTAAGCTTGTGCTACTTGAAGACTACAAATCTTTCAACACAATTTGAAATGTCGAAAAATAGAGCTAACGAATCTCTTTTCATTAAATCTAGCTTTCATTTCGAAACAATGATAACGGCATTTTAGCTATAGGACGGCAGCATACATACATACATACACGTCACGTGTTCGTGTAGTAAATGGTAATGAGTTTCAATAATGTTTCTTTTTCCAACTATGATTAAAACGTAAAAACTACCTATCCTAAAAGAAAAATTGTAATCAGAGCCAGCAATAAATTTTGAAATTCTGAAAAAGTTATATTTCTTCTGATGCTGACTGTATTACAAGAATAAATGAAGCTATGCTAGATAAAAAGTAGGTAGGTTTCTTAAGATACCTCGCACACTACAGATTTTCAGTCTGACGATAGTTTGGTGGTACCTACTTTAATCGGTATGCAAGTGCGCATGTTAAAACGATTCGTATCATGGTCTAGTTTGCACCACCCGACCCGACCAAACTATCGCCCGATAGAAAGTCTGCCGCAAGAGATTTAATGGGGAATGGCCTACCGCTGCTGACCCTTACCACATATATTATAAACCCCTTAACAATCCCTTCAAGAAGTGTCCTATAGCGTCGCCCCTTACTGCCACAGTGAGAGCCGTAAAACGGCAGATCTTTGGAGTCAGCCAACACAGACCAAGCAATTTTTTTTTACACAGGAATAAACAAAAATATGGTACATAGCATACCTAGGTTTTAAACAGTCAGAAAATAAACTTGAAACAATGCTTTGTAGTGAAACATTACCTACAGCATTTCTGTTTTCACTGGGTTTTAGGTATATGTTGCCAGTAGTTCTTATTTTTTATTGCTAAAATTACCCGCCCTTACACAAAACGATAGACCCTTGGATAATAAACAAATGGAAACAACCTACAATATTTATTTTCAAAAGTGGAAAACTTTCATCACAAACAAAATAATTAAATTGGCAAAATAGCATCTAGCTTTTTAATAAACGAATGATGCGGTAATGTCAGTGAAAATAATAACTACTTATAGAACAAAACCTATACAACTAGTGCGCCTAAACTATTAATCTTAGTACCTATGTTCCTAAATATTTATAATTGATAGTTATTTTATTAGGTACCTGACATTATCATTTCTGTAGGTATCATAATAATAGTGTTTTTATTTTACTTTACATTATGGTAGCCAGTTTTAGAAGAAGAAGGTATTACAAAAATATGAAATCACAATACCCAACAATAAATAATAACGGTCATGCTTTTAAGTTTTTCAAATGAATGACATATCTCGGTTGGGAGAAATTATTATCTAAGGCGACGCACACAGCACACAATATTAAAACACCTACTGAACCATCTTACTTTAATATTTACTAAAATATAGGAAGGGTACCTACGTACTTACCTATTCATAAACCAAAAGCTTTAAAAAAAAAACATCTTCTAAGCATAGCAAGTAATGATGTCACTTCAGTTACATAATTTACAAACGTCAGAAGTATAGCTGTATACATAATTATATTCCAATTGACCTTATTAGGTACAGCAAATTACGTGTACTATAATGTAGAGGTATACATAATAGTATAATATGTAGGTACCTATTTCGTTTTAAAAAAATAAACTGGAAACACTAACCTTAGCTACATAATTCTATAATGTTTGAGTGAATTAAGTAGGTACCTACCTACCAGGTTACCTTACAAAATTATCTTAGATAACTTTCAAAGCTCTATATGGGATGAAGAGCTTTTGAAAACTTAGAAAAGCTTAACTTACAGCATAGAGCTTTTGCAGTTAAATATAATTATTTAAATATTAATTTAATACCTTGGTGGGATATATCTAACTTTGTAACCACATACTAATTATTGTAGTTACTTACTTTTTTAAACCTATATTGAACCTTAACATTAGGATAGGTAAAGTATTTAACAGATTGTGTAGACAATTAATGCCAAGTTTTACTAAGACTAGAGGCCTGGCCCCAACACCACGTCACGGCGACGTAACGTGAAAATTTACGTTGGCGCATCGTGAAAAAACCCCGAAAAAGCAACGTTTTCACGTTGACGTGACGTGGGTTTTTCACATTACGTCAACGTGACGTGGTGTTGGGGCCAGGCCCTTACCTGGTTGTTCAACTAATATTTACTGAAAAATGTCTTTTATCTACTGATCTTTAATCGAAAGTTATGAAAATTTACATCATCACTATTTTGTACTAGACCACCATACTGGCTACTATATATCCTAATTCCTAATCATCATCTAACTCAATTACAATAGGCTCAACATTTTGAGTTGCCTTGTTATATTCGGTTCTCAACTGTGACAGCATTGTACACTTTGGTATTTTCAACTCTTCAGCATCATCAATCAAAACCTTTAACTTTTGTAACCGTCCAATATCTGGACATGTAGGGAGCAAAACACTTTTGGTTTCTGTCATCCACTTGTCAAAACTATTGACTCTAAAATCAATAGTTTGGAGCATAATGTGCAATTCATCCATATCATAACGGTAAAAGAGGGTCTTTCTGTCCAAGGGACAAAGGCATAGATCATTTGTATGTTGTAAACAAGCCATTTGTTTACAAGCACTACATGAAACTGAAGAAAGGAAACAAGTAGTTTTGCACACTTCACACAAGCGTTCATCATCACCCAGCAACTCAAAAGCAGTTCTTCTAGCACTCTTCAATCCTTGTTTTGAAATTTTAGCTCTCATGGAACCTTCATCTTCTGTAGCTCGTACAAGTTCTTTTTGCGTTTCCAAAGCTGTGTCCAAGTCTAGGCGGTCACCTTCCAATGCCATTTTGCATATCAATTCATCATGTGAAAAGACACAAAAACGTTTTAGATTCTTGTAGTGGATTATGCATTCTCTGCCAACTTTCAACCAATCTGGTGGAGCAAAGTTCACAGCTTCAGCAAAATTGTATCCCTGGTTAAATCCAGCATGGTATGCCCTGGGGAATGTTACTACAAATTCTCCAGCTTGCTGATCAGTTCTGTATATTGGGACACCTGCTGCCATCAATATGTTTGGGTTCATTATAGTGACTAGCTGATGTAACAAGTCAGGCTGAGATTTGAATAGATCAGGTGCTGCTGCTTTCATAGCATTTTCTAATAATTCTGCTCTACCACCTGGTACTCCATACCAGGTCTTTGCTTCTCCCCAATGCAAGTAATTAATTGAATAACTCCAGTGGTCTTCATTGTGCCAGCAGAATGCAGAAAAACACATCCCCACATACATCCAGGGTACAGTCATACCAGATATATCTGCATTGATAAACCTTAGCACAGAACCATCTAAAACTGGCAAGTTGTTTAAATTCCATCCAGAATCAACATATTCTTGATCTCCTGGATAGAGATTCAAAGAAGATTTTGTTGGGAAACCAGAACCATGGTCCATAGAATGAAGATCAGCCCCATATTCTACAGTCACATCCTCTTCTACTGATGATATTATTCTCCAAAATTCTTTTTCAGCTACAGAAGTTGGTACCAAGTGTCCAGACATGCTGAAATAATCAGACTTGAATTTATCTGCCATTTCTCCAAATTGCTGTAGTGTGTACTCTCTTTCTGCTTGAGCAAACCCAAAAGCTTCTGCAGGTTTGTGAACCTCTTGGACAATACAACACGGGCACCTCCAGTCTCCATCTGGCACTGAACGAAGTGGAGGCTTAAGACAAAATGTATGGTAAGTGTCTGAACAACCATTGCATATTAAAAGCAAATCTTCTCTATCATCTTTTTGGCATATGGCACACACATAGATGGCCAAAGGATCCATATCATAACGAGGTCTTTTCCTTGATTTGGTTATATCAAACTCTTCATCATTTAGTCCAGGCATTTTAGGGCCAGGCCCATAGCAAGTTAAACGTCTTAATTCTCTGTTACATTTAATATCTTCGCTGTCAACACTACTTTTAGTGGTATCTATATCAGGTTTTATATCTGATCCGGTTTTGGTTTTTTTGATGCTGGTATGCGGCTTTTCATCTTTGATATCAGATTTGAACTGAGTTATGGACTCTATAGATACTTCTTTGATAATCTCCACATCAGAATCATTTTTTTCTATCGATGCCAGCATTGTTTCCTCTTTAGGTTCAGTCTTTTTTACTGTTTTTATAATATCCGCTTTGCTCTTTTCAAATATTTCATATGGTAGCAAGATTTTATCATAGTTAATTCTTAGAAATATTATGGTATTTGCATTTTGACTGTACCCCATAGCATGAGAAATTTTTCGCCATTTTTTCGGCGAATCGCATTTTTCAAATCCTCCTTCTTCATCCACCCAAAACTTCAGACAGTACAAATCTAGAGTTTTATTTTCGATCATGGGAATTTTCAGAGGAGAACCCTGGAGTTCCCAAAATTTTAAAATTTTTTCTAGAAACAAAAGCTTCAATCGCGTTATGGCTTCCAACTCGTTCACTTTCTGTATTCTAGGAACAAATTTTAATTTATCGACATCTAATGAAAATGGTGGCTGCCATCGCGATGGTGGTTTTATTTTGCAAATTCCAGTTTTTTCTGCGACCGGGCGGATTTTCGCAATGTAGCCAAGGGGATCCGAGAACTCTTCAAGTGTAGGCTCGAATACAGGTGCTTCAGGAGGCGGAGTGAAAGTAAACTCTGCGCTTTTTTGCATGGCATTTTTCTGGATATTTTTTGTATCCATATTGTGATAGGGTTTGGTTAGGACTTACCTACACTGAAACGTTGCTAGAGCATTGCAGCATCACAGCATTAGGTATGCAAAGCAGTTGGTAGGAAAATGTGTAGGTAGGTAGTACCTACGTGACTTCTCGTCGGGTGTAAATGGCTTCTAAAACTTTTATCTTTTACAGAAGTCCACACATTGCTTCGCGCAAATCCGTGTTTTGTATCTCAAATCATTAGTGATCATTTAGCCTTTATAATAGGTTGATTGGTACCTACCTACCTATTTATTTAGTTCACGTTCCGAAAAACTTCATGAAAAAACAATCCACAATTCTACACATACACACTTTTTACTACTCTGACAAGAGAAGCAAAGCAAGAGCGACAAGAGCAAACGAACGAAAGAAAAAAATCAATAAGTATTTTTTTATTTTATTTCTTTCGTGGAATGGAAACTCTTTTTCGTCATAGACGATATATATGAACCGACCCACTAACCGACCGGTTGAATTGAATCCCAACCACAGGATGGCTAGGTATATAGAGAGCATCACTATGTAGCCAAAAACGCCAGGTAACGGCCCGTTCACACATGGGAGTCCGTTTTACTGGTACGTTTTTAACGGATACGTCATAAATTTATGCGCTGTCCACACATAGGCACCGTATAACGTTCAACGAATCCGTCATTACTGGATGCGATGTGTGAACAGAAAACTCGCAGTATACCGCCGCTATTCTACAAGGATGGACGCTGTCGTGTTGTATTGGTACTATCGTCGGAGAAGGAAGATTCGACGTTATTGGCAGCATCCACTTATGGCCCGCCTGCCACGCACACAGTATCTATCCGTTAAAATTCTACGTATCCGTATATTTTTACTGTTCCGTCGTCCAGTATTCGATGACAAAACGGAATGTAATTTTTTTACGGAACGATATTATTTACTGTATACAGAATACTGTGCCATGTGTGAAGTCGCTCATACAACTACATACGCCATCGACGAAAAAAAAACGTACACGATAAAACGGAACAGTAAAACGGAGACATGTGTGAACCGGCCGTTACGAGGGTAGTGCTTGATTGACTACGAACTCACTGGCGATAATCATCGATATCGATGTCTAAAGATTTTCATACTAATCGATCGGTTTTGACTTACCGTGTGACATGTTTTTTTGGTTTTGACTTATTATAGGATGGGTATTTACCTAGCTATACGAAGAAAGCATAAAAATACGAAACATGAACTAAACTACCTCTTAGGAATAAGAGGGAGTAGTTTGGATTTTCAGAAATTGTTATAAGCCCGACGATTTCGCGTGTGACGTCATGCGACTGTTTGGCTTACCCGCGCTTTCGTTTTTTGCCTGTGGCGTTTCTTCTGATATTGACACTACATACGTTTAACACTGGTAAATCAAATCATAAGATGTACCAAATTCTCACGGTAAAAGCCCGGAAACTCATACCTTTTCATAAAAATTCTTACATTTACCAACTCATGTTGGTAAATGTAAGTCTTAGCATTTACCGGTAAATGCTAAGATTTACCGCAGTTCGGGCTTTTACAGTAACATAATTATCTAAGTTCGCCTATAATAATAATTGGTGTTTGCACTAGACATAAGACTACTAGAATAAGAATATAAGGTTGTTTCTGTGCACAACACTGTTGGTGATTCTAATAAAAGTTTCTTAGGCCTGAACTCATCTCTTACGTTTATGTCCCAGTAGGTCCCACTTTACGACTTCTATTATACAACTTACGAGCATTAATAAATAAATATGTTTTTTTTTAGTTGCTAAGTTTATTTAAATAAAAGAAGTTTGTAAAAAATAAAGAAGAAGAGAAGGCGAGATTTTATTTAGGTTTAGAGAATTAGTTAGCACTGACCATATTCTTATTTATTCTGCACTCTCTTCATGTTTATGACTCTAGCATATTATAACGGACTCGACACTGGCAGAATTGCGTCAACAGTCGCAAAAGCCATCAAATCAAGAAGTTGAAGTTGAATTAGTTATGGTTACTCAATGGTTAGATAGAGGTTAGAGGAGGTGATTGTTTGTTTTGTTTTGTTTGTTTGTTGCATTCATTTTATTCAGAATACTATAAAATTAAATTCGAATGTTTCTGAATGTTTCCTACCGTACCTAGGTATTTAAATTCTCTTTGGTTTCGTACTTCTATGGAAAATACAGATAAATTGTTTTTTCTAGGTTAGGAAGTATTACATATTCTTTGGGTTAGGTACTATAATATAACGCAAACTCACTAGAACTAAAAGTACTGCTACGAAGCGGCTCTGCGACAATGTTGAACACGTTCCGAGGAGCAATAACCAATGTCCAACTGCAGCACCTTCGGTGTGCCCATAGAATCAGAGGCAAAGCACCAATCTACTGTAAGACAATAAAGGAGCGAATAGATGAGCTAAACTGTAAAGATGAACTGTATACAGCCAAAACTGATATAGGTTTTCCTCGGCCAAAGTAAGTCTTATCAAAATCTATTGTAGGTACATAAGATTTTTGTTCTGTCATGGTAAGAACAAAATTATAATAATTTCAATGATTGTGGGCCTACCAAGAAAACTGAAAGAGTCTACAACGCTAGGAAATTCTTTTTTGCAGTTCTGAGTAGAATTTTCCATCACATTTTTAATCGTTGGTTCGTTAATATGACTTAATGGCCAACTCTGGTGGACGGAGTTTCTAATTACATCTTGTCAAGGACAACTCAAACTTGTTCTATCATATTATCTTCATCAATTGCAGAAAATCAGCAGAAGATCTACGCAAAGTACGATTGGAGCACTTAAAAACAATAAAGAATGATAAAGTCATGGAACAGCTAGCACGTAATGCAAAACTTGAAGTAGATCTCACTGATGTAAGGAAAGAATGGTTGGAAACAAATGGACCACTACACAAAAAGCAGGTTGCAGAGCATTATGCTATTTTTGATCATCTGTATGGAGAAGGGTATTTCATTCCATATCTTAATTTGGATATAACTTATGACCTCAAAAATGGCCTGTCTATGCCAGTTTATTCAGGCAACATCATCAAGCCTTCGGAGGCATTAGAAGCTCCTGCAGTATTCTATGAATCAGATGGAAATACTCTTTGGACTCTAGCGTTAACATCTTTGGATGGAAATCTGACTGAAAATGAAAAGGAATGTGTCCATTGGCTGGTTGCAAACATTCCTGGCAATGCAGTTGAAAAGGGTGACACTTTAGTGGAATACCTTCAACCCTTCCCTCTCAAAGGCACTGGATATCATAGATATGTCTTTGTTGTTTACAAGCAGGATGGAAGAGTATCTTATGAAATACCAAAAGGTATGTATTTAAGGACCTCTAGGGTCAATGTAAGGAAGACAGGCCTCAATATTATATTTTTTGTTGCAGAAATGAGGTCACTGACCTCTAGTGACCTTAAATCCAACAAGTCAATGACCTCTGATGAACCTGAACAACTCTTAAGTTTTCAACCTAATTTGATTTTGACCTAATCCTTAACTTATAAGGGAAATAAGTCATTTCTCAATTTTTTCAGGCCATCTCTAATCCCAACATTTGATTAGGAATTTTAAGAGTTATGATTATGACCTATTTTGTTAAGGGTGAACTGAGGCCACTGACCTTTGGGATTGAGGAGAGGACCGATTCTGCAATAAAAAAAATTGCATTGTGTCACCTTTCTATAATCTAAAGGTTATTAGAGTAAGCTATAAAATAATGTAGTTTATTTTTATAATAATGTCCTTTCAGTGACATCATCATCACCTGTCAGTGACAGAACTTTTGTAACCAGAGATTGGTATCAAAAATACCAAGACAACATAACTCCTAAAGGACTAGCATTCTACCAGTGTGATTGGGATAATTCAGTTAAAGATTTCTTCCATTCAAAGTTACAAACTAAAGAACCGGGTAAATATTACTAGGTATTTTAATTTTTATTGGAAATTCCAAATATTTATTAAAAAAAACTCATCTATGGTATTCTTTTCAGTGTATGAATATGATTTCCCTGCACCATACATAAGACCACAGGAATGGTTCCCGCGAAGAAAGCCATTCAACTTATACATGGACAAATACAGAGACCCTAAACAGATAAACAAAGAATATTTACTGCGTAAACTCCAGAATGAGGATCCATTCAAGAAGTCTGAACCTCCTTTGAGGTTCCCTAATGCTCAGCCACTTCCTAAAAGCATGCCATCTTGGTTGAAACTTCATGAAAAAAAGATAAGGTTGGGTTGGGGTAGAATCAATGATGTTTGAATGTACTTATTTGAATAAATGGGTACCTCCAGTGTTTGTTCATTTCACTATTGTATTGTTTGAAGACCTAAGAACAAAACTCAATAAACCAGAAGCGACGGCGACGATAGGCGCAAGAGACTTTCATCAATCATATTTCTATGGAAGACTAGCTTCCGCTCGCGTCTCGTTCGTCCTGTTAAGTTTTCGTCGTCGTTTCCGTCTATAAATATATTCTAAGGGCGGCTTGCACCGGAATCGCTATACGCGTTTAACTCTTAAATAGTATTTAGCGAGTTGTCAAGTCATACAAATACGTCAGATTTAAATCTACGTTTAGTGATTCTGGTGCAAGCCACCCTAAGTTTGATCCAATTCAGACCAGCAGTAGCAGTGTGATTGAAACACAAACACCCAAACTTTGACATTTATAATATTAATAGGACCTACATTTCTCGATAAGTATAAAAAACAAAGTCATTTGTTTTATTATCTTTATTAACCATTACATTTTAAAATAAAAACTATCAGACCATTAATAATAAGTAATGTGATAGTTACACAACTCCAGCATTAAAATATATAAAATGCAGTTTTGTTTTGACAATATCTTAGGCCAAGCTTATTATAGTTAAAATTACTATTGGACACAATTATGGACACGAGAAAAACCCCAACCATGGATAATATAACACTCCAACATATTTGTTCTTACAATTTAAAGAATTTAAAAAAAAATGGTGCAGTTTACATAGTTACTACATAGAAGTCATTAAATAAGCAAAACGATATTGCAAGTACTTATAAAATTATATAATTCCAATCCTTTGAAAACCTACCAAGCACCATAAAATCAAATAAACTTTTATGGCAACAGTTTTCATCTTTGGCCATAACATTGAACAATTTTAGTCTTCAATTTATTACAAGACCACGATTCATAAATATTCTATTCTGTACGAAAGAATAATACATAAGTGATTTTTGAACATTATAAGCACAATACATTGCTCTGTGCTTGTTACAAAACTACATCTATCAAAGAATGAAGTATAAATGCATGTAATGAAAAGTTGAATCATGGCATAGTGTGTTGTTTTTAGTCCAGACCTACATCATCATTGTCAGCGGGTTTTTGAGGGCCAGGAGCCCCTGCCCCAGCACCAGCACCACCAAAACCTGCAAGAATATTATTAGGTTATTCTGAGTAAAGCGACATACAACTACAAAATGTGGCTTTGCTTTTACTTAACCACCAGCACCATGCATAATATTTTTTTTAAACATTTATGCTTACCAGGAAAACCTCCCTCGCTCTTTCCAAACTTTTTCTGCAGATTCTCGATAAAAGCCATGACTTTAGGGTTGTTCTGATATTTAACGAAGTTAGCTGGGTTCATAGTAACATCCTGGAATGCTGCTGTTAATTCTGGGTCCTGTAAAATATAATTAACAGTTATCCATAGCATAAAATATCAGACAAAAATGTTGTACCTTATTATTAAACTTGAGATGCTTTGTTCAGGATGAAGCTATATAAGCTATAATACCATGCCAACTGAGCTTCCAGCAGTTTGGAAGTTTCTTCTCAGTAATAATACTTAGGAGAAAACCAACACAGTTCGTGTACAAATAACTTGTGAAAAGTAAGAAATCATTTGTAGTCTTCTTGGGTAATAAAAAGTATCTTATGATATAAGTTACATGTAAGTGGCGAAGTTCTATTCGAACTTTGTCGAGTGTTTGTTGTCACCATTGACACGTAAGAAGAAGAAGAAGTTACATGAAAATTACCTGAAGAGCTTCTAGGAACAGCGGGTCCGATAGCAGACTGGCGTAGTCATTCGGATTGTTGAATGGCTTGCCGAAGGGCGGGGCGCCGCTGCTCGCGAAAGGTTCCTCTCCAGCGGCTTCCGCGGCAGCCTTGGCCGCGTTAGCGCGCGCTTCCTGAGCTTTGCGGGCGCGGCGGATCTTCTCGCGGTGCTGAAATATTGTTAAGCATACATTTAAAATCCAAACATAGAAAAATATCATTAAAATCATCAGACACATTACTTTGAACACTCTACTCTTCTCTTGAATATAACTGCAGAAATATGTACCCACTTTCTTTTATAACACGATGTTCATTCTTTTCTGGTTAACATTAGAGCCTGTATGACTCGTCATAATGGTTAAACATAAACCAAATGTTTCAAGCTACGATTATTATGTATGAGTTCCCTTTAAAACCGTAGTATTGTATGTATCTCAGGGATATGGTATCTTATTAGTAGGGTGGAACACTGTATAAAGTAAGGGAGTTGATGGTTAGGTACCTCTTTTTCTTCTTGTTTGCGCTGAACGCTGAGTTTATGCTGACGCAGTTTCTCTGCATTAGGCTTGACTTCTTGCAGCCATTCATTGGTCTGATCTTCGTAGTCGATCTTCAGAGATTCGCAGAGATCGTGAGATGCCTCTTCGAATTTGCCCAGAAGCCTGGAATGTGATGTTGTTGCAACATTCAAAACAGTACGCTCTCCGAGGCTGCCGCCAGCCGCGTCCGATAATGTAATGCGAGATAATCGCATTACATCGTGTAATCTAGATCGTGTAATCTAAAATACCGGGATATTAAAAAAACTACTAGGAATAAATTACTTTTAGTAAGTTATGTTACTAGTTAAGTATGTAAGATTTAGATACCTGTAGGCACGGCCTCTGAACTTGTAAGCAGCAGCACTGTCACAGTTCAGCTCGAGAGCATGGGAGCAGTCTTTGATGCAAGAGTCCAGCTTGTTCAGCTTTAGGTATACCTGCAATTTTACATTTATCGTTATGTGATTATCTCTGGAGCAACTGAGACGCAAGAGCGAGTTTGATTCCATAAATGCAAATAAATATTTTGCAATTATCAATGTCTAATTTAATCTGAATATGGGTGTTGTAGTGTGGTACTGCTAGTGTGGGAACAGCATAGCATTGAGTTATCATGATTACGCCTAAGTATAGTAGTCCCTCTGAAGTATTTACGCAGAACTCATTTTTGGGCCCAATGAATTGAATTTTCAAGTTTCAAGTGAATTTTTATTGCACCTAACTTCAGAGGGATAGAGATCTGTTGTGCATACTGTAACTTTGGTTGTTTATTAGTCTGAATTAAACATGCCTGTTATGAAAAAATAATTTAGAATAATGCAACCTCACTCAGATTTCAGTCACATTTAAAACAACTCACCTGCCCTCTCTTGGCGAAGAGCAGAGCACTTTGCGGGTTCAGCAGTATGGCTTCAGTGTAAAGCTTGATAGCCTCATCAAACTGTTGCTCGGAGAATGCTCTCATGGCCGCTGAGCGTTTCTCATCAGACTGGTCGCGTTCTTCATCTGTTGGCTCCTTTGAAGCATCACCCATGTCTTGAGATGCATCCATAGGTTCCGATACCGTGACGCCTAAAGATAATTTAAAAAATAGTTATTTTTGTCATTGCCTGTTTACTTAACATGCAAATATTAAAAAAAAAATCAAAGCACCCCTTAGAGTTAAAAGAAATAAAATTAAAGGACAATGACTTTTCAATGCTACAAGTAGATGTAAATGTATGATGTATGATGTGATGTAGATGTGATATGATAAGGGAAGGTTGTTTGTCTAAATGTAAGTACCTTCCATATCAAGCTCTACATCCGATTCCATATCAGATTCTTCAGAAGCGACCGGTTCTTCAGCCGTTGTAGCATTGTTGGTGGAGCTGCTAAGTATAAGTACAGAATTTTGAACGATCTAACTAAAATTCACAGAACTTTTAAACTGAAAGTAGATTTTTAATCAGACTAAATAAGTAGACCTAGTAGATAGTAGACTGAATAGGTCTTTTAAAATTTATCACCTGTTTTTTGACGCTATATGCAAAAGTTTGAAATAGGTAGGTAGGTACTTATACTTACCGTAATGTAAGCCTACCTATGTCAGTCAGGTAAGACATTTCACAAACAGTATAGGAATAGGTAACTTACGTGTCACCAGACGGTTTGGCGTTGAACTTAGGAGCCGGTGGTAGCACAGCCCCCATGGTAACCAAAAAATCTTTGAAGAACTCTAATTTAGGATGGTGGAGTAAAGCTGGATTATACTGGCAAACACTGATGAATGCCTTCAATTGAGCGAGTTGCTCGGCACTGAAGGGAAAATCACTCATTTTTCTTTAGCGTCGAAAATGCCGGCGATAAAAATTCCTCTTGGTGCTCACTTTCGATCCGACGTCAATGGTACTTTTACCTCTGAAATGAAAATAAACACGATCTTTGAAGTTTCTAGCAAACCAAAATATAGATAAAACAATCAGGTATAACTCCAATAATATGCCTGTGTACTTTTTCTAGAAAGAGTTGAAAAGATTATAGCACGATTGAATTGATTAGCACGACGCGACTAGAGGTGTAACTAATATAACCATAACAGGTATACGGAACAGCGTTATTTGGCCTAAAGCGTTATAACAGCTATACGCGTCGCCGCTGCTATGTTATTTTATAACAGCCAAATAACAGTCTCGCGAAAAACGGGTGCAGGCAGGCGGTCGATGCAAAATTTGTCTTCTATAAAAAAATATCAGCGATTTTCATTTTGAATTAAACGCAAATTTTGAAATTTTGACCATCATTTTTCATAGATCGTTCATTTTTTATGAGCTCAAGTCTGGTTGGAGAACATGTTATTAAATAACATGATAACAGCCAGTAACAGGGATAACACTATAACAGCCAAAGTTATAGTGTTAAACTGTTTTACTGTTATTTGCGGAACGGCATAGATTCAATGCCGTTAATAGTTACTGGCTGTTACTGGCCGTTATAGTGTTATCCCTGTTACTGGCTGTTATCATGTTATTTAATAACATGATAACAGCCAGTTTCAGCTTCGACAACAGAACAGACACTGACAGGACATGTGACAGTGATAGTTTCATTTCTTCATCGTGATCGCCGTTTGCTCACACCTCCGCGCCATGCCTCCGGTGGCGTGGCGTTGGCTTGGCTATACGTTGGTTTGTATAAGGCGAGAGTGAAAGGAAAATAATTGAGTCCGGTTATTGTACAACCATGGAATGCACAGCCTGGGAAAACACAACCATGGAAAGCACGACCAGGATTGCACAACCCGGGAATTGTTAATCACTACCTACCTATAGAAACCCGTAGCCTTGCCTGTTATTTGACTGTTATTTTATAACAGGTATGATAACATAGTATCACCAAACCGTTATATTCAATAACACGCATATGAAAATTTGACTGTTATATTACACCTCTAGACGCGACGCACATCTCTTCAATTTCAACAAACAAAAAACAAAATGTCACGCTCGCACGCTAGTCTGACCCTCTTCTTTTTTACAATCTATGGATGGTTTTTTTCCATCTAGTCCACGACATTGTCATGCCAATGTCATGTTTTTCTAACATCACTATTGTGATTGTTCTGCTTGATTCACATCTAGTAGCTGCGCTAGTTGTAATGTAGTTCAAATTAAAATCGAGAGATGTCGTATTACGCAAAATTTAAGCTAGGTACCTACTGTTAAAAACTAGTCGGTTTACTTATACTTCCAAATAATAGATGGCGCTGCTAGGAGTAAGAGCAAGGAATATTGTGTGGCAGCGAGTGACTTTGTCAGAGCACTATTTTGTTAGAATAGTCAAAGAAAGTACATAAACAAAATTACAAGTTAGCGCGCCGTAGAAATAAAAGTTCAATTTTTCACTAAATTTTTTGATGATTTAAGGGTCAAAATTAGATAAGAGTAGCTTCGCACAGTACATGCAAAACCTAATATAATAAGCAAGTTACTAGATAAGTACCTACCTCGTTTAGAGAAAACAATTTTTTTTTCTGCAGATTGTTTACTAGCACCTATATAGAGTAGGTACCTACCTAACTGAGTGCAGAGACACGTTGTAGCCAATTTACAATTCCATACCTAATCACTCAGGACTGCTACTCTGCACTCGAACCTACTCTACCTCTTTCGAAAGTTCGGCAGATTTGCAAGTAGCTATTTGGTAACGATCGCACGTCTCCAAACGATTGTCGAATCCACTCTGTGGGTACTAAATCGGAACTGTCGTTAAGCTTATCGGCTACATGTGACTCGTTCAGGTGAAATTACTTCGTCGCTGTTACTGCAATGAGCCAAGTTTCTGTGTGATAAGTGTGATCGCAGACAGTTTAGGATAATTTTATATAGATTAACCTTGTTTTGACATGGTTTCCCTGTAACTATTCGGTTGACTAATGACTCAGTACAGTAGCTCTGTTAGTTGGTAAGATGCCTTTATACGTGGTGGTTGCGAGTTCGATTCCCTCTCAGCCCACAAATTGTATGATTAACGTATTACCTAGCTAAACTTATGTTTATACTTCTTTTCTCGATAGATTTTTTTGTGATTAAGTTTGCAAATGGCCACTTTTAAGAATGAGCTTCGAATGTGCTACGAATGTATTACGAATGTGCTACAAATGAGCTACGAATATGCTACAAAGACCTAATTACACTAAACATTTTCAAATGCGATGTTGTGTATTTTTGTTTAACATGCATCGGAACGAATACTGTAAAAAAAACTTTTGGACATCTTCAAAACGCAAAGAAAGAAATTGAACTTCAATCAGATTTGTATAAAAGATGTTCAATAAAATGTGAGGCACTTGGCCTCCTTTGATTATAAAAAAAGGTGAAGAGAGGTGCTAGGCTGTGGGAGCAAAGTGGAGGACTAGACTTTACCCCATGTGCCCGCACGCAATCACTTCTTACAGCTGTTTTACTTACCCATACGTTCGACGGACATCTCAGATCGAACACCGGGGTAGACTGAAAACCAGCCCTGCGTACCTACTAAGCTACGCAGATTAGTGCTGAGCCTACTCCAATTGTCATTTTTTTTTTAGTGTGCCCACCTGATGTACCTACACCTTTTTGATGACAATAAATTTTATTTGTATTGTATTGTTTTATTAGCGACACTGACCAGGCTCTTTTAACAAAATAAAAAAAAATCACTAGATATTCTACTAGAACATCTTGGTGATATTCTACAAAAGAATTGATCTCAAAACTCTGATTTAAAGGGTTGGGATGTCCTCGGTGGACGTGAGATAACCGCTAAGCATCAAGCCTGTCGGCTTTCTCTATCACCTCTTATGAAAATACAGCGGCTGTAAGACCCCTCGTAGACTGAGGACTTTCTGATCGGACGATAGTTAGGTCGAGCCCTTAATCAGTATATAAACACCATGATTTGGTATCCGCCCAGTTGGCACTACTTACCAGCCTAACCCGACAAATTATTCAATAGAAAAGTCTGCGAGGGGTCTAGCTTTTTTTATACACTTAGGTAGACAAACAAACATACGGCCCGCCTGATGGAAAGCGGTTACCGTAGCCTATGGACGCATGGAATACCGAACCCTAGAACTGTTTGGGTTATTCCCATCGAGGCCACCGGTTGGCCTATCACTGGTGGGCCAGATAGAAAAACATATTCCCATCGAGTCTACTTATATCATAGTGGGCTCGTTGGGACTTTTTTCCCATTTGGCCCACCAGTGGGCCAGCCGATGGGCTCCATGGGAACAACCCAACTGTTTTATCATTCATGCGGTTACGTCTCCATGCGTTTATAAGTAGTTGAAGCCCTAAAGGGTAGCTACGGAATATTGTGAGAGCATCCCTGAGTGGATCTCGACAGAGTGCGTTTATTATTGTCACTCTGTAAGTATGTCGTAAGTTATTTTATTAGATTATTGTACCAAAATGTTTAGATTTCAATAGCCTACCGTTATTTTTATAAAGATACTAGCTTCCGCCCGTGACTCATGCCATGCGTCAGTTCAATTAATAATTGCGTTAATTAAAACAAATAATGCGTATCAACGAATTATTTACATATCACTGTTTTGATTGAAAGTTGAATAATTGGGGATTTATTTTTAAATCTTTCGGTAAAACTACTGAGACGTAGAGTTTCAGTATAATGTAGTCTCGCTATTTTATTTTGAAAATATTCTTTTTTCCAAGGCTCCTATGCTATCAAAATACTCAAAAACAGAATTTTTGACAACTTCTATCTATAGGTATCTACTTGTTTTTTATGCGAATACTTATTTTAATTTTACTATTTGTTTGGACTTAAATACAAAGGCATTTATTTATTAATAATTAAATTACTTAGCATAAACGCGAAGTAGATGTAAGAATTAAGTCTTTATCCTTTCAAAGAATTAAGAAGCTCAGTGTTAGCGAAGTCTCGGCAAACACAATTAAAACGGCGTCTCGCATGTGGACGGATTCCATGAGATTGGGGTATAATTTTCCAATGTAAATCTGGGCTTTAAGGAGCCCTTTGAATTCCCTGTCCGCCCTCAAGGAAGTTTCAACAACGCCTTCTCTACATCGAACAAATTGTACTGATGTTTTTTGTTGGTAAAATTTCTGTTCCAATCAAGTCTCCGTCAGATTATTGCGCGGAAACATTATATTTTGCACTTTTATTTAAAGATAGCTTCTGCGCGTGACTTCGTCCACATCTCATTCATCCAGTTAATTTTTCGCGGTAAAAAGTAGCCTGTGTTTCTATACTTGAATTCTATACGTACTTAGGCATTATTAAAATACAAAACTCATGCATGTTCCGGAAAGTACCGACGCACGTCAATTAGCCACTTCGAGCTAAAAGTAGCTCAGACAGCGAGCTAATTATAAAGTTTCATAATAAGCACTTTACATTGAAAGTTGGATTATGTTCCAATTACACTATGGAAACTTCCGTCGGATCTGTGTGATGTCTATGTGGCTGACAGTGTTAGTAAAATCCCAGTCGCATAATGTCTGACTGTCTATTTCGAAAAATTATACACAAGTTTTCACCACATTTGTACATACCTTGATTACCGGAAAAGGTTTTTGGAGGAAATGATTTCCAGAAATGTTTGGGAAAACCTTTTTAAATGACGAAATGCTTTTCCTAAAACCCATAATACGATAGATAGTAGCAGTGCTACGAGGGTAACTATCTTTTGTAAATTGATCTTAGGATTACTTAGAATTACCAAGAATTGGACACACAAAACATCGTTGGTTGTATTAAGTACTTTTCGTAGCGTATGCCATAATTTACGTCTCAGAATGATGTACTCAGTTTGAAGTCTCATAAGGCACCTCCTTAGTGGACTTACTCTGCCAAGCAATATATTGTTATAGGAAGAAGGTGGGTCACATCACTAATTCTCATACAAAAATGTTGCTATAGAAACCTACTTATTCTGTAATTTGAATACAAAATCAAGTTATCGACCTATAAAGTTATTACATCAAATCTGTAGTTTTCTTTAATTTTATTAAGATAGATCCGAGTTTGTGAGGTAGGTGAAAACTGACTTTCGACTGCTTTGAATCCGCTCAAAAGATTCAAGCCTTCCGGAAGTTTCTTCAGAATTAACTTCGCAATGATACGGATCAACTTGTTTTATTCGAGCGTCTGGATCAAGTTCTACTGTCTGAAGTAGGTAGTAAAACTTTCTGTGCGGGTATTTATTACGAGTTAGCACTTTTAGTTTGTGATAAACATAATTTAAACAAATAAACACGTCATCTACTGCAGATGATTTACTGCAATTTACCTTTCATGCCTGCACCGTGATGACAGCGTGATGTTTGTTCTATGTCTGGGTGTTACTATGTATTATAAGTATGTGTTTACAAAAAAAAAGTATATAAGTATTCTATCAGCCATCTAGTTCCCATATCAAAAGCTTTGCTTAGTTTGGGACTAGAGGGCGTTGTGTGTAAAGTCCATGAATATGTATTTATTTATTTATCATCTCATTATCATCATATCAACCTCTAGAAGTCCACTGCTGGACATTAGACCTAGATAAATCATCTACTTACTCACCAATAAATTAAATTTTATAGTCTGCTGGTCTCTAATTTTAATATTTGGTGTGCATGAGACATGATTTTAGATGAAATATGCGCATATTCCTTTCTCTCAGCATTATTGGGTATGCTTCCAATAAATACCGAAGATAATAAAAATACTTTCATAATAAAACTGTGCTTGTAAAAAGTAGGTTAAAATCTTTTGCTTTCATTTAAGCTTCATTTATACGACTTTTGCAACGTGTTCGCGTAAATTTGGTCGTATTTATGTGAATGTGACTGCTTCTTGCGCACCTGGTGACTATAGCTGGCTGAGACGCGGGTTCAATGCCCGAGCCTGGGCTTGCATAACCTGCAAAAATCTGTTGGTGACTAATTACTAGTAATCGATGCTTATAACACAAAAGTTGTTTCTTTTCAGTGGATGTGCTCAGTGCGAGGGAATGCATCGTTATAGACAGTGGTTATCACTTAAAATCAGGTTCCATCTTATCATCATCATTTCAGCCCGGTATCACCCACTGTGATCTTATAGTTCATCTTATAGTTCCATCTTATAGTTGCATTTAAAATAAAAAAGTTCTAGTGTGGTGTCCAATGATCTTCTACTGGACCAGCCTGTACAGTTATTATTTTTTTCAATCTATTTCACCCCACTTCTGGGCGAAGTTGTATTGTAGTGCTAAAAGTTATAAATACTGTGACTGTATAAAATATGATTTTCCATAAAACAAAATAAAATATTTTCAGTCCATGTCTAAATGTTTTTATTTCTGGATCAGGTATATAGTCTTTCCCGTAAATCTTAGATAACTGTCTCTTTCAAATACAAAAATACCGGTAGTAAATGCTATAGAACAACTTAGCGTCCATTCCATAGACAACAAATAACAGGAAATGACTAAAAATAGCTTCATAGTAATATTTCTGTGACCGGAATAAAAGTTTCCAGTTCAGTGGCTGGAGGTGGATAATAAACGCATTTAAAAATGCATGCAAAGCACACCTCGGGTCATGCTAAAGTGCCTACCAAATTACAATTTAGACATTCTACAGAATTCCGTCACAGGATCCAGTAAATTGACTTACCTACTTACGCGTGTGTGAGTAGCATCGGTGATTTGAAAATGGAACTATAAAATGGACATAGACACGGATGAGGGCAAACTTTTGGTTTTGCACTAAGTAAGTAGCTAGCTAGTTTGGCAAAAACTTCTTGAAGCGGAACTAAAAATCTCATTCATTCATTTTCATACAAAAGAATGAACAAATTCATTTATTGCGAAAACAGTGGCACCTTTTTTTACTCTTTTTTGCCAAGCTGTACTGTTTGTGCACTGAATATTTTGAACGAAAATGTATGACCTCACTACTGATAACTGACAAGATAGACAGAATAAAGAGTAGGTATTTTTGGTAAAATCAAAGCGATAAAACACGAAACAGTTTTCTCTGAAAGAGTGTCATTGTTGATCGTATAATCCACCTTGGACGAAGGACAACTACCGCTACCGGCATGTCAGAGGTCAAACGATCTCACCTTTTGGATGTTGGCTATTCGCATCGCGTGGACAGGCGGTCACAAACGGTCATTTAAATGCAAATACCTTAAAAGAGGTTTGTCTTTGTGACTTCTGAGAGTTAGTATGGTTTCTGGGGTCGATCATTGTAAGTTTCTACCTATCTACGATTGCGAACATGCATAAGTTAGTAACGTTACCTATTTCATAGTGGTCGACCACTAAACTAGAGGTCAATAGGTAAAGTCTAGTCTGATATTTTATTTTAAATTAGCATGTATTTATTTATAGTTGGTAACGCTAACTTGTAGAGGAGGTTGTCAAAAGATTGAGAAGAATATAAACGACTATAAAAATATAATAATAAACGAAATACACTATATTAAAGGGTATTTCGTTTACGGGTTTATAAATAAAAGAAAAGGTATGTTCATTCGTTTCAAATTCTATAGCTTTTTGGGGCTCATCCGGGATAGACCATTTGAAGCGAATCAAAAACCGCAGACTCAAAATTGAAGCTTAAGATTTGCAAGTCTTTCTATGTAAAGTGCCGTCACCGTGTATAAATTGATATAAGTAATAAAAAATATGCACATACACAAGCCAAAATAAAATCCAGTTTGGAGCGTTTTATAGTTTACTGAGCCTGACACAAAATAATGTTTTTTATCAAAATACACAGGCCGAGGTAAAAGCCAGTCTAAAGTCCAGTGTTCGAGTCTGTGATACGCACGGGGAGTGGGGTTAATCCCAGCTTTCAGGCAGGTGGGCACATAGTGGATATTGCACCCGGGACTTGCAATAAAATCGGGATCAGCTGTTATGACTGCTGAATGGCGCAAAAATAGCCGCGTTATGGCTGAACTGTCATGGATGCTAAGTAAGCTGTAATTGTCTTTTGTTGATGGAACTGGGTCTTAAATCTCTGGAAGCAAGAGATTGTTCACTGAGAAACTGAGACCTTCTCGTCAGCACATGAAACATATATTTGGAAGTCCAGAAATGGGTACCTAGGTATTTAAGTAATTCAAATCGGTCCGAAGAAATAGAGACGCTCAATGTGATTTTCTCTGAGTGTGATCGTTTCTTTGTGAAAACAAGTAATCAAACTTTCTTGGCTCTAAAAAGACATTCTCTGCGACAACCCACGCGTAGGTATCAGCTTTTGTTAGGGACTGATGTTTAATGAAGTGGTGAACCGGAGAACCTAATTCATTCGAGCGTTTCACAAATCGAACGGAGAAAATAAAGGAAAATAATCAGGAACAGGTGTCAAACAATCCTTTTATATTGGTCCCGACCGCACTCGCCAACGGGTAGTCGTAAAAACTTACCACTTCATCGAGTGGGTTTCATGAATCGAGTTCAGTTTCCAGATCGGGGGAGTTCGAGAAAACTCGGGCAAGCTCGGCTGAATGGGCGGGCGGAAACTCAGTCTTCACATGCAACTAGCGAGGACTGCGCGTCGCTTTTTCCCTCTCCCAAATCTATGTAACATCGTTAAATACAAAATTATTCGGTTACAATCGAGATCGTGATCGAGGAAAATTGTCTCGAAACTTTAACTGTTTTTATGTTTTAGTGCAAAGTGTTAAAAGTTTAGTGAAATTGGATTGTGAAAATTAAGTTACGGCGGGAATATGTTGAGGCGGCCTACTAAAAGTATGACATTTGCTGAGGTAAGACACGATAAAAACTTAGTACATTTTTTATGTTGCATAAACGGAGGTTTTTGTGTTACGTCTGAATGGATTACTGTAGAGCTTTTTAAGGATATTGTGTAGCCAACTGAGAGGTTTTTTAATCAGGATGCTAGCCGCACCAGTAGGTAATTGTATTAATTCGATTAGAAGGAGCTCGAAATTAACATTATTCGCTAATTGCCAGCCGTCCTTATTTACAATTGGACTCGTTTGAATAAACGTGTATTTTAATGTCTTCAATTTAATCTGGTTGGGGTTTGGTTTGTAAATGCTTGTGCTGTTACTTTTAGGTGGTAAATAAGAACTTATTTTTTTGTTACAAGAACATTTTAGCTTCATTTTGTAGACTAACCAATTCAATACTTCAGACGGTAGTTTAAGCTACTTGTGTGTTTTATTGGAAGCCTTCCTGTGACTTTAAAATAATAAAATATACTTACGTAGAGTAAACACTTTAAACCACGGTAACACACTACGTAATTAATTATGAAAGTGAGCTAGTCTTGCATGTGTAACCAGAAAAGATAAGTCTCAATCTTCACACCGTTAGATAACGTTCCCGGCTTCCAAGCAAAGATCTGCCGAACCAACTATCAGCAAAATTGTGTGATAATTCCTAAGGTTATTTCATTATTGCCAAAGTTACTGTAACTAAAATTAACGTTTCAATTAGAAGGTAAAACAGCCTTGGTAATGCTTCAGCGTGTTACCGTAATTAGAGCAGTGCTTTATGGTGACTCGTCACATTATTTTCAGCAATTAAGTTGGTGCGCTGTCGGTAGTTAAACAACGTTATGTGGTGATGAATAAGGGCTATATTAGCTGGGTAAATAGTGTGTGCTAAGCTAATCAGTAATGAGGAAATTCCTAGAAGGAGCGTCCGATTTTATGTTGGTAGGAAGCCCTGCATGTTGAGCTAATAAGAAAAGAAATTCAGGAAAGAACCGAGGTGGTAGTCTTATCTCTATAGCAGCTAGGCTTGTGCCTATGATCTCCAGCTTTAAAGATGACATTCTACAGTCGCAAGAGGTTGCTTTTTTCTGCAATTGCAAGTAATTTAATTTATTTTCACTTATTTCTTTTCAAAGTTATTAGAATCACAAAGATCTAAGATGTTTCAATGAATGTGAAAGTTGGAGTTTCAAACTTTCTCGTTTAATTTTATAAATTACTTAGTAATTTTAATTATGATGATGGAAATAAAGCGTTGAAATGCTTTATGTGCTGTTTACATAAAAAGGTTTGCTTAGGATTTAAATCTTATTTTATTTTACTCCGCTCCAACTCTTGAGGCTTTTGTACACGTGTCTAATTTATTTTCGACCTTGAGAAGACGATCTTCAGAAATGAAAAATCAGAAACAATTTATGAGATGTAACTTAGTGGTAACCAAAGAACTTCTACGTTCTATGAAGCGGAATTCACATTATACTAAAAAAATGTATAATTCTATAAATACAAATCTCTGTTTTGTATGAAACATATTACAATTTTGATCGTTCCTGTTTCGAGAGTTCGAGTCTAGTTCGAGACTGTTGGCTGGTGGTAGGATAAGATCGAATTCATTTTAGGTTGGTGTTAGTAAGGTACTAAAGGTTTTGTATGTATTTATCGCTTTCAGCGATAAGGCCACGTAATTGTAAGCTATGTCTAGATTTATAATGAATCTTTTGTGTACGACAGAAACCAAAGCTTTACGATGAAATGAAAAAATCACAACCTTTTTGTTACTATGATTAAGAATGACGAATTTATTCCGTCTTTGAAGGAATTATTCATGCATAATAAATGCCTAGCCAGAATCTTTTTGGCATTTCTTCATTCCATAATTAAGCTGTCGAATAAATACCTGCCGACTGTTATTCAGTGCAACCATGAACTGGAAGACGAGCGTAAAGCGGTTCAATGGGACCGCTATGAGAAGGAAGAAAAAGAATCTCTCTTTCTTGTAATTTGGTGAGAGAGGCTTATGTTCAGCAATAAACTTCTACAGGTTGATATGATGATGCCTACTATAAAAAGGTACCTGCACCCTGGCGTATAAATTTCAGGCATAATTTTATTAATTCTCATTGTGTAGGTAATTCAATTAATAGAAGACAATGGCTGTTTAATTAGCAGAGTCTGAAGAATAAAAGGAAACCCTCGATCCGTGGTACTTTTGGAGGTCAAGATAATTAGGTAGGCACTCACCTATGATGAGCGCGTTGTCAGGTAGTATAGGTACCTAACCTACCTGACTACGTGGTCATACCCTTAAATTTTACCGAAGTGTATGCAAGTCATTAACAAACCCCACTTGAATTATTCAAATACAAGTTTCAAACTTTTAAAGTGAAACATACTGAAAGCTTCCAAACAAAGTGAAAAGAGATGATGAAACATTCTACAAGTCTAATGGTAAAAATTCGTGTTATCTACAAGTCAAAAAAAAAAGATTTGAAAAAGCTCGTTCGTTCACGCCACGGATCTACAGACAAACGTAGACACTTTGCCTCACCTCAAAATAACACCCCTTTTTTAGTCTGTTAAAAAAAGCTGCTAGAACTCTCGAAAAATAAAGCATTTTGTTGATGATATTTAAAAAATGTTTCGAGCTCGCTCGTTCCACATACAAATTGTTGGTATGGTCGTGGCACCTTACTTAATTAAATCCCAGCAAAGAGATTCCGAATTCAAATTATGTTTTTCGTGCTCACATTACGAGAGTGTTCCTACACGCCTACTCTACGTACTAGTACGTACACAGATTCGTGGCTGTTTACATTTTTGTGCATCTTTAGAGGACTGAGAAACCCAGTGAGCACGCCTAAATTCATGCGGGATATCTTTTGACACGTCATTTATCATATTCTTTTCGGTTCACTATACAAGGAGGTCGATCTGTGAACTTTCATTACTTTTTCCTGCTACAATATTGATATTTTCTATTCTATAGCTTCGTAGTTTCGTAGAAAAAAGCTTTTTGTTTTGTGCAAGCGTTCGCTCGCTGTTTTGCACGAGTCATACAACGAAATGAGTTTATATTTTATGAAGTGATTTTAAAAAGGTCTTATTTAGTCCAGTTTGACTTAGAATAATAAACTTCGTGATTTCAGGAGCCGTAAAAATTATATAGTTGATTCGATGAGTTATTCTTAAATATCTATGGCCCTAAAATAAAAACGGTTTCTGTGTCTTTGGTTGTCAAATATTATTTTATAAAGTAAAGTAATAAATAAATAAACAATGTGTATAAAGCACTGAAAAGTGCGCTTAGGATAGCCCCTACTAGATGATCTAATATTGACCATAGATTTTCATGACTACTACATAATATTACCTAGTGAACGTCAAGATGATGCACTGTACTATGACGTTTACCTTCGCACAGATTATAAAATATACTGAGCTATAAGCGCAGATTTATACTGCACCTCTGTGAAAATGTTAAAAGTGCCTCAATTCCATTAGTCGACGAGTCTGTATTTATCGAATTGCTCAATTTATCGGGTTATCTGAGAGTTGTGACTATTATTTAATTAGTATTCGACATACTGTATTACGCTTTCCACTGACTTTTTATAGACCTTTTCATATCGATTTTTGGAAGCATATTACTCAGGTTTTATTGGTCCCGGTACATAAATGTGGAAGTATAAGCCGGATTGGATCATGACTAAATTACAATTTTCAATTCCATAATACAGTGGTCAAGTAACAGTAGGTTACACTGCGGGCAGCCATAACTTGAGAGTGGAATGCCGCCGCGTTACGCGTTGTAGCTACTCGCTACTGGGGGGCGATTCCAATCTTAGTTGAACTGCAAAGTTTTAAATTATGGTCAGTTCATACGAACTCATAGTTATTTTGTGACTAAATAGTGACATTATGATGTCATTTAATTTGTTTTCGCGCATATTTTGCTGTCAAGTGTCTAAAAAGAATGATCACGTGGTACAATTTTGTACCACGTGATCATTCTTTTTAGACACTTGACCTGAAGACCTGAAGAAATTACACTGGGCAGTGAAATATAACTTGACAGCAAAATATTGGAATACGGGGGCTGTACTTATTAAGGTGTAAATCGGCTCTGGGGCCTTATTCTCACTTCGGCAGAGATTTTACTCTAATAGGGATGACGTCAAAATGACGTTGAAAACTCCTGTCACTAGTGGGTGAAACTAGATTTCGACCGAGATTTGACGTCATCCCTATTAGAGTAAAATCTCTGCCATACCCAGAATCACCGCCCTGATCCAAACAGCGCTGATGATGGCGTTCCATGCTTTACAGGTTCATCATGCATGGAGCGTACCTATATAATACAAGTTGCAAGTTGCAAGGTTGGACTATTGCATAATATGGATCTAAATCTAATATACATCTGTAGATCTAAATCTAAGGTTAGATCTGTCTGTGAATGCAATGAAAGGTATCTCTGACTACCCCAGTTAGAGGTATTAGCATCATCCGGTTTTTTTTATAAAGGCAGAGAACCTTTTGCGATCTTGCAGTTGCGCTTAGTAAGTGACCAGGGTTGCCAACATCACCAGTGCGAATAGTGTTCCACCGTGCTATACATGGATGTAAACATTGTCCGGCGTGGCGTACACTTCGATAATCCCCTTAGCCGGTAACGAAGTAGCCAAGTGTCGAACAGATAACTAGCTATTGCACTTTAGGCTATTTCCAGGTAAAAAGTGTTTAAAGGCTTTGACTATAGAGTAACTTTGTTTGGCGTGTTGAAGTTTTGTGTACCGAAACTTTGCAAAGTTCAAAAGAAAATAGGTTTTGATATCTGCTTTTTGTAACAAAGGAGTATTTTACCTATATGTAGAATCAAAGCCAAATTTAAAATTATTAAGGCGTATTGAAAATGGGGCCCATGTTCGAGTAGGATACAGAAAAACATGTCTCCTGAACTTGGAATATCTGTCTCAGTATATAATAACAACTTGGAGTACATTTGTATAAACGAGTGGTATGTCTGCGACTTTGTTCGCATAATATTTGAGTTTCAAACTTCGAAGACATTAAAGACACCATAGATAGGTATAAGATCATTGAATGACACCTATTGGTTTGAGCTGTCGTTGATGGTCATTCAATCAGTAAAGATTGTTTTTATTTAGATAAATCGGAAACACTCAGAAGTACTTTCTATCTCCGATAAGAGCTTTTATTATTTCGCTAAGATGATTAGTTTTCCCTCGTTTTCTTTCGCTAAGTAAAATTCTGAAATCCAATTAATTTTGTCCCAAAAGCATTGATGTTAGAGGTTATAGGATTTTTTAGTTAATTAAGGGCTTCATAAGAGGTAATTTTAATTGCCTACAAAAGTCACTTGAGCCCGTTTGAAGTTTAATGTATTTTTCTTAGAGTTTTTTTAATATTATCATCTTCATTTTCCTACCCTTATCTCATTAGGTACGTGGTGATGGTACGGCATAACGTAATATTTCAATTTATGACTTTTTTTTAATTCGGCAATCTACCTAGCTACGTTATTTTGTAAAATAGCAAAGTATGATTTTTACAGAACTCAACAAAATGGTTACGGGAAGGTTCAGTTTTTTTTTCAGTCGCTGAACTGTAAAAATACCCGCGCTTTCGTAAAACAGAAGAATAAAAAGTATGTTCGAAGCTAATCATGCCTGAAATACTGATTGTACGAGTTACTATAAATCTTTCCCCGTGAAATCTCAGAAGTTACATAGGCGCTTTCCTCAAAATATCTCCGGGGAGCAAAGTTTCCGCAAAAAGACAGGCAAATGAAGCTTTCTTATAAAATAGGAGATAAATTTGATCGCGGCCGCGCGTGACTGAATTAGACTACTTTGTGTTACAAAATAAGTTTTTCTGGGGCAAGTAAATAATATTTTTCTACGAAACCTTTTGCGCAACAAAACTCTATTTTGTGGGTATTCAAGCGAACTAAACACTAGTAACGGGATCGAAATATAATCAAGACTTAGACATTTTATACTTGGTGTTTTTAGATAGATAGATAGATAAACTTATTTAGATCTGGACAATTTATCAAATAAACTGTAAGGTTTTAGTTATTTTGGAAAAATTAGGCCACCAGCCCATTTTATTTCTATTTAAGTATTTTAATTTTATTTAGGTGATAACTAAATGCAAGATATTTCATGAGAAACTCAACTTGCATTTGCTTGTCATAGAAACAAGTGGGTAGGAAGACAGTGTCATAGCAACAACTGTTAGATAGGACAAAAGCTGTAACTAGGCCACTTACGACGTCTCTGTCGTTCTACTGTTCATGCCACACTGTGCCTGGGCCGGAGTGTGTTGAAACGAGACTAGTTTGAACTTTTGTATGACAATATAGATATAGTTGAATAATGACAATCGTCCGATTGCCGATTGCAGCTAGACAAGTTAATTGCATGCGAGACAGGTCGACGACTAGATGTAAGTAGGTCAACAACTTTTATGGACTAGTCGAGTTACGAGTATTACGCAACGACAAGACGCACAGAGGGTTCATTTCCATAATAAAATCTAGTTAAAATATCGTTGCGATTTTATTGTGATGCCATAATGCTAAAGAAATTATCATTTGTTATTTTTATGACATCCCACAATGACATAGCTCAATTCTCTGATCCAGAAAACCAATGGATACGCCCTACCAACAAAAAATTGACAGCGGATCTACCACAAACTCGGAACAAAACATGGCGGCGCTGGTCATGCGAACATAAAATCATGACGTCACAAAAAAATTCGAAAGGACAAAGTATTGTCTATCTCTTTCAACACATTCAGTATTTGTTTAGTTGAAAAGAAACAAAATATTATTTGAAGGCTTAGATGTCGATTTAATTTGTATAGTAGAATGGGGCCCCTCCATGTTTATAGTTTCCTACCTCTTTTGTACCTCAATGACATCCCAACCAAATAATGATATTTTACTTATTATGAGTTTGAGCTGGTAGCATGGGTATACTGCCAGTACAATTTAATTTAATATCCTATGTAAGAGGAAGTAAGAGGGTTCTTACCTCCTCTTATATATAGGAAATTAAATCTACCTAGATGTACCTACGACTCGGATACAGCCCGGTCTTGGCACGGTGAAGCATGAATAATCTTCCAGTACATGCCATGCACAATACTCTTGCTTAAACAATACCAGCAGAACCATTTGAAGGCTTCAGTGCACGACCGCACTCTCTGACGCTTTTCAGCTATCATCCCACACATGGGCCGGATTATGGGATGACGAATGACGTTTCATGTAATACATGAGTTCGTTTAGGATTAAGTATACCTTGGTTTTGGCTTAGAATTTAAAATGTGCCAGATGGCATCAGTTTAATAATGCACAAGTTGCACTAACAGACATCACCTCAACATGACGCAGCACGAATCGCGACAGGTACCTTATTCTCACTTCGGCAGAGTTTATTATCATTGGGCTGACGTCATATCTCGGCCAAAAACTCATGAGTTTTCGATGTCATTTTGACGCCATCCTTATTAGAGTAAAATCTCTGCCGAAGTGAGAATAAGGCCCCAGACCGGCTGTAGATACTTATTATTCTCTAGTATGAAAGTATGAAAGCAGTGAGTTAGGTATATGAAAAACCACCGCACATTTCACGTCTGCACCGACCAATTGGTCACGTTACAATATCAGCAAGTTTGTAGGTAAATATACTTAATAAGCTTTGAAATAACTAAAATACCTATGTTTTCTTTCAATTTTGGTTTCTACGAATGCGTTGACCGTCAAATGACGAGCATAATTAAATGCGACGCGGCCATCAATAGTATTTTTACAGTTACAAGCCCAACGCTAATGATATCGGATCGGATTTTTACTCTATATTTTTTATATAGCGTGCTGAATTTCTGACAATATTTTGTATGGGCACAGCTTGCACGTATTTTCTTTTAAATAATACGTCATCAAACTATAATTTTCCGCTATCAGTACTGTGGTCCCGCATCTCCAGAGCCCCTTGAGGTACGGGCACGCGTAAGTTTTCTATTACCGAATAACGTGATCCCGCATTCGGGGAGAGATTTGAGTATTGTTGAAATAGGCGGTTTGTGCAGCATGTGGCCAACATAAAGTTTATTACTTCTTTGCGGCGTCCTTGCATCTTTTCTCTTTATTATTTTCACTATACATATACGAGGAGATAAAACTGTTGACTGTGTAATGTGTTCTATGCTTTCACGAACTATGTTTTTATTTCAGTCTACTACTATCTTTATGGAAAAAAGAATCAAAATTAATATTATTATAGGTGCCGACTACTAATTTATTTACCTACTAAAAATAATGGCAGAAGTTTTTATGAGCTAGATAGAGTAGAACTTTTCTAAAGCCTTTTAGGTATTATGGGTACCCGCAAGACATTTCTGAAATGTAAAGTAGCAGCGCGAATTGTAAAACAATTTATAGGAATTGTTGCAAAGACCGAAAATGGTTTCCGCTGCCCGAAGATTTACCTTCAACAATTCATTGGTTCGAAAAGTTCGTGGTCACCAGTCATTAGGCTATAATGGCGGTTCTTGAAACCAATAATAAAATACCACGGCAAAACAGCCATAACTCAGCACTAAATTATATTTACGACAGTTAAAATAGTTAAATGGATACTATAGAATTTGATTTGTGTTTTCTTGTCAAGGGTGGGGTGTCAAATATTTGCAAACAAAGCACGTTCTACTTCGTGCTTTGAATGACATAACGCTCTCAATATTTTTGTTTGATGCCGATTTATTGATTTCTACTAGATACTTGCCTGCTTCTAGGAAAAATCTGGTTTGCACTTTATGATTAAATGCTGCAGTCAGCGTTCCAAAATAAAGAATGAACATCCTACACAATACTTAGATGTCAATGCCTGGTTTTTAGACAGTTTCAATTTTGTAAAAAATCGCATAAATTATTAAAATTACACTTGAACAAAACACTTTTCCGCGAAGTGAAATAATAAGAGGTGTGACAGTCTCGCGTTTGAGCCAAAGGCTCTTTTATTGTAGAATTTTAAATTAAAATTAGTCTCTGTTCCTGTTGGCGATACAAAATCAAAGGGAGGCTTTTGAATTATTTAGGTTTCTTTATTCAGCAGTCAACGGGCTCTAAGGGGTTCTATACGCTAGTAAAAGAGCCCACGTTACCAACTTGGCCCTAAGATTGGTTTCTGGAGTAATAACATAACTGAGTTTGAAAAACACAACCACGTATAAAGCTTTTATTTTATTTATACTTCTCTGAGGTTTTACGCAATTTTCTAGAACAATTTTATAACATATAAAAATTATAGCGAACCATGTTCCCATCATACCTAATACCCAGAGCTTTTAAATAAACAGCAAAGTTTAGTCTAGGAAGAATTTTACTGCGTTATACGAGTAGGTATAATATGTCGTTAGTAGATTCTAATCATTATTTTTTTAATTTTGTAGATCAACACCCATCACTTTATTAAATACCTAAAAAATATAAAAGCTGTCGCTGAAAATTAGTGTTTCTAAATAAGAAAGAAAGAAAGATAGAAAATAAATTTATTAACCCAAACACACAAACATTCAATTCAAAAATAACACAAATAACAATTATTTCATGACAAGAATTTATTTTTGCCACTTTTACGAGTAGTTAGGTGCTGGATTAGAATTTCCAGTAAGTAATTGGATGGAATTGGATTAACTCTTGTACATTTTTGTGGTTTCACCGAATCTCTCATTGCCCATGTGCCACACCGAACGCAGCTACCTACGGTTAGAATTATGGTACGAATTTTAAATACATTTTCATGTTAATGGTTTTGTTTTTTTTTCTAACAATGTATTTCTGATATAATTGTTTGGTAAAAACAGCTTACTAGCCAAGTTAACATTCTACACACGTTACTTACAGATTAAAAAACTAAAAAAAATGGATGGAATGAGAAGATCACTATGTCATGTAACTAATCCTAAACATTTTTGTACTTTTTTGGACCTAATAGCATGTTTTTTTGGCTAGAAACCGACTAATTATTTCTAACAAGGCCTTCAACTACACAATAAAAAAAACCTTTTCAAATCCATTCATTCTATTGTATAATTTCTTTGATATATATAAAGTCTGTATGAAAATACTAGCCGACCTGAAATGTCTCACTAATGTCAAACACAGACCGTGTCTTTGTATCCTTTTTTCCTTTGAGCATAAAGTTGGCAAAATTTAAAAGAAATGCTCAGAAAGTTGCAAAATCCCTGTTAATAAATAAAGAAATTATTTGAGGAAAGTATCTAATGGAAAATATTGTGGCTCGTTCCGCGAAAGGGCCAGGCAGGTATTTTTGGTGATTTATTATTTTTTGGCGGTCACCTTTCCTGCTTCTGTTTGTTGGTGAGGTAATGAGAATTGTGGAATGGTAATTTTATTCTTCAAAGGACGTTTAACTGCACAAATGAGATTTATGTTATTAGTATGATTTACATAATAGCGCTTAACTTTTAATCATAAAATCAAATACACAGGATCTACACAAATAGGTAGGTACATAGGTACTCTATCCTTCTTTTACTTCTAATATTATATTAAACCGTAACTCACAGTTTTTGTAATCTGAAAAATAGTTTTCGATTATCCTACTACTTAGTTGATAAAGATTTCACTTTTCGCAAATCAAACGAAATAAAACTCAGACGCGCTCTCTATAATAAAATTCCCAACTATAAAACTATTCTCTCATTTCTTGAGAACAATCAACTAGACATATAGCTTTTTTTATTTTCCAATTACCTTAATCCTCTGTTTACGAATTAGTTTATAAGCTCTTTGAGACTGTACGTCCAGTAATTATCGACTAATAATAGATTTCCTTTGTGGGTTTTATCTTTCGGCTTTATCCTCGCGTGCAACGAAAAACGAACTGCAACTTCATGTTTCTATATTAGGCTTAGCACGCATTGCGGTAATGTGAAAAAGTTCACAGCCTGAGCATTAAAAATTAACTCATTAAAATAGCAATTTGCAAACTATTTTTGGCACCTGTGCATGAGTCTGGGAAAAATAAACCAAATACAAAAGATAATACGGAAATCAAATCAGGCCCCGTATGCCAATCTTTTGCTGTCAAGTTATATTTCACTGCCCAGTGTAATTTCTTCAGGTCACGTGGTACAAAATGTACCATTGATCATTCTTTTTAGACACTTGACAGCAAAATATGCGCGAAAACACATCAAATGACGTTATAATGTCACTATTTAGTCACAGAATAACTATAAGTTAGTATGAACTGACCATGATTTAAAACTTTGCAGTTCCACTTTGATTGGCATATCCCTGCAGAAAATCATATTACCTTCCAACACAATATTTCAATTAATATTAATTAGTCAAAATTGGGGTAAAATGCAAAACCTTGCAGTTCAAACCCACGACGTTGGAAATCGGAATTGTGGCCACTATACCACCTTGTTCTCTGAAAGCCATTTTATCAAGGTTTTTCATAAACAACGGCGTAACTTTTATAAAATACAACACACCTACTAAAACCTCCTTAAATGTAGCAAACTCTGTAGCTATAGATACGAGCTCCACTGTAAACATAATATCGTCTGAAGGAAATGTTACTTAAAAAAAAACTTCTATGGAAATCGCTTAAAATGCTGCCTTTAAAACTTTTCAAGTACCTAAAGATGGTAGTAATCTCTGGCACGTTAGCATGAAACCTTCTAATTTCGTAGTTTGATGTCGATAAAAAGGAGTTTGAATCCCTTTGAACCTGCACGCTTTAGGATCATGGAGGTTAAATTTATACAAGGTTTCAAATTTCTTATAATTTTTTTTTAGCAGAAAAAGGTTGTATTTTCACCTAATAACTTTTGTTCTACGACGACATTGAAAATTTCACATAAATACCTTGATATAATTTTTTTATTGCGGTAAGTAACCAAACCAATTTGTTTTGCTTTTTTAACTCCGTTTAAGCCCGTTTCGTGATAGCTAGGTACAATGATACCTACCTGTTTAGAATTAAGTATATCAATGTTTAGGATACAATCTGGATGAAGTAATAGCTATCATAATGATGTCTACGCTTATCGGTTCTATTATAATATACTAGCGGTACGCGCCGCGCCGGTACAAACTGTATAATTTTCCAACTATTTACTAGACGGAAGTATAGAAATTATAGGCTCAATAAATAAATGAGTAGATTCAAAGCAAAAACTAATTTCAGCGTTGTTTGGCAGATGTCATAAATATGCTTTTTACAAGGAAATTGCAGTTTATAAACATTTGGTGCACTTCGGGAATCGAGCCCACAGTTATAAAATCTCAATCGATAAATCTCACAATGCACCACAGAGGTTCTCTGTAATTCTCATATTTTTTTAAATTATTCCCGGTTACTATTCTACTAGGTACTACAAAAATAAAAAATACGATAAGTACCAACATTGACGTATGCCTAAACCGTATACAATATGTATAATAGAAAAATATGAATGAGGAGACGTCTACGCATTTACGTTGAACTTTCAAACACGCAAATAGGTAACGAAAGCGTACTGACTGATGACTGGCATAAACAAAAATGTACAACTAGTCAACTTGGCTACGAAAACTTTTGACCGGCCTTACAGCTTAGTTGATAGTGTCGTGCCGTAGGTTAGTTGATAGTGTTTTTCTGTGGCGTAGGTTAGTTGATAGTGTTTTTCTGTGGCGTAGGTTAGTTGATAGTGTTTTTCTGTGGCGTAGGTTAGTTCATAGTGTTTTTCTGTGGCGTAGGTTAGTTGATAGTGTTTTTCTGTGTCGTAGGTTAGTTGATAGTGTTTTTCTGTGGCGTAGGTTAGTTGATAGTGTTTTTCTGTGGCGTAGGTTAGTTCATAGTGTTTTTCTGTGGCGTAGGTTAGTTCATAGTGTTTTTCTGTGGCGTAGGTTAGTTGATAGTGTTTTTCTGTGGCGTAGGTTAGTTGATAGTGTTTTTCTGTGGCGTAGGTTAGTTGATAGTGTTTTTCTGTGGCGTAGGTTAGTTCATAGTGTTTTTCTGTGGCGTAGGTTAGTTGATAGTGTTTTCCTGTGTCGTAGGTTAGTTGATAGTGTTTTTCTGTGGCGTAGGTTAGTTGATAGTGTTTTTCTGTGGCGTAGGTTAGTTGATAGTGTTTTTCTGTGGCGTAGGTTAGTTGATAGTGTTTTTCTGTGGCGTAGGTTAGTTGATAGTGTTTTTCTGTGGCGTAGGTTAGTTGATAGTGTTTTTCTGTGGCGTAGGTTAGTTGATAGTGTTTTTCTGTGGCGTAGGTTAGTTGATAGTGTTTTTCTGTGGCGTAGGTTAGTTGATAGTGTTTTTCTGTGGCGTAGGTTAGTTGATAGTGTTTTTCTGTGGCGTAGGTTAGTTGATAGTGTTTTTCTGTGGCGTAGGTTAGTTGATAGTATTTTTCTGTGGCGTAGGTTAGTTGATAGTGTTTTTCTGTGGCGTAGGTTAGTTGATAGTGTTTTTCTGTGGCGTAGGTTAGTTCATAGTGTTTTTCTGTGGCGTAGGTTAGTTGATAGTGTTTTTCTGTGTCGTAGGTTAGTTGATAGTGTTTTTCTGTGGCGTAGGTTAGTTCATAGTGTTTTTCTGTGGCGTAGGTTAGTTGATAGTTTTTTCTGTGCCGTAGGTTAGTTGATAGTGTTTTTCTGTGGCGTAAGTTAGTTGATAGTTTTTTCTGTGCCGTAGGTTAGTTGATAGTGTTTTTCTGTGGCGTAAGTTAGTTGATAGTTTTTTCTGTACCGTAGGTTAGTTGATAGTTTTTTCTGTTCCATAAGTTAGTTAATAGTGTATTTCTGTACCGTAGGGTTAGTTGATAGTCTCTTTCTGTATCGTAGGTTAGTTGATAGTGTCTTTCTGTGCCGTAGGTTAGTTGATAATGTATTTCTTTGCACACATTAAATACATTATTTTCAGGATAGAGTTAAAACTTCGACATCAAGCACGAGTATACAACATCTAAAAACACATTCACAGCCGCCTAACGTAACGTTCTTTTTGTTTCAGCATAGTACAGTTGCTCTCAGTTAGCTACGTAAAGAGAAAGGCTGGTTGAAAAGTCGCGTTTGCCGGTTTTTTACCCCCTTGTTAATAGCATCGTATTGTGCCCAGCCCATAGATTGGTTTAGTCAGTAGGTACTCAGCTTTTAGTAGCGAATTTTAAAGTGTTATGTATGGCAAATAAATACGATATGTAAATGAATATCTGAATAAATTCACGAGACGTAGCTATTATGATTCTTTAGAGACGAGTTGTTTCGTTGATTGAAGGATTATACAAGTATTTTAATCCCTTTGAAAAATAGATTTTTACAGACATGTATATTTTGCAAAAAAAAACTTCATCAATATTCCACTCAGTTGGTTGAGTGCAGTAACAAACACTCCCAAAACAATGTTGCAATGTCATATTGTCTAAAGTAAAAGAATGAAAAGTCCTATTGGAGTACAGCGCCATTTCATTCGAAATTGAGCTAGCGCTACTTAATAATAGAGTCTGAAGTTGCGTGCATGCGATACTTTTAAGAGAGCTACGACTCAGTCAGTTAATTGTGTTTCAACAAAACGCAGACTTTTAAAGGTTTTGTCTCTTTGTTATGCACTGATTAAGTACGAGAACGTGACCAAACGAGTGTTCATTGAATACAACCTTCTCTTTTTAGAAAGTTGGTTAATTTGGACTGCAGAATCTACACATGCACAAACTCTAATCACTATTTTGTGTACTGCACTGTATACGAGTTTTTGTTAGGTACGACATTTCACGGAATTTACGTAAATGCTAAAACAAAGCTATTATCTTGAAACCTTTTAAAAATACCAAGACTGGATCTGATGATTTAGCACCGTGGTTTTGATCCTAAAACTCTTTCTTTTATTATTTAACAAGTTACTGAGAAATTTTGAAATTATCAGCTGGAAAATAAAGCTGAAACAGCGCACCGGAGTAAAAAGTTTTTCTGAGCTTATTAAAATGAATTCACAGTTACTTAGTATTTAAATTGTATAAGGCTATTTTTTTACTGCCAACGATACGATATGGGCGAAGAGCTAATTTCATAAATTAAGGGCGGCTTGCACCAGAATCACTAAACGTATTTAACAGCTAAATTGATTTAAATTTGACGTATTTGTATGACTTGACAACTCGCTAAATACTATTTAAGAGTTGAACGCGTTTAGCGATTCTGGTGCAAGACGCCCTTAGTACTAAGTTGGGTCTAGGTTCAGACTTTGTCAACTTTGCCGACACCGATATATTTGTTTAAAATGTCATAGGTAAGGTAACCAACGAACAGGTGATCTGACATTCTCAGCACTACGTAATTTATTGTATTCGAATCATATTGCGCGTCAACGCAAACTGGTCTGTCAAACGTTGAAGCGTTGCTGCACAGTGTATCTCGGTTATGCTAGCGTTACGATACGTTTACGATTATCGCAATTATTCGTGATCTAAGTATCAGGTGTCGGTATCCGTCAGTTTGCAAACGCACTAACCTGCGGCATGTTCTCTATAATAAGAAAAGCCACCATCCATCGGCTGGATAGGTCTGAGCTGTAAATCGAAAGAAAACTTAAGGCTTGTGCGTCTTCGGTGGCACAGCACGAGTTCCATCGGTTGGCCGATATATGCCGAATATTCTTAAATACGCTGTGTAGTATATCGAGTTCATAAAATTCAATTTTCTTCTTGTATGCTATGACATCTCACTTCTTACCATGCCCTGCAGCGCTGTAGTCGGGCTGCTTCAAGCTGCGACTGGATCGTGAATTACAAGCTTTTATTCATAGCAATACTTATACGAAACCGCTTGAAAAGTCACATAGGTACTTAGGAGATTGTATGTTTCATAGTTTGAAGCATACTGCTTGCAGTCGCCTATATTTTTTCAGCTCATCACCAATGCCAAATTATTGGCGATCTTTCAGCTTAAACACGGTTTATGTAAGGCCTAGAGTGCGAAAGACACGAGGTATGAAATCTTTCTATTAAATCTGATAAAATATATGCCATTAGACGAACTCTATAAAAGCAGAGATTCGTGCTAATCTTCAAGTCCCGGCCGACCCTTGTCACTGCCGACAACATTCGGTACAAGTAGTTGTGACATTTCAAATTAAGATGGCATGTTGTTAGATATACCTTCCAAGATCTACATCAGGTATTTTTTCAACTAGAAAAATCTGATTGTCGCTATTTCACCGGAGTACCTACTATAGATACCTAAACATAGGTTCCTCTAGATATTTTAATTAAAAAATATCTCGAAAAATCATAAGTGAAAAATGTTTCAAAACAAAAAGTACCCAATTTTTTAACAAAGAATTTATATTTTCTAGTTTCTGAAATTCTTTTCAGATATTATAAAAAGTTTACCTACACAATGGTGACTCTAGTCTAGTGTATGACGAGGGTAGCAACCGAGTCATAGGTATAAACAAAATAACAAAATGTAGAGTCGAAACTATAGGGTTCCGATTTTATTATCTGGGTTGAAAATCCCAAGTATATTGTTTTGGTCTCATGTTTCACTCTTTTATTATAGATAGATAGATAAATAGAATATGCTTTATTGTACACCACTTAAAAAGAATATACATGAATATAACATGAACGTTTAAATGTTTATGTATACATTATATTTTTATATATGTATAGGTTTTAGAGCGGCTGGTTCCACAGTTATTATAAGATATTTTAATATAGATTATTTTAGAATCCCGCTCTCCTTTGAACATTTGTTTTTTATTTAAAAAAGATGTATTTGACTCAGTCACATCGTGAATGCTGGACGGATTTGGTTGAAACTTGGAATATTTATTGTTCGAAACAAAATGCTAATACGCAGTTGCCTACCTAATAACTAAACACATTGTGGACATAATTTTATAAAATTGCTTATTAGAATGCAAACGAACTTATTTACAGTGTATGATATCCACAAGACAAAAAGGTTCGCACAAATACAGTTCGCTGACCCTCGTCAACCGACGCGTAATCCGCCGACGACATTAGTGTCCTCCGACAACACGAGTAATTAATCTCAAATATGGCCGAATTATTTTGTTGTACGATACTGACGTGACTAGATTAGATTAGATTAGAAAATTCTTTATTGCACATTTAAAAAACAGTACAGAGGCGGGCTTAATGCTAATTAGCATTTTCTTCCAACCAACCTTTGTGTAGTGTGGAGAAAAGGTAGTGCCTACACTATGGAAAAATTGGTAGGGAGAAACGTCTTTAAAATATATAAAAATTACCTACTTAAAATAATAAAACACTAACCAAATATATATATATATATATACTACCTAAATACCTATATAAATACATACATGAATTGCTCAACTTTGTTGAGAGATCTGAATTGATAGAAAGTGGTGATATAATTTGGATTTGAAAATACCTAAAGAAGCAGCTTCACGGATATCCACTGGAAGGGAGTTCCACAAGCGTATCGCGCTGACAGTAAAGGAATCATTGTAGAAGGAGGTTTTATGAACAGGGGTTTTGAGGAGAAGATGTTGAGAGGAACGTACGGGGCGGTCGGAACAAGAAAGAGGGGAGAAATGTTCTTTGAGATAGTTAGGGGACATAGGGTTGTGAAGAATGTTATAAAGGAGACAGAGAATGTGGGTATCACGGCGAAAGCGGATTTTCAACCACTTCAACTGGGAGCGATAAAAGGAGACGTGGTCATACTTGCGCAGTCCGAAGACGTACCTAATGCAGACATTCAGTAGACGCTCCAGTTTATTGAGCTGATCTTCCGTAGCGTCGGAATAGCACACATCGGCGTAGTCTATAATCGGAAGTAGTAATGAGTTGACAAGAGTTAATTTGGCTGTGAAAGGAAGGAAGTTTTGCATGCGTTTCATAGCATGCAAGGACGCAAAGATTTTCCTACTGACCTCCGTGATATGGTTATCCCAATTTAAATTTTCAGCGATGATGAGGCCCAAGTCTTTCACCTCCGAGCAATAGACCAAGGGTATATCGTTATATTTAACGGAGGGGAGAGAGTTATGATCTATCCTCGAAAGAAAAGCCCTGCTGCCTGTGATCATCACTTGGGTCTTAGTAGTATTAATTTGAAGACCAAATTTTTGTGACCAGGTGGAGACAACACGGAGGTCCTCGGTGAGTTGTTCAACAGCAATTGCGATGTTATTAGGAGAGAAGGAAAGATAAAGTTGCACATCATCAGCGTATAGATGAAATGAAGAAAAACGGAGACCCGAAACCAGAGTATTGATAAAAATAGAGAAAAGGAGCGGAGAGAGAACTCCACCTTGTGGAACACCAGCGATGACGTCACACCAATCAGAATGGGTGTCGTCGATTTGAACGCGCTGCTGCCGTCCACAGAGGTAAGATCGGAACCAGTCACATACGGATAGTGAGATGTTTAACGAACGAAGGATAGCTAAAAGAATTGAATGATCAACACAGTTAAAAGCATTGCTAAAGTCAAGAAGAGTAAGGAGAGTAAGCTGTTTATCATCCATAGCGAATCTGATGTCATCAATGATTTTAATGAGTGCTGTACTAGTGCTGTGAGCTGAGCGGAAACCAGATTGATATGAGTTAAGAAGAGAATGTGACTGAAGGAATTGAGAGAGCTGATGATGTACAACTCGTTCCAAGACCTTAGAAAGGAAAGGGAGGATAGAAATGGGACGAAAATCTTTGAACTCAGACGTGACGGACTTTTTAGGAATTGGAACTACGTTAGCTTTCTTCCATAAGGAAGGAAAGCAACCAGACAAGAGAGAGAAATTAATGATATGTGTGATCTGCGGGAGCAGATGGTTAAGAATGGGAATAAATAAGTCACGACCTAGGCCATCTTGACCTACAGCTCTACTAGTTAAGCTAGTCATTATTTTAAGAATTTCGTCATCGCCAACAGAACAGAACGAGAAAGAAGTAAAAGTATGCTGTGGTGAGCTACCTAATTCTGCGACTGTTTTTTCTCTCACAACACCATCAACAAGATGCGAAGCTGTTGCAAAATGCTGATTGAGTGCATTAACATCCACCGAAGAAACGGCACAGGCCCTGCTACGGCCAAAACCAAGACTGCGCAAAAGCTTCCACATGTTATTTGGAGTGCCAGCAGATATTTTGCCAAAGATGTGACGTTTTTTGGCATTGCGAATCATTTGATTGCACTTGTTGCGAGCTTTTTTATAAAGAGAGAGATTTTCTGCACTTGGATTCTTCCTGTTCCTGCGATACAAGGAGTCTCTTTTTGCCATATACTGTCGGATTTCGTCCGTCAGCCAAGGAGCAGGGTCACGCTTCAAACGAACCGGGTGAAGTGGAGCATGTATGTCGTAAATTTCAGTGACAGCATTATTGAAGAATTCAACTTTGTGATCAATGTTATCGAGGTTGTACAGACCAGACCAATCAATGTTGGAGACATCCGTGCACAGATTTTCATTACAAATGCCTGCCAGATTACGCGCAATAACGACCTTTGGTTTAGATCTTGGGACCCTGATTTTGTAAGAAGCAAAGATGAGATCGTGGTTAGAGAAGCCTGGGGCCGGGATCTGTCCATGGCAAGCAATTTTGTCAGCATTCCCAGTGATTATGTGATCGAGCCAAGAGTGACTGTCATTGACATGATAAGTTGCATTTAAATCAAGTAGTGATAGGTTGAGTGAGGCGGTGATATTTAGCAGTTTCCTTGATCTAGCATCTCGCAAGGGACAAGTGTTAAAGTCACCCATAATCAAAATATTGTCATACTGAGGAACATAAGTTTCAAGGAGAAGTTCCAATTTATTGAAGTAATCTACTGTTGGAGGGGAGTACACTACTCCAAGGAAAATCTTGACAGTGGGGTTAACAGATACCTCAATAAATATATATTCCATGGATCCAGTGTACGTCCCAGGTGAGATATTGAGAATCTTGTGCTTGAGATCAGATCGTATATAGATTGCAACACCACCTCCACCCTTGCCAATGCGGTCATTGCGTATAAGGGAGAAACCAGGAAGTGAAAAGGATGATGAGGGAAGAGAAGGTTTTAAGAATGATTCGGACACCAGACAGACATGAAGAGAGCTAATATTAAAAGAGTTGAGAAAATCAGTGTAATGTCCAGGAATGCTTTGAGCATTAATATGGCAAACATTCAAGTTCTTCTTGGGACTCAAGAACGACTCAGCAAGCAGGTCGCCCAGTGGCTTAGTTACGTGGCTATCATCTAATGCATCAGAGAAATCATCAGAATCCATCGAGATAAAGAGATCAGAACAAATTGAGCTATTCATTATAATAAATTAAATATAATAATATGCCTATTTATACTAATAATTATAAAAATAATAAAATTAATAATAGCTACCAACGAACAAGTACCTATAAGACTTACACTATGTATCTACCACAAAACACTGCCAGTTAGGTGGAATAAATGTCTGCTACCTGATCTACCCAGTTATACAGTCAAAGCTCAGGGCAGGGGCACAGCAGCTGAGCAACTACTTCACATAGGCTGTGTATGAACATGAAAATTAAATGAACCTTGCTGAAAAACATGTCATGGAAAAAACATAGGTAGATACCTACACGGAGGTCCACATTATTTATGTCAATCCTAAGAAAAAATTAGGTACAATTTTACAGTTTTTCGTAAAGATTATCCATATAACAACAAGACTGAGTAGGAGGGAACTAAACAAAACAAAGCACCTTTTATTTTGATTTGCAAGCATACATCATGACATGATTGATTTGATGTGATGAAATTTTGACATTGACATTGACATCACTGTTGCTTGAAATATGCTAAAAGTAGGTATCTACGAGGAAATTTTTTTTGAGGGAAGTAATAAATTTATTCACAAAGAAAATTATGACTAATAAAGTATTTACAATATTTACAATACGAGGAAATGGAACATAGCAAACGAAGAGAATTCTGTCATATCGACTACAAACTGTCAAAGTCAAATCAAATGAGTATCATTGTCGTTGTCAAGTCCAGTGCATTGCATTGTTTACATTTACATAGCTTACGAATATAGAAGAACGAACCATGTAAAACGATAAATAGTACATAAAAAGATTTCTTACTACCGGCAATGAATAATTTAGCGTATGAAAGGAGTCCAAAGTCCAAAATCTCATCACTACTTGGCACGGGGCACCCTTACACGGGTCGTGGGAGGAGCTACAGCCGCCGCCGTCGCTGTCGCTGTGACTACACGCAATACATAATATTTTGTCCCCTCTCTTTGGCTAATTTCTTTTATTTGGCTGATGTAGAACGTTGAAGGTACTAAAGTTTGTGAACCCATTAGCTGTGGAACATAGTTATGCTACAATGTGGATGGACATGTGGGAATTATGTATATTTGCCTTGATGACTCCTCTCCAAATACATCTTTATCGATATTTGATGTAATTTGAAGGTGTACCATGAAGCTAATAGATTAAGCTTATCAGAATCAGAAAAATATGGATTCAAAATCAGAAAATTATTTATGTCTAACTTCCGTCCAACGCTTTGCCTTCAAGTTCGTGGTTATTGTACTAAGTAATTCTTAGGTGCCCGTATCTCGTAACCACAGAGCTTAAAAGAACGGGCAAGAAATATAGAAAGTAAAAAGTCTTAAACATTTATATACAGAAACATTCATGTAAGCTCAGCTTTTTACAAGCTTTTATTCCAATATCAGAGGTGAAATTCAGATAAAATCTAGTTAAAATGTAAATGGGCAGCCAAAGTTGTTTTTATGAGATCCCAAAATCGCAATAATATTTATACTATATTTTAAATAGAGTTGGCTCTCTGTTTATCGAAAATTAATATACCACGGTCTGACGTCCCATGAATAGTTCAGAAACATTTTACTCTGTCGGTCGCTCACCGATATATTATTGGTTGTTTTAGTTCAATTAATTCCTGGTAAATAGTTGTTTATTTTGAAAAGTTTAACCACTACTGGCGATAATGAGAAGCTCATCAAATTGTGATCGAAGTATATAATAAAAAACCAATAGTGCTTTTCGCTTTGTAGGCTGTGTTCTGTGGTAGCATGCAAGCGGGTACACTACTTTTGCTATATACGAGCAGTTTCTATACTTATACTAAACCACTACTCACAAAAAAAATTATAAATAGCCTTATATTTTTGTTACGTTTAGATGTAACTATTTTCAAATTCGAAGATGGTAAGTCAAAGATCTTTTATTCAGTAAAATCACAAGGATTATCTAGAATCGTCTTATATATATTAGACGAACGGGCAAGAAACTACAGTCTGGTTCCTAGCGTTATTTTTGTATGATTCTTCTTACGAAGAAAAGTTCCAGTGTGATGCCTATTTTGGTTAGCATTTTACTCAATATTTGGTCCAACTGCAAAGAAAATTACGAATGATACATGTAAGTATTTACAATATTTACAAAAAATACATGAAACAGTTGAGCTATCAAATTATTGAACAACCACATTGCAATAAGTAGTTTATGAAAATAGTTTTATTCTGATGGTAACTATTCAACCACTTGATATTGCTATCGATTCTGTTGTTGCATTTTTCTAAACTAACCTAATTTGACAGCGTAAAATTATAGCTGTCTTTGTCGTTTCAGTTTATGAGAAAGGGATGGCAACATTTTTAGTGCTGTAAAATTAGGTTAGTTTAGAAAAATGTGACAACATAAACATAATTAAACATAAACATAAACATAATTTTATTCAGAACAAGGTACATATTGATCTAATTACAAGATAAAACGATGAGACAGCAAAAGTTGTAAACTGAGTAGCTGTCTCAACGCCCACCTCCTAAACACATGAGTTATTGTTCTGACAAAGATATAGTAAAATACATACTAAAATAGTAATTAGGGTAAGTAGGTACAACAAAAGTAAGCTAACAACATACTAAGAATGTGTGAACTAAATTGATTATGTGAGTATTGTGTGTGTGAGAAGTGTGGTGAGAAGTTTGTAGGTTAGAGGGGCAATATGACGGTGTGTACTCTTAATCACACTAGACTCATGAGAGTTTAGGTAAAATAAGAGTAACTTTGGAGTTTAACAATGCACCTAGTGGGAATGAGTGGAAGTGGGAGGATGTGTGTGAGTGAGGGAGAGTGTATGAGTGTGTGTGAATGGTAGTTTAACTAAGTAACAGTGTAATTTATGTAATAGGAATGAGGAGAGATTCAGTTTGATCATAGGATAGGGAAAGGAGCCACGTGAGACATTTTGTTTTGCATTGATATAGTATGCAGGGGTATATGTTAAGTTCCTTGTTAATTCTATTGTATAGTAGAGAACTTAGAAAGTGATAGTGACGGCTTGCTACAGCCGTCCTACGAGATTCAATTTTACAGACTTTATCAAAGCGACGCTTGTGGGTAGTGAGGTGCGGATCAAAGCATAGGTGAGAATGCTTACGGAGAATAGTTGCTAAGATAAACAGTTGCCTAACAGAAAGTACTTTACAAGTTGAATATAACAGGCTCGTAGAGTAGCGCCTTGGGACTGATAACATTACTTTGAGAACAGCCCTCTGTGCTCGTTCCAGTCTCAGCATTTGAGTTTTGATGGCACCACCCCAGGACGTAATACAATAATTGAGGATAGATTGGGCTAAAGCAAAGTAAACCGTTTTAAGGCAAGGTAGGTCTGCAACACTTCTTAGGTTCTTAAAGACGTACACGTACGTAACAGAATCGATAGCATTGATTACTTTTTAGTGCGCAGATTGAGCTTGAGTTATGCTCTCAACAGTAACGTTGTGATTGTTGTGTGTATAAATAAACACTCACTAACATTAAATAAATAAATAAATATTCATGGACTTTACACACTCCCCCCCTCTAGTCCCAAACTCAGCAAAGCTTGTGATAGAATACTTATATACTTTTTTTTGTAAATACATACTTATAATACATAGTAAAACCCAGACATGAACAAACATCTATGTTTACCACGCACAAATGTTTGTTCTTGGTGGGGATCGAACCCACGACCCACAGCACGGAAGGCAGAGCCATTACCGACTGAGCTGTGACGCCTGTCAAACAACATTAATATTATGTTCAGTATTTATTTACGCATTATTAATGTAGTTCCTCTGGATGCCTACTTAAGTGCTGGATCGACTCCGTTCTGCTCTGTTTCTCGCTACTATACGTACTATACTCACCAAAGCTCACTAAAATGTAGATATCAAACCGTTCAGTAATTAACCGGCTTAGAAGCTTTTATATACCAGACAGTTCCAGACTCTGTAGTTTTTTATTCGTTTTGGAATCGGTGTGGAAATTTTACAGTAAATTTTCTGTACTTAATAGAAAATAAGGTGTCAAGCTACACTATTAAAACGGTCTAGTGAGTAAGCGGTTTAAAAACCTTTTATGCCAATGCAGAACATACAAACGTAATACCAAGATCACTTCTGATTCCAGCATATTTCTACAATATTGTGATATTATTTATAATAGAATAGTATTTTTTTTTATATTCCAAGCAATATTTTGTTTTAAAATACATAAACCTTAAAATTATATGTAAGCATTTTTACATAGGTATCTAAAACAGCGATATCTTTCGTATTGTTGACATGAGAACATAGTATCATCAAAAGTTTAGCAACACTATGTGCAAAAACAAGTTTTCATTCAACATTTTTGATATTACCTACCTATACCAAATTATAAAAATTATTCTAGCCGTTACAGGATGATATACAGCCGCACTTAAAGATGTGTGTCCAAAGATAATCAATGCTTAATCAATTGACATCTTTTACCAATAACTAATGTTGAATCAAGGCATCGTTAATTTTAAGTACTAACTTATGTTTTAGTGCGGCTGTCAGTTACAAACATTCAAACAACGCGTTTATAATAATTAGAGAAGCGACGACAGCTAATTATTGTAAACACACGTCAAAAATAATTGGTTTTACTGTTTGACCCTTCCTTCAAACCCTTTATCAAACCGTTATTTGGTTAGGTAATGTTGGTATAGCTACTGACGTACATATTTATCAAGATAATCTAGTTAGGAAGCTAACACGTCTGACAATCAGTGGTAGACTTTTTAGAGAAGTTAGAGCATTAGAGAGTTCAAAACTTCAATTGAGGTAGGTAACCTTTTATATCTTATAAAAAAGGTATATTTTTAACGACGAAAACGACGGGGTGTTATAAGTTTGACGTGTCTGTGTGTGTGTCTGTCTGTCTGTCTGTCTGAGGCAACGTAGCTCTCGAACGGATGAACCGATTTTGATTTTGTTTTTGTTTGAAAGGGGAATTAGTCGGGAGTGTTCTTAGCTATGTTTGATGAAAATCGATCCAAGATTCGGGGTTTTTTTAAATATTTAATTTAATTACTTGTGATAAATATGTACGTCATACGTACAAGCGTATAAATACAATAAATATAAATATAATACGTATAAATACGTTAATTGGTAAAAAATATTCGTGCCTATAGTAGGCAAGAAAGTGTATTGTGTTTAAACCAACTTCAAAAAAAGGAAGAGGTATTTTTTCACAGTTTGTTACCTCAGAACTGCGTCATTTATCCGATTTGAAACAGATTCGAAACATTATTTTTTTTTATCTAAAAGGACACTTTCAAATTAGTCCCATATAAACACTTCATCAAAATCGGTTCTGTAGTTTGGCTTTTAAATAAAAATAACTAGAAAAATATGCCATCCACATTTATGAATTTGCGTATTTTGCTTTTTTGTGGTCACTAGAACATTCTTAATAGACTGCAATCATCATCTGATGATGAAGAAGGTAGTCAAACTGAAGTCGGTTTTCCTAGTTTTCATTCAACATACTTTATTGCATAAGCTCTAATAAGAAACGCAGACTATAAAGAAACTCCATTTGCCATTCAATTCAGCTATGTTCATTGATACAGTACAAATCCGTCCATTGTCATACTTTAGCTGAATCGTAACAGTCAGTATGACAATGTTACCATTTAAGTCGAATTGGAAAATCTCTAGCGCTCGTCGATTTTGGTTACTAATGTGTTTAACTTACTACTAATTTGAGTGTGAATTTTTAAAGAAAGAATTGAATAATGCAGTTATTTATGTCAATTTTTGGCATCATAACATTTTTATTTTTTCATTTTGAAACAAAGTCAGAACTTTATTATGACTATTTTTATTGTTATCAAATTGCCTCGCAAAAACTAGGTTCATAACAGACTCTGTCTAAAACCCACGAATTCAACATCGATAGCCCCAGTGCTAGCAGCCGCTACCAGTGATTTTTTTTACATTACCTTTTGTAATCCAATGTAAAAATAAGTTTGATAAATTCAACTTCGTCGTCTACTGTAACATTTGAAATGGAATAACGTTCGCTAGATTTGGAATCCAGTCTGTAATTCCGGAGGACTGGCCGGCTCTACATAGCATTGTGGCTGAAACCAATAAAGTTGTTCAATGGAATCGAACGGCCCGAATAGAGAGGTAGCTCACAATAAAACCATTAACCAGTATATAAACTTGGAAAAGATTGATCTGTTTCACTGGTCCGCTTATTTACTACACTTTATTTTCTACACTCCGCAACATAAATGCTTGTGTATATCAAAACTTTATGGCCACACTGCAAAATGATTTAGTGCTAGCGCAATTTGCTTTTCTGTCAAAACAAATGATGAACGCACGAAGGTGTGCGTTCATTTAGCCGTTTTTCATGTGTTTTATTTAGCACAACTGCAATGAGCTTTGTGTGTCGAGCGAGGATAAAAATTGGTATTGCTTGTACTGCATGATGTCTGTACTGTGGGCAGCCAACACGCGATTGCGTGACTACAAAAGGGCACACTACAATTACACCACTGAATGGCCCAACTCAGTCCGCACGCGACTGCTAATAAAAAAGATACCCAATTGCCGTATAAAAATCAAATGAACGATGTCCGACTATACATACATTGTTTTGGGAACAAGATTGATATTTTTGGCAGAAAATTTCATTTTTCATTTCCCCACGATTTGTCTGACATTAACATTTAACACGCTCGATGGTTTTTTATGGCTGCAGTTGTACACGACGGACGCGTCCGGTCGGAATGTTGGTTTCATATTTATAGACTCCTTTTATGTAACCATACTACAAGATAAACACACTGCCACGGCCATGATATCGGCAGAGAACTGATTTCATACATTTAGTAATAGACGCTTTCACTCTAACAACAATATTTTTGATTGGTCGCGTGGAACTGGCACCTATAATTATGTAGTTATTAAGTATTGCGTGAAAATGCTATCAAACTTATCTTCAGGAGTACGAAAACTCATCGATATTGGATTGTGATCCACATTGTATAGGAATTTTTATTTGATTGAAGAGTAAGGCTCAGTGTCGTTTCAGTGTCAGTGTCCAAACGCTCATATTTTATGGGTGACAAACATATAGTAATGCCAAACTAATCACAACTTTTTTGCCTTTTTTATCGTTCCACTGATAATCAAAGGTCTCTCCCAACAACTTCATTTATTTACTTCTTTGTTTCACTAAACAGGAATAAAAAATGAGAATTTTATACCAGACGAAATTGTCAGGTGAAAAACAGAGAGGTTGGCGTGTTTAAAATGTATAAAGTAAATATAATAATACTTCACAAAGGAAATTACATTCTCATAAAATATTGTGTGCTTAGGACCAACTTTTACCAAAAAAATATGCTGGTACTTTTAGACGTTAGTAGATGCCTTGGGATCAAACCACCGACAGTTTTATGCCAAAAAACTTCAAGTACAATAATAAGTATACTAGCTTTGAATACCAGTGTCTATCCCAATAATCTAAGAAAATGGACATAAACCATTATGTCCATTTTCTTAGTCGTTACTATTGTAATATAAAATGCTCTGAGAGCAAAACGTCCTCAATTTAAAATGACTGTTAGTTAGCAATGCAAAAAGTCATGAGAGTATAATGTCCTCATTTACTGAACACTACCAAAGCACGATTTCGAGGTCGAGTCGAGGCGAGGATTATTCGAGGTAACGACTCAGAATGTGGGCTATACCAATGCCCAAACCTATAATCACTAGTTTGGTATATCCGGATTGTGGTTTGTTGCCTCAATGACTATGAAATCGGTGAATTGGTTTGTGTATTGGGATATCTACTTGTGATTTGGTTTACCACCCATCCTGTGGTTTAGCGGTGACCCAAAACACAAGCACAGCTGCCAAAGAGCCTCTTAATCTAGAATAACATCCATTTTTCGTCTTATAAACCTGCAACAGCTAAACTGGCTTTTAAAATAAATTGTTTGTTCTAAAAAGTAACTAGGAAGAGAAGGTACTTTGCAAAGCCTGAAAGAAGTAGGAATAATATTTCTATGATTCATCGATGTATGACTAAATATTATTTTATACATTTTTACCTCTGACCTTCTTAGAACATACGACGTAATAAAAGGCACCCATCTAAATATCTTATAACAAGCTTATAACCTCACAAAACGATGGTAACTTTTTTAAACGAATGGATTACACAGCAGATTACTTTGGAAGGTAAATATTGATGAATATGTCTTCACAATACATTTTAAGTTGACCTACATTTGAATCACAGTTTGTAAGATTATTGTAATGGTCCCATTTTAGTACTGAATAGATAGAACGATATTTTAAGCTATAGAGTCCATTGTCTCTGTTTGCTGAAGTGTCCATCATCAGAGTAGACGTAACCAGATACAGTTCTATATATATCATAACTGCTGAGACCACAGTCAGCATCTAAAATTGAGATCCAAAGGTTTTAAACGATATTTGCTGTAAAGCATATTTTTCGAGAACTATACCTATTGTATTCTATTACTTAATGGATGTGTTTTTTAATGATGTGTACGACAAAGTTTGCAGTGAAATTATGTAGTTTAATATCCGTTTGAGTATAGAAACTTGTTCGTTTTTGAAAATAGCAACAGTTTGGTAGCAGGTTTTCAACGGAACTAAAAAATATTGGATTAAGTAGATACAGGCTGAAATAAGAATAAAAAAACATGGAATCCTTAGACCAACCTTTTCTATATCCACCTTATCTGAATTAAATAGAATCCCTGATTGTGAGTAGGTAAGTGATTTTTCAGCTGAACAAATATGTATCAACCAATATTGTGAATATAAATATTTATAATATTTTTAGACTGCGGTAAATTCTGCTCTGGAAGTAGCAAAATCTCAACATTTGTCGTGATAATGCCAAATTCTATGACGTAAGGGCAGCTGTGCATAAAAATGTGTTACTCCTACTCCTTTAGTTTTTAGGAGTAGTCTCTATGCACCTTAGTGTAAAGACTGGAATGTTATTGAAATGTGATTTTATTTACTTTGACGTCGACTGTACCTTTCTTACGTTCCATACAAACAGGAACTTATCCTAACGAACGTCTCAGTACAACAAAGGCTTCACAATATTATTGACTTGGTTACTATAAAGCGACCTAGACACATATAGTTGTCAACTCGGCTTTGCGATAGATACGAATACATCAAAGCCCTAGTTTCTATGAAATTTTATATCTAAATATATAAAAAAAAATTAATCACTGTCACATGACACATGTCACTGTGACTAACTGGGAGGTTATTCTAGACCAATAGACTTTTTTGTTACGATAGATACAGTTTTTGGGATATATCTGTCGTGCGTAAAAAAAGTCTATCATGGTGACGAACATTTTATCATGGGTTCATTTTTATCATAGGTACCTACTAAAGAGACAGTAGGTGTGACGTACCCAATAGATGCACATCAAACAAGTGTGTATTTATGAGATTATGTGCACCTTGTAAACCGTTATTAAGTACTAATCTTTTGATACTTTTTTGTTTCAGATCACGGCGAGCAACCGACGACCAAACTTAGTAAAAATTTGAGGTGAGTTAATTTATTTTCTTCTAAAAATATTGCGGTAAGTAATTAACAGTTTTCATAACTCAATTGGAGCTGTAATGGGCAAAAAAGCGTCATTTTCAAAATTATCATTTTTAAAGTTCTATTTTTTTGTCTATGTATTTTGCATATAATGCTGATGCAGTACCTTCTTTGACAGTTGATGTTTCTTGCTTTTGAAGACTCGATCCTTATTATGTACACGCATTTAACTAGTTAACTTATAAAAAATACACTGAGAAGACGAAAGCTTTCGGTACTTTCCATTACGTACTCAGTTGCAAAATCCCCTTACGGGGGAAAACTCAAAGGGGATTTTGAAACTAACCCACCGTTTTATATTGAAAACTATTTTACTTGCCATTTATTGATTTTATAAGTGTTCTCAGAGTTTGTGTGGCATTTCAAGGACGCACCTATCTAAACACAATTATCTGAAGATTAACGATAGGCCCGGAATTGATAACAAATGGTCCTTCGGGCTCGATATACGATAACAGAGCGAGGGTCTCGCAGATATTTTGTAATAATAACTGACAATTCTGATGCTGCTTCATTTTCTAATTTAACCTGTTTTGACATTAAAAAATTATCATAAAATAACGCTAGCCCTTTCACATAAACTCAAGTAACTACTCTACTCTACTCACTATAAAAGGAACACATACATTGAAGTGTTAACCCAAAATTGCTCAAAAATAAATAGAAATATCGAAAATTGCTGTCGAATAAATATTTTATTTAAGACGAGGCCGCGAAAATATAATGCTGATTTGCCTAGTTATTGTGAGTAAACCAGATATCACATCAAAATAATAACTTATAAACGTGATTTTTCAAACTTTTTTCTATCCGTCATCTAGCCAGAAACACAACTGGCAGATATTTACTCGATACTTTATTTTTTTGAAAGTTATGCCTTTAAACTAGATTTTTTGAAATGTCTAGCAAACAACTTCAGTCACATATCCAAAATAAGCACTCACCGAAGGAAAATATAGTTTATTATCCGTTATCAAACCCAAAATTTACCTAGACTAATAGTTTTCTCATAATAAATTAAATAAGATTTGAGACTTACGTCCTTTACTTCTGGGCAAGATACGGGCAAACACCAAGTGCTATATTCAATCTTATTCCGTTCGTGTTTGCGTCTAAAAGGCGATTCATACGAGGCCCCTCCTCAGTACCGCGCCGTGCGCCAAAGTGGAAGGACGTTACGCTCGCTCGCTAATCGATTTGGACTACAATGGGAAACAAGGACAACAAGAAAATCGTCCACAAAAGAAAGAAAACCATTCGTTTGAAAAACAGTGCAAGAATTATGAGAGAGGCAAAGAAGTTAGTACCTACCTATTTACCAGTAATCAATTACAAGTATAGTCTTATCTAGCTACTAGGAGGTAGGTAGGCATGCACCGAGTATGTAGGTAAGTTAGTATCTAGCTACCTTTACCTTTTTTTTCTTTGACGACCTCTTTGGCGCAACGGCGAGTACCCGGCTGAGATGCAAAAGGCTGCGGGTTTGATTCCCGCTGCGGGACAAATGTTTGTATGAACTGCAAATATTTGTTCTGAGTTTGGGTGCTGGAGCCATGGTACTCGTAGTTCCTGATATCCAAGACACAGGGAATCCTAGTGTGGGATCAAGACTACGTACCTATTTGACTGTTATGTTTATGTTATGTTATGTTATTAGGAGGTAGGTACCTAGGCAGAGTAGGCATGCACCGAGTAAGTATGTAGGTACGCACAATAGAAATTTTTTGGGTCTGTTTAGCGGGGGGAGAGAGGCGGCCAGCGCCGGCGCGTATTGCGCAAATAATTTCCAATGAAAAATCTCGAAAGAAAATCTCTGATAATCCCCTGGTAATTTCCAAAAATTTGCAAAATCAAAATGCAGAACCATTTCAAGCATCCCAAGGTGTTCCCTGGTCAAAATAATTTTCCCCCTTTTTAGGGTAATTTAAAAAAAGTTGCAAAATGAAAATTCTGATTATACAGAACCATTTCGAGTACCGTAAAATGTTGCCTGATGGAAATAATTTTCCCCATTTTTAGGGTAATTTCCAAAAAGTTGCAAAATCAAAATTCTGATGATGCAGAACCATTTCAAGTATCCCAAGGTGTTCCCTGGTCAAAATAATTTTCCCCATTTTTAGGGTAATTTCCAAAAAGTTGCAAAATCAAAATTCTGATGATGCAGAACCATTTCAAGCATCCCAAGGTGTTGCCTGGACAAAATAATTTTCCCCATTTTTAGGGTAATTTCCAAAAAGTTGCAAAATCAAAATTCTGATGATGCAGAACCATTTCAAGTATCCCAAGGTGTTCCCTGGTCAAAATAATTTTCCCCATTTTTAGGGTAATTTCCAAAAAGTTGCAAAATCAAAATTCTGATGATGCAGAACCATTTCAAGCATCCCAAGGTGTTGCCTGGACAAAATAATTTTCCCCATTTTTAGGGTAATTTCCAAAAAGTTGCAAAATCAAAATTCTGATGATGCAGAACCATTTCAAGTATCCCAAGGTGTTCCCTGGTCAAAATAATTTTCCCCATTTTTAGGGTAATTTCCAAAAAGTTGCAAAATCAAAATTCTGATGATGCAGAACCATTTCAAGCATCCCAAGGTGTTGCCTGGACAAAATAATTTTCCCCATTTTTAGGGTAATTTCCAAAAAGTTGCAAAATCAAAATTCTGATGATGCAGAACAATTTCAAGCATCCCAAGGTGTAGCCTGGTCAAATAAATTTTCTTTATTTTAAGGGAAACAATGTGTTTTATAATTGTTATCCTACTGTGAAGTACATTATAAACCTCTGAGGTACACTTTCCTCGTAGATACACCTTTGAAAAAAGCTCACTTTTGTGCCTGTAAAATGCACTTTCTTTTAATATAGCCAAAACAGAAAAGATTTAGTAGTAGAATTTCTTGTGATAGAGTTCTTACGAAGAAGTACACCACCTACTACTACTACTAACTACTATTATGACACTGAGTTATTTTAAAACTAGTCACAAAATCGTGATGACACAAAATTATCAACACCTATCTAGTGAGATATTCAAGTACAGGAACACAGGACTGAACATTACAGAAATATAAAAGATAAAATGCATAAGTGGGTTTTTATTTGTTTGGGCTAAATAATTGATTGTTGGCAGTTTAGGAACGCTTCAACTTGCCATTTTTTTTTCTAACTGAAATACACTTTTTTCAGATTAGTATCGAAATTGACCATTCTTGACACAAATAGTACAAACGATGAACCAGATAGGTAAGTACTCAGTAGTTTATATAATTTCACATCTGCTTGGTATGTTTTTGTACCAATTCATTTTGTGTATAATCTAATAAACGTATTTTTTTTAATAGTCTAAGTTTATAAATTTTATTTATTTCTTGTTATTATTCCTTTCAGACCTATGCTGCAGGTTTTGGAGAACGTTACCCCTATCTGTATCTCTTTAGTCACCCAAAAAAGACATCTTCCTCCACACAACTTGGGCAATAATGAAGGATTTCCACCTGCCACTCCTGCAAGGTAATCCTTCGTCAAATTGATATCACAAGATGATAGCAACTCAGAAGAGACATCTGGAGGTCTAAAAAGGCCACTTTATATGAATCATCTTTTGAAGATTTTAATATTAAATTCATATAATACAATAATTTAGAGAACTGGGCCTCTGTTGTCAGTATAAAAATTAAAATATTTTTTCAGGCTAACTACAGTTAACCTTGAACCCAGCAGCTATAAAGAAAATGTAACTGTGCATGACAATTCTTTGCAAGCATCCTCTCTCGTGCATGTTCCAATACAAGGTGACGATGGTGATAAAGAGAACATTTCTCCTAATATTTTCTCTATGAATAAGAGCAACGATGAAAATGAGTGCTTACTAGATACAGAAACAGAAGTACAAGCCAACTCTGTATGTGTTTTTATGATTATGCTGGTTTTTATCTATTTTAGTTATTTGTCTATTTGTATTGTTTAGCGGTTCATTTAAGATAAGTTTGAACTTGTTTGTCTTTTAAATCGTTTTCAAGATTTCAGTGGTTGTTTTTATTATTTCAGGAATACACAGTGTTGAGTGGAAGACGTATCATCGATATACAGATATTTTTTGACAAATTGAAAGCCGTTGCTGACCATAAATCTCTCTTTAATTGTGGCTTAAGCTCGATTCAAATAGTTTCAGAACATAAAATAGGACTCTATTCTAGACTAAATTTACAGTGTGTACAATGTGCAAAAAAAAATTTCACACTGATACAACAGATAAAAACATAAACAAAGATGCTGTAGCTGGAATACTAGCAAGTGGATGTGGTTATGCTCAGCTAATACAATTTACAGCTGCTGTAGATCTGCGTACGTCATAAGCAGAAAGCGTAAATTTCAAAAGGAGGACGGCGCAGAAGCTGCAAATAGATCTGAATTTGTGCCTCCAGTGACAAAAAGAAAGCTAGACTTCAGTCAACTTTAAATAAAAAATACAGCATGGAGCTACAATGGTGACAATAAAAATGGGGAAAATTATTTTGTCCAAACGACACCTCTGGGTACTGGAAACGATTCTGTATAATCAAAATTTTGATTTTCCAACTTTTTGGAAATTACCCTAAAAATGGGGAAAATTATTTTGTCCATACGACACCTCTGGGTACTGGAAACGATTCTGTGTAAACAAAATTTTGATTTTCCATCTTTTTTGAAATTACCCTAAAAATGGGGAAAATTATTTTGTCCATACGACACCTCTGGGTACTGGAAACGATTCTGTGTAAACAAAATTTTGATTTTCCATCTTTTTTGAAATTACCCTAAACATGGGGAAAATTATTTTGTCCATACGACACCTCTGGGTACTGCAAACGGTTTACAAACAAACCTGCTAACTAACGAAAAAGCAATCACGTATAAATAAGTAATAAAACCACCATCATTTACAACAATATTTATTTTTGTATTTAAATAATATAAGTTGAAGAAGTCTCCATTGTGTCTATGTTCGCTACCCCAACATCAAGTACAAAAATTTTGGATGTTTAGACGACGCGCGAGTTTCCGATCTGGGAGGCGGGGCTCAATGGGCGGAGCTAGCGTGGGAATTTTTTTCGAAAAGCACGCTCTTAAACTGCTCGCCGATTAGACAGCGCATACCCTATAAATATCAATATTATAGTAGCTAAGTAGACACTTATAATACATAGATATTATATCAACGAGTTATAGTTTCTTACCCTTTCGCTTTGGCCCATTTTATTTGGAACGCCCACTGAGCTTTTATATCGGCTAAGCACATTTTGTGGGTTTTATTATAGATTTTATTAACGGTTTTATGGTTCTGACGCGAGGTCTTGAAGGTTCTCTATGTGGGTCATTTATAGGTTTAAGAAATTTTTATTAAAAACAGTGTATTTTTTATTGTGAAATATACTTAGGGCGGCTTGCACCAGAATCGCTCGTGAGGTCATTTTTTAAAATGTTTTTTGTTAGTAATAGTTTGACAAAAACAAAACTCAAATATAGCAAAACTCAAAAACTCAAAATACTCAAATAAATCATTATGTTTCGTAAAAGCTGCTGTGTTTGCGTCAGTTGACTATTTACAAACATCAAAAGAGTTTTTCATAGGAGGAAAAAAAATCTTTTGAGATAACTGGTTACCCCGAGGATTTTTTTTCTTTATTCTTGGTTATCTGTCAGGAATAAACCGATTTTTTTATGTCAAGGTTAAGCAAACAGGCTTACGAACCACCTAATGGTAAGCGGTTACCGTCGTCTCGACATCAGAGCCATTGTCGATGCGTTGCCTGCCCTGTAAGAGTCCTGTAAGCGGGTCATGCAGTAGGGTTTTCATAGATCGCTCTTCGACTTAAACGTATACATTCTTTTACGAGCTCACACTTTAAAAGGTACCTATATCATAGTACCGTCATACGGAAGGCTACCTTTGCTCTTTGGTTCGCTCAATCGAATTCACAGCCTCTAGCTCTCGGTCTAACCACTATAAAGGCAGCCTCTACTTGATTAGACTGCCACTGTAAAGACTGTCCCGGAATCAGAATATAAAAACTCAATGTTAAAAATGAACTTTAATGCAGTGGCTTAAAGTGCAATTAAACTTGAAATAGTGTTTGATTTAATCGACTAGTTTTGTCTAACGGGATCCTCTTTGCAGCCTCAAATCTACGCCTAGTTACAAAGATTGTTTCTATACTAACAAATTATTTTTCCTATATTACATTTTCGAGTTTTTTATGTTTTTTTTTATTCTTTAGGTATATTATAATTATTGTGCTACGCCTGCTACTTTTAAAATAAATATCGTTCTAGTAGCATAAAATGAATTTTCATCATAGCTTTGATGTGTGTAATTAGCGTCATAGGTCACCAGTAATAAGTTACTAAACAATTCTCGTAACCCGATTATCCACGAAGCACAAATCAGAATGTCGCGGTGGCTGGATGAAAGCAATTTACATAATTTAAATGTTTAATAACTACGATTTTAGAATAATTAATGCTAGTGGAAAATAACCCTTATGGTGGGTCTCACTCGAACACTATTGGGAATAGTTGAGTGAAGCGACTCTATGATTCAAGCCCAATAAATTCGTAGTGATTATTAGCTCTATGTCGTAGCGTAGGTCATAAGCATAACACACTTTTTCCCATTTCGTAGATGGGAAAAATAATGTTTGTTTTTACTTTTTTACATATTGTTTAAAAGATTCGAAACTACATTGATCGTGTGTTCCGCGTGTGATGCACGCAAACTTTGTACGATTATTGGTTTTTTGTTCTGACAAATGTCATGACAGATCTTTATGGATGGAAACTTTATAGATCGCGTGGTCTGTCCAATTATGTAGAATATTAACCTAATTTAAAATTCTTGAGATTTTTAACATAAGTACCAGACGTTTTTAAATCGCATTTCTCACTATTTTACGTCATCGTTACATTGCCAGAATCGATCATCATATCACTTTGTTAGCAATAGAATTATCACATAGATAGGATACGATCAAAATCATCAACCTGTTACGTTTCACACCACTGACCAGCCGCTGATCTCATCTAATCCCCGGCGGAGGCTGAGCTGATTTGTATACGATTGATGTTGGTATTGCTATGATGCTGGCGATATTTGGAAACTGCTTATTCGGATCATTATGCAGCTATGTAGTTCCCATACGACAAGTTTTGCTTAATTTGGGTCTAAAGGGCCTTGTGTGAGATGTTCATGAATATTTATTTCATAACTAGGAGTTACCCGCGACTTCATACACGAAAAGAAAAAAAGTAACCTAAAATAACGGGATAAGTAGCCTGTGTTAATCCAGGTTACGAACTATAATATATTCCAAGTTTCATCTAAATCAGACCAGTAGTTACAGCGTGATTGAAACACAAACATCCAAACATCTAAACTTTGACATTTATAATAGTAGTGGGGTTTCACTACTGTGTGCTGGGGTTAGAAAATTGGTGAATGAGCTAGTTTGCTCTTAAGTAATTTCCACTGGTTTTCATTTAAACTAAGCTTCATTTCAGGATTTTTAATTAGAAAAATGAAGCTAAGATAGAATGTTTAACTTTTTGTAGAATAAAAATTTTGGAAGTTGAGTGCTATTTATATAAGTTGAGTGTTCTTCATTATTATCTTGAGTTTTAAAATTAACCGACATTATTTTATCAAACTGTGCCAAAACTGAAAGCTCACGACAGAGAGTTATTAGTATACCTCCTCCATCCCTCTACAGATAAATTTTATCCAGCGTCATCGTGATGGAGTCTTGCTTAAAACATAGATTTTACCTTAACGCTTTCACGTTAGGGTATAAAATCCCATGGCTTGCGTTAAACGGCAATTTGTTTAGGTAGTTTTACTCATTAGGCGACGTTTGCGCTTACTAAACATGATTATCTGATATAATTTAGCTGTCCATTTTAGCTATAATACTCTTAGAGCCTCCTTATAATTTGTTGATATAATATTTATAGATACGTGGTAATGTAGCAGCCTATCACAATAAGAACTATATACACTAATAAAACCAGCTGTTATGACCTAGTGAGAAACTCTATAGGTAATAGGATTTTGGAATGTTAAAGTAAGTTACGATTACAATAATATAGTAATTCTTTATAATATTTAAATAACTTTATACACTTAATACGATTTACGATTACTAACATGCGCTTCTCATTTTAAGTTGCAAGTTCAAAAGATAACATAAATTGCTCATACAAAACTGAACGTATTTCCCAGCTACATCATTTAACTCAATTTATCTTATCTCGTAGCTCAAAACCACAGCGAAAGTTAAAACATAATATTCTCATAACTAATCCTGGTTCCACGGGGAACTCATTCAACAAGACTACATAAACGTGGCTTAATTTTAACGTTTTACTAAAGGAAGCGCAATAAAAACCACGCTTATATTCTCCTCGGAGAGTTGGGAGGTCGAAGGCGAGCTCGTAAATAATCGGCATATTCTACTCGATTACTTTTAGTAAGGTCTATTCGTACACATCCGCACTGTGATAATAACTGAAACACTGAATAGATCGGACGTGGATAAAGGCACGTTCCAACAGCATTGGTATGCCAATCAAAGTTGAACTGCAAAGTTTTAAATCATGGTCAGTTCATACTAACTCATAGATATTCTGTGACTAAATAGTGACATTATGATGTCATTTAATTTGTTTTCGCGCATATTTTGCTTTCAAATGTCTAAAAAGAATGATCACGTGGTACAAAAATGTACCACGTGACCTAAAGAAATTACACTGGGCAGTGAAATATAACTTGACAGCAAAAGATTGGCATACGGGGGCAGTACTTATATCTAAAGCTATCACACTACAGTTAGTACACATAACCTTGATCACACCCAGTGCAGTGGATATTGAACACTAAACTACAACCACTACTACACTAAATATAATGTACACAAGTAATTAAATAAAAAATTTAAAAACCCCCGAATCTTGGACCGATTTTCATCAAACATAGCTAAGAACATTCCCGACTAATTCACCTTTCAAACAGAAAATCAAAATCGGTTCATCCGTTCGAGAGCTACGTTGCCTCAGACATACACACACACAGACACGTCAAACTTATAACACTCCGTCGTTTTTGCGTCGGGGGTTAAAAATAACCAAATATTGAATGCATTGCTGACTGCATTAACCAAGTTAAAGGCGGTTTAGGCTCTTAGATAAATTGTAGGTAAGTAGAAATAATGAGCGGAGCAACTCGTCCCACATGGGCCGAGTTTGTTTGGGACGAATTGTCGACCAACTCTACTGTACTCTCAAAATAAAAATATGCGTGCCTACGTCTTTACAATAACTACCAATATAAGAATATCTAGGAAAAGAATTCCCATTAGTGGGTTATCAACACGCTATGGCACATAATGTGGTGTTCATTTATCTTCCGCGTATCTCTTAACGTCACTGACGCCGTTCGGCTGCCTGTAAATAACACAAAAATGTGGAATTCATCCGTAAACGTAAACGGAGTGCCTATAAGAAATTACTTAGCGAGTTTAGAAAGAATGGACTCTCAAAGAACAATCAGAAGTTTGAGGAAGGCATCGGAGCAATCCAATTGATGTTAAATTATTCACAGATTTTTAGGGATTAAGGAATTGGGGTTTACTAAAACTCGTGCTGATTGATTTTTTATTTGATCCTTATTTACTTTGCGTCATCAATATTCTTATTCGAAAATTTTATAAGTATTCAATCCGCAGAAATGGTTATTTTTGCGTTTCAACTTATTTCTGAATATCTGGTTATAGAGAAGATTTACAGAATATTGGTTTTGATGATTCTGTTCCGTTTTTCTAGGTAACTACTTGTAGGTAGGCCAACTTACATGCAACCCACCTGATTAAAAGCGGTTACCGTAGCCTATTAGATGCCTGTCTGCAACTATGCCGAAGCTGTCTACTTTAATTCCATTGAAGTGGAGAGTACTAGGCTTAAGATTGCACCTTCAAGAGGAAAACATAAAAACCTTCGAGACGAAAATAATATGATTATTTCCACAACTCAATATAACTATTTTATAAATCAGAGAACAATAAGGGAGATAGTTGTTAGTTGTAATTTGATCTCGCTCCCCTTCGCAACTTATATGTATCGGTACCTAAACACGAGGAAAATCACCGCAAATACGGTGATACAAAAAATATATTTGGACATCAATTTATCGGAACAATGCCGTTGGCGTCAATGGTCGCCACTACACAATATTGTGACGAAGCCTGCCGTGTATTGACTGACGTGTATCGAAAACCTTTCACGGCTGAAACAGTGCCAAATGTGATAGAGCAGTAAATAATAAACGCTGAAAACCGGTTTCACGTTACCGTGTCGATGTTTTTCAGATCCGCTTGTGAGAGAGTGCACTAAATAACCAGTGTGCCCTAGTGGAAATGCATAAAATAAATAAATAAATATTGATGGACATTTCACGCGACGCCCTCTAGTCCCAAACTAAGCGAAGCATGTAATATGGTAACTAGATGCTGATAGAATTCAAATAAACTTTTTTTTTTAATGAGAATTACTTATCCACAATCAGGGATGTGGAGTGGATGATTGATAAAATCTGCTGTGTGCATTAGTTACTAGGTACAACAATGGCTATTTACCAGTATCACAGGACAAGATAGAATGGGTATCTTTCGAGTTTTGTATGAGAACCGCTATCGCCGGTTTCGACCCCACTTTTTTCCACAACTACGTTCCACGACCTACAAGCTTACGCACACGCATGCAATATCAATAATATTTTTTTTCTTTGCACCATAAAGTTCCTATGCAATATATTTTTTTACTATCTACTTTATACATCCCACTATGTTCATCATGACCTTACTCAATTATGCTTGGGAATGTAACAAAATGAACCACAGCATGTTTTAAATTTGCGTTATAATATAGTGTTTATTACTTAGAGTGAACAAATGTATGCGGTCTACGCAAAATTGTGCTATAATGAAAACAGCATGTGGAAATATGGAGCACGCGAGCATTGCGTGACTCAAAAGAACATATTACAACAGATATTAAATGTGCGCGAGCTCTTAATTTGACAGCATTAATTTTTAAAACACTTTGCCTGGCTTATCTGAATATTAGGTACCATATAAACGTGTGAAAACGGTGGCACAAGCACAATGGCGACAATGTTTCTTTGATACCGTCTTCTCATCTCCATACCTATGTATATTGCCCATCTGAAGTGCTCATACAAACCGGGTTCAAAGCAAAGGCTTGTGACTATACCAATACCGAAGTACCTGTGTCAGGCTGCGAGGTGAAACAATGGCTGTGGGTACTTTAGACGCCCATTCTTATTTGCATAACAACCGCAAAGCTGTAAACTAATACTTGGCACGAAAGCTTAACTATTCAAAATTGTAGGAAGGCGTATTTGATTTCAGGTTGAGCGCAGACGGACTTTACTGGCGTATTTAGACGACACGCTCGCAGTAAACAAGTACGACTGTATGCACGCAGTTTTACGATCGAGCTTATATCTACAATCGAGTAAAGTCGAGTCTACTCGTACGGCACGGGCCGTCATCCAACTAACGATGCTATTTTCTAAAACGTAATGACGACTTTAGCTTACGAAATCATTAGTGTGCTCTGCCGTACTTTATTCATGTGAATATCCAATTAGATGTTTATTCCGTTTACCTACGTCAACTAGAACTCTTTGTGCTTATTGTCATACTAAGACGTGCACTAGTTTTATCAAACTTACAATAACTTCTACAAGTTTAAAATCGCGTTGCGTCATCGTCACGTGAAGCCGTTTCCACATTTTGCGTTCGTCGTAGATATAGTTTTACAATTCATAAATAATATTTTGTTGTTGATAGGTTATACGTAAACTTTGTCAATTGGCATATAGCTGGCTACTTTGCGGCTAATGACATAATATTAATGAAGGGTTTTTGTTCACAGGTTGGACGAAATTTAGGGGATGTCGCTTGAGGACGAAGACGAACGGTGTGGCGCAGGGTGAGGTGGCAGCCGGCGCTCGCTCGATGTGGGTGTGGGTGGTGCTGGCACTGGCGGCGGCCGCCTCCGCCGACTGCCCGCGCCACTGCGAGTGCAAGTGGCGCAGCGGCAAGGAGTCTGCACTGTGCGCGCGCGCCTCGCTCACCTCTGTGCCGCCACGCCTTGACCCCACCACACAACTACTCGATCTCTCCGACAACCGCCTTCCCATCCTCCCGAACGACGTTTTCTCAAACGCCGGCTTGCTCAACCTTCAACGCCTCTACATCCCCAGTTGCAACCTTCGCATCATCCGCCAGCACGCTTTCCGAGCACTCGTTAACCTGGTCGAGCTAGACCTCTCGCGTAACCGCCTAGAATCTGTCCCCTCGCACTCTTTTGAGTCGATTCGAGAACTACGAGAGCTAAGACTGGGTGGTAATCAGATCGCTAAAATTAAAGACGAATCTTTTAGTGCACTGCCGCATCTAGTGCGGTTATCTCTCAGCGCCTGCAAAATATCAGAGATCGAGCCACGAGGCTTCGCAGGCTTGGAATCTTCGCTGGAATATTTGGAACTAAGCAAAAACAAGCTGCAGGTGCTGCACGTGGCCGTTTTGGCATCATTACGAACGCTTAAAGGCTTGGAGCTGGCAAATAATCCTTGGGAGTGCACCTGTGCTTTGCGACCGTTGCGCGATTGGATGATTAGGAAGAACGTTCCAGCGACGGTTGTTCCGGATTGCGCTCTACCTCCACGCCTGATGACACAGTCTTGGGATCGGCTCGACCTAGAAGACTTTGCCTGTCAGCCTGAAGTGAGTGCCTTGACGAGTCACTACCACGGACTGGAGGGAGAGGCAGTGACGCTGGTGTGCCGGGTGACGGGCGTGCCGGCGCCGCGCGTGCGCTGGGTGCGTGCGGGACGCCTGCTCGGCAACAGTACGACGAATGTCAATTCCGGTAGAGCTTTTATGTTACGTAGTGAAGGTCAAACTAGTAATTTAACCATAAAATCTGCCGACATCCAAGACTCTGGTTCATACACGTGTAACGCTGAAAATAGAGCTGGCAAAGCGGAGGTGATTTTAAGTTTAGCTGTAGACAAAAAACCGGAAAGTAAAAGTTTCGGTGGACGTGCGCTGATGGCAGGAATGGCGGTCTCCGCAGTGATAGTGCTAAGTTCGTGTCTGGTAGGGCTGTGCGCGTACGAAACTCGCAAAAAAAGACGGTTAGATAGATGGAATGAGCAGATAGTGACAAACAATCACCGCGAAGAGAGTTACGAGAAAATAGACGCCAGTATAAAGAACAATGCGGAAGTGCCTCGTGTGCTACCTTCGGATAGTGGGCGTAAGCGTGGGGACTATAGGAATGTGCCATTGCATGACCCGGAGGATGAATACGAAGGGTACGCAAGAGGGGAGCTGCGGGACGAGAGGGAGCGGTCGGGCACTCCGCCGCTCGAGACCGGCTGGCGACGAGTAGAGTTCGAGCCGAGTGCCAATAGGAACATACCAGAACGCGATCTTCACATACCACGCTTCAGCGACTATAACCTAAGGTAATCATATTAACATAATAATTTACATCATCATAAGTTCATCTAATAAATGTTTTCTTCAAATAATTCACTGAAATAGTGTCCCTACGCTGGTTTCGGTATTAAGAATTATAAATCCTTCGCGTGACTCATGGTACTATTACACTTAGCAACTATTTTCGTTGTTACAGGTCTGATGCAACTTCGGAATCCGTGCAGAGTTCAAATTCAACGAGCATCATAAACCCTCATGTTGAAATATTATCTGAAAATAGTAGATACAATAACAATCCGCGACATTGCACGCGAGCACGCACACGTGACCGGCTCGATAATGACCTCTCTGGCAGCGACAGTGAAAAAAACTACCCAGACCTGATAGAAATGAGTGCGTTAGGTGCTTCCTCATATCTACGCAGCGATAAACACGACCCATACTGCTTCTACACGATGCCTCGAAGAAAAGACGGCGATAGTCGCAGTCCTCTACTAAGCAGCAGAAGAAACAGTTCTGGCGGCGATTCAGTCACATTCCTCGATAACAGAATACACGATAAGTCCCGACAGAGAACAAGCAGCCGGCGATCAAATAGTTTTTTAGATCTGTCAGCGGGCAGCAGCCATATGCGCCGCAATCCTAGCCTCCCTGCGTCGCCCTCGAGGGAGCAGCCTGCAGTGCCGTCCGCCACTCCATTACTCGATTTATCCGGTCTGAGAGATTATTCACGAGCGAGCGCCGCCCACACGATGGAGGACTACGACTTCCGCGCGTCGCAACTTGAAAAATTCTTGGAGGAGTACCGAACTTTAAGAGAACAGCTTTCTAGGATGAAAGAGACGAGAGAAAACTTGCAAAGGTCGAGGGCGGTGGAAGGCGATGAGCTGCGCTCTATTCTGAAAGGGAAGCCTAGCATAGCCGTGACTGAAACGTCATCGTCGGTAGCGTTGGCCGATGCAGCGACGGCACTGTCTCTCAGCCCACCAGAGTACAAACCCCAGCAACCCCGGCCCGAATGGCTCAAGACATTATTGTATCGAAACTAGTGAATTTTTTTATAACCAGTGGTACCATATAAACTTTTCAACATTTTAAATCATTTGATGATAACATATTTCAATTAGACAACATTTTAGATGTAACGTATTGTAAATAATTGAACTGATGTTGACGGTAAGGTTGTTTGTAAGTAAAATGCGAACGAGCATTCTTTTAATGTTGAAATAAATTAATTTCAATTTATTCTGTTGGTTTTAGTTTAATTCCAAAATTGTAGTTTAGGAGCAGTAAGTATGATTGATCGGCTAAGGTCCTGACAATAGATTATCTTAGATCAGCTTTGACCAGTGTTTTCACTAACATACAAAACCTACCTTCCTTGTAAGCACTAAGTAGCTAATCTTCATACAAAGTGGTGATAAAGCTCAAGAAAAAAAAAATACTTAAAGTTTTTTATATGCAATTCCTATTCTTATTGAGAATTCAAAACTATTATCTAAAATAAGTTTACAAAAACATTTTGTCATCGAAATTACTACTAGCTAGTACTGTCATATTTGCAATAATAATTTCCAGTTTCTAATAATTCAAGAAAATACAAACGTTTGCAAGTTTATTTATATAGAGTACTCTTATCTTTACATCTTGAGAAATAACGAGCTACTCAATAAAGGATAGCGTCTCGAAACGCTCCATTGAAACGTTTCCACAAATAAGTACCTATTGGAAACTGAATGCAAACCTTTCAAAGTATTTCTGTTTGAACAATAAGCAGTTTGGTAATTATTTATTAGTTGCTGTTGAGAGTTGGAGTCTACACAAACTAGGAAAGACAAACACCTGGAAAAAATAAAAGAAATACTTTTTTGGACCAGTGAAATAATCACAGTGCAGAAAAACGATACGAGTAAATACATAGCTACTTATGAATACATCATACCACTGAGCATTGGACTAACGCGAAATTGGCTTAGTATAAACCAGTGACCTGATAAACGACTAAAAGGCAGGCGTCTACTCTGCACAACGATACGCAAAAGTTCGTATTTACATTTTAAGTTACATTGCGCAGCGACGCGGCACATTCTGCAGGCAAGTGGTCATTGCCATGCAGTGTAATTCGAAATGTCAAAACGAACCTCCATTTATCGTTTTGCGGAATACCCTCTGGGGAAAAGGTATTCAATGACTTATATTTTCGTAGTCGTGAGTTTCGTAGCGCTACGAAATCATGGAAATGCTACGCCGTAGCGTTAGAAAAATCTAGATTGGGGTAAGTCAGCCAAACTCATCATCATCAAAACCTGTAGAAGTCCTCTGGAGAAAGGTATTCACCATAGATTTTTAGTAAAGACTAGTTTGAGCTTTCTCCATCTTCCTTCTTCTTCTTGCGTGTCAATGGCGACAACCAACACTAGACGAAGTTCGAGTAGAACTTCGCCACTTTTACCCTGTCGTCTGTGGCATCCATAATATCATCCCTTGTGGAGGTGGTCCATCTTCCTACGATCTTAACAATGTCATCAGTTCATCGAGCAAGTCCTACGCTTCACCTTCCGGTTCGTGATCACCATTCGAAAACCTTTCGCCACAAAGTATATGTACATCTAGAGATGAAATTGAAAATTAATAGTGTGTTTGACGAAATAATTTTCAAAATGGGAAAGTGTAGAAACTCCGCAATATAATTACACGAACAATTGTGTACAGTCATCGACATAAGTTGGTTAACTATTTTGATAATTTTATAATTGGATATTTGATTGGTAAGTTATTAGTACAAAGGTTACGTAGATCTTCAAATGTGTAGAATTATTTTGATGAAATAAATATAGAATACAAAATCCATATTTGATTGGTAAGTTATTAGTACAAAGGTTACGTAGATCTTCAAATGTGTAGAACTATTTTGATGAAATAACTATTAAATAAATATAAAATACAAAATCCAGAGGCTATCACATTTCAACTTACAACTATGGGATCGGAAGTATTTGGAAGGCTGGGTTGTTTTGTTACCACTAAACACTCAACCAAACTCCAACCAACACTCTTCAAAGATAAGACAATAAAAAACTATAATTTCAACGTATCTTTGAGTAATCCTCTTTAAAAACTCACAAGGATTCTTAAAACCATCTAATATGTCTACTTTACAAACAAGTCCTTATGCCAATATGGACTTATGGTATACAGCTCTTTAGAAATAATTTATAATTTATTTAATAATTTATTTAGAAATAATTCTTTACAAATAATGTGCACTAAATAAAAGAAAAAAAAATATATGTCTACTGTACGAATAAGTACCTACAGTCGTGAGTACACAAATATATAAAGTGCACAATATAAAGTGCACAATATCACTATAATGTGATTACATCACTAAAGTGGAACCATCAAATCGACCTCCCGTCCCGTAATAGGTTCTAATAATAGTGCCTGCAGGTTTAGAACGTGTAGCGGTCATTGAACTCCACTGATGCAGCCTACGTGGACCGGGATAAACGAAACCGTCTCGTTTGAGCAACTGTGTTTTGTACTCGGCTGTACTCTACTCACAGTATTGGTGAGTACTATTTTTAACTCCCGACGTAAAAACGACGGGGTGTTATTTATAAGTCTCCCACTGAGAACAATCATTTGTACACACATAGATGTCGGTTTTGATGCATTGTTATAAGCAGAGGTAACCGCTTAACATCTGGTGGACCATCGGCGTGTCCCACCATTAGAGAAAATTAAAAAAAAATTGTCTGGATGTTGTATGCAAGTATTCTATAAGCAATCTAGTTCCCATAGTGCTAGCTTTGCTTAGTTTGGAACTAGAGGGCGTTTTTTTCTTTTTTATATAATTTAGAATGTCCTTTAGCCACAATCTCACCTGATGGTAAGTGACGATGAGGCCGACAATGGAGCAGGACAGTCTAAAAGACCCCTTAGTATTCAATCTTGCCTTGAAAAGACCCAGATTATATTTCTCATAAAAAGCGCTGCGTGAAATATCAAGTATATTTATAACGCACTTTACAATTTTTGAATCTGTGATAATACAATAACCGAATTGAATTTTATAGGTAGGTACCTCAATTTTTCGAGGCCACATTTTAGGTACCCTGAGAGTAAACGAAGTGGTCTGGTCGTCCTGTTGCAAAATAGACAGTTACCAGTGGAATGAAAATTACGAGACCAATAGACACTAGGAGAGCTCGCAATTACAGCTGTCCATGCGAATTGTGTGTTCGACAATAAAAGAGATACTTTTATTGTTGTTGTAAATTGCCTTTCCGAGACGATGTCGTCGCTCCCTGTTGCGTATTCTCGCTAAAACTTCACGTTGATTTAATGTTATTAGTCCAGTAAATCCGTGGAACAGATCAATGGCTAAAAAGCTCAGTTGCAGTTACGATTTATGAACCTTTTTCTGTACTTAAACCAATATTTTAATTTTACAATTGGCGTTCGAAATGGAACAGTAAAATGGTTCTAAAATGTGCGACGAAAGCACATTAATAATATCTATTTGACAGGCGTCACAGCTCAGTCGGTAATAGCTCTGCCTTCCGTGCTGTGGGTCGTGGGTTCGATCCCCACCAAGAACAAACATTTGTGCGTGGAAAATATAGATGTTTGTTCTATATCTGGGTGTTAGTATGTATTATAAGTATGTATTTACAAAAAAAAAGTATATAACTATTCTATCAGCCATCTGGTTCCCATATTACAAGCATTGCTTAGTTTGGGACTAGAGGGTGTTGTGTGAAATGTCCCTGAATATTTATTTATTTTATATTTATTTTCAAAAAATATTAGATACCAATCTAGAGTTAATTTGGAAAGTTGTAAAGCCAATTGATTGTTATATACCTACTTACAACACATTAATTTACCAGGCTATGACGAGTCTCTTTTACTCGTTAGGTTTACAAGAAGGTTAATTTACTAGTCGATTTTTCAAAGTGATGAAACGCTAAAAGATCATTTGGTAGTCCATTAAATAATCATTAATAAAAAAAATGAATAAAAATAAAGAGTCGTGCGATTCATTAGCCAGTTTCACTCTCATCAAACAGTAATCACAGTAGTCATTTGACGTCTAAATATTTTCAGGATTTACTAAGAAAAGAGATGGCAAAGTAATGAAATCTCCTAAACTGCAAATTAAAGAAATATTTGCGGTTTATTCCGCTGAATTGGCTCATGAAATAGAAGATTTCAACCAAAAAGCATTTTGCTATAAAAAAGAATGTTATCAGAATTTGAATAATCATCGCATTCACATTCTTGCCGTGCGAAGAACGAGTGTGCCAAATGTTTATTTCAATTTTGGGTCCATAACGTGACTACTGACTAGCTCCATCATACAGTGCGGTCGGTACAAGGGTACAAGCTACGGGGAGTTCAGTTGGATCTATCGTAAATAGAAATTGGTATTATTTTCGTAGAAGATGCGGTTAGCTCTGGCCGAGGGTCGTTGCCGTTGTTTTTTGGGGTACTGCTCGACCACGGGCACCACGGCACACTCCGACCGCTCGTTTAGCAAAATGACGTACAGACCTTTTTTATCTCGTCCAACCGCAATTTGTTGCCGGCGATCTCTGCTTGCGATACACGAACCTCGGCTGCGTTCCCGAACACATTTAAAATTCGACTCCATAAATATTTCCTTGGGTTCGTTTCAATGTCGACGATCCATTTGGATTTTTAAGTCTTACCGCGGCGAGACTGGCGATAAAGCTCAAACTTTCGGGCCACACCACTACCATTATTGGTCGCTTTTATTTTTAAGCCGATGAAATGACAAACAGCAGAAGATAGCTAAAATAGCCATATTTTTCACGAATAAAAACGTCATGTAGGTAGGTACAGTTTTTCCGTTCGTTCACCGTGGAACCATTAGACAGTACTACTGATGGTACTGTTGCAATTATTGTTTGCCGTCGTTCCATTACATCGATTGTATTTTGAGCAAATAAATATTGTTATACGAGTGCAAGACATGTTCTTTGGTACGAGTTTTCAGATTTGTTACGAAAAATACAGGACAAGTTTTCAGATATCTTGCTTGGATGTGTGTATAACTTGGCGATCCGGATACGGACTTTTTGGAAAGTACTGTGTTTTTAACAATGGAGCCATGTCTACGTCGTAGCGGATTTTCCTCGGCAAACTTTTTCAATTCATGCCATGTTTCATATTATTTTCCGTAAAAATGAGCCAATTTTTTTGACTTACCAAGATTGTGCTGACGCTTTCAATATTCACGGTAGGCAAGACTCATAATATGCTCCAATAAAATACAAGTTTGGTTCTTATACCAAGGTATATTTCCTTTCTAACTCGTGAAGTGAGGTGCCCGAAAAACGTTCGTTAAAACTTTCGTAACACAGGTTTTTGGGTTATTCGTATTTTTTATGGCCATAATAAACGAGCACACCAGAAATAATTTATAGTTGGTGGGTACTTTGAAGTAAGTAACTTTCCTTTTTAGTATTTTATAGGGGTTAGACGTACTCAATATTGTATCTACTGAAACGTGACACAGTGTTTTCTAACCTATTAAAACCTGACTGTACTCTATTTGGTTTATCCATCTTTTGTAAAAATGCGACAGACATGTTTTTTTTAATTCTTAAAATTCTTGCACTCGCGTGGGTAAATAAAATATTAATTTACACAGAAACTTAATAAAAAAAACTGAAAGAAGCAGCGTCTCCTGCACATGAAATTAACTGAAATATCATTAAATTTTAATCAAAGAGCACTTTATTATGAAAACACAAGGACGTTTGCTCGTACGTAGATTTCGTTTTGCTCGTTTGTAATGTAAATTTACCTTTCCTTAGTTAGCGGGACCGGGTGGGACGTCCGAAGCCAGGAATTACCCAAATGCCACTTAGAGAGGTGGATTGCTGCCTCTAAACTTTTAATTCCTGCATTGTGATTTGACAACAATGTTACCTACAACACTGAACTTTGTTGGGAATTGCTAGTATATTATTAATTATGTTATATGTTAAATTAGCCCCTACGTGTTCGTAACAACAACGTCACTGATAGAGTATTTAGCTATTTCACTTGTGTAAAGCTGCTGAAATAAGTGTCTACTTAACCTTCGGTCAGTCAAAGACCCCACGCGACTAACCGAGGTTTAACAAAAACATGCAAGTCGATCCGTACACTGAAACAGTACTTGCGTTTTTCAAAGCTACATAATAGACACTCAAGTCACCGTAAGTACTCACTACGCCCCGAGCAAAAACTACCTCAACGGTCTTTGTTTGCCCCAGACGACAGATTGTAGACGGCATATAGAGACAATTTTCAAAAATGGCATCGTTAAAAATAGTGAGGAGGTAGTAACAGTGTTCAAGGGAACTCATTACCGAACTCCTTGAGGTACTATTTTGGGTGAATAGGAGCGGCGGCGCGCTGAGATAGCGCGCTTATGAGCGATATCGCGACAAACGAAGTGAACCCCCCAGCCTCCGTCGTCGCCGCCCGTGCACTCGCTTTGCTGAGATTGAAGCGAGCAAAAAACCTGACGCATACCTCCGAAACCATTTGTTGAGGATACGAGTTGTTGGCTAAGGATGTGGTGCCAAACTTTGCGATCGTATAAATTGGATCCTGGTGTTTGGTTTAGAAACGCGTTTGGTATTTTGTTTGTGTTATAAACTTTCACAAACCTAACCGCATAGTGTATTGAAGCTAGGGGGTAATTTGAATACCGGGGTTAGTGGGCGCTAGGAACTATATCAGCACGTGCTGATAAACATACGCCTAGTGCGAGTACCTACACAACAGTCGTTAGATTAGTAGCAATCTAAATATTGGATTAGGATGTTCTGCTACGGGCTAACTATCAACCGCAATGTATAATCTACCTTAACTAGGCTAATAGGCTAAAAGGCTTTTGTGAAGTTAAATGGGAATAGTCGGCTTAGACACTTAGATTTAAAAGATGGGATTTTGAGAAAAAAATATCTAGATTACTTAGCTAGATGATCACAGAAAAAGTATCTTTTGCATGTATGTGCCTCAAAAGATGCCAATCTCTAGTCAACTTCAATTTCTAGGTTTACGGCTTTTGTAGTCAAGTTGACATTTTACAATTGCTAGAAAATGAAAAAAATTAATAAATATTAATAGTCACTAGACTTTTTGTTTGAATTTAGAAGTCTGTAAAAAATATTTAAGCGGTTTCGAAACTAGCTTCTAAAAGCCAGAAAAAGTCTCGTACGTATCAAAAAGCTACTAAAACTTGTGTAAATCACATTATGATAGCTCTCAGACGATATATTGAAGTTCTGTCGCAATATGCTGGGAATGGTCGATGCCAACGACAGCTGAACCAATTATCAGCGACTCCGCTACGACCGCGCCATCACGGGAGATCGCTTTTTATTGCATCATCTTCAACAGCCTAATGGAGTTTCTATTTAGATTACGAAGTACACCTTGGTACGGTTTAATAGTGTGTCTTTGTGAAAAGGTTTGTAAATAAAAGATCTAATCACTAATATTCCGAGACTATCAATGCAAGCACTTTTGTTGTGTTCCGGTTTGATGTGCCGATGCAATTGTAGGCACATTACGTCTCGAGTGATCGAAGTGCAATATATCACATAACACCCGCCTTGGCGAATCGGTGTTGTATGTTGGTTTGAGCATAACTTTGAATTGGTCAAGGGGTTGAAAGGTTAGAAGTTAGCATTAAGTCCTCCCAGCACTACCTATTTGTGTGAAATTAAAAAAAAATCAGGGTCTAAAAGGGCGTAAAACATTGTTGTACCAAAAAATAAAATGTAGTGTCGTCAGATAAGGCTTTGTTTGGACATTCCAAAACCGTTTTTATTTTTGTTCTAGGTTAAATAGATTCGCTACAGTTAAAATTGTAAAGTTGGAAAAAATCAGCATAACGCGAGTTTCCATTTCTTAGAGTTTTAATAAGTTTGTACTTCCTAATTAGCTAGTTATTAGCTAGTTCGCGTTATCGATGCAATTTGTAAAGTTTATTTCATGCATAGTTTAATCCGACGGATGTTTGACTTAAAACTTGGTGACGATACTCTTAACAGCAGGCCATGAAATTACCAATTTTTAGAATTTGGAAAATCGACGTGCGTAGGATTAAAACCACCCCTGAAAGTTTTTCTACAAAATCTTATTCTCTAAACAGATTGACTTGAAAATCAATATACATATTCTTTGTAACTAGCCAAAAAGTATAGTGTTGTAATTTTTTCTGAATGACACCTGAGGGGTTAAAAATGTGTTTCATCTCAGTTTGGGGCGAACAACTAGGTTTAGCATCGGTAAAACGTCTTAGTGGGTCTACGAGAAAAACCTCGTAGAGGGTCTACGAGAAGGTCTACGCTACAGCCTTCGTTCTTTATTCCATTGTTCATTTTCTGACTATAAAATATTTAAATAGAAACAAAGTAGAAGTTGAAGACACTGTAATATGAGTGGCGATGGAAAAGCTTTTATGGATTTGAATACAAATAAGTATTAACAATTCATGAACCAGCTTGCATTGTTTTCATAATTGAATGAATCAAATCTACCGTACAAGCCAGCCTTTGTTTTGTTAAGTGCCTTAATTTGAATTTCAACTTTAAGAGCACCTTGATAACTACTAAAACTCTGAATATATTCTAGCCAAAATCCAAAAATACTAATATAACCTGAGGTTTCTTGCGGATCATGGTTTTTTGTCGCCAATAGATTTTTGAAAAATCCTTAGCAATTAAAATAAGTAGGAAAAGTATTTTGCGATATTTTTGAAGTATATCAGATAGCTATAAATAATGAAGGAATGGAATTTGCTGTTTCGTACGATCGCACAATAATATTTTTGATTCGCTTTGACAGAACCTGATGGACATAATAATATCGGACCTTTTCTGGGACTTCGATTTTGTTTTTGCTACGAGTACTTTCATGCTACTTTTTGCTTCTATTTCTCTAAAACGAATGTATAAAGATTCTGAGAAGTTTAATATTTTGACTTCCTAAGAATTGCCAATTTTGCACGGAATGAGCAAAAAAAGCAACCTAATGAAATAAAAATATAAAAAATACGTACCTACGGTATACATCCTTAAGAATCTCTTAGAACTCAAGATTGTTGAAGATATCATATTATTAAAGATGTAATATTGTAGATCTCATACAGGCGTCTTTGATAACCTTTACATGAAAATAATTGATTGATAAACAATGTTGTTTACTGTAAAAATATAGCCCGGCAAAATAATTAAACTACAATTAAATTAAACTACAAACCTATGGAGGATATTCGTCATTACCAAATATACAATTCTTTTCTAAAACTACCCGGAGTGAAAAATATTTCAGCCTCTTTTGTTTTAAAATAATTGCGTTTCCCTAAATCCTCACACATTTGAAAGCTGACTGATACTGTTTAATTTTGGAGAAAAGGGATATTCAAAATAGCAACTGCTCGCTCGGTCTGCGCGGTTTAAAGAAAATAGAGCGAGAAACAAATTGCAGCCCGACTTAGATAAAAAGGTCCCGTCATTTTGTTAAATTACTCTGAAGAAAACGGCACAAATAACGCAGACACTCAAGCAGCATCAATACTTAGCAATATACGAAGAAATTACCCAGTAATTACATTGTGCTCACCTTGATTGAGTTTTCTACTCTAATTTTGAGCTCTTGCTGGTATTAAAATATATTTATAACAGACTTCAAAAAAGGAGGAGGTTCTCAATTATTTTGTATATTTTTTAATTTTTTTTTAATGTGTGTTACCTTACCTCAGAACTCCGTCATTTATGACCTGCGTTCAAAAATTCTTTTTTTATCTAAAAGAATGTACTTTCAGGTTAGTCCCATTCAATTTTCATCAAAATCGGTTCATTAGTTTGGCTTATAAAAAGAAATAACTGGAAAAAAATATGCCATTCACGTGCACGTAATTGCGTATTTTGCTTTCCTGTGGCTTTTTTTAGTAGTGTATGGTCACTAGAACATTCCCAATGAACTGCCATCATCATCATCATCATCATCTGATGCTGAAGCCGTTAGTCAAATTGAAATCGGTTTTTCTAGTTTTTGAAACTTACAATTATTTTACAATATTATTTTGTATAGGTTTGATAACCACTATTGGATCAGAAGCTACATTTGTGATCCGAATGTTGACCGCACTGGACATAGCTTAGGATCGACCAAAGAGGCTATTTTATACATTAACCGCAACCACAGATCAATTAAGTACAAAAGGAGATGGACTAATAGGAATTAAAACATGAAAACCGCACGCGGCTGTTTTGACGAGTCCCAGAAGTAATGACTGCATTGTGTTGGTTTCATTTTAAATATTTGTATTGTGATACAATATAAAACATTTTGATTTATTATTAGGTACTCATAAAAAAACAGTATTGGCTTTTTTTTGATTGGCCTTTGATTTGTTTGACATTTTGTGCTATTTGTCCTTGAGCTATCTCGTAATATTTATCTACGACAGCTGCGAATTTCAACTGATGAAGCCAAAACATTAATCCGTCACTAACGGCCTATTGTGAGCACGCGTACAACCCAGAAGTTCGCAAACTTGTGGATCGTAAGCCGCTATCGCAACACAAGCAGAGCCTGCCGTATGAAAGGCTCTTTCATCGCGTATTCTTTGTCTATCCCCGAATTCATGTGTGAGCCGAGGGAAGTTCTGATGACGCTAAAATAAAGTGCTGTGCGCTCGCTGAGAGACGGTTAAACATCCAGTCCTTTTACTGTGTTTACGAGTTACGACTCACGAATACTGGCATGATTTAAAGGTCTCGGTAAAGTTTAATGTTACTTGGACTTTTAGATCGTAGATAGTTCTGCCGAGTTTGAGAATTATGAGTTTATATTGTAGAATAACAAAATAATGCTTACGATGAAGTTTACCTTTAGTTTTGCTTGTTTTTGTAAGTATTGTAGTGACTGCAGTGCTTTGAAAAATAAATGCAAGAATCTTAGTATAAAAGGTTGCCTCTGACTAACTCTAAATGCGAATTGAACATGGGGGAATGAATTCCACACTGAAATTCCGGTCTAAAGCATCTGATCCTAGAATCAGAATGAAGTATAAACCGAACCCAAATTGTTTTGTAATCGGATCCTAGGATCCGTTTTCAAAATAAAATAACAACCGCGTTGGGGTATACTGTGTGTTACATCCCAAAATTACTAAAAGAGGAGCTCATAATGTCATGAAAATGTACTATTTCAAAGTAATAAAGTGTTTTACAAATATTAAGTTACTAGATATTTTACAAATAGTTACTTTGTATTCCCCCGGCGCAAACGAAACAATTCACTTAAGCTCTTGAATCTACTTGAGACATTCATTCCAGTTACTAAATAATTTTCTCTTAGAGTCCTCGTAATTTACTTTAGGTAAAAGATTTTTCTCAAGCCAGCGAGTCTCGGAAATTCAAGGAATCAGACGGTAATCGAATAACGCTTGTACTAACGAGAAAAAACATACTACTTATTTGCTACAATCTATACACGCTCCTACTCGCAGTTTTATTTGGATAGCGTCTGAAAAAAGTAAAAAACACAAGATTTATATACCAGTCGTCGCAAATGATCAAAACGTAACATCCTTCTAAATGATCCTTGTGATTTTATACAATAAAGAAATTTTGACTTTGACATAAAAAATAATCCAGATCGGTCAAATAAGTATGAATTATGATGATTGTATTAAATGATTCAAATAAACACATAAAATAAAATTCTTGGACGTTTCACACAACGCCCTCTAGGAGGGCGTTGCTAAAAGCTGCAAAGTATTTTATCAACGACCTAGTTTCCATTGTACTGTGGATACCTTACCTAAAGAATTTTTTTTGTTAACGCATGCTTATATATAGTTACACCCAGACACAAAACAAACATCCATCATTTACAACGCTGCGCCGCGCCGTCTCCACTAAATCCTACTTTTAAAATATTGACTTGAGTAGCAAAATAAACATAATATGGACTTACTTCACATTTATTAGCACGTCTAATAATGTTTGTTTTGTAAAAGCGTGTCATGTTCAAATGGAAATGGATTATCCTTTTCATTCATGGTGTGAGTGAAGCCATGATGCTAGGCAGTCGTGACAATTAAATAATTGACGAGAATTGAGCTTATTTTTAATTATTTTTATGCTCTTTGCAAGTTTTTTTCAGATGAAAAGAATTAAAAAAATTACTACCCGAGCATTGTAGACATCTCTCCAGATAATTCCTGATACTTACCAGCTCCTTCACTTAGAGGCACGTTTAAAAATGTTTGCCGGTTGCCAAATGTTTGGTCTGAAGCTGAAATCAGAATATTGATTTGTGGAATATAAGTTTTAGTTTAAATTCAAAACTACGTATACTATCTTCTATACTATACTCGGTCGACACGTATTTCTTTGTTATTTACTTACTGTGGTCTACAATACGCTGCAGCGCTGTATTCAACTTAGTTTTTGATCCAATCAACTCGTCATCGAGTCTCGCAAGTGTCAAATAGCGACCAATTACATCAGCGTGGCTTCAAATCCAATTTAACTGGGCGATGGACTGGTATCGAACCGACATCAAAAGACTCGGGGGTCAGCACAAACAAATGTCGTAATTGAAGACGTATTCTAACGGTAGCGTTTTCGACATACACTGTTCGACATACACGGTGACGCGGCAGTACTCCGCATTCGAGCTGCAATTGCCACGCATTGCAACTCGGATACGTTGCTAATTACGATACGATTGGGATCGTCACATTTTTTATGCTTACCCTCTACGGTAGGTACAGTCAACCGCAGTGAATCTAACACGGACTTGAGAGCATTAAGATTAGCCGCCGCCGCACCATCTAATGGAAATTTAAGGTTATTTTCTCTTGGTATCGGTTTACCACTAGAAGTAATATTGACGGTACCCTGGGAGAGCTTCTGTGTTATTTTTCTTTTAAATACTTTATGGTTTTCAGTTTGTTTTTCACGCGTCGAACGGTAAATTGCACGCCGCCACTTAACCACATTCTCTTCTCGTTGAAATCAAGCTTGATATTGCAAAATGATTCTTGTAGAGTTTAGGAAAAGTTAAATCATCATTCTGTATTCAAAGGTTGCCTGGAAGAGATTGCTTTTAGCAATAAGGCCGCCCATTGTACTTACCTCCTAAAGAATCTGTATCATTGTTGTATTAGTTTAAGTGGAGAGTACAATAAAGTATATATCTATCTATCTATCTGTAGTAGACTTAAAAACTTTCAATCAATCACATCCCGGTGTTCACATCACATGTAGTTATTGTAGCGACGCGTGCCAATCCTTTATATAGTTATCATTCCGTTTTGCATGTCTAAAATCAGTCAGAAGGGGTTGTGTGGTCCTCTTCGCTAGGGGACGTTGTGGCCCACTTTCGCATTAGTATTCCATAAAGGAGCATATTTCATTCAATGAACCATACGTTGGTAACTTCGTCAGCCAATGTTAATCTGTTTCTGTAATGTAATTCCTGATCCATTCCGAGAGCCAGGATTGACACATGAGATATTCCATTTTACATTGGCGCCTCGAGCATCAGTTTCTGAAGTTATCGAGCTGAGGAGACTCATAAAAAAATTGGTTAATGAATATAAATATTTTTACAACTAATATTATCAAAATATTTATCTACAACTTGGTATATTTGCCGTCCCGTACATATAAGTATGGGAGAAAACTGACCTTTGACGCTATATAAATCATCTTTATTAGATGCAAAGGCCTGATTATTATCTTGTTCTTATAAAATGTACACATAATTAAGCACAAATTACTATCTAGTCTTAGTGAGTCTAACTAATAATAAAAGGCATCTCTTTTGCGTATGTCTTTCCTGCAAAAGCATCATAGAGTACTCTAGAAATGTAGGCACATTATAAAGAAACCAAATCGTACCGAAAAGCCGTTTAGGTGTCTTGAAATGTAGGTATGTTGAAAATCGCAGTTGCAGAACCAACTGATTGCCTCCAGTACATGCTTCGAGCATTGATCAGAATCACTGACCTGTGTACTTAGGCTGCTGAACGTACCTAGTTATGGGTGCAGTCTTGTGGAAAACAAGCTAAACCAAAATTCTTGGACTCGTAAGTTTATTTTTGGATTTAATATTCAGATTCATGCATTTGACTGTACCATGCTTAATACACAACTGCTCTAGTCGACATCTACGAACGCGCTTCGACGCTACGGAAGCTCTCATTGTTTAGTCAATCTTTACCGATTTGTGCGTGGTCACTATTTGGATGGGTGACCGCTAGTGGAATTTACATTTGAGCGCTTCCGTACTTCAGAGGTCACAATAAACTGTCGATCCCGGCTCTAGCAGTCGTTAAGCCATGACGGCTGCCTAAAAATCCTGTCACTAGAGTTGGTAACTACGAACGAACGAACGGTAGAAAACGAATTATAGTGTTAAAGAGTAAAAATATATAATAATCAAAATCTATGGAAATTACAATTTTTTTTGAACGATAATTTTGGTGACTTTTCCCATACGTTTTCAACATTTCCTACTTTCTAGTGTCTGTAAAATATCAACACAGAACTGGTTGGTTAGAAACCAGAGACTGTTATCTTCTTCTAGGCGAATGCAACCATTTATATGCATAGTCGTGCAAGCGTTAACTGATTATACCCACAAAGCAAGCCTATCTGACTTGATTAACTGGTATTGTACCCTAACTAGCGCGATATGGTGCTGTGACAACTATTAGGTACATGAATGATGATTCAAGATTATGCTGCATCCAAATAGTGAGCTGTATTGGAGCGTATAATTGGCTCTGTTCTAAATAACATCGAAAATTAAGTGGTTTTCTTTTTTTTTTGTTGATTAAATTGATTAATTTTTGTTGATTAAAGTCGTTCACCATCACGTGTACAAATATTCTGACGATAGAGTCAGGTATTGAATAGATAGATATAGATTGAATAGGATAGATATCGAAGATAAAATAAATGTTAGTAGAGGCTTTACACAGCGCCATCCAAATCCATACTAAATAAGCAATGCTTTAGCTTTTATTATGAGACAATCAGATGTCACGTGTAAGGGTACATTAGTGCTTAGTCATAAAACCTTTCAAAGACAAACTAACCATCTATCTACGAGTACGTATGCAAAATGTTTGTTTAGGGTAAGGATCGACCCTACAAATTACCAACAGCTGAAAGCAAAGCAAGCAACGGAGCTGTAAGACCAGCAGGGGTATGCCAATCAAAGTTGAACTGCAAAGTGAACTGCAAAGTTTTAAATCATGGTCAGTTCATACTAACTCACAGTTATTCTGTGACTAAATAGTGACATTATGACGTCATTTGATGTGTTTTCGGGCATTTTTTGCTGTCAAGAGTCTAAAAAGAATGACGAAAGAAAGACCTGAAGAAATTACACTGGGCAGTGAAATATAACTTGACAGCAAATGATTGGCATACGGAGGCAGTCCATCTTCTCGCAATTCATCTTTTACAATCTACAAACAATTTTATCTCGATGTTGTCACAATCTCGCCATATTTTCCGGCAGACGCTGCAAACTTGAAAATAAGTATCCCACACTTCGTATATTTACTCGTGAGTAATAAGTGAAATTAAAATGTTAGAAAAGGTTTGCAGAATAATATAGACAAAACGGATGGCGCAGCGGCAGCCACTCTAAGCTAATTTATCTAGTTCAAGAAACTTTAAGCAATTGTACGTAACAATGAAGAGGTAGCATTGAAGAAATAATAGTTACGTAAAAAAGTTTCACCGTGATAATTTCATGCGAGAATGTTTATTTTGTTGTTGAACTTCTTTCTGTTTTTCTTTCGTATGAAAACGTGATTAAAAAAACATTAATAGTCTTAACAAATTTAATAATTCACTGTCTTCATAATAATTCGATATTTAACTCAGGTATAATAAGACTATTCTCGAAAAATTCGGAGGAGAAAATAGGTAGGTACTCATCAATATGAACAATGTTTTCTTAGGGAACTCCCCAGTGAATGGTCTTATATTATTTAATACACTATATTCTTGCATATATTTACTTCATATACTACATAGGTTGTGTATGTACGTACGGTATTCATTTTGTCGGCAGAGTTGATCATATCGGCATGCTATTATTCTCTTCGAACTTTAAGCCTATTTCACACTGAAAGTGGTTTACCAGTGACGCAGGCTTGCTACTGCAGAATAAGCGAACTTGCTCAGCTGCTACAGTTGAGAAAATGCTCTGAGAAAGAACAGCCAACATGATTAATTACAAAGTAAAATACAAAAGAATGATTCAAAAGATCTGAGACGGCATAGTTATTGTTGTTTTTAAACTATCTTCCCGGTTCCAGTGTTCAAAAGTCACTGGACTGAAATTAATTGAGGAAGTCAATAAACTTTCTTATTAATTGTGTCTATTTCTATAACACAAGTCATAGTAAAAAGTAATTAAGATAATCACACGGTTATTGCTGTCGATTCTGTTGTTGCATTTTTCTATCTAACCTAATTTGACAGCACTAAACATGTTGCCGCACCTTTCTCATAAACTGAAATCACAAAATGCATTCAGACCATAATGAATGTAAAGGCGTCAATAAAGCCTTTTATACTGCGGTTAGATTCGATGTGACAGACATATATACTGCTTCGGTTTTTCAAACAGCGCGCCACGTCTTCCCAATAGCGAGACGTGCCGCGGCATAACAAATAGCTAACTTAATTATGTCGTTCTGCCTTATGTGGGACGTTAAACGTCTTGGCGAAGACTTCATAATTTAATTATTTTAATGCTTTATACGTTTTGAGTATTTGCACTGTGTGAATTCAGAATTTTATCACAATTTCAGAATCTTAGAGGAGCGTAGAAATTAAATGTTATATTTCTTACCTACCCAATGACTTGCTTTGCATATTAAAATAATATTTTGATAAAGCAATTATCTAGGTTTTTATAATGCATACTTTCATGAATAAGACTGTGCCGATTTTTTTTATATAATTCAATGTTTTTATTAGACACTTGTATCACCAAATCTGAAATAGCTAGCTTCTTATTTTTAACCGACATCAAAAAAGGAGGAGGTTCTCAATTCGGTTGTAAGGTTTTTTAATGTGTGTTACTTCAGAACTCTGTCATTTATGAACCGATTTGAATAATTTTTTAATTATTTGAAAGCATGTACTTTCAGGTTTGTTCCATTCAATTTTCATCAAAATCGGTTCATTAGTTTGGCTTAGAACTAAAAATAACTGAAAAAAAAATGCCATCCACGTACATGAAATTGCGTATTTTGCTTTCTTGTGACTTTTTAGTGATGTTTACGGTCATAAAACATTCCCAAGGAACTGCCATCATCATCTGATCTCTCACTCTCAGGTCCTGCCTGAAAACCAGCGCCGCTCTGCTTCTGCAGAGCTGCATTAAGCTGAGGCAGGACCTTTTTGACTCACATCAACGCGCTGGTCAGCACACACACCTGCCCAGCCTACCTACCTAGTAGTAATTGTGTAGGTGATTATTGTTTTCTTTCTTTTTATGCTTGTTCTGTGCTGTACCTGTGTTGTGATTGTGTGTCAAATAAATATATCTCTATCTCTATCTATCTCTCTATATTACTAGTAACGTAGGTCTGTTAGTGCCGTCCAAACAGAATATTTATGACTTCAGTTTCAAGATAACTGACTATGCTATGAACAAGTTAGTATTTGTGATTTGATTCTAATGCAATTGGTTTCTGATCCAGACTCCCAGCAGAGTATATTCATAAATTCGCGATCAATGCGTCACGTATCGCTTCATTTGCCAATTAGAACAGCGTCTAAGCTTAATGAGAACCTGCAGGGGTATGCCAATCAAAGTAAATTATGACTAATAAAGTATTTACAATATTTATAATATGTACAAAATACACATGAAGCAGTTGAGCTATCTACACACCGTTGCAAACGATTTATAGATAGCTCAACTGATCCAAATCAGTACCAATCGGAAGCGTGCCCAAGACACTGGCTGCATTGCCGCGCTGAATAGCGCGGCAATGCAAAAAATATAGGTAAATCAAAGTTGAACTGCAAAGTTTTAAATCATGGTCAGTTCATACCAACTCATAGTTATTCTGTGACTAAATAGTGACATTATGACGTTATTTGATGTGTTTTCGCGCATATTTTGCTGTCAAGTGTCTAAAAAGAATGATCACGTGGCACTAATTGTACCACGTGACCTGACGAAATTACACTGGGCAGTGAAATATAACTTGACAGCAAAAGATTGGCATACGGAGGCTGGACTGGATTGTGTTCATCTATTATGTCGTTCATAGATAAATACTAGCAGGCTCAGTGGCGCGTCTTGGGAGAGACATCCGTCCAGCAGTGGACTTATACAGGGTGTAACATAATGCCCCTATAAGTCCGAAAGGGGGTTATTCTACACTTCATGTCGAACAACATTTGTTCTACGACTTTTAATATTTCGATGTTTTTATTCCTGAAAAGCGCCTTAAAGTTTGCTTCAAAATAGCATTGCACATTTGCTAAAGTGTTTATGTGTGGGTGCGATGTGCGCATGTGTACTAACATGCTGGATGCATACGCAAACTAAGACAAAAAAAATGTAAATTTCAGATATGTTGTACAACTTTTGTTCACTGTTTGTGCACATGCCAATCTTTTCACGTGTTTGGTCTGAATAAGCCTCTTTTTGGGCTTATAGGGACAATACCTATGTTACACGTTGTATAGGTTGATGATGATGATGGTGAGTCTCGTATAAAACTTTTGCTAGAGCAACTGCGACATTCTCAAGATGTTCTCATGATCTGTTTAAATAACGCGCCATCTAAATTCTCATTCAGTAAATACGTCTGGTATTTCCTTAGTCTCTCATTAGAATATTTAACTAGCAGTAAACTACTTAACTGCTAATAGGGATTAATAGGGATACACACAGATATGTGGCCAGCTAAGCACCGCAAGACGGAGTCACAGAAATCCACAGTCTCAGTGCTAGAGCTTTCGTTTCCTAGAAATGAGGGATAGTTAAGACGGTAGCTATAAAACGGTGAGTAGAAACGTCTAACAGCTGAACCCAATATTCAATCCTCGGCAAAGGGGATCTGCGTCAAAGTCATATGTTGCTGACGAAATAAGCTATGTTACTATAGTAGTTAATAACTAAGAATTGACAAGTAACAAACCCTTTACCGCTACTAAAACACTGCTATAAAATAAAAATAAAATTCCAAACACGTTTCGAATTCAACAGAGTATTTTATTCAATATTTTGATTGAAAATATTTGACGTATCCCGGTTAATTTGTCGAATTGAACCGGCGCGTATACAACGCAATGATACTTCATACAATAAACTTTGCATTGACGCTCTGAAAATGGAACAATACAGTTGTGCTCAGATGAGAGCGTGAGCATATTTTTTAGTTATACATTAACGACTTAAATTATCGAATTATTTGAAGGGCTAGAGTGCCAATCAGCAATGCACGTCAAACATACCATGACAAGCGTAAAACATGACATTTCAAAGAGAGGATCAAAATTCTGGCGTTTTTTATAATGAAATGATGGCTCTTTGTGTTTGTAGCTCAATGGTACCATGGCGTAAAAGCAATATCAATTTCACCGAAAGCGTACCTGCATGATACGTATTCCTTTGTTCAGCGGAGTCATCCGAGCAAAGGGCAGTTCACGGTGGATTCGCCCCCAAACTCTATCAAATTCCACACATACGTGATGTTATTGAGCTTGATTTTTAACCCCCGACGCAAAAACGATGGGGTGTTATAAGTTTGACGTGTCTGTGTGTGTCTGTGTGTGTGTGTATCTGAGCCAACGTAGCTCCCAACTCTGTTCTGTGTCCCAAACGGATGAACCGATTTTGATTCTGTTTTTTTTTTTGTTTGAAAGGTGAATAAAGTTCTGAAGAGTGTTCTTAGCTATGTTTGATGAAAATCGGTCCAAGATTCGGGGGTTTTTTAAATTTTAAATTTAATTATTTGTTACCTGATTGAACTGAAGGAGGGTAATGTTTTTTAGGTAAAGGTGTAGGTCTAGGTATGAATGTAGTTAATGCCTGTTTGCTTAGCATATTCTAAACAAAACAGCAAATTTCAAAACTGCGAATTTCATAAAATGAAGCCACATTTAGCATTCGCTCTATCTTGATCGCGAGAGCCACTTGGTTGTGTTTACAGGCATACAAATATATATGACTCCGCTAGTTATATCCTCATTCTATCAAAATATTTTCAAATGTGTTCCATTTTTTTCCAAGCTCGGACAAAACACCAAAAACTGTCACGTTCACGATAAAACTGCGGTCTGGATTTTTTTTTTAAATAGATTTCTATTGCATGTATAAAATTAAATGAAAAAGTAATTGCAATTTTGATAGTAACCATTTCACGAACACACGATACTGATTTTACAACTTTGAATATTGTACGTTCAATGTTGTACAAAAGCAGAGAAAAATGAATACTGTATCCAATTTTAAGTTTGCAAGTAGGTCAACAATTGATCAAGCGCCGTTTCCAAGCTCGTGAACATCCTGTATAAGAAAGTAAATTTGTTTATAAATATTGTTGGCGCTTCACATCCCGCGTAACGGTTCGCATTCGCACCCTGAGCGGTACACATCGCTTAAATCTTACAGAGGGCGCAAAAGCCGCCTCAATGTTCGAAGTCAACGAAAGCAAACGGGAACACTGTTTTACCTATATCACTTTACATAGACACACCAAAATTGAGGGTATTTTTGGTAAAACCCATGGCATTTGTCGTGAACGTCTCGTTTTTGCCACAAATCCCGTGTCTTTTACGTGTCAATCATTTTGTTTTTTGACAACGGCAGATTTAACATACGCACACCTTTTAGTGCGGCTTGCACCAGAACCACTAAACGTGTTTAAGAGCTAAATCGATTTAAATCTGATCTGACGTATTTATATGACTTGACAACTCGCTAAATACTATTTAAGAGTTAAACGCGTTTAGCGATTCTGGTGCAAGCCGCCCTTAGTGTTTTTGATACATCTTATAGCTTTATAAGGTATACCCACTTCGAGTACCATTAAGCGCTGAGTGAACCTTCTGCACGATAGTTCGTATCATATAATCTGTGTCGACGTCTTATTTTTCAAGAGAGACGACCCGTTACAACGACAGAGATTTACATTTGGAATAGTCTAGAGTTGAGACTCTTTTATTTTGCCCCTTATATTTTTTCTTCGTATGCAGCAGTCCCTATGACTTGCCATTGCTTATTTAAGCGGAAATGAGAAGCATGATGCCTTTATTGGTATTCTACAATGATATTTTTGTGTAACTTGCTATACATTACTTCATAAGTGACTATCGTGTTGGAATCTCACCACTGACTGGCAGCAATGTATAACAAAATACCGTGTTAACCGCAACTGTGTACAGTTAAACAACATTTTATAGGTAAATGTTATGGATCACTTTAAGTACTATAATAATATCATCGGCGCGTAAGTACAGCTAATTTTCAGATTATACGAGACAAGTAATGATACGGGATGGTAAACCATGATAAAATAAGTAGGTCTTATCCATTTTAACATGGTTTACCTTTCCATTAATTGTACGTGAGTGTACGGGTCTTATTGTAATAGTTAATCTCTACCACCTTAATTTATACTAGCCTCATTTAATTCGGCCGTTAGTCGGGAAAAATGTAATATTTCAGTGGGTAATCCTCACCCAAATAATACAGTCAGGTAGTTTTAAATGGTTTTATACAAGAGTAACTAAACGTTTAAAAAACGTTGTTACAGCAAAAATAGGAAACATTTTTTTTTATTAAGTCGGTTAATAAAATCACGAGTACTATGACCTAGTGCCGCAACCAAGTCTAGAACTTACAGCTTAGTTCCCAGAGAGCTTTAAGTACAAAAAGCTTGTAATGTACTCGTAGTGAATAAACAAGAAATATGCGGTCGCCTGTGTTTTGTTTTACCGTTTATAAAGCGGGGAGCCTTTATGGTTTATAGCTCAATAATATGGATCGTAAAAGCCCGAGACCCTCGGCCGATCTTACTCTGTTTCACAATTGAGTCGTCCTGGCGAGTCCCTTCGACTCCTTTAGTACTTCTTGAATAATTCCGCTTTGTAGAAACCTAACAAGATGGAAATGTTCTGTGTTCGTTCCTTTGTTATCGGCCTTATAAAGAGGCTGTAATATTTGTTGTCCGGGAGTGCCAGAGGTGTGGTTTGATGTGTTGCGCTTGCTGGAATAAATTCTGTTATCTATTTAGCTGCAAATTCCGTTGGGAAAAAACATTTCCCCCTTCAATTTATACTGAACTCTATGTTAAACAATTTTTACATTGATAGCCTGGTAAAAATCTACTACCTTAGTTGGACGGAAGAATGATGTGTAAGATCTAATCAAGTCGACGCAGAAATTGAATGATTTTATACTAAGAAAAAATTAGGCGATGAGATGACCTTTTGTACAAAGCACACTGCTATAAAGCAGAGACGTATATAGTGTCAGCCCCCGTATTCCAATCCTTTGCTGTCAAGTTATATTTCACTGCCCAGTGTAATTTCTTCAGGTCACGTGGTACAATTTTGTACCACGTGATCATTCTTTTTAGACACTTGACAGCAAAATATGCGCGAAAACACATCAAATGACGTCATAATGTCACTATTTAGTCACAGAATAACTATGAGTTAGTATGAACTGACCATGATTTAAAACTTTGCAGTTCAACTGAGATTGGAATACCCCTGCTGAACGGATCTTTGTCCCTCTTGTAGTATCTGCGCAGAGCCCATTTTTGTGTAATTGGAGGTAAGCGAATTTTCTCGCACAACAGTACAGGCGCATTGTTTGTCGCACCTAACTTCAGAGGGATAAGGATACGTTGTGTGTACTGTACACGTGTCGAAATTTAGTGATTTTCTCTCCATCAGCCACTAAAACTCTGTGCTAAAGCATTTCCCATACACAAACATTACAACTTACCCTGTAAAAATGTAGCGAACATGCTGGACCACAATAACACGAACTTCCTGTTGTAAGCTTTTAGTTATGTTGTTTGTTCGTAAATGCGTTAGTTCGGGTCAAACCTTGCTACACAAGTGCGGTTGTTGTTCACTATTAGCTGGTAGCCATCACATATAAAGGCAAATTCATAAAAAAAACATCTCTATGGCAACTGACAACTCAACCTCGTCTTCTTGTTTGTAGCATTTTTGGAATGTCTATTTCTCCATAAAGTGACAAATTATTTGCAGAAACCCAACCGTTATTATTAATGTGAATTTTGTGACAATGGCTACAAGAAGATACCGGCTAGATATCTCCCTACCGGAAGCACAATTTAACTGCGAATTTGCGCAAAATTATCTCAATCTATGTGCCTTGAACACAATGTTTTGTAAACGACGTAAGATTTAATTTTGTAACAATCATAAAGGACCCTATGATAGACAAAGCAAAGTAAAGCAAACCAATGTTTTTATGTTGGTAGTATGTATCTAACCCTCGGGCGTTGCAATTTATTTTAGATATTTGTTATCGAATGACCCAATTATTGTCACACGCACGACCCAATATTGTCCAATTACATTGACAGCCTGAAATTCTTCAAGAATACGCTTTTTCTTTTTTTTGTATTTATATCTATAGTTTTTATCAATTTAATTTCTATTTTTGTTTAAAGTTGAAAATAAACGTATTTCCATCCATTCAATTTTTCAAAAGACTATTAGACAATAGATCAGAAACTCGTGCTCAGACTAAAGAACTTAAGACAGTACGTGTATATACGGGTGTTTACTAGGGCGTAACACTCAGATCGGCCGATAGATAAGTCTCGTGGAGTAGTTATCGGACCACAAGGGCAGTAAAAGCTAATTGGTGGGGAGGCAGTAACCAGCGGAACAGTTGGAGTACATTCACTCGGAAAGCAGGCTGCCAGCGTTTCTCTTCCGACGCTTTGCACAGTTTAGATTTAGGTTCAAGTTTTTTTATACAAATAAATGATGGAACAAGCTGATGACCCACCTGATGTTAAGTGGTAACCACTGCATTGCCTCACTGATCAGGTTTAGGTTTTTTCATTACCATGCATAAATTTAATTCCTAAGTAAGTTTTCAAACTTGATAATAGAAGCCAAGAGCCATTATATACTTTGTTGTAGCTTTTTCTTCTGTATTTTTCTGCTATTCGTCAATGACAAAGACATTTCATTATATATGCAACAAAATACCAGAGTAAGTTATAAAATCTCAACGGTCATCTTCGACCAAAATTAAAACGAATAATTTGGCAAAAAAAAAACAATAACAATTTTGTCTAAGCACCTACAACAACTTGCTGTCTTGTAGCTAACTGGCTACCTTTCGCCACCTCAGTTCACCTTATCTCCAGATAACTTTGGTGTTTTGTGATCGATAGAACTTTTTTCCGTTAAAATAAACCTAAGCTTTTTTTTGTAATTTAATTTTTTTTCATTGGAGTTGTTCATTAAAACTGCTTTCAATACAAAGGCAGCCTCTCGCCACTGCGATTGGGAAAATTAACCTCTTTCTCGACCAGCCAATTGGCGGCCTATGATTAGTTTGTAATTTGTGATGGTCTTTTGTGAGTTCAGTTTGAATTACGGTTTGTGCGAATCCGAATGGGAAATAGATTTTGGAACCTCAGCGCTCTGGTTTGATTCAACTTGCTTTGAACGAGATAGTTTAGTGGTAAAAGAGTTTGTCTGGAGAATACTATTTCTACCGCCAAGCAATGATTCACTTCATCAAACTAACCAGTTATGTCAGAAGAATTTTTTTTCCTAACAGATAACCGTGGTTATCTATGAGGAAAAAATCCTTTTAACTAATCTCAGAGGATTTTTTTTCTAACAGATAACCGTGGTTATCTACGAGGAAAAAAAATCCTCTGAGATAACCAGTTATCTAGTCTTGGTTATCTGTGAAGAATAAGCCGTCACTTCACGCTTTCACGTTGATTCTCATTTCACAAAATTACACAAAACTATAATTTACAAGCTTATAGTAAAACGAATGCCCTCGTATATATTACGAGTAGCAGAGAAAATTCTTTATCTACATTCAATACAATGTTGCGTGTGCAATTTTTTTATATTGTTTTCTTCATATGAAGAAAGCTTATAAATTTGAAGCCATAAGTAGGGCTTTTATTTTTATCAAAAGCTATGATAGTAAGTATATTATTTTTTCTACAGTTTTGTGTATAAATATTATATTTTATTACAATAGAAATTGTTTTACGTTGCTAATTAAAAAAAAGCTTTCAAAAATACTTTCCAAGTGCTGGTTGTTTTTAGTAATAAACCTTTATTTAAAAGATTATTTTGCTATGTTTAATATGCAATAATATAAATAGATAGATATATTCTTTATTGTACTCTCCACTTAAACTAAAGATAGATTGTAGATAGATGTCGATTGAAAAATTTAATATCAAGTGAAGACGTGAATGGGCTGTGCTTGTGTCTGGCAGGTGTCTTGATGTCTGGCTGCCTAGACATTTTTCATATCCCCATTGCTGAAGATCTCACTACTATTTAATATTAACCCGGACATGTTATTTCTTGTGGGAATTTAACTTTTTTACATCCATTTATGAACCGGAAGATAACTGTGACGATCACCCGTTTGAACTGACGATTTTGTGACAGTATTGGGAAGTCAGTGGATAGGGAAAGCACAAAGTCACTCTTCTTGAAAAAATGTTGGAGAAATTCATGTGTTTTAACGTGTTTAACCAATATTTACAAAATAATACAATTCTTTTTAATTATTAGTAAGTTTGGTAACGCCTTGATACACCATCAATATTTTTTTATGATTATATTTTATTTAAACTTATAGGTTTTTTGTCTATACAAAAAAATATATTTAATATTTTGTTGGTACAAACTCACACAGTTGTATTATATTATATATTTTTAGTATAAAATTCTAAGAAAATTCTAAGTGTGGGTGTCGTGTTGAAGTGTCATATTAGATGCATGTAAGAGATAACAGCGTTAGTATTGGTTACTGGTAGTTAAGTAGGTACCGTGGTGGTAAAGTTTCTGAAAACCACAACACAGAGAATTTTAGCGTAAGTTTGAGAATATACTCGTAAGTGCTCATATGTGTTGATTTACCTTATTGGGTGAGGTAATATTATTTACTTAGTAAAACTTTATAAAAATAATTGTTCATAATTTTTTTAGTTGGTAAGTTCCTATAAAGTATTAGTAAGTAATATGTAAAGGCATTTGCACGTTACCTACACAATACTGACATGTGATATCAGTTGTTGTGCGTAGTGTCGACGACACAGTGTGGAAGCGTCTAGTACTAATATTAGCTGCCCCGATATCGTGTTTAGATGTCTTGTCGGAGACAATATAAAAGAAAAAGACTCGAAAAAGACTTATTCGTAGAAAAAGCAAAACTCTTTCTAGCCAATGTAACTAGTTTGAGGAGAATTGGTTTGGCTCAAAGTGACACACGGCAGGATTTCGTTAAAAGAATGGCGATGATCGACACCGGCGCAAATTGGTCCGATAATTCAACATCGTTTCAGAAACGCTTGTGCCTTTGCTCGTATTTTAAGAGCATGTTTCTTAAACTCTTTGATGAGAAGTGAACAAAAACAATAGGGGTGAAAACAATTGTCATAAAAATGTAGATTTTTAACAATTATGTACCTTACAAGTTTTCTATGAGTCTAACTTTTATTTTATTGATTTGCGTATCCCAGCGTGACGGTTCGCTTTTGTTCATTGTTCACGCAAAATACGCTGATGTAAAGTTTTCATTTAGAAAACCAAACAAGAACCAGACAAAATTATGCAAAGTTTTTTTATTTTAAGTAGCAATAAGAGCAACCTATTATATAGTTTATAATTTGTGCTCTGAAATTCGTCCAAGACTCTGAAATATGGAGAATAAGTTTTACACGGTTTTACTTACCTGTAAAATAATGAAAACATAAAATAATAATAATACTAATGATATATATATATATATTCATGGACTTTACACACAACGCCCTCTAGTCTCAAACTAAGCAAAGCTTGTAATATGGGAACTAGATGGCTGATAGAATACTTAAATACTTTTTTTTTGTAAATACATACTTATAATACATAGTAACACCCAGACATAGAACAAACATCTATGTTTTCCACGCACAAATATTTGTTCTCAGTGGGGATCGAACCCACGACCCACAGCACGGAAGGCAGAGCCGTTACCGACTGAGCTGTGACGCCTGTCACATGATAATAGTTAAGAGTTCATTTCAATCGATAAAACTCGGTGAATCATGAATTTACTATGAGACATCTTATTTTACATCTTATCTTATTTTGAACGTGGGACGAGTTAACCAATAGAAATAAAATAAATAAATTATTGTGCTGCCTCGTCCCAAAGGGGCCGAAGGCTTGCGGGACGACTCACTATACTCATATTTCTTTACCTAGATAGGCAGTGTTACTAAGCGTACCTACTGCTACAGCGTAGCAGTCATGGCGTAGTGCATCTACGGCGTAGCTTTGGCTCAAAAATTTTACCTTTATGTTTGGGGAAATAAATATACTGATTCGTATGTGCAATTTTTTCATTACAATAGAAAAATTTATCAAATTAAAATTGTGATATTAAAAAGAAATCGTCTTCTATTTCAACTGATGTTGGAATTTACACCTCTAAAATTCACTAAAGAGACGAAAAATATAGGTTGGGTATGTAATTATTTTAATGATCTCCGCTGCAGCGGGTTGTGTGGAAGATTGCAGGTTTACATTTTCTGAAATTCAGGTTTTCATAACGAATAATATTCTTTAAATCTCTCGAGGCGATAATATTTACATCTATTTCTATACTGTGCAGCGGTTTAGGACCCTTGAGTTGCAGATTTGATTCTGGCGATAGTTTTTTTTATACAACTAAATGTCAAAGTCAAAATTTCTTTATTCAATAAAATCACAAGGATCATTTAGAATCGTCTTATATAACTAGGTGATTCTAGGTGCCAGTTCCACGCGACCAAGCCAATGAACAAGCCAACTATACATGAACTAGATGAAACTAGATGTTTTGACGTTTGGTATACATACAAACATAATATTTATATAGATACGATTACGTTATAAAAAAATTCAGAGATCTACCTTTAGGTAGGCACAAGTAATCTAAGCGAATCCATACCTCTTTTGACTAGACAGTGGTTTAGGAGTCCAATTTCGAGACAAAAAGGTTTTGATATGTTGAAAACGGGACAGCGACACACGAATCAATGTAATTCATGTGAGCACTCGCCTTTTCCGAAACCGGGCTTTTACTGCTTGATAATTCGGATTGATTGATTTTACGCTCCCCTTTCTCCTTTAACTTTGTTATTTCTATACAGACCTGCGTTTATGGGATGGCTTTCCCATTGAATGTAGCCAGCAGTTGAATGGGCCGATTATTTACGAGCTCCTTCGACCTCCCAACTCTCCGAGGTGAATATAAACGGGTTTTTATTGCTCTTCCTTTAGTAAAACGTTAAAATTAAGCCGCGTTTATGTAGTCTTACCGAATGCGCTGTGGGACCAGGGCTTAGTTATGAGTATTAAGCTTGGCGAAACCACGAGGTAAAGTGTAGAAATTAAGGACTACTCTATTACATCGTATACGTGTAGGTAAGGCTTAACAGAATGTAGTATTTTGAAGTTCTATTTACCGTAATACCAGTTTGTGCTTAATTATTATATTCACTGTGTTTAGTCTTGCAGGTTTTAATTAAAACTAATTTAATAGGTAGTTTAAATCATCGAGAATCTAGTATCTAAAAAACCAAATTGAATTTAAAGTATTTTTTTATAATAACACCTGATTTGTGATTAATTCCTAACGTTAATCTATTTACTTTTATCAAAATCTGAAACCCAACTAAAAACGTTTCGTTCAACTGACGAAACCGTTCGAAAATAGCGTGATTAACCCATTAGTCACTGGTGATTTTGGTGAACACTTGATATCATTATAAGTTGAGCAAAAGAGGGTATATCCACTTAGTATACCATCAAAGCGCCTGAAACTACATAGTATCGAGTTCAACAATCTCGATTCATCGCTTATCGCATCGTCGCTTCCGTAATGTTTCTACTATTACCACAGAATATAAATAGAGCGCTTGGGGCGAACACAAAATTGTTATCGAAACATTTTACTACCTAACCTTTGTTGTACATCATAATACTGTGGGTAAGTTCGAAAAGCTACTCTACAGTCACCGCACAATATGAGGTAAACAAGATGGGTACAGTCAGTATCACAAATTAATAACACTTTTTTTTTAATTTCTGAAATTGTTAGTTATTTTTATCCATACTTTTTACCATGAGAACTTATAAAATTGAGTTGAGAATTAAAGTTTTATGGTGAGCAAAAGTGCAGTCCTAAATAGTTTTTGGTACTTTTTCTCATCTTAACTTTACTTATGATGTTAACTGTACATTCTAATACCGTGGCTAAGTTCAGAAGAGCTACTTTAGAGAGTCACCGCACAATATGAGCGAGTCACAGATACCTACTATGAATAATGGAGTTCGCAGCCTATCCACTTGTGGCTTTCACGAATATCTCACATACGCCTGTTTTTTCAGTAAGTACATTGAAAACTATTCCTTTGTTATGTAGAAACAAAGTTGAACTCGTAAACTCAAGTGATTAAGTACCTTTTTAGGTCGTCCTTGTTTAAGCAATCAAAAATAGTTTAGAGGCCATGTACACTAAGCAGTTATGGCTGCAGTGACCGGTCTAGGTACTGAAACTCATTTCTTGATGAAGAAGCTGTATCATAGTGTCATAAAATATTTAAATAAAATATACTTACGGGTTGCAAAAAATTATTCTGAGAATTTATTCCGAATAGGTACGCGGACTAAAGTAGAATTGAAACAAAGTTTGTGGAAAAACCCAGATCCGCAAAACACATTTTCAAAACTCAAAACCTGCAGATAACAATTAACAAATCAACTTTTTTACAGTCACTTTTTAGCTTGAATTTGAATCAATTATTTAAAAGAATTAATATTAATAAAGATTAATATTAGTTAGGAGTTATTATTTATTTATTTTTATTTTATTTATTATTATTTTAAAAATTATACATGCTTAAAATTATGTAGTGCCTTAAAGCCAAGGTATGGCTTGTCTAGGCACTAGGTTCTCGTAAGAATAACACTAATCGGTTGAACGAGCGCACGCACACCACACTGACAAGATAGATTACTAAAAGCCCATGTCAAAAAGCGTTGATTCAATAAAATCACACGAATAATAAAATTTAGAATCGTCTTATATACCTAGGTGATTCTAGGTGCCAGTTGTTTGTACTTATTTTATAATTTATGAATACAGCACATCTTATCTCCGTGTGACCTCCTAATTGCATATAGTGATACGCAATGAGGTTTCTGGATGTCTCAATGACATAAGACTAAATAAGGGATAGACGCACGAGCAACTTTTGTCTTTCACATCAAGTATACGGGTTTGTATAAAAGTGTGCGCATATGTAACGACGCGAAAGCCAAATAGTTTTGGGCAACTAAGTCGCTTCTGGGCACGGCCTCTAAAACCCGCGTACGAGCAACTTTTGTAGTTGCAACTCTCACATCAAGGGTTTATGAAAGTGCGAGCACGTGAGACGCGACAGACAGAAATGTTTCTGGACAGCTAGCTAGGCTAAGTCACTTCTGTCTACTCGACAGCAGTTTCTACATTTCATATTGCAATCGACGTGGGTAGATAATGATTGGGCTGTACACGTCTGTGTACGAATATGAACCAGATGTTACTTGCAGTGGAGTTAATTTGTGTAAATAATAGACTGAGGATGATTGTATTTCTAGTGGTAGCAATAAATTAATAAAATATGTACCTATAGTCTTTTTTTTTTGAAAAGTGGAAAGGGAAGTTCGCTTTGTCTTTTGTACCAACTATATTTTATAAAAAGTTGTTATTTAATATTAGCTAAATTGATTCATAATTATTTTTATGAATCAAAAAATATATATATATTAATAACGTCAGTACATGTACATGTACTGACGTAACTAATCATAGAAAGTAGTTTTTGATTTCAATCACTGCATTATTTTGCTAGTTCCAAAAACACTTTGATCATAAGTAGTTATTTCATATTTTTTTTGTGAGTTTATGATCCAAATAGTGACCATAATTCTGCCATAAATATTTGCGATTTCATCGAATCAGATAAACCAAATTTGCAACGGAACTAATTTTTTATCACTTACCATTATTTCGGTAACCCCATACCCGTATATTAAGATAATCGTTTCCGTAGCTAGATAAGAGCAAGACAGTTATTATAATGTCAGTTGTTTAGTTTCGCTCCAGCATCAGTAAGATTGCCACGTATTGTACATTAATATTGCAAAACGGTTTTAGGTAAAGTTTAGGATATACGCTTCCAAGTTGTCTGTATTACAAATCACTGTTAGCTTGCTGCATCTAGTATGTTGAGCGTAGCGCTAAAAGTTTTAAAGCTTTTTGCTACACAAAACAGAGTGTTATCTACTATATAGCTATTTATTATTTTTTGTGATACCACTGTGGTTATGTAAATAATTTTGTTTAAAGTAAAAGGAGGTTAAAAATGTTTTTATTTGGAAATAAAAAGAAATTCAGAACGCGGTGTCATAAACATATAGGAAAATTGCATATTATTACAGAATTTTTACATGATTTCTACCTTGGCCCAGCAATAGGAAAGTATAGGTGAAAAATGGTTAAATAAAATCATGTTTTTTTTATTCATAAAACTGAGCAGACGAACGCTGCGTAGCTGTTTGTCTAAAATTGCGACGATAAGGTTTTCAATTTAGTATACAACCACTAACTTTTGTACTCTTCACCCCTAAAACCATTGCAGACTATAATCTACAATTACGAAGTTGAAATCCGATTTCATATAACCGAGTTTGAGTACAAAATAAATTGGATTAAGCACTAATGATTCACGTTTGATTCCAAAGCTTTATGGGATCAAATTTAATGGTTTTGTCATTCATTTTAATTGCAAAATCTTTTTAAACGGATCTCGTACGAGGTTCTTGCTACTTGCCTATCAAAAGGCTTTCAATCGGATTCCCAGTTTTAATTGAAAACTCTTATTGAACCGAAGCAAACGCCCTGAGCCATTAAAATGGATGACAGTGATTGAATTCATTCGAGATTATAATTTAACAATTGATCGAGACTTTGTTGTGTTAATCTTTAGAACAAGTCCAGTACAAAAGGCTCTTGAACGTGGATTAAAATTAGTATTCCGACTACAATGGTAAACGCTTTACGTTCATTCGATTTATGTTGATAAGGGAAAGATAAGGTAATCATCGTGAGGCAATGTATTGTTGTAGGCAGGGGATACCGCTTAGCATCAGGGGCCTAATTCTCACTTCGGCAGAGATTTTACTCTAATAGGGATGACGTCAAAATGACATCGAAAACTTGTTTAAAACTTTTCACTCGTTTACTAGTTTTCGTTCGTGGGTAAAACGAGTTTTTGGTCGAGATATGACGTCATCCCTATTAGAGTAAAATCTCTGCCGAAGTGAGAATTAGGCCCTAGATGGGTCATCTACTTCTACCTTCACTTATTCTCATGAAAAGAACTTGCATTTTGGACTAAATAATATTTTTTTACAGTGAGTAAAACGTTTCATAAATTAATTACATACATGTTCAGTAACCTATTATAACTAAACCATTACGGGGCTATTACTTACAAGTCACGGTGATTTGAAAAATCTATTCACAGTTCGTAGTGTTAATTTCAAATAAAACAACAGAGCAAAACTTTGTAGGCACCGAGTATCTATATTTACAAACCGAACCAGTTTGTAATACATAATACAAAACGTGCCAATTGGCAACAAGGCATGTTTGTTGAAGAGTTTATCGAAACGCAATCAAACGCTTATTCAGCTCCGTTTGGGAATTAGGGTAACGGTGCGAGCTACCAGGTGAGTCCTCGAGAGCTTCGCAAACAAATATCACGGTCCTTACGTAAACAGCCCCGTGATTGCACGAATACCTACCTATTTATCTATACGCTGAACATGGCTCTATTTAAAATACATGTGTTTTTTTGGTATAGAACTTGCTGCGCGCGTGTAAAAGCGCGACTTAGTCAAATGTCTTGATTGATCAGGTAATTATAAAGAGGAGTGATTAATTTCAAAATACAAGTGTACAGAATTTTGATGTTTTTATTGAGTCCTAGAAAGTCTAAATCATTTTGTATCGTTACGGGTAACTTTGTAAAAAGTGTTGATCACCAAACCTAGTCCTTTAACAAAATACTTCGTGTCTCGATTCCGACTTGTGCATTGCATCGGGGCTAATAGATTAGGTAGAGTAAAATGCACTTTTTTTAAATTTTGAACCAAACTGTAACATTATATTCTGGGGAATAAACATATTTTATCTTGAAACATTTGAAACCATTTGATTCAGTAAATCAAAACTAAGTATCTGGAATTTGATTAGAAACTGAAAACTGAATTTCAAATATTGCACATAGCTATTAGTTGAACCGTGTGTGGAAGGGCGTTTACACACAAAGCCGGTACTGACATGTCAGTGTCTCCGACACGAATACCTAAATTCTAAATCAAATCACGATTCTAAATGATCCTTGTGATTTTATTTATTAAATAAATTTTGGCATTTTGTGAAGGCATCTAGTACACATATCCGCCGATATTGTGTCGTATCGTGTAAGTACTCGTAGATTGCAGTGTGAAAACAGTTTCAGTAGTGAGAAGTGGAACTGTTTCTCTATGACTTTGCTCCGTTCGATTGCAAAACAATATCCCGATGCGAGAAACAATATTCCAACGTTGAATGCATTGTATCACGATGCCAATGCTTCAAGTTCGGTGTTTATTCACCTTCAATGTTACCTACAGTTCAGATTGCGAATGTAAATGCATGCGAGTGTTTAACTTTATTGAAACTCTGTCTGCCAGAAACATATTATTATTTACACTGAATGCGAAATGAAAAAAAGTTGAAAGCATTTACGAAACGAAGTTATGGAAAAATGGTTATTAAAAAGGATTTCTTGATGATGTAATTTACAAATAGGAACATTTTTAAAGTTTGTAGTTGATCTCAATAATATGATTCTAATAAAAAAAAAATATTCATGGACATTTCACACGACGCCCTCTAGTCACAAACTAAGCAAAGCTTGTAATATGGGAACTAGATGCTAATAGAATACTCATATACTTTTTTTTTTGTAAATACATACTTATAATACATAGTAACACCCAGACATAGAACAAACATCTATGTTTCGCACACACAAATATTTGTTCTTGGTGGGGATCGAATCCACGACCCACAGCATGGAAAGCAGAGCTATTATCGACTTAGCTGTGACGCCTGTCACCTGAAGTGGTCCTAGTTAGGAAACTAACCTTCCTGAATTCATACTATTCTGAATAAAAACCCACCATCTGTGAAATGTTAATAACGAGTAGGTAACCGTCTCTCCGTCCGTACATATGAGTTAGTGGCCAACTCTGGTGACGGAGTTGTTAGACCGCCTTAAGGCCTAGAACCGGCACCGACAGTTTAACGTGCATATAACGAGAATAACGAGAGTAAGAGTAACGAGAGTATAGAGAATAACGGCTTTAAAAACTAAAATTTAACTGAAAATTCGAAAACCTCTTTCACAGTCCAGTTCAAACCCTCGTTAGTAGTCTTTTTAACCACCGACGCAAAAACGACGGGGTGTTATAAGTTTGACGTCTCTCTCTCTCTCTCTGTGTGTGTGTGTGTGTGTGTGTGTGTGTGTGTGTCTGTCTGAGGCAACGTAGCTCCCGAACGGATGAACCGATTTTGATTTAGTTTTTTTTGTTTGAAAGGTGAATTAGTCGGGAGTGTTCTTAGCTATGTTTGATGAAAATCGGTCCAAGATTCGGGGGTTTTTTAAAGTTTTTAATTTAATTACTTGTTATATCCAGTATAGTCCGTTAGGTAAAGGGAAATTTCCATTTAGCTCTGATTTGTGGGACGAATAGACGCCCGTATACGTTTTCGTCAACAATATTTATTCGTACAAGTTACTTTTATAGCACACTTACAAGCACAAAATGCTGCGTCTTACGAGAGCGTTTGAAAAAGTACAGCTATATGTTACTCTCATTTTTAGGGTTCCGCATCTTAAAAATAAGATCACTTGTCTTTGTTGTCCATCTGTCTGGTACAACCCTTTTCTGACCCAGCTGAATGTTAGCTGAATGAATCTTTTCAGCATCTGGTTCAGCAGTTCTAACTCGATTTGTAAAAAAAAACAAGCGTAACAAATCGCACGTTATAAAAGAAGTAGTTATTATAACGAAAAACAGTTGAAGAATCGAAGTGCAAATCCCGTTTACATCTTTGACGCAAATAACTTAATTCTTTGAAACGTTTAATATATTTTCCAAGGCGGATGAAAGTAATTATTTACAAGGTCACTAAATTGTAATTTTAAAATAGAACAGCTTGTATGTGTTTTTTGTAGGGGTTTCAGCCAAAATTTGTTTTATAGTTGGTAACTATAAAAAAAATTAGGCTGACCTTATACACTTCTATACCTATAGTAAACTTTTATCTACAATTACATAAAAAAAAATATCTATAATAGTTTGTAAAACAAACTATGTACTTACTACTATAATTTTTTTATAAATATTTATTTTTTTATATTATTAATATACAAAATTAATATATTATAAACGATATTTTAAAATTTATAATTTATTTATAATATGTACAAAATACACATGAAGCAGTTGAGCTATCTACACACCGTTGCAAACGATTTATAGATAGCTCAACTGATCCAAATCAGTACCAATCGGAAGCGTGCCCAAGACACTGGCTGCATTGCCAATAATATATTATTAATATTATTTATTGTACATTACAGTCTCAATAAACTGGAAAAATTCCCGACAGCATAACATTGTTAGTCCCAGGGCGTGAGTCTACTCGCGCTTGTCCGAATTTACTGTTCTACATCTGTCGCATTTCATTCGAATATAACTTTAAACCAGCAAGCTATACAATCACTTTTGAAAGCTTCACTAATCGTATAATAAAAATAGAACCTTCAATTTGGGTGTTAATTAATTCAGTACACACCAATAACACCAATCATTTTTAAGATCTCGAAGCCCTCTCTAGATAAGTTGACGATTTACAATCGCCAAAGAATAGAATACGATAAGAATTGTATGGAAATTGTCACGTGACATTTCGGTCAGAAATAACATTTTCACATTTTGATTAGATTAATATTCATAAGCGATTAGGTATTCTTAAAAAGGTAAATGGTTTTATAGCTACGTACCTACTTCTTCAGATATAGAGAATGCCAGCCACGGCATGCATTTTTTGTCATGACCGTCTGTCTGATTGAATGTCTATCCACCATTTAAACCATTACGGCTTCACGTTAAAATACAACTCCAAAAATTAAGTTGGGTATGTAATGCAATACTAAAAAAAAATGTGATATAATATTAACACTAAAATAAAGCCTTAAGCTATTCGACAGGCGTCACAGCTCAGTCGGTATTAGCTCTGCCTTCCGTGCTGTGGGTCGTGGGTTCGATCCCCACTGAGAACAAACATTTGTGTGTAGCAAACATAGATGTTTGTTCTATGTCTGGGTGTTACTATGTATTATAAGTATGTATTTACAAAAAAAAGTATTTAAGTATTCTATCAGCCATCTAGTTCCCATATTACAAGCTTTGCTTAGTTTGGGACTAGAGGGCGTTGTGTGTAAAGTCCATGAATATATTTATTATATTTAATTTATTTGTAGTCCTTATAGCCATAGAAAAAAAATTGCATTTAAGAACTTGTTGCTGTCAAAAGCTTCATCTTAGGTTGCCAGGCGATCTATTACCCTTAATGCTACGAGTAGGTAGGTAATGTAGCCACATGAGATATGGGTACAAGGGGAAGTTTCAGTTCCGGCTCTCAATCTACGTTTCGGCAACGACATGCTTCGTTGAGACTTCGTTACAAGTCTTAAGGTAATGAAACTATACAGCTTTATTTACAAATAATTAAATTAAAAAATTAAAAAACCCCCGAATCTTGGACCGATTTTTATCAAACATAGTTAAGAACACTCCCGACTAATTCACCTTTCAAATAAAAAAAACAAAATCTAAATCGGTTCATCCGTTCAGGAGCTACGTTGCCTCAGACAGACACACACACACACACACACACACACACACACACGTGTCAAACTTATAACACCCCGTTGTTTTTGCGTCAGGGGTTAAAAACAACACAATGTGCTTTAACGTCTCAATCGCTCTAGGATTTCTTATGTTGTATCACATACGATTTCTAATGGGGCAGTCAGCATCAAAAGTATCGTGTTACGACAAAGCTTTTACATGGCAGTCAAATAAAAATAATATTTTACAAAAAGGATGCAAGCCCAACACTGCTACTACACTGTATCAAGAACCTATGTTCATTCGTCACTAAACAAACACTAGCATTCCAATTTAAAATAAATAAATAAATATAAATATTCATGGGCATTTCACACGACGCCCTCTAGTCCCAAACTAAGCAAACAGAAACACATAGACAACAGAAAGCTGCAAACACAAAGCCCACACGAAAAACAGACATAGATAACAGAAAGCTGTTGTTTCGTCAAGGCATATCTCTTCTTCGTTTTGTCTAAGTCTATGTCTATTATCATTCGTTTATAAATAGATTAGTTTATAAATCTGCAAAAGTTCGCTGCCACCTTCTATAGATAAAAAAAAATATTTTGGGATTTCATCAACTTTCCGCAGCCTTGACTAGTCAGCCAATCGGACACACGGTACACGTAGACTTAGTTGGATAATTCTTATAAAATAAAGTGGAAATGCGCGCCAGTAATTTCGAAAGTAAACGATGTTTGCTCTGCGTAGCATGCGCTCAATATACTCACAATTGAAAAAGTTTAAAAGTGTAAAGTTTTGCGAACTATTTTCACTTCGCTCCTTTGCCTTGCCTTTATTGATTCGTGCGGTTCAAAGCTCTCGTGGAGTATGTTGCCAATTTGGATCGGTGACTGAAAAGGCGTAAACTTTAGGCCCTAAGTTGGTTGCCACTTGTAAATAACTGTGTAATTTTTACATACGCTTTTTTCTAGTCCCAGGTACTGCAGCGTCCCATTCATAGGGTTACGGGTAAAAAGTGGCTCCGTATAAATCATCTAGATAGATGCAAAGGTCTGATTATTTTACTAGTGAAGTGGTCCTTCGTTGACGAAAAATTGTTTCATAGAATAAAAATACGTTTGCAATATCTAGGATATTTTTGACGTTTGAAAACGTGACGTTATAACAGTTAGCGCCAATCCCAATATTTTTTGTTTTTACTAGTATCAGCAATAAAATTCTAAAAAGTCAGTTTGTCTAGGTCTGCGAGCTATGATGGGTCGATGACATTAGATATTCCTCGAATTCATAAAAGGCTACTCTAGATACGAATTCAGGCGTTGCGCTAGGTGACTTGTTAAAACTGGTTTGGTTCGGATTTCAGATAGGCAATTATATTATCCTACTAATATTATAAATGTTAAAGTTTAGATGTTTGTATTTCAATCACGCTCCAACTACTGGTCCGATTTGTATGAAACTTGGATTATAATCTGTTCGTAACCTGGATTAGCACATAGGCTACTTTTTATTCCTGAAAATCAACAGGATCAACGGGACGCATACGAAGTCGCGGATAGAAGCTAGTGATAAATAAATTAAGAAGGTAGGTTAGTATGGGTAATGTAGGTGATAGGTACAGCCCCCGTATGCCAATCTTTTGTTGTCAAGTTATATTTCACTGCCCAGTGTAATTTCTTCAGGTCACGTGGTACAATTTTGTACCACGTGATCATTCTTTTTAGACACTTGACAGCAAAATATGCGCGAAAACACATCAAATGACGTCATAATGTCACTATTTAGTCACAGAATAACTATGAGTTAGTATGAACTGACCATGATTTAAAACTTTGCAGTTCAACTTTGATTGGCATACCCCTGCAGCGCAGAGATGATGGTGAACACATTGTCCATCACACTGAATTCTTAGCCTTTTATCAACCACGCAGACAAAACAAACTTTTTAGAAAGTCTTTTATAATGACATGGAACCATTAAATAAGGCTTCGCTTCCAGAAAGCTTCTTTAAGTTATTTGTTTTGTTACGAGTATCGTACAGTCACTGACAATAATATGTTGCAAATTGCAAAAACAAAATTGAAAAAATAAAATCAGTATTGCCATTCAAGAGTCTTCTAGACACATAATAATAAACAAGTGCACACTAGTGTCGATCTGTTGTTGCATTTTTCTAAACTAAGATTATAGCTGTCTTTGTCGTTTCAGTTTATGAGAAAGGGACGGCAACATTTTTTGTGCTGTCAAAATAGGTTAGTTTAGAAAAATGCAACAACGGAATCGACAGCATTGTGCACTCTTAAGCGCTGTTTACGGTGAATATCTGCTCCATCTTATGTAATTAAGTATAACTTTATAATTACTTATCTTCTACAAAATAGCTAAAGAGCATGTGTGTTATATAATATTTGCTCCACAACTGTTTATTTTTTTCAAAAACAGGATGTTTACAATCACATTGATGCTCGCGACTGTACATGTCTGCGGCCAGAATTTTCTTTTACTCAGTTAATAGCTTTGCTTTGACATCGAGAGTTGGTATAACGTTGGTCTGGATACGTAACGAGTTCTTGCAGTGATTCACTACAATTCACTTTATTTACGTACAATGTGTATATTTTATTGAACTCTTTGTGGAATATTTGACTGAATATTTATGGGAAGTTGTATAGTTTCAGGAGTCTTTAGTAAGTTTTTTTTATTTTAGTTTATTTACCATTTTAAAAAATTACATACTTAGATATATTTTATTCTATAGCACTATAGAAAACCACAAAGAAAGTATATTGTTGCTTGAAGGACTGATGCTTTATATACAAAAATGTTGCTTGTTTGTCACACCGAACGACTAAACTGGTTTGTTTAGGACTAGCATATAATAGGCATAGTAAAAGTATGTGTACGGGGTACGTCCACAGTGTATGTGCTCATTAAGGCAATGCATTGTTATAGATAGTGGTTACCTTAACATCAGGCGGGCATCGCATTAGTGGGAGTAACCCTATATTTGAGATGAAATTGACATTGCACCCCTAGATAAAAACTCAGGTAACGCAAAAAACCAAAATTTTGTAAAATTTCGAAAGGCTGGTTTTAGAATATGTAGGTACCTATTAGATATAAGAAAGCTATTAAGTCAATTTTGGGTATTTTTTAGGTAACAAGGTTTACATTTAGGGATGTGCCATACAAACGTCATGTTCCAATCAGTTCGCGTATGAATGAAAAAGTAGAAATGACATCACATTTTCCTAGAAATTATGATCATAATATGCACTACATATAAATGGGACATAATATAAAGAGCGTTAGTCTCTCTTGTACTAGTGCATACCAACTCATACATAAGCAAATTTTTATCAAAGTTTATGCTAGTTGAAAGATATACTGCAAGTATGTCGAGCGCTCTTGTTGATTGCAGGTAAATGTAAAGCAGCGCAACATAAATAAAAATCACAAAATGTAGCATGATTCTCGCTGTGTTAGTTTCAGACCTAGCAAACTGTGCTTATGTAAATCGAAATCATTTTCATTGAACCTATTTTTTGTTGGAGTTTTTCTTTCGATAAGAATCGTTTGCGTAAAGCATTGCACTTGAACCGTTGGTTGGTTGCACTGTTCGGCGCAAACGTCTTGCTCTGTTTTGCGCCAGTCAAAAGATCCAATTGGAGTTCACGATTAATGGTGTCGTTATTTGGGCCTATATCACTCAGGGTTCTATTCCACTAAAAACTAGTCGGCTGAAACGCAGCTGAACTGTAGCTTTCATCTGTTTTGATCCAGCTGCAATGACGTTTCAGCTAAGATTTAACAATTTTTTTTTTTCAAGAAATATTTTTGGGAATATTGGGATACTTGATATATGAAGTCTTTATTTCCATGTACCTACCTGTTTCATTAATTACTATTCGTATATTATAAAAAATATGTTAGTATATCTTTAAACAATTATATTTTTATAAAATCTAGAGTTTTTTTATTACAGATAACATGGTTCAATAGAGTTATTTTTAGTGAGACTTTTGTACGCCAACAACTATTTCCTCTTCTACGACTGGGAGACAAAACCGGAGGGTCGAAGGCGAGGAAATAATTAGAGGAACTAGTTGTTCTCTGCGGACGATTAATGCTCGTTCGCCGGCGAGATTTACAACTTTGCTAGCTTCTAGAACTTACTAATGGAAAGGTTTGATTTACTTTTGTAATATCTCTCTCTGTTTTTAAATTGGCAGGTATAACTATCATTAACACATACTTACCCTCACACACCTTGATATGAAAACAATAAAATTAAAATAAAAAATTGGCGAGATGGACAGGTTAAAAGGTGTAAAATATCTGCTAAGAAAAAGTCGGTTTCGTGATTAATTTAGCAAAAGAATTACATTTTTCAAAACGATGATTTCATTTTTAAAGTGCTTGAAAATGTGAGTGGAAAATCTATACTAAAATCAAATGTTTTTCTACCAATGAAGATTTTCAGCTCTTGGATGTTTAAATTTTGAAATAAAATTAAAACATCCAAACAAGATCATCAGGAGGAAATCTATCTCATATTATAAATAAACTCTCTAGTAGTACCAATATATAAAACCATTATGTTATTCTTCACCGTATTGGTTTTGCGATCGAAAATATGCTTTCATTTATCACAGAATATCTAATGTTTAATATCTAACCCAAGAAAGAAGTTTGGCTACATTAATTTGTACACACGCACACATGCGAAACTTCTGGCAACACATTCAGAGGAACCATAAGTTATCGCTGAACCGGAATTTCGTTCCATGAGCTCGAAAGCAAAAGTTTTGGGGGATAAGAGCAATGGCTTCGATTTCGAAAACCTTTAAATCCCTTCCTCTCTTATCATTTCCTGATTATAGAAATGCAAAATGTATGTTGAGTTACATTTTCTTTGGCACAAAAAAAAACAAGGAAAACTTTCGGTGCGAAGTATGACGTAGCTAATGTTACTGTTTACTTTGTAGTTGCTAGTCGACCGATCTACTAAATAAATTAAGTTATTGAGCATTATCAGGTTTGTCGTGATGATATACCAATAAATTAAATCTTGACATTCGCATTTCATGAAGTAGATAGGAATCAATACGTTCACGACGTTAGGTACGCACGCTGAATTAATTTAATGAAAACAAGAGGCTTATTAAATAGGCCAACGTCACAAAAATACAGATCAATGGCCACTCTTCACAGGAACTGAACGTTTCAAAGGAAAAATTAGCGATCTTATCCTTTTGATCCTGAATAGAGACGTCTTCTGTTGACATTGAGGGGACAGTCAGTATGTGTCGATTCAGAGTTCAGACGCACTCTTAAACGTGCGTTTATTTACGCTCCTTTAGAAATAGGTGATGCGTCGCCTTCACGCCTTTCGGAGAGAAAAAAGGTTTTTTCACACATTTTTCCATCTTTTTTCTTTTTCAAACGGTTGTATCGTGGTGTATCTGACTGTGGAATATGTTTCCGCTACGTCAATAAATGTTTTCTGAGTTTCATGGTACCTATTTATACGACATTTAGGTAAACTTGTATTTCTGCTAGGTTTTATGACAACGGAAAACTTTAATATATTTCATAATTAATCTACCATAGCTGAAAGTTACAATAATACTTAGTAAGGTTTTATTTTCATTTTAGAAGAAACTCAATAAGTAGAGCATATTATTTTTTCTAAATAAAATTATAACTGCTATTTCAGATTTATAAAAGTTCATTCTGCGCTACGTATTCTGCACTGCTTCATTAAAATGGCCTAAAATGTTAAGCATTCAAAACATCAACTTACACGAAATGAGGTTTCCACGAGATATAGGAACTTAGCTTGGCAACCTCCACAGGGCTCTCAAAAATCCCCCTTGCATGCACGAAAGCGATTCATAAGGCTTGCTTCGTTTGGCCCAACTCGTCGGCAATCTTGTATCTCCGGAGTTTAAGTGTTTGACCTCCCTTTGCCCAAATGAAGCTCACGAACATGTCTGCCAATATATTACACGATTTTATATGAGCCTTATTTCCTTCACCGCATAGTGTATATTTCATCGTCATGAGGTTTGAAGTAATCTTGTCGGTTTGCGCCTTTTGTATTTCTTTTCCGTTTTTTTGCCTCGCTACCAGGAGAATTTACCAGCTCCAATCCAAGTCTGTAATACTCGTCCGTGAGAGGAACGGCAAGTGAAAGCTGAATACGTAGGTACGCGATTTAGTAATTTTTTCAGACATGTTTTTGTGGAAGCTTATGGGTTTTCCTTGAAAAAGGCTTGATGGATCGATTAATGATACCATTTCTCTTCGTATTTTGAGGAAAACGTTTTATTATATTAGGAAATTAATATGGACATAAGTATTGTAAAAAACCGTCTTTTAATATTCCTCGTATCAAATAAGATTGTAATTACAATATTGTCATGTCAGTCTTAATCATAATAGATCAAAACACATGTTTTTATGAGTCAATTTTAGCCTTTATATTACACTTTTCCGCATTATTATTTACTTTCGGGTACATTAAGGTACCGTTCCTTATAGACTTCGAAATCAGAACTGTAATTTTATTATCTTTGTTTTGATTCATTTTGAAAAGATACGTGACACCCGGAGGAGTTTGAAACTCAATTTTCGACCGAACCGCCCAGCGCGCGTTGTCCATTCTAACGACATACGAGTAAGTATATGTTTAAGCTAGTGGCGGCTAACTTTGGTAAGGAGTTTTAAAGATATTCAAAATGAAGTTCTACTCTATAGCTTGACTGTTATAGTTTACTTTTCTTTCTAAAGCAGAAAGTGACCTGACCTGAACCTTGACCTGAACGGTACTATAGCAGAACGACCATCAAATTGTTTTTTTTTTTTTTTGAAAGTGATGACGAAGCCGGCGAAGGTAGGTTACATTTTTATTGATGATTATGTTTTTGTTGCTTCGATCAAAATTAAGTACTTATCTGTATCACTCACTTAACCCTCTGCAGCTGACATGGTGTCTCTTGGACACCGCCAAACCGATATGTGGTTGCCATCTCGCAATATGGCGCGATATAGTTTTGTCTCGCTCAGTACCTTCCTCGATTGGTGCCCGGCAGCGGGCTGTGTGTTGCGATCGGTCGCACGGGTCATACGTCGGGCGGTAGAAGCTAAAGGTGTCTCTTAGACGTAAGTACAGCAATAAGACCTGATTCTGTTAGACGTAACCTCACAAAGACCGTTCATATTCCCTAGTGTCCGATATTCATAATCTCAGTAAAATATGTAACTTTTCATAGTGTCTCGCATACATAATCTCAGTGTTACTAAGCTGATTATCTTTTTAGAAGGCAAATCCTGAGAACTCTGGTCCTGGACCATCCAAGCCATGTTTCAACGGGATGCCACGGAATATTGATACACACATTGAAGACTGACTTCAGAATTTAGAGGAAGAAAATGAGTTTAGTGACTTTGATGATTCGGTTGAAGACCCGGATTTTGTGATTGAATAAACAATGGAAACAATTTGAGAAACGTGAGAGAAGGGGATCTCAGGAAATTATGAGATAGGAATTAAACGAAAGTAACGACAGCGATGTTAACGGCAGCGAAATTGAAGACGACCAGCCACTGAGGTCATTTACTTGGTACTGAAGAACATGGGCGAGCAGTTTCAAATCATATTGGCTAGAACGGGTTTTTATGGTCAAAAAAAGATATCGATGAGTGTTGGTTCTTCCCACTTTGAAGAAGCAAGTCTATAAAAACAGACAGAGCTTCGCTTGATCATCAGAAAAGTTTTCTGTGAGGATTTGCCTCTTCTTCTTGAAACTTCCATTCCAGCTGGACCATCTGGAAGAAAGCTGTGTAGCTTATGCCCCAGCAGACTTAAAAGGCAGACCAGGTTTAGCTGCTGCGCTTGTAAGAAAGCGATATGCCTATAATGCGCCGCTCAAATTTGCCAAGACTGCTAATTTTGACCTAAAATAAGGGTCAACTTTGAGATTGCTTTGTGCCTAAACGTATCATACGATTTCGTTGATATTTTTTCTGGTTTTATATGATGGCTTTTAAAAACAAAATTTGCTTAATTTTAGGGCAAAAATTAATAAATGTTTCTTTTTTTTAATAATTTCTAAGGTCTGTTATCTTTTGTCTAAGAAATTGATCTCAATAAAACTGATTCTATAATAACTAATATATTGTTTTATTCCAATAGATATTTATTGATTTCGTAAGTTTATAAACCGATAAATAATAATATAAATAAGTATTTATAAATAAACTTTTATTTAATGGTAATTCACGCTAGTTTAGTTGACGTCTGATAGACACCACATCAGTAGAATGTTAACATTATTTTCACCTCAGCTGCAGAGGGTTAAGCAGAGAATATCAAATGAACATCTGAAAATTATATTAAAACATCATTTACATTTAACAAAAGACTCAGTCTGAGCATTTTATTACAGCGCTGTTTTCTCTACCTGAAAGTAGTAAGAAAAGTCACTGAAATGGAAATAACATGACGCATACCTTCACCTACAGGTTTCCCGGTGCCTGGTGCCTGCAATCATTACTAATGCCCTCTGAAGCGACTGCGTATTCTACGGTTACTTGCACAGTAAACGGGTTTGGTTTGTTGGACTGACGTAAAGCACGAATAAAAACAATATGTATAGCCTAACGTATTCGAGTTACACTGCGCTTCAACGATTGCTCGATTGCCGATCGTTGCACTATCACCGCGCAGTGTAGCTCGGATGAGTTAGGTTTAACGTGAAGCTCGCGGCAATATTAACCGATTGAGCAACACGACAGTCAACGATTACAGCGGTGTATTGACGGATTTTGCGCTCGCTCGAGCTGGACCTACACATCTATAAAGTGACTAGCTAAACCCGAGCTTTCACAAATCGAGCACCTAAACATTTTTCATGAGTAAAAAGTGATACTACTACTGCCTAGTGGGTATGCTTTTGGAGTAACTATGATAACAAGATGATGACAAAATGAATATTATTTTAACTAAAAGAAATATATTTGGTGGTTCGAAGTTTTATAATATTTTTCGTAAAATATAAAGGTTAAAAATCAGATATATGTTTAAAAATACATAGCTTGCTCAATTTTTTATTAGACTTCTCTACGTAGCTAGAATAAAAACTCACCAATTTTATAAAGACTATGTATTAAATGCGATACTTTCCATAAATACGGTCGTCGCTAACGAGCCAGCCATGAATATTCTCGATTTCTTGCATATTCAACGGGGTATGAATCATAATACTTTTATATTTTAGATATTAAAAAGGGGTGAGCCTTAAATTCTTTGTTATGTTGCTATCGAGGCTTCACTTCGCATATTTTTGCTATAAATAAGCTAGGAAAGAAATTCATCATGAAATATTAAAAATAGAGTCGGGCGCCTTTGTAAAAACATTGTTTCTACCCTCTTTGCCATGAATTTCATTTTATTAGTTCCGATCTTAAAAACTCTCTTTTGAATTGTTTATCTTTTGCTTTATAGTGCGAGTCTCAGATTCTATTGAGCGCAAGATACAGTCAGTAGCAAAAATTTATTAATTAATAGTTTATAAAATTCAAGTAAACGCTGACACAAAATGCTATAAGCATTGAAGTTCAATCATTGAAATTAGTTTTAAGCTACCCAAACTTTTGCAAAAGTTACAAAACAAATTGCCAAAAGCTCCAAAAACAAAATTGAATAATCATAAATTGCTCATCAACTTATACGTTGATGCTGATTGTACATATATATTTAACGAGCAAATAAATGCAGTTTTACAACGCTAAATACCATCTAATATAAAATTGCAGACTGAGGTCACTCAAAGGATATTGTTACTTATTTCTATGCCCACAAGAATAATTTTTGACATTCAGATGTGTGTCAAGTCAACGTGACAAAAGCTTACTTCACACTGGACGCTCTCTTGTTCAATTTTATAGAAAGTTACAACCGTGGTAAAGAGTAGACTCTACAAACAATTTTTTGATTGTAAAATATATAATAATCGGAGACAATGAAACCGTGTTTGATAGTATATCCTTAAATAATACACAAACAGATCTTAGTCTGATATATGTGCTAAGACATTGGCTCTTCTCCAAATGATAGGAGAAGCTTAGGTGCAGATAAACAGTCTTTACAAAAGGCCTGATATCTTTGAAAACCATTTTTTTTATCGAGTAGCATAATTAAAAAATATTTAGCCATTTTTAAACAAAAATAAAATGTATAAAACATGTACTAGTAGGTACTTTTTTGTATTATAGAACACTTTCATCCTGACTACAAGAGGTTATCAAAGGGTGGTTTTTTTTTCAGAAATATTATTTAGATATGACCCCGGGGAGATCTTTTTAACAGTGAAAACCTCATCAAAATCAGATCAGCCATTGATTCTGGTATAATCGCTGTACAATGTTAAACATCTTGTAAAAGTTGTGCCGAACTGAAAGCCTCTTTTTTTAAGTCAGTTAAAAGCTACACTCGTAATGTTCGGATAACAAGTCAAATCATTTTAAACATGCGCGTGGGTGTCTAAAACGTATGCATAACACTCGGGTGTTAAATGTTTTCTTCACCATTTCCTTGTTATCTACCTTATTCATGAGACGAGATAGCTACGTTTTAAGTGGCAAGTTGGGGAAAGATCTTTGCGGCTATTACTGCGTTTTACGGTTGCGGTGATGAGTACCTAGCTCATACAATATTTATGAATATTTCTATGAAGAAAGATTTTCTTGGGATGTTTACTAGAAATCTGTTGGTAAAAAGACCATTTTTTTTTCAATTTAGCTTGTAATTTAAAACTACATACGCCCGCAACTGCACGCGTAGAGTAACTAAAATGCCAGCCCTATTTGTGAAGATAAACTGATGTCTATGCTACAATCGCAAAAAAATACAAAATTAATCAAAATGCAATCGTAAGGCCACGACAGAGGCCTTAAGACAGTCTTAAAACCCCGTCACCAGAGTTGACTACTAACTCATGCGAACGAAAGAATATTTTTTTTTTATCATAATTTAAAGGACGGATGGAAGTTTTTTTATTTTCTTGCGATCATAAAATGCCTTGGCTGGAGGCTGTTCCTACGTTCAAGCTTACGTAGTTCACTATTACACTTTGTTTAAATAAACTTAAACTTCTTATATTCTCTACCTCGGAATAATTTATCATTTTAAACTTGTGTCTATTAATCACACAAGTTTTTGCACAGATTGTTTCAAACGCGTGACGTCTTACCCCTTACGTAGGTACGCGCAATGGGCGTTTGTACACTTACACGATACCGTCATGTCTTAAGGGTGCGTGTTTAGTGAAAATTAGCACAATTTCCAACTGCGGTCGTAACTCGGAATAAATAAGGTTCGAAACCGCACGCGGTTCGTATTGGCGCTTGCGACCGCCGCGACATACAAATCATTTATTTTTACTCTTGATATATTACTTGTATATATGAATTACCAGCGAAAAGCAACTTGCTATTTTCACTATACCTGCACTCTTAACAGTTTGTTCAAATAAAATATCGTTGTCATTGCCGGTGTAAAAGCGTTTAGTACAAAATGTATGAAATAAGCTCCACAATATATCGTGTAGATGTCGTGTCGGTAGCAGTGTGAAAACGTCCAATGCGTAATTAATTATGTTATGGCAGAAAGCGTTTTAACTTCAGTATTCTGTACAGGGAAAGAAAAGTTTTGCTTGACAAAGTCGGAAGTATGAGCTGCTTGTATGGAGTAGAGCTTTATAAATCTGAGCAAAAATTTATTCATATTTTTGTTCATATTGTGAGCGTGCAATACTTGCTGTAGAGATAGTAAATAGAGGGAACGTTTGTGATTCAACTTAGGATTTCAGTGGAGCGATCACCGAATCGATGTGTACTTATAGTAATCAGTCAGTATCAGTAACATTTAAGATTTATACTTAGGTCGATATAGATATAATAAAACACGCTACATAATATTCAAATACGAAACCCACTCTCCTTTTACTTTGCAACAGAGAATTTTGTTTGTTGCAATGGTCATCAATTTTATTTTTCTTTAATATATTGTATAAATACTGAGCGGCCACGGAATGGCTGTTTTCACACTGTTTCCGACACGATATCGGTGATGAGTCACCGGATAGAACTAATCTAATACATTTGCCTATTTTACTATCTCATGATGACGGTATCCGTCAGTTACAAAAATCTCTGTATCTGTTTAAGATTTAGGGCGGCTTGCACGAGAATCGCTAAACGCGTTTAACTCTTAAATAGTATTTTGCGAGTTGTCAAGTCATATAAATACGTTAGATTTAAATCTATTTAGCTGTTAAACACGTTTAGTGATTCTGGTGCAAGCCGCCCTTAATATAGGATAGCGAGAGATTACTCACAGGTGACTCAGACCCTACTAAACGCTGTGACACCGTATCTGCGCCTACACAGATATTTATGTTCGGACCACTGTGATGACATGTCGATATCGTATAGATGTCGGTACCGGCCACTGTGAAAACGCCCGACTTTATATACAACTAGTAGTCACCCGCGACTTCGTACGCGAGTACCGTTTCCGTGTACATTATATTATCAGTGCGTGTACCGAGCGGATACTTCTTTTAGAAACTTGACATTACACCTCATTACACCGAACTCGTACTGAAATGTCAAACGCTAGTCGTTAGACCAAAGAGATAGTACTACGCCCTGTCAAACTGACTTGACATGACAATGAAATCCTCTTGCCAATTGGCGCTGCTAATCCTTTTCGTTCATTTTATCCTGTAGATCCTGTTAATTATTCGGGATAAAAAGTAGCCTATGTGTCAATCCAGGTTACGGACTATATATATGCCAACTTTCATCCAAGTTGGTTCAGTAGTTTAGACGTGATTGAAACACAAACATCCAAACATCTAAACTTTCGCATTTATAATATTAGTAGGATAGGAATTCTTCCAGAAAATGTATTACTAGCTACTACTTTATTATGCCATCCAGCCCCCTAAGCAAATGAACCCACAAAAAGTGATATTCAAATTCAGTTGTACAAATTACACGGCCGAATAATTCATGCGTGGTCTGAATCTAACTGATTTTGATTAGCTTGCCCTGAATAAACTCACGCGTGAGAATTATTTCGGCTTTTCTATTTGTTTAGGCTCGTCTAACCGTTCTTGAAGGGCGCAAGGACATCAAATGCAAATTAGATTGAAAAACTTGTAAAGTATCTATCTCATTTGATTTTTCTCTTATATTTACAATGTTGTATAGTACGATTTATTTCTTTTTTGATTTTGATTCAATAGGCAACGCCAACAGCACACTTAATACACATGCGGAAAAAACTATTAAAAACAAGTCACGTTTGCAAGACTTCTAAAAAAAAATTATTTTGTACACAAATAATGTTACGAGTAATACAATATTTATAAAATACACATGAAACAGTTTAATAAATTTAAAAAAATCTGAACTTATACAACAAAATCTAAAAAAAAATAATTAATGATCGCCAGTTTTGTAGTAAAGTTTTATAAACATTCCCAAAAACTAAAGCGGTCAGTATAAAAAAGTAGCTATTATTCTGAAAGTTTCATAAAAGTGTAAAACTCTAGTTGAAGCAAAAGTGTCCAAGTCTGTAAGTACACCGCGCCTTTTCTAGTGGCAGGCGCAATCTGTTTTCAAATAATTACTTCTGAAAGCCGAAACGAAGAAAATTAATTTCTTTGTTATCTACTTAACAGCATCGATGCGGTATCAACTTTGTACTTATTTATCATTAGAAATGAAGGCAACGTTATAATTTACCATTTGAGTGTATTATGTAAACTTTTGAGCGGCTTTAGTGTTAAAAAAAGTTTACAAAGTCACCAAAAATTCTTGAAAAAGATTAAAAAAATACATAAGTTTCCTGAAAGTTAACTAAGGGCGGCTTGCACCAGAATCGCTAAACGCGTTTAACTATAAATTAGTATTTAGCGAGTTGTCAAGTCATATAAATACGTCAGATTTAAATCTATTTAGCTGTTAAACACGTTTAGTGATTCTGGTGCAAGCCGCCCTAAGCGGTGCTCAGTTATTTGCCGGTTTAAAATTGAATTTTGTAGCGCAGTTGGTTAACTAGCGCAACCATGAATTAAACCGAGTTAAAGTGACATTCGTAGGTTAGTATCTCACCCACATGATTATTTTAGGGATACTATAAAATTGTATGTGCGCTTGCAAATACCTAAGTCCTAAGCTCAACATCCTTAGATTTTTTTCATAATAAAAATTAACGGTAAAATCTTTCGTTTTAGCTGTCATCCAACTTTTCTTTTATATGCAAAGTATAGAACCTATCCACCTCAAGTAGGTAAGTAAACTACTATCTGGAAGTTTGGTGCCCGTAATGTTTGAAATTATTGGATACTAGCAGTTACCCGCGACTTCGTACGCGAGTACCGTTTCCGTGTACATTATATTATCTGTGCGTGTACCGAGCGGATACTTCTTTGAGAAACTTGAAATTACACCTCATCACACCGAACTCGTACTGGAATGTCAAACGTTAGTTGTTAGACCAAAGAGGTAGTACTACGCCCTGTCAAACTGACGTAACTTGACATGACAATGAAATCCTCTTGCCAATTGGCGCTGCTAAACCTTTTCGTTCATATTATCCTGTAGATCCTGTTAATTATTCGGGATAAAAAGTAGCCTATGTGTCAATCCAGGCTACGTACTATATATATATGCCAAGTTTCATCCAAGTTGGTTCAGTAGTTTTGACGTGATTGAAACACAAACACCCAAACATCTAAACTTTCGCATTTATAATATTAGTAAGATCGTACCCGCGATCCCAAGCTAAACGAATACTAAAAAAACAAAATCTAAAATGTAAATGCCCTCCCATTTTCACATTTCAATGTACGCGAGTTAAAATTAAACAACAGGAAAAGCAGGATATCCTGATTACATTTTTCACAGTGGCCAACAAAGGCACTTACTTCGAGTCACCTTAAACCACTCTAAGCGGTGGCCTGTCTAAAATCATAATGCGGTTATTATTTCACCCGGGCTCGTAGGAAGGCTCTGCTGTCGACAAGGCGGCCATTTTCGTAAAATTATCGCTACTCGCCGGCTCCACGACAGCGTCGAGGACGTCCCGCGAACTTGCACGACGCATTAGCGAAAAATATTATCCCAAGAACACCCTTTCTCTATATCCCAGCTCTAGCACGCCGTGTTTCCTAATAGCTTTAGCAAATATTATTCGAATAAAATCTCGCATGGAATATTTCGAATAAATTCTGATGCGATTATGTTAAAGGCCGATTAGATAAAGTTGGTGTGCCTAGCATCCAATAATAATAGTCTGTAGGATCGACTAGATATCATCGGTGTACATAACATAGACCATCTGAGTGAAGCTGAAGGTATATGAAAATTAAGAATAATTTTCGTTAACTTACTAACAGAAACCTTATAGCTACTTAGCTTAGGTATAGTTTGCGAAAGTAATCAGACCTTAGTTTATTTTTTTAAGAAACCGATATGTTCCCCGAAACACGAACTAATGTGCTATGTTGAAGGCGGAAAAGTTGATGAAGGCATTACAACGATAAAGGAGTAAATAATATAAGGTTTGCTTAGTGGTAACAATGGATTGTAATTAACCCACGTCAAATCGCGGCGTGAGAAGGGAAAGTTAAGGGAATATTTATTCTAGGATACAGAGCGCCTTTTGGCATGCTATTTTTACATGAAAATAGTACCAACGCGCTTTTTCATAAAATAAAAGAACGAAAATAGAATTTCATGAATAGACTGAATAAAAAGAGATGAGTATGAGGAAAGTGTCGTAATGTGCGAAAATGACTCCGCACATTTTCTATAGACCCCGTCTAGAAAATTTTCTTTAGTTTCCTTTCACAAAAATGCTAGAAATTGCTCTTGATCCGAGGAATATTTGCAGAAGAAAGCAACTAAATTTAAGAGAACCTTACAAGATTTAGTGCTATATGACGACAAAAGCAGCGGAACCGCGACGGGATGGGCGGGCCGCGGTGAAATATCTCCTGCACTTGCCAAATCTCCGGGTTCAAGTAAAATTTGTCATAATACCTGAATATAGTCATTCAAACTATTTAATTTGGTGCCTCATCATTTCGGTAATATATAAAAGTTATGACTCTCATGGGCAAAATAGGATATTAAAATCCTATCCATTTATTTTTGAGGGTTGGATTAGCGGTTGATTAAACTGCATTGTTTTTTATTATTCAAGAACTTAATTTAACTTTCTGCTATTCCATTTATAAATTGAGATAAAATCACGCTAGTTGCTTTTTTAGACGAGATGAGACTCACGATACATTTTATTTTATTACTGACAGTTGTTTGGTTGCTGACAACATCCAGTGATCGCTGCACTGATTTGTTTCAGAAAAATTTTAGGTAGGTACAGTACGCACAACGAATCTTCCCTCTGAAGTTAGATGCAACAAGCGATTACGCATGTACTGAAAATTTCACTTACCTCCAATTCAACCCAAAATGGGTTCTGCGCAGATACTTCAGAGGGACAAAGATTCGTGACTACTAAACCTACTTTATAGTTTTTTGGTCTGTGGAAAAATCCAACTATACCTCAGCGAAGCCCATAAGTGCATCTCATAAACTTCCATGACATGGATTAGAAACCACTCCAGCCCCCGTATGCCAATCTTTTGCTGTCAAGTTATATTTCACTGCCCAGTGTAATTTCTTCAGGTCACGCGGTACAATTTTGTACCACGTGATCATTCTTTTTAGACACTTGACAGCAAAATATGCGCGAAAACATATCAAATGACGTCATAATATCACTAGTCACAGAATAACTATGAGTTAGTATGAACTGACCATGATTTAAAACTTTGCAGTTCAACTTTGCAGTTCAACTTTGATTGGCATACCCCTGCAGTAGTATGCTTACATACAGTGTCGGACAAAGGTCGGTTACGATACGACACAAAATAAATGTGAGAAATACTAAAGCTATTTTATGACACCACGTTTCGGGTTCGTATAGGTACCTTACAAAAGCTTTCTTTGAGAAGCCCTAACTTGATCGAATCTACATTGTAAACGTATATCTAAGCTTTATACAATGCTCAATCTTGTTGAAGTTTTGTAAAAAGAAGAACAAAGGTACAAATTCTAATAAAATTACTTATAACTTACTTGTAACCTTATGTTTTGTCGATGAGATTGTGACCCTGTGGAGTGTGAATAAATATTTAAAAAGAAAGTTCTGTTTCATCAGCGTCTTCGCATTGCGATCATCTAAGATAATTTACAACTTTTAAAAAGTTTCAAAATAAGATAGTGGTAGGTATAAACATTTAATCTGTGACCTGAAACGTTTTAATATTTTCATCATAGAAGTTTGTAACTTTGAACTTTATGGCTTGAAAACTTAAACTTATTTACCAGCAAGGAACCGCATAACGAGTTATTTATGTCACACGAGATTTATGTTTTACGACGGTAGGGATAGTCGTATAGATATAGTCGTATAGATGTGGCAGTAGCACATGTATTTTTACACTATAATATAGGTACCGTTTTAATATTTAAAGCCTAAATCATATTTTTAAAGGCCTGAGCCCGTATGCCAATCTTTTGCTGACCAGTAAATTGTTTGATATTCCAAAGACCAAATCACAATAAAAAAGCTGATAGAAGTTTTTTGTCACGGTGTACGAATCGAATTTTTTCGGAAAATATCGGGTTTTTCTTATCTATGTTGATTACATTACGAAACAGCATTTAACCCTAGATCACCATAACAAGACAATACTATGATTACTAAATAACCAGTTGGTAAGTTTCTTAGCTTTTACTGTTTTGGTATGTTCTATCCAACCTCATTTAGAATCTAGTAGGTATCTAGTACTCTTAGTGGCTTAGGAGTTATAGCACCAGTCATTACATAGTAGCACCCAGACATAGTACAAACTTAAGGTGTATATTTTTGAACTCACAAAATATTTGTTCTTGGTGGGGATCGGAGCTACGAGCCACAGCACGGAAGGCAGAGCTATTACACGTGTCACACGGGATTAAAGAGGATCAAACGGGATATGTAAATAAGCTTGAACCTTAACTAAAAAGCTTCATATCTAGTTTTTTTTATTAAAAAACTTTGTTGAATAAAAAACATATTTTTAACCGACTTCAAAAAAGCAGGAGGTTCTCAATTCGGTTGTATGTTTTTTTTAAATGTTGGTTACCTCAGAACTAACTTCTAAAAACTAACTAAGTTCGATTAAATTGGGATAACCATATCACGGAGGTCAGTAGGTAAATCTTTGCGTCCTTGCATGCCATGAAACGCATGCAAAACTTCCTTCCTTTCACAGCCAAATTAACTCTTGTCAACTCATTACTACTTCCGATTATAGACTACGCCGATGTGTGTTATTCCGACGCTACGGAAGATCAGCTCAATAAACTGGAGCGTCTACTGAATGTCTGCATTAGGTACGTCTTCGGACTGCGCAAGTATGACCACGTCTCCTATTATCGCTCTCAGTTGAAGTGGTTGAAAATCCGCTTTCGCCGTGATACCCACATTCTCTGTCTCCTTTATAACACTCTTCACAACCCTATGTTCCCTAACTATCTCAAAGAACATTTCTCCTCTCTTTCTTGTTCCGACCAAGTTAGTGTACGTTCCTCTCAACATCTTCTCCTCAAAACCCCAGTTCATAAAACCTCCTTCTACAATTATTCCTTTACTGTCAGAGCGATACGCCTGTGGAACTCCCTTCCAGTGGATATCCGTGAAGCTGCTTCTTTAGGTATTTTCAAATCCAAATTATATCGCCACTTTCTATCAATTCAGATCTCTCAACAAAGTTGAGCAATTCATGTATGTATTTATATAGGTATTTAGGTAGTATACATATATATATTTGGTTAGTGTATTATTATTTTATGTAGGTAATTTTTATATATTTTTAAAGACGTTTCTCCCTACCAAGTTTTCCATAATATAAGCACTACCTTTTTCTCCACACTACACAAAGGTTGGTTGGAAGAAAATGCTAATTAGCATTAAGCCCGCCTCTGTACTGTTTTTATAAGATGCAATAAAGAATTTTCTAATCTAATCTAAGTACGATAAATTAAAATTTAATTCAGAACCTTATTTTTTTAATGTTGGTTAAAAGCTATCTTCAGTATAAATAAAATTCTGAACTCCGTTTTACAAAGCCCGCATTTGATTTTCTATAGTTAACTTAGGGTTAAAAAGTATAAATAGGTAGATAGGAGGTAACGACATGAAATTCATTACGTCATGACATGACATTAACATGCATTTGACCACTTTGACATAATTTGTATTCTTGAAGCGTTGTGTCATCAAAATGCTTTTGTAAATGAATTTTGTACATTTTTACGTAATTTTAGGAGGTTGTTTGTAATACTTGATGAAGGGCCTAGTAGAATAAGGAAGAAAAAAAGGTATGTAATGTAATTACCTACCTATTTACAGCAATATAAATGATTTTGTCAAATGCACTCTAACAAAGTGTTTTTTCTACAGGAATAGAACTTAGAACCATAAAACACTTTTGAGACGAAGAGAAAGTTGAATAGAGTTTGAAGCTAGTGTACCCAACACCCTAACTTAACTGATGGAAATACTTTCTGGCAAAACAATGCTAAACAGGAAACATGTGTACTTACCCAACACTGAGCCAGGAAAAACATGCCTATGATGATGTGGAAGTGAGTATCTACCTACATTACAGAATAATTGAGCACTAAATCATTTAAATGTGGCTGGCAGACAATGCTCCTAGCACTAAGTACTTATTTGTGAAAATTTGGTACCTACCTAGTTACGGAGGTACTAAATCATAGGCTATTGCTCATTCCTCTTTCTTCAGCCAGCTTTTTGTTCCGTGCAGACAAACCAATCCCATTTTATATTAGTAATAACTATAGCATAGTTATAATGAAATGTACAACTTGATAAATAAATTAAATTTTATTTTGTTTCAGTCTTTAAAATACCTAACCACCACACAGTCTTAACAAATATCAGCTGGGAGGACTTTTCATACAAGTGATGTTTAAGTTACAGTTTATTTTTAGTGAATTATTTGTTATTGTCTGCAAAACTAAGCAAAATTCAGTTTTATTCAATGTTTATGACTGTGGCAGTGAGACATAACTCTTGGAATAAATTAAAATGATTATCAACATGGTTTTATTCAGTTATTAGATACAAACCAATAATATATAAAAAAAACATTGTATGCATTGCTAGGATTTCAGCTCACAGCTCATAGCTCAGTATATGAAATATATAGTTTGCGGATTAAAACACCATTCAAACAAGACTCATTTATTGTTAGTTTGCGGTAGGCAGCGCAAACCGTATTTGCGAGTACCCACATACCTAGGTACTATCTATAAGTAAACATGGATACATTACAATTTTCCCCTCTTAGAAACTATGTGGCTAAACAAAATAAAAACTAATGGATAAATGAATCAGAATAGCTACATTACTACCTATTTGATACACGGGCAAAACCAACTCTAAACTTAGGTACCTACCTAGATTCTTACTGTAAGTTTACGTAAATCTAGTGCACATAGCAATAGGTAAAACCACAAACAGCACTAAGCTACGTACTTTCCCTCACAAGAGAAAAAAAAACTGTAGGTAAGGTACCCAACCCACCCAGGTAGGTACCCAATGATTTTTACAAGATATGAACTTATTAGCTAGAAACGTTTTGCATAACGACAGTAAAATAAAATAAAAAAAACTTCTACGTATAGGTAGGTATAAGTGTACCTATATTTCACATCCTATAATTAGGCCTTTAATTACGAGGACGAAGATAGCCCGCTGTTGGACTTGCAGAAGCGCCCTCGTCATCAACCTGCCGGAAAGTAGGTGGCAGTGGAGTCGACGGTGACGTCGCTGTCGAAGGGCACGGAGACTCTTCTGCGTCGAGGAATGCCGCCTCAGTGGTGCGCCCAGTAGGCGCTGGATCCGTAGCTAGTTCTGGTTCATCAGCGTCGTTTGTGCTACTCTGAACGCTTCTAGCGAGTGACAACCGATTAGTTTTACGCATCGGCATAATCTGATCGATGTGTCTGGTTTTAGTCACGTCCTCGGTACGTACCTTATAAGTGACAGCACCGGTGCGTGTTTCGATGATGCCTGGCTTCCACTTGACGGTGCTGTTCGGGCGAAGTTTCTTGACGAGTACTTCGTCAACCTCTTTGAGATCGCGAAGTATGCCGCCTGCATTGCGTACTTGCGATTCCTGCGCGGCCTCGACGAAGTCGGCGGTTTGTGGGCGCAGCATGTCGAGCCGCGAGCGCAGCCGGCGGCCCAGCATGGCTGCGGCGGGTGCCCGCTTTGTGCTGGCGTGCTCAGTGTTTCGGTATTGGAATAAAAACTTGCTTAGTGCACGGTCTACGTTATCTCCTTCAAGTATAGCCTTTATCTTTAATATATTTAAGATGATAATTTCCTGCTGGCGGCTGTCTGCGGTATAGTATAGTATAGTATATCACCTCAAGCATGTTAGGCCTCGCCTGAGATGTCTTATATATGCATTATGAAGACCTGAAATAAAAGTTTATTGAAATTAAATATCAGCGGGACATACCTACTTCATTTTAATCATAGTTCATACTAATTATTATAAACGCGAAAGTTTGTAAGTATGTATGGATGTTTGTTACTCTTTCACGCAAAAACTACTGGCCGATTTGGATGAAACTTTGAATCTACATAAGTTTGAGCCAATTTTTGTTTTAGATATGTAGGTAGGCAAATTTAAAGATGCCTACCTATTGAAATTGGTTCCCTCTCATTATGTTGAAATGGGAAAGTCAACAGTGGCCATTTCTACTTTGAGTAAAAATGTTGTCAGGTTAGGTGTAGGTATTCTCAGATATTAAAGTTATTTATAGGTACCTACCTACCTAATTCCTAATGTCTATTTGTGGAGTGGATTGGAACCAAAGGGTCTAAATGCTGTAGACTAGATTTGTTCACTACACAGAAGAGTAATTTTGCCTAGTCACATTCATAGAATAAATACAAAATTCTTACCTTGGTAGTCTTGTTCGAAGTAGGTACCTATCAATATGTGGTAAGTAGGCACGATTCGAACATACGAGCACACACAAGCAAAATGTATATTGCTGGAGGTGTTTTTTAGCATCAACACAAAACACGAAACTGAGTAAATAGGCAAACGTAGGTAGATATTAATAACAAAGCATTTTCAGAAAAATATACATATTGTTTTTCTGTCAACAAATAACAAATGTCAATAAAACATAGACTAATAGAAACCAAACCACAGAAAAATAACAAAAAACATGAAATGCTGACATGGTGCGTTTCAGATACTACGCAACGTAATTCATCAATTTTTTGTGTGAAGTACCGGTTTTTTGTCTGATTACGAATTTTGGTTTTTTAGATCTCTGTACATTTTATTAGATCAAATTGGTTAAACATTTCTTAATTTTTGCATTTTATAGACGTTTATCTACTTACATTTTTCAGTACTTATGTGTCCAATGAGCTTATTTTAAAGTAGAGTAAAAATAATACGATCAACCACGAGGAGAGTTTTTGAACGCAATGTTTGTTACATAATTAACCCAGCAGCAATTCAAAACGGTCACATAAACCCAGCATATCAAATATTGTTACAAATCATCATTATCATCATCTTATAGTGTTCCAGAAAAAGCTATTTTGGCCCATCTTCACCTATCGACTTCCCGCAATCTATACAATGTCGTCGGTCCATCGGGTTGGTGGCCATCCTACACTTCACTTTCTGGTTCGCTGTCGCCATTTGAGAACTTTATTCCCCAGGGGTAGCCAGTTCTGCGAGCTATGTGGCCAGCCCATTGCAACTTCAACTAGCTAACTCTACCTGTACCGGCATAGGTGCACCATGAGTATTTGACATGATATTCGTTTCACGCATATTCTTAGACATTCCAGTGATTCCGCCAAGATGACTATATCGTCGGCAAATCGATACGTTTACTATTGATGTTGATGCCATACTCATTCATTGCAAGAGTTTGAACACATTGTCCAGTGCAGAGGTGAACAGTTTCGGAGAAATAACATCTCCAAGGCTCACGCCTATTAGCAGTCGAATTGGATTTGTACTCTGGTATTGCAGTCGAATGGACGTGGACGACGTGGTGGCATTACTATACAGTCTACATAGGTGTACAGTACACAATAATACAAACACTTCGATATACCGGTAGTTGATTTGGCACCGCTTAAGTAGGTAACTGTCGCACTGCCCAGGTTTTAACTGAATCGAAGGCTTTTTACAAACGATAAACAAAGTGGCCGATTACTCTTCGATCTTCTGTAGGTATAACCTGCCGAAGCGTGTGGATGTGGTCTATGGTGCTAATGATATTTTCGAAACCCGCCCGCATTCAGAAGTTCTGTTGTTATGCCGTTCTCCCCTGGCACCTTGTTGTTCTTAAGCTGCAGCTATGTTAATGCTAATGTTATTTGTATGTTCATATGCGTTGATTTGTAAAAAACATACTGAAACCAATTTTGTTATTATTTACGGGTCATATTGATCTGAATTAACGTCGATATACACAATTTCACAGTTTGACATGACAGGTTAATATTATGACACTGTCGATTGACAATTGAGTAAGTCAACCAACAGTGTTGCCACTTAGATTTTTGAAGCTAGATTTAGCATTTTTTTTAGCAAAAGTGACACGTATTAAAGAGTTAAAAACTCAACGAATGAGCAAGGGATATTTTAACATTCACTAATGATAACTAAACTAATTTTTATTTCTTGTTCAATCATCATGTTTAATTCAACTATGTACAATAAAAGGTATTTATAATCAAAGTATTCTTACAGTACGAACACACTTCACGTACTAGTACAGGCGTAAAAAAATTTTCAGTGAAAACCTTCTACAAATAGAATAAAACGTAAAACAGTTGAGAAAAAAGGTGCTTTTTGTAACTTTTAATTAGGCAGCTCAGTTTGTGTGGCAAAATAGGGGATTAGCCCAAGTCACCAGCGTGCTAACTGGTCACGTGGTACAATTTTGTACCACGTGATCGTTCTGTTTAGACACCTGACAACAAAATAAGCGCGAAAACACATCAAATGACGTCATGATGTCACTATTTAGTCACAGAATAACTATGAGTTAGTATGAACTTATAACTTTGCAGTTCAAAAGATCTGGGGCAACGCAGGTCTCCACTCGCAACAATTTAATGTGGCAGTAAATTAGTTTTGTTATTTTTAAGTAGTTATTTGTTCTATCGAAATCTCTATTGCAGCGGGAATTATAAAAATGTAATAAAAAGTCATTATTTTGATAACACGACAAGAAACCGGGACGGTGACATCTTTTTTTCATTCCTAATAGAGGGTTAGAAAAGTCTAGAGACTCTTTGGACAGTTTGCTGACTCATTATATACCTACAAGGCCACTACAAGGCAGATAAACTCCGAACTAAACAATAATTTTTTTCTTGAGGTAGGTAAGTGTACCTACTATAATACTAAGGAAATCAAATAAAATAATTTTTTTTGTGCGGTAAGTACCTACATACTTATCTAGGGAGGTATCTAATAAAACAAGTGACAATGTAGCTAATAAAATAAACATGAAGTATTATTTAGATTAGGTAAAACCTTTTTTTTCCATCACCTCTTCCCAATCACTACAGGCCATGTACAACTTTTTTTTAAAAAAAGAACGCCGTCGAAGTGTGTTCTGAGAACTTGAAAAGCGCACGCATAACTATACTAACTATATTTATACTTTTTGTTTGGCTTTTCTATTATTGATTTTCCGGATTTTTAAACTGATAAAAAATATGGAAGAAGGAGAACGGTGCATCAATTGTACAATATGTTTAGGCCCTAGAAGAAGAAGATTTTTGGTGCAGGCTCAACCAGTTAATATTGTTGAAGCTGTGTCATTGTGGATAGCCCCAATTCAGGTATGTTTGTGCTATTTTATTTTATTGTTATGAGACGAGTGACGAAACAAGTCCAATCCACAGAGGACGTATCCTATGTGGCATTGTAGCGCGTCCATAACACATTAAGCAATGCAAGCATGGGGCGTAGAGACGTTCTGTAACTTCAACAATGAGCGAGTGTTGTTGAGTAACTTACCCGCCTGCATGTTTGTTTTTGATATTTTGATAATGTAGCTACACAGGTACGCTAGATGGGTCGCCTTATGACTAACTTAGGTAGGTGCTAGTGCTTATACCTAACTACCTAGCTTCTTACATTTTAATGAGTTAAGTATCGGTGAGGCAATGCATTGTTATAGGCAGAGGTAACCACTTAACATCAGGTGGGCCATCGGCTTGTTCCATCACTGAGTTGTATAAAAAAAAGTATATTCGTATAAGTTCTTATATTTTCATTTAAAAGGTTCTCAATAATTAAAACTTATTTACAAGAGGTAAGTACCTACCTACCTACTTACTTATTTTCCTTTACGCCTTATTCACACTTTTTATACAAAACTTCTTGTATTCGTAGGTTTCGCCTAATAACAACTTATGCCAAGAATGGGTTTTATTACGAAATCGACTAAACAATCCTGGCCAAGCTCAAGGCACACAAGAGTATGCCGAGGTTGTGGAAGCTCTATATTGAGATCTAGATCTTATGCCATCTACAATACCGCAGAAGGAAATATAATAGCGTCATGGATTATTCCGTACCAGGTAAAATGATTTCTCTATTTACTATTTATTTATTTTACTAGCGCATTGTTACTCGCGATTTCGTCTGCGCGGAATAAGTTTTTTTAAGTTTTCATTAAAATAGGTTTATTTTATATTCAAGAAAACGTCGCATATCCACCCCCAATAACCCAAAGTAACTACCTACTCTACTCTACCTACCTACAACTGCGTGATCTCGCTGAAATGTAGATGAAAAACAAAATAATCGTAGGTAACTTGTCTTTGTCCTGAAAATGTTACCAGTAGGTAATTACCTACTTGAAACTCACAAACCACTGTGGAACTGACTAAACCAAGGGTTTCCTCACGATGTTTTCTTTCACCGTTTGAGGGTACTAGCATTGCGCACATGTAAATGTACACCTATTGGATAGTAAAACATAATGTGAAACAATAAAATGAAGCCATTTATCACTAACCACACATATTTTATTTCAGGTCAATAACAATGATCAAGCATGTAGACGATGTTTTAGTAGAGCTCAGGATATGCTCGAAATTGTCGAACAAGAGCCACATCTCGGGCCCAATCCAGGAATCCCACAACCACCTCCTTTACCTGCTGCACCTTTGGGAATACCTGCCGCCAACAATAGAATGCAACCCACCATATTGCTACCACATTATAAGCGGCCAGCTGTGACCATATCTCGCTATACGCCTAAACGATGCCGATTTAAGAGGAGTTACTCCAATCTTAATTAGAGCAAGAATCAAGTCACGGCACGTTAGTAGGAAAATCTACTATAGCTACGTTATGTTTGAGAGTGAACCGGCTGACCGCAACAACGTAGAAAATATATTAGGGTACTGCTGTAGCTGCATTGTGGGCAACAGAACAGTTGGCTGTTGCACCCATGTTATGACAGTTATATGGTTTCTTAGCTGGGCACGGCATCAAGACAGTATTGTCGCACCAGCTATGTTCCTAAACCATGTAATTGAAGAAGAAACTGAAGATTCTGACGACGAGCAAAACTTGCAGTAGGAAAAGTTATTGCTAATCGAGCAAACGAAGCTAGCGAAGATCTTAATAACATTGCCATAACATAAAAAGCGGATATAACAACCGACCTTGGTCGATGTTGTATGTTCCTAGTGATTAGATATGATCTACCTATCAAACTGAGATGTAATTGCTAACTACCTAACAACCATACCTAACAAACGTCACAAACGATAGCATGATATTACCTATTACTTATCACAAACTTCAAGAAAAGCCGCAGGTGAAAGCTAGTAAGTCATACAAATACAAACTGTCAATTAAGTCATCGAAAAATACCATTTCCTGGCAGACAACCTTTGTTTTTTGTCGAACTTTGGATGTCGAATAACTAAGTATTCCCGTTGCTTTTTAATAAAACTATTACTTATATTAAAACTACGTTACAAGTACATTGTAACAAAGAAAGTTTCATTAATGCGAGTTTAAAAAAATCGGGACCTGGGCTCCATAGAGTTTTGCCCCAGACCCTTTGCGGTTCAACTGAGATTGGCATACGGGGGCTGTTTCACCATCTCTCGCTATCCATCGAATAAAATTATAGCCATGTTATTGGCAAGTCTAGTAGAGACTGAGACATATATTTGACGGATAACGTTACTCAGAGATAATGAAACTGGCCCTAAGACTTAAAAGACTAATTACGAAAAAATTATCACTTTTATAAGTGTACTAGTAGTTATAATAAAATGTTCCAAAAGCTTTTTTGAGGCGACTTACTTGCTTGAAGTTGCTTGAAGTAGTGTGAGACGCTATTCCAGGCAACGTGACGTCACTAATATAGGTAATATGATTTAATATCATTTATTATAATAAGTAAAAAATCATGAAAAAAAACTGCAATTTCCTCGCATTCACCAAACGATTGTCGACAGTGCCACGGCGGCGCGGCTTTCAAGAGCGCTGGTTGGTTAGAATTATGTGTGTAATTCGGAATTGCACGTCTAGATGCTAATCCTGGCACTACACTCGTCTTAATCTTGAATGCCGACGTATGCACTGCTCAGCTTAGCGTATCCGCTTGCCGCAAACGAATGTCAACTGCTATTGTTTTCATTTTAACGAGGATTTTTTTAATTTTTTGCTTAAAATTTTATAAATCGCTTAGCGTCTATGTCAGCCCTGTTACAGCTTGCAATGGAAGAGGATCTTTTGACGGAGTTCTGTAATTTTTGGAAGCAACGCTAGTTTACTTTGTTTTTCTTAGTAGCTATTTAATTATTGTGAGTATTAACCAATAATACTTACTTGAGGTCGTAGCATAAAGTAAATTATTAGAATAAATTACTAATATAATAGAACTATTAGAATAAATGTGTAATGTGATTTCTTTATTTGATGAAATTCGTTTCCAAGTTTTAAAGTGAAAATCCACCATTTTGCCTTCAAAACAAATGACAGCCGACTTGACAAATTGACTGACTTGACTAAATACAATATCAAATATATACTTGACACTGGAAAAATTGTCTGTCGAAATGACGGATAGAGGCCATAAATAAGATCTTCTGACGTAAACCTAATTGCATTGCCTGTACACGCAAGTGTCGGAATAAGCAAGAGTAAAGCAAGTGTGAAAACGGCTTTATCTTACTTTTGAAGGTTTTAGCACGTAGATTATAACTCAAAATGAGCATACCCTTTGCCCACGTGAGTATTCAAGAGAACTGTATTGCCCAAGTTTTAACTGCTTACTTTATGTAAGTGTATAGAACTTAGCTATTTAACTTGAAACTTACTTAACACAGTACTCCAGCGAACTCTGGCTGAATTGAATAGAGCTGTATTTAAAGGATTTAAACTGTTTAGGCCTCTTAAATCCCGTATTCTTAAATAACGCTCGAGATTGAGTTAAGCCTCGTTAGTTATGACATTTTTAATTCAATTTTAGAAATAACTACCCTGTTTGAGGCTTCATTTGTTGTCATTTTAGGAAGCAAATCCGCCAAACATACAGCTTTTTCCTTTTCATTGCTGGAATAAACACGTTTCGCACGTTAACATTTTCTGACCAAACTTTTGCACAATCAATTTGTGCAAGACAGACTTTGCGTGTAGCTTGGCCTTTAGGACTTTACCACACCTGCCGCACTCTAGTGATACACTCGCAAACATAATATTTTTTTAGAATCATACATAAGTGTACGCTTAGTGACTCGAAATAAATGCGAAAGTTTAGATGTTTGGATGTTTAGATGTTTGGATGTTTGTGTTTCAATCACGTCTAAACTACTGAACCAACTTGGATGAAACTTGGCATATATATAGTTCGTAACCTGGATTGACACATAGGCTACTTTTTATCCCGAATAATTAACAGGATCTACAGGTTAAAATGAACGAAAAGAATTAGCAGCGCCAATTGGCAAGAGGATTTTATTGTCATGTCATGTCACGTCAGTTTGACAGGGCGTAGTACTACCTCTTTGGTCTAACGACTAGCGTTTGACATTTCAGTACGAGTTCGGTGTAATGAGGTGTAATGTCAAGTTTCTCGAAGAAGTATCCGCTCGGTACACGCACAGATAATATAATGTACACGGAAACGGTACTCGCGTACAAAGTCGCGGGTAACTGCTAGTCATACATAAGTGTACGCTTGGTGACTCAAGCGTATTGCAGAATTTATATAGTAGAAATAGTGCAAGAATACAGATGGAAATAACGAAAACGGTTTTCCCATTTCCCCCTCCTGTTGAAAGCATTCAAATCGTGTCTACTGGGTATCCGTAGTGCGGTTACGATCGACATCTCAAGAATGTGTGTTGTGCACTCAGCGTCAGAAGTTTCACATCTAATCGTGGTACAGTCAAGGGCATAAATCTGTAATCGTTTGTCAAAAAATCAACTAAGTCCATTTAATTGAATTTTGTATGTCATTTATATCATGTATCTTTAGATGTATTCAAGAGGAGAGTGAATAAGTATATTCTAAGCAAATGTGCTACATAGTCGACCGCATCGTCACTTATCATCAGGTGATGAAAAAAAAATATAAAAACAAACTAAAAATAGTTCTTATCTGGGTTATGGGTATTGTTATTATGTACTGAAAAAAAAATCAATATATTTATTTCTGTTTATTATTTTTTTTAAGTATATCGGTAACTAAGTAACCATTATGAGCCTTAATTCGTTGTGCTTACGTTTACGCTTATTCGTATACATAGTGGTACTCGTGACTGTACTTACCACCGTTATTTGTAATAGTTTACGGTGTAAATAGCGTTAGCAAATAAATATAGCATACAGGGTGTGCCTATTGTATACAGGCACCACGCAAAAACAAATCCTATAATAGGTATTTATTTTGGTCCAGAAGTACTCGAATGATTCCATCTTCATTTTGAGATTTTTAGTTGTAATCTGTTGCGTGGAACGATCTTAAGATTACGTTTTAGTTTTCAGAATTAATTTTCCCGTTATAGATAAAAAAATTATACTTATAATCATAGTATTAAGTAACGCAAGTAATGTTGTCACTAGAACATACAACATCTTTGAAGTGAACAAGTGCCAAGTACAGGTAACTTACTTCCTGTAGTGCCTATTTCACCATCTCATGATTAACCTATCCGTAACTTATAAATATTTCAATCTTTAATTTATTCTAATCGTAGACAAAGATGGGTATACCTTTATCTGGTCTCTACATCAGATAAAAATATACCCATATTTGTAATTCTCCGAGATGGTGAAAAAGGTCCTAAATCTTTCCGGATAACTCAGTTTAATAGTTGTGAAAATAATGGAGGATGCCAACTGTGGAAATAAAAGTTGTGAAATAATTTTTATACTATTTCTCTTAGAGCGTTCTTGCCATAAAACTATACTGGACTCTTAAAAAGTTATTTAACGGTTAGTGGCTAACCGGTCACGAATAGGATTTATATTATCTAGGCGTCTGTACTTTGGATTTTGATGAGTTGGCAATTTTCCAATTTTTGATTTTTGATTTTAGTATTTTAACTCTTAGGTTTAACTATTGCCTCGAAATATTTAGAGTCCATAGTATAACATTTTTGGTTTTCAACTAAATTAAACGAAACTATAAATCATATCGATCGCAAGTCTTGGAATGACCATTTTGTAACCTTCTACTATTATTGTATCACAGCTCAGTCGGTAATAGCTCCGCCTTGGATGCTGTGGGTCGTGGGTTGGTTCCCCACCAAGAACAAACATTTGTGTGTGGCAAACAGACATAGACTAGAAGGCGTTGTGTGAAATGTCCATGAATATTTATTTATTTAAATTTATTTTTACGCTTGACTCGATTTAATATTATCATAAAGAGGTTTATTTCATAGATATGAAGATAAATAGCTATTCTAGATTCAGCCTTGAACGCAAGGCAATCACAAATCGAAATCTCGTAAGAAAATACGAAATCTTACCTTCACTGGAGGTTCAAATAAAATTTAGGGCCGAAAGCAAAAGTAATCCTCGCACAAATTGAATACACGATTGTATCGACTGCTGTTTGCTTATATCTCCACGTATTTCCCTAAACCGTGTCGATTTCAATGAATATGCTCCATGATTGAAATAAAATTCAAATTCGGAATCTGTCGCAGAGATCCAATCAAATAAGGATCATTCGTAGTACCCTTAGAATGTAGAAAACACAATCTGTGGTAGTACCACACACTGGCTCATTTAAATAAAGAACATGAGCCACTTACGGTGCTAAGCTGTACCAAAACAAGTGGATTTCACCATGTTTTATCGAAATCCTGAAAATCCAGCTTCAATTCTGAAAAGCTGCATTTATCAAAGAATAAAAATAATTTAGTACCGCAGAAAAAGAAGCTGGCAAGGGCGGGTAAATGCCATTTTAATCACAACTTACTTTTGAACTTGCAGCACAAAAAGCAAGAAAAAATTAATGGTGTTGAAGAAACGTTAGACCTCTGCAGGATAGATTTAACTTTGTGGATTTCTATACAAGAAAAATATTTGCTGCGATGAAAGAAGTGGCTTACTTATTGTTGGCGTCTTTAGAATATTATAAAAATGTTTTTTTTATAAAACCAAACCAACTGACTCTTCATTGAAAATCGCCACAAAATGCGTGCTTAAAAAGTAAACATAACCTTTATTTTGTAATATAATATTACATTTGCTTTTTTAACCCCAGGATCATGTAAGTCGAGTATAACCCTACCTCATTCGTCAAAATCCATCAAGCCGTTTTCATGAGGTAAATAATGTCCCTTAGAAACGAGCGGAAAATAAACATTACTGCTATTTGACGTATTTACAGCTAAAGTATTACTATAGATTAATAGATTATACCCACCGACCGAGTAATTCTCGGCTGTGAAATTACAGCCGCGATGGACAGAAGACGAAGTGTGATTAATTCGACTCGGCCCTCTTTTGCGGAATTGCCTTTTAACATGACGCTTTTCGAAAAACCAAAGCAGATAAATTCAGTCTATTACCTTGCTGTTTTTAAATAAAACCTTGTTTTTTTGCTTTTTTTGTAAAAAGTGGAGACTAATAAGCTAGCCTATATGTGGTTTTGATAAAAGCTCTAAGCAATAATACTTACATTAAGGTAACAAACTACAGGTGATATTTTGACTACAATAAATATGAAAACTACAGAAAATATAATTTTAAACATAGTGACAAAACTCTCTAGATACGAATAACTTGTGATAACTTTCAAAAGCAGCCCCGTATTCCAATCTTTTGCTGTCAAGTTATATTTCACTGCCCAGTGTAATTTCTTCAGGTCACGTGGTACAATTTTGTACCACGTGATCATTCTTTTTAGACACTTGACAGCAAAATATGCGCCGAAAACAAATTAAATGACATCATAATGTCACTATTTAGTCACAGAATTACTATGAGTAAGTATGAACTGACCATGATTTAAAACTTTGCAGTTCAAATTTGCAATTTAACTGAGATTTGAATACCCCTGCTGAAGCTACCTACCGACTGAAAACTTCTTTGAAATCGGTACCCAAGGAATACCTACTTATTTCATAGCAATTTAACTTGGCGTTTCCACTCCTCGCCGTCAAATCAAACGCGTTCGTCAAGCGTCGAATTGAAAAGCACTCATTAGTTTGTGCAATCGAGTGTACGGCGCCCGCCTTAGAGTAGCTACCTAAGTCGGGCTGCCTTTATGTACTACACAACAAGAAACAATGGTGCTTCTCGAAATTCCCTAGTTTCCTTAACAAGCACTTGGAAGAAAGCCAAAATAACGAGCTATGAGGATTCAAATTCAAAAATACGACCAACAGTATGCTTCTAGTTACATACTTAAGCACGCATTTAAATGTTACCTACATTCCAAGTAATTTGATAGTATCTGAGTCCTCAGTCAGGGTGCGGTATTTCTAATGAATGTCTAGACTACATTCTGAGTACTTAACTACTGGTTAAAGCATTCCATTTCAAATTTGAAATAGGGAGTTTCAGTCGTTTGGAACATATAGCTGGCGTTGCGCGTTGGTGAAACTAACAACTTTGAAATATGTAGCAGTTAAACGATGAATGTGTGGGTTTGATCAAACAAGATAGAACCATGAGAGTGGGGACTTTACATGACCAGCAGCGCTCAATGCCCCTTGTCTATACCGAGTGAACAAAACCAAGCGAAGGTTAATAAGCAAGCGAGACGGACGCGAATATTATTTTGGTCTGGACCGATATTAGATGCAAAATGTCCTTAAATGTAAAAAGCTTATAACAGTACATGCCGTGAGCTACTAGTCAGATTCATATCAGTAGGACCTTGTTTAATTATTTTCCTGCAAAAATACTGTTTTACAGAGCTTGAGCTCAGTCCAGGACCATTTAATTTCCTTTAGAAATCCATAAACGAGCGTCCCGCGGGCTCGATGTGTTTAAAGACTTTAATAGACCATTCCGATATCAATTGCTGGTAAAATAGCCCATTTTGAAATTGAATGTTTTGAGAGGTAATTTTTTTTTAATAAAATCTAATAAATATATGATTTAGATTTTCGTGAAGTTAAAAAAACGCCATAAAATGTGTGTTTTTATAAAAGTCACCACGGAGTTCTGTCATTTGTAGAAGCAACCTAACACATTTACTTTGTGCTATTGTGAGTGTTATTTTTTAATTTTGGTGGTATTTTAACTAATAATACTTGAGGTTGTAGCATAAAGTGTGTGCCATTGGAATATGTACATATTATGTGTTATTATTATTTGATGGAATTCGTTTCCAAGTTTTGAAGGTAAAATCTAAAATAAAATCCACCATTTTATCTTCAAAACAAACGACGAAACAGCCGACTTGACGAATGACTCGACTTGACTAAAATTATTTCAAATGATCCACTTGACACTGGCAAAATTGTATGTTGAAATGACGGACAAAGGCTACATATAAAAGAAGAAGAAGAAAGTCACGACAAAAATGCAATGATTATTTTTACTACATCCCAGTTTCGGAGAAATTGATTGTACACTTGCTTTTCTAAATGCATGGAGGTACGAGTATTTTGTAACTTCCGTTTACTTCAGCTTCAGTTGCACCCTCTCAGGAGTTGAGTTACGATATTAATTTCTTAGTGCAGTCTTAGTCTAGGTTTTAGTATGTACTGCACGAAATTATGTTTGTGAAAATACTGTTGTATGTTCTACAGAGTATTATCAATTAGATCTTGTTCTCATTATAAAGATCTTAAAAGCAAGCTACATGCACACTGGGTTTTAGGCACATTTCATTTCACGGAAAAAAATAATTTTAACAATACAACCAGAACGCTAAGTAAAAATTAAATATGTTACAGTAACGAGAATTTGTTTAGAGTAACTAAAATTATTGTTTAAGAAACCAATTATATTGTATTGCAAACGATTTAATTCTAGTTATATTTTATATAGTAAACTTTAACAGGCAAATGGTAATTATTACTAGTATTTGTTAATTAATACAATACTTTATTTATTATTGCAATGTGCATCGTAAAGAATACGAAAGATATAGTAATCAGGGGTGAGCGGGGTGTGCGGCGGCGGGAAGCGGTAGGGCAGTACCTGTTCAATCTTGTTCCAGTCGACATTGTATTGACGCGCGAGTGCATTTTGTCAAATAACTGCCTTCAAAAAGAATAAATATATTTGTTTTTGTGAAATGGATTGTGACGACGACGACGTTGATCTTAGAAACCTTCTAGAAGCATGGAATCTCGCACAATACAATACCGTATTTGGCCGTAAGTACTACCAAACTACTTAATTAGGCTTAGTACCTAGGTATAGGTACCTACTACTTACTTAATAAAATTGTTAATTCGTTTCAGAAAATCGCATAACAATCAACAATTTGAATTTGCTGAAGACCGAGATGATAAAAGCAATAATTGAAAATTAAACGAACTCACCTGTGAGATTCGATTCCAATTATACGAGGTCCCAACCGAAGACGATTACAGAATTTACAAGCAGCAGTACACGTATCATGCTGCCTCAGTCACACTTTCAGAGTTTATAAGCCTAAAAGCAAAACATTTATACTCTGTCCTACTCGCACCAGTGACACCTAGCCGTCACCGGGTATCACCTCTCTTGTCATTATTTTAGAGACTTTTTTTTTTTTTTTTTTTTTTTTTTTTTTTTTTTTTTTTTGTGGGGCTTGAAATAATGGGTTGGGTGGGGTCTTGTAATCGTCTTCGGTTGGGACCTCGTATAATTGGAATCGAATCTCACAGGTGAGTTCGTTTAATTTTCAATTATACTTCGGTCGCAACCGAAGACGATTACAGAATTTACAAGCAGATGTTTAGAGTAGAAAAAAATAAAAAAATCTAAATTATTAAATGTAATGTACCAAATTACAGTTATTCTGTTCTTAACAATTAAGTTAATTGTTAATTCAATAATCGCATTTAGTACAAAAAAAATACAGCAATGCATTGCATCGGTGTTAATAATTATTAGACATCAAAAATCCTATTTACGAAATCATCGTGATTCGTAGATATTTCCCTTTTATAATATTTTAAAAATACGTTAGAGGAATCAGTCCATCCTGCAGCTTTCCGAATCACCTCCAGGCTGACTCCGGACCTGTGAGCGGCAGAAGTGGAGGCATGGCGAGTACTGTGTGCCCCGAATACGTCCACGTCTATGCCGCTATCATGAAGTACTTTCTTAACCCAATGCGCGAGCGTCTGAGGACCGACTTTCTTATGTGGCTTTTTAGCTGATATAAATAGGTGATTATCTAGATTAGTACTTCTGACAGTTTTTGTTTTGTCAATGTATGACTGTATCGCATATGCAGGACAGATGTTTAAATTTTCACGAATAAATGGCAGTCTGATAAGTGGTTGGAAAGCTCCAGGCCTGGAAGTCTTAATTAAATCTGGTACACGAATTTCAATAGCATTATCATTAATTTTTATATTATTAATTTTAATTAAGCTTAACGTCTGCATCCTTTGAGCAGAAGCTATAGCAAGCAATGTTATAGACTTTTTCGCCAAATCATGTAATAGTATATCATCATGAGGGTAAAAGTTAGAAAGGTAACTTAGCACATGATTTGGGTCCCACGTAGTATTGTATCTTGGACAGGGAGGCTTTATTTTATAGGCTCCTTTTAAAAATCGATTTATGCAATCCTCGTTGACAACTTTTTTACCTAAGATAATCGACAAAGCTGAGCGATGAGTATTTAAAGTGCTATAACCATTACCACTTTCAAACCTTTCCGTTAAAAATAATATGACATCAGATGTTGTAGCTTGACTAAAGTTAAGATCATTATTTTGGCAATACAGCCACCAAGCTTTTAAAGAAGAACTATATTGATTTAAAGTGCTAGTTGCAAATGAAGCCATAACTATCTTCAGTGAGGCTTGAGGAACTCCGCGTTCGATCAAAGATTGCCTGATAGCCTCGCAGCCACCAGGGTAAGGTCTGCATGAAGAGGATGGCACTCCCTGAAAGGAGAGTGTAATAAGTTTCTATCAGGTTTAAAAAACAGTTGTTGAGATACCACGAGTTTTAACCACAGTGGGTACCAAGGCTGTGAAGGCCAATACGGAATCACGACTGTTCCCACTGCTTTATCAGTTACAATTTTTCTCAGCACTTTAGAAACTAAACAAAACGGTGGAAACGCATAAAAATTCAAGTTTGACCAACTAAATGTAAACGCGTCGACAAGCTCCGAATGTGGATCTAGCTTCCATGACGAGTATCTTTTGCATTTATAATTTTGAGCGCTAGCGAAGAGATCAAATTCTGGAGTACCAAAACGATTTCTAATGTCTTCAAATGCAAAATCCGCGAGCTCCCATTCGGTGTCTAGATTTAATCGACGAGATTCGTGATCAGCCCTTACATTTTCTGATGACTTGATATATGAAGCAAACACGAAAATATTTCTAGCTTCACACCACTGCCATATACTGCGAGCTACTTCATTTAAATTTGTGTGTTGAATGCCACCCATTCTATTCACATAACATATTGCAGTGGTATTATCAATCCGTAGAAGAATACTACAATCTCTTAGATTATTTGCAAAAATTTTCAAACCGAAATAAGTGGCTTTCAGCTCTAATACATTTATATGTAATGAAAGATCGGAATCTTTCCGATTTCCATTGGCGGTGTGTGTGTCACATACAGCACCCCAGCCCGTCAGAGAAGCGTCTGTAAATATCTCTAGACAGTAGTTGTCGTTACGGATCGGGCATAAAGAGTTGTCAATGTGGTTTATCCACCATTTGAAGTCAGAATGAAGATATGCAGGTATAATCATACGTCTATTGTAGTCATCGGAATGATTTAAAGCTAAAAACTTTTCTCGTTCAAACAGTTTGGTATACAGCCATCCATATGTTACGGCTGGACAGGCTGATGTCAATAAACCAATGTATTGTGCGAACATTCTAATAGTACATTTAGTAGTTGACATTAATTTCTTACTCATAGTTTTTACTCGAAGTTTTTTGTCATCTGGTAGGTATATTGTCATATTTTTTGAATTAAAGTTAAAACCTAAAAATTTGCATACCCTCCTCGGGATTAACTGACTCTTCTTAGTATTTATGATAAAACCTAAAGATGTCAGGAAACTTCCTGTTGTCGTTATATTATTCAGACAGCTTTCATAGGAACTACCCAAACATAAAAAGTCATCTAAGTAAACCACCGATGAGAGACCCAATAAGCGCAGATTTTGTACGACTGGTTTTAGTAACTTTGTGAAAACATACGGGGCAGTACAAATTCCAAATGGAAGTACATTGAACTCATAGAAAAAATCCTTCCATTGAAATCTTAGCATTTTTCTATCACTCTCATTCATTGAAATTAAGAAGTACGCATCTTTTAAGTCTAATGTGGTCATGTAGTGATTTTCATCTAATATTTTTAGTACAGTGCGATAATCCTCCATCTTGAAATGTTCAACATCTATAAAATGATTGAGATCTTTTAAATTTAATATAAACCTATGTTTACCATTAGGTTTTGGAACCGTAAAAACTGGCGATAAAAATTGACCTTCACATGGTGAACATTTAGATATAGCACCAGTATTTAACAAATCCAAAATACAGTTATCGATAATCTGTTTAGCTGCTTCCGATTTACCTGAGTTGTCCGGATACGATGTTTGAAATGGAATCTGTCTAAATGGTATCTTATATCCATTTATCCAAGACAAAATTATGTTATCGTCAGTAATATCACACCATTGTGAATAAAAATATCGTAACCGGCCAGCAAAAGGTATATCGTCATCTACCTGCACGATCGCGTCGGACGTTAGCGTCGCTGCGGTCGTTGACGGTTGTAGTTCTTGTAGTTCGCAGGCTCGCGGCGGCGGCCCCGTTCGCGCTGTTGGTGAGCCGGTGCTGAGGGTGCCGGTCGGCGTGCAGTCGTGTATGGCGCTGGGCGCATCTCGGTGGCTGCCGTCCTCGATGCTCCCCTCGAGTTTAAAGTACCACGTTGTGGTAATACGGCCACGGGTGGTTTGAATTGCGGGCGCTGTGCAGGTGCATTACGCATTTCTGATCCTGATTTAGAAATCGCTTTTGCAGATTTCAAATGTTCCGCCAGTTCTGAGCCAAACAGATATTCATCAATCTTTGTATCTTTGACGGCATCTCTAGTTTCTTTATTCAAAGAATTCAGAATAGTGAATCGTCTAGATTGCGATTCGCGATAGTGGTAATCACATAAAAGCCTTCCTGCATCGCTCAAGGGTTTTATGATATCCGGATTTAAATTTGAAGCCAATGCTATGTCGAGTACTTTACCCAGTGCGGTCAGACAACTAGAAAGTTGATTTTGCTTATTCTCATTAAAAGTATCTTTTTTGAGATTAATTTCACTAAGCGCTGCCTTCATTTCTGGGTTTAATTTAGGCGCTTTTAGATTGCTGCAATTCCCAGGAATCGTATACTGCTTAATCATTTCACTTTTGACTTCTTTAGTCAGACCGTTTAACAATATGTGCTGCCACCTAGGAGCTACATACTTATTTATATCATCACCATGGGTGTTTAGGGTTGACGGGTCTTCACCAAGGATTTGCAAAACATTCGGATCAATTTCTTCGACCTCATTTATTGTGGTTATGTTCTGACTCGTTGGGTTCAGATTGTCGCTAGGGTTGTCACCTTCGGTCAATATCATATCATCAAATACATCGTTTGAGGGTGGATGATTCTCTGTAAAGGAAATTAAATCTCGATTTCATGTCTCGACTCGATATACGAGGAGAAAATGTTGCTATCCGTATAGGATGCACAAAACATCTCTACACTATAAAAGTGGAGGTCAGAAGATGAGCTATCCATATAGGATGCTAGTGAATCTCAACACTATAAAAGTGGAGATCGGACATTGGCTAATCATATAGACTGCCGTGTCCGATTTAATGTAGATGTCTCACACGCGATGTACGCGGTGAAAAAGTGAAGTTGTTTGCACAGACTTCTTGAGGTGGGTGATAGACATACTTACTAATGTGTGCTAATGAGACAACCCTATCACTCACAAACATTTTTGAGCATCGTACCACAATACACAAAATGAGGGTAGTTGCAAAAAAGTTTTACGAAAATTTTCTTTCTTTATTTTCATTTAGTAAAGAAATGATTGTAAATGTCAATAATATAGATAAGTAGGTATTAAAATTACCTGTTGTATCCAAATGCTCAAGTTCTACATTTGATGAATGTAATTCATTTTCCGAAGATGATGAACTCCTCCTCCGCTTCTTTTCCAACTTGCTTTCTAATTTCCTAATTTTCTTCAGAATATGATCGTAATCCTTAGATCTCTTCCGTTTACCCATTTTAAACCCAAAATACTACGAAATATAATATAAAACGTGAAAATTTGCGATGAGCGTGCGACTTTGGCAAACACAAAAACATGTAATGACAAGAGAGGTGATACCCGGTGACGGCTAGGTGTCACTGGTGCGAGTAGGACAGAGTATAAATGTTTTGCTTTTAGGCTTATAAGCTCTGAAAGTGTGACTGAGGCAGCATGATACGTGTACTGCTGCTTGTAAATTCTGTAATCGTCTTCGGTTGCGACCGAAGTATAATCCCCATTAAAGGAGACCGAATTGGGTTTATTAAACATTTAGAAAACTGGAAACTCTTGACACATCAACAGAATGAGGTTAGTATATACCTAAATAATCAGTATAAATATACCAACTTGTACATTTTGAGATAAATTTAGCTACATATTATTGTTGTGTTGATTGTTGCAGCCACTGGAGGTTAAAGATGCCATTGTCCGTGGATGGTGTGGACATTTGGTCCAAACATCACTACGAGTACCGGAGCACTTTATTAGATACTTACATCAAATCTAATTGGCAGCCCGTCATCATCACTAATTGCATCATCTACCAGCGAAGTGGTAATGTCTGGAAGCTTCAACTTACCGACAGATAAAGTTGAACGGGAGAAAAAGGTAAGGCCTTCTTTGTTTGTATGGGCATTTCCTACTTATTTTTTAAATCTTTAGTGTCACACATAAGTCCTTAATTTTTTTTTTTGAATTATTTGGTACCTATAGTACTTCCCTATTTTACCTATATTCTCTACCTTTACCTACTGCCATGATACATTAAATCCAGGCATAAGTTTTGATAAGTGCTGGCAATTCTAAAAATAGGTCTTACATTATTGGCTTACTATCATTATGTATAAGGTAGTAGACATGGACTATGTGAATGGAGTGTCAAACAGAAGCTTGTATTTATAATATGTAAACTTGTTGCACCCTACAATTTAGATAGAAAGACAAGCCATTTTTCACCTAATATCTAAGAACAACTTAGTAATTTATTTACAGTTACATGCTAGTGTTTTGCATCAGTTTTCATAGTTAACTCTCGTTTTCAGACTCTTTTGGACTTGCTAAAAACTAGTGCAGAAGGAAGAGCCATCCTGAAGTTACATCGAGCTGATGGTTTACTGGACAGCAATTCCAGAAGGAAAATATGCAAGCAACGTAATTATTTATGCATTTACTCTGAGAAGAACCCACAAAAATAAATGTTAATGAAGCAATGCTGTCGTTTTTGAAGTAAGTTTTTATAAATTTTTAGATATATTGTTAAGATTCTTAGACGTAGCTTATCGCCTTATTAGATTAAGTTTTGATTGTGAGATCTCTTGGATTAGTTAATCGTTACTTACTAATAATTATTATAAGTATGAATACCAAATAAATCTTTGATTACTGTGTATAAACTTATTATTTTATTCAACTGAAAATGGTGTTGTATCTTTTGCTATTTTTATCTTGTTTTTTGTTTAGAGTTTGTTTAACTGCTGCACTAATTTATTAGCATATACTATACAGGGTGTAACATTTAAATCGGTCAGTATGGGAAAGTTTGAAAAGACATACGAAGATCTGTTCTTAGGAACCATGTCATCGATGTTAGTAACAAGGAAAACTGTATTCAAACATTTAAAAAAAAACTTGGACGCAGCTCGGGAATCGAACCCGGACTTTTTGAAAAATAAAACTAACAATATAAACAACTACGGAAACAGTGTTAGTTTTATTTTTCAAAATGTTCGGGTTCGATTCCCGAGCTGAGTACAAGTTTTTTTTTAAATGTATGAATGCAGGTTTCCGTGTTACTAAAATCGATGACATGATTCCTAAGAACAGATCTTCGTATGTCTTATAGTTTCAAACTTTCCCATACTGACCGATTTAAATGTTACACCCTGTATAGTATATGCTATTAACTAAGTGGCAAAAGGTACAATATAAACAATCCCCATTACAATATGATCAGTATTTATTACAATGCTACAGAGTATTCAGAACTATTCTGATTATTTACCAGCACGATAGATCTAGTTACTACAGCAACATATTTATTTAATATTACATTACAATATAGTATTTAATACAACGCTACATAGTAGTGTGTACAATATAATATTGTAATCCCAAGTATTCTAATCGGTAATCTGTATTAAAAGTATAGTTACTACAGCACATCATTTATTCATCATTACAATACACTTCTAGTAATTCTAACCACATAATCATTTGCAACTACAATATTTTTTAACTAGAACAGACTGGTAGTTGTTACAAAATAGATGGTGGTCACATATATAACAAGACATTCTCGTTGAGCGTACGAGATTCTCGTTACTGTAACAAGATTTTTTTTTCCGTGTTCCTAGCTTTTTTAATTGTAATTTCTTAAGTATCTGTTAAAGTTACAAAAAATTTGTAAGTAATTATAGTCTGTTGAGTTATTACTTAGTAAATAATTTAAATATACATATTTTGTTAGAAGTTAATCAACTATAAAAATATTCTAATTTCATCAAAATTATAAACCGTTTCATAAAGGTCCTTAAACCCAAACTAAGTATGGATTCTGTAGCCACTTTAATTAGGCCATCATTGAATCCGAAGCGATTTGTTAGTAAAAGGTGGTTCAAACATTAATTAAATAAACAATACACCACAAAATAACGAACCGTTATCAATCACGTGGAAAACCTACGACTGTTTTCACATAGAACGCACCAATTGTGAGCAAAAATAATTAACATGTGCCAGGAAATTACCTATAAGCGCCGCCGTGTCCTGCTTTGCTATTGATACGTACTACATTGCCACCTAATGATTTATTATATAGGTCATTCGTTATAGGACACTTTTAGCAGTACCCACAACTCTACTATGGAGCGCTGCCACATTGTTCACTGCGTGTAACTCGTGTAACTGTAAGAATCTGCGCTCACAGACAGCACACCAGACTTTAGCTAGCTGAAAGATCTTGTGGCATCCCGCGGCATGCCAAAGGATGTCATTTCTAAGTTCATTGTAATAAGGCCGAAAATCATTTGTCCACGAAAAAAATCCTTTATCACGCCGCGCCCCCACCGACGTGCCATTGTATATTACTTATAATGTATGTACAAAAATGTAAGTCGGCTCGAGGAGGTCCGGTGCGGCGCCGACAACCTGTTTTCGTTGCGGACGCGATCTATAATTCGTATTATCGCAATTTTGTTAATTGGTTCGCAGTGGTAAACCAATATTTTTGTGTCTCAATTTGTGTACCGACAATTTAAATTAAATTGAACGAATTACTTATTGAAAACGTTGTCGTGTAATGAAATGCAAGTGAACGCTTTCCACAAAGCTGCTCACTTCATTTGCACCGATCACGGCTACAGATAAAATCGAGTTTTGATGAAAATATCATTGACGAAGATAATAAATTATTTTTTAGTGTTTTTCCATGATCTAAAATAAAATGAATTAATAATAATAGTACAAACTCTCAGATATCATCAGTTACATAGATTTTAAGCCTACTTTTAGACTAACAGAACTAAAATGGGAAAGATGGACAACCGAAAGTTTCCTTTTGCATCACACTAATTAAGCTAAAGAAAGACCGGTGTAAAAGCGTAGGTATTAAGTTATGCGAAACACACAACTTGGCACCGATTCGTGGAATAGAATTGTATAGTTTGTGAATACTAGATTGCCAAGAATATGACTAACTGCTGAAAACTACGTTCAATATAGCTACTAATTACCTGAGTACAAAATCCCCGAACAACAATCAAGACAAAAGCATACAGTGTATGAGCAGTGAGATTGTTAGATCCTTATTTTGTTGTTCCTCAAATGGACATAGAAAATAACGAGCAATTTTCCAATAGGTACCTACAAATATGGCGGGTACGTGGTGCGTTGAATTAAATTCGTAAAAGGGCTACTCATGTACCTGTACGATATAGATAGAGTAACTTTATTAAGTAAAATGGGGTGAAACCACAAGTTTATTGTTTCGGGTCTCGCGAGCGCGACCCGCCCTTTCACGAAAGTTGAATCGACGTGTTTTGTGGTTGCAAGGATCTCTACATTTTGGGACAAAATACTGCATAGCGTTTATGTTACTCTAAGTTTATTGCTATGGGTTTTCCAGACGTTTTTCATTACTCAGTTTTTGTTTTTACATAGGAAACATTTAAACAGCATCTACTGACAAAGATAGATTGCGTACACGCGTAAATCAATAGAGTATATTCAGGCAATAAAATTGAACTTGTTTGTAAGTAATAGTCGTAAAGCAAGATGCGTTAGTATCGTATTATGTCTCACTCAGCTTATGTCGAAAGCGTTTCCTTATCCCGGAGTTGTTGAAGCTTACAACTCAATTTCCTTTAGCAAATCCTGGATCAGCGGAGGTGTACGTTTCTCAGCTATTTCATGAATATATCAATTCTCAAATCAAATTATTGTGAGGGTAATCAATACATTGTCGGCGCAAATGAACCTTACTTCCGGTACACCGAATACTTGTACCTTAAAATGTTTATGTGCCACGAAAACTACATCAGAATAATGGTACAACTCCCAATTAAATTGTTATAAATGGCGCGTATTTTGGTAAGTATATTTCAAAACATGTGTGAACTAGACGTGTAGATTTGCGTTTCATCATAGCAGAAAGCGCATGATTACCTAGAAATGCGCATAATGTCAAGTATTATGCCCTGAATACGCCCAATCTGCAATAGCCTTAAAAAACGTATGTGGATGTGGGTACAAAACGACTAAAAATCAAGCGTAAAAATCGACTCTAGAATTGAATTAACTGATAACAGTTTTCTGTCAAAACTTTTACCAAAAATCCTTTGTTCTTCGTGTCATTGGATTTTTATGGTGCAACCGGCGTTGCTATTTTCTTATTTTAGAGTTAGGACGATACTGCTTCTTTTACTGACGTCTATACGAATGCGCATAAAGTTTTCGAGTGAAATCGCAATTGATTTACGACTGGTATTTATACGAATGAGCTTTAGGGAACGAAGTTTCTTAATTATTACCAAGTGCAAGACATGGTTCTAATGTAAAGCTAGATGACTTAGCATTTATCAATATACCTTTTGGTTAAAAGTATCCTAAGGGCGGCTTGTACCAGAATCGCTAAACGTGTTTAACAGCTAAATAGATTTAAATCTGACGTATTTATATGACTTGACAACTCGCTAAATACTATTTAATAGTTAAACGCGTTTAGCGATTCTGGTGCAAGCCGCCCTAAGAGTGTGCCATAATGTCAAACGTTGGGCGGAATGACGAGATACAAAATCGATATGACGCATTCAAGGAATTGAATAATATGTGAATAATAATAATATGAATAATAATTGAATAATATGTGCCATATAAAAATGTTATTTAATAATTATGTTAATAATATGGTTAAAATACCTAGTGACCATTTTTAAATTGTCGTGCCCTAACTGGGCTCATGTTGGTAGCATAAATATATTTAAGACCCTTTTGTACAACATGAACGCAATGAAGTATTGAGTATTGAAAAAAAAAAACAAGTAGGTAGATTAAATGCGCGCAAAACCAACCATTCTGTAAGATAATTATTAGTCTGACAAAAAGATGCGAACCCTGCAAAGTAACATGATCGCTGTATTAATTTTCGTTTCCCTTTAATTAAATTTTCACACGAGACGTTATTTTGACGCTAGATGATTATGTCACATATCGTTACCAAAATGGCGGTGGTCGTCATTAAGTCGGAGTGGCCTCGTTTAGGTCTCTGAAGCGTAGCGTTCGCGCGTAAACACAGCGGAAGGAAGGCGGGCTAAAAGCCAGGCCGGCAGCTCGGAAATTAGCCACGCTTGCTGGAGGTAACACGTGAGGCTAAGAGATTACTCTCTGCGAACTGGATACCTATTTGCATACGTTTGTATCTTTTTGTTTCTTGCTCTCACTATGATGACCCTCTTGTTTTTTCTCTTTTCCTTTTGTAATATCTTGCCAGGTGCTCGGGGTTGATTCTGTATTGAGATTCTAAATAAGTTCTTATGTGAAGTTTTTATGTTGGTCAATTAGACACGCTTGCTGGATTTAACACGTGTGGCTAAGTGATTACTTTCTGCAAACTGGATATTTGCATAGGACGGTCGCGCACCTTTTGTACCTTTTTGTTTCTTGTTCTCGCGACGATGTTGACTCATGTGACTCTCATGTGTTTTGTGATAGTTACGAACAAAATACGGTGTTAAAATACTCAAAACTTTGAACGTAATTCGTTCAAACTGTTTTATTTATATTTAAAAGAATTTACTTATTTTCTTTTTTGCATTCTCGATGATGGAAAGGTTAGTCAGAGGCGAAAAAATACCTATTTTGTCAGTCGAAATCTTCATTTATCTGTTTTAAAAATCTTCCTTGGGAAAAAGAAACACGTCTAAAATTACTGCGACCGACCAACCTAACCTTTGTTGTAAGTACTTTGTATACATTGTGTTGGTCATAACTCACCATTTGTCCCAAGAGAACTGTCTGAATGTTGAACAAGACGCGAGGGTACAATGTAGCTGAGGCTGTCCAAGATTTACCGCGGTCAAAGTTTGACGTCACCCCCCGGGGGCGCGCAATACCGACTGTAGAGTGTCGTGTCGACTGGCGGAACCATTTCAAGTTCATATTCAAAGATTAACTTTAAATTACTGGCTAGTCATGTAAATTTTTCTATTTTTGCACAGACTCCTAATCAAGTTGATGTTTTTCAATCGCTGGAGAATAAAAAACATTATAAATGTATGGGAAATATGGGTATAGTCATAATGTCATTCGCATACATTTTCTACTCTCTTGTAGAACGTATGTCGAATGTCAAATCGACACCAATGATCACCAATGTGTAATTTTAGGGCCAAACAAAAACAAAACCTATAGAAATTGTATCAGAAGTTGCAAATGAATTTATACTTCATTCGTTTCCCAATTCAAATAGCTAGTATCTAATTAAACAGTTAATAATTAACCACTGAGCAAAGAGTAATATGTATAATTAATTTAATTAGCCAACTAGATAATTACGAACCATTCCAGATATCAGCGGCACCTGCACTGCACACGTATGACTATAAAACTAAATATCATCATCATCAACGTGTCGAAGTCCACTGCTGGAAATAAACCTCCCCCATGACTTCCAGAAAAATATATTTTTGATCTTTTCAATCTACCGATTATCCGCGAACTTAACAATGTAGTCTGTATTTTGCGCATTCTGGCCCATGGTCGTCATATGAGAACTTTTGTTTCCTAGTGATTAGTGTATAGCTAGGGCAGCTTTTTGAAAACCTAGCTCCGACGTGCCCGGATATCTCCAAAACTAGAACAAATCCGGGAAAACCCGGATGGATGGCAGCCGTACTACGTATAAATATAAGAAAACTTGTATTCAACCTGCAACAATTTTGTTTGCTCAACTCTGTTACCAGGTGCTGATATGTAGGCCAAGTCCTTGGAGATAAAACTTCCGTTGCAAAAGGCATCGCTTCACGTCTAATCCTATGACCGATTTAACATTGCTAACGACACGATACCTACACGATATCGGCGGAGAGCTTTTCAAGACCGATAGACTTTTTGTCCGAAAGATATATCGGTCTAGATTCATCCCCTTAATGTCATATTTAGTACTAGCCATATTTATAACCAAGATTCGTAAGAAGCTACGTAGAAGGCGTTATTATTCTTACTTCATAACCGGATTATAAACTAATAATAAAACATTAGATAGAAACTTTTTTTACAACATGTATCTTTACATACATTATGTATCTTTTAGTTCTTTCTTCAGACCATGTCGGCGTCGACGATATTTTCATTCCGAACCACTGACATATCGGTAGCATTGTAGGTTTCGAGTAGTTGGAAACACTATCGTGTGCCATTCGTACAAATTTCAGTGTGATGTAACTATGATATTACACTGAAGTTTGTGTGTATATGGTGTGTGTTTTATAATCAACTCGCTAGTGTTGAAATACTTACTCATAGTTGTGCCAACAAATAGGTTATACCAGAGTTTGATCACGCTGTATAAGCATGCTACTAATTAATCTTTTTATTCTGTCAGGCGTCACAGCTCAGTCGGTAATAGCTCTGCCTTCCGTGCTGTGGGTCGTGGGTTCGATCCCCACCAAGAACAAACATTTGTGCGTGGAAAACATAGATGTTTGTTCTATGTCTGGGTGTTACTATGTATTATAAGTATGTATATGTATTTACAAAAAAAAAAAGTATGTAAGTATTCTATCAGCCATCTAGTTCCCATATCACAAGCTATGCTTAGTTTGGGACTAGAGGGCGTTGTGTGTAAAGTCCAAGAATATTTATTTATTCTAGTGTAGAAAAACCATTAAAAATGATTGTCACTTTTATATTATATTACAATATTGCAGAAATATGCTCGAAATAAAAATAATCTTAATTAATAATATTACGTTGGTATGGGTAAATTCATAGTCTAAGTCCTCATATTGTACTAAACTCAAACAAAACCAGTTGTTACTAAACGTACTTACATTTTTTTCATACAACTAAATGATGGAACAAGTTGATGGCCCACCTGATCTTAAGCGGTTAAGTAAACTTAATTATTTTAGTTACTAACTTACTGACTAAAGTTAAATAAAATTAGCGTCGAACTCATATTAATTACTTTAGTCAGTGCGAGAAGTGTGCTCGGCACATACTTAGGAATACTTATTTATTAGACACGACAAACATTTCGGACCAGTATAATAACATAGCGTACGTTATTACTAATTTCCAGAATGGCTAGTTGTGCGTTGCATTTGCAAGCTCATTTGCTTGTGCTAGGAGAACTAGCGGTTACTAACTAGTCCAGCGGCGAGATGGGCTGACGACATCACTAAGGTCGCAGGTCGGACTTGGATGAGAGTGGCGCAAGACCGCAGAGAATGGCACAATGAAAGAGAGGCCTATACCCAGCAGTGGGTGAGATCAGGCTGTGGATGATGATGATGACGATGAGGAGAACTACATTTTTTTTTTATTCATTTATTTAGTGCACATTATTTCTAAAGAATGTACCCTAATATGATTACAATCTAGCCACAACGTGGGCTAATAAGTAATTTAAAATTAACTTAAATTGCTAGAATTGCTTAATCTAAGAACGTGTCCATTAACACGTTTCTTATTGTCTCTATTTAGGATTTAAGGGAAGACACTATGTTCATGTGTTCTTTAGTTTGTTTTCACTGAATTTCACTTATTTATTACACTAACTCAAAAGGTTTTTTCCTTTTGAGCCTTAAGTACTCGACAACGACAACGACTCTTAAATACTCGACACACTGGCAGATCTAGGATTTCGGTTCGGAAGGGGCTTGACATTTTAGTCCCAAATTTAGACCCCGAGCTTCTGGAAAGGAACTTGAGCTTCCTAGATCCCTCCCTGGATCCGTTCTCAATCGGAATATTTGCAAATTGAGAACAAATTCATGTTTTTAGTATAAACACTAGCGTCCAATCAGTACAAGAACATATTATTTACTTTTCATACATTAAATAGTTGTATGTATAAAATTGTAAAGGCGAAAGATGTCTGCATAAAACTATACTCGCCATGTTTTTGATATTTAAAGCACTTTCTGAGCATACAAATACATACAGTTATAGTCACAACTCCATGTTATGACATGTTTGTGTAATGCCTGTCTGTATACGCGTGTACAATTTACTACGTCAGGGCATTGTGTTGTCCCGTGCGTACTTCCGACGCTGTAGTGGATACAATAAGAATTGATATGTGCGAGAGTATGAAGACAGCAATATGCGCTATTTCAACCCTCCCTGAAGGCTCCGTTCACGTAAATGTACCAGTGACTACCTTTCTAAAGATTGCTGGAACGAGCTGGGGCAATGCCATTTTTTTCCGCAATATTCATAAAAAACTGAATTTATTATAAAGTTAATTCGTCTTACGTTTCATGGCCAATTGACCAACAAACAGTAACCCAGCTTCATTCTAGTCAAAGAATTAGTATACATACTGATCATTAAATTCGTTCGTGCCAGTAGGTAAGCTGCTTTCGAAAACATGCCTTGAAAATTGAAATTTATTCCGTACCTGAAATAGCTATGTAACTTGCAACGATTTGCTACGGGTGAAGTGCATCTATATGAAGATTGCTGGTTATTATCAACTATTACTTTTATTAAACTATACTAGCAATGTTTTATTATAATCACAAACCAAGGTTTAGAGAGCTATAAAAGTTGCTGCAAAAAGCAATAAAAACTAGAAATTATAGAGAATATAACTTCTAGCAATATACATACATAGATATTATTTTTACGTATTCTAAGCTAAAAGTAAAGAGTGATGAAACCCACCTGTTTAAAAGCGAAGTTTACTAATTACCTATCTACACATAACTTTGCGGCAAGTGTGCTTAAAACCGAGATAGGATAGAATCTGCAAAGCGTTGCGATCAGTTATTTGAAACTACAATTTATTCCTAAGAATTATTTGTGTTAATGCTATAAAATGTGATATCATTTTTGAACTCGGTTAGTAAGACCGTACATTATTTTCATCGTCCTTGCTTACATTTTACGCTCCGAGTATCGTAATATTTAGTGATAACATTTTAGTACGGCTGGCTAGACATGATACTCATACAGTGAAACTTGCGTTTTATAAAAATGAGACCGTAACATGGCGGTCGTAACAACGGGTATCTTAAAAAACAAAAGAAGGCAGAGAAATTATTATTATATTTTTTTTCATTTTAATGCAACATAATACAGGAAGGAAACGCCCAACCAGAATAAATTAAACTGAAAAATCTTTTTATTATTATAACATCGTAAGTGTTTTTTGTAAAATAACTCACAACACGGCTTTTTAGTTGAAGGTTCGAGTAAGTATTTCATGAAGTGGATTTTTTTACACATACAGCCATGAAAAAAACGTTTATTCAACAGCGATATGGCGGTCACCAATTTCCTACAGACAGCGGTGAAAATGGATTATTCTTGAAAAGAACTTTTATAAGCTTTACGAGTAAATAATGTAATGTTATGTTTATCAATGTGTTACATGATGCAGGTAAAAATATTTAGGTGCTGTGTTAAAAATTAAACAAGTGGCTTTGAGTGTATTAAGTAAACATAAAAGTCATGTGGTGTTGAGTCAGTTCTGTGCATCCGGTCCACACTTGTTGGTGTGACTTAGTACATTAAAGTTGTAAAACAGTAGTCCACACGTGCGGTGGGTACTTCGGAGCTTTTATTTTGTCAAAACGTTGGTTGAATGTAAACAACAAATTCTATGCAAATCGTATTAGCGGTTCGAAAGTTATGCTCTAACAAACAAACAACGCCGATTTGTCCAAGTTGACACTAAGATCTTCGTTCACTTCGCTCACTTGCTCCGTAAAAATTTTATTAAACGCCGTGTTTTTGTAAAAATAGTTTTATAGAATACATTTATATTAGGTAGGTAACAATTATTATTTTAACCATACCATAATACCACTATATAAAAAATGTCCATGTACAAATTTCGTCCAAATATACCTACTCAGTACGTCAGTACTAACAAAGGTCTGCTCCATCCACTAATTTTCAAGATCACGATCTTCAGCCCATTCCTTTGCAAACTAAAGCTTATTTATAACGATATCGTATAAAATTACTTGCGAAGTAGGTAAATGAAGGTTGGTGTTCAATTTCAAATTTCTGGAGTTTTAAACTGAACTGAAATATGATATTGGATAAAATATAATTTAATTTTTGGTATAATATATGTAAGTTTATTATTTATCACAATTATCTTCCTACATATTATCGCCATAATATTATTAGGCTTAAATTTTATCTTAACCACAGGGGGTCATAAAAACAAAAATGTCATTCACTTTTATCACGTCATCCCATCCAACATCCAATGATAATTTTACTAGATTTTACTTATAGAATTACCCTTTTGGGTTAAATTACTATTGTTCGAATCTGTAAACGATTACACTCCCTCTACCGTTCACATGAGGAGCTGGTGAATGGCACCCTCCAACTATTCACAGTTGAGTAATGCGACCACTCCACCATCCTCTCCGGCGAAATGATTGTACTAACATTTATTAGCAAAGTTTATCAGACATACCACATTCAAAATCTACATTTAAATTGAGAATGAAACTGGATTTCACTTAGTATTTTTGTTTGAATCCAGTTTTTTACAAGCAGCTAATAAAGTGGCTGTGGTGAGCTTAACTCAATAGCTATGTAGATAAATTCTGTCCATGGTTCTTCAAGTACTTGCTTCAAAAAATAAATCTATCGAACAAGCAGAAAATCTATGTAAAAAGGTAGCCTATCCTACTAATATTATAAATGCGAAAGTTTAGATGTTTGGATGTTTGTGTTTCAATCACGTCTAAACTACTGAACCAACTTGGATGAAACTTGGCATATATATAGTTCGTAACCTGGATTGATACATAGGCTACTTTTTATCTCGAATAATTAACAGAATCTACAGGATAAAATGAACGAAAAGGATTAGCAGCGCCAATTGGCAAGATGATTTCATTGTCATGTCATGTCACGTCAGTTTGACAGGGCGTAGTACTACCTCTTTTGTCTAACAACTAGTGTTTGACATTTCAGTAGGTACGAGTTCGGTGTAATGAGGTGTAATGTCAAGTTTCACAAAGTATCCGCTCGGTACACGCACAGATAATATAATGTACACGGAAACTGTAGACGCGTACGAAGTCGCGGGTAACTGCTAGTGAAAAATACACGCTGTATAGATATTTCTGTAGAATCTTCATTTTAGTACGAGAACGCTCCCGTGATGTTGCTAAATATGAAAAAGATTTTTCATCCAGAGTTCAAACATAGGTACTTAACTTACCTCTTATAAAATGTTAACCTGCTGGTTTTAGTCATGAAACATTCTTGAAACATGTTGTCAATATTCACTGTAGTTACCATTAACAAATTTTTATAAAAATGCGAGTCTTCTGACTTATTTTGTAATTTTTATTCCTTCTTTTGAATACATCAAGTATTTTTTACCTTTTTCAACATGGAAATAGGAATCCTTATTCCCCTCATTATAAATTACATCAGTTCTCACCCCGACAGAAGAGTAAGCTCATAACCCCGCCTAAATTGGGGTCGGTTGATTGTTTTATAGGAAAATGCGAATTTTCATAATTGAAAGTGTTTGACCAAAATAAGATTTCAAGAAAGTAGATACCAGTGAAAAGGGAAAATGTAGCGATGAAATTGTGGGATAAATAATTTTAGATTTAATCTTGTTGTTGATTGTATTAAATAGAAAACTAAGTAGGTAGACAAAAACAATGCGCTTTACAGGAAACAATAAGGATTTTTTTCGCTTGCTCTCAGCATGGGTCTCATCGTAAAAATATACAATAGGCAACCAATTCCGAAAAAAAAATCCGTCTCCCGTCGAACTAAAAAAGTGACTTTATATTTTAGCCACAGACATTTCTTTCGACCGCTAAAACAGCCCTTGTTTAAACTTAAACCATCAACCCAGGCCTATCTTGGGAATAAAATCAAAAATGTAAAAAGGCGTAGTAGGCTGAATTTGAAAGCCCACCCTAACTCGGAAGGGTAAAATTAACCACGAAACACTCCAACCCTTTAATTTCGCATTGTGTGCCGCCAACAACCAATATGGATCCTTCGCGGAATGACGTTACAGTATGGAGGGCATTGGGCTGGTTATTTTATTTGTTTAGCCTATTTTATTAATTTAATTAAGAGAAAGGGATGAGTTATTGCTGAATAACAATAGGATTCAACTTGTTGGATGAAAGCAGCAGGTATTTTATTGCATAGCATAGAGTATATTTTACCTCATCCTTTTATGGGCTTGTTAATCGCGGTGGAGTAAAAAATGAGTTTGTATTATGCATATTTATGTTGGTAATGATGATGTTAGAGAAGAGTGAAGGAATAATTCATGCTGATCCGATGTAAAGTGGGACAAGGACAAGAAGATGATGTTGATGTTTTAGGTATGTGAGTATCTCCGCTTAAAAAGGTTAGTATTTTGTTTAGGTATACGAAATGCTGATGTAATAAATGTAATAATAATTCGAGTGAAAGAAATGAGTGCTCTACGAAATAAAGTTATTGGTATTTCGTAACAACTTAATAATGCATCATTTCAACCATATTTTTATAAGTAATTAATACGATTACCTATTTGCGTGAGATATTGAATAAAATATTTTACTGTATGTATCAAAAATATTGTTTATGACCAATTTCACGCAACACTTTTACAACAGCAATAAACATTTTTAAATGAATAACAAAGAAGCATTTAAAAGCAAGATAAATAATAAATTCCCGCGTGTTTTGGTTGTCAATAAAAATAAATAGGTCCGTGGTCCAATGCGGTTGCTGTTAGGCGTTAAATTGAACGGCGCCGCGGCCGTAAAAGCTAATTGAGTGTATGTCCATTAGGGGAGACGGAATCATCGCGAGATATCAGACGATTCGCAAAGGGTACACATTTTCCCTTTTTTTCTACAACAATTTGTACTGCAAGCTACAAGGCTACGCTGTAGCTGCTACGCTATTTTTATTTTAAGTTTCGGTACCAACTATTCCGCCTTCCGTTGTTTTTAGCTCAAGGGGTAACTACTTGCAAACATAGTAGATGTCAATACAAGTGCTTATCTACATAAATTAGCTGATCCCACATGTTGTAAAGTCGAACTTTTCGTGTTCTAGCATCTATTTTATGTAACCATCCCAGTAATGAGGCTAGTAAATGGCTATAAAGGGGTTTCGAGTAAATAGCTTCCAGCGGCAACTGGCGGGGGTGTCTAGCTACTTATCTTATGAAACTATTTTGTGGGCACCCTTCATTGCTTTATTGCCTGCAAAATACATCGGTGCTGCGAGCTTTGAATAGTTCAGTATCGTGTCATTTGAGCGAGGCTCACTGAACTGTCAAAAAACACTGCTACACACCATTCAGGAACCAACAAAATTTCAATTCCGTAGAGTTTAGAACCACTTTGAGATTAAAAGTTGGTGCCGGCAAGCTGCCGGTAAACAATTGTGTTGATTGACACGTGAAAAGCCGGTGGAATACGCCGTTTTTATATTTGGAAACCTATTCTTTGTGTGTTGAGCTGAAAATTAACATGTTAGTAAAAAAATGAAATGTTAGTGAAAAAAATAGAAATAAAATTCATGCTCGTAAGTGCTGTAATTATTAAGTAAAATGTGGCATGAGTTGATTACATTATGTTTTTTCTACAACTTTTTTCTAAACGAATACCTAAATATATTCACCATGATTAATTAGCAAAGTTTGTAGTGCAATTTACCTGTTTCTACTACACAAGTGCTAGTAGAGAGTAGACGTAACCTACTTATTTATTAAAAAAAAAGCATAGCTGTGAAGATTTTTCTTCTTATCAAATAAAACGTCTCCTGAAAATGTGTCAGGTGTGCGTCAACGTCATTGTAAATCTCACGTGCGACAGCAAACTCGTGCTTCCGAGAATAGGGCCTTGCTTAGAAATAATAATATGCCACAAACAGCGAGTTCATCGCTCAGTTTACTTACAGTTTATTAGTTCGAGCATCAAATATTCAACGAAGCCACTTTAACTTAGCTTTTGCGGTAACATGGAATGTGGAAGTTGCGTCCTTCTATCAATCTACGTAGAGAATTCTGCCCAGAATGTTTTTTCATCAGTACTTAGATAAATAACTGTTGAAATTTTGGGTCTCAAACTAGACTGATAAAATCTACACGTAATCGGTGGTTTCTCTTAGTCAGTGGAAATTATCTTGTGAGAAAAATATCGCACAAAATGGATTAGATAGTAAAGTTTTTTAGCTCTGGCACTTAGTACCACCTAGTCATAGAATATCGTTTAATAAGACCATGCTAAAAGATCCATGTGATTTAATGGATTTTATTGTATAAGTAAGTACGTATCGACTTACACAAAAATACTTTTGAAGTTTTGTGAAAAAAAATATTAAATAAATAGCTACCTACCTAAAAAACAGTGACAAAATCTCTTAGTTATGGACATAACAAATCACTTGCTAAGAAGTAAACGTTTTTATCTGAAAATAACAGTATCAGTAGTAAAATAAACCCTCCAATTAGAAGCCAAAGAAATCAGACCGAAGCCTAAGTCGGGATTTGGGACCGATAAACGGACCGCGCTCCCAAAGATCACATTCACAAACAACAAATTGAGCCTAAAGACGGCAGTGGTGATGTGGCACCCATTAGTTGCTTATATAATCTTATTTATATTATCGTGCTTATAAAATGCTTTTTATGCGTGCTGCTTCAAATGCATCTCTAACAGAGTAATTTTTTCTTTATATCTTGCATAAAATACAAATGTTTGTAACCACAATCTTTTAAACAAGATTCATTATATATTATTTTGAAAACATTCTGCACCAGTCTCCAGAATAGTCTACAGCTTCACAGATGTAAAAGAGGAATATTTTCTTGCTAGTTGGATAGGGACTGCATCTTCAAACGGTCGTTTTGCTAAACTTGCCGCTTTGGCATTCACAAAAGAAGTCTGCATTTTTGAAGATTACTATGAGAGGTTCGCTGAAAGTTATTTACTTACATGTAGGTATCGTTGCAACTTTTAGGAGACACCGCTTATCACAAAATTTATACCAAAAAAGGTAAGGTTGCCCATACAGGGTGTAATAAAACCACTCCTGAAAACTTTGCGGTACTTTACCCCCTGAAAACGACACTGAAATATTAAAAGGCTGCCCTAAGGCTTTTTTCGAAGGTAGAGCCTGGGCTTCAGGAGCAAGAAGATATGGTATTTAGCTGGAGAATACCTTTGAAAGAAAAAATCTGTCAGTCTCCCATCAAAATAATCACATCTCAACGTTGCTTACGTTTGCTGACTAGTTAAAAATTACCAAGCAATTTACTCTGCGAATACCTCCAATATTTAATTTAAGTGTGCATTTGTAAAAGCGTTGAAATAAACATTCTGCGCCGTTAAAACCAACGTTACAAATATTGCAACGTAATCAAGTAAAACTGTTCAACTTTGCAAGAAAATGAAGCCAGCATTGCGCAGTTTTCTTTTAGTACTAACCTACATTAGTTTTATATTTACCACTAACCATTTTGACAACTATGTAGTAAACCCTTAGAAAAAATATAATATACTTGGAAGGTACACAATACATTGTTAACTAAAACCTTTTCAGCATAAAAATTCACAAAAAAAAAACAAAAAGCTAATCAAAACAAAAACAAAGCAAAAAAACAAATCTATAAAATTAAATATGTGTGTTCCAGATAAATAAAGGTTTCAGTGCCATTACTAAGAAAGGAAGCGATACTCACACCTCTCCGATAATCATCCCCGCAACGTAATACCACAGATAATATAAACTATAGTAGTAATACTCAGTAACGCAGCAGTATTGCTACGTAGTACATATATATTATTCTGTGTGTAGCGGTAGCGCCGCGGTATGCCATGATTGGTAATAGTAGTTGTAATTGTAAGTAATCAAATCAGTTCGCTGATATTAATTGTTGGTTTATTTAAATAGATAATTGAGGCATATAACGATTCTATAATTAGATGTTTACAAGTTGAGTGGCTATTTCTACGTTCATCTTCAATTATAAAGTAACAATTAACGCGAAAAACTAAATGGCAAAGAAAATTTTATTTTACCTAGTTGGCATATTGCGCAAAAAACAAAACGCTATTAAAATATCGTAATAACGTTACAAAATTAAATAGACAATAAGGATAGGAATTAAGTTAGAGAAATCCTTTGCATTCAAATTAAGCCATACAATATGCAACCTCTTTTACTCGTAGTACAAACTTTCAAGTTTCTGAGAATATTCGGTTTCGGCTTTGGTTTCATTTAACTGAAAGCTCGGTTCTTATTCAGTTTCAGTTAAAATGTACATTTTTCAAACCCATAATAGGTTTTTTAAAAACCATGTACATATTTCCGTAAAAATTTTGATAACTAGAAAAAAGATGAGAAAGAAAATCGTCGTTCTATTTTTGAATTTTTCTTCAAATCGACAGCTACTTCTACTGAAAACGGCTAAAGTAACGTTTGTCATTTTTTTAATCAGTTTTTGCCGAAACAAAAGCCGAATGCTCTGTCGACTACTACCTATTACTTTTATTTAAATGAAGTTTGAGGCTAATTCCCTGTGCGCTCTATTATAATTGTCTGGGGCGTTACGAGCGGGTCTGGGAACTGCGGCCATTTCGAAACCGCGAGCACCGTTATCCCAATCACAGAATAGATATTACGCAGTAGACTAGTAACGGTAGGAATTTGAATTTATACCTTTATATCTACAATCATTAAAAGTGTAATGTATGAACCTCAATATAAAATATACAAAGGCAAAATATAATAAGTATCTAATTAGTAGGAAGTTTTTTAGTCTAGAAACGCCTAAAAGATGAAAAAAATTGAATATCAAGTTGTTTGTCTTACAGTGTCATCTATGCAATATGGAAGACCCACAAACAAATTTTTTTTGTGTAAAATTGAACAAGCCAAAAATCTGAAAACAAGTACCAGGTAGGTTTAGTTTTTCTTGCTAAAAATAACCGACAAGTTCATTGCTTTTTTAACTCTTACTTGGTTAAATTCTTTCTCTTCTCCTCTGGTTATTTTTACATTATTTTTTTTCTCTATTTTTTATAACGTAGCTACGAGAAGAAATTAATCACCATCCCATGCACTGTTTTTAATAAATCTTTATAAAATATTTCCAAAACCTACAAACTAAATAAAGTTAAGGGTATGGTATAAAGCATCAAAGATAAATGAAATAACGTGTTTTCCTTTACACCATTTGACATCATAACTTCCCAGTTATAATAACTTTGTCAAAATCATCCAGCAAACATTTTTTGGGGAGGCTCCCATTTGCATAGATAGGAAATTTCATGGTAATTAATTAGTCGTCGTTGCTTTGAGAAATGAGGGTTACGTCTGACCACTTCATTCTCGTTTGACAAGATTAATGGGACAATGCCACGCGAACACCGTGCTGTAATCACTATTGAATACATTCACAGATAGCACAAAACTATTGTCTGAAACGCAGAAAAGTAGAATTAAACGGCACATCAATCCGTATTCCAACATCACGACTTTTCAATATGTATAGCAATATTTGCGATATTCTTTGCTCAGACTCCTTTGAAAACTTTTTGACGGTGTCTACTAAGTACTAGTTGTCCTGTGAGAACATAGACCTCGCAAGCCTTTATAACCATGCAATAACCGACACTTTCCCTTTTACCCTGGCTAAATCGAATTTCAGGTGCTTGAATTTTCCAATAGGCCCTGCCTATGTAGACTTTTGAGCAAATTAGGGGTATAAGTTTTAGCGATTACTCGCGTTCCCTTGGTCCTAGAAGGTCGAATCTGGTGTCTACGGATTTGTCTCGTAAAGGCAAAGAGGACTGTGTAGTCTCATTGATATTGGTAGAAGTCAATTTTCGGGAAAAAAATAAAAAATATTTTCCCCTTTTTTCCCCTTTCCACTCCCCCTTTTTGGAAATATTTTTACACCATCTTGTGAACCGATTTTCGTCGCAATTGGTTGATAAATGCGACCTGTAGGCGATTACTGACAGACAGACAGACAGACAGCCGGACAAAAGCATTTTTGGCCAATCTCGAAACTGAGACGCTTCGCTCGCTCGGTCAATAAAATTATTTATTAATATATTTATATAAATATTTTTTTGTCAAATTACTCAGTTCAAAAGTCTCTAAGAATGAAACCTATATGAAACAACTATAATACAATGTGAAAGCAATAAATGTATTGAGTATTGAGTAACCTACTACTTATATAGTCCTAATTAAAACGTAGTAATGACATTTTGTAAAGGTCTGTTCCCACTAGGTATTGCTGGTTCTATTGATAAAACTAATTGAAATGATTTGTCAAAGTCAAAATTTCTTTATTCAATAAAATCACAAGGATCATTTAGAATCGTCTTATATAACTAGGTGTCCAATATTTACATTGCTGATTTTATAATTTTAATTTTTATAAAATGTATCTAATAAGAATAATCTAAGTAATAAGTCTTGCGACTATTTCCCTACGTTTTTGACGGTTTCCGTTCTAGCTAAAATGATTGAATAGTAAAGTACATAAAGTGTACTGTGTAGTTCAAAATCCGCAACTACATTGTAGTACAACATAAAATATAGTGTCCGAGATGGAATCGCACTGAAAAATTGAATCCCATTACTGAACTTCCTTTGTCCGCTTTCAATAGTAATTCTTGTTCGTCTGCAGTTATAGTTTACTCCGTAGATACGGCTTTCGAAGTAGAGTTTATAACATCGCAAAATATGTTTATAAATGTACTTACATCGTTCGTTCGTAGATTTTTTGTTGTACGTAGGTAGGAGTAGGTAACAGAAAATGCAGAGTAGCAACACTTAAATTATTTAAATATTTACAAAGGATTTTCCTTAGCTTTTTAATTTATACAGTCTCACTCTTGGATTAACTCGTTTCGTTTTCTTTTCCTTGATTTTATGCCTTTTCGCGGTACAAATTCGAGAAAGAAAAAACTACCATTTAGTACATTTTCCCTTTTGGCCGCCATCGCAACTGTGATTCGATGGTTGTGCTCTGTTATGTCCTCAGTTATAATAATAAAATAAAAAAGATAGGATAGGACAGGTTAGTAGTCATAGAGGCTACTAACTCTGCCTAGGTGTTTTTTAAAATTCTCATCTGTCACCTTGCCTCAAAAAAGGAGACAGATCAAACTATTTTGTCCAATCTGTCCTCCTAGAGTGTCAGATCAGGGTGACAGAAGAATATAATTAGTTTTTTCCTGACATCATTTAGGTAGGCTAGAAGCTTGTCCTTTTTTTTGTTTTTTAAAACAGCTTTTGCGCACTACAAAAAGGCGTAAATCATGCTAGCCTGCCGCGGCGGAAGGCAAGTAGAATTTATTTAATACCCAATTAGTTGTAACCTCGTTTTTGCTTCCACAGTACCCAGGTGTCTGAAACCACCATAACTCGCGAGTCGCTTAACCAAAAGAATCCGCTACGTTCTTGGCATAATATACCCAGTAACATCAAGTACTGTTAACGCTGTGAAAAGCCTTTGTTTTGTTAATTACGGAGCTCCGGGCCAGTCCGCACCTGCTTTCACCGCACCAGAATAAACTGGGGACTAAATTTCCTCGGTTTAAGGGAGACAGGGCACAAATTGGCCTATGTGCTCAAAAAAACTGCCCGAAGGATTGGCATTATAAATAAATAAATAAATAAATATTCATGGACTTTACACACAACGCCCTCTAGTCCCAAACTAAGCAAAGATTGTGATATGGGAACTAGATGGCTGATAGAATACTTATATACCTTTTTTTTTTTGTAAATACATACTTATAATTACATAGTAACACCCATTGAGTTGATTCAGTCGAAATCAATATGCCCAGCAATTTTTTAACAATTAGTGAGACTACACGAAAGGTTTCAGATGTGATGTCACTGACAGAAGTCACCCGCATCAAAAGGGTGACCCCGCAACATTACTTACTTAATTTGTAAAAAGTATCGACCGAGCAACGCTACAAAAACTTCGTAAAAAGCTACTCCCAAAAGAAAATATGCAATCATGCCTAAGATGCTAAACGTGACTCGTTGAAAATTGAATTTGGACTTCAATGGGGGTGCGTAATTTTCAGATAACGTTTACTACGCAGTGGAAAAACTAAATCATAAAAAATTGGTTTTATCTAACACTTTTATTCTTTAAAAATAATTTTTATTTAAGACTATTTTAACTCTTACAAAAATGAAGAACTTAGACAAACACCTCATTAGTTAGATCGTATTTTGTTACTTGAGAAACTATAACAATGTTTTTAACATAAAAAATATCACATTCAGAGCATTTTACCTTGAGCCAACGACGCCTAGTTTCCTTTCCCCTATTTTAAATTAAAAGATAGTCCTGACCAATAGTTACTTCCGACCGCACAGAATGGAATTTCAAATTAACTTGCATTTGCGGTTTTCGATTGAAAACTTTAGAGTATGTTTTGTGAAGCGGCTAAAACGTTTTGCGGGACGTTCGCTTGCACTGCATAAATAAACTCTTGCAGAAGTAGGCGCCAGTTTTTGGTTTAGTTTATATCGGCGTTTTCAACTGTTGGATCTGTATCGAGAACCAAACCGTATTTCTATACAAGAACACATTCGTTTGACTTCGCATTTCACTGCCCAATTACTTAGATACTTTACTGGCATTGTGGCCAAGTTGACATTATACAGTTGCCAAAGAATAGAAAAAGCCAAAAATGTATGCGGGATCTGTGCCATGATCACGAATAAAAGTGACGATCGTCAACGTATCGTAACGCTGGCATATCAGAGATACACTGCGCGGTGACGCTACAACGTTTGACGGACGTGCTGGCGTTGACGCGCAATACGATTCGAATACTTTAGGTTTACACAACGCAGCTACTGTCCGATTTGTTCGTGATCACCTCTGTATTAACATCACGAGTGTCATTCTCATACCTATTACCTATTGACTTTTCTATTATCTTTTTTTTTTAAGATATAAAGAACGATATATTCACAAAGAAAATTATGACTAATAAAGTATTTACAATATTTATAATATGTACAAAATACACATGAAGCAGTTGAGCTATCTACACACCGTTGCAAACGATTTATAGATAGCTCAACTGATCCAAATCAGTACCAATCGGAAGTGTGCCCAATACACTGGCTGCATTGCCGCGCTGAATAGCAATGCTGATTCGCTGGCCCAGATAATCACCAGCCCTCGGGTCACGCGTCGCTGCGATTAGACGCCCTGCAATAATTTTGAAAACCCGGAGGGCCTCGGTACCCCACGGACCCAGAGTCTCGACCCCAAGAGGTACAAATGTGTAGGCCCTGTCGAGACCCGCATACTTGCGCCTCTTGAGATCCTCGGCCGAATCTGCTGCCGCACCGGCCCTAGCGGATTTTCTATTTTCTAGCCAGAGAACATCAACTTTGTTAAAAGGGTATTATAAACAAGAGCCTGTCGCCTGTATTGTAGGCTAGACTCTACAATAGATAGACATCATACATCACCACACCACTGAACATTGTTAACAGCACTTCTGTCGCCAATCCCTCTCACGCAGCTAACGAGTACCTACTCTCTGTTAGTTTACGAGTGTACTTTTAAATAACACTTGAGGTGAGCCGCGAGGGGTCGCGCACGGTGATGTTACTCGGATATTTGAATAAACGAATACAGCATTGCAAAGGTATTTTCTAACATTCATAGGTTCTGTAATACGTACCATGTTTTTTTTAATTTATTTTCAAACTTTGAGTGTTATATTTAAGTCTATATTTATGAAAATTGTGTACGCGACTGCAAGCCCATTAGCCACGGTAGTAAACTGGATGGCTGGATATCTTCATTTTCTCGGTCGTCATATATTTTCAGTCACTGCAACCGGAAACTTCATCGCGGTCAGAGATTAATAGCTAAATAAAAGGGTAGCTTTCAGAAACTAAATTAAATAACGCTGGTTGAGATTTTTTACACAAAATACTTTAAATATTTTAAACAAATCGACCTAAACAAGTTGAACTTAATTTTCACTGTCTGAAGCAGGTACCTTATTATATTCATTGGTCGTATTACATATCGCATTAGTCCTCGACAGGAGCCTTAAGCCAGGAGCGATGCGTGCGCTATCAGGCATTCGGCCGACTGGAGGGTACTACGAGGACCTATGAGGACTTATGAGGACCTACAAGCACCCTGGAGACCCACTTGCCCCTGCCGACACGTCTCGTCCTTAGTATACCTTGAACTCAGACTCTTAAATAGACAAATTAATTTTGGTATAGTAGTACACTCTGTATTGTAGATTACAGAGAAGTTTATTTTTCTGGTACTTCATGATAGTATCTTGTGAAGATCCATAGTCTATTAGGATAGTCAGATGAATATCAAAAAATCTTACATTTTGTAATGTTGGTAAACCAGGGTATTCCAGTTTGCCATGCCAGGTTGCAAGATCGCTTAAATATTTTCTGATGATTAATATGCCAACATATATTTTTTCAAATTCAAATTCAAAATCTTCATTGCGCTTTTATGTTGTATAAACAGGTGTTATAAAGGTATGTAGAGTATCAAACATAAACCCTGTTAGAGCACAGCAATTAGGTATGTAGATAAATACTTAAATATTAGGTGGCACATTTTTGCAGGTATCTAATGTTTGATAGGTGTTTTAGTCTTCCAGAAACTCGTGCAACGAATAGAAACAGTTTTTTGTGAGGTAATTTTTTAAAATATTTTTGAATTTTATAGTTCTCTCTTCTTTTTTAATGTCATTTGGGATTCTATTATATATTTTAAATTTTTCAATAGAAATATACAGGATTTGAAACCAAGTCCTGAGATCGACGATAAGAAGGCGGGAGTCACGAGATTATACTTAGGGTGTCTTGCACCAGAATCACTAAACGTATTTAACAGCTAAATCGATTTAAATCTGACGTATTTGTATGACTTGACAACTCGCTAAATACTATTTAAGAGTTAAACGCGTTTAGCGATTCTGGTGCAAGCCGCCCTCAGTTTATTCCTCAAAGTAGTTGAAACTAATATTTTTTAATAGAACTTCTAACTGTATTGTTTCCTTTCATAAATCCAGTGTAGCGTTATGTACCTACTATCGTTTTGTACCTCACTGGATGTTCGAATGATTTGTTTTTTTGCGAGCACTGGCTTTGTGCGTCAAAAAACATTTTGAAATACTAGAATAAATAACTTGCTGTCCACGCTCTTGATATATGTGTGTGAATCAAATAAAATTTGTAGTTTCCCATTTTGTTTGGTCAAAGCAAATAATATTCGAGGTAGAATTGAGTGACTCGAAAATATCAGCAGGCATATTTATAAATGGTTCATGTGTACTTTGTATTTGCATTGAAACTCAATTTCAATATTTATTTTTATACAATGTTAATTAAAAAATGAATTCGGAAAATAGATGTAAATAGTAATAATTAACTTTTTTTCTTTCATTTATTTAAATACTATAAAAATATGAATTATTTTGCTTAGGACTAAAAGAGACTGCTTTTAGTAGTATCTAGCGCTCATGGAGATCACTCAGCTGTCTTAAAATAATTAGTTATCCTAATATGAACCCTATTTCAACGGCATATAACATCTTCACCATCCGGTTTCGATTAAAACTGCATGTTTAATAAGGCTATTTATACACACAAGCCAATATCAGCACACAGCAGCCCTTAAAACATCTCAAGGAGTAAAACGACATTCATTCATTTAATTTAATGCTAACCCTAGACCTCTCCAGTGAAATTGCCAGTACCTCTCTAGGGTAAAGTAATCCGAGAAACCCTTATCGATAGAGCAAATGTTCTCTGCCTTTCCTTGTTTAGGTAATTTTGAGATGTTAAAACGAAATCTGCGGACCACGATCTTATCGTTATTGCAAAGTGCACATTTCAAACCCTTTATGCGGAATTGAGTTAATTATGGGATTATCTAACTCTTTACCAATTATTTTCATTTCTTTATTACCAAAAAACAAAGAATTTGTCCGACTGTTGATCAACTTTGTACATGTACACGGAGAGCAAACCACGGCGCGGTATTTTTGGAACAAGACTATATTTATTGGTCAAGAATAATATAGTTTCCTATATAGGGAAAACGTTATTTTCTTGAATTTAGATTTTTATTGTTTTGGTTTTCAACACATTAATATCTCTTTCTTTCTCCATTCACTGACTCTCTGTGACATTATAATGGTCGAAAAATCTGCGGGGCGAGTTTATGTTTAACAACTTCTTCGGCACTTTTTTCCTTCCAGTTAAGTTTACATTATATGATCGCTGGATAATAGTCGCTAGATAATAATCATTCAGAAATGATATGATGATTTAATTTTTTTATTCTTTAGCGATTGTTGAATGACCCAATTAACTTTGCAGCATACAATTTTTTTTTAAACCGTGCACACATCTAGGTACATTACCCATGTCATTATTAAAATGCATTTCATGATTACATAGATGCGCGCATTAGCTGCTCATAAATCATAAAATATGAATGCCGCGATATTGTAATCCCTTTGAGAGTTCATGCTTAGTTGGGATCCAATGGTGACTTTGTGCGTTAAATCTTGATTATATTGCACGCTTTATCTAAAGACTGTGTAGCTTATACCTTACAACCACAAATTTTGATTTGTTTTTCTAAGTTTACGTCTTAGAAATACCCGTGGAAAAATTTATAAAAATACAATCGCCGGGCTATGATAAAAAAATCAATACGTACCTGTAGGCTCTGTTGACAAAACAATGAATCAAAATTACGGTCTATATAGCTTCTTATTTTTTGCTGAGAGCCTCTACGTTAAAAATCGGTCAAGTGCTAAACGGATTTACGTAGTTAGGGGTCCGTCTGTACTACTCTGTACTCAATAAGAACACTTTTAGTATCTTCTTTATATACTTTTGGTAAGTACCAATAAATATTTGTAAACGTCAGTTTCATGGTGTAAAGTGTGTTAGTCAAACAGGCTAATATCAAATGGTTCTGACGTGTGGTAATTCAGATACGTAAGTGAAAATATTGTATTTTTTCGTGTAAAATGAGTTTTTTTTTTTACACTGGATTAAATGTCACTCGATGTTGATAAAATTGGGTCTATATAATATAAGTTTGAGCCATATATGTTTACCGCGATTAAGGGATCGAGCAGGTGCAAAAAATTTGGTCCAGTTGGCACCTTTTGGGTGCGGAACCCGCAATGGTGACAGAACAGCCTGCTTTGACAAGGGACAGCCCTGAGGCAGTAACTGACAGATCAAATTTATATTTCGGTATTTACCTCTTTCTCGAAAAGAAAGCTAAGCAATATCGTTCCTTTCTATTGAACCCTTTGTGGACCCCTATCGAAGACGAACGGCTGGGGGGGCGATTCCAATATCCAAGTTAAACTGCAAAGTTTTAAATCATGGTCAGTTCATACGAACTCAGTTATTCTGTGACTAAATAGTGACATTAGGATGTCATTTAATTTGTTTTCGCGCATATTTTGCTGTCAAGTGTCTAAAGAGAATGATTACGTGGTACAAAATTGTACCACGTGACCTGAAGAATTTACACTGGGCAGTGAAATATAACTTGACAGCAATAGATTGGAATAGGGGGGCTGCTTTATTTTTATTTGTAACAGTTTATTAAAAATGTTTGTAAACTGTCCATTGTTGTAACACTGTTAGGGGTTATTTTGGCATAAGAAAATACATTTCAGGTAGGTACCTAGGTACGTACAATAATTATTTTTGGAAAAAACATACCGGCTAATTTGACTTGTACGATCGAGTCAACCGAGTAGATTTGACTGATGCATTTTTTTAAGAGAATAATTTTTGAATAACAGCCTAACGGCCGGGTTCTGAAAGCTCGATCAAAGCTAATCGGCTCTCAAATCACTTGCTATTTCAGTTTTTACTTCAAATTAGATAGAGATAGCCAAGTGACTTGACAGCCGATTAGTTTTGATCGAGTTTTCAGAAATCGGCCGTAAGTATTATGCTTTTAAGTATTCACTGCAGTGCACGATCAGCTTTGTATTTTATCAGTCTTCTTTATTAGCATCACGCGATACGAAACTTAGATTAAAATACTTTAGTCAGTCAATATTGTTGAACGCTAGCAAGAAGAAACTTCAGTAAAATCCACCATTTAACTTGAGTGAATCCAGTGAGAAAACGGATAGTGTACCTATGTATTCGAGTTAGAAATAGACCCTATAAATGAAATTATAGCCATTTTTAAAAGACCGAAACTACCTCTCTAGATAATATTTGTTTAAAGTGCCTACAGATTAATCTAACGCTAAAATATCTGCATAAAATTTGTGAAATTTCATTTTATCTTAGTCGCAGTCAAATAATCCTACTAATATTAAAATGCGAAAGTTTAGATGTTTGGATGTTTGTGTTTCAATCACGTCGAAACTACTGATCCAACTTGGATGAAACTTGGCATATATATAGTTCATAACCTGGATTGATACATAGGCTACTTTTTATCCCGAATAATTAACAGAATCTACAGAATAAAATGAACGAACGGGATTAGCAGCGCCAATTAGCAAGAGGATGATGTCATGTCATGTCAGTTTGACAGGACGTAGTACTACCTCTTTGGTCTAACGACTAACGTTTGACATTCGAGTACGGGTTCGGTGTAATGTTAAGTTTCTTTAAGAAGTATCCGCTCGGTACACGCACAGATAATATAATGTACACGGAAACAGTACTCGCGTACGAAGTCGCGGGTAACTGCTAGTCTAAAAATACAATTTTAATTAAAGGGCCTGATTCATTCAGTGGATAAATGATCAACCGCTTGATTCATTTAATGAATGAAGCGACCGTTTCTTGTATTCTAATTTACCGTTTTAAATGTCAATTGAACCGATAAAAGAAAAAGGTTTTTTTCACAAAAAAAGCCATGGCTACCCAAAAGATCCGATAACTCATTTTCATAGAATTTCAAAAAGCTGAAGTGTCGAAAACAAAAAAGTTTGTAAAGTCGGCTTTCTGGCGGTTGTAAAAAGCTTTTGAATTGATTGTCCAGCGTTACGAGATTGTAGGGTGTCGGCATTGTTTCTGAGCCTCACGAAGGCTATCCAACTTTTCTCATTAGGACGATCTGTTGTGGCGCGCCGTCGTCGACACGCTCGCAATATTACCGAACGTTATCAAATAAACAATAAACTCGTTTATAAACAAAGCACCAGAATTCATCAATTTATCTGTCTAAACAAGTTCACAAACAGTAAGTACTTATACTAGATGAGACTAAAAGCTACCCGCGTCGGCTGGCAACTATCCGCCAACTAAAACATAGGTGTTTTTTGTTTTAGTTGCGCATCGCTGATCATATCAGACGGGTTTTTTTGTGATAAGGTTTTTAACTGTTGGTAAATGGCTTTACAAGTTGACAAGGAAACAGATGCATAGTGGGTTTTTTTTGCTTGTACCTAATTATTTATTTAGAAATTTAAATTAATATTATTTATTCATTGTTGTAGTACATTTATCGATATAAACAGGTGAATCTAAAAGTGTACTATCCACTCTACAAAATTGTCTACAGCGCCTACGGTGTAAAACAAACATTTACGACAAAAATGGGCTAAAACTAGCAACTTAATTTTACCTGCAGGGGTATGCCAATCAAAGTTGAACTGCAAAGTTGAAGTGCAAAGTTTTAAATCATGGTCAGTTCATACTAACTCATAGTTATTCTGTGACTAAATAGTGACATTATGACGTCATTTGATGTGTTTTCGCGCATATTTTGCTGTCAAGTGTCTAAAAAGAATGAATGAGACCTGAACAAATTACACTGGGCAGTGAAATATAACTTGACAGCAAATGATTGGCATACGGGGGCTGCTTATTTTTCTATTCAGAGAAAAAGTAATTTTAATAAAATAGACTAGACTTCTCTATGAAGCTACTTACCGTATGAACAGCAACCAGTAATTGTACGCTCCCTTCTATAGCGCTTCCGTTTGCACATTGAACGGCTAAATTTGATGAAGTCTGAAACTCAAGTAACTGAGAGTCAAGCATAGTTTTTTTTTTTATTTTTCATAGACCTTAAAATCTATAGTACCTACTACGTTTTCGATTCATAAGTGATTATTATTTTTGAATAATGTAAAAATATCAGCAATATAATACTCACTACCCAAAATTTTTCCAAAAAATAGTGTTTTCCGTTGTCCATAGTAGGTATACAAAAAACTTCATACTATCCTAACGAACAAAGATAAAATCAGTGTCTAACAGAAATGGGAATATCAGCAATTTATTTCTTTTGTCCCAAAAACTTTGGCTATTAGCAAAATTCGAATGCACATCGCACAAACCGCTGCGCTATCGTTTTTTTCCGCTCAACATGCACATTCCAACTTGGGAGCGTTACATTATCCAATCCAACACAATCTAATTCCATTAGGTAAATTTATTCATAGCCTCTGATTTTACCATCTGCTGCCCGGTGAAAATTGTGTCTCATGCTCATCACAAAGTTTTAATTTCGTTTTGTTTTAGTCTTAATAGTTGATAATTTATCATGTTTTATGACGTTATTTTAACATAATTAAACGAAAGTTGCCGGTGTTTGTTTTTTAAAGGTTTGTGCAATAATAATTGTAAGCATACTGTTGTTTTATTTTATACATAGGTATTTGAATAAAACCTATGTATTATGTATATGTTTATTTGCAGTTACTAACCAAGCAAGTCTATACAATGTGTAAAAAGGCATGAACCGAGGTCTCGAACACACGCTTGACTTAGTGGCAAATATATGTCTATAGATAAATAGTCATTGCATTATTTAATATCTCATACAATCGACATGCAACATAAATTTAAATGAATCAGAGGATAAAGCGTAGAACGCGTCTTGGTAGACCAAAAACTAAGAAGTGGATAAAATCAGAAGGTAGGTTAGAAATAAACTGCAATATAGGTAGGTACACCACTACAATCAACCAAAATAAGTTCATAAGATTGTGTATCAGTTTTATAGGTATACCTCATAATAATTGTTAAATGGCTTACTGCGAGCGTTGGTTAACACTGTAAGTGCAGTAAGCAGCTGAATTTAATAATAAATAAATAAAAAAAAAAAATTAAGGTTAGTTTCAGCAGAGGCGATAACGACACTTTAAATTTTCACAAAGTTATCGTGGTTTTTAACCAAAATACGACAAAATTTTATTAATTTCGCGATCTGCAGCGACGAGCGAGACGGCAAATTATAATTTGTTTTGGATAATTTTTTTAAAGTTTTCTTTCCGAGATGTTGGTCCAGTAACAGACACTGATCAATACCGATATTTTTACTGGTATTTTCAAAATAGTGGTGTAGGTATGTGTGTGTGCCAAATTTTAATGTAGTATTTAAAAGAACCTTTGCGTAACCTCCAATATTACAAATAGTTATGTCTACAATACCAGGTGTCTATGACATAAGATTTTTTTGTAGGAGAATAAAAGGTGTGCAATGTGGCAACACCTTCTTCTTCTTTTTCATGCCTTGTAAAGCGCGTAATCATAATAATAAAAATCAAAAATACAAAATCAATACAGTGTTTTTAATAACAAAAAGCTCAAATCCTTAACACCAGGGGATTACACTCGTGAACTTCACCCACACAACGCGGCGAGTGAATAATGATGTCGCAAAAACTTCAAAGCTCCTGCAATACTCAAAGCAAAAGGTATTAAATATTACAATTTTCTGCATTGATATAGCTGCAGATCCGCAGGTAAAACTTACCCGGTTCGCGAGTCGGGGAATTCTGAAACATGCCACGTAGCTCATTTCCTTAGTAATGGAGTTATATTCCGCGGCACAATTTTCAATTTCCTAACCTCTTTTCGCATTGAGTGCGTTCTTTTCCTTCAGGCAAATTGTATTCTTTTTAAAGGATTTTTTTCCTTTCGTAATAGTTTTAGTGTCGTGAAAATGTATTACCGCGTTTTGGATAAGGGTTTGGTTTTTAAGAAGAAGCGACGTTATTGTGGCATTGATTTTACATCTACAGCTTCGTTTGATTGGGTGTTATGTTAATACACCAACACAATAACGGTATGTCAGTAGCTCGAAATGATCTTTGTAGCTCGAGTAAAAATACCACACGGTGTGAAAGCGTCTAGTAGTAAGTAAATGTATGAAATTAGCAAGACGACGCTATCGCGTACCTATAGGTGTGAAAATAGCGTTTTAAACGTTGACAATAATAACAGCGGCTACCGATTTTAACGACTTAAAAAGGCTGTTTGCCCTGATTGCTTTTAAAATTATAGTCAATTATAAAGGTAATACAGACAAATCAGATCTGATTATGCTAATGCCAAAACTCAATTCGAGGATCATTCGATTTGGTGCTGATATCAACTACCTCATTACCGATCAAACTGAAGCATTTTGAAAACGTTTATTCTCCAAAATGGAATGATTTTCAATAAGCATCAAAAATGTACCTAAGATGAGTATGGAGGTGGGATCGGAATACCCTCGCTTCGATTTTCAACGTCGTTATGTAAAAAAGGTCGGGGCAGAGTCTGAAAAAGTAGGTACTTTTATCCATTTCAAATTTCAAGGGCGATTGTCTCATATTTTATTCGTGAAGAGCCGAAAATTAAAAACTCTTGCTTTTCTGAGCTGATTCAGAACGTTTTTCACGAAGAAAGCAGGAAGCGCCTGTCCCCCGAGCCAAGTTGACATTCTACAAGACGATAGGAAGCTAATCAAAATGTATGGAAATTACAAAATAATATCTAATTGGCTATTTCACAGCTATCTAATTACATGTAATATTCGTTGGGGATTTCTGGAAAGACAGCATTCCTTCTACTACAACGCAGCATGCTACGACGTATGAATTGAAATGGGGATTTCGGAATATTTCATTGATACTATCTTGTCTCCAAAAAGATAAGAGTCTTTACACTGCCGATTATTGTGTCATGGTTTACAATCTTGTTTTGTAATGTTTATCTCTGTTCATCGATACCAACCGAAATTGATATTATCGAAAAAAAATTACCAGGTCTTACTTGTAAAACTTGTAAAACGTGACATTGGGTTACAAAGTTTGTTGTTCATCGTTTCTGATTTGTTTTTAAATTTTTGTCGCCCAAGCAAAAATCAGAGACTGCTCAGTTTACACCGTAAAAGAGCTCTTTTAAGCGAAACTTCATTTAATATTTTGTAATCAACACGGCCATCAATATTTCAGGGACAACATCGGGCGACAGGCGCGTAACGAAATTAATAACATTGTAATAAGTTTTGTCTCCCTTTTCATTATAGGATAACATTATCTTTTGAGTTGGTTTATGAAATTGTTTTGACACTTGTGTGAACAGCTAATATTTATATTTTGTATTCTAATTTCGAATTATAAACTAAACAAGTACAGTACACACCACAGAACAAAAACAAAGAAAAATGAAATGAAAATGAAAAAGGTGCAACAAACGATTGCGCATGTAATGTTGTGTGGGAAAATTCGACCCGAAATGTGTTCTGCGCAGATACTTCAGAGGGACAAAGATCAGTTGTGGAGCCTAAAACTACGCAGACTCTATTCTAGTCATTCACAAGTAATTAAATTAAAAATTTAAAAACCCCCCGAATCTTAGACTGATTTTCATCAAACATAGCTAAGAAAACTCCCGGCTAATTCACGTTTAAAAAAAAAAACAAATTCAAAATCGGTTCATCCGTTCGGGAGCTACGTTGTCTCAGACAGACACACACACACACATATACGTCTAACTTATAACACCCCGTCGTTTTTGCGTTCACACTGGAATTTAGTTTCGAAAAATAAACAGAGTTTCATCTTCAATTAGTAGCTAACTAGTAGACCATGTGAATTGTGGACTTCTATGTAGGTACCTTGATTAATTAAACTCCTAACTACATTCGCTGCGCCCGTAATGGTTGCCTCGTCGGCTTGCATTCCAAATGAGCTGAAAATGTATGCATTCTGATAAGCCCTTATTATTATAAAATGTAAATTATAACTTTTTGTCTGAAATAGTATAATAGTTTTAACAACCAAAATAACTTAAACTTGGTAAACCAGACTTCTCACATATTTCAACGGATCTTCTATGAAGTGCGTCGCATCAACATATTTTTTCGCGATTCGTAAACTTTTTTTTAAATCTTAAAGTTAGGAACGTACAAGTAAAACTCTTGCATTGTTTTTTTGGTACATTGGCACAATTTTTTTGGTAGATATATACAACTAGCTAGTAGAAATTATGTCAAAGAAGGTTTTTCAAAATAAAACGATAAAAGTAGTTTTCTTATCTCTTTATCCCTTATCGACCTACCACACGTCCCACAGAGCCTGACGACTTAGACTATAAGATAAAAGGTCCATTAAACTAAGTAAACATACAAACGTGAATATATGATATGTGAACATTCAAGCAAACATTGAAACAAACCCTCTGAGAGTAAGAATACTCCGGAAAATGCCAAGTAGGAAGAAACGCGAAAACAGCTTCAATTAATACCTCGTCATGTTTCGAAAGCCGCGTCAACTCGAGTGCTGCTGTTTACATTACTTTATTTATTCCCATTGACAAATCCAGGCCTGTCCCCGTATTCCAATCTTTTGCTGTCAAGTTATATTTCACTGCCCAGTGTAATTTTTTTAGGTCACGTGGTACAATTTGTACCACGTGATCATTCTTTGTAGACACTTGACAGCAAAATATGCACGAAAACAAATTAAATGACATCATAATGTCACTATTTAGTCACAGAATAACTATGAGTTAGTATGAACTGACCATGATTTAAAACTTTGCAGTTCAACTGAGATTGGAATACCCCTGCTGTCTCACTTTAAATCGAACTCGAGGCAAAATAGTAGGTGCCAATTTATTACGATATTTTGTATAATGAACTTAGCATTGGCGTTCGGAAAATGAAACGGTAAAGTTGTGCTTAGACGAGAGTAGAAGTACAAATTACTACTTGATAAACAAAACTTGATGGGCGTTTGAAAAGCTCAATCTGACAAGTATAAAAACGCAGTGTATAAGAGCTGATTGTAAAAAAAAATAAAAAAAAACATACAACCGAATTGAGAACCTCCTCCTTTTTTGAAGTCGGTTAATAAAAGAGGTCAGCAGCTATTTTAGATATAAATCGTTGAATAAAAAAAAAATAAGTATATCGATACAAATGAGTCTAACTAAAGTGCAATTCGATTAGAACACGGAATTCCTGTGAAAACTTGCAGACCAACTAAAGTTCGTCGTTTATTAGCTCATACAATTTCACATCGTATATTCTCTTCGAGACAGCTAGGTCGCGTTGACTAAGTTTCTTTTGACATTATTAATTAAAGCAAATGTAAGATGAAAGAGCAGATTTTAAAGGAATATTCAATAGTCATATCAGTCTAGGGCATACAAATCGTAATTTTTTCTATGTAGTCAGTAAAGTAGCAATGGCAGTAGCTTTGCGTATTTCTTCCGCATCGCGTTGACAAAATCAGAGACATTTTGGAGATTTTTCGATTTGCCGCTACACAGGCGGATGGCGCGATTGATTGACTCCTCCACTGCGGACGTAACGTTTTCCATTTATATGAAGATCTCACAAGTTCCAGTGCGCTGGGGAATATCCACAACTCGTAGGGAAGTTGTCCTTTCCGTCGGGTATGATACATAAAATGTACTTTTTCTCTGTGACGGTTTTATCACACTACAAGTTTTGGGAAAAGGTCCGACTTTTCCTGAAACTTGCCAGGGTCAGAGGTCTGATATAGATACCCTGAAGGTTGTCCACTTTTCTTTTTTGGCCAAATCACTTTTGACAGAGTCTGACGGACAGAATAAAGACGAATGAATGATGAATGTGCCAGAAAACACTACTTTAGTAGTCAATAACGAGTAATTAAATTTAAAATACCCCCGAATTTTGGTCCGATATTTATCAAACATATCTAAGAACACTACCGACTAATTCACCTTTGAAACAAAAAAAAACAAAATCTAAATCGGTTCATCCATTTGGGAGCTACGTTGCCTCAGCCAGACAGACACACACACTCACACACACACACACACAAACACACAGACACGTCAAACTTATAACGCCCCTCGCCGTTTTTGCATCGGGGGTTAAAAATACATAAGACATCTATAGCAAAAATAAATCTATGATATTATTGATTGTTTTTTTGTTGAAATGGCATCGGGAAAACACGCAATATGACGTAATTAAAGCTGTTGTACCTACTGCTAAATACGTAAATTAATTAGTTGAGTTCTAGAGTTCATTAGGTAATCATATATTTATTATATTTAAATTGTTGTACAAATACAGTATTTAATGATATCAATCCCGCGATATATTACACGTATTACTATGTACTACGTATTATGTGTAGTTACTTTAAGTGCGAGTGTAAGAAAAATGCTTTCGACTAAAGACAAACGGACGAACAGACAGACAGGCGGATACGACGAAGCTAAAGATTCCAATTTGGATTTTGGAATCCTACGAACAGTAAGAGTTACTGTCACAAGATTGTTTCAGATCGTTTACATTTCTGACGGTTTTTTGTGATACAAAGTCACTGACGCGCCAAGTTTGGGCATTGTTTGTAACACAATGCTAGAATCCTTTGTGATAGAAAATTATTGCTCGACATAATTCCATACATGCAAACCAACGGGCATTGGATCATAGTGTTAATTCTAACTAGGCTGACCATTACTGCTTGTATAATCTAGGAATATTAAGGGGACTCCGACTATCAATTACATGTATTGGTACATACCAATGTACAGTACGCACAACGGATCTTTAACGCTGTGAAGTTAGGTGCAACAACGATTGCACATGAATTGTTGTGCGAAAAAATCGCCCACCTCCAATTCGACCCAAAAATCGGTGGAGAATGTAATTCAGAAGCACAACGATTTGTTGTGACTACTAGCTATACTAAGATAACTTTTAATTTGAGCATATTTCTACAATACTGTGATATTATCTACAATACTGCTTCTGTGGAGCTGCATTAAGCTGAGGCAGGACCTTTTTGGCTCACATCAACGCGCTGGTCAGCACGCACACCTGCCCAGCCTACCTACCTACCTAGCTAGTAGTAATTGTGTAGGTGCTCGTTGTTTTCTTTTTTATGCTTGTTCTGTGCTGTACCTGTATTGTGATTGTGTGTCGAATAAATAAATATCTATCTATCTATTATTTAGATTACAATATTATATTTCTATGATTATTCTAAACACCTATCTTGAAATAAAATGCAAATTGAATTTTGCTTATTTTAAGATAGATAACTGACAAGTTGTCATACTATGTGCTTACGTATTGTTGACATAGGAACATAAATCATACCATCGAGTAACAGATTATCATCTCAATCTGAAAAACATAATAAGTTTTCATTCTTTTTTTCATTTTTTTTTTGTTTTCATTCAATTCAATTCATGTCAATTTCAATTCATTCATTCAATCCAATTTCATTCATTCATTTTTCATTTTTTTTGGTTAGAATTAATACGGGGTATGAATTTTACGTAAAATCACAGGTGAAATGAAATTGCGAGCGCAGTTCGCCGTTCTCTTAATAGTAGGATAGGATACACTTAGCTTGGCAATAACACAAACGGTTCGCAAATACAAGTGCTTAGCTATTATTCAGCGATGATTACGCTGGCGAGGCGCCAGACACCGACTACACCCCCACATTATAGTTACGCAAATACCTAAAGATTACTATGAAAACTTAGGGTGATACTGCTGCTTATAGACAAGTAATAATTGCCGACGTCATGCAAGTCAAAAGTGCTCATACCAAATCAATCATGAGTATGAGTATTGTACAACGAATGTTATGAGGTCGAATTAAACAAGATAGGTAAATACTAGCTTGCTAACTTTTCCATTTTCAATTAATGTAATAGTTTCCTATATGATTCCTATACAAATTACAAAAAAAAATACCTCAAATTAAAGTAAAATCAGTTATTCGTAATTTCAGAAAAAAAAATGTTTTTTTTTGAATTACCGAACTTTACATCAAGATTGATTGAATTGATTGATTTGAAATATTTAACCAACAATGTCAAGTAATAATATCATACGTAACTTGGGTAGGATAATGCGATCAAAGCATACTGTACTAATCATTTGTTTAACTACTGAATGTAGGAATGCAAACAACAAACTATACGCACAAATAACAAGTACATACATACATAGTTAACATTGTTCTATTTCACGATGACCGGTTAGCTGTAATTGGCTACGTTCTTGATGCGAAAAAAAAAAATAGCCAGAATTACAAGCTAAGGCCTAGTGAGGAGACTGACAGGTATTTCTAAGTTTTATAAAACTTGTCTGAGAAAATTGTTTTGTGTCCAACCAATAATGTTAGTTAAACTTTTGTAGTGATATTCTTTTTTTCTCTAAAATAAACATTTTTTACTTTTTAGAATTCAAATAATTGAAGGAACTTCATATCCGCATATTTATATTTATCACCATTATCTTACCATAAATTATATTTATCAGAAAAGTAACAGCAAATTGAAATTACACAATAATTTAATATCTCAGTATTTGAAATAAAAAAGGCAAATGTGTGGATAATAACGTTCATTAAGTTCTGCCTCATTAGTGTCCCGTCGTGATTCCGTTTGAGACCCGGAAAAATCATGACAAAAAGAAAAGGACTATGACGCCGGATTTTGGGAAAATGCCTATTTACTCCGACCTTTGAAGAAGGTCGAAATGATTGAGACAAATCTGTTTTATTTGTAATAAAATTGGGGACCAAGTTTTTGTATAAAGGACATAGAACACAGAGTTACTAACAAACAAAACAACTAAATAAAATACCAACGTTCCGAGCCCTTATCTGTTTACTCTGCTCGCTGCGATTGCCCAAATTCTATTCCCCCTGATTTACTACCCTCGTATTTACATACCTACTTTAAATACCCGAAGGTGCGTTAATGCTTACAAAGGTAAACGTTGTTCTCCCAAGATGGAGACCCTTGAGAAGGACTGTAGGTAAAGTGACCTAAATCCTCCATTTTCGACAATTTCTCGTGCTCTCGGTATAAAATTATGTTAGTTCAGACTTTACTTCAATCCCTCTTTCGCACAATTTATTTTATTCAAGGTGAATGTTTTCTGTGATGAAAAAGAACCTCGTACACTAAGCTCATATAACACAATTGGTTTTACTTGAGTGGTGCTAAATATTTACAGTTGAAAAGATTCCTTGTGATGAAGAAACTGCTATTAAAAATATGGCAAAACATCGCCACATGTAGAGCAGTACGAGTAGGTTGCCTTATGACTCGTCAAACGTCACGTAACTCGAATATTCAAGGCATCTTAATAATGGTGGACTCAGATGTTGCCTGCGTATTCATCTCTTTAGCAAAAATGTCTACAAGTGCCTACTACAGAATACAGTGTCGAGGGCAGTTTTTGATCGAGTGTAGCGTTATAGTCTTCAACAAGGCGTCAGCACAATGCTACACGAGAATCCAATTATTCCAGGAATCCAGGTTGATGGTTTCTCACAAAATCCATTTGAAATTTACTTCGCAGTCTGCAACCTGTCAACTCAAAATTGAATTGCACAGGCGCTTTCATGATCTATTACGATTTATGGTGCCCACTGGCCCAACTTTCAAGGCTCCCATAAACCTTTGTTACATCGCTTTGGGCCTTGGTCGCGGCGAAGGGAAAATCAGTCATCTACACTGACATTTTATTTCATCATTCATCATAACTGGATGTGATGATGATTCTGTCAAAACTACAAACTACAATATCATTTCGTCACTCACTATCTCGCTCTGAAAATGATTAATGTACGATGAAATAGGTATTCCACTTAGTATAATGTTGGTCTTGGCTAATATATGTTAGTACCTTGCATAACTTTAAACAATGTTGTAGTCGTTCAGAAATTAAACAAATCACTGTTTCTTATCAGTATTATTATCAGCACTTATAGCTACCGACACGACAGTGGCTCGAACATAAAATATCGTGGTCGGCAGCACCGACCGATGCACGAAAGCGTTTCGCACCAAATGTATGAGATTATGTGTCTCTCCGACGATATCGTGTAGCTGTCGTGTCGTTAGCAGTGTGAAAACCATTTTCGATCAATATAAATCGGAAATCACATTATGATGCTTATCAAATCCACGTAACTCTTTGAACGCCTACGCCCTCCCACGCCCCATAATTATTATACTGAACTAAATTTTCAGTAGATTGGTTGGATACAAAGTGGCAATACAAGTGGTTAAATGGTAAACCCAATGAGCTTAGTCAATTATAAGCGCAAATAGCAATTATGGTCAGGAGTAATTGAGCGAGCACGCACACTTGGGGAACCAACGAAGGTTTATTTTGATCCTAATTATTAGTAAGTACTTCAATAAGGTACTTATTCAATAAAGTAGATAAAAAGAGCTTTATTATAACCGCCGCTACTTAGCGGAAATATTTCACCACTTTTATATCACGTGACACTTTCGCCTACACAGAGCAAGACCATTGAGGACGTGCCCTGTGAGATAGTCAGGCAGTGAGATGTAAAACTCATGTGCCTGTAATTGCATCCAAGTTTTCTTTAGCAAAGAGTTTTTATTTTACCAACGCCGGCAAGCGACACGACGGTGATCGTTTATCGATGATCGATGCGGAGCTTTAGTTGTCTAAGTATGAAATAGCCTTTGCGTGTGGTTGTATTTATGAACCTTTAAAAAGTGAGCTGTTTCAAATAACATGACTTTTAGCTTTGGATGTGTCTCAATTGAAAGTTTGAAACGCAGCGGTACTTATCTAATAAAATAAAAAGAAAAAACATTAGATAATAAGAAAAATTACATTTTTATTCAATACAATTCAAGTTTATTGACACAAAAAGAAACTACCTAGGTACTAAAAATACTAGTTATTACGAATAAAATACGAATATGGAGTATGTAAGTACTTAGTACTTTCAATAGGTCCACTTTTTCTACAAAGATGTAAAATAAACAGATTATATTCCTCATGTTACCAGACCATTAAAAATTACTTAGTGTAACAATTTAATTAAAAAGATTATTTCATCATTACAGGGCCTTAGCAGTAAATAAACCAATTTCGAAGCTGCTTCGCGCAAGTGGTAAAAATAAGGTAAAGTTTTCACATTATTCCTGTGAGGGAGACCGGCAAGAAAGTTAGCTGGGGATGTTTAAATTGTCGCTTCTTGTACACGAAACTGTCGGTGCAGAGTGCGCCATCTGTGATCCACAGAGTGAGTAATGCTTGAATGAAAGGTTCAGGCACAGTCGCACAGTATATAAATATACTAACTCAGCAGTAGAAGTCTTTAATATATTCCTGTCGCACTCACTTACATAACATTACGTAATGTCAACAAAAATATGGTGCTCCTACACTGGCTGTTACAAAATGTTTACTAACAACAGTAAACACGTTTTAGCAAACATTTGATCACAAATGTTAGAAAATGTTTTCATTTTAGGTAATGTTCGTAAACACTTGTTAACAAAACTGTTAGTTAACATATTGTAACAAATAAACCATTTCATGTTCGTAAACATTTATCCAGGCGTACGGCAAAGTCATTTAGAGCGCTTTTTCTTTTTTTTTAAACAAAAATAAATGCTAATCCGATGAGCAATATTCATCCATTTTCGTGTAGACGCTTTGAAACGTAAATCAAAACTGCGAGCCAATGTCATGTTTTCAAATGTTATTAAATGTTACAATGTTAGTAAACATTATCCATCAGTGTAGGAGCCCTCAAAACATCTAACAACTTCTAACAGAATGTAACAATTCCTAACTGTGTTTGCAACTGTATCAGTGTTACAAAATGTTAGTAAACATTTTGTAACAGCCAGTGTGGGAGCACCAATAGGAAAAAATGTATTGATTATTTTATTAGATTCGAGTTCTCTCATTTGTAGAAGCAATATAGCACATTTGTTTTAATTGTTTTTTTGATGAGTATGTTTTGTGAGTTTAGTTTTGTTGTTTAATATAAGTGGAACTTTAACCAATAATATCAACTGACTGAGCGTTGTGTTTTCACTAGAATTTATTATGTCAAAAATTCAAGCCTAAACATTTTTTGAACGTTCCAAATTTGATTGCCCTGCACGTCCCAATGTCCCTACTAACTGTTTGAAAAGATACATTCTGTGATAAGGGGATGTTTACCGAGGCGCGAAAACTTTCATGATGACAACCTGTGTAATAAAAGTGCGTACAGGTGCGTCGACAGGCTCAATTTGCATTAGCTCGTCTAGTTAGTTTTTGTGATATTTTGAATAAAATATTTGAAACCTAACAAGAATAATTTTACCTGGTACACTAATAATTACTAATTTTATTTAATAAGCTGAACGCACTGGCGCTAATTCGAAAAACGTAACGTTCCTATCGCAATCAGGATATTTTAGCAATTAAAGCAGATAGTCTAAAAACTTTTAAAAATCACTGAACGAGAAATATCCGCTAAATAAACCAAACTTGAAAACTAGTTCAGATTGAAAAACAACTAATTCCGAATAAGTTAGTGTAACTAACCGTACCGTCGAAATAGCGCAGCTCTCGAAACTTTAGTCAGGCGAGTCTAGTTGTTGACCAAAGTTGACCGAATCTCGATTTTGAACAAAGTTAGTTTGTTGCGGAATCGCGACATGGCCGGCCACTATTGGCAGACGTCTTTGCTGCCAATTTCACTTCAAATTCTAAACTAGATTTCTCGTCAGCGTATCATGAAAGCACTCAGCAGTATACTAGCTTTATACATTATATCTTTCATAGGTTTTACATAAGTTTGGAGGGTATGGGTGCCGGCGTAATTACAGGCACATGATACTTAACATATTTATGGCTCAGAGTGATAGGCGCAGTGCAATGTATCACAAGGCACATTCTCAGGAACGTGCTCAGTGAAGCAATGCATTGTAGGCAGTGGCTACCACTTAACATCAGGTAGGCTATCGGCTTGTTTCATCATTAAGTTGTATAAAAAAATTAAGTGAAGCATGATCTGAAATCTGATTTGATTTTTAAATCCCGCTAAAGTTTTATGAATGTTTTTACGAGTAAGTATTGTATAAAGCGGAAATAAATAAAAATATGCCCAGCTACGGAACGTGGTGCCGAATTATCAAAGGTGCCAAAACCATGACAGACTAATTAGAGATAAATGAACGAGATAAAACTATTACGCTAGGTACCGGTCGGAAATGAGCGCTGCAAAATGTAATATTCTGCACATTGCAAAATATTACTTTAAAATGAAACCATGAAATAGCTCACGAGTGTAATCCCCAGGTACGGTAGGCATCCTCTCGGAACTTCTAATACTTAACTAGTACATAACCGACAAAACAAACGTAGGAAGAAAAGTAACTTTAACATAGGTACATTGGTACATTTAAAACGTACATTTGGCACATTTTAATCAAAAAAAATCTGTGTATATCTGTATGTGTGCATGTGTGTGTGTGTGTGTGTGTGTGTGTGTGTGTGTGTGTGTGTGTGTGTGTGGAAGACTGGCAGAATGCTCTTAGCATTAAGTCCTCCTAGCCCTAAATATTTATGTAAAATTTTAAAATAAATAAATATATTTTGCTTGTCAATACTGCATGTTGTTGGAATTTATCTACAAAAACTAATCTGTATTCGATTGTGATAGCAATCCTTCTTCTTAAAAGTAAAACCTTATTTGTGTTTTGCTTCATGACGGACGTATTACCTTCCTAGTGACATCTATCAGTTTGGCTAATATATTTGATACGAGAAGAAGCCAAGTCTTGTGGTTTTATTTTACAATATTAAATAGAGATATCCTACAGGTTATGGAGCCCATGACACGTTTTTACTGCTTCCTATGAAGTTTAAAAATTAACACGCAACCAGTTTTTTCAAAATCATTTACTTGAAAACTAAACGAAATATGAAGTGTCATTTCATTGGAGAAAAGTACAGTGAAGTACAGCAGCGTTTGGAATTTTCGAAACAAGATATTCGGATCATGAAGAAAAGTTGAAAAATGAGTCTAGTGATTGAAAGTACTACAATCTAACCGGAAGAACGGGAAATGAGTACCGAAAAAGAAAATATGATAACTATGAAATAAATATGAAAACAAATTCTACTAGAAGAACAAACAAAAGAAGTTACAATTTGTGACATGTCATTGTGGATGCAAAACCCGACTGCTACTATTCAAAAGGGTTTTCTTCGAGCACCAGCAGAAAAATACTGAAAGGACAAGGACAGTCCAGGCAGTACAAAATAGTCGAGGATCAACCTCGAGCGATTTAGCGATTTTTCTGCTTTTGAGTTTATGATGCGAGACTATCAAGTGGGTGATGGCGGAAATAAAACTACATTCCTGTTGGTTTTTGGAGCTGCTGACAACATTGTTAACAGGGAAGATCTTTTCATCAGCAACACTGACTTGCAAACACCACTTAAAATATCCATTGCTAAAATGGTGAATTTATTTCAGCTAGTAAAAAGGGAACAATGCAGATAACCAGTAACAAGGGTGTTCAAGGAGTTTTGGACGACGTGCTCTTCTGCTCCTGAAGTTCCATACAACTAACTACAGATTTGTATCAAGGATGCAACGTGCTGGGTTGAGTCATTTTTTTTTGACCAACAAGCAGCAAATGGTAACAAAACTTATCGTACAAGGTATGAAAAAAAAAAAATGCTGTAGAACTAATGGCATCTGTGAACGAGTGTCAGCCAGTTTCTCAAGTATGCAATAGCAACAAAATTCATAAATGCTTTGGTATCAAAGTTTTGGTCACATCAGAAAAAAAAAAAAAAAAAAAAAATGGTTGATTACACAAATTGAAACTGTGATTCCAAAAGATGAATTGTCTGAGGCTTGTATAAAAGGGAAACAAAGTTGACAACTGTTCAATCAGGCCAAAGATGAAAGTAATATTAAACAATCATTATTTAACGTGCACTCAGATGATTGTGAGCCTATCATTCCTACTACTATTATTGACAACAAAAACTATTTCGTATTATTGATTGATCAATATCTGTGTTACTTAACTTTTAAAAATCAGATGCGTTCGCTATTTTTAAAGATTTCGTTGATAAGAGTAAGGCTAAGTTTAATTTAAAAATTAGTCAATTTATACAGCGATAACGATGGCGATTATTTATCTTCTGAAATGAAAAGTTATTGTGTAGAGAAAGGAATTACCACTTGACAGTTCCGAGAAGTCTACAGTTGAATGATGTTTCTGAACGTATGGTCTGAACCATTACGGAATAAGGTCGGCTTAAGATAACCGATGCTAAATTAGATAAAGTATTTTGAGGTACTTACTGCAGTTTACTTAATCAATTTGACCTCAACTAAAGCTTTAAATCTTTCACAGTCATTCGAAATATGTATGATTAAAAAAAAAAAAAACAAACCACTAATCAAATATTTAAAAGGTTTTAGTTCAACTTACAACAAAATCAACAAAGCTAAGTTTGATGAAAAATCATGGAATGATTTGTTTTTGGGCTACAAAGCAAACTGTTATAAAGTTTGGAATCCGGAATGAGAATGGTACGTGATAGTCAGAGATGTTATTGTAGATGAGTATAGCTTTCTACAATGCAGGCCTGGTTTTAAAGCCTGAAGGGAATATTGAAAATTCTCGAGACTAAGACTGATGACGTGATGTCGAAATCAGTACCGGTAAAGTCACAGAACTCTGACAGTTAAAAATCAGATCCGTTTAAATCTGATGAATATACCTACGTGCCCGAATTCTCAAACTAAAACTGATGATGTTATGTCGAAATCAGTGCCGGTAAAGTCACAGGACTTTGACAGTTCGAAATCAGGCTCGTCTAAATCTGATGAACATATTGTACATGCCCTAGTAACACTTGCAAAGTGAACCATGATAATTACATTAACTGAATCGGATCAAATAGTGGATAGATAGATAGATAGAAAACTCTTTATTGTACCTGCACCATAAGGAAAATTCATATAAGACACAGTTCTTATATTAATGTGGATAAACTTTCTCAAAATCCATTCATATCATAAGGAACTTACTGAAAACACATTAAAATCTTGAGGTCAAAAGAAGAAATAGACTTAAAATCGTTCTGCTATTTTGTACAATGAAGACGATGAAAATTACATAAAGTGTACTCAGTCTGGTTTATATAAAATACCAATTTTATGCGTAGAGATTTTAAAACTCGAGATGATAGATCTCAGTGGGAAAGCGCAGTAGGGATGAAATACTCTCTAAGGAAAATAATACTTGAACTTTAGTACCAAAGCTTGAAAACAAAAACATTGTAGATTGCAAATTATATTTACTATCGAAAATGATGAATTTGGAAAACCTTTCAGATACAACGATACGACTTGTGGCCAGGAGTTTCAGTCAAAAATTACTCACGGATTTTAATGAAACTTTGCATCTGTTGCTCGAATATCTAGCTTCAGATTTATAATAAGTCTTACAAATCAATTCAGTTTATTAGTCCATCATATGGATGTCAAAACCACCTTCTTAAATGGCGTAAAAATAAAAATATAAACATAGTTCATATGTAGATGATTTAGTCATAGTATGCGCTGAAATTTAAACAATGAATAATTTCAAAAGGTATTTAATGATTAAATTCAAAATGACTGATATAAAAGAAATAAAGCTATTTCATGAATGAAAATTACTAGACATGAAAAATGAAATAACATTGGAGCATAGTGCATACCTACATAAAAACAATTAGAAGTAAATTCAATATGCATGACTGTAAACCTGTCAGTACACCCATGGAAAGTAAACTTAATTATTATGCATTAAATAAAAATAAAAAAAAATCTAATCAAAGGATTTATTTGCAACTACATAATTAAATTTAGATGAAAAATATAACGCACCCTGCTGGAACGTTATAGGATGTTTAATGTATGATAAGTATACTGAGTAGGTATACAAACATATATAACAAGGAGCTCTGACAATATTTCAAACGAGCGAATGAATGAAAAACACCTAAAGGAGAGGACTCCAATAAGTAAGTGTTTAGTATTTGAAAGATCCTATTGATTTAAAATTAAGTTATAAAATATGAGACTGCAATCATATACCTACTTTGTGGTTACGAAGATTCAGATTGGGGTGGTAGCGACACAAGAGACAGGAAAGGTACAACTCAGTTAGTTATTTAGGCTCTTTGAGCTGTGTTCTATAACGGAGTACAAAGAACAAATGTAACCTCATCGACAGAGGCTGAATGCATGGCTCAGTAATGAATTAAATAAATAATAATTAAATAATAATAGTTAATTAAATGCATTATAATAAAGCTGTTAAGGAGGCACTATTGCTTAAGTCTCTAGCAGTTAGTATTCAATTGGATATTGATGAACCTATCATTATAAATGAAGACAACAAGGGTTGTATACGTATAGCAAGAATCCAACTAATCACAAACGCACAAAAGAAATTGATATCAATCAAGTATCATTTTTAAGGGAACAAATTGAGAAAGATGTAGTAAAATAATATTACATTCCCACAGGTCAACAGCTGGCAGACGTTTTAACCAAACTGTTGCCAGGTTTCATCTTCCAAGAAATGCAGAACCAAATTGGCCTTGAATAAGAAAGTGATTGTGTGACATAATTATTTGCTTATGATTAATTTAATTTCTATTAAATCAGATTATGAATTAATTGGTCTGATTAGGGTTTTCTGGGTTTCCCCTAATCCATAGCAACGAATGTTGGACCAAGATGTATTCCCAGCAAACATTAGGAAGTGAATATGATCCGATCATTATTAAGTTGATTTACTTTGGCTTTATAAAGTAATTGGTACCTACTTAGGTAGATTAATTTTTGAGGGGGCGTGTTGGAATTTATCTACAAAAACTAATCTGTATTCGATTGTGATAGCAATCCTTCTTCTTAAAAGTAAAACCTTATTTGTGTTTTGCTTCATGACGGACGTATTACCTTCCTAGTGACATCTATCAGTTTGGCTAATATATTTGATACGAGAAGAAGCCAAGTCTTGTGGTTTTATTTTACAATATTAAATAGAGATATCCTACACATGTGTCATGATATTGTAACTAATAAGACCCGTTAGTTTTTATCTGTAGCTAGCAGTTACCCGCGACTTCGTCCACGAAAAAAAAACCTAAAAAAACGGGAAAGTAGCCTATATGTTAATCCAGGTTACGAACTATAATATATTCCAAGTTTCATCGCAATCGGACCAATAGTTACAGCGTGATTGAAACACAAACATCCAAACATCTAAACTTCTACATTTATAATAGTAGTGGAATTATCCTCCAAGTATCAAACGATAGCAACTGTTCAAGAATCAAAATCACCGCCACAGCTTCCATAGCAAGTTAAAGTGCCAAACTTTGTCAGACTGCTGATGATAATGATTTATCAAACTCGAAATAAGTACCAAGTTATCAAGAAGTCTTGACGTATTACAAAACTTGGCTGCATTATGGGATAAATCTCTTATGCTGTTGGTACTTGTGGCTTCAAAAAGCAAGAACTTCATGACTAGCGTTTTACATTTAAAAGTTAGATGTTGTGTATTTGTGAAACCTCGGCACACTGCTTATCATCAAGTGGGCCATCGGCTTGTTCCATCATTTAGTTATATAAAAATACAGAATTCACACTCATCTTAATAAATCTACTCTTTTTAATATCGAGTACTAACCACATAGGTATAGCTATCGGCCACAAAATACAAAGGTATTTAATATGAAAAACACTCTGAAATTTGAACTAGAATTAGAACGACCCTTATAGAAAAACCAGACGACTTTATGAAGTTTTCTTGTTAAACTCCAGAACTCTAATGAAGACCCCACGTTAGTTAGTAGCAAGTGAAGCTTGACTACCACTTCCTGCAGGGGTATGCCAATCAAAGTTGAACTGCAAAGTTTTAAATCATGGTCAGTTCATACTAACTCATAGTTATTCTGTGACTAAATAGTGACATTATGACGTCATTTGATGTGTTTTCGCGCATATCTTGCTGTCAAGTGTCTAAAAAGAAAAGAAGAAGACCTGAAGAAATTACACTGGGCAGTGAAATATCACTTGACAGTAAAAGATTGGCATGCGGGGGCTGGGGCTGTAACTAATTTGACCTAGCGTGGACTAAAACCTTGCCAAATCAGATACTGTGAGAGGGTCTTGTCGCAAATGGAGGACGCATTTAAAGCTGAGATACTGCTAATTCTTGCCAAGGAACTTTACATTTTCTTTTCGCTCCTTTTAACTAGTTGCTATAAGTTTTACCTCACATATTTAATTAGCAAGTTAAATGATTCGGATACTAAATTGTGAATTGTTGGCAACTGAAAGGACGTTTGCAGGTAGATGAATATGTATGAAGCTGAGTGTACCTCAGCGGAGACCGCACTGGAAATTATAGCCAAAGTTGTGAGTCAGTGCACCTCAGCGTGCATCATCAATTACAGGCGACTCCCGTGCATCTACTTCCTGCCACTGACTAATTAATTAGAGCTGGAGAGTCAAATTGCAATCCAACTTTCTGATTTGGAAACTGAAACATTGCCTCTACGCCGTAGATCATGCCTACGTCGGCTACGTCGTAGCACACTCGTAAGCTTTATGCGAGAATCCGTAACAACAGTGTACGACCTAGATTAAGCAGTGAACATACGATCCACAATTTCTATATATGTTTTAGTGACTCCTTCCTAAGATTTTTTCAGGAGCCGCTATATAATTTAGTCGAAATATGAGATATATTTGACATACAGTAGTTTTTTTGGAATAATAATGGTATAGATAAACCGCACGGTGTTGTTATAACCAAAAATTTTATTAATGCGATAAAAATGACTATACTTTGTATGTTAATAACCGCAATTAAGCACCACCAAAGAACTTATAACGACACAATGTGAAAATACGGAATTAGCGCAGTTTAGTAGTTTGGTATTTAACAGCATACAATTTCTTCGCAGATTAAACTTTAAAACGATTCTCTTAAAACTTTAACACAAACGCTCCAAACCAGTTTCTAATTTAGAACCAATCGTTTTTACTTTTCTGTTCACTTTAACGGTTTAGTTAGATATTCCAATTCACTATATCTTCTATTTCGTTTTTAAATTTGAACAAAACTTGCTAATTAAATACATAAAAGCACGCCAGCCCCCGTATCCTAATCTTTTGCTGTCAAGTTATATTTCACTGCCCAGTGTAATTTCTTCAGGTCACGTGGTACAATTTTGTACCACGTGATCATTCTTTTTAGACACTTGACAGCAAAATATGCGCGAAAACACATGAAATGACGTTATGATGTCACTATTTAGTCACAGAATAACTATGAGTTAGTATGAACTGACCATGATTTAAAACTTTGCAGTTCAACTTTCATTGGCAACCCCTGCAGGCTAAATAAAAACCTATACCTCAAGTAAATAGAAAAGTAAGTGATTCAGTAATTTATAGAATGTTACACGAGGACGACCTACCTACGCCACAAAATAGAAATAAATACTGCCTACGCTCCCCTTTTCCGCGGATTTTCTCAACGCAAAAAGCTTGAAGCAAAAATAAGGATAAAACGAACGGAAACAGAGAGGTACCTAATGGTGGGACACGAAAAAGTCTAGCTGAAACCGGACGGAACGCGTTCAAATGTCGAAGACAAAGTAAAAAAACAGCTTTAAAATCCACATCGAAAGCTTTTCAGAGCGTGACTAATAGGTACTCGTCATGGAGCAGAAGACTTGAAAGTAGAAAAAATACGCAGCAGCTGTTTCAATGAAAAATAACGTGTCATTAATCATAACGATGAAAGGAAGGAACGCCGAGCGGCGACAAATACCTTCCTGCAGGTTTGCCCGTCTACACTCACGCATTGTCCCAGGGGGCGCAGCGAGGCGATGTCACAACAAGCAGCAGGGGTATGCCAATCAAAGTTGAACTACAAAGTTTTAAATCATGGTCAGTTCATAGTGACATTTGACATTTTACAGGCGTCACAGCTCAGTCGGTAATAGCTCTGCCTTCCGTGCTGTGGGTCGTGGGTTCGATCCCCACCAAGAACAAACATTTGTGCGTGGAAAACATAGATGTTTGTTCTATGTCTGGGTGTTACTATGTATTATAAGTATGTATTTACTTACAAAAAAAAAGTATATAAGCATTCTATCAGCCATCTAGTTCCCATATCACAAGCTTTGCTTAGTTTGGGACTAGAGGGTGTTGTGTGTAAAGTCCAAGAATATTTATTTATTATTTATTTATTTATTTATTTATTTACTAACTCTGTCTGTTGTAAATAGTGACATTATGATGTCATTTAATTTGTTTTCGCGCATATTTTGCTGTCAAGTGTCTAAAAAGAATGATCACGTGGTACAAAATTGTATCACGTGACCTGAAGAAATTACACTGGGCAGTGAAATATAACTTGACAACAAAAGATTGGCATACGGGGGCAGGGCTTGATACTTCATACAAAATACAACAAACATTTCAAAAATGTTCATTTTTTAAATAGCATATCGTTGATTCCATTCCCACTAATTTTTACCAAAAACGGGATATTCACTTACTTACTATGTTTTGTGGCTTCCGTTTTTGGTGAAAATTGTATTCCAAGATAGTTTCAAAAATTATATCCATTCCCACTAATTACATTACTAGTTCTATTGCTGGAACTAGTGGGGAGTTTTTGTCCCAGTTGTGTTGTAATTTGAGATTTTCATAAATGTAACTAATGGGAAAAATCTGTTTCTACTAGTTATATGATTGTTCTATTGGTAGAACTGATTCGAATTTTTAGGCTCAGTATTTACATTGAATTCCGATTTTCATTAATGGTAACCAATGGGACAAAATATTTGTTCCAGCTTGTTCTATTGATAGAACTAGGTCTACACTCGTTGGCTCAACCGGGCATATAAGCCACATTATCTCTTCGGAGTCAGTTCAATTCGACGGTTGTCACAGTAGAATTTTAAAACCAAATAAATAGTTCTGCAGGGGTATGCCAATCAAAATTGAACTGCAAAGTTGAACTGCAAAGTTTTAAATCATGGTCAGTTTATACTAACTCATAGTTATTCTGTGACTAAATAGTGACATTATGACGTCATTTGATGTGTTTTCGCGCATATTTTGCTGTCAAGTGTCTAAAAAGAATGATCACGTGGTACAAAATTGTACCACGTGACCTGAAGAAATTACACTGGCCAGTGAAATATAACTTGACAGCAAAAGATTGGCATACGGGGGCTGTCAATAGGATAATAGCAATTTAGAGACTTATTAATACATTATTCAACTGTTATAATAATATTTATCGCGTAGCTCTATCTCGGCCATGTGAGACAAGGACTTCTTCCCGGTCGTCGTCATTCGGAATCGTATCTTCTCAGGATAGTTCCCCATTTACTACTATTGTTGGCTGAACAATAGCTTGCGAAAAACAATACGCGCTGTTCAGGTATATATCTTTCAATTCAATCAATATTTCTGCTTTCTATTTATATCGTATCCTCACCCGTTTCTTGTCGGAGTATGTATGACAAGAGTAATAGTGCTGAGTTTTACTAGAATGAAGACAACATTACATACATACAACGGATCTGTATTCCTCTGTTAGGTACAACAAACTATTGCGCATAATATACAGTAGCGGAAAAAATTAGCTAAAAAATTAGCAATTCGACCCAAAAAATCGGTTCTGCGTAGATACTTCAGAGAGACAACGATCCGCTGTGGACTAGGTAGTACTATACCTAAGCGTTCAAATTTTTTTATAATTCTTCTATTATATTTCATAACGGAACCAAGACGTCACCTCCACCGACGTAGAGGGTACGTGTTACGGCACCCATGTAACTTTATTTAGTATAAGTTTTTTTGTTTAGTTTTTAATCGTGCCGTAATAAATGCTTTTTATTCTTATTCTTTTATTCTTATTCTCACCGGTAACGTATATTTCAGCATTATTCTTTTAGCTATAGAGATAGAGATAGATAGAGATAGAGATTTATTTATCTATCTCTATCTTTATCTCTATAGCTAAAAGAATAATGCTGAAATAAATAATTAATTAAATTTAAATAAATAATTTCAGCATTATTCTTTTAGCTATAGATTTATACGAAGAGTTTGTTTATACCGAGAAATAATGTATTTCCCTGTGTAGTAGTGATTTCGGTTAGTATTATAGGTAGGATTATGTCGGAGTTCTAGCAGACCGTGGCCGGTAATGGGCTCTCTGGAAGGTTCGTGGAATATCTGTTTCACTTGAACGTGGTTTTTGAAAAAATTTTGTTGGTGCTATTTACCAAATTAAAAATGTTATACTAGGGGCGGATTGCACCAGAATCGCTAAAATAGTATTTAGCGAGTTGTCAAGTCATACAAATACGTCAGATTTAAATCGATTTAGCTGTTAAACACGTTTAGTGATTCTGGTGCAAGCCGCACTGAGTCAATGTTATATCAATGTTATACCTGCTAGTCTGTCTAGGTTAAAATATATTTTTGTTCCGAAAGCTACTTAACATACTCACTCACTTTAGCGTACAGTCATACATAGGGTGCAAGGGGGTGATTCTGGGTATGGCAGAGATTTTACTAATAGGGATGACGTCATCCCTATTAGAGTAAAATCTGTGCCGAAGTGAGAATAAGGCCCCTGGACATACGTTTTTTTTATACTACTAAATGATGGAACAAGCCGATGGCCCACCTGATGTTAAGTGGTTACCTCGGCCTATAACAATGCATTGCTTCACCGAGCACGTCTACTGAGGACGTGCCCTGTGACGCATTGCACTGCGCCCATCATTGTGAGACATAAATGTGCCTGTAATTACACCGGCAACCTACTCTACGTGCGACAAAAACTTTTCGTCACACAGACGGACAGTAAGAATCTTTAATTTGATAGACTGGCTACTATTACATTACACTTATAGTTTACATTTCGATCGGTATGTGCGCTACTAACGGACGCTCGTAGATTAAAATAAATCGGACATCTGTTACTTTGTCGGCAAATCTGAAACCAATCAAGTGTCACTACATCATCGTGAAGTGAACAACTCGTGGCTGGTTGGTTCACGTCACAATGTAGTGAAACTTCTATTTGTTATAACTACTGCCTTCTCTGGGTTCGTGACACGGTTGCCTACGTATGCGTGTAATTTTATATCCGTGGTGGCGATAATTTTGCCGGAACATGTTTAATATTTGAACAATTATGCTGGTCCCTGGTTCAGGTTTAGTCACAATGTTGATAAACTGGTGCTACAATGATGGTGATGAGAATTAGTTTTAATAGCCATAGTACCGTATAAATATAGTAGGATATTTTTACATCACTTATAACGTTTACAGCAAATAATGTGAATGGTTTGTCTGTGCGCCATTTCTTAAAATTGCAATTATAACAAATATTTGTGTTATTCTAGTTTCGGACTTTTTAGCGTTTGATTGTGATGATGCGTCAACAAGAAACATAAGTGAAATAATTTGTGTTTCAGGTGTTGAGACCCAGTCATTTTTTTTCTACGTAGTTTTTAAGATCCAGAGAAAGCGAAAAACAGAGAAAAATGGAGGCTGTTGGAGGAGGCCTATACCCGCCGAGGGATCCTTAACCTTTAAGTTATTTTAAAATCCAAAACTAAGTACCTACTTATTTTATTTTCTAAGGAAGAATAAAGGCTTTTTTTTATTTTTTTTTATTTTATTAGTTTTTAAGATTCGTAAAAAATTTATCCCTAATCCTTTGTGATCGCAACATTCACCACCTCTGTAAATCAAACTCGCAGCGGAGAAACACAGAGCTATGTAACCAGTCATAATACGATGCGAACAAGGCAACCCGTCTGCGGTGTCATAGTTCTTAAAAACCATGAGAATTATTACTCTTTCAAAGTTTTTTTGTAAAGTTCAGCTTTCTTCAAGTTGTGTACAAAGGCGCAAATGAATGTCTAGCACTTTTACCGAGAGTGTAACCGCGGGCATTGTCTCCTCAGCCGGATGTGGCGTTACTACTTCCCTTTCGTAAAACTTAGACGTTACAGGGGCTTTCAGACCAAACAACTTCATTGACCGAGCGAGCGAAGCGAGCGAAACGTCTCAGTTTCCACATTGGCCAAAAATGCGTTTGTCCGGATGTCTGTCTGTCTGTCTGTCTGTCTGTCTGTCTGTCTGTTCTCCTCTACAGGTCGCATTTTTCAACCGATCTGGACGAAACTTGGTACACAGGTTATATGAATTATTAGATTTTTTTTGTCGTCGGGGATTTTTGATTGGGGGGAAAATAGGGGAGAAAAGAGGGAAAGTTTGCTGTAACGTTATTTATCGACGGATTTCAATCAAATTTAAGGAGCACACGAAAGATTTCATTCTACACAAGATGGTGTAAAAATATTTCCAAAAAGGGGGACTGGAAAGGGGAAAAAAGGGGAAATTATTTATTTATTTTTTTTCCCAAACATTGACTTCTACTAATATCAATAAGACTACACAGTCCTCTTCGCCTTTATGAGACAAATCCGTAGACACCAGATTCGACCTCTTAGGACCAAGGGAACGCGAGTAATCGTTAAAACTTATACCCTTATTTTGCTCAAAAGTCTACATAAGGGCCTATTGGAAAATTCAAGCACCTGAAATTAGATTTACTTAGCCAGGGTAAAAGGGAAAGTGTTGGTTATTGCACGGTTATAAAGGCTCGCGAGGTCTATGTTCTCACAGGACAACTAGTATTAATCTTGTATTCAATTTCCTTGTGGTGTTGTAAAGTTTCGTCAAAGAAAACCTTCGATCTGTAAAGTGCATGCACGCAGTCTGTTTGTCTTTATAGAAGTAGATAGCTCAAAAAACTTGTGCTTTTCTTTATTCACGGATATCTAGAACTGTCAACCGTATTATGTAGTTCATAAACAATACTATGTCAACCAGTTTCCAGACGAGAGAAATAAAAAGATTTATTTAAAAAATGAGTAGGTTTCCAGTTGAATAGGTGGAAATCCACGTGATATTAAACTCTACATTTGTAGTACCTATGGATAAAATTGTCATAGTCCATTAAGAGCAGGAAGAGTCGAAGTCGAGAGCGGAAATGAAAGAAACAGGCGTGAATCGTCGTCTCGTCACAGAATGCATAGTTCTATGAACAGAAGACTCTCACTGCTAAGGCCATATTTATTATTATAACAGACCAGTAATATAGATTATATTACTGGTCTGTTATAATAATACCAAAAGGACGGGTTTTTTTTTTTACTTGCTGACGTGTCGGTCGATGTGCAACCAACCAAGTTGAAACTTCAAAAGTGCGACGCATGAATCGCTACCCAACAAAGTCGTTACTACAGACTCCCAAGTCATGTAAACATTCTACAGTCGTTTTAAACAAGGGCATCCAATAAGGTTATAGACGTTGCTAAGCAGTGAAATAAAATAATTATACAATCAGCTGTTAGCACGTGAATAAAGAAAAGTCTGGATTTACAAAATAAAAAAGAAAAAGAACGCAGTAGTCGATTTTGGTCCAAAATCGACTCCTGCGCAGCTTCGCCAGCGAACTATACCTAGGTGTGGAAAAACTTTAGTTATTTTGTGCTGTTTATACTTCCTTAGACACTTTTATCATAGAGTCGTTCTCCCAAAAGTTAAAGGAGGAATCATTTAAAACCAAAATGGGAGATATTAAATTTAGTATGGCGGCCTGGCCTTGCCAGGTTTTTTTTATTACCCTGCACATACCATACCTTTATTTTCTACCTTTTAAAAAGACCTTTTTTATGTACCAGTAAATTTTACTTATTCCACATTTAAAATTCCCTCATAGTTTGTGTGGTTGAGAGTGGCTCAGGCATCGTCACGTACCAGACCAACATCCCGAAGTCTTTTTCATTTCAGATATTCCTGGAGCTCATCAATAGTAAAGGATTATTGAAATTGAGTTTCAGCGTCTTTTGCACTTCCAATTTTTATATTGAACACCTAAGATCTAAAAAATTAATTCAATGGAAAAATCTCGAATTGACCATCATTTTGCAAATTGTAAGCTGTTCTAAGATTTTTGTTAAATCAGTACTGAAATTAAAGCTGAAAATAATTCAGATTGGCTCTAACTTCAAGGGCCTGTTTTACCATCTCTAGATTTAATCTGGTAGTGTAATCATGAGATGGTGAAACAGGCCCTTAAAATCATAAACCTACTTTCAATATTTTTTTTGAGATAGGCAGGTACTTTAATTTTTTCTCTCAGTTAGACCTACGTTTTGAAAAGGGTACCTACCTACCTACCATCCGTCCGATTACGTATTTTGTTTTTATACTAATAGATTAAAACTCACTACAATTGGCCATTGCTTTTTGGGCCTATTTTGGCAGATACTTTAACAATAATTCTCAAGTAAAAGCCCACTACGTACACCACCATAATAATTTAAGAAGAGCCTACCGGCCTTAGGTGAGTCCCGAAAGGTATTAATAAAATTAGCACAAGGTTCATTACCAAGTGAATTCGCTAATATCAACATTCTTCGGACACCCGCAAGGTCGGAACTATGGAGTCCGCTGGACTATTTAAGTGTGTTCTCAAGCGAACTCAAATGTAAAATTATTTTGGCTGTAGATTGGATGTGATTTTTCTACACTATATTAAAACTGATTCAAATTGATTTTAATGTAGGTATCTATGGAAATAATCAAAGGGGTGCCGGGTGGTTGCAGGTTCTATCCAGATCGTAACTTAAAAAAATAGTTGTTTTGCATACCTAATTCTTTATAGATAAACACTAAAACGCTGACACTCATAATACATAGGCATACAATAATTCTGGGTAATTTGTTAAACACGAGAACGGATCATCGTCATCATCACCAAATGACATAATTTATTTGTTAATTTGCAGAGATGCGATGCAAATACTTGACTTTTGCGATCGACTCGTTATGGCTTACTGCGCGCGTTGGTTAACACTGTAAGTGCAGTAAGCAGCTGAATTTAATAATAAATAAATAAATAAGGATAAGGTCAAACTACAAAGATTTTTATAATATTTCAAAAGTTATGAGTCTAGCGGGGTTTGAACCCGCGACCTTCCCCATGATACGGGACTCGTAATTCCACTTCACAAATAACTGGCTCCAATTACAGTCTGATACTTTGAAGATTGCGGGTTCGAATCCCGACTCGACTCAAAAAATCTTTGTAGTTCCTTAATGCAGGATAGTACTTCAATATAAAAATTATAAAAGATGAAACTAGTCTTAAGGCCGTCGCAGGAGCACGGGTCGGGTAAGGAACACGCCAGCTATTTCTGTCCGAGAGTGGTAAACGGTCCCACAGCTCGAATTTCACAAATTGCTGTGGTAAAACCGGCGCTAAACGCATATTATATTGAGTTAGTCTGCTCGGCTATAAAAAGGGATCACCAGTTCTAATCCCGGGAGATCAAGAAGGGACTAGTGTACAAGTTAAACTATCAGGCTTTTTATTTTTTAATGACCCTAAGGGCAAAAATCCTAGCTACTTATTTACTTACTATTAAATAGTTACATAGCTTACTACGGCTTTTCATACTTACAACGATATAAAATTATTTTATCATCTTAGGGTAAAAGAAATCGTTACTCTAGTCTAGATTTGAGTAGAGATCGTACAAAACAGTCAAAAAGTCTATACATGAGTCCAAATTCGTACTTGAGCAGTAAATACAAATACGGGCCTTAGTGTGGATTTTACTAACTCTAAATAACGCTATTCGTCAGATAACACACTATCCCTCTCTATTTTAAACTTATCAAAAATAAGGACGGAAATATTAATAACGTTATTCTGAGTTTGTAAAATGCAGTCTCTTTTGTTATCCCATCCCATCCCACTACTATTATAAATGTCAAAGTTTAGATGTTTGCGTTTCAATCACACTGTAACTACTGGTCCGATTTAAATGAAACTTAGAATATTATAGTTCGTAACCTGGATTAACACATAGGCTACTTATCACGCTTCTTTTTTTAGGTTATATTTATTTTTCGTGGATGAAGTCGCGGGTAGCTGCTAGTAATACATACATATGAAAAATGTGTAAGGTATCAAAGGTAGTTAGAAATCAGAAACTCTTATTAGAAATACCTACAAACTAGTACAAACTATCGACAAAATGTAGAACAAACATATGGAGACCTCGTTTTTATTAAAGTTAATTAAAATTGAAAAAGCTATTAATTTGAAACTACCTAACCAGTTACTTAGCGACTTACCTTCAGCGTTAACTATAAGAAAACCAAGTTACTAACAAAAGGTATTTTACTCTTGGCAAGTACAGCCACTGAGCAAAGCTTGTTGTAAGTGGTAGAGTCAGCGACAAAAGTTATTTTACAAGATTTTGAACTTACTTCATTTGAGATGACGTTGACGTTGACGTTTACCAAGTTTTTTAATAGGTAAAATAGTGGATCTGTACCTCAGTAGTAGTAGAGCTTCTTGTGCAAGAGCTCGTCCGGGGAAATACTACCTATTTCTGCCGCCAAGCAGTTATATTCACATTGCGCAATAAAATGTTTTTGACACTATTAATTTCCGGTGTCAAGTAGCAACAGTGTCGCCCCCACCCGCAATATTATTTAGTAAATGTTTTGGTAACTTTGATATTAAAATTTGCTGACCGTCTGTCCGCATACTGAGCAAACTTGAAAGGTACATAGTACTGCCCCCATATTCCAATATTTTTCTGTCAAGTTATATTTCACTGCCCAGTGTAATTTCTTCAGGTCACGTGGTACAATTTTGTACCACGTGATCATTCTTTTTAGACACTTGACAGCAAAATATGCGCGAAAACAGTTATGCGAGTTAGTATGAACTGACCATGATTTAAAACTTTGCAGTTCAACTGAGATTGGAATACCCCTGCTGGTCAAGTTAGTTAACTAAAAACATGCTATAAGAAGCAGTGAATGGGATTTTTCCGTAGAGTTTTGGAATCGCGTAATAATTTATCAATCGCTAGAATTTTATTGATCCAAGACGTATAATCTTTCCTAAGCCATCATCTCAAATGACGCCCTACATCTTCGATGCTGGTAATGAACCGCTACGGCCTAGCTAGGATCGACCATAAAAACCTGCACAAACTATAGTAAAACAAAGACACAAAGAAGAATTCTACTAAGTAGTTTCTTTATGCCCAGAAAGTGTGTCGTGCTACTGTGTAGGTACTGCAACCTCTACACTGCAAAGTAGTCTAGTTAGATTTGCCAAAAGGTCCAAAAGGTAATGAGAAAGAATTTATAATCCATAAGTCAATCTCACCTGATGGTAAGTGACGATGAGGCCGACGATGGAACACGACAGTTTAGAAGATATCAATTCATTTTAGCTGGATTTTTCAGGAAAGACAGAAGACGGCAACGAGGTCTATTCCTTTATGCTCATTTATATTATGACCTTACAATGATTGATCAAATTAAATCCTTTGCTAATAAACTTTCCACCGAATCATTCATTGATGGTTTGTGCGTAAGGAGGAATCTTTTGCAATTATTTTAGAAACAATCTATTCCCCGTCAAAGAAATATTAAAATCGGAAATAATGATGAAATAATACAGCGAAGAGGAAGTTTCCTTATAATTGTGTGACAATGCCTCTTCAAAAGATCCGTTTCGTTTTCAAATAATGAAGTTCATATTTCACTTTATAGAGCATTGAACAATGACGTTTTATATCTAGACGCGATATACCACACATATTATTGGCTCAATTTATTAACTTATCTTACACAGGCTTAGTCAGCATCAGAACTTTTTCAAAATTAAAACATCATTCACCATAATATAACTTTGAAGGTATGGATTTTATTTCTACTGAAAAAGAAAATGGATAGATAGACAAAGCTAACTTGCAGTCATAAAACATTGTCTCATTTACTAACAATGTTGACTGTACAGCTGAGGTACAGTTATAGGTACCTCAAGAATACTAGAGAAAAAATAAATAAGTAGGAGTCAGGCAATTACCTTACTTTTCGCTTGACCAAAATTACGGATGATGTGTCTAGTAGAAAAATATCTTAGGTCTCGAATAATAAATAGTGGAGTGAACGCGCTGCTGCATTGTTGCCGAACTTCAACTGTAACTTCTTCTTGTTTATATTCAAAAGTGCATTAAGTAGGTAGCTACTTATAACTTTAACTTGGTTACCTATAACGTTAGTGCAGGAGTTTCACTGCTGTTAGATTTATACATTTTAAGTCAAGGCAGATAAATGGTCGAAGGGTAAATTGTTTTATTTTGTTTTACAACATGGTACCAGGCCGTAGTTTCTTGCCCGTTCTTCTAGGCTCTGGTCGCGTGAAAATTGCACCTAGAATCACCTAGTTATATAAGACGATTCTAAATGATCCTTGTGTTTTTATTGAATAAAGAAATTTTTGATTTTGTATAGTATGACTGAAAAGGAAAAAACGTCTTTGGTGCTAAAAATTATTATACTCAATCCAAGTTGTCTACGAGGGTAGGTAAACAGTAAAAGGCAAATTTTACTATCCTTCTACAACACATAAATAAATTACCGTGTTACGTGAATTATTCGAAAGGCAAAATCCACTGACGGCCTTACTTTTCGATGGCAGGAAGTTGGTTGTACTTAAACTGAAATAGGTCGCTACTTTATCTGCTAAGATACCTAGCTATGTTTGAAGTAAGTAGGTACCTACTTAGTATCTCGCTTGAAATAGTCTAAACTCTAGAGAAGCGGCAAGTGGTAAAGCCCGTAAGTACCTGTACCGAAAATCGAGGACCGAATTGGTTCATAGTTTTTCATAAAGAAAATTTTTGGATCATCCGTTAGAGCGCTAATTACCTAAATAAAACTTTGACTTGTCACTCTGAACAGTGGGTCGAAGATTCATTTGGTTTACGATTTTATAATCAAAAATCGAATACGTTTTTTTTTGAAGTCTCGATAAGTGCCCCAAGCGGGTGCAATGTGAACTATTTTTCTCCAAAAAATCTGCGCTTTGGATACACGATTTTCTAAAGTGAAACTTAGACTCGCTATTACTTACTCTGAACGCTAATGGATGACTTGATTTCGCTTCGCTTGGCTTCGCTCACTTGATCGATAGGTACTTGATCAATGGAAGCTAATGTAAACATATTAGAGGCGAGGCTGTGAAAGGTGTATTGTATAAGCAGAGTTGACATCCTCAAGGGTCTTATGTACTAGATGTGAAAATCTATGTACCAGGAGATGTCAATTTTTTTAAGGCTACGTCTCGAAATAATGGCTTGAGAAAAAGTGACCCTTGAGATAGTAAAGTTGTTTTAAAATATAAAATAAATAAATAACATTAACATTTTAACATCAGGTAGGCCATCTTTTTATTGCATTATTTTTATCATAAAAATATTAACTCTCTAAGTGACGACAAAAGACGACAAAACAGGGTAGATAATTTAGCCCTAGAGTAATACATTCAAAGTAAGCTATGGCAACCACGAACTGAAAGACGAAGCATATAGTGACATAAACCGATGAACCGCAAAGTGAAGTTCGCGAGAATTCAATGCGTGGAGTTTCAAAATAGAGTCTTGTGGACTTCTCTACATACATAAGCATTTTCGACGTGAATAAGTCTCAGACTTCGAGAACTCCATTTAAGGGGTGATACTCAAATGCCGAAAATCACATATTACAAAAAAGTTTTTGATAAAAGAGAACAACGATGTACGCACAACGGAAATTAATCCCTCTGAAGTTAGGTACAACAAACGATTGAGCATGTCGTATCGTTGTGCGGAAATTTTTTTTTACCTCCAATTACCCAAAAATGAGTTCTGCGCAGATACTTCAGAGGGACAAAGATCCGTTGTGACTACTATATTTATATATAGTATATATATATATATACTATACTTATATGTGGCTCAAGAGCGCCTATTATGTAAAGTAATACATATTCATGCGATAGAACGTTTGTTTTTGTTCCACAAAAACCCTGGCGAAAGCTAATAAAGTGAGTTCCAATGAAAATCACCCTCTCATTTGAAGTTTCCTAATTGAAAAGGGATTTCAGTTCAGTAAAATAATTATTCAGTTTCCTAAATGAATTAGGTTAGTAGTTCCTTGATTACAATAACTGACCAAAGCTCAAAAGTGAGTAAGTAGGTTAATAAAATCAAGACCAGCATTGGTATGCCAATCAAAGTTGAACTGCAAAGTTGAACTGCAAAGTTTTAAATCATGGTCAGTTCATACTAACTCATAGTTATTCTGTGACTAAATAGTGACATTATGACGTCATTTGATGTGTTTTCGCGCATATTTTGCTGTCAAGTGTCTAAAAAGAATGATCACGTGGTACAATTTTGTACTACCTGAAGAAATTACACTGGGCAGTAAAATATAACTTGACAGCAAAAGATTGGCATACGGGGGCAGTATTTTTTTTAATTAGTTGGCCAATTTGAGAGGTTTATTTGATTACGTACGTTCCTACAGAATATTCCAGTGAGAGGTCGCGTACGAACGGAAACTTTTTGTTTTCATGATAGTCGTCACGATAAGTATTAGTAGTCACAACAACGGATCTTTGTCCCTCTGAAGTATCTGCGCAGAACCCATTTTTGGGTATGTAATTAGCTATTTTTTATGCGCAATTGTTTGTTGCACCTAGCTTCAGAGGGATAAAGATCGGTTGTGTGTATACTTGATTGATGTGCGAGACGAATTAGTTGCGAAGACATATGTTGCTAGTGCGCGGCCTCTTTTACGCTATAAATAATTTCTTTGTTCCCATTTGTGGTTGATCTCTCATGCACATCATAGTTTGGAATTAATTGATTATTTATATTTTAAAATTAGTAATTGTTGCAAGTCGATTACAGTAATGGCTCGTGTAATTCCCGCATTGCGTTAAATTAAGTGTGATTTATTGTCCAAACGTTTATTAATTTAGATGTGACATGTTATTTATGGTAATTGCATGTGCGGTTGTCCATTTTAGTCGAACAGTTCAATCTGATAGGAGCGATCACGTAGGCTTTACTAGGTCAGTTTAGAATCCACGCTGATGTCAGGGTAATGATGGAGTTGATAATCGCTTGCTGACTATTGTAGTGGAGCTGATAACACAGTGGGAACTTTAATGCCTTTAAAAAACAGGTTTGAATTCCGCTCATTTCCATTCATCTCACTGAGCATCTTGGTTGAACGAACGGGACTAAAAATGAGTTCCAAATGAGTTTCAACACGATGACGCTGCGATTTGCTTATTATGTACCTATGCCTACCAGGCCATGAGAAGACAATGCTTTTTCTCCATTTGATGCAAATGTAAGAATCTATACACCTAGTTCGAAATGAATATCAAGTTTTGGAAAATAGAACGATAAAGTACCTACCTATAATAGTTTTGGATACCGGCCACAGAATAACATATCCTAACTTAACCGACCGACTACGCAATCGCAGTCGTCCGCAGACACCAGTAATTCATAAAGCAGTGACAACTGTTCAAAAATGGGGCCTCGCAGATTACGTAGGTACGAAGCAAGTGATCATCTTAATCCACCCTTCGTCAAATTAATTCCGAGTACGTACCTACGTCTCGAGAATTATGGGGTCTACCAAATGAATTGAATATTGGTGCGTGGTACTCTACAAAGATTAAAATATACGGGTTGTGAAATTATTGTTATGTTTTGTACATTTGTGCGATAATTGAACTAATTGTTCTCTTTTGTTTCTTGGGATAGCTCTAAATACCTTGTTTGGTGGCGCTTGGTTTAGGTAAGTCTTAAGCCTACGTAACCGCCTTCTACTGTTTAAATACCATGTCTTTAAATTTTTGGTTTAAGTATATGTAGACAGTTTAGATTCTTTTTTTTATTAGCTTTTTGCGGCTATGATATCACTGCGGCCGTCTGGCCTATTGTGATCGCCACGCTTAGATTCTTCCTTCACGATTTGTTTTAAAGGAAAAATGTGAAAATATGATGTCTTGTTTTACTTATGTGTAAAAACTTAGCGATGCACAATTGGGATTCAAACGAAAACTGAATTTTATTGTAAGTTGAGTTGATTTTCATTGAAAACTGTTATAAAACTAATCATTGCTTGGTTCACACTTGAGCGTTGTGGCAATACAGGCATAAATATCTATAGATACTCAGTGATATGAAATCATTTTATGGCTAGGTCATTTATAAATGCAGTATCGCGTGATTTGGTTTGCTAACTGCAGAGTGAGACATGAGCGGCTGTCGCGCTGAATGTATGGAGCTCCCATTATTACATGAGCGATAAGACCAATTTATACAACTACACTAGATAACTGTTAGCCTATAACTTAGGTAGAACTTTCAAAACATTATACACCGTGCTTCGTAAGTTTTCATAAAGAATGTATTTGGCATACCTACGGGATATTTTCCGGATTTTTTGTTTTTTAAATGTAGACAACTTTTGTTGCCTTTTAGAATTTGGAAAACAACTAAACTTTTGTTCTTACAACCCTGAAAAGACATACGTATACCTTCATACAGACAGCCGTCGTTAAATTTAGGAAAAATCTCGGATTTCACGTAAAATCATATCTATTTCCGTGTTCACAAAATACTCTTGCATTTTCAACGTTGCGAATGGCGGCATTGAAAAAATATGTAAATTTGTATTTGTATAAACGGATTAACAAAATGAAAAAAGAGCTTATCAAAAATAGGGTTAAAATAGGGTTTATCTGTTATTGACATTTTGTATGAAGACGAAAGTGTAAATACCTTTACAAGATAGAATTTAATTAAATAAATGGTACTATGTAAAAGAGAGAGGCCCATATCCAGCAGTGGGTGAAGTCAGGCTGTGGACGATGATGAGGTAGGAATCTTTTTTTCCCCAATCATCGTCAACTTTCAAGATACATTAACAATCCACTAGGTTAAAATAATATATGCGATCCCAAACAAATAACCTTGCCATGTTAATACAGGGTGTTCACGAAATCCCTGTAGTTATGGAACTGTTTATTCTGTCTCTGTGTAAATCGCGGTCCAATATCCTGCTCGGCCCGTCCCCTTGCAAATTAGTTCATCAGAGTCTGTACGTACCTACATAATACATTTATCGAAATTTGCAGGAATAACAACGCTGCTGCAACCGACTATTGGGCAAATATTAGAGTTTTTAATTCTAACATTTTGTTAAGATGAGATACTACATTTTCAATAAAGTTTACATAGAGTAAACAAAAAAAAACAAATATTCAGAACTAGTTTATTTCGAAACAAGTAGGTTTTTTGGTAATCATTTAGGTGTAAGCTCATTGTGTACGAATATGTAAGTAGGAATACTAAACTGAATTATAATTATTAATTTTATTTTTATTTAACAGGCAACCCCAACAGCACACATAATACACATTGGATGTGTTCAAGGTTTGCATATACTCGTAGGTATATTCTTGATACAAGAGAGACCAGAAATACAACCCATGTTTCTTGTCTATGGATTTACATCAAATAGTGATAAGTAATATATTATTACGTCAATGACAGGCGATCATAATTATTACTTACCAACAGTGCACTACACTGCACCATACAAACATACCTAGATAGATAGAAAATACTTTATTGCACACCTTAGCCTAGGGATTACTACAACACAAAAAACAAAACTTAACTAATGGTACAATGAGCGATCTCTACCAGACCTACCTACATGTATGTGAACTACCATCTGTATTCTATATCATAGACAGCCATATAAAGGCACGTTCACAAGGATGATAGTACTCTCTACGGTGATTGAGCATGAACGCGGCAAGTTTTGACATTGTGTGGTACACGGCTATTGTACAAGTTATCCAGTGTCCTCTTCATGTCTGCTCCTAAACTGTACGAGACTTTATAGGTATGCATACGAATATCATTGAGACATAGTAGAGATAATCCAGTCTATAGCTGTACTATGTTCCTCAACGACATTTTCTTAGGGTTGATGCTCAGATGTTTTTTGCGACTTGGGCGAAGCAACAAGAAGGGTTATGATTTTGATTGATATTATTAAACTACGAGTACCTATGTACCTACTGCTTATTTCGTGAGAATTCTCCAAAAAAATGTACAGATGATAATAAGCTAGAAAAGACAAGATTTTTTTTAATTCTTCGAATAACTTTTTTTTTGTCTTTTGTTTATGTCCTGTGTTGTGTGCAATAAAGAACTTTTTACATTTGATACAAAAACAGAACTCTGCAAACGCATAATCACTAATGAATTTGTTACTGTAATATAAAACGAAAACTTTAGCCATAATAAGATATAGGGCAGTTTTCATAAGCTGAAAAGAAGTTGAGGCGGTGCGAGATATTCCGCAGGCGGCCACAACATAATCATTGAATTAAATCAGAACCGTAAGCATGTCAGGGGGTAACCACCTATAACTCAGAAGAGAAGAACGTCTCGCGGCCCATAACATTCAATCGTCCGCACGAGGGGAGAATTTTGATGACCTCTAGGAAAAGTTTGCGTTGGAACACTGTATAAATCCGCGGAGTCATGTCGGGATTTCCTAAATCACCTTTTTTATTTATTACGAGGCTACTACGCTAGGCGACCGTTTAGGCAGCGGCGCGACGTCACGTTACTCGCGCACGTGATACTTTTTTCACAGTGAAAATGATGGACGCGAGCGTGTGTCTCTATTCCCGGACTGTTTGTGACATTATTTCACGTGTTTTTAGACTAGGTATCTACAAATGGATCGTTAACTAACATTGTGTTGTGTAAATGTAGATTTACACATTAAGGAACAGTTAACAGTTAAGGAATAGGAAAGGAGAAGGTTCTTAATTTGGTTGTATATTTTTTTAATGTTTGTTACCTCAGAACTCCGTCATTTATGAACTGATTTGAAAAATTCTTTTTTCATCTGAAAGGATGTGCTTCCAGGATGGTCCCATATAATTTTCATCAAAATCGATTCAGTAGTTTAGCTGTTAAATTAAAATAACTGAAAAAAAATACGCTATCCACTTGCACGAAATAAAAGTATTTTGTAAAAGTATATTAAGTATTTTGCTTTTGTGATTTTCAGTGATGTTTACGGTTACTAGAACATTCCCAATGAACTGCATCATCATCATCTGATGATGTAGCCAGTAGTCGAATTGAAGTTGGTTTTTCTAGTTTTTTAAACTTATAAATTATATCGAAACCTCTTTTTGTATCAGATAAATACACTTAAAAACATAAACAAACACATGCTTTACAAAATACGTAAATATATTGCACTATAGGTAAAACTTTCAGAAAACAGCGCACCTAGATCGCATGTAAGCACAATAAATCCATACGAACTAACGATATTCAAGTCATGTATCTCATCGGTCTTCCTTCTACTGGCCATTTCGTGTTTACGCTTTTATTGAACTCGTCTCCTCCCTTTTTTGTTAGTTTATTCGAAATACGAAAATAAAGGTGCTTTTACGTCGTCATTTATTAATGTTATTCAACATAGATTAACTTTCACGAAATGTTTTATTTATTTTATTTAAAAAAACAACTCTGTAATAAAAACATTAAAAGTCACGTTCCTATACAAACTTGAAATAATTATCATACCAATACTCCGTAGCATTGAAAAATATGTGCAATGCCTGGCAAATGGGAGCTTCACAAAAGCCATGCACCGCATACATCGGTTCATATTCAGTCGATTCGCAGCGGCCGAGTCTATTGAGCGTCGAGGTGGTTCACATGTTGCAGTATAACAGGCTGCTTCAAAGGTCCTTAATGTAATTGGTGAGAGGAAGGCTAAAGCTTTTACTGGCGTTAAAATAATTCAGGTTGGGAGGACGGAAGTGACGTCATGGCTGTCGACAGTGGCTGCGCTGTGGCGCGTCCTTCCGTTGGCCTCCCGCCTCTTAGTTGCCTTTCATGTAGCACACTATGATAAAATTATGCAAACAATTTTAGCGCCAGGCAAAAGGAATAAGAGAGCGCGAAAAATCACACATGTCAGATCCCTCGTTTCAAGAAATGCCCGGCGGGCATCGCGGACTCGTTACAAGTCACTTTTCACTATTGAAAACTCAAAGTCGTTTCGGGGCATAAATTCCAATAATTTATTTTCTGCTCTAAATAACTCGACAATTTATTATTTAGGAGTCTGGCGTTTCACGCTGAAGATAAGTGCGATATCTGATCGAAGTTAAAAGAGCGAATGGGATTGTACGATCTTTGAAATCTCGTAATGGACGAAAACGACATCGTGGCTACAAACCGCCGTTTGTCACATCACTAATGGCGCGGAAAATCGCGAAAGTCTCGCTTTCTAACAACGCTCAAGTAAAATCGATAGATTGAAACTGAATAACGCATACTCACTTACTTTTTGTAGAGCTGTTCAAATGATCATAAAATTATATTTAGTTGATTAATTTTCCATCATTCTACGAGTACATAAAGTTATCAAAAGCAGTGCACTTTTACAGTAGTACCTATATAGATAAAGCATGAAAGCATACTGAATTATTAACCAGTATTTTTTTGCTTTCAGTTCAAATCAAGATCGTTTTAATAATAATATTCACATATGGCTCAGGGTAAAGCCTACGTATTATTCAGCTAGTAACCGACGAGGTTGACAGGGTATACATTTATACCACAAAAGCACAGGGAAAGCTAAGATTATACGGCTGATTAAATATTTTCGCTCCAATGCAAATAAAGGGTATGCGAAGGAAAGAACCCGACGAACATTGCTATTCTACCCTATACGTCATATAAGTCGTATAGTATTTATATCCATGTGTATATACAAATATTGATAGCGGGTGTATTTGTCGGCAGAGAGCTTAAGGGACAACGAGGATAGAATGATGAATCGTTATTTTATTTGTAAAATATGAGTGTGGATACTTGAAAGAAACATAAATAGCCGGAAAATTCCTACAACTTATGCAATTATACCTATATTTAACTCTTTTAATCGTACTTTATCAAAGACTTTAAGAACTGGCACCTAGAATCGCCTACCTAGTAGGCACACATATCATTTTCCGATTAAGATTTTCGAATACCTGGGGTTTTTAATCTTTTTAATCAAGAGATAGATAAATCTATTTAATTTACTATAGTGATGATTTCAAAAGTCCTCTTTGATTCACTAAAATAAAGTCTTTTTAGAATAATATTACCTGTCCGAAGCAGTGACTTCATGGAAACTTGTAAAAGCTGTCCGTCAACCAAACCTCGTACCGTCGTTACCTGTTAAACGAGTCACGTTCAAATGGATAGCCACTAGGTACATTTTCTAATTTGAATATTATTTATCAAGGCAACACGAATACCGGACTGACCTAAATACGTGACATCTCACAGTGAAAGGGGAGGTGCGACTTATTAATGTTATATTATTTTGTAGGAAAAAGCCCGGACACAAAAAGTGAACCTTTCTGGCCGTCCGAATGGCAGTATTAAAGCTAGCGAGGAATTTCCCGGTAGCCAGGGTCAACGAAAATCTCAGTTAAGTTACAGTGAGTTTACCCAACAATTTGCCATCGTCGACGGGCTGAGAAAAGTAAATTTTTATTTCTTTTATGTGAATATTAAATAAATAAATATTCATGGACATTTCACACAACGCCCTCTAGTCCCAAACTAAGCAAAGCTTGTAATATGGGAACTAGATGCTGATAGAATACATACATACTTTTTTTTTGTAAATACATACTAATAATACATAGTATCACCCTGACATAGAACAAACATCTATGTTTGCCACACACAAATGTCTGTTCTTGGTGGTTCTTGGTTAATATTCATTACTTCGGCCAGTTACATTTGCAAACACTCATCTGTATATTAAAAACAAGTTTGAGTTGTTACCTAGTTGGAAATCGGTAACTGGGTCAACTGCCGAAACGAATTCATAAACGGAGTAGTCAGCAGAATGAGTCGGCTATTGGTGTACGGTAAATATCGGATTGCTTAAATGAAGGTAAACCGTTTTATTGGAATAAAATACCCGGTTAGGTGGCTGGACTGTTTTGTCATAAATTGTTCTCTACTGGAGTATCTTTTATAATATGGTTTAGTTAGGAATACCAATATATAACCACTAGGTGCAACAACAATGAAAAGTAGATCCAATGACAGTACAGACACAGAGAAGATATAGGTACATTAGGTATTCTGCAGCATAGTCAAATCTGATCAATATTTGACGTTCCTATCGAAAGCACAGAATTTTAATTAGTACAAGTATTGTCAAGCCTTTATTGGCAAACATTTATATTATTCAAAGTTTATTCAGGACAAGGTCCAGTTTGTAGCTTCCTAATACAACAATTGTGTCAAAACAACAATCCCTTCAAGGTCACCAAAAAGGAGTTCACGGTTATATTCCGATCCCACGACATGGGATTCTGTGCTGTCGGATCAGTGAACGCAAAAAGGTCTAAAGATTACGGGTACGGTAATACTTACGGAGTGTGAATTATTATGATAAAAAAATTGACGAAACTACCGATTCGTCCACCTTTTGTTGAGCGGTTACTCAGCCTATAAAAATTGCATTACAGGGTACAAAAAACACTATGACATCCTAAAAGTTGAGCGGGTTTCTATATTACGTACGAGTATATTCTTTAGGAATCGATTCTTTGAGCACTTTAATTGAAGTTTTTGTCAGAGATCCATCTATTAAAGTAAAATCTCTCCTACAGTGAGAATTAGGCCCCTGAGCCAATGGTGAAACGAACCCGATTTTTTTCCATACAAAAATTGTGGGTTTTTCATATTCAGACACATAAAAAACTGCATTGTCAATTTTCTTTTTATTTTGTGCATCGCATACGTACGATAACACCGTCAATCTTTAGTAAGCTATAAATGGTAAACTCCAATCGTAAAAGTTAGGGTCTTTTTACACGCTTTATTTAACTCTCCTTATATGACCGGGGATTTCGTTTTTATAGTTTAGCCTAGTTTGCTAATCCTGTGGATCAAGTTACGAACATCGGTACGATTTCGGGTTTTGTCACTTAGCAAAAAATACGTCTTGCTTTCACATCAGAATAAATGAGACAGTTTAGATTTAGATGTTTGCAACGTAACAGCTGAACCGATTGGAATAAAACTTGAAATAAACAGATAAAGTTACTTAGTTCTTCAAGTGCTTATCCGGCTTTTTTTGAGCTTATTTTTAGACCCTATCTCAGATGGTTTGTCACTGTATCACAGCAACTACAATGTTTTATTACCACGTGCTGCTCCCAATATTTTCATCGAAGACAGACCAAGTAAGGCTGGTGTATCTATATTATTCCTCGGTAAGTATTAAGCCGGTAATGCTATAACGGTACCCGTTCGATCTTCAGTTATTACGTCATAAATCTGAAGCCGAGTCGGGCCTGTACCACTCCAAATTGGTATCACTTTGAACATGAAATGAGCTATACATATTTTATAAATTGGATGTAACTTCTCTAGTTGACGAAAATGTCTTTAGATGCGTCTGCGTTGGCCGTCTGTATTGAATTTAGTTTCATGCGCGTGTTGTCAGAAAAACTTCACTAAGAAAACTTCACTTCATCCGCTACAGAATCTAAAATCGAAGATCAAGTTTATTCAGTGGCAAATCAGTTTAGAAATCAATCTCCAAGTAGTGTTGCAAGCTAGTGGAACACTTTAGTTAGCTACTACTAGGTTAGGTATCTTCTGTGGACGAGTGAAGTCAGTCGCTGTCGCCTGTCGATTATCACGCGAGTGCGCGTGATTCCAGATAATTCGCAAATTACAAAAGATAGCGATCGCATCAAAATTGAGCGGCCATAACTGCATACGACTTTGTAGAGTTTATTATAAACGAGTCTTCGATATTTCGTAATTGGTATCCGTTTTAAATAAGCGCCAGGAGCAAAATCAAATTCAAACTCTCCTTGATCTCAGTTCTTAAAGAAATAACGATCTGAGTACCTACTTCAAAAGACGGGATTTCATAATAGGGAATAAAATGGCGTATTTCATTTATTAATTAGTACCAATTTGAATACATTTTCTTTTAGTTTTCAAGTAAGTCTATGGAGGAACCGTTTAAATTTTTTTTTGTAGTATTTGATTTGGCTTACAAAAGTGTAAATAAATAATATAGCTATCTAAGCTGGCAAGTATGCAGTCGCACTTTGCAAATCCGCTAAAAGCTTACAGCTCGACGCTTCCAAACAATACGCGTATGGAATACATCCCCTTGGTAATCGGATAGCGGCTTTCAACGAAAATTTTAGTCTCTATTATAAATTGATCTCGAGTTCGTCTTCTCGATCCGCGGATCTACCCGCAGAGGCGAATGCTCGATGTTTTCTTTATGTTTGTCGTTAAGGATGTAATGGTTTCACATAAATCATTTCGGGCGAATGGCTCCGTGTATGACAAGATGTTTGATAAGTTTCCGAAATTAACTCTCGTTGAGAACGTGCACTCAAATTTTATTCATGGGGCTGATATCGGAATGAATGCTGAAGCGTGGTTAGTAAAGATTTTATGTTAGGAAGATAAATAGTAAAGTAATTTTTTTATACATACTAGTTATTTTATTATGATAATAAAAGTATTTAAATATACAGTATACTTACTACTGTAGGTACTGTGTGTGGCGAAGTGCTGTGACTGTGTGGAAAGTTAACAGAGAGCAACATAAACAAACCTATACAACATATACAAAGTTTTACAGCGAGAAACCAGTCTCAACCACTCAGGCTATAAATTAGAACTAAATTAAAAATCAAATACAAAATACTTAGTACTTGGTGCCACCACCCAACAATGTAGCAGAGTACAATTACGGCGAAGCCTTAGCTCAAAGTTTATAGACGACTTATCTACGGAAAGCTTATTACGTTTTGACAAATTCACTTAGATTTTGTTCATGAGGCTTGCTTCCGACAAGTTTTCAATTCTGTTATAGAGACGCGAAGTAACGAAGATTGTAAACACGTCGGAAATAGATTTTGCCTCGAGATAAGCTATTTTCACGACACGACACCTACACGATATCTGCAGAGAACTAATCTCATAAAGTTTTAAGTTATCATACATGGATAAAACAACAATATAATTACTAATTTATTTCTTAACATGCTTAGAAGTTATTACTATTTACTACCTAGTATAAACAAGTAGGTATAAACCAAATTAGTAAAGTACGCTAACTCCGACTCTAGGGAAACCGGTGTTGTGGGTAGCTAGTATTAAATGCTTTCACACCATGTCAGCGCAGACACCGTTATTTTGTTCGAGCCACTAACATCTCAGTATCGTCCAGTGTACAAATTCCCAATGATACAATTTAATTTAGGGTTCCTCGGATACAGGTAAGAGCAGATAATATATTAAAAGCCCGGTGTTCATAATAAAGGAGATTGAATAAAAACGATGCAAACAAGTTCATTTTGAGATTAGAAAGGTTAAAGGCGTTTTGGAATAGGTTTTAATTAACGTTAACAGGATAGAAGTTGAAGTGATAAGCACGTATCACTGCAGGCAATTTTAATTTAGCAAGACATGAAAGTTGCTTTTTAGTAACATTGAAAGAACACACAGGACAGGATAAAAGAATAAAACCAGCAATAAGAATGTATAAGGATTTTTACTTTAATTTTCTATTTACATTTTTTTTTTGTTTTTCTTCTTCTTCCGTTGCCTAGTAACACTCCGATATAAATATATATACATCTAACACCTTTCTTTTTCCATCCGGAGTATGTTTTTAATCGAAGATTATCGTAGTCTGTATTTTTTTTCCCATATTTAGGATTTGACATGATCACACACCATTCCGGGCGGGTTAAACTGTTTCATACAAAACAACAGAAGATATTTGTAGAGCTTTTTTTGATACAATCAGAGTCTCGCTTCCTATTGGTTTATCTTATTTGTATCACACAGTTGTTCGATAAGCGAGATGTTAAAGCCATAGTAAAGTCACTATTGTTACACTTAAGAATAAAGCTGTCCCCTAGAGTAGGGGGGTTAAAAAAAGCCCTGCAATGGCGCTTTTCAAAGAATAACTTGACCCGATCTGATATCATCCCCCTTGGTCAATAGGTATTCTACGCAGGTACATTCAATGAGAGTGACGACTACGTATTAATTTATTACTACTTTATAGGAAGGTTTCGTAGTGTTAAAGTATTGAGGTTAAAATAGTAAATATTGTTTTTCGGTTATCTGCACTTGCTTCTAGCATGTGCACAAGCTTTAATTTTATGGAACTAAACAAAACAATACTCGTAAGATTGGTTTGCACAAGCGTGTTTAACAGCTAATTTGTATTAAGCGAGTTATCAAGTTGTATAAATACGTCAGATTTAAATAAAATTAGCTGAGCGATAGTTGCGTGCAAGCCGACCTTAATCTACTCTTAAAAAATATCTTGAGCTAGTTTTCACCAGCGAAATATACCTTAATTTTATAGAGGTTCAAATATTATGCAGTATTTAGGGTAGGTAGTCTTTACATAGCGAAATTATGCTCATTTCATGTCCATTCACACGGGGCCGGTGAAAGCGATACTGATTGCGCATAACTCAGCCACTTCATAAATTGTTATACAATTTGGCTGGATACAGGGTTAAAGCAGGCGTTTGGCTGCTTTCATCTTTTAACGGCATCATCATCATCATGAGATTATTTTCATACTAAACATACTCATACTAAATTAGTTATTACTAAACGATAAGCGATTTAGCTATTCCCACACACATTTATGAAGTTTTCAATCTATTCATAAGTCTATCGATTTTACGACGATTCTCGTATTTGTGATGGGTTATCACAAAATAAGTGTTCCGTTTTTCTAAAACTGGACTGGAACACAAAAAATATGGCGATAATTGGTACCTAAAGTATCGTAGCGGCACAGATTATTTTCAATATTCTAAGCGTGGATTCGTAAATACGTAGTTTACGTATCGCGGCATCGTTTGTCAGATAAGTATCCTGCTTTGCACGAACTAATAGTTTCCAGATTTTTTGAGTGAGAGTATTCGGTATATAAAAACTCAGCGAACAAAATGCTCGCTTGCTTATGCACAGTAGAAACGACCCCCGTCGACATACATACCGAGTAGGTACCGAAAACCGACAAGGGAATAATAAGTTATACGTCATAATTATTAACGTCGTGGTTTGTAATTAGGTCATTGTTTTTATTGGTTTTTATGCAACAAAATATTTGTAGCTAACTAATCCTATTTTGCTATTATTTTGTTGCATAACCGAGCAAACGCTAATTATTTAGTTGATGTAAAGTAAACTTTACAGGCATCCAGCAAGACAAGAGTGACAAGAGTGAATAGAATAATTTCTTCTAGGCAAATGTGCTACATGGTCGACCGCATCGTCACTTACTATCAGGTGAGATTGCAATCAAAATTCGTCCAAGAATCAAACGTTTGTCTATCATGTATAAAAAAAAACCATTTATTGAATGCCTTTAGAGTATAATCTTCATAGAAGTCTCCAGTAGGTAAGCCTGCTTTATTTGTGACCGAGTTTTCAGCGAGTTTAATTAAATACGGTTATAGCAAAGCGAATTTTGACTATGAACGACATGTGGTTTTGCGATGATGGTCACAACTACAACGTGATTAATTACTTAATCAGAGCGACTGATTAAGTAGGCTCATAGAGGTTTTAAAATCAGCACAATTATGAAACAAGTTTGGTTGTAAATACGTACCTGCTTGGAAATGTTTTAGTTCACTCACGGGTGGAAATAGTTTAGATAATGACATAATTATAATCCGAGCATAAAACAGCTCCCAAAGTCCTACAAAAAATCGAATAAGATGTCGGGGACGTTCGCTCGCGTCAGATCTTGGCCGATGGACGAAAAGGGATTTAACAAATGTATTTCAGAGCGGAGTAATCAGGGTGAAAGTTTCTGTCGGAAGTCTGAGTAGAGCCCATGCCGTTTTTTTTCAAATTATTTATCACTACGATTGCGGCTTTTTCATGAGCGGAATAGGTTCTGTAAGGTTTCTGTCATGTTTCGTATATAATAACTACATCTCACATTCACGTATTCTCATCATCATCAACCTATATTCGTCCACTGCTGGACGCAGGTCTCTCCCAAGACGCGCCATTGAGCTCGGTCTTCGGCTCTTCTCATCCAGCGTCTCAGTGTCAGTCAGCTACATTTCGCAGATCGTCGCCCCATCTCGGAGGGCTTCCTACACTACGCTTGCTTAAACGTGGTCTCCACTCAAGTGCTCCAACGATTGTCGGTTCTACGGCAAACATGGCCGGCCTACTCACACGTGTTCACGTGTTCACACTCTAGTCTAAATAGCTTGTATGTCTCTCATAATTATTGTAACACTTGGCATGCCCCTTTGTATAATCTGTAATTTAGTCTGTACGATGTTGGTGACTCAAATAAATAAACAAACAAACGTGAAATGAACGCCGCTAGTTCAATACCCACATAATACCTAATTTTTTTTATAGGATAACGTCAGTCCTTTCCAATTATATTTAAAACAATCAGCCTTAAAAGTTCAAAAGATTTTAAGCTGGCGCTTAGCTGTAAGCAATTAGTTTAAGAAACAAAATTAAGTTTTGGTCTCTTGCAAGAGAAACAGGATAACAATTAATCTCTAGCTTAAAGCTCACCAACCACCGAAGCGAAGCGGAGCTTTAAAAAATGAACAAAGACCCACAATATGTAGATGGAGAGACAGTATCATGAATTACTCGTAGGTTGACCACTTGTTAAGGGTAGGAGTACATAGAACTTAGCAGACACAGGCACAAGTCGCAAGCGAATCCGATGTCATGATCAAATATTTACCGACGATTTGCAAGGCTATTCAACGTTGGGTAAGCTCTACTCTAAAAACTAGAGTAAAAACTGAGTTTTCTCGAGTAGACAATATACTAACGAAGCTTATTTGACGTAGTTAAAAGACAGATGACTCTGCAAGAGTGTATTTTCATATAAATTTGATGTATAATGTAAGTTTTTACTACATGAAAATCGGGTACAGCTTACTCCATCTTTGATAAAATTTGAAGTCAGCGTAACCGGCTAGCTATTGAAATGTTTGGGTTACATCACATCTTTAGTGGGTAATCGGCTTTAGTCTCAACGTTTGTTTGAAAGTTTCAAACGTCGCTGAAATATTGCGACTTGCGACATGCATTTCATGACGCTGCACGAATGTGCCAGGCTCAAGGGAACGCGACACGAGATAGCACTAATTTGAGCTCTTTTTCATAATATTTATATATGCAGCAGTGTTTGTTCAAATGTAAAAATAGAAATGTACTTTATATTTTGCCGTCAACTGAACGTGCGATTAGGAGTTTATATATAAGCTTTGTTTTTTAGATAAACAATGCGGCTAACCAATGCTCGAAAGTTTAAACTCACATCACGTTGTTGTCACACCCTGCCTATAGGAGAACAAGGGTTCATCAAAAGCCTCCGCGAGAATCGATAGGTTTATTTTACAAGCCCATCCAAGTATTAAAAGTATTTTTATTACGTAGAGCAAAAGTACCCACAGTCAAACGTAAACATCTTTATTTATTCAAATGTTTTTTTAGGTCATCGCGATACAAATAAATTATTTTTTACGATAAGCTCTGCTGAAAGGAAGGTGTTGCGATATGCCGTAGGGTAGTGTCCTAAAGACTGTCAGGGGACATTGCGATGGAAACGACCCAGAAATTTCCTACAATTTCAACCCTGGCCCTAATCGCCTACGGTCCTTGTAGATACTTCAACAATTTCTCTCCATGAAAATAATTTCCAGTTTGAGTGACCGAACAATTTTTTAAGCTGAAAAAATCTACTATGTTTTTGATAATATTACTTTCTTTTTCGCGTTTTTGAAAATCGTATATGTAGGCAAGGTATATTTATAGGGTAGGAGGGTAGGTAACCGATGCATTATTTTTTTTGGAACTTTATTCCCTTATAATAAGTTCCATTGTTTACCAAACTAAGCCATATAACATTTCGAATATAGTCGATCTTGTATATTCCTTATCTCCGATAGATGGAAACTATCCATAAAAGAGGGAGATAACAAAGGAAAAATAAATCGCTACAATTTTGCTAACAAATGTGGGTAAGCGTTCCAATCTACGTTTGGTCTGACATTCGAAATAACTTTACCTTTTTATGCCCGTTTTCACCAATACACTAACGGGTGATTAATTTATCTGTAGGTTTAAAACGTCACTAGGAAAGTCCTGGTAAGGCTGGCTGAAATGGTTAGGTTAAACTGTCTAACGGCCGGTTATGTGTTCGAATGTGTACTGACCTTATCGAATCTCGTATAAAAGTATACCCTTAATAATGTCACAGGCTGATATTAAATATCGCTTAATATTTTTCGTATAGAGGGTCTCGTGGTTGAGAATAATGATGTAGTGAGAATAGAAAAGATTCTCAAGGATTTTCGAGATAATAAAGAGGACCAGAGGATTTTCAGCGTCAGCTTTTATCAAGATAAACTACAGATATTTTCATGTGTTGAAAAGATAGAGTACCTATACCTATTCTTATTATTCATGAAATAAATATCAGCTGTTCAAATAGCTATAAGTTTACTTTTGGTAATGGACTCTATTTTGTTGGTGCATTTTTCTAAACTAAACTTATTTGACAGCACTAAAATGATAGCTGTCTTTGTCGTTTCTGAGGTCCTTTTAGTTCATGAGAAAGGGGTGGCAACAATTTGTGCTGTCAAATTAGGTTAGCTTAAGAAAATGAAATACACTCGAGAGCAATGATTCCGGGTCACTTAAAGAATGTTAAAAATCTCGGAAACTAAAAATGATAGGTTAATGCAATAAATTGTATTTAATAGACAATGTAATACTCCTTAAATGAAAGTAAAAAAATATGAGTCACCATACATTTTATTAACACAAAATTACATAAAGAAAAAAACTGCTGATCTCTCCTTAAAACAAAAATAGGAAACATGAAATTTTTGAACTTTATTACGATTTGACTTGAATTTTAATACTTCGTATTGCCTCCTCGTGCTTCCATTACTGCGTTTACGCGGTTTGGCATGCTGTACACCAAGTTCCTTATACGATTTTGGGGAATATTCTCCCATTCCTCTGTGAGAGCAATTTTGAGCTCACGAAGCGTGATTGGGGGAGGGTTTCGTTGTTTTACGCATCTGCCTAGCTCGTCCCAAGCATGCTCGATCGGGTTGATATCCGGGCTGCGCGCTGGCCACTCCATACGAGTAATGTTCATCTCTTGAAGGTAGTCATTCACAATCCTACCTGTATGAGGTCGGGCATTGTCATGCATAAATATAGCATCCTCACCTAAATTGACCATAAATGGACCAACATGATCATTGAGGATTTCTTCCACATATCTTACGCTAGTTAAAGAGCCGTTTTCTATGATCACCAGCTCTGTGCGACTTTCAGAAGAAATTCCGGCCCACACAAGTACAGACCCACCACCGTAGGCTACTTTTTCTTCGATGCATGCTTGCTTGAATCTTTCCCCTGGTCTTCGATACACTCTGTGTCTTCCATCGTGCTTGTAGAGCATAAATTTTGATTCGTCGGAGAACATAACTTTTGACCAATCTTCAATACTCCAATTTACGTGGCTCTGGGCATATCTTAGTCTTGAAATACGATGCCCACGCTCCAGTTTAGGGCCGTTTGCAGGTCTAAGGGGTTTTAAGTTAGATTCAGCAAGCCGACGTCTTACTGTCCATGCACTTGGGTTACTTCCTCCGAGGCGTCGAAACTGATTTGTGAGTTCAGTTCCTGTGAGAAAGCGATTTCGAAGCATGGTGTTCACCAAGTATCGGTCTTCTCGTGCTGTGGTACACCTGGTTCTGCCCGTTCCTGGTCTGCGTAGGTTAGAACCAGTTTCTTCGTAACGTCGGAGAACTCTTTGTACTGTTGACAGCGACACACCGACAGTCCTGGCTGTATCGCGCTGACTCCGGCCGGTTTCCAGCATTGTAAGTATTCTGGTGCATTCTTCAGGCGTAAGCGACATAATTTCAGCTTGAATAATGAATATAGAGCACTATCAACATGGTTTATATACCCACATAAATGACAGATTACAAACAAAAGCAAAACCAAATGCTGTAATTTCGTAGTTCCATCTTCGAAAGTGGCCCTTTTTCAAATTTGATTTTTTTAAGATATAACTTTACAATAACTAAGAAGTTTTAATACCTTCATTTAAGGAGTATTACATTGTCTATTAAATACAATTTATTGCATTAACCTATCATTTTTAGTTTCCGAGATTTTTAACATTCTTTAAGTGACCCGGAATCATTGCTCTCGCGTGTAGGTAAGATTGGCAGCTATCGTACTTTATTCTGTAATCCATCATAGCTTTAATAATGTTTCCTTTCAAAAGGGTATATAATAACGTTGGGTTATCCCATACATTTAAATATACATAATATACTTTTTTCATCAAAATTATACTTCATGCAGCGACGCGTGACCCGAGGGCTGGTGATTATCTGGGCCAGCGAATCAGCATTGCTATTCAGCGCGGCAATGCAGCCAGTGTCTTGGGCACGCTTCCGATTGGTACTGATTTGGACCAGTTGAGCTATCTATAAATCGTTTGCAACGGTGTGTAGATAGCTCAACTGCTTCATGTGTATTTTGTACATATTATAATTATTGTAAATACTTTATTAGTCATAATTTTCTTTGTGAATAAACTATATTTTATTACATACTTCATGTAGATATATCTACTTGGAATGTTTGTAAGATATTTCAAAAATAGGTACTTATTACCGTTGGCTCCAGGCTTAATCAAAATTTAGGTAAAATAGATAAGCCCAGTGTACAAATAATTAATTGTATTAATAATTCATCCCTTTTGCCTCAAAACTTTTTTAATAGAATCAAACAATTTAATTACGAACAAACCCAATGAAGCAGAAGAGGGTTACTGCCGATTTGATTTGCAAAAGGTGCCTGTTTGATTCTAGCTTGTAAACAAACAGTTAACTTTCACGAGTCTAGCTGGTAGGATTTCGTACTATACTACGTATAAGTACCTATATTAAAGTCCCTCTATACAGCGAGGTTCTAATTTCAAATCTGGAGCTCTGAGCCGAAGAAAAAAAAATTTTGCAAAGCTTTGGCGAGCCTACTAGCGACATCTATCAAAACAGAGCTACACCAAGTAAAACGGTTGTGAGGTTAGCGCCATTTTTCAGGGAAAAACTTTCAGTGGTGATACCTACCCAAAGTAATGTAACTGCAATATTTATCACTAGAGTGCGCCACGCGCAAGTTAACAAAGAACCTTGCTTTTTCCTATTCTAAAATATTTAGAAGAACCACTTGTTCTAATACTTAACAGTAGAAACTTTTTTGCTAGAGGGGGTGCACTCGCATTTTACAAGTGACCTCTTTTAGCAGTTATGTAACCACATTCGCCACTTGTGTTGTTGGTTTTATGTACATTTTTTTTTTGTGAAATCCTCATGGATTCTCTTCTGTCGTGGTACTCCAAGATATCTATGTTTAAAGATTCTTATAATCCTGAAAAAGAATATTAAAAAATTTACGAATTATTTTAGAATTGAGGATAACTCATCCTAATTAATAGTTTAGACGAAGGCTCCAAAAGTAGTGCAAGGTTTGCTTCAACATGTTTGGTTTACTAATCTACACAATAGTTGTTATTTGATTAGATCTGTGACCTACAGGATAAAACTCTGTGCCTGTATTGTCTTAATTCCCATATTACAAGCTTTGTTTAGATGTTGAGGCCACTGTGTAAAATGTCCATGAATATTTTTATTCATTTCATTTTTTAAGAACTAGTTTATTTATGTTTTTTTAACCCATTTCGTCCCACTGTTGGGCAAAGGTCTCCCTGAAAAACTTCCAATACAGGGAGTATTGGAATCCCGAGTCTCCTTATTAATGTTTTAAAATTATTGTTGTATAAAGAAAACGGGAATAGAATGTACGAAACAGCCATAATTGGTATTATTTTTATATTTCAAATCACGTAGAAAAACTTTTTGACCTCGTCAGCTTAGTTACATTGAACATTTTAAGGTCAAAAGTTAGATTTAACGATAAAATACGTTTCGAAATCAATGAAATTATACGGGGTGTTATTTGTCTTTGGAAGCTTTTTAAGCGCTTTCCATATCACTACTATTAGACCCCATACTGACTTCATTTTTACCTTTTTTTAATTGTAGGAAATAAATGGACTCAACTACTCTTGTGTATCAGCAGTCATAGGATAGAATAAAATCTGAAGAACTATTCAACTCAATAAAAGGGACACAAGAACGTTTACTGTGACTGGTAAATTAATCTCAATGAACAAATATTATCACAAAGAATATGCAAAAATGATCAGCTAAAACAGACGTGTCTGTAAGTACTCATTTATAAGATAACACTATTGTTTTCCCACGCATTATAACTACGATAACAAAACTACATAGTTAATTATGGTGATAACTAATGTAAAATGAGTTAAAATCTATGCAAATATTTAGTATTTAGGTACAATTTTTAGGTACATCAAAAGTAGAAAGAAGATATATTACTCTAAGCACTGGATTCGTCAGCGTGTCTTAGCGTTTCAGCGGCTGAAATCGCTGAAAGCTGACTAAACGACAGCAGCGCCCCAATCCAGTTAGATTTTGCGCGTAAACCGAGAAAGGCGTGCGGTAAGCCTCCGATACGTTTTGTGGTCCACCGTGATGGGACTGCCACATAGTGCTGTTATAACTCTTCTATAGTGCCTAGTTACTAAGCCGTAGGTAAGTCAATCTTTACTACCATTGCTTTTTGAAAGAATTTGCATGCTCCAAAGAAAACACTTTAAATATATCGATAAAATACTAGTATGTTTTGTATTAACATTTTTATGAAAGCCAGATTCTAATAAGAATTTTCCTAAAACGTAAAACGGCTAACACAATAGAAATAGGTATTAGAGCAGGGGTGAGCGAAGCGAGGCCGAGTTTGGTTAATCGATAAATGCCAGACCAACACATTCATGCAACTCACGTTTGCATTCATTGCTTCTGTAATCGAATCAAAAAAAATCGAGTCCGTGGAAATTAAAAAAAACTAAATAGACTAAAATAGATAGTTACATTTACTAGTAGATAAGTATTTAGTGTCATATTTTTCGAGGATTAATTACATTACAATATGTCTCCCTAAATATGATCCGAATACAGTTAAAAAAAATCTGTTACTAAAATAGATGCACGTGTAAGTAAACTGCAACTAACAGGATGAACTACTTATTTCTTATTCGTTATTTTAAGAGTACCATCACAATATTATTTTAATTAGATTACATTTCAGCAACCTGAATCTGCGACGTCTACTCTGAATGTAACCTTGACCTGATGCAGCAGCCTATATGCTTCTAAAAGACTCTTATTTTTCGAAGTAAATATACTCACTTACGATTAGTTTTTCACATTTCACTAGCCTTCGATTTTGTACTATCGTTCTTTCTACTTTCTTTCTGTGCATTGTTGGTCACAATAACGTTCTTTTACGTAACAGTTTAATGGTTTCATCCCGATTTCAGGTATATTTCCGGTTTTTGTATTAAATGATTTATAAATAGCATGAAGTATCGAATTCCAACACGCAAGAGTAATATTCTAAAGGTAATCGAAGCAAAGAGGTGAATTGAAGCCGAGGAGGGGTGGAAATCTAGAGATGTCCTAATAATAGATCTTCTTAGCCCCGCCCATCGCCACCAATCGCCTTTAGAACGATTCAGTTACTCTATTTGATTATGAAGTTCCATTTCGTTGAAATGGTTGAAGTTATCTGCAAGTAAACGAAATTACGATGGAGTTATGATAGTTTCGTGAGGTAAGATCATAACAGGTATACTTCTACTACTATCTACTTAGTTTCCATATTACACGCTTTGCTTAGTTTGGGACTAGAGGGCGTTGTGTGAAATGTCCATGAATATTTATTTCCATCTAGAGGGGGGTGTTCGACGCTGTGATTTTTACTTTTTTTTTAATATTTATTTCATAAACAAAGCGGTTGTCCATGACACTTCGGTTATCGTTCTGCAAATACTGATATCTCGCCCACGGATGCTACGATATCAAACTACTCTTTATTTAATTTGATTAAAGAGGAACGCATTGCAAATAAATACCTAAGTACTGTCTGATATTGATATTAGATAGGTTTGTTTGACATTAGAGAACCTTTGTGGCGTTGCTGTAGATTTTATTCTGCGGTGGGATGAAATGATTGCATGAATGTAATATTTTGTTAGGTTGCCAAAAATACTCAAAACTATTGATAGGAAATCTTAAAAGTACAGTTACATAAATAGTCTTCGAATATAATATAGTTCTGAGACTTCGAGTATAATATATTGTGACCGATGTCCAGTAGAAAGGGGTAGAGGCATCGCGTTTTATGACGTTGATAACTTAAAAGTTCATAGACAATCTCAGAAAAACAACAGGATTTTTATTTACGTAGAGTCGTAGAGGATTCGTAGCTATTAGTGTCGATTCTGTTGTTGGATTTTTCTAAACTAACCTAATTTGAAAGCGCTAAAATTATAGCTGTCTTTGTCGTTTCAGTTTATAAGGGACAGCAACATTTTTAGTGCTGTCAAATTAGGTTAGTTTAGAAAAATGCAACATCAGAATCGACAGTATTGTCTATAAAAAATTTGTCATGTTTTGCGTTTCTAGCAAAGTTAGATCATATTTTAAATTTAATCTCACTCTGGTGGAAAGTGACGATGAACGATCTTAAATAATAACTTGTTCGCTCCGTAATTGGATGGCGTTAAACATAATGCGAGTGTTTGTCTACTCCAGAGCTGGTGAACATATAGCACGCGCACGCCCGATGTTTACGAAGTTTCAGTGCAAAATTATTACAGAACCCTTCATGAGAACACGAGCAATTAATAGCTGTTTTAAAGTGTTTACCAGGGAATAATATTTAGATCTACCACAGAATATTATGACAGATAATAATATCATAACCCTCTTTTTTACTTCGTTGTAGTTGGGCAAAAACTAGCAGATGACCATTACGGATCAGAAGGTTTTGGAAGCTAAATGTTCTTAGGTACACATCGACTGTAATGTAAAATGCTCTGAGAGCAAAACGTCCTCAATTGAAAATGGTACTGGAAGCTAAATGGCCTTTCCAATAGTTAGTCCTCTAGTCTTTATTGACCTACGTGATATCAAGCGGTTAGGTAAGTCTTCCAATAATACGCATTACATCACAGTGCACATCCACTAAGAACATACTCTAAACGTCGCACTGTTTTAAAGTTTATTGATAAATATTATAACAAAGTACTTTCAATTATAATGCATTCAAATAAAAACTACAACAACGCGTTATTAAAACTACATGTAGCAATTCGCGGAACCCAATGCATTAGACGAGTACTTACCTATCTATTATTAACATAACATAGGTACATTTTCTACCTAACTACTAACAAAATACAAGATACGTTTATTTGCCGAAATAAGTGTTACAATTAATATAACCTTTAGAATTAATTTATTATCTATTTACTAACCTACTTTAAAAGAACGACCTACTAATTATGCTATTTTCTCATGTAAATGACACCATGTCATAATGAGAATAAATTTATTTAAACCGAATGGGAATTGTTCCTTTCTGTCACCTAATCCGGATGACAGAATGCACGCTTTGTCCTGTCTGTCCTCCTGTCGGAGTTAGTGAGACTAGAGTTTTTTTGTCATATCACTGAGCTGACAAATTGAGCTAATGGAACGAAATACTTCCTTCCTACTTTTCGTTTTCCGGTCCGCGGTCATCCTCATCATATCATCCTATAGAAGTCCACTGCTAAACATAGATCTCCCCCAGAATACCACCAGAGTGATTTTAAGACTTCTCCATCAGGTTGTCAGTACTGCGTGGTATGTAGCTCACTGCCACTTCAACTTGCTAATTAGCTATATCGGTGACCTTGGTTCTTCAACGTTACAAGATATTGTGCAGTAACTAACGTATAATGAAAGTTGAGAGCAGTAACTAATGGACTATTATCGGCCTATCTCCCTAACTGGGCTATTATCTTGAGTAGGCAGATACGCGCAGGATGTCATTACTGTTTAACTTCGTTATAGTAACGCCTTGAGAGCGTTTCTCCTCGGGTTTCCTACTTCTTCTTCGCCACCATAATTTTCATTAATCGACTCGTACAAAATTTTCTAATGTCAATCACGAACCGAAAAGTGAAGCATATCTACGACAGCCGCACAACCGAACCGATATTTTACAATACGATTGGTCGCGGTAAGTCTGAGGTAAAGCACTTAATAATTTTTTCTATGGAAATGTATGGTATTTTGGACTTTGTGCTTGGATAAAAAAATATATTTATCGAATGTTTTACTATAACGACCTACCATAGAAACAACAGTCTAAAAAAGTCCAGAAACGGCCACTCTACTTAAAATAGTAAAAATAATAATATTCTAAGAAAAAATATAACAATTTCAACTTGTATTACACATTCTACTAGTAACCAGTAACTTACTAGTAACCAGTAACCTAGTAGGAACGTGCTTTAATAATAATAATGTGCCTATGAACGAACACCATACCAGAATCAAAACATTGCTTTGAAATATAATTGACAACGTGTCGCTTATTACCTTATTACCCAGACATTCTAAGGAATTTGAGAGGAAATCTTTTTATTTTACGTTTCATAAAATCTCAAGGAAATAACTTTCGTAGCTCACTGCTACGCACCCTCTACGAACCTTCTACGAAACTCAATAGTTTTCTTTTAGGTTGATTCTTTATGTAGTAGACTTTACTATACTATCGACTTTACCGTAGTCAATATAAGGGACATTTTCCATTCTAGTTAAAAGTGGCTCTGAAAGTTCACCATCTCTATTCACTGCAATAATTATTATAGAATACGTAAATGCGTGGGAGTTTTATGAACAGAAATTTATTGATTTTAAAATCTTCCGGAGTATGGATTAACTCTTCTGGCAGCTTTTCTTGGAAGTACACAATCCGTTCTTTGATATCATTTTCACATACTGGTATTGGAGATATTTTTTTTTACAGACTAAATTTAAATGTTTGACCAAAACTCACCGAATTTTAAGTAATGATGCAGTCTATCATATATTTTATGATTTTTTTTTGAATCGCCTCCCAAACGTGTGAACAAATAATTCTCACCCGTCTCAACGTTGAGCAAAACTAAACATTGAAGAAGTTAAACGTCGTATAGCAACTTGAGAGTGATTTAGTTGAGAGTTGGCTAACGATATTTTTGTAGAGTTTGTAGGGGTTTCTAGGGGTTGGTAGGAGTTTGTAGAGGTTTCAGGAGTTTGTAGGATTCGTATGTAAGACCGACGATTTTCATATGTTACCTACACCAAAAATGCGCCCTATTATTTAAAGTTGTGATTTAAAAATCTAGTGTAGAAGATACATAGCCACTATTGTAAGCAAAACATAAATTATAAGATGTTCCCTCAATGCGTTAAGTTTAAGCGTTCACTAGGTCCTTTCATTAGCAAAGTTTAAAGCGCCAGGCTTAGGGCAGCTTTTGTAATTGTGTCTGTAGAGCATCTGTATATGTCTTCGTACCTACTCGTAGTAAGGTTTTAATTGAAAGGGTATTTCAAAATTCACCCTGAATTCAATACTTTAAATTAAAGGTATTTCATCTAAAAAATATTTCGATTGGATTTGGTCAAATTACGAACAGTTTAGTAGTCTAATAATCAAGAGATTTTCATAAAATATGTGTACCTAGGTACCTCCCGCCCTTACTTGCCTGAAACCCCAAGCCGCAACGTATCAAATGACTTTTAAGATCTGTGGTAGGTACATTAGAAGTTCTGAAGCACTCCTCATACATCCAGGCTTTTAGCGTTTTAAGCCAAATCGTCAATGTACGCAATGAATGACGTAAACATCGTGACTTGGCCAGGAACCGTGATCGTAGTGGCATCGCATCGCGCAGCGGCAATCGATCGCGTGCGCGCGCACCTCCGCCATCCTCACTCCGTTTAAAGCCGAGACTCCAGTCGAATATAAATTTCGACAGAAATGTACAAAAATTGTGCAAAGTGACCATCGATCGACCTTAGGAATTGCAGAAACAAGTGACATTTGGCCGTGACGAGGAACCAACAAAAGGTTAGTGATAAGCCCCATCCATATTGGATTCCGTGTTCGGCTCCAGCCATGATGGTTTACGTTTATGCTGAGGGCACTTCGTTCAACGCGAAAATCGTGTAGGCGTGTTATAGGTCAGTTTAAATTTAGAATTAAAGATTTGTTCCTTATTATGTTGAGTCAGCAATATTATAAGCATCCTTATTTTTTAATCTCCTAACCCTAGGTGACTTAAATTGTGCTACAGACATACATACCAGTTAGTCTTCTTCAAGTAAATAGGTAATTTAAGTACAAAGTTCTGTTCTAATATTCGTAAAACATATTTTCTACTGTAGATGTATATTTCAATTACTTTGAAATCTAGAGGTAAACCACAGGTTTAATTTTTTAATTTTAGTAACCTAATGATTTCTTTTTCAAAATTTTCACTGTTGAGAAAATATTTGACGAGAAAACAGCCATAACTGAGTGTGATGAACAATAGGAAATTCTAGGTCAAGCATCCCAGACATCCAATAAACACATTCCAACTCTAATAACTGGTCATACGTTCCAATATCGCTTGCACAAAAGGATGAGAGCTGCAAAGCCTTCAATTTAAAAGGAATCCGTGATCCAGCTTTACGCTTATTTCGATTTCAGACTGTAAATTCACAATATAAACGTAAGTTTTTGAATTATAAAACTATGATCGTAATTTGTTGAAGATGCGTTAAGAATTTAAAAGTTAATAATCTTGTAGGGACGGTGTTTTTGCTTTCACAATATCGTATACAAGTCGAGGTAAATAAGGAATGTTGTTGCATAACCTACGAGCGATAACACATAAACCACGTATTAATATACAAATGCTCCCTAAAATTTATCAGAGAGCAATGAAAAGGTTAATTAAACTATTATATTAGAATTTACTGTTTCAAATAAACTTATAGGTGGAAATACTTACTACTACTACTTATTACTTATAGTTGGTGGGTTATCTACCCACCAACTTTAAGATTTATCTACGAACGGTATTTGCTGGGGAGTAAAATTTTTCGCATGGCGACAACGATCCGGAAAGCGAAGTATAGAACGGCCACCCAACCGATGGACCGACGACATTGTTAAGATCGCATGAAGTCGATGAATGGAAAAGGCCTAAACTCGCTCTTTCTGGAATACTGGGGATGCCTATGTCCAGCAGTGGACTTCTACATGCTATCAGCTGATGATGAGCGTTATTCAACATTACCGTATCACTTTTAAGTCGATGTAGTTGCCCAAACTCATACTGAAGAAAACAATTTTTTTTAATAGATTACATAGGTATATACATAAAGATGAGATTGAGGTGGGGTTCGATCCCTACCAAGAACAAACATTTGTGTGTGGCAAACATAGATGTTTGTTCTGTCTAGGTGTTACTATATATTATAAGTATGTATTTACAAAAAAAAGTATTTAAGTATTCTATCAGCATCTACACTCGAGAGCAATGATTCCGGGTCACTTAAAGAATGTTAAAAATCTCGGAAACTAAAAATGATAGGTTAATGCAATAAATTGTATTTAATAGACAATGTAATACTCCTTAAATGAAAGTAAAAAAATATGAGTCACCATACATTTTATTAACACAAAATTACATAAAGAAAAAAACTGCTGATCTCTCCTTAAAACAAAAATAGGAAACATGAAATTTTTGAACTTTATTACGATTTGACTTGAATTTTAATACTTCGTATTGCCTCCTCGTGCTTCCATTACTGCGTTTACGCGGTTTGGCATGCTGTACACCAAGTTCCTTATACGATTTTGGGGAATATTCTCCCATTCCTCTGTGAGAGCAATTTTGAGCTCACGAAGCGTGATTGGGGGAGGGTTTCGTTGTTTTACGCATCTGCCTAGCTCGTCCCAAGCATGCTCGATCGGGTTGATATCCGGGCTGCGCGCTGGCCACTCCATACGAGTAATGTTCATCTCTTGAAGGTAGTCATTCACAATCCTACCTGTATGAGGTCGGGCATTGTCATGCATAAATATAGCATCCTCACCTAAATTGACCATAAATGGACCAACATGATCATTGAGGATTTCTTCCACATATCTTACGCTAGTTAAAGAGCCGTTTTCTATGATCACCAGCTCTGTGCGACTTTCAGAAGAAATTCCGGCCCACACAAGTACAGACCCACCACCGTAGGCTACTTTTTCTTCGATGCATGCTTGCTTGAATCTTTCCCCTGGTCTTCGATACACTCTGTGTCTTCCATCGTGCTTGTAGAGCATAAATTTTGATTCGTCGGAGAACATAACTTTTGACCAATCTTCAATACTCCAATTTACGTGGCTCTGGGCATATCTTAGTCTTGAAATACGATGCCCACGCTCCAGTTTAGGGCCGTTTGCAGGTCTAAGGGGTTTTAAGTTAGATTCAGCAAGCCGATGTCTTACTGTCCATGCACTTGGGTTACTTCCTCCGAGGCGTCGAAACTGATTTGTGAGTTCAGTTCCTGTGAGAAAGCGATTTCGAAGCATGGTGTTCACCAAGTATCGGTCTTCTCGTGCTGTGGTACACCTGGTTCTGCCCGTTCCTGGTCTGCGTAGGTTAGAACCAGTTTCTTCGTAACGTCGGAGAACTCTTTGTACTGTTGACAGCGACACACCGACAGTCCTGGCTGTATCGCGCTGACTCCGGCCGGTTTCCAGCATTGTAAGTATTCTGGTGCATTCTTCAGGCGTAAGCGACATAATTTCAGCTTGAATAATGAATATAGAGCACTATCAACATGGTTTATATACCCACATAAATGACAGATTACAAACAAAAGCAAAACCAAATGCTGTAATTTCGTAGTTCCATCTTCGAAAGTGGCCCTTTTTCAAATTTGATTTTTTTAAGATATAACTTTACAATAACTAAGAAGTTTTAATACGTTCATTTAAGGAGTATTACATTGTCTATTAAATACAATTTATTGCATTAACCTATCATTTTTAGTTTCCGAGATTTTTAACATTCTTTAAGTGACCCGGAATCATTGCTCTCGCGTGTAGTTCCCATTTTACAATCTTTGCTTAGTTTGAGACTTGAGGGCGTCGTATGAAATGTCCATGAATATTTATTTATTTAACTACTTTTTTTTTCTTACCTTTAAAAAGGATATAGCAGATCGCAGTGTGGAAGGTATCGATGATGCCTAATCTCTCGTTTTACGCTATTTTAGTTTATTGATCCGCCTGAAGTTAAATTCTTAATCTCATCAGAGACGTTCGTTTTGCCTAGAAATTTAATGTTACACTTACGTATAATAAAACGCATTTCAGTTTCGACCGCCCGTTCCATTTATCGTTAGTTTTTCAGTTCGAGTCTAATTCGAGAGTTTCGCCGGACTGTCGCCCAAATAAAATAGGTACTAAAAATCGTTGCGTAGATTATTTTGACGATTTCATATGAGAGAATTTGTTTCAGACATGTCACCACTGCTGGGAGCTTTGCTCCGGTGGCGCCGCGAGGCAGCGGCGGCGGCGGTCGAAAGCACAGCCGAAGATATGATCTCCACAACAGCAGAGAGTATGAGTGAGTTCAATCCTAACTGTGTTTGACCGTAGATACGCTTGTTTATAACAATTTGCCGAAAGAGGACAAACCTACAGACTGTGCCAAGTTTTTTGACGCATAATGTAATAGGAAGGTATCTAATCGAATCATAAATGTCGCAATTTTGAATTCCGTTTTATAAGTTTTGTAACCAATCTACTTATTTACAAACCGTACGTTGATATTTCAGGCTTTATTTATTAAAAAAGATATTGTTGTAATTGAAACACGATGTTTGCAAAAGTAAAACTCTCCTATTTTTGTTTTGAAAAAAGAATGGTATAAAATAAAATTGACTTTAATTTTACATGAAATTATGTAACTACAGCCGAGTCGGGACCAACATCATCGGGATCCACGACCATGGCTCCAACGCAAGAGTCCATCAGCGAGAAGACTGCCGAGATCGCACGCAAGATGAATATGGAGACTTGGCAACTCGTCGCCATTCTTGTTGGTAAGGAATAACTTGCACTGTTTTTATAAGTTAGCAAGGTTAGCAGCCATGCCAGGTTTTCCAGCTTGACTGCGACCATGCAGAAAATTCTTTTTTTATAAATTGAAGTTAAAGCTGTGATTACTATGCCCTACTACGTGTTCACTGATAATTTACAATGTCACATATTCTTGCCAGAGCAGTAAAGTTGACGAAATGAAACGGTTGTTATTTATCAGCCCTTTGATTTATCTTTATTTGCTCGGTAGTAAACTGGACATGTAAAATATTTGGGTACCTAATGATTTCACTGGCTAGTATTTTAAGAAAAAGATGTCTTATACACTATCATGTTTGTGGATAAACATTAAAAACCAAACGTAGGTAGATACACTACATGCCCCATAATGATATTTTTGTGTTATACAGGGGTGGGTGTGGTGGTGCTCGGAGTATGTTTCTGCTGCATCAGGCGGTGTTTCCGCAAGAGGCGCTCCAAGGACGGCAAGAAAGGAATGAAGGGGGTTGACCTCAAATCAGTTCAACTCCTAGGTTCGGCATACAAGGAGAAGGTAATGTTTCATAAGATTTTTCATTCATCAGCATAGTTTGATATTCAATTGTGGAAACAGGAAGCTGGTTACCGGTTTACAATTTCAAAGTGGAAAGAACGATGGATGATAAACAAAGACGCTTTGATTGAACACATCGATTAGTTAAAGAAGAAACTTTTTTTTGGAAGAATATTTTTTAAAAATAAACAATGAACCGAGAACGCTTACTATGTTATCTTCAATCAATAATATTTATAAAACCCGACGACCGTTGTTTGCCAACAATTTATATATAAACAGTTTTGCTACAAGGTACCTAGCAGTTTAATTATATATTGAAAGTTAACAAACATTGTTAAAGATGATATTCATGGCCATTTATTGTTAAGAAATATAATTTTCATGTGAAATTTGCCGCGGGACGTGCATGTAGGTTCAGCCGGACATGGAAGAGCTGACGGAGAACGCTGAGGAGCCCGACGACGGCGACTCCAAGAAAGAAGAACAGAAGTTAGGAAAACTTCAGTACAAGGTTCGTAGAGAAAAGTTAAAAACAACGGAGGATGAAGACCCACCTAGGCGCACTGTGCTTGGTTCTCAAAACATAAGGTGACGGATTTCACATTCGTTTTTTGTCATGAAAAAACACACGCTTTAACCTTTAACCCACATCTAGCACGACACCTGCCTTTTGTTAATATTTCAACTCATAAATGCCGGGTACAATCCATGTGAACACATTTAGCGGTCCTCACTCTTCGTTCCAGCAAAATTTGTCATAATGTCATTGCTCTCCAACTCGTTAACCATTTATGAATTAGTCTGTAGTATGTACGTTCAGGATTTTATCGATTCAACCAATTTTTATTTGCTCAGACAAAATTATAAGTGGCAACTCACATCACTTATATAAAGTTTTAACAGGATTGCATAATGTTTTGCAGCTCGAGTATGACTTTAACAGTAACAGCTTGTCTGTAACTGTTATCCAAGCTGAAGATCTGCCAGCACTCGACATGGGCGGCACTTCTGACCCTTATGTGAAAGTGTATCTGCTTCCTGACAAGAAAAAGAAGTTTGAGACCAAAGTCCACCGCAAGACTCTAAGTCCTGTCTTCAACGAGATTTTCCAATTCAAGGCAAGTTAAATTTTAAGTCTACGCTCACGCTTATTTTAATTTGTATAGGTGTATAGAATAGCATAATGACACTTGTTTTTGTTCAGAACGTGCCGTATGCCGATGCTATGAACAAGACCCTCGTGTTTGCGATTTTCGACTTCGATCGCTTCTCAAAACATGATCAGATTGGTGAAGTGAAGGTACCGCTGTGCCAGGTGGACTTGGCGCAAACCATTGAGGAATGGCGTGAGCTGCAGAGCGTGGAAGGCGAAGGTGGACAGGTGCGATTACATTCACACACTCATGCTCCACCTATGAAAATACTATGCTCTTACTATAAACGCCTATTCAAATGTAAAAATGTAAATTTTTGGTCATTGAGCACAGAAACTGATGGCCACACACTAGCTTTTTACGCAAAACAAAATGAATATTTATTTTTTATATTATAATAGACTTGATGATGCTTTTACAGAGTCAGTTAAGTCTGTACGTTTGAAAGCTTTCAGTTATAGAATGTAGCCTTGAAATAAACAATCGATGTATTTCAACAAACATACTAACATTGACAAAGAAGTTAATATTATCTATTTGAACTGATTTGAACACATGAAATATTTTTAGTAATACCGATTTACGTCCATACTTATTAGTTTATAGCGTTAGCGAATATGGGAACTTGTGCAGTAGCACAAAAGGTTGCACAAAATCATGATTGGAAAAATTAATCCAGATACACCCAGGTCACATCAGCAGACACTTAGGCACGCGATATTTTAGGGAATAATACTTTTCCTCATGAAACAATAATTACTTATAGAATAGGTAGGTAACTACTAACAAACGACCCTATATTACAGAAACATGATCTGATAATATAAGAATTTTCTCTTTTCTTAGCTTAGGCTAGGCTGGCAAAACACATGCAAATAATACTGTACTAATACTAACTCCGACATGCTGACCTAGTAAGTATGTAAGGTATTTCTTTATTTTCAAGCGATTTTATTTGAAATCATTGTTCGTTTTGTGTTTTGGCAGAACAGCATTAATTTTGATAACTTTTGCTATTCATTCGACGAATACAGTATTTTTCTTAGCTATTTCATTCACTTTAGCTTATTTGTGATAATTATCACCTACAAATTAAGTTTCTTATTTTGACAAAACTGAGTAATGTTCGTTGAATGAATAGTTTACATTTTTACAAACTTACTGCACTTTTTTTGAATAGAGGAACCTTGACCATTGTAATATTGTCACACAACTATCATTTATAGCGTTAGGACATTTCCAAAGTGATGCTGCACAGCATTGCCTGGAGTCAAGGAACCTCAATATTATGGATTGAGTATTTTATTTTTCTGATAATAATTAATTTCGACAGCAAAAATGTATTTACTTGGTTTTTCTCTTTTTCTCCATATTTTCTCTGCTCTGCTTGGCTGTGTTTGATTGTGTCCTGAACAATCTTGCATGCCGCTTCAAAACGAAATGATCATTCACGTAAGTATTATTTTGTGACACATCAAAATTATTTATACCTACGTTTGAAGTGATTATTTGCAAGCGTGCTAAATTACTGATGAGATATAATAAAATTGAAATAAATTGCAAGAATGGTGAACATAGCATTAACCTCGTCATTGTGAAAACAAGAAAAGTGACCGTGGATTAATTTCGTTCTACACTAGTAGGATGGTAGGGCGCATCGTCATAAAAATATCAAATGAAACAAAAGAGAGTTTTATCTTTTACCTAATATCGCCTGTCATACCACGTATTATTTTGTTTATTTATCTTTTATTTTTTCCATCCAACACTTTTGTTTTAATTTAATACTGCGGCTGGGGAATGTTGCATGTTCGTCTAAATGTTGTGTTCACGTTTTCCCTGACTTACCATTTGTTTTATCGTGCTTTTGTACCATGTTTTACCTATATACCTACATAAAGCTGCTTTGATTGGTAAAGCAAATGATAACTCAGTGTAAAAAAACTCACTGATTGGCTATATAAAAACGTATTGTATATTACAAGAAGACTACACTGGTTCGTATAATTCTAAAAATTTTGGACTCAATACGTATTCGATACAAAATTCTGAATGCTAACATATCTATCGAGGACATGCCATTGTATAATTTTAGAACACGATATTAATCATTTCATATTATTATTATTTTCTGATGATTAACTTTAAAGTGTTGCAGGTGTCACTCTGCCTGAACAGTGAACAAGGAAAGTCTGCCTGTTTAAATAAAAGATACTCATTTGAACCAATGTATGCTCCTGCATGGTAGGTGACTACGTACCTGTTACAATGATATGCATGGTGCAAATTAATTTGATTTTATTGTCAACAAAAAATCTAAGAAGAAGAATTGACACCATAACCTACCAAAGTAGGTACTCTAGATTGTCATAATCTTTAAAATTAGTGATATCATTAATGGAAATCATTTTGATTCAGTGTAATTTCCGACTGATTTATTCCAGTATGCTTATTAATTTACATACTATTTTGTTCTGTACAATTCTATTAATGTTGACTTTAGTAAGTTCAGTACCATTCTTCTTAACATAATTGCAGACACTTAAAGTTTTATACAGAACATCACGAATAGAAACGATTATTCGTTTTGATTGGTTATTAAATTGTTTCACGTGCTATGGATTCCAACATTTTAGTCAATGAGAATATTATAAGCACTAAAGTATCTATAGGAATGACATACTTGAAATTCAATGCACCATTGTAACACGCGCTGCTTATTCCTATTCCACCACTACGCTAATTGTACAAATGTATGTTTATTAGTGAAATGTATTTGTGGCTGCACATCCTGTAGTGAATAATATTGTATGTAAGTATACCTACAAATAGTGATTAGTCCTCTAAAGATCTCGGAGATGTGATGTGCTCATAAATACTGATATAGAAAAAGAGTCGTCTTTAGTGGACTACTAGGTATGTGTCGTTTTATTTATTTATGTATGAATTTAGCTAATTGCGATCTGTTTCTAAAATGGTAAGTCTTCTATAAGGTGAAATGAATCTAATTATATACCTATTTTTATATTGTAGGGTCGAGTCAGGAGATACAATAATTATTAAACAGTATAGTAGGTTATACAGAGATAGGCAACTAATACTGCTACATTTTGTTGATCTGAGCTGGGTGTCACAAAATTTGAAATTGGCTTCATTTCGGCAACAGATCGTAATAATCAACACTCCTTAACTTCTATTAGGAACAACATAATATTATATATTTCAGCGGAAAATGCTTTATATTAAGTTTGATATGAATATCGTTATTTTTTGGTTGTGTGCGTCTAGATTATTAATGTGTTTTATATTAGATATATTATGTGCTAAAACGTTATATGTAACGCAATGGAAGTGTTCGTCAAAGTGCGTTTGTCTAGATGCAATCTCCAATTTATATTTTCGAGGCTATAAAACTGTTTATGGGTTTGTGTTCTAAACACGAACCTAATTCAGCACAGATTTTCAGTTTTAACTCCTTATCTTTGGCACGTTGTCTAATAATTATACTGAAATTCTTTGCTGATATTCCAACAACCATAAACTTGCTTATAGGTTACACGGAGCTATTATTATGTTTATTTTTTGTTTGGTGTAACGAGATTTTGAGTGCCCCGATCCGCCCTAAGCCGCGTTTTTTATGGCCCATATTATTATATTTTACTATGTTTTACAAACAGCTTTCCAAACCCGTTCTTTGAACGCATCCCTCACACAATTGAATCCTACAAAATATTCCAGGCTCACATTCAATTAAACTACATAATTCTAAATACGTAAAGAATATACCTAATTAATTACCTGCCTAAAACGTCAAATAGAATTTTTTCGATTCGATATATTTAGTAAAAAATACATGATAAAATTCTCTACAAAGAAAGCAAGATTTAGATGCCTACCTACAAGGTTATGAAAGACTTATAACAACAAAGCTAAAATAAACTGAATTTAAATTCAGCAGAATTTGTTTCGTGCACAAAAAAGTAGCTGATATTTAAATGATATTTTTTTGATGTTGTCTTAGTAGAGCACAATAGAGTGTAAACTTATAAACTAATAAATACATATTACAGGATAACAAGTTGGGAGACATTTGTTTCTCATTGCGTTATGTACCGACGGCTGGCAAGCTGACCGTAGTAATCTTGGAAGCCAAGAACTTGAAGAAAATGGACGTCGGCGGTCTATCAGGTACCTACCATTTTATTATTTTATTCACTAAATATCTAATGCACTATAACTGAACAAATAACACGTTTACCTAACACTTATGTCTAATTTCACAGGGGTTTAGGTTGTTAAACAATCTAGGTACTGAGTACTTTTTATCTTTGTGTTTTTTCTCAGGGTAGATCTTAGCACACGTGAAATAGCGAATACTTAAACCTACAAAATACATACAAATATGTGCATGTTTAATTTATTGTTCACAGTGTGAGTATGTACCTATACCTACCTACAATTTATGCTTATTTATTCAATCTCTTTATATTGTTATTATTAATACTTATAAAATGCTATATTCACATTTGACATATAGGACATCACTTCTGTTATACTTATTAATATCTGCATTACTTTTGCTTTCAACACCATTCACAAACCAAGGTGTAATTTTTATATACCTACTTATTATGTTTCGTAGGATGCAATGCAACCACAATTTTTTTGTACATACCTACTTTTTCAACTAAATTGGTCTTACATAGGTACCTATCAGCTTTTATAGATCAGTGTAGATTTAGGTACATTTAACAAGACTTAGATTTCACATCTTGAACTAAAGTATGGCAAATGAGCATTCCACCATTACATATTTTAATTTTTGATAGGTACATAACGATTTTTTACCATCTACAAAGAACCTACCAGACTTAACATTCGAACTAATACATTATTTATCTTCTTTCATATCCGGCAACTACGTGACCCGACAACAGATCCGTACGTAAAGATAGCACTCATGCAAAATGGCAAACGTCTCAAGAAGAAGAAAACGAGCATCAAGAAATGCACACTGAATCCCTATTACAACGAGTCATTTACTTTTGAAGTACCATTCGAACAAATACAGGTGCGAGCCGAGATTTATCAAAATATCGATGTTGTTGCGCACGGCTTGGACAACAAGAATAAAGAAAGGCTCTGTGATCGTAAGATATCGATAATCCAATCGTTATTAGAGTCTTCTTCGTTCGATATTGTCTATACTGTGCGCCATTTGATGTTGTGTACTTGTTTTTGTCAGTATACATTGGTGGTAGGCACACCACTTGCATCCATGCCAATCCTTTTCCTAAACATAACTCCTTATTATGTTTTCTCCGAGTACTTTTTGTTGTATATTCCTAAATGTGACATCATTATGCGATTTACTCGTAATATATTAAAACACTTCCTGAACCTTAGAATCCCTACCAATTGTATGAATGATCCGAGTATGTAGAACGATAATGATGTTAAATAGCAAAAAAAATGTCTTGTTTCAATTACGTTCGTTGGTAGTTTGTTAGTAGTTGTCCTTCGATGTTTTGCTATTCCTTTTTTAAACTCTGTCGTATCTTAGAGTCTGTCCTTTCTACCTCCTGTCCTGCGACGTATTGTTCAGTCAGTACTTTTGGGGTTAACGACAGCAAAATGTAGACCTTTATGTGCAACTAGATGTTCCAAATAAAGGTTTTCACTTTGTCAGTTGGCTTTTATTTTACTGTCTTGAATGATTGTTGTTCCTAAGCGAAGTGGTGTTCAACAATCTCCCCTCGTGACTGCATTGCAATTTGGTGACTTCAAATTGTAATTACTTATGGTTTTGAGGAATCCAGACCCTCGTTCTTCTTCTGCATTTCTTTCATTTTTTGTCTTCTCTTAGTTTAGTCTGCCGCTTCAGTAATTATATGTATAAGTATAAACTATTTTTTTTTATTTACGCATGTTATTTTTTGTATCGTTTGCTTATGGAAACCAAATGCATGTTGATGGTGCTTGTTGTCGTGTTGTTCGTGATTACTATTTATAATCACTTAGATTGTAATGTTTAACTTTAATTTGATAATAATACTGCAATAACGTTTACACTGAAATGACGTATTTTATAAAGCTGCATTTTAATTCCAATGATAAAATAATTATTAATTTGACGTTTTCTAGATTCACTGTATGAATAGGCACAAAATAATTGGTAGTAGTACAACAGGCTTCCACTTTAAATAGTATTCCGTATGTTTTTCATTAGTCTAGGATGACTAACTTTTCTTCGCACTAATACTTAGGTATCATTACACTCATTTCTTAATAGATCAATGACTTTACTTGGCCCTCACTTGGGTGATTTCTATCTTCAATCTCTATCGTCGGCATTTTGTATCATTCACGCTGCTAAGTAGTGCGCTATTGAACTATATTACTTGAATCAATTTACTAATTTGAAGTTGTACTGTAGAAAGTGAATCTAGTGGTAACGGTGGTCGACTACGATCGCATCGGTACGTCTGAGCCTATTGGAAAGGTGTGCTTGGGATACAACGCGTCCGGTACCGAGCTGCGCCACTGGTCTGACATGCTGGCCAGCCCCCGGCGCCCCATCGCACAGTGGCACACCCTGAAGGACCCCGAGGATGGAGAAAAGAAGGATTAAGCGGCGATGAGGTAATATAATTCTACCCTCACCAATTGCTCTCATTACGTACGCTTTGAGGTCCAAAACAATATGTGACTCGTGTTGAAAGAACAACCTAAAATCTAGGCCACTGAAATCTTATAGTAGCTTAGGTATACATTATATTATCTTGTTGTAATATTAATAATATAGAAACTGAGCATTAATATACCTAAAATAGCATTTCTTTAATTTCAGAAGGGAATAACAACGTAAGACGAGTTCGAGAAGAAAAGGACTACAACTGGAAAATGGTGTTATTTTTTAACGAAAACCTTGAAAATTGCCTTGACTCTGCAATTCTCTCTATTTTATACATATTCATATAACCGATTATGTCAGTGGGTTGCTATCATAATCTGTTAATGAAATTATCTGCAAGTAAAAACGGTCACCAGCGTTCTCAGGAATAGAACGTAACTTTAGAATACCGTTTTCATATATTTTTGTTAATTCAGACGTAGAGTTTCTTCCTTGATTAATACTCGGTGTGGCTGATTTGCTTAGAGTCAGGCAATATGTAACGGATATAAAGAGTGTGTAGAATAGAATACTTACCTATAGTAAAATTCCTTTGCTATTGTGTCCCGTTCTTGTCGTCATAGTTTAGTTATTATTTAATTAAGGCCGTGTTCGACCCATTCCAAATACCGCTACCCAACAAATAAAATACTATCCGTCTCGTCATGAAACTTGTCAAAAACAAGGACGAAAATACTACTATCTTAAGAATAGCGTTATTCGGAGTTGGTCAAATCCAGGCTATGAGTATTAAGCTACTTCAATTTACCACCAGATTGTAGCCGAAAAAATGAGTGTTACAATGAAGCTAACTTTTTTCGAAACGATAGGTATGGTTTACTCCACTAATCTACTTTATCTATCTAAATTCTGAACACTTTGTAAATAAGTTAAAACCTGTTAAATTTACTACATTCTATTTTACTATCGTGTAAGTGTTAAAATATTTATATCCTTTTATTATAATCTAACTAAATCGTGTTCCTCCTGAGAGGAGAACTTCTTGTAATGTCTGAGTAATACTGAGTATATGACTTATTTTATGTTTAAAATAATATTTTTTAATAGTTTTCTCATTTTAGGAGGAATATTAGGCCTATCGTATAGGTACCTTGATATATTTTATTATTTAGGCATGACAACGTAAAAACTATTTATAAATGGCATGTCATTGTTTTAATAAAGTTGTAAAAAAATACCTTAATTTCAGTTTTCAGAAGATGTTAACAGAAATAAACGCTTATTTTAGTAATTGTGTGTATCAACGAAACTAGTCAAAAAAAAAATAAGACTAAAATTAAATATCCAAAACAATACTGTAAAACAAAAGTTAAAATAATATTATTAGATTGTGTCTATGATTGAGTTAGATCACAATATAAATCTTAAGTACCTACTTTAAATTTTATTATTTCGGTATTAATGTGAGCTGTCAACTTTGCAAATTACAATATGAATGAAATAATTGACTATTTCATAATCGTAATTAGCCATGGCTTAACTGTTGATCTCAAATGTACGATTATTGTGTATATAACCTAATATAACCACATGTTAAATTTCACGATCACATAATATTATCTACGTATAGAACTAAAGGAATCGGGCTTCATGTAATATTAGAAGTGCACTAACACGAGTAGAAATAGAATTGTGGTTCAAGTACATACAGTCTAATAATAAATTTAAATTATATTAATGTAATATAAGTTGTATTTAAGGAAAATGTAACAGATTTATTGCCAGTTTGACTTTAGTCGTCAGTGGACTTAATGTCTTGAGTTATTTTATATCAGAAGTTTGTTACTTTTTTGACAAAAAAATTAATTGACAAAATACAAGATCCTTTAACAAATTAAAAAAAAAATCAATTTATTATTATTTAAAAAAGTGAACTGTAAATGAATCTGTTGCAAAAACACTCAACTTTATAATCTCAGATTGAATGAGTGATTGAGCCTCAGTAGAATTGACAATATAGACATTCCATCGCTAAATAAATTATATAAGTACCATTTTGTAATATTGTTAATAAAAGCCACGAAGTATGTGAATAATCGCTAGAATAATATTAAAATTAACTGATCTAGGTATTTACCTACTTTACCCACCTTTTCTTGCAATAACTGCCTACATGTCGGAAAAACATAGTACAACATAACTCGTCGCTATTGTAGTTCTTTAGTAGTTATTCTGTCCATTGAATACTACGGAATCATATTTTAAAAAAAATTTAAAATTGTTACAAGTTTAGAGAAAAACTTAGAGGGGACCCGGAGAGGCATCTTCTAGCTGAAAGTCCCAAGCCCAACAATCAAATAAGCTCAAATGAAAGATATATTTCTGTGGTCATTACCTCTTAAAATTTGAGTGTTCCAATGCCACTTAATTTGTATGGAAGTCATTATTTTATGACAAAATTACACTGACAATGAAATGACCATTGCCCTTTTTAATCAAGAGACTGTTCAAACAAAAAATGGCTAACCTACTATAATTAGTCTCAAAATTTCTGGAATATCAATTCTTCAATGGGCTCTAAACTGACCAAGACATTGTAGGCTATAATATCGTAGAAAATACCAAATATTTAATCCAGTTTTCAAAGTTGAAGTGTTATATCATTCAACACCTTGAATATCATAAAGCTGGTGTTGAATGTGTTGTGCTGTTGTAATTATCGCTGTTTGTTACAACTTCTTTGCTAAATTAGATATTGTATACATGTAATCAAAGTTATTTTACCAGTGTAGATTTACCTACGCAGGGTCGGTCTGCATTTTCATTGACATCATTTGCACTGAACAATAGTCAAGTGATAATGATAACAACTGTTATCAACGATTGAAATGTATATAACTATCTCTGAAATTGATAAAATTATCATATCATTCGCCATTTAAATAAAATAACATTTTCAGATTCATGTTATATGTTTATTAAATATTTTGTTTAGAAATGTTAGATATTTTATTTTATTATAACACTTGATAATTTAAATAGAGTTTATTATAGAAATGAATTATGTAAAACAAAGAATGTCTATAATACATTAATTACATAGATTGTTTTGTTTTATTGATCGGTCATTTTTACATGTTTTTCTTTTGTAATTTTTATTCTATACTTATCACCGGTTTAAGGCATTTAGTTTTAGGTAGTCTCATTTTTACACTTAGGTACTAAATAAATAAGTACCTACCTAATGTTTTACCTAGTACCTAATTGATGTTCTTAGCTACCTTAATGGCCCCAATAGCTCTAAAAATTAATCTTTTACAAAGAGTTATTTACATAATTTCCACTAGTACTGTAATAATAAAAAAATATTAATCATACCAGTTAGCTATCATCATAGTACCTCCGTTTCATTGCCCTGTACTTTTTTAGCATATACAGTGCTTCAATCTCTTTCACTACAAATTCTCCGTGCTTTATCATGATGCTTATCTTTTGAGGGTCTGTTTCTTCACTGTTCTTGGAGAAAACTTTGTGCAGTCTTTTTCTGAAGAGGTCATAGCCTTGAGGCCAATCTCGACCAAGGTATAATAGCTAGAACAGACAATTATAATAATTATGTAGGTAGAATACCTACTAGGTCCACGTTATGTAGGTAGGTAGGAAAGGGTAAGCCAAGAACACCTGTTTAATAATGAATTGCATAACGGAGGTTACCAATAACAATTCGTGTTGATCAGAAACTACCACGAATATATAAATTGATACGACTTTGTGTCTTCGGTGTAAAATCTTTGATAAAAATACTTACAGTTTTGTACAAATTAATCACTGCAGTTCTCTGTGACTGCGACATTATTCCTTACGTATTAGTTGTTTTACTTATTTTTTCTCAAAAGCAAACCAAAGTTCATAGTCCAACCCACGTCCAACCCAAACAAATAAAATTCATCACAACAAACAACACAACCATAAAAAAAGATGATCACTTTGACCACCACAGGCTAACTAGACTAGACTACTTTCATTCATGAATGAAACCCACTAGCACAATCAAAATAATCAAATCAATGAATGTGTTGCCAACTCCAACTCCTAGCTTTGCTGCTAGCTTTAGTTAGAATAGAATAGCTAGAAAAAGATTGGTAGTTTTACCCAAAAAAAAGGGACTACATAGAAGTAGCTAAATGTTACTTAGCCTCTCAGGTTCCCTTTCTACCCTGCACGGCCCTCCTCATGCAAGTGGCAGCCCCACTAAGTGGTAATTTGATACATTCTTTCGCAGGTTTCTCGATTATCTTGTAGTGGACTCTGCATAAAATGTTCTACCTTAAAGAATAACAATACTCTCGTTACCATGTGAAAACTAGCTAGAAAGAGTAGTACCTACCTTAAAAAATGTAGCTATTTACAAGTCCTATAAAATTTTTGCTGTCTAACACAAAAAATGGCTTGATCTAGCTATAAAGCGTTTAGTTGGCATCATTGCTAAAAGCAAAACAGCACAGATTGTACAGAAACCATAGACAAATGAAAAATAAAATATGGTAGTGTGTATTGACAAAAAGATGCACACACAATGCATACTCCTTATTGAGACTGCTGGGACTACATGGCGTCCGGAATGCGGATGGCGGATGGACGGATACGAGACAAGGCAACTTGATAGTCCTTTTTTCTGTTCGTTTGTTTTTGATAGCTCCTTGACAACAAGAAATCAACGAAATAATTATTTTCATTGAGTGATGAGTGATTTTTACGACCAATAAAAATAATAAACTAGACCTGCAAAAAACTGTTTGAAAAAGTTATGGCTGACGAACCAAAAGCTCCTGGGGAAGGTGGTAACTGTATAATTGAATTTTACTTTTATGTACTTACCAATTTCCTATACCTAGGTAGTAGGTGTACGTCACAGATTATAGAAAAGAAGGACACAGATAGAGTGAAACTCCTACTTAGTTCTGTTCCTTGTAGGAGTAGGTATGTACTAGGGCATGCAACCGGTAATTCTCGGTATCGAAAGTACCAGGAATTACCGGTACTTTTGAAAAATTCCAGTACCGGTACTGACGAAGCCAGTCTCGGTTCTTTCGATACTTTCGATACTCAACTTTTCTGTTATTTACTGTCGATTTGTTACTTAAAAACATACACTCTGGGTAAGGTTTCATCTTACTTTTTGAATTATAAGATGTTTTGACGCAATAAGATCATAGAAAACGTTTTATCGAATGATATTATTGTAGTTGTTGACCGCTATTGTTGATTTGAGTCAAAATATTCTAGTAGTTAGGTTCAACTTCGTACAAAGAGGTCAACAAACCTCACCTAACTAAACATATTGACCTTGTCTTTCCTGTGGATAAAGCCGACTAGGCTGAGAGGATGATGTAGTTGATGGGCAAGCCTACTTCATCTAAATCATGTCCCACTGCACTGCAGCGTCCCGTTCATAGTGTGAAAAGTGGCCCCTGACGCTGTATAAATCATCTAGATTAGATGCAAAGGCCTGATTACTAGTGATGACTATAGGACTGAGCCGTAGTCACTATTTATTGGTTGTAAACACGAACTGAAACATGACTGTATCAGATGGCAACACCTCTGTTCTGTTATTCAGGAATCTGGAGTACTCAAACATATAGAGACCCTCATCAGAAACCAAGGTTTCTGATGAGGGTCTCTATATGTTATATGAGGGTACTCTATATGAGGGTACTTACTCTATATGAGGGTCTCTATATGTTTGAGTAAAAATAAAGTTATAAAAAAAAACCCAAAATTATAGTAGTAAAATTAATTCCCCAAAGTTATAGTAGCATAGCCGGTTTTCTAAAGAAAACCGGCTATGCTACTATAACTTTGGGGAATTGCACGTCTAAACCGTTCAGTTTTGAGAAAGGAGTAGGCCAAGGATGCGTCATTTCACCCATGCTATACATTAAATATGGTGAACACATCATGCGTAAGACCTGAGATGACTAGAAAGTCGGTGTTAAAGTTGGAGGCATCCAAATTTCTAAACTACGATACGCCGATCATACGATTTTGTTCGCATCCACGGCATCCCGAAATGGTTGCCTTTCTGCAACGTCTAAAGTCGGCTAGTGTCGATCTAAGCCTGCCTATTAACAAAAACAGGACCAAGTTAATGATTATACATCGTTTTGAGTCCATCCAGTTGTTGGATGCACTGGAAAAGTATGAAATTGTCGAGAAATTCCAATACCTGGGTTCATCCATCAACAACAAAGGAAAAACGAACTTGAAATATGCCGTCGTATTGTCATGGACAAGACAGCGATGAACCAACTTAACAGAATATGGAGGGACAGCAACATTCAGAAGAAGACAAAGGTCCACGTGATTCGTACACTGATCTTCTCCATATTTCTCTACTACAGTTCTGAAACGTAGACCATGAAAGTCAATGACCACAAGCGCATCGATGCTTTTGAGATGTGCTGTCGGATATGCCTCCTGAGGGTACCGTGGATGGCCAAAAGAACCAACGTCTCCATATTAAAGAACGTGCCCAGTGCTTGTCTTCCATTTGCCTTACCAGATTCTTCTACGGTCATATTGCGCGCAGAAATGCAGACAACATGGAGAAACTTCTGATAACAGGCAAAGTGGAGAGCAAGAGACTTGGAGAACAGCTGGAGACCTCCGTCAACGTCGCGATCCATCAAGCTGTAGACCATGACAGACGGAAAAAAGCTATCCAAAGACTATCCACGGAGTCACGATCTCCAACAATGGGAAAACGATTAAGGAGGAGCAGGAATTGTGATTTGTAGCAGGACGTATAGCCAGTGGAACTAACATTCGTTGGGGTAACGATGTTATAGCATGGAACCACGTAAAAGTAACGCACTGAATGACCACATAGCCAAAGAACCAACGACTTTGTATAGATTGTGTAAAGTCGGTAGATAAAGAGATAAAGAACGCTTAAAATCTTTTTTCGCGCAAATTTATGGGGATCTTTGTATTCACCAGTGGGCTTATTTAAGCTACCAGTGTGATAATAAAATTAGAAATAACCAAAGTTTTCTATTTTTACAGGTTTTTACTTCGTTCTAGTCCTTTTTTAGTGAAAATCGGGTCAGTATCGAAAGTATCGAAAGTACCGGTAATTACCGGTACCGGCTCCAGTACCGGCCGAAAATTACCGGTACTGAGAATAGTACCGGTACTGCATGCCCTAGTAGGTACGTACACCTATATTCTAAGGTGTACGTACCTACCTACTCCTACAAGGAACAGAACTAAGTAGGAGATTCACTCTATCTGTGTCCTTCTTTCCTTACTGAGAACCATCTACGTTAGGTAGGTACCTAGGTATATTGTTTTTGACTCGCATCTACATCTACAACTATGTACTAAACTAGAAGGATCATCCATGCTAAACCTAGTCTTCACTGCGGCGCTTAGGTGAAGAAGAAGAACTACCAGCACAGGAGGAACTCCCAGAGGTTTTGGAAGAGGAAGAGGTGGAAGATGAGTCGATTCTCACCGAGTATGATCCTGATGAGTTCCACTCCGGCGCTGTCAACACATTGGACTCTACAATTCCTTTGGATTTGTTTGAGTTTCAGTATCCTTTGCTTATTGTACGACCACCGATTTATGTCCCACTCTAACTGTAAGGTAAAAGTGGGTAGGTTTAGGTACCTAGTAGATTTACCATTTACCAACCTACCTACCTACTTAATCCTAAGTAGTTTATCGTACTTAGGCACTAAACCTAAATAAAGACCAATACTCCCAGTTTTCTTAATTCGTACCTAGTGGTCTACTAGACAGTCAGGGTATTATAAGTCTTATTAGAGGTATATGAACCGGCACGGCGCGAATGTCGCATTGTAGTAGATCTGTTTGACTGCGTAAAGTACCCTTCCATTGCTGTGCTTCAAAAGGTTAATAAGTGTTTACCTACTAGGTTGCGGACAGTGGCATGATAGCAAAGTCACGGATAGATATTATTCCTAAGCCATGTAAAGACATTCATACGGTTACGACTGCCACAAGTACTTCAACCTTTGTGCGTGCGACGAGACCGTGGTCTGCTACGCGTCTGGCAGCATCATCACTTTCTTGGACGTCAACACAAAGCAGACATGGTTCCGGAGAACTACCACTGGGGGCTCCGTTGGAAACATTACGGTAACCTTAGTCAGAGAGTCTAATGAGATTTTTTACATGTTAATGTTATGTAAGTACATAGTACCTATATACCTAGCTTAAGTTTTTGCAAGTATCGTATATTCGCCAACTCTACCATTTACCGACTACCTAGGTACCCAGAATACCTACTACACTGTGGCGATGTGATATTTTCCATATATTTTAGGTCACCGGAGTGACTTCGTGAATAAAAACTTCGCAATTCGAAGTCTTCTGTCATAGTATCACTACAAAATATCAAAATAAACATGCAGAACTTTGTTGTAGATTTATCAGGATGTGGCACCTAAGCACCGAGTTCCGCGCCAAGCACTTTGAAATGTGGATAGAGTTCTAGACTAGTTCATCATTTATAGCAATCTAGATATTATTTCAACCAGGTTATTTTTGTTTAGTCTTACAGAAAAGATCCGAATTACCGCATAGCGATAGCAGAAGGCAGGGAGGGTGATCGAGACCCTCTGATACTGATGTACACGTGGCCTCAGATGGAAATAGACGCAGTTCTCAGGGATGGAACAACGAATGCCTTTTCTATTCTGGATTTTAGGTAAGAACCCATCAGGTAAATAAGGTAGTCTGCCTGCTTCTAGGTTCAGGTTTTTTGCAGTTTCGAGACATGAACTGTATAAAAATCGTTCCTTCTAGAAAACTATGATGAGGTCTCATATTTTTCTAGAAGGAACGATTTTGGGCCGTCTCCGTCCACTACATTCCCAGGGATACCTAGGTAGTTTACCCACCTGTCAGCTCTATGAGAGCACCGGTGGTCTAGTGGTAGCAACCCCGCTTTCCGACCCCTAAGGTCGAGGGTTGAAATCCGGTGGTACACCAACGAATTTTTCTATAAAAAGTTTAGATATGTGCGCAATGATGGCAGTGCCCTCAAACGGTGAAGGAAAACATCGTGAGGAAACCCGCGGTTAAGTCAGCTCGTCACGTATTGACTTCTTCTTTCCTGTGGATTAGGCCGACTAGACTGAGAGGATGGTATAGGTGCTGGGCAAGCCTGTACCATCTAAAAAATGTCCCAGGCACCAGCGTCCCGTACAGGGTATGGGTGAAAAGTGACTCCCGAAGTTGTATAAATTATCTAGATTAGATGCAAAGGCCTGTTTACCAATCTACATTATAATATCGGGCTCCACAGTCCAGATGGCGAGCTCCTCGCATCAGTAGGCAAGGAACCGGACTACAATCTCACAATTTGGACATGGAAGCGTCACAGAATCCTACTACGAACAAGCGCTTTCACTTTTGATGTGAATGGCGTCATGTTCTCTCCTTACTGTCCGGGACAGCTTACTACCGCTGGTAAGTCATTTAGTGAATTGATACCCAAAATAACACTGACGGTTTCATTATCCGCTAGCTAGATAGAATTTGGTGGAGATCGCAGAAGCCACATCTAGAACGAAAATTATTACACCAAACCACGATTGGATGAACTAAGTTCAGTTTAGATTTGGGCGAAAAATCGAATATGTGGACCACGTCGAGCAAGAACCATTGTGACAGGTGGTACTATAAAATGTTTTTCGCGTGACAGAGCGTCATGCAGCTCAGGGGGTATATTTACCTCTTAAGTAGGTACCTTCCTAAATTATGTTATTAAAATTAGCTTCAACTTATGCTCTCTCATTTGTACCAACCACAGCATGGTACGATCACAGTCTGTAGTGAAAAATGTCCCCGTTAAATCTTTGGTTAGGGACTTATCATTTCCAAACAAATCATTATACTTAATAGGCTTTCATGTGCTTCTTTCTTGGCGTGTGAAAACACCAAGAATCAATATTAATAAAATACAAAACGGCTTGAAGCTTTGTTTGCATTTTAGGCGCTGCCCACATCAAGTTTTGGAAGATGGCGGAAACGTTTACTGGCCTGAAATTGAAAGGTGAATTAGGGCGATTCGGTAAAACCGAAATCTGCGATGTTCTTGGTGTCTATCCGATGCCCGATGAAAAGGTATGCAAATGTTATAGGCACCTACGGCAGTACGTTAACTAATAAATAGTATCATTATAAAAATCTATTGGTCGCAATATTTTATATGATTGTGTTCTATTAGGTGCTATCTGGCTGCGAGTGGGGTAACGTGTTGGTTTGGGAAGCTGGTCTAGTAAAAGTGGAAGTGACACAAAGAGGACGAAAAACCTGTCATTCTGCGCCTGTGGTAAGCTGTGCTCGGATCATTAACCCCCGGTCCAAAAACGGAAGGAGTGTTATAAGATTGACGGCGTTGTGTGCCTGTCTGTGTCCTCGTAGCTCTGAAAGTAGGGCTCCGATTGGAATGCGGTTTTATTGTAAGAAAAGTGATTTATCTAGGATGGTCCTAGCCATGTTTGTTGAAAATAAGTTCAGCGGTTTGCATGTTATGAGGATATTCATCAGCTCTGAAAACCAGTTTTGAGGAATCTCATGAGAAATTGCAGTTTGTAACATTTGGTTCATCTCAAACACTGAACAGTTTCTGTTCGGTGGTCTCAAAGTACGAGTACCTACCTATTGAAATTTGATAAACTTAAGTCCATTATCCAAGGTCGAAAGATGACAAGCAATGATGAAAAGGGTCTAAGGAATTTTTTTTTTTTTATTATTGTAAAATTATTTTTTTTATAACACCTATACCTACTTATAAAGACGTTTCTCCCTACCAAGTTTTCCATAATATAAGCACTACCTTTTCTCCACACTACACAAAGGTTGGTTGGAAGAAAATGCTAATTAGCATTAAGCCCGCCTCTGTACTGTTTTTAAATGTGCAATAAAGAATTTTCTAATCTAATCTAATCTATACTTTATTCGGTAAATTTTAGATTCAGTTTATGCTGAGTCCAGCAGGCGACGAAGTGACGACTATAGCTCGTGATGGATGCGTGCGTGCTTGGTACTGGGACACGGTGGAGCAAGCAGACCCACCTGAAGAAGATCCCTATGTCGAACTCAATCCTGTCGCTGAAACTTGTGTACGTCTACTCTTGTATTTCACCTAAATCTTGTTCAAGCTGAGACGAAGTGACGCTAAACATTAATCAAATTAAAAGTGGTGTTTCGACCTAGTAAGACCAGATACCGACAGGCTGAAACAGAACTGAGAATTTAGACTCAGTTGAACTCTGCTACGTACATTTAAAATTTTGAAGCGGATAAAAATCCCAGTCAACCAAGCAGAATTTATTCAAAACTATAATTAAGCCTTGACTCTTTGATCGGTGACCAAATAGGTTGGAAACAAAGCCTTGCCCTAGCCGAATCAACCAATGAGAGACGTCGAATCTGGCGCTTTTTGTTTGTTTTTTTTTTCTCTAAAACCAAATACAATTTTAAAAAAGTAAAGTACAAAAAAAATATTTGTAAACCCAAGCCGAGTTTATTGGTAAAATTTTCTGATTTATAGGTTCCTGGCTGCCAAATAATGTGCTTGAAGCATCAGAAAGACATGTACTGGTACGCTCAGGTTAGTAAAGTTTTTTTTTCTTTTTCTCTAAAATATCAGTCACTATTTATCTCACTCTAGGTCATCTCTTATTTGTAGGAGCTGAACAGCTCCTCAAGATACGTCATCAGTAAATGCTAATATTCACAGTAAACAAAAATTTTCTTTCTTCGTAAATTCGGGCATTGATCTTTCAACTTCTAGTTTCTATAAAACTATGTGATTTTGCGAAGGTTTGAGAGTGAAGTGACATGGTGCATAAACTGTCCCCTAGGGGGAGTGTTTAGCCATTACGACTTCACTTATAATCCTTGAATTCATAAACGATGTAGAGGCATCTCTAGAGGCTGAAGGCAGATTCAGGCACTTAGGTGAACGCTGGTTTAAAAACGTTTTGGGAAACTGTTTATTTTATTTATTTACTTTTATTCATAGGACATCCAACAAAGGTGACACGATAACAACAGAAATGTCATGGCAATGGGCTTAAAACTATTGTGTTCCTTCAATTAGAGGATGCCACAGCATGCATTATATAAGACTGTTCTTTCTCTGTTTATGAATTCTGGGGTTAAGTCCAGCGTAACTTATCTTGTTCTACTCATAGGACGGCAATGGAGGTATATGGACAGTGGAACTCGAAATCGACAAGATAGAGTGCAACCATCGTAAAGTCATGACTTGTCATGCCGGCGGGATCGTTGCTATGGCAGCCCTGCGCACTCATCCTATACTAATCACGGCAGGGGAAGATGGAGCTTTGATGGCGTATAGTACGGAAACTCATGTGCTTTTGGCGAGATATATCTTTCCTACGGCTGTGACGTGTCTTCTTTATCCGCCTGTCGATGTAAGTGTTACCATACACTAAAATTATATCATAAAATAAAGCAGTTTTGTATGAAAATCTACTCAAATCTATGCTGGAGTAACGATTTCTTTATCAGAAGACTTATCAACCCACAATGATAATCTAAACCGAACTGAATCCAAAACCCGCTCAAGATACTGTTTTTTAATAAAAATAGTTAACCTAAACACTATTAACAAAGTAAAAATTAGAATTAAATTACTGAAAAGTGTTATATAAAAAAACATGTTTTATGTAATAGGTAGATGCAACATCCCGCATAATAATGGTAGGGTTCGCGGATGGCATTATGCGAACGCTACTATTGCACCCGGAGCGACTGCAGGCTCAGAGCACGATGGTCGATGTGCGCGTGCATTCTGCATTAACCGTTCACAGCGATGATTCTATCCATGCTGACGTCATGGATCTCATATCGGTAACTTTTCACTTCTACTTTCAAATTCTAATATTTTTTGTTCGAAAATAATAAATTTGTAGACCACTGCTACGGCATTCGAGTGTGAATCTACGACTGCGTAGTATATCGTAGTGAGTTCGTAGACTACCGCTACGCCAGTCGAGTGTGAAGTTACGACAGCGTAGCATAATCGTAGTGTGTACGTAGACTAACGCTACGCCAGTCGAGTGTGAAGCTACGACAGCGTAGCATATCGTAGTGATTTCGTAGACTACCGCTACGCCAGTCGAGTGTGAAGCTACGACAGCGTAGCATATCGTAGAGAAGTCGTAGACTAGCGCTACGCCAGTAAAGTGTGAGGCTGCGACAGCGTTACATATCGTAGTGATTTCGTAGACTACCGCTACGCCAGTCGAGTGTGAAGTTACAACAGCGTAGCATAATCGTAGTGAGTACGTAGACTAGCGCTACGCCAGTAGAGTCTGAAGCTACGATAGCGTAGCATATCGTAGTGATTTCGTAGACTACCGCTACGCCAGTCGAGTGTGAAGTTACGACAGCGTAGCATAATCGTAGTGAGTACGTATACTGGCGCTACGCCAGTCGAGTGTCAAGCTACGACAGCGTAGCATATCGTAGAGAGTTCGTAGACTAGCGCTACGCCAGTCGAGTGTGGATCTACGATAGCGTAGCATATCGTAGTGAAATCGTAGACCACTGCTACGCCAGTCTATGGTGGACTAATTTCGTTATAATTTCAGCTTCTAAAACCTCATTCAAAGTCCCTGACTCAAATAACCATCAACTATGAAAGAACGCTACTAGTGACCTGTGGCAAAGACACTACGATTTTTATGTATAAGCTGGAGCTTGGAACGCCGTTCACATTGCAGAGACTGGGATTTATTGAGACGCCGAATAATGTGGAGTACATGACTTGGAAACCTGATGAGGTGACTATGGGTTCTCTCTGTTGATTTGAAATTTATTCAAATACTAGGTTCCGCCCGCGATTTCGTCCGCGTCCCGTTTGATCCTTTTAATTTTCCGGGATAAAAAGCAGCTTATGTGTTAATCCAGGCAACAAACTGTATGTATTCCAAGTTTCATCCGAATCGGAGCAGTAGTTTTTGCGTGAAAGAGTAACAAACATCCATACTCTACAAACATCCATACTCTAGCTTGCCCGTGCGGTAAATTTTATCTAAGGCAAGTATTTTTGATATTTTTAAAATTTTTTATACTTGACACTTTGAGGGTGGCTTGCACCAGAATCGCTAAACGCGTTTAACTCTTAAATAGTATTTAGCGAGTTGTCAAGTCATACAAATACGTCAGATTTAAATCGATTTAGCTGTTAAATACGTTTAGTGATTCTGGTGCAAGACGCCCTGAAACTATAATTTTTGACATTTGAGGTTCTAATTCTAAGTTTGAAACAAATCTCACGACGTGTTTAAAAGTTGATATAGGTACTAACTGTGACACCCCCTGTTAAGGGTAGTTTGAAAAAAAAAATTCAAACTTTCATCATTTGCCATACAGCATAATAATACTAAATTTCAAATAAAACGTACGACGCGTTACAAGGTTGCTATACAAACTTTGACACCCCCTACACCTCCACTTAGGGGTAGTTTTGAAAATATTTTAATAAAGACTTATACCAAATTAAAACATCTCTAGTATTTATATATTTTGTGGGGTTAAATCATTGATCTAAGAAGCTATTTTTTGTTATTTTTTAGGAACGAGTGTTGTTACTCTGCGGCCAAGTTGGTTTTCTTATGGAGGCTGTACTACCAGATGTTGAAGTGCGCAAATACTCACTAATAACAACTTTCAAACTGGATTTCGTTTCATATAAGGAGACACTTGTAAAGAAGCACTTGTAAGTAGTAATAATTGCGTTTTTAAGCTATGGACGTAATGCAATGCCTCGAGAAACGTCCTCGGTGGACATACACGTTAAACAAATACATCTGTTATAGGCAAAGGAACCGAACGGTTCAACTTTTTATTATTGATATTTTATGAATATTGTTTTGGTAGCATGCGTAACCGACCATTTCCTACTGAAGAAGATCTTGCTAGTATAGACGAAGAAGCTCTCAAAGCTAAAGAAGAAGCTGAGAAGGAGAAAGATGACGATGAAGAAGATGTATGGCTTGGAGAAATTGAACTGAGTAAGCTACTTTTAGCAAAGTATTCCTCAATGACACTTCATTCATCAAAATCAATTAATTTTACCAACTTAGCTACAAAACACACGCGTCAAAAACATTACCAACCGTCGTCGGATATAATAGAAAGAAGTCTTGTTAGATCGATCTACGAATGTCTCCAAGATTCTGGTGATTCTCCATGACCAAACTATTCCAAATTACTATTGAATAGTAGAGCTATAGAATTTTTGTAACGATGAAACTTGTTTTATAACTTGGGTAAGATTGTATAACGATTCTAGTGGAAAGCGAAAGCATGCTAGGCACGACAATCACCTGGGCGGAGTATTGTGAAGAAGGTATCTGGGTTGTGCAACGAGGCACTGGAGCGCTACTCCTGGTAAAGCCTGGAGGAAACAAGGTTCTGAAATACGGACCTTTTTCCGGTGCCTGGTGCGATGATATTACTTCTTTGAAGTTTGTGTGAGTATGCCAGAAATGTATGGTAGGTAGATGATCTTTTGGTAATCGTGAATCAATAAACTGAGAACAATCAAATCACGCTCAAACAATAAAGAAAAACACTGTCTAAAAATTTCCATGCAGTATAAATAGCTAGATACAACGATATGTATATTTTATTACATTACATATTGGTAAACACTGGTAATAAAGTTTTTAGTAAAGACTATATCACAGATACGTTGAAATAATACGATATCAAAGCGTTTATCATAAAAATATATGGTCATGAATTTTACAGTTGCGAAGGCCGATACCTCATAATCGGAACCAACACAGGCTATATCAGGGTAGTAAAAATGCCATCGGAGGAGGAGGATACAGAAGAGCATCATTACGCGACCTGGATGATGGCGCAGCAGAAATTACTGAAGAAACTGAAAGGCAGGCGGCTGGCTAAAGAAGAGGTAGGTTATTCGATTTGGTTTCTACACATAACAAAGATAAAATAAGAAAGAGAATTGATGACGTAACCATAGATTTTGGTTATGGCACTAATAATCCTAGCCATGTCCCATTGTTGGGCAAAAGGCTCTTTGTATTTTCTCTAGTCACAGCGTTTTTAAACCATTGCTGGAGAAAATTATCTATTTGTCTAGGTGTCTTTCAGTAAAAAATACTTTGACTATTTAAAGGTGGATAGGTATGTCGTTTAAAATTTGTAACTAAGTTCGTTCTGGATACGGGTGTTATTTAATGCAAATGTTAATGATGTAATTACATATGCACAATAATTGAATAATTAGTGTTAACAATTAAATGAGAATAATAATAAACTCTTTCAGAAACAACCTACACCACGTATTGATTTCTTTGACAACTACTATTTGCCCATGCATGATTTTTACACGGGCGCTATAACATGTCTCGAGTTTAGTGCTGATGGAAAGTAAGTAGACATATCTACCTATATCTTTAACGATACATATTTTATTTTGGTTAATAAAAATCATAACGATATTCATAGCAATATTGTGTCATTTTTTCAGGCATTTTTATACAAGCGGTGCAGATGGAAACATTTTTTCGTTCGAAGTCAACTTTGAAGAGCCATTACTGCCAACATCGGCATTGCCAAAACTTGGAGAACTACCTGTAAGATATACCTGAACCAGTTAAGCAACCAATGAAACCTATAAATAAGTACTTAGACAAATACCTAAATGATGGGTCTTTGATTTTCAGAAAGTAGATAAAGTAAAAGAGCCCAGTACAATAGAAGGTGAACTGATGTCTCATGAAGAGCTCAAGCAAAAAGAAGAATACGATAAGATGATGGCAATAGCCAACGCTCACAAGAAACGCGTCAGAGGTCAACTTGCTGAACTAACTGCTGAGTACAATAAGCTCATAAAAGCGTGAGTACTTGATAGCAATGTTGAATAAAATAGGTCCCAACATTGGACCTTGTGAAAACCACTGACAGTTACTACCAGGTCAATGGGTAAAAAGAAAGAAAAGCCGAAGTGCGGAGATGTTAAGTGATAGGAACTTTAAAACATGTCGTTTACAGACTCTTTAAAAATCAATTTAACAACTTTCCAGCTGGTAGACTAATAAACATCCTGGTCCAATGCTTTACTTGAGTTCAATTTTAGAAACAAGGTGTTACCATCTTCGCAACAAATTGACGTGACTCTCGACCCGCGTCCACTGCTAGTTCAAGAAAGAGAACTGGATGACGCCAAGGCTCTAACGAGACGGAAGATTGCCCATCAACTGGAGGCTTCGGACCTTGCCCTGCACAAGATGTATTCGAGGAACATTATACAGTGTGATGTGTTTCCTTTCACTCTGAAAGCTATAAGGTACAGACATAGTTGTATAATATGGGTATTAAGTTCTGAAGTGATTTTTATATTAATACAAAATGACACTTAGGATTATTTTTTTTTTTCAACTTAATGATGTAATTGTTCCAGAGATCCTGCAGTAATGATTAGACCATTGCGGCAAAAAAATTTATCCAAAGCTTTTTACAACCAGCTTGAAGAAGTATATCAGAAAATGGCTGAAGCTGCTCTACGGGGAAGGTAAGGATATCACAATCATGTAAATTCCAACTATGATACAATGTTTTAATCAGTTGTAAATACTTATACTCATTTAACATTTTTTTTTTTTTAACACAACACATATTCTCACAAGGTGTATTGGCCGCAGGTCTCGGCAGAATACCAGCGCCTAGCTACCTCCCAGTAGCTAGGCATCATGCTGAGTCGAGGCCGTTTTGCTGCTGTAGCACACAAAAACGGCACTCTACCACCTATGTACCTACCTATATTATTCTTCACTAAGTAGTGTCATTGTTTTGTACTTTTTTTTTTTGTGTGCTATGTAGTAAATAAATAAATGTCTATGTCTATGTCTAATGTCTATTTATCATACACGCATACCAAAGAGATATGGATCTGGTGAAACTAGCCGATTCCCAGTTGAAGTAAGTTCATATTTATGGAAGGTGTTTTTTTGCAAAGTGGGTGGTGTATGACGCACGTAGTGTTATTTTGCATGAACTGTGTTGGTAAATGCCTTTGTAAGACTTAGTAGTTTGCTTTCATAAGGTCGTGATAACGTTTCCTAATTTACGTAATCTCCGTTATCCCTTCATACTCTTTTTATTCACCGTTTCCTATCAGCATTGAAGGATCGCAGCTTGCATAATTTGCATAATATCCAGTCTTTGACTTCTATCTAACCAGCCGTTATCCATCTATGTTTGGGCATCTGCTATACATCACTAGAATTATTTTCTTTGATTTTACCAAGTTTTGCTGTGTCATAGCAATCTTTCATACGATATCGTTAGACCACCAGTTGTTTTAAAAATAAATATTAAAATAGGCGAGCTGAATCTACGGTTCGGAAGGTGGCAGCGAGAAAATCGTCGTGGGGCCCACCGCGAGTGGCGTCGTTTCTTCTCGGTCTACCGCCCAGGCCACCGCATCCACTCAAGAAAGCCTTGAGGAACTACCATCAGCGGTTGAACCGGCATCATATTCAATTTATTCAGGTAAGTTAACAGGCATTTCAATCTCTTAGAACTTTAATACTGTAGTAATATGGTGCCTATTAGGTGAAGTAAGTCTATGCCTACTTTACGCACAGCGCGTTTACAGAACAATGGTTAGATGTGGTGACATGAAGGGTTCCGGTCTTCAAATAAGTACCCTATCTACAGGCAAACACAAAAAGAGGCCTTTAATGCTGGAGGCTGGGTGTTATAAGCTTTATATGCGACGATGAGTCAATCAATCATGTTTCATTGACAGTGGCAAGAACACCTTTCGCGCAAACCAGATCCTCACGCGATGCCGCCCGGAGCAGCTGAAGCTCTGAAAGAGGCTGAAGCTTCTATTGGCAATAAACTACTAAAGACGCAGCCCGATTACGTTGCCCCGCCTGGTCACAATACTCAGCTACGTGTTTGCTTGACTAGGAAAGAGGTAAGAAATAATCTTGAACACACAAAACACGAAGCAGTACGTATAATAATAGATCATGTCTGCATGTAACGTTCGTATATGATAAAGAAAACTGTCAAGTCTCCAGATTTAAAAAAAAAACCCTTTCCTTGATTCCTTTATAGATATTTTAACAGCACTGAGTTTAATAAAGTTATGACTAATCTTAAGCCATTTAATAAATACAAAGGCGAAGCAAAGAAATTTACATTGGAATGATGTTTTTCAGATTTACGATAATAAGCGCGCGTTTAACCTCAAGGTATTAGAACTTCGTGACCATAAAGTGCATTTAGTAGCCCGTATGAAACAAATTGGCGAAAGACTTGGGGAAATCCGAGTGGAAATTCCTCAGAAAATGGCCAAACAACCTCCCGCTATACCGATCATTGAAGATGACCTTGAGTTTCCTGAGAAGAATCTTGAGGTATGCTAAAACTAACTATGAAAACTCTGTTTTTTACTTTAAAAACCTCTGCCAAACATATTTGAAAAGGAGTTTATAAACCATCATATATTTGTAATGATTTTGAAGTTTTCTGATTGTGCCAATTATGAATAAATTCATATTATGCATTTTTTTGATCGAAGTCAGAAAATTGAAATAGGACGAGCCAGATGACAGCTATTTAGAATTAAAAAAAAAGTAAAAGTAAAAAACGTTTATTTCAGAGAAAAAAGGTAAAAAAGAATATCACTGCCAAAGTTTAACATTATAGGTTGGACACAAAACAATTTTCTCAGACAATGTACAAAACTTAGAAATACCTGTCAGTCTCCTCACTAGGCTTAGCCTGTATCGAGGAGACTTTGGAGCGAAAATACAATAGTTTATTGCTTCGGTCATAGTGTAGTGGTAAGCAGTAGGTCACGATTAGACACATATTATACGACTTTCAGAACTACATAATAAAATTAAAAGTACAAAATTAACTATAAAACAAAAACAATAAGAATAAACTACAAATAAATATAATATAAAAATAATACTAAAAATAAAAACTAAAATATTAAATTTTGTAAAACTAACTAACAAACGAAATTTAAAATATTTTCTGTTTCATCGTATGATAAACCTGCCAGCCATTTAGTTACTATGCGTTTTGCTTCAGTTACACTTTTGCTTTTAATGTCACAGTGAGCAACAATCTCATTATAAATATGAACTTTCATGAAACCACCAGTACGCTGAGCAAACCGAGAGTTAACGGAGGGGGTTGTTAATTTGAAGACTCTGCGCTTCAACATGTTATCATAATGAGGGGAAGAAATAACTGATTTGTGTATTGATAGAGAAGTTTTAAGCACAAAAAGTTGACGCACCGTTAGTACACCAGCGTCTTTGTAGAGGGCTGTCGTTCGATATCTGTATGGCTTACGTAGCATTACTTTTAAAACAGAACGTTGTGCCCTTTCAGCTTGTATAATATAGGTTTTTGCAGCATTACCCCAGCACATTATGCAATAGCCAATCAGGGACTGACATAGCGCATAATAGACCAATTTAAGGGTGTCAGTACTAGCAACATACCTTAGATTTCGCATTATATGGATTACCTTCCTTATTCGGCCAGATAGTGAAATAATATGAGCCACAAACGACAGATTTTCATCAATGTGTACTCCAAGATACTTCAGAGACGCTGTTCGGGTTAGGGGTTCGCAATTACAGGTATTAGCAATGGAGCATGAAGCATCGTGTATTCTTATAAGGGCATCCCGATCTGGGATGGAAGAATTTACAGTTCATTTCTATAAAATTGTTCGCTCACTGTGTTTTCTCTGCAGACATTTCATAATCTCAAGTTATCAAGATCTTAAGGGTAGGTCAATATTTTTCTTAGATAAAACCAGAGCCAATACAAATCCCAGTGAGAGGTGGCACCGGGGGTGGCATGGGAAAGAAGTCAGTTGTACAAGAACGCAGGAAATCCAACCTGTACCCACAACCTAGAGTACGCCAGCCGAAGGTCGCTCGGTTTGTGCCTTTGTCAGGTAACGCCATAACAAAGTTCTTCTGTCTTAATATTTTGATACTTATGCTACAACTTAATAACAATAGTCCCTAAAATGTCTATGGAATTTCTTTTTGGATGAGGGGTGTGAGGACTTTCAAGGCCGAAAGGGGCACTAAAAAGAAATTTACAAAATTAAATTCTACCTGAGGACTGCAGCCGATTTCAGTTTATCAAAACACTATGGAAACAATACCTTAAGCATTCCAAAATAACATTAACTTTCTTGTAGAAACTCGGCCCTTGGTGGCGTCCTGGGAACTATTGAAAGTAAGACCTGATATTGAGTCTACTCCAATTGAAACAGAGATTCGTGAAAGGCGTATAGAAAGGTTAGTTTACTTTCGATATCAGGCTGAACTTCAATAATATCACCGATATAACCATAATGAACATATTATTAGCTTGAAGAGTTCAACTGCTAGATTTCCAGGTAAAATTATTTTGGACGTTTTTCATCCACCGACTTCTTGTTATCTTTACAATGCCATCGATTTATTGAATGGCCGCTTTTCGATTTACAAGTAAATAATATTGTTTTGTGATATTTTCAGACATCTTTACGAACAGGATATGTTGCTAGCAGATGCAACGGTTTCAGTTCAGCAATTTGATTCTCGACTACGCCAGCTTCAAAGAGAACGTATACGAGTTCAGGTTCGTTGTTAAACTCTTAAAAACACGCGGAGATAATCTTCCTTATGATCTAGACAGAGGAGGGCAGAAGAAGAAACTCCCTAAATCAATTGTCTTGAAGAGTGACGGATTTTGTTTTAGGAAAAAAATCAACTGCTGGAACTACATCTATACCAAATGCATCGCGAAATGAATGTATTGAATCGGTTCGAAGCTCACGAGGACAGATTGGCTGAAAGAGTTTACGCTAAATTGATGCAGGTTAGATTCTGCTATTCTTAATCAATGCTTCTAAATTGGTCTGTGATGCGCAGGGACAGTCTTTGCTAAAATATTGTATTTTAGTTTGGGGAATGAACCTGTCATTTGTCATCGGTCTCCCAAAAGGGCCTCAGAGGCCTCAAGGGCCTCAAGCCTCAGGACGCAGTGTGGTACCTTACGGGACGTCATCATTGGACGTACTTTGTGAGGAAGTGCATTGTTATTGGTCTAGGTAACCTCTAACTTCAGCTGGGCTATACGCTTGTTCCGTTAGCTTTTTTTTTAAATATACATTTTTCTCAAACTTGCTTGGAGAGCTGATAACCTTCTTCAAGATAAAAATCGAAATAGCTGTACTGGCCAAATACATCTGAGCAGCGGCTGGCAAAAGTTGTATGAAAATCCATATCTGTCGTGTTTAGCGGCCAAATAGTAAAGTCATATCTTATCTGTCGTGTTATTTAAAAATGGAACGATCTTTTACTCCGAAATATGGCAACCAAGGAGGTAACTTATCACAGGTTTTATTTAAATTTCGAACTGGCTGAAAAATTGTAGTTCGTCATTGATTTTGAAAAGTACCTTTAGTTTTAATTTCCGCGCATTGTTTGAGAAAAGTACTATACTAGCCTTGGCCACAACTAGGCATTGATGGACTTACGTATGTGTTTCGTCCATCAATGCCTCTGTTGATGGCCGCTGCAGTAATGTACTAAGTATTATGTAGTAGCTTATGAAGCATATATTGATATCTACTAGGTACGAGCCGTACAAGATCAAATAATTGATTGCGAGCGCCGCATCGACGAACACCAAGCTAACAAAGAACAGTTGAACTTATCCTGTGAAGAGTTGCAAAGGCAGTTCAAAAAGCTGGTTGTTGATAATAAATTCGCAGATTTCTTGCGAAGAATATTCAAGAAGAAGTATCGAGCGCCGCGTGATCGTGATGAGGATGGTACTTGCTTACTAGATTAGATTATATTTGAGGAAGTAAACTATAATCCCTTTAAACTTTGTCAGCGGTCTCAAATTCAAATTAGAGATGCATAAAGAAATTTCAATGTTCTTAGGTAGTTAATACTAGCAGATACCCGCGACTTCGTACGCGAGTACCGTTTCCGTGTACATTATATTATCTGCGCGTGTACCGAGCGGATACTTCTTTGAGAAACTTGACATTGCACCTCATTACACCGAACTCGTACTGGAATGTCAAACGCTAGTCGTTAGACCAAAGAGGTAGTACTACGCCCTGTCAAACTGACGTGACATGACATGACAATGAAGTCCTCTTGCCAATTGGCGCTGCTAATCCTTTTCGTTCATTTTATCCTGTAGATCCTGTTAATTATTCGAAATAAAAAGTAGCCTATGTGTCAATCCAGGTTACGAACTATATATATGCCAAGTTTCATCCAAGTTGGTTCAGTAGTTTAGACGTGATTGAAACACAAACATCCAAATATCCAAACATCCAAACATCTAAACATCCAAACATCTAAACTTTCGCATTTATAATATTAGTAGGATAGGATTTACAGATAAAATTTTCTGTATCCTTAGAAAGTACGTCATTGGTTATTCTTTGCACTATTTTAAGTAGGCCGCCCAAGTATTAGAAACATTGACACAAGAAACTTAGAAACTGGTAAAAATAGTACCTACTGCTTATTTGTTATCTTAGATCTATAATATCAGTTTGACTAGAGAAAGAACGAATTTTAGTATAATAGTCTACATTTTGTTACTTAGAATCATCCGAGTCCGAATCAGAATCATCATCCAGTGAAGAAGAAGATGAAGGTAGTATTGACAGCCGCGACATAGGGCCAATACGACTGGATCCTAACATTTGTCCAGAAGGCTGCGATGTCGATATTTACAACAAAACATATGATTTGAGGAATACTAGGTGAGAAGGAAGCTAATTCTAGTTTGACCAACATTCTACAAACTTTAGAGGATGACAAAGGATAGTGGTGTACCCAAATTCTCCAAAACCAATTAAACTTTCTTGGTTTGCTGAGGTACAATTCTAACCAGAACCCCTTAGGTTCGATGGGAAAATTCACCAATAGTGTCACTACACGTGACAAATTAATGAAGTTCATTGATTGGTGGATTTTTTAGCACACAGCTGTTCTGCCTCAATAAGTATTTACTTATTTTATCGGCAAAATGTTAGCTACCTGTCCATCGGCATCATTTTTGAAAACCTCTATTTACCATCTAAGTGAGTTTCAGTTCAGATCCACCTTGGCATCGTGATGTCTATCTAACCCAGACTCCAAAATGAATGTAAAGGTGACTCACGTCTAATTAGACTACGATCGCGAAGATAGTAAGATGGAACTTCAGTGGCGTCATGAAATTCGATGATTACATAAAATATTATGCGTTACTAAATCGCATTGCTTTACTGCAAATGATCATATTCAACATATCATAAAAAATTAAATCACCTTGGGAAAATCTCAATAAAAGAACGCTTATCTCTCACTGGTTTTAAACAAAACTCTTCAAAAATTTACTGATTTCAAAGTGATGAGTCTGAAATGAGCATTTTTTCACAGACATAAGCATGAGCAAGAAATGATGGAACAAGATCACTTAGTAGATCTTTTGCGCAAAGACATTGAAGCTCACAATAAAGTGAAGCGTAAACTTTCGTGTCAGTTGGACAAGAGGAAGAACGAATTGAGAGAGTTTATGGTAAGAGTTTAAATGATCCCATTAAAATTTCGCAACCGTATATATCCCAGATGCAAGAACCGTAGGTATAACCGTAAATCTAGGTTTATGCTATCTCTGGTTTCTCTGGTCCTAGATTATAACAAGAAAAGTAGATGCATCAGACAAGAAGTCAATAAGAATTAAAAACATTTTTAACCTTCTTACCAATTTTAATTACACACAATCTTGTAGCTCGAAAAACAAAGCTGCATGAACGACGTAGACCAAGTGATAGTACTGCGCTACGACCAAATCCGTGCGTCAGCGATGCGAGGCTGCACTGGCCCCGCTGGACTATCGCAGACCGTGGTCTTCCCGGAGGCAATGCTGGCGAGGCTGCGACGAAGAGTCTTGGAATTGCAGGATGAGATAAAGCAGCAGAAGCAGAGGCAAAAGTTAGTAAATTTGTTTACCTACTTAGTTTATAATAAGTGATCACAGAAAGTAATCCTTTGTAATTTTCTTGAATAATATCATCGAATGGAGAAGTTTTAGAAATCTTTAAGGGAGGTCCATGCCAGTACCTAGTTCATGTCAGCTTAAAACAGTTAATAAAATTCCTCGAACTAATATTATGATGATGACTGACTGTCTGACTCTAAAATCACAGAGTCAACCGCACCCATCTCTTCCGTATGAACGTGGATCTCCGAGCTATGGAGGCTCAGGCTGAAGAGCTTCGAGCCAAGATGCGTGACGTACTGACCCGTAAACTGGGCAAGCCTAGAAAAGTTGACCGGACTCTTGATGATTTGCTAAGACAGATGGCGAGACGACACAAGTTCTCTGCCACTTTGGGAGCTATCCCGCAGATTTTGAACCAGCTCAGGACTTGGCGGGTAAGTGATTCTATAGATTTAGGATTATTTTTACAGATTCAAGACTGATTTAGAGAGTGCAAAATTTGGTATTGGTATTAGTTTATCTACCTTTCGTCTTAGGAAAGTCTTAGGAAACTAAGTTTGTAAAGTACCTAGTAATTTTATTGTTTACTGATTTTTGTCTATTGCTTGTGTATTAATTTTTAACTTTTATTAGCACTGTGATGTGATTTCTTTGTCATTTATTAATATTCAGTTGTTGTTTGTTCCTCATCGCATGCTGTGACGCCCTATAAGTATGGGAGCACTATTATTATGACCCTCGACTAGCTCACTTGATACTAAAGTGTAAACCCGTGTTGGTGGTCCTATTTAAATAAAAAAAAATAAGACAAAAAATAAACTATACAACCCTTACTTTAGTAATGTGCTTGCTGAGGCAAAAGACCATATCCCAAAATTCCCCTCGCTTTCAGGAACGTCACAGTGAATTGGAGAAAAATTACTTGCAAATTTTACAACGCTACTCTGACCGGCTCCGATTGGCTGCAGCATTGCAAGCAGACGTTTTACCACAAAAGGTACTGTAAATAAACCAACTTACCTTGTCATCCATAACATTTCCTTTTATCACACAAATTAAAGTACCTAAATAAACGTTATATTGTGCAATTGCTTATGGGCAGTTTTTGCCAGAGTAAGCTACTTATAGCGTCGTGTTTACCGTTTAGGATCGTGAAATCATTATTTTTCTTGTCGATTTTATGCTCTGTTGTCGGCGATTTGTGGGTTCGTGAAGCTTTACATCGACAACTTATTTATAGCCAGCAAAAGATCCGTCGACTATGGCGGGTGGTTACGAGCCGGAACAGTATCAGCGAGACGTGGTGCGATTGCGCATTGTGAGAGCTCAACAGCTTCAGCAGATCAAGGTTTGTGTGACTTTCCAGCCTCTATCCAGGTTCTTTAGGCCTTAGATTGTCATCAGTCATCTCCACGAACCGTTGACGAATGGCGAAAGCTATGCTATGCTTTCATCACGAAATCTGTTAAACCAAGGAGTAGGTACCTAGTACTGAAGAATTCGTTTTTACTTCATATTTTTTTAAATATAATATAGAATATCCTTTGGCCACAATCTCGCCTGATGGTAAGTGATGATGAGGCCGACGATGGAGGAGGACAGTCTATAAGACACCTATTCACTCTTGCTTTATCAGGAAAGACAGAATCCGGCAACAACGGGAATACAGGTTTTATAGTAGGGGAGCCCAAGCGGGGATTTCGGGATTTACTAAAGCGCGGCAGATTAATATACAGGGGGATACCTTGTACCCGGTTAAGTACCTCCACAAAACATGAGGCCCATATATAAGGCCGCCCGTGAAGGATACAGGATCAGATTAGTAAAAAAAAATTGACCATCAGAAATTCTCGAGCGCGTCAGATTAAGGTAGGGTGAGTTAATTACATCCTAAAAAGTGTATATTCCACTAATCTGACCATTTGAGAGTGACGTAAAAAAAGGGGAGGGCAACAAAGTTGTAAAAAAAAACGTCATCTCGACATTCTCGAGCGTAGCTAAATTTTTTTTTATTTTGAAGGAAATAATTCAAGAATAATGAAAAATATAAAATCTGACGATTTCCGCAAGCCGAAATAACAAAAATTCGTCGATAAAGTTAAATGCGTGCAGCTGCGTGATGCCTATATTTCCTTCTCCGCGTTTCTATTCCTCTCTCACTCTTTCTCTATCTATTACTCTCTCACTCCGTCCCCACTCTGGTTCAATTAATTAATCATTAATCAATTAATTATAAAACATTAAATTGTTTTAAGCTTTTTTTTAAGTAATTTTTTTATAAATACATGTATTCTACTAAAAAAGCATACACTTCTTTATTTGCATGCTATTTCCTGAGCTTGAAAGTGGTTTTTTTGGAATAACTTTTAACCGGCTTTATCGATCAACTTCAAAAACTAATCCGCCTTTGAGCTTGAAAAACCACGTCGATCGCCACCAAGCTGGTCAAAAGCGGTTGATTCGTTCGAGAGATATCGTGAACGAAAGAAACCCGAAAAAGTGTTTTTTCGGGATTACTCCGAAATTTGTGGCTCGATCAATTAAAATTGCAAAATTACTTATGAGGATGATAAAACTGCGTCGAATTGCGCCAACCGCGTGAAAATTGCTTGATCCATTCAAAAGTTATTGCGGTTTGAAAATTCCAAAAATAGTGTTCTATGAAACTTCTATCAGACTTTCGAGCTGGAAGAGCTCAAATGCATAGAAATATTATTTCTTTGAACTCAGCGAGCTCAAAATATCACATAAATTATATTTTGAGCTCAGAAATGTCATAAGTTCAATTTTAAGCACCCAGGAATGGAATTAGCGGGAAGTTGCAGGGATGGCCTTTAAGGTGAACCGTTTTTCTAATTTTTTTTTGTGAGATCAGGCAAATCCCTCTAGATAATCGTCAGATTATGAGACAGTACGTTTAGAACATAAAGATGAACCATATATATCTTAATCTGACGCGCTTGAGTATTTCAAAATGGCGAATTTTTTTTGCACATTATGAAAATGGCCGCGAGTTTGCGTCCCATCGAAATCGTCAGATTAGTGAATGAGAGCTTTTTTTTGGTGCAATTAACACTCCCTTAGAAAATCTGACGCGCTCGATAAATTTTTTTTTTTTTTTTTCATTTTTAACCCTTAAATACAACCACCCCCATCATGCAAACGATCAGATTAACATACGTACATTATTAAAAATACGTAGGACATTGATGCTATCAATATCTGACGCGCTCGAGGATGTCCATGCAACAGTTTTTTTTTACATATTTAAAAATCTATAGCCGCTTCCCCCACCGATGTAAAGGTATATATCATATAACATTTTTTTCTTCTTATCATCTAAGCTTTGCATCCCAATAGGTCTCTACGACGCTCGAGTAAATCCCCATTTAGCATCGTGGGCTCCCCTACTATTAACAGTTTTGAACTAGAAAAATGCGCAGAACGGCCCTCAAAGGGAGTAGATAAGGCTCAAAATCGTTGTATGTCCAACATTGGACTTATTCGGTCTCATATGACGATAATGTTCTGGCCGGAGTCTATTCACGATATTGGTCTTCACAGTTCATCAGAGAGGAGATCCAAAGTCTTCGCTTGAAGCCACTGTCGCAAATAGAAACTCATCCAGCTGAAACTCCTTCAGACCAAGAGGACGACCAGATTTACCTGTTCATGGTGCCCAGAGTTAGCAGGCAGCAGAAGAAAAAGTATTTTCCCATGTGAGTAACCGCTATGAAGATTTTTTGATATCTAATTGATCGTAATTCTTGTTAATCGAGAACTTTTTTGGTAATCAAATTGCGCAGTAGAATTAGGTACTAAGCTGTCTAAGAACAAAGTACGACTTTTTGCAACGTTGATCGCTAGGTACCGAATAGCGATGGTTCAGCTGCATCTTTGCAAAAAGTCACAGTCAATCTTCAGACATATGCTTGTAATGTTTGAACATGGCTCTTCTTCAGATAATAATATTTAACAAAGGTAAAGTAGCACTGCGTTAGAAGGAACGGGAATCATTCGACCCAAAAAATATAGAAAAATCTCGTTTTGTATGAAAACACTCGTTTCATATATCGGTTGTTTTTCGAAAGTTCAAGTCTAGTTCAAGAGTTTCGCCAGGGCGCTTCTCTCCTCTATTAAAAATGGTCATTGATATTTGGGATAATGAGGTCTGAGTGAATGGCATTGGAATTGTTCGGTTATCATTTAGAAGGTAAGTTAGGTAACATATTTTTCAGCACACCACTGGGTTCTACAATCAAACTTGTGTACGACGTAAACGTGATGAAGCTTCTATACGATTGTTTGGATACGATGCGCGTGACGAGAGATGATGCTGACGAATTACTGAAAGAACTGACTGGTGAACTGCCTGACGTTATATCTGGGTGAGTATGAGTTTCTATTCATGCCCCTTTAGGAAATCTGCCTCCATTTCGTTGTAAAAAGGATCTAAAGGATCATTATCATAATGTCCTCAGAGCGAAATCTCGTTTCGAAGTGGTGGACACACTGGTCAAGAAATGGCTGCTAAAGTACGGCGGTGATCCGAGCCACTACAAGAAACAAACGCGGGCTTTCGACGCACTCGCAGCTTTAGCTGATCGACTCATCAGGCAACATGTATGAATTGAATGTTATCTACAGTAGCTTTTTTCAGAATAAATACCACGCTACGATCACTGCAAAAGTTTATGCAAAGTTTGCCAAAATGTACAAATGCCAAAATTTTTGCCAAAATTTTAAAGTTTGGGGTATTTTTTCAGATAGGCCGTCAATTTTATCATTAATTTCTTTTTGATAAGCTCTTGTTTTGTTTTGTTTGTCTTGTTTGTTTGGTTTTTATTTTATCATAAAATTGCGCTTTATTAATCAAAATAAAGCACGTGAAGCCGAAATAATAGGTTACCGATGATTTTGGAAACGAATCAGTATAAATTAAAATATTAAAAAAAGGTTTCCTCTAGGTGGAAACCATGGAAGGTGCAGCAGACAACTCACAGCAAGCGATAGAGTCGTTAGAAACGGCTCTCAAAGACATCGCTGATACAAAGGAGCCTTTGCACGAGCGACTCGGTCCTGCTTTAGCAGCATTGTTCCACTCTGCACGTTTTGATGAAATCGGTACCATTACACACTAACATAACTGAGATTTTTATAAATGAAATGAAATTCTTCTTCGTGTCGATTGGATAAAATGAAACGAAATGTGTTTATTTTGCGTGAAGTTTGGAAAGTAATAAAAAGTTCACAAAAGTAATTAAGTTAGGTAAACTCGCACACTTCGGAGACCGACATACAAAAATGTATAATGTTTTTTCTATTAGGTAGACAAATTATTCGAATTTATGAAAATAACTGTTACTGAGGGAAGTAGTTGGCTTGTTTCAGTGATTGGAGCTTTTCTTTCCTCACAAGGGAGATAAATAAAAGACGACTGTGAATTTGTAACATTTTTTTTCATTCGTCTTTCCAGTAGCTCTCTCATGACTGACTGACTGATAAGATGACTGACCTTTTTGACTGCAGACTGTGTTTAGAAAAAAGTGCAATGATGGAACAGGGTGTTTTTTTTTAGAAACGGATGAAACAATGACATCGCTGGTAAACTCACTTATTGACGCAGAACATCCGCTGTCATCGGAATCTTTGCAGCGAATTGATATCCTCAGCATCGTTGACGATATCAGAGGTAAAATTACTATAGCGTAGCTTGCTTATTCGATCTGTACCGATTATCTAAGTTAAGCGTTTGGATGGGTGACCACTTAGTGGTATTTACATCTAAGCGTGCTTCGGAGTGGACATTAAACTGTCTGTATTATAATATTTTTATGTTATTGTATTTTTATAAAAAATGTCTATTTATAAAAGAGTGATTTGTGACTTTGTGGAGCATTTACACACTCATAAGTACAGTAGCAAGGCAGCTGCGCTACTATGCGACAACTGAAACTCAATTGCGGAGCGTTGCCGCGTTACTCTGCGCAAAGTAATTATGAAAAATCACAAAGCTTCACGATCCAGAGAATAGCAATGCAAAGGTTCAGCAAAAACATCATTCTGATTCAAACAAAGGTGTACTTATGACTGTGTAAAGATAGTCCTTTTTGACAGAACCTATATACCTTCATTGAACTTTTTGAGTCCCTACAATAACGTGCCTTTATGTATCGTATACTTAATGGCCCTTTCCTGGTTTATAGACTGTGGAGTAATAGCGCCAGATGAAGACTTACAGCGCATAGTTCAGATCGCAGTGGATTGTCTGCGCGCGCAGCTCGTGACGCCCGAAGAAGCAGCCAAGTTAGAACAAGAGGTCGAACTCGCCATGTCGGCTGATTCCGTGAGTTTCTATATTATATCCTAAGTAATCATAATTTCTTTATTCAATAAAATTACAAGGATCATGTAAAATCGTCTTATACAACTAGGTGATTCTAGGTGCCAGTTCCACGCGACCAGCCTACAAGAACAGGCAAGAAACTACGGAAATATATCCGTCCCTATTTTAGAGCTGTCAAAAACAAATATTTTAAATTTACGGATAGTGTTACTCAGGGATGGTGAAACTGAGGGTGAAACAGACCCAACGCTAAGTCAGCTACTTAAATCTGTCAATCTAATTTGTTTTCCATTTGAAGCGGGATATTCGAACGTGGTGAACTGAATGAGTGAAAGAGAAAGATCGATTATCGAGGACGACTTTTGTCGTCTAAGTACGAGAAAGAGACAAGGCGCCTATGAGCCGCCGATTATGATTCCTACTTTCTATGATGGAATTATTCCTGTTTATTTTCTCCCATTCAAAGAACTAATACTAATTATAATACTAATTAATTTCACTCATGTATTAAAAGTTAAATAAACCTACTTTTTGTTTCAGAAATCAACGGTAACCACAGATCGGTCATCGAAACCGCGCAAGCGCACAACCCGCTTTGAATCCGGTTCAAAAAGCCGTAAGGAGGGTGATTCTGACACCGTCGACAGAGGACAAGGCACTGATCGACAGGACGATTGACTTACGATTGGTTTATGAGGTTAAGAAGTACTTAAGGCTCTTTAGAAATAATCAAAAAGCATGTCGAATACCACAGGTATGTATAGCGATTATTATTTTCCCGTACCTACTTACCTACGTGATAAATCTCACTGGGTACCTATACCTATATCGATATTGTTTCACGTTTCTTTGATCCAATGTGATTATCGTCCTAATAAGTAAAAAGGGTCTCTTGGTAGGGGAGGGGGGGGCATAACGGGGACGCGAGGCACGACGGGGCCACCCACACCTACAAGTAACTACGCACACTAGCCGTGTTTTGTTTTCGGCAATAAGAGGGTATTTCGCAACAAATTTTAGTGCGGTAGTGATCGGCGACCACAGTGCACGCGTTTATTTTTGACGACCAATTCTTTTTTCTGGCAACATTTCATCTAATTTTGAGTGGTTACCAAAACGCGTCTAAAAAGGTAAGTGTTAAGATTACTACTACAGTTTTTTTAATGTGTATTACTACCAACATCAACTATTGATATGTTTTGAGCAAAATCACTCTGACCGGTAATTCAATTTTTTGTTTGATATTTAAAATTCTGTTAGACATGGGGGCATAATGGGGACATGGCTATGGGGCATAATGGGGTACCCCGTTGTGCCCCGTCCCCATTATGCCCCTGAATGCCCTGTTCATTTGATAAATTATTTATTTTGTTTTAGGTTTTTAAAAATGGTACGTACTTATAAAAAGAAGACATGGAGAGGCAGTTGGTCTGTAGAAAGCATGAAACACGCAATTGAAGGTTTCAGAAAAGCAGCTCAATTGCACGGAAAAACGGTTGTTCTCACTTCAACTCCCTACAAAAACGAACTAGAAGAACGCGAACAACTTAAACGGACGAAGAAGTGTACAAATCCGAATAATCCCCGGTTGAAAACAAACTCAAAAAACAGAAGACTCAGACAGATGGAGAAAATATTAAGGAGGATGTCTTATGCATCTACTGTGTTGACTCAAACCACACTTATTTGAAGTCTTCGGAGTGTTGGGTGGCCTGCCAGCTATGTGGACAGTGGGCCCATACCGCCTGTGCAGGAGTTGGTGACGCAGATTTAGAAGAAATCGAGAAAAACAAATAAAATAGTGTACCCCGTACTGCCCCGCACTGGGTACCCCATACTGCCCCTACCCCGGGGCACGATGGAGTTTTCATGAAAGTTTTGTCAAATTAAAATTAAAAATATTATTTGATATCTTACTTCACCAAATTCGGTGCCAAATGATTAATTAATGAGTAACCAAAGAGTTGTCATTAGTTTTGATTAAAAAATATTTTATCTTTATTGTTTTATTCTTTATTTCCCTTAGCGTCCCCGTTATGCCCCCCCCTCCCCTATTGAATTACTGTGGATTAAGTCTTTTTAAAAAGTAATTGCTTAATTATAATGTGTGTTTAAGTTTATGTTTCGTCTATTTAACTTTATGTAGTTTAACTTCGTTACTGTGTTTCGGACTTTCGAAAATAAAGTTTCGTGCATGTATTTCTTGATTTTTTATTTAACCAACATACTGCATAGTAGGTACTTACACTACCTACCTTACTTAGCAGTTTTTGAGTAGGAAACTAAGTAATTATGTCAGTTGCCCTCGGGCAGCAGGGTGACTTTAAAAAATTTGAAACGGTTCGATCTTTGAAAAGACCGGACTTTTGTCCAAGTATTCCATTAAAAAATAATTTACTTTTGAGTTGCATCTTTATTAGAAACTAATCTAAGGCCCATATATGTATACGTAGTCGTTAAGTAGGTAGTCTTACCAGATTCTGGTAGGTATCCTGGAGCGGATTACCTATGCAGGAAGACGTGGACTAATAGATAGGTAAACACAAATGAATAGACGTAGGTAAAAGATTTCATAACGAGATTTTTATTAAAAAAAAATTTGGTTTATATCACGTAGCAACTCAAACAATTAGTTATTATGCGTTCGCGACGATCCAATCGGAGTAGTAAGAGACACGTGCGTTGACGCCGGGGTAGGTCTCGTGGGCGCAGCCGTAGCCCCAGGAGGTGACGCCAACAATGATGTCACCTTGGTAGGCGAGAGGACCGCCTGAGTCACCTTGGCAAGCATCCTACAAAACAACATCATGTTAGCCTGAGACACACGTGCTAAGATAGTAGGTAACTTGATTAGGTGAAACTGTTTCACCATTTCCACCTAAGTCTGTTTCGCTAATGCAGAGTTTCGCTCTCTAAAATAGAATGAACAGGGCACATTTTCAGTGGATGTGCTCAGTGAGGCAATGCATCGTTATAGGCAGTGGTTACCGCTTAACTCAGGTGGGCCATCGGCTTGCAATTATTTAGTTGTAAATAATATCGAATTCAAGGGATATTAAAAATAAGAAGGTTACCTTGCCGCCAACATCGAGGATACCGGCGCACAGCATGCCGTCGGTGATGTCAGGCCAGTTTTGGAAGCCGGGCTGCGTCTTCAGCTCGGCGTAGCGCTGCGCGCACACTCCTTGGTTGATCACGTTTATTTCTACGTGACGGAGTTGCTCAGGGGAGGAACCCCCGCTCTGTAAACAATTACCAATATCATTTTGTGTATTGAGCGATACATTTAATTGTGGTTTCATTAGAGGAATGGCAAACGGAATACGAGTGAGAGTCACAGTATCAAATAGGACCAGAGTAACTAAAATACTTAACATTAGAGTAGGGTTTGTGAGTGTCCGTCCAGGGAAGCTATACCACGGTAGCAACAGTATGGGTGCTGGTGCATTCACACTTTTACCTAAGTCTTACGCAGTGCAATGCCACACAGTGTATAACCTCAGACAGAGCATACTTACAGAAAGAGATCCCCAGCCGATAGCAGTGACCAGAGCACCGTCCTCCACGTTATAGTTGGTTCCAGGGATGCGTGCAACTGCGACCACGTTAGACAGAACAGCTGGCACACTGAGCCTGACTAAAGCGACGTCGTCGACAAGAGTTACGGGGTTGTAGCCGGCGTGGACCACGAGGGCCGACACGGGGTGCTGGCTGCCGCCGCTCGACGCGTACGAGGTACCGAGGACCACGCGCCACTCACTGGCACTGTCGCCGCTGGAAACCACGTAACGGAATTGCCAATGAAGGTGTCATACGTAAAATGGATGTAGGTATGTAGGTATGATCTATAAATGAAGCGCTCTCGAACTTCCAAGCGCGCTTTGCGGTGGTCTTTCGGAGTTTAGTTACCTACTTTATAATAAGTGAATACTTTTGAAATTTTGAAATATTCTGCAGTTAGCATTTTTATAAACTTTTTGCTTCAAAATTTTTAATTTTTTTTTTGTAAAGTAAAATTACATTACATTTACAAGTAAATAATAATAACAGTAGCTAAGTACTAAAATACAGAGCTAGACCCTTGCTAGACCTGCATGGAAATGTTGACCTCGGTCACGAGTTTTCGACCCCCGCTAGGTATAATGACTTTAGAAGAATTTGTAGTCTTACCATAAAGTTGTGTCATAAAGTACAAAAAAAAGTACCTGCCCAAAGTCTAGGTAAATCGGCCTTTATTTAAAAGAGACACAAAACTAACCAGTTTCTCAGAATCCTTTACGCGTAGTCCGTCACGCCCCAGCTAGATTATTATACTTATCTATAAAGATACTTACTAGTAGCAGTGAGCCGCTGAAAGCACAAGAGAGGAGGTGAGCAGAGAGCCTCCGCAGAACTGCATCCACCAGATACCCCACAGGTTGTACTGCATGTTGGACATGTAAGGGTACTGGTTGATCGTGGTCTCCTCACCGCCCACGATGCGAGATACGGTCTTTGGGACCGCTGTAAAATAAACCGATTGCATAATAATAAGTATACGTAGTTTTTGTAAACCTCATCATCAGCTTTATCAGTAATCGCTGGACATAGGCCTCCCTAATAAGCCTAAGTATATCTAAATTAATCATGTTTCTAAATTTTTTCTATGTTATCTTTAGGCATGGTTTAACTCGAAGTCCATTCCGTCCAAGGTTGTCTGGTGGAGACCGCTCATTAGCGATAAGACCGCCCATTGTACCATTAGTTAAATTTTTTTGTATGTTGTAGTAGTCCCTAGGATATGGTTTGCAATAAAGTATTTTCTATCTATCTATCTATCTATCTCCCACGCAGTTTCCAGCACGCTTAGCATGAGCGCTAAAAACGATATTTCTTTCTATCGAAGAGAAGACAAATTATACTTCGTCTCTTTCTTTTGATTGACGAAAACAGAGACAGGATTAGTTTTAGGTTTTAGTCTATTCTTCTGTAGACAAATCGGTGTCTAGGGTGCATCATGCTAGCCTTGCAGAAAGAACGATTTTGGGTCTTCTCCATTCACCGGCTATCTGCAATCCTAACAATGTTATCAGCCTGTGAGCGGGGCCGTCCTACGCTTCGCCTTGTAAGTTTTTTTCCCCAAATAGTTGTCAGTTCTGCAACCTGCATGGCCTGCTCAGTCTACCTATTGCTCATTCAAACTCAAACCTAAGGCACATTTAGGATCTGAAGTATCATTTTGTAAAGTTGTATGAATCGCGGTTCGAAGCAAGCGAAGAAAATCTTTACCTGCTGCCCGCGTGCCAGGGACTCGAACCGTTGTTTCAGTAAGCCTAATTTTCTCACAAGCCCTGCTACCAGAATAGTTAACTTAATCTAGGATAAACGAGAATGACTTACCCAAAGCGGTACCCATAAGGGCCAACAGGATCAGAACACGCATTGTTGAGTCTGCTACTGAAACAGAGTGACTACAACACGATTACACAGGTTTTTATATAATCAACCTTATCAATATCATTTGAATGGGAAGTACTTATTTTACAGAATTAAAAGATAATAGGTACTATGAGATTAAGACCTAGGTATAGGTACTACTCACCTAATAATGTCTAGAGCTCATTATCAGTTATAGATACATTGATAAGATAGCTTAGTACTTAGTAGTACTTACCTAAAGTACAAGGTGTCATAAAATTATTATGTAAAAAAACGATCACTTATACCTTATTAACGTTTTATCTACTTTAACTAGGTATAATTTAATAAATGAAAACAAAATATTTGGTATATAATTACTTTTATTGGAATGTCCATTAAGTATAATAATTTACACAATTATGTAAAAAACTAAAATTATCTAGTACCTACTTAAAATAAAACCGTTGAATTCGTAATGAAAAATCCAAATTTCAAAAATATGGAGGTTAAAAGTAATTGCTTTGGTTACGTATAAACAAATAGAATGTATCTTTTATATAAATGTGTATCAAAAAACACATCCACAGATCTTGTAAATGTAATAAACAGGTATCGTACACCGCACTCTGTGGTCTAAAACAAAATGACACTAAAGTATTAGATTTACAAAATCTGTCGTCCTAACATGATAACCAATTAATAATTTAGATAAAACACTTAAAAACTTATGGTGGGATTACTCATAGTACAAAAATAATCAATTTTATTGATGGCAGTAAATGTCATGATTTTTGCGAGTTATCTTGCTTTTAATTTTCATGACATCAGAGAGACCGAGACAAACATAAAAATCGTTTTGTACAAAAATATTTTTATTATCAGTTTTCAGATTTTTTGTCAACATCAAATGTGTCAGTCATTTAATTTTACGATTTCCCGTCTCCTTCATCATAATCTATGTTATTTCTAATAGGGGATGCCAATGTTCTTGTCCAGTGAGTTTGACACGTCATTTAGAACTCTACAGTTATGAAAATTGTGAACTAAACGCATGGGAATTATAAAACTTAAGAACAATATAAATAATTACAAAAATAGAAAAGGTGTAAAAGGACCGTTAACCCTGATCATGTAACGTAATTGATATGGGTTAACGTTGTCTTTTATTCGTTAACCGGTATTTTTAAATGAGGACAATGTTTTTAAGTAACGTAAGAAGTTGTGATGAGATACATAAATCCTACACTAAAAAGTTTTATTATAATTAGTCATGCAACAATTTTTTCATAGAATAAGTAAACGTCGTTGTTTTAAAATTTTAGGCACACAACCTCATATTTATAAAAATACCTATTTGTCAACAATTAACGGTGTTTTAGGGAATAAAATATTTATAACATATTCACTGTTGGAACAAACAATAATAAATACATACTTTATACAATACAACAGTGAAAGAAGGCACATCTTGAATCAGATAAAACTTATGATAGTTCGGAAATCGAGGTAATATATATTATATACGATAAACCACACGTAACACTGAACACAGAAACGATCAGTTAGCGTAACTACGTTAACAAATTACCATAAAAGAAGTAGATAGTTAAGACTAAAACCCCCAACGTATTTGGTGTGCACGAATAACCTTTGTGGCATATCGACCCGCCCGCCATTTAGAAATTTTTTCAAACACTGCTTTCAAGTAAACCTATATTTTTATGTTTCCAAGATGTATTTCTCTCCTTTTAGTAGCTGATTTTAGAAAATAAACAATTAACTAAATATTCGTACCAAAAAAACATCACGAGGCATTGATTAACAAGCCGGATAATATCATACTAAAACGTTTCCTAAAGTGCAAAAAAAAATAGAAAAGAAATATCTAAAACTAATAAAGCTTTCCTTTTAATTACTGATAAATTAAACCTAAATTGAAAAGAATCTAATGAGTCTTATTTTTGCAAAGAAAAATCCATTTACACATTATTCGATGGGGTTATTGTTTTCGCCATCGAAAGATAGTGACGATAGATATTCTCAAATATACCCTCGGGCATTTGGACTGAAGTTTCCCTATCTCTAGGACAACGACACTTATCTGCCGATATTGGATTAACCTAAGCAAAATCACGCTTATCGCATGATAATGAAAAGTTACGCATTAACACAAACCTAAATAATACCTATCCAATAAATTAATTGAAAAAACTACGTAGATTGTTTTGAAAACAGACAAACCTGCTCAGTAAATTCGATTCAAATATTTAAGTATTGATGAATATAAAAATGCAATAGTTTTTCTTATAATGAATATTTGGCAGGCTTCAAATCTATCAAAAACTGAGTAATTATATCTACTTTCACATTATGTAACCGCGTATATTTATAAATGTGTACTTACAGTAGGGTATTTAATAAAATAAATAAGTGTACAAAGAAAATCACGCACTACAAAAAGTTTATACCACGATTATAATAACAAAATGTGTCAAAAAAAATTCTTGTCTATAAAACTTTCGAAATAGCTGCCAAAAAAATACAATACAGTCACAGACAGAACAATTTTCGTTAAGTATTGTTATTTTCAAAATTGTTCTTTCATTTCAGGTGAACTACCACTTTACATAAAGTGCTAACACAAAAATAATACAATGTTATATCGTCAGAATCTAAACAAACGTATACGTTCAGACTTTAACTACAACGCAACCAGTTACATTAAAATACTAGTTTTTATGTTATATACTTCAATAAACAAATGTAATGCCTAATCATAGCTTAGTAATTTATACTATTATGTCAGTAACATTGAGATTATACACGTTATCAATAAATATGTAGTTAATTGTAAGTCGTATAACAAATTAATACACACTATTCAGTCCCCGTAAACAAGTTGCAATCGAAGTGTTATCAAGTATTGAAGTAACAAAACGAGAAACGCAGCCAGTTAATATACCATTCCCATACATTTCGTAGTATAATAATTACAAACTGAAAAATTGTATTGAATTTTCTCCTTCGACGATGGCAAAGATGTCATTATAACCCTCAAAAAAATTGTTGAAAAATATCAATGAAAATCGAACGTAGTATAATTTTAAGCACAGAATTTTTATTTCCACAGACAATAATTTTTGGAGAGTCTGGCCCACCCTGTTTACGAGTATGTTAACTCTAACACTTGGATTGCCACTTGACTGGGGCAGCAAATACCAATAAAATAGGTAAAGTTTCGCCAAAACAAACGCTTCGCTAGAAGCTAAGAAAAGGCACATAATTCATAAGATACAGCACAATATTATATTTCACTTATAGTAACATCATAAGATCTGTCTATATTATTGGTGTTATAAAGTTCTTAATGCTAAGCATAAATCTAGCAAAGCCGTCGAGTTATAATAATAATTGACGTATATACAGGCATTTTACCAGTAATAATTAACAATGAATAAATAATGTTTTTTTACAACAGTGATGTATGTATTGTATACTCCAAAAATCATGCATAATTGCAATTTACGCAATCTATAAATCGATTAAATTGAATTGAAGAGTAACGACCAAATAAATTAAAATCTGATAAAAATATTTTGAACATTATCACCACAATCTATGTACCTAGACCTACTTAGCTGATCAGTTCGTTTGGTAATGCCCTTGTTATCTATGGAAAATAGCCGAGAAAAAACCATTTTGATTTACCATTTACAGCAGTTTGACGTAAATACCTATAGTTTTAAGATTCTAATAAATCTTTATAGAGCTTACTGGTAACTCTCAGATGATAAATGTGGTGTCTGGTCGATACCTGTCTATGTACTTTAAATATTCCGCTCTTCGTTGTACCTTTACATACTTTTTTTTATTAAATACCGTAGTCTCAATGTAGGGTTGCCTCATTGCGTGCTTGTATGGATAATACCGTCGTGTCTCGATGTAGGGTAGTCTCAGTCACGAACGCACGGCTGGTGCAGATATTCCCCTTAGTGTAATCGATAGAACTATGTATTGTGATAAAAAAATAATTATGAGGATAATACCGTAGTCTTGATGTAGGGTTTTCTCCGACGATCGACGGTACGTTTGAGCTACCGCGTGAAATGAAATGCTAGATTGTTTGTGATAGGAAATCATTGTGAAGACAATACCGTAGTGTTTCCATGTAGGGTTGCCTCACTGTCGGTCGACGGTACGTTTGAGCCACTGCGTGAAATGTCTGAGTTGCCACACAGCTCGCGCTGATTCCTCTCGCAATCTCGCGTTGTGGCGCCGCAGGCGTCGGACCTGCAATTAAACGTTTATTTGAGTGTACTGTTAAATAATAGTATTACTCACATTATTAACTGCTTCGTTGTTATGACCCGCGCTATTGGCTCGACCTGTGCTATTGGCTATGACCAGCGCCATTGGCTTGACCTGCGCATTGCTTTGCCTGCTTTGCACACTTTCTCGGGTCGCCGAGGACTCCTCGAGAGGCCTGCACCAGCATCAGCGAGCTACTGGCCTTCCTCGAGGACATCGGGTGGCTGAAATAGCGGCCGTCACGCAAAAAGGCCCCACCTGCGGCCTAATTGCGGAAACCAGTCCGCCCTACAAGTACAAGTTGCCTGGTTTGCTAGCTTTCACTAAGGGAACACACTTGCATAAAATATGTACTCTCTAGTGACTAACCTCCTCTTCGAGTTGGTGGCGATGCCTTTGCGAAGTGGCAGCTTCTAACTCTAACGCCGCGACGCGACCGGCCAATCCACAGTCACAATTGCTATGACTTGCACCATTGACTTGACCTGCGCCATTGGCATGACCTGCGCCACTGGAATGACCTGCGCCATTGATTTGTCCGCTGATGTTACTTGGTCCTGTGTTTTGTTCGGTGGGTGATGTGTTCGGTGGTGTTGATGTTGGTATAATTTCATGAGACTGTAAATAAAGGTTTTTCATACTTTTTTTGAGCCCATCGGCATAAATGGATATTATTGGTCATATCTATGCTAATCTAATCAGAGTTCAAGCAATCCGGTACAAACTGGAATAAGATTAGTTATTTTAGTGGTTTTAGTATTAAAACTATCAATGGTAGTTTTACTTACTGGTATGATTTGGGACCAGCTCTCGTTGGCCGTTTCACTGGGTAACGTTTCTAGAGTGGAGTCGGCATTTTCAATAGATGGGTACTGGGTTTCTTCACAGATCTAAAACGAAATGGAAATTAGAATTTTCCTAACATCTCAAAGTAGCAATTTTACGAAACCGCGGGTAGGTATGAGGGGACGTTAAAACTTTTTAACATTTTTTCAAATCAAATTATGTAGCTATGATAACTTTAACATTACATTTAACTCGTCACCTCAGTCAAGCTCGTTACTGCGTTTAACTCTGTTACTTCAGTTACAACACTAGTTCATAATTTTAAAAGTTACCTGCAACATAGCTCTTGTCGCTGTATGCACTAGTGTTGCCCAATCAAGTGCTGTCGCATCGGGTAACGGTAACGGGGGTGTCCGAGCCGTCACCCCCGTTACTCCAGTGACTCCCGTTACACCCGTTACTCCGGTGTTATTAATTGGAGTAACGGGAGTGCCCGCGCTGTTCGATCGTGGTGTCTGGCCTAGTTCTGCGTCCATTAGCCGCATAAGTTCTTCCTGATTGCAAAATAAATTGAATAAAATTGGTGATTTTAATACGCAGCAAAAAAACCTATGGCAGCTGCACGTGTTACAATTTTTTTAAGATGCATTTTGAGGAATCACCGAAATACTAAAGTCAAGAAGGTTGTGTCAAGGTAGTGACGTCACGCGGCACAGATTTTTGCCAGATGAATCAGAATAGTCCTACAGATCTATGCGGTGTTCGCTAAATTTCATTTCCATCCATAGCCCGATGCCCATAGACGTTAGCATGACAACGTCATGATGAATTTAAATCATGTTAAATTGAATTAGGCTATGAATAGAAATGGTAAGATAGCCATTGCAATAGCGCAATTGAGGACACGACTTTATAATAGTTACAGTGAGTGAGGTGTTGCCGGAGATGCGCTTGGAGTTCCTCGAGTGTCGCGGCGACGCGTCGGCGTGCGAGCGGCGCCGCACCGCGCTCTCGCACAGCGGCGACGCCACCGGCGACCGCCGTCCGCTGCGATTAGAACCGCCTGCACCAAACAATACTCTATTCAACTCAAACTATCTTACTCAATTGAGAGTGCGTTACTTCAAACTGGACCATAAGCCATCCCACCGGCTGCGCCACACAAGTTTCAGTGCGCACACCGGTGTCATGTCCCATCTGGGATATCCTCGTATATGTTCGAGTTGGACGTGATCAGTATTACAATGTATGCATCGCAGAGTGCGGGAGACTCACCGGTGCCGTAGCCGGAGCTCTCGGAGCGCGGCGGCGAGTGTCCGCGCTCGTAGGCGCGCCGCGGCCGGCCGGGGTGCTGCGCGTCCCCGCGCCCCACGCGAGCGCACTCCGCCACCAGTGTCTCGCACTGGCACACTGAACTCGATGCGAATGTTACAGTCACCTAGAAGGTATAATAAGCTCAATACAGAACTGGAAAGAACGCGGCATTCTACGAACGGACAAAATCAACGCGAACGCGGCGAGACGCGAGTATCACGCGATCTAACGCGAAACGATAAAAAGCGAGAACGCTGTCCTGCATCAGTCGACCACACCGCGCGAAATACAAAAATGTATTCCAAGCCGCGTATTATAAAACTGATATCGTTCGCTTGCGCCGCGTTCGCTTTCGTTCACTTAGAGAGCATTCTCATTTGTAACTGTGATTATTTTGAATTCATTGTGTGAGAGCTTGCACTCACTGTGACTGGATCGGAAGTCTTCAATAAGTCGACGAGCTGGTCGTGATGTAGCGCGACCACGGCCGCGCGACATACTTCCAGCAAGCGAGCGCCGCGTCGCATGCCGGCGCGCGCCGCGCACCCGCCGCCTTCTACTCCCGTCACCAGTCCATCTGGCTGCACGTGGAACCCTGGACAAACGAGTGAGCACTAATTAATCCCTAGGCAATAAATGTGACAATCGTATTGCAACAGTAACGTATCCGAATTACACAGCGCGGTGCAATATTTTACAATAGTTGCTGAGCAGCATATCGATTACCCAATTCGTTATTTAGATTGTGATTTGAAATGACATCGCAGAGTTTTGGGTGCCATTGACGCCATTACGCGTTACGTAGCGTAAACGTAACTTACATCTGCGTAGCATTACCGTTAAAGCGATCCAATGAACTGAACTCAATTGTTTATGATGCCATCGCTCAGTATGGACATTTGACGAGCTTTACAAACTTTTGGCACGCTGGCGAGCCGCCGCAACAACGCGTCGCCCCCGCATTCATTTTATGTACCTAGTTGTGAGGCGGCGCCTCGCTCTAGTGTTATCTCGGAGAGTGCGTGTGCATTGGGCGGCGCCACGCTGGCGAGCCGCCGCAACAACGCGTCGCCCCCGCCGCGCACCCGCACGCTTTCCCCGCGGTGGTAGTAAATACGCGTCCAATCTGCACTTGTCACCCATCCTGTAACAAATGTAACAATACAACCGTAAGCATTTTACGGTTACAACTGCAATTATATTTAAATAGAATTTAACGGTTCCATTTTCCAAACATAGAAGCCAAATATTAAATAAAAATGTTACGATGTGCTAGTTTAAATCCATGAATCCGGGGCAGATTTAAGAGTGTACTTACCTAAGAGACAATTAGTTGGTATAACAAGCACGATCTGTCTGGTAATATTCTCGACTATAACAATGGTATCGGCGGAGACCCCCATTATGCATTCCAATAACTCTCCACCAGCACCTTCATCTTGCACTTGAACCTTCAAATAAAATCAAATTTATTAATTTACTAGCAGTTACCCGCGACTTCGTACGCGTCTACAGTTTCCGTGTACATTATATTATCTGTGCGTGTACCTAGCGGATACTTCTTTGAGAAACTTGACATTACACCTCATTACACCGAACTCGTACTGGAATGTCAAACGCTAGTCGTTAGACCAAAGAGGTAGTACTACGCCCTGTCAAACTGACGTGATATGACATGACAATGAAATTTTCTTGCCAATTGGCGCTGCTAATCCTTTTCGTTCATTTTATCCTGTAGATCCTGTTTATTATTCGAGATAAAAAGTAGCCTATGTGTCAATCCAGGTTACGAACTATATATATGCCAACTTTCATCCAAGTTGGTTCAGTAGTTTAGACGTGATTGAAACACAAACATCCAAACATCTAAACATCTAATCTTTCGCATTTATAATATTAGTAAGATAAGATAGTAAGATTTAGTAGTAGTAGTAGTAGAGCTACTTGTGAAAGAGCTCGTCCGGGAAGTACTACCACCTATTTCTCCCGCCAAACAGTGATACTCGCATTGCTGTGTTGGTGCCGGCGTAATTACAGGCACATGAGATAGTAGAGGATTTGAAGTAACGACCTTCACCCATCTGTTTAGTCCATGAATTTTTTTTTTATCAAATTTAGTATGTTAGTAATACACTCGGAGTGGGTTGGCTAAAAAATTCTTGACCAGACTATGATTAATTAAAAATTAACCCTAGTAAATGATCGAAAATGATCAAACAATTTTTTTTTGCTGACAATAATAACTGTCTTCATTTAATAATAATAACTGTAAAAATTGTTGTTTAAAAAACTTACATGATAGCATAAAGCTCCGCCGACCAAGACATCGTTGGTACAGTTATCGACGCGAGTCAACACTGTGTTGTTGTTTGCCGAACTGCTGCCGCTTTTACTCAGCAACGATGAAAATAATGCTGAAACAGAATGAAAAGTGTGTAAAGCTACTTCTGAACGTAGGATGGGAGTAACTTACAAAAATTTACAGCTTAGCTTCATGCTAAGCTAATTAGTTAGACTGCGATTTATCTACGGAAGTGTACCTAAACTAGACTAAAACTAATTCACTCTTTTCTTGTCGAACAAAAAAATGGGATGAAATGTAATTTTTTTTGCGTAGAAAAAAACATAGTCTACGTTGAGTAAACTGAACTAAATTCTATCTTTATTGTGTTAAGTACGATATGTATATTCTCTTCGGTCTTTCAGGTGCACACACTAACACATAGCGGTAACAATATTTGTACTGAATACTCACAGAATTTTTGGCCACTTTCAACAGTGGTAGTAGTAACATAATTCTTAGCTAAATCCTTCAGGTACTCTTGTCTCGTGCGCGTTGCCATTGTACTAAACTTTGGTGATTGAATCGCGGCATTCTCGCCATTTATTACCTGAAAACAGTTTCATTATTTATTGGTCTATTTAATTGACATATAAAGTATTTACAATATTTATAATATGTACAGAATACACATGAAGCAGTTGAGCTATCTACACACCGTTGCAAACGATTTATAGATAGCTCAACTGATCCAAATCAGTACCAATCGGAAGCGTGCCCAAGACACTGGCTGCATTGCCGCGCTGAATAGCAATGCTGATTCGCTGGCCTAGATAATCACCAGCCCTCGGGTCACGCGTCGCTGCGACTAGACGCCCTATTGGTTATCTTGATATAAATCAGGATGCAACAAAAATATAGTAAACACTTACTTTACTTAACAATAACTCGGTAAAAGCTTCGCTCTTCGGATACACCGCGCCATCTTTGATAGGCGGTCCAAATAAAGGCACTTCTTTGGCACGACTTACGGCTATACTGTAATGTGTGTTCTCAGTGCACGGGTCCATTGCCCGAACAACCACAAACACATGTTGGAATTGCGAACGAATGTTTCTCGGGGTGAAAGGCGCCGCACCTGGCTCTTGAAAAACTATTGTCACTATATCGTTCCCTATATGCCGTTTTCTCAACAACTGCTGGCGATTGTTCGGAGTGTAAGGAAGCATGGTCGACACGTGAAACATTATCTCGCATCCTTGGTGCGTCGCAAACACGGAATACAGTCCCGTTGAGTCGCTTCTATTATCGAGCCCCGCCTTGTATTTGTCAAAGTCTTTTAATCGAACAGTCTGTCCGAGCATTTGTAGGAATTCCACGAAAGCTGGGCCCGCTTCTTGGTTGTTATACATTTCTTCTTCGGTGGATTGGCCGCTTTTGCAGTACATTACGCCGACTTTATAGGAACGGGTGACGCACTGTTCGTCTAATCGCAGTAATTGTTCTTCGGCTCCACTACTACTTAACCCGAGTCTGAAATTACACAGTCAATTCAAATTACAAAATAAAGAGAAGCAGATGATAATACAATTACTTTTCTTGTCGGTCCAAAATTATTTAACTTTTATTGAAGTTTGAATAGCTTGTCTTGGGGTGATCAGATATAACAAAATTACAATGAAGTAAGTTGCATTGTTAAGTTCATACGGTATTTTTACCTAGTCTTACTAGGTATAAACCTTTGCAAACTAAAATTACCTCAAACAACTGGTTTGCATCTCCGAAACGACGTGCTCCAATACATCTTTGGTATTATAAGTCGCGCTATTGTTACTGGGTTTGGCGGTGGGCAGTGCATCTTCTAGAATAGACCCTCTAAGCGTGAGTAGTTCTGAAGTGCGGACGATCAGACGGTATTGCCAGGCGAGTTGTGACGCCGGCGCTGAAGCGTCACTGCCACCTCTACGAAGTTCGACCCTTTCTTTCTTTATTGATATTGCGACCGGGCCGAGGGTTTCATCCATGCCGAACCAGTTTTGATGGGCTGAAATATAACATCACCGGTAATCACCACTGGTAGAAAAAATATCAACAGTGGTCTAAAAGAAGTCACATTTAGGAGGAAAAATGGACCGCATTACTAATAATATGAAGAAAATCTTTATCTAAAACCATAGCCGGACATAGCCACAATTCTAGGACACCTATTACCGGGACGGAAACTAGTCCTATACCTATAATACCTTGTTTTCACATTTCCAATTATGAGTAAAGTGAGATTTGAGCACACAGAAACCACGACGGTCTCCTCTTGTCGTGATTTCCACCTATGTTTTCTACATGTTGCCAAACACTTATGAGTATGAAAATAAACTCACGATGATTATAAAAGTAGTTCCTATAATACGAGGCCCCAAGGTCCTGACTCTCGATTGGCATTGGTGCCAGCGAGCGCGCGAAGGGGCATCCATTCCTCCAGTGCGTTTGTCCCGGTTGGAACTCCAGCATAGAGATGCCGTAAGCTGCCCGGGGACGGTACCACCCGCCCGTCTGCCCCGGTATGGCACCGCGGGCGGTCCGCCAACATAGAGATACGCAACGCTCTTCTTCGCCTGAAATATCCGATCTTTTAGTATGTTACCCAAAACCTGGCAGTCCTACCAGTAGACCATAAATGTGTTAGATACTGTCATTCATTTATTCATTCTTGAGCTCATCAGAAGCCGGTATCTAAAGCAAAAACATTCTGGCATGGATGTCAGATAAGGTAATGAAATAAATCCAGTTTAGTCAAGTTTAAACAATATTAGGTGTCACTATAATTTTACCAATGGAACAGACAGGGAAAATACAGAAGTGCATAGCACCTCAACATCCAATGCATGCAATTTTAAATTTAATTTTAAAAATTTTAACTTATAAGGAAAAAGAGACATGCTGAAATTAACTTGTTGATGAATAACAGGTAATCCGGTTGGAATTCCTAAATACAGTCCGTTTTTTTGTGTGTACAGGGGGATATATCAGTACCTAACCTATCTACTGACAACGGGAAAACTTAGTTCATGCGGACGAAGTCGCGAGCGGGCTCTGGTACCTAATAAATATGTTTGCGCCATGCAAACGATGTACAAAATGAGAAAAATAAATCGCATAATATAATAATTGATAATAACCAAATAGCTTATCCATTTATTATTTCAATTGTTTGTAGTTCCTCTAGCTAGAACCATATTAAGAATAAACATGCATTTAATTGAACCAATTAATGGGAAAAAACAGAGAGGACAATAGAATAAATTAATACATTTAAGTAGGTTAATGGGAAAAACATGAAGATTGAAAAACCTTATTAATAATAATACAAGTTCATTTGATTTCAAATGTGTGGTATGTTATCTGCATAAATCGTTGACTCTATGCACTTATTGTTTTGTGCTGTGAACATGAAATGTAAAAAAACTGAGCATTTGTAAATCACACGCTAATGATTGTGAGGTGCACAATGTTCATGCACCACTACACAAGCTAGCGTAATTATTGCATTCATTGTGTGTAGTAAGGGAAATTATATTTTCACAATGGTGGTTAATAGGTTTAAAACTTCGAAGAGGTAAATATTGCAAAAAAATCTTATAACAGTATCAGAAACCCGCAATTTCTATACACAATAAGCAGATATCAAATTAAAAGGTTAGAAATTATGCATAGAGACCTCTCATCACATTCCTTTCAACTGATGACTCATGCATGAGGAATTCTTAAAGCTTTGAAAGCACACATGAGTAAATTCAGGTAATAGCGTATTATAAATGAGTATAAGGATGGTATTATGCATAACTGATGCATAATTTATAGATCTCAGAACAATGTCAAGTGTGAGAGCAGTATTTGTGTGTCACCTGATTCACAGATGACACAATGGTCATATAGTAAGTAACCACAAGTTGGAATAACCACCTGTATTTGTTACATAGACTCAAGACACTTGAGTGCTGAATAATCTTAAATACGTACCCAAAACTTACACATAAAATTATATAAAGCAATAGATATACCTCCCAGTTCATTTCTGAAGAAAGGACAGCTTTCAAGAAGTTCATTTGATCTGCCATCTCCAGGGTCAGGCACTGCATCTTCTCCTGGAGGTAATCCACGTGTAGCCAGCAAGGATGCTGCAGAGGCACCAGTGGTTGTGTTACGGCGTCGACTCAGCAGGGCCCCTCTTATCTCAGCAGCATAGTTAAGGTTGGCCATTAATGATTGACAATCATAGTGAGCAAATTGCTTTCTCTTGGCACCATCACTCAAAACTGAGATGGATGAATCGTCTAAAGCTTGACGTGAGAGTGCAGCTCCGGCTCCAGCCCATAGTTTATTGAGTTTGAGTCGTGGTTTAGGGCTGGCGCTGGCTCTAACAGGGGGACCATCTGTGTGGTCGTCTGCGAGACGGTCCCCCGAGCGGCCGAAGCCTGGAGGCTTGTCAGGCGCAGGCACGCCGTTGTAGTTGTGTACCATTGCAGGCAGCCGTTCACTGCCACCACCAATCACATTTTAGAGGAAGGTGAAGAGGCTTCCTCAGCTTTAATTAAACACCGGAGTACTGTCTCACTATTATAATATTCGAATAAAAACACCCACATACCATCTTACCAACTAGCTACCGGGTAAGTGTTGTAGCGTCATGGCGTAAGGTTTTGATATGTTGCCAACCTATGACAACATGTCAAAACAAACTTGTTCGGAAACGCCACAACCACCCCCCTACGGAGAGTGGTAAGTACAGAACATTAGTAAAGTAATTACCAAGATGAATACAAAAAATAACAGAACATCAAAAGTAAATTAAAAGTGATCTACACTTATTAACTTAACCTAAACTTACAAATCTAATTTTTCCTTAAATCTAACTGTGCGACCTGACCGAGTAGTAACAGGAGGTAATAACACCGGTAGTGGTATAGGGGACGCGGCCGGCGGTGCCGGTGACGGCTCCGGGACGGCCGGTACCGTCTGCAGAACAGTACCGGGGTCAGGTGTGAGGTATGCAGGCTTAACGCGGTCTATGCTCACCGTGGCCCGTCTTCCTGTAATGTCAATGGTAATTAATTTGTCATCCCGTGAAAGTACCCTGTAAGGGCCAGTATAAGGGGGTTGTAACGGGCGACGGACAGTGTCGTCGCGCAAGAGGACATGAGAGGCGCTGTCTAAATCTTTAAATACAAATGATGTTTGTTTAGAATGTCGGGAAGCTGGAATGGGGCGGGGAAGTTGGCAGAAAAAAAAAACGGAGGGTTGACTTGACATTGACAGTGAGTGACTCGACTGTATGACGGAATGTCACTCGTTCCGTTCACGTTCGGAAGTACGTCACGCAGGCTGTGTCGACCTTGATTGATTGAAAAGGGTTTTGAGCCAGTTTCCGTTTGATAGATGGCGCGGCAGTTGAGTTGCACTTGCAAGCAAAGCAAACAAAACGGCGCCGATCAACGACTCGAATGCGAATGAAAGTTTGCCGTGTACATAAAATGCAACAAAATGGCGATTCGTCGCAACACAACACAATATGAGAAAAAAAATTGGCTTAAATGCGAAGCACTGCACTGCACGCTTGTTTGTTAGGACACTTGTTGGAATTCTTAGGCGCTCGGCAACAAAAGCACTGCCCTCGCGCAGATGACTGCGGGCGAGGGAAAATCTGCAGACTGCCGCCGACGATTGGGGTGGTGCTCGCGTCTCTGTACGTTACGTGTTGAGTCCTGATCTGGTGGCTGGATAGCAACTGGCCAGCAGGTAATGGCAGAGGTGTCTTCTTTGATCAGCTTTTGTGAGAAGAGCTCCGGCTCACTACAGGGTCACCAATTTAGAGGAAGGTGAAGAGGCTTCCTCAGCTTTAATTAAACACCGGAGTACTGTCTCACTATTATAATATTCGAATAAAAACACCCACATACCATCTTACCAACTAGCTACCGGGTAAGTGTTGTAGCGTCATGGCGTAAGGTTTTGATATGTTGCCAACCTATGACAACATGTCAAAACAAACTTGTTCGGAAACGCCACAACATCGATCGAACCATGACTCCCATACTCACGACGCAAGCCGTTCCCCGACGGATGCTCGCCGTATATCAAGTCCAGACTTGAATTGCTACGATAGATAACATCTCTTGCTTCTTTTCTTCTATTGTCAGGAGCATACATGGCATTATTTTGTCCGGAGTATGAGAGAAGTACCTAGTTAACTCATCGTCATACAAGAACAATGCTTGCAGAATCCGCACGTTGTATGACTATTTCGTTGATCTGAAGGAGGCTGGACTGGTGCTAGGAAGTAAGTAAACTCCAGCTACACAACTACGACATGAGCTACGTGAATCGAAATACGAACGGATTTGGTTGTCTTTTCGTTCAATCTTTTTATCTCACCACTTAGCACTATAGTCAAAAACAATACAATGGGAAAATAATCGCAAAATTGATCAAAATCACAGTAAAATAAATTAAATCGACCAGCCAGCAAAGAAGAAATTTCACAATTATTATTTTTTAGTTCACTCATTCAGTATTTCATTCGTCTCGACGTCTCGACTGTCAATCATCAGTCACTCACTCAGCAACAGAACGATGTCAATGTCATTGTGTCAAACGATGTTAACTGTCGTATGAGGACTACTTGGCAAGTCTGTCGATATGACCGACAGAGGCCATATAAATATAAGAAAAGAAGAAGTCCGGAGTTCCGAAATGCAGATGGCCGATCACACGCTTGCTTTCTGTTTGCTACTGCATTCCGGAATATAGATACCAACTTTTGATGTCCGGAATTCGAATCCGGACCAATGTACAGTAGTCCTAAATGTCGTCAGACCAAAGTCAAAATCAGTTCGGTATTTTGACTTTTTGTTTTCGCAAAAGCCATAAACCAAGAAGTTGAAGTTGACTTTTGGTTTTTTTGATTGATTAAAAAAAGTTGAAAAAAAAATAAACAATAGGTAGGTACAAAAAAAAATACCGAAGATTTTGTTTGACTTTTTGAAAGAAAATTTGGAAATAGAAACGAATTCGCTAATTTTGAGTGTTTTTACGTTCTTTGATGAAAAGAAGATTATATTGCCTTTACTAGGAGGAATAATCTCCCTCTCATCCGCGACAACGGCTACTTTTACAACTTGGATGCAGTGTTCTAGGATATTAATGGTCTATGTACCTACGGATATTGTGCATCATCCATCATCAGTCATATCCTAAATAAAATTATTTGTGGACCACCATGAGTAAGCTAATGAAAATTAACATACAGCTTCCTGAAACTTGTGCTGAGAATCATAACTTATGTTTTACCACAACTACTTTCTACCGGCAGACCGGCTATTTTCAGATAATCTTCGTCCTAGTAGTGTAAATTGGCCCAGTGCTGCATCACAGATGTCTGTCGTAAGGATCGAAGGAATAAACAACTCTCAAATGAATTCACTACATATTTTTGAGAATGTAAGTTATAAACAGGCCTTCTAATATGTATCTCCTATAACCTACTTACTAATATTATAAATTTCAAAGTTTGGAGGCTTTCAATTACGCTGCAACTACTAGTCCGACTGGACTCTGTCGGAAGCTCCCTACTCCTATGAATGAGACACTAGTACTGAAAGAGAAGGCTTGCCCAACTAATTCTATGAAGATTGAATAAATAGTAGTTTGAAAGTTATACTCTAACAAACATGAAGCCCTTATGGTTTTCGTTGGCTTTGCTCACTCAATCAATAACCCAGAAAGGTCACTAAAGTCATTTAGTATTTATTTATGTATTAGATGGAGGTTGAACAATGATTGACAATACTGAATGGTCCTTGTAGTTTTACTGAATTATAATTAAGTATTGTCTTTGAGATTATACATTATTTAAACTAAAACTTTTTCAGGATTTAACTCCAGAAATGCTACCCCAAGTATTCATACCTGAAGGGTCACTACTCATAGGTGAGAAACATTTTTAAATGAGTAAAAACTGAAAGATTGTATGGCTATTATAATGCTTAAGTACTAATAATTAAAAATGTTTGTAGGCTCCGAACAAGCTATCAGCGTTGAAAACCAAATCATACCAGTTCTGAATGAAACTAGAACAAAGATATACCCACAATTTAGTCTTTGTACAGAGGAAGACACATCTTTTGTTGAAACTAAACCACTAGTTTCCGCACTTCACCCTGTAGCAGCCAAAACTTTTCCAGAAGCTATACCAAATCCATTAACACACAGTGCAATCAATGAATTAATACACCCTTTAAATTGCACAATATGCAAGTCTACACATACAAATAGACAAAGTTTTCAAAATGATCATTCTCTAGAAGAATCAAAACCAAAGTCAAATTCTAGTGATCCAGGTTTCATAAATTGTTTATCAAATGACATCAGTTATTGTATGAACACAACATCAGATGTTCAGAGCTCGTTGCAAGTCAAACCACACTCATCTTATGCTTATGTAGCTGTCAAAAAGGAGAATGATTCTGAAGTAAACTTAGATGATGCTGCCCAGCCTATCAGAATAGTTAAACGAAAAGTGCAGAATTACGGTAAGTTGGAAATGCAGGAAGCATAAAAAACATGTTCCTTAATGGCTCGTAACGTAGATTATGTCAAAGGTTTTCTAAAGATGATGACACATTCACAGTTCCAGCTCTCAAGGGCAAGATTCTAAAAGGCTTCTTTAATTTTTACAAATTACAGTTCACATATCAGATGTCAGAGTTCCTCAACGGGCTATTGCAGTATTACCTACTGCTCTTCAAATAAGAGGACGGGACAACATATTTCCAAGAAGGACTCTACCCGCGCGCATTCGTTTTGGCCCGGTAGAAGGTACCCAACAGTTACACAAGTATCTCATAATCATACTAAAAAAAACCCCTATTTATACACCCACTCTGCTATCTCTAGAACATGATATATCTTTATTCGCCCCCAATAGGTAATAATACATCATACATCTCATCAAACAAACTATTTGTTTCAGGTATCCATAAAATGGTGACTCCAGCACAAGTCAATGAGTTAAAAAGCAAACCAGATGCACCACTGTTTTTACTGAAGAATGATAATGTAGGCCTAACTGTTCACATTGATGTCACAGATAAAGGTAAAAATACTTTAAAAATTGCTGATCTCATACATCAGTTCTGTCTTCTGTGATATAGGTTGCGTGTGTAAAAAAAATGTATTTTTTTTTTAAAGATAAATGTAATTGGATGGGCCTACTCCCGCTTGGCAATGACGCCAATCACGCGAACGTATGGCTTTACCAAGAAAACTATCAGCTGTACGCAATTACAACTGAACCTATGAACGCACGGAGGCCGCTCAGACTTGGTTATAGCAAGAAGTACGCTGATGACCATAAACTGCCTACTGGGGTACCCACATTGGATTTAGAAACAGGTATTAATAAGGCTTTTTTTGTGTGTTTCAAGATGTATTTTAAATTACACTGCGCGGTAACGACAATTCCACTATGGACTTTTCTCGCCGCGGGCAATGAATCTGCACTTATCGCGCCGTCGTGATCGCGTCGTCATCTGGGAAAACAAATTACCATCACAAATTTTTGGTAAAAAAAAAATCTAGGTGCCAGTTCGCGACCTTTGCGTTCTCTTTCAAAATCCAAATAGTATGGGCGAGCTTCTCTTAAATAAAAAAAAAAAATATTCAGGGACATTTCACACAACACCCTCTAGTCCCAAACTAAGCAATGCATGTAATATGGGAACCAGATGGCTGATAGAATACTTATATACTTTTTTTTTGTAAATACATACTTATAATACATAGTAACACCCAGACATAGAACAAACATCTATGTTTTCCACGCACAAATGTTAGTTCTCAGTGGGGTCGAACCCACGACCCACAGCACGGAAGGCAGAGCTATTACCGACTGAGCTGTGACGCCTGTCAAAATAAATTCGACTATATTTTCAGTATTATCGTCGAATCCGAAACAATGGTGGTGCAATGAATGCAATCGCGCGCTCCCATCGGCGTCCATACTCCAACGCCATGCCGATGTTTACCACAAAGTGAGTTTCTTATAACATTATATATATCAAAATTAAAATATCAGCATTGCTAATCAGTGCGGCAATGCAACCAGTGTCTTGGGAACGCTTCCGATTGGTACTGATTTAGATCAATTGAGCTATCTATAAATCGTTTGCAACAGTTTGGAGATAGCTTAACTTTTTCATATGTATTTTGTAAATATTGTAATACTGTATTAGTCTTTACTCTAACTAAATACACAAAAGACTAGAAGGACAAAAACTGGACGAAATAGATTAAAGTGGTAAACACTGTAAACAGTATAGTGTGGCATTTGGCGTCATAAAATTGCGTAAATCATAAACTAACATCACAGAGCTATTGTATTTGCCGGCCTGTCGAGTCTATGTACGAATATTAAGATATTTCCTGTGTTAGGTACTCCAAAAACCTGCAGATACGGGTTAGTTTTTTAGCCTGCTAGAGAGAAAGATATAGAGATTTATTTATTCGAAACACAATCGCTACACATGTACAGCACAGAACAATCATAAAAAAGAAAGAAAGAAAACAAGCACCTACACAATACTACCAGGTTAGCTAGGTTAGTTTAGCATGTTCCTGTTCCTACCTATACCTTAGTTGTGTATTGTTTATTTCAGGATGATATTATTTCAACTCGTCGAGGATATCGCTGTCTTCAATGTAGACGGACGTTTAGCAGATTGTTTACGTAAGAATATTTAATATTCATTTCAGAAAACTGGCCGCCCGCTTCAATCTCGTTCTTTGTAAAAACAATGTTTTAAATATTAATGCGATATTTTATTTTCAGACTACGGCGCCATATATCCAAACATTGTATAAGAAAAAAAGAGAAACTTACGTAAGTTATTTATTACAATGTAGATTTGTTTGACCTTTGAAAAAAGATTGGGAGGTTATACAAAAAAAAATGAAAACATCTCTTTTCCTCTTACTTTAAATCGATATTTTTTTGTATAGAATCGATTGACTTATTTTACTTAGTGGTAATCACACGTTCGTTACTAATTCCAGATTGTCGCAAAAAAAGTAGTAGCATGTAGGTACTTACGAAACAATCTATTGCAGGGAAACCACAGAACTAAATCCTGAGTTAAACTCGACTCCAAATAACGAAGAAAACCGAATACCGTCTGACGAAAGTTTCCAGAACTTCACCAATGCTCTTGACTTCTCCACCAGTTTGTTCGACACAGACAGAATCTCCAACATTGACATTTCCATCAACTCGAGAGCTGACGATTTTAACCCTTACGATATTACGTTGAGAGACGATATTAGTGCGAGCAATGATTTGAGTGTCTCTAAGCCCATAACTGCAGCTAAACCAAATCATAGTGAGGTTTGTAGACTTTGTAAAACAATACTTATCTTCAGATAAGATATTCTAACCACTGAAAACTATTTATTGTCGTTTTTTGTTGTAGGTAAAAAAAGAATCGGCACCAGAATCATGTACTTACTGCAATAAAACAGTAGTAAAAGGGAATAGACGTAAGCATTTACGGTAAATATTTCATCTAGAATCACTTTTATTTTGAGTAACGAGTAACGATTTCAAAATAGTTCAAATGACGAGTGAACTTTTTATTGGGTTATAAACTTTGTTCCAAAACCCGACTGAATAATCTTATTAAAATTACTAGCTTCCGCCCGCGACTTCGTCGGCGTCCCGTTAGATTCTGTTGATTTTCCGGGATAAAAAGTAGCCTGTGTTAATCCAGGTTACGAACAGGTTATATTCCAAGTTTCATTTAAATCGGGCCGGTAGTTTTTTCGTGAAAGAGTAACAAACATACATACATACCATCTTTCGCGTTTTTATTATTAGTAAGACAATAAGGATTCGGGTTTTAGAACAAAGTTCATGTAATTTGGTTACAGTGAATGTCCGACTAGAAAGCTAGAGTGCGCTTGTGGAAAAATCTTCAAAAATAAAGTCAAATTAGCGCAACACTTTCTCGAAGAGCATTCGGCAGAGGACGCTTCAAACACGGTAATTATGTTTTGATAATAACAAGGTTATAGGTACAGTACGCATAACGGATATTTGTCCCTCTGCAGTTAGGCGCAACAAACGTGCGGAAAAATTCGCTTACCTCCATTTACCCAAATATGGTTTCTGCGCAGATACCTCGGAGCAACAAAGTTCCGTTGTATTTGTGTTTGACTACTATAGGTACTTATATGATGAAATAGCAGACTAGCAACTTAATTTTAATAATTACAATAAAACAATGACCAAACATCCATCGACAGCCGAATTTTATACATTTTTTTTTAAATTAACCTGTCTCGTCCCACTGCTGGGCAAAGGTCTCCCCCAGAGACTTCCTATACTCCCTATCCTGAGCCTCCTCCCACCTTCTCCCTTCGAAGGCGTCCAGATCGTCCCGCCAACGCTTTCTTGGCTGACCCCGAAGTCGCCGACTGTCAGGGAGCCAAGGTGTGCAGATGGTCGCCCACCTATCGGGAGACATCCGGCTGACGTGCCCCGCCCACTCCCATTTGAGCTTAGCACTCTTATCTCCAATACATACACATACTTACATAATTATAAAGTTGGTTGATCGAAAAAGTACATTATTATTAGGTACCACCTACTAATTACGTTTGTATCTTTCAGGATAATAAATCGGAAAAGAAAAGGTACATCTGTGAAAAGTGTGATTCGAAACGATTTAAGGTAAGAATAAATAGTTTTCCTTTTCAAAACTTTTAATATTAAAATCATCATTATGGAAATTTTGAGACATTTTTAACATAGTCTAAAGTAAACAAATAACATACAATACATACCTAATTTCAAATAAAAAAGAATTCAAGGTCTTTGAAGAAGTAATAATGCAAACATCCCAATATAATATTTAAACACTTCAACAGTCGTCGAACGGCTAGTCAATAAGCCTTATTTATCACGACAAACCAATCTTAAGTCAGCATAGGTCAATCAAATGAGGAAAACATAGCTATGAGTTTAAGATTGGCAATTATAAAATTAATATCCAAAGGTTATTAACCTCGTGACTAACATCCATGACCTTGCCCTAAAAACGGGAATACCTACGTTGACCAACTTTAATAATAATGGTTATTAAAGTTACAATATTGTAAAGTATATTAATACTTTACCCAATGTAAGGTATGGGACGTCGATAACTGTTAGCTATTGGGGTTCACTAATGACGGGATCTGATTAAAAACTGTAATGCAAGGAATAGAAATCACTACATTGTCTATTCGAAACTTTGTAGAATTCACATGTATTCTACACAAGGGTCAAGGTGAGGTGATAGGAATCGAGGACGCGGGGCGTCATGCATTGTTTATCATTTTGCTGACCTAAGCAACGCTGCGATCCCTACAAATATTACAACCACAGATTCTATTCATGATTTTGAAACGAAGTTGATTACTATAAAACCTACAATTTTCATAGATATATTGATTGTATTTGTTGTAGCGTCGCGGCATGTTAGTGAATCACTTATGGCGTGCACATAAAATAGTATCGACGTCGAAAGTAGAGCGGCCGGTGAGGCACTATCCTTGCGTGGCATGCGCCAAGATATACCGGAGCGCGGCCAAACGGGATCGCCATATTCTGGTACACCATCCAGGTAAATAACATCATCTACACTCTATGCAGACGAACCTACAATCCTATCCTACTAATATTATAAACGTGAAAGTTTACATGTTTGGATGTTCAGCTGTTTATCTCGAATAATTAACAGGATCTACAGGATAAAATGAACGAAAAGGATTAGCAGTGCCAATGAGGAAGATGAGCGTATTTGTTTTTTAATGTAGATCGATAGATTTTTACGTCCAAAACACAACAGTGAAAGAATTTTGGCGATAGCTCAAAAACTGAATTTTCTACGATTTTTTAAAGTTTGGATTTTCAAAATCTGTTTTTAGCCCGGCGATTTCGCGTGTGACGTATGCAGGGTCCGATCGCTCACCCGCGCGTTTTAAGCGTTTTCTGCCTTTACGTTTCTATTTATATTTCTGATAAATAGGGAGAAAAGTACCAATATTTTTATGTAATATTGTGCCTCTAAGTCCTAAGGACACGTTTAACGCTTCAGATAAACTTTTTAACCACCGACTGAAGAAGAAAGGTGTTCTAAGTTTGAGGCTTTTTTGTGTCTATGTGTCTGTACCTTTCAAGGCTCGTAGCTCCAAAAAATCACTCGTAATTTTTTTATAACTATTCTTGAAATGGAAAGCAGATAAATCTGGCATAGTTCTAAGCCAAGTTTAATAGAAATCGGTGCAGCGGTTTTCAAGTTATGAGGATGTTTATCAGCCCTCGACACGCATTTTGAAGGGTTCTCAGGCATATATTGATTGTAGTTTGAAACATTTGGTTCTTATACCAGTATAACGTGAGCTACTATTTCTTAGTGTTTCATTGATTTTGTATATCAGGTAAGACTGGTAATGAGCAAGATTGTGTTATCGACGTGATTAGCAATGTTTTTAACCCCCGACGCAAAAACGATGGGGTGGTAAAGTTTGACGTGTGTGTGTGTCAGTGCGTGTGCGTGTGTCTGTGCGTGTATGTGTGTGTGTGTGTCTGTCGAATGCGCGCGTTGGTGCGCGTGCGGATGCGGATGGTAGTAGTCTAAGTCACATTGTCTACTAAGGACGTGCCTAGTGAGGCATTGGACTGTCAAGTACAATGCCTCACTAGGCACGTCCTTAGTAGACAATGTGACTCGCTAAGAAGAAGAATGTGACTTACACTAGGACGTGCCTAGTGAGACATTGTACTATCAAGTACAATGTCTCACTAGGCACGTCCTTAGTAGACAATGCCTACACATACATATAGTGCAATGCCTCACTAGGCACGTCCTTAGTTACGAAGGACATTGTACAGTAGGTACAATGCCTCACTAGGCACGTCCTTAAGCAATACATTGCTAATGCCTCACTAAGCACGTCCTTCATAACTAAGGACGTGCCTTGTGAGGCATTGCACTATATGTATGTGTAGGCATTGTCTACTAAGGACGTGCCTAGTGAGGCATTGTACTTGTACAGTACAATGTCTCACTAGGCACGTCCTAGTGTAAGTCACATTCTTCTTCTTCTTAGCGAGTCACATTGTCATTGTCATGTGACTTAGACTACTACCATCCGCATCCGCACGTGCACGTCCTTAATAGACAATGCCTCACTAGGCACGTTTTTAGTAGACAATGCCTCACTAGGCACGTCCTCAGTAGACAATGCTTCACTAGGCACGTCCTTAGTTTCTGAGGACGTGCCTAGTGAGACATTGTACTGTCAAGTACAATGCCTCACTAGGCACGTCCTTAGTAGACAATGTGACTCGCTAAGAAGAAGAAGAATGTGACTTACACTAGGACGTGCCTAGTGAGACATTGTACTGTCAAGTACAATGCCTCACTAGGCACGTCCTTAGTAGACAATGTGACTCGCTAAGAAGAAGAAGAAGAATGTGACTTACACTAGGACGTGCCTAGTGAGACATTGTACTGTCAAGTACAATGTCTCACTAGGCACGTCCTTAGTAGACAATGCCTACACATACATATAGTGCAATGCCTCACTAGGCACGTCCTTAGTTACGAAGGACATTGTACAGTAGGTACAATGCCTCACTAGACACGTCCTTAAGCAATACATTGCTAATGCCTCACTAAGCACGTCCTTTGTAACTAAGGACGTGCCTAGTGAGGCATTGCACTATATGTATGTGTAGGCATTGTCTACTAAGGACGTGCCTAGTGAGGCATTGTACTTGTACAGTACAATGTCTCACTAGGCACGTCCTAGTGTAAGTCACATTCTTCTTCTTCTTAGCGAGTCACATTGTCTACTAAGGACGTGCCTAGTGAGGCATTGTACTTGACAGTACAATGTCTCACTAGGCACGTCCTTAGTAGACAATGTGACTTAGACTACTACCATCCGCATCCGCACGCGCACCAACGCGCGCATTCGACAGACACACACACACACATACACGCACAGACACACGCACACGCACTGACACACACACACGTCAAACTTTACCACCCCATCGTTTTTGCGTCGGGGGTTAAAAACATTGCTAATCACGTCGATAACACAATCTTGCTCATTACCAGTCTTACCTGATATACAAAATCAATGAAACACTAAGAAATAGTAGCTCACGTTATACTGGTATAAGAACCAAATGTTTCAAACTACAATCAATATATGCCTGAGAACCCTTCAAAATGCGTGTCGAGGGCTGATAAACATCCTCATAACTTGAAAACCGCTGCACCGATTTCTACCAAACTTGGCTTAGAACTATGCCAGATTTATCTGCTTTCCATTTCAAGAATAGTTATAAAAAAATTACGAGTGATTTTTTGGAGCTACGAGCCTTGAAAGGTACAGACACATAGACACAAAAAAGCCTCAAACTTAGAACACCTTTCTTCTTCAGTCGGTGGTTAAAAAGTTTATCTGAAGCGTTAAACGTGTCCTTAGGACTTAGAGGCACAATATTACATAAAAATAATGGTACTTTTCTCCCTATTTATCAGAAATATAAATAGAAACGTAAAGGCAGAAAACGCTTAAAACGCGCGGGTGAGCGATCGGACCCTGCATACGTCACACGCGAAATCGCCGGGCTAAAAACAGATTTTGAAAATCCAAACTTTAAAAAATCGTAGAAAATTCAGTTTTTGAGCTATCGCCAAAATTCTTTCACAGTTGTCCTTACAATCTTCTAGACTTTTGATTTAAGCTATAAAAACAGGAAAAAATGCCTAACTCATCTTCCTCATTGGCAAGAGGATTTCATTGTCATGTCATGTCACGTCAGTTTGACAGAGCGTAGTACTTCCTCTTTGGTCTAACAACTAGCATTTGACATTCCAGTAGGTACGAGTTCGGTGTAATGAGGTGTAATGTCAAGTTTCTCAAAGTATCCGCTCGGTACACGCACAGATAATATAATGTACACGGAAACTGTAGACGCGTACGAAGTCGTGGGTAACTACTAGTTCAAAATATAAAAGTATCGCATTATTGGGAAGTATACAGAGTTGATAATCCCATAGATACGAGTACAGTCTTTGATTTTTGGCCAATTTGATGTGACACTCAGAGCAACAGCAAAACAATATCCATTGTGGGAGTTATTGCTAGTGAAGTTTCAAAGTAATTAGTGTGGTTTATACTTTGAACAGGTGCAGAGAAGTTAGCCACGCAAACAATAGCAGGCGGGATCAGATCCTGCGAGCCGGCGTCTTGTGATCAATGTCCGCGGCAATATGCCACGCGCGCCAAACTATTGCAGCACGTGAGAACACACCACGTAAGTATTACAATAGCCAATGCGCTTGATTACCTTACAGAAATCCCTCGAAAATCTCGAGAGATCGAAATTCTTTAAATTTGACGTAATCATATTTGACCATTTTAGGGCTACTAACGGTTGTTCGTTGATTATGTATAGAAAACGTGACAGAGCATAGGACAATACAACAAACTTTTAAATTGTAACGCAACTGGACCTATTAAATTAAGTTGGACAAAATTTTTCACAGGCTAGGAACTAAACTATGTCTACATTTACTTTTTTTTTTCGTTTTTTTGTCTGTGGACCCATTAATCAAGTATACAAACGTTTAGTTAGATTGCGCCCTCTGAAGAACCGCGGAATCAAGTTAAAAATACCTAAAACTATTTCATAATGGCTGTTTGCGTGGCGATAAATTCCAGCAATAGATCATTGAAATGTGCGTTCTAGGAAACGATGGTTTACTATAGCTTACATTGACCCTTGGCATTTATCCAACGCAATTAGATGTTCATTAGCCGACGGTTATATAAACAATGTGATAGAATGGTGTAAAAAGCTTTTTGTTTACAGGGGAACAACTCGCATGGGTTGAACGGTAGCAAAGGAAACACATCGACGGTCGACCGCTGAAACTGAAAAGGTTAGTTGCTTTGAATCTGGAATTAGTATGTTTGTTTACACAAGAGGGTAATTTTTTACACACGGTTGATTGGGTGTAGTTTTTACAAGGATTGTTTTTAATTTTAATTAAAACCCAACATTGAAACAAAGTCTAGGGTCCTTTTTAGTTTGCACATAAAACCAATTTTAAAAGTTCTACTTACTACCAAGTGGCTGGGATCCTATTTTTGAAAAAACATTCCCTGGCGATTTTTTATAATTTGAGTAAATTATTTTAACTAATATTAGTTACAATTTGCGATTAATATATAAAAAAAGTTAAAATAATTTTTTGAAAATTTTGGCTTTTAAAAAATATATGAAACTAAAAAAAAAACCCTAATATCCTTATAATTATCCAATAAACTTATCTACATAGTAAACTTATTTTTACCAACTCAAATTAATTTGTTTCAGGATAAACCACACAATAAAATACCTACTAGATAAGCCATAGGACGTATTTAATAATAATTATATTTTAAGGAAATAAATAGATGTCTGCATTTAAAATGACTTTTTGTGTATTTTTATAATATCTGTTCGTTTTTGGTTCATTAGAATAACATTAAATTTTAAAATTAAAAAATAACTAGAAAATACATCTATTAAAAATTACATCTTAGAAACAATAACAAAACACAGAATAATAAACAAGAATCACTTTACATTGTCGTATTAACATTTGAACTTTTCAAATGTGTTCAATGATCAAATCAATCAAAGTGTGTTTACGATCGCGTTTTAGCACTATTCGTCGCTTATAATATGAAAATGTTTTCGATCGAAGCAATTATCAAGCAGCTATATATATTTTCATGTTTTCCGAAACCGAGGTTGGCAGCTACTTCAGTATTTATTTAGGTACAATCTTACCTATATCCCTTACCAACAGGAATCCATTTCAAATCAAACTGTGGTTGGCTATTTCTATTTCAACAGAGGGTGCATTCCCAATGTCCCTGTTGAGTTCGTACTGGTTTGAAGCTAACAGTCACATCAACAGCGCCTATTTCACAATTTATATTATCATTTCATTGACTTCTTTCCATCCATTGTCTTCATTTGCATAATTACACTGTCACATCAAGACGCCATCTCGCTATCTATGTTGTTTGTATATTGCCTGTAATTTTAATCTAAGTATCTTTCGTCTCTCTTTGTTTTCCACTTTTGGATGCGAGTGGATAAGAGACAGAAACGTTATACTGACAATACGATCCTTATCCCTTGTGAACCGGTCGGTTTAGTTATTATGGAACAGTATCAACTATCCTCCGTTCACTGAACTGAATCATGTTATGCTTGGGCAGATTTCATAACAATGCGGCAAGCTCATTCGTCCGCAGACTTATCGATTTTCTGAAATGTCAACTAAGTTATCAGAAACAAGAGCGTTTCGGTAGCGTAGGTATACAAGTTACAGTTAGTGCTTGGGTGTTAGTGCCTAGATAACTAGAAAGTGATGACATGTGTGAACTGTGTTAGCATGGATTATGGAGCCCAGGAGGGATTCATACCACGGGACTTCATCGAGTACGACTTCGCTGAGGATGCACTGGATTTTGAGGTTAGTTTCTTTGTTATTGCGTCAATACGCCCCTATATTCAACTCGGAGAACCTATGCCATAAGTAAGTACCTACTATGTAATTGGTATTTCGAATGACAGTATTCTACATTAGTGTTAGATACGAATAGTCTATCAGGTTTTATAAAAAATTGAATACTTAATAGGTAATTAGGTGAGTAAGTATTAACTAGTTAGTACCTACCTACTTACACGTCTTTAATTAAATTATTGACTTTAATGCTCGCTTTTGACCAAAATTCTTCTCTACTCTGGTTTTGTAATAAATAATAACTTTAAAAAACGTTTAAATTAAATGGTTTATCTAAGTGGAAATCACATTTAGACCTATTTTGAATGTCTTCTCTTATTATTGCCTCACAAGAGGAATGTCTATTAAAAAATTGCATTTATTTTAATTACTTAAACGATTTGCAAAAAATAGCAATGAAGCGGACTTTTTTTTATGAAAAAGTAAATTAATTAAAAATATGTGGGACAGTCAGAATGCAGATTGCAGAGATAGAGCACCAATTTATTAGAACGAGCATAAACTGTGCATTCCTCTACTGAATGAAAGGGGTGAAACACCTGCAACCACAATAACACTGAGCCTATACCAAACCTTATACTTACATTGCGGTAGATGCCTTCACCTAATTGTAGGCGCAGCAGTGACGGAATCAAAACAAACAGTCACCGCCCAACCTGTTTGCTGGTTAGAATAGCATTGAAAGTTTTGAGGTAGGTAGCGCGCCAGATAGACGTGTCTGACAGACTCGCAGACCGTGGCACCCGAGCGTTTATTTACAGAAATGATATTTTCGCGGGTGTATTGAGCCGTAGGATTAGTGAAGAACAAACCGTGATTGTGCTAGGAGTTTTGTGATTATTATGGTTCGCCTGATGGAGAAATGTGGGTGTGGTGCATTCTGCCGTTGGCTTTTTTGCCGCGCGCGGAGTACTGATTGTGACGATGAGGATATTTTACCTGCTTCATTGGTAACTTCAAAGTTTTTGTGTCCTATTTCTTGCTAGGTTTTTTTTTGTTCTTTAAAAACATTTGAATTAGTTACCTGTGTAATAATATTTCAAACTCCAGTTAATATTGAATTAAAAATTCTGCCAAAAAATCTACTGCCGTGACAAAGCCTGCTGTCCAGGAATTCGGATAAAGGAACTAAATCTTCACACTCAGCAGATTCTTACAATACAAGCGCCAGAAATATCTGAGAATAAAATCTCTTTACACATTTTAATTCTCGAGAAATATGTCTTTTTACACATTTTATCTCTCCTTTAGAGTATTTTTACACATTTAATAAAATGAGTAGGTACGTTACGCTGGGAGACCATTGATTTAATATCGCGCACCAAATTACCTATTAGTAAACTTAAACCATCTAAAAAATTTAAACGAAACTCTAATTTTTTGAATTGATTTTGAATGTCCGACTCGTTTATTTTCAGTGAAGGTTGCGGTGATGTCACTGTGGCTTTATTGATCTTGAATTTCCCAGATACCCACTAATTTTCCGCATAAAATGTAATATTGACAAATACACTTAGCAGCAGAAAAATAAAAAAATCTACGGTACTTTAGCAGATGAATCTTGGAACACTTTTACAGACTAATTTCTTTGAGCTATGAACTGTGTGACCTTTTGTAAAAGAAAGGTTTGTTTAGTTATAGAAACAATGGCAACACTTTTAGCAAACGCTTTACTCTCTAAAATATTCTGCTATCCTTGGTATGTGGCACCCTTGGTATGTACATAATAAACTTTATTCTGTCGAAGGTAGATATGATTATGCATAATATGCATAGACCAATGCATATAAAATTTAATCTGAAAATGTATTTATTAATCCATGGTAAGTATAAATTACGCTGTAGATCTGGCTTAATTTATAAATAACTGTTCAAGTATTTATTATGCTACCCTATGTTGCTATATAAACATTCCTAATTAGCAACACAATGGGCTATCCTTATTAAGTCCTGCTTGTCATCATTTGTAGGTACTTGATCAAAATACCCGGGATGACCTCATCTTATCATATAGGTACGTGCATGGTTTGTTGATTCCTTATTTACTCGACAAATACATTTTGACTCGAACGTGTGATCTTGTGGTTGAGCAAAGTAGGTAGGTACACAACGATAGAAATTACCAATAGTTAGTAAGCAAGCAATATTAGATAGGTAGCTATGTTTAGCATAATGCTAATAAGTATGTAGATCACTCCTTGTGTATCTAGCTACTTAATAGATATAGGATAATAAATATTAGGAAAAACTATAAAATACTTGTGTCATACTTTATCATTTCCCTAATCAGCTTACAAAGACTTCAGAAAATGCCGAAATAACTACAGCTTATTTGAGTTTGTTTTGTGATCTGATAATTATTTACTTCGAAATATTCAACTGTTAAACCCATTTAATCCAAAAAGTAAGATGTTAATTATAATTCGTGGATTTCAAGGATGTATGAAATTCTTAGTTTGTCTATTGCAGAACCAGTTGGCAGAAGCGCAAGAGGTAACATTTGTCCAACTCCTTAATGAGCCATTGGCCATAGGATCCCACATAGTCTGCACAGGAACACCTTGCGAAGATTTACCATGGTCAGTACCTAACTAAACCGCATACTGTCATCATAATAACCATTTCTTAGAAAATATGCATTACCTTCTGATGCATCTAGAGTTTACATGACTAATTCCTAGCACAGAGGTAAGAAATATTGTAAACATTTACCTTTATAGGTCCTATAATTGGAATTATCGTTTAGGTGTTATTAGTGCAACTGAAGGAGCAAAGGGTAATTCCAACATCGGGCCATTGTTATAATATTATAATAATAATATTTTATTTACCACGGATTAAATATTTTTTTTTGCAACATTTTATACGTTACAAGACATTTGTATGGACTATTGGTGTGGGTGGCTCAGCCAGACAGAAACTTAAATTATTATCTAGAACAACAATGGACCCGCATTCATGCGCATGATTGTATTTCCGAAATATCATAATCGTTGCTCAGTGCTATTATCTTATCTTTAACAATCCATTTCCTGTTGATCTTCCTATCATTAAAATTTATCAATACTATAAAATACAACTTATGACTAATGCTCCGATGAGCCAAAAGCCTTTCCAACATTTATACGATACTCGAAAAGGGTGATGTATTATAGTGCCTCCATAAGATCAAATTGTAACACTTATTTCGGCAAATAAACGTATTTTGTATCTAGGTACATCGAGCGGAAAGGTTTCGAACGTTATTCATGTAACTTTTCTTATCAATCATCTTATCCAGGTTTGCAGTGAACATTGGCTGCGGGGACCCAGAAGCTCGTGGAGATATCGCGGTACACTTCAACGTGCGCCTACCACAATGTTATGTGGTGAGGAATACACGTCGACATGAAAAGTGGGGGGTCGAGGAAACCACTGCTTACAGGTATATTTAGACTTGTACTTCACTGACAGTATTTCCTTAGGTATTCTCTGGTATTTCTTTCGAACAGCTTTAGTTATCCCGGACGGTCGATTCGAGTATTTCGATTGACTTTTGGAATACAGAACGCACCTGCTGAAAAGATGACGTTGGAACTCGGACGGCTTTGCATTGTGATTTATTGACAGTACCCATAACCAGTCAGTATCTATTTCAGTACCTACTTATATCTTCTGGTTTAGTTCGCAACGATGAAAAATTAAGTACATAAGCTTACGCTGCTCTGCCAATCCACTAGTAAAGGTTATCATTTTAGGTCAAATAGGCTCTTTCTAAGGTGTACCTACCTATATGTTATATACATAGCATGGTATAGCTATGTCGGATTGCATGTTGACTGTCGGGCACAATGGTGTAATCAATAATTTTACTACTTGTGGGGAACCGTACGCCGCGCGCACGTTAAGTTTTACAGTGTAAGAAAATAAAGTTGGTTTTATTCATATTGGTTACTGGGGGCTCCGCAGCTAAAGTTATCAAGTCTCTTGTTGTTTTTCGTTATCGTTGGCATGCAAGTGACAAAGACGGAATTAGAGAGTCTCATTTATTGTTATTTTTATTTCATACCGTAGGTACCGGTAGAAGTTGTTTATGCCCCATAATGTACACGACTAGGTGCAGTATGGACTACATATAATAACATAGTTAACATTTACCTCTTGTTTACTCTGTAAATAGCAGTAAATGCTACGAACATTCGTAAGGACAGAAAAGAGGTCATGGATAATGTCTACGTTGCTTTGCCTTACGTCTACAGTTTACGTACATAAACTTACCATGCTCGTAATCGGTATCGCTCTACGGGATATTACTCATGTAACGCAATAACTTAATGGTTTTGTTATTTTTAATTACTAACTGTCGCACTCGAAAACGTACCTACCTACGTTAAAGATAATTCAACGCTTAGCCTATTGACATCTCTTACGGATGAGAATAAAGAAGAGACGAGTGTGGCAGTTAAATTTAAAAAGAAGGTGGACGGACATAGCTAATCATTCTCACACACATTTTTACAATCTTAGGTTTAATTTTACTGCTAATGAATAGGTACCTAATACAGTTTCTTGGTACCTACTACTTGTTGAATTTCTATCCTTTGGAATGAAATAAAATCATGTTTTACTGAATAAATCTATGTAATAATTACTGAAAACATTTTTATATGACAGCACACATTTAGGCGGGGGACAAAAGATAGAGGTTAAGAAAAGAAGAAGAAAATGCTACCATGTCATGTGCATGCCACTCTACCTACATAGTAAAAAAGAAAATTATTTCAGTGTTGTCAGTACAATGAACATACAATATTCAACACTTCCCCTTACTGAAACATTGAAATAATGATAGAACCATTTAAAATACCTAAACACACAATATTGAACATCATTCTCTTTTCCATTTTATTTTAATTATAAGCAAGGCATTTAATAATCTAATCCAAACAAGTACAAAATATACACACCCAATTGTAAATATACTTCACAATATGAAACAATATAGAAATTAAACATTGGGAAATAAAAATCATCCTTATAACAGTGCTAAGTATTTAAGAAGATACTTATTTATATCCTAGGGTGTGATATCCTCCCATGCATGTTTACACTATTATTTTTACAATTTTACTTATTTAATTTAACATATAAAATTATAGCATAACACAGCATACTTAATTCAAAATGTGTATTTAAATCAACTACAAGTATACACTTATCAATTTTTATCCAACTTACACTAATCATAGGCCAAGACATTGTACAAATTTGGTATGTTTAATTTTTGCCAGAGGTTTAGTTAATATATCTGCAACCATGGCATCAGTTGGCAAATATTTAATATTAATAATTTTATTAGCAAGACAATCTCTAACAAAGTGATGACGTATGTCTATGTGCTTTGTTCTTCGATGGCATTGATCGTTTTCTGCTATTCTATGTGCACTTAGATTATCATTATATATAGTTATTGGACACACATCATATTGAAATAAGTCTTGGAAAAAATTTTGAAGATATTTGGCTTCTTTGGCTGCTTCACCTATACTATAATATTCGGCTTCAGTACTGGAATAAGCCACAGATTGCTGCTTTCGAGCCTCCCAATTAATAATGCAATCTCCATATTTTACTATAAAACCTGTATAGGATTTTCTGTCATCTAAGTCATTAGCCCAATCAGCATCAGTGTGAATTTCAATACTAGAATTACCTTTCTTAAAATTTAAACCATAATGCAAAGTTCCTGAAAGATATCTTAAGACTCTTTTTGCTGCTTGCCAATGCACATCACCAAAACAATTATTGTATTGACCTAGCTTACTACAGGCATAAGATATGTCTGGTCTTGAGCAAACAGATAGATACATTAGTCCACCAATTAATTCTTGGTAAGGGTATTTTGTGTCCTTCTCGCCGATTTTTTTGAAGGGGTGCATTCACTTGCATAGGGGTGGAAACAGGCTTACATTCTGTCATTCCAAACTTAAGTAATAGATTTTTAGTATATTCTTCTTGTGAAAGTTTTAAAGTTCCAGTAGTTCTATCTCTGTCAACTTTCATGCCAAGGCAATTTTTTACCTCACCTAAATCTTTGATATCGAACTGACCTGTTAGCGCATTAATTAAATTTTTAGTTTCTTTATTATTTTCGCTAAATATGAAAAAATCGTCTACATACAGAGCGACGATTACAATTTGGTTATCAACCCTTTTTGTATACACACAAGGCTCACATTTAGATTGAGTGTAACCAATACCTTTCAACACTGCATTGACTTTAAGGTTCCATGTTCGACTAGCTTGTTTTAAACCATATATACCTTTCTTTAGCAAACATACTTGATCACTGTTGTTATTATTATATCCTGGTGGTTGCTCCATAAAAATGGTTTCCTCCAAATTACCATTTAAAAAGGCTGTGCTAACATCAATGTGGCGTATATCCATGTCTTTTTCAACAGCGATTGAAAACAGAAGTCTTAAAGTGGAATGTCGAACCACTGGTGAAAATGTTTTGTCATAGTCGATACCTTGTTTTTGTGTGAACCCCCGAGCTACTAACCTTGCTTTAAACCTTTCAAATTTGCCACTAGCATCTACCTTTTCTTTGAATACCCATTTGCATTTGACAACATTAGTGTACTTTGGTCGATCAACCAGCTCCCAAACATTTTTGGCTATTAGTGAATTATATTCATTGTCCATGGCAGTCATCCAATCTTTACAATTATTGCCTGAAACTGCTTCAGTATAAGTTTGAGGTATGGTTGTCAACATAGCATAATCATCATTATCATCACTGTTCAAGACATAATCATTTAACCATGCAGGTGCATGTCGCTGGCGATCAGGCCTTTGATTTGACGTTACAGGGAGTGAAGCAACCGGGATATCTTCGCGTGAAATATTACTATCATTAATATCGTTTAGTGGAACACTAATATCGTTTTCTACAAACACATCTTCACCAGTCCTACCACTGTCAAAAGGTGAACAGTCAGCGTTAGTATCAGTGATGTCACTATCAGCCTCATCTTCCCCTGCTGAGACATAATCCAGACTGATATCATTTCCAACACTAACAGTATCTAAAGCAGGTTGTGAAATGTTTAAATTTGAGGTATTGGTAACATGTTGATTGGTGTGAACTATGTGATTTCCACTATCCTGATTAAAGCTCCTATCATTACACAAGATACCAGGTACTTGCTCGAGAAATACAACATTTCTAGCTTTAATCATCTTTCCGGGCTGCAAAGGATCAGCTAGTCTGTATCCCTTTGATGTTTCACAGTATCCTAACATGATGTAGGGTTTTGACTTTGCATCTAACTTTTTTCGTTGCACATCTGGTATCAGTGCATACACTTTGCAACCAAATACCTTCAGATTGCTCAAGTTAACTTTTGCTCCAGACCACAACTCCTCCGGAGTAGCATTTTTTAATGCATTGGTTGGACTAACATTCTTTAAATAAACTGCCGTTAATACAGCTTCACCCCAATAACGCTTGTCTAGACCTGAATCCTGTAACATTGTACGCGCCTTTTCAATTATGGTACGATTTAACCTTTCTGAAACACCGTTTTGTTGCGGGGTGTATGGTATTGTGGTCTCATGTACTATTCCATTGGATGTGAAAAAATTATGCATCAATTCGTTACAATACTCCGAACCATTGTCTGTCCTGACTACTTTAATTTTTAAACCTGTCTGATTTTCTACCAACATTTTAAATTCCAAAAACACTTTGTGAATTTCTGTCTGACTTTTAGTCTTTAAAAAATAAACGAAACTCTTACGGGTATAATCATCTGTGAATGTTAATACATATCTTGCGTTTTTCCATGTAGGAACAGGCATTGGTCCGCATAAATCAGAATTAATGAGACCTAACTTTTGAGTTGACCTTGTTGATTTACCTTTAGGAAATGATTTAGTAGCCTGTTTACCCTCTATGCAAGGGATGCAAGGTTTCAAAGATGTATTAGCAAAAGAGATGCCTTCTGCCAGACCATCCCGCAATAGTAACATACCTTTATAGGTCAGGTGACCCAACCTCTTATGCCATAGCTCAGCTTCATTTGTCGTGCAAAACAATGATTGATGATCACTACATTGGCCGGCAGCAGCATCTGCACATGCACACACTGATTGTTCCTGATGCTGATTGAGCTTATACACACCACCGACATTAGATGCTGAAAATAAACATTTACCATTAGTTGAAACATCTTTTTGACAATATGCTTTGCACTCTTTGTTATCAAATATCACAACATAACCTTTTTCTGTAATTTTATTAACTGAAAGTAAATTTGCTGCAATGTCTGGCACATAGACAACATTAGAGATGGTTTTAGATTCATTCCCTTTTAGGATTACATTGACGTTACCAGATCCATGACTATAAATCTCCTCATTGTTGGCCACTGTTATGCAAGTTTTATTGGCATCGGTATAGTCACTTATCCAGTCCCTTCTCATAGTCATATGTGTAGTACAACCAGAATCAACTAACCAGTCAGAACCACCACCAGTAGCAAAAGCTGAAGCCATAGCAGTTTCCGATGAAACTAATGCAGCATCACTCACAGGTCTCACCAACTTGAGGTCTGGACACTTTGGTTTTATATGACCTTCCTTCTTGCAGTTATAGCATATGATTTTTCTTTTAGGTCTTGTCTTTGACATCAGCGCTGCTTCACTTACTACTAGTTCATGCCTTCTTGAGCCTTGCATGAGCCTTCCTTTGACTATTTCAGTAGTTAGATCACATTGCAGACCCTCTATAGCCATAACGAGTGGGTCATAATTATCTGGAAGACCAATCAGCATTATCTCAGCCACTTCTCTGTCTTCTAAAACATCTCCTAGTTCTGTAAGTTCTTGCGTGAGACTTTTAATTTCAGTTAAATATTTTTCCATATCACCAAACTCATTATATGAGATCTTAGCCAATTGTCTTTTCAATAACAGCCTCCTACTGATGCCTCCGTTTTTATAGGCATCTTCTAGGTTCTTCCATGCCTCTGCTGCAGTTTTACATAATTTTACATGAGGATAGCAGCAAGTGTTAACATTGAGGCAAATTTTTGCGTAAGCTCTTTGGTCAGCAGGCGACGGCGGTCCCTCTTTGCTTTCTAGGCAATGCCAGAGGCCACAATCTATAAGAAGTAGCTTCATTTGAAACGCCCACGTGGCGTAGTTCTTTGCGCCTTCCAACTTGGAAATATTGTGTTGAGCACCCACAACATTTGCCACCGGCGATACACTGCTAACATTTGCTTGGCCGGCGGCACTCGCCATTGAATCTGGGACTGTAGCGGCGCCCTCACCATCCAACGAAGAACGGGTGGTCATTTTAGACTAAGTTCTTCTTTCTCCTCGCAAATACAAGAGCGATTTTACGCAGTTACGAATATGGGCACATAACCTGTTGAATTTCTATCCTTTGGAATGAAATAAAATCATGTTTTACTGAATAAATCTATGTAATAATTACTGAAAACATTTTTATATGACAGCACACATTTAGGCGGGGGACAAAAGATAGAGGTTAAGAAAAGAAGAAGAAAATGCTACCATGTCATGTGCATGCCACTCTACCTACATAGTAAAAAAGAAAATTATTTCAGTGTTGTCAGTACAATGAACATACAATATTCAACACTACTGACGAATGATGTTCATAACAGTCGTGTCGTTAATTACGCTCGAATTCTACTTGACTTGCTCAAGGATGTGAGAAAATATTCTCATAAACAACGTACCTACCTCGGTTATCATCGTAATGATGACAATTTGGGTGCCACTAACCAATAGCTTAGTCATCGTACCTTACTACCTGATGTCAGGGACCGCACAACACCGATTTCGAGTTAATTCATTCGTAAGTGTAACCCCGTTCATTGGGTTAGCACTCGAGGGGGTTACCCTTCGTTTGGGGGAACCGCCTCCTAACACAAGCGAAAGTGTAACCCGTTCATTGGGTTTTCGTTGATAGGGGTTACCATCTCATTGAGGGTATCAGATAGAATGAGGTTACCTCTCGATAGTGTGTTATCAATGTAACACTGGTTTTCATTCCATGTCACGCTGTGAGTTCGTGGAGGAATTTTAAAAAATACACTTGACTTTGTGTTATTCCTTAGTTTCACCCGATCGCTTTATTATAATACTAGCTGTTACTCGCGACTTCGTGCGCCGTCCCGTATTGTTTTTTTTTTATCTAAAAATTAATATCATTGATTTTAATGAAACATAGCCTATGTTTGGCTCCGGAAAAAAGGCTTCTAAATTGTACAAGTTTCATTAAAATTAGTAACCTCGAACTAACAAACAGACAAACTCTATTTTTGGAATGAGTGAGTGGATATTTACTTTTTCCATATCTTTAATTTTAGTTTTATTTTAGTATATTAATAGTAGTAGATGCTCATACATAATTATATGATGTAGGTAGGCACTAATCTAAGTGTAACTAGAAGATACTTACCTGTTAGGTACTTATCTACTATCTATCTAGTTTATCTACCTATCAGGTAAGTTTCTCCTAGTTGCTCATCACACCTATTTTGTATAATTTATAGGCAAGCGTTACCTACTTAGGAGGTACAGGTAGGTAGTAGGTAGTGTAGGTATGTATGTACCTATCTACTTCCTAACTAGTAATGACGTAGGTAAATCTGGGTAGGTCGGTAACCGGCTAACCTTGTTAGTAGGTATACTATAATTAGGTATATTCCAGGAATCCCCACCGAGAAATTCCCAACGGTGAGGATTTAAGTTTTTTTTCTCGAAATCCCCACTAAGCGTGTGGATTGTGGTCCCTATTAAAGCATTGTTAAAAAATAATTTTATAGTTACAAAGCATTGTTAAGAAATAATTTTATAGTTACCACCTACTTAGTGGGAATTTCTAGAAAAAAATACCAAAATTCCCACTACAACACCGTGACACACTACGACGTAGCTAGTGGGGATTTCTGGAAAAAACTGAGATTCCCACAAGTGGGCATTTCTGAAAAAGTGGGGATTTTAGGAAAAAACTTAAACCCCACTGGTGGGGATTTTTGAAAAAAACTAAAATCTGACTGGTGGGGACTTTGAAAAAAACTGCAATCCCCACTGGTGGGGATTTTTGGAAAAAACTTAAACCCCACTGGTGGGGATTTTTGAAAAAAACTAAAATCTGACTGGTGGGGACTTTGAAAAAAACTGCAATCCCCACTGGTGGGGATTTTTGGAAAAAACTGAAATCCGACTGGTGGGGAATTTGAAAAAAAAAAACTGAAATCCCACTGGTGGGGATTCCTCTGTGGGGACTTCAGGAATATACCTATAATAAGTAGTACTTCTTCAAACGAAAACTAATGGTACCTAACTACTTGGTATAGGTAGGTAGGTTAGGTATCTATAAGTACCTACTTACTTACCTACCTAAGTATCACCTACTACTTCTACTTGTATCACATAGTTCTTTTGAACCAGTAGGTACTTCCGATTTCTTCCTATGTCCAGTTCGAGTGGCAAATGACAATAATAGGTACACAAATAAATAAATCGGTGCGTGCCTCAAACAATCTCGCCATTTATCGTATGTTCAGTAGGAATGAAAACAGAATTGAATTCTAGTGCGCGAATGATAATAACCATAATCGCTTGTTTATCAACTTGGTAGCTAAATAGATCAAAGAGATGCCGCCTCGCCGCGCAGGCGGTGGTTCGACACGTGCTAGTCAAAAATGGGATGTAATGAACCTAAATACAAAGCAGATAAGAACCAAATTACAATACTTCAAGTTGCAAAGTGTAACAGTGTTTCTATGATCGAAAGGGTAACCCTAAAGGCTGGGGTTTTTGAATGAGGAAGATGAGTTAGGCTTTTTTTCCTGTTTTTTTAGCTTAAATCAAAAGTCTAGAAGATTGTAAGGACAACTGTGAAAGAATTTTGGCGATAGCTCAAAAACTGAATTTTCTACGATTTTTTAAAGTTTGGATTTTCAAAATGTGATTTTAGCCCGGCGATTTCGCGTGTGACGTCAGCCGGGTCCGATCGCTCACCCGCGCGTTTTAAGCGTTTTCTGCCTTTACGTTTCTATTTATATTTCTGATAAATAGGGAGAAAAGTACCAATATTTTTATGTAATATTGTGCCTCTAAGTCCTAAGGACACGTTTAACGCTTCAGATAAACTTTTTAACCACCGACTGAAGAAGAAAGGTGTTCTAAGTTTGAGGCTTTTTTGTGTCTATGTGTCTGTACCTTTCAAGGCTCGTAGCTCCAAAAAATCACTCGTAATTTTTTTATAACTATTCTTGAAATGGAAAGCAGATAAATCTGGCATAGTTCTAAGCCAAGTTTGGTAGAAATCGGTGCAGCGGTTTCCAAGTTATGAGGATGTTTATCAGCCCTCGACACGCATTTTGAAGGGTTCTCAGGCATATATTGATTGTAGTTTGAAACATTTGGTTCTTATACCAGTATAACGTGAGCTACTATTTCTTAGTGTTTCATTGATTTTGTATATCAGGTAAGACTGGTAATGAGCAAGATTGTGTTATCGACGTGATTAGCAATGTTTTTAACCCCCGACGCAAAAACGATGGGGTGGTAAAGTTTGACGTGTGTGTGTGTCAGTGCGTGTGCGTGTGTCTGTGCGTGTATGTGTGTGTGTGTCTGTCGAATGCGCGCGTTGGTGCGCGTGCGGATGCGGATGGTAGTAGTCTAAGTCACATTGTCTACTAAGGACGTGCCTAGTGAGACATTGTACTGTCAAGTACAATGCCTCACTAGGCACGTCGTAACTAAGGACGTGCCTAGTGAGGCATTACACTATATGTATGTGTAGGCATTGTCTACTAAGGACGTGCCTAGTGAGACATTGTACTTGACAGTACAATGTCTCACTAGGCACGTCCTAGTGTAAGTCACATTCTTCTTCTTCTTAGCGAGTCACATTGTCTACTAAGGACGTGCCTAGTGAGGCATTGTACTTGACAGTACAATGTCTCACTAGGCACGTCCTCAGAAACTAAGGACGTGCCTAATGAAGCATTGTCTACTGAGGACGTGCCTAGTGAGGCATTGTCTACTAAGGACGTGCCTTGTGAGGCATTGTCTACTAAGGACGTGCACGTGCGGATGCGGATGGTAGTAGTCTAAGTCACATGACAATGACAATGTGACTCGCTAAGAAGAAGAAGAAGAATGTGACTTACACTAGGACGTGCCTAGTGAGACATTGTACTGTCAAGTACAATGTCTCACTAGGCACGTCCTTAGTAGACAATGCCTACACATACATATAGTGCAATGCCTCACTAGGCACGTCCTAAGTTACGAAGGACGTGCTTAGTGAGGCATTAGCAATGCATTGCTTAAGGACGTGCCTAGTGAGGCATTGTACCTACTGTACAATGTCCTTCGTAACTAAGGACGTGCCTAGTGAGGCATTGCACTATATGTATGTGTAGGCATTGTCTACTAAGGACGTGCCTAGTGAGACATTGTACTTGACAGTACAATGTCTCACTAGGCACGTCCTAGTGTAAGTCACATTCTTCTTCTTCTTCTTAGCGAGTCACATTGTCTACTAAGGACGTGCCTAGTGAGGCATTGTACTTGACAGTACAATGTCTCACTAGGCACGTCCTTAGTAGACAATGTGACTTAGACTACTACCATCCGCATCCGCACGCGCACCAACGCGCGCATTCGACAGACACACACACACATACACGCACAGACACACGCACACGCACTGACACACACACACGTCAAACTTTACCACCCCATCGTTTTTGCGTCGGGGGTTAAAAACATTGCTAATCACGTCGATAACACAATCTTGCTCATTACCAGTCTTACCTGATATACAAAATCAATGAAACACTAAGAAATAGTAGCTCACGTTATACTGGTATAAGAACCAAATGTTTCAAACTACAATCAATATATGCCTGAGAACCCTTCAAAATGCGTGTCGAGGGCTGATAAACATCCTCATAACTTGGAAACCGCTGCACCGATTTCTACCAAACTTGGCTTAGAACTATGCCAGATTTATCTGCTTTCCATTTCAAGAATAGTTATAAAAAAATTACGAGTGATTTTTTGGAGCTACGAGCCTTGAAAGGTACAGACACATAGACACAAAAAAGCCTCAAACTTAGAACACCTTTCTTCTTCAGTCGGTGGTTAAAAAGTTTATCTGAAGCGTTAAACGTGTCCTTAGGACTTAGAGGCACAATATTACATAAAAATATTGGTACTTTTCTCCCTATTTATCAGAAATATAAATAGAAACGTAAAGGCAGAAAACGCTTAAAACGCGCGGGTGAGCGATCGGACCCGGCTGACGTCACACGCGAAATCGCCGGGCTAAAAACACATTTTGAAAATCCAAACTTTAAAAAATCGTAGAAAATTCAGTTTTTGAGCTATCGCCAAAATTCTTTCACTGTTGTGTTTTGGACGTAAAAATCTATCGATCTACATTAAAAAAAAAATACGCTCATCTTCCTCATTATAGCAAACCCAATACTATTGAAAACCCTCTGATGAGCTAACCCAAGCGATAGGGTTTTGAAGGGGTTACCCCTTAAAACAGCTTACCAAAATGAAAGTGTAACACTTATGCAGAGGGTTTTGTAATAAGCGGTTGGAAAAACCCTAGCGAAAACCCCTTTAGCGGGTAACCGAATCGGTCCCTGCCTGATGTACTAGAGTAACTACCTAAGCACACTAATTATAATGTGCATAAAATACCTATTCTGTGCTAAATGATTTATTTCTTGGCGGTTCATTATAAATATACTCGTAGATACGTCAAAACCAACGATTTATAATACTTTTTCCTTATTTTTTCAGATTATTCCCCTTTAAAATCGGCAGACAGTTCACGATAGAAATAGTAATCGACGAAAAGGAGACCTTATGGGCAGTGGACGGCGAACATTACTGCAGTTACGCGCATCGAAACCCGAGCCCCCTCAACGCCACGTGGGTGCAAGTGACTGGCATCCGAGACGCGGCATTGCAGATAAAGAAGACTGATGTGTACCCGGTCTTAGCACCGGTACTGGACGAGGTACGTAGTCTTTTGTTTCATAGCTCACCAGTCATCCTATCCTATCCTATCCTATTCTACTATCCTACTAATATTATAAATGCGAAAGTTTAGATGTTTGGATGTTTGTGTTTTAATCACGACTAAACTACTGAACCAACTTGGATGAAAGTTGGCATATATATAGTTCGTAACCTGGATTGACACATAGGCTACTTTTTATCCCGAATAATTAACAGGATCTACAGGATAAAATGAACGAAAAGGATTAGCAGCGCCAATTGGCAAGAGGATTTCATTGTCATGTCATGTCACGTCAGTTTGACCGGGCGTAATACTACCTCTTTGGTCTAACGACTAGCGTTTGACATTCAAGTACGAGTTCGGTGTAATGAGGTGTAATGTCAAGTTTCTCAAAGAAGTATCCGCTCGGTACACGCACAGATAATAATTATAATGTTCACGGAAACTGTAGACGCGTACGAAGTCGCGGGTAGCTGCTAGTATCACATAATTCTTATAAGCTATGTGCATCGAAGACCGAGCCCCCTCAACGTTACGTGTGGGTGCAAGTGACTGGCATCCTAGACGCTGCGATACCTACCGCAAATTATATAGCAATACTTATATTTTAGTAACAACTCTGAGTGTGGCAATTAGGCGATATTTGGTTAAAACCTGGCCATGATAACCTATTTGTTTTTAACTAAATAAATGAGTTACAAGTATCATCGACTACACGATGTGATAAATTGAGATTAATTAGATGACCCGCTGCTATTTGACCTTCACATGCTTAGCTTGTAAGTAATTTAGTGGGTAGCGAATGACTGACTATTAGCTTAGTCATCATCACTTAGATTTTTTGTTTTTAAATCATCATAATCTTTTTTGTAATACTGTTGTATTATAGTGGTAGGTTTAATACACAAAACACAAACAGCCCGTTCGGACGTGCAACGTTTAACTTAAAATATAGGAACTGGTTTACATAGGTGAGTTGGGTACGCTTTACTTATCGAAGATTTCTGCTAAATTATAAAAACTTGCGATAGGAGCTACTTTTAAATAAATTATAATGGAATTTCCATCGAGTGATTTAAATGGTAGGGCCAAATTATAAAATATTTGAATGGCTGAATAGTGCGTACTTTTTTGGAACATCCGAACTTTTTATCTACACCTTCGACAAGTTTTTTTTAACGTTTAACCCAAAAATAACCTTAGTTTTTACTCTAGTCTAGACGGATTGCAACAGTTTCGAATGACTAGACTCATCCAAATCATTACGATTTCGAGCAGTTGCAGCGTGATTGAAACATTTGAAACACAAACATCTAGTTTCTAGCTAATACTAGGATACCAACAACCTGATGATTTTTGCTCATAAAAAAAAAACAAAAAAATATTGTAACAGTTTCCAATTTCCATTTGTTTTTTTTTCAGGTTTGTCTAAGGACAAGTATAGATAACCCGGCAGATGGAGTGGAGCCGAAATGGCGACCTAATGTTATAGCTTTACTGACGAATGGAGTGCCTGAAGGGCACCAACTAGTTATTTATGGAAGGTGAGTTTATACATATAAAGAGGTTACTGACAAATATTTATTGGTCTGTTTTCGTGATAGCGGAACTCTTTGTGATAGAGTTTATCCAGAAAAGTATTACCGTCGCCATTGTACCATTTTTTTCTGCTAAGTATGGATGCTTGCATTGCTATGTTCATATTATGGTTTCAATGGTTCACGTTTTCCATGGACGTGATCTGTGAGGTAAAGCATTTTAATGGACAGATAACCGTACAATCTGCTTCATTGCATGAATCAAACCCGACGATGTACTTATATTGCATCGACTTCTTCTCAAATCGTTTTCAGGCTCAGACCAACTACGAAATTATTTTGTTTTCGTCAACGTATTTTCTCCTAAAGGGCAAAGTTCTTCCACAAAGACTTCCGGTACTTCCTTTCTCGTGCTTCCTCCCAACATCATTTTTAAAACAGAATTATTTAAAAAAAAATCATTTCCAGACTCAGGCCGATGCTGCATTCATTCTGCATCGACCTGATGGACATGGCGCGCGACTGGCCCCGCCCCAACGTGCATTTACACGCGAATGTGCGCGCGCACGACGAGCCACAAAGGAATAGACAATTGGTCGTTTTAAATGCTTGGCTCGGCGCTTGGGGGCCGGAGCGACGCCAGCGTACCGCTACACTTATTCCTCAAACACATGTAAGCACACATAATATAATGTCGTGATTTTTCTGAAATTTTTAGGGCACCCCGAACAAAAACAAATGTTTCTTAGAACATTTGTAATCATTGTTTAGGGACTAGCATCGCTATTTTTCGTGTCTGGTAGGACGACGGCGACGCAACGTGTCCTCTTCATAGTTGTCAGTATGAAGTTGAACTCTGTGAAAGACGGCAGACGGTCACAGCCGCGTCACTTGTTTCAATTTCGAGAAACGTACTGAGCACACTTGTTTGAAGTTGACCTTCGATCCGATCCATGATATTCCCATAACAATCACAGTCAATAAACTATGACGGTGCTAGCCTTTATCATGAGAATAATAGCTTATCCAAACTTACCGATTACTTTTATTTCCAGGTGAGAATCAGAATCGTGCGCGGTGCAGAGGAATGGGCAATCTACGCTGATAACACACTAATAGGAGAGCTAGAGTACCGAGCATCACCAGCGGGCGTCAAAGCGTTGCGAATCCGAGGCGATTTGTATCCAGAACAAGTGTACCTGTGCCCTGCGACCAGCTCGCCTGTTCGCGAGGACAGCTAAATACAGAATAGTGCATTTGACAGTGAAATGTGACCTGTAAAACGGCCTATGGACTTCTGTCGGAGTCTGATTATACAAATCGAATAATAAGATAGAAAACAAGATCTGATGAGCTACGTTGCCTCAGACACACACACACACGTCAAATTTATAACACCCCGTCGTTTTTGCGTCGGGGGTTAAAAATAGTGCTAAATAAAATAGAACAGAGTGGTTGGTTCAAGTTTGGTCAATTATGATTGGTTTACTTATCTTCTTTTGCGCTGGCAGCTTCAGAAGACTTCGTATAAAAAGTGATTGCAATTTATGAGTTTAATACTCGGTGTTTTAGGCTAAGTGATATTTATTGCAATCTCCAGAGCGTGCTATATTCGAGACTTTGTGGCCGTGAATAATTGAACACTGCAATGACTCATCAGATACATCTGGAGATATTGTTAGGCGACTTGATCCAGTTTATATACGCTTGGTTACGGTACGTTCACACGGCGTCGAGTGTTTCTCTACCGAATCGGTTTTTTGCAGGATTCGGTTTAGTGGCATAAGTATTTCAATGAAGGAGTTCACACATGCATTCGGTTTCAAGACACGACAAAAAAACCGAATCTTGCTGAAGTTGACATCCGATTTTGCGACTACAAACCGATCCGGCGATACTGCAAAATGCAGATCCGATTCAAGTGGTATAGGGCATTCAATACATGCGTTCATACGATACACGCAGGGGTAGATTCGGTTTTTTGTCGGATCTTGAAACCGAATGCGTCGCACAAGCTGGGAAGGAGGGGTGGGCGCGCTCTTGCTAATAAAAGCCGGATGGTGAGTTCACACGAGATCCCGATACGAGGCCGTCGGATACGGCCAAGCAAGATGTGCTGTGTGAATACAACATTCGGTTTTTCCAGATCCGATGAAAATAAGATTCGGCAAATCGTGTCTCCGTGTGAACGTACCGTTAGGACATCTAAATATTTATACATCACCTTACAAGTATCCAGTCAAAGTTGGCTTTTACATGATAGTGTTTAAGAGAAATTAATAATTTTGATTGAAAGCTGTATTGTTATTATAAAGTTATTTGTATGCTTCTGTTTAAAGTACGCATCTCTATATTATAAAATTGTTACCTACTAAAATGTTGTTTTCATTTCTTAACGCGTACTGAGCGTTCACCTTCACAAACGTACAAAAAAGTGGCAGGCTTATTATTGACGGGTAGGTAGTAAATTGACAGGATCCATTATTATACTTTTGTGAATATGACAATGACAAACCAGCTTTGTAGTCTATGTGTCGTTTATTTTTTGTGTCTTGTAAAATTGTAATGTAAAAGGAGAAATCATGTGGCAAAATTGTCTGTCGAAATGACGGAGAAGAAGAAGAAATCACATAGCACGCCTACCAATCTACAAAACTCCCATAAATAATTACAATAATGCAAAAAACTCGCCATCCTTTAGACCCGAGAAGTAATATTTCCAAATTCGGTGGATACGACCCTGATAAGTAAGTTTTTGTTCAGTTTACAGTTTGTAAGTATTTGGTACATAAGTATTCTAGGTTATTTGTTACTTTACTATTTTATTCTTCCCAGATACACTTTGGACAAGGTTTCACTCACAGTACTCACCAACGAAGACCTGACTCCCGGTAGACCGCCATGTCAGACCCAAAACACGGTTGGCAAGTTCCTGCAGCCACTGACTAGAGAGCTCGTTGAAGTGCCACCAAGGTCTAGAACTTAAGTTCCCATAACACACTACGAAGGAGGATACAGTTAGCGTAGAAAATTCTTTAAAAAAGTTACAAAACAAGAAGACATGGATTTCTATCTTATGGCACTCACTACCTTACCTTCAGAGCTCTGAGATCAGCTCATGTGGGTGCCTGAATTGCACCGGCATGCGAAACCCTTCAAATACATAATTGCTACATAGTTTCACAAATTCGAGCATCAATAGAAATATATTGCGGTAGTCGTTCCCTGCCTTCAATCCGGTAGTCGTTCCATTCTTTCAATGCTACTAAAACTTAGTTATATTTATATAGGCCCACAATAGACGAACTCCCAGATGCAGTTATAGAACAGATGGTAAAGAGGGACAAAGCTTTCTGGGTGGACAAGCCGGGCGCTAACGCCTACACTCTGCATGATGCCTATTACAGCTACGGAATGACCACGGAGATGGTGAGACCAGGTAGCTATCCAGATTACCTGACAAATCTGATTATGGAAATATACACAGCTGGGCTAGATTTCATAGATTTCAAGCCTTCTCCTACTCCATTGCCCGAGTTCCCACGATCTTCACAATGTCATCGGTCTATCGGGTGAGGGCCGTACTACGCTCTATTCGATTCGCGCATTCCAACCGTTCTATAAACTGCCTCACACTGGTCAGGCAATGTAGAACTATAACATTCACAACAATGTTAACAATATGTTGCAACGACATGATCATTTTCTTGGGCCAGTCAGTCGATAGCTGGCTGGTAGAGCTAGTATCTCTATGGTAAAGGTATTTATACCACTTGCGAGATGTGATAGTAATCGATACTTCAATAGTCCATCAAGATGTGTTCCCGCGTTCTTATCAATACGACCTCGATTGCGTGAGATACAGACGGCAGCATGCCTGCGATGGATTGAAGCAACCGGAGGGAGAGAGAACGGTAAGTATACAAATTATATTCCTTTTTAAACTTTATAGGCCTTTGCCCAGCAGTGGGACAAGATAGGCTAGATAAAAAAAAATTATAGACATTGATCCTTTCTTATCCTTGATAAAAACCGTACCCTTGTGCTTGATAGCGTAGTCCGTAATATTCTTGAATAACACCGTACGTATCTCCAGTTCATCCAGTCTATTATTATTAGGTACTTGAGGTAGGTAGGCAAAGTTAGGTTAGGTGCTATACGAACCACCTACCCGTGCCATTCCCTATAGCAGCGTTTAACTTTTGTGCTTATAGAAAGCAGTAAGTGCACACTGCCGTGATTGTCGGAAGCCAAACGAGCCAGGACTCACACCTTTCCAGTTAGCCTGGGCCAAGGATCCGGGACAGAAGAGATGGCGATATTACCCTGATCTGGCAGCATCGCTCTCTTCTGCAGAGATACGTAAATTGATGGATGAGTTAGTCTATAGTAAATTACATATCATCTACCTACTTCGCTACTTACCTACTATTGATTCATCCGGGGCCCATTAGATAACCTACCGCGACTTCGAAAATTTATGATGAATTGTGTTTTTTACAGAGTTGGCCGTCCATTCCAGAACGAAGCTTGCAATTGGTACTACAAGAATTACCCTCCTGTTAAATATGATTGTATTATGAGAAAATTTGCTGGATAAGAAGCATTACAATACAATACGAATGCTGTGTTCTTTTGATTGCTTTCTAAATTTGTTATCTGTATCAGTCAGCTGAGTAAGTAGTCACTGTTGGTAGGTAGGTATCAAAGAACACTGAATAGAGAGGACTTCTGTAATGTTGATCACCTTTGTACCTAAACTAGGTAGGTAGGTACCTACCGTCTATCATCGGTATTACATTATTCTGTGAGCATCACCGTGAACCAACCAGCTCGGGAAGTCGGGAACTATTATAGCAGTTAATGATTTAAAAAACGCGCCAAATCGGAAGTCGTTCCGTAGATCTTACCTCTTTTTACGACTGTCCTACATGTTGTCATGACTTGACAATGCTGTCAGTGGGCTAAGTAATGTCACTGTCACTTTTTTTTCTATTTTTCTAGCTGGGTGGGCTGGCGAAAGAAAGAAAAATGAATTTATTTCATCAGAATTCAATTCAGAATCTGAAAAAAAAACCTGCTGACTGCCTATTTATCATGCGATAACGTTAGTCTGTTTTATTTATAAGCAAATATTCTAATTCAATCTTGGTAATTAGAGTAGAAAAATTATAAACGAGGATTGGATTAAAAATTGACGGGGTGGCAATCTGCTCTGCGATTGTTTTCAAGAGTTTAGTTTAGTTTGACCTTCTCAAGGTGACCGATATCGCGCGCGAGCCGGTTTTCTCTCGGTTTTCCGTCCAGCCAGTCTGTGTTTTCAGGGTCCGACGGTTGCACGGCTCGTTCTTGAAATAACTGGAAATAAAAATTAAAAATGAGCGTACAGTCTGATTCGGATAAGCGCAAACAAATCTCGGTGCGCGGGATAGTGGCCGTTGAAAATGTTACGGAGGTGAAGAAAGCCTTCAACCGGCATGTCCATTACACTCTAGTGAAGGACAGAAATGTTGCGACGCCGAGGGATTACTACTTCGCCCTGGCACACACTGTCAGGGACCACCTGGTCTCAAGGTGGATCCGCACCCAGCAATATTACTATGAAAAAGATCCTAAGGTAACTTTTACATCACACATACCTACTTATATTGTGCTTGTGTGTAAGAAGTAGAGTATAGAATTCTATTACCATTAGAAACAAAATTATACCACTTATAGGTACCTATACCTATCTAAGTATTTTTTAGACCTACCCGCCAGAACCTACAGGTAAGGTATAAAAACAAAAATCTGTTGTTACATTTTTTTTCTAATAAATTTGGCAATGGTCATCGTTGAGTTCATTGAACTAATAAAATTGTTATTTATCTCAATTTATGTGGTAGTCGCTGAGTGAAATAGGTAGGTAGGTAAATAAACTTTTACACATTTTCTTTGAAAAATATAGAAAGTTTCGAGATTTTATGAAGTGAAATATAGGCATTTACATTTTTATAGCGTGTCTACTATCTCTCATTGGAGTACTACATGGGCCGCTCTTTACAAAACACCATGATCAACCTGGGCATCCAGGGAACAGTGGATGAAGCTTTATACCAACTTGGTTTGGATATTGAGGAACTAGAGGAGTTGGAAGAAGATGCTGGTCTCGGTAATGGAGGCTTGGGTCGCCTTGCTGCATGCTTCTTAGACTCAATGGCTACTCTTGGCCTGGCAGCATATGGATATGGTATGTATCTTTTTATGATATGATTATTTCTATGATATTATTCTGAAATAAATTACCTTTATGAGTTTAGTCAGCTTAATTAGCTTGAGCGTGACTGGGTACACAACACAGGTGGAGGAAGGCTGAAGAAGAAGTGGTTGGATTGTGTGAAAGATGATATGAATGTGAGAGGAGTAGATTTAGAGCTGACGAATGATAGAAGTGAGTGGAAGAAGAAGACATGTTGTGCCGACCCCACCTAGCTTGGGATAAGGGCAAGGGAATGATGATGAGTTAAGTCAGCTTGGGTACAGTTTTTTATTATGTAAAAGATTAAATAAAATTAAAAAACATCGAGATATGAAAATCAATCATTGCAACAGCTCTTCTAGACTAGTAATTTATTTAATTAATTTCAAAGATGACTACCCTCCTTACACATCCAGAAGGTTTTAAGAGATCTTGTATGTCTACCATGCTTGGAGATAAAGCTGTGTCCCTATTTTATTAAAAACTATTAGGATAAGAGGTATTGGCTATAAAAAATAAGAGTAGAAATACAAAAAATATTATTGAACTTATTGAATAGGTCTGAAGGAAAACTTTGCTTTTATATCCTCCTCCTTCACCATTATATTATGATATCCTCATACATCCTCAAGGTTTTCAATGTTTTATTTGTGTAGTTGAATTGTTTACGAACATTTGATTTGTTTATGATCTCTTCAAACTTCAATAAAATTAAATACCTATTTGTACTCATTCAGTTTGGGGGTCATAGTGTATTGAAATACTTGACATTACCTCTACAGTATGAACTCATTTGAAACGGTGGACATAGCGAGGACTGGCGTCTCGCCAACTTATGTGTTTAAACGGAATTCCCGCGAAACATTTATGTAACTACTTCATTTATGAAAACATAACTCGTACATGCTTTAAACCTGGCAATAAATAATAGAGATGCATTAAGTTATTTGCAAAAAAAATGGTATTTGGTTGACTTGACATAGGTACTGGAAGGATTCCTGTGGAATGAAACTTCTTTTGTCTGGTTGTTTCACTTTCCTCAAACCAGCTTGCAATTTATATCAAGGTCGAATCAATATTTTTCTTTGCAGCATGCTAGAATGATGTAAGTATCCAAATAATGAACGATACGACTTTATGTATCTACCTCCTCTACATACGTTTACATTTATTAGGTACCTATAAAGAATTCTTATTTATTATTATTTATTTTAAAATTTCACACAAATAGGTAGTGCTAGGAGGACTTAATGCCAAAATTCTTCTTTCCAAAACAGTATTGATGTGATTCTACGGCAAGGAAGCTATGCTGTAGAATCGCGTCGTGAACTCTACTGCAATCAATGAATGTATTTAGTTTTAGCTTAGATCTAGAGAGGTATTTGGTTTTATTATTGAAGTTATTACCTATTTAGGTATTTATGTATCACATCCTTTAACGATCTCACTCATTGAAATTGTAGAAATAGTGGACTAGACCTTGGCCTGCTAGACTAGCAGCCATTCAATCCACGCTACTGGGTTAGCACATTCGTTTTACATGTCCTCTGTTTAAATAAATAGAGCAGATTTATCTATAGAAAACATACTCGACATTCCCATTTCACGATGATTAAAAATTTCGCAGTCTTTGAATTTTATGGCTCTATTTTAAGCCCCGGATGCACTAGGGGATATTTTGTCCTGCAGCATGACGCACAACACTCAATCTACGCGGACGGTGCAACGTTGCACAGAGTCCTACAACATGCCCCGCTACATTTTACGTGATGAAATAGGGGATAGTTATTAGCGGCTGAATATTTAATGGTAATATTATAGAATTCACTAAAATTTAAAAATGCAATCTAAAGTTTTAATTTCCATTATCGTTCATTACATTTGGCGGTTAGAAGGCTGTACGAGAACGAAGGGACGAAAAAATCACCAGTAGAATTTCCCAAAAGCTCAATAGAAATCCTCTCTCAGTTGCCGATCGGCAGTCAAAATCAAGCATTACGATGCTTGTTTTATACCTACGCTGCAAAGCTCTCAAAACGCCTACCATTTTCAGGTATCAGATACGAATACGGTATCTTCGCGCAGAAGATCGAGAATGGTGAACAACAAGAGGAACCTGACGATTGGCTCCGTTACGGTAACCCTTGGGAGAAAGCAAGACCAGAGTTTATGTTACCGGTCAACTTCTACGGACGAGTCGTTGACACCCCTCAGGGCAAGAAGTGGATCGATACTCAGGTCAGTTGTGTACCACTGTCATTATAGCTTCTCAGATACTTTCAGGATTTTATCTAGAATACATCTCGTCGCTATCAAGTCGTATGTAAAAATGACATGTTTTCAAGACACAAAAAACAGTTTTTTGAATTGGCCGTGCCACTTTTCTATATTTTAATGCAAGTTGATTTAGTTTTACTACTTGAACAGCGACGATCTAGCATGGTTGATATATTTGCGTCACAGCTCAGTCGGTAATGGATCTGCCTTCCGTGCTGTGGGTCGTGGGTTCGATCCCCACCGAGAACAAACATTTGTCTGTGGCAAAACATAGATGTTTGTTCTATGTCTGGGTGTTACTATGTATTATAAGTATGTATTTACAAAAAAAAAAGTATATAAGTATTCTATCAGCATCTAGTTCCCATATTACAAGCTTTGCTTAGTTTGGGACTAGAGGGCGTCGTGTGAAATGTCTACGAATATTTATTTATTTATTTATTTGAAGTCTACTACTAATCACTACTGTAAAAACTAAAAAGTGTGCACGTGCCAGATGTGATATGGCGTACCTACCACATTAGACACATTCATTCCTTCTTAGGCTCCATAGCTTTTTAGCGCTCTTAGTTCTCTCAGTAACTCGGTAATGATTAGAGTGGAATGTTTACCGTGCTTGGGGATCACATGAGCCTATTAATTTGATAAACTATCTGCAGGACGATTATCAAGAGCAATCTACGTACGAAAAACAGCGCTACACGACGTAGAAACGTGAATGCTGATAATGCCATATCTGCTATCGTACCGTATACCTTATTAATTGCCGATTGAAGTCTTGATGACGACAGTCCGTTGGCGTTAGAAACAAGCGTATTAATCAAATAATCATGCACTAAAGTGGTGTAATCAAGAATGACGTGAAAAAGATAAAATTCTGTCATTCATCAAAACTGCATAGAAACTACTACGTGCGTGATTAGGTTTTTGCGTCATGACACGATGTGTAATGCTTTTTATATACTCTTCAATTACATAAGGCAAACTGTTTGCCGTATGTAATTGAAAAGTATGATAGGTATGTGTTTCCCGCAAACCCCATGCGGGTTCACTTCAGTGGTGGTTTTGATAAGAAAGAAAATACGTTTGAACGAATAGCAATAGTCCAACCGGTGCTGGATAAAAGTAGATCATAACAAGGTCATATCGGGTTCAATGTAGTTGACCGTGCATCGACCGACGCAATGAAAGAAGTACCTAAGGCAACTTGTTATTGATAAATTTGATGATAGAGCGCCTGTTATCACAATAATCCCTGATCTGTGGTTTCCGCTATTATGGTTCAAGCTATCCTCTAACCATCTGCTTTGTGAATGATCCATTCAAAAACAGTAGAAATTATGTTTACAATTACAAGGAAAAAAACAGACAAACGGATCTTGAAATGTTCAAAAAAAGCATATTTTCTTACAGGTTGTCTTCGCTATGCCCTATGACAACCCCATTCCCGGCTACAACAATAACGTGGTCAATACTCTGCGCCTCTGGTCTGCGAAGAGTCCTATTGATTTCAACTTGAAGTTCTGTAAGTATCGGTCTTGTTCTCTGCAAAGTCTCGCTTAATCGTGAAGATCATTTTAAAATTGATGAATAATGTCTATTTCAGTCAACTCTGGTGACTACATCCAGGCTGTACTCGACCGTAACGTAGCTGAGAACATTACCAGGGTCCTGTACCCTAACGATAACTTCTTCGAAGGCAAGGAGCTGCGTCTGCGCCAAGAATACTTCATGTGCGCTGCCACTCTCCAAGACATTATCCGCAGATACAAGTCCTCTAAGTTCGGCAGTCGCGAAGCCGTCAGGACCACCTTCGACAGCCTCCCCGAGAAAGTAGCCATCCAACTCAACGACACTCACCCTGCTCTAGCCATCCCAGAGCTTCTCCGGATCCTCATCGATCAAGAGAACGTTCCGTACGAGGAAGCGTGGAACCTGGTCAACAAATGTTGTGCTTACACCAACCACACCGTTCTGCCTGAAGCTCTGGAGCGCTGGCCTACGTCGATGCTGGAGAACTGCCTGCCGCGTCATATGCAGTTGATCTACCACATCAACTTCCTCCATCTTCAGGAGGTCCAGAAACGCTGGCCGGGAGATGCGGACCGCATGCGTCGGATGTCCCTTATTGAAGAAGAAGGAGAGAAGCGAGTCAACATGGCGCACCTGTGCGTCGTGGGCTCTCACGCGGTCAACGGTGTCGCGGCCATCCACTCCGACATTTTAAAAGCCACCCTCTTCCGCGACTTCTTCGAGATGTGGCCCGAAAAGTTCCAGAACAAAACCAACGGCATCACCCCCCGCCGGTGGCTGCTGCTCTGCAACCCGGGCCTGTCCGACCTCATCAGCGACAAGATCGGGGAAGAATGGACCGTGCACCTCGAGAAGCTTCAGGACCTGAAGCGTTTTGCGAAGGATCCTGCGTTCCAGCGCGCGGTTATGAAAGTCAAGCAGGAGAATAAGCTGAAGCTCGCTTCGCTCATCGAAAGAGATACCGGGGTGAAGATAAACGCTGCGTCGATGTTCGACGTGCAAGTGAAGCGGATCCACGAGTACAAGCGCCAACTGTTGAACATTCTGCACGTGATCACGCTCTACAACCGCATCAAGCGCGACCCGAGCGCCGCCATCACTCCGCGGACGGTTATGATTGGAGGCAAGGCCGCTCCTGGATACTACGTAGCAAAGCAGATTATTGCCTTGGCTTGTGCGGTCGGCAACACCGTAAGTTACTCTTTTATCCTATCTATTTATGCGATTTAGTTTGTGAAATGTAATGTTTTTTGTTGCACCGTCACTATCGTTCATTTAAAATCCAGTCCATCCAAAGGTTGCCTGGAAGAGATCGCTCATAGCGATTAGGACGCCCATTGTACTTCGCTTTAATATAAGAACTGTGTCTAATATGAAAATTTCTTATGGTGCAGGTACAATAAAGAGTTTTCTATCTATCTATCTTACGTACTTCACTGCTATGAAGCCTTACCTATTTTATTACCATGTCACACTAACAAGGTTAAACTGATAGCATCACATGTAGATTTATTTTCGTGATACAGTTTAACCTGAGTATTATTAATAAGTATCTACATCATAACAAGAAAATTGCCCTCTTAACTCTCGACAGTGTGAATGTCGTTTGAAAGTCAACTCGATTTAGTCAAAAGTGTGTCATAAGTTTTTTTTGTTATATGTCAGGTAAACAACGACCCCGATGTAGGTGACAAACTGAAGCTGATTTACTTGGAGAACTACCGCGTCACCCTCGCTGAGAGAATCATGCCTGCCGCCGATCTCTCTGAACAGGTACCTATTAAATTATTTTATTTCCTTGGGAAACAGTCTTACAAAAACTGACTAATTTAGTATGTCAAATAACACAATTTCTAACAGAAAGAAAATAGGTTTGTTGTGTTATTAGGACAAAAACATTATATAATCAAAGAATACAACACCACGACAGACTTATTGAATAACAAAAAGAGTTCATGAATACAATTAACATGTAAGTCGATATTACTTGATGAAAATGCCGTTGATTGAAACACACAACAGTTTTTATAAACCTCCTTTTGTTCCCCTTAGTCATGTAAAAAATTACTATAAATCAGATGTAAGTGTAGTATTTTTATAAGGCAGGTCGCAGTTTCTTCAAGGTGATTTAATTCCTAAGGGCAATGACCTTGTATTTTTGTACTCTTGGCGCGATAGTCACAATACACACTGTTATTCTGTCTATACTACCTAATATTTGAACAATCAAATGATGCACAAAAAATCCAAAACAATTGATAATTGCGGAAGGTTTTGTCTGTTTGTTTATTACGCTTCGTGGTTAACCGTTGACCCGATCGAGATACTATTTAGCACGGAGATAGCACGCATCCTCTGGGGGTCCTTGGGGTCAAATCACATCGATTATTTATAGATACCATTCAGCCAATCGACCCGTCATCCTGATTGGGCGTATCCTTTTGAGGGTAGTTTTCAACCACAAAGAAACGTTAAAAGAATCAAACTAAATAACATTTTTTTTAAAGAGTTCAAGTACCTACTTTGTTATGAATATAAATCACCTCAGTGGACGTGCTCGGTGAGGCAATTGTTAAGTGGTTACCTCGGGTAACCAGTGGTTACCCGAGGTAACCACTTAACACTTTAACAACCACTTAACTGTTACTAACCACTTAACAATTTAACATCAGGTGGGCCATCGGCTTGTTCTATCATTTAGTAGTATAAAAAAAACTATTTCTATGGAACCAAAAATGTGAACACAAAAAATAATTCTATACAAAATGCAATAGGTTTTTTGTCGCTCACATTCGGTGGTCTTATTTACACCCTGTATAGAGTACTTTTCAAACAGTTTACAATTTAACTTACGCATTGCCGGGATTGGTTTACTAACTATATTTGTTTTAGATCTCTACCGCGGGTACCGAGGCGTCAGGCACCGGAAACATGAAGTTCATGTTAAACGGTGCTCTGACCGTCGGCACTATGGACGGCGCCAACGTGGAAATGGCAGAGGAAGCCGGGGAGAAGAACATGTTCATCTTCGGCATGCGGGTCGATGATGTTGACGCTTTGCATAAGAAAGGGTAACTAGTTTTATGATTTATTCAGCGTTAGGGATCGCTTTAGTATAATTGACTACTGTCTGTGTTTCCACCTTCATATAGATTGGATGTTTTCAAGAGAATAGGTATCTTCTAGGTAAGCGTGCTACATCGTCGACCGCATCTTCACTTAACATCAGGTGAGATTGCGGTCAAACGCTTGCTTATAAATTTATAAAAAAAAAAAAAAAAAATTGAATTGGCTGCAGAGATAGTTCTTATTCCCAAGAAAATACACTAAAAGAGAGTTTAAATAAACAGATTAGTCTATGAATATGAAAACCTCACATTACAGATTGAGAAAGAAGAGATACGTTGGAAAGGATCTTTTGAAATTTTAATCTACGATTCTTGCGCCGTTTTCGTGCATGAACCGATTATTATTATAAAATGTGTCCCAGTTTGTAGAGAGACATTTTTAGGATCACGCGATTACAAAATATCAATTCCACAAGAACTTGGCTACGAACGTTTGCTTCTTTCCTATTTCGGCAATGTTTTGTAAAAATAAACTTATTTTTATCTTCGGAAAGGTACAACGCGTACGATTACTACGAGCGCAACCCAGAACTGCGGCAATGCATCGAACAGATCCGCAGCGGGTTCTTCTCCCCGGGCGAGCCGGGCCGGTTCGCTCACATCGCCGATGTATTGCTACAGCACGACCGGTTCTTGCATCTCGCCGACTTTGACTCGTACATCGCGGCGCAGCAGGACGTGTCTGACGCATACCAGGTACGTAAGCGGCAATAGGCACGCGACATGTATATCCTGACGTCTCTAGCCGGGTCAGTTTGCGCGTATCGCTGATCTGTACCGGTGACAACACCACCGGTTCTTGCATCTCGCCGACTTTGACTCGTACATTGCGGCGCAGAAGCACGGTGTCTTGACGAGTACCAGGTATGTAAACAGCAGTAGGCAGGTGACAGAAACATTGTGGCATTTTTCTAGCTGGGACACATCATGGATAAATAAAGTATAGCACGACCGCTTTTTGCATCACGAAGAATTTGATTGATACGTTGCAGTTGAGGAGGTGTAACGAAATCGGGTTCATCTCAAAGGATTCTGTGATTTTTTTTAAAAGGTGTTATTGCTCTGTGCTTGTAGTAGACAGGACAATAAAGGGTGGTTCAGACATATGCAGAATTGCAGAATTCGCTATCCAGAGCGGTAACGAATTAACGATACATTTAGCTAAATTAAGGATACCGTGGTATCCCGCCGGGTATTTTACTTATATGGAGTTTCGCGGCTATAGCTAAACTAGGTTTGAACAGCAGAATTTACCCACTCAGCTTTCGTCACCACTCGAGGTAGCGAATACCGCGTAAGTCTGAACAGGTCATAGGCGGTTTCTTGACTAACCGCTTGTCCCGTCCACAGGACCAGGCGAAGTGGGCCGAGATGGTGATAATGAACATCGCGTCTTCTGGAAAATTCTCGTCCGACCGCACTATCGCCGAGTACGCGCGTGAGATCTGGGGCGTGGAGCCTTCTTGGGAGAAACTCCCCGCTCCGCATGAGTCCGCCTAAACTACACGTAAATCGTAGCATCGAACTTGGCTTGAATTTTACTATCCTCAGTATAAAAAAAAACTCAAAATAGCTGTCGGTGGCACGGCACCTCTTTGGAAAAGATTTTCTTTATTTCTTCTTCACTGAACTTTACAAAGTTCTTACCTAGTGCGTCTTTGTCACTGATGCTTCATTTTAAAATCAATAAATAAATATTCATGGAGGTTTCCAACAGCGTTATCTACCTAAACTAAACAGAGCCTGTACTATGTTTTCTGATAATTTTTTTATGCTGGGGATTAATATTGATGCTAAGGTAGCTGTGTGCTCAAAGACACAGTAATGGATGCTATGTGGGCGGTATTTTTGAATCTTCAGTAAGCATAATTTTGCCTCAGTAAGAGTAGTTAGCTCTCTGTATTTCGGTACGGTGTTAATTCGAACAATTTAGTAGTGTAGTTTAGTTAGATATACCCGTATGAACTTTAATAAACCCGTATTTAATAACCCGTATAAACTTTTTCTATCAGTACATTTATTAATTACACATTATTTGATATACTTTTTATTGTATTCTATAGGTACATTGTTTATTTATTGCCAGGCCTCTAAAATATGAAAATATATGCCAATCTAAAAATATGAAAATATATATCTTTGTTCTAATAATATATTCTTATCTTTGTCAAAGTTTTCAATGATCTACTAATTATATTCATGTAATACAAAAATTTATGTAGATTAGAATGTATGAAAAAAATATTTAAAACTGTTAAAATTGTAGTATTATAAGTGCTTGATGAGGTAACTATTAGATGTAGAAAAAATATTTATCAAGTCACGATGGGTGAAGTAGACACAATAATCGCTATCGCTATAAATAAATAATTATGTCATGTTGATAAAGAATAATATTAATTGGAGATTCGAAATATTTAAAAACCTAGTTCGTACCTATTACTATACTATTTGAAAGTAATGGACTGTTCCTTAATTGTTGTTATCGAATTTTATTATGTCGAATTTACGTTTTGTGCCATAATATTTATTTCGTCTCTTCACACAATGACTTTATCACGTATTATAAAAAGCTGAAATCTGTCTCTAAACTCGCAAGGCTCTAAAAACAAAAAGAAACTAATTTTAATACTATATTTTATGAGTTTGTGTGAAGGGATATTAGTGGTTAGAAATTATGATGTTTGTATGTTTATAAGATTATTTTTCTACAAACAATCAACTGCCAAGTAGAAGGGATGTGAAACTAAAATTGTTGTTATTTTAACTAATATTTATATTTTTAATAAAACTATCTTATCATAAACGTTTTGTATTTTTACTAATGACCCATTCATATCATTATATTTACTATCTTTTTCATTACTCACAGGTCATTGAAAACGAATACTATTGCTGAAATATAGAAATGTATATGGACTGAACTTTTATGAATAGAAGAAATACGAATACTGAAGATACTCGCGAGTCTGTAAGTAAAACATTCAATTCACCTGCAGATAAATTTTTGAACTTACGATACGTTCGATTTCATAAAAACTGATTACAAATGTGTTAGAAAGGGACAGAAACAGATCCTTTGTCTGGTAGACATGCATATGTTTCATCTTCGATAGGCTTACGGATAATGTCCCGGCTCCTCGCGCACGAATATCCTGATGCGCGCGCATATAGTCCTGGGATCCTGGGTAAAAGTAGCTCTGTCTCTATCAGATATCGCATTTTACCCATCTACATATCCTGCTCTCGCTTCCGAATGCCATCGAGCGAGCCTGGCGAGTTACTCATACCGCGTTTGTATCTCGGGCGAGTCGGTTGTGCCGCTCGTCATTTCGCGTGTGCAGTGGTTATCTTGTGTAGTGGGTGCTACGCTAGTCGTCGCTCCCTTCGTGCAGGTAACTATCCCGATCCATTGTACTATTCAAAACCATTCAATTATAATACCCATTTGTGTTATAAAAAGGTTTTTGCGAATAACGCCGGTCGGCGAATGCGCGACCGCGATCGATAACGATGTTGTCTTGAACTGGAGGCTCGCAGTATCGCGTCTTGTCTAATATTTCCCTTCCTGATACTAAATTTGTAGCAAATGTTTTGATAATAAGCCACACTTCCACATTTGATTCGTTTATCGCGGTATGAATAATATCGCACCTTGTAAATCGCGAAAAGGTGTGCTCTACCAAACCGGTGGGAGCGATTTATTATGTCCATATTTATGAATTAGTCCGGTGTAATTGGTTCATGGTTATTTCTATAGTACTATTTAATTCATACGCAGGCTCCATTCAATAGGTTTAAGTCTCATAAAAGGCGGTGGGTGGCGGATATTGAGAAACCGCGGTTGAACACTCGTTTCGCAATTTATCGATTTTGATACACCCATTAATACACTCGTAAATCCTAAAGGGTGTTTGAAAACTGCGTCTTGAGATGATACGTAACTTTTGCAGTCTCTTACTATCAATCTAAATTCATTCGATTCTATTTTGTAAGAAAAAATACGATGAAAGAGATGAGTAAAGAGTAGACTCACATCGTGAACGAAAGGAGTTGGTGTGTTTTAGTTTTGTAATGGCGAGCATGGATATCTCGATCAATATCGAATTGAAAAAGAAAGAATAAAATTGAATTTCGCTGTATATTTTGCTAGAGCTCTAAGAACAAATAACGTTAGAACGTTTATTTCACACCCTGTGAGAAGCACTGACTAATCAATGATTCATTCAAGCAAAGCACGTGGTCCAGCAGATATACGTAGCTCCCTAGGTAGCTAGATCATAGCAGGTAATATAAAAAGAAGATGTTATTGTAGAAACTGCTAACCACTAGGTTATAGCTTTGAAAGTAATACATGATGCACACAACCACAAAATTCCGACTAACAGAGTAACATAGAATGATACTCTACCTTTATATAATCTGTCAAAATAAAAGAGGGAAAACTAACATTTACCTATACGTTTTAAAACAAAATAAAGTTATAAAATTAACAGATTGGCGCATATTCTAATGCTGAGACAAAATATTTTCAGCACCAAAGGGCTCAGCATCCTTATTACAAGATTAATATAGTTCGGGTTCTCAGTTGAAATTCTGGAAGCCTCTATTCAAAGGAACTATAATGCTAGCTAAATTCTATTCCAACGAAGCTTTCGCCAGACAAGAACCGGTCTCTCCATATAGGTATAATGCAGAGCGCAGAAAGCATTTTGTTAGATATTTATAAACGTCCGAACTTGTCTAGCCGGTAGGATGCTCGAGATTGCAAGTTTTTGTTTATTTTATGAAAATGAATACACGAACACTCAGGTTTTGTCCTTGTCGACTACGACGACAACTTGACTGATTATAACTTGGAGCTTCTGCAAAACATAACCTATTTAGGGAGAGCAATGTCTATTGTCTACCGTGCCTGGGGATAAAGTCGTAACGTAACCCTATTTCTTTTATTTCATTTAGGGAGCGATATGACGATAGTTTTGGCAACTCTACAAGGTGCAACACACAAAATAAAAAAAACATTAAGTACCTACCGGAAGCTATACTTTTTGCAGCGATAAAATAAAAAAGTTTTATTATCCAGATATTTATAATGCAGAGCGTGCTTAATTTTCGGCATTCCCCTGCCTTTCTAGCACATCGACCTGTCCCCATTGACACGAACGGAGGGTGACAATTCAGTTGGAATGGAACCCTACCTACTCCCTAAAATTACAAACGCCCGTGGCGTATTTTTCACGCGGACACTGGGCAGTAAAATTTGTAGTCATGCCACTAATTGTAGGCTGAGTTCTCTAACAAGTATTTTATTTATTTATTTCATACAAAACTTTGATTACTTACTCGTACTTTGAAATAAGATCAGACATCCGTCAAGACGATATGGAGTATCAAAAGTTGATGAGTGATTGCATTAGTAGAGCCCAGCCCACCCATCAGGCTACTATGTATCTATCTAGCTATGTTTATAATAAGAAAATTCAAAGCTACTCAATTCATTCTGAGAATGCACTTTACATAATTGGAAACACATGTCATGGTGGTTTGTACGAAAGAAGCAAGTTGGGTCGAGATGGCAGGTGCAAACACTCAAAATGAAAACAGCCGGTTTTCTTCATGCCGACATCGGCAGGTAAACGGTCGCCTTTTATTTTATTCATTACATTTTGGGGTGACGCTTCCTGGCTGAAATAGATAGACAGATAACGTTTTTACTCAACACCACAATAAAAAAAAAGTATTAGCTAAAAATTAAGCAGAATTAAAAACTATAAATTTACATAGGAAATCTCAGTGGTGGTGAAATAAGAATATGCGGAACACATTGAAATTTTGAAAACAATACACACGTAATTTGTGTTCCTAAAATGCGGATTCTATACCACTAATGGTTTTGAGTTGATTGAAACAATTCTGCGCACTCAGATCTTCCTTCAATTTGAACCAAACGTTTAATGTCCGTCACATCCTGCGTAGGACGGGTCTGGCAGGGCAGGAGGATGGGCGAAGGGGGACCACGGATGAACAGAATTTGCCATCTTTCAGTGGGTGGGGAGAGGGGGGCATGCATCCCAGACGGTATGGCATGGGGAGAATCGATTACTCTCTCCAAGAGCTACGGAATGCCTACATAGGCGGTCTTATACTCTTGAAAATGTTTTACCCAACAATTTTGCTGATGTAGGAACCGTGAGATTAAATATTTGCTCGTTTTATTTACGGTTAACATTATAGAGACGATTGTGGGCGTAGTGTTCAGGAGAAATGTTTTATTCATAAATTGTGTAAATTCTTCAGACGATGGATGGATGGATTCATCTCTGCAATCTGAGAGGCTACTTCCTGTATTCATTCATCTTTTCATTTTAATGTACTCCTACAGTTCAGTCAGTTCGTTATGTTTGCGTATTGAACACTAGTAAACTAAGCGTGCTTCGTCGAATTTGAATAGAAAACCTTTGAATATGGAGTAGGTCCATATTTTTTGATGATGATTTTTTATTTGTACTACGTGACTGCAAATCCGCAAAGCGTGTCTGTACTAAAGGGTACTAGCATTATATTTTACAACAGCGTTCTTCAGATACCGATCTGCCTGGATTCTTACAGAAACGTACACTCGTTAAATCCAAACACGAACGCGCGTCCATTTCTGGATAATGGATCCCGAAATAGTCTTCCGTCACTCGCGCATGAGGTTACTCGGTAGTCGGTAACCACATTAAATATATTGTTTACTGTTGAACTTTGAAACGGAAACACTCTTATTTGTATAACCACAAATATAATATAATATAATAACCACAAGTATAAGCACTTATTATAAACATACCTACATAGTTGACGTTCACCTAAGAAACATTACAAACCCTCAAATACCTCTTACAAATAATATATCGGAATTGAGGCTATACTACTAAGATCGTACGATGATTTAAAATTCAAAGTGAAATAGGTACTGTAGATTGATATTTGAATTCCATCACTGAATCGCATAGTTCTCTTTCAGAATACGTACTATTATTTTGCAGTCACAACTCGTACAGATGCTAAGTTATGAGAGAATGTTTCTCCTAGCTTTGCTCTAGCTGTAGAATACCCAATGAGGTTATAGATCTTGCCCGTGCAGTATAATAACTAGAATAGGCCTATAACCATAATTTGGCAGGTCTTTATGAAATCGGCGAAGCGATGGACATGCGCAGAGGAAGTGTCCGCTCGATTGTAAGACTTGCTAATTGCTATAGTCACAGTTATTGACCAAGTTAACAAATTGAGATGATGTCATTGTCATTTACAATCCGGCGAGGTCGGTATTACAAATTTATTTTTGGTAGAGTTGATAAAACAAATAACCTTTCTGAATTTCGGATGCACACAGGTAACAAACCAATAATTTTCTGCCGCAAAAGTTATGGTAGAAACGTATTACACATTTGGTTGTGTAGGCAGCTTGCATTGAACACTGTTTCACAAATTGTAAGAAAGATTTTGTTGAAATTTCCGTGGATCTAACAAGGGCTTTGCGACGTAGGTACATGCATAGGTAAGGCGAAGAGATGATCGCGAGAATTGGACATGTAGGTATCAGGCGTATGACATGACATGATTTCGATTGTATCAATTAGTTCATGATGCAACATTTAAACAACCGAGAACTGAACAAAGACTAGACAATAGGCATAGGATACGTTGGCTACGTATAGTGTATGTACTTAAAATAGTATTCTAGCGCCATATTAGATCTGGCACGTCCAAGTAGGTAATTCCATTAATTCGTCGCGTGCGTCTGCAATTACAATCTCCCCTTTTAAATAAATTACACAGGGACAGCAAATAACTGGGGTTGGACTGTTCTACTTTTGCTGTGCTCATTCTAAGCATTGCTTTGGCATAAAGAATCTTAAGAACAACAAGGCACCTACTTAATATTGAGAGTGCATAATCGATTATCGTATTTATGTTTTTCGCAAATAGCTAAATGTATTTTGTTAATCTCAAAAATATTATATTTTTAAGTACTTACAAGCTTATTACGAATAACATAAAAATCGAGGGAATGTCTATCGGACAAGGAGCTACCAGTCGAGATTTTTTTGCGTTTTATTTGTTAAATTCGACAAGTTTTTACATTTATTTTGATGTTTTGTGCTTGTTTCAGATTCGGGCATTGCCCGCCGCAACGCGGCACATCGTGTTTATTTAGTGAGTTTTTCCCTCGAGTTGCTAGTGAAGGAACCTAGTGATCAGTGAAGTGACAAAGTGACTGTGAACATGGCACTCACCGGATTTGTCGCCCTCGTGGCACTGGCCGTTATAGGTAAGAATCTAAGAATATTACTTTACTAGACAATAACTCTACAAATTCATCTTTATCGACATTTGGCAGTGATAAAGTAAACTTAGCAGCTCTATTCATTGTCCTAGCAGCATAAAATGGGTAGAGACAAAAACGTGATATAGATAGAGTCGACTCTACACTTAGTTTCGCCCAATTAAAGAAAACAGTTTCCAAATTGGCTTAGACCAGACTTACCTAAACGACGAATAACACTCTGGCGATTTATTTGACACGAATTAATTTTTATGTTGTTTGGCTTCTCTATTCATAAATGGTGAATATTTGTACTCGGTGCCATTTATGTTGGTCCCTTCTGGCACTTGTCCATAAATCTACATGTCAGGCAATAAGCCTTATTAAAAATTGTTGTAGTAGAATGTTAGCATGCCCAGCATTCAGGGATAGGGCGCAGAAGGGGAATACGCCTGACGTCACGGGTCGATACAACCCCAGATTGAGTAGCAGTATGTATTAAAACCGGCCGGACAACGAACTAATATTTGCACGTCACTACTCACAAGTCTCACAACCCTGTTTTATCAGTACTACACACTCTTTTGATGGCTCGTCAATTGCGGTGGATAAAATCCAGTGTGACAGGCCTTGAGAGAATGAAGTTTATTTTGATCGCAAGATAGAGCAGGTTCTGATTCACGTCTGCATAATCTTGTCTGAGCTAATGTATTGAACACTCGTTAAATGCCTTGCGATTAAAGAAACTGGTTTTGCGTTTTGAGAAACTAAATGCAGTGACTTTAAAATTCACCCAACGTAAGATACGTTTTACGTTAACGTAAGCGTGGGTTCATTATCGTTACTCGTAACAGCGGAAAAAAATGCGATGCGACGTCGCAACGTTAAAATCTGCGAGCACGTAGGTATGCCGCAAGAATTTGCGAATAGATGCGCATCGCACTTCCGAACCGTGGCAATACGCCTTGCCGCACGAAATCTCATCGCAGCATTTTGCGTCGCAGTTTTCCGCGTTGCGAATTCGCATCACGTCGATTCGCAGCTTTAAGTTTTGACCGTAAGTTCTGTACTATGCAAAGAGCTTACGATTAGCTATGTAAATATTTAGGTTCGCTAAAAAGAGACGATTGGTGTTAAAATTAGAGTGCGTTTCAGGTGTATAATCTGTGTCTTCTGTCAGATTGTTTACATAAAAGTTTAGACCGCTTGGTAGTTGTTTGCCTTCGTAATTTTTCTTTAAATACAGTTTAAAAGCTTTGAAAGAGCTTAAAATATCAATGAGTTTGTTACGCAGTACTTTTTCTTTCTCTTTTATTCTTATGCTTTTAATTTCTAATTGGGTTCCTACTTACTACTACTGTGCTCCTAGACCACTCTTGCGTCTCTCATTTTCTTTTTCTTGCAATAATATAACTCATTACGAGATTTTTTTATTTGATATTTCCAACAACAAATCCAACAGCATGCATGATATCAACGCTTGTTATTTCTAAGTCAAAATCTTATCTAGCTACAATGTTAGGTCATTGATGGATCATATATCGAGAACGGCCGTAAAATAGGGCAATAATCGAATTATTATCATTTTCAATTCGATTACTTACTAGGTACTCACCGGTTTATCGTAAAGATGCTTGTATATAACGCGTGGGCGAGGTCGTCGGGTTCAGGCCTTTCTGTTAACTAAAAGAGCTAGATTCTCACAAACTCCAAGAACGTTGGCCTTTCGATCCGGCGCGTCGGATGCGAAGGTCACGACCGTGATTCACTTCAATTTTTATAATCTACGATGTTTTGGACGTAAACGTTATTCTACGAAAGATACTATGGCTGCTTGTGGCTATACCTAGAATGAGTCACGTGTGCTGGAAAAGAGGTCATTGGATGTGAAGAACAATTAAAAAATCTACAACATGGATTAGACACATTGTTGTTCGCTTGTTCACATATTTCAGAACTGCACAGCTTAGTCAAAAATTGCAATGCATGTGGTTATTTTTTGGCTGAATGAATTAGAATAGAACTTATGTTATAATAAATTTATAGGTAGGTACTTATTTTTTTGCGTATGACATCACTTAAAGGCGAAGTAGGTAGGTAAAACTGATCTGCAACAGCTTAGCTACAACGAATGAGCTCATAGAAGCAGATAATTTAAAAGTCTCTAGCACAATAAATATAACACGCACACTACCGGGTACCCGGATAGATCCAAAGTGCCCTAAATATTATCTTATTCTAGGTCACAGAACGATAAACAATCCAAGTTTAATCCAACTCGGTCCAGCTATTAGGTACCTATTACTGATCCGCACCACCTGGTTTTATCACAGAAGAACATCTGCCTCCAGGACGTGATCTTCCTTGGCCAGTGTGGAGATCCCTTAACCGACTCCGAACCCAGGTTGGTCGCTCTAGGGAGAGCATGTGTAGATGGGGCTATCGCGACCCTGCTCTCAGCCAATGTGACTGCGGGGTTCCAATCCAAACGATGTCCCATTTACTCATTTGCCCCTTGTGCCCTACCACCTGCACAAGGGATGATATTTTGGATGCCACAGACGAAGGGGTAAAAGGGGTAAAAGGAAGGGGTAAAAGTGGCGAAGTTCTATTCGAACTTCGTCTAGTGTTTGTTGTCACCATCAACATGTAAGAAGAAGAAGACTGATCTAATTCGTAAGATAAGTAGGGATAAGGAAGATACCTTTGCCCAGAAGTGCAACTATGAAGGTTAGAAAAAAATGTAGAGGATTAGAAACGTGATAGAGTCGCTATGATATGAATCATAGAGTAATGATAGAGTAATGATTTTCATAGAGCCACATCAATAAGACATTAGCACAATGGTTTCCTGGAAAGCAATGATGATGGTAGGGAAATTGCGAATGTGCAAATGTTTTCCTATCGTTAGACTAATACGAACTCCTTCAAGCTAGCACTAGCAGGTATAAATCATGTGGTTTTTTCTCCCACGTTATATTGTTTGGATACTTATACGACGATGTATGTCTGGCCGACAATAAAAACCAAGTTTTTATAATTATTTATGTTGATTTACTAATATAAAATATTTGCTGATACCTAAGTACATAAATATTTTATCTTAATTTAGAGTATTTGTATTATATTGTGTTGATCCATTATATCATTGGTAGCTTACTAACGAAATTGCTTTCGTGGGTGGTGCTCGCAACTAAACATGGCACGTAATGTTGATGACCAATAGTCGTGGCAATTACTTAGTTTAGAATTAAATTTGTAGGTGAACTCCTTGTGACAAAATACACAGTGAGTTAGAGGCACATAGTGTATCTTGTCGAAATCTAAGCATATAGTTCCCTTGGTAATATATACCTGGCAAATATTAGTAGTCTTCGAAGCGTTTTACTTTCATGATGATGATAAATGTCTCTGTAGATCTCTTTTTAACCGACTTCAAAAAAGGAGGAGGTTCTCAATTCGGTTGTATGTTTTTTTTTATGTTTGTTACCTCAGAACTCCGTCATTCATGAACCGATTTCAAAAATTCTTTTTTTATCTGAATCTTTTTTTATCTTCCAGATTGGTCCCATTTAATTTTCATCAAAATCGGTTCAGTAGTTTGGGTTATAAATAGAAATAACTGAAAAATATGCCAAGTTGAGGCGTAGCGCCTACCATTTTACTGCTAGCAACGATGCAATATGCCAAGTTGCGGTGTAGCGCCTACCATTTTACTGCTAGCAACGATGACCCTTTGTGGTGTACACCTAAATTTTTTCATTTTTCTAAATTTGTCAATAAACCCAGTTTGTACATTCAAACCGCATTTAATTGGAGAAAAACAAAAACCCACCAGTTGTTCCTCTAAAGAATCAACACCAACCACGTGCACGAAATTGCGTATTTTGCTTTCCTGTGACTTTTATTGGTGTTTATAGTGACTAGAACATTCCCAATGAACTGTCATCATTATCATCATCTGATGATGAAGCTGGTAGTCGAATTGAAGTCGGTTTTACCAGTTTTTTAACTTATAAACCTTATTATATATTTTTACCTACTAGATGGATTTGATTTGCTCTCATTCTAAAACTTACTAGCTCAAATTGAATCAAGATTCGCTAGTTTTTGGATTCGGTAGAATTTCATTAAAAGTTACAATAACCTTTGCTTGATTTCCTGCTATTTTGTTCCGTGATTTCTCTACTAAAGTAGGTATAATTTTCTTTTACTTCTATGTTATGATCACTATCTCAATGTAGTACAATAGGTTTGTTCTAGATATAAGATGTCAACTTCATTTGAAGGAGCATCAGTTTACAAATCAAGTCGACCTCGGTTTTTGGTATGCGATTACGCATTCCACCCACACATAACAAAGCGACAAACTATGGCTAAGCTTATGCAACACCTATGTATACAGATAACGGAAACCACAGCTGCAGGGTGACACTGAAGAAAATTCAACAAAAAACTGCCTCAAATTTTACGAGACAACTATTTCATAGACACTCTTTACTTTTCTGTCCTTTGACTTGTGATGTATCTGCTCCTTACTGCTGTCGTTTTTCAAGTCATGCTGTACCTAAGTAGTTACAAGTAAAAGTATCTTTGTGAAGCGAGACAGCAGACTCTGAATCTCTGAATTGCTCGTTTTGTGTAGGCACAAGCGTAGGTTAAATACTACTATGTTTTTGTGTTGCAATGATGTCAAACCAAAAAACCATAAATTCCTAAACTGAGTTATTGTAGAGTAGGCGAAACAAGTGGACAATAATGTTTATTTGTATTACTATAAGAATTAACTTCAGTCTAACATTTATGTAGGTACCTATTTAATTGTTACACCAAAAGTAGACATATCTACTTCATTCCATAAGTCTAGTAATGATGATGAATGAGAGACTATAAGGGCGCAGCTTTAAAAGTTTGGTAGCCCTCAACGCTGTCTTTTATAGCTCTAGGTACCACATTGATGTTGCGAGAATATTATAAAACAAAAACACAAGATAAAATTATCCATAAAGATAAGGAAAGATGATGATAATACACGGAAGCTGCTAGGAAGAATTTTGGTGGGTGAACGACCGCGCTTTACGGGCAATGAAGTCATAATTTCACACCATACTCAAATGCTAATGGGTTTGCCGTTCCTATAAATATCTATATACCTACTGTTCCCTATAACATCGTAATCGACGATTCAGTAGTTTGGATTTAACATCCTTGTTTCTATACAACTTGCAAAATGTAAATTATTGTCATTAACTTTGAGACGTTATAAATAGGTACTCCTTATTTTACAATCGGGGCTTAAAAAGTTACAATTGTCAGCTAAATTCCTTTCTAAAATAAAAAGCATTATATTTGCATGTAAGCGCCAGCTTCTAAAACCGTTGATTGTTGTCTAAATTAGTAATTCAAATCGATACGACGCGACACGCTGTTAGACGGTTGACACGGTTGTATTTCTGGTTAGTTTGTGGCGTGCTCGCCGTTTCATTTGGAATTTTTAACAGAAAAGCATTTTAACATTGGAAAGGAATGCTGCGTGAAACAAAACTCTGTAAAAATTCATAACCTGCAATGTATACATTTTTTCTCTGGCGTGGCACAAATTCCTCTGTTATCAGGTAAAGTACCTTGGTCATTGCACTGAACTATTACAGTAACACAGGTAAAATTTATTTGAATTTGAATTTACACTTAGGCTAAACGATAGTTAGATATTTATTTATTTATATTTATACTTGAGAGTTTGAATGGTCGAACAAAAATAATGAAACCGGACTAATTATCTACTACTAGTTTTTTCAGTCGTCATAATACTATTGTATGTTAATCTGTAGTAATTATAAAAACAAAGGAACTAAGTACTTATGCATGATCATCATCAATGCTTGGCTGCCAATGACTGTAGTGATTAAATTTTTAAACTGTTTAAATTATTGAACTGGGATGAAATTCTGTACCTATTCAGAAATTGGGTTTTCAAGTTCCAGTCCAGTTATTTTAAATACAAATAAAATATTTAAGAATTCCTGAAGGTCAATAATAAAATTTATTTACTGACCGCAAGTAATACATACTCGTATAACAACAACGAGCACAAATAGAGCGAACCGGTTGAGCGACACTGACCTATTGCAAACAGTAATGATCTGATAAAAGAATGCACACAAATTATCAGCTGTACAGTTTTTATCTGATAACGTATCAATTTATCTGCTTCTCATTACCACCTTTTTTAGTCGACTTAAACTATAATACCACGATTGAATAGAGATATCACAAATATTATTGCTTTTACGTAAAGAAAATACTGTGGAGGAGTGAATCGTAATTTTAACAAAGCAAATGTTTCATGAGACGGAATAAATGTCTCTACCATGTTGACTTGTACTCGTATGATGTGGTCAGGCCAGTATCTACTAATAATAAATGAAATGCTGTTGGTTCTCTATATATAAATCCCTGCGCGTTCATTATTAGATTTCTCGAAGTATGAAAAGATTCCTTACACAATCTATTCGTCTTGGCCCATCAGCTTGATCAGCTTGAGAAGCACATCTGTCGTGCACCCAATCAGGAGCGTGCTCTCTCGCGCATCTGTCGACCACTCACGCCCTCGAGTTTTTCCCTTTGTTGCTATTTTTTGTCGACTACCGAGCGGTTTGAATAAAAGCTTTTGAATTTTTAACCGTTTATTGAAATCACTGCGTGGTTATAATTAGTTGCTTAGGTCTATTTAAATTTTTGTTTGCTTTTTGGATGTATTGTGTGTTCAGTTTTAGAGTTTGTCGGTTGGGTATATTATATTTAGAAAGACTAGCAGACGTAATACCCAACTCATCTCCCAAAGTGAAATACATATTTCACTTTGAGAGGTTGTGGTTAGTATACGTGTACGTACTACCTACGCGCAAGATGCCACAAAATGATCGAGGGTTCCTAATATAATGGGCCAATCGCGTGTCAGAACAATTAGTGCACCGGAAACAAAAAGAGCACTAAGCACTATTAATGCCAATGTAATGAGGTCACTAATTAATGGAAGTGTCATATGCACTCTATCGCGTAGCAGCCGGTCGTTAGCGAGGTCGCACACTTGCTCCGTATTATTTTCCAAGCTTCATTACAAACTGGGTCGAGCGCTCGTAGGCTGAGCAAAGGACTGGCTCGAACCGTGTTTGAGAACTACGGCAAACGCAACTCAGCAGATTTTCCTCAGATTTGCGTCAAGATTTTTTGTGATTACACATAGAAAGATTTTGTGTCAAACAAGAACTCTTTAGAATGTAGGTACGCGGAGCAGTTTAATTAATCATGACGTTTTACAGCAGAATACGAACACTTTGAGGTCTTTCTAAAGTTTAGTTCTATGCACAATCAAAATCGGATGTTATGCTAGATTTATTTTAATGAAAACTACATAACAACTAAAAAGGTCTTCATTAAAAGCGAGTTTGTAAAGAAAATAAACTGACTAAGAATTCCCTTCGGTGCACATGCGTGCACACACGTGCCACGCATAATATGTTTTGTTAGTTTAGTGGGGAGGTTAGGTAGGCACGACGACAATAAAACTATACTTTAATCTCGTCATATAGTCACGATTTAACTTCAGCAATTCACAGAAGACGATAAAGAAAATTGATACCGACAGGATGGTTTTAATGTAAGTATAGCAAACTAATCAGTGTTTTCTTCCTAGGGTCAGTGCTATGCGAGGACGAGACCATCGGCCCCATATTCATGAAAGAACCTTCGAATCGAGTTGACTTCAGCAATACGACCGGCGCCACCGTCGAATGCGCGGCCCGAGGATCCCCCACCCCCGACGTTTTCTGGGTTCGATCTGATGGAACTGCTGTGGGTGACGTCCCTGGATTACGACAGGTAGGTTAATTAATATTTTTTTTCATTAATTCTTTATTTCTTGAACTTTACAAACAAACTTACAGGTACTTAGGTATAACTAGGTACTTACTTACTAGTCTTATTTCTATAGATTCCGTGAGACTGACTGGTAAAATCTGAAGCACTTACCTACGAAGAGGATTTTGTTCTCTACGTTTTAGTGAGATAGGTATAGCTTAGTATCGTCCTTATTAGGCCCATTGGCCACCATAAAGGCAAGACCTTTGGTTCTGTATCAACCACATAAAATATGGTGGTCAAATTACACAAATAGGATTTGTTTACATTGATCCTGACTTCCACTCAAGAAATTATACTTTTAACATCTCTACCTAATACGTACTTCAGTAGATAAGTACTTTTCATTACTAAGTTGTTTTCTGTGTGCACAAGCGTGACTTACAAAGTGACAAATCTTGTATGAGCATAACCATTACAGTACAAACAACACACAATGAAGTCAAAGTGATATAAATTATTCCCTTTCCGTTCAGGTGCAAGGCAATGACGGCTTATGTTCCGTACCGAGCCCAATGAGAACTAACCGGTACCAATCATACTTGGTATAAGCCAAGCAATATTGGACTCATAATAATTGAATCTAATTTATTTATTCAAATCAATCAAGGAGGTCGATAAATCGAATGCGACATTAAAGCAGATCGGGCTCAGTAAATGCCGTGGTTAATTCTAGATATCTTATCTATCGCTGTCAAAAAATACTCTTGATCATTATGCATGCATAGTATTATAATGTTATCTGTGGTGCATCTCTTGTTTGCCCACAGTCAATGTCAATGACTATAATAATTATTGCCAGTAATCAAACAATAGACAACATATACATATATTGATAACTCGACCATACTTTCCTATTGCCCGGTACGTCTTCACCGGACTCCTTCTGATTAAAAAAATGTCTAATAGTATCACCCGGCAGGGTAGGGGGTGTCAAGGCGTGATTTACACTGCGCGGCATCACGGCAACTCTTTGCAGTCCAATCATCGTTGCTGTGCAGTGTGTTCTAGTTATCTTTCCTTTCACATCCTTGTGGTTTTATTCTCCGGTTGCTGGGACTCTACTTTTATTTATCCAGGTGCAAGCGAACGGTAACCTGCTATTCCCGCCGTTCCGCGCTGAGGACTACCGTCAAGAAGTCCACGCTCAGGTGTACGCTTGCTTGGCCCGCAACTCTGTCGGTACCATCCACTCTCGCGATGTCAACGTACGAGCTGGTAAGTTCATACATAATGTCAATAAAACGGTGAGATAATGATCAAACGTTTTATCTATATTGCGTAAAAATAAGATCGTACATGGTGCCAATTTTGTTGTTTTCGTCTATGAACAGTAGTTGACAGCACCTATCGTACCATTCACATATACTAAACAACAAAGCCAGCTAGTCAAAATAAGTTAGTTTGAAAATGCAGAAGAGATAAGTACCATAATCCAAGTATACTGGAGTAATGTTGATTATGACCAATTCTATTTACATGATTTGGTTTCATGGCTGACATCAAAATAAAAGATTTTTATTGTACCTAATATGCCAACAAAAACAAACAAAAATACCACTCACTACATTTAGTGTAGAGGGTGATAATGCAAAGCTCTTAAATTTTTATTCAGATTGTTTATTAATAGCCTATCTTTATTTTTTACGTTATGTGACACTACGAACAACGCATCAAACAACTAAAGAATCATAAATCCATGCCTACCGCCGCTATGAGTGTGAAGATAAATATGTCATCTCGAGCATGATCATATTCACTCGGAGTTCCCATTCTTGACTCATCGTGACCCGAGCTCGTTTGTAATATGATAGCCCTTGATGACAAGTAACCAATGGCTGCTAAAAGTGCTACTTGCTACCATAACTTAAAGACTTTCTCAAGTGCTTTTATTTTCTATTATATTTTCTGTAGAAAATATATTTTTTTAAACTAGAATCAATATTGTAATTTGTAATGTAATTTTCTTATTTATCTATGGTAGAGAGGGCTCATAACAAATAATACCTGAGATAAAAGCAAAATAGGAAAATAGCAAGGGGTTATCAGTCGTAAATCAATCTACATTTAAAGTGTCACCAGTGTTTGCTACAAACTCAGACGAACGAAGCAAAGCTATACAGGCTTTGTAAAACTTTGTAGCCCTAAAAGGACTGAATAAATATGTTGTAGAGTCCACGTAGGTCTCGTTATTCATCCATTAAAGTTAAACAGCGAGCACGTTAGGACGAATAAAGCGGTTGATTGGCCGTCATAGGGCGCTGCCCTTTATGTGTCGGGGCCAAATAAGGTCAATCAAATGAAGCTTCCAAATGCTGTAACTTATAGACCATTCAGAGATTATACTACGGCTTATTAAGCGCCCACGCTATTTTTGGGTATATTTTCATCGAACATAGTAATAAATGGACTTTAAAAAAAGTTGGTTCAAAAGAATCTTGCATTATCGCTCTCAGCTACTGTAAAGCTCTGTACTTAATAAAGTACATTTACGATTAGTTACAGGCTGCCCGTATATCGTAAACATGCTTTTTAAGTACCGTGTTTTACTTTTGCTTGACCTTTCTTACTGACTTCTCTTATTTTGTAATGTTTACAGGATTTATAGATTTTACAGGTCTCTTACAGGTTTATTTATACTATTAACTTTTTACATAATTGGTCATATCTTTTTATCAAGTGGTCGCCCAAACTTACGATACCGATGTCAACAAGGAGTACGTCATATTGGGGAACAGCATCTTGTTGAAATGTCAGGTTCCGTCCTTTGTCGCCGATTTCGTGCAAGTTGTCTCTTGGCATACCGACGACGAAGACTTTCTTCCCGGCGAAAATTACGGTTATTTCAAAAGCACATATAAAAACCTCGATTCCTTCCAATCCTTTTAAAAAAGAATTATATTCACAGTGGTACAACAACAGTACGAATCGGAAGTAAACAACGAGTACGTAATTCGCGGTAACTCCGCCCTACTCAAGTGCTCTATACCGTCGTTTGTAGCGGATTTCGTATCCGTCGTCTCATGGCAGGACGAAGCCGGCAACTCCTTTGTTCTCGGCGAATCTAAGAACGAAGACGGTACCACTTATGTTTCGCTAACTGCAGTCTCCCGCATTCCTTTTACCTTTCCTTTTCTTGTTGAGAATGAACCACGTTTTTCAGTGGTAACGCAATACTACGAAGCTGAAGTTGTCTCAGAATATGTGATCCGAGGCAACGCAGCTATACTCAAATGCAACATTCCTTCCTTCGTCGCGGACTTTGTAAAAGTAGAAGCTTGGATCGACTCGGACGGCGGAGAATACTTGCTAACCGATGATATCGGTACTCTATTTTGAATAACAACTCTTATCTCCCTTGCTCCCACTATCCTTTCCTTACAAGATGCTACGTTGAATCTGAGACACCGTGTCTTCTTTCAGTTGTAAATCAGTTCTATGAAGCTGAGATTCTAACGGAGTATGTTATTCGAGGCAACGCTGCTGTTTTGAAATGCTCCATACCGTCATTCGTGGCTGACTTTGTCAAGGTAGAGGCGTGGATCGACGAAGAGGGGACAGTTATAAATCACTCTGGCAAAATGGGTATCAATGGCCTCGCTAAACAATACTTCCACATCCCATACCCGCTAAACGCATGTCCCCACACCTCATACCTGTTTGTTCCTAACTAAGTAGGTATCTAATTATTATTCTTCAGTCGTGTCACAGTATTACGTGACCGAAGCCGAAAACGAGTACGTGATTAGAGGGAACGCTGCTATTGTTCACTGCAAGATTCCATCTTTTGTTACCGACTTCGTTTATGTGGAGGCTTGGATTATGGACGATGGACAAATACTCACCATAAACAATACTAACACCGGCCCCGGTACTTTTCCACTATTTTTTATCTAGAATCATTCCTTTATCCCTTACCGTTATCTTTTAATAATAAATTTTTCTGATTGTTTTTAATGGAATTGATTTTCTTTTGTATAGTTGTTTCACAACCTTTTGAAGCTGAGGCTGATAATGAATATGTGATTCGCGGGAACGCAGCTTTAATGAAGTGTGAAGTGCCTAGCTTTGTATCAGATTTCGTGTTTGTTGAAATGTGGATGGACAGCGAGGGTGGCAACTATTTCCCTGGCAAAGACGAGGGTAACCAACAACATTAGCCAGAAAAACTATAATTCCCATATCCCTAATTATCCATTTATTGTTTATCACAGCGGTACTGCAAGTATACGAGGCTAGAGTCAATGACGAGTTCGTTTTGCGAGGCAACACTGCTATTCTGAAATGCTTAGTGCCCTCCTTCGTGGCTGACTTCGTTCATGTGCAGGCTTGGATTATGGACAACGATACCGTAAACGCTGATGAAAATAGAAATTTTGCCTTCGGTAGATAATGCCTTGTCATAAATTACAGAATCTAACATCCTATCCTATTTCCTGTACATATCAGTGCTGTTCACTAGAGTTTGTGTCGTTCGACAGTGGTCCATCAGAATTATGAGCCTCGGGTCATCGACGAAGACGTTCTCCGCGGCAATTCTGTCATTGTAAAGTGTTCTATCCCGTCATTCGTGGCGGACTATGTTCAAGTCGTGGAATGGGTGACGATGGCAATGAACGTTTCTGACACTACATATTCGTTCAACGGCTCCGAGAACAATTACGGTAATCGAGAGTACCGCGGCCCCAATTGTCCCTATCCGCACTCCGAATCCCTGACTTCAATTGAACGACACTAGCAATGTAGTAACAAGTAACGTCATTATAAATGTTCCAGCTGTGAATCAATTCTACGAGTCGCAAGTGTATGACATTTACGTGATTCGCGGTAACGCTGCTGTGTTCAAGTGCCATATCCCATCTTTCGTATCCGACCATGTGCAGGTGGTTTCATGGCACGATACCGAGGGAGGAGAATATGTACTTAACGATAGCTATGGTATTTTTCATTGTTTATGGACTTTTTAAGTTACATCCTTGGCTTCCTCTCCACTTTCACAGTCAATGGCCTAGTTAATCTAATTTTTGTACCATGGTTTCGTTTCTCAGTTGTATCTCAGTCGTACACGGTCAACTTAGTCGAAGAAAATGTGTTGCGGGGCAATGCAGCTATATTAAAGTGTCTCATACCAAGTTTTGTAACGGAGTATGTGTCAGTTGCATCATGGATTATTTCGGAAGGGGAGGAGGAGACTGAAATAAAAGCTGATCACACTGTTGATAATGAGGGTACCGATATAAAAATGGACAGCTAATTATAAGCCCGGTCCCTTACCCACTGAATCCTTTACCCTTCGTTAGTGAAGCCTTTTGTTAGCCTATAAACTACGCATCATGATTTTGCAGTGGTGTCGCAAGCTTTCACCGTGAATCTGATGGAAGAAAGCGTGTTGCGGGGAAACGCAGCTATTCTTAAATGTCACATATCTACATTCGTGACGGAATACGTTAGCGTGTCATCTTGGATAGTATCGGAGGGGGACGCCGAGGAGTTGGAAATCAAGGCTGATTCAAACGACATTGGTATTTTTGTATATCGCACATTATCGACCTACGCTACGCTCCTTTATTTCCTTCCTGTTCATTCTTTACCAAATAGTTTATGATGCTGACGTGTATTTTCAGTGGTATCACAAGCTTACACTGTAAATTTGATGGAGGAGAATGTTTTGCGTGGGAATTCGGCGATCTTCAAATGCCACATACCCAGTTTCGTCACGGAGTACGTTACGGTTTCGTCGTGGATAATATCAGCAGGAGATGTCGATGACATGGAGATTAACCTAGATGAAACTTTCAATTTGGGTACACGTTTGAGTTCAGTCTTGTTCCTGAGCAAACCGAAATCCTTTATACCTTTTCCTGTTAAAATACTCCTTTTGACGTAAAATAGAGTCATCGTTTTGTTTAGAAAAACTAGTAGCACCGCCATATGCGCAGCCTCCCCAATGAATGTGGCAATTTGCCTGTTTCAGTGGTCTCCCAATCGTACACAGTGAATCTTTGGGAAGAAAATGTCTTACGTGGGAATGCTGCTATACTGAAATGTCACATTCCAAGCTTCGTCACAGAGTACGTTACCATTTCCTCCTGGATCATCTCTCAAGGAGAAGTCGAAGATATGGAAATTAATTTAGATTCTGATTTCAATTTAGGTAACACACTCCACTTCAACCATCCTTCCTCATATCCGATCCCGCCCTCGCTAGAGCGTCGTCGTCGCAGGAATCAATCAAAGGTTAATATTTTTGATTGATTGCATTTCTTTCTATCAATTCTAGTCGTCTCACAAGCTTACGATGTAAAATTCTGGGAGGAGTACGTTTTGCGCGGTAACGCAGCCATCTTGAAATGTCAGATTCCAAGCTTCGTTTCTGAATACGTCTCGGTGAATTCATGGATAATTTCCAACGACGATAAAGAGGAAGAAATCAAATTAGATTCGACAACAGACTTAGGTTGGTCATTATTTTCAAACCTCACTTTTTCATCCTTCATTCCTATCCAATCCTATTTCGTTGTTATTAGCTAAGAAGGACATATTTTCACTCTTAAGATTTGAAGGACGGGAACGTTATTGTGAAGATTTTTTCAGTGTGTTTATTACACCTAAATCGTATTGTTTCAGTGGTTTCTCAGGCGTACGCCGTAAATCTGATGGAAGAGTATGTTTTGAGGGGAAATAGTGCTATCTTGAAATGTCACATTCCAAGCTTTGTTTCCGAGTATGTGAGCGTCGGCTCGTGGATCATCAGCGAAGACAGCGAAGAGGTTGAGATCAAACTCGAATCGGCTCATAACTATGATGGTATGAAAACTTTACTGAATGTAAAGTCATGGTGGTACAATCAATACAACAAAATTCTAGAAATGCTATTCACAATTCGTATATTTCAATTTAGTTACGTGGTCAGCTTCCTCTAATTCAGCCGAAAAGATTCTCCTTATCAGTCGTGTTGATTTTGTGAATCTAGTTTGAGTTGTTTAGGGATGTGCTCCTACAACGGGTTCCTGTAGCTCCACGGGCCTCACGGCCTACCTCTATCCTGATTCCTTTCTTCCTTAGGCTAACATGCATGCAATGGATTTATAAGTAATCGCAACCTTACGTTGCGCTGTGACAGACATATATTTCACCAACTTTAACAATTGACTGGTACCTACCTATAACTTGTCATAAATTTTCAGAGGGAAAATACCTAGTGCTTCCGTCAGGAGAATTACATATCAGAGATGTCGGACCCGAAGACGGTTACAAATCTTACCAATGTCGCACAAAGCACAGACTTACTGGCGAAACTAGACTGTCTGCTACCAAGGGGCGATTGGTCATCACGGGTAAGTCCTTTAATTATTAGTTGTTTACAACTCGCGATCAATTCATTCATTCAGTGTTCAAGCTTCGATTCATTCATGTTTGATGTCTTAGCTTCTATTACATTTTAAAGCAAGGTGTATAATAAAGCTTTGAAAGATAAAAATGAATTAATAGCGATGTTAAACCTAAAGTTATTGTTTATTAAATTTTTAATAAGATGTAACTTAGATACTTATTTTAAAAACAACGTAGAGTTCATAACAAATTGCATCTTGTAAAACTCAGTGTCGAGGTGCAGCTGGATAAAAATAATAACTTTAGGTGGAGAATTAAATGAAAATAAAATAATTAACTTCATTAAAATTTAAATAAAATATTGTCATCCTAATAGAATTAAATTCAATGATGAAACATACTTACGCAATTTAATGAATAAAGATAACTTGTTGATTCATGACAATATTTCATTAGAACATACTCTTATATTATTTTGAATTCAAGAAATATAGTATTTTCGTAACGTAAATGTGACAAAGAGAAATAAATACCTAGAAACATGTCTTGAGGAAAATAAAATCTTGTTATTTTGTTATGTTAATAAGTACTACATTTCTTGAATTTAATTTAAATGAATGAAACTTGCAGACTTAAGTATATCTTGCGTCTTCAAGCTTCTTAATAAAAATGTAACTTGCCTGAATGTTGGGATAGGGTACCCTGCAGAGCCTTGACTCGCGCGGTTTTTTTCTAAATAGAAAAGTCTTTTATGAGAAGTGTAGGGGCGAATAGTGCCTGTCGTTTCAGTCGAGTACCAGAACATGTTTGGTGTCGTTTGTTCGTGATTCCTTCTCCCAACATGCGCAGAGCCGGTGGGCCGGGTGCCTCCCAAGTTCGCTAGTGCACAAACGACCAGCGGCTTCCAGTTTAACCAGTCCTCCAGCATCGCTTTGCTCTGCCCCGCGCAGGCTTTCCCTGCGCCCATGTACCGGTAAGACTTTTCATTAACGCCCTTTTGCGTCATTCCTCAGAGCCCATAGGGCGCGTACCACCAAAAATGTCTACAACACAAATCGGAGCGATGTTTGCGACAAGTTCCGGCGCCATGTTTACATTACAATGCCCCGCGCAAGCGTTCCCTGTCCCCATGTTCAGGTAGGTAGCGTTTCTGTGCTAGTTAACATTGTTCCACATTTCTAGAACCAGTCGGCCGTGTACCTCCAAAGTTCGCTACGGTACTAACAGGCACTATGTTTGAAGTAAAGAAAAACGAATCTTACGCTTTGCAGTGTCCCGCCCAGGCTTATCCAACCCCACTGTTCAGGTAATGTTACTTTCTCATTGATCACTTTGACCCTGCCCCTGTAGAGCCAGTCGGACGCGTGTCTCCTAAATTAGAATCTGTCGTGATGAGCACAATGATTGGAATCAAGAAAGACCAGGCGTTTGCATTGCAATGTCCAGCTCAAGCGTTCCCAGTCCCAATTTTCAGGTAGGATTTTTCGTCATAATATTCTTCTTAGAAATATTAAAAATTCTACCTCCTTCTTTATAGTGAATCCATTTTACCGCAGAACCTATGGGAAAAGTGTCTCCAAAATTTCCGAGCTTAGAAAAGAGTAGACTGTTTAACTATGATGCCAACCAAAGCATGGCTCTACTTTGTCCCGCTCAAGCATTCCCTACTCCAATGTTTAGGTAAGCATTTGTGGTTCTCTATTACACCAATACTTTCTTTTATTATATATTTACTTGGTAATCGATTCAAATCTTTATTCCGTAGAACCAATGGGAAGAGTATCCCCGAAATTCCCAACAGGAGACATTAGTCGCACTTTTATAGCTAACATGGGAGATGCAGTTCCGTTACTTTGTCCTGCGCAAGGGTTCCCTGCTCCAGCATTTAGGTACTTGACCAAATTCCAACACCATACTTATTCTACTAACAGAACCCATGGGCAAAGTATCGCCGAAGTTTCCATCGATGGAAACCGGACGCAGCTTTACATTTTCTTCGAACTCGTGTGTGACTTTGCTTTGTCCGGCGCAAGCTTTCCCCACTCCAATGTTCAGGTACACTATTTTATCTAGATTTTATGTCTTTAGAGCCTGTGGGTCGAGTTCCGCCGAAATTTCCGTCGATGGACAGCTCAAGGAGTTTTAGTACTGTCTGTAACAGCAGTTTGACGATTATGTGTCCGGCGCAGGCGTTTCCCGTCCCATTATTCAGGTAAAATCTGAACAGAATTAGTGTCTTACGATATTCTTTTGGTCTCTAGAGCCGGTTGGTCAAGTCTCACCTAAATTCACAACTGGTGATAAAAGCCGCGCGTTTGATGCTACGGGAGGCGAAAGTGTCACTATTTTGTGTCCAGCTCAGGCTTACCCTGCCCCAGCTTTCAGGTACTGAGTTATAAATTACGTACAATTATTTCCTTCTTCATAGAGCCTGTGGGCAGCGCCGCGCCAAAAGTAGCAATGAAAATGATCGATATAACAGAGGCTTCATTCAACAATACTGTCACATTACTTTGCCCGGCACAAGCATTTCCCGTTCCAATGTTCAGGTAAAATCATGATTTTGGAAAGAAAATCTTAAAATCAACCCTTACGATTGTTCAATTCAAGTGCCAACTCAAGTTTTCCCTCCTCATTTTTCACTTAGGTTCTTACTTATCTGATTAGGAGTTTCTAAATGTTACCTCTTTTGATCTCTCTATAGAACCGGTCGGCCAAGTCTCGCCAAAATTTACAACCGGTGATAAATTGCGAGCTTTCGATGCTAGCGGAGGCGAAAGCATCACTATTCTATGTCCTGCCCAGGCTTACCCTGCCCCAGCGTTCAGGTACTAAAGTTATAAATCGTGTACGATTGATTATTTACAAAACTTTTTCATAGAGCCTATGGGTAGCGCTGCGCCAAAAGTAGCAACGAAAGTGATCGATATAACAGAGGTTTCTTCCAATAATACTGTTACAATACTTTGCCCTGCGCAAGCATTCCCTGTCCCAATGTTCAGGTAAAATATTGATTCGTGTAATATTAAAATGTAAATCTAGCCAACCGATATGTTTGAATTCAGAGCCTGTAGGAAGAGTACCTCCGAAATTCCCTACAATGGATAATTCTCGAGGTTTTAATGCGCAAGTCAATGCTAGTGTGACATTGTTATGTCCTGCTCAGGCGTTTCCACTTCCTTCTTCCAGGTAAACAAATTTTTTTTGACGGGATCCTTCTTTTCTAGAGCCCATTAATAGCGCCCCACCAAAAGTTCCGACCAAAACTATCGAGTTTGTGGAGTTCAAAGTGACTTCCAGTGTAACCTTGCTTTGTCTGGCTCAAGCATTTCCGGTTCCAGCGTTTAGGTGAGTTTCAAACTCATTAATACAGACGCATTTGTTTTAGAGCCGGTCGGCCTGAAAGCCCCTACTTTCTCTACGGATTTCAAAATGGCGTGGTATGTAAAGGACGTTAAACAGGGCTTTGCTTTGCTTTGTCCTGCGCAGGGATCCCCAGCCCCCATGTTCAGGTATCCTATTTTTTAAATTTCTAGAACCAATTGGCTCCAAGAGTCCTTCCTTCTCAACCGTGTCAAAGTTACAGTGGTTCGAAATTCAGGCGGGTCAAGATTTCGCGTTAACCTGCCCTGCTCAAGGCTTCCCTGTACCAGCGTTTAGGTGAGAGTAATGAATGTCTATTGTCCATTCGAATTTTCAGAGCCCATCGGTTCGAAGTCGCCAACATTTTCGACAGACGATAAGTTAGCATGGTTTGTTAGACCTACGGAACAGAGCTTAGCATTACTTTGTCGTGCACAGGGATATCCCGTCCCGCAATTCAGGTACATACATGCCATCATTCCCTATAGTATTCATTATTATTACGTTAGTAACTGTATGTAAACCTTTTAGAACCGATCGGATCGAAGTCACCCACTTTTTCTACTGATAATAAGTTCTCTTGGTACGTGAGAGATGTCGGACAGAGTCTTAATATCCTGTGCCCAGCTCAAGGTTTCCCAGTGCCATCATACAGGTGAATGTAATGAATCTTTATTTGATATTGTAGAACCGGTGGGCTCAAAGTCCCCTACCTTCTCGAATGACGTTCAGTTTTCTGGGATCACTCGTAGAACCGGCCAAGACTTTGCGCTCTTGTGTCAAGCACAAGCGTTTCCTGTCCCAATATTCAGGTGAGATTTGTCTTACGCACGTTAATATTATTGTCACAGAACCTATCGGGTCTAAAGCACCGTCGTTTTCTCTGGAGTTTAAAAGCACTACCCTCACAAAAATGGCGGAGCAACCCCTTGTTCTTTTATGTCAAGCACAAGCTCACCCCGCTCCCATGTTCAAGTGAGTGACAGCATAAAAGCTACCTTTCTTTGGTTTAGAGCCGGTAACTGCGAGAGCTCCCGCCTTTCCGACCTCCGCGTCTTCTTACAACTATGACATTGAAGCTCATTCTGGTGGCTCGATGCTTTGTCAAGCGCAAGGGTACCCTCAACCAAGTTTCAGGTAGGTGACCGGAACACCATTGACGAATTTAACAATTTTTCTAGAGCCTGTTGGAGCGAAGGCGCCATCGTTTTCTACTCAATCTAAAGGCAGTATTTTTGTAATGGAAGTAGGACAGAGCTTTGCTTTACTTTGTCAGGCCCAGGCATTCCCTACTCCTCTATTTAGGTGAGTTGGCAATGATCAATAAATATATTGTTTTCTTCAGAGCCTGTAAGTTCAAAACCTCCTACGTTTTCTACTGACTTTACGTTATCTGCGGTCATGAGACATAAGGGTCAGAGTTTTGGTATGTTGTGTCAAGCCCAGGCATTTCCCGTACCAATCTTCAGGCAAGTCAAGTTTAAAGTAATATACGATTTTATGTAGTTTTGTACAAAACATACACTGCCATCTCGAAATATTCTGTACAGAACCAGTCGGATCCAAGGCCCCTTCTTTCTCTACCGAGTCAGCCCTTTCATCGCTTAAGAGGCATCAAGATCAAAGTTTTGCGTTATTGTGCCAGGCACAGGCTTTCCCGGTTCCTATTTTCAGGCAAGTTCAAAACTATTAATTCCGAACAATAACTTTTAGAACCTGTTGGTGCAAAATCTCCAACTTTTTCGTCTGATTCAATGGGAAGTATTTTCCGAAGGCGCGTGGGACAAAGCTTTGCTCTTTTATGTCAAGCTCAAAGTTACCCCGCACCAACATTCAGGCAAGTGCTTTTGTTTTTATCGCAGAGCCGGTTGCATCTAAAGCGCCTACTTTTTCTACGGACGCGCGTAGCACAAGTTTCGTAAGGAGCGTTAACCACAGTTTTGGCCTATTGTGTCAAGCTCAGGCTTTTCCAGTCCCCATATTCAGGCAAGTTCATTTCTACATTGTTATGTATAATTCAAACCATCTATTAAATGTCACAACTCAAATGTTTTATCTAGAACCGATCGGGAGTGCTGCGCCAAGTATCACTGTTACGAAGGCTACTTTACATTACCCTATAAATTTGTCTCTCGCACTTGTATGTCCAGCTCAAGGATTTCCTGTACCAATGTCAAGGTAAATACCACGTATATTTTTCGGTTGTCTCTCTAGGGTTGACACTCCATGTTTTATGTTGGTTGTATGAGTAAGGTTACTAATTATCTTAGCAAGGCAAGTTAGTCGCGATTTGTTCCTGAAATCCTCATTCTACATCCTCATTTGTTCCTGTAATCCTCAGCTTAGCTTTGTTATTCAGTCGTCTCTGTCATTACAGAACCAACCAATAAGATTGCTCCTCGAAGAGATACTACTAAAAGCTTTGAAGGGGGGGAACTTTTCACCGTGAGTAAAAACGACGCAGCATTTATGACATGTCAAGTAGCGGCATATCCGGCTCCTGTATTTGAGTAAGTTAATAAACTCTAAGATTAATCCTCAAAAATTGAGTCAAGCTCAATAGGTGGCTGGCGTTCCTTCTCTCTGTACATTATTGATGCGAAATAATAATGGTACGTATAGTAGTTAGTAACCTACAGTTCCGATACCCAGTTGGTTGGAGATCAGCTAGTAGGTATAAATAAATGTTGGTAAGTTGAACAAACTATGAAAGGTATTTTCATGATAATATGTTTTTGTAAATGTATTATGGTCAGGTCAGGTGCAATGGTGTTGGCTAACCGCGATTTTATTTTAGCTCTGAGAAATCTTCTCATTCATAGTGTCTGTGTACTCTCTAAGCTGGTGTTTGATAAAGAGTCGTCTCTGTTATTACAGAACCAACCAATAAGATCGCTCCTAGAAAAGATTCTTCTAAAACCTTTGAAGGGTGGGAAGTGGTGACCGTGCCTCAAAATGATGTGGTGTTTCTGACATGCCAAGTCGCGGCGTTCCCCGCGCCATTGTTTAGGTGAGTAGGCCCAGTACAAGGTCGGTTTTGTATTCCAGAGCCCACCGGTAGGACCGGACCAAAGGTGACGGGCGATGGGCTCAATCGACAAGTAGGTCGAGAGAGCGAAACACTCGCGCTTCTTTGCGAGGCACAGGCCTATCCCGCTCCCCTAATGAGGTACGGCTTGAACTCGATCACGGCTGGCCGTCGGCACCTCACGCATTCATTCATCACGTAGTCATACCATATCATCTCAATGTACTGATGTGCGTTGTTATTGCAGTATGTCGGTTGCGGCGGCCGCCCCGCCACAGTGACATGAAGGCGTGATGATCCGCGGCCGGCCGCGCCTCTATTTGGTCCTCAGCCAAAGTAACGATTGAGCGGCGCAGACACCTCTTGGTAAGTGTCAGGGTGTTCTTGCTTTTATTCAGGCGCTTAAATCTTTACTTTGTGCTTATCGTGAGTCAAGGTTGCACTTTTTTTACTTTTCAAATTATAAACGGTCTCTGGTAGCTTTTGTCCATTGCTAGCTTATCGTTTGTTTTTGTACTAAGCTAATCGTGTCTAGGGGAGCGATTTCGTTTTAATACTCTTAGTTTTACTGATATCCTCACGCCCTAGTCATTCTAATTAGTTCATCGCTTAGTTTGTCTTTTTCTTCTTCAAGAACCAACAAACAGTTTACCTCCAAAGCTGTCTAGTGCTCGATTGCAAGAATCGAACATTCTTTACGGGCAAACCGGAACCATGCTTTGTCTTAGTCAAGGTTTTCCTGTTCCTGCTTTCAGGTGGGTGGATGGCTCTATGAAAGTTAACGCATTGAACCCCCGAATGATTTGGTTTTTAGTGATAAAATAACCCTTCTAGTAGATTTGATTATTTTATGTATGAACTCTATAGATAAATTCTGAACTCCTTCTCTATTGTTTTAGATGGTACAAGTTTGTTGATGGCACGACCAGGAAGTTACCTGTTACCCTCGATGAAAGAGTAAAACAAGTGTCGGGAACCCTTATTATCAAAGAAGCCAAAGTTGAGGACTCTGGAAAGTACTTGTGTGTTGTAAACAACTCTGTTGGAGGTGAGTTGGCTTTCACTAACGAACACTGCAATGTTTTTGTAGCGGATTAAAAATACAATATAAAATTTTCGTATTTTCAGGTGAATCCGTTGAAACTGTGCTAACCGTAACAGCTCCTTTGAAGGCAACTGTTGAACCAGCAACACAAACTGTTGATTTTGGACGCCCCGCGGTTTTCACATGCAGATATGAAGGAAACCCCGTTAAAACTATCACTTGGCTCAAGGATGGAAAGGACATGAAGCATCACGATGCTATGCTCAGGTATATTCTTATTCCCTTTGCAATTCCCTTATTATCTAACTTTATATCTACCTCAGAAGCCCTTGTTTGTGGTAGTCAAATCATACTTTTTGTTCTATTTTCAGAATTGAATCTGTAAAGAAGGAAGACAAGGGAATGTACCAATGCTTTATCAGGAATGATCAAGAAAGTGCTGGAGCCAGTGCCGAGTTGAAACTTGGAGGACGATGTATGTATCTTGAATATTTGTTGAAACTTTTAAGTAATCTTTTTTCAGGGCTGTACTGTTTGTTACAGGGTTGACTCGTTTGATAAAACATTTAGTTCATATTTTTTGACACGGATGAACATAATTTTTACTAAAAATGCGATATTGATCGTTTTTTATTTGATCTTGTTGCAACTGTGCCAAAATATTGGGAAGTTATCATACTCACAAATCATGATAAAAATCCCGTTTCTAGTAATAATTGTATTTCTAATAACTTTATTTGATTATATTTAAGCTTTACTAACCCTGCGTGCGGTTTATTAAAACAGCAATTATTGTAGCACATGGGCACTATGAATTCAACAGTATGCCATTTGGATTCACAGTCGAGCCACCCCAGATCCGCCACAGTTTCGGCGAACAGACCTTCCGTTCTGGTCCTTCCTTACGTTTGAAATGCGTTGCATCCGGTAACCCGACTCCCGACATCACTTGGCTTCTTGACGGTGAGAAGATGAGCAGTGGAGATCGACTCCAGATTGGACAATTCGTCACTGCTGATGGCAACGTCGAGTCTCATCTCAACATCTCTTCGGTTCATACGAATGACGGTGGATTGTACACCTGCGTGGTTTCTAGCAAGGTATACCTTATTTTTTTTGTCATCCAGACGAATCGATGAATGATTTTGGTTGCTTTGGCTGATCCACGCTTACCGGAACATCGATCAATCATTGAACATGGCGTTCAATCGTTAATCTTGAGTTTTATTTTTGTACCTACTCTAAAGCTCTTGCTTTCAAAGTTCTCATATTGACTACAACTTTCTCTTGAAAGTGGTAGTTATGACATTTCAAAGTTGGTGATTTGACTGTCACTGTGTTACTAATCGCATTATTATTACAATAATTTGTTCAGGTCGGAAGCGCTTCTCACTCTGCTCGAGTCAACATCTACGGCCTGCCGTTTGTCCGTCCCATGAAGAAACGCCCCGTGGTCGCTGGAGATACCCTCATTGCTCACTGCCCCGTCGCTGGATATCCTATTGACTCTATCGTTTGGGAGCGAGAAGGACGGTAAGTACTCAGCTTGTCCCTTTCTTCTCTCTCTCTATAAATCCAAAAATTGTAGCTGATTGTTCGCTCAAACGATGTCTTTTCTCTCATTTAATGAAACGTTCAGACTGCTACCTGATATTAAAAGTTTACTGCTGCTGCTGTTTACAATGCATTAACACACAGCTCACATCCACTGAGGATGTGCCCTGTCAGCCGTCACACTTTTATTGTTCCAGTTCAGTCTTGCAAAAACAGAACACTTATTTACTATGGTTATGGGGCTAAGTCTCATATAATTGCACTGGCACCCAAAGACCCTTCAAACTCCTTCCTTTTGAGTACCCTTCAAAGCGGTACTCTGCAATACGATAGTACTTCCTTTGCCAAACTCTCACAAAGAGCCCTACTGCTACTCAATAAACTGTAACTGTAGTAGCTATGATGAATTGAATATTGATCGAGCATACCTACTCTAAGATTATATTCCTCCGACCCCACATCCACAGACTTATCTCTATAGCATGAGTAATAATAACGAGTATGAATAATGATTTTCGTCCAGTGTGCTGCCAATCAACCGCAAACAAAAGGTCTTCCCTAACGGCACATTGGTGATCGAAAACGTGGAGCGTATGAGCGATGAAGCTACCTACACTTGCGTCGCTAAGAACTCTCAAGGATATGCTGCCAGAGGCACCCTTGAATTGCAAGTCATGGGTACGTTCAGAATATATTTTTTTAAGATTTTAGACTATAAACCGTCATCTAGGGTTTGAGTTCATGACTGTTTTTTAGCACAGAGTTATTTCTGAGTGAAAATTGAACCCGCGACTGGCCTCTCAGAATTAATAATTTTACAGGGATTAGAAATGTTGACCATGGTGAGACATTCAGCGATTCTTTTATTTAGCATCAACAAAGAAGAAGGAGCGTCAAATTATTTCATAATTACACCTACTTTTATGTGACTAATGATATTTCTTTCAGGTGATAATATACATGAACATTTATTAGGTACCCATAACATATTGATTAACTTAAAGTTGTGATGTTTATGCCCGCCAAAGCTACATCATTTGCCACACACGCCCCTTGCACACCCCTTAGTTTAAATAGCAGTTTCTACACAGTACCTCCGCAAATGTTGCCATTTGAATTCGGAGAGGAGCCGGCTAATGCAGGAGACATGGCTTCAATATCATGCGCCGTCAGCAAAGGAGATCAACCCCTGAATATATCCTGGGTTTTCAACGGACAACTCCTAAAATCCAAAAACGATCTAGGAATAGTCTTGACTTCCATCAATAAAAAGAACTCTATACTAAACATAGAATCCGTAAGTGGCGTACACAGGGGCACTTACTATTGTGTGGCGACCAACCAAGCAGGCTCCACTAATCACAGCGCCGTTCTCGAAGTCAATGGTACAGTCTTCAATAACCATCGGCTTGCTTTCTATTTATTCACTCAATTTGTTTGAAATCCTTGTAATTCCCAAAGTAACATGTGATCACCTCAGTCCCACCGCAAATCACCCCTTTTGAGTTCGGAGAAGAGATACTGAACGAAGGAGAAACGGCGTCTGTCTCTTGTGTGATGAGTAAAGGCGACCTTCCGGTTCGATTCAAGTGGCTATTCAACGGCGAAGAGATCAGACCACGCAACACTCTCGGGATTGTCCTCACAACAATTAGCAAGAAAACATCTATACTGAACATAGAAGCAGTGAGCTCAGTTCATCGGGGCTCTTTTACTTGTGAAATCAAAAACGACGCTGGCCAAACAAACCACACAACACTCCTTAGCGTAAACGGTTCGCTCTCTCATTAGTTCTTTTCGTTACGTAGTTCGAACCTAACGCTTTTTTATGTCCACCACAGTTCCTCCCCAACTTTCACCCTTTGAGTTCGGCGATGAGCCTGCTAACGCGGGCGAGACTGCTTCAGTTCAATGCGTTATGAATAAGGGAGACCTACCAGCTAACTTTTCTTGGAGTCTCAACGGAAGAAAAATATCACAAGACAACACGATGGGCATAGTGATCGGCAGTATGAGCAAGAAGATGTCTATTCTAAACATCGATTCCGTGAACGGCACTCACAGAGGGGTTTACGTTTGCCACGTTCAAAACTTGGCTGGTTACGTAAACCATAGTGCGACATTGGAAGTCAATGGTTAATTGAATATTTATGGATTATTGTGTAGTTGGTACTTTAACAGTAGTTTCCTATGACAGTTTTACCCCAAATCCATCCCATCACCTTTGGAGAGGAGCCAGCCAATGCGGGTGACACGGTTGGTGTGCAATGCATGGTTGCTAAGGGCGACGCTCCTATCAATATCACTTGGCTTTTGAATGGGAACTCCGTTCAAAATATTCAGGGTATCACGGTCATCAAAATCGGCCACAAATCAAGCAGTCTCTCGATCGACGCTGTTGCGTCTATTCACTCAGGAGTTTACACTTGCTCCGCCACCAACCGAGCGGGTTACGCCAATTATTCCTCAGAACTAGCTGTGAATGGTACTTATGTTCACTAAATCGCTTTATCTTTGTGCTTCTTTAGTTTGTTATTCACTTGTTACTCTGGTATTTATTTATATCCTCTGCCTTTCGTTTTTTTGCGGACTCCTGAAATGGCCCTACCTCTCTTTATTTGTCGTGAAAATCTAATGTCACTTTAGACATCAAATAATCAAAACTAACAAAGTTTAATTATTGTGTGTTTCACCACTAGTGTGTCTAATTTGCTTCAAATCTTAAATAATGCGATGTTTGTGTAGTTATACCGCAGGTGACACCGTTCGATTTCGGGGAAGACGTTTTGAACGCAGGCGATATGGTGTCGCTTACTTGCACTGTTGGAAAGGGCGACTTGCCACTTAAAATCCACTGGCAATTGAATAATGAAAATCTGGACTCGGGAAACGGTGTCCTAATAAACAGGAACGGAAAGCGAATGTCGATTCTTAGCATAGAAAATGTGCAACACGAGCATATAGGCAACTATACTTGCATAGCCGAGAACGAAGCCGGCCGCAGTAGCCACAGTGCGGTGCTCAGTGTCAACGGTATCCCACATACAATTTAAAAATATGCTTCGCTTTTTTATTCGCACGTTTTATTTTTTTCCATAGTTTTTACTCATACACCTCTAGTGTCTGGTTAGTTTTACAAGAAGCTTTTCCCCTTCATTTGCAGTAAAACCAAAACATCAAAAATCAGGTGAAACAATATCCGCAGCTACACCTAAATATATAAAAAAAAATTAAGTACTGTTTGATATCTCCTTAGTGGTGCCTCAAATTACGCCGTTCGATTTCGGGGAAGACATCCTCAACGCAGGCGACACTGTATCACTCATATGCACGGTTGGAAAGGGCGACTTGCCGCTGAAAATACATTGGCTTCTCAACGATCAAGTGTTGAATTCGGGAAATAGCATTCTGATAAATCGAAGCGGGAAGAGAATCTCTCTCCTAAGCATAGAGAACGTCCAGCACGAGCATATCGGAAACTACACTTGCATCGCAGAAAACGAAGCTGGAGTTAGCAGCCATAGTGCGGTGCTCAATGTCAACGGTATTCTAATCTAAAAAATTTAAATTATATCATGCTTCGCTTGTCCTAATCTGTTTAGTTATTTCCTCCAAACATACCCGTTTAAACCTCGTTAGATTTGTCAAAATATATGTCGACTGAAAGTCCAAATGGTCAGGGAAAAAAATGTAGATCATCGCAGGGAACAACAAAACTGATTTAGAATATTGACAAAAAAACCTGTTGTATAGTCGTACCACAGATCACACCGTTCGATTTTGGGGAAGACATTCTCAACGCAGGCGACACCGTCTCACTCATATGCACGGTTGGCAAAGGCGACTTGCCCCTGAAAATACATTGGCAGCTAAATGACCAAATACTGAACTCCGGGAACAGTATTACAATCAACAGGAACGGAAAGAGAATATCTGTTCTCAGCATAGAGAATGTGCAACACGAACACATTGGAAACTATACTTGCATCGCTGAAAACGACGCCGGGCTTAGTACCCACAGCGCCACCCTCAGTGTTAATGGTATCCATTGGTTTAGCATTTTTTCTTAAAAATTATTACGCTTTGCTTTCTTGGCACGATATTGACTTTTATTAGTTTGTTGTGTTTTTATGTCCATGAAATGTCCGGGTGGTTAGCATTTATTAAAAGTTCATTTCATTATTAATAAACAAAATTTACATTTGGTGATGTATGGTATGGGTGAAGTGTGTGGCAAAAGATCAAATAATTCAAAAGCCTTCTAGGCATAAATGAAAGACAAGTAGAAAAAAATTAAAAGCTATATGTGAGAAATGAATTTTTGATGTTATTTAGTCGCACCACAACTTTCACCTTTCGATTTCGGCGCCGAACCTGTGAACGATCAGGAAATGATCGTGGCTATTTGCGCTGTCAGCAAAGGAGACTTGCCTCTCGATATTAAATGGTATTTCAACAGCGACGCTATTAAATCTGGACTCAATGGCGTTATGCTTACCAATACCAAGCGTACGAGTCAGCTGACCATTGAGTCAGTGAGCCATCACAATCAGGGGAATTACACCTGTGTTGTGAAGAACCAGGCTGGCACGACTAATCATACGGCCGAACTTTTTGTGAATGGTATTTCAAACGACATTCTCTCAATAATTCCTATATTTTTTCATTTGTTTTCTTGTCTACGTAATTTCTGTGTTTGAGCTTTTTAGCTAAATCCTTTCCTCTTGCAGTCCCTCCGCAGATTATGCCTTTCGAGTTTGGCGAGGAACCCGTAAATGCTCAAGAATTGGTTTTGGTTACTTGCGCCGTTAGCAAAGGAGACCTACCATTGAAAATACAGTGGTATTTTAATGGGAAAACCATAAAGTCGGGAGAAATAGGAGTGAACCTTGCCAACACTAAACGTACTAGCCAATTAAGCATCGAGTCGGTTACACATGAAAATCAAGGGAATTATTCATGTGTGGTAAACAATGATGCGGGGAACACAAATCATACTGCCCAACTATATGTTAACGGTATCAACTTCTTTTTCGAATTAATAACTCTCGCGTAAACTTAACTATTATTTTGTGTATTATGTTGTTAGTCCTTATACTATAGAATCCTAGTCCTTCCTTGTAACTTTGGCGGGCCATAAATGTGGTTTAAAGTTTTACGCCACATAGCAATCACTTCGGAAAGTAACCTTTCAGTGGTACCTGTGATAGCCTCGTTCGAATTCGACGAATCAGTATTTTACGGAGAGGGAGTACAAGTAATGTGTCACGTTACAAAAGGAGATAAACCCTTGACCTTCAAGTGGACTTTTAATGGCGGAGATGTGAGTTTACTTCCGGGGCTGAACATCATGAATGTTGGGGACATGGGGTCTGCTCTCATTATCCCGGCGGTGACGGCCAAACATGCTGGAAATTACACGTGCACTGCCGCCAATATTGTCGCAAGATCTAGCCACCACTCTACGCTCAATGTCAAGGGTATACGGTCTCGCTGAATAAACTATGCTTTTCTGTTCTGTTCTATCTTACCCTAAAGGTTTTTGTTCAGTCTAAGCTCAACTATGGATCCAATAGAGATTCTCTGAGGTTTTTCTATGCTTGTTATTTCAGTGGCACCGATAATATCTCCGTTCGAATTTGATGAAGCTATTTTCTATGGCGAAAGCATACAAGTAATGTGTAACATTCCTAAGGGCGATATGCCGTTACAACTTACGTGGCTATTTCAAAATCGTCCAATTAAAAGCAATGATGCAGTAACAATAACTAAAGTAGGAGCCAGAAGTTCTATATTGGCATTCCCAGCCGTAACAGAGAGACATTCCGGAAATTACACATGCACAGCTTCTAATATTGTAGCAAGCACAAACCACACAGCTATGTTAAACGTTCAGGGTACACGTCATTTTCGTATGTGTTCATGTTGTTTTGTTTTTGTTATTTTTATTTTAACTTATCCTCACCAGTTCCACCACACATCGTTCCATTCACGGCTGAAGAGCCAGTCTTTGCGGGGGAATCCATTCAGTTGAATTGTCACGTATCTAAGGGAGACGCTCCTCTTTCTATAACTTGGAGCTTCCATGGGGAGGACTTATCCTCTCATCAAGGAATAACCACCATGAAGATTGGTCAGAGAACATCACTGCTGACCATAGCAAGCGCGACATCAAGCCACAGCGGCGAATATTCGTGCAATGCCGCCAATCGTGCCGGCCTCGCAGTTCACTCTGCCACAATAAACGTTCATGGTATCCCTCTCTCCAATAGCTGCCCAGTGGCCTCGCCTTATAGCACGTTGCACGCTTTGCTCTGCATTAATTTCGGCTTTCTGGATTAACAGTATTGCCATACATCGTACCCTTCGAAGCGGACGAGTCGGTGTTCGCTGGAGAATCTGTCCAGCTCAATTGTCATGTATCTAAGGGAGATTTACCACTTGACATCAAGTGGCATTTTCATGGATTTGAAAACAGTTCTTCGCATCTCGGCATCATGACTACTAAAATGACATCACGTACTTCGTTCTTATCCATCGCTGCGGCTACTGCTGGTCACAGCGGCAACTACACCTGCGTAGCTACCAACAGGGCCGGCTCCACTAATCATTCCACTGTCGTTAATGTTCATGGTCAGTTACATGTACTCATCTACTTCCACTGCAGCGATCCGATGCTTATGATATGGTAGCAGAATCAGCATGAATTCTGTTAAAATGTCTATAAGCAGCGTGCGCTTGAATTCATTACATGTTTTATTTATTTCATCCTTTTTATGATTTAACACAGTTACACCGAACATTTTGCCATTCGACGTCGATCAAGCGTTATTCTCGGGAGAATCTGTTCAAATGATGTGTCACGTATCGAAGGGAGACGCACCTCTGGATGTTTATTGGGAATTTAATGGCCAAGCTCTGTCTAACGAACTCGGATCATTTACGAAAGTTGGCGGCCGATCGTCATTGCTAATGTTGCCAGCTGTCACTGGTGCACACAGTGGAAACTATACATGTACAGCAAAGAACCACGCAGGGACTACTTCTTACACAACTATACTCAAAATTATTGGTATTTTACCGAAACCTTCCTAAGGAATGGCAGGCTTGCATTTTTGCAATTTTTAGTTTTACCCATTTCCGTATCCTATAAATAAATAAAAATATTAAGCTTCATTTTCGAATTTAGTGGTCCCGCACATCATTCCGTTTGAAGTCGAAGAATCTATATTTGCCGGCGAATCGGTACACCTGACGTGTCACGTTTCAAAAGGAGATCGACCTCTACAAATATCGTGGAGTTTTCAAGGTCACGAGATTCCTTATCACAATAACAAGGGTATAACTACCACGAAATTAGGAGAGAAAGCTTCAGTTTTGAGCATTCCGACTGCGATGGGTCATCACAGCGGGAACTACACATGTACGGCCAGTAACCGAGCTGGTCGCGCTTATCACTCTGCTCTCGTCAACATTCATGGTACTTACTTATTAGGTCCCATCCCCAATAGCTGTCTTAAACAAATAAATGTTTAGATGCTGCACGTTTAGATTAATTTAGATTTTATTCTTATTTGTGATCAGTTCCTCCCCACATTATGCCGTTTGAGATTGAAGAGTCAATATACTATGGAGAGTCTGTGCAAATAACATGCCATGCAAGCAAAGGAGACAGGCCAATGTCAGTTACATGGATTTTTGAAGGCGAAGATTTACCGAAACATTCCGACATTAAAACTATGAAGATGGCGGAGCGGACCTCATTTCTGTCCATCGCATCAGTGACTGGTGCACACAGTGGAAACTACACTTGTATTGCCAAAAATAGGGCCGGAGAAGATAGATACTCTACAACACTTAACGTTAAGGGTACATTACTGTTAGATTCGCAGCATGCATAATACTCTACACTAACTTTTATTAAATATTTTCTTTGCTCAGTCGTTCCCCACATCAAACCTTTCGAATTGGATGAAGCGGTATTTGCGGGTGGATCCGTACATCTCGACTGCCATGTCTCTAAAGGCGACATTCCTCTGAATATTTCATGGAGTTTCCAAGGCAAACCCGTGTCACGCAGAATGGGCGTGAAGACGACATCATTAGGAGATCGCGTCTCTGTTCTCGATATCCCTAATGCCATGGGAACTAATAGTGGCAACTACACATGTACAGCAACAAATAGGGCAGGCACAACCAGCCATACAGCTCTCTTTGAAGTGATCGGTACTGATAAATAATGCCCTCGAAATATATTTGCTTTCTGTTTAGTTCCTCCTGTGGTCCAACCCTTCTCCTTTGGGGAGGTCGCTATGAATTCCGGGCAAGTCGTAACCGTCCCTTGTTCAGTCGTTGAGGGTGATCATCCACTACAATTGCGATGGCTTTTCGATGGCGAACCTATAAAACCAAGGTCGGGAGTGACCGTATTCAATATTGGGGAAAGAAGCGCTATATTAAGCATCCCTTCGGTGGCGCATAACCATGCTGGAAATTATACGTGCACTACCGAAAATGATGCAGGAAACGATTCGTATACTTCAATGTTGATTATTAACGGTGCTTAGATTTCAAAATCACTACCTAGTTTACACAATTTCTTATTAAATATTCTTTGTTATTCCTGAGTTCCCTTTGTTCTTTCGTTAATTTCCATCGTTTCTGGTATAATATTTTCAGTCCCCCCAAACATTCTGCATTTCACATTCGGCGAGAAGCCTGTAAACGTTGGAGAGTATTTACAAGCGGCATGCACGGTAAACTTAGGCGATCTGCCCCTAACTATAACCTGGATGGTTAACGGACAGCTAATATCCCAAAGAAATAATGATTATACAATGACTAATTCCAAGAGAAGTAGCATCCTCATAATAGAATCAGTGGACGCAAAACATGCAGGAACATACACATGCGTTGGTGAAAACCGAGCGGGACGTAATACACATTCAACAGATCTCATAGTATACGGTCAGTCGGTTGTGATGTAGGTGCTAGACATTCAATATTTTGTCATTTAGATAATGTTTGTTTCAGTTCTTCCCAAGATTTCACCTTTTGTTGCTGGTCCAGAACCGGCTTTTCTTGGGGATTATTTTGCGCTTCAATGCATCATCACTCACGGTGACCAACCTGTTCGTATCAATTGGACGTTCAATAACATGTCAGCCAATTCCGTCCCCGGAGTCCGCGTCAGTAATGTCGACCGAAGAAGTAGTGTGCTCACTATAGAGTCCGTGGACGCGACACATGCGGGATTGTACAACTGTACTGCGAGTAACGTGGCGGGCGTAGCTTCTCATACCACAGAACTAGTTGTAAAGGGTGCGAAACAACACCACTCATCACTCTTATTATGCTTTCAAACTCCCCTTATATCTAATTATCCTACGTTCAAGATTCATTTTCTTCAATATTTTGTCCTAGTTCCACCGTTGATCATGCCGTTCAATTTTGGCGATGTTCCGAACAATCCGGGAGACACCGCGGTAGTGAACTGCGTCGCCACCAAGGGCGATATGCCGCTTGAAATCTCGTGGACATTCAGTAGCGAAACTATAGACTCGAGTCTTCAAAGAGACATCACGACGACGCCTCTAGGCCCACGTGCATCTGTTCTCACCATCAACTCCGTGAGCGCGAACCACCAGGGAAACTACACGTGCATCGTACAAAACGCAGCCGGCCGGGCCGAGCACGCAGCGACACTCGTCGTCAACGGCACGTCTACCATATTATACTGCGCTGCTACAATACCGGGAACTAACATCACAAAATTGCACTCTCAAAGAACCGATCCGTCACCGTCACCGATCTATTCTTCGACCTCACCTATTTTGCTAACATTGCCTGCCAATTGATACTCTAACCCAATTTTCTGTGGTTGTTTCCAGTACTGCCTCGTATAGTTCCATTCTCGTTTGAAACTCCGCTCTATGCGGGACAGGCGACTCAAGTTACTTGTTTGGTCTCGGAAGGCGATATGCCTCTCGATATTCAGTGGTACTTTGAAGGGCAGCCCTTGAAGCAGAAGACCGGTGTTATGGCTACTAAAATAGCGCAGAGAGCTTCGTTGCTTCTGATTGACCCAGCGGGATGGTCGCACACCGGCACATATGCGTGCATCGCGCGCAATGCCGCAGGCTTGTCCAACATTACTGCCTCGTTAGAAGTCCATGGTATACCACTCGCATCTGTGTACCCTTCATTCCTAGCACGGATATTAGCTTTGCGTAGTTTTAATATTGTATGCTTGTTTTAAAATTCAGTTCAGTGCGGAAACAATTATAAATTCTGACTGGATCTGTATGAGTCCCAATATACATCATTCTCAATAGTTCATAGATTGGTTTACCTATTAGGAACAATGAATGGCTATGAGCTTATTCATCAGTGGGTAGGAGTCAGTGACTAGATGTTGTGAATAGGAACCGGCTGCGGCTATCATCGACGATCCTTTTCTTCCTTCCTCTGCATTTTCTTTACTACCATATCCATTTCCCTGGGATCCTCTCTGTATTATTATTTTCATTCATTGTTTTGCATATTAGCCATTTCGTTTAATGCGCTTAATGCTTGGCTTATTCAAAGACACGTGGCGAAGTAGTTTTTTTAATCGGTTTTAAAAAACGTTTTGGTTATTTTACGTGTATATTAAAAGCTAAAACAATTATTTCGTCACGAATAAAATAATATGCGTTGCACAATATTGTGCATGGAGCTTTTTGGTTTTGTTTATTTTTTATATTTTCCGTCCTATTTATGTTTATTTTTGTAGATTGAAGTGCTTTGGTTTCAAAATTGCTAATTCTAAAGAAGCATCTAAAGCGACAGCTTAGCGACCAAAAAAAATATAGAAACACTACGTAGATATAACAAAATTAAGTACAGTCGTTATAGTAGCTTTAGGTACTTTGGCGAAAACTATCGCTAGATTGGAAAAACTTAAACCCATAGAGAAGTTTCCTTATTATTGATACTCTTTTTATCAAGGAACTTGCCAAATATAATCAAAATAATTTCCACTCTAAGATAAATCAAATATTTGAGTTATTCCAAGCTCAGCTAATTGCCCCATTTGTATGAAGTTCAAACCAGATTATTTTAAATCTTCCCTTTTTAAACTAGTTCACTCTAAGGGCCGTAAGATCAAAAGCAGTTAAAACTACGGATTTCCTAAACTACGATCACATTTGATCGATGGCTTAATCTACTGTCATAAGATCAAGTCGAAAAATGAAGCAGATTAGATAAACTTCGATTAGTCCTAAACGCATGGCAACATTCTCGTATTTCGTTCTTTCGTTCATGAAAAAAAAGGTTATAATTAGTCAGTTTGACATATTCGACCACATCGACATTGACATACAGACGCAATTTTTGTCAAAGCCTTATTACACTATGCAATCTCAAGTCAGGCTTACTGATAATGATGTATCGTGACGAGTTGAGTTATTTCGAACTCAAGTTATTTGAATTGACTCGCATCGAGAACTTGCATGCATATAAAGTCATACAAGTGAAAATCAAGGATCAATTTCTCTAACCACTTACGTTGCATACGGACCTAGTTGAGTCAAGCCAATTGGCGGCTCGAATCAAGGTTCAGTTTAACTAAAATAATTAATTCGAGTTCGAAATAATTCAACTCGTTACGTTACATTACTGTCAGTAAGCCTGACTTCAAATTACATAGTGTAAGAAGGCCTTTTGGTTGTTTGTTTTGAATTTGAACTCTTGTTGTATGTAATGTTTTCAGCCCATGAAATAATTCGATATCCGAATAATTTTCCATTGCAATAGAGTTTTTGTATTTATAATCTCAAAACTACAACAAACGAATTACAATACAAATAGAAAGTTTAGTTCAAACAAACATCTGGTAGCCAGGCAACCATATTGAAAAAACGTCAAAAATGAGCGTTTAATCTTTGATTGGCAGTTTAACCGTACCCTCGGCCGAGTTTAAACTAATCGTTAGTTTAAGCTACCCATGGTCGATTAACTACCATTGATCTTATGAAATAATCGGAGACTGGAGATTAAACTCTCTTTTGTCGTTTAAACCACTATTGATCTTACGGCCCTAAAGTATTAATTAAAATTTTTAAAAACAGATTTATTTTAAAATTTATTTATTTTAAAACAAATTTCATTGAGAGCCCCCTTGTAAAGTTTAATATTTTTGTAACTTTACGTAAAGTAAAATTTTCATTCCAATAAGATATTCGAGACCCGTGACAGTTGCTATAACATATTGGTGCTATTTCAGTGCCCCCTCGCTGGATTCTTGAACCAACTGATAAGGCTTTTGCCCAAGGTTCTGATGCTAAGGTCGAATGCAAAGCTGATGGCTTCCCCAAGCCCCAGGTCACATGGAAGAGGGCTGAAGGTAAGACATCAGATCAAGGTATATTTCTTCTTCATATAACAAGCAAGTATTGTTGTGAAGATACCTTGAATCGGGCTCAATCTATAAATTGGAGGCAGACTAGAGATGCACACAAAGTTGGTTCATTTTAGTTAAAACGATTTTATTCCAATTACAATTAAAGATAATAGTGATATTACATCATGTGCAATTTAATTATGAATAGAGTGACAACTATTAAAAATGTATTTTGTATTCTAGGAGATACGCCTGGCGATTACAAAGACCTTAAACCTAACAACCCCAATGTAAAGGTAGAGGATGGAACTCTGACCATTAGCAATATCCAAAAGACTAATGAGGGTTATTATTTATGCGAAGCCGTAAATGGAATCGGATCTGGATTGTCTGCCGTTATTCTCATCAGCGTTCAAGGTATATCATGTCTACTTCAAGGAACTGTTACAAAGTGGCATCATAGATTAACCAAGACAGTAGTGAGTCGAAGGGTGCCGCTGTGTTCGCTTCGGCCATATCTGTTAGTGAACCAAGCTTTATCAAATGAAGTGACTAAGATAGATTGAGATGAAAGCTGTAGTTCCATTTTCTGCTACTTCTCGGTCTTTTTCGGCCTATACAAACGCTGTCAGAACAGTTTAATGATTTTGTTTTTCTTCTAGCCCCACCCCAATTTGAAATCAAAATGAGGAACCAAACTGCTAGACGCAGCGAATCTGCCGTTCTGCAATGCCAAGCCAAAGGAGAAAAGGTTAGTTAAAGATTTAGGTTACAACACTCGTCAATCACTCTTCTTTCCTCCTTTAACTGTCTGAATTTCGATGGTCAAAAAGTATCACAGAGCGAGCTGGGAATCAATGGATAGGACATGCAAAGGTGAGCTAAGCGAGGACTTTTGGTCTTTAGCATACCAGCCGGACACATCAAACGCGTAGACTTTGTACTCAAAAAAATTGATAAATACATCCCAGCTTCGCAGTCTTATTTTCTTGACAGCCATCTCTATAACGTGAATATGACCTATCCATTCCTGTTTAGCCTTTACTGTGATACATTTGTTTATACTTCCAGCCAATCGGTATCATCTGGAACATGAACAACAAACGTCTTGAGCCTAAATCCGACCCTCGCTACACAATCCGGGAAGAGATTTTGCCCGGAGGCGTGGTTTCCGATCTTAGTATCAGAAGGACTGAGCGCTCTGATAGTGCATTGTTCACTTGTGTAGCGACGAATGCTTTTGGCTCTGATGATACCAGCATCAATATGATTATTCAAGGTAAAACGAATAAGAACTTCGATATTGCACCGTAACATGACGAAGCACTTTCCACTCAGTTTTTCTTACACGCAAGAGGCGCAATCTTTTATATCATTTGAACATAAGCTTTTTTTTCTAAATAATAAGTAATGACTCTTAAATGTCTTGAAATAGAGCGCATTGATGAAATTCAATAGGTAAAACCAATTTGAATAACGCTCTAAAAAGTATTTCCAGTTGTTTTCATCAGAAGTGCTCAGACCAGCAGGGCCATACTAGCAATGGATATAAAGTTATTATCCAAATTGATAATTTTGTTACAGAGGTACCTGAAGCTCCGTACGGCCTTAAAGTCTTGGACAAATCCGGTAGAACCGTGCAGCTTTCTTGGGCCGCTCCTTACGACGGAAACTCACCTATTAAGAAGTTCCTTATTGAATACAAACGCGCTAAAGGCAACTGGGACAAGGATATTGACAGGTAATTTAACAAACGACATCGACAGATGATAGAAAATATCTCGTCGATACCACTTATAATATTGCAAATGGAACTCTAGTTTCCTTGAAATAGCATTCCAAACCACTTACCTATTTCCCAGGGTTCTCGTACCAGGAGACACGACCGAAGCCGGTGTATTCAGCCTCCGCCCCGCCACCGCTTACCACATTCGCATCGTAGCTGAGAACGAACTCGGTACTTCGGAACCTTCCGAAACCGTCACTATCATCACCGCTGAAGAAGCCCCGACCGGTCCCCCTCAGGACGTGAAGGTCGATGCTGTTGATAAGCATACCCTGAGGGTTACATGGAAGCCTCCCCCACCCCAAGACTGGAATGGCGAACTCCAAGGGTAAATATCCAGTTCATTCAGTTTTCACGTCCGTGACCACTTCTGTAGTTTGACTATTATTGATTGAAATTTTTTTCACAGATACTATGTTGGATACAAACTGGCCTCGAGCAACAAGTCATTCGTTTTCGAAACCGTCGACATTTCCAAGGAATCTGGAAAGGAACACCACTTGGACATTCTCAATCTCAAGTATGTTCTTAACTTGCACTCAAACGAAATCTTCGTTTTTATAAACCGAGTAATCTAACCAAGCAGTAATGCATGCTGTGCTCCGATTTGAAGGGTAGGGTGCCGGTGCAGTTACAGGCTCAATTAGACTCAGCTTTACGTCTCAGAGTGGTAGATGGAGCACAATACAGTACAGGAGCCTCAGTGAACGTTTACTGTGAGGCAATGCGTTTTCATCGACAAAACTAACCTCTTAACATAGACAGGTCGAGTCGAGAAAAAAATTCTTATTATCACCCATAGGTCGTCGAAACACCTCACACAAACTTTTTTACAGAACCTACACCCAATACTCAATGGTCGTCCAAGCTTTCAACAAGATGGGATCCGGTCCAGTGACCTCTGAGATCAAGGCCTACACCGCAGAAGGAGCCCCATCAGCCCCACCCCAGGATGTACTTTGCACTACTCTGACTGCTCAAACTATTCGCGTCTCCTGGGTTTCACCTCCTTTAGCGGCTGCAAATGGACTCATCAAGGCTTATAAAGTTGTGTATGGACCTAGCGAGACTTGGTATGGTAAGTGTCTTACGAAGTTCCATATCTTCTCGTTCATATCAAGTTTCAAAGTGTTTCATTTGAAGTTATTATCTTCATCGAGAACTGATATTTAGTTGTGTCTGTCACTACATATAAACAAATAAATGCGAACATATTATTATAAATCTTTAAAAAGTTATTTGAATGCTTAATTCGACCAGGATTATCTTTTGTTATCTTCTTTCGTATGGTAATCGAATTCCTCAAAACATTATACCATTCCTTAGATTGGAGTCAACGTGTCTATAAAAGGCCATGAGTGCTGTTACGAATAATATTACATATTACATCGTGTAACTTGGACAACTCTATTCTTGTCAGTTATCCAAGAGAGACTTACCATAGCTCTGTTTAATTACTGTGCTGTCCCCTATCATAAGTTGCTAAAAAATATTTCTAGACGAGAAGACCAAAGACACCAAAATCACGGCAAGCAGCGAAACAATCCTCCACGGCCTAAAGAAGTTCACCAATTACTCTATGGAAGTGCTCGCGACCACTAATGGCGGAGATGGCGTACGGTCTTCCCCCATCCATTGCCAGACTGAACAAGATGGTAACTACTTTTTTGAACTAAATATTTGTTTTTTATCTAAGTGGATTCTTGTAGATTGAATTCAATCGCTGTCTAAGTAGACCAACAGCAGAATGACCTGAAAATCTACAAAGATTGACACAATTTGTTTGAAATAATTCGGAGTAAAAAGAGAGGTATTTTCTAAGCTCTCGGACAGAAAGAACTGGGAAAAACAAAAAATAATTTGATTTCAAAACGTTTGGTTTACTTCTTCGACCGTGGGTTTAATTTCACTACAACATTTTAAACCATAAACCGTCTGTGTAAGGTCGTTTTTAGTCTGCATTTGTTATCAGAGCGTTTATACCTTGCATTTGTTTTCAGTACCCGAAGCGCCACGCGCAGTGAAAGCTCTAGTGATGGGACAGGACTCGATCCTCGTGTCTTGGAGGCCTCCAGCGCAGCCTAACGGTGTCGTCACTCATTACAACGTTTACACGCAAGCACAGAACGCTGAACCCCATCCTAACAAGGTAACATTAAAATACTGGAACAATTTTCGAAAATACGCGCATTAGTGATAATTCATCTAGAGTTGTTACAACTTCAAATTACCTACTACTATGAAAGTGGACATTTGGGGGCGTTAACAGCTTAATACACTACGATATACTAGATAGCATGTACTACCGGCTTTAAGAAATAGAAAATGTTTAGTTTGCGGCGAAGAGTTGCACATTCGTACCAATTTGGGAGCACGAACATTTTTGCCAAGTAAGTTATTAAATAAGTTTTGAAATATTATAAGTATTAAAGTTTATAATATTTACAAAATACAATTGCTCAACTGCTTCATGTGTATTTTGTACATATTATAAATATTGTAAATACTATATTAGTCATAATTTTCTTTGTGAATAAAGTCATTTTTTTTAAGTTTCATATTTAAATATTAAAAAAAATTGTTTATTGTAGATGTTCATATTCAAAGTTGTTCATATCGATGGGTACTTTAACCCCCCAACTTTTTGGGAGCGGTCTTATCCTGTGCAAATAAACAATTATATTGCAGCCTCTTTGTTGTAGTACTCCTGTCATGTCCCTTTTCTAGACAAAAGGTTTAAAACAAGAGTACTAACCAAGATGCATTTATAGGTACCCGCTACCCAAACCAGCTACTCCGCAACTGAACTGAAGGCTGGCCGCTACGACTTCTGGGTGACCGCGTCTACTATCATCGGAGAAGGTCAACCCTCAGCCACCGCATCATGCAGCCCTAGCGATAAAGGTACTTATTATCGACTGGGAATAGTCCACTTTACTTTGACAATTATAATGTTCTGCTCGTCTGGCTTTTGATATTTTTCTCGGGACAATTTTTTCACTACCGAACGCTAAATTGAATTTTCACACACTGCTGGCGTAATACCAATGAAAATACAAGTAATTTTTTATAATCAAGACACCAAATCCAGTACTGATTTTGTAGCATTTTTATAATTAGTATGCTTGTTACAGTACCCGCCAAGATCGCGTCATTTGATGAGTCATTCACCGCTACTTACAAGGAAGATGTCAAACTACCCTGTCTCGCAGTTGGAGTACCTCCCCCTAACATTTTGTGGAAGGTAATACACTTCTCCCGATACTCATCAAAAAAGTAGCCTGTGCGGTTCAGGTCCTAAACTAAGCAAAGGTTATAATATGGGCACTATATTGCTGAAACTTATATTAATGTTGGAATTATTTCAGGTGAAAGGCAACGCCCTCGAGGCATCAGAACGCGTCCGCCAACTGCCCGAAGGCTCCCTACAAATCGCCGGAGTAGCGAGGGAAGATGCAGGAGAATACTCTTGTCATGTCGATAACCAGTTCGGAACCGACACCGTCACCCACACACTCTCAGTACTGGGTAAGATACTGTTTGTTATAATATTTTATTACACCCAGTATAAAGCTATTTTATAAATTGGTGATTGTTCATTCTCCAATGAATGGTAGACTAAACAAAGTCATAAAATATGCATCTTTTAGAGTTTGTATTTAAGAGAGACCTCACAGTTTGGAAGCTATATCGGTGCTTTTCTAGCACCAAATAATAAGTAGTTTAGGAGTTATGAACACAGATGAACATGCGTACCGGTCAAAATCATAATCCTCCTTTTTGCTTCGCCGTAGTCTGATATAAAGACATGCTTGCATGAATAATTTTGCCACCTAGCCATAAACGTGGCAAATTTTGTCACAGACGTGGGCGATCCATTTTTCAAATGCGTTTTTTTTTCAGGATTCTAAAGGTTTTTATGCTTTCGACTATCGCTACCAGTTTTCTAATAAGACAATCTATCCTTTGAAATACAAACATTTAGGATTTGTTAACGATTTTCACATTATAAATGTAAATGATCCAGCGCCGCCATTCCCGCCGCAACTGAGCATCGCGTCATCATCAGTATCATCTCTAACTCTTCGCATCAAGCCATCGCCCGATGTCGAACAACAAATCGCCGCGGGGTACACTATTCACTACAAACAGGAATTCGGAGACTGGGAAACTGTACAGGTGAGATTGATTGTGCTACTAGCAACGGCACGTCCTCGTAACGTGCTCTGTAAAGTAGGGCAATTGTTATACATACAGATGTATGTAATGTTTCGGGTACGTCTTCGGTGGACGTGCACTGCGATAAAGTAATTGGTATAGGCAGAGGTAACTGCTCTAAATAAGGTGTCCCGTTTGCTTGTTACATCACGACAGTAAATCCTACTAATATTATAAATGCGAAATTTTAGATGTTTGGATGTTTGTGTTTCAATCACGTCGAAACTACGGAACCAACTTGGATCAAACTTGGCATATATATAGTTCGTAACCTGGATTGACACATAGGCTACTTTTTATCCCGAATAATTAACAGGATCTACAGGATAAAATGAACGAACGGGATTAGCACCGCCAATTTAGAAAGAGGATGATGTCATGTCATGTCACGTCAGTTTGACAGGACGTAGTACTACCGCTTTGGTCTAGCTAGCGACTAGCGTTTGACATTCGAGTACGGGATCGGTGTAATGACAAGTTTCTCAAAGAAGTATCCGCTCTGTACACGCACAGATAATTTAATGTACACGGAAACGGTACTCACGTACGAAGTCGCGGGTAACTGCTAGTTAGTAAATAAAACACGACAGAGCCTTGAGGCCACCTAAAAACGTCACTAGAGTTGGCCGCTACCTCACACAAACGAACGAACAAAACAGCTAGAAAAAAATGTTGATATTTTACCGTAATTTCAGATTTCTAGCACAACTGATACTCACACTTTGGAAAACATGTTCTGCGGATCCAGATATCAACTTTACGTTACGGCTTACAACGGGTAAGCACTTTACCATCATATAACTAAATACACACTAAAATGAGGGCGTGGTTGTCTAAGACTTTGAACGTACAATACATACATATACATATATACACATGTACATAGTCCTAATTATAAAAGATAATTGTTGTTCGATAGATTCAAGAAGAAAGATAGACAGATAATAACTTTATTGCACACACAAAGAAAAAAAAAGAAAGAAAAAAGAGAGAGTGAAAGAGTTTTTATTCTTATGTTCAACACAAGTCGAGAGAGTAATTTAATTAGGTCCGCTTTATTTGAACTCATATTTTTTTACAGACACTGTTTGTTATGGTACAATTCAATTCAATTCAATAATTTTATTTCAGACAACACATGTACAACATACAGTCCATAATTTAAGAAGCCATAATAACAAGTTAATACAAATGAACACATAACATACAACTAACATATAAGGTGCTATATATAGGTACATATATAGGTACTGTACACAGCACGGCACGGCACACTATACGTTAACGCCCAGCAACAATAAACATGTTTTATTTTTCAGGATCGGTACAGGCGAAGCGTCAGATGTGGTAACAGCGCGCACCCGCGGCTCGAAGCCCCCCGTGCCCCGCGCCGCTGATTTCATCGAAGTGGGCTCGTCTTCCGTCACTCTACACCTCAAGCAATGGCTCGACGGAGGCTGTCCCATGAGTCATTTCGTAGTCGAGAACAAGAAGAAGTAAGTTCTTATATCCATCTACCGACTTTTCGTCAGATAACAAATAACTCACTTACACTACATTACTTATGAGAGTTCACGTCCAAACACCTAAAAAAAACCTCATGCTTTAAGAATTTAAATTGTATATTATTGCCATATTATTTTTCATTTGCAGGGGCGCTGCTGAATGGAACCAAATCTCAAACGCTGTGAAACCCGGTGGAAACTTCGTTGTTCTTGGTGAGTTATCTATTTTTGAATCTGGCGATTTGACCAAAAAGTTATTTTATCGTCATCATTCACAGTTCCACTATTGGGTAACGGGTATGTATAGATAGACCTTTTTTTGTTCCTATCCCAAATATCCCACAGAATTTTTATGCAAGATTTGGTATCTTAGTTGATATTATATAAAACAGTTTTAGCAGTTTGATAATGATGTTTATAAAAGTTTTTTTTTTTACAAAATGCCGTTTACAGACCTCGAACCTGCGACTTGGTACGTGCTGAGAATCTCTGCCCACAACAACGCTGGTTTCAACGTTGCTGAATACGAATTCGCTACTCTCACCATGACTGGAGGTAAACTATGCTTTATTCATCTACATTACTCACGCATCATCGCGCCAAACTTTATGGCCGGTCTAAGTAAAGACAAATGTTTAACAGCGTGATTAAAGCAAAAAAGTAATTGCTAGTAAGTTACAACTTAGTTCCTAGCATTAAAACTGTAGAAAGGATAAACTCATGACTTAATCACCATAATAAGTACACCTATATGATAAGTTTTCTATCTTTGTACGTTACTCAAGATTCGATGCGTTTAACCTTTGGTCGCAAAAAAAACGGATTTGAGTTTAAAACATGTTTCAATGATGAATCTTTGTGAGTTTTATTGAATAAACGAATTTAGATTTGAGGAATCGTTATAAAGCCAACTTATTTAATCATTAGTATCAGCTACCCTCGTACCTGAAATGCATCGCCTTATTATTTATGACCCTATTATTTCTAACATAAGGCTTGCATTTCAGGTACTATCGCGCCCGCTCGCGAGCTCGGCGGGGGTTCATTGACCCCCGAACAGACCCTCAAGATTATTCTCTCGCATCTAAATCTAATCGTGCCTGTGGTAGCAGCGATCCTAGTCATCATCATCGCTATTGTCGTGGTTTGCGTAGTGAAAGGTGCCCGGGATCCTCATAAAGGTAACTTCAGTGTTCTATCATTTTGTTTTTCGTAGGAACCATCGCCCCCCTCCCAGGCAATGCTGATTCAAAGGAACTCCCGCCGTGGGTGAAAGCTTGGCTCGAACCGGAAGTACTAGTCCCGATTCTGGCGACGATAGTCGTTTTCATAGTCGGCGTGGTAGTCATCTGTCTCACTCTAGCCCGCAGAAACACCCCGCATCGCCTGCGAGGTCAGAAGGACGGTTATTGTATGTATAGCACATCGCTTTTTTATTATTTTTAATTCGAAATCGGTCATAGCATGGAACGTAATCATCACCCATGTCTATTCCGTTACTTGTTTTGTCTATTCTATCCAAATTCATGATTAATATGTTTTGCTGCATTCATATAATCAACCCCTTGTAGATAAATCGTATTATTCTGTTGTGGAACGACATAGCTAAAATATATATTTCTATTCTATTCAATACAAATTGGGCAATTATGCGATGCGTACCTACACAATTTTAAGTAGATGCGCCTGAGTCTCAATGTTGGAATATCCTCGATACATGCTTACAAGCTCATGTGATTTATTATAATCTCACATAGAGAGAACAAACAGTCTAATCTAAAAATTATAAACACGTTTTCTTTACACGTTTACGCAACGTTTACTAAGTATTATTTCAGCATGAATTTACTAATGCGTTAATTTTTAGATTAGAAGGTTACTACGAATACACAGCTCGTACGCCCCGTAACATGAATGTGAGAGGAGTAGATTCAGAGTTGACGAATGATAGGAGTGAATGGAAGTAGAAGACATGTTGTGCCGACCCCACTTAGCGTGGAATAAGAGCAGGGGAATGATGACGCCCCGTAACATCGCCCAATCTCTAACTCTTTATCAATTTAGAGCACTTTCATTGTAACGTGTGATCCAGACGACGCGGTGTACAACGCGTCTCAAGCCGCGATGGGCGGCGGCGGCGGCACGCTCGACAAGCGCGGCGGTCTGCGCGACGAACTCGGATACATTGCACCCCCTAACCGCAAACTACCCCCTGTGCCCGGATCTAACTACAATACCTGCGACAGGGTGAAACGCCAGGCTGTTATCAGTAAGTATTTGTGGTTTAGATGATAATTATCTTATCAAGTTTCTTACAACTTTGCCTTAGATCCAAACACGACTTGGTTTTACCTTCAAATACATTGTTTATGTTCAATTCAAACACAGCCTTGTTTTACGTTCAAACATAATTTTGTTTTACATTCAAACAGAACTTTATCTTATGTTAAAATGCAACTTTATTTTACCTTCAAAGTTCAAACACATTTTTGCTGACATCCAAAAACTCCTTTGTCTGTTCAAACACAACTTTGTCTTATGAGTATATAAGTATTTTATTTTTATTCTAAATTAAAGTGATAAATCTAAAATATTTTCGTATGTAAGGTTGAAAGGGTCGTTGATATTGGTTGAGGTAGTTAGAATTTTTCAAATAAGTACTTGTATGCTTTTTCTCAACTTTATACTTTTATGCACGTTTTCTTTCATAAACTTCTTATTTCTTAATGTTATTTGTACCGAGTGAATGTGTAAGGTGGAGGCAACTTTAATACTTTGTTGTCCATGGGTTTGATGGTTATAAAATCCTCCTATTTTTGAATTTAATTCGTTATGTACCATTTCATAGCTGGCTCGATGTTTCTACTCCTCAAAAATTCAGTGGTCTGTCTAAACGAAGTAGAGACGTCGTGTTTCATTTGATTAGAAAACATCATCTCACTACGGTCAAAACCTTAAAAATAAACGATACACCACACATAATATAAGACTATCCGATGAACCTACGAAAAATGATGAGATGATGTATAAAGCGCGGTAGATAAGTACGCATGCTAATGCATGCATAGACCCAGCGAAAAGCAAGCGAAGGGTAGTAAAGGGTAACGGCAATTGCTAAGATAGTGGTCAATGGATATTGTATAAAAAAATTGGTATATAGGTACGCGATGAGAGCGATCTTGTAAAAAGCTGTTCAACGCAGCCCTTTGCCAGCCTTCGCTCGTTTACTCCGATCAAACAAACAGACAGGTTTGATCGGAGTTCGCTTTAGTTCGCTGGGTCTGTGCTACGCGTAACGGTAGTGTGGTTCAGTGGGCGCGCATTCTACGTGGGACCCGCGCCGGCATCACTACGAGCGTGTTCGCAGGCCGATGATGGGCCGCGGTTCTGGCGAGACTATTTCTACAGGTACCGCTTTTGGCTTGCAACACTCTAAACAACGCTAGGATCTAACAGCACTTTCTGTATCAAAAGATCCCACCAAAACATATACAAAATAAAAAAAGTATTAAGATCTCACGTACTTAAACGGAGTCGGGCTGAGATTGTTTGATTGTTTGATTCTTACATAAAGTCATGATCAAGAATCACCTTTTCAAAATCAAAGTCTATAGTAATTTATTCATATAGGATCATTTATAATCGCCTACTAGGAGACTCAAAGTGTTGAAAAGATATATACCACCGTAAATTTTTCTCAATTTGGGTTTTGTTAAAAATCAGTAGAGCTGATATTATTGTGCCAAAACAGAATCCTTAGCGTTGTTTAAGAAGGCTGTGAACTACAGCATGTTCTAATAGCGCCTCTCTTTTGATTAAAGCCATCCTAACCTAGTTTGGAAGGATCGAGAAGGTGACTCCCTTTTCGATCCTTCCAATTCGATCATTTGTTGTGCCTACTGCATGATTTTAAACCAACCTTTTGTAAGATTAGTTAATTGTCTAGCAGAGATCAGATTGCAGTGTTACTAACCTCGCCTGCTAGGTAATACGTAAGTAACAATACGCTGGTAAGTGTTTATTTGTAGGTACTATCGGCAAAATTACCGCCTTACCAGTTTTGAAACTGTTTTGCTTGCAAGCATTTAGCTACCTGACCCCGCCTTTTTCTTTTGTCTTCTCATTTTGACCAACCAGAGACATAAACATCTATTTATTTTTATGACGGCCCATTGTTTTCATAACTTTTACACCCGAAATAATTTGCTTCTATTGGTATTCAAAAATTAACGGCTAGTCAGTTCACAGAAAATGCACCCTTAAGGTGGTAAGGCAGAACTTTTGCTGATGGTACATAATTTGTATGTGAATAACAACTTGTATTTTACCAGCTTTTTACTAACATAAGCGTTATTGTTGATTATTATTTTTGCATTTTGTTTGAAATTAGTGAATTGGTTGATTTAATTATACCCAACTTGAGTAAAAAGGGTAACTTTTACTCCCTGTCACCAATACTTCTGACTACCCATCGTGAAAACCCATAGCATTGTGGTTACTATCACAGAAAGGCAGCAGTCGAAATCTTTGACTTTTTGACGACCCCATCATACAAAAACTGCCACCAACGATAAGACGTGTAGAATAAAAAAAATCGCAATCGTATCGCAACGATCGCGTATCCGAGTCGTTGTCGGTACGATTCACAAATGTTTGTCACACTCATTGGTACAGTGTCTTGATCACGAATAAATGTGACAATCGTGAACGTATCGTAACGCTAGCGTATCCGAGATACACTGCGCGGTGACGCTACAACGTTCGGCAGTCGGGCTGATGTTGACGCGCAATATCACTTGAATACGTTAGGTTTACGTAACGCGGCGACTGTCAGATTTGTTCGTGATTACCCCTCTGATCCCCCGCAGTCTTACTGCGCACTGGCTAACATGTGTTTACGACCACCAGGCATGGAAGATGAGATCTGCCCTTACGCGACGTTCCACCTGCTCGGCTTCCGCGAGGAGATGGATCCCAGCAAGGCGCTCGCGTTCCCGCACCACCACCCCGCGCACGCCGGCACGCTGGCACACCCGCACCCGCACCACCCCGCGCACTCGCGCGCCGGCTCACAGAGCATGGTACGTACCTCACACAATCTTCACAATCATATCAATCCATCGGCGCCATGCACAGAGATATTAATCACCACTCAGCAACTGCCTTAGAAAGTTGTTAATACTTATTGCTGGTTCCAGCCCCGTGCCAACAGCCGCTATGCCCGCAAGAATTCCCAAGGAGGACAGAGCGCCATCTATTCCACCGCCCCCGAGTACGATGACCCCGCTACCTGCGCCGAAGAAGATCAATACGTAAGTCTATAGCTATTTATAGTGCACCTTTTAGGGTACGAAAATTTTATCTTTGTTTTGCACACTAGTGGATCCAAGGGGTTCGAGCCTCCAAACACCATCTAGGTCTAAACTGTCAGGGTAAAACCTAATGGCTGGGTCAAGCTCCTATTAAACCGAAATCCTTGATCCATCACTGTACTAAAGGTACATTGTTTACAGCACATTGTTTGTCAAAAAATGTAGGTAATACCTCTTTTTGACACTTAACAAACTATGGTAATTTACCTACCTGCTGATATCCGATAACTGAATATAAAAACCGGCCATAAAGCAAGAAGGAGAAAGGTCTTTTGTGAGTCGTAAAACTGCAGAGTTTGTCAGCACAAATTAACGAGTGTTTTACATTCAGCGCGCTCGCTACTCTCGGCCGATGTACGCCTGCGGGCCCGAATACGACGAGCCTGCTTGCTGCGCTCCCGAAGACGAACAGTACACCGGCGCCTACGGAACCCCCTACTCCGACCACTACGGATCTCGTCCCAGCATTGGTGAGTTTAGATCCCCTAAATCATTCGTCCTAACGAAAAACACTCCCTCATTGATTATTCCATTTGTAAATAAGTTAAAGGATAATCTGTTGAGTCTCCTTTTCATTTTGCACTCTCTTTACATAACCAAAAACTTGTTTACTTATCATTTTTTGTTTTTGTAAAGCCAAAGACTATTCCTCGACTAGCAAAGATTCAAGTATCACGTACCCTTCACGTAGATGTGTCTTAACTCCCTATAGTGTGTCAGTGATCACGGCAGGTAGGTATCCGCAAGCGTGACTCTCCTGAGCACCCTCTCTCCCCCACCACGACACAAGCCAAAAACTAGCAAAGAAGTATCACCCATAAATACCCGCACAGTTCATGAACCCTTCACGTAGCGATGCCTAACTCCCAATGGTGTGTCAGTGATATCGGCAGGTACCCGCAAGTGTGGCTCACCCGAGCCCCCCCCGCCCCCGCCCCGCAATGCTAACGCTGACAACAACTGCTCATCCTCATTCAACGAGAGCAAGGACTCCAACGAGATCTCGGAAGCTGAATGCGACCAACCACGTAACTATCCTGGTAAGTCAACGAGCTAATGTGTGCATAACTGAACAGTCAATCAAACTACCTCTAATATTCAGTCCATTTATATTTATATCAGTAAGTAGGTAGGTATAAGCAACATGGGAATGATGATAAGGTGGACAATGCCGGCTTGATGGAGTTCCAGTTTTTGATGTAAAAAAAAATCATGGACATTTCACACAACGCCCTCTAGTCCCAAACTAAGCAAAGCTTCTAATATGCGAACTAGGTGCAAAAAAAAGATGATAAAAGATGATGCTAAAAGATGTAAAGATTTCAAGCCTTGACCATACATTTGTCTACGACTGTAACTCCGGATTTTTTATTTATTTTGATTTTCCGTAGAATTAGTGTCCCAAAAACTGGTGCTATCAACCAACTCAACTAAATAATATAAATTGTTGTTGTCATCGAATCCATCAGGCTGGTCTTTAATCAAATGACCTGCCAATTCCTCAACCCGGTTATTAATAAACTAGATGTAAGCTTAGAACAGTTACACCGTGTTTTATCTTTTGCATTGACAAGCAGATTTAAATTCGGTCGAAAGAGACAAAACACGGTGTAACTATTCCAAGCTTACATCGAGGTTATTAATAACAGGGCAAGTGATTTAGCAATGAATTTATATCTTTTTATGGGATATTATTTAATTGCTTCCGCATTTTGCAGACTTTACCAAAGATCAACTATCAGCTGCATTGGCTTTCATAAAATTATTTAAAACCATTGGTACAAAAATAAAGGTGCTTTCATATGCGCTTATAATCGACAAATCATTTACACTAGACTCAACTCAGACCAAACATTTTATATCAAAAATATTGTGACCTTGCCTTTTTTTTCAATACTTTATGTGCCCCTTACATTACCCCCTTGTATTTTAATCGTACCCAACTTTTTTGACAGTTTCCTGAAGCCCCTTTCATTATCATCTCTTTCTAGTAATTATAAAATTGAATTGGAAATTAATATCTTATGAAATTGGTTAACGCAAACTCGGGTGTCAACGTAGCAGAAGACGGTAAAATTTGAATCAAGCTATTTTGATTCCTTTATGTTTTAACTTTTGTGACTGACAGCATGCAAAATGAGTAAATAACAATTTTGAAAAAAGGCTTCAAGATTAGTTTACTTGTAATTGGCTTACTCTCTATTTCGTTTCAAAATTTTCTTCTTTTCGAAAGCTTGGCAAAACTAATACCGCTGTTTTATGTTATTACAAATTATTAAACCAACAAAGTTGTATCATCATCAACGTCCAAAGATAAGGCACGCTTTTGAGCACACTACTCTTGACATTACTTTTGCCAAGTCACACATTTCCTAGGAAATAAATTTTCTTACAACGCGATAAAACTCTGTGTTATGCTTAGACGTGATCGTGTTTAACAATTATTTTCTAATGGTTCTGTAGATTAGTATGTGTTCTTGGAGGTGCACATTTTCGTACAATATTCAAACTACCTTAAAAAACCATTTCTGAGTATTTCTTATTCAACATTACTTCAAGACCCAAGAATTTTATAATACCCAGAGTCACAGAACAGTTTCAGAAAAAGTAATTTGAATTAAAAAAAAATCTGTAACATTGAATATTGTGCGATAAAGCGCCGGTAGAGGGCAGACACGTCTCGTAGCGTAGACCGCGTCGTGACTTGTGTGTTGTTGCAGTCAGGGCCCACACTGCCAAGGACGGTATCCACTCCGAGGAAATGAGGAAACTCATTGACAGGTCAGTCTCATAGCGATCTCACCACACACTAGACTTATACGTACCCATTAATAGACTATCTCACTCAAGACTAGGAGTAACTCAGGTTCTACTAGACTAGTAGCCAGAGGTAAGAATAGACAACGTGCTCGGCAGAGGTGCCTTACCGCACTGCAAAACTGCCCAAGCTGTAGGTTGCCTAACAAAATGTTTGAATAATAACCACAGCAACATTTTGATATTTTGTGTACACAGACACAGTCAAACTAATCTACCAAACTAAGCCGCATCCTTGTGTGTGCGCCAGCACGAATTATTGTGGTCGTGTCATAGACTAGACTAACGTAATTAAAGCATTTGGTAATATAGTCTATGCTCGTTATTAAGCATGTGTTATGTTCTGCATCCATGATCAACAGGAAACAGTAAGTCCAAGTATGTCGAAACAATTTACTTACTGTATGTAACCCTTTGCCTGTCTTTATGTTACGTCATTAACCTTTTGTGGCTAACACTTATATCTATGCACATTGTGATTGTTTGGAACCAATGGTAAGACAAAATTGTACGGCTGTTTTTTTTTATAATTTGTGCTCTGCCGTAACCGATGAATGATTTAACCATTTTATTTGAACCATGTAACCATTCTTTCCAGTTTAGCTGATAGCTCAAATGCTCTAGCCGACCTGTAAAAACAAAGCTATTCCAAAATAGTAAATCATCGATAGACTAGACCTGCCTGGCACATAGCTAAATGTCCATAGAACAAACCAGAGCACTAACTGTCCATATAACTTCATGTAACTTTGTGATTGTGACTGTTACTTTTTGAAATGAGCTACTTGTTCTCGATGTGAGTAGAGTATGTGCGTTTTGGTGAAGTGTGCTGCAACGTTTTCAGACCAGAAGCAACCACCCCAGTCCCCCAGCAAGCAGTCCACGGGCGGGGGGGACTCACAGCCTACGATACTGTGGCAGTGTAACCTGTAAGGCGTGAAACACAGCCACAGCCCTCACAGCGACACACACTTCGCTCCCAACATTACATTCAGTTACTGGACCCATCGCCATCTTGCTGATGCCAGCTCGCGCTTGACCTCTTTGTTTGTACTGCTTCTTTCATTAGCCACTTCCTTATACTAATTTGTAGCACGAAAGCTATCAGCAAGATTGTGATCCATGTGCCAAACCTTCTTACCGTTCGTGTGTCGCGGATTTGTGTTGCTATTTACGTTAAAATTATCCCAACTTAGTTGGCTGGATTACGTCTTTTTAGTTTTAATTTTTAAACGCGCACATTCGTGCCATTGGAAGTTACTCATTGCTTTTATTTGTAAACTGCAGAGTTGGGTTGAGTACAAATTAGCGTCTACCTTCCTTGTCCACGTAGGAACCCACCACGCGTCGCAACGTAGTTTTATCAATAAACAAACGGAAATTATGGTTGTGGTAGCAAATGGTATATTTGAATTAAATAAGTATAGGTGGCGTGTGATACTCATGTATCCTCCTAAAAAATTACAAAGACTTTAGTGTGAACCCAACTCCAGCACATTTACTATGACTAACTGTATAATTTTAAGTTTTTGTCTTATTTGTTCAGCTTAATTTAAATAAGGTTTCAATGTCGTAGCTGGTTTTGGGGTGATTTGTAATGTTTCGATTTAAATTAAGCTCAACATGTAATATTGTGATATTTTGTATTTTTACCCCTTTTTAATTTTGATATGAAGTAACACTAATTATTAAACCGGTGTATTTGTAGGTTTTAAAATTATCCCAATAATCCTAGTAATTTAAAAACAACCGCAAGGTTGTGACGATGCTTCCTTTTGATGTAACTTACGTTATTGTCGTGTTTTTTTTTTAAAAACTAGTTTGATTGTTTTGATTTGCATTTAAGCGTAAACTACTTAGAATAAGGTTTAATAATAATCTTCTTTATATACTAGTAATTACTCAATTCTTGAAAAAAAAATCTATGTAATCCGTAGCTAGTTAGTTACACGAGTTACTCATTTATAACGTAAAATAAATTAAGATAAAATTGAAGATGTCAATAACGATAACTTTGCAATCACATACTACGCGCAAACAAGATGCCATAACCAAAGTTACCTAATAAAGTCTACCAATGGCTCAATAACAGCACTAAACAGACACTGATACTGACACGGAATTTATAACTTTCATTATTATCTTAGAGTAATAAGGTGCATTTTAATAATCGTAATTTTTATCCTTCTAATAATATGCAAACGATTAGGATTAAGGCGCGGAATGCGTCATTTTCTAGATGTTTCCCTTTTGTTGTGTATTTGTCGTGTACGCTTCGCAATGTAGATTTGTAGTTAGGTATTTGGCGACTTCCAAGTAACAGAATCTTCTCTTGACCTTCCAATTAGAAATTCGAAAATAAGTAAAATTACTTAGATAAAATTTATGACAACAAATTTAAATAAGTAATTGAAATAAGGGAAAAATAATTCGACGGAAATAATTCTTATTTGGAAATGAATATGAACTGCAATAAAATAAAATTAAGTTATTGTAATGGTTTGCTAATGTACTTGTGCGTTTGGTTTGCCGCTAGTTGGAAGTAAGTTTTATGGTTATTACACAATATTGCTAACCGCAACTAACAAACTGTACCAAAGTGTTTGATTTGTGTTAAATAAACTACTCAAAAGTCAACCGTATATTGCTGTTTTATTTTCATTATATTTTTTCCTTCAACTCCTATTATCTTCAACAAGAAAACCTAACACAGCATCTATACTAGGGAATACCCAAGATGGCAGATTCTTAAAAAAATTGCAAGTATAAAAAAAAGAAATGTTCTACAGAGAAGGTGTTTATTTTACATAATTTTAAATTAAATAACTTTTAGCTCTAGTTTGATTGGATGTACTGATAGTTTACGCAGACGCGGCTTTCACGATTTCCTCTGCTACTTCCACGGCGATGGCTGCCTCCGCCTTGGCCTGGAACAAGTTGACGACAGGTTGAAGCTTTTGACTCATTTACATTCTATGCTTTTCAGTAGACACTGATAATCCTTAGAAGGATCACAAATAAAGCAAACATATTAGCCTAATTGAGTAGTAAATTCAACATGGTAAACAGTGCAGAATATACAGCGTGTAGCTACAATGGCGACATTAAATGAACACACGGGTAGAGCTACTTATAAGTATTCATAAAAAAAATAAAAAAATAATTATAGTCCAAAATAGAAATTTCGAATTTTTCAAACAAACTTAATAATAAAATACGCAACAAAAATTAATCACCCTATGAGTGTCTTTACCTACGTGTTACCGCGCCCGCGCCCGCGCCTGCCTGCCCGGGCGGCTCGGTGGCGGCGGCGGGGCGCGGGGCGGGGAAAACAAGCGACACCAAGGAATTCAAAGAAATCAAATAATTTCACTTCACCTTGTTCACTTTACTATTAATTTTATTGTGACCTATGCACCTAGCGCCTTACACTTATTAAATCTTCAAGTTCTCAATGTAGCCGCCGCGCCGCCGCCACCACGTCGGACACAAAGATGTAACCGGCGGCGCTGAATATTTGCCCTCGCTTTTGATAATACATTTTATTTTATTTTAGCATGAACGTCGTCTTTCACAAAGCCCCATAAAAAAATCGAGGGGCTTGAGGTCAGGTGACATTGGGCCACCTAAGAGCTCCGTGTCGTGTCGTCCTATCCAGTATCCACTGAGCACCAAACATTTAATTTACCCGCTCCCTAGTCGCAAAGGTAGACAGATAAACAAATAATAAATCAAAGCGTCTTTATCGCTGTACCTACGTAGACCTGATTGGGTACTTAGAATAGAAAAGCTAAACTAACAAAACCAAGCGTCTTTTTCGCGAAACATTGAGAATAGGTAGATAATTAGCAAAATTATTAAAATAAAGTGTGTCAAGGACACCGGCCCGCGTATCACTGGCTAGGCGGCAGGACGAGTCGGTCGAGCGAGCGGCGCGGGCGGCGCTCTTCAATAGTTAGCTATCCCTTTCATGCACAAGGTCGCAATTTCGGGTGTCCTATTCTAACAATACTTTCTTGCTCTTCATACGCGGTTACACGCGGTTATGACCCGTGAACCCGACAGATGACCTCTGCTCTTACGTACAGGTTGCTCCGAGGCGTTATTTAAGAAAATTGATTTATTTCGATAAATCTTATGTTTAATGAAATAAAAAATATGTCTATATTCTGAAAACGCGAAACCGGATACGCTGGTTAATTTAATGTCGCCATTGTAGCTACACGCTGTATACGTTTACCAAAAAAGTAAGCGATCTTAGACAAGGAAAATTTATGTAGTAAATGCGACTTCCTAATTAAATTAATCATTTATATAGAAACTAGTAGTTACCCGCGACTTCGTACGCGTCTACAGTTTCCGTGTACATTATATTATCTGTGCGGGTACCGAGCGGATACTTTGAGAAACTTGACATTACACCGAACTCGTACCTACTGGAATGTCAAACGCTAGTTGTTAGACCAAAGAGGTAGTACTACGCCCTGTCAAACTGACGTGACAATGAAATCCTCTTGCCTATTGGCGCTGCTAATCCTTTACGTTTATTTTATCCTGTAGATCCTGTTAATTATTCGGGATAAAAAGTAGCCTATATGTCAATCCAGGTTACGAACTATATATATATGCCAAGTTTCATCCAAGTTGGTTCAGTAGTTTAGACGTGATTGAAACACAAACATCTAAACTTTCGCATTTATAATATTAGTAGGATAAATTAAATAAGCTCGCCACTGTTGCAGAGTCAGGCAAGGTAAAAAAATCCACCAGATCTCTCAGTCTATCTAGTAACTACTTAATCAAGATCCTATACAAGGAGGTAAACAGAAGCATAGGTAAACCTCCAGTTAGCTGTAAGTCCATATAAATTGTTACAAACCTGCTCATTGGCAGCAGAACTGAGCTCCGACTGTGCCTTGCTGAGCGCCTCCTGCGCGGCGCCGCGGTCCAAACTCTCCAGGGGATGCGCCTCCTCAGCCAGAACCTGTTACACGTACATACATTAAATATATAGATCTGATAACCTGAGAATATCCACAGCCTGACTTCACCCACTGCAAGGTAGGCCTTTGTGTTATTTCTCACAACCACGTGCCAGCCTCATCCAATTTTCAAAATATCTGCTGGGTAACAAAGGTTTTTGAAAGGCAACCACGAACCGGATGACGTTTTATGGCGGAAAAAATAAAATAGGCACCTACTTCAAAAAATTCCCACACTTTCAACCTATCATTTAGGTTCGTTCTCTTTATCATCCAGATATTAAAGAAAATAAATAGGTACCTGGACTGAAGAGTCGTCATTGACTGTGACTGTGCCGGAGGATACAAAGATCTTGCTCACTTTGCCATCATTTTCAGTGACCGTGACCACACCTGGTCGAAGGACAGCTGAAAATCAATCAAAGAAATCCATGTCATTACTTAGATCTATTATTATTTCATGTTTATTTTCGGCTCAATATAAGGAGTATTTGGGGGAGACCTTATGTACACGGACCTGCCTCTAGTCACCTCTCTCTAGCCCCAAAGGTTTGCTGGAAGAAAACTCTTTTTAGGGTTAAGCTCGCCTTTGTACATGTCATCTATTTCTGTCTTTTGTTTATGTCCTGTGTTGTGTGCAATAAAGAATTAAGAATTACGACCTTTGCCCAGCAGTGGGATGAGATAGGTTAAATAAAAAAAGTTTATTTTAATAAATGTTCATTAATTTCAATATTTTTCTTTTTTCTAATGAAGAATTTATTCATTACTGATGTTTTGAAATCATATTTATGTTCATGTATAAAAGACTCAAGTTTTCTTACTTACCAAGTGTGGGCACATGTTTGGGCAAGATACCAAAAGATCCACTGAATGAGGGAACATCAATTTGCTTCACAACAACTTTGTTGTAAAACACCTGCAAGTAATGATACAATTTCTTGAAACAAGTTTAATAAATAATTCATAAATAGTGAACAATTTAAAAACAAATTAAGCATATTAATATGTATAGTGTGATGCCTCACAGGGTGAGTTCTGAGTGAGCTCGGTAAGGCAATGCATTTTTATAGACAAGTTACTGCTTAATATTAGGTGGGTCATTTGCCCATTCATTCTAAGTTATTGCTATGTTCTTATAAAAGCTTGAACAAATTATAATTAAAATTTCTTCATGATCAAAATGTAAATAGTAAAACTAAAAATTTACCTTGTTGCCAGCAGCAAAGGTGAGTGCCATTTCATCACCTTTAGGAGCATCTGCATAGCTACGGGCCTGGAGCCTCCTGGCTGCCGTACGGAGGATACCACGGAATGCAAAAGACATTCTGTAAATCATTGAATAACTTAGCACTCTTAATATATCAACTTTATTGTATGATCTTGCGAGTATAAGCTAACCTATAATAATAGTCTTAGTGGTAGTTATAATGATTAGTCTTGTAACTATTTAATAGAACCGTGTGTGCCAATATCATACGTTGGATAGGTACGTTAGATATTGGTACACACTGGTGTTCCGTACTAGAAAGCTCAACTATTCGTAGGATATGAATTAAGCGATTTTTATCACAACCAAAACAAGAACAGATTATGTAATAATGTGAGGCTGTAATTACACCAAAATAGAAGGCTAGGAGACGGACTTAGGTATTTGAATAATGTGGAATGCTTTCACCGTAAATCTTACTTACTTTATGTGGTTTCTTGATATATTTTAGCAATAAATTGATAAATTACTCGGCACCTCCTTTTTTGACTGGGCGTACAGAACAGACGTCAGACTGGTCACAGACTAGACTAATTAGACTGACTGGTACAGATACAGACCAGAGACAGAGGAGGATCACGAACACGAACGAACGAAACGAAACGAATCGCTATCTCGACTGACATTGACATATTTTGACAGTATGAGTGCTGCCAGGTCCATTTTTATAAAATCAGAGGATGCGACTAAAAAAAATCAGGAGATGTAGGTATGGGGACATTTTTCAAAACTACTGATTTGGATCAGTTGAGCTATCTATAAATCGTTTGCAACGGTGTGTAGATAGCTCAACCGCTTCATGTGTATTTTGTACATATTATAAATATTGTAAATACTTTATTAGTCATAATTTTCTTTGTAATAATAAACTACTTATTTTTCAAAATATCAGTAGATGCAATTTCAGTAAATAAAACAATGTCAGGCATTATAACCGGGTGTGTGTGTATCAAGTCAAACCGGTTTATTTTGCTGTCCGTCCAGTTTACGATGACAATTTTATGGTGCCAACTTACCCGCGATAATTTTGTATTTCATTTCACGCAGATTTTTGATTAATATCATGTTTGAAAGTAAAGCTAGGATTTGAAAAAAAATCAGTAGACTTTCAGTTAAAATCAGTAGATAGTAGAATTCTAGGAAAATCAGTAGATCCCCCGAAAAATCAGGAGGTCTGGCAACACGTTGACACGTGAAGTTAGTCTCACTCTACGGTACCGTCATACCTACTCTAATTTCAACTTCTTGACAGGAAGTAATAGATAGCATAGAGCTTTTAATAATAATAAAAAAATAAAGAAAATATAAAGCTGTGTGTCTATGGACTGTTGGAATTTTGAAACAGAAAAAAACTCTTTGTTTTGTTTGTTTTTGTTGTGTGGATTGGAATTGGAAAGAAATTTCTTTTTGGGGAGTCGTCGCGGTAGAAAGAAATCGAAACAAAGATTTACATAAAAGTTACAATTATTATAATTCTAACAAGCGTCTTGACAATAAATAAGCTACCAAGTAAAACTAACTCCTAAGTAGGTACTACCGTAATGCCAATGACCTTCGATTTCGGATTCCCTAACTTTGGTTCTGGGTCTAATTACCTATGTGTTTTTTACAGCTACATGACCTATAATTAGGTGTGTTACTATGAATCTAACTGGAGTTCACTTGGTGAAATTGTCCAAACTAACATCTCAGCAAATTGACCGCATAACGTGCCTCGAATGGTAAGTTTTGCACCCTGATTTAAATAACGTTTTTCCCCTGCTTTTAGTATTCTAAGAGCATTATTTGTCATATAATGTTCTTCAGCTATCATACCATTTTTTAACCCACTAAGTACCTACCTATTTTGAGTTCCCCATAGTAGGTTGGTTTTTTTTTTCACAAAATCACAGACACAAAATATATGCCCAGTAGTCCATAATAGCACCAATGTCTGAATCATAAGATATAAATAATATTTTGATTTTCAGTTGTAAACATTACATAGCACCCGAAACTGCAGCTTGTGGCCATACTCTATGCCACAATTGCTGGCGGGGTCGAAAATTATGTCCACTTTGCACCTTACCAGTTGAAAGAAAGCAAATAAAGCTGAACCAGCCCATTCAAAAGTTAACAGAACATGTCCAATTACTGTGTGAAACCTTTGAAAAACTATTTAATTTGAAGTGTAAGCACACTACATCATTATTTTCATTGATAATGTTCTAAATTAAGCATGCTTTTATGGTTAGACTATAATTTTGTTTCTATTTGTCTTTACAGTAGATGAATTTCTAATAGACACTAATGAAGCGGAACCAGAAATTGATCCCACCAGAAATGTAAAAGATTGGCTTGCAAGCTCACAAAACCAGTTTTCAGGACCAGCTCAAAGTTCAAACCTGTCATCACAAGAGCCGAAACAGAATCAAAGCTTAGAAATATCATCAAGCAAGATTCAGGTTCATACAGCAACAAAAAAGACAATAAGTCCTGAAAAGGTGGTTCATGTTTCAATACCCCAAGATGATTGGGATAAAATTGAAAGCATGCCAGTTACAGAAATAAAGAAGAACAAAGAGAATATCATAGGACCCATGGACATAGAGCCTTTTTATGTTGATGATAATGAATATAGTGCTAATAATCCTAGAAGAAGTTCCAGAAAAAGAGACCTTAAAAATAATGATCCTAATGATCTAAACACAAATAACAACAGCTTAGAAAAAGAAAATCCAAAAAACTCTAGTGGTGAAATGGATAAGAAGTCTAACAACACCAAACAAAACTGGAATAATGTTAAGAAAATGAGAAAGGAGTTTAGTAAACTCAACAAAAAAAACAAAAACAAATTGAATGTTTCTATTGAAATGTGCAAAAAGAACCAAAGTACAGCTAAACTCAATACTGTGCTACATGCAAATACACCTCAAATTATTGAGATAGATGATAACACTCCAAAACTGACGCTCAATGGCCTTCCAGGTATTGAGATGACAAAAGTCGTTTCTTCAAATCACAGTGATTATGATGAAATGACTAACTCAAAAGAGTCTCCGGTAAATAGTTTACTGAATGCAAACAATAATCTACCCATTATGACATCAACAAATATGAGCCAGTCAATCCTTGAACCTACTCAACAGAAATCAAGCAACATACAAGCTAAAGAACGTATAAATGTTGAAAATCAAGTGAGAATGCCATTTTATAAGAAAGGTGCCTTGTATGCACAAGAAACAGCAATGCAGTCTGATCAAGTACAAAAAGAAGCAAATACAATTAAAACTATAAATCATAAAATAGAATCAAATTCCAATAGTAATGATGACATTGAGATCACAATCAAAGTTGGGTGCACAATAACAAACATTTTGATAAAAAAGAAGAATGATGCTCAAGTTAAAGTTAAAATGGATAGAGAAGTTCAGACCTTGTGTTCTCAAGAAAGAAACGTTTTATCTCCACAAAAAATTGAGACAAGAAATGTCTCAATAAACATAGATAGCAACAGTGAAGTCAACATTGAACACAAGCAAATCTCCGATGACAATAACAAACAAGTAAACATAACACATACAACACCTGAAGTCAAAAATCTGGGATCTTCACTGAAATCTGTATCAGCAAAGAAGAATACAGCGTCAGCTGACACGGTAACTGGGCAGTTTGAAATAACTGAAAGTGTGGAAAAAGAACTATCTGATATCATGGAATGTGCTGAGATAGAAGACCAAGAAAAAACAAAGAGTGTATCGATTATGCCAGAAAAGGCTTCTCCAAGTGTTAATACACCTAAACCGCAATCAAACACAGAAGCCGCAACACAAAAAAAGAATACGCCTAAGCCTAAAACACAGCCCATAAAGAATACTCAAAGAAACACCCCAAACCCAGCCAATCAAGAAGATCTATCATACTTAAATGATCTAGATATATTTGAAAGTGATACTGTGAAAGAAACAGATGTGCAGCTACTAAAATACACTAAAAATACGACTCCTTCAGAAATTCTTATATCTACAGCTCACAATAGAAACAAAACGCAGAAAACGAATGAGAAAAGGGATAGAGGGGATGGAAATGAAGATCTTCCAGCAAGTAAGAAACAAAAACTGACAAGAGAGGTTAACAAAACAGCTAATTTGTCCAAGCAAAGTCAACAGAACCATCCTGACAGTGAATCTCTAAACTATGACTGCCTAATGGGTCAAGTTTTTGCAAACATTGATGCTGACATGGAAGAAATTAAAAGCCAGAATATTCTCAGTCAAAAGTTAGTTAGCAAGCACGCAACTCAAGGGACACAAGGTAAAAGTACCAAAACTGTTGCTGAAAGAACACAAAAGCAAGACGCAATGTCAGTAATAGATTGTACAATGCATACAATTAATGATGTTCATAATCAGAAGGAGAGTGAAAATATTTTCTCTGTTTGTGTGGAGAAGGCAGATGTGGCTGAGGTTTCACCACCACCAATAGAACAGGTAACATTGTGTTTATTATTAGCTCAGACGTTAGTCAAACTATTCTTACAAAAACCTAAATGTGATGGTGACGACACTTCATTAGTGGGCTTAAAATCTTATTTTGTTTTCAGTTACAAGCTGTAGAACCTCAGTCTAACACGGACGATTTCTTGACACCACTCATGAATAGAAGAGATGACGCCGCCCATGAAAGCCAAGTTATTGATATTGTCAATGATGATTCCGAAAGTGTTGTTGAAGACACTCCGCAGAAGTAAGTACTTTTACTTCAACAATGTCTCTTAATTCTTTATTGCACACAAAACAGGACATAAACAAAAGACAGAAATAGATGACATGTACAAAGGCGAGCTTAACGCTAACAAGAGTTTTCTTCCAGCAAACCTTTGAGGCTAGAGAGAGAGGTGACTATAGAGGTAGGTCCGTGTACATATATAAGTTGTCTCATGATAGATACAGAGAGGTTGTTAACTGCTCGTTCATTTTTGTACCAGTCAACTTAGTAGCCAAGTTAGTTGGTGTGCAAGTTTCTTTAGGTACAGTTTTGTTACTAAATAATTTAATGAATATTCGCCTTATTTCTCATTTATACTTCATTGAAAAGTTACGCTTTCCACCAATTAAAAAGTCCTTGCCACCATTGCACCGCTCAAAGAAGAGTGCACTCAACACTGCGAGGCGGCCGGCATGATTTTGGATTAAAACAATTTCCGGTTGATTTTCCAGAAACACATCTATTGGAAAATTAAAACAAAAGAGTAGTGGTGCCAGCAACCAAAACTCACAACAAAGAATAAACGCGACCGAATCGAGAGTACCAAATGGAACCATAGCAGAACAATCTAAAATAGTTGTAAACATATTAGACAAAACTGAATTAAAGAGCACCAGCAATGTTACAGTCATCGATACAAGGAAAACTGCCTTAGAAACACCATTGACTATGAACAGATTTGTCAATCACATACAGCATAATTCGACCCCTGTAGCAAGGAAATCGCTTAACTTTGAAAACGAAAATATCGACGACGATCCAGAACAAACTCTCTGCCCTACAAGCGACGCTGTGGCAAAAACTACGCAAGAAAAAGAGTTTATGCGAAAAGCTTTTGAAAATACTCCAACTACTCAAATTGAGAAGCTTGTAAATAATAATATTGGTAGAGGAAGACGGTTCTGCATAGCAGGATCTTGTTTGTCGTCTGAAGAACTAGCCAGGCTGAGGGCATTATGTTCCATGTACAAATGGAGTTATGTAGAAACGTATACCAAGGATTTGACGCATTTAGTTGTAGGAGTGGATAAGGACAAGAAATCTCAGAGGTATGTCATCTCTTATTTACAAGACAATGTTTTGTTTGGGGCATTGTAAAGATCGTTAGAAAAACTAGGGATTTTTTTATTGTTTTTATGTTTTTTCGTTTTTTTTAATTTATTTATAGATCAGTAAAATACATGTGTGCATTGGCTGCGTCAAAATGGATAGTTACCAATGAATGGGTGGACCAATGCTTGGAAACTAAAAATATTGTGGGTGAGGTAATAACTTTTCTTATATTTTTTATACACTTTGCGGCTTAATCACGGGCAGAGCCAATTGGTATGAATCTTGTACTTCTGTGGTTACGGTTGTCGATGGAATTCTATAGACAAAATCAGTTAGTCGATACGATTTTATCGACTGATAAATCTATGCTTGCAGCCCTTAATTAACACTCAATGACCCCAATCATGTACTTTGACAATTCCTTACTGAGAAGTGACAAACTATCTATAAGTACTTGAATCTCATATCCGCCTTGATCTCTTGTAATATTGGATAATATTTATGAACAAAGAAGCTGACGTCTCATAAACAATATTTTTTATAGTTAACTTTTTAGTTGAGCTATCTGCAGACCGTTGTAAACGATCTAAAGGTAGCTCGACTGATCCAAACCAGTACCAACGGAAAGCTTTCCAAAGGCTGCATTGCCACGCTGAATATCAATTTCTATTCTTTTTTTTGGAACTTTTTATTACATATTATGTGTAATTTGGTGCTTATAATTGTTTTATTCTTATTTTATTCAGTTTTGCATACTTACTTACTAGTATTAGTAATTTGTTGACCTTTATTTTAAGAACTACCTATAACAAAGATTTTTGCAAATAAATACAATACAATGAAATATTAAACAGCAGTTTATTTTAGGAAATGTACGAAGCGTTAGATTCGTCGGGTGAGCCGGGCCCGAGGCGGTCCCGCATCGCGAACAAGAAACTATTTCAAGGCATTACATTCTACTGTATGGAGCCTTACAGCGTTTTAGATGTGGACACACTAAAGGTTAGTTAGACTACAGTATACGGTACCTACCAGTAATTTTATTTTAGGTGTATGTTGTTGTTTACAACAACTACGACTATCCATGCCAGGCATGGATTAACCTCGGAGTCCGCGCCGCCGCCCGCAAGAGGGCGACACTTCCTTCTCTACAACAATTTTCGCAAGCGCACGACGCGCTCCTTTTTATTTTTATTTAAAATTATTACATCAATGTAGAACTAAAATTAAAACTAAAAGGCAGCTAAATCAGAAGCTTTTATTTGGAACCCATCTACAACAGTTGTTGAAAAGGTGAAGAGTGCTAGATTAGCATGGTATGGACACGTAATGAGGAGGGATGAAAGTCATATCACGAAAAAAGTAATGAACATGAGTGTGACTGGGTACGCAGATAGAGGAAGGCCGAAGAAGAAGTGGTTGGATTGTGTGAATGAGGGTATGAATGTGAGAGGAGTAGATTCTAAGTTGACGAATGATAGGAGCGAGTGGAAGAAGAAGACATGTTGTGCCGACCCCGCCTAGCGCGGGATAAGAGCAGGGAAATGATGATGATAATATTTGAGGCAGGAGGCCTATTTCCACATTTCTGTATCTTTGGCAACAGTGGGTCAGTCACTTACCCTCAATCTCTATGAATTCGGGGGTTTAACCTGTACTTCAACCTAAAATGTCATGATTATGTACAGTACCAACAGATCTTTATTCCTCTGAAGTTAGGTGCAACAAACGACTGCGCATGTACATGTGCGGAAATGTTTGCTTACCTCCAATTCGAACCAAAAATGTGTTCAGCGCAGATTCTTCAGCGAGACAAAGATCCGTTGTGACTACTATTAAGTTACATTGTTTCTAATTCGGAGTTCATTCTACACAAACTAGTGACGTTTAATATGACCTAGGTATATTATTATGTAGGTACCTTTTACCTACTATTTGAATAGTACAAATTACAGTAAGTAGGTAGGCATTTTCAAGGTGGCCTATGACGTAGGAAATATTAAGCAGTGCCTATGGATCAATTATTAAAAAATTGATCGTTACATCGCATACATACGTAAATTAAGTTACCGTTATTCTTCTTACTCAGTTATACGACCTAGATAAGCTAGCGCAAAGTTTGCTAACTTTTGCCTGCGATTTCGTTCGCATTGGTCATTTCGCCCGCCCATAGGGTCACGCGCTGTAAAGTATTTACTTTGTCCGTCTTCAGAACATTGCTTGCTTCGTGCCAACGGCAACATTTTGATTCGTTGTGGGAATAGAACCGACACTCCATGTCTCAACAGAGCTTCGTCTGGGGTACTCTAGAAAAACTAGATTTATCTTACCTAATATTTGGTGCGTGCGTATAACTTTTTTTATCTCGTCAAGATTTCGCTCATGTTAATAATTATGTGGAGAATCTCATTGTATCTAACTTTGTTAGCGTCATAAAAATTTATGATCATATATTATTGTGACGCAAACAAAACACGAGCTTACTGTGATGCTGACGACCTCTGTATAGCGTCGGGGGCATCTAGAGCTAAAGGGCACTCTGCATCCCGCGACTCACGTGCTTCTCATTACAAAGTAGTAACCGACTACCTTTCTACTTAGTGCTAGTTACCGTCGCGGCAAACCTTTCAAAGGGTACCTTTACCAGAACACTGTTTTTTTCAAATGGACTAAATACTTGTAGTGTTATAGCGTTTTGTAGTCACTATAAGCGCTTCTAGCGAACGAGTTGACAACTATGTTTCTTCGTACAAAATCCTCAAACTTGAGAACTCAGACTCCGCACTTGTTTACCGTTTTAGAGGACTACAATCGAATATGCATTATTAGACTGTCGCAAATTTAATTAGGGAACAGATTGAACAAAATAAGTCCAATCTTTCCCCCTGTTACAGATTAAACTGACAGATTAAACTACTTAAATTTTTAAAAGACGCATCTGTCACCCTGCTATAAAAACCGCGACAGATTGGACATTTTTGTCCAATCTGTCGCTTAGGGTGACAGATGGGAATAACCCATATTACTTACCCTCGAATTTGTAAACAGTGTTGAGGTGTATTCAGCCGCTGCCTTAGACGAACGCTGCTGGTGCGCTCAACAAAACCAATAAAACCTTTTCGTGTATTGTAGATGATGCTGGAGTCATCGGGCGGCGTCGTCGCCTCGGAGGTGAAAGAAATCAAAGTTACCGATAAAAGCAAAGCGCCTGCGATACTGTTAGCTGAGCCGGAGAATACGCAGGAAGACCGCTTTATTTGTAAGTCTTACAAATCCGATGACTATTACAATTTTCTAACCTTTTATTCCTTACTAACAGTAACCCGCGACTTCGTCCACGAATAAAAAAAAAGCGGGGAAAGTAGCCTATGTGTTAATCCAGAACTTTAATATATACCAAGTTTCATCCAAATCGGACCAGTAGTTACAGCGTGATTAAAACACAAACATCTAAACTTTCACATTTATAATAGTAGTGGGATTTAATAGAATTTTGGTTATGGGTGGATGAAAAACTACGGATAGAACCAAAATAGATGTACATTATTGTAAACTTCCATAAAGTCTACTTCACAAAAAACCTTTCAGAGACGGTTTATAAAGAAAAGTAACATTTTCTGGATAAATAATTCAAATTACTACAAAGAACTCTCCCAATAGTACTAATATTCTGTGATAATAGTAAATACGATTGTCTCTATAACTAGGTTCAAAAGGTACAAGTCCAGAGGTGCAGTAAGATTGTAGTGATGCAATGTGGATGATCATCACGTGTTATCACACTTATCACTGTTGATTTACACATCTGTATTTTTAGGTACAGTAGCGCACGTGGCAGAGTTTAGTCACCTAACCCCCCCCCCATCTCTTTTCTGTTCATTCCTGTCCATCCAAAGGTTGGCTGGTAGAGATCGCTATTAGCGATAAGGCCGCCCATTGTATTACCTAAATTTTATTTTATGTTATTTGTTTATGTTTGTAAAACATGTGTTTAGTATGTAAGTAATCAATAAAGAGTTTTCTATCTTAGTCAATCTTCACTGATTGTTTTAGTTAAGCGACGTTCTGAGTGGTTTTTTTTTACACATTATTTATATGGAGCTTGTAGCACATATAAGTTATACCATCCTCTCAGCCTAGTCGGCCTTATCCACAGAAAGACAATAGTGTCGATTCTGTTGTCGCATTTTTCTAAACTAACCTAATTTGACATGGCTAAAATTATAGCTGTCTTCGTCGTTTCAGTTTATGAGAAAGGGACGGCAACATTTTTTGTGCTGTCAAATTAGGTTAGTTTAGAAAAATGCAACAACAGAATCGACAGCAATGTCGATACGTGTAGAGCCGACTAAGCCACGAGTTTCCTCACGATGTTTTCCTTCACTGTTTGAGAACACTGCCATGTGCCTAAATAACAATTTAAAAAAAACTATACCCAAAAACTTCTAAATAACAATTTAAAAAAACTATACCCAAAAACTTCTAAATAACAATTTAAAAAAACTATACCCAAAAACTTCTAAATAACAATTTAAAAAAACTATACCCAAAAACTTCTAAATAACAATTTAAAAAACTATACCCAAAAACTTAAACAAGACCTTGAAACAGACAAGATGTAGTTTTTTTTTTATTCTTCTGCTTATATGATGCCATTTACCCAATTACCTACCTCGCGTTTATCACAAACGAGCGGAAAAATTATATCGCAACATTCGCAACTGAGTGAAGTAGGTAGGTATATTACCAACCTATCTATTTCAAATCTTGAGAGACAAAGTCAAGTCAAAGTCATTAGGTATATGATATAAGTACCTACCTACCTAATAATTGTACAGTCTACTCCAGAAGTACTTGCTTCACTTTTTCAGAATTTCATAATCGTGTAAGTTGGCTTTAGAGGCATATTTTTTACCTAGGATAGCGTTTTTACTTCATAATCATAGTTGGAAAAAAAATTGAAAGTTACTGGTTTTCAAACAGTTTTGAAAGTTTGTCTCATCATTTACTAATGCTTGTACCTACACAAACTTTAAGTTAGATATTTTGGTAAAGGTACAGTCAACATCATGTAGTCATGATTGTAAAATACTTAAAAATATATAAAACTTAAAATTCTGAAAAATTTATTTCCGAGTTTGAATCTGTTGCCGAGTGCCCATGCTTGAGGATTTATCATATTTTTTTTTTCTAGATCTCGCAATGGAGCTAAGTATCGTGCCAGTGAACTTCGAATGGGCGCTGAACTGCCTCGGGTGTTACACCCTGGGCACCATCCAGGAGTTGCTGCTATGCCCCTCATCTCTTCTTCCAAAAGCCACCGCGGAATGGCCGATGAAACTTATGGCACGCGATGACGATTGAAATTACATATTATACCTACTTATTGATTACATTTATTATGGCAATAAAGTTTTTATAATATGTCTTTGTTGTATTCATTGGGCTTTTGTAGCAGTTTCCCGCGACGAAAAGTTATTAGTACAGTCGGCTACACATCAACCTAACCACTGTTTGAACTTGGAACTATTATAATTTGAATGTTGCGAATCAGGGATCGAAATAGGTGTAGGCGCGTGGCGCTCTAACAGCGAGTCTCATATAAAAACATATCGTCGAACCGTTGATAGGTTGATGTGTAGCCGACTGTACAAAGTTACTTGTATTTCAGTATTTTTGCCGCCAAAAAGTGATGCTCGCTTTGCTGTGTTCGGTTTGAAGGGTATGGGTGTCGCCGGCGTAATTACATTAGACACCTTTATGTCTCCGAGTGATGGGCGCAGTGTAATACATCACAGGGCACGTCCTCGGTAGACGTGCTCGGTGAGGCAATGCATTGTTATAGGCCGAGGTAACCACTTAGCATCAGGTGGGCCATCGGATTGTTCCATCATTTAGTTGTATAAACAAACATGCCTATAAATGTAGTCACAACACCACGGATCTTACTCCGTCCTGAAGTATCTGCGCAGAACCCATTTTGGGTCGAATTGGAGGCAAACGAACAACATGGGTAGTACACTAATAATAGGCCTTTACATCTATTGAAGATGATTTATACAGCGTCAGGAGGCAACCTATGCCTACACTTAACGGGACACTAGTGCCTGGGACAATGTTTAGATGGAGTAGGCTTGCCCAGCACCTATACCATCCTCTCAGCCTAGTCAGCCGTATCCACAGGAAAGACAAGGTCAATACGTGCGGAGCTGACTAAGCCAAGGGTTTCCTCACGATGTTTTCCTTCACCGTAAAGCTCGTGTTAATGCGCATATAAATTTTCCGAACGAAAAATGCATTGATGCACGGCCGGGATTTGAACCCACGACCTTCGGATCGAAAGTCGAGGTACAATCCCACTCGGCCAACACGGCTTGTAGTACACTAGTACATGCGCAATCGTTGTTGAAAAGATTGGAAATATCGTGTGAGATCTCAGTTCGGGGCAAACTACCTTACATAATTACGCAGGTATTGTTCAGAAATCGCGAGGAGTGGAAGGAGGGAGAAGAGGCATTTGCCCTGCAATGGGACAACAATCAAATGGCTGAAAATAAAAAATAATTGTACAGATTCTTTGTAGGTAGGTACACTATATCATAAATCTATTATTTATTTATATTATGTATCTACCTACTTATTACTTTATAGCACAAAATTACTTTTATACAAAGGGAGGACTTAATACTGAAGCATTATCTGCCAGCCAACCCAACATCTATGTCCGTAACGTAGGTAGGTACTACTTCCATATTACTTCTGTTGTAATAGGTAGGTACATGTCTAGACTACTACTATTATTTTTCTGTGCTTATTTTTTGTTTACCAACAACGGGTCCAATGTACCAAATCTAATCAGTTCATGTATTGCTTAATTACGTGCATGGCAACCTACTTATCTCGTAAAAGAGAGACGTGATAGAAACAATAAAAATTAAACAAACATAGAATCTTGCGAATGTGATCAACAGCTTGTAGACAGGTTGAATTTTCTTTAGGTCTCAGACAGATTCAGAATACGTGGTCATAAATGGACGAGGCAGTGCCAGTGACGTCACGTGACGTGGTCTCACAATCGCGCCATTCCGGCATCCAATACCGGAGTTCGGCGAGGCACCACATTGGCTACACTGCATTGAAGCTCGCCCCTACACCTACCATCAGTCACAAACGTGGGTGGATGGAAATATAGAGGTCCACAGTCCAGCACGTGAAGTTATCGGTCTCGCCGGGTTACTCACCGTTAGAATAATATTTATCAACAAAAATTACTAAGTACTTACTTACTATAAAATGTAATTAACATTTACATAACTCTCAGTCAATAGTTAACTTCACTTGGAGTGGTGTTTCTGTTAATAAGTACATTAAAATCGAGTGTTAAATAATTTTTGGTGAATCTGTTTTCTAAACACCTGCATTACGTACTGGAGTTAATATAATTATTTACGGTAAGCATTTTTTAATAATTTACCAGTGTTTTTACCAGTTACAATACAAGCGATTGGTTTGTCATAGAAACATAGAATTTGGCACTCGCTTCTCGTGCTTTTTTAGATAGCACGCTGCTAATAATATAATAGGTACATATTATGTAGGTAGGTACCTATATGTAGCTAAATTCTAATCTAGGTCAAAGAAAGGTCTTCAATAGTACCTAGGTAAGTAATAAGTTAGGTAAGTACTTTACAAACATTTTTTGCTTATTATTATAAATTGGTATCTTTATGTAGATACAGTACCTATACTCTTATAATAGCGGGTACCACTGTTGGTGAAATGAAATGTAAGTACCTACCTACTTACCTATAACTTTATACAGACTTTTTTCTAGAAAATAAGTAGAGTAGGTAGGTACCTACTCTACTTATTTTCTAGAAAAAAGTAACTAGGTAGGTACCTAGTGTACCTACGCAAGAATTACTTCTACTGACGCAAATATTGCAGAAACCATTCGGTTCAGTATTATTGTAAAAATAAGAACATATTTAGCCTAGGTAAGTCAGTTTCTTCAAAACCTATGTCGTGGATGGGTCAAAAATATAGGGTACCTACCTAGTTTTATAAAAAACCGGAATGTTTCGGCGCCACGCGCGCGGCAGCCGATGACGACGACGACTTTTTATTATTATTATTCCAAAAGAAGGACGCAAAACCAGCAGTCTTATTTATGGCCGAGCATAATGGAAATATAGGTCTTCTAGGCCATCTTTATGAAATACCCTAGCCATCGTTGTTTAGGAAAAAAACTTGAAAAACCATGCGGGAAATGGGGAAATGTTTGAAAACGCTCTTTATTTTTTCAAGTTTTTCTATACTTACTCTTTGGCCATGTCTGGCCTGAAATGTTATACATAGGTAATGAAACCATCAAAACAACGGTGGTCCAGAATCTCCTCATTTGGTTTTGATCTCTGAATCAGAGATCAAAACAACCATCATCAAAACCAAACATGAGAGAGAGAAGAAAATATAAAAAGTCGTGTCGTATGACTCGACTTGACTAAACTTATTTCAAATAATCCACTTGACACTGGCAAAATTGTGTCGAAATGACGGACAGAGGCCAATCTATGAGAAGAAGAAGAAGAAAATAAAGAAAAAAAAACTGACGACGAGAAGACGCTGAAGGCTGAAGTGAAGGAAGAGACGAATCCGAATCGAACGAACGGAACGAGCGAAGAGTTTACGTGCAAAGAGAATATAAATAAATACTTTTTACGTGTGCGCACTGTGCGCGACGTTTTCGCACTAGGACGGAACAATAGTTTTCACATAATTACAAATATATTATATTTTATCGTGAAACGCGAATTTTGTATGTCTTCCGCTCGTACCGCAACTGCAGGCTGCAGGCTTTCCGGGTACCTAAGTACCTAATTGGTGTATCCCGGTCCGCATATTTTGGTACCTAGCGTTAGAGAAAAATGGATTTTGAGGACGAAATTAAAGTTTGCTCTGAAAATAGGTAGGTACCTACCTAACGTAAAAAGTAAACACGAACCTGGTAAGCATCTGAGAGGCGAAAGCCATCTAGTCTAATCTAATCTTTTTGTTTACAGTGTGCAACAACGCAAAACCATGGCTCCAAACGCGTCTGAGGTGAACGGGGTTTTGTTCGAGAACGATGCAGCTACTCCTGACATGGCACTCTCCAGAGCTCCCATACAACAAGCAGATAAGCGGCCTAAGCAATATGTATGGAGAAACATCATACTCTTCGCGTATCTTCATTTAGCAGCTATTTACGGAGGATATCTCTTCATGTTTTCAGCTAAATGGCAAACTAACGTTTTTGGTAAGTAGAAAGTTTTCTGTATAATTTCCTTGAAGACTAGGTGCTGCAGCTGTAGTAGTAATAAGTATTAGAACTGTTAATTCAGTGAATTTGCATGCACCTGTAGGTAAATGTGTCTAATATTTATACCTGGGTATGGTACGGTAACTATGGTAACTATTGTGATCTATTTGTGACCTCTGCATTTAACTGACAAATAATTATATGTAACGCAATCTATTGAGATAATCATAATATCTTGATAATTGATAAGATAGTCTAAAAATACTTCTTTATTACAATAACAAAGAAATCTACTTGGTGATACAATGATAATAGCCAAATAAATTGCAAAATACCCCATTGTTATCCAATTTATATTGTTTAAGAAATGATACAAGTTTGTGACATTTTTTTTACACAATATGTATAGGTAAAAGTTTGACTAGTATCTCACCTAAGTGATGATGCACCTAGAAGAAACCTATTTACTTTGGAAAACCTCCAAATTATACCATAGTCGGAAACACAGACCTTATCCACTTTACACAATAAAATGTTCTCTTACAGCCTACATTCTGTACGTGATATCGGGGCTGGGCATCACGGCTGGAGCCCATCGCCTCTGGGCCCACAAGTCTTACAAAGCAAAGTGGCCGCTGAGAGTCATCCTAGTCTTCTTCAACACCGTAGCATTCCAGGTATGCACTAATTTCTTGCAAAATACAATAAAAAAAAATGGAAGGATATTTCACACAACACCTACATAGTTCATTTAGTAAAAGGTAATAGCAATCAAGAAGAACTTAGGTAGTTATTTTTAATATTAGGTTAAGTGGAAACATCATTAATTTATTTAAAGTATCTCCTGTTTTAGTTTAACTGATTTGGATATTGCTTAACTTCTAAATGTCCATCCAACCATTTGGTTTCGCAGTGAGAGCAGCTCTTGCTGATATGTCTACATCAGTGTCGAAATGAGCCATTGTTCACTTTCATTTATCATACAGATCGTTTCTTCTAATTAATATGTAGACATCTACACTGCTACAGTAAGTAATATGTATTTTGCAATGCTGACTGACGATCTACACAGCATGAAAGTCCTATAGAAGGGGTACACTAAATAGATACTAGATAATCAAATTCTAGGACATAAAGAATAAGCAAAGTTACTTGCATTTCACTAAAGTTACATTGTAATGATCGCGAGTCGAGTGTAACTTTCTCGCTGGGTACCTTAGGAGTCTAATATCTACTTAACTTGTCACTGTGCTTAAGATAGATAGATAATACTTTATTGTGCACACAAAGAATTCAGGTGACATACAAAAACTAATAAATAGTACAATGGGCGGCCTTATCGCTGAAAGCGATTTCTTCCAGGCAACCGTAGCATGGAAAGTAACGAGCGGAGCGTGTGTGTAAACCGGCAAATAAGACCGATGCTTCATGCGTCATCAACATCATGCACTGATGCAATGTTCGGTCACATGCCCTAACAATTTAATTTTATTACTACCCACTTAATTTAGTAGCGTAATCTCATATGGATAACATGACCTAGCGCTAAGTAGCTGTTTATTCACACTTGTGAGCAGATCATTATCTATGCAGAGAAGCTATCGTTAATATATTTGCCTGTCTACCTACACATTGAATGCACAACTAGGCACGTAGATTGTTCTTATATTCACACAACAGAACTTCTGAAGCTCCGCTAGCTAGCTTCATCTGTTATCATCTCTTTTCTTTGTCGTGCAAGTGACAATGACAAAGAATTTTTTAAAGCTCGAATCACAGAAGACGTGTGTGGGTCAAGTGTGGGGTCAAGCGTGTATTCCGTTGAATTTATATGGATGACAACCTTGAAATGACAACACACAAAACGCGTGCGCGGGATCACGTGAAACCCATGCAAATTCAATCAACCAACCCGCGTTTTTTTTGTTTTAGGCTTCAAGTTACGCTAAAATGACAGGAGATTATGAATAAAGTGGTAAAGGTATAGGAAATAATAATAAATTGTAGGTAAATCATTCCCCCTAGCGACCGATCGACATTGTTAGGATCGCGGAAAGTCGATGGATGCAAAAGGTCTGATATCGTTCTTTCTGGAAATCTTGGGAGGCCTTTGTTCAGCTGTGGACTTCTACAGACTGATATGATGATTATGTAAATCATGCTTATTTATTTACCTGTATGAAAAAGGAACTGAAATAAAGGCCTCGAGGTGCCATTAGTTATCCAAAATAGTCATGTCCTTAATCATTTTCTTTGTGCGCATTTTCCTGATAACAAATACGTAGCCACCTCCCCATTATTGAAATAGGTAGGTATCTAATTTGTTAAGTTGCACGATATGCAATTAACATAATGTACAACATTACGGGTTAGGTTCTTTTATAAAATGTTATTTTTTAAAAACTTAAAAACCTCCAACCATGACTACCTCCTTAGAGCCTCTTTATCATTACTGGCCATCATCAGACCCTGGGTTCCAGTTAATCAAATCTCAATAGATGAACTAAATGTTTCAAACTGAAATTATGCCTCTGAGATTCTTCAAAACTGGTTTACTGAGCTGATGAATATCCTCATATCTTTGGGAACGGCTCCACCAATTTTCACCAAACATGGCTAAGAACTATCCCAGATAAATCGCCTTTGTTAAAAAAATCCGCACTCAACGGAGCTCTGTTGTCAGAGCTACAAGGGCACAGACATACAGATACACAACGCTGATAAAAGAAGTGCTAAAAACCTATGCGCGCTTATAAATGCTGACTGACCCTTTCTTCCCCAGGACTCCGCCCTAGACTGGGCCCGTGACCACCGCATGCACCACAAGTACTCTGAAACAGACGCAGATCCTCATAACGCGACTCGAGGCTTCTTCTTCTCGCACATCGGCTGGCTGCTAGTGAGGAAGCACCCGGACTTGAAGGAGAAGGGCAAGGGGTTAGACCTCAGTGACCTTTATGCTGATCCCATCCTTAGATTCCAGAAGAAGTAAGTATCTTTTTACAAAGGTAAATATTTGGAAGCACAATTGATGGATGTTAATAATACCATCGATTAATTATTTTTTTGGTCTATGATAATACAAAGTAACGGAACAAACGTGTGGTTGATTCGCAGTTTTTATAGAATAATAGTCTTCGACTAACGGGTGAATTGAAAACTATTTTCTCTTCATTCAAAGTTCGCGAATTAACAAAACAAAACTCAAGATTACGGGCTGAGATGAGCCACACCTAACGTTTATGCGGTTACCACTAAGTACCTAACACAATACTTTTTAGTGAATTTTTTGCTCTCAGTTTTTATGGTTGCTTAGACATTTTTTTAACCATACAAAATTTTGTAGGTAATTGGAAATTAAATGTTAAAATGCTTTAGAAAAGTTATAACTAGGCCAAAACACAGGTCGTTCCTCCTTCATACATATCTAGAAACATCGATTCTAGTCATAGGTAATTCCATTACCTGATTAACTCGAAATAAATTACTTAAACCAACATAATTAAGGTTTCGATGACACAACAATATTTAAACATCGTCATGTTCAACGTAATTCAAATGTTTGCAAGAATTTGATTTACGCAGTGATGGCCTTCAGAGACTTGAACTTAGGTTCAATTTATTCTGAGGTCGTCTAAGCTGTTGGTACATACAGTCAATGGTACAGTCGAAGACACGTCCACCTATACTGTTGGGACTTTGAACTATTAGAAGTTGAATATTGCGAATCGTGCGAGAGGGACGACAGTGCGTTTGTGTAGGACGGGCTGCGAGCGCGGCGCGCGCCTTCTATTATTATCTATGAGTGGCATGCTGTTTTATTTCGAAAGAAATTAGTTTCAACAGTAGTTTTAGTATTTGTAAATGTCTGAGAAACGCAGAAGTTGCGGACAGCAGCTAGTTAATTAATACAGTTAGTAGGTAAGTTAAGTGATTTTGTGGTTGTTAAACAAATCTTTACATCTATTGCGTGCGTGATTTTATGAGTTACCTGACGCAATTTGATTTATTAGCTCTATTTATATGTGCACACACTCATTTCGAATAGTAAAACATTTGCTCTATTCAAATAAAAATCCGGGAAATTATTTAACACTTTTTTATTAGATTTTTTTTTAGTTTGAGTACCTAGCATATATCTAAATGTTTGTAAGCTTACAAACTCTTAATCATTTTACCTCATCAGGGAAGGAAATTAAATTATATAACATTCTATATGTTGCTACTGGGGATTAACAAGGAATTCTAGAACCCATAACAATTTTGTAATACATCGTGATCTTATCCTTATCGCACGTTATGTGTGGTCGGCACAACAACGTTTTCCTCCACGATCTCTTATCTGCAGTCTAATATTGCATCATAAAATATTTATTGTTGACATTTTTATGATTCAATATGCCACACAGTATGTGACTAATTTCTAGACAAGAGTAATCTGATCTATTAGCACCAAAACAAATGAAAGAAAGAAGAAATAAAGAAAATACATTTATTGCTTTAGAGCTTACGAGCTATGTTAAAATTAGATAGATAGATACTTAATTAATTCTCTAAGGCAAAGGGGGTACACTCAGCATGAATGCTGCACGGACATTATGTCCGTGTAGCGCTGATTTTCAGTGTACCCCTAAATTATGGTCGACAGGTGTTCGTCGGCTGCAATGTGTTTTTGTAATGTTTTTTTTCCCCCAACCGTGCTCAACAAGGTGCATGTCCACCAAGTGTAAAAAAGTGCGAAGGGTGTAAGTTATGGATGAGTGTCTGTGAAAGATGAGTGTGTCTGTATGAAATGGGTTTTATTTAAGTGAGGGTGTGTTTCCGAGTGTGTGTGTGGTGTGCATATGTGGGTACTCCTGATAGTGCCAGTCTCTTAAGAGTCTGGAGATCTCAGGAAAACCCACTGTGTGTGTATTCAAATTCATTTTTTGATTTTATATCGCTTTGTAAAGGACACAAAAAAGAAGAGGGTTGTTAACATGTTTTTCTCACTTGCAGATACTACCTGATCCTGATGCCAATCGCCTGCTTCGTGATGCCGACCGTGCTGCCCGTCTATCTGTGGAATGAGACGTGGCTGAACGCTTTCTTCGTGGCCGCCATGTTCCGTTACACTTTCATTCTCAACGTGACATGGCTGGTCAACTCCGCCGCTCACAAATGGGGCGACAAACCTTACGATAAAAGCATCAAGCCGTCTGAAAATATGAGTGTGGCTCTCTTCGCTCTCGGAGAAGGCTTCCATAACTACCACCACACGTTCCCGTGGGACTACAAGACAGCTGAACTCGGTAACACTCGCCTCAACTTCACCACTGCATTCATCAACTTCTTCGCGAAGTTCGGCTGGGCTTACGATATGAAGACAGTGTCGGAGCAGATCGTGCAAAGCCGGGTGAAGCGCACAGGCGATGGATCTCACAACCTCTGGGGTTGGGGAGACAAGGATCATTCTGAAGATGAAGTCGCGGCAGCGATTCGAATCAACCCAAAAGATGATTAAAATATCAATGAAGTAACGTATTTCGAATTGCGAACTCGAATTATTCGTAAAATGGCATAAAATGCACGTTATTTAACTTTCACTTTTCACGCTTATCTCTCTTTCATCTAATATTAAAAGTCATAAAACGTTATCAACAGTCTTCTATAAAATGGCTTCCATTCCACAGCTTCTAGTAATATGTTGTTTAAGTCTAGCTTATTCGACATTTGTGTTTGTGAACTATGCTGGCACTGCACAAATATAAGCAAAACCGAGTGAAGTGCTAGCATTATGATTAAGAGTATATTGATCGACGTCTTTTCATATGAATCGAACGTTCATCTTGTATTTTTTGAATGGTGCTGCCTGCACTGTCTTCCAAGTTTTATGCCATTTATTTTTGTATTTAATATTTAGCGTACACATTGGCATCATGACTTTTTGAAAATTAGACTTAAAAGTAGAGTAAATTCGCATATCCGGTACAATATACGATAATTTCTCAAAAAAACTTTGACCTTGCTCATAATGCTCATGTTAGTACAAGAAAAGTTTATTATTTTTTCGATAATGCATCGGATGTCCGAATGATTTAAGTAATATTTTATTTAAATGAAGAAATCGAGTTATATAACCGCGACATTGTGATATATTACAGGTAGGTACATTATTAACAATGTGTCAGTATTAAATACTACCTTACTAACAATAATGTACGTACAAATTGTTTTTAGTAACCGCTATTTATTTTAGTTATTATTTGGATTTATTTACCACTGATTAACCTTATATGGAATATAAAGATGAAAGTGTAGGTAACCACTTTGCTTGTGTAAAGTTGGTTTAATATTAAAATTATTGTTTAAGTTATAATTACTGCTAATGATGCCAGTGTCATTTATTCAATTTTATTTCCTATAAGAGAACAAATTAGTACTAACGTACATTTGTTTATTTTTTAGAATTAGACTGAATCGTAAGGAATGTGATATTTGGATGGATATATTATCTGGTATCTAAGAAAGTAAAGTGGTATGCGGAAAGATCTAATGGCTATGAAATGGATAGTTTTAAACTGTTAGTTTGTGTATAAGATTGGAGACAAATCTGACATATAATTGATCTTTAATTTGAATTTTTTGTACGCAATGTTTTTTGGTTCAGATTATTCCAGCAGCGCGAAAATGTGCGCGTGATTTTCTCGTCCGATTTGTCTCTCCTCTCTGTAATGAGTAATTTTAGGAAAGTTTTTATTCTCGTAATAGTTGGACAACTGAACGAACAAATAGGTTACTCTACAATAATGTGATGTGCTGGCACTTCATAATGTGATTACGCTTAGGACACTCTATAATATCTTTAGTACCTTCTTTTCTAAGAGATTTGCGAAAATATCTACTAGGTAGGTACCTACTACTGTATAATTTTGGTCTTTAATTTTCACTTCACAAGTGCTGATGAAATGAAAAGTAACGTATTTGTAACTAACTAAAGCTTTACCGCCTTATTCCAATATTTTGATACCCTGATCAACTTAGTTACCGTAACAAACCTGGACTATATAGTCCTGGTTTAAACCTGTACTATCGTGATTTTCTATAATAACACCGTTAGTGTTTTGTAAACCCAATGTCAAGAAACTCTCCAATAATCTTACATTGCTTTAGAAAACTTAGGCCGTGTTTGACCAACTCCGAATAACGCTATTCTTTTGTTTTTCTGACGAATAGAACTATTCGCAGTTGGTAAAACTGCCTTAGTGTTGTGTTTCGATGTTAGTGTAGTTTCTAAGTTTTATTTTTTTACAATTTCGCAATCCAAAGAGATTGTCATAATAATTATGTATGTAGAATTTCATTCAGTTGAAATAAACTTAAGTGTCATTATATTTTTTTTTATTTAAACCCTACCCTATTCTAATAGTGTTTATTTTGCAGTTCATCATCTTTTTTTAGGTATGCTAATATGTCTACGAAATGAAATGCTTCCTATGATGTAAATGAAAACAAATATAAAGCGTGTATATAGGTGATTTTTAATCTACATATTTGCTAATTTGCACTTATTTAAATAATTAACTTTAAAAATAAGCTAGCCTAAATGGAATTCTATTCCAAAAGCATAAGCCGACAAGACGAAACTTAGCCTGAATTATTTTAGCAATTTGAACCACTTCATCATCACGTGGTTTTGAGATAGGATCAAAGGGTGTGTCCTTTGGTCCCGGATCTCAAACATCTCTCAATTTTTTCGCATCAAATGCTCTCTTCGTGGAAAATGTCTTGTTCATCGCATTTGTCAGGGAGACACACAAAAAACTCGATCAAGTTCATAAAGGGTCCTCGTGAAAACGGGTTCTGGTAACGGCCCCGCTTGTCGCGTAAATACGGGTATCTTTTGTAGTTAAACATTTCGTTGGTAGTTAAGTTCATGCAGGCGTGTAGGATCTGCAAAATTAAAAATTCAAGATAAGTTCAACTGACAACTGGGAAGAAGGTTGACCCCCACCCAATGGATCGATGACGTTGTACCTAATGTAGAAGACAGTCTCTCGGTCGATAGAAAAGTCTTCCTAAAAATGAAATAGGGAATGCGTCCGACACATAAGTGGAATTCTTGGAATGATAAAATGATGATTATTTTTAATATTGAATGAGAAATAGGACATCGGAAGGATAAAAGATTGTTTCATAAGAGGTACAGAATACCGAATGTACCTACTAACACAGGTTGTGTGTAGTGAATTGAACAAAAAACAACTCACAGAAGTGCAAGTGAGGATCCATCCAAGTGCGCAGAATGTGATCGCCTCCAACAAGCCGAGCACATACAGCAAGCCAAACCCTTCCAGCAGCAGACAATAACACGCGAAGTATATGGACAAGGTACAGTTGATGGCCACGCTCATTACGAACAGGAAGAACCACATGCGGTTCCGGACGCCGACGCAGTTGTAGATGAAGGGGCAGTGGTGGTCGAAGTAGGCTACGCAACGCTTGCAGATACGGCAGTGTTTTGCTCTGAAATTCAACAAAGGCACTTAAAATTATGACAGGCGTCACAGCTCAGTCGGTAATAGCTCTGCCTTCCGTGCTGTAGGTCGTGGGTTCGATCCCCACTGAGAACTAACATTTGTGCGTGGAAAACACAGATGTTTGTTCTATGTCTGGGTGTTACTATGTATTATAAGTATGTATTTACAAAAAAAAAGTATATAAGTATTCTATCAGCATCTAGTTCCCATTTCCCATATTACAAGCTTTGCTTAGTTTGGGACTAGAGGGCGTTGTGTGTAAAGTCCATGAATATTTATTTATTTATTATTTATAGATAGTTAATTTTGAGAAAATGCAAAGTTCACTGTTATACTTATGCATACCGACAAAGTTACTGAAACTAGGTTAGTTTAGTTTTTCTAACTATTTGCTTTTCCAACTCTTAGGTGAGTATCCTAAAATAATATTGAGGTAAAAATATGATTAGAGCAAGCCAGTAGGTACCTACACAAGTTTGAAATTCTGAAAAAATTATTTCTACCTGTCTACAAATAATAATTTTCAAGTACCTAGGTACCTAGGTACTTACTTACCTACCTATTTCATAAAAAAAAAGTACCTAGGTATCGACATGGACCAAAAAAATATGGTGGATGGTATCGATGAGAGCTCTAATCTTAATCTACCTACCGTAACTAGTCAACTTGCTGTGTCAATTTTATGAAATGTTTATTGAGCTCTCATCTAGAGAACCGTGAGATATTTTATAAAATGTTGATTTGTAGACATATTATTGGCGTTGACTGTACAACGATTAGAGAATAGTGCGTCTGCATTTCTTTTCTTGTTAGTTACCGCAATGGTCACCCATGAAATGCATTTTCACTTTGGTCTACATCTCACGAACGTCGCATAGCGTGACTCAGATTTCTATTATATATGCATGAAATGCATCAGACAAGTAAGTTAACCAATGATAAATCAGTTTTATGATATAAATGTCTGACCAGTGAGAATATCGAAGATCTCTTTTTAAGCAGGCTCTTTTTTAGGCAGACAAATTAGCATAGAAACGGCATTCCAGTTAGGTTCTAAAAACACCATCGATATCGGTACAGGGTGTAAAAAAACAACTCTCGGAAACTCTAACACGTTTGTTTTATCCATCGATTAGGTAGGTACAAATACCTACTTACCCTAACTCCGAAAAATAAGTAAAGTAGATAAGTAGGCAGGTATAAATTTTTCTAATATTTGATATTTTTGAATATTCCCGGTTTATGAAATTTTATTTTAGATAATGTACTTATTAAGTACTTACCTACTTGTATGTGTGGTAAGGTTGTAATCAGAGGTTCCAACACTTCTACCTACTTACCTACGAGTAGGTATCATGTACCTAACATCGAAACATCAATAGCATATCGAAGGCTTGGAAGGCTTATTTTTAAATTTAGGAATACCATACAGCACCAGAAACAAATATTTACAGATCACGCGAGCAGTTGTCCCGCCGCGAGAATCCTCTGTTGCGTCTGAGCTAGAAAGACGTCATGCAGCAGCTACCTACAGATGTCATCAACAACTCACCTCAGTGGTCTCATACACCGGCAAGTATGGCAGAGTCGCGACAAAATCGCGTTTCTCTTCTTCCACTTATCATAGTAAGGTATCTGTCTGATAGCCCTGTAGTAAGTCTCCGAGTTTTGCGGGATGTAGCCTGGATCCCGGCGGTTGGCGATCACCCAGCTAATCCACATTATAGCGTTCCAATATAAGAAGCAATAATGGGAAAGACGTAGCGTGTTCCAAGTTAGGGGGATGCAGCGAATCACGTACATTGGATACCCCCATAGGAGGACTGATATAAGGAAGAAGAGAAGAGGTCCTTTCGAGTCTCCAGCACCACCGAAGAGTAATGCCCAGAGTTCGGATAAAGGTGGCATCCAATGGGATTTGCGCTTCATTTCTTTCTGTAATAACTTCACGACTTCCGCGTGGCGGTGGCTTTGAGCGAGCATCAGTGGCGTCTTGCCGTTTTTGTCACGTGGCTCCAGCTCTGCTTTTACCTAAAACATTCATTTAATATATACATCAAGAAACCTGAGTGCGTCATGGTAAGAAAAAGGGTCTTAATCACATAGTTATAAGTCTACCAGCGAACTAATCCAATCCAAAATCAGTTTATACCAAGTTTTGTTTTATACACTTCGATCAGACCCATTCAACCTATTCACATCATCATGTTAGGTAGTTTAGGTACTCTATTTACTTCATAAGACTGCGGGAATCACCTTTTCACACAGCAGCCGAACACAAGTCAAGTTCCCCGACAAGCAAGCCAGATGCAGGGGCGTGGATCCGAAGTTATCCGTGCAATGTAGCGGTACTCCCGAGTATATAAGGAGTCTGACCAGATCTGCATGGCCCTTGTACGCAGCCCAATGCAAAGCAGTATCTCCGTTGATGTCTGATAGTCTGGTCGCGGCTCCCATACCAAGCAGGTAGGCAGCTGTGGCTGTTTTACCGTACATACATGCCGTCATCAGGGGAGTTAATCCTGCAAAGGATAGGACGTTGTGAAACGTATTTTTATAAATTAGTGGTCAGAGACGGACTTTTTGGAATGCCACGGCGAAAGGTCTGTCTGATCTCACCCACTGACTTTCCTAGTCCTATCACGGTTTATGATACCTTTGAAATCAGCCGCGTTAACCGCCACTCCCGCCTGCAGCAGTACTTGGACAACAGACGCGTGTCCCTTGCGGCACGCCCAATGGATTGGTCGCGGACCCTGCAATGTATCAAGGTTTGGTTTGACAAGCAATACAATTATTTCAACATGCTTCATCCACGCATCCCATAGGTACCTAGGAGCTTCTCGCGATACCTTAAGAATGTCGTTTGACCATTAGGTATAGATTTAGCTAGATCTCGTGTCGTAACATTAGTATTTCACCTGCGTGCCAAGACAGGAGAGGTCGATAGGCGCGCCTCGTTCCAACAGGTAACGCATGACAGCGACGCTACCGTCCAGGGCGGCCCAGTGCGCCGGCGTGTATCCATGCTGGTCGCGAGCACTCAGCACTTCCACACCTAACTTCTCAACGAGACGCTCGATTTCCGACACCTCCCTGTAATCGTATGAGCCGATGAGCGAATTCAGGTGACGTCATCTTCAGTTATCAGGAGCATATTTTTAAACTCTTTGAAGTTTTAAGGGATCCACAGCAGCTCACCCCGAGCGCACAGCTTCAAATATAAGCTGGTGCAGGTCAGAATGGTGGTACAGGCTGGTGATGGCGCGAGGGGGCGCTGCGGGCGCTTCCGGAGAGATTGGCGAGCACGGCGGTAGGGGCTCTTCGGCCGCCATCGTGCAGGGGGGCGGCTGCGGCAGGGCCCATACCCCGCGAGCCGCCCCCGGACTTGGATACACCTGGGGTGGAAACCACATTTTTCTTACCTGACTGAAAATATTTGTCTTACTTAAACAAGACTTAGGCTGTTGTTAATACCTACCCAGAGTCTTGACTCTATCTAGAGTGGGGCCATAAGATCTAATGAAGCCAAAGACTCGTCTGTCGACCTTGAGAAAAGTAAAAAGCACTTTGATCTCAAGTCCTGTGTAGGTTAGGTAGGTGTAAAGTAGTTGAACACTGGACATTTTTTTGCTTTTGAAGACCTCTGTAGCTGATTCAACTATTTTCCGCAGCGAAGTCTTGCAACACACTATGTTCAAAAAGTGGATCACTCAATTTAATTTCAATAGCGTAAAGCTATAATGTAAAGACTCAAAGTAGTTACAGGTACGTTTACCTAACCTACATAATAATAAGAATTGCAGAATAAACACATTAGTACTAAAACGTAGCAATTTAAACAATTTTAGGCTAAATAGTACCTTGCTATTCACGGCGAGGCCGACGCCTCCCGCTGCCGACGGAGTCTCGGCGCTCGCCAGGGCCGTGGCACCGGCACACGAATGCACTCTAAACCTCCGACCACAGTTTATAATCCTAGAAAATAATAACTACCTATTTTGTTTTTCGCAGGATTAGCTACGTTGCGTGACCCGCGGTTGTTAGCGGATATTGATTCATTTACGCATGCGCAGTAGGTACGTATACCTATCTTCCTCGAAAATGGGAGTTTTCTTTTCAGAGTTAACTTTCGAGTAACCTGCAACGACCCTACGCACATCATTTAGGCACCAACTTCTCAACCCTTTTGATCGCTTACGGTATAGCAGTTTAATCACCTAATTATTACATTTTATTGGATGATTTCCGGTCACTGATAAATCGGCATTTCCGTTTTAATAGGTATGTGAGTTGTATGTGGTGTCTCTGTATGTGGTCACAACGTAACTTTTACATACTCCGCAAAGTTAAACGAAATCATGTATCTTACCTACCTATCTAACAAGGGCAATATATGCATTAGATAGAACCAATAATTTACCCACATACCTACCTAAGTACTTAGCGCTATTATTTATTACGTATCGGTCTACATCAGTGAACGGAGGTAAACGTCTAGACACATACATACATATACATATAGAGACATGTGTACCTACCTATTTTGGGCACCCTTTACTTATCTCGCTAAAGATGTAGTTTTGATTCTAGTAAGTTTGTGCGTATTCTGTGGTTCAATTTAGGAAGTGACGTCATGTAAAGTCCGCTGCTGTTATTGGTTAATGAATGACAGTGGTCAGGTCAATGAACTTGATAATTTCGGTGCCAGTCTGCAGGTTATGAATGACCATGTTAAAAATACTCTGCTTGTTGAGGTGATCATTATTTTGCGAAATAGAGTTGCCACATTTTTTTACAGTGTAGCCATAGCCACTAGAACCCTATTTTTTTCACGGTAGATAGGGTAGGTTAGTTAGGTAACCTAAATGCCTAAGATAAATTTTGGGCGTGCCTCTGACTACCCTGCGCACATCTACAAGGCATCCTGATTGGATGCTAACATACTAAATAGGTAGGAAAGAATCTGAGAGACTACAGTGCCTGAGGGTACAGTTGTGTGTGACCCTATTTCATTTTAACAATCTATGTTGCCGACTGTCCATTGAATGAGAAATTGTTATAATTTACAAGTTTTACAACAAAATACCTTCATAGTACAGTCGACTAGAAAATTATTATTTAGTTATCTAGCTAGGATGGGCCCTTTCATCATTGACGGTAACGGCATGCCGTCGTCGTCAGAATCCGCGGCAGTGTTGCCGCATGTGAATCCAAAAAGATCCAAGCCAAGGCAGCCCTGCCTGAAGCCGATTTTTTAACTGCCAAAGGCCTATATATTAAAAAATAGACTATAAAAATTATAAAAAAAACATCCCTTCATACATACATACATACATGCTCAGTGCAATGCATCACAGGGCGTGCTCAGTGAGGCGTATTGTTATAGGTAGTGGTTACCACGAAACATCAGGTGGGCCATCGGCATATTGCAGTTATATAAAAAAACCTCTATTGTTCATCACGTATAATAAAAATTAGGGTACTAAAAGTATCAAAAATTTCTATAAAATGCAGGTAGACCAGGCATATCAGTGTGGCAAACGCAGCAAGCCACCACATACATTTTATGTCTCTTGTCTACAATATAATGATCTGGCAACACAGATCCGTGGTAAATCGTGCCGTGCCGTGACGATGCACGGTAATATAGGTAGGAGCCATGATCATGATGTCATAGTGATCCTCCATATTAATGTTTGTAGAGTTTGCAACATAAAAATATTGTATAAACTACTTCTTACTAATGTAATACATTGTCCAAATTATAGTACTAATAAGATACCAATAAGAATACAAAATAAATAAATTTGATCATCACATCTTAGGCTGTCCTAACTGTTGTTGCATGTTAGTAATTGGTATCTCTGTTTAGAAGTATTTCAAATCCTCAAGACTAGCTCGGGTGGCATGCGAATTGGACTAAACTGAAATAGAATAATAAACAGAACAAAACACGCATATAAAATTGTGAAAATGAACTTTTATTCAGCAAATTTTTATACTAAATGTATAAATATGATATAATCTAGATTTCGTTTTCACTACCTAAATAGACATCATTGTTATAAAAAGTGTACAACTAAAACTAGTAGCTGATTAAACATCTCAATGTGGCTTATCAATTAGTAAGATCTTGTAAAAGCACTTTCTTTCAAATGGTTTATTATACTTAAATAATAGATAAAAATAATGAAAGCAAACAGCTCACAACTTATGTTGAACTCCAAAACAACATTCATTTTCAATTACAAATCTTAAACTTCTAGTAAACTTGAAATATTTAACGAGCAAACTGAATAAATTATTATTCAATAAACAAACTTAACAATGTCGATAGCTCAAAGTAATATAATTTATTTTTAACAAGAGTCAAATGACCACTCACTTAAAGTTAAAGTGTACACAGAATTAAGATTAAAACTATTGCCATATGCAGTGTCTGGTAATGCCAATAATTGGTAATAAGGTATTTTTGCTTATCCTTACTGTATTGATATTGTATAGTTATATAATAAGTCTTATAATTCACCATTATCTCTTTTGAGTTTTAAAACTCACAGAGAGAGGTTGTCCGTGCAGGACATACCCATTCAGTGCTTGTATTGCCATCGCCGCCTGATCGTAATTCCTCATTGTCACAAACCCAAATCCTTTGCTTTTATTGGTTTGATGGTCCTTAATTATCTTTACAGATACAATAGCACCATAAGGACCAAATAGCTGCCACAGTGTCAACTCCTCCACTTCCATTGCAATATTATATATATAAATGGACCATGTGCTCGGAGAATTGTGATCTCCTATTGCATTGAAATGATTTATCCAATGGAACGGTTTCATGAGGGCACCCTTCACAAAATTATTATTATTATTTTTATACTTATGGGGATTACTTTTATTGGCATACTTAACTGTTAGTGGGTGTAGAAAACCAGGAGGAGTAGAGCCATTGATACTTTGCATCGCTCTTTCCGCCTCATACTGGTGTTCATATAAAACAAATGCTATACCGGCCGCTATGCGAGAATTCACTATTTTGCCGAATTGTGCGAATAGACCATGTAGATCCTGCAAGGTCAGTTCATTGGGCAGGTTACATACGTACAGGTTCCAGTCGGCCTCGGGCTTCGTGGGAGGCTTCAGCTCGGGGTTGAGCAACGCGTGCGATACCTTCAATGTCTTGTTCTGCATTAGGAGCCCGTTGAAGGCTTTTCTTGCTTTGATTGCGTCTTCAGGACAAGAGTACTCGACGAACCCATACCCTCGATTGGATATCAGTTTACAACTTTCCAGTTTACCCATTGTCGAGAAAAGTGAAAACATCATATCCTGGGTCATGACTTCGGGAATGTAATTGACGATAAGTTTCGTAGGTGATTCATCAGGCCCACATTCAATAATTCCATGACAATTACCGTCTTGACACGATTCCGACATTTTTTAATTTGTTGTCGGTGAATGACATTTGGACACTTCACATAGACAAAAATAGACCAGTTTCATCTGTTCGGTTCTGAAATTATTGCCATTATTAGACTATAAAATAGACAGATTAAAAAACAGGCCGATGGCTTGGCACCACACATTACATAAACTCGTGTCAAGCAGAATATACAACGCCATCTGCCGGCGAGTAGTTACAAAGATAAGTAGTTCGGCCAAGATTATGAGTTTTATATTATTCGTTGATGAAATCGAATGGGTAAAATATGTGGCCTTCAGCCTTACACCAATTCCATTTGAAAAATTAAAAATGGTTTGAGTCGTCACCCTGACTGGTATCTTACCATATTGGCTAGCTCTAGGTACCCTAGTATAGGGAAGTAATATAGGTAGATGGGGGTGGTACCTAACCTACCTACATATTATTTATTATTAGTATCTGGGAAGGACAAAAATCTAACTGTTGCTCATTGAAATATATAATTTTATTCAGGTTAAATTTTGACATAACCGTTTTTTAACATAAAAACTTGCTCCGAGTTACAATTCTTATCGCGACCGACGACGGTGAATTTTACCAACTAACGCTATCCGATCCGACAGATAACACACTACCCATATCTACTTAAACTTGTGACAAAGACAGAAATTATTTTGGGAGTAGAGGGCGTTGTGTGAAATGTCCATACATATTTATTTATTTTATTCTATAGAAAGAATAGCGTTATTCGGTGTTGGTACAACCCAGCTTGAAGCTATTAAAATTTTAAACATTGGAATACCACCAAGTCGAACAATTTTTACATCGAATTTTCACGTAACATTCTACGTAGGTACTTAGTTTTATGTACTACTTTTCTATATTTTAAGACACCAAAATAAATATGTTAAGTGCTTACAATGTGGTTTTGCTAATATTCGAAACAAGAGATTATTATAAACGTTGAACAAAGTTAAAAGGAAAATTTGACTAAGAGATCAATGGCAGGTACACATACATAGGTACCTTAGAAGGTAGGTAGGTACAAAATAAAGTATCTACCGTGTGTATTTTTATAGAATATAATAAAATAAATGATACAAACAAACTGATATCATTTTATGTAAATGATATTGGAAAGAGATATTTTAGGTACCTACCTAAGTGACACACAGTGGGTGGGCGTTTTTTGTTTTTGAATGAACTCCGATTCAAGTCCTAGTAAAATAAATGATCATATCATTTCGAATACAGGATGTTAAAAGACATACGTGAAAACATAACATGACCTTTAGACTAAGTTCCAGATTAAGTTTCAAAAAGTTGAAAATAGTCATAAAAGGCCGTGACGCTGGCAGAAATGTCCAACTACGGACGATTGCCATAAAAAAAAAATTAGTCATAATCATATTTTTTACGTGTGCATTTTAACATCCTGTATTTCCGTACTTTTATTTGTCTAATAATCAATAAATAAATGCATTTTGTGCTTAAAAGAGCGAAGTTGTTTTCATAATAAAATGATTGTATGAACATTAAATGCCCAAATGTAAAATAGCACATAATTTAACTAAAACAAAATCAACAAAAGCATAAAACTCACGTACAAATAAACAATATAGATTCGTAACTTTATAACAATGATCTCTATTTTTCGTATTTACTACGAATAGTTTTTATTTTCTCAGCTTCACTATGTATTTAAATACATGGTAAAAATAAGTTCCTAGGAACTAAAAATCGCATTTATCACTTTAAAACTCACTTTTAATCCTGTTAAGTATTCTCTGTACAAATACATTAAACTTAGCTCAATACTAATAGCTGCGTAAATAAATTAAATCCATCTAATATTTGGATCGAGTAATACTAACCAACCGCACAGGGTTTCAAAGCTGGCATAACTTTTTAAAAGCTTTTACATACGCTACGTATTATTGTCATGGATATCAAAACATTTTATAAATCTTTGGTTAAATCGAGTCCAATTCTTGAGTCTTATTCATAAAAGTTCTGCAGCAATTATGGGAACTAACATACCATATGCTGGCAACATTCCGTCGCACGACTATAGCCGATTTACACTTCGATGAGTACAATAGCTAGTAGTGTTACACTGCGCCGTAACGCGGCAGCACTCTGAAATTGAGTTGCGAATGCCACGCAATGTAACTTCTATACTAAGCTTGTAAAACGGCTCTGGAGGTCTTATTCCACGGAAAACATAGTCCTAATGCAAAAATAGATTTTCCACGCTCGTGTAAGTTCCAAATACGAATCCTGTGATGCCAAATAGTATGATTAGGAGGTCTTTGTATAGCATCCAATTATGTTTCCCCAGCTGATCGGGCCAGAATGTCATGATTTCGATGATTGGAGGGAAGATCAGCGCTAGGGCGGAACTGCTGAATGCTCCGACAAGTGAAATTATACCGCTCAAGTTTGGAATGACGACCGCCGCAGAAACTGGAAAGATAAAGAGCTAATTAACAAACATTCGATGATAACAATCAATTATGGTGTATCCGGTTTGTTTCAATTTTCCTAAAAGGCTTGATGGATGTTCTTGGTGTTATATTATAACAAGGGGAATTTGGATTTTTTTCTAATTTTACATCGTGTTGCGTAAATATTAAGTTTTTTTATATCTACCTAGGGATAGTATGGTAGGTTCTCGTATTATAAGCTGAAGATTGTAGGTAGGTCAGTCAGTCGCAAATAAATGAGCAACAGTGCACACGTATCGTGGTTTTTCTAATTCTATATCCCGCAAGCTAAACTCAACCTTAGGCACATCAACACATCGTAAAATGTAACCGACGCAGTTTTGCTTGCGTGTCTTCTAAAGAGAAGACAAAGCATACTATAATTTCTATAAAAGTAAACCTTTGTTTGAAAGAAAAAGAGACAAATACTCTATTATGTATACTCCTTTGTTAAAAAACATCCTGTATTATTAACTCGCGTGAACAGCACACCAGAGCGAGGGACAAACGCTCTCATTTGCAGTTGTTTTGTTCTGTTTGTTGCAGATAACCTAACGACCAGACGAATTGTGTTTTAGGTCGCTTTTTATCAATACTTGAATGAGTTTGGTCATATCACTTAAAATTGAATTATGGAGCAGATACTGCCCTAGAATTATTCGTGTATAAAAACAGATTATAATCATTTATCTGTACTATACAGACAAGAATGTGACCTGTACATAATTTCTGTATGACAAGCTTCCTCTGATAACATATGAAGGGATCTGTTCTAAATTATAAATTAAAACTTTTTGATGTCTGTATAGTAAATATGCCAGTTAGTAAAAATAATTTCATAACAATGGTCGTTTCAAAAGAGCAATTAAACTAGAATTGTCAGCACCATTAGTAAATGATGCTGAGACAAACTTTCAACAATATGTGAGGGAACGTCCTCAGTGGACGAACTCTGTGAGACAATGCACCGTTATAGGCAGTGGTTACCACTTAAAATCAGGTGAGCCATCTGCTTGTTTCATCATTTAGTTGTAGAAAAAAAATTATGATTGAACTAGGAACTCGGGTCGGCAACGCGTATGTGATACCTCGGGTATCGCAGGCGTTCATAGGCTACGGTAACAGCTTCCCGTCAGGCGGGCCGTATGCTTGTTTGCCTACCATAAGTACCTATAAAAAGAGCACTTTACATTTCATGATACTTACATGTGATCAGAATGAGTACGAATCTTGTGACCGCTTCGCCGTGCTTCAAAGCATCTTCTGATGTAAGTTTTGACTTCACAAACGGCCAGACAATGCCCATTGGTACGTAGAACTGAAGGCCATACGACAAGAATATAGCGGCCGCCATCACAGCGCGAACGCTTTGCGCTAATCTGAAAATAATAGACTTTATTACAATGGGTTATGGTATGGTTTTGATTATGTGAAGAATGGAGTTGTATTATAAAAAATAAAAAACAAACTATACAAGGATCTATACTCAATACTTTATTGCGTTCATGTTGTACAATAGGGTCTTAAATGTATTTATGCTACCAAAATGAGCCCAGTTAGGGCACGACAATTTAAAAATGGTCACTAGGTATTTTAACCATATTACTAACATAATTATTAAATAAATATGTAAATGACAAAGATGAAAATGTGACTAGCGGTTAACCTGCATAAGCTTAGCGACTAATAGAGCCGTGCTTTTAAGCACGAAAACGTTCCAATAAGAATAGTACTAGTGGTGACCCAACAAAATGGTGACCAACAAAATAATTGGTTAGAAAATATGAATATATATGAACTGGTAGGTAATTTGTTTCAACAAAGTGGCCCTATTTGTAGTAGAGCTTCTTGCGAAAGCCCTCGTCCGGAGAACTACTACCAACGTACTATCGGCAAAATTTCCGCCTTACCACTTTTGAAACGTTTCGCTTGCAAGCAGTTAGCTACCTGACCCCGCCTTTGTCTTTTGTCTTCTTATTTTGACCAACCAGAGACCTAAACATCTATTTATTTTTATGACGGCCCATTGTTTTCATAACTTTTACACCCGAAATAATTTGCTTCTATTGGTGTTCAAAGATTAACGGCTAGTCGGTTTACAGAAAATGCACCCTTAAGGTGGTAAGGTAGAACTTTTGCTGTACATATTTCTCTCGCCAAATTCAACTCGCATTGCTGTGTTGTGCTTTGTGCCGGCGTAATTACAGGCACATGAGATTTAATATCTTTATGTCTCAGTGATGGGCGCAGGGCAATGCACCATAGAGCACGTCTTCAGTGGACGTGTTCAGTGATGCAATGCAGTGGCAGTGGAGTGGGCCAGGGGCTTGTTCCATCATTTAGTTCTATAAAAAAACTTACAATGAATTCGGTAGATTCAGCGTGATGCTGCCTTTAACCGCTTCTCCATACTTCAAGTATCCAAAGAATCCTATAGCAGTGTACAGAGCACCGACGATCACCATTCCAGTGTTCAGAACCCCCGTCCATCCACCGAAAGCTTCTGGGGTCTTCATATTGTTCTCCAGAGGTAAAACCTGGAAAGTTCATTAGATTTAGGGCCTGTTTCACCATCACTGAGTAACAGAGGAGGCTGGCATTGCATGAAGGAGGCCTATACCCAGCAGTGGGTGATACCGGGCTAAAATGATGATGATGATGATGAGTAACACTATCTGTCAATTAAAATTATAAAATAAATAAATATTCATGGACATTACACACAACGCCCTTTAGTCCCAAACTAAGCAAAACTTTGTGATAATGGGAACTAGATGGCTGATAGAATACTTATATACTTTTTTTGTAAATACATAGCAACACCCAGACATAAAACAAACATCTATGTTTCCCATGCACATATGTTTGTTCTTGGTGAGGATCGAACCCACGACTCACAGCACGGAAGGCAGAGCTATTACCGACTGTTTGTCTTTCTACGACACGAGCGCTTTGGCATCCTTCTCATTTTATGCCCATGATCACTAATCATAATTTAAGTTAAAAAACACCATTTATCGTTAACTACAAATGAAGATAAAGGGCCTCATTGTATTTGTGGATTGATAAATGAGCGTTCTTTATTTACCATGGTGTTTTGTTTGGTAAGATAGCCTACTTATCTGTCGAGAAATTGTACTCTGCAACTAGGTCATAGCGGTACTTAAAACCACAGACTTTCTTTGGTAAGCCATTAGGCCGTTCTTTGAGACATAGTTCTTGGTTCAAAGGTTTTGTGGTTCAAATTCGAACTAATTTATGCGATCAATCATACCAATGTATAGTCCAGACGACATACGCTTGCAAGCCCTTGAAACACATCTGGGTGACGTTAGATAAGTTTATAGTTGGAATATTTCCATATTACCGCTGAATTATTCATGAGAAATAATTGTTCTAACAAAACAATAGTGTTTGTGATATAATGGAATGATTGTTATCACGTAAATTGCGTACCTAATGCATTTATGAATCGCATGTTTTAGAACCGGTATAGCATGTTTAATGCATTTATAGGTAAAGCATTCTATTGACGAAAACATGGCAAGGTCATGCTAATAATCTTGCATGGAAAGTAACATCATCATCATCATCAACCTATACTCGTCCACTGCTGGAAGTAGGTCTCTCGCAAGACGCGCCATTGAGCTCGAATGAGCTCGATTTTTGGAATGTAACACCGTTTCACAAAATATGGGGATGCATAGGTACTTTGTTGAGCGTATAAACATTCAAGCTGACTAAGCTAGCGGGACCGATCCACCATCCACCAGTAACCCAATTTCTTATAGGTTAGTTCTTAGCCCTTTGTTTTTAAATATTTTTTGCTTTTTAGAAGAGCCTGCGTACTCTGCGTAGATATTAGTTGATAGCAGATAGATACAATACAACATTTCCAATTTTCTATACTTATTTAGCTTATCGAGTGCTAGGTGAAAAATGCTATTAGTGGACACCCACTTATTTTATCTGGATCGTCCGAGGCAGTTGCACAACGTGTACCTACTTTGTTTTAATTTATCAGGATAATAAAGAGGTTTCCTTACTCATTCTGCGCTCATTAATTGCGTGGGTGCAATGGGAGGATGGGGTACGCGTTGGCATTGGCGTGAGCGTTGACGAATAATTCGTCCAAGGGTGTAAGGCTGTATGACGTCACAATCAATCAATAGTAGGTTAGTTTACCAAACAGCAGATAAAGTGATATGGCTCGCGGCGTCAGTCTTATCATAAAATGCGAATCACCATAAAATTTACTAAGCTGTTAGCGTGGCCGATATTATGCATACAAAGTATTTTATCGCTTGATAGGTATTGAGTCCCAGTTTCTGTAAAAAATGTGGGGAATAGGGTACATAATCAATAAGTACTCTCGCAACCCGTAACATTACAATATCAACTGCATAAAATACACTTTGGAGTAATCTAAAATAAACATGCATAAGAAACTCACCACGCCAATGCCTTCAAAAGCATACATTGCCGTTCCAAAATACAGCGGTAGCTGGTGCCAACTTGCAAATGGCTTCACAGTATCGGTTCTTGGCAAATCTTGCAGAATATAGTAGAATGTTATCACAAGGCCCCAAGCGGTCATAATCGAGGCTAGCAGAGAAACCGGCGTTAGATACTTTAAATTCTTCACCATAGCCAAAGCCAGTATAAAAGGGAAGAGTAATACTAAGTAAAAATGCACACTCAATTCTATTTTGAATATATCCATCGTATCTCTTAGGTTAGTAGCGACAAACAGAAAGTACACACAGCAGAATCCCAGTTGTGTTATGACCAGAAATACATTAACAATATTCCTGAAACAATACAGAGTTTGTTATTCACGCATGCCGCATGCAGGTCAAACAACCACATGTTACATGTTTTCGTGTTTTTCACATTTTACTATGTGAAAAATACGAAAACAAGACAGAATCATGGTGAAGAGGAAGCCATGGATGAGGTCATCAGGCGGTCACAAATACTGTCACCTGAGTTAGTAGGTAAGTATACCAAACAAATAAAACTGAGCAAAAGGTTTTTCAGAAACAAAATTGAATAGCAGAAGTTACCTACTAAATACTTATTTAATTAGGTACCATGTCTAGTAGATATGTAAATGCATTACCTAACTATTATGAATAAGTCCTAAGGAATTTTTATCACAACTTGTATTATTTTCTTCCTGTTGGGAAAGTTGACACAGTAAATAGGAAAGTTTTAATTTATCTACCTACTAAGTAATTATTTATTATGTAAGGTAAATAAACACAGAAACACGATAAAAAGTCGTAAATTTCCTTTGTTTGTCTTACAATTTAGATAAGCTAAAATAAATAAATGTTTACTGGTTTTCAACCAGTTTATGTGTCAAGAGTCTTTTTGGTATTAATATGCCAAATTATTTCACGTTAATTTAATTTATAAGCTTGTTACATACAAATAGGTACATTAAAAACCACTATTTAGGAAGATAGTAAGTCGTTACGAGAGCACACTCATAAAAAATCATTGCTTGTATTACCATAAAACAACCATTATTAAAAGATCTCTTTAATATTTATTAGAACTTTAGGTTGGCTATGAATAATTATTCTATAACCCATGAAAGAATATATGAAAAAAAACTGGACATACCTCATTTTTTTGGCAAACGGTCTCAACATAACAGGTCCTGAGGTGAAAGCATCTTCCACAACCTCGGCAAAGCTCAAGGCTGGTCGTTGGCTCCTGATACATAGCTCATGGGAACATCGTACTAGCATGTGCATGCAGTGTGTGCATATTGCTCCCATAAATAGAGTGCCGAAGACACCTATAATGAAAAGGTGGTTTAGAAAATATTCAATACCTAGTTTTATTGCCAGTAGTGGGTTTTTACAGGCTGCACTGACTCCTTCGACGCCATCTGGCGCAAAACCACAACTCCTCCAGGACCATTCGAAACTAAACAGTTTTTCTCCTATCAAATACCTATCTGTCCTGTTAAATTTTAAAGAATTTGAACTGCAAGTTACCTAGAACATAGCTATATGAGATTAGTCATGAACCATTTAATTTTTACCTGTTCCACCTTTGACAAGTAGGTAAGTACAGGTACCAACTTATTTTATTTTACTACACTGCATTGGATACTAGTTTCCTAAGTTTATTTACTGTTAGTACGTGGTTGGTTAGTACCTATTAGGAAACCCAGAAAGCAGCACCACAAAACTTTCCACAGAGTGATAGGTAGGTTCAACACCCTGTTAGTAGGCACGACTGTGTACCCATTTTTCTTACTGATAGTGTATGAAGGCACTCACCTAATATAAGACCTGCATTTTTGAAGGCATCTGGCATGGCTAGTATACCAGTGCCGATGTTCCCTTTCAGCAGGTGGATCATTGTATCGAAGTTTGATGTAGGATGTTCCAGACATCTTTCTGAAGCGGGGTGGTAGTCACTTTTGGTTTTCTCGTGCGGACCGGACTGATCAATTTCTAATTCTAGTTGTGGCTCACTGGTTTCAGTGAGAACAATAGGCCCCGTGAGAAGAGGCTGCTTTTCATCGCTCATTATTTTTTACGCGAAGAAACTTGGCTGATGCCGCACAGGTTATTTCCGTCACTGTAACCGTTAGAACACTACATCCAGCAAAATTAATATAAAATGAAATTGCTTCACGTCAAGAGAGATTGGAATTTGGGGCAATAATGCGATGCGAACTCGAACTGTGCGATGGAAGTGAAAAACATAAATACAAAATTCAGTATATAGGTACCTACAGACAAGTTTTCAGTACAGAAAACGAGTCCGGTTATTGTACAACCATGGAATGCACAGCCTTGGAAAACACAACCATGGAAAGCACAGCCAGGATTGCACAACCCGGGAATTCATGTACAAATGTACATGAAATCCATGGTTGTGCATTCCTGACACGTGCTGAGATTGCACAGCCTAGGATTGCACAGCCCAGGAAAACACAACCATGGAATTCATGTACAAAAACAATGTACATCAATTCCAAGGCTGTGCATTCCCAGCACGTGTCAGGAATGCACAGCCCAGGAAAACACAACCATGGAATTCATGTACATGCTCCTGATTGGTCGAAAGCGTTTAGACGCAATTACACAGTAAAAATGGTACCTACTAGTGATTAGATTAGACCACAGATAAAAGTTGCAATCATTCGATCAAATAGGTAAGAATCTGAATGTTTGAGCTCTCCTTGTCTACGGAAATGGTCAGTTTTTTTTTTTAATTTGGACCTACTTGAACGAAGAATAGGTAGGAACCTATACTTTGTTATTTTTCTGATGCTCGTAGCAAATCAAAACTGACATTGTCGTTAATGCAATCTCAAGTCAGGCTTACTGATAGTGATGTAACGTGACGATTTGAGTTACCTATGTTGAACTCGAATTATTTTAGTTAAACTGAACCTTGACTCGAGCCGCCAATTGGGTTGAATCAACTAAGTACGTATGCAACGTAAGTGGTTAGAGAAATTGGTGCTAGATTTTCACTTGTATGACTTAATATGCATGCAAGTCCTCGATGCGAGTCAATTCAAATAACTTAAGTTTGAAATAACTGAAATCGTCACGTTACATCACTATCGGTAAGCCTGACTTGAGATTGCATGGTGTAATAAAGCTTTTACCATCGGATGACATTTGTCATTGGATGCGTAGCATAGCATCTATTAGTTTGTGGTCATTGGTTTAGCCGCACTTTGTGTAGGTAGGTAGGTTCAAACCCGCAGCGGGACGATATCGAATGGGCAGGTTAATTTCTCTAGACACGGAAATTCACTTGAATCTTCAGGTTGCTTGGAAATGTCTCTGCAATACCTACGTCTGCCTTTAACAGGGAATCAATGTCAATCAAGTTCAATCAACTAGGTACTTACCTATTACAAATTTATTTCCCAGCCTAATACCTATAATTGTTCCAGACTTTATTGAGAAGACCTGGAATTAGAAGAAAAAATATACCTACCTACCTAGGTACTTGAAAACAAAGATACAACCAGCAACACGAGCTCCACGTAATAAAAATGCCAATCTTATGTTAGCGAAGGCTGTCCAGTCCACCAGTAGACATATATGTATTATGATAGATAGATGTATTATGTACGTACTAAGTACCTAGTAGGTAATGCCCTTTGGGTATCATCGCGTAAGCGGACAGTGACATTCTCAATTTGAATTATATTGAGCCATTTATTCTAAACTAGCAGTTACCCGCGACTTCGTACGCGTCTACAGTTCCCGTGTACACTATATTATCTGTGCGTGTACCGAGCGGATACTTCTTTGAGAAACTTGACATTACACCTCACTACACCGAACTCGTACCTACTGGAATGTCAAACGCTAGTTGTTAGACCAAAGAGGTAGTACTACGCGCTGTCAAACTGACGTGACATGACATGACAATGAAATCCTCTTGCCAATTGGCGCTGCTAATCCTTTTCGTTCATTTTATCCTGTAGATCCTGTTTATTATTCGGAATAAAAAGTAGCCTATGTGTCAATCCTGGTTACGAACTATATATATGCCAAGTTTCATCCAATTTGGTTCAGTGGTTTTAACGTGATTGAAACACAAACATCCAAACATCCAAACATCTAAACTTTCGCATTTATAATATTAGTAGGATAGGATAGGATAGGATTATTACCTAAACAATTATTTTAGTTTATAATAGATACTGTGACGATAGCATTAATTATTTTTGGCTAAGTAGAATGCATACACCGCCACATGCCGTTGCGGTAATGTCAAATGTCAAATGCATGACAATAGTTGTTGTTGTTGTGCCATTGTGTTGAAAGAATTAGCCAGACTAGACCCTGCGTTACCGGATCTAGCTGTTACCAGAGTGGACCACGTGGAGGTTTCTTTCTCCCACCCCCTACTCATTTGCCTCTTGTGCCCTACCACCTGCACAAGGGATGATATTTTGGACGCCACAGACGAAGGGGTAAAAGTGGCGAAGTTCTATTCGAACTTCGTCTAGTGTTTGTTGTCACCATTGACACGTAAGAAGAAGAAGATGACAATAGTTACAGAATTCTAAAAAAAGAAGAAGAGGCATTACTATTATTTTTCTGACAGATAATTGGTAGCGGGTACTTATTGGATTGGATCTGAAAAAAAAATACAGGACTATTGTAATTTACTAAGACTGAAGTTTTATTCACAAACCAGTACCCATGAATGTAATTGGCCATTACACTTAGCTCTGGAACTGAATTAGGTACCTACCTAGATACTGGGAACTTTATATACCTAGCTAAGAAAATGAAAACTAGTTGGTACCCATAAGAAAATATAATACCCATAGTACCCATACCCATATAAATATTTTTTATTAAAAATACCTAAGTACCTAGGTACCTACCTACCTACCTACCTCGTGTTTTATTTACAAAACAACAATGTGTTTGTTTTTTGTGACAAGTTCAGGATAATTATTAGAGTTCTGATAAATTTATACATTTCATCATCAAACAGTCATCTTTCACCCATTCAGTCAGATTTAAAACTCCTCCCAAAAACAGAGAAGTTTTCTGGGAGCTTTGCAGGCTTAGATGAGAAATAGTGGTTTCCTAGGATTTTTTGTTGTTAAGTTGTTCATTACACCCTCGCCTTCCAGTGCTACATGGGCAACTGATTCTTCTTCAGACAGGCAACCTCTGCAGAGAGGACTGCTTGTGGCTCTAAGGTTCAGCCTGTGTAGGTTTATTAAACAATCTGTCAGACTAGGTAGGTATGCATACCGTGGATGTCTGCGCAGCAGTGTCTCCAACTCTCTCTGTCAAAATTACGGTGTTGCTGGTCTAAAAATACGGTAAATGGTAGAAAATTACGGTAGGCAACTTACTAACTTCTTACCCGCACTATAAAGTTGCAAAACGCTTATATGTGAGCCTGAATTATAGTATCACAAAAGGAACACATTGCTTTATAGGGGTCTTTTGGGTTTTCACGTAACCAGGAAAAGAAGTCCTTGTGTTTTAGCCACTCTGCTCTAAATTTTTGCTTGTACGAGTCTTTTTAGTGACCTTACTTTTCTTTGATGGCCCTCCACCACTCGCCTCACTTGAATAACTGGAATCACTATATAACTCTTTATATGGCACCTAAAATAACTAATTTTTATATTAATAGCAGAAAATCCGGAACAAACTTTTTCAAAATAGTAACATCAAACGCAGAATAGAGCTTGTAGATGGCAGTATGGCTTAATCTAATTACCATGCAGTTACAGTGTATATCCTAAATATTTATGAACTTTGTAATTTGGTCGTATAAACTTTGTCATTTTGTCTATGACCACAAGTTAAATCTAGGGAATCCCTTATTTTATTCCCCATTGCAGTGTTGCCGCAATAAACTAGTAATATTTAACTAAATCAAGTGCTACCATTATAGAAATAAGGACACGGACGAAATTACGGTAGAATGTGACACCGTAATAACATGTCTACGGTAGGTGGTAGATCTAGAAAAATTACGGTAGGTCTACCGTAATTACGGTGTGGTTGGAGACACTGCTGCGCAGTCTTCTTGTATCACAAACTACAGTCTTGTATCTACAATAGAAACTGTTGGACTGGCACGAGCACATCTCTACTGCGGTGTCCCATCCCTATTGACTCTCTACTCCATGGTGACACGGCAGCCATATTGAGAACTTTCATTCACATTCCTCTACAAAGTGTTGTGTGTGCGTGTAAATTCATTAGAACATTAAAATAAGATAAATAATAGACTTGCTTGTGAAACCATTTATTAGTAATTAAAGTTCATGCTAATAAAGTCGAATGTAAAATACTGGTCCGTTCTAAATAAAAGTGGAAAAATCCTCTAACAAATGGTAGCAGAGCGTGGTTGGGATCATCATGGCCACAACTTCTCATCAAATATCGCAATACCGTATCGAACTGCTAAATAGAAATAACTACGATACGTGGGCAATACAAGCTGAAGCTGGTACTTGTGAAAAATGGTTTGTGGAAAGCCATCAGTGATTTGGGTCACTGATGGCTTTCCACAAACGACGCCGACGCCGAAACGGATTTGTTGGCGCGATCTGAATTATTTCTCCTCATATCGCCCACAGAAATACGACAACGGTGCCTGGACAGTGGGTGTACGTCCCACATGACCGGAACGGCTAAGAAATTCACTGAAATCAAAGCCGGACAAGGCAAGCTGAAATTGGCATCAAACCAAAGCGCTGAGATAAAAGGTACGAGGATAGTTCTAGTAAATTATAAAAATATAGACATTAAACTCAATGATACCATTTATGTACCTGAGTTATCAACAAATTTGCTGTCTGTTGCTCGTATAACTGAAAGAGACCATACAGTTTTGTTCATGGATAAAAAGGCCTATATGTATAGGATAGCCAGGAAAAAACTGTACTGACTGCAGACAAAAAGGAAGGACTTCATCTGACTTCTCTCAAAAGATTAGAAACAAATGAGCAGGCAAATAATATTTCTGAAAATGATTTAATGAAATGGCATCAAAAATTGGCACATTTAAATGAAAAAGATTTAAAAAATCTCGCATCTAAAATCTAGTACCTAGCCGGTTTAAAATTTAACAAAAATGAATTATTTCAGAACTGTGAAACCTGCATAAAAGCCAAGATGACGCGGTTACCTTTTCCCAAAAATGATGGAAAGAAATCAAAACAGATTTTGGAGGTTATACACACTGACTTGCGTGGACCTATGCCGCAAGCAACCATTGGTGGTGCAAGATACATCTTAACTTTTATTGATAATTTCAGCCGCTATTGCTATGTTTACTTCATACAGAAAAAAAACAGAAACATTAGAAAGATTCAAAGAATTTAAAGAAGAAGTAGAAATACTTAAGAAAATAAAATAAAGTTTCTACAATCAGATAATGGTACAGAATATTGTAAAGAATTCAATAAATATTCAAAAGAAAATGGTATCCAAAGAAGACTATCAGTGATATACAAACCGTAACAAAATGGACTGGCAGAAAGGAAAAATAGAACCTTAGTTGAAAAAGCCAGGTGTATGTTGATAGAGTCAAAAGTTCCAGAAGTTCTGTGGGCAGAAGCTGTATTCACTGCAAATAATATTGTGAAAAGATGTCCAGCAAAAGCTCTGAATGGAGAGACACCCTATGTGAAATGGGTTGGCCGCATACCATCTGTAAGACATCTACACATATTTGGATCAAAAGTTTTTACACTCAACAAACAGAAGAAACACAAAAAGTTTTTAGCCAAAGCAAGTGAAGGTGTGTTTGTTGGATATGCAAAATATAGTAAAGCGTACAGAATATACCTACCAAAACAAAATACAGTTATTGTGCATAGAGATGTCAAAGTATTAGATGGAAAAATGTACTATCAAAACGATGATGTCCAAAATGGTCTACCTCTCCTTGAACTGGAACGACCTGAAACTGAAAAAGAAAGCATTAATGAAGAAAAAGAGAAAAACTTATCTTTTCAGCCTTCTTTATTTCAGCAAAGTAGAGAAAGTTCTACTACTGATGATGATGGTGATCATGATTAGACAATGCACTCTTTCAGCGAATATGAAGATGACGATGAGGTCGCTATAGATAAAACCGTAAGTCCACAAAATGTTATCTTACATCATCAAGCACAACCTAGCTTGGAGCCTAGCTCAGGTACCCGTCCTTCAAGATAGAAAAAAACCTCCTGTGTGGTCCAAAGATTATGAACTTGGAGGTACAGATGAGTGCAACTACATGTGTGAAGAGATTGAAGAACATGATATTAAAAATGATAAAGAATGGCAGGAAGCCATAAAATCTGAAATAAGGTCTCACATAAAAAAATGATACTTGGAAAATTCTACAAAAAGAAAAGAATTGTAAAAATATAGTAGATTATAAAATGATCTTGAAAGAAAAACTTGGCCCAGATGAAAAAATAATCAAGAAGGCAAGATTGGTGGCTCGTGGTTTCACTCAAAGACCAGGAATCGATTATAATGAAACTTATGCCCCCGTAGCCAAACTGAGTTCAATCAGAACGTTGTTGGCACTTGCAGTTGAGCAAGATCTAAGTCTACATCAAATGGATGTTACTACTGCATACCTAAATGGTGATCTAAATGAAAAAATAATAACGAAAAAACCTGAATATTTAAAAGAATATATCACAAAAATAATGCTGGATGAAAGTGAAAATGAAAATTTAGAATTATTCAACAAAGCCAGAAATATGCTACAAGATTTAAATAAAATAAAAGGCGAAAAAGTTTGTCTACTACAAAAGGCACTCTGTGGCTTGAAACAAGCTGGTCGTCAATGGTTCTATAAGTTAGACCATGAGTTGAAAAAGATGAACTTCAAATCATCAACAGCTGATCCATGCATTTACACAAAAATAGAAGGCACAGATAAAATAATAGTTGCAGTATATGTCGATGATTTAATAATAGCTTATTCAAATGAAAGCTCATTAATTAAATTAAAGAAGCATTTAAATCGAAGTTTCGAAATGAAAGACATTGGAAAACCAAAACATGTACTTGGCCTTGAAATAAAACATGAGAAAAATAAATTAAAAATAACCCAGAAAAGGTAGGTATATTGAAAAGGTTTTGAAAAAATATAACATGGAAAATTGTAAACAAATAAGTTCTCCAATTGAACCATCAGGTTCCAGGTTTCCATCTGGAAAAATCTGAAAATTGTGACAAAAATATTCCATATCTAAATGTTCCAATTAAAACTCTGATGTACCTGTCAGTGGCAAGTCGGCCAGAAATAGCTTATTCAGTGAGCTACCTGTCACAGTTCAATAACGCTTACAGTGAAGAGCATTTTAAATATGCCAAGCGTATTTTGAGGTACCTGAAAGGTACCATGGAATGGCATGGTACTATGGCATGGCTGATGCCGATTGGGCTGGCTGCAAGATAGATCGAAAATCATACTCAGGCTACTGCTTCAAGTTTGCAAATGCTTGCATAAGTTGGGAAGCGAAGAAACAAAAAATGTGTGGCCCTATCAACAGCTGAAGCTGAATATGTAGCTCTAACTGAAGCTGCTAAAGAAGCTATTCATCTGAAAATGTTATTCAATGATTTAGGCATTACTATAAATAATGTTGTACTTTTCAGTGACAATCAAGCTGGCCAGAGACTTTCCTACAATCCAGTAATCAGTGGGAAGTCCAAGCACATAGAAATTAAACAGCATTTCATCAAAGAATGCGTTCAACAAGGAACAACCAGCATCCAGTACAAACCTACTCTGGAAATGGAGGCTGACATTCTCACAAAGGGTGTTCCCGGACCAAGGCTTCTGATACTGAGGGAGCTACTTGGCCTATCATGAGCGATGAGCTCGTGAGGAGGAGTGTTGGACTGGCACGAGCACATCTCTACTGCGGTGTCCCATCCCTATTGACTCTCTAGTCCATGGTGACACGGAAGCCATATTGAGAACTTTTACCTTCCCCTACAAAGTGTTGTGGGTGCGTGTAAATTCATTAGAACATTAAAATAAGATAAATAATAGACTCTTGCTTGTGAAACCATTTATTAGTAATTAAAGTTCATGCTAATAAAGTCGAATGTAAAATACTGGTCGTTCTAAATCCAAGTGGAAAAATCCTCTAACAAAACCATCATATTGGGTTGTGATAAACTATTACTAAGTACTCCAAATTATAACTCTCTAGCTTCTACGGTTCAGCTCTGGTGGCCTACGACAGACAGACACCGGAGTGAGGCCATAAGTGTTCCGTTTTTCCAAAACTGGATCGGAATACTAAAAACATCGATTTCGATAAGTAGGTAGGTATGGTAGATATGAGCGTCACGCCGGCGCGCCGCCGCCCCGGGGTTTGCACTCGCGCCGCCGCGCCGCCAACACCGACCGTGACACAAACCTAAAAAGGCATAGTAGGTCCCGGTTCTGGCCTCATATCAGAGCCCAGTCCTATATGGAGATTTATAAATGTTTGATTTGCACATTCTAATGTACCTGTACCTACTGTGTTTTGTCAAGTATTTCATTTCATTTATAATTCAGGTATCCTCACCGAGTTCAGATCCCGGTAATCAAAATATTGTTTTTGCATGTTTAATAATTAGTTTCATTACCCGTTTGACCCCCCCCCCCCATAATGGTCCCTAATTTTAGAATATTTGAGATACCTACCTAGTGTATTCCGTTTAAAACTATAAGACCTAAAGCATCATATTTTAGTGCTAAGTTAGTTTCTAAGCTTAGGTAATTTTTTAGTAATACATTTTCTTTTACGTTTATTCTCGAAATAGTCAGCGTTTTTGTCAATAAATAGATAAGTAATAGTCTTGATAAAAATAAATGTAAGTAAGGAGGTATCTGTGGTTAGATGCAGGCGCAAATCAAAAAATACAATCTTGTGACGGATCTCATGGCGGCGGTGCGGTGCATGCATACCTACTACCTAGGTACTCAACTTGCTGACAAAATAATATCTACACCTACATTTGGACTACAAAACAAACATAGCGCGCGGCGGCGGCGGCGGCAGCGCGGTGCGGTGCGGTGCGGCGCGCGCGGTGCATGCATACCTACCTACTCAACTTGCTAACAAAATAATATCTACAGCTATACCTACCTACATTATAGACTACTAGCAGTTACCCGCGACTTCGTACGCGTCTACAGTTTCCGTGTACATTATATTATCTGTGCGTGTACCGAGCGGATACTTCTTTGAGACACTTGACATTTAACCTCATTACACCGAACTCGTACCTACTGGAATGTCAAACGCTAGTCGTTAGACCAAAGAGGTAGTACTACGCCCTGTCAAACTGACGTGACATGACATGACAATTAAATCCTCTTGCCAATTGGCGCTGCTAATTCTTTTCGTTCATTTTATCCTGTAGATCCTGTTAATTATTCGGGATAAAAAGTAGCCTATATGTCAATCCAGGTTACGAACTATATATATGCCAAGTTTCATCCAAGTTGGTTCATTAGTTTTGACGTGATTGAAACACAAACATCTAAACATTCGCATTTATAATATTAGTAGGATAGGATAGGATAAAACAAACAGCGCGCGGCGGCGGCGGCGCGGTGCGGTGCGGTGCATGCATACCACCTACCTACTCAACTTGCTTACAAAATAATATCTACAGCTATAGGTACCTACCTACACTAGTTATCAGAAATCAGAAAATTTTTATTGTGTAACTGTTGTACAAAAGAGATCATAAGTAAGTAGTACAAGTTTTTACAGTTTGTCCGTTCCGGACGTACAATAAGAGGGTAATGAGTAAGCTTGCGCACCCAATAATCAACAAACTGATATGTCCTGTCCTGTGAGAACATACACCTCGCGAGCCTTTATAACCATGCAATAACCAAAACTTTCCCCTTTCTAAATTTAATATCAGGTGCTGGAATTTTCCAAGAGGTACCTATGTAAGTTTTAGCGATTACCTACTCGCGTTCCCTTGGTCCTACCTAGGAGGTCGAATCTGGGTGTCTACGGATTTGTCTCGTAAAGGAGAAGAGAATACCTACCTAGCGTAGTTTCATTGATAAAGGTAGGCGTAAATTTTCGGGAAAAAAATTAAAAAATAATTTCCTCTTCCACTTTTTTTCCTTTTGAAAATATTTTTACACTACCGTGTAGAATGAAGTCTTTAGTGTGCTTCTCAAATTTTATTGAAATCCGTCCATAAACAACGCTACCTACAACAAACTTTCCCCCCAATCAAAAAACAGTCGACAATTATTTTTTAATAAATTATGAACTTGTGTGCCGATTTTCGTTCAAATCGGTTGATAAATGCCACCTGTAGGCGATTACTGACTTACTGACAGACAGACAGACGGACAAAAGCATTTTTGGCCAATCTCGAAACTGAGACGCTTCGCTCGCTCGGTCCCATGCCCGATGAACGGGACTTGCATTTTGTGGAATGTTTATTTTTACTCGCAAGATTTGATAGGTAGGTAGGTATATACTTACTTACCTACCTAACTACATATCGTTGGTACCTGATGATGATGCAGTCTGGACTGGAGCTGTTCTAGGTAGGTAGGTACTTATCCTATCCTATCCTACTAATATTATAAATGCAAAAGTTTAAATGTTTGGATGTTTGTGTTTCAATCACCTCTAAACTACTGAACCTACTTGGATGAAACTCTGCATATAAGTATATAGTTCGTAACCTGGATTGACACATAGGCTACTTTTTATCTCGAATAATTAACAGGATCTACAGGATAAAATGAACGAAAAGGATTAGCAGCGCCAATTGGCAAGAGGATTTCATTGTCATGTCATGTCACGTCAGTTTGACAGGGCGTAGTACCAACTCTTTGGTCTAACGACAAGCGTTTGACATTCCAGTAGGTATGAGTTCGGTGTAATGAGGTGTAATGTCAAGTTTCTCAAAGAAGTATCCGCTCGGTACACGCACAGATAATATAATGTACACGGAAACTGTAGAGGCGTATGAAGTCGCGGGTAACTGCTAGTGTAGAATAAAAAAGATTAGGTAGCTAGGTACCTAAGAGTACTTTAGAAAAAATCATGACGATATAGGTACCTACCTCATCCGAATGAGTAGGTATAGGAAGGTACTTACTGCTGCTACTACCTACCTAGGTAGGGTAGGGTTGGCTCTTCTACGTGTTGAATTTCGAATAGGTACCTACAATGTAATAAGTAGGTAGGTGACGACGAAGTGATTTGTTGATGGAGTCAGAAGCCGTGCAACAGAACTCCTTATTGAATAACAGCAGGGAACATGCACACCTATGCCCACCATAGTACCTAGGTAGGTAGGGTAAGTAGATACACGTAGAAAATTCTTGATACCTACTTACTTAGGCAGGTTAAACACCTACCCGGCTCATGTGTATCAGCTCACGGTATAATAGGTACCTATACCTACTGTACCTAGGTACTATATAGGATTACACTAAAAAAGCTTAGGTATAATAATTACTTGAGCTCGTACCTATTTGTTATTGTCAAATAAACCCAATAGTTCAACTGCAGTAAGATACCTACAAATGATATAACCTTACCTACATAGGTACTACCTACCAACCCAATGGAGTTGGGCAGGACACCTGGCGAGGCGAGGTGATGACAGGTGGAGTAAAGCTATAACTGAATGGCGTCCCAGAACAGGATACAGAAATGTAGGTCGTCCTGCGGCAAGATGGGCGGACGATATCACTGATATCGCGGGCAAAAATTGGATGAGACTGGCGCGGGGTCGTGAGAGATGGTACAAAAAGAGAGAGGCCTATACTCAGCAGTGGGTGAAGTCAGGCTGTGGATGATGATGATGATGACCAACCACTACAAAAAAATACGAGCTTTTCCCAAGAGGTTGGTATCTAGTAGAGCCGTGTTGGCCGAGTGGAATTGTACCTCGACTTTCGATCCGAAGGTCGTGGGTTCAAATCCCGACCGTGCATCAATGCATTTTTCGTTCGGAAAATTTATATGCGCATTAACACGAGCTTTACGGTGAAGGAAAACATCGTGAGGAAACCCGCGGCTTAGTCAGCTCCGAACGTATTGACCTTGTCTTTCCTGTGGGTAAGGCCGACTAGGCTGAGAGGATGGTATAGGTGCTGGGCAAGCCTACTCCATCTAAACATTGTCCCAGGCACTACAGCGTCCCGTTAAGTGTAGGCATAGGTTGCCTCCTGACGCTGTATAAATCATCTTCAATAGATGTAAAGGTATCTAGGCATCTTCATTACAGCTTCACTATGCTGGGGATATACACATCTGGATTAGGCCCTCCCCTAGGTAGGTACTACTATTATTATAATAGTCGGTGTACCACGGCAATCCTTCAGCCTTTTGACAGGCGTCACAGCTCAGTCGGTATAGCTCTGCCCAGCTCTGCCTTCCGTGCTGTGGGTCGTGGGTTCGATCCCCACCAAGAACAAACATTTGTGTGTGGCAAACATAGATGTTTGTTCTATGTCTGGGTGTTACTATGTAATATAAGTATGTATTTACAAAAAAAAAGTATTTAAGTATTCTATCAGCATCTAGTTCCCATATTACAAGCTTTGCTTAGTTTGGGACTAGAGGGCGTCGTGTGAAATGTCCATGAATATTTATTATTTATTTATTCTAAGTAGGTAGGTTAGCTACTTCGGAAAACGCTTGCCGGGTATCCGTGTCCCATTATTGCATGACTCCGTGCTGGTTCCCAGGTGTATTGCGCGTCAACATCAGCCCGACTGCCGAACGTTGTAGCGTCACCGCGCAGTGTATCTCGGATACGCTAGCGTTACGATACGTTCACGATTGTCAAATTTATTCGTGATCAAGGCACTGCTAATGAGTAGACAAGCCGTTTTACCACCAAGTTTAATGATAAGTCGCAACGCAACTACGTCCTTGAAATTATTAGAATCAATCATATACCTACTTTAGAATATTTATATTGATAAATATACCTATAGGTACCTACCTACCTTCTTCAGACATACCTATTCCATTATTTATAAGTAGGTAGGTAGTAAAACTAGAACAGGATAGCCTAGGAACAGAAGACCTACGCACCACCCGCAGAAAACTTATTTGTTCGTACCTAAATGGTTCGTAATGTATGGTACCTAATGTGTCAGTACATAACTAAACAAGTACCTATTGGGTGTGATATTTTAATAATATATAATTAAAAGTAATTAAATTAAAAAAAAAAAGTAAGTAATTAAATTAAGTAGGTAGGTTAGCTACTTCGGAAAACGCTTGCCGGGTATCCGTGCCGTGTCCCATTATTGCATGACTCTGTGCTGGTTCCCAGCGCTGGAGGTATTTGAGTTCTCTTTCTTTGTGGGACCTTAGGTTACCTAAATGATAAGTAACGTACCTAGTACCTACCTACCTACTTACTATTATTATTCCTCGAAATAAACGAAGAAAATTTTGAAAATCATACATTCGTTTCATTCTTATCATAGCAATCAAAGCAACTTAATAGTAGTGGGATGTATATAAATAAATAGCTAGGTACTTAGTTCTTGAGATATAAACATTATGATCATTCTAAGAGATTGGTATTAATTGTAATACATTTTATTGAAAATATTTTGGTGGTTCAGATTTTAGCAGTAGGGTTCTTTGTGAAAGAGCTCTTCTGAGGAAGTACTATCACCATGTCTATTTTTGCCGCCAAACAGTGGTGCTCCCATTGGTGTGTTCTGGAACAAAGGGTATGGGTGTAGGTGCAATTTGCAATTACGGGCACCTTTACGTCTCATAGTAGTGGATACAGTGCATTGCTTCACAGGGCACATTCTCAATGGACTTGTTTTGCAAGGTAATGCATTGTTCTTGAGAGGTAATGATTTAACAGTTGATGGGGCATCAGATTGTTTCATTACTTTTTCTCATAAAAAAGACATGCACAGATACTACATAGTGTGAATTAAAGGTATGAATATGATGAACACCTTTAATTGAAAAACTTAGCTCTGTAGGAACTGGACCAGCCTCAGACGACTGACTGCAGTCACATTATATGGCTTTATACAGAGAATATATAACTCACAGCCGCACTAGAGAGATGTCACTTAAACATGAGTAATACTTGTAGGTACTAATATTTTGTGGCATTACTTGAAATTAGTGGAGTCTCTGTTCATCATTGGTAAGAGATGTCAATAAAGGGTTAATTATCTTTTAACATACACACTCAAAGATGTGTGTTTGTTAAAAGATGATCAAACCAGAGTGTGATAGTCAGTTTCAAAATTGAATGTTCTTACCTTTTTTTTTCTGTACATTACTATACATTAAGTGCGGCTTGCACCAGAATCACTAAACGTGTTTAACAGCTAAATCGATTAAAATTTGACGTATTTGTATGACTTGACAACTCGCTAAATACTATTTAAGAGTTAAACGCGTTTAGCGATTCTGGTGCAAGCCGCCCTAAATATTGAACTATTTAATTATACTTACAAAGCAGAAATAATGATCGAACTGCCAAGAAGTTGAAGTGATTACATCAGTTTCTGCCTTTATAGTGAAATGTCTCTCACAAACATCTTTTTCATATAGACAAAATCACATTCCGTCTTACTGCTAATCTTCAATTATAACCCATGTCTTGAGTTGATCAGGTTACTTATTTAGATTCGACAAAATATGAAGTAAGCCCCTGAAAGAAAATAATAGTTAACTGTTTGTTATATTACATACTTTATTTTTAATACTATATGATGCTGTACATCATGAGGAACTATCTGTAACTTATAGGACACTGAAGTGTCTAGGAAATATTTTAGATGGAGTATGTATGCTTGACATCACCTATTCCCACAGCTTAGCCAGCCTAAGGTAACCAAAGGAAAAATAATGCTCAATGTGTACGGAGCTAACTAAACACCACAATGTTTTCCTTCACCATTTGAGAACACTGGTTTGTATAAGTAGTTTATTAAGTAGGTATTGAAAAAATAATACAGCAACTCTTTAAAAAGATTAGGTATGTAGGTATTATAATCAAGAATGTACTAGATAATAATATGTGACTAGGTTATAACAGTTACCTATAAATAAATAACTAGGTAAGGTACCTATTATGGATATAGGTCTATACAAGAAAATATAATACATTATATAGTAGTTGCTGGGTGCAATGGTCATATATAAATTATGAATATTGCCCACTAGGATCTAATATGAACATGGTTTGAACTTACATGGGATTGTACATCTACACGGAAGGCACAGTGTCTCAGCACCAATTCTTCTAAACACTATATCCATTTTTACCAATAATAGGTGGCCACGTCCACGGCATTCCTTGAGCAGATCATGAGGTAGGTAACACAATGAGTGGTACGATGGACACGCGAGCACGCAAGACATGGACGGCATGTGGGCACTGCTTGTCACTTTCAGATCAAACCACGTCTACCTAAGTTACTCTTGCAGAGGTTGATTTGTGTTCGCTGGCGGCTAAGGCTCTTCTAAACTGGCCAGGGTAGTTATAGTTAGTGACCAGGGGGTAGCTTCTCTATGTAGTCCAGGGTGTATTTGGCTGTTCATAGAGCGAGTAGATCACCACTGTCGTTAGAGGATGCTGTAGTAACATCAAGCTAGGTTTTTCACCTTTCTAAAACGCTCTGGATGTTGTATTGCAACAGCATTCGAGGAAGTAATTTTTCTGTAGGTATGGATTACCTATGGATTTTTCCAAGTAGCATGCAGCTTTTCATTGGACTTATAAAGGAGTTAAAATTAAATTAGGTAAACTACAAATACACTGAAGTTGAATGTTGATCATGCAATAGCAGTGACAATAAAATGATTACAAAGATCATCAAGGTTGAAAATTTCTACTTGAAATTCACTGATTTACCAATCCAAGGTTGCGCAATGTTTGATTCACAGATTATAGAATTTTAATAAAAAACATGAATGTTCAAATTCTATTGGGTGTAAATGCGGCCTAGGTGATGACGTAATTTGGCATCGAATTCCAAGGTTGTACATTCCATGGCTGTGCTTTCCAAGCACGTGCTGCTATTTCACAGCCATGGAAAGCACAGCCTTGGAATGTACAGCCTGGGAATTCGATGCCATTTGGCAGCCAATTCCATGGTTGTGTATTCCCACCCTGTGCAAAACATTGTACGGCCTGGAAAGCACAGCCCGGGATTGCACAGCCATGGAATTGGCGACCACTATGTACATGAATTCCAAGGCTGTACATTCCAAGGCTGTGCTTTCCATGGTTGTGTAATCATGGCACCCCAGAAAACTACCTACTTACCACAAACTACAGAAGCTACGCTACTTACTGACCGACTGACTGAATGAAAGAAATTGAATGATTGATTGAATTGAAATTTGAATACAAGCAAGACTGCTGCGCCACGCGGCTCTCTGATTGGTTTTTTCAAATTCAAATTCAAATTCTTTATTCTTATAATAAAATAACATTACAGAGCGAGCGTTCCAATGCGTTATTCTATTTATGACTAGGTAAAAAGTAGGACAAAGTATTTACAAATTAAAATTAAAAGTAAAAGTAAAGGAATAATAATGAGATCAGAGGTAGGTACAAATTAAAAACTAAGATAATAGACTAAACAATAAAAAATATTAACAAAAGAAGTAGGTAACAAAAAACTCTAGATTAGTAAACATTATTTGGTATAGAAGTTATAGCTACATGTTCACCGACTACCTACCATGGTGTTAGAGAGCTGGGCTCCTCACAGTAAGTCAAGCACAGTTTTTCGACTACTGACCACCTGTCTGCAAATATGTCATTTTGTGGGTTGATGACAACTAAAGCGTTGAGGTGGCGTTGTGCGCGACAAACAGGAGATTGTTGGCGCGCTACGGTGCGCGCGGTCCTTGGAGATAACAAAGGAACTCTCCCAGGGCGGAATCTAGCGCGATTGTCCGGGACACAGAGCCTACATGCCTCAGCTAGTAGGTCAGGGCAATTGAGCAACCCACGTATAATGCGACATACTGTGACTAATTGATCGCAGAGTCTTCGCGTTTCCAGTGAGTGAAATCCTAGTGTACCTTGTAAGAATTTGGTAGGGTACATGAATGGGTAGTACCCATATACCTTTTTGTACAAAAAGCGCAAAAATCTTTTTTGCACTTTTTCCACCATCAGTGTATATGTTACTTCGTGAGGATTCCATACGCACGCACTTGACTCTAGTTTTGATCTTATAAGTGAAGTGTATAGAAGTTTAATTGCACCTATATTAGTGAAGTCTCGACAATTTCTAGTTACGAATCCTAATTTTTTAAAGCTATCAACTGTAAGTTTTCTGTGATGGTTATGGAAAGTAAGCTCTGGATCAAAGACTACGCCCAAATCTTTCATAGTTTGTGTTCTTATTAGGACTTCCCCGTTTAACTTATAAGGCATGATAATAGGGTTCTCTGATCTGGTGAAACTCATTACTTGACATTTGGAGACATTTAGGCTTAGTCGGTTTTTCAAACTCCATGACTGTACAGCTTCTAGGTCCTGTTGCAGCGCGTGACTGTCATCTACAGTTCTTATTGGACAGTAAAGTTTAAAGTCATCTGCGTAAAGCAGGCATTTTGCATTCGCGAGAGTTTTGGCCAGATCGTCTACCATCAAAGTAAATAATAGTGGACCGTGAGTGGAGAGTAATTTTGATTGGGCGGGCGGGCGCACTGACGACGAGATAGACGTCGATGATTGGGTGGTTATTAGAGGTGGTCGTTAAATCAATTAACTGCTTTTATAAACAACTTTATGCTCGTCAACGAATTAGCTGTTTTACTTCAACGAAATAACCGGTTGAAAATATGAACCTAATATTTCCGTCAACGTCTTCGCACGCAACTCGCGCTGTTTTACTTCAACGAAATATAACCGGTTGAAAATATGAACCTAATATTTCCGTCAACGTCTTCGCACGCAACTCGCGCTGTTTTACTTCAACGAAATATAACCGGTTGAAAATATGAACCTAATATTTCCGTCAACGTCTTCGCACGCAACTCGCGCTGTTTTACTTCAACGAAATAACCGGTTGAAAATATGAACCTAATATTTCCGTCAACGTCTTCGCACGCAACTCGCAAGCGAGTAATGAAGCATAGTTCCGATCCTTTTGCACCTATCCCTTTCTTACTCGCACTTCCGTTCTTCCGCGCTAATAAAATTGAAGATTGAATGCCTCACGAAAATCGCACTTATTGCTTGCAAGCTAGAATCTATCTACGTTCAATTTGATAATCCGATTATTTGAAAACCCGTTGACCGATTTATTCGCTTTTTTTAACCTGTGTACCATTGAGGAAAAACAGTCCTTTATTGAGTTTTTCTTCAACCTAATAATATTCCGCCAACGTCAACGTATCTCGCAATGCACCGAAAAATTGTTAAAAATTAAAATGCTAATAAAATTCCTTCAACGTCTTCGCACGCAACTAGGGCTACCAGATGACAGGAATTTTACCTGTTATGAACGTCGTTTTTCAAAATATATGTTAATAAAAAATATAACAAAAAATACATCAAAAAATATAACAAAAAAATAATAACAAAAGAAAAAAAGTACCAAAAAAATAAGAAAAAAAATTGTATATAAAAAACTTAAAATTTACAAGATTGATTACTCATGTTCCATCAGCAAAAGTTCTGCCTTACCACCTTAAGGGTGCATTTTCTGTGAACCGACTAGCCGTTAATTTTTGAATACCAATAGAAGCAAGTTATTTCGGGTGTAAAAGTAATGAAAACAATGGGCCGTCATAAAAATAAATAGATGTTTAGGTCTCTGGTTGGTCAAAATAAGAAGACAAAAGAAAAAGGCGAGGTCAGGTAGCTAACTGCTTGCAAGCGAAACAGTTTCAAAACTGGTAAGGCGGAAATTTTGCCGATAGTACATAAAATGAAATGAACTTCTAAGTGCGCCTGGATGTCTACTATTTTATTAAGACCCAGCCAGTCCTAAGCCTGGAAAAAGTACGAAGGGAAGTCTTAGTTCAAAACAGCTTGCGAAGTTGCTATCGAAAACGTTGACATAATATTGAAGCTATTAATGCATAATACGAATATTTATTGAAAACCCGTTGACCGATTTAGCAGCTTTTTTAACCGGTTAACCATTGAAGAAAAACGGTTACGTTAAATTAATCTAAAAACCCTCAATGACACACCTCTAGTGGTTATATGTAATCGATATCTCTGTCAGTCTGTCACTTTTCCACACATTTATCTTTGTTTCTTTCTCACTTAGGTACTTTTGCATATTGTGATATCACTTGAACAGCTGATTGAACGTTATGCGTTCTGTCAACAGTCCATGTTATGTCAATGTCAAATGTCAAAAGGTGAAAGAAAACAGTCGAAAACAGCTGCTTGGTGTAGCGCGAAAGAGTTATTCGTTTTGTTGAAATATTTCCAATAAACTAAACAATAGTGTTATGGGTAATGCAGGAAGTAATCAGCCGAAAGAATGGCATCGGGATGCAGCTGCAAAAGTGTCCGATGCAGGCCCATCTTCACCAATCAAAGAAGGAGAGGCTTTTACATTCGACAAAAAGTTAGACGATGACCGCACTGGTCGAGATGACGAAAATAACATTGAAGACGGAGCCCCGTATTACACCAAAGCTGTACCTGAGAGCGAAGTGGAGTACAGTGGTCCTCGTCCGAGGTCAAACACATTGACAGAAGAGAATAGCGACATCATAGATGAACTCAAAGTATTACCAACTGTTTTCAAATGGGAAGGAGGAGGGAAGCAGGTTAGACTATTTCACCTTGGTGGTTTTTAGTCTCATGACTACAAATTGATACGCTAATTAATTATTGTTATCCACCATATCCCTGATTGTCCAGATAACAAGGTTTTATTTACTGTTACAGGTGTTCATAAGCGGAACATTTACTGATTGGAAAACGATTCCAATGGTGAAATCCCATGGAGATTTTGTGACTATTATTGACTTACCAGAAGGAGAACACCAGTATAAGTATTTTGTTGATGGAGAATGGCGCTATGACCCTACAGTTGTGAGTTGTGTAATGACCCTTTTCTTTTTAAGTTTGCAATTTGTGATCAATCTACTTATCTATTGAGTCTGCATCCACTCACTGGTAGGTGGACTCCATCTTTAATACACCATTCTGTCTGTATGTGGTCATCATCATCATCATCATCCGCAGCCCGATCTCACCCACTGCTGGGTATAGGCCTCTCTTTCATTGTGCCATCCTCTGCGGTCCTGCCCCTGTATGTGGTAGATACTAACAATAAAATAATCATAAGTACATAAATTTTTATGTTTGTGTTCGGCCTGTTGTCTAAATAAGCTGATCGCAAACTAAGCAAAGCTTGTACTGTGGTAACCATTGCTCATAGATTACACTGCACATATACTTTTCTATGTGTAAATACATACAGTATGCACAAACAGATCTTTAGCCCTCTGAACTCTTGTTAAAAGAATTAAGAAGTTTACTGTTGTGCGGAAAAATTGGCTTACCTCCTATTCAATCAAAAATGGATTCTGCGCAGATACTTAGGAGGGGCAATGATCCGTTGTGACTACTATACATACTCACAACAATAAATTGTGATACCATGAATTTATGTAAGGTTTTGTTTTTACAGAAAGTAATAGACAATGGAATGGGATCCAAGAATAATCTAGTCTCAGTAAAGATGTCAGATTTTGAAGTGTTCCAAGCACTCGCAAAGGACAGTGAAGGAATCCACAGTAGTGCACAAACAGAGTATTCACAGGTAAATATTGGGTGACCTAGGTACTAAATAGAACCTAAATAACATGAATATTAAATAGTACCTACCTAACCCAGATGCTAAATAGTACCTAAATAACATGAATATTAAATAGTACCTACCTAACCCAGATGCTAAATAGTACCTAAATAACTTGAGTATAAATCCCTACACCATAATAATATAATTTGCAGGGTATAATGCAATCCCGTTGACACCTTTGTCTTTGATTTCAGGAAATACCGCAGTCAAAGCCTTGGGAGAAAGTATCAGGACCTCCAATCCTACCTCCGCATTTGTTGCAAGTTATCCTCAATAAGGACACACCACTCTCTGTAAGTTATCTCTTCTATAATGAATGCCTAATGCCTATCTACCTAGGTACATTTTGTTAGGTTATGTCCATAGATAAACAATAATAATTACCTACCATAATTAAATTAAATGCGCTCATGCATTGGCTTATACAGTCACTAAAGGAAATGTTTACTAAACCAAATACAGGCATTATTTAAATTGTCTGCAAAAGACGCTAAGGCCGATGATGATGATAATTAAATTATGTCTTATTTCTTAAAACTTTTGTTTCAGTGTGAACCAACATTACTGCCTGAACCAAACCATGTGATGTTGAATCATTTGTACGCTTTATCCATAAAAGATGGAGTTATGGTGTTATCAGCAACACACAGATACAGAAAGAAATATGTCACCACTCTGCTCTACAAGCCCATATAATTTGAAAAGGAGAGTTCAAATTGCTGATAGTAATAGCATCAAATAAAAAAAAACATTTTTGATTGACTCATTGCTAGTTATATTAATGGTTATGAAATGGTAATTACGCCAGGCTTTTTAAAACTCCAAGTAAAAAAACTGAAGAATAAGTAGTTTTAGCTAATGCAATCAAACTGAGCTTGAAATTGAAACATACTAAGCTTTCCAGTACATACAAGTTAGCATTACAGCATTCTGTCCATTCAAAAGTGCCCTTATAATATTGTTAAGTTAAGAATATTAGGATGTCATGATTACAAAGAAGCTTGTAGTCAACAGGGGGCAATTTGATAGAACTATAGCACTTATTGGTACAAAATTTGAGATATGTAAGAGTAGGTATAGATATTATTTTATTTATATATTTTTAAAGAATTTGTTTTATGATAACATAGTTTTTTGTTATCAGTCTGCAGCATACTTGAAGGCTATTATTTTTAATTTTTTTTAACAGTTGTCTTGAGAGATGTCTGTAGTACATCACCGCAATAATATCTACTAAATTTACATGATACAGAATACTTTAATCAAGATCAACATTATATATTTTATTTACATAGGTTTCTTTATACATGTATTTAGTGTAGGACAAGAGAAACCCAGTATTTTGACTATGCTAGCTTTTAGAATATATTCCTATTCTCACGAATCGTTGCTAAATAACTACTAACCCTCTGAAGTTTAGTAAAAACATAGCATGTAGTGATGTAATGTGGCGTTGCAATATTTTATTGTTTAATTACTGTGATTTAATGTAGTTATGTATCGATTGTAAATAAAATACTGCTACTACGGATTTTTTTTAATTGACTCATAAGATAAATTGCAATTATTGCTTTCATCACATTGAACTTTTAAATCTTTAGGGTGAATTTACACAGGTCGATTGTCACTGCAAGACAATATTAAATCGAACTAAAACTATGAGCGCGAAGGTGGATCATGAGGCAATTTTGTTACCAGCACGATGTAAATTTACCTGTGTGAACTTAACCATAGTACTAATCATATATGCATAGTATCATAGCACGCTTTAACAATTCTTTATCAGAAATGAGACAAAAGCCGCCCCAAATAGTCAAAAGCTTCCAAAACTACCATCTTAATGTAAGTTCAGCAACATACTAAACATACATAGAGTATGTATGATGATCCTAGTAGGTAACTCCTTTAACAAAGTTTGTGTTTAATTTTAAAAATATTTGAGATTCGAATAAAACTGCAACATTTAACACTTTTTACAGTTAAATTATTAACATCGTAAATTAGGGGGATACACATCACTGGCATTACACAACACATCACGGATCCATGTCAACCTTGACCTTGATTAAAAAAAATAAAGTAACAACTTTTTGAACTTAGTAAGTACCTATTTTACAGCGACGGATCTAGGATTCCAGGGGGGAGGGAGCTTTACCCAAGATTTCCAGTTTGGGGGGGGAAGGGGGCTTGGTCAAAGTATTTAGGACTTATAATGACAAATACTGATCCACGCTTGCGTAAACTGAAGCTTTTCAGGGGGGTGGGGGATTGAGCCCCGAGCTCCCCTCTAGATCCGTCAGTGCCTACTTATGTAAATACAAAATAAAAGCGTGCGCCTCGTAGTGCTATTAATTATAATACGTGCTACTTAGCATGTCTGCTAGTGTTATTGATGAAAAAACAATATTGGTTCCGCAGCCCGGACCCATGATGCATAGCCTTACATTATAAAATATCTTAAAGTAGTAAGTAGATGTTTGTATGTACACTGTTACAGTCATTTTTTATAAGTTCTAAATCTAAGTAATGGTAACTTAGTGCGGCTTGCACCAGAATCACTAAACGTGTTTAACAGCTAAATCGATTTAAATCTGACGTATTTGTATGACTTGACAACTTGCTAAATAATATTTAAGAGTTAAACGTGTTTAGCGATTCTGGTGCAAGCCGCCCTTAATCTACGATTTGGCATGTCATCGTAAATCACACGGGTATAGTGCACTTAAATAATACTGCTATTTAATAGTGTGCAATTATTTAACTATAAGTACACTTAAATTACTTGCTTGTACTGACTTCTAAAAGTGGGACTTTGTCTTTACTTTCTTCTAAACTAGTGCTTGTATTACTGACGGGGTTTTTAAAATACATTGCCACAGCAATACTGACTAAGCATATAGATATAACCGTGTGCACAGTTATCAAGATATGAAACAGTAGGTAGCATACAATCGCTGTTATTACTAATTCTAACGCACTAGCGTAAGTTTTCAAAATAGAATTCAAATTCTTGAGAAAGAAACTAGTTACGATTCCCACAATAGCGCTATTCACAGTGATGAGAATAACAAATGTGTCACTCAAAGGCGCCAGGTCGTCAAACAAGGAAGTTATTTCCCCCCTAAACATCAACATTATCATGTTACACAATACAGAGTCTAGGTACATGAATACGTTTTGAAGGAATATATCAACATTTGATCCTTTTGTTTTGAGTAAGTATTCGTTGTAGGTTCCCGCTAAGCACGAGCAAAAGTTTTGGAAGTTGATGGATAAGAAGTAGATGTTGAATATTTGTGACGAGATATCAGTGTCGCCCGCTGACTTGGTGGCTGCAGCATCAAAATTCTTGATCATGCATCCTAGTGTTAAAATGGCTAGTGATACCCACTGGATTGGTGCGAGGTTTTTCTTAAATAGGAACTGAAAACAAAAACAAATAACGTTACCCAGTAAATCAACTCGAGCATGATTTCCAAAGAATTAAATATGTAGACAAAATTATATAGTTACGTAGGTATGTAAAATATGTAAATTGACAGATGGTATGGAAATATTGGTTTTATCTAATAAATAACTATATGTACCTACTAAAATACCTAATTAGTTTTTTACAGAATAAATAGAGGTAGTATACAGTATTGCATCATTAAATAAAATTAAGTACCTACTCAACAGGCTTTTTTTTTTAATAATTTTTTTATACCGATACCTTGAGGATAGTTTTGGTCTAACCAAAAAAAGGGGTGTTTCAAATAAACTATTGTGTAAGTAACAGAACGTTATATAAATAATATTTCTCTTACCTGAAACAGTAAAGCTGTGAGGACCACTCGAAATTGCAGCAAAATGTAATATGAGGTGGGGTCATAGTGCGAGAGATTTACAAATGCCAAATTGTTGTAAAAACAGTACAGCAGAGATGGTATGAAGTAATAGTATAGAAGCTTTCGATTCACAAACAGTGCCCGAAAGAGATGAGGCTTGTTTCTGAAAAAAAAAAAATCTTTTACACTCAATGTACAACTCTTTCCAAATAATAAATAAACATGAGACTTAAAATATTTACGTTTCACAGACGCAGCATGTTACCTCACAGGGCACGTTCTCAATGAACTTGCTGTGTGAGGTAATGTATTTTTATAGGCTGAGATAATAACTAACATCAGGTGGGCCATCTGCAACCTCTATCACTCTACTTGCCCGCTACTTCGTCCGCGTCCTGTTTTATCTTGTTGTTTTTCCGGGATAAAAAGTAGTCTATGTGTTAATCCAGGCTACGAACTATATGTATTCCAAGTTTCATTCAAATCGGACAAGTAGTTTTTGCAGGAAAGAATAACAAAAAGTAGTATGATTCATATAGTTTGAATAGGTACATAGGTATTCAACGTTTCCGGCCATGTTGGTATAAAATATTTCATAGGTACAGGAAATTTCACCTACTTTGAACTGATAATATTAAATATGAATTGTATTATTTTGCATGTTGTTACTATGTTTATTTAACTGTATCCTGAATTCAAGGCCTTTTGTACAATACGAACAAGCAATTTTAAGCACACACCATACAATGTTATAACACAAACCTCATGTTAATATACAGTGAGCAAACAAGTCGATTAACAAATTGAGTTTTTAAAATCCACTTGGATTTTATTACAAATGCAATTGTAAAATTTTATAAACAGTTCCATCATTGAAATTACTATAAAGATATTTGCTTTATCTTAGATATAAAGTTTCTCTGCAAGAGTTAAGTTCCCAAAAAATAGTCTGACCATCATCATCATATCATTACATACCAATCAGCGCACACTAGTGTGCTGGGCGTCAGACGTATGGCACACTGTAAACTAGTACTCGCCCCTCTGGTGTGTACAGACCAGACCATAGTTGGTATAGAACTAGAGGGCGTAGTGTGAATGTCCATGAGTATTTATTTATAGTTGCTGGTAGGATTGGTAGGTACAATATGTACAAACCTACCTTCTGTTACATAGGTAGTATAAAAGCAGTAGGTAGCAAAAATAGTAAGTACCTATCCATGTTATGTTATCTACTAAATATTTCTTTTAACAGGTAGGTATTTTAAATGCTTTTTTGTGTGGCAGGCAATAAGGTATGTCTGATCAAACATGTCATCATCATCCACAGCCTGAATTGACCCACTGTTTGGGCCTCTATTTGTTCCTGTCGTTCTATCCCGTTTTGTGCTACAATTTAAAATCAAATACTTACTCTGTCCGCCTGTATGTGTATAAAACTGCTGATATAATGAGCTTCAGCAGTTCAGATAAGAACACCACTAGTGTTGTATTGTAATCATATCCTCCACTTTCTGTTTTTGAAGCAGTTACAAATACACCTGTAAAGAGAAATATTTACAGTGATGAAATAGTCGTAAAACCTTATCTTATATTGCTTCCGCTTGCTCAAACAACTCAAAATAAAATTATAGGGACAAATGTCAGTACCCCATGAAGCATATCTAGTAGGTACCTATAGGCAAACTAAAGGTTTAAAAAATAATTTTGGATTTTGTTGAAAAGTTGAATGAATATTTGAGAACACAGAATATGAACTTACCTTGGAAAACAAACAGAATGATATACAAGGCAAAAACGATGAAGGCTTCTTTGTTGGGGAATAAATTTCTCATTTTGTAAGATTTCAGGTTTCGTTTCGGTTAGGCTTTAGATAAATCATTATTATATTTCCTTCTAGCTATCTTCCGCCCGGCGGCGCAGCCGTCTATAGAAAAAAAATTCTGACAAGCGAGAGCTTCGCCCTTCCTCAGCGAAGCGAAAACTAGCGAAACATGAAATTCAAATCCTAATTCGATAACTAGCGTACCATACATTGAAAAAACTTCAATTTCTCGACTACCTATGGCTTTTGTTTGCGATTTACGACTGGTTGTTTTGTCATTGAAAAAATTACAAATATGAATGACAGACTGACATTGACCTAATATAAATAAAACTTGGCATTGACAACAATAAGATAATTGACAGTAACAATAACAATGAAAGTGACAGACAATATTTTCTTTTCTACGGCAATGTCAAGAGTAGTAAACTATTAAACGCCAATAAACACTGACATTAGCAAATTCGTGGCAGCCCTAGCCACCGAACAGCCAGAATTAAGAGGGCTATCGCAGTTGGGCCGCGCTCGAATTCCGGTTTCTGAGCCGCCAAAATAAAAAAAAATGCCCACGCACAAATTGAAGCCGCTTTCCGCTCGAGTTTGTACATTAACTAACTAGTCTTGGTACTTGGAAGTTAGGTAAGTAAAGCCATTAAAATTATAAAAATTTTCAATGTACCTAAAGATTTATAATAGTTTAGATGGCTGTTTCTATTTAGGGTGTTTCTATGTATTATAAGTAGGTATGTATTTACAAAAAAAAAGTATATAAGTATTCTATCAGATCTAGTTCCCATATCACAAGCTTTGCTTAGTTCGGGACTAGAGGGCGTTGTGTGTAAAGCCCAAGAATATTCATATTTATTTATTTTATTAGATAGAATTTCTATCTAAACTTTTACAAATCTGTACTTACATTGATTTATTTTTTGATAAATTCTTTGAAGGAGTTGAAGTATGTCTGTCGGTTTGTCGTTTGAGCACAGTTGACGCTGAAACCGCCGAACAGATTTTGATGAATCGTATCATGGTGATAGCTTATAGCACCGATCAACATTAGGTACATTGCACACATTAGGTAATTATGTCAAAATCAACTTCAAACGGCCGAGTTATTCGTCAACTCGCGAGCGTGAAACTCGTGATTTGGCACTTTCCAATTAAACCTATTTTTTTTTGTCGTCAACTCGCGCTCACAATATTATAAAGTACAGTCTTATTTTAAAAACGGATTTCTTTTGAAAATCGATATCTGAGGGCCCCTCTCAGCCATTATGTGTAACTATGTATTATAAGTATGTATTTACAAAAAAAAGGTATATAAGTATTCTATCAGCATCTAGTTACCATATTACAAGCTTTGCTTAGTTTGGGACTAGAGGCGTCGTGTGAAATGTCCATAAATATTTATTTTATTTATTTATTTATTATCAAGAATCTAATCTCCAATTAGAAAAAATCATAGCCGCCATTTTTAACTTTTTTTGTTTATGGACCGATTGCTTTCAAAATCGATATCTGAGGATCCCCCTTAGCCATTATCAGGAATATTATGTAAAATTAGAAAAAGCATGGCCGCCATTTTTAACTTTTTTGTTTATGGACCGATTGCTTTCAAAATCGATATCTGAGGGTCACCCTCAGCCATTATCAAGATTCTAATGTCAAATTTGAAAAATCATGACAACCATTTTTAACTTTTTGGTTTATGGACCGATTGCTTTCAAAATCGATATCTGAGGGTCACCCTCAGCCATTATCAAGAATCTAATGTCAAATTTGAAAAATCATGACCAACATTTTTAACTTTTTTGTTTATGGACCGATTGCTTTCAAAATCGATATCTGAGGGTCACCCTCAAGAATCTTAAATGAATGCCGTTTGAAGTTAATTTTGACAGCTGTCATCAAAAATGTAGATTTTAGTTGTCTCTGTCATTTAGTGATGAAACGAGCAGTCTAGGATAAGTAGTTTCCAAGATATGACCGTTTGAAGTTTAATTTGACAGCTGTCATCAAAAATGTAGATTTTAGTTGTCTCTGTCATTTAGTGATGAAACGAGTAGTCTAGGATAAAAAGTTTCCAAGATATGACCCTTTGAAGAAGAATTTGACAGCTGACATCAAAAATGTAGATTTTAGTTGTCTCTGTCATTTAGTGATGAAACGAGTAGTCTAGGATAAGTAGTTTCCAAGATATGACCGTTTGAAGTTTAATTTGACAGCTGTCATCAAAAATGTAGATTTTAGTTGTCTCTGTCATTTAATGATAAAACGAGTAGTCTAGGATAAGTAGTTTCCAAGATATAATCGTTTGAAGTTGAATTTGACAGCTGACATCAAAAATGTAGATTTTAGTTGTCTCTGTCATTTAGTGATGAAACGAGTAGTCTAGGATAAGTAGTTTCCAAGATATAACCGTTTGAAGTTGAATTTGACAGCTGACATCAAAAATGTAGATTTTAGTTGTCTGTGTCATTTAGTGATGAAACGAGTAGTCTAGGATAAGTAGTTTCCAAGATATAACCGTTTGAAGTTGAATTTGACAGCTGACATCAAAAATGTAGATTTTAGTTGTCTGTGTCATTTAGTGATGAAACGAGTAGTCTAGGATAAGTAGTTTCCAAGATATGACCGTTTGAAGTTGAATTTGACAGCTGACATCAAAAATGTAGATTTTAGTTGTTAGTGTCATTTAGTGATGAAACGAGTAGTCTAGGATAAGAAGTTTCCAAGATATGACCGTTTGAAGTTTAATTTGACAGCTGTCATCAAAAATGTAGATTTTAGTTGTCTCTGTCATTTAATGATGAAACGAGTAGTCTAGGATAAGTAGTTTCCAAGATATGACCGTTTGAAGTTGAATTTGACAGCTGACATCAAAAATGTAGATTTTAGTAGTCTCTGTCATTTAGTGATGAAACAAGTAGTCTAGGATAAGTAGTTTCCAAGATATGACCGTTTGAAGTTGAATTTGACAGCTGACATCAAAAATGTAGATTTTAGTTGTCTGTGTCATTTAGTGATGAAACGAGTAGTCTAGGATAAGTAGTTTCCAAGATATGACCGTTTGAAGTTGAATTTGACAGCTGACATCAAAAATGTAGATTTTAGTTGTCTGTGTCATTTAGTGATGAAACGAGTAGTCTAGGATAAGTAGTTTCCAAGATATGACCGTTTGAAGTTGAATTTGACAGCTGACATCAAAAATGTAGATTTTAGTTGTCTCTGTCATTTAGTGATGAAACGAGTAGTCTAGGATAAGTAGTTTCCAAGATATGACCGTTTGAAGTTTAATTTGACAGCTGTCATCAAAAATGTAGATTTTAGTTGTCTCTGTCATTTAATGATGAAACGAGTAGTCTAGGATAAGTAGTTTCCAAGATATGACCGTTTGAAGTTGAATTTGACAGCTGACATCAAAAATGTAGATTTTAATTGTCTCTGTCATTTAGTGATGAGACGAGTAGTCTAGGATAAGTAGTTTCCAAGATATGACCGTTTGAAGTTGAATTTGACAGCTGACATCAAAAATGTAGATTTTAGTTGTCTCTGTCATTTAGTGATGAAACGAGTAGTCTAGGATAAGTAGTTTTCAAGATATGACCGTTTGAAGTTGAATTTGACAGCTGACATCAAAAATGTAGATTTTAGTCGTCTCTGTCATTTAGTGATGAAACGAGTAGTCTAGGATAAGTAGTTTCCAAGATATGACCGTTTGAAGTTGAATTTGACAGCTGACATCAAAAATGTAGATTTTAGTTGTCTCTGTCATTTAGTAATATATTTAGTAATATAATAACAGAAAAGTTAAAAATGGCGGCCATAATTTTTCAAATTTGTCATTAGATTCTTGGTAATGGTTGAAAGGGACCTTCAGATATCGATTTTGAAAGCAATTGGTCCATAAACAGAAAAGTTAAAAATGGCGGCCATGATTTTTCAAATTTGACATTAGATTCTTGATAATGGCTGAAGGTGACCCTCAGATATCAATTTTGAAAGCAATCGGTCCATAAACAAAAAAGTTCAAAATGGCGATAATACTATTTCAAATTTGACATTAGATTCTTGGTAATGGTTGAAAGGGACCCTCAGATATCGATTTTGAAAGCTATCGGTCCATAAACAGGAAAGTTAAAAATGGCGGCTATGATTTTTCATAAATAGGTATAAATAAAAATATATACATTGACATTTTTACACGGCGCCCTTTAGACGACTCATGGAACAAACGTCTATGATGCCACACAAAAAATAATTATGTTTGTTTTTGGTGAGGATCGAACCCACGACCCACGGCACGGAAGGGAGAGCTAGTACCGACTGAGCTGTGAGGCCTATCAAAATATCTTTTCATTTTAGCTCATCATCATGAATTTCTATTCTATTCAAGTACACGTTCTTCATTGCACTGCAGATTGTACTGTTTGGCACAGTACGCACAACGGATCTTCATCCCTCTGAAGTTAGGTGTAACAATCGATTTTGTATGTACTACACAAACATCCAAACATCTAAACTTTTGCATCCCATCCCACTAATATTATAAACTAGTAGTTACCCGCGACTTCGTACGCGTCTACAGTTCACGTGTACATTATATTATCTGTGCGTGTACCGAGCGGATACTTCTTTGAGAAACTTGACATTACACCACACCTCATCACACCGAACTCGTACCTACTGGAATGTCAAACGCTAGTTGTTAGACCAAATGGGTACTACTACGCCCTGTCAAACTGACGTGACATGACATGACAATGAAATCCTCTTGCCAATTGGCGCTGCTAATCCTTTTCGTTCATTTTATCCTGTAGATCCTGTTAATTATTTGGGATAAAAGTAACCTATATGTAAATCCAGGTTACGAACTATATATATGCCAAGTTTCATCCAAGTTGGTTCAGTGGTTTTGACGTGATTGAAACACATCCAAACATCCAAACATCTAAACTTTCGCATTTATAATATTAGTAGGATGGTAAGATAAGATAAGATATTAATTGTCCCCAATAGGTATGAACAGGTGTTAATGATTGTCATGAATAAAAAAGTTACTAACATCAAAACTAGGTAGTCAGTCACACTCCACGTGTACACGCACGGTTATGCTCGATCTTTTTGGCGCGGAGAAAATCGACACAGGTCCGACTTCCACGAGCGCTGGCGCGCGTCTGAATTCGAGCGGCCAACGCATCGCATTTTATGCAGTTGTAAATTACGTTTATTCAAATTAATATAATAAATTATGTAGATAAAAAGTATACAATTTTATTGATAATGAACTAACGTTTATTTTGGTATAATTTTTACCTAATTATAATAATGTAGTATGGAGAAATTAACGGCTAATTCTGAACGTTTTTAGAAATTTTATGGTTTTGAATTGATTTTTTTTTGTACATATCCCATACTTATTTCTAAATTCCGGGGCCGCTACGGTCAATGGCAGTATATAAGAGATATTTGTTGATATTTTTCATTTCGTTTGCTTTGCAGAGTAGTTCAATCCAGGAGCTTGAAAAAGTGTCTGCGCGAGTTTTATTAAAAACTTGTTTCGGAATTTTGGCTTTATTTAAATATATAAGGAAAAATTGCAAAAAGCGAGGCCGCTACGGTCAATGCGAATAACTATTCTACACCATACAATAAATCGAAATTATCTAAGAGTTTCAGTTTCAGAGATCTAGAACGTCAAAAATGGGCATTTTCACGGTTTGACCGTAATACGCGCCTTAAGAGAAGAAGAAGAAGAAAGCAATGTTGTGAAAAATGGTGAAAAAATAAGCAGATTTTTTTGTGTTTTGTTTTGGTGGATTGAAAACTGATCAACATTTTCACAAATCTCGTGAGTCTAGTAGGTACCTATATGTACCTTTTATTTTACTAGGAACCTATTTCAAAGCCTAACAATCATATTTCATCCGTGTGAAATATTGAGAAACGAATGTTTTGTTTGTCTTCAGCTCTCCAGGTTCTTCATACCGATCAACAAAGAGTAAATCACCAGATTTTCGATGGCTTGTGAAGAAGAGGACAGTACTTGGTGAGTAACGATTATAATAATTAGTCATTATTACCTTGAAACGCTACAGGCACATTTTTGTAGATCAAAGATAAGAAACACTAATTTTGATGTACTACATACCTACCCTTTTGCTTTTGTACTTAGAATATTAGGCTGCGTCAACAATCTATCAAGTCTAGCTGGTAGACACATTGATAATGTGTTGACAAAATGATAAAATAAAAACCATCTTTTTAAGCACAATTTTAGATATCATCAATGTAACCTACTGAGAAAGCCATTTGAGTTTTCGATCTTACTTTCAGGCTGATTGAGTTGGAGTCCGCTTTACTGGACAGCTGTACCGCACATGAAATCAATTCACTCACAAAGGGGAAGAAAATTCCCGACAGTATGCGTCCCGATGTCTGGCTCCTGTGTCTCAACTGCCAAGATGCAAGTAACCAACTACTCTCATTTGATGAAATATTTGATTTAGTCAACCAAAATGATCTTAGGGATGATGTAAAGAAGTTTGTAAAAAAACTAGGCAATGATGATGATGATAAATTATCGGTTATATCAGATATCGAGTCTATAATCACATTTTACTGTAAATCAAAGTCTATTGCGTACACATCCAACAATGGATGGATTGAGTTATTACTACCTTTGTTGAGTTTAAAATTACCCAGAGCAGACACTTACAATTTATTTGAAAGAATTATAAAACTATACATTCCCAATGGCTGTGTCAAAAATGGTGTACCATTCCATATTTTACGATTGGTGTTGCAATACCATGACCCTGAACTCTGTTCCTTTTTGGACACAAAGAGAATTACCCCAGAACAGTACTGCTTGCCCTGGCTCAGATCTCTGTTCGCTGGAACCTGTACCTTAGAAGTGGTGCTTTTCATGTGGGATCTGTACTTTCAAAGGTCTGACCCTTTCTTCATATTTTTCCTATGTTTAATAATGATCATCAATGCTAGAGAACAATTACTACAAATGAAAGATGATGATAAAACAGTCATAATTGAAACCTTAATTGGCATGCCCGCAGATCTTGAAGCAAACGATGTGTCAGATTTCTGTTCCTTAGCGCGTTATTATTCCTTGAAAACCCCTCAGTCGTTCCGAGAGGATGTTCTAGAAGTGTTATTTTCGGAAAATCTGGAAATAAACTCTAAGCTTTACTCACAGGCGTTATGTCTTCCGGTAGCCGTGCATGAATTGATTGAAAGTGCTACTGTTGACTCGAACATAGATAATGTAAAATTCTTTCTGGTTGATTGTCGGCCTTCTGAACAGTATAACGCTGGTCACCTGTCCACAGCTTTTCACCTGGATTGCAACCTAATGTTGCAAGAGCCGTCAGCTTTTAAAACAGCTGTACAAGGATTGCTTAATGCACAAAGACAGGCTTTGGCGGCTGGCTCTTTAGCAGCCGGCGAACATCTCTGCTTTGTTGGCTCAGGTAGGGCTGAGGAAGACAGTTACGCACACATGGTGGTGGCGTCATTCCTCAAACGAAATATAAAACATGTATCTATGCTTGATGGAGGCTTCGTGGCTATTCATGACTATTTCGGTCCTCATATGACCGACTGCTTAGAAGAGCACAACCCTTCTGCATGTTTGGTTTGCGCGCCGAATAATAACAATGACGGAGTTGAATTACGTCAGACCAAAGTGAAAGAAAACTTGCCAGCAAAACAACTATTCAGTAAGCTTTCGTCAGCTATGAAAGCGAAGAGTCAGGAGGTCAAAGGAAAGCTAATCGAATATATTGTCAATCCTAATTCGAATATAAACACTGGTGAGTGGCATGTCTCAGCGGGCGATCGCAAGGAGCAAAGGTACCGCAACGTGCCGCCTGTATTCAGCATTAACGATGAAGACGACGACTCGAAATCAGATAGTCTCAGAAAGGATTACACAGAATCTGATTCGTTGGAAGAGATCGTCGACATAAACTCCTTCTTAAAAGAATACAATATCGTCGACAGTTTTCAATGCCAAGAGGTGTTGTTGAACGGATATATGCACGATTCGTACTTGGTGGTTACCGAAACGCATTTAATAATACTGAGAGACATTCCAAACAAGCGGGGCGCGGCTAAGATTATGTCCAGAAGACCACTGTCCACGATTGTTAAAATTACCGCAAAAAAGCGGCACCCAGAACTGATCACGTTCAAATATGGAGTTCCTGATGGAGACAATCTGCTCATCAAGGATATGGACAGGTTTCTGATACCAAATGCTTCCGTAGCGACTAAAGTAGTTTCGAATCAGATTGTCCATCAACTGGATAGTAAATAGAAAATACCTAAGCGATACACCTAAATGCATTAATAACATTCTAAATTATTAAGCTTTTTGCCACACTAGCACGCGACCCCTTATAGCCCCTTATCTAATAAACATCGATTGGTCTTGAAATTATGAAAATTTCATAAACTTTAGGTCGATTTCTAGGGAGTAACCATTTATCGTTTGTTAGTAAGAAGGGCTAAATCGTAGTAAGCCACTACTGCACTAAAGTTGGGATGTTGGTTCGAACTTCGATCGCACATATTCCAAGTCCTAATCAACGAATTATTTAATTATATTTTTAAGTGGTTTTATAGTTACCACATAAATTACTTTACATAATTACTAGTCTTTGTGAGTATTGTCTGAATAAAACACTTTATAATCACAACTATTATTATAAAGAAATGTTTCAGTAGAATTTTTTTAGCATCGGTTTCAAAACCCCGAAAATAGTATCGGAGTAGTATTTTTTTTTGTATTTTTACGCATTTGTAACACGTGATAAATAATATTATTTGCGTTAAATTAAAAACAATAAAAGCACTGAAAACTGGGCTCTTTCTAAGAGTTTATTGTTCATTTTTTGAATAGTAACATAATCCTATTTTTGTTATTTTATTAAATCTTTGGAAATACATTTATTTTAATGTATAATTACCTAATTATTAGACAAAATCGTGATTACTAATGACTTTACTATATTCTAAAATACATAATATAAAAATCCGTTATTATAGTCTTTTGAATTCCAAACAATTTTGCCTAACGTGTGATCTATAAATTAATATATAAGTAATATAAAAAAAGGGCAAGTACGCCTATGTTGTCTGTTTTTTGTAAATTAAGTAAGTACTTAGATGTTGTTATTTATAAATAAAATAATTTAAACAAAATATTTTCCTACTTTTTTTCACACAATTCTAAATGCTAACAGGGTTTTACAAATAAAACACAATTTTAAGGATTCACATGTATTTACATCTCCGTCTATATTTTATCTTCAAAACCTTTTATTAATATTTTTAATTCGATAATTTACTTAAAAGTAGGAAGTATGAGAAGGGCAAATAGTGAATTATTTTTTGTATAACATGTATGTATAGTTTAAATAGATTATTTTAATATCAGATTACAAAAATGTTCTTAAAAGTTATTGATATGTTTGGGTTTCATTGCAGGCAGTTGTCTAAGTAGGTAATCCTTGCTTACCGCTTCAAATCTCCCTGGTTTTTTGACAATGGTGGCAACTCTGTTGTTACAGCAAACTAACTAAAATTACGTAAAAATAATAGAGGTCTTATCATGTTTAAGCCAAGGTCCAAATTAGTATACCACCTCAATGACAATCTGACTGATAATCTTATAATTACTTAAAATTAGTTTTTTTTCTATTCAGCTGCGACTGGCTGCGAGTACTTTTACGTCACATTAGTCGACATCTTTTTTGTTGACTTATTTGACGTTATTTGGTTCAAAAATGATTAGTTTAAGATTGTCACTCATGAGTGTTTATATCAATTTGAACCTTAGGGCAAACATATAAGAACTTTTAAGCACTTTTACTCAGTTATATTATAACGGAACCACAGAATTCCCACCAATATAGTTTCTATTCTAGCTTCACGAAAAGTCGAGATTCCTCGATGAGTTTTATAAAGTCACTTGCATGTTCCATAAGATATAATTTGGTAATCATTAGTGATTGATTTTGGCCATTTTGAAAGTTCAAAACTGTGAAAGCATTTTGATGACAAATGTATCGTAAAGGCTATCGCTAGAAATATTTCTGTATTCATCACTATTTATATTACAAAAATTATGATTTAATTATCATTATTATTATGTCATTGTATAGGAAGTTGATAGTTTGTTAATAGAATTGAGAGTACTTGTCCAATAGCGTTTTCAAAACTTGTGGACCGTTTTTACCACCTTTACATAACCTTTCATGTATCATGTGCCTCTTATCGGCATTGGTGACAAACTTATACTTGGAGATAATCACTCTTTTAAGTAGTTACTACCTCACGTTGAAGACTCGTTGAAGAGGTGTCTAAAGTCTCACTTTCTCGTTCTATAGGAAAAAAAGAGCTACATCTACTCGTTGATTTCTTAGATCTACTGCGAGGATTGACAGATGTGTTTTTATGTTTACCTTCTTATCTATGCCTACTTTGATCCCTTAAAATTTATTTTATTATTAAGTGGCCAACTTACCTAGATCGTGCGTTTGAAATTACACGAGTTTATATACTTCATTTGGATGTATTTCAATAATAACATCTACTTTTACTTTTATACTCTATTCTTGCAGCAGGAGGAAGTAAAGTATATCTTTCAACTCACTTGAATTGTTTTTCGTTTCTTTTTCCTTCTTATTCGGTGTGTATGTTCATTGAGTATTTTTTTATAGGATAAATTATTTACATTAATATTTTACAGTATTATTGTAACTTAATAATTAAGTAGGTACGGTCTATCTTATAATTTCTTTACATAGGTATTATCTATTCTAGTTTCCCAAGGAGTAGTTTGATATGTATCCAGTACTTTGGCGGCTCTTTGTCTAGGCACAATTATGGCAACTTAAATAAGTGTTCCGTTTTTCCAAAACTGGATCGGAACACTAAAAAGCAGTCACTGATAATGAGGTTAAAAAAAACATTTTGAATTATTAGGTACAGAATTACACTTATCAATTGAACTAAATCGTACTAATTTATTACAAGCTCAGCAGTTTCAAATAAGACGAGACAAGGCCGGACAGTAACTGTTTAGCAAATGGCTGTTTAGTAGCCAGTTAGGGGCTATGTAGAGAGCACTGGTAATCTAACATCCCCACTTTTTTTTTCCGGTTCGAGATGCTTAGACCGTATAGATTTTTCAATTTGTTTTTATTAGTAATGGCAAAAGAATATGTATATCAGTGCTCTCAAACAGTGAAGGAAAACGTCGGGAATAACCAGTCAAGATAGTCGGCTCCGCACGTATTTGCCATGTTTTCCCTGTGGATTAAGCTGACAGACTTTATGTCTAATACGGGACCTAAATGCAGTTCTCCAACCATTACTGGTGCGGTACGCCAGACTACGGACCAGTTCTTTAGTCCGTGATCAAACTAAGCTATCGTAAAACCAACCCAATTTTTAGATGTGTGGGAATCACAACATGTGATATTCGTCCAATTTAGTAACTATCCAGCTATAACAAATATCACACGCGAAAATGTACCTATTTTAAATGAACATATGTTTTTATCACAGCCCGTTTTATATAATAATGTATAGCTACTAAAGAGCGATGTAAAGTAAGCATAGTAATAAACAAATTGATGATGGGAATAACGTTGCTGCATCAGATGTGTTGGACTCTGGTAGAGTGAGGTTCGCTGATGGCTGGAAGTACGTCGATGGTCTGATGACGTCAACTGTAAAATAAAGTCAAAATTAAGTAGGTAATTGGTACGATACCTATAAACATATTGAAAGTTTAGTTACACTTTGTATATGTTACTGTAAAAGCCCATATTTGTAAATGTTAAATTTTACCGGTAACGATATAAGTTGGAAAAAGTAAGATTTTTTAAAAAAGGGATGAATTTTCGGACTTTTGCGATGAGAATTAGGTACATGCTAGGATTATAGAATACAACATTAACTTTATACTAAAGTACCTACAGATTCTAAAGTAAACTATGAATAAAAAAAAAGCTATCAAAACTACGTAGACGTGAGTCATTTTACGCATATTGCTTGATATTACCTATACGAACCTTTCCGCCTACGAACTGTAGATAATACGATATCATAGCATCTAAATCGCCTCGGTTAATGTAATCATTTCGAAACCCAACTCAAAATAGTGACTTGCTTTGTGAAAGTGACATTGATGTGTTTGATAAGTCGTTCCTCTGTGATGGACCGGAGAACAGAGAAAATACATACGAGTTCTGACCTATTATTGTGATCGTTATAACCGAGGCAGGTTACATAGATGTATGTCGATTATGTCGACAGGGAAATAACCAAAACCAAATTCACCTATAAGTCTTGAATGTAATTTTAAGCAGCCTAGGAAATCAGTGTATTATTTACTCATATTCCTTTGCCATCCAAATACTGTGTCACTTTTTCTAATTGCAAATGTTTTAGTCATTCTAAAAAGTCTACGAAAAACCCTAAAGAGTCTAAGCTTTCTGTTCGCGCTTGAGATTTTTGGTTGATAGGGCAAAGCAAAGACTGGTTGAAATATCGATATTTTCACCACCTCACCTCATTTCACCTCATTTACTCATTTGCTCCTTGTGCCCTACCACCTGCACAAGGGATGATATTTTGGACGCCACAGACGAAGGGTAAAAGTGGCGAAGTTCTATTCGAACTTCGTCTAGTGTTTGTTGTCACCATTAACACGTAAGAAGAAGAAGACCACCTCACCTATAACGGTATCATTCCTCACATCCGCGAATTTGTCTTCAATGCTCCTGAACTCCGGGATAGTGCTAACACACGTAATCTCCAGTCGGCCGGTTGCAACAAGCTGCAGTTCAGATATCGTCACATAGAGGTCCTTCTTGTTCGGCTTGCGACTTTTGTGCCGGCTCGTCGTTGTTCGGATCACGTTGAACTCGTGCTCATGGAGTTCAGCTACCTGGAAATTGAAAGAGTGATCATGTTGAGAGCTATAATAAGTAAATTACTACAGGTGAAAACCTTTTTCGTTCTATACATCTACTGATTGTACTCTATAATTTGATAAGCTGTTTGTTTTCCATGTAAAAATAAAATAACTGAAGGAGATTGTATATAATACAAGCATCTACGGGCGGCGTGCTTCGCTCACACAATGTTAGCCGGGTATAAGTACGGATATTTTAAGTCATTGGAATAACCATATGTACCCAATATTCTAAGTTATCCAAAGTACAACCGTTGTGGCGTGATTGAGTCCCAAATGTATTGTAAAAACATCGAAACTTATTTTTCACTCAGTGGATGGAATGAGTTTGGCTAAAGTTCGTTTTTAGGCGAGTTCACAGAGGTCACATACAAAACGATTTAATATTCTGTGGTTCTGATCGATTCCTGGACTCTACTGTGTCCATCGACGCGATGTGAGAAATATAGGACGTAACAATTAAACAGACTGTCGTGGATAATCCTAATAAACCCTTCCTATTAACCATTTTGTATTCAGAATACATTTCAAGTGAACATACCTAACTATAGACTAATGTATATAGCAAAACATATAGGTAGATATAGATACTTTCAGTTAAGCTTTGCACGTGTGAACATAATGGTTGATTTGCATAAAAGTAATTTCCTTGAGCTCAGATAGATACAAAACAACACAGTAAGTAAAACATGGTATTATTTAATAATATCGTCATCGTTAGCTGGGAATTCATTATTGCGGGGAGATAAATCAGGCTTATTAAATAATACTTATTTATTGTATACCGCGCGGGAAACATAACTGTTGGGCATTATTAAATAACTGAAGCGCTCCTGTTTCCCACATATCACAAGAAAACTACGTGATATTTGTATTTGTATGTGTGGACATTATATAGGTTTGTAACGTAGTGTTGCTTAATAATGAGGAATATGAGTTAGTAATTTTTTTCCTGTTTTTTTAGCCTAAATCAAAAGTCTAGAAGATTATAAGGACAAACTGTGAAAGAATTTTTGCGATATCTCAAAAACTTTGAGTGGGTAAGGTCAGGTCGCAGAAGAGAAAATGGTAAGATACTGATAGAGAATATACTTATTTAAAAATGTGTTTGACCCTGTCAAAGCGTAGATCGGTCTACGAAGCGTAGCATTTGCTACGCTGACTAGTTGGAGTAATACCAATGTAATCCAATAGATTTCTTGATTAGATTTTCAGTCATTCTAATGTTAAGTAAAATAAAACAGGTAGTATATTAATGAAACCCCAGTATTTAATGAATTCGAGTTTAAACCGATGTAGACTACTAACTACCTATACTTAACTTAGAGCGAATGAGAATGAGCGAGAGCCATAGATTGCGTTCCAGGTAGCATGCTTGCTCACATTGCTCACCTGATCTTTAAGACTACATCCAGGCGGGCGCGTCGCGATATGAGAAGCGTGGGTCAGGGCAACCAAAGGAGTGGGGGTGCTATCCCCCTCGTTTTCGAAGGCTCTCTGTAACCCTCGTCTACCGTTCCGCTCGCTCAACGGGACTCGGAATTTATGTGAGTGGGCAACGAGCTCGTCCATCTGAAACGACAGTTTGTTTTACGATACACTTAAAATGTTTGTCTTTAAAACAGCGGGGCGACGTCTCGAGTGCTTCGTACAGCGATTTGTGTTTCGGTTTTATGATTGGCACTTGCTAAGTTTATATTTTAGGTTTTAGGATCCAATTTAGAGTATACGCCAAATGGGCTAATCTAATTTAATCTTTGTATTTTTTTGTAAAACCTAAATTTTATCGGTTGTTTCATTACCTGCTACAAACCTACCTTACCTATACAGGCTGTAACATAATGTCCCTATAAGTCCGAAAGGGGGTTATTCTACACGTCATAGCGAACAACATTTTGTTCTACGACTTTTAATATTTCGATGTTTTTAATTCATGAAAAGCGTCTTAAAGTTTCCTTAAAAAAACATTGCACACGTGTTAGTGTCTATGTGTGGGTGCGATGTGATTAGAGGGTGCGTGAGCATGTGTATTAACAGGCTGGATACATACGCAAAGTAAACAAACACTAAAAGTGGTCGCAAATATCTAAAACAAAAAATTAAAAAAAAAAAATGGAAATTTCCAACATGTTGTATTCAACTTTTGCACATGCCAATCTAATCAGGTGTTTGGTCTGAATAAGCCCCTTTTCGGCTTATAGGGACAATATGTTACACGTTGTATACTATAGCAACACTAATGATTGCAATATTCGTTCAAAACGAATATTTTTGACATCTATCATCAGCCAAAGTCATGAAAAGCCTAGACTCGTCCGGGAGTAATTGTTACTTCAGTAACAATGACTACTACTTACTTACTTCAGCCATCTAGTTCCCATATCACAAGCTTTGCTTAGTTTGGGACTAGAGGGCGTTGTGTGTAAAGTCCATGAATATTATATTATTAATATTATTAATGACTGAAAAATTATAATTAATGTAGTGTTCCAGCGGGGCTTATACTCGTACTATTATGGGCTTATTTTTAGTCCATCTGCGGCAGCTCTACCGATGCATTTTCCCTGCCTAATTGGTAACAATGTGAAATCAATTAGTCACGCTGGAGCGTGTTATATCTCCCATCCTTCTCACGTCGTACTCTTCATAGGTTGTGTATTCGCCCTTAGAAACATTTTGCGGATAATGTCTTGCAAGGCACTTCTATATTTGGCGATGTGACACATGAAGTAATTTCTACCTTCGTTCCATTGATGAACCATGTGATGTGCGGCGCTGGCAGAGCTGGCGCGGTGGTGCAGTTGGCTCGGAGAGTTTCGCCGAAGCTTAGATATCGGGTGGGAAAGTCGATACGAGGGTGATGCTTTTGGGGATCTGTGGATAAAACAATTTTATTTCAAAAGACGTCAGCGCCTTTAGTATTCTTACTAAAAATGATTCTTAGTTACACAACGTAACAAAGAATAACATTATTTGTATTATTTGAAACATTTCAAACAGACACAGCCGTCTCGCTACGTGAATCTCACCAATAAATAACTAACATACCTACTTGTAAATAAGTATACCTACAAGATATAGATAATCTAAAGGGCTGTGAATCTGAGTTATCCTGTGGGGTATCCAAACTACCTAACCCAATGTCAGTCTCGCACCAATCATTTTAATGTAAAATATAGTAGCTTTTAGGTATTCTAAGAAGGGTGAGCGCCACGGGAGAATTTCTATCTTTCAAAACCTCCTTGCTGAGATCAGTTTCATGTCCGGATTAGGTATTCAGCTCACATCCGCTTACCTATCTTTTTCGCAATCTTTCCACCCTCAAACTTATGCGAAAGCAAGCCCCTTTTCATCTCGCGTCTATCCTATCAAATTATTGCACACGTTAATGCTAAAATATCCTACCTGTAAATTCAACCATAATCAGATTTGAAGTTCTTTATTTTGCGTTTAACTTCTTAACTTTGGGGTAACTCGAATTCGGAGGGTGGATTTGGGACCGAGACGGACTTTTTGCAGATAACGGTTGATTGAAACGATGATTACGCTGTGCTAAGGAGGAGGAAATGTTCATTTCGGAAAGTAGGTTACTAGGGTTATCGCTTTCTGACCAATTTGACCATAATTTGAATAAACCATCTTAGGTCCGGCACAGATAAGATAAGATTTCGCTAAGACGGTGTTGCTATGTTCAACGTATTTGAATTGAATTACCACCACGCCATACCTTTAGATCGTGCAACTAATTTTAATATTTTATGAAAAAAATTAATATTATTTAACCAACTATGCATTAAAATAACAGATACATTTGAGTTTGCAAAGGTATTGAGCAAAATTAGTGGCGTGGCTGGGTAGGTTGGTACATAAAGGGATATGTTAGGTGCGTTCAGCTATTTATTTTAACCCGATATCTACCGGTGACTGATCGACGTAAATTGTCGTAAACGTTAATTGCGGTAAGCTGGATGTCAAAATTGAAGGAGGGTGTTCAATATTAGGCTATAAATAATTTATAACTTTGTCATCCATTAGTGAATTTCCTGTCTCTCCTTCAACATTGACTTGCGCTTGTTCATGACTTGAATTTTAGATCAAACCTCGTGTCTGTGTTGGCAATCTTCACTATAATAATATCAAATATGCTACTATATTCATTTTTAGTTTAAATAGCATAGACACACAGGTAGGTAAAAACAAAAAAAACTGTTAGTTAATTTACGATTTTCATATTAAAATTTTTGTAGTCCAACTAACAACTTTTGTCAAATAATATAACTTTATATAAACATCGTAAGTTGCCAAAAAAAAATTTTTTTTACTTAGGTACCTAATTTTTTTGGAGCAGTTTTCAAACGACAAAGTTAATAAAACATGTTTGTTTATTTTGTAATTTATTCACTACACCACTTGTAACCTCGCAGAGTCATTCCGATTTATAATTACAAGTGTGCATGAACCCAGCTCAAGAATCGAGGAACACTGGCGAACACAGATGGGTATCCCAGTTCGCAGCCGTCCTGGGCGACGAACGAGCTCACACCAATCAATATTGGCACACCCTTGCTGGAAACCGTAAGAGGGCCACCAGAGTCACCTTGGCAGATCCCCACTCCTCCTGCACCGTTCGTGCAGATGTTCGAGTCCAGAACCACGTTGCCGTAAAACGCTCTGCATTGATTCAAAGCTATCACTTGCAATACAACATTTCTAACCATGGTGTTTGTGGTGGGACCGGTCAAATCAGAGTACCTTCCGTACCCACTAGCGCCTGCCCAAACTCCTGTGTAGTCGAACGTCTGGAACCCTCCGTACGGTAACTGAATAGGTTGGATCGTGCTGGAGTACGGCACGTGAACCGGGAGATACAGCATGGCAATGTCATTGGCGAATGTTCGGTGATCGTAGTTCGGGTGGATAGCGATCGAGGAGGTCGGAATCCTTAAACCACCGTGGAACAGAAACGGTGAGCCGAGTACCACGGTGAATCGCCACGCTTGGAACCTGCCATCGGTCCAGCAGTGCGCGGCTGTTAGCACTCTAGTGGGTGATAGGAGAGAGCCACCGCAAGCTGATGGCGAAGACAGCCCCCATACATCTATGACCAGTCCAGCGAGGTACGGGTGGAAGTTGATTGGTGCGATAGCTCCGCCGACAATTGGGTTCGACAGCTGAATGATTTCGCTTTCTTGGATTTTTTGTGCATTTTTCACGCCAACTCTTCCATGCCACCCTGTGTAGTCTGTCTCCTCACTCCACACACCGCCGACACATAGGGCCAGGACTAAAACCGCGCGCATTTTTCACGGTCTATACTAGTTAGGTACTAATTTTAGCGTGTGTTGGTATTTATAAATGCGAATCTTATCTAATTTATTTTTCAGTAGGAACGATAATTCATTTTAATAATCATACGTAAACCGTTTTATTGCCTCAATTAAATTATAATTTTCTAAAGTATACTTAGATAACATTCTTGAAAATAAGTCTGCGGAATTAACAAAACAAAGGCTATGATTAAAATGGCTACTAGATAGGTGTTTAAGTTACGTTTTGTCTCAGATTTTTGTTTACAAAAATTAATAAAACAATGTGTATAACGCCTGAACAATAAAGAACAAGTTATCTACCTTACTCAGTAGAATGAATGTCTGTCTACAGCTGCTGCTTTAGGTATCTTAACAGCAATTTAATTAAATAGCCTTATAAATTTCGTTTTTCCTAGTTGGAACAGAGCCAACATAAGTAAAAATAACCTTAGGATCTTGTCTACTGAGGTGCCTACAAGCGTTCCTGAAAATCTGAAGTTCCTGAATAACAAGCACGAGATAAACTTGGGGCATGTAATAATAACATTTAAATTCCTAGTCCAATTTGCATTCTAGGAGCTACCTTTGGGCACATTTACACGTACTTGCTTGTCTGTATCCGTTAAAACCGCAAAATAAACACCGGTTTAAATAAAGATGCAGACAGTGATTTGTACCATCATATCTTTCTGCAAAGTGGCAAGCGCCGAAAACCTGCTTTCTATTTGAATGCGGTTTTGCAACTAGAGACATACTCAGAAATAATCTCTGTTTTATCCCACAAAGTTACGAGACAGGTAGGGGATATTATGTACTTCATGTATATCTTTCTCTCGTTTCTTATCCTATCTTTTACGAGTTACTCGTGTACTCTTAATTAAAAGGGAGGGAGATGTCTCGTTGTTTAAACGTTTTTGTCAAGGTTGTCTTGGTCAAAACTATTTTTACTACCCTTTCGTATAATCAGATAAAATGACACGAAACGTAAATCTGGACTATCATGAAAATTCCCTACAAATTCCCATATGTATGTTGTTTCGACTACTTTAGAAAACGATTCGTCCTAAATACTCAAAACTATTCGTGCAAATAATAGTAAAGTTGCTCGGGTTGGTAAAATAAGAGAGAGTTCAACTTTTCACCAATCCTACCTTTAAACCAATTCTGCAATACGTACGAAGCGGTCACAACGTTTCATTTATTCAAGTCAGGAGCTCTCTAAATTTGCTTTATCGGATGAAAGCAAATTCAGTACTTAATCAATGTAGGTTAGACAGCGTGGACGTTTCAATTTGTTCAATTTAATATTTATTTGTATTCGATTAATCTGTAACCAACCACTGGTACAGTCGGCGACACATCAACCTATCAACAACGGTACGATGTGTTTTTATGTGAGACTCGCTGCTTGCGCGCCACGCGCCTACACCTATTGCGATCCCTGATTCACAACATTCAAATTATAATACACGCGAGAGCAATGATTCCGGGTCACTTAAAGAATGTTAAAAATCTCGGAAACTAAAAATGATAGGTTAATGCAATAAATTGTATTTAATAGACAATGTAATACTCCTTAAATGAAGGTATTAAAACTTCTTAGTTATTGTAAAGTTATATCTTAAAAAAATCAAATTTGAAAAAGGGCCACTTTCGAAGATGGAACTACGAAATTACAGCATTTGGTTTTGCTTTTGTTTGTAATCTGTCATTTATGTGGGTATATAAACCATGTTGATAGTGCTCTATATTCATTATTCAAGCTGAAATTATGTCGCTTACGCCTGAAGAATGCACCAGAATACTTACAATGCTGGAAACCGGCCGGAGTCAGCGCGATACAGCCAGGACTGTCGGTGTGTCGCTGTCAACAGTACAAAGAGTTCTCCGACGTTACGAAGAAACTGGTTCTAACCTACGCAGACCAGGAACGGGCAGAACCAGGTGTACCACAGCACGAGAAGACCGATACTTGGTGAACACCATGCTTCGAAATCGCTTTCTCACAGGAACTGAACTCACAAATCAGTTTCGACGCCTCGGAGGAAGTAACCCAAGTGCATGGACAGTAAGACGTCGGCTTGCTGAATCTAACTTAAAACCCCTTAGACCTGCAAACGGCCCTAAACTGGAGCGTGGGCATCGTATTTCAAGACTAAGATATGCCCAGAGCCACGTAAATTGGAGTATTGAAGATTGGTCAAAAGTTATGTTCTCCGACGAATCAAAATTTATGCTCTACAAGCACGATGGAAGACACAGAGTGTATCGAAGACCAGGGGAAAGATTCAAGCAAGCATGCATCGAAGAAAAAGTAGCCTACGGTGGTGGGTCTGTACTTGTGTGGGCCGGAATTTCTTCTGAAAGTCGCACAGAGCTGGTGATCATAGAAAACGGCTCTTTAACTAGCGTAAGATATGTGGAAGAAATCCTCAATGATCATGTTGGTCCATTTATGGTCAATTTAGGTGAGGATGCTATATTTATGCATGACAATGCCCGACCTCATACAGGTAGGATTGTGAATGACTACCTTCAAGAGATGAACATTACTCGTATGGAGTGGCCAGCGCGCAGCCCGGATATCAACCCGATCGAGCATGCTTGGGACGAGCTAGGCAGATGCGTAAAACAACGAAACCCTCCCCCAATCACGCTTCGTGAGCTCAAAATTGCTCTCACAGAGGAATGGGAGAATATTCCCCAAAATCGTATAAGGAACTTGGTGTACAGCATGCCAAACCGCGTAAACGCAGTAATGGAAGCACGAGGAGGCAATACGAAGTATTAAAATTCAAGTCAAATCGTAATAAAGTTCAAAAATTTCATGTTTCCTATTTTTGTTTTAAGGAGAGATCAGCAGTTTTTTTCTTTATGTAATTTTGTGTTAATAAAATGTATGGTGACTCATATTTTTTTACTTTCATTTAAGGAGTATTACATTGTCTATTAAATACAATTTATTGCATTAACCTATCATTTTTAGTTTCCGAGATTTTTAACATTCTTTAAGTGACCCGGAATCATTGCTCTCGAGTGTAGTTCAAAGTTCGAACCGTTGATAGGTTGATGTGTCGCTGACTGTACAGCACCTACGTAAATTTTTGTGATTTTAAATCTTTGGTGTCTTGTATACCTTATGTGTATAAAAAGTTTATACCCAGTTTTAAGTTATATTTCTTTGTAAAAAGGATCATACAAAAAAACGCTAGGAACCAGGCCGTAGTTTTTTGCCCGTTCTTCTAGGCTCTGGTCGCGTGGAACTGGCACCTAGAGTCACCTAGTTGTATAAGACGATTCTAAATGATCCTTATTTATTTTAAAATGTCACACAAATAAGTAGTGCTAGAAGCTAGAAGGACTTAATGCTAAAAGCATTGATCCTTGTGATTTTAGTGAATAAAGAAATTTTCACTTTGAGTCTATGCGACACAAAATTTCTCATATAAAACATCGTACAATCTCCATCATACAATAAAGTTTTTTATTAGTTGAGTTGGGTTGGACCTGTAACCCTTGGAAATTAATAGAGCTGTTCCCGTCGAACTCGTGCCCATTTCAGTAACAGTAAGTATAAATTGTGATTTATTATGTCTGCCCAACTTCCAATAATAGGAATGGAAGTCGGGAATCAGACCCTTAAATAAATCGTGGAACTCGATTCGATCATTTGTTAAAACCTGCGCAATTGATTTCACTCTGATTAAGCTGGTACTTATTTACTAAGTAATTGAACTCTACCTCTTTTATTGTATAGTAGGCCAAGCCTAATACAATAAAGGAGGTGGAGTTTAGATCATTAATTAAAACCTTCTCCTGTAGTTTATTACAAAACTTTAGTTAAAAAGCCTGTAAAAGTTTTATTTGTATTCTGTACGTGCGTACAAATGAAGTAGATAAGGGCTTGCTAATCTGTGAACCAAATCATCATAAAAAATGATGTAAAATACCTTGCGAGCACTCTACTAGGTATATCTATTCTGTGATGACGGTAGTGGGAATGCGCTGCATCATGTGTGAATGCAGTTTACCTACTCTTGTAAAATCCGTTGAACGCAATTCTTCTTCTCGTTGACGTACCGTACCGTTGCACCGTATCCAGCGATTCAATTTAACATGATCTTTATAGGGTGGAATAATATGGAATCAATAATAATGTTGTTGGTTAATTAACAAATAAAATAAATAGTATTTTATGACATCCATGTAGGTACGTACATGTAATTCAGCAAATAAATATACTTTGACTTCGAAGGATTTCGTAACATTTCATTTTGAATGACCAAAGTAATAGGGCATTCAGTTTTAGATTAGACGATCTATACTATACTATTATGAAATGAAAATTTTATTGTAATTGACATTTTACCATGTCACCAATCCAAATTAAATTCACCGTGCCCTGACCACTCAGCTTTAAAAGTTTCAAGTCCTGTAGGTACGACAAACAAACATCACTAAATATTAATTTATTTACGGGATGTCGCTGTACGAGATGCAATTCAATTAATATTGTTGGGATCGGCTTGCGAAATAAAATTCGTTTTGATATCCATTTCATTGTTGGATCAGTAGGTACGTCCATATTTTATTTATTGGATCGGAAACAGTAATGGCTGATGGTTATATTTAACCCTTGCGACTGGTCACGAAAAATTCATTGGTAGATTGCCAAAATAAGTTGCATGTAACCTCCTAAATTAAGGTGTGATTACCTGAAAACCTCATCCAATACAGGGTGTAAAAACTAGTCCATAAATATATACTCGGAATCTTCAGATAACGATTCTCGTTGGATTAGGTACCAACGAAAATGTCGAAATAAATTGTGCGATTTCCGTAAAACTTGTGTGTCTAAACAGTTGAAGATAAGTATCTATGTTTTATCTGGGGTCAATATAAAAATCTTTTTTTATACTTCATTTCATAGGAGAAACCGTCACAATCTCAACATCCTTGGCCATAAAACCATTTTGTTTTAACTGTATACCTACTCATTTAGTTTTCATTCTCTTTTTGCACCCTACATAAGATTCGTGCGCGAGGTGTCTTGGAAAAAAAAATGCAGATAGGCTGTGACTTACGGAACACTGTTAGCTGCTTTTCACTGGATGCTTTCGTGTAAATGGGCGTGTCTATGGAGACTTCGCAAGAGTAACTGCCGCTTGCTGCGAAGTCTAAGTTCTGAAGGATGATGGAGTTCTCTGTTGCTAGCGCGATCTGAAAATAAGTAATTAAATTAAAAATTTTAAAAACCTCTGAATCTTGGACCGATTTTCATCAAACATAGCTAAAAACACTCCCGATTAATTCACCTTTCAAACAAAAAAAAATCTAAATCGGTTCATCCGTTCAGGAGCTACGTTGCCTCAGACAGACACACACACACACGCACACACACACTACCACGTCAAACTTATAACACCCCGTCGTTTTTGCGTCGGGGGTTATAAAGAGGCTTTTTTTACTTTTACTTTGACTTGAGAAGAAATGAAGAAGAAAATATTGTCGTTTGACTATTGTTTCATAAGATCATTGATTGTTTCGGTCGTTAATACGGTCCTCTGCTCTATGGTACAATTTGTTTTTACTCGTACTAATAGGTACCTAGTTACAAACACATTTAAATCTATATCATCATTATTTGCAGCGAATTTTGTATTCTATATCTTTTAGGCATTTAAAAATTTGACCGACAGAGGTTTAAAACGGTTGGAACGTTCTCTATAAAGAATATTGTAGAGTTGAAGACACTATGTAGATTTTTTCAATTAAGAGGTGCTTTTTAAAAACAAATTACCTAACCGAAAAAAAATTAGTAAACCTAAGCAATATCAAGAATGGCCAGTTGACAGCTTTGCGGCGGGGTATATCTTTCACTTCTTATCACTTGGTGCACCTGCATTCACCTATATTCACCCAAGCCAGAGTGACCTAGAAGTGAGGTCGACCTGTTACGCCCATCTACGAAACGAGCGTTATGCATGCGACTAGGGTTGCTAAATAGAGAAAAGCCGGGTGAATCAGCAAAAATCGTTTGAAAAATTGGTCGACATTTTTGCTAACCTATTTAAATAAATAAATATTCATGGACATTTCACACAACGCCCTCTAGTCCCAAACTAAGCAAAGCTTGTAATATGGGAACTAGATGCTGATAGAATACTTATATACTTTTTTTTTGTAAATACTTACATACTTATAATACATAGTAACACCCAGACATAACAAACAGCCTTTGTACAAGAGTCTTCCCTATAGACTTCCAGTTATAAAATTAGAAAGAGGTGTTATGAAAGGTGATCGTACAAATATTTTTTTATCAAAATATGACAGACAATTTAATATAATTCACACAAATTTCTGGCAGTAGAAGTGAAATATTAGCACCAGTCCACCACCACCAATTAAACGCAAGTAGTCACTAGTCAGCAACGGCAATATACCTATGACTTTTTCAAAATTCTAGAAAAACTTTTTGATAACGTTTTACTATCAATCATACTTGAAATTTATTTTTTTAACTGTCATAAACAATTTAATACCGAACAATCACGCTTTTCATGAATGAAAAACTTCGAAATATTAAAAGTTGTTTTACAAGAAAACAAATGTTTTTCGCCATGACGAGTAGAATACTCTCCTTTCGGACTTATAGGGATTATGTTACACCCTGTATATGGAACATGAAAATGATTGGGCGTAATTGTATAATTTATTGGCTTTTAGTGAACGCTAGAAGCATTAATTTAGCGTGTTGGTATTGATATTAAAACGTTTCGATCTTAGCTATAATTGACGAACCACATCACATCATACACGAAAAGCAGGCACATTTTTCAGTGTCAGACTTCCCCACATAAATAAGTCCTAATATGGTAATATGCAAAACCCCAAGTTTTATTTTACTTATCTTTCTAGGCGCCTACTATTTCACTAGAAACGCGAGCCACTGAGGATGTTGGCAGAAACCGTTTAATTCATTAGTAGGTACTCTACTCATACAATTAGGCAGCAAACAGGCGAGTGCTCGCCTACAGCCGACTTCAGTACGGTGACCATCATTTTATTTATGTTGTCGGAATAGCAAAATGTTTTTTGCTATAGCAATACGTGACAATGTCAATGGAAATTCATATTTTATTACTTTGTAAGCAGTGTACGTAGGCGAGTACGAAAATTCTGGAGGTTGTATTCAGTACATTTCCATATACATATTTAAACAAGTAGATTTAAGTTCAAACATGAACAGGCCACGGAAAATAAGAAAGCAGTTTTGCAGTTGCGCAATGTTTAAGATGGTCATCATTATTAACTTCGTAGAAAGTTTCATATTCAAATTATCGTGTCACGAACCAGGCCTAATGTATTCAAAAAGAAGTGGTAATTTCCTGACCAAAGTCAAGGCAAATTACCTCGAACTTTACAAAACCTTCGCGGAGGGACATAACAAACGATTATCCTTTTTAGAGCCTTGTACTCCAAATGGTGCGAAAGGGACCCTATTACAAAGCCTACGCTTTTTTAAAGCGTCATGTTCAGCGCGTTGACATTATAACATAAAAGTATGTAAGTAGATTTGTTATTTACCACGGAATTCGTACCGATTTATATTGAGTGGTCGGAAACCGTGCTCGATTATGGTCGAGTCGCACTTGCGACACTTGAGCCGATTTTGAATGTTACACGAAGTTAGTGAAGTAGAAAAGTTCCAAAAGTTTGAATTTGATACAAATTCATATTGCTACAAAAATAAAGATATTTTTTTTCGGCTGTTGTAAAAAATACACCAACGCAATTGCGTGCTACAAATTGTCTGAAAATATAGCAAAGGCGAAAACGTCACCGGTGTACAAAGTTACTTTGAAAAAGTTTATTACCGTTAGAGCGGCCACAGTCGGAATTCCGTAACGGAATTCTGTACATATTTCACACACATACGTTTATTTCCGTTCGGAATAACAAGGCTCAGTATAGGACGCACAGGCTACCATACGGAATTCCGGATCGGAGAAAACTACAAACGGAAAACTACTGGTATGTATGTGATAGGTCCATAGATTTGCATGGAGTTACTGCATTCGGAATTCCGACTACAAAGGACGTGGACAATTAGTGTAATGGAATACTTATCTCCTCTCAATCCAGGTTTTATATATTTAAGAATTTGTTGGAATAAAAAGTTTGCTTCCATTTTATGACATTTTTTTAAATAATTGACCATAGACATGACATACATAGAGAGGGGAAAACAAATCAAGGACAGAGACGCGATATGGAGCGGCGGTGTAGGAATAGCTAGCACGGTGCTGTGGGTCCGAACAATTAGTGAACATGAACATTTATCTCAACTAGTAAGCTAGGTAGAAACATCAACGGACGTTGTTTACACGTCTGGTATAAAATACGTCCCACGACTGTAATCACTTCTTAAACTTTGTCGTGTTCAGCTGTATGGAGAGATGTGATACAAGCGCAAATTCTGGAACCATTTAACCACAGGATTATGCTAGTTTCATTTTATAACCATTTAGGTGGTACTTTCTTTATTTCTGCACAATTACCACTCCGTAGTTGTGCAGTAATAGACAAAACCCACGATCGTTGGTATAGTACGAAAGTGTCCTACGTTTTTTATTTTTTTTACTCAAATTACTACTAACAAGTTTTTTTTTATTGTGATTCTTCCGTAAAGTTTATGAATGTAGGTACAATATCTACACACAACGGATCTTTATCCCTCTGAAGTTAGGTGCAACAACGATTGCGCATTGCGCATGTACTGTTGTGCCGAAAACTTCGCTTACCTACCTCCAATTCGACCCAAAAATTGGTTCTGCGCAGATAATTCAGAGAGATTAGTTGTGTGTGTGGTTTGACTAATTCAATTATTTTTATATGGCCTTTGCAGTGTTGTCCGCAATTTCGCCAATGTCACGTTTTGTGTGTGTGACTACTAGACCTAGGTACTTTAGTTGACATTGGTTTTGATAAGTGTCCGGACTGGACAGTCCGGTGTTGTCAGATTGTTAAAAACTGAGAACAAATAAATCTTCATATAAGTGGTAACCCTACACTGACGTTGGCGCGGAAAATTAACTACCGCGTACCAGCACGTAACTTTACCTACTCGCAATTTGTAGATATTGAAGACTTTTCCGTAAATAATTTTTTATTGATACGTCCTAGGAAGAATTTCATAGATACCAAGTTTGATGAATGAGTACCTACTCTTGGATTTGGTACCTTATCTACCTTTATTTATGAGCTATTTTCAAAGTTTCTAATTTGATCTTATGTTCCAAGTCAGTCGAGAGACCTAGAGCTTTCGACCTTTCGTTTGTAGAAAAGTAATACATATTCTGAGCTTATTTTTTCTCTCTTTTGAGCAACCCTAGCTAATAAATTATTTCAACACGGAATCCTCACTAGAATCGAAATTCAAAAGGGATTTAATATTTCATAGATTCTATACGTGTGACACGTATCGAGTTTGCAAACAGCGCTGCGGGAGCGTATTGTCGTCAAACTGTATAGATAGTGATCGAACGATTTATACATACCTACATGATACCTAGTACCTACCTACAAAATAGCAATGGATGGCGACCGATTTGGTGCTTTTGTCAGTGTATTGAGTTGTGTGTAAAACGCATGAAAACTGTCTCATTAAATTCATAATAAGGAGAGGAATTTTTGTAAAACATTAGATTATATACAATTTGGTTAGAAATCAGGTGTCCACCTCATGTGACTGTTATTGACTATATAGCTTGTAGGTTGGTACAAATACGATCAGTGTATAATTTTGTATCGTTTCTTAGTATCTTACTTACCTACTTAGTTAGTATCTAGACGTGCATAAAACGCCACCCATCTTATTCCAAAAAAGATTTTTTGTGTTATTTCCAGCAAAAGTTTTGCAATTCCTTCACGTCCGGAGATTCCGGACCAAGTTTTAGGGTTGCAAAGTTAGTGCTAAGTTTAATTATGAAACAAGCTTTTCTGCTAATTTCTAAATAAAAAAACCCGTGATACCCACTGAAGACGAACCTGTTCCTATCCTACCTCATTACCGTGACTGATCATTGCATATCTGAAAACGTTTTTACGCGTCGCGTCACGTCTGTAAGCGCAGCTCACAACTTATGTATACGAGTATAGCTAGTAATAAGTAGGTAAGTATATTGACAATAGCTACCTCAATATTTTAATGGCTTGAAATGTACCACATTCCGCCAATTAGCTCCCCTCGACGGTAATTTAGAATCGATTTCGGTTACAAGCGCGAACGTTGTTTACATCATAATATGAACCTTCCAATTTCGTTTTATAGCTAAAAGCGTTTTGACAGCAAAATAATAAGGGGTCTAGATAACTGGAGTATACAGGGGTGATTTGGATAGAATAAGTTGTCTGATTTTACTTATTATGATAATAACAATTAACAGAGAGAAGGACATAAATCAAATTTGACATAAAATAAAAGTACCTAACATTCCTAGGTGTCCTGGGTAGAGTCAGAGTAATATTATCAGCGTTTTTATGTACCTATCTACTTAGGTATAATCGCAGATAATACTAATGTATAATATACTTACATATATTATAGTTATGTTTATGCATGCAAGTCATTGCACGTACAATACGCAAACGTGTATTGAAGTTGAAAAGACTAAAATAGCACGAACGCTCGATCAAAACGTGAAAATGTCGAGGAGAAACTTGTAGAGCGAGGCTTTACCGTTCACAATGAGCGCCCCTACGTGGTTGTGACCAAAATCTCGCATCCCGTTTTACCAGGCCAAAAGGGACCCTATTCGTTTATCCCAAAAGTATAAGGATTGAATAATAACTATTGAAACTGAATTTTCGGGGACGCAGTTTGCTCTCGAATGGCCGATTTTTATTACTTGGACAAAGTCGACTTTCATTGGATTTGGTGTGTTGTCCAATTTTACCACACAGTTTTGTTTAGTGCAACTATTTCAAGTACAAAGTTGTAACTACGTTAGAACTATACCTAAATTTTGGAAAAATATTTCTAGAATGTTTGAGTATCATGTTGGGACAGAAATGTTAGAGATATTTTACGACAGCCGAAACACCTAAGATGTGAAAGTTAGCCCGGTTATGTTCAGTTGCGGGTTGCGGGAATGCAATAAGTATTAGTCAAATCAGGTGACGAGCTTCTAAAGGCTTCTTTCATAGTCTAACGACTGATATAGCCAGATAACTAAGTGCCTTTCGAAGCATGGAAGCACAGTCACCCGCTGGCGCTGTAACCAAGTTGCTTAGACGGTTAAAGCAATCGAACGCGGGTATCCAATCCACTTACTTCTCACATTACAGACGAGACGTCTCTTATCTGAGTTCTAAAATTCGTCCAAGGTTTTAAAACGATTGCGACTTACGTTCAGCACAGCCCCAGGCGTTGTGAAGTTTCTATAAGGCGGTTTTCTATCCCTAATGTACTGGAAGATCTTGGTCCCGTGGCGTAGGAAGACTACTTTGTCTAGCAGGTGAGGAGGCACGTCGTGGATGCAGCGCAGGCGCACTGAACCGCCTCGCGCGGCCCAGCGCTCCATCTGAAGTTCTACCCGCACCTCGGCTTGACCACGCACTGAAAAAGAAAAAACATGGTTATTGCTTTTTTTTATACAAAAAAAAGAAGTAGGGACCTACCTACATAAATATTCTATCAGCAATACAGTTCCCATAGTACAATCTTTGCTTAGTTTGGGACTTGAGGACAATGTGAGAAATGTCCATGAATATTTATTTATCCAGCCAAGACCTTGTCTTGCAAAAAATAGTCTGACATGACAACTGGCATGGCCTGGCTGCCATCTCAGAACCATTGTTCCGAGCCTGCGGTACGTTTATTTCATTATCTCTCGATAGACCCGTGAATTCCTGGACATTTTCCTTGGTAACTTAGTTAGTAGGTACCTAGGTTACCAAAGAGGATGACTAGGAATTCATACGTGCATCCAAAGATTGGGTAGGGACATTCGGCACGTTAAAAATTTTGTACCTACCGTGGATGATTACCGTACCTTAAGATTATTAGTTGTGAGCCTAGATATCTCATTTTTCCACTGTCGCGTGTACCAAACGGCGTGCTATTTAAAATCAAAACGATACGGACCCCAAAAGACACTTAAAATCGAACAAAACTGAAAAAAATACTCGAGAGATCGAGTAAAATGGGAAAACAGAGGTAGGAACGACTAATTGGAAAAATCAAAGGCTTAAACTCTATGTAAAACAAACCAGTTTGTTTCTATCGTTCAATCCCCAACGAGGAACTTTAGGTTACCTTACCTACTGCATTTTTAACCGAAGGCTCTCAATGCAAAATTATACTGGCACCCTTTCCCGTTTTCTGGTCACATACATTCGGTTGATGCCTAAAAAGGTCTCAGTGTAAGGTTAGGTGATTATTTTATTCTGTACGATTGTACAGAATAAAATATAGTCGTGTAATTGTAAATACTAAAGAGCAAATCATAATATAAGGACTAGCATTGACGCCTATTACCTACCTACAATACAAGTGTTAAATTTTTAGAGTTACTCTAAATCAAAGTTATTTGCCGCAGCAATTGTCAGCCGGTTTCAATTTTTATAACCAAATTCAAAAGTGCCAACCATGTTAGTGACAGTATTCAGCGGCCTCGGTAATGTGAAAAGACGCTGTTACCAACTCGGTAGGAAGGGACCCTTTTTATGACCTTTGTCACGTTCTTCAGAAATTGCCCCGGCCCTACAACGGCCGAAGAAAAGATGTTGTTTTCGCCGCTTCTGATACCTATAGTCACACTCGTAATATCTATAAGTATAAATAATGAGAACACTCTCATTATTGTCACTCTGTGAACCAAATAATTACTTGATATTTCAGGTCTCATTAACAATTTAATAAATAATCAATACCAGAGCTAAGGCCGGGTTTGACCAACTCCGAATACACTGTTCTTTAGATTAAAATATTTCCATCCTTGTTTGACAAGTTTAAAGTAGAGTTGAAAATTATTATCTGACGAATAATGGTGTTATTCTGAGTTGGCCATAGTGTAGAAAAGAACTAGTAAAGAACGAAAATAGTATTCAATTAAAATTGCATAAAACGGTTTAAAAAAATGTTTCCTTTACTATAGATTGCTATACTAATCTATATGTATAACCTCATTCTTATAACGATTACTCACTGACCCAGTACCAGACAATAACAATGTCATATACAACAATAATGTTTAGAAGGATTGATATAAATTAATTCACAAGTAATTAAATTAAAAATTTCAAAAACCCCCGAATCTTGGACCGATTTTTATCAATGACCGACCAATTACCGATTTTGATGATCACTGAACAAGTCTACTGAAGACATGCCCTGTGATGCATGGCACTGCGCCCATCACTCCAAACCAAACCAAACCGACATACCAAACCAAACCGATATGTTCAAACCGGAACACAGCAATGTGAGTATCACTGCTTGACGGCACAAATAGGTACGGTGCTAGTACTTCCCAGGACGAGCTCTTTCGCAAGAAGCTCTACTACTACTAGAAGCTCTCAGGTGGAGAACAGAGACATGTATTTTTGAAAAATTGAATTTGTTATGACATCTTAGGATTCCGTGCACCTACCCTACATCCTAAAGTGTTAGTACTTTCTATCAGCGGGGAGAGTTTTGTGTGTGAGTAAATTCACAATCCACAGATGGAGTTGGAACTGGCGATCAAATATAATATGCAATCAAGTGGAATGGAGGTGTTCCGCGGAATACCGCATCCTTGCGTGCCGTAAACCATTGCCTCGGTTTTACGATTTCCACGTTCACACGGCACGGTCTGATAAGTTTAGCTCTACGCATTTTTCCTCTCAGCTCTACTTAGTAGAGCTGTTGTATCAAAATTATTTGTGTCTACGGAAAAAGCACTAATCTATAAGTAGATACCTAATGTACCTATACATAGTAAGTAGCTGTATTTAATGTTGCATGCTTATCCGTATAGGCATAAAAAGTAAGTTACACCTTTTATGAAAAAGTATAGGTACCTTCAGTATAGGTACCTATTAAACTTGAAATAGGTATCTAATAGTTATTGGATGACTAGAACAGTTTTTATAGGTCACTTAGACAGATAACTAGAAAAGAGGTAAGATAAAGGTTAAAACTTGGATTATAAAAATTACTGTTCTCTAAATCAATTTGTATGATTTACCTTAGAACTTCACCTAGCTATGGGTAACCAAGGGTAAGGAAAGTTTTCGTGTGAACGCTGCTGAAAGATTTACTGTCTGCCCGGTTTATGATTTCAGTACTGCAGTCGGTACACAACGATCTGAGGTAAGACTCTGCATACAAATCAGAATATTACTGAATCCGAACTTATCATTCACTGAATGAAATCGATCTTGTTTGATTGTTTTGGGGCTTCGTATATCTTCTCTGAAAATAATTTTGAACTTATGATTTTCTCAGCATTATATATGTCTTGTTAGTAAGAAGTTCATTTTAGCTAAATATTATCATTTTCAGCATCATTGCCACCATTGCTGCATTGCTTGGTGTTCTGATTTGATAGGCGCCACTACAATTACAGCCACTTGAAACACGCCTAAAGTGAACGGAATGCAATGAAAGTTTGGACGAATAAACAGACACATAATTCAACACAATGCACGTCTTCGGTGGATTTTATCTTTGATGTAATGCGTTATAGGCAGAAATAAACGCTAAACGTCAGGGTACTTTTACTTTTTCTCATAAAAAGCTGTGGCGTCCTGTAATTAGGGAAACACAAAGCATTTCCTTTAGATTTAAGAATGAGTACTTGTTAATTGTGATTTCCTTGTTGGATGCTCTAAATAAAATAAATAAAAAAATAAAATAAAAATCTTCTGAGACACAACAAAGTAATAATACTTTAGTGGACCACCACAAAATAAATATCCATATTTGCTCTAACCATTTACAGTTAGTTGTGTGTGTAATTTTATCCCTCATAATTTATCGCGAACATTTTCCTCTGTAATAATGTCACATCATAATAAGACCTCCACATATACGCTTCGATCGTAACCTTACATTTCTGGAGACATTTGGGCTCCCTGTTTTCGCCCACTGCTTATTGTGGTTTTAGGTTTGTTAGCTGACTGGTATAACAGATGAACAAGTCTTTATTTTGCCATCTTGAGTGTAAAACTTTTAGGTAGTTATCTAAGATTCATATTGTTAATCGTTACCTCGAAAAACCTTCGCCTCGACTCGACCTCGAAATCGTGCTGAATGGTAACTGGCAGTATGAATTGAAAAAAAAACAAAATAACGAGTCACGTCTCAGGTTTATCTCAAACCGTTCTCAGCGATATTATGAGCGGTTTTGGTTTAAAACCACTGATTCACGTTTACTGACGCTAGACGTGAACTCACTAGAATCTCTGAAAACTTTTTATAAAAGCCAAGGTTGCCTAGAAAATATTTTTGTCATGAAAAGGCATTGTAACATAATCAACGTTTGACAAAGGCTTGCAACTTGCATGCCTCACAATACCTTTATTTATCTTTTCTATTTGACAAACTATAACCTATTTAAGTTGAAGCATAATGTCACCTGAGATGCGGCAGCCAGTTTGAGGTAATAAAACATGAAATGGCAGTAGAAGTAAGTACTCTACAGGCTGTAATGCATTGCATTGCATTGCATTTTTAGCAACTCAACAATAATACTGAGCTGCCACCTTTTTGGCAATATATAGTTCTATGTACTTTTGTTTCATGTTTGTATTACGATGTGTTGTCAAATAAACCTTTTTCTTTCTTTCTTTATCTACATACAGCGTAAGTCTTCCTTGCTACCGTGGAGGTAGGAAAAAAATAATACAGAGATGAGGGTAGTTATAATAAAGTTTAATATATTTGGTTATGTGGGCGGGCGCTGTGTTTGCAACTCACTGTTAATTCGAAATACGTCGGAGAAAGATATAAAGCTCAACAACGCTGTAGCCGATAGGAGCGTGGAGTGGTGAAAGTCGTGGGATAGAAAACACTTATTTGGATGAATTTTGGGAAGAAAACCGAGCGATTACGCGTAGACGCGACAGTGTCCGTTCGCGGTTCACAATCCAACTAAAACTGTGCGTATCTGCGCGCAAACGGGGGGTAGTCTTCAGTTTATTTAAAAAGTAAGGTAAGTACATGACATTTCGTTTTAGTTTACCTACTCTCAAATGTTAATGTTTTTTGTTTATTTTTGTACCTAACTGTAAAAACTTTAATTATGTATTATTTTTATTCCAGGTTCGCGAGGCGCGTCGTCTACATTCTCCGCCGTGTCACGTCAGGGACACTGATTAGCAACAGGAAGTAGCGCCAAGCGAGTTACAGGTCGGGTTAACACTCCAGACTTGGTCTTTATCTCTACGGTGCGGATACGGTCATCAGATCCAGGCAGTACTTTGTTCACAATGCCCTTGGGCCAAGTGTTTCTTGGAAGGTTAGGGTCAATTATAATGACTAGATCTCCAGGCTTTAGGTTGACTCCCTCTTCGCACCATTTTTGTCTAGGTACAAGGTCGGGAAGCACTTCTTTGATCCATCGTTGCCAGAATAGGTCGGCTAGTCTTTGCGCTGTACGCCACATTCTTTTAAGGTACAGGTCTCCGTCATCGAAGGTTCCGGGTACAGGTAGATTTGAAGAAGAGCCAATTAGAAGATGATTCGGTGTCAGGGCTTCCATATGGGTTGGGTCTACACTTACATGGGTCAAGGGTCTGCTGTTCACCATATTTTCTACTTCGGCGAGCAGAGTTATCAATGTTTCCTCTCGGGGTGCTCTCTCTTTTAATATTACTTTTAGGGAAGTTTTTACACTCTTTATGAGGCGCTCCCATGCGCCTCCTTTGTGGGGACTCAAGGGGGATGAAAATGACCAGACTACTCCACGGTTAGTCAATTCTTCGTTGATACTGGTCTGGTCGATTTCTTCAAATGATTTTCTAAGCTCAGCTTCGGCGCCTCGAAGATTAGTACCATTGTCGGAATACATTCGTTGTGGCCATCCTCTTCGGGCTGCCATTCTTCTAAGAGACATAATGAAGGAGTCGGTGGTCAAGGACGGTACTATTTCAATATGCACGGCTCGCACGGTCATACATGTAAACAGCACGCCGTAGCGTCGTTCTCGGCGGCGGCCAACCGTTATCTCCATGGGGCCGAATAGGTCTACACCGCAGTGGGTGAAGGCGCGCTGATGATGCGCGAGTCTCGCTTTGGGTAAGTCCGCCATTCGTGGTACAGATGGTGAAATTCTTTTCATTCGGCAAATCAAGCACTGGGAAGCGACAGTGCGTACTGTGGGTCTTATATTTAGCAGCCAGTAGCGCTGACGAAGTTCGTTTACAACCATCTCATTATTCCCATGGGCCGATTTTTCGTGATAAGTTTTTGCTATCAGTCGAGCAATGTGATGGCGTCCATCCAATATAACAGGTTGCTTAGTGTCCGAGCTAATATTTGTTGCAGCTCCAACTCGTCCCCCGACTCGGAGAAGGCCCCACTCATCTAGGTACGGCGTCAGCGTGCGCAACCTACTATCAGGTTGTATCTGTTTATTATTTTTCAATAAACTTATTTCTGCGAAGAATGATTGCATCTGCGCATAGCGAATTATTAATCTTTCTGCTCGCTGTAATAACTCTGTGTCTATTTCTTTTTTGCAGGTCTTCTTACATTTTTCTACAAACAATAGAACTGCAGCGGTACTTCTCAGAAGACGAAGCCACGACGAAAACTTTTCAGGATTCGAAACAGGTAAGTTCTCACCTTTATCTACGTTTAGTACAAGGTGTACCATTTCTAATGTGTCTTCATTAATTTTTATTTTTTCTTTTTCAGGTGCGGTCGTCGTCCAGGTGCTGTCTTCCTCGTACAGGAAACTAGGACCTTGAAACCATTCACAGTCTTTGTGTAATTTAAAATGCATGTTTTTTGTAGCTACATCTGCGATATTTTTATCTGATTTTATGTAATGCCATTCATTAATTTTACTCAATTCATCGATTTCGCCAAGTCTATTCGCGACGAATGTTTTATAGTTCCGTGTGTCGTTTTGAATCCAGTGCAATACAGTCATCGAATCTGTCCAAAAATATCTTTTATTCGCCTTTAGTCTGTGCTCCTTTTGTATAACATCGGCGAGACGGCATGCGAGTACAGCACCTTGTAGTTCTAGCCGAGGAATCCAGCTGGGCTTTATAGGTGCTACACGGCTTTTGCTTGCGATGAATGACACGCACACATTCGTGTTATCTGTGTGTACGCGCCAGTAGGCTACGGCGGCGTATGCGGCGGGTGATGCGTCACAGAATAAGTGAAGTTCTATTGTTTCGGTTGGACTCGTACTGTTGGCTCGAACGTTCAGGTTTTTGTCACAGGGACCTTGTTTTTTAGAACGAAAGTACCATCTCGGTATACGAATATTTTTTACTTCTTGTAGTTGAGAAATCCAATCACAAAAAATCTCAAACTGTTTTGTAGGTATTTGTTCATCCCATTTTGTTGTAGACTTCCAGGTGTCTTGAATAATTATTTTAGCTTTTATTGTGAATGGCGTCAGTAAGCCGTAAATGTCGAATATAGACATAACAATGCGTAGAAGTTCTCGCTTCGTAGGTTTTTGTTCGCATGTTAATATTTTCTCAGGAATTTTTTGTAAGGAAAGATTAAAACCAAATGTATCGGTTTTCGGGTACCATAATAATCCAAGTGTGCGCTCGCTTAGATTATCGTCTTCTGTTTTGAAGTTCACTACGGATTCACTCAAGGATTCTTTAGGTATGTTTTGACATACTTTACTCTCATTGGACGTCCAGTTTCGTATCTCGAAGTTACCTTGCTGGTGAATGTACGTGACATCTCTCATCGTTTTTAGGGCTTTATCTATGTCATCAAAACAATCGATATAATCATCCATATAATGACTATGTATAATAGCATGTACAGCGTCAGGCATTCTATTGGAAAATCGCTTTGCGTTTAAATTCTTTACATGTTGCGCTATGAAAGGTGAACAATTGGCGCCAAAAATCAGTGACGTCATTTTGAATTTTTGTATGGGTTCGTTCTTGTTCTGGTTGTCTCGCCAAAGAAATCTCAAGGCATCTTGGTCGGATTCTTTAATTTTTGTTCTCAGAAACATATCTTTTATGTCACCGGTAAGCCCGATTGGTCGTTCTCGGAATCGCAACATGATGCCCAGCAGGGATTCCAACAGATCTGGACCCTGTAGTAAGTAGTCATTCAGGCATTGACCAGCAGAAGTAGCAGCAGCGTCGAATACTAGACGTAGCTTTTTTTTATTCGGATTATCTACTCCGAAGTGGGGAAGGTACCATTCTTTCGTAGCTCTATGGTTACTTTCGCTTGGCTCGATTTTACAGGCGTAATCATTGACGAACAAATGTTCCACTCTTTCTTTGTATCTTGTAGCAAAACCCTCGTCTGTGGACATTTTCCTTTCTATAGTTTTCAACCGACGATAAGCATTGGAAAACGAACTCGTCGTTTTGGCATTTTCATCTTTCCACGGTAAGCCGACTTCCCATTTTCCGTCGATCAATTTTGCAGATTTTTCTACAATTTCTATGGCTTTTATTTCGTCTTTATTTTGCCTCGGCTTATTATGAATACCAATGCTTTCGAACAAAAAAGATTTTCGAACTAGTTCATGAAGTTGTTCGTCATTCTTTGGGTCTGTGTGTATCAAGTCACATTGACAATAACAACAGATGCATTCGTTTATATTTACGTTTGTGAGCGAGTGGTCCGATGATCCATCAGCTGTGCTACCGCAGGCGCCTGTGCGCGCGGCCACCAGTGGGGAGGTGTTGATGGCGGCGCGGGAGCAGGCGTGGCGGCTTGGGCAGCTAGGGGTGAAGGCGGGGGGATGCCTCAGCTGTTCCACCGTTAACATTGCACACTCTGACGTTGAACTAGCATTTTTACGTTTTGAAGGGCAAACGCCGTGCACACACCAACCTAGCGGTGTTAGTGTGGCGCAAGGTTCATTTTTATTACGCACTATTGTTTTTAATGGCGCGATAAGATGGTAATTGTCCTGGCCAATTAATAACTTTGGTTTCACATTTTCACAACATGAGATGTAACTGTTTAAATGATTCAGATGCGCAAAGTCTTTTATTTTTATGTTAGATAACTTTTGTAATGGCAAATTGAGTTCATTTATTTTTCTTGCACTAAGTTCGAATGAGTCATTGTTTACGTTGGTTATTTTACACTTTATATTTTCACTGTCACACATCAGTTCTGAGTCCCACGCACCACGAACACACAGAGTTTGTTTTTGTCCATGTAAATCGACACTATTAGCGATATCAGCTGATATCAAGGATACCGTCGCGCCGTCATCTAACAATGCGTGGGTACGGAACACACCCTTTGGTCCATGGATGTTCACGGGCACCACTTTTAAAAACACACATGATTTTGAGGCGTTCATGGTATGAGCTACAGTCTCGTTATTTACTAAACAGTCACTGTTTACCTTTTCAATGTTTTTATCACTGGTTAACTCACTTTTTTCACTACTGTTCAATAATTTTTCACAATCAGTTTTTTCACTATTTTCACTTTTAGCACTGTTTGCACTGGCTTTGAGTTTCCAGTGCAGAAGACGGTGATGAGGTAGGCCACACTCATCTACAGAACAGGAAGCTGCAGAGCATGTATCGCGACTGTGAGTAGCGAGTAGGCATTTATGACACAGGTTGTTGACCCGCACGAAGCGCCAGCGGTCTTTTGTTAAAGCTCGTTTGAATCGCGCGCACTCAGGTAGCTTGTGACTACTGGTCTTGCAGAACTTGCATTTTATTTTGCCATCACTTTTAGCGCTGAATAGAACTGAGTGAGTTTTGCGGTCTTCAGGTTTCTTGCGGTAATCAGATTGACTTTGTAAGTGGGTCAAACCTGCAGCTGATATTTTATTCGCTTCACTGTATAGAAATTCGGCCAGTACTTCTAACTTAGCTTTTTCTGTGTTGCAGTTCATGCTGTAATAGTCGGCCCACTTATTGATGAGAGCACTAGGACACTTTGTGAGCACTGTGGACACCAGTTCAGGACTTCTTAGGTAATCAGTTTGTTTTACTGCTTTTGCTGCGGCCACGAAATTCTTGATTTTTATTGAAAATGACACAATTTCGTGGTGGTAGTTTGGTGGTAGGGGTGGTATTTTCTTAATTTGATATGTAATTTTGTGTATTATTGTTTCAGGTCTACCGTAGCGGAGTTCGAGCGCTTCAATGATGGTTTGCGGAGCCGTGGTCCCGATGAGAAGTGAAGAAACTGTTTCTTTGGCTTCTCCTTTTAAAGACTTGCGTAATCTCCACATATTTTCAGCATCACTGTACTTACAAACTTTTGTAGTTTCATCGTAAGCTAGTTTGTACGCCAGCCACTCAAGAGGATCTCCGTAGAACTGAGGTAAGTCTTTTGAAGTAGCAAATCTTGAGATTAATTGTTTATTTTGCAGATTAGACTGGTGGATGGCACTAACAAGATTTTTCATGCCGCCGCCACCGCCACAGTCACGGCCGCTGGCCGCGCTGCCGTCACCGCCACCGCTACTGGCAGCGTCGCGCTCGCCGCCGTCGTCGTGAGCTGCGTTTGCGCCATTATTTTTTATATTTTCAGCTAGGTGACTTTTATCGAGCCACTGTTGCACTTTTCCGATAGAATCAATTTCGGTAGGCTGATACAAAGAACTACGGCGACTTTTGGACGCACTCTCTAAGGCTGCCACTTGCGCGGCTAACTTCTGTTCGATTAGAGACTTTTCCAGTTGAATAGCTTTTCTTTCGATTTCAGCCATTTTTTCTGCAGCTTCATACTCAAGTTGCTTCTTTTTTGCTTCAATTGACTTGGCGGTCGCTGAGCTGGAATGTTGTTTTGCGGAAACGGAATGTAGGCTGTGGGCGCTTTTCAAAACATCTCCTTCAGTTTTAGGTCGTGTGATGACACTAAACGTAGTTTCAGGGATTCCTTTTTTCAGTATTTCCGACTTGACATCGCGTGCCGGGTCTTCTTTCATCTTGAGTTCGTCCTTTTTCCACGCACTACGTGTCCGCACTGTCGTTGTAATATGGCGGCTGGGTTGCGGTGGAGTGTTAAACATTTTATGCGACTTTTTCACAAGTTCCACGTATAATCCGGCTCGAAGGACTTTGTAGCCGATAGGAGCGTGGAGTGGTGAAGGTCGTGGTATAGAAAACACTTATTTGGATGAATTTTGGGAAGAAAACCGAGCGATTACGCGTAGACGCGACAGTGTCCGTTCGCGGTTCACAATCCAACTAAAACTGTGCGTATCTGCGCGCAAACGGGGGGTAGTCTTCAGTTTATTTAAAAAGTAAGGTAAGTACATGACATTTCGTTTTAGTTTACCTACTCTCAAATGTTAATGTTTTTTGTTTATTTTTGTACCTAACTGTAAAAACTTTAATTATGTATTATTTTTATTCCAGGTTCGCGAGGCGCGTCGTCTACAAACGCTTTATTATGAATCAAGCTGGTGTTCGCAGTAATCTGCAATCTAACAATCGGCCACATTATGCGTAGACATATGACCGAGTATTCGTATCACGTAGCTTTCCGCATAATAATAGTGAAATGTAGGTAGGTACCATTACCTAATCTATTTATCTTGAGTGAGCAAGAAGGGTAACTTTTGGACTTGGAAAGATGTCTCAGGATGGGGTTATCCACCGCAAACGACACCATCATTGTATGTTAATTTTGACGAATTGTTTTTACAGGGGTTGGTAATGCGACTGTTCGGTTTTTTGATACTTAGATTTGATACTAGGTAGGCACAAACATCTACGAATAAAAAAACCACAGGTTCACAACTGGAAAACTACAAGATGATAATAATATAAATAATTTTGGTAATCAGTAAAGCTTCCTTATTTACTAAAAAGTCGCGCTAAAATACGAAGGCATAAACGCCACAATCAAATCAGAAAATCTTCTCGGGTTCTCGTAGAAAATTACAGGAAAATGGTCTGACGCAAAGCCAAAATTGCTTGAGTACCGAGATATATTGCGGAAAAAAGTATCAAAATGAGATGGGTAGAGTATTTACCTTGGACGAATTAACACACGTACTTACTTAGTCCAAAGTTGGCGCTATACCTAAATTAAATAAGTAGTAATAGCTTATAAACATTCTAAAGGTTATTAAAATAAGTAAAGTAAACCGGTTCTAACCCGTTTTACCCGTCAGCAAATTTTTAGCACAGCGCGATTACTTTTTTATGCACACTTTTGTTGTGGGTTCTTTAAGAATAAGGGGCCAAACTCAGGTCACGCACACAAGCCCTCAGAAAAATATATTATCATTCAAGTTTCTTTTCCACGTTAATGGAGCGAAGAACTCGCTTTTCAAGACGCAGTCTGTGGTCGAATACTACTTTATATTTTAGAGAGTTCGGTATGAGGGTTAAATATTAAAGCGCTGGCTTAGAAGAATGTTACCTGTAGGTGGGTAGAGGGAAGGTTAAACTAGGCATATAAGTAGGTCGGTTTAGAAAATAACTTTGTTAACTTAGCCGGGATAGAGTATCACAAATGGTATGTAAAAGTAAACCCTATAGCTGTTTTTATACCACTTTTTGTACACTGTCAAAAGTAAATGTGTCTCCAGTGTTGTGTTTTATCAAAAGGGTACAAATAACGGGTTACTCCCACGAATGCGATACCCATTGCTCGCTTTTGTCAGTGACGAATAGGCAGCTCTAGGGTTGCTACGGTGGGACTACGTTCCGTGACCGACTGCGACGTAAGATTTATAATAATTAAGCAAGGTTGTTATGCAACTTACAAGTTTATCAAATCAACATTACTTACTGTTATCGGGAAGTTCAAGTTCCAGTACCCCTATGCATTTATTTTATAAAATATATATGCTTGGACCTTCACACAACGTCCTTTAGTCCCAAACTAAGCAAAGTTTTTAATATGGGAACTAGATTGCTGATACAATATTTATATACATAATTCCAATTAATATTTTTACTCGATTTTATTACGAGACCCCTGAGAGAATAAAGTGGTCTTATTTAGCTCAGTCTGACAAACGATATATTAAAATTTTACGTTACAGGTAGTCATAGGACGAAACAGTTTTATAAATAACTCAAACCAATCCTACTTAGCTCCAGGTAAATCAAACCAAAGCAACGAGTCGCTCGCCATGAATTAATATAAAGCGAAGCTAACTTGTATGATATAAATGTACACAAACAAAATTAATTGAATAAGGCTGTGAATATTCTAGCTGAGTGCATTCTACCTACCTACATTAAATACGAGTAACTGTGGTTCAATGCTCCGTCTAAAATAAACTGATAAAATTATACCATTCATATTTACAACAAAAGGATCAAAAGCGCTATCTCGACGAATTATACAGAAATAACGCCACATAAAAACATCGTAAAACCCGGTCCGTTAAAACTAATACAAACTTCAATACAAATGACTGTGTGTTGCGACTAGCGACTATAAACTTTTGTCACGATAGGACAATCAGCTGGAGTTATTATTTAAGGTCCAATACAGTCAGTCACACTAATAAATTAACAATTTCAGCCATTTTTTTGTGTTTTATTTGAGTTTATAACATACGACTCTTTCATATTTCAGATATATTCAGATATTGAGTATCTACATTTTGTTTTTGTCTACTGACCCTGCTGCTTTAGTGTTACACTGTGGCATTTATTTACGTTTAAACAATAGATATTGGGTGTGGGTTGAAAGAAGAACTGTAAATCGAAAGTTTTGGTCGAATGAAGAAAAATACCTACTGGGTTAAAAAATCTTGGGTTGAAACAGAAAGCACCCGAAATCCAGTTCCCACATTACAAGCTTTTTGCTTAGTTTGGGACATAGCTTACTGTTGGGCGCTGGGTGAAATGTCTATTAAATATTTATTATTATTATTTATTTTGTATAGATATCTTTTGTTGGAAATTCTAAATAGATATAAGTAGATCAAAAGCCAAATATTTGAAAGTGTCAGAAATAAAAGGTTTTCACACAACATCTTCTTTTACCTTTAGCTTTAGCATTTACATAAACTGTTTGTGGAAAGTGCCTATTTAAATGCATAAGTTCATTTTCAGCTAGTGCAACATAACTACAAGGTAACTACAGCAGGTAAGGCCGTATGTATGTGTAGTGCCACGTGTTGGTGTCTGCTAGGTACTGATTTGAACTAATCATTTAGTAATTTTTTTTCATAACCTTTACTGTCCCTGAAATAACTGTCTTCAAAGTTCTTCAGTGAAAACTTTACTTATTTTCTATAAAAGGTAATAACGTCTAGACAGCTTACAAACTTTTGCTAACATTGCATTTCAAGCTGAAAGCTCCATAAATTTCTATAGGTACCTAACTATATTTTATGGTCTCAAGTTAGATAGAAATACCATTTGCAAGTAGTTTTAGAAATTATATGAACCGAACATTACGAACCTTTTTTGTAAATTGATACTTATACCTACTGGCGTTACAGCTCAGTCGGTAACAGCTCTGCCTTCCGTGCTGTGGGTCGTGGGTTCGACCCGCACTATCTAAGAACAAACATTTGTGCGTGGCAAATACAGATGTTTGTTCTATGTCTGAGTGTTACTATGTATATACCAATCTGAACTTACGTTCTTTTAATATTCAGCTCAGAAAAGTTTGCGGTTGTTTTGAAAAAAAAAATCATTTACCTACTTACCATTAGGTACTTTACAAAAATAGAATCACCTAGTTATTTAAGACGATTCTAAATAATCTTTTTGATTTTATTGAATACTGACATGCCTATTAAAAACATACCATTGTGTTTTTCTCAACTGCCGAACCATTCGAAAAGAGGTGAGTAATTTATATAATAACCATTAATGCGGCCATTACCTTACGCCGTTAATATTTTATTTCCATTCAACATCGGTAAAATCTACATAAGTTGGGGCATAAGGCATAACTAACCGTAAACAGGATATGGCAATACGACTTTGTTCGTGAATAGGAACAATACACCAAACTTATCAGCAACTTCGCCTCATAATTGGATTCGAAAGTTACTAAACCCGACTTCATAGTCGTGCTTTCAGCAGGTAAGGTAACCTTCGATAATAACTATGATTTCATTGTATTGTGAGACTTTTCTGCAATAATATTGTATCGGATCATTCGGATGACATATTTTTCTATGTTACGACTGATATTCGTCCAAGCAAATTGGTTGAAACAAGATAGAGACCTTGTAGCATCAATTACAATAAATGATTCTTATACGTTGGAATAGAGTATAGAGGAAAATAAATGTGACATGTTTTGAAAAATACAGATATCTCGCATAGCTGTTGAACACTGAATAGTTGTCGTTTTAGTCGTAAAACCATACCCATGTTTTATTCTAAACGGAAACTAACACCACTTCGAATATTCACCGATAGCAAAAACCTATCAAAACACGGTTATAATAAAAAATATTTAATATAAAACGACAGTATAAGTAAGGATACGCATAAATGTAGCTCAAAAAACATCTTGTAGAAAAGGTTTGCAAAGGCCCAGCCTTACGACCCTCTAGGGCATGGTGAGGATGTGTAGCCAGTAGCCACCTGTTTTAACCGACTTAAAACAAGAGGTTGCTTTTATTGAGCTGGAAGTTCCCGTCCCGAAGTTTTCGGGATAGATAGAATATATTTTTTATTGTACACAAATATTTTAGGAGGTGAAGGCGGCCTTATTGCTAAAAACAATCTCTTCCAGGCATCCTTTGGATGTCCTTTAACACACCCTGTATAAACTACAGTCTTTCTACTATAAGAATGGCGTTTATCGGTATGAGAGATGTCCTTTTTAGGACATACCTAAATGGTATAAAATTCCAACATTGAAACAAAAGTAACAGGTAATCGCCAAAGCGAGGCGAGAGACATCGCTGTGTGAATAATAGATGGAACTCACGAACGGGTCGAAACTGTACCTAGCTTGCACGAAGATGCGTGTGGTACTAAACAAATCTACCTACGCTTTGATAATCCCGTCTTTGACCTATCCTATGTACCTACAATAGGTAAACAACTCTATACAAACAGTCGTGTTTGATACACATTGTTGGGCAAAGTGGAAAGTGAGGTTGCATTCTGAAGTAGAGTACTTAGGTACCTCTACTTCTTCCTGCTCTTATCCTACTAAGTGGAGTCGGCATAGCAGGTTTTTTCTTCCATTCTTCCCTATCATCTATCTATATAAGTGTTCACCTTTTTTTTTAATTTATATAGGTAGCTAGGTACATTATAAGCAAACGTTTGACCGCAATCTCACCTTTATAGCTCACTGATAACATCTTTTACGCAATTTATAGACCTAAAAATCAACCTCAAAATAAATTATAGTATGAGAATTGCCCATAATATGTTCAATTCATAAATTCAATTCAAAAACAATTCTAACCATGGCAGGCAATATTCTCATCTCAATTCATGATCAATTGAGTGTGCTAGAATACGAAGTTCATAGACATTGAGTCTTATCTAGATTGTTTCACATTGCTGTGGAAGAGTGCGGTGCTCGACCCACTTTCTGAGAGGTCCCACACGGATTGTATCTGTTTTTGATGCAAATAGCTCGTGTGTTGTCGACTGAGGGACTACGGGTCAGCCTCCGTATTCCAATCTTTTGCTGTCAAGTTATATTTCACTGCCCAGTGTAATTTCTTCAGGTCACGTGGTACAATTTTGTATCACGTGATCATTCTTTTTAGACACTTGACAGCAAAATATGCGCGAAAACAAATTTAATGACATCATAATGTCACTATTTAGTCACAGAATAACTATGAGTTAGTATGAACTGACCATGATTTAAAACTTTGCAGTTCAACTTTGCAGTTCAACTGAGATTGGAATACCCCTGCTGATGAATAATATTGTACACATGCAACTAGTTAGGAGTATAGTTTTTATGTAGGTTACTTATGTAAACGACTAGGCTGGAAGGATGGTATAGGTAGATAGATAGAGATAGAGACAGATTTATATAAAACAATCACAACACAGGTACTGGGCAAATCTTCCGTTCCAGTGTCTTGTTCATAGGGGCATGGGTGAAAAGTAGCCACTGACGCTGTATAAATTATCTAGATTAGATGAATGGTCCTGTTTTGTTCAAACTTTGTGCGCGATTTAACTTGTACTAGTAGTAGGGGAAGTTTACGCTAAATGCGTAGCCAGTTTAAGAAGACGTGGAAAATGAGAAAATATTAAAGAGGTACATGGTCCTCTTTATAATTTTCCCATTTTAGCTCTCTTTGTATATAGTAGTAGAGAAGTTATGTACACAAACCAACTTTGTACGCGTGCTCATAACAAAGACTACGTCGTAGCAAAAGCGTAGCATGTCTACGACGACCCGTAGGCAGAGTGAAACACAAGGTGTGTGTAACTTTACATACCCATTCCAATATTTGCTCTCTTTGTTTTATGTGGCTTCTATTTTCATTTACTACGATAGTACTACGAAATATTAAAAATAAAGTACCTAACTTAAAAAATCAATGAGAAACTCGTCACGCAAGTAATTTCGGATCTTGACCTCTCTGAGGAGTCACTTGGAGCTTGAAGCGTCGCCATCAGAACTTAGCATTAATTTTTATGTTTCCTGAGCGCTGTACTGCAACATTTTGAAATGCTCGGGTCAAGGAGTTCGCGATATCGTACTAACGAGCTTCTCAATTATTGTCCTCGGCTTTTGCTTGGTGTTTCACAATTCAGGTATTTTCATTGTACAATTAGGGATTAATAACATCATCAGTGTGACGTGAACGACATTTTTTCATCGATTTTTGGGGTTCGTACACTAAAACGTCGTCACTACGTCTGGTTGATTTGACGTAGGCGTTAATGAAGAAGTTAGGGTTGTCGAATCCACTTATAAATCAAAACAATATTTAGTGATTTTGGAATGATATTTATTCATGTATTTACATATAAATATCAACTTTTATTTTTATGGTTATGTACGCAGTCTCACTCGCACTCGCACTCTAACAATACGTATTTGACCACTCTCAATATATATATAAACACGAGTTAAATCGTATTTAGTTCCGTTTTATTGAACGAGATGTTCAGTTTTATTTAGGTCAAATGATTTTATCACCAATTCCTTTCTTTTGCTCGTCAGATCATGACCATACATCTGTACCTACCTACCTACCTGCTGGTATTAAATACGTTTATAACGGATACCGTTAATTTTTGATGCAAAACCTCCGCTGCTGGAGAGTTTTACGGTTTTAGATAAATTAAACGATGGTGTACAGACCATCCAATCAAAAACTGCATGATTCTCTTCAGTCATTTAAAGTGAAATAATACTTATTTAAATACATACAAGGATCATTTTGAATTGAAACATCTGGATATTCTACAGCGTGAGAAAAATGTTGTAGAAAGGCGAGGATTTCTAAATCCAAAGAGTATAGAAAGAAAGAATGACCAACAGATAAAGTAGCAGTTTCAATAAAACAGCTTTATTGACGCTTCATCATCATTTCCGGCTAACGTATGAAGTTTACTGTTGAACATTAAAGAAAGACAAGCATTAATTTGCTCAAACACACAAAGTACACTTGCTAAACAGAACTAACAAAGCTAAAAAAGTATATAGAAAAAAATTAAGTAGCCAGCAAATGCTGATTGGTGTATACTATCACACAAACATTTAAGTACCAGCATTTGCTAGCTAGCAGCAGCAAAAGGGTTTCGACCCTAGAGTGATTAATTTTGTGCGGTACCCAATTGCTCCTAGGAATATTTACTAACATCTTTCCATAGTGAAAGACGGTCCATGGTCCGTGGTCTCCACTCAAAAACTCAAAAGTGTCAAACTGCTGAAACCCAACAAATGAATGACATAGAACATAGAAGCTAAAATTGGGTACTTACTTAGTATACCTACCTATATTCCACGTCTAATTAGTTGAAAGCTACAGCCAATTTGCGCGAAACGTTTTTCGTGTCACCAAACCATTCTCTCGGGAGAAATTATAATAAATGTACTTTACTAGCCGCCTATTTTATTCCAGCCCTTGTTATGCCTGTGCTGTTGGAGTAGACTAACATTATTAGAACAATAATATTGTTTTTGACGTCATGCTTGAAATGCAACCAACAAAGTCGGAAGTTCAAAAATAAGACGCACAAATCCTGACCTTACCTCTACCTAGTACCTACCTAACTTTGTATGACATAAGCTCTTCGCTAATATCGTGTAGGTCAATGCCAGTATCAACACAGTCATTATAGATTCTTTTTCTGCTGTAAAACCATCTTGGACAAGTCGTAGACCGAACGTCAGCAAACGTTCTACACAACGATGAATTGTGCGGGGAACACTAACTACCTATCGTATTTCAGACAGGACAATGTTAGCAATCGACGTTTTTGAGACTTGAAAACAATGTCAAATGTCAATGTCAAACAATGTCAATGTCAATGTCAAAGTCTCCTCGATCGAACACTGGTCTAAAATACGACCCTTATGCTTTCCGGTAGAGATTTTACTCTAATAGGGATGACATCTAAATGACGTTGAAAACTCCTGTCACCAGTGGATGAAACGGGTTTTCGGCGCCGAAACTTCGCCATTGACGATTGAGTTGCACTGCGCGGCTTCCTTGAGAGTTGCGCGCGTTCTCTTGCGGAGTGTCAAAGTCGATGCGCAATGTAAACATATAACGTTACAACGAATCTTTGGTCTATCAGTTTTGCTAGTAGACACCAAGATTTGTTGGCTATACCTCACATTTGGGGAACTAAATGGCGTTCCCTTACCTTCTGGAGAAATGGCGACCATTAAAAAGGTTCGGCCTAATCCTTCCGAGTCTCAGTAGCGTGTTTCGAGAATCAATCACTATGGGTAGAGTTCACGAGATGGTGGTGTAAAAACAGGTTGTAGTAAAAATTCTAAGATAAAATACTATTTTTTTACTGCCTTACATCTACAATCTACATGCATGATATACTTACCAGCTTTTTATTTCAAGCTGATGGCTCACATGATGTTAAATGGCAACTACTGCTTAAGCATTGCCTCACCGAGCATGTTCACTGAGGACATGCCCTGTGATGCATTGCACTACGCCCAGCACTCTGAGACAAAGGTGTGCCTGCCTTGACCAACTTGCCTTCTTACATAAGTACATGTTGGTCATGCATGCTAGTGGCTGGAGTATTACCTATATTATACAGCCTGTAAAGTTGCCTAAATTATAATAACATAAAAACACTTACAACGATAACGTAACGACTTCTAAATAGACAAAAATTAAGCGCATAAAATAAAATGCACAGTTTTTAACAATTTTTTAAGGGTTTAAAAAAAAACAAAGGATGAATTTTATTGGGTGACCGAATCCTTCTATGTTTGGATCAAATTGTAACTTTAGACTCAAAGTAAATGAGGTTGTGATTGTGGTCAAAGGAGCTGTTATAAAATAATATCGACTGATTCTCACCCCTTTTACTTTGCTCACAGAAAGTGTTCTCGTAAACATGTAGGAGCCGATGGATTTGGAAAAGAAACATTGCCAGAGTTATGGTAATCTTTCTTACCTACATTTTATATTGAAGCAGGGTTGTGCGTTGTAAATATTTAACTTCCGCATTTTTTCGGGTGGGACCAATGAGATTTTTGGCAAATAATACAAGATTTTTCCCGCTGTTTCAAGCAATAAGACATTTTAGCAAAAAAAAACCAACTAATATTATAAATGAGAACAGATGAGCAAAATGAGTTTTCTAAACTTGTTGAGATAGTGACGATTGTGACGTTCTACTTGTTTTTATTTAATTTCCACCAATTGATTATTTAGCTAAATTGATTTTCTACGTGAATGAGGTTTAATCAGACGTTATATTGAGAAGTGCACGTACCTGAGTTGGCTGTCGCCCAAGTTCTAGCTGTGAGATTGAAGAACTTCAGTCAGCAAGATTAGGATGTGGGATATTAGTTTAAAATACATAGGTATATATCAGGTAGGTACCTAGAGTATATATTTAATTATATTTATATTTTCTCCTCCATTAATATGTAGGATTTTGGCAGGTAACATTATAAACGCTAAACCAGTCAGACATACGATCAAAAATAGCTGTCACTGATGGGAATAGTATTTGATCCAAGTTATGCAGCGATTATAAGTAAAGCAACTAATCTTAAACTGTAAGGGCGGCTTGCACCAGAATTGTTAAACGCGTATAACTATTAAATAGTATTTAGCGAGTTGTCAAGTCATATAAATACGCCAGATTTAAATCCATTTAGCTGTTAAACACGTTTAGTGATTCTGGTGCAAGCCGCACTAAGTTTGTAAGATAGATTTAACATAGCTATGTAACTTATATAACTTACATTTTAAAAATTCGATTAGGAGCCATGATTTTGTAGAACGGTTAATCAAAATACAACGTCGCTAGTCACTTGTTTAGCCTAGTACGTCAGCTTAGTTTATGGTAAATCTGAAATTTAATTATTCTGGAAACTTGATCAACAGCACAATTACTAATGTGCCCACTGGCAACTAAAGTTATTAACATGGCAATGTACAGTCAGTATCAATACTATTATAATGAATAAAGAATTTTATAAGTGAAAACTTTTTATCTTCATTTTACGTAAAAACTCTTTTTTGGCCGACTTCAAAAATAGAGGAGGTTCTCAATTCGGTTGAATGGTTTTTTTAAATGTTTGTTACCTCAGAACTCCGTCAGTTATGTACCGATTTCAAAAATTCCTTTTCCCAAGAACTGTCATCATCATCTTTTGATGATGAAGCTGGTAGTCAAATTGAAGTCGGTTTTTCTAGTTTTTAATCTTAAAAATATTAGAAGTCGTAATGAGTAATATGAACAATGTAATGATTAGAGTATTCAATTTTGTAAATTCCAGTCCTATTTTAAAATTCTGAAAAAGTTACGAACTGCTTTTGCTGACTGTACTTTGCTACGTAGACTGTTTGCAACGCTAAACGACCACTGAACTTTGAGTCCCACAAGAATTTATGGGTCCACGGGACATTGATTAATAACCGTGTCTCGGTGTTCATATAAATTAGACGCTCGGACACAGTGCAGGTACTCACTCACTCACTCACTCATTCATTCATGTTTATCTGTCCTTATCCTGCGTCAATGTATCAAAACAAAGGGTATTCTATTTACTCATTAGAGTAGGGTAGCATGGTTTACGCATGCACAAAAAATCTGAAAGATGATAATCTGTGATTGTGCAAAATGCGCTAACTTTTAAACGTAGTAATTTTTAAATAATTTTGCGGTACTGTGAGTGAAGTAAAAAATAGGTACCTATAGGAACATATAATAAGGTTCGAATGGACGAAATTAAAAAAAAAGCATCAGCGCTAACTCAAACGAACATAATACTCGTATGTACAGACGTACTACGGATCTTTATCCCTCTGCCCCCGTATGCCAATCTTTTGCTGTCAAGTTATATTTCACTGCCCAGTGTAATTTCTTCAGGTCACGTGGTACAATTTAGTACCACGTGATCATTCTTTTTAGACACTTGACAACAAAATATGCGCGAAAACAAATAAAATGTCGTCATAATGTCACTATTTAGTCACCGAATATTGCGTCAACAGTCGCAAAAGCCATCAAATCAAGAAGTTGAAGTTGAAGTCACCGAATAACTATGAGTTAGTATGAACTGACCATGATTTAAAACTTTGCAGTTCAACTGACATTGGAATACTCTTGCAGGGACTGAAAAGGGTTCCAAAGAACCTGTTCGGAACCTGTACTTAGAGGTTCTTGGACAGAACCGGAACAGGAACCGGAACCTTTATGAGAACCCTTAAGAACCTTTATTTAAAGGTTCCTGAGCAAAATTTAAGGTGATTTGTTTGCTTTGGTGGCGGGTAGGAGCTAAAATTATGAACCTCGCTCGAGCGAGCGGTGCCCGCTGCAATGAGGAAGATGAGCGTATTTATTTTTTAATGTTGATCGATAGATTTTTACGTCTAAAACTTGTTTTTATAGTTTAAAAATTATTTATAAATTGATGCATCATTTTCATTTATTTATTTATGCTCGCAGTATACATATACCTTTTTCTTTTTTATTCCTCTCATTAGTTAGTCGAAGACTTGGTACTTATAATATGCTTAATTACTTACGTAACGTTTTCCTCTTATTAAATATGTAACTATATGACTATGTAATGTGGCCATTCGCCTGCTGGTAGGTACAACCTCTGTTTTCTGTTTTTGTTGTAACCGTGTACCTACCTACCTACCTACTCTTTTCTATTTCTTTTAATTTTACTTTTAAGTTTTCTAGGTAGGCATCTAAGTGCTCGGATTGCTGATTACGGAAATGGTATCCATTTTGAAATTCAAGATGGCGGACATTGGTTTTTTTGAGTAAAGTGATATGGGTGTCGTTTTCGGGATATTTTGGGATGCTGATTATGGAAATGGTATCCATTTTGAAATCCAAGATGGCGGACATTGGTTTTTTTGAGTAAAGTGATATAGGTGTCGTTTTCAGGATATTTTGGGATGCTTATTATGGAAATGGTATCCATTTTGAAATCCAAGATGGCGGACATTGGTTTTTTTGAGTAAAGTGATATGGGTGTCGTTTTCGGGATATTTTAGGATGCTGATTATGGAAATGGTATCCATTTTGAAATCCAAGGTGGTAGACATCGATTTTTTTAATATAGTGATATCGGTATCGTTTTTGGGATATTTTGGGATGCTGATTACGGAAATGGTGTCCATTTTGAAATCCAAGATGGCGGACATTGGTTTTTTTGAGAAAATAGATATGGGTGTCGTTTTCGGGATATTTTGGGATGTTGATTACGGAAATGGTATCCATTTTGAAAGCCAAGATGGCGAACATTGTTTTTTTTTGAGAAATTAGATATGGGTGTCGTGCCCGGGATATTTTGGAGTGCTGATTACGGAAATGCTATCCATTTTGAAATCCAAGATGGCGGACATTGGTTTTTTTGAGAAAATAGATATGGGTGTCGTTTTCGGGATATTTTGGAGTGCTGATTACGGAAATGCTATTCATTTTGAAATCCAAGATGGCGAACATTGTTTTTTTTGAGAAATTAGATATGGGCGTCGTTTTCGGGATATTTTGGGGTGCTGATTATGGAAATGCTATCTATTTTGAAATCCAAGATGACGGACATTGGTTATTTTGAGTAAAGTGATATGGGTAATCTTTACGATGGCTGAGGAGGACTCTCAGATATTGATTTCGAAAGCAATCGATTCATAAACAAAAACTTCAAAAAAGATAGGATCCATTTCCATAATCAGTACTTTACTTACCCCAAAATATCCTGAAAACGACACCCATATCACTTTACTCAAAATAACCAATGTCCGCCATCTTGGATTTCAAAATGAATACATTTTCCGTAATCAGCACCCCAAAATATCCCGAAAACGACACCCATATCACTTTATTAAAAAAATCGATGTCCACCATCTGGGATTTCAAAATGGATACCATTTCCGTAATCAGCATCCCAAAATATCCCGAAAACGACACCCATATCTATTTTCTCAAAAAAACCAATGTCCGCCATCTTGGATTTCAAAATGGATAGCATTTCCGTATTCAGCATCCCAAAATATCCCGAAAACGACACCCATATCTATTTTCTCAAAAAACCAATGTCCGCCATCTTGGATTTCAAAATGGATAGCATTTCCGTAATCAGCACCCCAAAATATCCCGAAAACGACAACCATATCTAATTTCTCAAAAAAAAAACAATGTTCGCCATCTTGGATTTCAAAATGAATAGCATTTCCGTAATCAGCACTCCAAAATATCCCGAAAACGACACCCATATCTATTTTCTCAAAAAAACCAATGTTCGCCATCTTGGATTTCAAAATGGATAGCATTTCCGTAATCAGCACTCCAAAATATCCCGAGCACGACACCCATATCTAATTTCTTAAAAAAAAACAATGTTCGCCATCTTGGCTTTCAAAATGGATACCATTTCCGTAATCAGCATCACAAAATATCCCGAAAACGACACCCATATCTATTTTCTCAAAAAATAACAATGTTCGCCATCTTGGATTTCAAAATGGATACTTTTTCCGCAATCAGCATCCCAAAATATCCCGAAAACGAAACCTATATCACTTTATTAAAAAAATCGATGTCCACCATCTGGGATTTCAAAATGGATACCATTTCCGTAATCAGCATCCCAAAATATCCCGAAAACGACACCCATATCTATTTTCTCAAAAAAACCAATGTTCGCCATCTTGGATTTCAAAATGGATAGCATTTCCGTAATCAGCACTCCAAAATATCCCGAGCACGACACCCATCTAATTTCTTAAAAAAAAAACAATGTTCGCCATCTTGGCTTTCAAAATGGATACCATTTCCGTAATCAGCATCACAAAATATCCCGAAAACGACACCCATATCTATTTTCTCAAAAAATAACAATGTTCGCCATCTTGGATTTCAAAATGGATACTTTTTCCGTAATCAGCATCCCAAAATATCCCGAAAACGAAACCTATATCACTTTATTAAAAAAATCGATGTCCACCATCTGGGATTTCAAAATGGATACCATTTCCATAATCAGCATCCCAAAATATCCCGAAAACGACACCCATATCTATTTTCTCAAAAAAACCAATGTCCGCCATCTTGGATTTCAAAATAGATAGCATTTCCATAATCAGCACCCCAAAATATCCCGAAAACGACACCCATATCTAATTTCTCAAAAAAAAAACAATGTTCGCCATCTTGGATTTCAAAATGAATAGCATTTCCGTAATCAGCACTCCAAAATATCCCGAAAACGACACCCATATCTATTTTCTCAAAAAAACCAATGTCAGCCATCTTGGATTTCAAATTGGATAGCATTTCCGTAATCAGCACTCCAAAATATCCCGAGCACGACACCCATATCTAATTTCTCAAAAAAAAACAATGTTCGCCATCTTGGCTTTCAAAATGGATACCATTTCCGTAATCAGCATCACAAAATATCCCGAAAACGACACCCATATCTATTTTCTCAAAAAATTACAATGTTCGCCATCTTGGATTTCAAAATGGATACTTTTTCCGTAATCAGCATCCCAAAATATCCCGAAAACGACACCTATATCACTTTATTAAAAAAATCGATGTCCACCATCTGGGATTTCAAAATGGATACCATTTCCGTAATCAGCATCCCAAAATATCCCGAAAATGACACCCATATCTATTTTCTCAAAAAAACCAATGTCCGCCATCTTGGATTTCAAAATGGATAGCATTTCCGTATTCAGCATCCCAAAATATCCCGAAAACGACACCCATATCTATTTTCTCAAAAAACCAATGTCCGCCATCTTGGATTTCAAAATGGATAGCATTTCCGTAATCAGCACCCCAAAATATCCCGAAAACGACAACCATATCTAATTTCTCAAAAAAAAACAATGTTCGCCATCTTGGATTTCAAAATGGATACCATTTCCGTAATCAGCATCCCAAAATATCCCGAAAACGACACCTATATCTATTTTCTCAAAAAAAACAATGTTCGCCATCTTGGATTTCAAAATGGATACTTTTTCCGTAATCAGCACCCCAAAATATCCCGAAAACGACACCCATATCTAATTTCTCAAAAAAAAACAATGTCCACCATCTTGGATTTCAAAATGGATACCATTTCCGTAATCAGCATCCCAAAATATCCCGAAAACGACACCCATATCTATCTTCTCAAAAAAAAAACAATGTCCGCCATCTTGGATTTCAAAATGGATACCATTTCCATAATCAGCATCCCAAAATATCCAACACAACACAATCACAACACAGAACAAGCATAAAAAAAGAAAGAAAACAATAAGCACCTACATAATTACTACTACCTAGGTAGGTAGATAGGTAGGTAGGTAGGTCGGTAAGTAAACTCACTATTATCCATATTATTCGTACTACTAAGTCGCGTCTAATCTCAATCTGCTTGCAGTGCCGCGAACAGTGTTCTAATCTGTGACCGTGAAGTACAAGCGCCAGAAACTCAAGGCAAATAAAATAATTCTGACCCCACTTAAACGCATAAATTCATTAACCGGTTCCAGGAACCCGAAAAGAACCGGAACCGGAACAGGAACCGAACCTTTATTGGAACCTTTATGAGAACCTTTAAGAGAACCGAACCCTTATTTGGAACCGGGTTTTCAGTCCCTGCTCTTGCTGAGGGACAAAGATCCGTTGTGACTAAGTACTTATGCAAGCAATGAGGAACGGTAGACAACATTTTTGTGTCTCAAGCATAATATATGTGTAAGTAAGTAGGTAACTAAAGCAAAACAAACTAATGTAGTAATGTCGTTTCGCTGTTAAAACTTCGCAAGACTAATCCGCTATTAGTACGCAATCAATCACACAAACAAAAACGTTGGACAGGTTATTTTGTCATGGAAATACTGCAGGGGTATGCCAATCAAAGTTGAACTGCAAAGTTAAACTGCAAAGTTTTAAATCATGGTCAGTTCATACTAACTCATAGTTATTCTGTGACTAAATAGTGACATTATGACGACATTTGATGTGTTTTCGCGCATATTTTGCTGTCAAGTGTCTAAAAAGAATAATAAGAATAAGAATAATGAAGAAATTACACTGGGCAGTGAAATATAACTTGACAGCAAAAGATTGGCATACAGGGGCTGAGGCATTTTTATGGGGTATAATAGAAATTGTTTTACTTGCAAATAACAAAATCATTTTTTATTTTCTACAAAATAGAACTATTTGGAGAAAGTTTGTTAGAAGAAAACCATAGACAAACCGTTTTAGCACCACCTTAGTTCATTCGTTCATAGGTATGAGTTAGTAGCCAACTGATAGTGGTATCGATTCGCTTGTTACATTTTTCTAAACTAACCTAATTTGCCAGCACTAAAAATGTTGCGGTCCCTTTCTCATAAACTGAAATGACAAGGACGGCTATAATTTTAGAGCTGTCAAATTAGGATAGTTTAGAAAAATGCAACAAGCGAATCGATACCATTGACGGAGTAACTTTCCTAGTAATACGGCTATATGGAACCATGTAGTAAGTTTGATGTAAGTTTTTCCATAACTCGTTCGTTGGTCATTTGAAAACAAAGTACAGTACACCCAACGGATCTTTGACTCTCTGAAGTCATTTAAGTAGATACAGCTGTGCGAAAAAACTCGCTTACCTGCCCATTCGAATCAAAAAATCAGTTCTGTGCAGATAATTCCGAGCGACAAAGATCCGTTGTGTTTACTATACTTAGTGTACCTTCTTAAAGGTAGTATGCGATGTAGTTAAAGAGAAAATGCAATCAACTTATCAACTTTTTTCTTTTATAAAGAAAACCTATCGCTTTTCTATTAGAAGAAAACGCAAAAAAAAAATACAACAAAGAATCTTCTATTTTAACAAAATGAGTTTTCTTTAAAAATAGGTTAGGTATTAGGTACGAATAGGTACAAGTAAATCAAGTTCAAACACTAGTTTTGCCACAACATTTCCTACTTCTGCCAATAAAAAGTTGAACTGCAAAGTTTTAAATCATGGTCAGTTCATACTAACTCATAGTTATTCTGTGACTAAATAGTGACATTATAATGTCATTTGATGTGTTTTCACGCATATTTTGCTGTTAAGTGTCTAAAAAGAATGATCACGTGGTACAAAATTGTATCACGTGACCTGAAGAAATTACACTGGGCAGTGAAATATAACTTGACAGCAAAAGATTGGCATACGGGGGCTGGATTCACAACAAACCTGACAATCTAGTTGATGAAGTTTATTAAAGACTTGCCCAATGGAGATGAATTAACACTGAAATGGAAAACGTTATTCATGTTTATAATTAATGTATTCCTGACGTCTTCACTCACAGCTTTTATGTTTTGGCCTGCTTCGGGGTTTGTTAGCGGTCACGTAGTTCACTGGTGAAGTTCACCAGCTGTCACACAAACAACTTATTTATGCTACTGAGGGGGAGGTTATATGGACAGCCTTTTTGGTTTGTTCAAACCTACCTACCTAGTCTCAGGATTTATTTTACATTTGATAGACCATCTTTTGATGATGAAGCCGACGATGGAGCAAGACGGTCTAGAAGACACCGACACACAGAAGTCACACACACTCACACACGCACACATATCACACACAGAGATCTAGTAGTGATCAGAAAAGACAAACGCCGGTAATGTGTAGTATGTACGAAAGAAAAGTGCATTTAGTTTGTTTATTTTCTGCAGCACTTTTAAAAAATAAATAAAAAAAAAAGCCTTTATTCCTAACTTCTTTTTATAAAATATAAACACTTTAAACTGTATTAAAAAAAATTATTTGTTAGGACCCCTCTTGGGTATAGGCCTCCTCCAGTGTTCTCCAGTTGTCTCGGTCCTGAGCCAGATCTATACAATTTTTTGTATTTGTAGTTTTATGTATGTCGTCTACCCGGTCTTCTCTTTCCTGTGGGTCCTTTTAGCTGTTACAAACTTGTTTCAAATATTTAAAGCGGTCTCCATTTGCATCAGCAAGTATATGCGAGTACTGTTAGACTAAGCTCCCACTACAGAAAAGCTCACCTCATTGAGTACCAGAATGTAGTGATAGTAATCACTTATAGGCTTATAATAGGTTGCCATTCCAAACTAAGTCTTTGATTGTTGATTTTTTAGGTAATTTTGTTGAAAAGGCTGGTTTGCGAATCAATTAAAAAAAATAATCAATTTTTTTTTGATAAAATTTACTTCTATTTTAAGATCTTATTTATATGTACAGAAAGCTCTTGAAAACTTAGGGGGTACAATTCAATTATGTACAACTATTTCTATGGAACCAATAGTGTGGACGAGCAAAAAAATCAGCTATTCCATGGCAAAAACTTTTTTCGCGCTCAGAACCCCGTGAAGTTTATTGTTGTTGAGTCGGTATAGGGAACACTTAGGTACAGTACGCACAACGGATCTTTATCCCTTTGAAGTTAGGTGCAACAACGATTGCGCTGTAGTGACGTGCGGAATAATCGCTTACCCCCAATTCGATCCAAAAATCCGTTCTGCGCAGATACTTCAGCAGGGGTATGCCAATTAAAATTGAACTGCAAAGTTTTAAATCATGGTCAGTTTATACTAACTCATAGTTATTCTGTGACTAAATAGTGCCATTATGACGTCATTTGATGTGTTTTCGCGCATATTTTGCTGTCAAGTGTCTAAAAAGAATGATCACGTGGTACAAAATTGTACCACGTGACCTGAAGAAATTACACTGGGCAGTGAAATATAACTTGACAGCAAAAGATTGGCATACGGGGGCAGAGGGATAATGATCCGTTGTGACTACTATATATAAAGGTGATTTTTCCTGTATACAAAATGCATCTAAAGGTATAAATTACTTTGATTGTTTGATCAGAAAATGAAAAATTTGTAGACCAATGCCACTCTGGTAGTTCGGTCAGTGAGAGCTTAGTCTATGTGTAGACAAGTCGCTGCGCTGATTGCTCGGACCGAACAAACAGGACGGACTTCCAAGCCAAACACAGAAACCGGCGGACTAAGTTTGCACATCGATTAAACTTAATTTGTATCTACATCGAAATGTATTTTTGGAGGTAGTAAATGTTTATTAAAATTAAAATTGAAATTGAAAATACAAGCAGATTTAAGGTCTATTAGAAACGGGTTAGTCTCAAAATCCCCTTTGAGTTTTCCCCTTTTTTGAGTTTTTTTGAGTTGATTCAAAAATTTTAAAATAAATAATCCCCTTAAAGGGAAAAACTCAAAGGGGATTTGGAGACTAACCCTTAGAAACAGCGGGAACGTTTTTTTGTAATGTACTTGTTTGCAAGCACTAGGCGTAGCACTTTCTACGCCGTAGCACCTTTATAAACGTATCTATACTTAAAATGTGATTTTTTTTTCAAATTCAAATACTTGTTTTAAATAAATGAAAGGATTAGTACTGTTTGATTTCGCTACGTGCAGGATATTGTGTTTGTGCCGAGTGCTGAAAATAACGCATTGTAAAATGCACGTTAATACTAGTGTTTAGTGTCCATGATTGAAGGTTAACGTTTGGGTGTACGTGTTTAGGCAGCTTAATGTGATTTCTGAATTCATATTTTCGGTACAAATACACATGTAGGTACATGTTCGCATAAATAGATACGCAGTTTTGATAATAAAGTTTTCAAGCGTCTGTTCATATTTTTAACTCCCGACGCAAAAACGACGGGGTGTAATAAGTTTGACATGTCTGGTGTGTGTGTGTCTGTCTGAGGCAACGTAGCTCCCGAACGGATGAACCGATTCTGGTTTTGTTTTTTTTTGTTTGAAAGGTGAATTAGTCGGGAGTGTTCTTAGCTATGTTTGATGAAAATCGATCCAAGGTTCGTGGGTATTTTAAATTTTGAATTTAATTACTTGTTAAGGTTCGCCATTATATAAAACAATTGCGATTACATGACATATATGTTTTTATTTACGGTTTGGGATCGATAAACCGTATTTTGATACCAAATCGGAGCTACATTCTATTTTGAAATAGCATGGGATCCATAGACATTCATCTCCCGATGACTGGGACACATAATATAGACCCAAGTTACGGCCGCTTCATGACGTTCACAGTTTCTCTAAAAACCAAAGGTTTATTATGTCCGCAACGTGTAGATTTCAGGAGAGCTATAAGGAGAAGCGAATAATTAATCACCTAGTGTCATTACTAAGCTGATGGACAGGTGATGTTAGGTGACTTACCGGCAGCAAGCTCAAACAGCCTATTTGGGACCTACTAAATGGGTAAATATGAGCTAGGAACTCGATTCTACTAAAAAACTTGTCAGCTGAAACGCAGTTGAAATGTAGCTGTTTGTCTGTTTTTTTATACCACTAAATAGTGGAACAAGCCAATGGCCCACCTGTTGTAAAAGATGTCCACTAAAGATGTGCCCTGTGATGCATTGCACTGCGCCCATCACGTGTCATCCTTCAAACCGGAACACAGCAATGTTTTTATGTTATTTCGTATTTTACTATCTTTCACAGGTAATACACGGCTTTCATCTGTTTTTAGGCTATTTTGCAGTTGGATCTGAATAGAACGTCAACCGGTGTTTTATAGAATTGAGTCCCTGGACGAGATCTAGTACGATTCTTACATAGTCTGTGGTTCGCTCATCAACAGGCGGATTAGTATGAGCGATTAGATATTACGTGGTATATGATGATGTTCGTTTTATGTACTTGCTTCTGTCCGCCGCTTTTCCCGCTTGGTACGAAGTACGAAGTCTATAACGCCATAATAGGAAACAGTTTCAGATGAGAAAGACTGTAGAGATCGCATTAGGTCAGCAGAATGTCAAACAATGGATGACGCCCCGCGCGCTCGATTCCTCAGTCACCTTGCATAGCGTGTGTGTTAAATGCCTAAATCTAAAAGTTTCGAATAGACATTTTGAAGTATTCCTTAATTTCCGTATTTCATTTTTAACCGACTTCAAAAAAGGAGGAGGTTCTCAATTCGGTTGTATGTTTTTTTTTATTATTTTTTTTTTTATTTTTTTTATTTTTTTTTTTATTTTTTTTAATGTTTGTTACCTCAGAACTCCGTCATTTATGAACCGATTTCAAAAATTCTTTTTTTATCTGAAAGGATATACTTCCAGATTGGTCCCATTTTATTTTCATCAAAATCGGTTGAGTAGTTTGGGTTATAAAAAGAAATAACTGAAAAAAATATGCCCGGCGCAGCGCAGCGCCTACTATTTTACTGCTAGCAACGATGCAATATGACAACTGACAAGTTGCGGCGTAGCGCCTACCATTTTATTGCTAGCAACAATGACCTTTGTGGTGCACACCGAAATTTTACATTTGTCTAAATTTGTCAATAAACCCAGTTTGTACATTCAAATCGCATTTAATTCGCAGAAAAGCAAAAACCCACCAGTAGTTCCTCTAAAGAATCAAACCAACCACGTGCACGAAATTGCGTATTTTGCTTTCCTGTGGCTTTTATGTGGTGTTTATAGTGACTAGAACATTCCCAATGAACTGTCATCATCATCATCATCATCTGATGATGAAGCTGGTAGTCGAATTGAAGTCGGTTTTTCCAGTTTTTTAACTTATAAATTATTATTTCCCTCGTCAGAGTCGTCAGTAGTGAATGTGAATAGTATAATTTGCCCCTGATTTGAACTTGGATAAGTATAATATAGTATTAACGTTGGTACTTTACATTGGTGACCCCGACGTGATTGACGTAACCTACTCAGGATCTGTTACATCTTAGCCTAGTCCTATAAGCCCAGTTGCTGTCGTTGACACAGTGCAGGGTGAAAGCGTTTAGTCCTAAATGTATGAGATTAGATCATCACGATAGTATAGGTGTTGTGCTACTGCATATTATATTCTGTGTATGTGTGGAGTTTACAGCCGTTTTTCTCGCGACATTTAGTTGAGAATGTAGATTTTTGTTAATAAGAACAGCCCCCGTATTCTAATCTTTTGCCGTCAAGTTATATTTCACTGCCCAGTGTAATTTCTTCAGGTCACGTGGTACAATTTTGTACCACGTGATCATTCTTTTTAGACACTTGACAGCAAAATATGCGCGAAAACACATCAAATGACGTCATAATGTCACTATTTAGTCACAGAATAACTATGAGTTAGTATGAACTGACCATGATTTAAAACTTTGCAGTTCAACTTTGAGATTGTAATCGCCCCCCGGGCTCCATATAGCTAGGTATATTTTTGCATGTGTTTGGCACAAACATACCTTTCATTCGGACATCCATTCGTAAAGTGGGGTGAGCGTGCACTTCCATAAATAAAGAATGTCATGTAAAAGGCGGCGCTTTCACGTGGAATTTCTTGTTTTGCGTACATTACCTGGATAAGGAAAAGCGCTTACCTACAAATGTTAGTAGAAAACCTGAGCTTTGAACCTTGTTTACTTTGCAATAGAGTTTAAAGTAGGTACCCTTAAAAAGTGTTGATACAGTTCGCAGAAAAATAACTGCGCTCGTTAGAACTTTATTACGCGGCAAAAAGGGTGGGACTTACTCAAAAGTGTTTACTGCCTAGCCGCTGACAGTACTACCTAGGTTGGAGAGAGAGCTTAAACCGGGTAGCGGATGATTCGTTCAGTGTTAAATGAGGCCCTGCAATAAAAAGAGCTTTTTACTAAGATTTTTGCAATTCATGTATTTGTAAATCGAAGATAGATGAAAAAGGGTAGCTTTAACGAACTAATAAATTTTAGCAAAGTTTATGAAAATGGAATTAGAGGGAATGCAATCTTTCTCAATCTCTTTGCAAGAGACCTACGCCCAGCAGTAGAGTGATATAAATAAAAATAATAAATAAATAATATTCATTTAATTCAGGCAACACAGTAAAAAATACAAGGCTCATATTATAAATAGTACCTTAAAACTAAAATCCATATTTCTATTTTTTTTTTAATTATTTTTCTTGCACGATTTAAGTTGATATAGGTGGATGATGATGATGAAATCTTTCTATTTTCTATTTACCTCTAGTGATACACCACTCATTTTAAGCGATGCTTAGTGATTTTTTTGAGTGCGGTTGTCAGACATGCAAATTGGTAAAACTAAAATTAAAAGCATTGATTATCTTTTAAAAAGTTTCTGAGTGCGGCTATAAGAGTAGTATTCATTGACCCACGATGAACTTCGGTTACACTTTTTATAGCGATTCTACGTAAATGTAGTCAACTCGCTTAGATAGGTCACTATGATCCGACTATTTCGTAACGCCGGTAATTCCCCGAGGAAACATTATACCCTTCCCTGTGCCCATCTACGTAGAAATTAATTACTCTACGCGAACATAGCTACAAGTCCGCATAAATTACTGATAATGTGGATGCATAAAAAGTAACGACCTCAATTACACGATTTTTACTTATTTTTATTCAAAAGTTCAAAGTTCTATTCGGTTGAGCATAAACAGGCACGATACTTCCAAAGGTGAGAAGATAGTTATTCTGTATCTACATAATGTACTTCGTAGGTAAATAAAAGCATCGAATTTATACTAATTCCAATTTTGCTAGAATTACTCAGCTAGAAAAAGATTATATTGTTCAAAAATAGACTAAGAATTCTAAAATTCATGGTCTTCCTTTTATTAGTGACACTATGTTATTTAGCAAAAAATAATCCTTATGATGAAGCCTTTCGATCGGTATGACAAAGCAACAGGGTGATTATTTTTCTCGTGTACCGGGTTCGATTTCCGGTTCAACCATGTAATTATTTAAATATTAATATTATATGAATGCAAATTGCAAATTATGCAAATTCATATATTAATATAATATGATTTTTTTTAATTCAAATAATGTCTTCTTTTGTTGTTCCATCTACAATATTCAAGGTACTTTCCCTCCAGTGGCAAATCCGTGGGATACCCTGTATATCTAAAGATTACTACTCTCTCTTTCTCTCTCTCTTGATGAACCAATTCGTGAGCTAATTATTTCTACTTTCCTCGTAAAACTGATCGAAGATCCCATCGGCTAATGCGAACCAATCAATGAACCACTATAGAAGATTGTACAAAAGTTGTAAAAGCACAAAATAATTATTCCATTAGCTAAAGTGGGCTCAATTCTATGGCTCTTAAATAATTATCTGTGCTATCATGTCGGATGCGGTAATTTAAGTTTATGTTTTTTCGATAAATGATTGGCAAACTGCAATAGCCTCAACTGTGACGACGATCTGCACTACTAGCCATATACTTTTTGGATAAAAATATTAAATCAATAAATACTGATTTGGATCAGTTGAGCTATCTATAAATAGTTTGCAACGGTTGGGCTGGCGCTTACCTTGGACAGAATTAGTATTGCCATACAAAGAGGAAACGTTGCCAGCCTTTTGGGCACTCTGCCTGCAGTCGGTGATTTGTAATCTGTTTTCTATCTCTAGCATTTAGAATTCAGAGTTCATTTTAATATTTTTTTTTGTTAAAAATGCAGTTTTCTAAAGTATTTGAATATTAAAATAAAAAAACTGCTTCATGTGTATATTATAAATATTGTAAATACTTTTATAGTCATAATTTTCTTTGTGATTACAACGAAAAAATAAATAAATAAGTAGCTATGTTTATATTACTGTATTGCATTTTGTCTTTTTGTGTTAAATTTATGTTTAATGGCCAAAACCCCTAGTAACAAATAAAGATTTTAAAGAAAACTTTTCTTAATAGTATCGCAGGTCATTCTTAGATCCACGTAATAAATAAGCCATGACACAGAATTTGACCCTCGTTGCTGGGGTCTGATAGATTGACGGCTTGTATTGACCCAAGATGTTCCTATCAGAGTGTTTCCATTTGTATTTTCTGTCGGAAATTTACATTTACGTGAATTTATCTGCAAAGGGTAGTGTAGCCGATAGGAGCGTGGAGTGGTGAATGTCGTGGGATTAAAACACTTATTTGGATGAATTTTGAGAAGAAAACCGAGCGATTACGCGTAGACACGACAGTGTCCGTTCGCGGTTCACAATCCAACTAACTGTGCGTATCTGCGCGCAAACGGGGGGTAGTCTCCAGTTTATTAAAAAAAGTAAGGTAAGTACCTACATGAAATTACGTTTATATTTAAGTACCTACGCTTAAATATTCATGTTTTGTTTATTTTTGTTGCCTAATTGTAAAACTTTAATTATATATTATTTTTATTCCAGGTTCGCGAGGCGCGTCGTCTACATTCTCCGCCGTGTCACGTCAGGGACACTGATTAGCAACAGGAAGTAGCGCCAAGCGAGTTACAGGTCGGGTTAACACTCCAGACTTGGTCTTTATCTCCACAGTAGGTACGGATACGGTCATCTGATCCAGGCAGTACTTTCTTCACAATGCCCTTGGGCCAAGTGTTTCTCGGAAGGTTAGGGTCAATTTCCTTTTTACAGGTCTTCTTACATTTTTCTACAAACAATAGAACTGCAGCGGTATTTCTCAGAAGACGAAGCCACGACGAAAACTTTGCAGGATTCGAAACAGGTAAGTTTTCACCTTTATCTACGTTTAGTACAAGGTGTACCATTTCTAATGTGTCTTCATTAATTTTTATTTTTTTCTTTTTCAGGTGCGGTCGTCGTCCAGGTGCTGTCTTTCTCGTACAGGAATCTAGGACCTTGAAACCATTCACAGTCTTTGTGTAATTTAAAATGCATGTTTTTTGTAGCTACATCTGCGATATTTTTATCTGATTTTATGTAATGCCATTCATTACTTTTACTCAATTCATCAATTTCGCCAAGTCTATTCGCGACGAATGTTTTATAGTTCCGTGTGTCGTTTTGAATCCAGTGCAATACAGTCATCGAATCTGTCCAAAAATATCTTTTATTCGCTTTTAGTCTGTGCTCCTTTTGTATAACATCGGCGAGACGGCATGCGAGTACAGCACCTTGTAGTTCTAGCCGAGGAATCCAGCTGAGCTTTATAGGTGCTACACGGCTTTTGCTTGCGATGAATGACACGCACACATTCGTGTTATCTGTGTGTACGCGCCAGTAGGCTACGGCGGCGTATGCGGCGGGTGATGCGTCACAGAATAAGTGAAGTTCTATTGTTTCGGTTGGACTCGTACTGTTGGCTCGACTGTTCAGGTTTTTGTCACAGGGATCTGGTTTTTTAGAACGAAAGTACCATCTCGGTATGCGAATATTTTTTACTTCTTGTAGTTGAGAAATCCAATCACAAAAGATCTCAAACTGTTTTGTAGGTATTTGTTCATCCCATTTTGTTGTAGACTTCCAGGTGTCTTGAATAATTATTTTAGCTTTTATTGTGAATGGCGTCAGTAAGCCGTAAATGTCGAATATAGACATAACAATGCGCAGCAGTTCTCGCTTCGTAGGTTTTTGTTCGCATGTTAATATTTTCTCAGGAATTTTTTGTAAGGAAAGGTTAAAACCAAATGTATCGGTTTTCGGGTACCATAATAATCCAAGTGTGCGCTCGCTTAGATTATCTTCTTCTGTTTTGAAGTTCACTACGGATTCACTCAAGGATTCTTTAGGTATGTTTTGACATACTTTACTCTCATTGGACGTCCAGTTTCGTATCTCGAAGTTACCTTGCTGGTGTATGTACGTGACATCTCTCATCGTTTGTAGGGCCTTATCTATGTCATCAAAACAATCGATATAATCATCCATATAATGACTATGTATAATAGCATGTACAGCGTCAGGCATTCTATTGGAAAATCGCTTTGCGTTTAAGGACGTACTTAAAATTTCGAGGCGCTCGAATCTAGGATTCTGAGCCTGCACACTACGACAAAGTGCCCACGCACACATTGAAGCCGCTTTGAGCTCGATTTTCTACATCAAACAACTGATCTTGGTACTTGAAGGTTAGGTAGGTAAAGATAAGATAAGATAAATTTTTAATTGTCCTCAATTAGATATACATGTACAGTAGGTACAGATAGGAACATAATACTTAGTAATAAATACAATACAATTAAAACAGCCTACCTGCTCGTCAGGTTGCAGGGGGCAAAATGGTAAAGTCATTATATTAAATAGACTCCTGTCTGCAAATTAGTATTTGGTGATATAATTTTATTATTTCGGAGAACTTTATTATTATCAAAACTCATCTACACGTGACGTGTGTAACTGTTGTACGAATTGTAATACAAAGATTTTGAAAAATAAATATTGCTACCTATTAGTTACTTTACTTACCTGCCTAACAATTTAATTTTTTTTATTTACCTACTTTTACCTAACAGTAGGTACTTTGTTATTACTAGCAGTTACCCGCGACTTCGTACGCTAGTACAGTTTCCGTGTACATTATATGATCTGAGTATTATTATTATCGGTGCGTGTACCGAGCGGATACTTTGAGAAAGTTGACATTACACTGAACCCGTACTCGAATGTCAAACGCTAGTCGTTAGACCAAAGAGGTAGTACTACGCCCTGTCAAACTGGCGTGACATGATATGACATATATCATCCTCTTGCCAATAAGGAAGATGAGCGTATTTTTTTTTTAATGTAGATCGATAGATTTTTACGTCCAAAACATAACAGTGAAAGAATTTTGGCGATAGCTCAAAAACTGAATTTTCTACGATTTTTTAAAGTTTGGATTTTCAAAATGTGTTTTGAGCCCGGCGATTTCGCGTGTGACGTCATGAGCTCCAGGCGCTCACCCGCGCTTTTTAAGCGTTTTCTGCCTTTACGTTTCTATTTATATTTCTGATAAATAGGGAGAAAACACAGATTATAGAAAGTACAGATGAAGTGTATAGCCATTTTCTTGTCATGGATAAAAGTGTACCATAGTGGAGGCCTTTGTGTCATTTAGTCTCTGGCCATTGACACCTCCAATGCCAAACATATTTTTATACAATTATGCCGACGTGTGTGGTTCCCACTTGCAAAAATTGGCCTGGGTCTAAAAACAAAGTAGATGGGATTACATATCATCGGTAAGTATCACATTTGAGTCTCTATTTGATAAGGAATCATCAATTTAAAGAAAAATGACCATCAATTCAATAATGTTGCAAACAACACCAACACTTTTTTCCCAACAAAATTTATATTAATCTCTATGTGACTACACATCAGTGTAGTGTTACTATGTGACTAGACAAAAAAAATATTCAACAAACAGGAAGATAATGTTCTCATTATCTTCCTGTTTGTTGAATAGGTTTTAGAGTTATTCTTAACTCATAAATTTCTGGTTAATATTGTTGAGCCATATACCGCCCAGTAGCGCACTCATCAAAAAACAATTATACAATAAAAACTTTTAAACAAAAAAACTAGGCCGCTGAAAAAACTGAAAAGCAAAAATAATAAACCTTTTTTATTTAACCTTAATAACTAAGTTCTTAAACTAATGTAAGTATAAGTAAGTACCTAAGAGTCGGTGCCGCGCATAGCGCTTTTCGTACTTAATTATGTAATAAGTACCAAAGTTCTAAGTACCTATCAAATAAATATATAAATAGTATAGAAAGAATATAGAAGTAAATAAATATTGTAGAAATATAAACTAAAAAATTGTGTTTTATTTATAGGTACATCATCTAAAAAGTTTTTCTTTAATTCTTATAAAATTTATAAATCTCTATTAAAGTTTGTACTTATTTCTAATAAAATTTATAAATCTCTATTTCGTTACCTCCTACTTAGGTAAGCAGCATTATACAAAAAAAAATTACCCCAAAAAATTGGGAAATAGTTTTGTAGGTGCAACATTGGGCTGCGCGAACATGATGCGCACGGGAATGTTTTTATAGCATTTTGGTGACAAAAACCTTCATACAAATTATGTCAAATGCTCCTTCTTGTGTTTTCTTTTTTCTATGGGAGAAAAGTACCAATATTTTTATGTAATATTGTGCCTCTAAGTCCTAAGGACACGTTTAACGCTTCAGATAAACTTTTTAACCACCGACTGAAGAAGAAAGGTGTTCTAAGTTTGAGGCTTTTTGTGTCTATGTGTCTGTACCTTTCAAGGCTCGTAGCTCCAAAAAATCACTCGTAATTTTTTTATAACTATTATTGAAATGGAAAGCAGATAAAGCTGGCATAGTTCTAAGACATGTTTGGTAGAAATCGGTGCAGCGGTTTCCAAGTTATGAGGATGTTTATCAGCCCTGAACACGCATTTTGAAGGGTTCTCAGGCGTATATTGATTGTAGTTTGAAACATTTGGTTCTTATACCAGTATAACGTGAGCTACTATTTCTTAGTGTTTCATTGATTTTGTATATCAGGTAAGACTAGTAATGAGCTAGATTGTGTTATAGGCGTGATAAGCAATGTTTTTAACCACCGACGCAAAAACGATGGGGTGGTAAAGTTTGACATGACGTGTGTGCGCCATTTTGAACTTTTTGTTTATAAACCGATTTCTTTCAAAATCGATATCTGAGGGTCCCCCTCAGCCATTATCAAGAATCTGATGTCAAATTAGAAAAATGTTTTTTTTATGGACCGATTGCTTTCAAAATCGATATCTGAGGCTCCCTTTCGGCCATTATAAAGAATCTAATGTCAAATTTGAAAAATCATGGCTGCCATTTTTAACTTTTCAGTTTATGGACCGATTGCTATCAAAATCTATATTTGAGGGTCCAATCGGTCCATAAACAGAAAAGTTAAAAATGTTGGCCATGATTTTTCAAATTTGACATTAGATTCTTTATAATGGCCGAAAGGGACCCTCAGATATCGATTTTGAAAGCAATCGGTCCATTAAAAGAAAAGTTAAAAATGGCGGCCATGATTTTTCAAATTTGACATTAGATTCTTTATAATGGCCGAAAGGGACCCTCAGATATCGATTTTGAAAGCAATCGGTTCATAAACAAAAAATTTAAAAATGGCGGCCATGATTTTTCCATTTTGACATTAAATTCCTAATAATGGCTAAAGGTGACCCTCAGATATTGATTTTGAAAGCAATCAGTTCATAAACAGAAAAGTTACAAATGGCGGCCATGATTTTTCCATTTTGACATTACATTCCTACTAATGGTTAAGAGTGACCCTCAGACATCGATTTTGAAAGCAATCGGTTCAATAACAAAAAAGTTACAAATGGCGGCCATGATTTTGACATTAGATTCCTACTAAAGTTAAGAGTGATCCTCAGATATCGATTTTGAAAGCAATCGGTTCATAAACAAAAAAGTTAAAAATGGCGGCCATGATTTTTCCATTTTGACATTAGATTCCTAATAATGGTTAAAAGTGACCCTCAGATATCGATTTTGAAAGCAATCGGTTCATAAACAAAAAAGTTAAAAATGGCGGCGATGATTTTTCCATTTTGACATTAGATTTCTAATAATGGCTAAGGGTGACCCCCAGATATCGATTTTGAAAGCAATCGGTTCATAAACAAAAAAGGTTAAAAATGGCGGCCATGATTTTTCCATTTTGACATTCAATTCCTAATAATGGCTAAAGGTGACCCTCAGATATCGATTTTGAAAGCAATCGGTTCATAAACAAAAAGGTTGAAAATGGCGGCCATGATTTTTCCATTTTGACATTAAATTCCTACTAATGGTTAAGAGTGACCCTCAGATATCGATTTTGAAAGCAATCGGTTCATAAACAAAAAAGTTACAAATGGCGGCCATGATTTTTCAAACTTGACATTATGTTCTTGATAATGGCCACGTGGGACCCTCAGATATAAATTTAGAAAGCCATTCCTGCCATCTTCGATTTACCATACCATACCATATCCGTAATCGGCATCCCAAAATATCTCGAAAACGATTATGTTTTTCATTCTATTTTATTATTTTTATTATATTCATATTTGCCTCTAGTAATGCAATGTCTACTAAGGACGTGCCTAGTGAGATGTTAGGTCTCGGGGGAGAGACTTACGTCCAGCAGTGGACTGATATAGGTTGATGATGATGATGATGAAATACTTAATTTTTGTAAAGTACTCACAAAAACACTTTATAATTCACCGATAATAAAGTTTTTTGATTTTCATTACGATTACACTTGGCGGTCAGACCGCTCGGGAGAATCCAATTTAGAAATCGTGGACCAATCGAGGGATGACATCATATCAAATTGGAAGAAATCCAGACTTGCTTGACGTCATGCCGAGGGTCACTTAACATCAGGTGGGCCATCGGCTTGTTCCATCATTTAGTTATATTAAAAAAATATGCCAATTTGACAGATTGGCATGACGCCAGGCTTGTCACAAATTTATTTGAAGGTGGCCACCATTATACCAGAATGTCCAGAAAATGCACCGATAGATAAAAAATAAAAAATCTCCAAACCCCAAAAATCGCTAATATCATATTTACCATTAGGTACCTACTAAGTACCTACTACACCTACATAAGTACCTACTACTACTATAGTATCTACTAGGTATTTTTCCAAATCTAGTTCTGAAAATCAGCACGCACTTAGTACCTCACATACTTTTATTTCAGTCCAAAAAGTATCACCTTTATCCAATCGTACTATTAAACACGTACAGTAATAACACGTTGTCGATCGTAAGAATTTTCTGGAGCAATGCGATACACCCGTCCTTCCACAAACGCGCCTGAACGCGGTCTGGCTAGCGAAACGAAAATCAAGTCTATATACGACTGCGCCCCACTATTTTTCCTTAGGAAATTGTATGGAGTAAGTACGGTGCGTTTTGTACCTGTCTTTTCTTTCTCATAATTCAAAAAGTATTTAGTTTGGGTACAAAAAAATACCCTACACGGGGAGAAGACTATAACAGCTACAATTCATTATTATTTTCACGTTACAATATGTAGCGGATTTAGCTGTATACACACCGAACCAGACCCCATTTTCCGTCATTTTTTGCGATTCTTGCGACGGTAAAATGGTTTTTGTGTGAAAATGTTGTATAGAACCACCCAGATTTTTTTCCTTCTCTTTAAATTAGAATATATTATCTTTAATTTTTTACAATAATATCTCTACATTTATTATTTCTAGTGTCTAAAAGTACTCCCTAGAAAAGATTGAAATCCGTTTTTACGTCCTTAAATTCTTCACATGTTGCGCTATGAAAGGTTGGCGCCAAAAATCAGTGACGTCATTTTGAATTTTTGTATGGGTTCGTTCTTGTTCTGGTTGTCTCGCCAAAGAAATCTCAAGGCATCTTGGTCGGATTTTTTAATTTTTGTTCTCAGAAACATATCTTTTATGTCACCGGTAAGTCCGATTGGTCGTTCTCGAAATCGCAACATGATGCCCAGCAGGGATTCCAACAGATCTGGACCCTGTAGTAAGTAGTCATTCAGGCATTGACCAGCAGAAGTAGCAGCAGCGTCGAATACTAGACGTAACTTTTTTTTATTCGGATTATCTACTCCGAAGTGGGGAAGGTACCATTCTTTCGTAGCTCTATGGTTACTTTCGCTTGGCTCGATTTTACAGGCGTAGTCATTGACGAACAAATGTTCCACTCTTTCTTTGTATCTTGTGGCAAAACCCTCGTCTGTGGACATTTTCCTTTCTATAGTTTTCAACCGACGATAAGCATTGGAAAACGAACTCGTCGTTTTGGCATTTTCATCTTTCCACGGTAAGCCGACTTCCCATTTTCCGTCGATCAATTTTGCAGATTTTTCTACAATTTCTATGGCTTTTATTTCGTCTTTATTTTGCCTCGGCTTATTATGAATACCAATGCTTTCGAACAAAAAAGATTTTCGAACTAGTTCATGAAGTTGTTCGTCATTCTTTGGGTCTGTGTGTATCAAGTCACATTGACAATAACAACAGATGCATTCGTTTATATTTACGTTTGTGAGCGAGTGGTCCGATGATCCATCAGCTGTGCTACCGCAGGCGCCTGTGCGCGCGGCCACCAGTGTGGGGAGGTGTTGATGGCGGCGCGGGAGCAGGCGTGGCGGCTTGGGCAGCTAGGGGTGAAGGCGGGGGGATGCCTCAGCTGTTCCACCGTTAACATTGCACACTCTGACGTTGAACTAGCATTTTTACGTTTTGAAGGGCAAACGCCGTGCACACACCAACCTAGCGGTGTTAGTGTGGCGCAAGGTTCATTTTTATTACGCACTATTGTTTTTAATGGCGCGATAAGATGGTAATTGTCCTGGCCAATTAATAACTTTGGTTTCACATTTTCACAACATGAGATGTAACTGTTTAAATGATTCAGATGCGCAAAGTCTTTTATTTTTATGTTAGATAACTTTTGTAATGGCAAATTGAGTTCATTTATTTTTCTTGCACTAAGTTCGAATGAGTCATTGTTTACGTTGGTTATTTTACACTTTATATTTTCACTGTCACACATCAGTTCTGAGTCCCACGCACCACGAACACACAGAGTTTGTTTTTGTCCATGTAAATCGACACTATTAGCGATATCAGCTGATATCAAGGATACCGTCGCGCCGTCATCTAACAATGCGTGGGTACGGAACACACCCTTTGGTCCATGGATGTTCACGGGCACCACTTTTAAAAACACACATGATTTTGAGGCGTTCATGGTATGAGCTATAGTCTCGTTATTTACTAAACAGTCACTGTTTACCTTTTCAATGTTTTTATCACTGGTTAACTCACTTTTTTCACTACTGTTCAATAATTTTTCACAATCAGTTTTTTCACTATTTTCACTTTTAGCACTGTTTGCACTGGCTTTGAGTTTCCAGTGCAGAAGACGGTGATGAGGTAGGCCACACTCATCTACAGAACAGGAAGCTGCAGAGCATGTATCGCGACTGTGAGTAGCGAGTAGGCATTTATGACACAGGTTGTTGACCCGCACGAAGCGCCAGCGGTCTTTTTAACCGACTTCAAAAAAGGAGGAGGTTCTCAATTCGGTTGTATGTTTTTTTTTTTTTTTTTTTTTTTTTTTTTTAATGTTTGTTACCTCAGAACTCCGTCATTTATGAACCGATTTCAAAAATTCTTTTTTCATCTGAAAGGATATACTTCCAGATTGGTCCCATTTTATTTTCATCAAAATCGGTTGAGTAGTTTGGGTTATAAATAGAAATAACTGAGAAAAATATGCCCGGCGGCGCGGCGCAGCGCCTACTATTTTACTGCTAGCAACAATGCAATATGCCAAGTTGCGGCGTAGCGCCTACCATTTTACTGCTAGCAACGATGGACCCTTTGTGGTGCACACCTAAATTTTTACATTTTTCTAAATTTGTCAATAAAACCAGTTTGTACATTCAAACCGCATTTAATTGGAGAAAAGCAAAAACCCACCAGTTGTTCCTCTAAAGAATCAACACCAACCACGTGCACCAAATTGCGTATTTTGCTTTCCTGTGACTTTTATGTGGTGTTTATAGTGACTAGAACATTCCCAATGAACTGTCATCATCGTCATCATCATCTGATGATGAAGCTGGTAGTCGAGTTGAAGTCGGTTTTCCAGTTTTTTAACTTATAAATTATGTTAAAGCTCGTTTGGTACAATTTTGTACCACGTGGTCATTCTTTTTAGACACTTGACAGCAAAATATGCGCGAAAACACATCAAATGACGTCATAATGTCACTATTTTGTCACAGAATAACTATGAGTTAGTATGAACTGACAATGATTTAAAACTTTGCAGTTCAACTTTGATTGGCATACCCCTGCTGAACTTTATTTTGACTTGTTATTTTTCATAAGAGGATCGGGTTTCTGGGACTTGCCTACAAAACAGGCAAGTCCCAGACACCTGATTCTCCTATGAAACATTCAAATTATAATAGTTCAAAGTTCGAACCGTTGATAGGTTGATGTGTTGTGTACCCAACTGTACATCAGTAGGTACTTAATAAAGTTATTAACACTGAAAGCATTTCTTTATCTTATTAATTAATTGAAATATTCCTAAAACTAACAGCAGTAGTGTATTGTCTATTTAAAATACGGCAAAATGAACACGTGCCTGAAAGGTTTTCAAATAAAAAGAAAAATTATAAATATTAAATGCATAATGTTTCTTCGTTTTTTGTCCGGCTATCACTATGAGTTCTTTTCGGTTACAGTCCTAAATTACATCACCAAAATGATCTGTCTCTCTCTATCAGCAGTGGCTTTATACAGCGTATTGTATTATTTGATTTTCAGGCCTATGGTTTTTAGAATAACTGTGGTAGTTGTATGCATATATAATTTGCTCAATATTCTAACAACAGTTTTTACAAAACAAGATGACCTGGCGTTATTCCTGGACCAGATTAAAAAACAGAGAATTGTTTCTCTTGATTATTATCCAAATGTTACGTTGTCTTTTCTGATAAGTCTTACCGCAGTTTTTGTGCAATACTATAGTATTATTTTTGAAATATACCAACGGCCACTATTATTTGATGATAAAATGCGTTATATGGTTTTTACTAATGTGTTCATGTTGAATTTCAACATGAGTCCTATAACAAGTGCTATAAAATATGAAATCATGTGGCGTGAAACGCGTAATCTACAAGGAAAACTTTCAGAAAAAATTAAATATATCAATTTATTAGATAACAATAGAGAAAACAAAGAACAGTTTTTGTTGGCTTTAAAAGAATTTAGTACATGTTATTCCAGGCTTAGAGCGAGTCTGATGTCATATTCTCACAGCTCAAAGTTTCTGGTTGGTATTTATATAATTTTAACTAGTTATCAAATTAGCTGAACCTACTACCATTTAAGTACCTAAACATTTTGCATTTTTACAGACTGTTCTAAGTTTTCCGGCTATGCTATTTTTTTTGGTCCCAATAGTTCAACAAATGTGCACGCTTCAATTAAAAACGGTAAGGTTTATAAAAAGGGCGTGGGCAATCTGGCCCACCAGTGGGCTAGCCGGTGGGCTCAATGGAAATATGCCCAAACCGGCTGGCTGAGAGCAGTTTTATGATTTGTCAAGGCTTTTTATTTTATTATTCGCCTTATTAACCTTAAGTCTGAATTACTAAAGTTACTTTTTTAAAACGTCCATGGAATATTTATTATTATTATTAAAAATACGCTTCAGTTTTAGACCTTATTTATTATTTTATTCTTATTTTTGTTCTTATGTCTTATTAGGTTATTAGTTTATTATGTCCACCTTGATCTCATTTCATTTCATTATATTTTGTTTATACTTACCTTAATAATTGTTATAATATTTTTTAAAGAATTTGAATTTGAACCTCTAACGGTTGTTGAAGTGATAAATCCACTTTGACCACGTAAATTAATCGAAACTGCCAGTTTACAAAAGTTAACATCATTTTCATATAAAAGAAACCAATATCTAATTAATATTTATTTTCAGAATTTTTTTAATAATTCCTGTTTTATTGTAATCGCTATTTTGAATTGGTGCACCCCGGCCGTATTAGCGGAACTTGTAGCAAAAGAAGAAGATATTATGAGGAAAACATTGACTTACTGCTGTATGTCAGCTGAAGGTGAACTTGAGGCATAAATCTGAAGCTAGGTAGCTTTCATCTATCGGCGTTATGAGTAATATTATTTTATTTTTTCAGATTTGGAAGTCCACGATAAGATATCAGACGTTTTGACTTACATGCAGTATAATCCTTTGAAGGTGACCGTGTTCCGCATGTTCACTGTGGATGCTTCACTGGTTCTAACCTTCTTCAGCCTCGCTACTACCTACCTGATTGCATTTATCCAATTCATGCATGTGTTTGAATGAAAAATAGATAGTACTTTATAGTTCACAAGCATAATTATTGTTTTTACAGACTTAGTTACAGATTGTTCTTATATAAATAAAGATCGAGAGAATGTTTATTCTACCTAAGTACCTATATACAAATACTAATAATACAAATACTTAAATGTCTTGGGCACGCTTCCGATTGGTACTGATTTGGATCAGTTGAGCTATCTATAAATCGTTTGCAACGGTGTGTAGATAGCTCAACTGCTTCATGTGTATTTTGTACATAGTATAAATATTGTAAATACTTTATTAGTCATAATTTTCTTTGTGAATAAATTCAATACTTAAATAAATAAATATAAATATTCATGGACATTTCACACGACGCCCTCTAGTCCCAAACTAAGCAAAGCTTGTAATATGTAATATAATGTATTTGTTATTTTTTTTTAACCGACTTCAAAAAAGGAGGAGGTTCGCAATTCGTTTTTTTCTAATATTTGTTACCTTAGAACTCCTATCCATCCAAAGGTTGCCTGGAAGAGATTACTTTTAGCAATAAGGCCGCCAATTGTACCTACCTACCTCCTAAAGAGTCTTTATTATTGTTATTAGTTTTAAGTGGAGTACAATAAAGAATATATCTATCTATCTTACATTACTTTTTATCTGAAAGGATGTACTTCCAGGTTGGTCCCATTCAATTTTCATCAAAATCGGTTCACTAGTTTGGCATATAAATAAAAATAACTGAAAAAATATGCCAGCCACGTAAACGAAATTGCGCGAATTTTCTATGACTTTACGATTTACTGAGGTTTACGGTCACAAGAACATTCCCAATGAACTGCCATTATTATCATCATCCGATGATGAAGCCGAATTGAAATTAGTTTTTCTAGTTTTTTAAACTTATAAATGAGTAGCAGTTACCCGCGACTTCGTAGGCGAGTACCGTTTCCGTGTACATTATATTATCTGTGCGTCTACCGAGCGGATACTTTGTGAAACTTGACATTACAGCGAACCCGTACTCGAATGTCAAACGTTAGTCGTTAGACCAAAGAGGTAGTACTACGTCCTGTCAAACTGACGTGACATGACATGACATCATCCTCTTGCCAATTGGCGCTGCTAATCCCGTTCGTTCATTTTATCCGGTAGATCCTGTTAAATATTCGGGATAAAAAGTAGCCTAGGTGTCAATCCAGGTTATATATATGCCAAGTTCATCCAAGTTGGTTCAGTAGTTTCGACGTAATTGAAACACAAACATCCAAACATCTAAATTTTCTCATTTATAATATTAGTGCTATTACGATTATTATGAAAATAAATCGAACGTTGGGAATGTCATTTTTAGGACCAACAGACCTCATATAATTTTTACCTTTGTTTTGATAGACCATATTCTTGACTGAAGATTAGTTAGTGTTGGTAACTCTACTTATTAATATAAGTGATAGTTATCTAAGTCGGGGCTAATAAATTAATGTGGTATTATCACTCATAACAAAAATAATTAATACCTAGTTTGTTTTAAGAAACTCAGTTCACTTGAAGTATTTCTTTAATGTAGACGTCAAAATGAACACCTGGTTCAATGGTTCTAACATCAAATCAACAAGAATCATTAATATTAATTTAATAATGTTTTTACGTTTTTTGTCCGGTTATTACTATAATTTCTTTTCGGTTCGTGTGTTAAATTACATCACCAGATCGGTCTGCTTTTGTTTTGTAATCGCGTCTTGCTACATTGTATTGTATTATTTCTATATAACGCCCTTGACACTAGTTCATGTGATACTTATGACAGCGACGATATTTTATAGTCTTCTTAATATTCTAACATCAGTTTTAACAAAACAATATGATTTAGCGTCATTTTTAGAACAGTTAAAATCTCATGATATTATTGGTGCTGATGATTATCCAAATGTTATACTGTCCTTTATCATCAGTTCTTCCTTAACTGTTATGCAGGACTATAATATAATTCAAGAAGTTTACCAACTAAAATTACATTTTGATGAAAAAATGAGATTTGTGATCCTTTTTAATGTTCTCTTATTAAGTTTCAATATGAGCTACATTACGAGTACTATAAAATTTGAAATCATGTGGCGTCAGATTCGTGAATTACAAAGAAAACTTACAAAAAAATTTAAGCGCGTTTCATTGGATCAAAATATGGTCCATATTAAAATACAGGTGTTTAGAGAATTAATAGAATTTACTAGATCTTATTCTAATCTTAGAGCATGCCTGATTTCATTTCCTATTAGCTCAAAGATGCTGGTAAGATTCTTATTTGATATGCAATGGTTTTTTTTATGGAAATCGTCCGTAGTTGGACATTTCTGCCAGTGTCACGTCGTTGCAATGAAATTAGCAATACCCCCCACTCACCTTGTTATAGCTATATTAGCTACCTAATAATATTTTTTTTGCAGACTGTTCTCAGTTTTCCATGTGTAATATTGCTGTTGATCCCATTAATTCATCAACTTTGTACGGATCCATTTAATCCGGTGAGGTTATATGTATTAGCTTTATTTATTTTATGTTTTTGTTAAACAAAGCATTAGCATAAGTATTATTTTTTCAGGAAGTGCCGCACAATTTGGTTTTTTCTGTATTCTCTATTTTGAGTTGGAGCACTCCGGGCATTTTAGCAGAACTTATTGCAAGAGAAGAGAATATTGTCAGAACAATATTAACTCGCCATTATATGTTAGCTGAAGGTGAACGTTACTTCTTCTTTACAACCAGATTGAGTATTATAATTGACCGAGCGAGCGAAGCGAGCGAAGCGTCTCAGTTTCCACATTGGCCAAAAAATTCGTTTGTCCGGATGTCTGTCTGTCTGTCTGTCTGTTCTCCTCTACAGGTCGCATTTTTCAACCGATCTGGACGAAACTTGGTACACAGGTTATATGAATTATTAGATTTTTTTTGTCGTCGGGGATATTTGATTGGGGGGAAAATAGGGGAGAAAAGAGGGAAAGTTTGCTGTAGCGTTATTTATCGACGGATTTCAATCAAATTTAAGGAGCACACGAAAGATTTCATTCTACACAAGATGGTGTAAAAATATTTCCAAAAAGAGGGACTGAAAAGGGGAAAAAAGGGGAAAATATTTTTTTATTTTTTTGCCGAAAATTGACTTCTACCAATATCAATGAGACTACACAGTCCTCTTCGCCTTTATGAGACAAATCCGTAGACACCAGATTCGACCTCTTAGGACCAAGGGAACGCGAGTAATCGTTAAAACTTATACCCTTATTTTGCTCAAAAGTCTACCTATGGGCCTATTGGAAAATTCAAGCACCTGAAATTCGATTTACTTAGCCAGGGTAAAAGGGAAAGTGTTGGTTATTGCACGGTTATAAAGGCTCGCGAGGTCTATGTTCTCACAGGACAACTAGTATACTAGCAGTTACTTACAACTTCGTACGCGACTACCGTTTCCATTTACATTAATTATATTATCTGCGCGTGTACCGAGCGGATACTTTGGGAAACTTGACATTACACCGAACCCGTACTCGAATGTCAAACGTACCTACTACGCCCTGTCAAACTGACGTGACATGACATGACATCATCCTCTTGCCAATTGGCGCTGCTAATCCCGTTCGTTCATTTATTATCCTGTAGATCCTGTTGATTATTCGGGATGAAAGTAAGTTGCGATTTATATACATGCCAAGTTTCATCCAAGTTGTTTCAGTAGTTTCGACGTGATTGAAACATACACATCTAAACCTCCAAAACTTTCGCATTTATATTATTAGTGGGATGTCAAAAAATTAACATGACCACACGGACTGCTCCACACAAACGAAATTAATTCCACTACTATTAAAAATTTCAAAGTTTAGATGTTTGTGTTTCAATCACGCTGTAACTAGGATGAAACTCGGAATATATTATAGTTCGTAACCTGGATTAACACATAGGCTACTTTCCTGTTTTTTTTAGGTTATAATTTTTTTCGTGGACGAAGTCGCAGGTAACTGCTAGTTTCATCATAAATCTGTGTCTGCAGTTGACTTATATATTTTTTTCAGATTTGGAAGTCCACGATAGGATATCAGACGTTTTGACTTACATGCAGTATAATCCTTTGAAGGTGACCGTGTTCCGCATGTTTACTGTGGATGCTTCACTAGTTCTAACCTTCTACAGCCTCGTTACTACCTACCTGATATCATTTATTCAATTCACGCAAGCATTTAAATGAATGGACTGGATGATCTAAAATAATTAATTTATTCACTAACACTATGAACAAATTCACTGTCTATTTTGTTTTCATATGCGTTGGTTTCTGCGACGCAGTTTAACACTTCTGCAGATATCATCGTTTTACCGACGATCTGTAAAACTACAACTTGTTCCTTGAATAAACATTTTTTTTTCATATGACGCTACTAGCTTGTAGATGAAACTAAAGTAGTTAAGTAAATGTAGGTATGCCTACTTATTTAGCAAAATGTATTAAGACTTGTTTCATGTTAAAATAAATGTAGCAATGTTATATTAACATGTCGTGTATCGCCTAATGATTATATAATTATTGTTACATTATTATAATTGAATAAAAATAAATATAAAGGTCTTTTTTTGAGCTTTAACTTAAATTGAGAAATAATTTACATAATTTAATTTTCAAAAACTTTAAAGTAGAGAACTTACCAACTAAAATTTAATCGTTCTTGTGCTAGGATTCTACTCATTTTAATAAAATAATAATAATAAATATTCATATACATTACATAACGCTCTCTAGTCCCAATCTAAGCAGAGCTAAGTTATGGAACTAAAGTGCTGATAGATTACTTATATATTTTTTGTAAATAAATATTATATAGTAAACACCCAGATATAAAACATTAACCATTTACTGAGTGAAAATAATTGCCATACAAAGAGGTAACGTTGCCAGCCTTTTGGGCACACTGCCTGCGTTCGGTGATTACCTGTAACCACTAAAGGGTAAAAATCAGAGTTCATTTTAATAAAAATTTGTTAAGAATTTAGTTTTCCTAGGTATTTAATTGTATATACTTATGAGTAAAATAAAATAAAGGTTTACAAGACCGCTGCAGACGGGCGAAAGTAATTGTTACTTATAATAATGGTGTTATTGTTAACATATATACAAAGAAGATTTTCACTGACTGACTCATCAACGCACAGCCGAAACTACTGGACGGATAAGGTTAGAATTTGGTAGACGAGTTCTTTAGAACATTGGTTCTAAAGAAATCCGAACATCAGAAGAACCAATTTTCTGAAATAAAATAATCGGAAATAATTTATACGTTTAAAAAACAAGAAAAACCAACTTCAATTCGACTACCGGCTTCATCATCAGATGATGATGATGGCAGTTCATTGGGAATGTTCTAGTGACCGTAAACATCACTAAAAAGTCACAGAAAAGCAAAATACGCAATTTAGTGCACGTGGCTGGATTTTTTTTTCAGTTATTTTTATTTATAAGCCAAACTAAAAAACTAAAAGATTTTGATGAAAATTGAATGGGACCCAACTGGAAGTACATAATTTCAGATAAAAAAAATTCTAAATCGGTTCATAAATGACAGAGTTCTGAGGAAACACACATTAAAAAAAATCGAATTGAGAACCTCCTTCTTTTTTGAAGTCGGTTAAAAAGTAACCAGTTTTCCACAAAGATAAACCAAAATATTACCTAGCTAGGTATGCTTATAAGAACCTAACAAAGTTATTACTACTAAAAGCATTTCTTTATCTTATTAATTAATTGTAATGTTCCTAAAACTAACAGCAGTAGTAGGTATATTGTCTATTTTAGATAGGTACGGCAAAATGGACACGTCCCGGAAAGGTTTTCAAATAAAAAGAAAAATTATAAATATTAAATGCATAATGTTTCTTCGTTTTTTGTCCGGCTATCACTATGATTTTTTTTCGGTTACAGTCTTAAATTACATCACCAAAATGATTTGTCTCTCTTTCATAACAGTGGCATTTTACAGCGTCTTGGATCATGTGTCTTGCAGGCCTATGTTGTATAGGTTAACTGTAGTAATTTTATCCATACATAGTTTGCTCGATATTCTAACAACAGTTTTTACAAAACAAGATGACCTAGCTTTATTCCTGGACCAGATTAAATCTCAAGGAATTGTTTCTTTTGATTATTATCCAAATGTAACGTTGTCTTTTCTGATAAGTATTGCCGCAGTTGTTGTGCAATTTTATAATACTATTTTTGAAATATACCAAATACCACTATTATTTGATGAAAGAATGCTATATGTGGTGTTGTTTAATATCTTCATGTTGAATTTCAACATGAGTCCTATAACAAGTGCTATAAAATATGAAATCATGTGGCGTCAAGCGCGTAATCTACAGAGAAAACTTTCAGAAAAAATTAAATATATAAATTTATTAGATAACAATAGAGACAACAAAGAACAGTTTTTGTTGGCTTTAAAAGAATTTAGTACATGTTATTCCAGGCTTAGAGCGAGTCTGATTTCATATTCTCACAACTCAAAGTTTCTGGTTGGTATTTATATAATTTTAACTAGTTATCAAATTAGCTGAACCTACTACCACATTTTGAATTTTTACAGACTGTTCTTAGTTTTCCGACTATATTACTTCTTTTAGTCCCAATAGTCCATCAAATGTGCACGCTTCAATTAGAAACGGTAAGGTTTATAAAAAAGGCGTGGGCAATCTGGCCCACCAGTGGGCTAGCCGGTGGGCTCAATGGGATTATGCCCAAACCGGCTGGCTGAGATCAGTTTTATGATTTGTCGAGGATTTTTATTTTATTACTCGCTAACTTTATATCTGAATTATTATATTTTTTACCGTGGGTAAGTAATCCGTAGTTACTTTTTTAAGCACACTTTTGTTTTACAGATGAGAATCACAAGTTGCTTTTTGCTTATAATCCGTAAATACGAGTAATAAACATAATCTAGAAAAACCGACTTCAATTCGACTATCAGCGGCTTTATCAGATGATGATGATGACAGTTCATTGGGTTTTTTTTATTTAATTTTTAAATGTTTGTTACCTCAGAACTCCGTCATTTATGAACCGATTTCAAAAATTCTTTTTTATCTAAAAAGATATACTTCCTGGTTCATAAATGTGTTCTGAGGTAACACACATTTAACAAAAAACAAAAAGAAACATTCAGGTTCAAAATTAGATACCTACACGTTTACGTGTATTTATCTTTATTATTTATTTATTGTATCTGTTGGTATACCAACAGTTTCTTGAGCGATGTCATTATGTTTTTTTTAATTACCTACCTTTGGTTTAAATATATCATCATTTCACATTAAAAGATTCGAACCGATACCAAAGCAATATTTTTTTCAGGATTTTTTGACCGACATGTGTCTTATAATCATTATTTTGAATTGGTGCACCCCGGCCGTATTAGCGGAACTTGTAGCAAAAGAAGAAGATATTATGAGGAAAACATTGACCTACTGCTGTATGTCAGCTGAAGGTGAACTTGAGGCATAAATCTGAAGCTAGGTAGCTTTTATCTATCGGCGTTATGAGTAATATTATTTTATTTTTTCAGATTTGGAAGTCCACGATAAGATATCAGACGTTTTGACTTACATGCAGTATAATCCTTTGAAGGTGACCGTGTTCCGCATGTTCACTGTGAATGCTTCACTGGTTCTAACCTTCTTCAGCCTCGCTACTACCTACCTGATTGCATTTATTCAATTCACGCATATAATTGATTGAAAGAACTGTAAGATCTAATATGCTTGTAGATGAAACTAAAGTAGTTAAATGTATGCCTACCTACTTAGAAAATATATGTATTAAGACTTGTTTCATGTTGAAATAAATAGAAGAATGTATATTAATACGTTATTAACACGTCTTGCACCTAATGATTATATTATTGTTACTTACTAATTATAATAGTGTTATTATAATTATCTGAAATAAAATAAATTAAATAAAAATGCTTCTATTTCTTTACCTATTTTAATAAAAAATAAAGATTTATATTTTAAATTGAGTTTAGCATGAAAATTAATTACATAGAAGTTATTAATAAAATAGATTACAGATTATACAGCGTGTAGCTACAATGGCGACATTAAATTAACCAGCGTATCCGGTTTCGCGTTTTCAGAATATAGACATATTTTTTATTTCATTAAACATAAGATTTATCGAAATAAATCAATTTTCTTAAATAACGCCTCGGAGCAACCTGTACGTAAGAGCAGAGGTCATCTGTCGGGTTCACGGGTCATAACCGCGTGTAACTGCGTATGAAGAGCAAGAAAGTATTGTTAGAATAGGACACCCGAAATTGCGACGTTGTGCATGAAAGGGATAGCTAGCGCCGCCGCGCCGCCGCCCGCGCCGCTCGCTCGACCGACTCGTCCTGCCGCCTAGCCAGTGATACGCGGGCCGGTGTCCTTGACACACTTTATTTTAATAATTTTGCTAATTATCTACCTATTCTCAATGTTTCGCGAAAAAGACGCTTGGTTTTGTTAGTTTAGCTTTTCTATTCTAAGTACCCAATCAGGTCTACGTAGGTACAGCGATAAAGACGCTTTGATTTATTATTTGTTTATCTGTCTACCTTTGCGACTAGGGAGCGGGTAAATTAAATGTTTGGTGCTCAGTGGATACTGGATAGGACGACACGACACGGAGCTCTTAGGTGGCCCAATGTCACCTGACCTCAAGCCCCTCGATTTTTTTATGGGGCTTTGTGAAAGACGACGTTCATGCTAAAATAAAATAAAATGTATTATCAAAAGTGAGGGCAAATATTCAGCGCCGCCGGTTACATCTTTGTGTCCGACGTGGTGGCGGCGGCGGCGCGGCGGCTACATTGAGAACTTGAAGATTTAATAAGTGTAAGGCGCTAGGTGCATAGGTCACAATAAAATTAATAGTAAAGTGAACAAGGTGAAGTGAAATTATTTGATTTCTTTGAATTCCTTGTGTCGCTTGATTTCCCAGCCCCGCGCTCCGCCCCGCGCCCCGCCGCCGCCACCGAGCCGCCCGGGCAGGCAGGCGCGGGCGCGGGCGCGGTAACACGTAGGTAAAGACACTCATAGGGTGATTAATTTTTGTTGCGTATTTTATTATTAAGTTTGTTTGAAAAATTCGAAATTTCTATTTTGGACTATAATTTTTTTTTTTATTTTTTTTATGAATACTTATAAGTAGCTCTACCCGTGTGTTCATTTAATGTCGCCATTGTAGCTACACGCTGTATATTAGATTAGATATTATTACAGATTTATATGGTTTTATTATGGTACCGCTTACATTATTCTTGTTCAATTATCTACTTTGTACATTATTATCTTCATCATCATCATAGGCAGCTTGTAGTAACCCACTGCTGGGCATAAGTCTACCCATAGTTCTTGTGCTGGGATTCTACCAATTTTACTGACTGAATTTTAATTTATTTGACTAGTTAGATTAGTACTTACCTATCTGTATATGGGTATAGTGTAAACGAATTTTTCCGCACAACAATATGCAATCGTAGCTGCACCTAACTTCAGAGGGATGAAGGTCCGTTGTGCATACTGTACGGGCTAATATAACTTACGGGGATTCATATTTGTAGCATTTTTTTTTGTAACCTATCTCATATCTAGAATCAACGTTACACGTTATTTCTGTCTAAATTAATTAGATGAGCTTGTAATTTATTTACTTACAAGGTCAGTACCTAACCTACGTACTACAGTTAGTTAATACACTAACCCTGTTATTAATAAACTTGATGTAAGCTTGGCATAGCTATACCATGTTTTGTCTCCTTCGATCGAATTTGAATCTACTTGTACACAAGTAATTAAATTAAAAATTAAAAAAAAACCCCCGAATCTTGGACCGATTTTCATCAAAAATAGCTAAGAACACTCCCGACTTATTCACCTTTAAAACAAAAAATACAAAATAAAAATCGGTTCATCCGTTTGGGAGTTACGTTGCCTCAGACATACATACACACACACACACGTACGCACGCACACACATAAAACCCCGTCGTTTTTGCGTCGGTGGTTAAAAAGACAAAACACGGTGAAACTATTCCAAGCTTACACCGAGTTTATTAATAACAGTGTTTTAAGCTTTACTACAAACTAAAATAAAACATCGATTGATATTCTTTTACCAAACTCGAACCGACGCATTACTTAGGTTACTGACGACAAAATGGACACCTGTTTCAATGATACGGTTTTACAATTCAAAAGAATAATCATAAATATTAAATTAATATTGTTTATTCGTTTCTTGGCTGGTTATTACTTTAATTTCTCTTCGGTTACAGTTTTAAAAAACATCACTAAAGTATTTTGTGTTTGTTTCGCGTTTTGTGTTTGCCACAGTATTTTGTCCGTTATGTATAGAGTATCTTCAATTTTTGTAATAGGTTTATCAATTATGTCAGTTTATTATTTCCTTAATGTCCTTGCGTCAGTTTTTTTAAAAAGAGATGAACTGACTTCGTTTTTGGGACAATATGAAATATTATGTCGAAGAGATCACTTCGAATGTTCTTCAAGTGTCATGTTATCTTTCATGATGAGCGTTGGTTTTTTCGGTTGGCACTCTTTTAAGGCTATCACGACCATTTACAAAATAAATAAACCGGTTTTTAATGATGTTTTCTTTACTATTAGTATTAACTTAATAACTTTTGCTTTAAACATGAGCAATATAGTAGACATTGTAAAATATGAAATAATGTGGCGTCATATTTACCATTTACGAAAAAAACTTGCTGTAGATCTAAAGCCTAACTACAGAAAAAGTCAAATTTTGATCACGTTAAATAAACTCGATATATCATATTCTGGTCTTAGAGAATGCCTGGTTTCAGTTTCTTTCCTTTCAAAGATGTTCGTAAGTTCTAAATTTTGTTTATCTATTCTTTCAGTAAGTCAGAGTAATATAAGGCTCTCTCTTGTATGATTCTATAATGAATATTTATGGACATTTTTCACAACGCCATCTAGTTCCAAATTAAGCAAAGCTTGCTACAAAGAAGCAAGCGATCTAAGGTCGGATTGCAATGCAACTCAATGGCTAAATGTGTTTAACAGTTCATTTGTATTTAGTGAGTCGTAGAAAATAGTCCACGAATGTCGCAAAACTATAATTTCAATGCTCATATTACCTGGGAAACGCAGAAAATACACGCGAGAGCAATGATTCCGGGTCACTTAAAGAATGTTAAAAATCTCGGAAACTAAAAATGATAGGTTAATGCAATAAATTGTATTTAATAGACAATGTAATACTCCTTAAATGAAGGTATTAAAACTTCTTAGTTATTGTAAAGTTATATCTTAAAAAAATCAAATTTGAAAAAGGGCCACTTTCGAAGATGGAACTACGAAATTACAGCATTTGGTTTTGCTTTTGTTTGTAATCTGTCATTTATGTGGGTATATAAACCATGTTGATAGTGCTCTATATTCATTATTCAAGCTGAAATTATGTCGCTTACGCCTGAAGAATGCACCAGAATACTTACAATGCTGGAAACCGGCCGGAGTCAGCGCGATACAGCCAGGACTGTCGGTGTGTCGCTGTCAACAGTACAAAGAGTTCTCCGACGTTACGAAGAAACTGGTTCTAACCTACGCAGACCAGGAACGGGCAGAACCAGGTGTACCACAGCACGAGAAGACCGATACTTGGTGAACACCATGCTTCGAAATCGCTTTCTCACAGGAACTGAACTCACAAATCAGTTTCGACGCCTCGGAGGAAGTAACCCAAGTGCATGGACAGTAAGACGTCGGCTTGCTGAATCTAACTTAAAACCCCTTAGACCTGCAAACGGCCCTAAACTGGAGCGTGGGCATCGTATTTCAAGACTAAGATATGCCCAGAGCCACGTAAATTGGAGTATTGAAGATTGGTCAAAAGTTATGTTCTCCGACGAATCAAAATTTATGCTCTACAAGCACGATGGAAGACACAGAGTGTATCGAAGACCAGGGGAAAGATTCAAGCAAGCATGCATCGAAGAAAAAGTAGCCTACGGTGGTGGGTCTGTACTTGTGTGGGCCGGAATTTCTTCTGAAAGTCGCACAGAGCTGGTGATCATAGAAAACGGCTCTTTAACTAGCGTAAGATATGTGGAAGAAATCCTCAATGATCATGTTGGTCCATTTATGGTCAATTTAGGTGAGGATGCTATATTTATGCATGACAATGCCCGACCTCATACAGGTAGGATTGTGAATGACTACCTTCAAGAGATGAACATTACTCGTATGGAGTGGCCAGCGCGCAGCCCGGATATCAACCCGATCGAGCATGCTTGGGACGAGCTAGGCAGATGCGTAAAACAACGAAACCCTCCCCCAATCACGCTTCGTGAGCTCAAAATTGCTCTCACAGAGGAATGGGAGAATATTCCCCAAAATCGTATAAGGAACTTGGTGTACAGCATGCCAAACCGCGTAAACGCAGTAATGGAAGCACGAGGAGGCAATACGAAGTATTAAAATTCAAGTCAAATCGTAATAAAGTTCAAAAATTTCATGTTTCCTATTTTTGTTTTAAGGAGAGATCAGCAGTTTTTTTCTTTATGTAATTTTGTGTTAATAAAATGTATGGTGACTCATATTTTTTTACTTTCATTTAAGGAGTATTACATTGTCTATTAAATACAATTTATTGCATTAACCTATCATTTTTAGTTTCCGAGATTTTTAACATTCTTTAAGTGACCCGGAATCATTGCTCTCGAGTTAAAAACCGCTTTTTTTTAATTTTGCGCCAAACCGAAACGTTCTACGTTATGTGAGTAAAGTAATAACTATTTTGAATTTTGCAGACTTTTCTAAGTTTTCCAAACGTGGTAGTTACGTTTATCCCACTAATCTATCGGCTGTGCGTGATGCCATTTGATCTGGTACGTAAAAGTTTACTAATAGATATATGACATTGAAAGCCTATATTACATAGTTATTTAACTTTTGTTTTAGGTATTATTAAGCAACGTGATTTCTAGTTCAACTGTTGGTGTGAGTTGCTGCACTCCGGCCGTTTTAGCAGAACTTGTTGCAAAAGAAGGGGACACTATTATAGTACTTTTAACCCGTTATTATGCGTTAGTTGAAGGTATATTGGAAACTTTTGCTGTAATTTTTTTATTACTTTATTAGTTTTATATTTCCTAATAATATAATATGTATAATATATTTGCAGATTCTGAAATTCGCGATAAGTTAACTGACATTTTAACTTACATGCAATATAATCCTTTGAAGGTGACCGTATTTCGCATGTTCGCTGTGGATGCTTCACTTATTACGGGTTTTATGGGCCTCACCACTACAATCATTATTGCATTTGTTCAATTCACGCATGTATTTGAATAATTATTCTGCAGACGGTGATTTGAACTCTGTTTTCTATCTCTAGCATTTAGAATTCAGAGTTCATTTTAATAATTATTTTTTTTGTTAAAAACGCTATTTTCTTATTAGTAGGTATTTGTATATAGTTATTGTTTTGATCAATTAAATAAATAAATTGTAAAATTTGAATAATTTAAATAAAATATTTATCCATACCATTGATGTGTATTTCTGGTCTCATTTACTTACATTTTTATTAATTTCTTAGAACTTTAGAATGATTTAACAAAAGTCATACGTGAAAAGTAACGGATCTCGACAGGGCTACGCATTTGTACCTCTTGGGATCGAGACTCTGATCCCTTGGGGTACCGAGGCCCTCCGGGTCTTCAAAATTCTTTCAAGGCGTCTAGTCGCAGCGACGTGTGACCCAAAGGCTGGCGAGTATCTGGGCCAACGCATCAGCATTGCTATTCAGCGCGGCAATGCAGCCAGTGTCTTGGGCACGTTTCCGATTAGTACTGATTTGGATCAGTTGAGCTATCTATGTATAAATCGTTTGCAACGGTTTGTAGATAGCTTAACTGTGTCATGTGTGTTTTGTGTAATATTATAAATATTGTAATTGTAAATATACTATATTTCGACTACAAGTCAAAAATTACATACAGCGGAATAGTATACCTACTTAAAACTTTCGAGAAACTGACACAGTCAGTTTCTCGTCTCTAGATAGATAGATAGATAATACTTTATTGTACACATATAGAATTCAAATTTCTATTTTGGTCTTTTGTTGAGTGGGCATGTAATTTTGTTATATCAGACTTATATCAGCCCCCGTATTCCAATCTTTTGCTGTCAAGTTATATTTCACTGCCCAGTGTAATTTCTACAGGTCAATGATCACGTGGTACAAATTGTACCACGTGATCATTCTTTTTAGACACTTGACAGCAAAATATGCGCGAAAACAAATTAAATGACATCATAATGTCACTATTTAGTAACAGAATAACTATGAGTTAGTATGAACTGACCATGATTTAAAACTTTGCAGTTCAACTTTGCAGTTCAACTGAGATTGGAATACCCCTGCTGGAGTTATACCAGAGTTACTCGTAATATACTAAAAGCATTATAAGTAGGTAATCATTAATATTAATATACTAATTGATATACTTCAAGCAAGTTTCAATATAAATGCGCATTGCCGACAATATGGACGCGTCTCTGGAAACGGTATTCCAATACAAAAGTAAAATTATAAATATTAAAATCATTTTGTTTCTACGATTTTTGGCCGGCTATTACTTTAATATCTTTTCTATTACTATTTTCAATCACATTACAAAAGTATTCTGTGTTGCTTTCGGTTTTTTCGTTTGTCACCATATCTTGACTTTTGTTTATAAAGTGTCTTTATATTATGCAATAGCTATAACAGTTATGGCATTTTATTATTTCCTCAATATTCTGGTGTCAGTTCTTTCAAAAAAAGATGAGCTGACTTCATTTTTAGAACAATGTAGGTCTCAAAGTGTTGATTTTGAATGTTCTTCAAATGTTACGGTGTCATTTTTGATTAGTTTAGTGTCATTTTTTTGGCTGTGCTGTAGCATTATAATGGAAAAGTACAATGGAGAACTGTTTGAGCATGCTTTGTTGTTTCTGATTATAAGAAGCGTATTCTTATTTGGTTTAAGCATGAGCCACTTAATGGAGATAATAAAGTTTGAAATAATGTGGCGCCACGTTCAATGATGTATAACATCGGCGAGACGGCATGCGAGTACAGCACCTTGTAGTTCTAGCCGAGGAATCCAGCTGGGCTTTATAGGTGCTACACGGCTTTTGCTTGCGATGAATGACACGCACACATTCGTGTTATCTGTGTGTACGCGCCAGTAGGCTACGGCGGCGTATGCGGCGGGTGATGCGTCACAGAATAAGTGAAGTTCTATTGTTTCGGTTGGACTCGTACTGTTGGCTCGACTGTTCAGGTTTTTGTCACAGGGATCTGGTTTTTTAGAACGAAAGTACCATCTCGGTATGCGAATATTTTTTACTTCTTGTAGTTGAGAAATCCAATCACAAAAGATCTCAAACTGTTTTGTAGGTATTTGTTCATCCCATTTTGTTGTAGACTTCCAGGTGTCTTGAATAATTATTTTAGCTTTTATTGTGAATGGCGTCAGTAAGCCGTAAATGTCGAATATAGACATAACAATGCGCAGCAGTTCTCGCTTCGTAGGTTTTTGTTCGCATGTTAATATTTTCTCAGGAATTTTTTGTAAGGAAAGGTTAAAACCAAATGTATCGGTTTTCGGGTACCATAATAATCCAAGTGTGCGCTCGCTTAGATTATCTTCTTCTGTTTTGAAGTTCACTACGGATTCACTCAAGGATTCTTTAGGTATGTTTTGACATACTTTACTCTCATTGGACGTCCAGTTTCGTATCTCGAAGTTACCTTGCTGGTGTATGTACGTGACATATCTCATCGTTTGTAGGGCCTTATCTATGTCATCAAAACAATCGATATAATCATCCATATAATGACTATGTATAATAGCATGTACAGCGTCAGGCATTCTATTGGAAAATCGCTTTGCGTTTAAATTCTTCACATGTTGCGCTATGAAAGGTGAACAATTGGCGCCAAAAATCAGTGACGTCATTTTGAATTTTTGTATGGGTTCGTTCTTGTTCTGGTTGTCTCGCCAAAGAAATCTCAAGGCATCTTGGTCGGATTTTTTAATTTTTGTTCTCAGAAACATATCTTTTATGTCACCGGTAAGTCCGATTGGTCGTTCTCGAAATCGCAACATGATGCCCAGCAGGGATTCCAACAGATCTGGACCCTGTAGTAAGTAGTCATTCAGGCATTGACCAGCAGAAGTAGCAGCAGCGTCGAATACTAGACGTAACTTTTTTTTATTCGGATTATCTACTCCGAAGTGGGGAAGGTACCATTCTTTCGTAGCTCTATGGTTACTTTCGCTTGGCTCGATTTTACAGGCGTAGTCATTGACGAACAAATGTTCCACTCTTTCTTTGTATCTTGTGGCAAAACCCTCGTCTGTGGACATTTTCCTTTCTATAGTTTTCAACCGACGATAAGCATTGGAAAACGAACTCGTCGTTTTGGCATTTTCATCTTTCCACGGTAAGCCGACTTCCCATTTTCCGTCGATCAATTTTGCAGATTTTTCTACAATTTCTATGGCTTTTATTTCGTCTTTATTTTGCCTCGGCTTATTATGAATACCAATGCTTTCGAACAAAAAAGATTTTCGAACTAGTTCATGAAGTTGTTCGTCATTCTTTGGGTCTGTGTGTATCAAGTCACATTGACAATAACAACAGATGCATTCGTTTATATTTACGTTTGTGAGCGAGTGGTCCGATGATCCATCAGCTGTGCTACCGCAGGCGCCTGTGCGCGCGGCCACCAGTGTGGGGAGGTGTTGATGGCGGCGCGGGAGCAGGCGTGGCGGCTTGGGCAGCTAGGGGTGAAGGCGGGGGGATGCCTCAGCTGTTCCACCGTTAACATTGCACACTCTGACGTTGAACTAGCATTTTTACGTTTTGAAGGGCAAACGCCGTGCACACACCAACCTAGCGGTGTTAGTGTGGCGCAAGGTTCATTTTTATTACGCACTATTGTTTTTAATGGCGCGATAAGATGGTAATTGTCCTGGCCAATTAATAACTTTGGTTTCACATTTTCACAACATGAGATGTAACTGTTTAAATGATTCAGATGCGCAAAGTCTTTTATTTTTATGTTAGATAACTTTTGTAATGGCAAATTGAGTTCATTTATTTTTCTTGCACTAAGTTCGAATGAGTCATTGTTTACGTTGGTTATTTTACACTTTATATTTTCACTGTCACACATCAGTTCTGAGTCCCACGCACCACGAACACACAGAGTTTGTTTTTGTCCATGTAAATCGACACTATTAGCGATATCAGCTGATATCAAGGATACCGTCGCGCCGTCATCTAACAATGCGTGGGTACGGAACACACCCTTTGGTCCATGGATGTTCACGGGCACCACTTTTAAAAACACACATGATTTTGAGGCGTTCATGGTATGAGCTATAGTCTCGTTATTTACTAAACAGTCACTGTTTACCTTTTCAATGTTTTTATCACTGGTTAACTCACTTTTTTCACTACTGTTCAATAATTTTTCACAATCAGTTTTTTCACTATTTTCACTTTTAGCACTGTTTGCACTGGCTTTGAGTTTCCAGTGCAGAAGACGGTGATGAGGTAGGCCACACTCATCTACAGAACAGGAAGCTGCAGAGCATGTATCGCGACTGTGAGTAGCGAGTAGGCATTTATGACACAGGTTGTTGACCCGCACGAAGCGCCAGCGGTCTTTTTAACCGACTTCAAAAAAGGAGGAGGTTCTCAATTCGGTTGTATGTTTTTTTTTTTTTTATTTTTATTTTTTTTTTTTTTATTTTTTTTAATGTTTGTTACCTCAGAACTCCGTCATTTATGAACCGATTTCAAAAATTCTTTTTTCATCTGAAAGGATATACTTCCAGATTGGTCCCATTTTATTTTCATCAAAATCGGTTGAGTAGTTTGGGTTATAAATAGAAATAACTGAGAAAAATATGCCCGGCGCGGCGCAGCGCCTACTATTTTACTGCTAGCAACAATGCAATATGCCAAGTTGCGGCGTAGCGCCTACCATTTTACTGCTAGCAACGATGGACCCTTTGTGGTGCACACCTAAATTTTTACATTTTTCTAAATTTGTCAATAAAACCAGTTTGTACATTCAAACCGCATTTAATTGGAGAAAAGCAAAAACCCACCAGTTGTTCCTCTAAAGAATCAACACCAACCACGTGCACCAAATTGCGTATTTTGCTTTCCTGTGACTTTTATGTGGTGTTTATAGTGACTAGAACATTCCCAATGAACTGTCATCATCGTCATCATCATCTGATGATGAAGCTGGTAGTCGAGTTGAAGTCGGTTTTCCAGTTTTTTAACTTATAAATTATGTTAAAGCTCGTTTGGTACAATTTTGTACCACGTGGTCATTCTTTTTAGACACTTGACAGCAAAATATGCGCGAAAACACATCAAATGACGTCATAATGTCACTATTTTGTCACAGAATAACTATGAGTTAGTATGAACTGACAATGATTTAAAACTTTGCAGTTCAACTTTGATTGGCATACCCCTGCTGAACTTTATTTTGACTTGTTATTTTTCATAAGAGGATCGGGTTTCTGGGACTTGCCTACAAAACAGGCAAGTCCCAGACACCTGATTCTCCTATGAAACATTCAAATTATAATAGTTCAAAGTTCGAACCGTTGATAGGTTGATGTGTTGTGTACCCAACTGTACATCAGTAGGTACTTAATAAAGTTATTAACACTGAAAGCATTTCTTTATCTTATTAATTAATTGAAATATTCCTAAAACTAACAGCAGTAGTGTATTGTCTATTTAAAATACGGCAAAATGAACACGTGCCTGAAAGGTTTTCAAATAAAAAGAAAAATTATAAATATTAAATGCATAATGTTTCTTCGTTTTTTGTCCGGCTATCACTATGAGTTCTTTTCGGTTACAGTCCTAAATTACATCACCAAAATGATCTGTCTCTCTCTATCAGCAGTGGCTTTATACAGCGTATTGTATTATTTGATTTTCAGGCCTATGGTTTTTAGAATAACTGTGGTAGTTGTATGCATATATAATTTGCTCAATATTCTAACAACAGTTTTTACAAAACAAGATGACCTGGCGTTATTCCTGGACCAGATTAAAAAACAGAGAATTGTTTCTCTTGATTATTATCCAAATGTTACGTTGTCTTTTCTGATAAGTCTTACCGCAGTTTTTGTGCAATACTATAGTATTATTTTTGAAATATACCAACGGCCACTATTATTTGATGATAAAATGCGTTATATGGTTTTTACTAATGTGTTCATGTTGAATTTCAACATGAGTCCTATAACAAGTGCTATAAAATATGAAATCATGTGGCGTGAAACGCGTAATCTACAAGGAAAACTTTCAGAAAAAATTAAATATATCAATTTATTAGATAACAATAGAGAAAACAAAGAACAGTTTTTGTTGGCTTTAAAAGAATTTAGTACATGTTATTCCAGGCTTAGAGCGAGTCTGATGTCATATTCTCACAGCTCAAAGTTTCTGGTTGGTATTTATATAATTTTAACTAGTTATCAAATTAGCTGAACCTACTACCATTTAAGTACCTAAACATTTTGCATTTTTACAGACTGTTCTAAGTTTTCCGGCTATGCTATTTTTTTTGGTCCCAATAGTTCAACAAATGTGCACGCTTCAATTAAAAACGGTAAGGTTTATAAAAAGGGCGTGGGCAATCTGGCCCACCAGTGGGCTAGCCGGTGGGCTCAATGGAAATATGCCCAAACCGGCTGGCTGAGAGCAGTTTTATGATTTGTCAAGGCTTTTTATTTTATTATTCGCCTTATTAACCTTAAGTCTGAATTACTAAAGTTACTTTTTTAAAACGTCCATGGAATATTTATTATTATTATTAAAAATACGCTTCAGTTTTAGACCTTATTTATTATTTTATTCTTATTTTTGTTCTTATGTCTTATTAGGTTATTAGTTTATTATGTCCACCTTGATCTCATTTCATTTCATTATATTTTGTTTATACTTACCTTAATAATTGTTATAATATTTTTTAAAGAATTTGAATTTGAACCTCTAACGGTTGTTGAAGTGATAAATCCACTTTGACCACGTAAATTAATCGAAACTGCCAGTTTACAAAAGTTAACATCATTTTCATATAAAAGAAACCAATATCTAATTAATATTTATTTTCAGAATTTTTTTAATAATTCCTGTTTTATTGTAATCGCTATTTTGAATTGGTGCACCCCGGCCGTATTAGCGGAACTTGTAGCAAAAGAAGAAGATATTATGAGGAAAACATTGACTTACTGCTGTATGTCAGCTGAAGGTGAACTTGAGGCATAAATCTGAAGCTAGGTAGCTTTCATCTATCGGCGTTATGAGTAATATTATTTTATTTTTTCAGATTTGGAAGTCCACGATAAGATATCAGACGTTTTGACTTACATGCAGTATAATCCTTTGAAGGTGACCGTGTTCCGCATGTTCACTGTGGATGCTTCACTGGTTCTAACCTTCTTCAGCCTCGCTACTACCTACCTGATTGCATTTATCCAATTCATGCATGTGTTTGAATGAAAAATAGATAGTACTTTATAGTTCACAAGCATAATTATTGTTTTTACAGACTTAGTTACAGATTGTTCTTATATAAATAAAGATCGAGAGAATGTTTATTCTACCTAAGTACCTATATACAAATACTAATAATACAAATACTTAAATGTCTTGGGCACGCTTCCGATTGGTACTGATTTGGATCAGTTGAGCTATCTATAAATCGTTTGCAACGGTGTGTAGATAGCTCAACTGCTTCATGTGTATTTTGTACATAGTATAAATATTGTAAATACTTTATTAGTCATAATTTTCTTTGTGAATAAATTCAATACTTAAATAAATAAATATAAATATTCATGGACATTTCACACGACGCCCTCTAGTCCCAAACTAAGCAAAGCTTGTAATATGTAATATAATGTATTTGTTATTTTTTTTTAACCGACTTCAAAAAAGGAGGAGGTTCGCAATTCGTTTTTTTCTAATATTTGTTACCTTAGAACTCCTATCCATCCAAAGGTTGCCTGGAAGAGATTGCTTTTAGCAATAAGGCCGCCAATTGTACCTACCTACCTCCTAAAGAGTCTTTATTATTGTTATTAGTTTTAAGTGGAGTACAATAAAGAATATATCTATCTATCTTACATTACTTTTTATCTGAAAGGATGTACTTCCAGGTTGGTCCCATTCAATTTTCATCAAAATCGGTTCACTAGTTTGGCATATAAATAAAAATAACTGAAAAAATATGCCAGCCACGTAAACGAAATTGCGCGAATTTTCTATGACTTTACGATTTACTGAGGTTTACGGTCACAAGAACATTCCCAATGAACTGCCATTATTATCATCATCCGATGATGAAGCCGAATTGAAATTAGTTTTTCTAGTTTTTTAAACTTATAAATGAGTAGCAGTTACCCGCGACTTCGTAGGCGAGTACCGTTTCCGTGTACATTATATTATCTGTGCGTCTACCGAGCGGATACTTTGTGAAACTTGACATTACAGCGAACCCGTACTCGAATGTCAAACGTTAGTCGTTAGACCAAAGAGGTAGTACTACGTCCTGTCAAACTGACGTGACATGACATGACATCATCCTCTTGCCAATTGGCGCTGCTAATCCCGTTCGTTCATTTTATCCGGTAGATCCTGTTAAATATTCGGGATAAAAAGTAGCCTAGGTGTCAATCCAGGTTATATATATGCCAAGTTCATCCAAGTTGGTTCAGTAGTTTCGACGTAATTGAAACACAAACATCCAAACATCTAAATTTTCTCATTTATAATATTAGTGCTATTACGATTATTATGAAAATAAATCGAACGTTGGGAATGTCATTTTTAGGACCAACAGACCTCATATAATTTTTACCTTTGTTTTGATAGACCATATTCTTGACTGAAGATTAGTTAGTGTTGGTAACTCTACTTATTAATATAAGTGATAGTTATCTAAGTCGGGGCTAATAAATTAATGTGGTATTATCACTCATAACAAAAATAATTAATACCTAGTTTGTTTTAAGAAACTCAGTTCACTTGAAGTATTTCTTTAATGTAGACGTCAAAATGAACACCTGGTTCAATGGTTCTAACATCAAATCAACAAGAATCATTAATATTAATTTAATAATGTTTTTACGTTTTTTGTCCGGTTATTACTATAATTTCTTTTCGGTTCGTGTGTTAAATTACATCACCAGATCGGTCTGCTTTTGTTTTGTAATCGCGTCTTGCTACATTGTATTGTATTATTTCTATATAACGCCCTTGACACTAGTTCATGTGATACTTATGACAGCGACGATATTTTATAGTCTTCTTAATATTCTAACATCAGTTTTAACAAAACAAAATGATTTAGCGTCATTTTTAGAACAGTTAAAATCTCATGATATTATTGGTGCTGATGATTATCCAAATGTTATACTGTCCTTTATCATCAGTTCTTCCTTAACTGTTATGCAGGACTATAATATAATTCAAGAAGTTTACCAACTAAAATTACATTTTGATGAAAAAATGAGATTTGTGATCCTTTTTAATGTTCTCTTATTAAGTTTCAATATGAGCTACATTACGAGTACTATAAAATTTGAAATCATGTGGCGTCAGATTCGTGAATTACAAAGAAAACTTACAAAAAAATTTAAGCGCGTTTCATTGGATCAAAATATGGTCCATATTAAAATACAGGTGTTTAGAGAATTAATAGAATTTACTAGATCTTATTCTAATCTTAGAGCATGCCTGATTTCATTTCCTATTAGCTCAAAGATGCTGGTAAGATTCTTATTTGATATGCAATGGTTTTTTTTATGGAAATCGTCCGTAGTTGGACATTTCTGCCAGTGTCACGTCGTTGCAATGAAATTAGCAATACCCCCCACTCACCTTGTTATAGCTATATTAGCTACCTAATAATATTTTTTTTGCAGACTGTTCTCAGTTTTCCATGTGTAATATTGCTGTTGATCCCATTAATTCATCAACTTTGTACGGATCCATTTAATCCGGTGAGGTTATATGTATTAGCTTTATTTATTTTATGTTTTTGTTAAACAAAGCATTAGCATAAGTATTATTTTTTCAGGAAGTGCCGCACAATTTGGTTTTTTCTGTATTCTCTATTTTGAGTTGGAGCACTCCGGGCATTTTAGCAGAACTTATTGCAAGAGAAGAGAATATTGTCAGAACAATATTAACTCGCCATTATATGTTAGCTGAAGGTGAACGTTACTTCTTCTTTACAACCAGATTGAGTATTATAATTGACCGAGCGAGCGAAGCGAGCGAAGCGTCTCAGTTTCCACATTGGCCAAAAAATTCGTTTGTCCGGATGTCTGTCTGTCTGTCTGTCTGTTCTCCTCTACAGGTCGCATTTTTCAACCGATCTGGACGAAACTTGGTACACAGGTTATATGAATTATTAGATTTTTTTTGTCGTCGGGGATATTTGATTGGGGGGAAAATAGGGGAGAAAAGAGGGAAAGTTTGCTGTAGCGTTATTTATCGACGGATTTCAATCAAATTTAAGGAGCACACGAAAGATTTCATTCTACACAAGATGGTGTAAAAATATTTCCAAAAAGAGGGACTGAAAAGGGGAAAAAAGGGGAAAATATTTTTTTATTTTTTTTCCCGAAAATTGACTTCTACCAATATCAATGAGACTACACAGTCCTCTTCGCCTTTATGAGACAAATCCGTAGACACCAGATTCGACCTCTTAGGACCAAGGGAACGCGCGTAATCGTTAAAACTTATACCCTTATTTTGCTCAAAAGTCTACCTATGGGCCTATTGGAAAATTCAAGCACCTGAAATTCGATTTACTTAGCCAGGGTAAAAGGGAAAGTGTTGGTTATTGCACGGTTATAAAGGCTCGCGAGGTCTATGTTCTCACAGGACAACTAGTATACTAGCAGTTACTTACAACTTCGTACGCGACTACCGTTTCCATTTACATTAATTATATTATCTGCGCGTGTACCGAGCGGATACTTTGGGAAACTTGACATTACACCGAACCCGTACTCGAATGTCAAACGTACCTACTACGCCCTGTCAAACTGACGTGACATGACATGACATCATCCTCTTGCCAATTGGCGCTGCTAATCCCGTTCGTTCATTTATTATCCTGTAGATCCTGTTGATTATTCGGGATGAAAGTAAGTTGCGATTTATATACATGCCAAGTTTCATCCAAGTTGTTTCAGTAGTTTCGACGTGATTGAAACATACACATCTAAACCTCCAAAACTTTCGCATTTATATTATTAGTGGGATGTCAAAAAATTAACATGACCACACGGACTGCTCCACACAAACGAAATTAATTCCACTACTATTAAAAATTTCAAAGTTTAGATGTTTGTGTTTCAATCACGCTGTAACTAGGATGAAACTCGGAATATATTATAGTTCGTAACCTGGATTAACACATAGGCTACTTTCCTGTTTTTTTTAGGTTATAATTTTTTTCGTGGACGAAGTCGCAGGTAACTGCTAGTTTCATCATAAATCTGTGTCTGCAGTTGACTTATATATTTTTTTCAGATTTGGAAGTCCACGATAGGATATCAGACGTTTTGACTTACATGCAGTATAATCCTTTGAAGGTGACCGTGTTCCGCATGTTTACTGTGGATGCTTCACTAGTTCTAACCTTCTACAGCCTCGTTACTACCTACCTGATATCATTTATTCAATTCACGCAAGCATTTAAATGAATGGACTGGATGATCTAAAATAATTAATTTATTCACTAACACTATGAACAAATTCACTGTCTATTTTGTTTTCATATGCGTTGGTTTCTGCGACGCAGTTTAACACTTCTGCAGATATCATCGTTTTACCGACGATCTGTAAAACTACAACTTGTTCCTTGAATAAACATTTTTTTTTTCATATGACGCTACTAGCTTGTAGATGAAACTAAAGTAGTTAAGTAAATGTAGGTATGCCTACTTATTTAGCAAAATGTATTAAGACTTGTTTCATGTTAAAATAAATGTAGCAATGTTATATTAACATGTCGTGTATCGCCTAATGATTATATAATTATTGTTACATTATTATAATTGAATAAAAATAAATATAAAGGTCTTTTTTTGAGCTTTAACTTAAATTGAGAAATAATTTACATAATTTAATTTTCAAAAACTTTAAAGTAGAGAACTTACCAACTAAAATTTAATCGTTCTTGTGCTAGGATTCTACTCATTTTAATAAAATAATAATAATAAATATTCATATACATTACATAACGCTCTCTAGTCCCAATCTAAGCAGAGCTAAGTTATGGAACTAAAGTGCTGATAGATTACTTATATATTTTTTGTAAATAAATATTATATAGTAAACACCCAGATATAAAACATTAACCATTTACTGAGTGAAAATAATTGCCATACAAAGAGGTAACGTTGCCAGCCTTTTGGGCACACTGCCTGCGTTCGGTGATTACCTGTAACCACTAAAGGGTAAAAATCAGAGTTCATTTTAATAAAAATTTGTTAAGAATTTAGTTTTCCTAGGTATTTAATTGTATATACTTATGAGTAAAATAAAATAAAGGTTTACAAGACCGCTGCAGACGGGCGAAAGTAATTGTTACTTATAATAATGGTGTTATTGTTAACATATATACAAAGAAGATTTTCACTGACTGACTCATCAACGCACAGCCGAAACTACTGGACGGATAAGGTTAGAATTTGGTAGACGAGTTCTTTAGAACATTGGTTCTAAAGAAATCCGAACATCAGAAGAACCAATTTTCTGAAATAAAATAATCGGAAATAATTTATACGTTTAAAAAACAAGAAAAACCAACTTCAATTCGACTACCGGCTTCATCATCAGATGATGATGATGGCAGTTCATTGGGAATGTTCTAGTGACCGTAAACATCACTAAAAAGTCACAGAAAAGCAAAATACGCAATTTAGTGCACGTGGCTGGATTTTTTTTTCAGTTATTTTTATTTATAAGCCAAACTAAAAAACTAAAAGATTTTGATGAAAATTGAATGGGACCCAACTGGAAGTACATAATTTCAGATAAAAAAAATTCTAAATCGGTTCATAAATGACAGAGTTCTGAGGAAACACACATTAAAAAAAATCGAATTGAGAACCTCCTTCTTTTTTGAAGTCGGTTAAAAAGTAACCAGTTTTCCACAAAGATAAACCAAAATATTACCTAGCTAGGTATGCTTATAAGAACCTAACAAAGTTATTACTACTAAAAGCATTTCTTTATCTTATTAATTAATTGTAATGTTCCTAAAACTAACAGCAGTAGTAGGTATATTGTCTATTTTAGATAGGTACGGCAAAATGGACACGTCCCGGAAAGGTTTTCAAATAAAAAGAAAAATTATAAATATTAAATGCATAATGTTTCTTCGTTTTTTGTCCGGCTATCACTATGATTTTTTTTCGGTTACAGTCTTAAATTACATCACCAAAATGATTTGTCTCTCTTTCATAACAGTGGCATTTTACAGCGTCTTGGATCATGTGTCTTGCAGGCCTATGTTGTATAGGTTAACTGTAGTAATTTTATCCATACATAGTTTGCTCGATATTCTAACAACAGTTTTTACAAAACAAGATGACCTAGCTTTATTCCTGGACCAGATTAAATCTCAAGGAATTGTTTCTTTTGATTATTATCCAAATGTAACGTTGTCTTTTCTGATAAGTATTGCCGCAGTTGTTGTGCAATTTTATAATACTATTTTTGAAATATACCAAATACCACTATTATTTGATGAAAGAATGCTATATGTGGTGTTGTTTAATATCTTCATGTTGAATTTCAACATGAGTCCTATAACAAGTGCTATAAAATATGAAATCATGTGGCGTCAAGCGCGTAATCTACAGAGAAAACTTTCAGAAAAAATTAAATATATAAATTTATTAGATAACAATAGAGACAACAAAGAACAGTTTTTGTTGGCTTTAAAAGAATTTAGTACATGTTATTCCAGGCTTAGAGCGAGTCTGATTTCATATTCTCACAACTCAAAGTTTCTGGTTGGTATTTATATAATTTTAACTAGTTATCAAATTAGCTGAACCTACTACCACATTTTGAATTTTTACAGACTGTTCTTAGTTTTCCGACTATATTACTTCTTTTAGTCCCAATAGTCCATCAAATGTGCACGCTTCAATTAGAAACGGTAAGGTTTATAAAAAAGGCGTGGGCAATCTGGCCCACCAGTGGGCTAGCCGGTGGGCTCAATGGGATTATGCCCAAACCGGCTGGCTGAGATCAGTTTTATGATTTGTCGAGGATTTTTATTTTATTACTCGCTAACTTTATATCTGAATTATTATATTTTTTACCGTGGGTAAGTAATCCGTAGTTACTTTTTTAAGCACACTTTTGTTTTACAGATGAGAATCACAAGTTGCTTTTTGCTTATAATCCGTAAATACGAGTAATAAACATAATCTAGAAAAACCGACTTCAATTCGACTATCAGCGGCTTTATCAGATGATGATGATGACAGTTCATTGGGTTTTTTTTATTTAATTTTTAAATGTTTGTTACCTCAGAACTCCGTCATTTATGAACCGATTTCAAAAATTCTTTTTTATCTAAAAAGATATACTTCCTGGTTCATAAATGTGTTCTGAGGTAACACACATTTAACAAAAAACAAAAAGAAACATTCAGGTTCAAAATTAGATACCTACACGTTTACGTGTATTTATCTTTATTATTTATTTATTGTATCTGTTGGTATACCAACAGTTTCTTGAGCGATGTCATTATGTTTTTTTTAATTACCTACCTTTGGTTTAAATATATCATCATTTCACATTAAAAGATTCGAACCGATACCAAAGCAATATTTTTTTCAGGATTTTTTGACCGACATGTGTCTTATAATCATTATTTTGAATTGGTGCACCCCGGCCGTATTAGCGGAACTTGTAGCAAAAGAAGAAGATATTATGAGGAAAACATTGACCTACTGCTGTATGTCAGCTGAAGGTGAACTTGAGGCATAAATCTGAAGCTAGGTAGCTTTTATCTATCGGCGTTATGAGTAATATTATTTTATTTTTTCAGATTTGGAAGTCCACGATAAGATATCAGACGTTTTGACTTACATGCAGTATAATCCTTTGAAGGTGACCGTGTTCCGCATGTTCACTGTGAATGCTTCACTGGTTCTAACCTTCTTCAGCCTCGCTACTACCTACCTGATTGCATTTATTCAATTCACGCATATAATTGATTGAAAGAACTGTAAGATCTAATATGCTTGTAGATGAAACTAAAGTAGTTAAATGTATGCCTACCTACTTAGAAAATATATGTATTAAGACTTGTTTCATGTTGAAATAAATAGAAGAATGTATATTAATACGTTATTAACACGTCTTGCACCTAATGATTATATTATTGTTACTTACTAATTATAATAGTGTTATTATAATTATCTGAAATAAAATAAATTAAATAAAAATGCTTCTATTTCTTTACCTATTTTAATAAAAAATAAAGATTTATATTTTAAATTGAGTTTAGCATGAAAATTAATTACATAGAAGTTATTAATAAAATAGATTACAGATTATATATTAGATTAGATATTATTACAGATTTATATGGTTTTATTATGGTACCGCTTACATTATTCTTGTTCAATTATCTACTTTGTACATTATTATCTTCATCATCATCATAGGCAGCTTGTAGTAACCCACTGCTGGGCATAAGTCTACCCATAGTTCTTGTGCTGGGATTCTACCAATTTTACTGACTGAATTTTAATTTATTTGACTAGTTAGATTAGTACTTACCTATCTGTATATGGGTATAGTGTAAACGAATTTTTCCGCACAACAATATGCAATCGTAGCTGCACCTAACTTCAGAGGGATGAAGGTCCGTTGTGCATACTGTACGGGCTAATATAACTTACGGGGATTCATATTTGTAGCATTTTTTTTTGTAACCTATCTCATATCTAGAATCAACGTTACACGTTATTTCTGTCTAAATTAATTAGATGAGCTTGTAATTTATTTACTTACAAGGTCAGTACCTAACCTACGTACTACAGTTAGTTAATACACTAACCCTGTTATTAATAAACTTGATGTAAGCTTGGCATAGCTATACCATGTTTTGTCTCCTTCGATCGAATTTGAATCTACTTGTACACAAGTAATTAAATTAAAAATTAAAAAAAAACCCCCGAATCTTGGACCGATTTTCATCAAAAATAGCTAAGAACACTCCCGACTTATTCACCTTTAAAACAAAAAATACAAAATAAAAATCGGTTCATCCGTTTGGGAGTTACGTTGCCTCAGACATACATACACACACACACACACGTACGCACGCACACACATAAAACCCCGTCGTTTTTGCGTCGGTGGTTAAAAAGACAAAACACGGTGAAACTATTCCAAGCTTACACCGAGTTTATTAATAACAGTGTTTTAAGCTTTACTACAAACTAAAATAAAACATCGATTGATATTCTTTTACCAAACTCGAACCGACGCATTACTTAGGTTACTGACGACAAAATGGACACCTGTTTCAATGATACGGTTTTACAATTCAAAAGAATAATCATAAATATTAAATTAATATTGTTTATTCGTTTCTTGGCTGGTTATTACTTTAATTTCTCTTCGGTTACAGTTTTAAAAAACATCACTAAAGTATTTTGTGTTTGTTTCGCGTTTTGTGTTTGCCACAGTATTTTGTCCGTTATGTATAGAGTATCTTCAATTTTTGTAATAGGTTTATCAATTATGTCAGTTTATTATTTCCTTAATGTCCTTGCGTCAGTTTTTTTAAAAAGAGATGAACTGACTTCGTTTTTGGGACAATATGAAATATTATGTCGAAGAGATCACTTCGAATGTTCTTCAAGTGTCATGTTATCTTTCATGATGAGCGTTGGTTTTTTCGGTTGGCACTCTTTTAAGGCTATCACGACCATTTACAAAATAAATAAACCGGTTTTTAATGATGTTTTCTTTACTATTAGTATTAACTTAATAACTTTTGCTTTAAACATGAGCAATATAGTAGACATTGTAAAATATGAAATAATGTGGCGTCATATTTACCATTTACGAAAAAAACTTGCTGTAGATCTAAAGCCTAACTACAGAAAAAGTCAAATTTTGATCACGTTAAATAAACTCGATATATCATATTCTGGTCTTAGAGAATGCCTGGTTTCAGTTTCTTTCCTTTCAAAGATGTTCGTAAGTTCTAAATTTTGTTTATCTATTCTTTCAGTAAGTCAGAGTAATATAAGGCTCTCTCTTGTATGATTCTATAATGAATATTTATGGACATTTTTCACAACGCCATCTAGTTCCAAATTAAGCAAAGCTTGCTACAAAGAAGCAAGCGATCTAAGGTCGGATTGCAATGCAACTCAATGGCTAAATGTGTTTAACAGTTCATTTGTATTTAGTGAGTCGTAGAAAATAGTCCACGAATGTCGCAAAACTATAATTTCAATGCTCATATTACCTGGGAAACGCAGAAAATACACGCGAGAGCAATGATTCCGGGTCACTTAAAGAATGTTAAAAATCTCGGAAACTAAAAATGATAGGTTAATGCAATAAATTGTATTTAATAGACAATGTAATACTCCTTAAATGAAGGTATTAAAACTTCTTAGTTATTGTAAAGTTATATCTTAAAAAAATCAAATTTGAAAAAGGGCCACTTTCGAAGATGGAACTACGAAATTACAGCATTTGGTTTTGCTTTTGTTTGTAATCTGTCATTTATGTGGGTATATAAACCATGTTGATAGTGCTCTATATTCATTATTCAAGCTGAAATTATGTCGCTTACGCCTGAAGAATGCACCAGAATACTTACAATGCTGGAAACCGGCCGGAGTCAGCGCGATACAGCCAGGACTGTCGGTGTGTCGCTGTCAACAGTACAAAGAGTTCTCCGACGTTACGAAGAAACTGGTTCTAACCTACGCAGACCAGGAACGGGCAGAACCAGGTGTACCACAGCACGAGAAGACCGATACTTGGTGAACACCATGCTTCGAAATCGCTTTCTCACAGGAACTGAACTCACAAATCAGTTTCGACGCCTCGGAGGAAGTAACCCAAGTGCATGGACAGTAAGACGTCGGCTTGCTGAATCTAACTTAAAACCCCTTAGACCTGCAAACGGCCCTAAACTGGAGCGTGGGCATCGTATTTCAAGACTAAGATATGCCCAGAGCCACGTAAATTGGAGTATTGAAGATTGGTCAAAAGTTATGTTCTCCGACGAATCAAAATTTATGCTCTACAAGCACGATGGAAGACACAGAGTGTATCGAAGACCAGGGGAAAGATTCAAGCAAGCATGCATCGAAGAAAAAGTAGCCTACGGTGGTGGGTCTGTACTTGTGTGGGCCGGAATTTCTTCTGAAAGTCGCACAGAGCTGGTGATCATAGAAAACGGCTCTTTAACTAGCGTAAGATATGTGGAAGAAATCCTCAATGATCATGTTGGTCCATTTATGGTCAATTTAGGTGAGGATGCTATATTTATGCATGACAATGCCCGACCTCATACAGGTAGGATTGTGAATGACTACCTTCAAGAGATGAACATTACTCGTATGGAGTGGCCAGCGCGCAGCCCGGATATCAACCCGATCGAGCATGCTTGGGACGAGCTAGGCAGATGCGTAAAACAACGAAACCCTCCCCCAATCACGCTTCGTGAGCTCAAAATTGCTCTCACAGAGGAATGGGAGAATATTCCCCAAAATCGTATAAGGAACTTGGTGTACAGCATGCCAAACCGCGTAAACGCAGTAATGGAAGCACGAGGAGGCAATACGAAGTATTAAAATTCAAGTCAAATCGTAATAAAGTTCAAAAATTTCATGTTTCCTATTTTTGTTTTAAGGAGAGATCAGCAGTTTTTTTCTTTATGTAATTTTGTGTTAATAAAATGTATGGTGACTCATATTTTTTTACTTTCATTTAAGGAGTATTACATTGTCTATTAAATACAATTTATTGCATTAACCTATCATTTTTAGTTTCCGAGATTTTTAACATTCTTTAAGTGACCCGGAATCATTGCTCTCGAGTTAAAAACCGCTTTTTTTTTATTTTGCGCCAAACCGAAACGTTCTACGTTATGTGAGTAAAGTAATAACTATTTTGAATTTTGCAGACTTTTCTAAGTTTTCCAAACGTGGTAGTTACGTTTATCCCACTAATCTATCGGCTGTGCGTGATGCCATTTGATCTGGTACGTAAAAGTTTACTAATAGATATATGACATTGAAAGCCTATATTACATAGTTATTTAACTTTTGTTTTAGGTATTATTAAGCAACGTGATTTCTAGTTCAACTGTTGGTGTGAGTTGCTGCACTCCGGCCGTTTTAGCAGAACTTGTTGCAAAAGAAGGGGACACTATTATAGTACTTTTAACCCGTTATTATGCGTTAGTTGAAGGTATATTGGAAACTTTTGCTGTAATTTTTTTATTACTTTATTAGTTTTATATTTCCTAATAATATAATATGTATAATATATTTGCAGATTCTGAAATTCGCGATAAGTTAACTGACATTTTAACTTACATGCAATATAATCCTTTGAAGGTGACCGTATTTCGCATGTTCGCTGTGGATGCTTCACTTATTACGGGTTTTATGGGCCTCACCACTACAATCATTATTGCATTTGTTCAATTCACGCATGTATTTGAATAATTATTCTGCAGACGGTGATTTGAACTCTGTTTTCTATCTCTAGCATTTAGAATTCAGAGTTCATTTTAATAATTATTTTTTTTGTTAAAAACGCTATTTTCTTATTAGTAGGTATTTGTATATAGTTATTGTTTTGATCAATTAAATAAATAAATTGTAAAATTTGAATAATTTAAATAAAATATTTATCCATACCATTGATGTGTATTTCTGGTCTCATTTACTTACATTTTTATTAATTTCTTAGAACTTTAGAATGATTTAACAAAAGTCATACGTGAAAAGTAACGGATCTTGACAGGGCTACGCATTTGTACCTCTTGGGATCGAGACTCTGATCCCTTGGGGTACCGAGGCCCTCCGGGTCTTCAAAATTCTTTCAAGGCGTCTAGTCGCAGCGACGTTTGACCCAAAGGCTGGTGAGTATCTGGGCCAACGCATCAGCATTCAGCGCGGCAATGCAGCCAGTGTCTTGGGCACGTTTCCGATTAGTACTGATTTGGATCAGTTGAGCTATCTATAAATCGTTTGCAACGGTTTGTAGATAGCTCAACTGTGTCATGTGTGTTTTGTGTAATATTATAAATATTGTAAATATACTATACTAGCAGTTACCCGCGACTTCGTACGCGTCTACAGTTTCCGTGTATACATTATATTATCTGTGCGTGTACCGAGCGGATACTTCTTTGAGAAACTTGACATTACAACTCATTACACCGAACTCGTAGTACTACGCCCTGTCAAACTGACGTGACATGACATGGCAATGAAATCCTCTTGTCAATTGGCGCTGCTAATCCTTTTCGTTCATCTTATCCTGTAGATCCTGTTAATTATTCGGGATAAATAGTAGCCTATATGTCAATCCAGGTTACGAACTATATATATGCCAAGTTTCATCCAAGTTGGTTCAGTGGTTTTGACGTGATTGAAACACAAACATCCAAACATCCAAACATCCAAACATCTAAACATCCAAACATCTAAACTTTCGCATTTATAATATTAGTAGGATAGGATAGGATTTCGACTACAAGTCAAAAATTACATACAGTGGAATAGTATACCTACTTAAAACTTTCGATAAACTGACACAGTCAGTTTATCGTCTCTAGATAGATAGATAGATAATACTTTATTGTACACATATAGAATTCAAATTTCTATTTTGGTCTTTTGTTGAGTGGGCATGTAATTTTGTTATATCAGACTTATATATCAGCCCCCGTATTCCAATCTTTTGCTGTCAAGTTATATTTCACTGCCCAGTGTAATTTCTACAGGTCAATGATCACGTGGTACAAATTGTACCACGTGATCATTCTTTTTAGACACTTGACAGCAAAATATGCGCGAAAACAAATTAAATGACATCATAATGTCACTATTTAGTAACAGAATAACTATGAGTTAGTATGAACTGACCATGATTTAAAACTTTGCAGTTCAACTTTGCAGTTCAACTGAGATTGGAATACCCCTGCTGGAGTTATACCAGAGTTACTCGTAATATACTAAAAGCATTATAAGTAGGTAATCATTAATATTAATATACTAATTGATATACTTCAAGCAAGTTTCAATATAAATGCGCATTGCCGACAATATGGACGCGTCTCTGGAAACGGTATTCCAATACAAAAGTAAAATTATAAATATTAAAATCATTTTGTTTCTACGATTTTTGGCCGGCTATTACTTTAATATCTTTTCTATTACTATTTTCAATCACATTACAAAAGTATTCTGTGTTGCTTTCGGTTTTTTCGTTTGTCACCATATCTTGACTTTTGTTTATAAAGTGTCTTTATATTATGCAATAGCTATAACAGTTATGGCATTTTATTATTTCCTTAATATTCTGGTGTCAGTTCTTTCAAAAAAAGATGAGCTGACTTCATTTTTAGAACAATGTAGGTCTCAAAGTGTTGATTTTGAATGTTCTTCAAATGTTACGGTGTCATTTTTGATTAGTTTAGTGTCATTTTTTTGGCTGTGCTGTAGCATTATAATGGAAAAGTACAATGGAGAACTGTTTGAGCATGCTTTGTTGTTTCTGATTATAAGAAGCGTATTCTTATTTGGTTTAAGCATGAGCCACTTAATGGAGATAATAAAGTTTGAAATAATGTGGCGCCACGTTCAAAGCTTACGGATAAAACTTGTAAACAAGTTAAAGTCTAATAAGTTACTGATTAATGACGAATACAAAATATCAAAAACTTTGATAGCCCTGAATACATTCACCAGTTCTTATTCTGGTCTCAGAGAGTCCCTACTTTCAATATCTTTTTATTCTAAAACACTGGTAAGTTCTCATTTGTGCTTGGTCAATAACTATACTTTTTTATACAACTAAGTATAGTAGTCACAACGGATCTTTGTCCCTCTGAAGTATCTACGCAAAACCCATTTTTGGATCGAGTTGGAGGTAAGCGAATTTTTCCGCACTTGTACTACATGCGCAATCGTTTGTTGCACCCAACTTCAGAGAGATAAAGGTCTGTTGTGCGTACTGCCCCCGTATGCCAATCTTTTGCTGTCAAGTTATATTTCACTGCCCAGTGTAATTTCTTCAGGTCACGTGGTACAGTTTTGTACCACGTGATCATTCTTTTTAGACACTTGACAGCAAAATATGCGCGAAAACACATCAAATGACGTCATAATGTCACTATTTAGTCACAGAATAACTATGAGTTAGTATGAACTGACCATGATTTAAAACTTTGCAGTTCAATTTTGATTGGCATACCCCTGCTGTAAACAATAAGCGTGCGGCCAAGTGATTACCGTAGCCAATGGACGCCTGTAACACACGCGTTGCCGAACCTTAAAGAATTTTAAAACGCCCGTTTGAAGAGCCCCATACTACAAAGTAAAAAAAAATAGTAGGCAAAGTAAAAAATATTTATTTTTTGCAGACTTTTTTAAGTTTTCCTGAGGTGGTAGTAATGTTAATCCCGCTCATCTATCGGCTTTGCGCGTTTCAATTTGATGCGGTAAGTTATAATTTAACATAGTCATAATTATTTAACCGACTTCAAAAAAGGAGGAGGTTCTCATTTTGGTTGTATGTGTTTTTTTTTTAATGTTTATGAACCGATTTCAAAAATTCTTTTTTTATCTGAAAGGATTTACTTCCAGGTTGGTCCAATTTAAGTTTCATACGTTTGGGTTATAAATAGAAATAACTGAAAAAAAAAATATGCTAACCACGTGCACGAAATGGCGTATTTCGCTTTCCTGTAACTTTTAAGTGGTGTTAATAGTCACTAGAACATTCCCAATGAACTGTCATCATCATTCATCATCTGACGAAGCTGGTAGTCGAATTGAAGTCGGTTTTCTAGTTTTTAAAACTTAATTATCCAAAATGCAGTCGGTGATTTGAACTCTGTTTTCTATCTCTAGCATTTAGAATTCAGAGTTCATTTTAATAATATTTTTTTTGTTAAAAATGCTATTTTCTTAAGTATTTGTACATAGTTATTGTTTTGAAACAAATAAAATAAAAGATATTATCCAAAACTGGTGTGCAAGTACCGTTCTTGTCGATCGCTTAATTTGACATTTAGAATCGTCAAAATTCGATAAAAATGGTTTTATCCATAGTTGCAAGTACGAAGTATCGAATTTTGACGATTCTAAATGTCAAATTAAGCGATCGACAAGAACGGTACTTGCACGGCTGAATCGGAACACTAAAAATCACGCTAACTTTTTTTTGTTTTAGATAATGGCGGGCAACTTTATATCTGCTCTATTAATTCTTGTGAGTTGCTGCACTCCGGCCGTTTTAGCAGAACTTGTTGCAAAAGAAGGAGACGGAATCAGAATACTTTTAAACAACTATTACGTGTTAGTTCCTGGTAAACTTTTTCTTAAGTACCTAATTAATGTTCAATTTCATGTAATTTATTCGTACACCGTGATTTTGCATCTACAAGAAAAAAATACGTATTGATCAGTGTTTGATAATAATCACATTTCGGTAGTTAAGTAAAACTTTGAAAAAATATCCCGCAAAAAAGAATAAGGCAGATCGCGAAATTTATAAAATTTTGCCGGATTTTGGTTTAAAAACCAACCTCGATAACTTTGTAATAGTATAATTATATAAATTCAGAATTTTTTTTAGTAGTGTCAAAATTGTTGAGCTAATGTGGTTTTGATGTTTCTAACTTCGTTTATCTACGAGTATTTAGCCGTTTCAGTAGGCATGGATTTTATCAAGCTGAGATTATTTTAATTTTTTTGTTCTTCTTCTTCTCTGTCCGTCATTTGGTCAGACAATTTTGCCAGTGTCAAGTCAATTGGATTATATTTGAAATAAGTTTAGTCAAATCGAGCCATACGTCAAGTCGTTGGTTTTGAAGACAAAATTGGTGGATTTACCCTTCAAAACTTGAAAACGAATTCCATCAAATAATAAAAACACATAATACACATTTATTCCAATGGCTCACATTTAATGCTATGACTGCAAGTATTATTGGTGAACATTCCACTAAAATTAAAGAACAATACTCACTACAACACCAAGAAAAACAATTAAAATAAAATGTGCTATGTTGCTTTTACAAATGACAGAACTCGAGTCTAATTTTTTTGTTTATTGCGTTTTGTATTGACATTTAGTTTTTTTTTCCAGATTCTGATGTTCGCAATAAGTTAACAGACGTTTTGACTTACATGCAGTATAATCCTTTGAAGGTGACCATATTTCGCATGTTCGCCGTAGATGCTTTCATGATTATTGGTTTTTTGAGTCTCATGACTACTTTCTTTATTGCATTTGTTCAATTCACGCATGTAATTGAATAAAATCGTTGTGGTTTTTGTAAGTATAGTACCTCAATAAATCCAATGTAGGTAAGCTTGGAATGGTTACACCTTGTTACGTCTTTTGCATTGACAAGCAGTCGAGTTTATTGTTAGAGATAGATTTTTTATTAGATTTGTTTACTTTTGTATTTATTATATTTCAATAGTCCTAGGTTTTTGTAAATAAATAACCTACTATTTTGTAGACGTGGTAGAAGTCAAATTAGTGGATACTTGTGTTAAATTAAATGTGTGTCTATATGACGTTATATCTTTTCTTTAATTTCAATCGAAACATTTTCTAGTCTATGTATAACATAAAAAAAAATCCGATTTAGCTTTGCTCAAATTTGGATCACATTACGAAAGAATTTTGTTATCACGTTGCAATAGTTTGTGATTTTTATGACAACGAGAAACACCTTTTATTACGATTCGTTGCGATTTGAATAAGCAATCATAAGCCTGTTACAATGATGCTTTAGTTCGTTTGAACGACTTGTTATTAAGAAATTTAAAGTTGTTTACTAACATCATGGCTAAGCAAAGCTCAACTCTTAAAGAAACTTTCATGAATTTATTATGCGCGTAACAAGATTAAGTTGTAAAATCTTGTCTGTAAAGTTTTGCTACCAATATACTCATTTTTTATACAAGTAATTAAATTAAATCCACGATTTTCATCAAACATAGCTAAGAACACTCCCGACTAATTCACCTTTCAAACAAACAAAAAAATCAAAATCGTTTCATCCGCTCATCAGCTCCGAACAGCTACGTTGCCTCAGACACACACACACACACACACACGTCAAACTTATAAAACCCCGTCGTTTAGCGTCGGTGGTTAAAAATACGTTTGTACGTACGTCGTTGTCTCAAGTTTTTATCAGCTCACTGATTGTTTATTGATACCATAAAAATGATGTCAAAATGATAGTTTAGCTTTTGGTTTAGCTCACCGTAAACTGTAATTTTAACATCATTTTGTGGTAATTTGTCAGATTCTGATGGAATCAAAAGATAGTCTAAGGTCGGCCACATATACTCGGAATTAGGGCGAACGCAAACCGAAAACAAAACGTCTTGTCGAACAGTTAGTGATGTGAAACTGTCAGTAAAACTTTTTTAGATACAACATGCTTCTTTTTATTTGCTGTTTTCGTTACTTGCTTATTTAATGAGAATCATCCTAAGTACTTAATTATTAATTAATTAATAATATTATTAAGTACACTACATAATTACTCTATATTCTTATTTATTAAAAAAGCACAGTTCATTCTCTAGGTATGTGCGTATAAAGCAATGTTTAATAGGTAGGTATTAAACAATGCTATAATAGATAGGTAAACATACTTAAGAAAAGTCTGTTGTGTCAATTGATGTGAGTTTCGTTATAACGAAAACAGCATATGACGAGGAAGCATTCGTCATATGCTGTTTTCGCTATAACAGAAAATTTATTTTCACGTCACTAAGTACGCGACAAAACAGTTTTGTCGATAGATGTGCGTTGGCCCTTACGTTTCGAAATTTCGATTCGCAATTCCGAGTGTATGAGGCCGACCGAAGTATCAGCCTTCCTATTCCGATACCATGCTTTTTGACCGCTATCAATGGATTTCAATCAAGTTTATACAAAGTAAAGTTGTTAGCAAATTATCCTAATCCAACCAATTTTCAAATAAGTAGGAATTGTGTACAAATATCGTTACTATGATTTTTAAAATATTTTTATTTGGTTGATTGTTTACATTTAATATGCATGATTGTAAAGGTTCTCAATAAACCTCTTCTAAGTAAGTCTGCTGTATAAACTTACAAAATAGCTAAGTTGATTAAACCCCGTGCTTACACCTCGGTTGACCTACTTGCCTGACATTTATCAGCGCCGACGACATTTTATAATATTTTCCGACTAAAATAAACTTTAACTAGGGTACGTTTATTGCTTGTTTGCGCTGAATAGCTGTTAAATGAATGCATTAGCGCTGTATCATTTATATATAATTTTTAACTAAATAATAAATTTATTTTGATTGATAGCATGTATAACTAAAAGTGGAGTATTACCTTTTTTAGTATCAGGCCTTTGCGTTTAATCAAGATGATTTATACAACGTCAGGGATCACTTTTCGCCCATAACCCATATGAATGGAATACAGTACCTGGGGCATGATTTAGACCGAGTAGGGTTGCCCATCATTTATACCATCCTCTTAGCATAGTCGGCCTTGTCCACAAGAAAGTCAATGTCAATACGTGCGGAGTCGACTAAACCGCGGGTTTCCTTACGTTTTCCTTCACCGTTTCAGAGCACTGACATTAGCCTGAAAGTGTTTTTTTTAATAATCTAGGATTGTATTTAGCTAGAATCACCTATTTATATAAACTGATTCTAAATGATCTTTGTTATTTTATTGAATAAAAGATTTTTGACTTTGACTCTGAATTGTCAAACTTAAAGGTCATAAAAAGAAAAGCTATTAATGACTTGACGTATGACTCGACTTGACTAAACTTATTTCAAATAATCCACTTGACACTGGCAAAATTGTCTGTCGAATTGACGGATAGAGGCCATGTATAAGAGAAGAAGAAGAACTAAATACCGAAGGACGGTGTGATAAGATCGATAAATCCCTCCATTGTGTCCTATAAAAGATGAACTAATAGCTCGAATGAACATCTGTCTGGGGGTCATCACAAGTACTGTAATTCTGACAATCGTTACGTGAACTTAACGTTTTGATTCACATTGCGCGTCAACGTCAGTTGGCCGGCCGATCGTTGCAGCGTCACCGCGCAGTGTAACTCTACTGATACGATACGATTCTGATTGTCAGTTTTTTTCATGCTTATCCCCAGCGGGTGTAATTACAGTCAGCTCTCGTCACGTGTGGCTTTTTGTTCCTCTTCGCTTTGTTAGTGATCGTGGATTACACAAAAGAGTGGAACGAAATTACACAAAAGACATTCCAACAGGGTGAAGAAAAACTATTTGTAATTTGCATGCTCAGACATGGATTGATTATTATCACCGTTTTTTGTAAAATATTGAAGTTGAATTCGCAATTTTTTATTCAAAGTAATTATTTTTCTATCTATAGATCATTTGCAACGATCTGCAGATAGCTTTTCATGTGTATTTTGTAAATATTATAAGCATTTAATGTACTTATTAGACGGAATTTTATTTGCGATTAAAAGTTTTCTTTCTAACCAATAATTTTATTTTTTCAGTCTCATATTGAATTAGGCATATAAGGTATCCGTTTCTAGCACAGAATATATTACATTATTAATATACTATTATGTTTTCAAAGAACAAAGCAAAAGCTACTTTTACACAGCTTGTTTGACATTTCACAAGTTGCCAGTGAAAATAATATTATGGCCATTTGAGTTTTCACATTTTGTTGTTAGAATTTCCAATTAGAACGAATAAGCGGCGGTATCCTCACCTGTGTACGACGTTTTGTCAGATTTATTTTTGTCAACGAAACGTAAAGTTTCTGTTTTTTAAACATTTCAAAGTAGGTATCTAGCTAAAGCGCAAAAATATCGCAAAATGACTTATTTCTTTCTTATCTTGAGTATTGTCTGGCCTCAGTGATTTTCTGACAGGTGCAGGAGCCTGTGGATATGCTAAGGATGAAAACAAAGCACGATCGAAAATGTGGTCAAACTCGTTTTATTACTAAGCTGTGCCTTGGTCATGAACAAACGTGACAATCGTAAACGTATCGTAACGCTAGCGTATCCGAGATACACTGCGCGGTAACGCTACAACGTTCGGCAGTCGAGCTGGCGTTGACGCGCATATGATTGGAATACGTCAGGTTTACGTAACGCGGCGACTGTCAGATTTGTTCGTGATTACCCCTCTGGTCTATCTTTTTTTTAATAAATTAACCTGTCTCGTCCCACTGCTGGGCAAAGGTCTCCCCCAGAGATTTCCAATACTCCCTATCCCGGTCTATCTTTAGAAAAAAATTGTTCAAAGTACCTATAAAACTATTATGTTGAATAACGTAGCTCTGACAGCGTAGAGGCTCTACGGCGTAGCGTGCCCACGTCGCGTCGCTACGACATTGATAGACAAAGAAACCGTTTTATCAATTGAACCCAATTGTGTTTTATTCTCCAGTGACATTTACTGTGTTGTAAATGGAAATGTTTATGAAGACATTCTTCTTCGGCAATGAACACGAACGTCATAGTGTAGGAGCTGAGAGTTAAAAAAATATAAGTAATTCACACAGCGCACTCTAGTCCCAAATCAATTTATTTTTATTTTTAGTTACCTTAGCAGTCAGAGCATCTACTTTAACCGCTGTAGCTACATGAAAACGTTCTAAGGAAGATAATTATTAGATCTGCATTGACTTTCGAAAAAAAAACCGCCCAGTCACAAATATTTTTTGATGCCAATCGATCCGGTTTTTTATAGGGATGTAAATATTCTACGGGATCAACTGAGGTGCTAAAACGATAGAAATACCTAGAAACATGTCTCGTTACAACGTTGAGTTCTGTACCTCCAGCTCCTGTACTATCACGTGTTACTTCCTTGGCTTGATAAGTTGTTGCGATCGACAGTAGGTCAGGCGACCCCTGGCTCGTCAGCCAGGCGGCTATTACCTATCTATCGATTATACTGACGTGATTAAGTAGCTGTTATTTTTATGGGGTTACATGTCATTAGAAACGCCATTAAGTAAAGCGTATCGGGTTGTATTCAAAAAGTATTGGTTCGTTCGTTCGTATTAAATAAATATTCATAGACATTTCACACAAAGCTTCGTAGTGCCAAACTAAGCAAAGCTTGTGATATGGGAACTACATTGCTGATAGAATACCTTTTTTTATATTTTTTTGTAAATACCTACATACTTATCACATAGTAACACCCAGAGATATCTATGTTTGCAATGCACAAATGTTTGTTCTATTATTTGGGGAAAATATCACATTTCTTTGTAGTTTAGACTTTAGTCAAACTTATCAAGATCACTCAAGATATGAATTTAAAATAAAGAGATGTTCATAGACGTTTCAGTTTTATCTACAAGATTTTTGAATTTGACCAAATCATGTCACCAAAGTTACATAGTACCATTATCGTGACTTATCGCAAAAATGTACATATATATATTTTTTCGGTAAGTCAATTAAAAACAAAATAATTTTGACCCCGAGCTATTCTTGTGTTTCGATTCTACTAAATTAATATTCAAAGATAGATTCACAATCTTCCGATTAATAATGTACATGGCTTACAACTTTAATCCAGAAGACAGTAGCTTTAGAAGCCACTGAATTATTCAAAAACGCGAAACAGACTTTTCGTAGTTGTACCGAACGCGAAGCAAAGACATTATCGTCGGTGTAAGAGCATCGAATGCATGTCTTGTTTATTTTACTTGTTGAGTTTTGTGATTTGAAGCCTTGTGGAACTAATGCCATATCCACGTGACTTCTGCGTTAGGTATTCTTTCATGAAGCGAATTGAAAAAAAAAATATATTTCAGCAAACGAAATTGCAACAAACGTAGACTTTACTGAAGCATGAACGGTGACTATACTCTTTCATATCCATAAATGTTTTATAGTGCCTCTGAGCACCGGTGGTTTAGTGGTTGCGACCTCGTCTTCTGATTGTTAGACCCGTAGGTTTAAAATCCGATCGCGCACCAATGGGTTTTTCCACTCGGAAAATAAAATTGATGTGCGCAATGCCATAGTGCTCTCAAACGGTAAAAGAAAACATCATGAAGAAACCCACGGCTGAGTCAGCTCCGCACATGTTGGCCTTGTCTTTCCTGTAGATCAGGATGACTAGGCTGAGAGGACGGTATATGTGCTGGACAAGTCCCGTTCATAATGCATTGGTCAAAAGTGGCCCCGGATTCTTGTAGGTTACTTATACTCAGCCCCCGTATTCCAATCTTTTGCTGTCAAGTTATATTTCACTGCCCAGTGTAATTTCTTCAGGTCACGTGGTACAATTTTGTACCACGTGATCATTCTTCTTAGACACTTGACAGCAAAATATGCGCGAAAACAAATTAAATGACATCATAATGTCACTATTTAGTCACAGAATAACTATGAGTTAGTATGAACTGACCATGATTTAAAACTTTGCATTTCAACTGAGATTGGAATACCCCTGCAGTAATGTGAAGCATCATGAAATCAAATCGTAAAAAAGTATGAATGTTTAAAACGAGACTGAGCAGAAGCAAACAAAACCAAAGGCTCTATATTGAATATATATTGAATTAATGAATTAAATTACTAATTATTGTTAGCTTAAGAAATAGATTTAAGTTAATGTTTTGTCACAATTATTTTAATTTTGGAATTTATATTATTATTATTATATTGTTATTAATGTTGTTGCAATTAATAGCAACAGGAAATGAAGTAGGACAAAAAAAAAACCAAAGGCTCTAAAAATAGGTTTCGTTTGGTACGTTTTTCTATTATAGATACATAATTCTCAAACGTCACTCCGCGGACGTGCTCCGGTGGAATACGAAGCAGGGAACATTGATTCGTTCGTTATTTGCGCGTCTGATAAAATGGAAACGTGTACGGTACTAACTGGCAATAGGTACACAAAATAGATAAATTCTCCATGAAATTCAGTGCAGTGCACCAGAATATAAATGTTGTTAAACGTATGATTATTTTTTAAAAGAAAAAGAGTAAGTAGCTAGTCAAAATAGTAAGGCTACCTAGGTTACTTTTACTTTTTCAATTTTTCTCTAGAGAAAAATTGAAAAAGTCAAAAAATATCGCCTTTGTACATGTCATCTATTTCTGTCTTTTGTTTATGTCCTGTGTTGTGTGCAATAAAGAATTAAGAATTACGTGAATTATTATTTAAAAATGTAATATCCGTTTATTTTAATTTCTATTTCCTTATTGTAAAATGTCTAATATTTTTATTCACAAAGAAAATTATGACTAATATAGTATTTACAATATTTATAATATGTACAAAATACACATGAAGCAGTTGAGCTATCTACACACCGTTGCAAACGATTTATAGATAGCTCAACTGATCCAAATCAGTGCCAATCGGAAGCGTGCCCAAGACACTGGCTGCATTGCCGCGCTGAATAGCAATGCTGATTCGCTGGCCCAGATAATCACCAGCCCTCGAGTCACGCGTCGCTGCGACTAGACGCCCTGCAATAATTTTGAAGACCCGGAGGGCCTCGGTACCCCACGGACCCAGAGTCTCGACTCCAAGAGGTACAAATGTGTAGGCCCTGTCGAGACCCGCATACTTGCGCTTCTTGAGATCCTCGGCCGAATCTGCTGCCGCACCGGCCCTTATTAGTCATAATTTTCTTTGTGAATAAATATATTTTAATTTCTATTTCCTCATTGTTAAATGTTATAGGAGTGAAGGTTACAATGTTATCAACAAAGTCTCTATACCTACTAGGTACTTCATTCATACATATAAATTTATACTCAAGTTTTTTTATTAGTGTGAGTGTCCATCATGATTGTACATCTAGTGGAATAAAAATTATTTTGTTTGGTTACATAAAAGATAAAAGGGATATAGTTTTATTTCCTACCGGGACGATCAAATTGGAATGTTCATTGTCTTTCCGAAATAATCCTTTGAAGTCTAATGTTTTCTATTCCTCAAAGAATACTAGGAAAATACTTAAGTACTCGCAGTAACTTTCTCTAAATATTTGTAGCTGTCATTCGTTTCTTTATAATAATTTATAAGAAAAAAAACTAGGAAAACCGACTTCAATTCGACTACCGGCTTCATCATCAGATGATGATGATGGCAGTTAATTGGGAATGTTCTAGTGACCGTAAACACCACTAAAAAGTCACCATATAAAGTAATTTTTATTTATAAGCGAAACTACTGAACGGATTTTGATGAAACTGGGACTAACCTGAAAGTATATCCTTTCAGATAAAAAAATATTTTTCAAATCGGTTTATAGGTAAATGACGGAGTTCTCAGGTAATAAAAATTAAACAAAACCTACGACTGAATTAAGAACCTCCTCCTTGTTTGAAATCGGCTAAAAATACGGTACAGATGCGTCTGAAACTTGAGTAATCCCGAGACAGCTTTGCTAATTGGCAGCAGCTAAAATTATTCATTCGTGTTTTAAAGTTGGCAAAAGTATTTCTATAAATGTACGAACTTGCTTTTGTCTACAAATTGTGCCCTAGAGGAAAAAGTACATTGTTGTAGAAGTTGGGTGGTACAATTAACATTAGTAAATGATGGTGATTTATATTCAAACAAAGTTGTAAAATTATTTTTTGACTAAAATCTGTGCCTCTATCCAAAATGTATTATTATAATGTGAGCCAGGTGAGACTGCGGTCAAACGTTTGTCTATAATGTATAAAAAAGCTAATATTTCGAACGATTTAGAAATTCTGAAAATGTAATCAATTTCTGGTGTTGACTGTACCTAGGTACGTAAAAGTTGTTGAGTGGGTGCAAACATAAATTGCGTTTCATTCATGTTACACACAATTGGAGTAAATTAAAGATCAAATGCGTTTTCCTTCTCTCCCGGCAATCTATAAACCCAATAAATTGGGATCGTCGAATCCAAGCGTGTACCTAGAATGCAATTCCATGTTTATGCCACCTATATTCAAGTACGTTTGTATTTGTACTGTAGTGTTTCATACTTACCGACACGATACCTACACGATCTAATCATATTTGTTTAGTACACTGTGACTGGGTGCGCAGGTAGAGGAAGGCCGAAGAAGAAGTGGTTGGATTGTGTGAAAGAGGATATGAATGTGAGAGGAGTAGATTCTGAGTTGACGAATGATAGGAGCGAGTGGAAGAAAAAAACATGTTGTGCTGACCCCGCCTAGCGCGGGATAAGGGCAGGGAAATGATGATGACACGGTTACAGATCAAGTTCAACATCCAATATAACCATAACCACGCTATATATAATGCACAGAATCGTTCCAAAGGGATCGCAATAGGCGTAGGCACGCGGCGTGTACGCAGTGACACGCAAAAACACTATTGTCTCTCTGGCACGAAAGTTTAGATCGACGTGTCTTCGTGTGTACTAAGCACTTTCACCCGTGTTAGCACCCGTGTATATTGTGATAGATAGATAGATAAGTTTTTTATTCATCACCAAATAAATCTAAACAAAAAATAAAATAAACAGAATAAAAAATAACTAAAATAAAACTATAAATATACATATTATGTAGTCTTCGTGGTAGTGAAAAGGCCTAGGTAGGTATAAGTATCCGCCAGTGTATAGATAGGTAAACGTTCTGTAGATTCTTTTGTTTTGTACCATGTATTTCCATTTATTTTTTAGTTGTGATTGTCATTGAAATCTAATTTTAATTTATTGTCAATTATTATTATTAAATATGAAATTATTATTTATTATTACCTACTTATAAGAATTATTTTATTGAGAATTAATTAATTGTAATAATTATCTCCTATTGTATACCTACTTTACCTGTGCTGTGTGTTTTTTGTGGCCAATAAATAACTGTCTATGTCTATGTCTATATGTCTAGATACGGGTGGATTTGCGCGTTGTTACGTAACACAATTTTAGCAGACACTTTCACGGAATTGAAACAGAAGTGTCCCTCAGTGCCGCGCGGCATCTTGTCTAGTCATATTCAAAACTGCTTCGTGATAACGTACCTTGTAGGTACTCGTAGCTCTAGCTGCGACTGTATTTTTAGTGTTCATTGTACACTTACTGGAAATGAAAAATACAAAGTCAACTTTTATTTCTTTAATGTATTTTAATAAAATCTACTTTTCACCTGTAAGAATCTGTAAGAATAATGGTTGTGATTTTGTAGGCGTGTGATAAAAATCACAAAATCTCACGATTAACTTTTACTAGATTTTATTTAGAAAAGTTACTGTTATACAGAAAACTGCTATTGTATACAAATATGTGTTCGATGCAATTTAATTTTCAAATTTTGTTGTTTCATAAAGTCATAGTCGACATTGCAATAATATGCTGAAATATTATCTCCCAAAGTCTAAGCTAGTTATGTATGAGAAACTCCAATAAAACTGCCCGGAATCTGCCCGGGCGTGCTCGCCAGTTAGCGCAATTCGATTCCACTACCTGAAAGCTAAAACACACCGACTAACCGACTAACCGAAGGCCGACTAACCTTTACACTCAAGTCGTGTCACACTGGCAATGTTCCCTAACAAAAAAAGTCACACTGGTGTGAAGGTTAGGAAAAAATCCTATTCTTAACACTAGTGTTGAGGATAAGAACATGTTTTCCTAACCTTTACACCGTTTTGATGTCAACCACGTGTATCTATCAAATATCAAGGTTCATAATTGTATTTCATCACAAAACATTAATCCTGATAATCATAATAATGTCACGTGCGCGACATGTTGATTCAGCGGTGTATTCCAATTTCAGGAAATTATGTGAAAATACTGCTAGAACAAAATGAGAGCGTTTGAATGTTTGTGGCTTTGTTATAAGTGCTAGCTAGCTTGTCCGCAACTTTCTCTGCTTCTCCGACATGATTATTTTAAAAAATGTGTTTCTCCGGAATCTAGCACGGATCTTTATCCCTCTGAAGTTAGGTGCAACAAACGATTTGCATGTACCTACTGCTGTGAAGAAAAATTAGTTTATCTCCAATTTGACCCAAAATGGGTTCTGCGCAGATACTTCAGAGAGACAAATATCCGTTGTGATTGTGATAACTGTACCTACATCTGACTTTATACACGGTACCTACTGAGTTCTACCTAAATACTGATAACCTTACTGATAACATTTTAATTTCACAAGCCTAAAATAATCGAAATTATCTCAGGTTCGGTAGGACATGTAATTTTGTTTAGAGGAAGAAGGCCAGGCTCCCTATAACAATGGGCCTATTATAATTTGGTGTAGCCAAACCCACGCCATTCAATTTACCGTCCAAGAAAGGGTTCTATTGTTTGTATAAAGCCAGAAATGTACGTGTACATAAGAAGTAAAGGTGACAAACTTAATGCAACCTTTGAAATACAATTTTATGACCTGTTTCCGTTACAACAAAGTTAGAGCTGTAAACAAGTTCACTCCTTTATCGCTAAGGCGCTTTCAGAATTGCGATAAAGATGCGGTGCAGGGGTATTCCAATCTCAGTTGAACTGCAAATTTGAACTGCAAAGTTTTAAATCATGGTCAGTTCATACTAACTCATAGTTATTCTGTGACTAAATAGTGACATTATGATGCCATTTAATTTGTTTTCGCGTATATTTTGCTGTCAAGTGTCTAAAAAGAATGATCACGTGGTACAAAATTGTACCACGTTACCTGCAGAAATTACACTGGGCAGTGAAATATAACTTGACAGCAAAAGATTGGCATACGGAGACTGAGCGGTAAAATAAACTCAATTTCCACAACAGAAAAGGCAACATGTCATCTGATCTTGTCGGACATGGTACGACTTTACTTTTCTCACATTCTCTCATTTCATGTCAACTTATTGCAAAAAGTGGTCGACATTGATGCGATAGTGTATGATAATTTTTAAAATATAAGTATATATTAGTACATTCGATACTCTTCTATTCGTATAGATGACTCCCTTTTCATAAACAAACGATAAGGACCGCTAATTTTAGCGCTGCCAAAAAGGTTAGTTTGAAAAAAATGCAACAGCCGAATCGACGACATCACGATCTTTATTCAAAAGTGGACCTGCCCCCGTACCTATGCCAATCTTTTGCTGTCAAGTTATATTTCACTGCCCAGTGTAATTTCTTCAGGTCACGTGGTACAATTTTGTACCACGTGATCATTCTTTTTAGACACTTGACAGCAAAATGTGCGCGAAAACACATCAAATGACGTCATAATGTCACTATTCAGTCACAGAATCACTATGAGTTACTATGAACTGACCATGATTTAAAACTTTGCAGTTCAAATTTGCAGTTCAACTGAGATTGGAATACTAATGCTGATTTTGTTTTTATTCACTGAGATTTGGAAACATTGGAATGGATTGTAGCGAATTTTGTACCAGTATAATCACGATTTTGTCACATCTTGGCGAATACGGAGATGGTTGATTTGAATGCATTTCGTGCCCCTGCTCCTGAGATGGAGCTGGGAACGCTTTTGACTTGCAACAATACTGTCGCTGATGCCAAACTAGGGTGATGAATATAAATAGATGAAGCTCGTATCTGGATTCGAGTTCTGTCATTTGTAAAAGCAACATAGCACATTTATTTTAATCGTTTTTCTTGGTGTTGTAATGAATATTGTTCTTTAGTTTTGGTGGAATTTTAACCAATAATAGCAGTCATAGCATAAAGTGTGAGCCATTGGAATATCATGTGATGGAATTAGTTTTTAAGTTTTGAAGGGAAGTAATCCACTTGACACTGGCAAAATTGTCTGTCGAAATGACGGACGGAGGCCATATAGAAGAGAAGAAGAAGAAGAAGCTCGTATTTTTTTAGATGTGAATTTTAGATGTGATGTATATTATGGTTTTTGAATTAGATTGGAATATAAATTCTAGAAGAGATATGGACAAACGATCCGGTATGCACCGGTTTTACGATTGATCCAAATTTTCCAATCTTTTATTTACTACTGGCCTTCTAGCCTTTTACTCTCTTACGAGCTGCTCTGGATATGGTAAATCAGTTCATTTTGACAATTCAGACAAAAAAAAGTTGTAAGATAACTTTGTAGGTATAATCATTTCTAATTATTCACTTTACAATGATTTGATTACATCCCAAAAATTATCTTCCAAATTCCATTCGATTCATAACTTTTGGGATATTATAAAAATCCTTGTAGCTATAACAATAATGCCTAGGTATACCCTAAAAAGTTCAAATACCTAAACTTATTTTATTGAAGCATTTCAAATGCAGTTCACGAACGTGAGCTGAATAAAATCGTTTACTCATTTAATACAGTTTTGGGTCGTGCTCTTCAGAAAGGTATATTTTGAAAGGAATTCATTAAAAACTATTTTAGTTTCGGGTCACGGCTTCTAGTGCCCCGGAGTCTCGTAAATATCTCGTTAGTCATGTTGCAAGCTCAATCATTTTTCTTTCAATAGTACAATTTATGATCCAAATTACCTTGGCAGTTACCTATCTAATATTATTATTTTGTTAGAATTATTTGATGCTATAAATATTTTTTGAACTTTTATCTATAATACCATGCAATAAAAGCTCATGAAAATTATTATTGGAAGGATATGGGGGAAACCTTTGCCCAGCAGTGGGAAAGTACAGGTTAAAAAAAAAAGCTCATGGTTTTTTAGTGAACTGATTTTAGTTTTTTCAAATTACTTATAGCTTGTTGACATTTTGGGAAAAGAATGAATTATTTGCGAAAGAGATACTAGCGGTTGCTCTACTATAATTTTCTTGATACCTACACGCAGTTGTCAGCCACAGCGCAGTAAAACAAGATGGGCACAGCGGAACGAGATCCTTCAATATTTTGAGCAGAAGTAAGGCCGACCCACTTTCCGTAAGCGCTCTTTTGGGATTTTGATTCTCCTTGGCTCAAAACTTATTTCTGTAACACACCAAACTTACAAGTTACGAATGAGTTTCGGCGGTTTGAGAGCTTTTGACCTTCGATTCGTATTGTAACTATTGCTTTTGTATTAGTGATCTACTAAACTTTGACCTTTGCTTCTTTTAGGTATTTTTCGGTCCACGCTACAAAACAGATTCTGAGTCACAAATAAGAAGGATCAGTCAATTATTCAGAATGCGCCTGACATCGGATTGCGGTACGTTTCTCGAGTGGCGCGCGCTGTGGTGTATGAAAAGTCATACTTTGACACATGTCATGGTGCAACTTGGTGGCAATGCAAAACACCTTGGTTGAGACAAACAGAGAAGGTTGCACCCACACTGCAGCTTTGTAAATCTAGCGTAGATGAAAAGAAAAACTGCGACAACACCGTGAAAAGCTCAACGCGCTAGAATCATTGCGATACGATACCGTACCGCATTGTAGGTACGTGGTCTGGCCCTGTCATAACTATTCAGCCGACTTCAGCCTAGCATAGAGTAGGCCATTTGCTCGCTTGTAATTGAGATTGTGTATCAGTCCCAGACTTTATTAATGTAAATATATTCATATACAATACTTAACGGTGTTCCTTTGATAAATAATCAAATAACACGTTGATTTATGGATGTATTTAAATGTATGCGTTTTTATTTTGACTACTTATTAAGAATAGGCAAAAAACTTTGCGGTGTGAAAGAATTGCATGTGACGTCATTCTAATGACGTGTGATGTGATGTAGGTTTTGAATTGAGGCAAAAGCAGGGCCTTATTCTCACTTCGGCAGAGATTTTACTCCAATAGGGATGACGTCATATCTCGGCCAAAAACTCGTTTCACCCACTAGTTAAACGAATATTCGATGTCATTTTGACGTCACCCCTATTAGAGTAAAATCTCTGCCGCAGTGAGAATTAGGCCTCTGATGGTCTATAAAAAAGCAAGCATTTTACGCTATTACGTGCCTCAGATAGTACATTGAGATTTGAGGAGAAATCTTGGTATAATAGTCATGCCTATTTCATATTACATGTAATGTAATATTATTTTTACAAACATAAAAAAGATAGGTAAATAAGCACGTCTAAAACTCCGGGAAATGATTTCACATGACGTGAGCGTAATTGCCTTCTAATATCATAATTTAGCCAATAATAACATACCGCTAGTATCGTGACCGGCGGCGTACCAACGAACCAAATCAGTGATTTCTAGGAACGTTGGATTTAAGCGTAGGCACAGTCCACATAATAAGTAAATGGTGAAAAAAAGTTATATGATTCCAAACGAACAACTTTTCATACCTAATAAGTAAAAACTTATAATTAAATACTTTTACTACTAAATTAATATTGATTAAATTAATTAATTATTAATTTATTTTTATTAAATTTAATAAATACTATCAGCATCTAGTTCCCATATTACAAGCTTTGCTTAGTTTGGGACTAGAGGGCGTCGTGTGAAATGTCCATGAATATTTATTTATTTTATAATGTTTATGAATAAAACTAAAAATAATTTTGAAAAAGGAATTAAATTCTGATGCTGACTGTACGTACATATTATAAAGTGACATTCGTCTGTAAATACCTTCATACTTATAAAAATAGAAATAGAAATTATTTATTTTACGCAACACACAATAAGGTACATACTTATTTACTTAATAATAAAACGATAACATGCGTAAAGAAGGAACCCACTCAGCAAATGCTAAAGGTGCACGGTGGCTCCTTTAGCGCTGGTTTTCAGGAGTGCCGAGAGTGGAGTGGCGCACAGCCTCTGCGACACTTCTTGGTAAAATAATATACCTACTTATAGGATTCAAAACTATAGTATCTGATAGGTTGCTGTGACTGAAGTAGGTATTTAAAGTTACGACGCGATGGGAGAACTAGATAGTTAAGTTTACCTACACGGTGTGATACCGATCATAGCTTTAATATCACCTAATATCACGCTACGCTACATATTAAACTATTAGGCACGTTGCTCAAAATATCAGTGTGTCGGGATCTTCGGGGCTCTGAAGTACTCATAAGTTACTACCGGCACAGGAAAAAGCCGACACGACACCTACACTATCGTGGGGAGTTTGGTGCAGCAGAATAAAGTTAATAAATATAATAAATATTCATGGACATTTCACACGACGCCCTCTAGTCCCAAACTAAGCAAAGCTTGTAATATGGGAACTAGATGCTGATAGAATACTTATATACTTTTTTTTTGTAAATACATACTTATAATACATAGTAACACCCAGACATAGAACAAACATCTATGTTTGCCACACACAAATGTTTGTTCTTGGTGGGGATCGAACCCACGACCCACAGCACGGAAGGCAGAGCTATACCGACTGAGCTGTGACGCCTGTCAAAAGTTGTAATATAAATCTGCGCGGTAATGACAACGCGTTATGCGATCATGGCATGTTCGCGCGAACTTGACTCGCGTTCGCGCGATCAAACTGTGAATAGATGTTCTACCTTTCGCCTTCAACATCTAAAATCTAATACGACTTGATCTCTAATTTTTTCCTTCATATTGTCAAAATAGGTACTCAAATGCCACTGAATCGGTTGGCGCATTTTTAGTTTGTAAACATCATAAAAATTAGTTGTCTTTGTCGCTTCAGTTTATGAGAAAAGGATGGCAACAATTTTAGTGCTGTCAAATCAGGTTAGTTTCGAAAAATTTCTACCAAGCAAGTATGGTACCTAGGTATAGGTATATGTGACCATTGCTGACATGAAATTTTAAGACAGTCAATGATTTTAAGCGTAAAATCTCCGGTTTTGACCTAATAGTACTCTGTTCACAGATTTTGTACTAAGTAATGTACTTAGCAGCCAAAACAGTTTTAAATGTACTTGCGAAATTGACACTGAAGCCACCATAAAAAGAAACACTAAAGTTCAAAGGTTTTAGTGGAAATCCAACCAAAACCCGTCAGAATAAAAATGAACTTTCCCGACAAAGTTTTCTGATTGTCGCACGGTTTCGAATACTTTTGAAGGAAGACTCGTTAGGCTAATGCTCACGATATTCCTCGGACCATAGAATGTATATTAGTGGGCCTTGAGCCGGCGAACGAACGAACGACCAAAATTAAAACTCTGTAGACGGAATCTCTACAGGTATCCAGTTTCCGGGCACCCTTTATTTTTTATCTTTGAAAAATAAATTGCAGGCATCGACATCACTCAATGTGATTCTTCAAATTATACTCGTAACACAGAATTCAGCTTGAACTCAAAATAAATGAAAATGTATTCGCTTCAAAAACGACGACACGAACAAAGTAGGTAAGTAAGTATAACTCCATGTTTGGGCACAAAAAAGTGATTAATATGGATTAGCGGTCGTTCATCGTAAAAACTCCGAATCCGGGTTTATTTTTACCAAATCCTATAAATATTTAAACGATTTTGGTTAAACTTGTAAAAGTGAAATTACAAAGTTGATTTCACGTCTGATTAGCTGAGAATTAAGGGTATGAGCTTGGCTGATCGAGGTCGCTCATTAACGCGATATAATTCTAACTTTAATGACTTAGCAGGAGATTAGCAAAGGTTGAATCTGTTACAAGTTAATTAAAAAAACTAATCTTACAAGCATTATTCAATCAAAAACTCACAAGTAACTCTTTAAACTCTTTAAAGCTGGTAAAGAATTTAGTTTAGCTAAACCTGCATTAGTGAAACCTGGAAAAATCTAAAGCTGGACAGAAAAACCTTCAAATCAGAACCAGTGACAGGCGTCACAGCTCAGTCGGTAATAGCTCTGCCTTCCGTGCTGTGGGTCGTGGGTTCGATCCCCACTAAGAACAAAGATTTGTGTGTGGCAAACATAGATGTTTGTTCTATGTCTGGGTGTTACTATGTATTATAAGTAAGTATTTACAAAAAAAAAGTATATAAGTATTCTATCAGCATCTAGTTCCCATATTACAAGCTTTGCTTAGTTTGGGACTAGAGAGCGTCGTGTGAAAATGTCCATGAATATTTATTTATTTAGTTCTTACTGATGAATGGAATGATGGCTCTTGTGATGATAGCTCAATGCGCGAAGCCATCAACACTATTTTATAGAAGTAACACACGCTCATCTTCTTAACCATCTTAGTCTCGTCATCATCAGACCCTCGGGCTTGACTATATAGAGTATAAATCTGATTTGATATAAATGATGCGGTTTTACGATGCGATGCGGTTGCGATGCAGGTTCGATAGGTATATGAAGTATCTACCTAAATCTAGTACCCAGAAAAGATAATTTTGTCTGCCTACCGATAATTTTCATCGCTCGGAAGTACTCGGAACCGTCGGCAATATTTTATAGGAGCAACCGCACGCTTCCTTTCTCTCGTGTTTAATGATTCATTTCGAGGAGAGAATAAAAATATGTTCTGTAAAAACAATAGCAAAACACGGCTGACACGGAAAGACGCAGTAAGTATTTTCTATCTATTTTTCTAAGAATATTTGATCAACAGAGCTTCGAATTAGAGTTTAATTCGGTTTGTCAAACAACACTTTTATATTGACTAAGAAGTCATTACGTGAAAGAAGAAGAAGAACTAGGTTATGTAGTGGTTTTATCTAGGTAGTACCTACTCAGTTTAAAATATAATTTATAAGTTAAAAAACTGGAAAAACCGACTTCAATTCGACTACCAGTTTCATCATCAAATGATGATGATGATGATGACAATTCGTTCGTTCGTTGCTAGCAGTAAAATGGTAGGCGCTACGCCGCAACTTGGCATATTTTTCAGTTATTTCTATTTATAACCCAAACTACTGAACCGATTTTGATGAAAATTAAATGGAACCAATCTGAAAGTATATCCTTTTAGATAAAAAAAAATTTTTGAAATCGGTTCAAAAATGACGGAGTTCTGAGGTAACAAACATTAAAAAAAAAAAACATACAACCGAATTGAGAACCTCCTCCTTTTTTGAAGTCGGTTAAAAAATTAACAATCTGGTCAGAAGACTATGAATCTTTCACGATCGGGTACTAACCGAATTAACAGTGTAAAAAGCTATTTATGAAAGTGCCCATCCCCCACTATTGAATAATAGATAGCATCCGGTGGGCGGTATCGCAAAACTTTAGAACGTAATAAAACGGATTCCAATCAACGACATTCTATTACTAGACGGGTTATACTCCTGAACCTTGCACCATAGATGACGCAAATATTAATATTTATCAACATACCTGCGAAAGAGGAAAATATAAGTTACGCTGTTGTTAAAACAAATCAAAGTCAAAGTCATAATTTCTTTATTCAATAAAATCACAGAGATCATTTAGAATTATCTTATATAACTAGGTAATTCTAGGTGATATAAATCTTGTTTTAGCGTAACTTATACAACGTGCAGCCCAGACGTTGCTTAGTTCGCGATTAAGTACCATCAGCAAAAGTTCTACCTTACCACCTAAGGATGCATTTCCTGTAAACCAACTAGCCGTTAATTTTTAAACACCAATAGAAGCAAATTATTTCGGGTGTAAAAGTTATGAAAACAATGGGCCGTCATAAAAATAAATAGATGTTTAGGTCGCTGGTTGGTCAAAATAAGAAGACAAAAGAAAAAGGCGGGGTCAGGTAGCTAACTGCTTGCAAGCGAAACAGTTTCAAAAGTGGTAAGGCGGAAATTTTGCCGATAGTACATAAGTCAGGCATTTACCTTACTTTTCAGTTGACATTTTTAGATCACAGGAAACGTATCTACACTATTAAAACATTTTATATTCTGGTATCGAAACTGGGGCGTTGAGTCGACGGTTAGTTATCCAACTAGCTCAATAATATTTTATATTTCAACGCGTTGAGCGCTGGCAACTTTAGAGTTACATACTCTTTTAAATAACTGGTGCAGCAGAGGTATGCCAATCAAAGTTGAACTGCAAAGTTTTAAATCATGGTCAGTTCATACTAACTCATAGTTATTCTGTGACTAAATAGTGACATTATGACGTGTTTTCGCGCATATTTTGCTGTCAAGTGTCTAAAAAGAATGATCACGTGGTACAAAATTGTACCACCGTGACCTGAAGAAATTACACTGGGCAGTGAAATATAACTTGACAGCAAAAGATTGGCATACGGGGGCAGATGAAACAAATGAAGGTTCAAAAAACGATAAAAATAAAATAAATTCATACAAGGAAGAGAAAACTGAAGATAGACAATACAGTATGTATTCATCTTGTTCAGTATAAAAAATATCTGTGACATGGCCTCTTTACAGACGCTTCATGAATTATTTTAATTTTAATTTATTTAGATATGCATTAGATTAGTTTCCCTGTCAAAGCCCCTATACAGCTGCAACTTAAATGATGTTTAACCTTGTAAAAAACTGTAACTAAATGGTATTTAAAATGTGAAATAAAATATGAAAAGGGTTCAGTAATTTTTTCAGGTTATTATTCTACCAATGCAATGTCCGTTTGATAGTGTCATAAACCTTTGTAGCTAGAAATAATAGATAAAATTGTACCGTAAACCACCTCATGTATTCATAAAACCATTTTTTTTCGTAAAATCTGCAGCTGTTTAAACACAGACTAAGTTTTAATAAGAACAATTTGTTCACAAAAAATGAACTTGCCTTTTTGTTTCAAAATGAGCCAAGTATGACAATATTTCACTGAAAAGCCCGCACTCGACGAGATGATTTTTTGCTGAGCATTGTACTTTTATACAAATTAATATAACCTTTAGTTCAGTTTACTGAAACCATTTCACTGAAATTAACACCGATTTTTACTAATTAAACCAGGTTGCAACCAACGGTCGTAGGTTCAAATTCCTAAAAAACTTCAACTTTTTTAAACTTGAAATTTCACTTGGTTTTTATCGAATATTTATTGTTTGAATTACCTAGTGGTGAAGTGGGTGACTGACATAATGTAGGTTTTGATTGTTTTGTAGTTAATAGAATGATTTATTCATAGTTTAGATTATGTTAATTGTATGTACCTACGTGACAGGTTTCTTCAATTAGCAAATTGCTCGAAGCTACAAGATGTTTATGTTTTTGCCTTTCAAACAATGACTGTGTGAACGTAAGCAACATAGGTAAGTGCTACTAGTGAAAATTAATTAAATAATGCACTGTCCTTGTCAAGTGTGCTAAGTAATGAAAAAAGAAAGTATTTATCCAACAGGTAGAAATCAGAGTTAATTTTAATAAATATTAGTTATGAATTTTGTTTTCTTTGGTAGGTATTGTTTTTATATGTAAGTAAGTAGGTACCTTATAAAAAAATCAGTTTTTCAGAAAAAAATATTTTGTTTATTTATTATATTTGTATTTTGTTAATACTTAATGATGAAACAAGCCAATGGCCCACCTGATGCTAAGTGGTTACCTCGGCCTATAACAATGCATTGCCTCACCGAGCACGTCCGCTGAGGACGTGCCCTGTGATGCATCGCACTGCGCCCATCACACTGAGACTTAAAAAAAATTGCCAAAAAAAATGCAGAAAACCAAAAAGTGACAAAACCACCCAATAAAGACAGGAATTTATAGAGAAAAAAATTAAGTGGTGGCGATTTCTAAAAAAAAATTGCGGTCCTAGTAGATTGCTTTGAAATTCAGAGTGAGTAGGTACGCCGTAGCTGCTATGGTGTAGTCGCTTTGAATTTCTAAGAAATACAATATCCTCCGCCAGTGGGGAAAATATGCTGAGGATTTTTGAAATACATCGGTAAATCGCGGTAATATTGTAATTCGCTCTTTTCAAAACTAACTAGGTAGATTTTGAAGTCAGAGATGTTTAAAATCTCATCTAGCTAAACCTATACACTGCGCTTAACAACAAAACGGAAAATTGAACCAATATCTCGAAAAACAGCGGTTTCAGGAGAATGGGGCTGATTGAAATACGAGGGCTGTATTTGCATCATAGCAAATATTTGTGAGCCGCGGCGCGCGGCGAGTTAATATTTGAACTCGGTGTTTGCCGATCAACAAACCCCAATTTCATGGTCATTGATTTCCGTGGTACCTACCTCATCAACCTGTATGAGTCCACTGGTGGACGTAGGTCTCTCCCAAGACGCGTCACTGAGACCTTTGACCCAGCGATTTATGGTTTTCCCTGACTTTTTTCTGGAGTATTAAGAATTGAAGCCTTTTGATAGCTTTTTCAGACGCACTATGTGTCAACCCTGAGGGAACTCTTTTTTTAGTCTTGCCCCTGTATGCCAATCTTTTGCTGTCAAGTTATATTTCACTGCCCAGTGTAATTTCTTCAGGTCACGTGGTACAATTTTGTACCACGTGATCATTCTTTTTAGACACTTGACAGCAAAATATGCGCGAAAACACATCAAATGACGTCATAATGTCACTATTTAGTCACAGAATAACTATGAGTTAGTATAAACTGACCATGATTTAAAACTTTGCAGTTCAACTTTGATTGGCATACCCCTGTTGGTCCAGAATGCCCATTGTTCTTTAGACGCGAAGCTTATAGGTAGGGCTTGAGCCCCTCCCTAGCCCCTCTTCCCATGCCTTAATCCCAGTTCCCGGTTATATTTAATAACAACGAAAATAGTTAAATTAGGTGCTGTAAGAAATAGAACATACAATTCTAAAACAATTTTCATTTCAAAAATTTTGTTTTGTGAAAGCCGTGTTGTTTCATGGTACAATAACTCCTATAACATAACCTATTAAAGTCGACATTAATTTTGTAAATATTTTTTTCGATCACGCACTTTCAGTCACTCCTCATGTTCTACACTTAAATAATGATACTTTAATTGAGCCACCCCGAACTGGCCTTATGGTCAGGTCAGTCCAAAGGTCGATATTTTCTGGAGTTAAAACCCTACCTACACACTGTAGATATTTATGACAATTGTGATTCTTTTATCGTTTGGAATACATATTTTTTAAGTCGAAACCTCTTTTGAATGATGAAGGGGAACTCTCTCATTTCAACATTTTTGAAGTTAGACTCTCTGAAAGTAGTTATGCAAAATCACAAAGCTTCACAGACTATAAAACAACGATGCAAAGGTTCATAAAAAATATCTATAAGATCCAAATAAGTTTTCCGATCAAAAAATGTGCATCAAAATTGGTCAAATTTTTTGACGTTACCTGCCTAAGAACTCCGTTGCGAAATAGGTATCAAAGAGTCAGCCATTACAGCCATTTTGTGACTTTTAAGACATTCCAACAAAACTTAATGATTTTTTGGCTTTTATAAAAAGACTCTCTGAGTTTAGATCAACGAGCTATATTAAATCACAAATTTTACACTAGCAACACTGTCTACAAAAAAATAAACATTAGAATATACCTACTTACCGATACTTATATACCGATCGGTAGGTACTTACCGATTCTCTTAAACTATTGAAAATACATCCACGTCCGAGTTAATCCGATTGTTGTCCAAGCAAGCAAGTGGAGTACGGAGTGGAGTTCGCAAAGGCGAACTGAGCAAAGTTTGACTTTATTCCTCTTTGCATCGGACGCTGTTGCATCCTAGCGTATAATAAATTATTGATCAGTGAAACTAGAGCGCTCAACGTCAAGTCGTTGAGAATTATTGGAGAAGCGTTCAATAATCTTCAGTGAGATGACATCATCCGTTTGGAAAAACAGTACCACTCACGTATTTTGATAAGTAGTTTGAAGGTTAAACTTATCTTGACGTTTTCGACATCGAGATAAGATCGGAACTTTATTTTGACTACTTTTTATTACGAGAATTGGGATTTCAGATGAAAATGAATAGATCCGATGAGATTTGTCGAACGTTTCAGAGTTCAAAATTATTTTAACGACTGACTACCCGATGTTGGATGAAACGTCAAAATAAAATAAAAATAATTTGTTTTCAATTGTTGTGTACGTACTCTTATAATTCATTAATTAGACTTCACCACCACTTTCCCATAGTGAAAACTGAGATACTAAAGTAAAGTTTCTGTAGCTTCGTGGTTTGTAACAAAAAAATCTCCTTACCTGCCATGGCACGGCCGAGAAGCAAAACGCTGAACAGGATTGATAGCCAGTACGCGCTCCGCCGACTCGCCATTTTGTTCAGGCGAACACGCAGTCAGCATCAACTATGCATTTTGGTACTTTCCGAAACACTGTCCTGTCCACTGTTCTCGTCACTTTATCACTTTTCAACTCATTGTCAACACTTTTATAGGTAAACCTGTGATTTTTTTTGGGCGTTTTCACAGTGCTATTAACAAGTCACTTACACGGTATTGTTGGAATCTAATCTTATACATTTAGTACTAGATCCTCGAAAGGAACCACTAAATGAACTACAGAGAATAATTGCATATCTTCACACTATGTCAGCGACCTCGGTTTTTTTGTTTGAGCAATAGATAATGACACCTCGAGTAGTAGGCAGCTAATAGGTAATATAGAGCCTATGCCATAAACTTACCAAGTTACAATCAGGGCTCAACAATAAATATATTCGCAAGGTTTTATTAAGAGTACCTACTGAATAACTGGAGTTTTCCCAAATTAAATGCTTAAGGCTCGATATTCCTCGCAAGAAAAGTTCATGCTCGTTAATTACACCAGCGCTTACGATCTTTGTTCTGGTCTCGAGAGGAAGTAAAACTTGTTTGCACCGTAAAAGATCCGTCAGAACGGGCCGAAATTAGAATTAAGCTTGGTCTGGAGCCATCCGTTTTCCAAGAGGAGCTTTTTATTTTATCAAAAAGATTCGCAACGGAAATGTTCTTTTGGTATCTTAAAACTCGTGCAACGTATGATTTTATTTATAATACAAAACTTATGCAACCGATTGAGATCAAAACCCATAGTTTAGATAAAGATAAAGATTATGTTTACCTATTGTCAGTGACAGGTGTCACAGCTCAGTCGGTAATGGCTCAGCCTTCCGTGCTGTGGGTCGTGGTTTCGATCCCCACCGAGAACAAACATTTGTGCGTGGAAAACATAGATGTATGTTCTATGTCTGGGTGTTACTATGTATAATAAGTATGTATTCACTAAAAAAATTAATTTAAGTTTAATTATTTTATAAAAATTAATAAAAAACTATTTAAGTATTCTATCAGCCATCTAGTTCCCATATCACAAGCTTTGCTTAGTTTGGGACTAGAGGGCGTTGTGTGTAAAGTCCATGAATATTTATTTATTGTATATCTGTGTGTGTGGATGTTATACGGGAAAAGCATAAAACTGTTCGTTCGGTCATCATCGGCTATAATTTTGAGAGAAATCTTTTCAGGATAACAATGCTTTAGAAACGAAAAATAAAATTATATTTTATATTTGTTAGGTAAAAGCTCAGAGTCACGTGCAGTAACCAAAGCGTCATTTTGCGGTATTTTGAAAACCGCATTCGACCTATTTATTTGAATCTCGCATTATGGTACCGCGATACTCGTATCTGATCTCCAGAATGGTTGATATGAACACAGCAATGCATGGACACTGTAAGCGACGGTTTATTATTTCAATGGGAATAGCTACAGACACCATGTAGACCCCACGGCTATTTTCATAGTGCTGGGAGTGGCTTGAACTCCCAAAAGATTCAATTCAATTACTTTAACTACATTAACTATAGGCTACACACACACTACACATTTTCTGGTAGAGTTTTTTTTATTCATGGACATTTCACACAACGCCCTCTAGTCCCAAACTTAGCAAAGCTTGTGATATAGGAACTAGATTGCTGATAGAATATATACTTTTTTTGCCATGAACTTGTTCGTTTTTGAATAAATGAATCATGAAATGTTTATAAATTAGGTATTAGAAGGATTAGGATTCAAAGTTTTAAATACCTACGGTGTTAACATGTAACCTTCGTGATAAAATACATTCAAGGTCGTTGGTATTTTAAGTGCTATATAGTTATATAGCCTACCCATCTATCAAACTAAACAGCTATGTAGAAACATAGTTGGAACTTTTGATTTAATTAAAACTTTTGATTGGATCTCTAATATCAGTTTCAGGATAATACATAGTGTTTTTGTATAATATTATGATAATTACAAAAGTTTTGATAAAGTTTCTGTATATTGGATTTGCGTACAAGTCGCTTCACTGATTTAGGATTAAACAAGATAGCAATACGGAGGACTTAAATTTTCAACTAGACAACGCTCATGTATATTTTTAACAGTTTTTGACCTAATGATAACCTATTGACTAAAAAACCTAGGTACCTAACGATTATAAAATAAAATACATATTTATGACAAATATTTGTATCGAGAGACCTACATAGTTTTTATATTTAGGTACTCGCTTTTCATAATGTCTGTACCAAAACAATATCAAACAGTAGATTCAAAAGACCAATTAGTCTAGTCGCAGCGACGCGTGATCCAACGGCTGGTGATTATCTGGGCCAGCGAATCAGCATTGCTATTCAGCGCGGCAATGCAGCCAGTGTCTTGGGCACGCTTCCGATTGGTACTGATTTGGATCAGTTGAGCTATCTATAAATCATTTGCAACGGTGTGTAGATAGCTCAACAGCTTCATGTGTATTTTGCACATATTTTAAATATTGTATATTAATCATAATTTTCTTTGTGAATAAAGTATTTTGCTACTGTAAAAACCAATATATTTTGAACCTGCAGGGGTATGCCAATGAAAGTTGAACTGCAAAGTTTTAAATCATGGTCAGTTCATACTAACTCATAGTTATTCTGTGACTAAATAGTGACATTATGACGTCATTTGATGTGTTTTCGCGCATATTTTGCTGTCAAGTGTCTAAATAGATCACGATACAATACAATAGGTACACGATACAGTGTAATATAACTTGACAGCAAAAGATTGGCATATGGAGGCTGTGCCGTGTATATTTTGGATCCCGAATCCCCCAGTTTCTGTATGCAAGAATAGTTCTTGCATACACTGAAAGACCGAAAAGGTTGATTCAACATTATTTCAACCGATATTTAGGGTTAATATAGCCCCTACACTAATGATTTGTTAAATCAACTAACCCAAAATTGTTATTGATAAAATATAAGTTCAACCAAATCCAGTTTTGTTGTTTCAACTAATTGTCAAAGTGATAATTTTAACCTAAAAATAAGGGTTACTATAGCCCCTACCGATAATTTAAGGTTGTTTTTACAATTTTACATATAAGTTGAATCTACCTAATATTTGTCAGGCATGCATGTAGGTGAATAAATTAACATATGGCAATAAGTTGAAATTACCTAACCTAGTGGTTAAATCAACATTATGGTTTATAAATGAACGATGACAGTGAATTACGTTAACCTAAATTTAATTGCAAAATCAACAATTTTTTTAAAATATGTTGTTTTTACCTGGAAATTAAGGTATAAATAACCTATTTCCCCACGTTGATTCATGAAAATTTGTTGATTTTACAATAAAAAAAAATATGAATTAACAAACGTAGTGAGTTAGATAAACCCAAATTTTGTAGTAAAATCAACGAATTTTTTTAAATCAACGTTTGGATATAGGTTATTTATACCTTAATTTCCAGGTAAAATCAACATGTTTTTTATGAGTTAACAATAGTAATGAGTTAGATAAACCCAAATTTTGTAGTAAAATCAACAAATTTTTTGAAATCAACGTTTGGGAATAGGTTATTTATACCTTAATTTCCAGGTAAAATCAACATGTTTTTTATGAGTTAACAATAGTAATGAGTTAGATAAACCCAAATTTTGTAGTAAAATCAACTAATTTTTTGAAATCAACGTTTGGGGATAGCTTATTTATACCTTAATTTCCAGGTAAAATCAACATGTTTTTTATGAATTAACAATAGTAATGAGTTTGATAAACCAAAATTTTGTAGTAAAATCAACTAATTTTTTTAAATCAACAACATGTGACTGTTGGTTAGAACTATTTAAATTGTAGGTAAAACTAACCTGCATGAATTGGTATTCCTAACAGAGGTGTAATGTAGAATCAACAAGTGATTGTTGGTTAGAACTACTTAAATTGTAGGTAAAACTAACCTGCATGAATTGGTATTCCTAACAGAGGTGTAATGTAGAATCAACAAGTGATTGTTGGTTAGAACTACTTAAACTGTAGGTAAAACTAACCTGCATGAATTGGTATTCCTAACAGAGGTGTAATGTAGAATCAACAAGTGACTGTTGGTTAGAACAACTTAAATTGTAGGTAAAACCAACCTGCATGAATTGGTATTCCTAACAGAGGTGTAATGTAGAATCAACAAGTGACTGTTGGTTAGAACAACTTAAATTGTAGGTAAAACTAACCTGCATGAATTGGTATTCCTAACAGAGGTGTAATGTAGAATCAACAAGTGACTGTTGGTTAGAACTACTTAAATTGTAGGTAAAACTAACCTGCATGAATTGGTATTCCTAACAGAGGTGTAATGTAGAATCAACAAGTGATTGTTGGTTAGAACTACTTAAATTGTAGGTAAAACTAACCTGCATGAATTGGTATTCCTAACAGAGGTGTAATGTAGAATCAACAAGTGACTGTTGGTTAGAACAACTTAAATTGTAGGTAAAACTAACCTGCATGAATTGGTATTCCTAACAGAGGTGTAATGTAGAATCAACAAGTGACTGTTGGTTAGAACTACTTAAATTGTAGGTAAAACCAACCTGCATGAATTGGTATTCCTAACAGAGGTGTAATGTAGAATCAACAAGTGACTGTAAATTGTAGGTAAAATTAACCTCCATATATTGGTATACTTAACAGAAATGTACAGTAGAATCAACATGTACTACCTCTAGGCAACATGTTGATTCTACTTAACATATCTGTTAAGAATACCAATAAATGTAGGTAAATTGTACCTAGGTAAAATTAACCTGCATTTATTGGTATACTTAACACAGATGTACAGTAGAATCAACATGTACTACCTCTAGGCAACATGTTGATTCTACTTAACATCTCTGTTAAGAATACCAATAAATGTAGGTAAATTGTACCTAGGTAAAATTAACCTGCATTTATTGGTATACTTAACACAGATGTACAGTAGAATCAACATGTACCACCTCTAGGCAACATGTTGATTCTACTTAACATCTCTGTTAAGAATACCAATAAATGTAGGTAAATTGTACCTAGGTAAAATTAACCTGCATTTATTGGTATACTTAACAGAGATGTTAAGTAGAATCAACATGTACTACCTCTAGGCAACATGTTGATTCTACTTAACATCTCTGTTAAGAATACCAATAAATGTAGATTTACAGAAATTGAAAGTACACATTCATGAAAGTGTTCATAAATGTATACTTTAAATATCATGTACCTATATTTTTATACACATAGCACATGTTGATTATACATCTCTGTTAAGAATACCAATAAATGTAAGTTAAAATTATTGCACGTACCTAACTAATATTATGTATGTAAGCTCGTACGAGTTAGTGGATAACTCATACATAGCGAAAAATTACATATAATGACATTAGCACAGCACACAATGACAGGTAGGTACATATGACAGGTAGGTACATATTAATATCGTGTTGATTCTACATTGCATCTTTTAGAGAAAATGTTTACACCTATGAGGAAACGGATTGTTAAGCAGTAAGAATAGAAAAAATAATAATTTGAAAAATCTTATCTTTTATTGGACATTATTGTGTATTATAATTAATTACAAAATTAATACTTTAGCATATTGTTTTAGATTCAATCCTGCTATTAAATCAGTTATGCAATATTATAGGTCACAAATATTTCTTATAGGTAATTGCATAATTATATTAGAGCAGGTAATTAGAAGTACCTAATCGGTTTATTAGCATAAAGAGCTGAATTAGTAATTCAATCTGGTGATTCAATTCAATTTCAGTAATTCAATTCAACGTGACTTTCCAACTTGAAAAGCTTTTACAGGCAGTGGATATAGACTGTAAGTCAGTACAACAAACATAACAGCGATAAGTGAATACCATTATTAATACACGAGCAAAGAGTTAATACGTAATTTTATCGTGAAGACTATCAGTCTAATGACGAAATTATATTAGGTCGGCAATCAAAGACGACACGCTTGGGAACTTTACGTCTTGAGATGTTCTGATTAGAGCATGGACTATCGGAGCCTTTGTCCAAAACCGGTATTGTTTCGATATCAATTTTTTTTCTATCGGTTTTCCGGTATTTCGATATTTTTTCGATATTAATGCAAACAGTAGGTAAAATACGTCTTAACGTTGTTAAGAAGTGTGGGAATTCTATGAATAAAAGAGTATTCAAAGTAAATCAACGATATTTATTAATTACATAGTCTTTCTATGAGATCACAACACAACATTTCTTTTTGAATTTTTCGTTTGAATTTTTTAAAAGAAGTGTGTCTGTTTGCAGAAAAGTAAGACCTGCAAGAAAATACATTGACTAAATTAATTTATTTACAGATTTTCAAAGAGCCAAAGTCAATTCAAAACAAATAAGTAGGTTAACCGAATATATTGTCAACTGCAAAGTCGTATCAGCGGCGTCGCTTTAGCTAATGCCGTTGTATTTCGTTAAGAATGAGGTTATATTACAGCGTGAGTGTATGTCACAGTTTTTTGTTACATTAAACATAACACATCATGAAAACATCAGAAAAACAACTTCAACAAAGTAGAAGATTTTTATATGCTGATTATGAAAATTATGTAATACACTTACCACCCACACTTTGTTTGTACGAGGAACGAGTGATGTAATGCAACAAACAAACTGAAGGCGACGCCAAAGACACAACACTACTTTTTGCAATAAACGTGCGCCTTCTAAATCATAGAACACCTAACTGAGCGAATAAACTGCACAGCAAACTGATTTCGGACGAACAAAGCGCTGTGATTGGTCGAGCTGTTAGTTAGTTTAATATAATTATTATTATCGAAAAACCGATAGTAGTCGCGTCCAATATCGGTTTATTTCTATCGGGCTTTTGGTCCGATATTCCGGTATTTCGATATTATCGAAAACCGGTATCCATGCTCTAGTTCTGATGTCGTAAAAATAATGTTGTATAAACATCCACTGTTGAAGACATTCAGTGGGTATTGAACATCAAATATCTGAAAGATTTTGAAGCATATATCCACTGCCTGTAAAAGCTTTTCAAATTGGAATGTCACGTTGAATTGAATTACTGAATTTGAAATTACTTTGAAAATTACTGAAATTGAATTGAATTGAATCACCAGATTGAATGACTAATTCAGCTCTTTATGCTAATAAACTGATTAGGTACTTCTAATTACCTGCTCTAATATCTATTAAAAGTTTGTTCCTCCACTTTAGATTTAAACATAATAGTCTAGCAGTGTATGAGTGTGCACAGTTTGAATGTCGTAGACGATTTCAGTATTTAAAAAGCTTTAAACGCCACCTTCTCACGCACTTGAATTGTCATTGGCACTTGAATTGAATTGTCCCGGGCTTCCAGGATAGTCGGTTTGGAATATTTTTTTGTTGTGGTGCCACGGCAGCGTGCCACGGTAGGCACTAGTTTACCGCATAGTAGCGAAAGTATTATAAATACTTTGGTATCTGTAAAAAAACAATCGATTAGTAAGTTTAAGGACCGCCATCAATATTATAATGATTTTTAAATAAAAAAAAATAAGGAAAATTTCTAGTTTTCATTTTAGTTTGTAAAATGTAAAATGACCTTACCCCCTATCTTCTAAAAAGTTAGAGTAGACATTGTGTCCTGATTATGTATGGTAAACAAGACATAATGTCTACTCTAACTTTTTATAAGATAGACCGCTGGTGTCTCTTATTAGATTTAAAAAAAGTGCTTAATAAACTAACCTTCACTCGGACTTTTTTCAAATATTTCCCTATACTATTTAAATGCCTTTACTTCGTTCTTGAAAATTGGAAATGCTTTCTTCATGAAGTCATCAAACTTCTCATACAGAACGACTTCTTTATCAGGGTATCTGTATTCAAAGTCAATGTCGATCTGAAAATTATAAAATATTTAAATTATAAAATAGTTAAAATATAGGTGAATACGTTCCGAACCACGAAATAATATAGTAATATCATTTTCGTAAGTAGGTACAAGCATTGTTTATCTTTAGACAGATTTTTATAAGTAAAGCGATTTTATAAAAAATATATGAAGTAGTTGCTATGGTCACTCAATCAAACCGCAGCCACAAAGACATGTCATGATCTCGTGCCATCTTGCTTGAATCCGATTTAAATTTATATTTACCAGTTTATATCCAAAACTTTGCTTCAATACTGGATACTTTTTCAAAATATCTTGAAGATGTTTATCCTTATCATTGTAGTCTTTCTCGACTCTGTATGCCCTTGTTGCCAGCCATTTATCCTTAACTTCTTGGTATGGCTCTTTGTGATATTTGAGCCACACTACCATATCTTCGTTTTCTGAAATATAATAGTTTTATTATCTATATCTATACTAATAATATTATAAAGAGGAAAGATTTGTTTGTTTGTTTGCATTGAATAGGCTCCGAAACTACTGGACCGATTTGAAATATTCTTTCACCGTTGGGAAGCTACACTATCCCCGGGTGACATAGGCTATATTATATTTTCAAAAAAATAAGGGATCCTTACTAAAACTACAATAATGTAACCCAAGGTATAAAAAATTCCTTACCTAAGAAATTGTTAGATACCCGTGCGAAGCCGGGACGGACAGCTAGTAATTTATAAGTTTAAAAAACTTGGAAAAACCGACTTCTATTTGATACGCATTCATCATCAAATGATGATGATGATAGCAGTTCATTGGGACTATTCTATTGATCCTACTAATATTATAAATGCGAAAGTTTAGATGTTTGGATGTTTAGATGTTTGGATGTTTAGATGTTTGGATGTTTGTGTTTCAATCACGTCTAAACTACTGAACCAACTTGAATGAATCTTGGCATATACATAGTTCGTAACCTGGATTGACATATAGGCTACTTTTTATCCCGAATAATTAACATGATCTACAGAATAAAATTAACGAAATGGATTAGCAGCGCCAATTGGCAAGAGCATTTCATTGTCATGTCATTTCACGTCAGTTTGACAGGGCGTAGTACTACCTCTTTGGTCTAACGACTAGCGTTTGACATTCCAGTACGAGTTCGGTGTAATGAGGTGTAATGTCAAGTTTCTCAAAGAAGTATCCGCTCGGTACACGCACAGATAATATGATGTACACGGAAACTGTAGACGCGTACGAAGTCGCGGGTAAGTACTAGTAGTCAATAAAAAGCAAAGGAGATTAAAATCATAATCTGAACCTAGTTTTATCGATATAGGTTCTGACAACTAACGATGAAACTGGCCGCTCAATCAATTAAAAGATTTGGAAATGCAAATATCTAACACACAGATTAAAATAAAATAGTTATTACATACCAACGATAATTTCTTCATCCAATTTAGCAGTCTCAGTCTCGTCTTAAATTTTTCGTCGTTTCGCTATAACACCTTTTTTGTTTGTTGATATAGCAGGAACGTAGTAAGTCTCCTAAAAAAAGAAGTGTTAGACTCACTTGTGGCTTCTTTTTTAGAAGTTGATTATAATTTTTATTGATCTCATATTACAGTTTTTTATTTAATTTATTTTCATATTACGCTACAACTAAATACACTCGAGAGCAATGATTCCGGGTCACTTAAAGAATGTTAAAAATCTCGGAAACTAAAAATGATAGGTTAATGCAATAAATTGTATTTAATAGACAATGTAATACTCCTTAAATGAAGGTATTAAAACTTCTTAGTTATTGTAAAGTTATATCTTAAAAAAATCAAATTTGAAAAAGGGCCACTTTAGAAGATGGAACTACGAAATTACAGCATTTGGTTTTGCTTTTGTTTGTAATCTGTCATTTATGTGGGTATATAAACCATGTTGATAGTGCTCTATATTCATTATTCAAGCTGAAATTATGTCGCTTACGCCTGAAGAATGCACCAGAATACTTACAATGCTGGAAACCGGCCGGAGTCAGCGCGATACAGCCAGGACTGTCGGTGTGTCGCTGTCAACAGTACAAAGAGTTCTCCGACGTTACGAAGAAACTGGTTCTAACCTACGCAGACCAGGAACGGGCAGAACCAGGTGTACCACAGCACGAGAAGACCGATACTTGGTGAACACCATGCTTCGAAATCGCTTTCTCACAGGAACTGAACTCACAAATCAGTTTCGACGCCTCGGAGGAAGTAACCCAAGTGCATGGACAGTAAGACGTCGGCTTGCTGAATCTAACTTAAAACCCCTTAGACCTGCAAACGGCCCTAAACTGGAGCGTGGGCATCGTATTTCAAGACTAAGATATGCCCAGAGCCACGTAAATTGGAGTATTGAAGATTGGTCAAAAGTTATGTTCTCCGACGAATCAAAATTTATGCTCTACAAGCACGATGGAAGACACAGAGTGTATCGAAGACCAGGGGAAAGATTCAAGCAAGCATGCATCGAAGAAAAAGTAGCCTACGGTGGTGGGTCTGTACTTGTGTGGGCCGGAATTTCTTCTGAAAGTCGCACAGAGCTGGTGATCATAGAAAACGGCTCTTTAACTAGCGTAAGATATGTGGAAGAAATCCTCAATGATCATGTTGGTCCATTTATGGTCAATTTAGGTGAGGATGCTATATTTATGCATGACAATGCCCGACCTCATACAGGTAGGATTGTGAATGACTACCTTCAAGAGATGAACATTACTCGTATGGAGTGGCCAGCGCGCAGCCCGGATATCAACCCGATCGAGCATGCTTGGGACGAGCTAGGCAGATGCGTAAAACAACGAAACCCTCCCCCAATCACGCTTCGTGAGCTCAAAATTGCTCTCACAGAGGAATGGGAGAATATTCCCCAAAATCGTATAAGGAACTTGGTGTACAGCATGCCAAACCGCGTAAACGCAGTAATGGAAGCACGAGGAGGCAATACGAAGTATTAAAATTCAAGTCAAATCGTAATAAAGTTCAAAAATTTCATGTTTCCTATTTTTGTTTTAAGGAGAGATCAGCAGTTTTTTTCTTTATGTAATTTTGTGTTAATAAAATGTATGGTGACTCATATTTTTTTACTTTCATTTAAGGAGTATTACATTGTCTATTAAATACAATTTATTGCATTAACCTATCATTTTTAGTTTCCGAGATTTTTAACATTCTTTAAGTGACCCGGAATCATTGCTCTCGAGTGTAGTAGTACAAAGTAGGTAAGCTTTTATTTAGTTAATTATATTATCTATAGGTACAACAGGCCTGTAGATGAGATGGTGATTATGATGATGGTAATGATGAGTAATTTTATCTGTATGTAGGTCACTCTAACTACTTAACAAGCACTATTCATTAACTACGATTGCGAAATTAATATTATCTTTAAACCTTGAGTTCTGTTGGAATAAAGCGTGTGATAGCCTCCGATAGTACAACAAAGTCTTCTTTTTTCATGCATTTGTATCGATTCAAATACCACTCTACGATACTTTTAGTTAAAAAAGCCCTGCTGGTTGCATCAAGCCTATTGCTAGTTTTCAGACGTGCCTGAAAACAGACATTTATTTATTTATTTAAACAATAGTATTTTGTAAAATAAAAACGTATTAAGTACTTCATCAATTGTCTGGTTCCCATAGTACAAGCTTGGCTTAGTTTGGCGATATGTGATTTTTTTACAATTATTTATTTAGATAAGCAAATTTGGATAAAGAGGTAAGTGTTAAATGAGCATAACACCAGAGTAAAAATTAGTTATACAAGACTTAAAATTATATGATCATGGATCATGAGGTCAGGTCAGTGTAGGCGGAGCTTAAGATAATTGGTATTGAATTAACTTACATAAAGCTGTTTCACACTATCATTTTCAGTAGTAAAACTGCTGGTGCTGCTGGCGCTAGTGGAGAAAGGGCTTGAAGGATCAGAATTTGTGATCTCTGATGCAGTTTCCTGTCAAATAATTATCAGCATTTTAATGTTCCTACTGGGAAACTGGTTTATTCTTAAGTAAGAGATTAGGGTCCTAAAATAAAAAAATTATTATAGGTACCCAAAATATAGAAAAGGCATGTCAATAGAATAACAGGCTCTTCCAAAAAATTACAAAGTCCAATCAACTCGTAGCATTCTGTAAGATTTTACTAAAGGGATTTGCCGCTGGATTGTTTGATAATTTTTTTTCCACAAACACCAGTAGCACAATAAAACCTACAACTATCCAGAAAAAAACTTCAAAAATGTTATGACCCCATTGTAGGTAGTGAAATCAACAAACATCATAAGTATATTTGACCGAGAAGCAATGTTGAATAAACAACTTTTATAAAGTAATAAGTAAACTGTACTTACATGTGTTATTGTTGACAACTTTCCCAGGCCAACTTTAAATAGTATCCTTTCTTTTATCTTTGGGATTAGCTCTTTCAGTTCATTATCTTGAATTTTATTTATGTACTCAAATGTTATTTCATTCTCTGAAATATAAATTCGAAAAACGTTTGAGAAAGAAAGAGAAAGAGAAATAGTTATTTGGCACACAACACAACATAGTTAAATAATTACAAAAAGTAAAATAAGTAAACAAGACATAAATAAAATAAAAATAGAACAGTTAGGGCGTCTTGCACCAGAATCACTAAACGTATTTAACAGCTACAACCATAGGTACCGCCTAGTCTAACGTTACCTACCTATGTTTTTTCAAATCTTTTTTTCTATCTCAATTATTGGTCGGCCATTTTCTTTCTCCGGCCAACACCGCGTAGGTAGTTGGAAAATATCGAGGCTGGCTACCTAAGTATTATGTTGAATGCGATAGGTGTACCTACTTAGGACGGCAGGACGATACTTAACTACATATTATGTAAAACCAACAAAGTACATAGTAGATGTAACTAGGTGAAATTGTTGAAACCCCATCCGCTGCTTTGACGCATGCAGTCTGCACAACCACTCGACAATGAAATTCATTCATATTATGGTCACTATCACGTGCATATAAACGGTAAAGTATACGTACCAATAAAGTTACCAATTGTTTCCTCGCACAACCCCCATTCTTTGAGGTAGGCCGGCAACAGCGAATGGTCGATATCGAAGATTTCATCCATTGCACTCACAGGTATACCTATGTATTATAATTATATTACCTAGGTATACGCAATTACACTAAATACAAAGGATACAAACACTATGCTTGAAGAAGATAGATAGGTACCACAACGACGCGTGCCAAGCAAGCGCGTGCGACGACGATTCGATCCGAAATGGATGCGAGCAAGTGGCAGTGTTGCCACCTTGAGATTTTTAAACCGCCCGGCCCAGATTAAAAAGTCGACAGATTTAACAAACTTAGATACTTATAATAATATGTATTAAAAAACCACCATTCCGCTGAACTTTTTTGCGTATGACAAAAAAATTCAAATAAAAGCAAACAAGGTTTCGATGCACTGTAATCATGTATACTTAGTAAATTCTTGATAAAAAAAACTGTAAACTCTATAAACTTGTAAGTATCTTGACATACTAAAAGTTGTCTCAAAAGCTACTTAGTTATGGTAGCGTGTTCGCGTCCATTAAAATCTCAACATCAAAGGTCACAAAAATCTACCTTGTAGGACTTATTTTTTTACTCCCTTCAGTCCCTTATAATATAACTTTACAACCCCTTGACCGATTTACTTTATTTAACAAACCAGTAAAACTTTAAAACAATTTCCGTAGACCTATTAAATTCTGTGAAGATTGAATAAACGGCTCGAAAGATCTCGCCGAAAAACATAGTTTTTGAGTTGTAGTAAAAATTATAAAACGCGCTCTCCGCCCTCTATCTCGAAAACGATTCAACGTATAATAATTTTATTGAAACAAAAGTTGTAGGGAAGTTAATCCTCTACAATATTGGCCATACATACAAGTAGCCAAAAACCCATAGGAAACGAGATATTATTTGCAAAGGTAGATTTTTGTGATCTTTGAGCTTGAGATTTTAATGGTCGCGAACACCCTACCATATTTAGGTTTTGAGACAACTTTTAGGATGTCAAGATACAAGTTTAATACGACTTTATAGCTTGGTATCTCAAATTCCGAGGTGAAATGCTAATTTGACTAGGCTCTAGGGAGATTTAACTAATATTTCGTTGTTACGAAGACTGTTTAATATGAGTGTAGTTCTAACCATTATTTTTCTATAGGATAACATAAATTTAATGGTTGTCTATACATTATGCTACTGTTGCGTAGACGTCACAGGTATCGAATGAACAAGTGGCAACACCTACCATTTTCGAAGCGGAAACGGCGAAGTTATGGAAAAAAACCGGCGACGACGCTCGTATACCGATCAATATTTTTGGTTTAAAAAAAAAGAGGTTTTCGTCATAGAAAAAAATAAACAGCTTTAGTCTATTACCGCGTTCACACTATGCCCATGCCACTGCCTATCAAATCAATATTGATATATTGATTTGTTAATAAATGAGGAGATAAACATCGATCTGTACCTACTAGGTACAACCCAGAACAAAGGGACGTTGTTCATGAGTAGGTATTCGTAGGGTTCACTATTGGGTCTCATAAAATATAATGTGTTCTATTATATTGTGGCATAATTTTACATAGGTACCCTAATAATATGTTGGCAGAATACCAAATAATTTGGCATTATATACTATTGAGGCATAATTTTATCTACCATAAATAATAGTTAGCTTATAAATACATTTTGTTAGTTTAACTTAGTAGTTTTGTTGATTATACTAAATTTAAACATTCATCTTCTACAGGATAACATAAATTTAATGGTTGTATAAACATTATACTACTGTTCTCATTTTAACCAAAACTCATAGACAATGTTTACTTGTGCATTTTGCTGTGGCAACTACTTAATAAGTCAACATGACCTATTTACGTTTGTTATTTGTGTGCAATAGTACCTAACTTAAATAAAAGGTTGTGACAACACTTATTACTTGTTCTGTTAAGTTACTTACCTGCCTATAGTTGTTTTTACTATCTGAAAAAGTTAAGAAATGTTGAGTTAATTTGACTTAGTTATTTTGTATATTTAACTTATCTATTTAGTTAATTAGCTTTGTAAAATTTATGTCAAATAGATAAATAGATTTTGTTTGTTCGACTTAGTAGTTTTGTTGATTATACTAAAGCACTATGAAGCCTTAACTAATTGTTCGTTGTTGTACTGACTGTTTTAGTTTAACTTAGTAGTTTTGTTGATTCTACTAAATTTAAACATTCATCTTCTACAGGGTAACAAAAATTTAATGGTTGTACAAACATTATACTACTGTTCTCATTTTAACCAAAACTCATAGACAATGTTTACTTGTGCATTTTGCTGTGGCAACTATTTAGTAAGTCAACATGACCTATTTACGTTTGTTATTTGTGTGCAATAGTACCTTACTTAAATAAAAGGTTGTGACAACACTTATTACTTGTTCTGTTAAGTTACTTACCTGCCTATAGTTGTTTTTACTATCTGAAAAAGTTAAGAAATATTGAGTTAATTTGACTTAGTTATTTTGTAGATTTAACTTATCTATTTAGTTAATTAGCTTTGTAAAACTTATGTCAAATAGATAAATAGATTTTGTTTGTTCGACTTAGTAGTTTTGTTGATTATACTAAAGCACTATGATGAATTAACTAATTGTTCGTTGTTGTACTAACTGTCTTAGTTTAACTTAGTAGTTTTGTTGATTCTACTAAATTTAAACATTCATCTTCTACAGGATAACATAAATTTAATGGTTGTACAAACATTATACTACTGTTCTCATTTTAACCAAAACTCATAGTCAAGTTTTACTTGCGTATTTGGCTGTGGCAACAATTTAATTAGTCAACATGACCTATTTACGTTTGTTATTTGTGTGCAATAGTGTCTAACTTAAATAAAAGGTTGTGACAACACTTATTACTTGTTCCGTTAAGTTACTTACCTGCCTATAGTTGTTTTTACTATCTGAAAGAATTAAGAAATATTGAGTAAATTTGACTTAGTTATTTTGTAGATTTAACTTATCTATTTAGTTAATTAGCTTTGTAAAATTTATGTCAAATAGATAAATAAATTTTGTTAGTTCGACTTAGTAGTTTTGTTGATTTTACTAAAGCACTATGAAGACTTAACAAATTGGTCGTGGTTGTACTGACTATTCTTTAATAATGTAGATTCAACAGCTCAACTTCGTAACGATAACTAGAATTAAATGTTTGTATTAACATATTTTACTGCCGTCGTTTTAATGAAAACGCATAAATAATTGTAACTTAAAAATTTTGTTGCAGCAACCATTTAAATCAGCTTAATTCGTCTATATCCAAACTGTTATGTTTGTGCAATAGTACCTACCTTAAATAAAAGGTTTTGTCAACTTTTAATACTTGTTATGTTAACTAATTTGTCAGTTTGTTCGTAAATTTACTTGGCTATGTAGATGATTCGACTAATTAAATTTGCATGTTTAACTTTTTAATAAAGTTGTTTTGAAAGTATCCCAAATAGTTAAATTCATATTGTTATTTTGATTAAGTTGTTTTGTTGATTATACTTTTGCAAAAGTTCACACAACTATATAAATAGTTAAATTCACCAAATTGTTGTCCAATATCGAATATTGTGTTATATTAACCCTTTTTTGTGGTTGAAACAACCTCTAAAATTTCAACTATTATTTTTTTGTCACATCAAATACCACGCGTCGGTTGTTTAAACATAATTTAATGTTAACTCAACTGTTAAGGAACCAACAATTAGAAAATCAACTATTGGGTTTTTCAGTGTACAGAAACTGGGGGCTACAATACTTAGTAGGTCATTTGTAAAATTGAACGGACCCATCGCGTGACTGGCAACAAGGCGTTGGCAATGTGTGACGCGACGCCTCACGCAAATTCCTCGTTTTGGCAGGCCTAGCGCACTCCGAACTTTAGGTACTACGATACCAAGCATGTTCGGCAAACAAGTTTACGAGGTATTCATAATTACCCGTCATTTTAGCGTGATTTAAAAAAATGCTCTGTCATACACAAAAACAGATTTAGCAGTCAATTTAGCAAGAACAGCCATATGAATAAGGTCAAAGTACATACTTTCAGTAGGTACTTACTATCACACGAAGGCGCTGGTTTAGCAATTTGGGTATGTTTGTGGTTGTACGCACGTACACCAATTGTACGCTTCTCTTTCTCTCGGGAGCTTACGCATACATACAAAGCCAAATCGCCTTCGTAAAATAGAACAACATACATCCCTAAGCAGAAAAGATAGAGGTTACGGTATAAACAGAGACGCACTCTTTAGCATCAAGCACTTTGCGAATTAAATTGTACTTTATTGCGAATCGAGAGTTACTCACTAAAATACCTTCAGTGAGTCTTTTATATACCAGCACTACTAACTATTCTGTCGTTTTGGGCATTCTGCGTGTCACTGACTATGTTTGAGTTATCTATAAACTCGTAATACAGTGACATGGAAGTTTCTAACCGATTTTTTTGTCTAATAATAGGTGTCCTGTCATAAGCACTCTTTGAAAACGTGCAAAAGTTGAATTACTGAATTTTCTGTACAGTGTTTTAAGTATTTAGCTTGCGCAAAATTAAATTAATCACAATACATACATGCAGTCAAAACAAAATGATGAAAAAAAAAGAGAGTATTTAATCTTGTCGAGGTCGAGATAATCATAAAAATAAAGGGTATTAGACTGTACTATACAAATAAAATTTAATCAAGAAGGTATAGTGTACAACAGTTACTGTGATTGGCACGATGCCGTAGCATCGTAGCGATTGCTACGAGAATTCTCGTAGCAAGTCAGAACAAAGACCTAACATAGCTACTTATAAAATGCAAATAATTTGAAGCAGTGTTGTAAAATAGCTGTTTCGTTCCCATAGCTTTGCTTAGTTTGAGACGTTGTGTGAAATGTCAGTAAATATTTATTTAGCAGTAGTGGCTAGAATGAAACTAGAATGCTATGACGTTTGCGTTTTATTTTATACCTCTCGATTTATAAATTTTGATGAAGTTTTGAAGTAGAAATTTCAAACACGCGGAAATGGGGTTTGTAGGTACTTAGTGCTAGTTATCTCATTGAACTCTATCTATTCATAAAAGTATACAAACATTCAAGAGCTACCTAGAAAATCTTTTGACATTACATTTTGCTGACACAAAACCACAGAATAGTTCACTCTTTACAATTAGTTTTTTATGATCAAGGTTTTTGGTCTGCAAACCTCTATTTCTATTCATAATATTATTATCTTTTACTATTTATACTTGACAAGGAATTCCATAGAAAACCATTCATTCAGAAGTTATTTGGTTTCGTGATGGAATTCTAGTAATTGTAGCCGGTACGAAATCTAATATAACTTTGTCTGCAAAATGAATGCGTGTACACACGAAGACACGTCGACCTAGCTAGACTGTTTGGACTTTTGTATATATTGATTACCATATACCTAATAGAATAATGGAATAATTTCAACTCTTTTCTCTTCTCTTCTTCTCTCTTTTCAGAATATAAGCATCCTTCAAGGCCACAGTTTTTTTTTAGACACATCTAGCATTTTTTATAGGTAAGTAAGTACTTACAACTAAATGATGGAATAAACCGATGGCCCACCTGATGCTAAGTGATAACCACTGCCTATAACAATGCATTGCTTCACTGAGCACGTCCAATGAGGTGCCCAGTGATACATTGCACTGCGCTACTCACACTGAGACAAAAATAAACATAGCTACCTACTTACTGAGTTTTATCAGATCTAAAAATAAATTTTATTAAATAATTAATTAATATTTGAATATGACATGAAAATGTTATATTTAGTTATATAAACAACAATTAACATATTGATTTGATTGCAAATAAAGAGGTACTTGAATTATTCACATTTGCGAATAAATCGTACAAAACGTAGCATTTTCATAACACAATATTCATAACATTTTAGTGTTATGACGTGGGTTTAGGATTCGGAGGGGTATCGAGATCCTAGCCGGCTTATATCCTTTTCTTTGAAATTTCTACATAACACGAAAAGTCGAAGCCAAAATGTGTTAACCGGATCCTACGTCGAATGCCTTGTTAGAACATATTTTTGAAGTCTTCGCCCTATGGACAAATGAAACTAGAATATCATAGAAATAAAACTATAAAATGTGATTTATTTTTTTCTGAGAATTTCAGATATTTTTGTGCCATCATTCAAACGTTTTAATACAACTCAATGAATAGCTAATAGCAACTAAATGAATAGAATAATAATAAAATGAATGAATAAGCCGAATGTTTTCTATGAGTTATATAAAGCGTTTTATCTTGTGAAAAAATCTAGTACTCTTATGAGAATGAAATAACGTCATGTTTCTCTAATACAATCAATTATTTAAGAGACAGCAGCAATAAAAAAATGCAATCACGAAGGCGAGATGATAAACGTGCCAATTTCAATTTATCGCGACGCATTATACGGGCAGTACGTACGACCTCCTCGTAACTCGAGCAGTTATGTCGTATTTCACGTCTACGTGTAATGGCACCACGTACCACGTCAGTGGTGCCCGGACAGGCGCAAGATGTAGGCAAACAACGTACATTTCTGGATTTCTAGGTAGGTAGGCTCTTTGTGAAAGAGCTCGTCCGAGGAAGTACTAGCACCGTACATATTTCTGCCGCCAAGCAGTGATGCTCGCATTGCTGTGTTCCGGTTTGAAGATTATTTAATTTCGATACGGACAATGGACATCGTATTAGTGGGAACATATCGGACTTAACCCATATTAAGCTTTCAGAAATCTAACAACCTTTTAGTTTACCTTTTAGGTGGACTTTTAGGAGACCTTTTAGTTTAGACATTCCCGTCTGTCTATCTGTATGTCTGGTCTTATTTATATTGTTATTTTAAAGCTATTAGCTAAACTGGCTGCTAAATCTGTTGTCAAATGACAAAGCATTCTTTTAAAGCCGCGGTAAAATGACAGCAGATTATGAATAAGGGTAAGTTTAGTGCAAAAATGAGATTGTAATAGATAGAACGGTTTAAAACCGCTCGTCCACGACGACTTTTTGCAGCGATGCTGTAGCGCGTTTGGTAAACGCGCGACGGAATCGCTACTAGCGCGCGTCAGTTACGAGGGAAAAGGTACACAGCCAGCGACAGAACCGACTGTATCGATGCGAAAGCGCGTCAACATCGCGACAGCATCGCTGCAAAAAGTCGTCGTGGGCGAGCGCTCTAACACTTGCAATTATACCATGAGAGACGTTATTTATTTTACGTTTGATCACGTACTATTGTGGCAGGTGATGCTGATTATACGCTTAACGAGTGCATAAACACTGGTGCGTACACCCCTTTAGTGCAGTCGTCGGTAAATAATAGGGAGGTCCAAACTAACATTGTACCGGTAATTCCCGTAATTGGTGTAGTGAATCTCTTTGAAGACCAAATCTCGCTTCGTTAGTGAGCTGCTGCGGATGACCGCCCTTTGTTCCTCGTGTTCCTTTCCAACAACAAACTGTGGGGAAATACACGAATAAATCTGAGAATCCAAGTGTATCCAAGTTACACTGCGCGGTGGTGCTGCAACGATTGGCGGTTGAACTGTTGTTGACGCGCAGGGTGCTTCGAATTCTCTAGGTTTACGTAAGGATTTTTTCGTGCCCTAAAAGAAAAAACGTATAATATGAAGACTGTGAGTGTAGCACTGTGTCCCTTGGGTAGAAAAACGACGTCAAACACAAACTTTGTGTAGGTACCTACAAATTGACGTAAACAGGTATAAGAAACCCTGTGGTTTGAAATCCTATCCTATCCTATCCTACTAATATTATAAATGCGAAAGTTTAGATGTTTGGATGTTTGTGTTTCAATCACGTCTAAACTACTGAACCAACTTGGATGAATCTTGGCATATAAATAGTTCGTAACCTGAATTGACACATAGGCTACTTTTTATCTCGAATAATTAACAGGATCTACAGGATAAAATGAACGAAAAGGATTAGCAGCGCCAATTAGCAAGAGGATTTAATTGTCATGTCATGTCACGTCAGTTTGACAGGGCGTAGTACTACCTCTTTGGTCTAACGACTAGCGTTTGACATTCCAGTAGGTACGAGTTCGGTGTAATGAGGTGTAATGTCAAGTTTCTCTTAAAAGTATCCGCTCGGTACACGCACAGATAATATAATGTACACGGAAACTGTAGACGCGTACGAAGTCGCGGGTAAATGCTAGTATGTAAATAAAATAACGAACACGATTGTGTATGTTTTTCTCATGGTTTAAGTGTGGTAGTACACTCAAAAGTCTCATCTAAAGTTGACGTATGAGACCATAAAATGAATGTGACGGTATGCCCCACGGAATAGATATTTCCTATTCCTTGGTACTTCCCTTATGGTAGACATCTTCCAGATGTTGAAACCAGTCTTAGTTAACTGTGTCAAATAAACTGACCTACTTATTTAAAAGTAGTTTTGAACAAGTCATTATCTTTATAACTTCTATTCTTTTTATCAACTAAAAGAGATTGAAAAAAATTATAATATTAGCTAAAACAAGCTTTAAGTATCTATATTGAGGTCAATATGGGACCGACATAGTCGTAAGACGACTCAATGTCTCTAATTCAATAAAGAAAAAAAAACTATATTTAAAACTGCGCTCATAAAGACGAAAAAACAAAGCGGATCAAGCATTTTCTCTTTATGTTAATAATCGTAGCAATTCGCAACGAGTTTTGCTTCGCCTGTCAAACGCGAGGCTGCTGATGCGAACAAATGCGCTTATTTCCGGTCAACATAACCAAGCGCCTATTTAGTAGCCGTAGCCGGTTTTATAAATAAGGTTCCGCTTAAAAATATTTTTCACAAAAAAGCTTTGAAAATAACTCACTCACCTAAAAGCGGAGAGCTTTTGTTCCATGAAAAATACAGGTTCCAAAAATTATTATCGCGGACAGTGTTTCTCGGGCATTCAAAGGCTGAAAAGGGTCACACTAATAAATGAGAGATACTTAATTATTTATTTCACAAGACTCATTCGTGGGGTTCATAATACAATTTCGGTTTATTATAGAAATTGTCATGTATTTTTTAGTACAGTTTTATACGAGGTTTTGTGTTGGTCGCCCATATAAAATCCACCATGTTGTGCAAATGGAGAAAAATAAAAAGTACGAGCGAATTTGTTTTTTGTTTACTTATATGAAAATATCGGATTCTTCTTATTGGGAGAGTAAAACTATTCTAGATTAGGTACTAAACCATAGGCAACATAATATAACGTACACCATAAGTATAAATCGCATTTAGTAGTAACTATGCATTTGCACACTAACAAACGTGTGAAAACGTCTAGTACTAAATATATGAGGCTATTTTCACACTGCAAACCACAAGGCATCAATATCGTCGGAATGGTAAAAATAAAAACATATTTTCCAACGATATTTCTGTTCGGTATCGTGTAGCCTGAAGGTGTCCTACCTACCTAATATATAATATTATCTACTAAATACCTACATGTAAAACCTCGGCCTACCTCCGTCTTGTTATACCCTAATGCCATCCATGAGACACATACTTACACCTAAAATCTATGTCAAATATGTGAAAGCAATAAATATATATTGAGTATTATGAGTATTGCATACTACCCGATACTCAATACTAAAATAATAATAGTATTGAGTGTCGGGCAGTATGCAAACGCCCATTAGCTTCCCCCCATATCGTCTAGGAGTCGTGTTGGTAACAGTAAAGTGTCCAATGCATGGAAACTTTGCCGTATTGTACAACCGTGGGAAAGTTTTCATACCGCGCTGAGCTGGGATTAATTTAGGCCGTGGCCTGATTACGCTCACAGTGAGCGGCTAACTGTTTCGCCTCCCTATATATTTTATATGGAGTGTGCTTACAGCGTGTTACTGTACGCAGTTTGCGACGTTTCGCTTGCCGACTCAGTCAGCGGCTGAGACGCAGCGAACGATGCTCTCGGTCGGCGGCTCAGTTCGCTCAGTACGTGGCGTTACGCTACTAACCGTACTATCTACCTTTCCTCGAGTTCGCAAGCGCTTCGTGGCTAATACGCCGCTCGCTCGACATTGAGCTAGCGGCCAATACGCTCAGAGTTAGCTAGCGAACAGTCAGCGGCTCACTGTGAGCGTAATCAGGCCACAGCCTTATAGTAGCCGTTTTAAAGTATTTATAACGCAGTTTTTGTACGCCCGAAATCCTGTCTCGTATATTCATTTGCTGTTTTTATGCACGACTGAAATTAGAGTAATATTCTTGTGGTTTCTTTGTATAAAGTAATGGAGAAGTTTTTCTAATTTTCTGGGTTTTTAATTATTTTGGGGAAGGTACGCTTTTCTAGAGGTCCACCATTTGGAAATCGCTCAAAATATCATGTTTAGAACGTAAAGTAAGATATACTAATTTTGGTAGGTACCACTAAAAATGTTACTTTTACAGCCACATTCAGAGATGTCACGTAGACATAAGCACTACCTAAACTTATTTACAGTGTTTATCACTACTCAGTGGTAAAAAAAATCAATAGACTAAGTGTTGATTATCTTTTAATGTACTTCTCTGAATGTGGCAGTAATATATATAGAATGTTCGTTTTTGGTATCTACTAGGTGCCATTAGTGATACAAAAATCAAATGAAGAAAATAAGTGAAAAAGTCACATTAACATGTATTTGCACTTGCTAAAAATAAAGCATTTCCTTCGAGCTAAATAAATTAACCTACTTTACGCATAAACATACAGGGTGTTAAAAAACCTTTCTGAAAACTGAAGTAATATTTGGTTGCACAAGTACAAGTACCCATTATAACTATACCCCTATTGAGACAAAATAGTTTTATCTCTACGAATGTTTAGATTATATTTCATGGGTCCTGTCTGTCCAAAATGTTGTCGTTGAGCTGAAATGCTGGCACTAATATGAGCTGAAATGAGATTAATGCTAACCCAACAGTAACAAAAGCTCAACTAGATATTATTTCCTTTCAGAAACAAAGATTTTAGTCATGACAGCCAACTAATCGAGATGCTATTTGTAGTTTCCTTTTTCGACAGTTTTCTTTTTACACCTTGCATGTGTTTATAAATTTATGCAAATCACCACCAAGTTAAATTAGAAGTTTTTTTGGTAAGCCTTGTGCTAAATAAGAAACTATTTTCAGTTCTTTAAATAAGTTTATCTCACGTTAGGAGTAAAATAAAAAAACATACAACCGAATTGAGAACCTCCTCCTTTTTTGCAGTCGGTTAAAAAGGAGGTTAAAAAAATTTAATGATTGAAGTATCAAGGGTCTGAAAAGTCATTATTTAAGAAGAAAAGGGTAAAGTTAGATAAGTTCTCATAACTTCGTAAAAGCTTCTATACGCGTTTGAATCGAGGATACCATAATTTACCGTAAAATGTGTAAGGGGTAGGAGATTAAGTAATTTATGCACCCGGTTCTTAATTCAGGCGCTACGTGCGCCCATGTTAAAACTCAAACTTTCACAAAATCACTTCTTAGTCCAAAATCAATTTTTAAATTGTAATTTTAAATTAAGAAAAGTTTTTTATTTTTGTTTTTTTTTAAACGATGGTCGTTATGTTGCCAGCTCACTTGTTGAGGGCCTCGCGGTTATTCACGTTCGCGCGCTTGACGGGGCGTAGGCGACTGCGCTACCCACCCATTCATCGACTGCCTGAATTACCCCGTGTTCCTGAAACTCGAACGCTTCTCGCTAAACCGACCGGCTTATTTCGCAACTCTAATATGCAATTGTGTCTAACGCTGGATTTTACAATTTAACAATAAATTTATTCACAAAGAAAATTATGACTAATAAAGTATTTACAATATTTATAATATGTACAAAATACACATGAAGCAGTTGAGCTATCTACACACCGTTGCAAACGATTTATAGATTGTGTCTTGTTTTTCATACCAGCCCCCGTATGCCAATCTTTTGCTGTCAAGTTATATTTCACTGCCCAGTGTAATTTCTTCGTGATCATTCTTTTTAGACACTTGACAGCAAAATATGCGCGAAAACAAATTAAATGACGTCATAATGTCACTATTTAGTCACATAATAAGTATGAGTTAGTATGAACTAACCATGATTTAAAACTTTGCAGTTCAACTTTGATTGGCATACCCCTGCGGGACTTTGTATACCAAATAACAGAAGTCTATTTTTACTTATTGTAACTTTACAGTATCTGAAAAGTACGCTTAAAATATGATCGTTTCGATGTTTGGTATTTTGTGATAGCAAGCAGTGGTAAAGTAAGAATGAAATAAATAACATCAAAAAAGTTTTTCTCTCAAAAATTACTTTAAATTCGAAAGGCATTTCACGACGTTTGCAAAAACGAGCTTTAGATAGCCGTGTTTTAATACATTTTTTTAAAATAATCTCTATCGAAAACATTTGGTACGAAGTTTCATAGAGTTGAATATTTCGTTGCTTGAAAAGCTGCTAGTCTCGGTAAAAAGATGAATGAAATCGCTACCTACGCGACACCTACTTGCATTGCAATCAACCTAGAAGGGAATTTATGTCACGTTATTAAGTAAAGATACATCCACCTTGGGTTTACTGTTTCAGCAAGGCGTGGAAAGGTATTTGATTGCAATTGTTTCAAGTGGGAGGAAAAGTTTGCAAAAAGTATCGATTTTTTTCTTGAGAATGATTCAAAACTTTTTTCTCAAAAGTGTTTTATTTTTTTGATAGTTTACTACTTGTCAACTATCAACAAATACTATCTCTTCAACACAATAACCACTGAATATTCAACAAACGGTCATCCTCCAAATTGTGACAGCGCTGAACTAGTTGATTGAACAAGCTATGCTACGATTGTTACGTAAAGATGCCCCTTCATTCTATAATCATTATAAAAAAAATCTAATCAAAAATGAAAATAATGATTTTTGTAAACGCAGTCACATATCTAAACACGTCAGAATTGTGAGTGAGCCAGTAAACTTGTGAAATTGATATTTTCAATTTTTTTGCGACTGTTTCGTGGAATGTTAATTTGGAGGGAGTGACTTTTCTATTCAAGCGTATCATGAAATACTTCATAGACTTCATCGTATCGTCAAAAATAAGGAAAAAGGCGGTAATTAAGCGCTATTCACCCCGGGGCTATTTTTAAATGGATTACAGCTGGTAAACTAACAAGAGCTTGATAAATGGATTGCATACATGCAGGTCTGAAATTAAATGAAACAGGAAAATGATTTTTGATTTCAAAAAAATGTTTTTAAGTTTGACGTGTTCAAGATATTTTTGTAATTCCTGACGCAAAAACGACGGGATGTTATAAGTTTAACGTGTCTGTGTGTGTGTGTGTATGTCTGTGTGTGCGCGTGTGTATGTGTATGTCTGAGGCATCGTAGGTCTCGAACGAATGTACTTACCAATTTTGATTTTGTTTTTTTTTGTTTGAAAGGTGAATTAGTCGGGAGTGTTCTTAGCTATGTTTGATGAAAATCGGTCCAAGATGGCCGCCGCCACAAAATGGCGGATTAGGTACATTTTTTTTCACAACTCCCTCAATATGGGTATGAAAGTCGGGAGTTTATTAAATTTTTAATTTAATTACTTGTGAACACGCTGTTTATTGTTACCTTTCCTTCATATCTTAGTTTATACAAAAGTTCATAGTGATTTTTTATGATTCTATGAGGATATTTTTTAACTCAAGCTTCATTCACATTTTTATCTTCAAACTTATTTACCTAACTATTAAACTTATCACTTTAGTAGATAGATATACAACGATAAGTAATCTATGCAGCGGTCACCATTTTCTCAAAACCCGGATAATTTCTCTTAATAAAATCTAATAAAGATAGCATTGCGATTTAGTGGCATAAAAGTCATTTTTATGACATCCCAACAAAATACCAATGATATTTTTACTAAATTTTATTAAGAGAATACCCATCGGGTTATACAGAAAGTGGCGACCACTGTATATGTATACAGTGATCGCCACAGTGGTCGTGATCACAGAACAGAGAAAAGTAAGGTCGTGATTATGTAATCTAATGTTGTATCTACCTGAGAGCTTCTCTCTTTATCTAACATAATCTAAGTTTATTCTATTTGCACCTAATTTCGCTCTTTTTTAGTTCCAGTCTAAACTCCGCATTCATTCAGTTTATTCAGCCGGTATTGAATTTAACGTTTGAACACTCCGAACACAACAGTTTATTGTACCAATCTCGGAAATTACCGATTCGGTAACAGCTTTCTGCACGCACCTGCCAAGCGGTCGCACGTAGCTATCTTACGTGAAAATTACTTCAGCTAGTTCGACTTCATGCTCTTCATTTACGCCTTTCTTTAGGTAGTACTGTGCCTAAATTGTGACCTAAATGTTACTAATAGTCCAGAGTCTTGACTATTAGCAACATAAGTCCCAACTTAAGCTTTATTTTACAGTTTTTTGATAGTCTAGCTAGACTAATAAAAAACTGTAAAAAAGCCAAAAACTAAAGTTATAGATATGGAAAAAATAAATGTCTTTATATAAACGATTCTGCATCGAAAAATCGAGTTTGTCTCGCCATATTTTTTCATATAAAAGCACAATCAAAATCAATTTCAACTTATAAAAGTCTGAAGTATCTACAAGTTGAAATAGTTGGCATTAAAAAAAAATATAATTACCTACTTAACTTTATATAAATGAACTCTAATTTCTACCTGTTAGTGGTTACAGGTAGAAAATAGAGTTCAAATCACCGACCGCAGGCAGAATGTCCAAACGATACCTACCTCTTTGTCTACCGACAATACCTCTTTATATGGCAATACTAATTCTCTGCCAGCCCGTTGGTCATTCACTATTAAATCGTTTGCTTTCATTCCACTTTAGATATTATGATAGCATTGACAGTCCTATGGAATTTAATACAAAAGCTTCATCACAAAGTAATCGCTACAAAACCTTATTTAAACTCTATGTTGACTGTAGAAAATTGAATATAATTGGATGTCCAAAATGTTAAAATTATGAGCCCAATAATAACTTTTTAAAGTATTCTTTTCTGCGACTTGTATCAAAAACGAGCCTTCCGTCGAGGAGGGTCGTGACATAATTCACGGCAGCGAGCTTTGTCCTGAATCTACATAATAATGATTAAACTGAAGCATCATTTTTGTCAAGTACTTTCCTCGGTCTCTCTGATATTTCTGACTTCTCGAGTCGATACTTGATTGCCCTATATTATTCTCTGTTTCTTATTTTATTTGATACTGTGTTTATTTTATTTCGTACTGTGTTTACTTCGATCAACTATATGATGTGTTTAGCAGTGATGCTCGCATTGCTGTGTCCAGGTTTGACGGGTGTGGGTGCTGGCGTAATTACGAGCACATGAGACCTCACCTCACTTCAGAGTGCAGTGATGGGCGCAGTGCAATGCATCACAGGGTAGGTAGGCCATAAGTTTGGTTGTATAAAAGAAATTTAAAATACGTGGATTGTAATGCCCTTCAAGGCAAGGCAATGACAATTCTAAACGAAAATTCCATAATTTGATGTTTTGTGGACGCGTTCAGTGTGGCAATGCATCATTGTAGGCTGTGGTTACCGCTTAACATCAGGTGGGCCGTCGGCTTGTTCCATTTAGTTGTATAAAAGTTGTTTTTTTCCCCAGCGACTGTGTAATCTTGGCTAAAAAGTGTGTGGTTTATTTGTAAACTTTTCGTAAATATGTCTTTTCCCGTTGTTGACGCAGTAAACTAGTTTCAATCCGATTTTTTATAAAATATCTTGCAGATACATTTTGGTGTGAAGCAAACCACAAAGTTCCCCTATCCCAAAGGTAAATAAATGCACACAAGCCAACCCCAAATACCCAACCTAATGGATATCTGTATAGAGCGACCATTAATTTTATTATTTGCGGGAAATATGACGGGGCACAAACCCTTTGCCAGACTTCTGCTAAAGTAATGAAATCAAACGATGTGTCTGCTGATTTTGTGCGGTATTCCGTCTTTTTGTTCAAAAATTAATTGCATTTACAAACACTGTATGTAACAAAGCTGTGTTACATACAGCTAAGTAGCTAAGCTATGCATTTTTTAGTTTTTTTTTTAAACATAGTGGAAGTAGCTAAATACCATGATTATACTTGAGCTTTTGTTTCCAAGAATGAAACATAAATGTCCATAATTCTCCCATTCTTCGTATATTTTTCTCTTCGTCTAAAAGAAAACTTACTTAGTCAACGCACATAGACATGCGAATTCTAAAAATACATAATTATATTTTAACCTACTGCAAAATCATTTTTACAGCGGCTATTAAAGTTATATATGTTGAAAAATAACAAAAACAAGGAAAAAAAAAATAAAACTACTTTATTAAATACTTTAAAACTAATAGGTCGGTGTATTTCTAAAACATTTAATTCTACACTACAACATTAGACCACGTTTTTTGTATCATATCAGCAGCTTTTTCTCCAATCATGATCGCCGGAGTGCTTGCATGCGCTGTTATTGGTCGAGGAATAATACTAGAGTCAGCAACTCTTAGGCCTTCTACTCCATAAACTCGGAGTTCAGGGTCTACGATGGCATAAACATCAGTAGGAGGACCCATTCTGCACGTGGCTACTTGGTGCCGAGCCGACACAACCATAGTCCTCACAGCACATTCCCAGTATGAGTCCGAACCCGGGGCATGCCCTGTACATGTGTGGTATTCAGGCAGATACAACTGAGCGTTGTACTTCCTAAAGGACTCTGACTCGCCCAATCTTATCACACATTTGATACCTTCTAGCAAAGTCGCCATATCTTGAGCATCCGTCAAATAGTTGCCGTAAATTTTTGGATGGGAGCTAGGATTGGTGTCTCGAAGCTCTAAGAACCCTTTAGATTTTGGCTGCAAGAGAATTGGCACACCTGACCAAGTATCAAGGTTATGCAACGCCGAAAACGCAGTTTGATAGGTTTTATCGCTTATTTTAGCACTCTTTCTATATGCTCCTCCGGCATCGACGTTGATTGAACCTCCCAAACTGATTAGTTCTATATCTGGGAGTTGGTCTAGGTTGGACGGTGAAGTTTTCAAATACCCCAAAGCTTCGACGGATCCAGGAGTCGTCAAGAGGCCATCGCCGAACTGCAGCCACTGCATCAAATTAGGTAAAGTGGCAACTTTGGGTTCAAGGAGGCTGGCATTAGTCGTGCTCAGTTTGAATATTACACCTGGGAATGCGATGTGGTCGTAAAGATGCCGTCCAACTTGCAGATTTGCTATGACTGGAATTCCTAATGCCTGTAAGTGTTCTTGAGGGCCTATTCCAGACAGCATTAGGAGCTGGGGAGACGCTATCGGTCCTGCAGATAGAATTATCTCTCTGCGACAACGGACCGTGTGTTTTTTACCGTCTTTTATGTACTCGACAGCATAAGCTCTTTTTGTTTGCGGCTCGATGATAACTTTAGTAGCTCTAGCCTCAGTCAAAATATGCAGATTTTTCCGCCGTTTATGGTCGTGGAGGAAGGCTTTAGCTGAGCTCAATCTGTGGCCTTTATTAGTGGTCGTTTGCACGTAGCCGAAGCCGAGTTGATCCGGTGAGTTATAGTCGACGGTGGGATGGCCGAGACTTCGGCCGGCTTGCAGGAATGCCTCTACTAGTCCGGTTCTGAAATTATACACCGATAAACATTAAAGTTTTTATTTGCCTAAGATGTTTTAATAGCATAATTAATAACTGTTATGAGCTTACTTAAAAGGCACGTTTTCGACGGTCAGCTCCCCGTCGCGGCCGCGGTAAGGCGCGTTCTTGTATTTTTTCAGCTCTGACCTTTCCGATTTCTTATAATATTGTAAAACTTCTTCGTACGACCTGTTGGTGGAAAATTGGAAACGGCTAAGTTAACACACTCCGCGAAGAACCTAATTCAAGTTTGGAAAGTTTATCTTATCATTTTATAAATATTTTTCATGAATTTTCGTAAGTATGTAAAGTTCCACTTAAAACTTTTACGCTTCCGTATAAAAAACTGTCGGTGTGGGAATAAAGCATTTTGATAGTCTTATTACCAGAATAAAGTTACTTTAAACATCGTATAAAAATATTACCGTAGTGCTTTTAGTAGCTGGTTGCTGGTAACTTGATATTTTCTTGAGTAGCGACTAAAAATACGGATGCAACTTTCCTCTGTGATACCGATGTGGATCATCGAATGTCATCTCAAACTTTCTCCTTTCTCAAACAACGAAGTAAAACATCGTGACCACGTAGTATTGACGGTCTTTTAGATTAGGCTAAACAAGCTGAGATAACAGTATAGCTTCTAGGCAAACCTACCATATGAAATCCACCATCCATCCTACAACCATCTTATAAAATATTCCCCATCTATCATCAACACGTTTAAGTAAATAAATAAATAAATATTCAGGGACATTTCACACAACGCCCTCTAGTCCCAAACTAAGCAAAGCTTGTGATATGGGAACTAGATGGCTGATAGAATACTTATATACTTTTTTTTTGTAAATACATACTTATAGTACATAGTAACACCCAGACATAGAACAACCATCTATGTTTGCCACACACAAATGTTTGTTCTTGGTGGGGATCGAACCCACGACCCACAGCACGGAAGGCAGACTGAGCTGTGACGCTTGTCAATCAATTGTCAAGTAATATAACATTGTGTTCCTCGGATATGAAAAGTTGCATAAGACGTTTTAAAAGATCATTTACAGTAGAATAAAGATCTTTACCATCCATAATTGCCATCAGCAGCGATCCTGTCCCAGTCCTGAGGACGCCCTCTGCTGTAGATCATGTAGTCAGTGACCGATGATCCGCCTAATGCTCTGCCTCTTGGAGTGTAGCAGCGTTGTTCCTCACTTCCTGGAAATTTATAACTTGGTATGAGGTTTTTTTTAAATATCTATTAAAATTATGACTAATACAGTATTTATAATATGTACAAAATACACATGAAGCAGTTGAGCCATCTACACACCGTTGCAAACGATTTATAGATAGCTCATTTGAGGTTGTATCGTTAATTTTGATTCCAAATTAGCAAAGAATATTTTTTTTATATATTTCTATCTAGGTACATACTTATTGTTTGTATAACTACTTAAGACCTTTCTATTGATTCTAGTTGAAAGAGCTTATTATAGTTGTATTATTCTAATTATGTAGGTACCCACTGAAAGACGCCTTCCATGGCGTGGTGGTTAGTAAAATTAAAATATGCAAACAACTTGCGACACACATTTTTCATATCGAGTGCCCTTTGCTACAGACTATACAACCATTCCATATTGATTCCATGGAAAAAAGTGGGCTTGACAATGTTTAGTAAGCTTTCAGTAGGTATCCATCGTCTTCTTCTTTTATTATTTATGGCATACTGCATGTCTTAAGTGGGTTCCAAATATCGAATTGAGTAATCGTAGGCCTACATCCAACCTTCATGTAATTAAATTGAACCAAATAGTTAATTAGCTACCAAAACTTTAGGCGCAGAACAATAACCTACCCCAACAAATGTTGGCAAGATGAGTAATCTTAGTTACATTTTCAAAGTAAACATTTTCGCCGCGGAAAATACGAAGTTCGCAAGTTTTTAGGGTTGCCAGAGTTTGTGGTATTATAATAATTTGAAGAAAACTTTGCAGCGCGTTCTTGAATTAAAAACATCAAAATTTGGAAAGTGAGAAGCACCGTTGTTCACGCTATGAGGTTCATATCTTTCTTTACAGCTACCCACCTACTTCATAGGGGTAACTATGAAATAAACTAGGTGGCCAGATCTCTTAGTACTTTACCTCGAACCTACTTATAAGATATTTTGAAGTTGTAATAACATGGAAAATTTTATTTTTTTGCCTCTGGCAAACATGCGCATCCAAATTTGTTTAAAATTACTCACATGCCCGCATTTTATTGTTGTTATTCTCCAGTTGCAAGCTCATCGCCGCTGTTAGAATAGCGAAGAACATACCTAAACAAATTCCAGGTTGGTGCTCCATAGTATACGGCCAAGCGTAGTCAGTGAGCTGTAGATAGGGCGCCAAAGCTGGCACATCTGTGAGCAGCATCTCAGGCTTCCCAGCCTCCAGCACCAGGACCATGGCTTTAGGCTTCGTCTCAGTGAGCCTGGCAGCCAGCACGGACCCTGATGTACCCCCGCCGACGATGATGTAGTCGTACTCATCTAGAGGCTTTGAAAAACCTATGAAGAAATAAAATTGTTTGTAAGACAACTTCTAAGCATATACAGTACGCACAACGGGTCTTTATCCCTCGAAGTTCGGTGCAACAAACGATGGCGCATATACAGTTGTGCGAAAATTACCTATAATATGACCCAAAATGGGTTCTGTGCAGATTCTTTAGAAGGACAAGATCCGTTGTGAGTACTATACATGCATTTACAGGAATGTGTAAGCGTTGTGATACTGTGATTCGGCATAACGCCTTGCACTGGCTCCTTTTTCTTATGTTGATGAGTCTGAGTCAACAAAGTTTATTTGTAAAATCCATGATACAACAAACTGAGAAAGTCATTGGTAAGCGAGTAGAAGGAACATAAGTGGTATGTTAAGTAAGTGCTCAGTGTAGGCCAATGAGAAGTGCAACTACACACTTTCCTAAAACTGGTGCAAACAAACGTAGACCGTGAGAAAACTAAAATAATTACCTACTAGAATAATAATTAGAATTAAATCATTTAACACGGTAACAAGTTTAGGTTTTGTAGATCATGTAGATATTGAAATTATCCCAAAGATCTTTATGAATGTGAAAAATATGCGCTATGAAATCTTAAAACAATAAGTGCTCAGTGAAGTAGCAGGTTCCGCCACTTGTTAGTATCACAATGCAAGGATTGCGGTATCACAAGGCAAATCTATTAACAACAAAATGATCTTTTAGCATAATAGGGAGGTAGCAGCATTTTACTTACATATAACTCAATACTTAATACCTATGCTCTACCATACTGGCTCTACCATAGAATAAATTCTACAGCTCGATTAAATTAAGCATAGCATAATTATGTTGACCACAGATTAAAATATGTTTGATTGAAATATCTCAACTGGAATTTGCAGAATCCAGAATGATTTGCAAAATCATTTTTTAAAATTGACCAATTTATTTGTCTTTTTTATCCTGTATGTGTCTTTCTACAACCACCACTGTAGATTTCAGGAGAATTTTACGTTTATTAGTACCTAGAACGTTTATACAGAACGTAGTGGATGTGTTTTTGTTTAGATGTGCCTTGGATCGGCACTTATCGTTCAATAAAAAAAAACGCGTAGAAAATTCGCTCGTTTTTTTATCCGACTGCGCGACGCAAATAAAGGGTAATGTGTCTATCAGCTTATTTGTATGTTTGTTCTTTTGTTGCTGAGCTTTGTCACGCTACAGAGACCAAACGCGTGGCCTGATTTTTTACCCTAAATACATTATTAGTCTATGATTCAATAGGTGAATCGATCGATTGGGTTACTAAATCCTTAAATCCACTAAATACTAAATCCACTAAATGGAAAATCCATTGTTCACTGTTGTCCGTGTCGCTAAATACATGACAGTAATCAAAATTCAATATCCAGTTTCTTCATTTTTTTTAAACAATAAATTTATAAAAAAAATTACAAGACTATATGGGCCTGTTTCACTATCTCGGAGTCAGATAAAAAATATATCCAGCTTTGTTTTTGACAAGTCTAAAGTAAAGACGGAGATATTTATAACTGACGGATAACGTTATCATGAGATGGTGAAATAGGCACGAAAATATAAAAAGCTTACCTTTAGGCAGTGGATAAGAATCGCGCAGAAAGTCAAAAGGATCATTTGCGTTTGTTGGTGAGTAGTTTACTGAAGCTGTTTGTTGCATGATCATTTCCACCAGTGGACTTTGAGGGTATGACCAGAGAAGAAAACGCTTCTTTCTATTCTGATCCTTTATTATTTCCCGGGCCACACCATCTTTATCCAAATTCTCAGATTTCAAAGGTTCTACAGCTTCATTATTATTCTCGGTTGGTAGAACCGTGTCATTCTCTCGATATGCCCATAAAATTCGTCCATTTCTAGAGCTTTTGTGAGTGTTTTCTAACTCATTGTAATTTTTGTCTATGTTCAGAGATCTTGAAGGATTGGTTACGGCTAGTATTGTTAGAGCAAGAACTACACTTTTTATTGGTATCATTTTGAATCTGGAACAGAAAAAAAAACTTATGATTCGAAATTTAAAACTATATTGAACCCTGTTTTTTTTAGTTTTTAAATTATTTTTTATAAAAAAGGTTCGACCGACTTAAAATAAATTCATTGTATATTTTTTTAAATAAATAAAAATTTAATTTGAAAATGAGACTGTAATTAAGTTGTGTCATTTACAAATTCATAAAATCACATAATTTAACTTACCAATTTTCTGAGTCACAGAATCAATTAATATTTTTTTAAGGTAATTTTTTTTTTATCCTGTGAATAAAATATTTAATTTATTTCCACGTCCTGCGCGTACTGCGAAACGCTGCAGAATGAGCGCTTTCAAAATGAGTGTGGATGAGCGGGCCTTGACCAAGCACTTGATTTTACCGCTACTTTGACATAATGACCAATATCGCGAAATATGTATATAACAAACTTGTTTACGTTCCACGAGAGAAAAGCTCATCAAATGTGAAATGGTGTTTGATGATGGTTGTTGTGTAATCAGTGATCTTGATTTTCGGAGATCGACTCACAAGTTTTGAAAAAAAAAAGTTTTGAACGGCATTTATAATCTAGTGTTATTTTATGGCAAATGTGCTCTATCATTGTCACTTTACCTTTATGCAACTAGTGATCGCTGCAAAGAGGATCGATGCATTTGTGTGTACATAAAAAAATTACAAAAAAGAAAAAATTGGGATCGTTTTCTAAAAAAATCTGGGTCAAAAAATCTACGCTTGCGTCCTAAGTGTTTGATTGTTAATGAAAATACAAACCATAATCTACAAAAAAACATATGTGTTCACATAATATGCAGAGCTTTCCTTTGTTTTTAATTATCCAGAGTCATAATCTTCAGTGTTTTACTATAACAACTAAAATTTTGTTTTACTTAGTAATTTAGTTATTGTGTAATACGGCATAGAATAAATAAATAAATATTCATGGACTTTACACACAACACCCTCTAGTCCCAAACTAAGCAAAGCTTTTAATATGGGAACTAGATGGCTGATAGAATACTTAAATATATATTTTTTTGTAAATACATACTTATAATACATAGTAACACCCAGACATAGAACAAACATCTATGTTTGCCACGCACAAATGTTTGTTCTCAGTGGGGATCGAACCCACGACCCACAGCACGGAAGGCAGAGCTGTTACCGACTGAGCTGTGACGCCTGTCAGAATTTACCTTGATCTTCACAAATCCGTGTAAAGAGTAAGTAGCCCAGTTACGTGCTTCGAGATTCGGCAATGTTGTCACGATCAATTAAGGGAGAACGCAAACCAAAGACAAAAAGTCTTGTCGAACAGTTAGTGATGTGAAACTTCTCAGTAAAACTTTTTTAGTTACGATATGCTTCTTTTTATTTGCTGTTTTCGTTACTTGCTTATTTAATGAGAATCATCCTAAGTACTTAATAATATTATTAAGTACACTACATAATTACTTTATATTCTTATTTATTAAAAAAGCACAGTTCATTCTCTAGGTATGTGCGTATAAAGCAATGTTAATAAGTAGGTACTAAACAATGCTATAATAGATAGGTAAACATAATTTTATGCATGCGTCGTGTCAATTGATGTGAATTTCGTTACAACGAAAACAGCATATGACGAGGAAGCATTCATCATATGCTGTTTTCGTTATAACAGAAAATTTATTTTCACGTCACTAAGTACGCGACAAAACAGTTTTGTCGTCAGATGTGCGTTGGCCCTTACACGGGCAGTGCCAAATATGGCGTCTATTAGAGTCCGACCACACCAAATTTGCAGCGTAAATATGGCAGAATTCTATAACCTAGGTATAGTTAAAAACACCGTACCTACGTATTTGAGAACCTGTATCTGAAAGTTGCAAATATTTTTGGCTTATTCCTGACAGATAACCAAGACTAGATAACTGGTTATCTCAGAGGAATTTTTTTCCTCTCAGATTTGTTTGCACATTTTTTGCAAACTTTGCTTTGTCGAACTATAGACTAGACTAGATGAAGAGGATATTTGCAAGCAATGTTTGTTTGCATTCGATGTTTATATTCACATACATTTTAAGGCCAAAACAGGGATTTAAAAAGTATAAACAAATATGAAAAAGTTCTCACGCACGTTATTCCTGCAGATCTCGATTTCGTAAATGACTGACCTCTAATTATTATTAACTCAATATTATAGCAACAGTAATTATTACTTGAAAAAAAGTCAATTTATTTTGGTACAATAATAGTAGCAATAGGTACTTATACTTACTAATCAATTCAAATAAGTGAAGTAGTAAGTGCAGTACGCACAACAGGTCTTTATCCCTCTGAAGTTAGGTGCAACAACGATGTATCTACTAAGGGCGGCTTGCACCAGAATCACTAAACGCGGTTAACTGATAAATAGTATTTAGCGAGTTGTCAAGTCATCTAAATACGTCAGATTTAAATCTATTTGTTGTTAAACACGTTTAGCGATTCTGGTGCAAGCCGCCCTTAGTATTGTGCGGAAAAATTCTCTTACCTCCAAAAATCACTTCTGCGCTTATCTAATTCAGATAGACAAAGATCCGTTGTAACTACTGTGCCTACATAACAAATGAATGAAGCCTCAGACAACTAAACTAGACTCAAAACGTTACATCTATCAGGTACTCTGCAGCAAGAAGCTTTGTCAAGAAGTGTTTGTTACTTCTGCACAGATTTCCTCAGGGCATTCGTTTCTATTGTAGAGCATTGTAGTATAAAGCAAATACAGTATCGGTATTTTGTATTATTGCAATTGACAGTTAGGTACCTCGTTACAAGTTTACACATGACTGTATTTCCATCACACATGACTCAGCCCCCGTATGCCAATCTTTTGCTGTCAAGTTATATTTCACTGCCCAGTGTAATTTCTTCAGGTCACGTGGTACAATTTTGTACCACGTGATCATTCTTTTTAGACACTTGACAGCAAAATATGCGCGAAAACACATCAAATGACGTCATAACGTCACTATTTAGTCACAGAATAACTATGAGTTAGTATGAACTGACCATGATTTAAAACTTTGCAGTTCAACTTTGCAGTTCAACTTTGATTGGCATACCCCTGCAGAGGCATCTTATTAAAAAAATTGGTTGATTGGCTCTTCAGTCTTTTGCGAGTAACCTGCTGGCGCGTGTGGATGTGGTCTATCGTGCCTCCTTTGTCTATGGTGGGCGCCTTTTGGAACCCGGCTTATATGCTCTAGTACAGAAAACCCGAACTCCACTATTATTTTTATCATTCCAAATCCAATTTGTAAAAACCTGTGAAAATGGAACATGGTCTCACATCTGTGTTTGTGACAAGCTTTCAGATTTGCCAGTCTATACCGGCTGGAGAGTCCAGATCTTGAAATATTATAGGTTGATATATCCTAGTAAGGATATATCAACCTATAATATTTCAAGACACTAGAAACTGCGTAGTAACGCAGTTTCGATATTATGAGGTTAGTGCGTGTGGAGCTGACTGGAATCTGATAAATAAATAATCATTATTCGACGACCTAAACGATTTTCTTCACTCGGGTCAACTTTTGCTTGCAAGATGCAAATACAAACTGGATTTACAGAGAGGTCAATTTATTCCTCTATTCCTTACAAGCCACAGACCCGTTACAAAGCAGAGACACTTGCAATATACCAGTTCACCGTACCACAAACACATGTGACAAAAGGAGCGCCTCGCGGTTCCGTTACGGACAAACATTGAATAAGATCAATAGGAATTCTAATCTGCATCGATGAGTTTAGATGTGAAAAGAAGTATGTCAAGTATTTCTTTATGTCCACGTATGACGAGCTCATCACCTGCTTGAGGATGAAAAACATCGCATTCTTAGCATGGCTACTTAATCAACAAGACAGACGAGTGACTTGACTACCTATCGTGATCTATATTAGGTGTTTTTGTATTAGTTGTACCTATACAGGGATTGAAAAAAGTGTGTCATAAAACTCGTAAATATCCTACCTATGTAATTAGGTAGAGATACCTCTACATAATACAATTATAGGTTTGTGGGTGTAGCAACTGCGTCTAGCGACGATTTACTGTTAGAACATGTAAGTACGTACGCGTGCCTACTTATTTCTCCCCTACCAGCGATTCGCGATCCTTAGAATCGTGACAACGACCTTAGTTCTGTTTTAACGCTTTTTAAACCCAGACTGAAGTCACAGCATGAAGTTTATACAACCAGTAGGTAAACATTGTAGGTACAATAAAGAGTTATCTATCTGTACTCAAGATTTTTAAAAAGTTGAATTATAAGCCCATTGTACTCTCTATTTTTATGTTTCTCTCTTTCTGTAATCTCTTTTTACCTGTGTGTGCAATAAAGTTTTTATCTATCTATCTATAAGTAATGCTCTTTTCAGACTGCTTCCGATACGACACGATACACGATATCGGTGGAAAGCTAATCTATTAAGTTCCTTTTTACTTAGTACTTACTAGATGATTGTGTGCAAGCGTCCATGTCGGCATTGATCGTGTCGCCAGCACCGTGTCGTATTGGTATCGTGCTTAGGTGTCGATATTGATTGACGTAGACATAGAGACAGACAGTTATTTATTGGCCACAAAAAAACATATTGAGCTAATATTCTGTGGTATCAGTTAGTGTGCGAACGCCCTATCAAAATTTAGATATACAATATACTATTTGCCGTGGCTATCAAAAGGAAGTTATGATTTTCAGTGATATTTTTCGTATGCAAACTTTTCTGGGTTTTTCGACACATCGTTAATTTTATGGACTTAGGGCGGCTTGCACCAGAATCGCTAAACGCGTTTAACTTTTAAATAGTATTTAGCGAGTTGTCAACCCATATAAATACGTCAGATTTAAATCTATTTAGCTGTTAAACACGTTTAGTGATTCTGGTGCAAGCCGCCCTTAGTATAGCATAAAGAAAAACTATCATCGTAAAAACTTGGTTCTTTCACCCTATGCTATATTTATCTACTCGAGTATCACTTGTACCTGCCTAGTTTATTTTTTACTTTTTAAAATAAGAAAGAAAAGAAAACTGGATGTTACTTACTCAAAACGATTCTTTTTATAATTTTGAATTACACTGCACGGTCAAGCAGCCATCTGACGCGCACAATGTAAAAGGTCGCTGGACACTGAGTGGTGTAACTCAAAACAACAAAGATTTTCGTTTACAGCTGTGTTTCGTAGTAGACACCTTGCTCTTTCTATTATTATCCATGGCATTGAGACCTTGAATTTATGAAGCAAGATGCACTAACCATAAAGAAAACTAAAGAAGTTGTATTCAACTGTTTATACAGTATGTCCTGATTTTGAGTTTTGAGTGTACATATGGTTTTGGACTCCATTTTCGTACCTTTTGTGCAAAACGAGAGTTATTTTTACACAATGACGGTTCTTGCACCTCAAGTGATAATTATTGCTAATTTAGGTAGTGCTCAAGGATTATTAACTAATTTTGAGTTGGTTTTGATCCTTTGTGCATGTATTCCTTCTACCATATCTTAATAAATACAGTTAATATAGACAATACACGTAGACAATAATTTATTTGCTGCTTCACACCATTTATAGATACAATTACTAAAATAAAAAGATAAGTGTACTTAAGGAATTTTATGTTTTTAAAAATGACCGCAGTTTGAAATCGCACGCGCCGATTTGGAAACTTTAAATGGAGCACCCTCAGTTGGTACAATTTATTGATCATTACGTAGGTAACGCATGCGAGTCCGTATAGTTTACCACCATGCTCCTTTTTTATGGCTTTAAACCTTATTAAAAATAACACCCCGTCGTTTTTGCGTCGGGGGTTAATAAAGGGACATGACTGTAAAATGTTTCATAATATATTCGAAAGCAAAATTTTCGGGCTATCTATAAAACTTGAAATTTTTGGAAACCATGCATGATAGCTTAGTGAAATTCTTTCTTATCACATCACACTAAGCTTTTTGTGACCATGCTGTCGTAATCATTGAACTACAATACAATGTCGTTGGTCGTAACGATTTATTTAATGTATTTGCATTTAGAATAAAATGACCGTCGTTACTCGCTCGCCACTTTCCCGAAACCATGCCTTGCATGATGCAGTATAACTCGTTCTTGAAGTGCATGATGCAGGACAGTAACGGACTTGCAATCCCGTTAGCTTGTGATTGCGTATCGTTGTCCACCGTTTTTGTTGGTCTTGTATGTTTAAGTACTTAGGTACTATAAGTAGAACGCTAGCTTTTTTGCATAGTGACATATTGACATTTAGCACAACACCCAAACTAAGCAAAGCTTGTAATATGGGAACTAGATTGCTGATACAATACTTAGACACAATCATAATCTCTAAGAATGAATATTCTCTTTACTTTTTCATGTTTTAGATCAATTTTATGAATTTTGAAATTGTTTCTTAATCTATTTTCGACTAACTCAGAATAACAGAATACAGAATAGTTCTTTAGATAAAAATATATTCGTCTTTGTTTTTGACAAGTTTCAAGTAGGTAGAGAGACGGATAGTATTTTATCTGACGGATATTCGGAGTTGGTCGAATCCAGACTAAATACTACTTTTATTTAAGATAGAAACTTAGAATTTTTCTTTTTTAGTTTAAAAATTAAATGAAAAGTTCATAGTTTTCAGCTTAATAAAACATTTTTGAAACTTTTTCGGATCATCATTTATTAATGCGGTTGACTGTACACAGTTGACTCTGTCAAGAACTTGATTGGTGTTTATTTATTCATTGTGTGGGCTACTCCAACATGGGACATTAACCTCTCCTTTCAAAAGAACTAAGTACAGTAGTTCTAACAAGAAATATTTACAACTATGTCCAAGTACACTTATTCAAAATTGATATCTAATAATAACACGTGGCCTACATAGGTCAACATTTAATTTTTATATCTATCTACCTAATTAAAGTATACCTATCTAAATTAATCATGTTTCAAAAATTTTTCAATGTTATCTTTAGACAGCACCCCTTGTACTTCGAAAACCATTCCGTCCAATGTTGTCTGATAGAGATCGCTTATTAGCGATAAGACCGCCCATTGTACCATTAGTTAAATTTTGTTTTTTATGTTGTAGTAGTAATCCCTAGGTTAAGGTGTGCAATGAAGTATTCTCTATCTATCTATGTATCTATCTAAATTTGTACAACTCCAATTTACTTTTGTGTTGTTTTTATAATCAACTGGTCCGCCATCATCTTTTTCTGCATTTCATACAGGTTAGGTACGTATAAAGTACTGTAGTTGCAACGTATTTTTGGCCCTCTGAATTAAGGGGCCTTCTTTTGATTTTGGCCTATTTAGCTCATTTTTCGAACTCGATTTTTATTACAGTTAACGTTTTACGATTACAAATACAAATGGAAATTAAAGTTTGGTTCAATAAAAATAGAATGCTGGGAGAACATTTTAAATTAGGCAATACACAACTGAGAAATAAATTAATTTGTAACGCATGTCTTCGTAAAATTATCAAAAATGTGAACTTTTCGTCTTGATTTTATCATATAAAAAACTAGTTTAAAGATAATTTAAAAATGCAATTAAAATATTTATTTTGTTAAAAATAGAATGCTGGGAAAAAATTGCTACCCGTTCATACAATATGTTAGAGAAATTATTTTTTGAAAACACCGCCTTTTACGTAATTATACTCTTCAAACAAACTGTGATTTCTACGAAAGTAAGAAGTTTAAAGTTAAAATACGCATACTATATAAAAGAACAGGTTTTTTTCTAGCAAATAAAAAAAAAATTATAGTCTTCTACCTTGTACTTATTTTTATAGGATTTTTCTAAAATCACCTATATATCATGCAGCGCAACGCTGCGGGTGGCATTCCGCGCTGAGCGGCCGTGGAGGGAGGACGTATCGCTTTTCGTCGTGCGCACTATACATATACATATATCGACAAATAGCAGTATCGGCACCAAATTATAGTGTGACCGCGTGATTTGATCTTTCGTGCGGCCGTAGGTACTTGGTAGATGTTTTCTAACTACATTATTTAGGTTTCATAAAATGTCGGTATCTTCACGATATTTGAACTTTTGTAAATAATAAAAAACACTATTTCAATCAAGTACCTACCTACTTAGTACATAGGCCGATTTATAAATTACTCAAATGTACTTACTACTTTCTGCTACTTGCCTACTTAGCATCTACTTACTGCTGACTGACTTGACTCCTTGTGAAGTCCCCCCCCCCTCTCTACCCCTCTCCAATTTCTCATAGAGGTACCACACACCCCATGAGGTATTTTTGGAAAAAGTAGAATTAGATTGATTTTATCGATCGATCGATTAGTGACAAAGCGAGGAAGGCTCTCACAAAATTTATCTCCCTCCTCCACTATCATGTCTAAGATGGCAGACATTGATTTTTTTGAGGAAAGTGATATGGGTGTCGATTTCGGGATATTTTGGGATGCTGATTATGGAAATGGTATCCATTTTGAAATCCAAGATGGCGGACATTGTTTTTTTTTGAGTAAAGTGATATGGGTGTCGTTTTCGGGATAATTTGGGATGCTGATTATGGAAATGGTATCCAATTTGAAATCCAAGATGGCGGACATTGGTTTTTTTGAGTAAAGTGATATGGGTGTCGTTTTCGGGATATTTTGGGATGCTTATTATGGAAATGGTATCCAATTTGAAATCCAAGATGGCGGACATTGGTTTTTTTGAGTAAAGTGATATGGGTGTCGTTTTCGGGATATTTTGGGATGCTGATTATGGAAATGGTATCCAGTTTGAAATCCAAGATGGCGGACATTGGTTTTTTTGAGTAAAGTGATATAAATGTCGTTTTCGGGATATTTTGGGATGGTGATTATGGAAATGGTATCCAATTTGAAATCCAAGATGGCGGACATTGGTTTTTTTGAGTAAAGTGATATGGGTGTCGTTTTCGGGATATTTTGGGATGCTGATTACGGAAATGGTATCCATTTTGAAATCCAAGATGGCGGACATTGGTTTTTTTGAGAAAATAGATATGGGTGTCATTTTCGGGATATTTTGGGGTGCTGATTACGGAAATGCTATCCATTTTGAGATCCAAGATGGCGGACATTGTTTTTTTTTTAGTAAAGTGATATGGGTGTCGTTTTCGGGATATTTTGGGATGCTGATTACGGAAATGGTATCCATTTTGAAATCCAAGATGGCGGACATTGGTTTTTTTGAGAAAATAGATATGGGTGTCATTTTCGGGATATTTTGGGGTGCTGATTACGGAAATGCTATCCATTTTGAGATCCAAGATGGCGGACATTGTTTTTTTTAGTAAAGTGATATGGGTGTCGTTTTCGGGATATTTTGGGATGCTGATTATGGAAATGATATCCATTTTGAAATCCAAGATGGCGGACATTGGTTATTTGATAAAATAGATATTGGTGTCGTTTTCGGGATATTTTGGGATGCTGATTACGGAAATGGTATCCATTTTGAAATCCAAGATGGCGTACATTGTTTTTTTTGAGTAAAGTGATATGAATGTCGTTTTCGGGATATTTTGGGATGCTGATTATGGAAATGATATCCATTTTGAAATCCAAGATGGCGGACATTGGTTTTTTGATAAAATAGATATTGGTGTCGTTTTCGGGATATTTTGGGATGCTGATTACGGAAATGGTATCCATTTTCAGATCCAAGATGGCGGATATTGTTTTTTTTTTAGTAAAGTGATATGGGTGTCGTTTTCGGGATATTTTGGGATACTGATTATGGAAATGGTATCCATTTTGAAATCCAAGATGGCGGACATTGTTTTTTTGAGTAAAGTGATATGGGTGTCGTTTTCGGGATATTTTGGGATGCTGATTATGGAAATGATATCCATTTTGAAATCCAAGATGGCGGACATTGGTTTTTTTGAGAAAATAGATATGGGTGTCGTTTTCTGAAAATGACACCCATATCACTTTACTCAAAAAAAACAATGTCCGCCATCTTGGATTTCAAAATGGATACCATTTCCATAATCAGCATCCCAAAATATCCCGAAAACGACACCCATATCTATTTTCTCAAAAAAACCAATGTCCGCCATCTTGGATTTCAAAATGGATACCATTTCCATAATCAACATCCCAAAATATCCCGAAAACGACACCCATATCACTTTACTAAAAAAAACAATGTCCGCCATCTTGGATTTCAAAATGGATATCATTTCCATAATCAGCATCCCAAAATATCCCGAAAACGACATTGATATCACTTTACTCAAAAAAAAAACAATGTCCGCCATCTTGGATTTCAAAATGGATACCATTTCCGTAATCAGCATCCCAAAATATCCCGAAAACGACACCCATATCTATTTTCTTAAAAAAACCAACGTCCGCCATCTTGGATTTCAAAATGGATACCATTTCCATAATCAGCATCCCAAAATATCCCGAAAACGACACCCATATCACTTTACTCAAAAAAACCAATGTCCGCCATCTTGGATTTCAAAATGGATACCATTTCCATAATCAGCATCCCAAAATATCCCGAAAACGACACCCATATCACTTTACTCAAAAAAAACCAATGCCCGCCATCTTGGATTTCAAATTGGATACCATTTCCATAATCAGCATCCCAAAATATCCCGAAAACGACACCCATATCTATTTTCTCAAAAAAACCAATGTCCGCCATCTTGGATTTCAAACTGGATACCATTTCCATAATCAGCACCACAAAATATCTTGAAAACGACACTTCTATCACTGTACTCAAAAAAATCAACGTTCGCCATTTAGACTTCAAAGTAGATGCCATTTCCGCAATCAGCACCCCAAAATATTTCGAAATCGACACCTGTATCATTTTACTCTAAAAAGTAAAGTACGCTGTCCTGGATTCGAAAACGTAGTAGGGGAGATAAATTCTGTCAGAGTCAAAATGTTCCTTTATTTTGGCCAAATTCATGTTTCGATTCGAATGGCTCCAAATAATGGAGGTCGAATTCTGCTAGTAGCGGAGATACGGGAAGGGGGCTACAATATCTCTGAGAGGAGAAGAGGGGGCATTAAACTGGAATTATAAATACTGTTAGATCAATAAAAAAAATATATAGAGGGGTTGCTATATTTATTTTATTTTCTACATAATAGAGGGTTTGCATTATTTATTTTATTTTTTACAATCTTTTTATTACAATTCGTACAACAGTTCTACACACGTCACGTGGAGATAGGTACCTACCACATACCAACTTAGTAATTAGACTACAAATCAATCGTACTCATCCAGTGAACGAACATGTCGAAAGATCAAATTCGTTTGTCCTTTGCGCGTCGCAAACGCGTAGCGCAGCGCGTCGCGTATTCATAAATGCCTAAACTTGACGTCGTCAAATTTTAATACGGCCCCTTAACTGCGCAGAATGTATTTTCGGTAAAATTGGAGGTAAGCAAATTTTTCCGTACTTATCTTTAGAGGTGTGTTTATTCATCCAAGCTTCAGCGCGATAAAGATCCCTAGTGCATACTGTACCTAGACCTACTATAAAAAAAATTGTATTAAATAATTTTTAGAATCGATCCAGTAGGTACTTAGTCTCGAAGTAAAAACAAACAACCAAAAATATGCAAAAATAAAAGTTTCTTCCTCAATCCTTTTAAAAATAAAAGCAGACAATTTATGGTTTTAGAAATAGAAAGGCAATTTACATACTTACTAGATTCGTCACTTTTATTTTTTATCGTCGAAAAGGTCCTTGACCGGTGAAAGTGATTATATAACATAAACGGAGATAAAATCAGTTAATGATTTCGCTAAGTATAAACTTTTGTCATGAATAATGCCTACTCACCTACTAAATAATTACCGCTATACTTATAATCGTTGCGTAACTTTAGTCAACTGTAAATGTTGCTATTTCTTCGGTCAAACAGTGATAGAGCTAATTTTAATAGTCGTTTATAAATAAGAACACCAGTTTAATGTAATTATTATCCAAGTTCTATCATAGAAATAAAAAAAATCAGATAAGTCACAACTATCACCTATCATTTCCTGACTCATATCATAAGACATCCTAGTAAAATCCCAATCATATTTTGACTAGATTTTATCAAGAGAATAACCCTCAGATTAAAGTGTTGAATATATCAGAGCTTCTGCTACACAATGTGGTTGGTTACCTTTCGAGCACTAAAGCAGTTTACCCAGTTTAAAAATTAAATGAGAATGGATCTTTAAAAATGTGCATGTATGCTAACCCAAGTTACAATTTACGAAATGAGTTTTATACCTAAGCATTTGAGGTCCCATTTTCCGTGTAGGCGGTGGGTGGTACATTGTGAAGTAATTTTAAGTACGGTAGGTACTAGGTACCTTACCTACCTAATTTTTTTTGTTGTCTCTAAATACCTCCATCTTGTGGCATTCGGGTGTACTAATATGCCAGGTACTTGCATTGAAAGCGTACTCCTTTTGTTGCAGTATTTTAGAAGATCTCTGTTTAGTTAGTTACTTTGCCCATAGATGGCGTTGATTTTTTCATCAGTATTTTTCAGTGTGGTCTATGAAATTGTAAAACCTCCCTCACTAGAAAGACTACATAAATACTCGAATGTATGCTTGTTTTCAGTAAATATTTTACTATTTTCCTTTTTCGTGTATTTACTTCAATATTTGACCTAGGTATAGATGCCAAGAAACTTAGAGAAAATTAAATCTAAAATAATTTCCAAATACCTAGGTATTGAAATAGTAGTATTAGGTAAGTAAGTCCTATTATATGTTTACCAGTTGGACTAAAGACATACTTAATAAAAATATTATTTATCAAGTAAAAAAACTCTACTTACCGCTTTGGTTTTCGGCAATCCTTAGCGAAAGTTTGTATGATGGATGGATGTTTGTTACTCTTTCACACTAAACCTACTGGCCCGATTTGGATGAAACTTGGAACCTGTTCGTAACCTGGACATAGGCTACTAATTATCCCTGAAAATCAACAGGATCCAACGGGACGTAGACGAAGTCGCGGGAGGAAGCTAGTTCTATATATAACTATTTTATTTACTTTTACACCCACGACAAATTGAAACCCTTGGTAAGTGGCTGTGGTGAAGCGAATTTGCCTCAGGCCTTCCGAATACCCGAGAGTACCCAAAGGTACCTAGATGAGTATTTTTGAACCCGTTGTTTTTTATATCAATTCCCGCGGGCTTCGAGCGGTTTTGCTGAAAGCCTATTGAGAAGGGTATGACTGGTATACCGTACCTACTGTGAAGGTTTACCAACAGCGGGGTTAATATTTTAAGGCTTTGGTACCTACTAAGAAGGGGATTGAGAGACAACCTCAAATTTCAAGAAATTTTATGAAAAAATCAAACTATTCGATGCATGCAGTTTCAGAGCCCGTGTGTAGTCTTTATTTTGTTGATCTCTGAAAACCAAAAATCGAGAAACTACCCGTTTGTTACCGCAAGTCGCTTCTCTTTTTTGTAAATTGAACAAAACTACTTACTATAAAGTACCTATTTGTAAAAGGCGTAGACCCCTTATTTACAACGTTGAACAGCAAACTCCTTCGTAATTATATATCTTTATTCTTGCTAAACCAACCTCATCCAAGAAACTTTTTCAAGATATTTCAATATTCTGATGCAGGTGCTCCAAGAGGCCTAGATGCGTAATGAACAAGCTGGTTTTAATTAAAAGTATTTCTGAAACTCTTATAGCTAGGTAACGGCGTCGGAAATAACTGCACAACTTGTGTTTCGAGGTACTAAATATGAGTCAAGTCAAAATATATTTATTGCTTGAAATAGCTCTACATGTTCAAATGATGTTATTTAATATAGAGCGTATCAATATTGTGTTTAATGAGGCCAACAATATTCAGACAAAAATTCATTTAATTTTAGTTAACACGGAAATTAGGCGTCTGGTTGACCCCCCATTTAAATTACTGACCTGCGTAGCGTTTTTGACTATGGAGTTTACTTATAATGCCAAAAGGCGTAGGCTTCCCATTACACAGATATTTTACGAATGTGAGCGAGGACGCTAAATAATTCGAGGGTGTACCTAATCTCGAGTAGCCTACACCCGAGAATCCACGATTTTGGAAATTAAAAAAAAAATTGAGGGAAATTATTGTTCCCGCTTACCCGCCCGATTTTTGTTTTCTTTTCGAAACCAGGCTGTCGGCTGTGGCCAGTTTCATTTTTGAATGGAAATAATATTTCACCACTTACTTATAGAGTACCTATTTATAAATGTAATGAGCCTCATTCTATTTTCATTAATTTCGTCGCACTTTCGGCTCTTATTTTGAGCTACTTATGGCCTACTTTCTGAGCATGAATGATGGAAATACTGTTTACATTACATCACAGAACATGTTCAGCTACTTCTGCAGCAGACTGTACCTTTTGAAGTTCCTGCTTTGATTCCATAAGAAGCCTTTTAAAACTAGTTAGGCCAGTGGCGTGTGTAAATTTAATTAAATCAAGGATATTGTTATATGAAATCCTAGCGTAATTTATAAGTAACTGAAGTGCCTCAAGGGTTTGGATCAATGTATTTTTATGAAAAATAAACCTAAAAAAGCTTATAATCGTAATCTTTAGTTTTTTTTGGTTGTCTTAGCGAGTGGTTCATGAATAATATCACGAGTGGTTTGCTTAGTTTAGGATTAGAGGCCGATGTGTGAAATGTCCATAAATATTTATTTATTATTTTATTTAATAATGCTGCCAACCAAAGCACTAAACCTTAAAGACTAATCGTACAGTCGGCAACACATCAACCTATACACTGTTTGAACTTTGAACTATTATAATTTGAATGTTGCGAATCAGGGATCGCAATTAGGTGTAGGCGCGTGGCGCGCAAGCAGCGAGTCTCACATAATAAACATATCGTACCTCTCGCATGATTCGCAACATGCATAATAGTTCAAAGTTCGAACCGTTGATAGGTTGAGGTGTAGTCGACTGTACCTACAGGTGCCCAACACAAAAATCTAGTGTGAGTATCTTATAGATAAACAAATTGAAACCCAACCCAGTGAGTCAGCATACCTCCATTTACTAATACTTTTATGAATAAAACATGTGTAACATTAGTGTGTCTTTCTATCTATTGTTTTTACTTGAAATAAATGGTAATAGCTCTAGAAATTGCTATATAAATTGCTTACGTTTCATAACCTTTCATAGGTTTCACTTGAAGTCTCGCAAATCAAGCAATTTACACCAAGGCCTCGTTGATTCCCCCTCGACCCACAATCAAGATTCTTTGCGAACGATCTGTCCCACTTCACCTCCGTCCATTTACACTTTGTAGGCTACCTGAACTACCTACTCAACTAGATACCTTGAATTTTTAAATTATTTTCCGAGAGGCAGCTGTGTTTCACCAACACTTTAACCATTCAAATGCTGACCTATTTACTACCAGCTAGGGACAAATCTGCGTTGAATGCGTAATTTTGATCCGTCAAAGTCAGTTAAATTCATGACGTTTCGGTCGCCCGGTTATGGCTGAATTTCGCGAATGAAATTGCGCTATGGCTCTAGCCAACCTCTACTGTCCACGTAAGAGAAATCTAAACGATTCATTAGCCGTCACTTTATGCGAAGGTTACAGTAACCGTTGTTTATAATATAGTAAACATTAGTGGTATCTACTAATTTACTCATTAGCTATGAAACTTGTCTTCGTATTCTCCGGGGGCGGAAACTTTGCGTAGAAAGGTTTAACGATAGTCCCGCCCATTAGCATCAAAGTGTTATAAGACTTTATAAAGGATAAAACATTACTAGAGTTCTTCTGCCTTAATCTGTTACTGGCTGCAAAGTTTTACTTATCAAGCTGAATTTTTAACTAAGAAATAAACGTACCTACAAGTATGCGCACAAAAATTTTCACGGGCTTCTATTTTCTTTTTTCAATATTCACAAAGAAAATTGCAACTAAGGTAGGTACGTACAATATTAGGTACCTATATTTATATAGTAGCTACACATGAAACAGTTGAGATATCAGAGATTGTTGCAGACGATTTATAGATAGCTTAATTCACTTATCCAAGTCAAGACCAGTTTTATAAATTTAGTCTTTTTGTAGACATTTTTTACTACCTATCTTGAACATCATTATTAAGTAGAGACAGTTCACCAATAAACTGTTTGTGGCATCCGTTTCCTTATTAATGTATTCACGGTTTTAGCCCCAACTTCTGTGACGTAGGTACGTGTGTGACCTTCTGTATCCAGCAACTCCCTGAAATACTGAAATAAACATGAGTATACATTGACAATATTTCATGCCTTTACACGACAGAACATCCTGTGTCCCATGTAAGGGCACGTACACGTAGAACACAGATAGCTAAAGCTCTATTAGACGTGTACCAGACAGACCAGTGTAGTAGTCAAGCTTATTTCAAGTGTCACTGATTCTTTCTTGGATCATCATTATCACCCACAGTCCGACTTCACCCGCACTGCTGGGCAGTTTGAGCCCTCCACCACGATCCTGACCTAATCTCTCTCATTTACAACCCGCGACTTTGACGATGTATTTCATAGATACTCAAGAACAACTAGGGATGCACTCAAAAAAGCTGATCTGAGTGTGGAGAGAAACTAAGGGCCTGCCCCCGTATGCCAAACTTTTGCTGTGTAATTTCTTCAGGTCACGTGGTACAATTTTGTACCACGTGATCATTATTTTTAGACACTTGACAGCAAAATATGCGCGAAAACACATCAAATAACGTCATAATGTCACTATTTAGTCACAGAATAACTATGAGTTAGTATGAACTGACCATGATTTAAAACTTTGCAGTTCAACTTTGATTGGCATACCCCTGCTGGCCCCAAGACCACGTCACGTCGACGTAACGTGAAAATACACGTTGGCACATCGTGAAAAACCACGAAAGAGCAACGTTTTCACGTTGACGTGCCGTGGATTTTTCACTGGTGTTGGGGCCAGGCCCTAAAGGGCGACTGATGTCAAATGTGGGTCCATATTTACCTACACCAGTAAAATCATGTTCATGATCTACACTAGATTTCACCGTGTGGTACGGTACTAATATAATGTACTACACATAGAAGATTTCGAGCAAATACCCACGAACGACACCCAGAGCCGGTACAAATAGCTAGTAGGTATGTATTCGCAGATCGTCGATTTTTGTCCCAGATCAACTGGATTGGCCAACAACTTGTTTTGTTTGTAAGAGACAATCGCATGTGGGTACTACCCTTGTAGGTTTCAAAGCACGTACGACCCTACGTGTTTCCATCGCTGCCCGCTTCGCTCCATTTCCGCAAAGTAAAGTGCAATTAGGAACTTATCGCGAGATACTGTGGCAACTTACCACTTACCGACACGAAGCTAGAAGTATCTATAAGCGTCACGCACATTCTGAAAGCGTTCAACTTCCTCAACGAGTTGGCTTTCTGCTTCCTGTTTGCTCCATTTGAACTTGGGGGAGTTGTGATGCGCTTGTAAAGGCTTTATATCTGCGAGTTAGATACTAAAGTGGTTGATGTTATGCTAAAGAGAGTTGTAGTTTAAGTTGAATGTGTAAGCTAAGCACGTAAGCACGAGGATAAATAGTTGTCTTTGGTAAGCACCCTGCACGTATACCAAACCGTATTTTTTATCGCTTAACAGTTATATTGAATAGAAACTAAGATTCCCTGTGTTATATAGCTACTTCAAGTATCATAAACTGTAATTACGTGTTGTGTAGGTACTTCTTATTTACAGATGATAGGTAAAGCCCAAATAGAGTGACAATGGTATCGATTCTGTTGTTGCATTTTTCTAAACTAACCTAATTTGACAGCGCTAAAATTATAGCTGTCTTTGTCGTTTCAGTTTATGAGAAAGGGACGGCAACGTTTTTAGTGCTGTCAAATTAGGTTAGTTTAGAAAATTGCAACAACTGAATCGACAGCAGTATCTAGAACAGTCATATTACAAATAATATTCTATTACGAGATGAGAGACACGCAATGCTGAAGCAAGCTTCTAACGTAATCAAGATGGAGTAAGTACTTACTGTCAGTGTCAGGACTGCAATGGTAAATGTCAGTAGGATAAGATACATTAGCTTGTTACTACCATCCTCACTACTAGGTAAGTGCCTAGTTTACGAGTTACCTATGTTAGAACTTTTTTTTTTTTAAATAAATAAATAAATAAAATCCTGGTAGATTGAATTGAAGTGGCTACTGGCTGTTAATTAGACTGTCTGGTCTCTACCAGTCGGTACGACATGTTTATCTTTGTAATATGAGATGTTTAACATTAGCGTATTAAAAACACATTATACAATTCAATAAGTATTTTTATTTGCTTACAAAATGTACATAGAACAATTATACATTAATTTAAGCTATAAATTAAATAATACGATTACAGTAAAATGCATACCATGGACAACGATTTCAAGAAAATAATTCTCTTCATTTTAAACAACAGTAAAAAGCTACAGTACCAATATTGAAATTAAATAAAGCACCATGGTGACTTGCATCAGTGTTTGACCATCTGAAAAAAAAAGAAAATCGTTACCTAACATTTTGCAGTCAGATTCACAACACGAAAACTGTAACGGCTCAATGCCGACAAATTGATTGGTACGGACAAAAAAATGCCTAGGTATACATACATGTTAAAAGCTATTTTGTACTAAACTTTGTAACCTAACCTCCATACAAAAAAGTGTCGCAATATATTCCTTTTTAACCGACTACGGCGAAGCAAAAAGGAGGGTTATGATTTAACTATTGGCATAAGAAACGTTGAGAGAGAACAGTCTGTCAATATCATAAGTACCCCATTGTAGGTTTGGAGATGCGTACGACGACGTAACCCCAAACTGAAGATGTTTTCCTTTCTCGCTTAAAAACAGTAAAGATCAGTTTTTTCTTCTAAAAAGATTACAATATAAATATAAACAAGGTTTGAAAAAGGAAACTCAAGACTCGAAATTGGATTATCGCCAGTGTTACCATCTCTCGTCTCAGAAAAGTTGAGTGAATGACTAAAGTTAGGTGCGTAATGAGAGCCAAGAAGTGTGTTTGTCAATATTTACGTAAGGATCATACACCACTGCACCTTGCTCTGTTTTTTACATATCATAGACCATAGCGGCTCTTGCATACCAAAGAAATTACCTACTTATGCACTACTTATGCACCCCCGATGAAGACGTAATTGTTCAGCCTCCGTATGCCAATCTTTTGCTGTCAAGTTATATTTCACTGCCCAGTGTAATTTCTTCAGGTCACGTGGTACAAAATTGTACCACGTGATCATTCTTTTTAGACACGTGACAGCAAAATATGCGTGAAAACACATCAAATGACGTCATAATGTCACTATTTAGTCACAGAATAACTATGAGTTAGTATGAACTGACCATGATTTAAAACTTTGCAGTTCAACTTTGATTGGCAGGCTCTACTTATTAACAAATTTTTAAAGTAAATTCACTTGCACACTAACGGAACTCCGAATATGAATTGCCCACGTAAGTAATACCAAGATCACATTTCTAAAATATTGTGATGTTATTTAGATTCCATTAGTACTTTTCTATGACTGTGAGTAATTTTGTTTCAAAATACTTATCTTAACATGAATTGTAAGCAAATTGAATTTTCCAACAAATAATTCATCTTGTTTGTTTTATATTAAAAACAACTAAGTATATCTTACGTATACTTGACATGGTAACACAGATTTTAACATCAAGTTACGTAGTATTTAAAATTATAATCACGTGTGTGAAAAACACAAGTTTTCATTCATCGTTTTTGGTATTACTTCATTTTTAAATGACTCCTAAAGTCACTTCAGTCCTAAAATTGTTTTACCCGGATATGTAGAGTTACGTTACATTAAAATAGAGATAAAAAATGAATCGTTATAAAAAGAAGTCAAAACTGAACGACGGTTTTCATTTGTTTACAAAATAATAATATGTCCTATCAAGGAAAAGGATTGAACTACGCGTCCACCGCATCGGAATCAAAGCAAACGGAGCGAAAGGATTTGTTGTTTTATATTGTTTTACTAGCAGTTACCCGCGACTTCGTACGCGTCTACAGTTTCCGTGTACATTATAATATCTGTGCGTGTACCGAGCGGATACTTCTTTGAGACACTTGACATTACACCACATTACTACACCGAACTCGTACCTACTGGAATGTCAAACGCTAGTCGTTAGACCAAAGAGGTAGTACTACGCCCTGTCAAACTGACGTGACATGACATGACAATGAAATCCTCTTGCCAATTGGCGCTGCTAATCCTTTTCGTTCATTTTATCCTGTAGATCCTGTTAATTATTCGGGGTAAAAAGTAGCCTATATGTCAATCCAGGTTACGAACTATATATATGGCAAGTTTCATCCAAGTTGGTTCATTAGTTTTGACGTGATTGAAACACAAACATCCAAACATGTAAACTTTCGCATTTATAATATTAGTAGGATTATTATGGTACATCGTGAACTAACTAATTACGGATCACGAATTTTAAGTCACATGACCCTTAAGACAAATTGTCCGGTACAGTACTTGTGACCCTGCCAAGATGTACTCTGGCTGCAGTACAGACTCCTACCACCTTTTTGGTTCCTCCAGAAACAGTAATCGAACAATAAATACCTACTAGTTGCCTGATGCTCCTGTGGCTTCTCAAGCTCGATGGCAGCAATATGCGCTGTTGGCATCAAACCTGAAAAAAAATACAATTTGTCTTACCTATTTTTTTTATACGTTCTAGACAAGCGTTTGACCGCAATCTCACCTATATACTAATTTGCCTTGTCCTAATGTATTATAAGTATGTATTTACAAAACAAATGTATATATTAGCTGAGTAATGTGTTGCAATTTGCTGGGTACTTGGTATTAAGACTACCAACCTTCCTACCTACTTACATAATTATAGTTTAAGCTCATTATAAGTGGACTGTAAAGTACTTCGATGAGTAATACTAAAGTTCTTTAAACCGATGTATTTTAGTATTTTATCAGCAATCCAGTTCCCATAGTACCAGCTTTGCTTAGTTTGGGATTTAGTTGTGTGTTCATGAATATTTATTTATTAGAAAAATCGACGTTCAGAATATTATTATCATTATATGTCGCGGGTAACTACTAGTAGTAAATAAATCAAACAAGTGCTGTACATCTCATAACACTCAACGTTTCCTGAAGTACGTTCCAACGGTAATCAATTTGTGTGATATTCGGGACGGCTCAGCGATTTGGAATATCAATCGAATCAGGTATTCCTAGTGATCTATGGTTCTAAGTTGTCGACAGGCGTCACAGCTCAGTCGGTAATAGCTCTGCCTTCCGTGCTGTCGTGAGTTCGATCCCCACTAAGAACAAACATTTGTGTGTGGCAAACATAAATGTTTGCTCTATGTCTGGGTGTTACTATGTATTGTAAGTATGTATTTAAAAATAAAAAGTTTATAAGGATTCTATCCAGCATCTAGTTCCTATATTACAAGCATTGCTTAGTTTGGGACTAGAGGGCGTCGTGTGAAATATTCATAAATATTTATTTTATTTATTATAACAGTTATTTATTTATTATTTTTATTTATTTTAACAGTATTTAATCTGTGGCTCTATTGTCTTATACTTCGATGGCTCTTTATAATCCATCCATAGTTCTACCATGAATTTCTAAAGCTTAATATTTAACTGTATTTAAATCAATTTCCATCCAATACTAATAAAACCAAACTGCTCCATTGTGATCCAAGTTAGGTCGCTTTCCGTGCGTGCGACGCAGTGCGACCTATGCCACAGCTGTTGCAAGGTTTCATTGAGTAATGGCTTCCGAGTTTTAAACTTGAGTCCAAAAAACAGGCCTTAAACTCTGGGTAAAAGCTCAAATGATGCCGCTGATTTTAGAGTTTCAAATTCCAACTACAAATAATATTTCTAGCTAGTATTCATAATGCAACAAATATTTACGATACAAATATAAACATATTTTTTTGGAATATACAACGATTAACTTAAATAGGTCAAATCGCCTACGCCGTAGCTCTCGTAGCTCTACGAACGAAGTATTACCACAGAAGACGCAATAATACCTAGTATTACTTAGGTACAGATTTTTATGGTATAATGACTTTATACGAGTTCTAAGCTCAAGTCACAACTGTGGATAAATAGGTCAATCGCCTACGCTTTTGCCTACGTCGTAGCACTCGTAGCTCTGCGATTTCCTGAGACTGAGAATATTCAAGTGTATTTTTAGCTGATCTAGAATAAATAATAGTAAATACACAAAATAAATTTGTATTTGTAGCTAAATCTAAAAATACTAGATTTAGCTACTGAAACATAAATAAATCTTTGTAAATTATACTTCTAGAACGGCATAAATTATTCCAATTAGAAATATATTATGTACCTATATTAAATATCCATTAACGGAACAATATTAGGATGAGATGGTTTTGAACCGTAATAAATTAAAATTGAGTTTATCCTAGCTACATTTATGTTCACATTTTCTATCTAGCTACCTACCTAATTCATGTCTAATGCAATAAATGATTTTTCTTCCTTTTATCTTGTGACTTTATGCTGTGCATGTTTTAACAGCATTTCGGAGATTTTGAGAGATTTTTCATACCATGTATAGCCAAGAAATGGGAAAGATAAAGTAGTAACTACGAGGCAGAGTAGCTAGTCTTAAATAATATTTTAATCTTGGGATTAAACTCAGGGACGTTTTACTGCTGAGCTGTTTTTGTGCCAGCACATTCAGCACAGTTTCACAAGGTTTGCAAATGGAGCAAGGTGTTTTGAGATATTCACGTAAAACTTTGTTGAAATAAAAAAATTGTTTTCTTTCTATTTAATGTTGGTTCCGAAGTTATTCTAATGAATCATGGATCACTCGAGTGTATTGTTATGATGATTTAGACTTTTTATGTTCATCTATGTAGGTATCTCATGTTTTTGTCCGTGTACAAGTGTCTCAAATAAATTTATTTTCTTTCTTTAAAAATCGTAATAAAAACACCTTCTACTCATTAATGTTTTAATGTCGATGAGTATGTAATATGAACCAACAGCAGGGGTATGCCAATCAAAGTTGAACTGCAAAGTTGAACTGCAAAGTTTTAAATCATGGTCAGTTCATACTAACTCATAGTTATTCTGTGACTAAATAGTGACATTATGTCATTTAATTTGTTTTCGCGCATATTTTGCTGTCAAGTGTCTAAAAAGAATGATCACGTGGTACAAAATTGTACCACGTGACCTGAAGAAATTACACTGGGCAATGAAATATAACTTGACAGCAAAAGATTGGCATACGGGGGCTGGCTCTAAATAAACAATTTTTTTTATAAAAAAAATAGACTTTTGGATGAGTAAAAAATAGTACATTAATATTTTGTCACAAATGTTTAATAAGATAATATAAAAAAAGTTTATATGGTATCACAAATAAAATTTTAACTACGTGACTACAAACGTTTCCTTATCTCATCCATATTAACACCATATATAGCCGTATGGCACATACATAATTATGTGTATAGCTTTATTATTATTTTACTCAACACCTTTCACACCAAAGCCCCCATCCATACTTTAGTTAACTCTATTATTGTATTCAAGACCAGCTCTCAGCTACGCTTTGGTAGATGCAGTTCCTGCCTATGCAAGTTGACATAAAGTATTTCCTGTGGTTTTATTCTCTGTGGGACGTTTGCGAATCTGCAAATATTTGTTGCATGTCTGAGTGTCGGCAAATATCTATCTAATGGTGCCTTGAGACTAACGGTCGCTTCTGCATTTTGTAAGTTTTAAAATGAAATGCAATAAAGCTGTGCTGATTTGTACACATAGTGATGAGTGAAGAGTTTGACTGCTGTGGAGAGAGAGTAAGTCTATAGGGGTCAAGAGCACCGGTGGTCTAGTGGTTCCGACCCCGCCTTCCGATCCAGGACGTGGATTCAAACCCAGTCGTGCATCAATGGATTTTTCTATTCGATTTTTTTTTGTACGCAATGTTAGTGCTCTCGAACGGAAAGTAAAACATCGTGAGGAATCTTAGTCAGCTCCGCACGTATTAACCTTGTCTTTCTTGTGGATAAATCCAACTAGGCTGAATGAATGGCTGAACAAGCCCACTCCATCTAGAAAATTTCCTAGGCATTTCAGTGTCAGGGTAGAAAGTGGCCTGTGACGCTGAATAAATCATCTAGATAAGATGCAAAGGCCACAGGGGTGCTACATATACATACTCGTATTACGGCTGTTTGCAAGTTTGTACCAGCCCTAACAATAGTTACCAGGATAATAGACTGTGGTCCTGTTCTCGGTGTAATTTGCGAAGGGCAAGCTCAGCTCGCACACGAACTCCTCAGGGTTTGTGACGTCATCGTCGTGGACCACCGCCTTTGTCTCTACGGTGTATAGCCCCCATGAGTTCATGGTTATTTGCGTTACGGCCTGTTTCAAAGGCTTTCTGTAATATTCTAAGGGTTAATTTCTAGGAATTCACGCGTTTCTTTCTCAAAATCTTTTATTTTAAGGACGCCTAATATACCATTTATTATTTTTTATGAACCAATTAGGTACCTACCACAGATATACACAATTGAAACCCCAATATCTGTTTTGTTCAGTCAGGCACAATATTTTAGTTGGGAATTTTTCTGATCATTTTCTTACTTATTTGACTTACTAACCTATCTACTGTTATAATTATTTTCTCATGTAAGTGACACCCTGTCTTTATGAGAATAACAGCCGGTTTCTGAAAGCTCGATCAAAACTAATCGGCTATCAAGTCACTTGATATCTCTATCTAATTTGAAGTAAAAGCTGAAATAGCAAGTGACTTGACAGCCGATTAGTTTTGATCGAACTTTCAGAAACCGGCCGTAAATGTCTTTAAACCGAAACCGATATACGTCTTTTGAGAGACGTTTGAGAAGCGATTTGTGGTAAGACCGTAAGCTTGGATTTATGCAAACTTACCCCTGCGACAGTATCCTCATAACGGGCCTCGGATAGAGGTCCTCAGCGAAGCAGATTAGTGTCACCAAGAACACGTACCGCTTCTCTTGAATGAAATGAAAGCTCTTACCGCGACCTGTTGCGATGGAAATACAATGGTTAGAACTGATTAGGGTTTTATTTATAACAGCTAGAGGAAACAAAAAAGGGTTGCCTAATTAATTCTCCGAATTTGTTATTAGCTTTATTATTCTGATACTAATATCACCTGTAGCAAAGCTGTAACATTTCCAAAATAAGTATAAATACAAATAAGTATGCAAAATAGCCAGCTATATTTACTCACAACAAATAGGTAGGTAGTATGTATTATGTACTTAGTCTTTATCAAAAAAATTTTTTACATAAGTTTTCTATAAGCAATCTAAGTACATAGTTTCCAAAGCTTTGCTTAGTTTAGGACTAGAAGTTTTGTGAAACTATGTCCATGAATCTTTATTTATTTTTAATAAGTACGACTATTGGTAGGTAGGGGAGGGGGGGGCATAACGGGGACGCGAGGCACGACGGGGCCACCCACACCTACAAGTAACTACGCACACTAGCCGTGTTTTGTTTTCGGCAATAAGAGGGTATTTCGCAACAAATTTTAGTGCGGTAGTGATCGGCGACCACAGTGCACGCGTTTATTTTTGACGACCAATTCTTTTTTCTGGCAACATTTCATCTAATTTTGAGTGGTTACCAAAACGCGTCTAAAAAGGTAAGTGTTAAGATTACTACTACAGTTTTTTTAATGTGTATTACTACCAACATCAACTATTGATATGTTTTGAGCAAAATCACTCTGACCGGTAATTCAATTTTTTGTTTGATATTTAAAATTCTGTTAGACATGGGGGCATAATGGGGACATGGCTATGGGGCATAATGGGGTACCCCGTTGTGCCCCGTCCCCATTATGCCCCTGAATGCCCTGTTCATTTGATAAATTATTTATTTTGTTTTAGGTTTTTAAAAATGGTACGTACTTATAAAAAGAAGACATGGAGAGGCAGTTGGTCTGTAGAAAGCATGAAACACGCAATTGAAGGTTTCAGAAAAGCAGCTCAATTGCACGGAAAAACGGTTGTTCTCACTTCAACTCCCTACAAAAACGAACTAGAAGAACGCGAACAACTTAAACGGACGAAGAAGTGTACAAATCCGAATAATCCCCGGTTGAAAACAAACTCAAAAAACAGAAGACTCAGACAGATGGAGAAAATATTAAGGAGGATGTCTTATGCATCTACTGTGTTGACTCAAACCACACTTATTTGAAGTCTTCGGAGTGTTGGGTGGCCTGCCAGCTATGTGGACAGTGGGCCCATACCGCCTGTGCAGGAGTTGGTGACGCAGATTTAGAAGAAATCGAGAAAAACAAATAAAATAGTGTACCCCGTACTGCCCCGCACTGGGTACCCCATACTGCCCCTACCCCGGGGCACGATGGAGTTTTCATGAAAGTTTTGTCAAATTAAAATTAAAAATATTATTTGATATCTTACTTCACCAAATTCGGTGCCAAATGATTAATTAATGAGTAACCAAAGAGTTGTCATTAGTTTTGATTAAAAAATATTTTATCTTTATTGTTTTATTCTTTATTTCCCTTAGCGTCCCCGTTATGCCCCCCCCTCCCCTATAGTTTAAAGCATGAAACGATGTGAAATCTCGACCTAAAGTAGGTATCCTATCGTTAAAGTGTTTCACGTTTTACATTTTCCACGGCTTTAGACATTGCTATTTATGTTTTAGTGACTAAATGGGTAGGTACAGTACTACGGATCTTTACCCCTCTGAAGTTAGGTGCAACAAACGATTGGATGCGGAAAAATTCGCTTACTCAAAAGTGAGATATGCTCAGGTACTTCAGTGGGACAAAGATCCGTTGTGACTACTATATTACAGTTTCGTATTGCAGCGCTGCAGATTTTCGTAAGATCGTCAAAAGTATCAATTCATAGTATCAAATTGAATTTCGCTGTTTGCAGCTGAACTCATACTAAAACGGTCATGAACTTCCAGACAAAGAATTTGTTGCGATATGACCTCTTGTTCCGTGCGACCTATTTGGTAGAAACTCTACAATCTTCAGTTTACGACTGTTGTCATTTTTACACCCTTTTGTAAACAGCTTGTACCTAAAAACGTAGCTGCTGTACAACGCACACATTCAGCTCTGAATGTAGGTTAAACCACTTTGCTAAATTATCGAGATTGTGCATTTGTGATTTATGGCCTTACCGGGTTGTTCTACATCCCTCATGAAGGTAAAAAAAATTCAGTAAAGCTTAAAATAAACCCTAGGTAGCAAATAAACAATTTTAAAAAATCGGTTGCTTCTACACCAACCAACTTATATTTTACATAAAAAGCTGATGGTGCTAATGTTTCTATACTGTGATAAAATGCTGAATGCTAGAAAATTACCATTACACGTCAGCAACTCCAGTTTGCAGAGTATCCTGCCCTAATACGTAAAACTTCAAAAACGGTACAAATAACACATTACTTAGTTCGTATAAACGAAATGGAAAAATAGCACTAACTAGAAGGACTAGCGTAGATTACAAATATAACTTTACACTTCCCGTTGCGACTTTGTCCGAGAGAACACACTACCAAGTTTATATAACTTGTGATATTACAACCGTCAGAGAATACAATCGCGTAACTACACTAAAAAGAATGGTTACAAAGACTATATTTTGGCGTGTATAGTATTGGGGCATATTTTAGCCAATATTTAATTCCTGCCGCAATTCTAATATTTTAGTCTATATTATCTAGGAAGTAAACTTAGCTACTAGATAATTGGACTTATTTGGTTTTATGTAAACGTAATATTTTGTGTAGTATTGATCTCAGTCAAACAAACCTAACATTGAATCAAAATTCTAGTCTCTAGTTTAGTGTCCCTCGTCTAAAATATCAAAGATCGTGTAACAGTAAATTCATTTTACAAAATATTCATCTTGTAATTTTAATCTTAGATTAATAAATAAAATACAAAACAAAAGGCAAAGTGGAGGGCAAACAACCAAGAAGGAGAAGCCTAAAGCGCTGGTCTGACCAGGGTGTCCGAACAGCTGGAGACCCCCATCTACCTCACGATTCGTCAAGCCATATACTGTGACAGATGAAAAAAAACCTATTCAAAGAGTCCTTGCACGGAGTCGCGATCCCCGACAAGTAAGGAATACAATTAAGGGAAACAATTAAAGAGGGGGAAGGACAAAAACAAAAAATCTATTCTCCATCAGTTGCACTAACGTTTCACTCGTGTGGCCCTTGCCCGACTTTACTTACTGTAAACGAGCATGGGACGAGTCTGTCTATCCTCCTCCATGAAAGTGGACACGACGCAAGTGTAGTTCCCGCTCAAATCTGTCGTCGGTCGCAATATTTTTATAGCCCTGTACGCCTGGAGCGGCTCGTCTGTAATACAAAACATGAGGGTACTTCGATATTTTTTTGCAAAAGGGTCGGGTATAGAGTTTTTTTTTCGGGCACGACACAAAATAGTTTACGAAGGAAAACATATGATACCGTGTAGGTATGGAAGTTCTTGAAAATCTATTGTTTTATTGACCTTGTATTTTGCTCTCGGCGTATTTAAGTGTGCCTTTTTATATGGCACAAGGGTGAGCGGCTTTAAGCACTCTAGATTTTTTTTCACACAATAACCGCATCCTTCTAATATTATAAATGCGAAAATTTAGATGTTTGGATGTTTGTGTTTCAATCAAGTCTAAACTACTGAACCAACATGGATGAAAATTGGCATATATATAGTTCGTAACCAGGGATTGGCACATAGGCTACTTTTTATCCCGAATAATTAACAGGATCTACAGGATAAAATGAACGAAAAGGATTAGCAGCGCCAATTGGCAAGAGGATTTCATTGTCATGTCATGACGCGTCAGTTTGACAGGGCGTAGTACTAGGTACCTCTTTGGTCTAACGACTAGCGATTGACATTTCAGTACGAGTTCGGTGTAATGAGGTGTAATGTCAAGTTTCTCAAAGAAGTATCCGCTCGGTACACGCACAGATAATATAATGTACACGGAAACTGTAGACGCGTACGAAGTCGCGGGTAACTGCTAGTTTATAATAAACACGAGAAAGGGCAGAAAGGTGATAGTAATGATACTCTACAATGGGCATTTGTACTATTACGACCGATACCGACACGTACACATACGCACAACGGATCTTTATCCCTCTGAAGTTAGGTGCAACCACGATTGCGCATGTACTGTTGTGCGGAAAAATTCGCTTACCTCCAATTCGACCCAAAAGTCGGTTCTGCGTAGATACTTCAGAGGGACAAAGATCCTATACCTAGGTGTCGTGCCTGTGGCAGTGTGAAAACTGCCATAGTAAGTTTTATACCTAGTAACATTTCCAACCGATTCTTAGTCAACCATTATTTGGTATTGGTTGTGTTGGGTGTAATGTATACTCTCCTTTGGGGATAGAGTATCTGCAATACTTTTACAATATGCATCTCTAGCTGGTGTTTTGTTTATTTTTCTAATGTAATGAGTTTTTCTTCGCTTCGCTTTTTCCTACTTCTTTTATGTCCTAATATTTTTATAGCTTTCCACAGTTTTGTATTTCTTGTGTTGTTTATCCTTACTTAGTTGGATAGAATTTCATAGTGCTATTTTTATTTTCAATATTTATAGTGTCTGTTTGTTTGAGTTTATAAACCTTCATTTACGGTTGGAAAAATACACTTTTTTCTATATCATCCGTTGCTCCGTGGGCGAGGTTATTTTTTTTTAATTAATACTCTCACCCAAATGTGACTCTCAGTATTGTATTAGATACTGCGAACCATCATTCAGACATCCAGACACTGTCCTGTCTCAGAAATCAAACCCATTTTTGAGTCCAAGAAGGCCGTTCCTTGACGGCCTACTAGAAAACCAAACTAAACTAGAAAAACCTTTTTTTCTAGTTTTTTCAATGCATCAGATGATGAAACTGAAGATGTGTCTAAGCTGCGAGGTTACGGAATACAGTGTACCTCGTATTTACTTACTGATAAACTTGAGACTGTCACTCAGCATATAAATACGATTACCTGCAGCTCTCGATATTTTAAACATTTTTGATTCATTCATCAAAAAACATATCAGAATTCGGGATTCATTTATGAAAAATGGAAGAATTGTCAGAAAACTGAGCCAGTCCAATTAAGTAGTTCTCGTTTCAGAAAAGCTAAAGTTCAGTTCGTTTTACCTGCGTTCCTTTTACAAAAAACAGAATATCACATTTTTCGTCGGTTCAAAAGGGGTGATTTCCTATACGTTTCACGCGTGGCTTTCATCCCACACATTCCATTCAAAAGATGCGATCGTTGGATCGGACGTTCGGTGCATTCCATACAAAACATGCTTTTATACTGAAACCACTAACATCTTTGTGGGTGTTTTATCCGGTGGTCAACTTGTCGTAAGCTAGGAAACCTTGACAACCTACCTACGTTAGGTAGTAGATATTATTGGATATTTTGAGTACCGTTTGAAACACGTCTCGTTTCCCAAGTTGACCTACAAAAAGACAGAAAAGACAATGCGAAAAGGTTTTGAAAACTCTTTCCAGAAATACGAATTTTATTCTCGGTTATTGCAGATTTGCAGTACAGGAAAAAGCATTAGGCTGGTGTTCGATTCTATTCATCTTCTTTTGAAACTGTGCTCTATGTTAAATTTCTTAATTTTTAATATGTAATCATTGAACTTTGCACCCTTCCTTACTGCTGTTCTCCTTTTTTGTGGTTAAGTGCTCTGTTTGAGACTGTATTAAGTACATAATAAACGAAGCTTCTTTTGGAAAATAAATTAATTTGTATTTTTTTTCTCTGTATTAGATCGTTGCTTCAAAATTCCCTAACGTGTCATATATACACCCAACGGGAAGTCCAATTGCGTGGTTTATTCAGTGCAAGTTTACTAACCAGATATTCTATAATTCAGCTCCACCTTGCCCTTCAGCAAGCCGATGACCTGCGGCCGCATGGGTGGGATCCACTGGTGAACCAGTCCAGCTGACCCGTTGAAGAACCACTTCACCACCAGCCCTTCCTTCACTCCCAGCGGCTCACTGGCCTCGTACTCGCAGTCCAGAACCACAGAGTCAGTGCCCATTTCTACCAGCGCCGGGACTTCGATCCGTTTTATGTTTACTGCTACACACTCTGCGAACAATAAGTCCAGTATCATTTCTCATCACTTCAGTCTGTTCCCACTAATTACATTGTTATAGTTCTATTGATGGAACTAGTGGGAATATTTCGTTATTCTTTACTATACACACACGCGGGCAAGTCTTCGGATAACGTGCTCATGGCAATGCATTATTATAGGCAGTGGTTACCACTTAACATCAGGGGGGGCCATCTGCTTGTGCCATCATTTAGTAATATAAAAAAAACAGCTTTCAACTAAAAAAAAAAGCAATTTTTACATAGTTTTTCTTATACAGAGACGAGAGTTTTTTCCACAGTAGTTACATGAATTTCAGATTTTCATAAAATTAAACTAACGGAAAAATCTATTCCCACCAGTTATATTGCTTGTTCTATGTTTCAATTGTTTATTTTCCGTTACAAGGTAAATAAAAAAACTTTACACTCGCCCGCTGTGCCAGAGAAGTCATCCCTTGCTACAAAACAGGCTACGTAAGTACGCCTTGGAAATGACTACCATGATGCGTAGTAGCATCATTGTTGCTAGTAATTAAATGCTAAATATTATTTGAGAACAGGAGAGGAAAGATGATTGGACACCTTATACGACATGACAGCTTAATCAGAAATATCATTGAAGGGACGGTAGAAGGAAAGAGAGGAAGAGGAAGACCGCGTATTAGCTATATGAGCCAAGTGAAGGCGAAGATCGATGTCATGTCGGATAAGGACGTCAAGGAAGCTGCCCTGAAAAGAAGAACCTGGCGGAAAATGCATATGTCACGCCGATAAGAGCTGTAGCTCTTAAATTAGAAGAAGAAGATTATTTTCATGCTGAAGTAGCGCTATGAGGTATAAGGTAGTATAATGAGAAGGTAGATTTCACCCCCAGGCACATTTCGTGGTATCACTCGAGTGAATTTAAATAAACTCTATTTTATTGAATTATACACTACAGGTAATATAATTCAATATAATTAGCAATGTCATGTTCAGCAACCGTGTAATAAATAATTGGACGCGAGCAGGCTTGTAGCAAGGTGAAGGAGAAAATCTGTTATCCCAGTTTAGTAGAACCAATTAAAATAATTAGTTTAGTATTTCGCCAGTTTTAGATGAGATTTTCAAATAGGTAAGTAGATCTCTTTTAATAAACACAGTATTTAATTGTAGGTATATAAAATATTATATATTTATAAACAAATTAATTAATTAATATTATGGCGCAAAAGGTTTTGCCACAGGTTTTGCCATGTTAGGCCTTTGCCAAAAAAAAGTTTTGAAACAGCCCCCGTATTCCAATCTTTTGCTGTCAAGTTATATTTCACTGCCCAGTGTAATTTCTTCAGGTCACGTGGTACAATTTTGTACCACGTGATCATTCTTTTTAGACACTTGACAGCAAAATATGCGCAAAAACACATCAAATGACGTCATAATGTCACTATTTAGTCACAGAATAACTATGAGTTAGTATGAACTGACCATGATTTAAAACTTTGCAGTTCAACTTTGATTGGCAAACCCCTGCTGTCATATTTGTAGAATGGTTCCTTTTTTTTTAAATTACCTTAAAGATTTTATCATCATCATATTAGCTTGCACAAGTCTACTGCTGGACATAGTCTTCTCCCGTTTAAATTCAGAAAATACAATTTTGGGTCTTCTAAAGATTTAATAATACGTACCTACATAAGAAGCAACCTTATGGGTTTCAGGAACAGTTTGTATTGATTCCGTAATGACACACACACACGCCAAAACACACATTGATAAATAAATGATCTACACAATAATTTAAACTTGGCTGGAGTAGGCCGCGGATCTAAATCTACAGCCCAACTAACTTCCGGTTAATCATAAACCGGAATATCGTAGACAGAATGTTTAAGCAGAATTTATTATCACTACATGTATAAGGGAGAACGCAAACCAAAGACAAAACGTCTTGTCGAACAGTTAGTGATGTGAAACTTCTCAGTAAAACTTTTTTAGTTACGATATGCTTCTTTTTATTAGCTGTTTTCGTTACTTGCTTATTTAATGAGAATCATCCTAAGTACTTAATAATATTATTAAGTACACTACATAATTACTCTATATTCTTATTTATTAAAAAACACAGTTTATTCTCTAGGTATGTGCGTATAAAGCAATGTTTAATAGGTAGGTATTAAACAATGCTATAATAGATAGGTAAACATACTTAAGAAAAGTCTGTCGTGTCAATTGATGTGAGTTTCGTTACAACGAAAACAGCATATGACGAGGAAGCATTCAGCATATGCTGTTTTCGTTATAACAGAAAATTTATTTTCACGTCACTAAGTACGCGACAAAACAGTTTTGTCGATAGATGTGCGTTGGCCCTTACATAGACATTTATCATGATATAGAGCACATAAAGCGAATTCTCTCAACATGTAGATATATGTTGATGGTTGGTAATTACACTCTAGTTTTTGCTTATAATAATATCCGATTTCATTACTAGCAGTCTATAATTATAAACCGTTTCTCCCGTTTTGCAGAGCGGGTAATTAATTATTTTACCATTAACCAATTTCTGAGCCATTTTTACAACAAAAAAGGTAAGTTTTCAGTGGTTTTTTTTTCACTTTAGTAAAAGACAGCAGATATCACATTTTCGAATTTTTCGATATTATTAGTAACTTTTTTTTTTCACAATAAATGCGATCAGCCTGCTGGCTATAAGCAGATCTTTGGAAGATATTTAGTGACGTGCATGAACTGTTTGTCAAAGTGTTTTTTTTAGATCAATCTATCTGCATTATTTCAATGGAATTGCACTATGTGTAAAACGTTGTACAATATTTTCATCGCAGAGGGCTCAACTAACTCGTAAAAAAGTGATATTCAAAACTCGCTCAAGCTACTACGAGCTACGAAACTGCTACACCACGTAAAAACCGTAAACCCGCATACCGTAAGCTGTAAATAAAATATAGAGCAGAGAATTCAACAAATACACGCGAGAGCAATGATTCCGGGTCACTTAAAGAATGTTAAAAATCTCGGAAACTAAAAATGATAGGTTAATGCAATAAATTGTATTTAATAGACAATGTAATAATCCTTAAATGAAGGTATTAAAACTTCTTAGTTATTGTAAAGTTATATCTTAAAAAAATCAAATTTGAAAAAGGGCCACTTTCGAAGATGGAACTACGAAATTACAGCATTTGGTTTTGCTTTTGTTTGTAATCTGTCATTTATGTGGGTATATAAACCATGTTGATAGTGCTCTATATTCATTATTCAAGCTGAAATTATGTCGCTTACGCCTGAAGAATGCACCAGAATACTTACAATGCTGGAAACCGGCCGGAGTCAGCGCGATACAGCCAGGACTGTCGGTGTGTCGCTGTCAACAGTACAAAGAGTTCTCCGACGTTACGAAGAAACTGGTTCTAACCTACGCAGACCAGGAACGGGCAGAACCAGGTGTACCACAGCACGAGAAGACCGATACTTGGTGAACACCATGCTTCGAAATCGCTTTCTCACAGGAACTGAACTCACAAATCAGTTTCGACGCCTCGGAGGAAGTAACCCAAGTGCATGGACAGTAAGACGTCGGCTTGCTGAATCTAACTTAAAACCCCTTAGACCTGCAAACGGCCCTAAACTGGAGCGTGGGCATCGTATTTCAAGACTAAGATATGCCCAGAGCCACGTAAATTGGAGTATTGAAGATTGGTCAAAAGTTATGTTCTCCGACGAATCAAAATTTATGCTCTACAAGCACGATGGAAGACACAGAGTGTATCGAAGACCAGGGGAAAGATTCAAGCAAGCATGCATCGAAGAAAAAGTAGCCTACGGTGGTGGGTCTGTACTTGTGTGGGCCGGAATTTCTTCTGAAAGTCGCACAGAGCTGGTGATCATAGAAAACGGCTCTTTAACTAGCGTAAGATATGTGGAAGAAATCCTCAATGATCATGTTGGTCCATTTATGGTCAATTTAGGTGAGGATGCTATATTTATGCATGACAATGCCCGACCTCATACAGGTAGGATTGTGAATGACTACCTTCAAGAGATGAACATTACTCGTATGGAGTGGCCAGCGCGCAGCCCGGATATCAACCCGATCGAGCATGCTTGGGACGAGCTAGGCAGATGCGTAAAACAACGAAACCCTCCCCCAATCACGCTTCGTGAGCTCAAAATTGCTCTCACAGAGGAATGGGAGAATATTCCCCAAAATCGTATAAGGAACTTGGTGTACAGCATGCCAAACCGCGTAAACGCAGTAATGGAAGCACGAGGAGGCAATACGAAGTATTAAAATTCAAGTCAAATCGTAATAAAGTTCAAAAATTTCATGTTTCCTATTTTTGTTTTAAGGAGAGATCAGCAGTTTTTTTCTTTATGTAATTTTGTGTTAATAAAATGTATGGTGACTCATATTTTTTTACTTTCATTTAAGGAGTATTACATTGTCTATTAAATACAATTTATTGCATTAACCTATCATTTTTAGTTTCCGAGATTTTTAACATTCTTTAAGTGACCCGGAATCATTGCTCTCGAGTGTATTTTACAAAACGTTATTTTTATCAAGTATTCCCAACTGAAATAACTATACAGTATTATCAAGGGACCTTACTAGAAGGCGCAGATGCAGGCGACCCAGTCCGGACCCCAATATATATATAATACCCCTGTTACCATCTTACCAATAAACCCGAGGTAAATTTAGAATAGTTAGACAGTGTTTTATTTATCTCGATAGCTTGAAATTACTTGTCACTACACTGTCATCAAACGTTGATCAAATGGTCTTCTTTTTCTTATATATGGGCTCTGTCCGTCATAACGACAGACAATTTTCCCAATGTCTAAAGAATTATTGAAATAATTAGTCAAGTCGAGTCATTCGTCAAGACGACTGTCATTTGTTTTGAATTTATGGTCGCTCGCAGTTTATTTGAACGAAAAATTATTAGTGATATGATTATTTATAAAATATATATATATATGCACAGATAAACGAAAGGCTATTAGACTCTGTATACAGGAGTACAAATTAGCTTGAAATAATCCACGGATCGAATCAACTCAAACGAATGCCACAAATTAATGGGAAGAAGCAAGGCTATGTAATAAAAGAGATTCTAATCCGTACCCTGTTGCCTTTGTGGTCATAATGTAATTTTCTGAGTAAGTAGTAAAATACTAATGAGACCTTTTGTCGATTGCTAGCAGATTTGGCTGTGTACTCCGAATTAAACTTGTAGCACAGAGTATATAGTGCCTACCTACTGCTTATAGTACTTAGCCTAACTGTATGAGCCCGTCGTCAATTAGTCCCAAATGAATTTGGCCAGCGTGGGACTAGTTGAACCATTCACACCCATAGATAAATTATCAGATTTCATAACCACAAGCTGACCTTATGCACAACTTTAAACATTTGGACAACATAAATCTTAACTGCAAAAAAACTGGAGATGACCATGGTCTGAAATAGTTAAAGTATTTTTTTATTTAAAAAACTCTACTGCATTAATAAATATTAGATATTCAAGGACATTAATATCACAAAACGCTATCAAAGAATCCAACACGCACAAATGATCTTTATCCCTCAACCTCATCTCTGTTAGGTGCAACAAATGATTGCGCGCACGTATAAACTTACCCAAGTACTGTTGTGCGGAAAAAGCAGCTTGCCTTCAAATACCCAAAAATGAGTTTTGCGCAGAGATACTTCAGACGGACAAAGATCTGTTCAATCGGGTTAGTCTCAAAATCCCCTTTGAGTTTTCCCCCTAAGGGGATTTTTAGAATGAAAGTCTCAAAATCCCCTTTATTTTTCAAATTACACCGTAATAGCATGTAGTTCCCGAACCTATGTCGTTTTTACCACTTTTGCTAGAGACGACATCGTGTTCATACCTGTCATAATACATAGATCTTTACTTTTGAACCCAAATTAGTACGAGAACTTAGGTATGAGCGCCACGCCGGCGCGCCGCCGCCGCCGGGGTATTCACTCGCGCCGCCGCCGCCGACCATGGCAGTCGGCGCGCCGAGCGAAAGAAATTGTTCAATTCAAACCTAAATGAGGCATAGTAGGTCCCGGTTCTGACCTAAATATCAGAGCCTAGTCCTTTATAGAGATTTGTGAATGTTTGATTTACACATTCTAATGTACCTACTAGGTACTGTGTTTTATCAAATAAAGTTTTTCATTTCATTTAAAGTCAGGAATTCTTATTTTAATCCTAGTACGTACTGTTGCTATGGAGCAAGAGTGTCGTTGTGTTGTTTATCAAGAAAGACAACAAAGCTTTATTGATAAACTATAGACCAATCTCACTCTTGAGCCTTGTCTACAAACTGTTTTCCAAGATTATTTCAAACCGTCTTGCGTGAAGGTTTGACTAGTTTTTTACAACGGAGCAGGCTGGGTTTTATAGCGGATTTGGCACCATAAACCACATTCACACAATGCGGCAGATCATACAAAAATCAGAAGAGTATAATCAGCCCATGTGCTTAGCATTTATGGACTATGAGAAGGTTTTTGACTCTGTTGAAACCTGGGCTGTTCTACAGTTCTTACAACGATGCGATGTATTGGCATCGCATCGAAGAGTTGAGACGCTTTATATATCGATGCCACTATGTCCGTCCAAGTCTAGAAATTGTTTAAATACGAGCGCGTTGGAAAATTGGTTTAAGACGCTGAGTTGGAATGGAATGGAATGGACATTAACGGCAAATATATCTCACACTAACGATTTGCTGATGGCATCGTTATATTTACGGAATCGTTGCAGGACTTACAACAGATGCTAAACAGCTTAGCTGATGCTTTACCACAGATTGGCATGAGCTTGGATAAGACGGAAATTATGATCAATGATAGTATAGCCCCAGAGCCAATCACTGTCGTCGGAATGTCTCTCGAAGTTGTGCAGGAATATGTCTACCTCGGGCAGACCCTGCGTTTGGGTAGACACAACATTGAGAAAGAGCTAAACCGGAGAATTCAGCTGGGCTGATTTGCGTTTGGAAAGCTCCGACAAGTCACCCATTCCGCAATGTCTGAAGATGAAAGTCTTCAATTAATGCGTCCTACCTGTCATGACCTACGCTGCTGAAACGTAGACACTGACAGTACGGCCGGTCCAGCAGCTGAAAGTCACTCGGGGAACTATGGAGAGAGCTATGCTCAGAATTTCTCTCAAGGATAGAATCCGTAACGAAGTCATCCGACAGAGAACCAAGGTTGTCGCTACAACTTAGAAACTTACCCGGCGGAAATGGCAGTGGGCCGGCTATGTTTGCGAATTTTGCGATAGCACCGACAATCATAGGAGCAAACTAAAACTTGAGTGAAGACCACATTAGGCAAACGTAGTATAGGACGCCTTCCGGCGATATGGAGCGCTGATCTGCGAAATGTTAATGTGTCAATGTTTCGGCAAACACTGGATGAGAAGAGCCGAAGACCGAGCTCAATGACGCGTCTTGGGAGAGACCTACGACCAATATAGGTTGATGATGATGATGATGGCTGTTGCTATGCATAACTTCGCAGTTACGTCAACAGGGATTTTTACTTCCTTTGGCTTGGGGTCCGAGGACCAATGGATGGTATTCGATGGTATTACTTATGTTCAAACTCTGTAATAACTTCGATTGCGCAATCTAGGATTTGTCTGTGTCGATTAGGGCGTAGTTCTAGTAGTTCTTATGTAGGGCGCTAGGTGGCGCTATAGAGTCACGCCGCGCCGAAAACGCCGCCGCCGCCGACCCTCAGAGGCCGACGCGCCGCCGCCGACCGACTTGCTGTCGGCGCTCATATCTACGAGAACTACGTATTCACAAGTCAAAAAAAAGTTTAATCCCTTTGTTTGCTGTTTTAAACTGATTATTTCCGCTGCAGACTTTAGAATTTTGTTTTTTGTTTGATAAAATTTTACCTACTGCTTTTGGAGCAGTTTGCTGCAAAGATTAGAATAATACAACGTAGTAAAAACAGGATTATCAAAGTTTATTAGGTTTTTGCATAAATTATTTTTGTGAGTGTACTCCGCCTAGTGCAGAGCCAGTAGTGCATCCAGGACTTTGTTTTTGGGGGGGTTGGACTCAGCTTTGTAGGGTTTTCCCTGCAATTAGCTGAGCTAAGCTCTGGGTCTACCCATGTACCCAGAGCTTTACTCTCTGCATCTGCTAGTAGCAGAGGTTAGAAAATAAAACTATTCCATATTGATAAATATATTGAGTGTGAAAACTATTGACTGTGAGATCACAGTTTTTTTTTGTACCTTCTCTGAGAAGATTTTATCTAAGCCGAATAAAACAAATGAAGGTAAGATCCATTAGGGATCTCCCGACGAGAGATTATTTTGATAGTTTATCACTCAATTCATGGGTTGTTCATGAATAATGCATTGTTGTCATGCATACATAAATGACTGATATTAGCTGTATTTCACTGTAGTTCTACCTGTGAATAGGAATAGCGGTTCACTCTGCTACGTCACTTACACCTCAGCGATAAGACCGCCCGATTTTAATTTTTACATGTCCAAAAACCATACGTTAGAAATTAGGTGACTATACGCTACAATTAAAAGCGCTACTGACGACTGCTTTACTGTCTTGGTCAGAGGTTGCAAAAAAAAAAACAAAAAAAAAACTAGGGTAGCGAGCGAGCGGTCACCCATCTCAAAAAGAGTGCGTTGAAGGCTGCTAAAAAAATCTGCTCGTCTTATAAAATCTGCTATTTATTGAAGTGAATCTTTTATACCTACCCCGCCAGTATTACATATTCTTATAGGCTTTCACGAAATTGAAACCCCTCGATTGTTATTACATTCATCTGCATCGGATAACAATTTAGCTCGTAAAGTAGACTCTACCTCGTCTGCATAAAGAGCATAGTCGAATAAAACGATTTGATAAACGGTTATGGTAAAACTTGGCTTCGTTAATTCCTTCTGTTTGTTTGAACCAAAAAGTTTTGAGCATAATTGTTAATTCAAAACTTATGGTATTTCTGGTAACGGCTAAGATAAGGTAATGGATTTACGGAGAAAAAGTTCTCAGTTGAACCACTTTTTAATTAAAAATTATTTTTAAAAACCAATTCTCTATACGACCAGCCAAGTGGGCGCTCTAGGTTGTTCCCAAAACATACAACTAAATTAAGAACGCCCTCTTTTTATTGAAGTCGGTTAAAAACGTTAAAAATCTATGGAAATAGTCGCGTGACTTATGGTTTAGAATGTCATCACCATACATTTTCAATATTTTCTATTCTCTAGCAAATTTACAATTAAAATATCAACTTGGTTAGAGGGGTTGATTATACCTTTTAATGCAAATAAATGAAATACCACTGTATTTCCGTTAATGGATTGGAACCCACAACTTTAGGATGTGGGTTCCACTAAGCCACCACATTTTTTTACAAATTCTATTGTGTAAAAATAAAACAGCAATAAAAGCACTTTATCACAGTGAAAAGGAAATATTCTATTGAACCGGGACCAACAGGAAATTAGGGGCTTGTATCATTCTGAGTCCAATAGCTTCCGATTGGTTGAATAGGTCAATATTTTTTTATCTAACCAGTAAAATCTGTATTTTATTAATCACTTTTATAACTATAGAAACAGCGACTAAGGGCGGATTGCACCAGAATCACTAAACGCGTTTAACTCTTAAATAGTATTTAGCGAGTTGTCAAGTCATACAAATACGTCAGATTTAAATCGATTTAAATAAATGCTGTTAAATACGTTTAGTGATTCTGGTGCAAGACGCCCTAAGTATTCTTTTGTGGCGCGTGTGTCAGGGACAGATAGGCCGAACAAAAGCAAGCGAATGAGTGTGGACGTTCTAGCGAGAGCGAGCGAAGGCGTGCGAATGCCTTCGGCCGTGTTCCGGCCGTTGTCGTTGTCTCGCTCACTCGTGTGGAACAAGCATTGCTATCCATCGCTAGCGTTCACTTGGTATGGACATAATGGTGAAGGAGAGCGAGCGTGCGGCTTTCATCATCGGCGAAGCGAGCCTATCGTATGTTCCGGGCATAAAAATTTGCGGCAGAGCATTCTTAAATAAGAATGAAATCTGGTGGCCTATAAGACCTATTTGGGACTCTTTTAAATAAAACCGCGTCTCAATGTCGTCGGCCCATCGAGGGTTGAATATTTTTACAAGCACATAAAAAAGTAAAAAAATTTGTGAATTGCACAGCTCCAATTACGATTGGGCATTCAAATCTGCCAATTAGCCCGCTGGGTGTAAAATAAAAAAACACCAATTTAGCTCAATTGATAAAATGTTTGTCATAACATTTTGATGCTTGTTATCATTCGAAAACATGGACTTGTTATTTTTATAGATTTGATTACTATCTGGGTAGTGGGCTTTCTTATATCTATAAATATAGAGCTTTTGTAAAAAGAGAGCAAACCTTAAAACTTGAACTGCAGGGGTACTTATGCCAATCAAAGTTGAACTGCAAAGTTGAACTGCAAAGTTTTGAATCATGGTCAGTTCATACTAACTCATAGTTATTCTGTGACTAAATAGTGACATTATGACGTCATTTGATGTGTTTTCGCGCATATTTTGCTGTCAAGTGTCTAAAAATAATGATCACGTGATACAAAATTGTACTACGTGACCTGCAGAAATTACACTGGGCAGTGAAATATAACTTGACAGCAAAAGATTGGCATACGGAGGCTGACTTATAATAATTTATGTAACTAAGGAAAATGTTATGATAGGGTGCAATAGCGTTTGTATATTCCTAATTGATGCTAGCTACTCAGGTAGACAGGCAGTGGTCGTTTCATTTATCTTGCCGCAGGAAATGAACCCAAACCTGTCATGTCCTGAACAGTCCTGGACAAGAGAAACAGCGTCGAAACTTTTACCCAGATATCTTCAAAAAACTTTTTCTTGTTTATACTTCAGCATAAAGGTTTGTTTGTAACATGAAGGTACCCTAAATTACACAAACAATACGAATAAAAGCGTAACCACTACCTACCTACAACCAAAACATAGAATGACGAGAAAATTATATAGCAGTGAAAACTTTGACACGCGACTGAAACTCGAGCCGAACAAAGGCATTGCCAAGAAATAATTCAAAAATTACCAACTTGAGCACAATATCAGCATGACGAATGTTGAATAATCCATGTTTTCTAGTTCATGGTAACTTCGCGGTTCTCGATTATAACTCGTTCGAGACGTGACTCAACATCCGCTCGAGTTTCTCCCGACTTGCCGACTGAAAACTTTAGTGGATGCGTTTCAGGACTGGCGCATGCGTGAGCCGCCTGTTGAATTACTAAACTGTTGTAAAAGTTTTTGTTACATCATAAAAGCTCGTAAGGTGAGATTGAAAGAGAGTAAAATGTCAGTTTTGCCACTTTATGTGTGACGAACCGTATGAAAGAGGCTTGCATGATAGATTTGTCATAGCTAGAAAGTAACAAACTGACGGACAATATCAAAAGAGACTTTCCGGTACTTGGAAGACATTTCAAAGATGGAACATACAAGCTCAACAGTTACTTTATTAAAACCTACTTGACTGTTTTCACTTATAAATTAAATTAATTCCAGACTTTATTTTTTAAAGAAACCTGGAGAAATCGCATTGACGTTTTAATTTATTCCAAGCACGGAATGGCCTCGTATTTTAGCTTTGAATTCTCGTTAGCTTAACGAAGATAAGCTAGTCCAGGTTTGGCTAAAATATTTGAAATGAACGGAATCACTTAGCGAATCCAGAGGGGGGGCTAGGGGGCTCGAACTCCCCCCCCCCCCCTGAAATTTCCAGGTTCACTCGATTTGTCAGAAAACCCCTAAATAGGGGGGTGAAGCTCCTTCCATACCGAGATCCTGTATCCGTCGCGTCGATAAACGGAGTTTATAAATTACTATTTATTTATTCCTCAAAGTGGTTGAAATATTTCTGCACCACTCCACCTTATTTTTTTCGACATTAAACAGAGTTCTTTTAACTTTTTTAGTAACTAAAGTAAGTATTTTCACTAATTAATTATTAGATATTAATTATACTTACAGACTTAAAAATAACGTAATAACTCACAGAATATGACCATTTTCTTTATTAAAATGGACTCCATATTTCTTCCTTGACGTTTCAATATGAGAACATTAAGAAATGAGGCACAAAAGTGTGTGCACAGCCTAAGGCTGCCAACAAAAGGACTTCACGGACGACTATTGCAACATTTTACGACTGCATTCTTTTTATTGACCAAAGCGTTGTTCGATTATAAAATAGCACGTAAATTACAACAAGAGCATAAAGGGAAGTCAAAATGCAGTATACAAACATACTGCAAACGTGCAGTCCGTCTAAATAGTCTAGTAAAGTCCATAAGTCAGCGTTCAATGAATCAGTTCTCTAAAACCCGGTTCACACGGAGCATTTGTAAAGCTAGTAAAACAATAGTAAAGTTTCTTCTTCTACGTAACCTCGCGCCTCGTTATATGATTAAATCTGGCTGTTAACATAAACTAGCTCTATTTTCTTTTGCAGCAATGCATTGCAAATTCTTTTAAGTTCTTGATCGTCATACCGGGGAGAACTCAAATAAGTATTAAAAAAAAATTAATTAAAATTGCTCGTTTTCTTACATAATGTAAACGTTACTGTCGTTTAACGTTTAATTGTCTTTGACGTACACCTACTGATAGTTACAGTCTCGTGTATCACGAGCCTTATATTTTTTCGTACTAATACAATTCGGTTCTCTTTTGGTAGAAAGCCAATGCTAATAACCTATCTTTGCAGAAAATAAATTGCTACGTAAAGCAGGGCATTAGTGCAATGAGTTCAATAGGATCCTCCATTTCTTGAACCTCCAGGAACCAATATAATATTTTTTTACTGAATAAATGCACAAAATTACACTTGAACTTATTATATATTTTGCTACAAAGTCTTTCATTTTCTAAATAAAAATTGTACGGATTTGAATCCACATCTTTTACCCGTTCACCGCTCCGCCATCAGCGGCCCTAATTCAGCACCGATGAACAGTCTAGAATCCTGGTAGGGTTCGAATTCCAATCCACTCGGTTGATTACTTTTGGGACATTGTAAACCCATAAAATGATATCCATAAAACTTCGCGGTAACCCGAACCCCTACTAAGATATCTTATAGTAGCGCATATTCAAATTCCTTGCCTGTCATAATTTATTATAATATTACAGTATTGGACCATTATAAAAATTTAAAAAAATAAACCTGTGGGCCGACTTACCTATTTGGTCGTTTAGTGCGCGTGTAAACATAATTCCGAAAAGTATTTTACTTCAAACGAGTACGTAGTAGGCACGTACTCAAATTACCTACTCATTTGACTCTCTTTTCCGTGTTTATCTAATTATTTTATTTTGAATTCGACACGGTAGGGCAAAGAAGCCCCATCCACTTGTCCTATTCTCATTTCCGTGTTTACTTTAGTAAGTAAATTAAATAAATTATTACTCAAATGCCGTCCGATATTCATGACGAAGACCCTCGATTAATAATGTTCCCAAGAAAGTTAAATTCCGATTCATTTCTCGTTTGAATATTTAAAGAGGTTCGATGGTCCGGCTGACCTCAGTGACCGCGGCAGGGTTATATTACCCTGAACTCAACCTCAGTATCTACGAAGTTTAACCCTTAGTTCATGCAAAGGAATGTTTTGCTATTATAGCGAGTAAAACGAGTACAGTTTCCACTAGTATACTATCCTACAATATTAAAAAATAAGCATGATTAGATGTTTGTTACTAATGCAGACCGTTGCAACGGCTGGACCGATTTGAATGATACTTGGAATGTATAGGTACCTTTCCTAGTTTAAAAAACACTTATTCTACTGTTTTAAAAAAACCAGGATCTAAAGGTAGAAAACACTAACGGGCTCAAGAATCGGGAAGAAGAAGAAAGAAGAAGAAAGAAAGGGCTCAAATCATTGGCCTTAGCGAATGTAGCAAATGAAGTCGCGGATAGAGGCTAGCAATGGATAGGTATTAGTACGCCGTACGCCCTGTACTACCCTGGGTAAAGCAAAATCTTAGGAAGAATGTTTAATTAATTTTTGACTACCTATTTTAGACAAGTTCCCTTGAAATTATATTATGGTAGGTACCTAAAGTTGGGCTTTAGTTACAAACTAGATAGGGTACTTAGAGAAATAGAGAATTAATTTACCCAACAAAATGAATATTGTCTAGTTTAAGTATATTTATGTTTACCAGTAATTTGCTCTATATAAATTCTCTTGTTTTTGTATCTTATTGTAGGATTAGAGTACAGTACTTACTTATCCTAAATCTTCTTGATACTTACTAGATTTTTTTGCATTCATACATATAACTTTAGCGTCTTTTTAATGTACCTTTTCATAAGAGGCACATCTTATGCCTAAGTTTAGGTGGGCGTTGACAGTTGCGACACAGTTTGATTAACTATTGCAGCTGTCATCGTCAATCGTTGTCAATTTCTGTCATTGAATTACCTACTTTGTTTTTCGTTCCGAAATAAAACTATTTTGATTATGATTTGATTTGATTTTGTAGCTCTTAATCAACATTCGTTCATCATCATTCCCCTGCCCTTATCCCACGCTAGGTGGGGTCGGCACAACATTGTCTTCTTCTTCCACTCACTCCTATCATTCGTCAACTCTGAATCCACTCCTCTCGCATTCATATCCTCTTTCACACAATCCAACCACCATTTTTATTCTCTAGTGGTTGTAGGGTGTAAACTTAGATAAAAAAGCAGAATTGTCTATCTCTATTTGTATAATATTCTGTCAGTAGAGACTTCGAATTGCGCTGGAAAGTTTCATCAAGTAAAATCAAACTAGCGGGTATTTGTACACCGACCGATACCGGAACGACACCGAAATGATAGTGGGTTGAACATAAAAATATCGTTGTGGGCGCCGAAACGGTTTAAAAGTTTTTAGTAGGTTCCTACCTATACATACGATGTACTAGGGGCGGCTTGCACCAGAACCGCTAAACGCGTTTAACTATTAAATAGTATTTAGCGAGTTGTCAAGTCATATAAATACGTCGGATTTAAATCTATTTAGCTGTTAAACACGTTTAGTGATTCAGTGATTCTGGTGCAAGCTGCCCTAAATGACATTAGTCTATGCCACACGATAACGTCAGAAAGACCTATGCTTTCACACAACAATATTTTGTTCACACTCTCACGATATGTCGGTTTCGGTGTGCAATCGCCCGATGCCACGTAGGTAAATGTCGTGTCGGTGGTGGCGTGAAAACAGGCAGCCCTGGAAAGTTTTTCACCTAATATCCAAATGCAATACGAGTGGTAGTTCAATAAAGCGACGCGGCCCGCAATTTATGTTCGCATTAGAATGAGTAACGATGGTCAATAACTCGGTGGACGCCGCGTTCGTTTTGACCAAAACTTCGAAGCTCTACCTGTATTCATCTACGTTTCAATTTCGAAATTATAGTTCTAGGATCTATCAACTCGTAAAGTACCTACCTACTCAAAATCTTTAGAGGATCCTTTGGCTACGTTGACATTTGTTTTTTTATGGCAATCGGCTTGATTTGGACATTTCTACAATCGCTAGAAAAAAGAAAAAAAAACACAGATTCGAATTCTGTCATTTGTAATAGCAACACACACAACACATTTACCTATGTTTTTCTTGGTGTTATTGCGAGTGTTATCCTTTCATTTTCGTAGAATTTTAAGCAATACTTGAGGTCGTAGCATAAAGTTTGAGCCATTGGAATAACTGTGCAGCATTGGTATGCCAATCAAAGTTGAACTGCAAATTTGAACTGCAAAGTTTTAAATCATGGTCAGTTCATACAAACTCATAGTTATTCTGTGACTGAATAGTGACATTATGACGTCATTTGATGTGTTTTCGCGCATATTTTGCTGTCAAGTGTCTAAAAAGAATGATCACGTGGTACAAAATTGTACCACGTGACCTGAAGAAATTACACTGGGCAGTGAAATATAACTTGACAGCAAAAGATTGGCATACGGGGGCAGGTATGATTTTATTATTTGATGGAATTCGTTTACTGAAAAAGGCAATTTGAAATTTAAGTTCTGTGTTCCCAACGTAGGTTTTATTAAAAAAAAACTACAAATTTTTAATTCAAATAAAGAACACTAATTTCAAATGTTTTCAGTGTTTTTTGTCATCGATCACATTTTCTAATATCACTTACTATAGGTAACGCACAAAAAAATACATCCCCTACGTATTTGCAATTAAAATGCGGAAGTCTGAGTAACTTATAAAAGCGCTCAAGTTGAATGTGGCCTCTCGTTTGATTTAACCCTACACTTTCAGCTACATAAATTATGATAATGACAGTCCTAGGGTACAATGTAGGTTCTAGTCTACAATTACTAGCTACCGGGCGGTTTCGTTGAGCTCTACACTGCGGGCTATATTATTGGGGATGGTATTTTATAAACATTTTCATATTCTAAATTTTTTTTTCACACATTAAGTATAGACAAACGTTTGACCGCTATCTCACCTGATGGTAAGTGACGATGCGGTCGACGATGTAGCACATTTGCCTAGAAGAAACCTATATTCACTCTCCTCTCCTCTGAATGCTCACATTTCACGATAAAAAGACTTATTTTATGTAAGTGTTTTATTCCTTTATTAACAAACTCTTTCAAAAATAACTTTATTACAAAGGAAGTATTTACAATATTTATAATATATACAAAATACATATGAAGCAGTTGGGCTATCGACACACCGTTACAAACGATTTATAGATAGCTCAACTGATCCAAATCAGTACCTGCCGCGCTGAATAGCAAAGAAATCTGAAACAATAAATATTATGTTACTTAGTATCTAATACCTAATGTTTTTGTTTTCATATTTACCTTACACTATCTTGACTGTTTTTATAGTATAACATTGTGATGTAAGTATAAAAACTAAAAGAATATAAATCCATTTTACTTAGTAAGTATAAACAATTATTTGGCTATGAACTGCACATACACAGTGCACGATAACACCAAGTTTAATGTAGGTATTTAATTGGAGTAGTCAGTATCTACTTCCGATAATAATTGGCACAGCTGCATTAGAACTATTATTTTACAAGAAAGTCTAGATATTTCTTTGTAGTTTTCTTTTTTTACAATTTTAACCAAAAGTAAAGATAAACATTTTAATTAAGTACGTCACAAGAAATTACATCACACACCAAAAAATATATTAAATTAAATAGATAACATATCAAAATAATTACTCATATGTTTGTCACATTAATTAAACATACTAGAAGAGTTGAGCTCTTACTTTTCTCTTTTAAAAAAAACATCAATAATAATCCCGCGATGAGTAGATAAAGTATTGTACTCAGTCACCCGCCACGCCACTAGTGATCGATATTTCTATTAATACCATAATTAGTTTACAAGATATTACCATCATTATATAGATTCAATAATGTGCTCTTAATGTGCTGGTGATTAATTTAAGACTCCTTGTAGTGGATTTTGGCGTTTATATTAATTTATATTAACCCTATTATGCTGTTACGACAGACGAGTTGATTTAATTATTCGTTGATATAAGTTTCAGTTTCAGAGGTAAGTTTAATTTGTTCAGTTCAGCTTTTTCGACGTAACTTTAGTATCTATTCATGTTTTTTTAAACGAGAAAAGGAAGATCTCAACTCTTCACCGCACTCTACTTTTACCAGACAGAGCTTCAACTTCGTCGGTATACGGACCAATTAAAGACAGCTCCGCTCAGTTGATATTACAGTACCTAGAGAATAGTAGGCATGTCAAAAATGTATGGGAATAGTCACGTGACTTATTATCACTTCATTATTTATTTATTTATCTCAGCAAGGTTGTTCTATTCTGTTGCGTTTGTAGAATGACAACTTGGCTGGAGGGACTGGTAACTGTATTTGATCAAACAGCTTTATCTCAAACGAATATGTTAATTATATTTTTTTTTAGCTTTATTATTGAAGCAATCTTTACCAGGTTATCCAAAGATTCTACTCAACACGTTTTCTAATTGCCAGCCCTGCGGCTGAGTGCAGACGAAAGAGGTCTATTGGTGCTGTGTAAAAAGTTTTAGGGCTTTAATTTAGCTAACTGTTAATTCGCGCGACCGATTCAAAGCCGACTGGCTATTATTAAAAGCGTAAATTGTCAAACAGATGTAGCGAACGACCAACGCCGTGCCGCCCGGCAACAAAACGAACGACTGCAGCCTGATTCTGGTACACTATATCAAAATGTCGTAGTCTTAACATATGTGTTATCAGGAATGAGGAAGATGAGCGTATTTTTTTTTTAATGTAGATCGATAGATTTTTACGTCCAAAACACAACAGTGAAAGAATTTTGGCGATAGCTCAAAAACTGAATTTTCTACGATTTTTTAAAGTTTGGATTTTCAAAATGTGTTTTGAGCCCGGCGATTTCGCGTGTGACGTCAGCCGGTCCGACCGCTCACCCGCGCTTTCTAAGCGTTTTCTGCCTTTACGTTTCTATTTATATTTCTGAAAAATTGGGAGAAAAGTACCAATATTTTTATGTAATATTGTGCCTTTAAGTCCTAAGGACACGTTTAACGCTTCAGATAAACTTTTTAACCACCGACTGAAGAAGAAAGGTGTTCTAAGTTTGAGGCTTTTTTGTGTCTATGTGTCTGTACCTTTCAAGGCTCGTAGCTCCAAAAAATCACTCGTAATTTTTTTATAACTATTCTTGAAATGGAAAGCAGATAAATCTGGCATAGTTCTAAGCCAAGTTTGGTAGAAATCGGTGCAGCGGTTTCCAAGTTATGAGGATGTTTATCAGCCCTCGACACTCATTTTGAAGGGTTCTCAGGCATAATATATTGATTGTAGTTTGAAACATTTGGTTCTTATACCAGTATAACGTGAGCTACTATTTCTTAGTGTTTCATTGATTTTGTATATCAGGTAAGACTGGTAATGAGCAAGATTGTGTTATCGACGTGATTAGCAATGTTTTTACCCCCGACGCAAAAACGATGGGGTGGTAAAGTTTGACGTGTGTGTGTGTCAGTGCGTGTGCGTGTGTCTGTGCGTGTATGTGTGTGTGTGTCTGTCGAATGCGCGCGTTGGTGCGCGTGCGGATGCGGATGGTAGTAGACAATGTGACTCGCTAAGAAGAAGAAGAATGTGACTTACACTAGGACGTGCCTAGTGAGACATTGTACTACTAAGGACGTGCACGTGCGGATGCGGATGGTAGTAGTCTAAGTCACATGACAATGACAATGTGACTCGCTAAGAAGAAGAAGAATGTGACTTACACTAGGACGTGCCTAGTGAGACATTGTACTGCACAAGTACAATGCCTCACTAGGCACGTCCTTAGTAGACAATGCCTACACATAAATATAGTGCAATGCCTCACTAGGCACGTCCTTAGTTACGAAGGACGTGCTTAGTGAGGCATTAGCAATGCATTGCTTAAGGACGTGCCTAGTGAGGCATTGTACCTACTGTACAATGTCCTTCGTAACTAAGGACGTGCCTAGTGAGGCATTGCACTATATTTATGTGTAGGCATTGTCTACTAAGGACGTGCCTAGTGAGGCATTGTACTTGACAGTACAATGTCTCACTAGGCACGTCCTCAGAAACTAAGGACGTGCCTAGTGAAGCATTGTCTACTAAGGACGTGCCTAGTGAGGCATTGTACTTGTACAGTACAATGTCTCACTAGGCACGTCCTAGTGTAAGTCACATTCTTCTTCTTCTTAGCGAGTCACATTGTCTACTAAGGACGTGCCTAGTGAGGCATTGTACTTGACAGTACAATGTCTCACTAGGCACGTCCTTAGTAGACAATGTGACTTAGACTACTACCATCAGCATCCGCACGCGCACCAACGCGCGCATTCGACAGACACACACACACATACACGCACAGACACACGCACACGCACTGACACACACACACGTCAAACTTTACCACCCCATCGTTTTTGCGTCGGGGGTAAAAACATTGCTAATCACGTCGATAACACAATCTTGCTCATTACCAGTCTTACCTGATATACAGAATCAATGAAACACTAAGAAATAGTAGCTCACGTTATACTGGTATAAGAACCAAATGTTTCAAACTACAATCAATATATGCCTGAGAACCCTTCAAAATGCGTGTCGAGGGCTGATAAACATCCTCATAACTTGGAAACCGCTGCACCGATTTCTACCAAACTTGGCTTAGAACTATGCCAGATTTATCTGCTTTCCATTTGAAGAATAGTTATAAAAAAATTACGAGTGATTTTTTGGAGCTACGAGCCTTGAAAGGTACAGACACATAGACACAAAAAAGCCTCAAACTTAGAACACCTTTCTTCTTCAGTCGGTGGTTAAAAAGTTTATCTGAAGCGTTAAACGTGTCCTTAGGACTTAGAGGCACAATATTACATAAAAATATTGGTACTTTTCTCCCTATTTATCAGAAATATAAATAGAAACGTAAAGGCAGAAAACGCTTAAAACGCGCGGGTGAGCGATCGGACCTGGCTGACGTCACACGCGAAATCGCCGGGCTAAAAACAGATTTTGAAAATCCAAACTTTAAAAAATCGTAGAAAATTCAGTTTTTGAGCTATCGCCAAAATTCTTTCACAGTTGTCCTTACAATCTTCTAGACTTTTGATTTAAGCTATAAAAACAGGAAAAAATGCCTAACTCATCTTCCTCATTAAAAAGCAGAAAATACTGTAAGTAAGATTTTTTGTACGTTCTGACACTATAAACCTATTTTTTTTTTATTTTTGTAACTAATAGTTTTTGGCTAATTCAATGGCGTTGCTTAGATAAGTTAGTTGAAATCACGCTCGTGCTTTCAACTAACTTATCGCTCGGCTCTTTACTAAATCGTGGCAACCCTAGCCATTGAAACAATTAACTGACATAAAATAAACGAAAATCGATTACATATTGGCAATTGATAGTTCTGGTTAATTGTATAGAATTACATTGAAACTTCCGAACAGAATTAACCCGTTGCGCAGCGCTAGCAGCGTTAAAACGCAATGAAAATTACGGAACTCGCCGTCCTTTTGAGCGCTTTGTAGAGTACGTAATACGTGATTGACATAAAATACACGCTAAACTTACATTACACTATTTTGTTCAGCTTTGTGTTATAGTATGTTCGTACAACGTTGCAGTCTCAATGTTGTGAAGGAAATGGGTTAGTTCTGAATCAAGGGATCATACCGCGAGCATACAACTTATGACATTATTTTTTCAGACAAGTGCTATTTTTGAAACAGTATTTTTTTAACTTTGTTTCATACTGTAAGTGAAAAATTTATAAAAAAAATTGTGCCTGTAATAGCACCGGCACCCATACCTTTCAAAACAAAACACAGCAATGCGAAGATTCAAAGTTATTATTACAATAGTTAAGTAGCTCTATAAAAGCTATTAATGATCTCTAGAGGGTCCTAAGATTCCGTCAACTCATTAAAGCACTTAAACACAAATGGATTTTAGAATCAGATGCCAAGAGGGATCCCGTAGATCCATGGAGATGCGTAGGTAATTATTCCCTAAAATAGCTTCCCATCATATCTTTCTCAATTTTAAAAAAGGCTTTTTAAGGATAATTTAAGTAAGTCAAGAGGTATAGAAATAGAATAGATTGACAAGTAACACCACAAAAGTGACATTATAATTTACGATAACTTTTCTATAAATCATCGTGGGCTTTAAAGGGTTAACAACAATTAATAATTCGATTATAAAAGCGAGATTTTATAAAGTAGCTTCCTGCTCAAAAATCTTAATAACAACATAGTTTCTGTCGTATAATGACTGTTTTGAGGTTATATGTAGAATATGCCTTGTGCAGATGAATATCGTCAGCAAAACCCGCGAGAGAAAATTTCTAAAAGCGGTTATCAAATACTAACCTATCTCTGTGTGGATAGGTTACCTGCTAGAAGGTATATGCCTATATACTTCGTTGATCTCACATTTAAAAACAGAAAACCCTGAAAACCAACAGTGAATGGAAAAAGCATGTATTCATGTAATTTGAAACTGGGTCCGTCCTGTAAGACGCCATTCCCAAGGGCTCCGGGCTGGAGGTTTCTGCTTAAAAGACTCTTTGCAAACGGTTTTTCATGGAAAACCCTCGAGCTGTATGTCATTTGTATGTTACCTACGGTTGTTTGACTAAGAGCATTTTTGTAGCTCTGTCAGCACGCACCATGTAGGTATTACAAGCTTGTAATGTTTGTTTGGGTGTTTGTTTGTTTAGGTCAAATCTTGCAAGCCAAAAACTTACTTCCCGATGTCTGATTTAGCTGGGCATAGTTATTATGTACTTCGGCGACAATGCATGAGCTGATCTGATGATGAAACCGGATGATGTCCATTAGGAAGTCTGTAAAACGATGCAACACTATCGAGTTTTGGCTCGTTTGATTTGTCTTGACAAGAATGGTCCTAGATGGCGCAAAAATTAATGCTTATTTTTAAAAATAACATTTTTAAAAGAAAACTTATTGACGTTATTTAGAAAACAGCTTTTTTCCGACTTTTTCTGATATAAAAAAACCATCTAATTCGCTAAATAATGGTGGATAATTGTTGTACCGTATCGTAGATTACTTTGTTAATCTTTATGAAATTACAGATAAGTAGATTTCTTACAAAACCCAATTTTGTGGTTATGAAAAATATGCTCAATTTTTTTTTAAAATATCTCTATTACGTCTAAATAAATACCCCCTTTTATTATTATGTGTAATATTTGGTTAAACCTCATTACTGAATTTTACAGTCTAAAATTCAAAGTTATCCCGACCTGTTTCAAAACCAATTTTCCCGACGTGAAGCCAATAAGCAAATTGAATAGACATTATATCTATCTAGCTAGATCAATCTTATTTCTATTTGAATCCTTACAAGATAAGTAGATACTTACTTATACTACCTACTAACATAATTGCACTTACAGTAACGGAATTTTTTTTTTAAATTCACTAATAGAACCTTTTTTAATCCAGTGTATGCAGTCTTTAAGTGTTATTAGCACTTTTAATATTGAAACTAGTATAAATATTACAAAACTATTGCAAAAGTTTCAGAATATAATAATAGAGAAGATCCTAAAACATTGGGACCATCTTCAATAGTTTATTAACTTATGCTACTGACTGTAGATACCTACTGTTTGGATCTCTTCAGAAATCAAACCCACTATTTACATAAACAGATGTAGAGATGTAGGGACGATTCGTAAGAGACACCCGAGGGGTAATCACGAACAAATCTGGCAGTCGCCACGTTACGTAAACCTCATGTAAGCGAATCATATTGCGCGTCAACGCCAACTCAACTGCTGAACGTTGTAGCGTCACCGCGCAGTGTATCTCGGACACGCTAGCGTTACGATACGTTTACGATTGTCACATTTATTCGTGATCATGGCACTGTAAGCTTAATGCTGACTAATTAGTCTGATTTGAATAAACCTTACTTTGGTTGAACCTTCATTAATTCAGTTTTGTTTTGAGAATTCATTGCGTTTGTATTTCAAATAAAGGCCTATCCTCAGTGTGAGAGAGCAAGCTATACACTTGCCCCGTGTATGAACTATTGTTTGAACGAATGAATGAATGAACTAATAACAATGGAAAAAGAAAATTACAGGAAAAAAATTATAACTTACAATTCCTCCGAATTCATAAACTGCCACCATTTCTAATAGCTTTCGGCTAGCGAAGCGGGCCGCGTTCGAATTCGAGGAGAGCCTCTAAGTACATCGTTTATAAATTCGAGGGTTAGACCCCCTATGCAACTTGTTTTTTTTTTTCAAGAAAGAAGCCAGACTTACCTACGAATACTCTAGTAGTAGAATATACTCTTATGCCTACTCTATCTCTGCCTCTGCCTCTATCTCTCTGCCTATGAAAAATGGATGGGTCTCTTCGTTTATTTGTATTAGAGGTTATATAGCAAATCTACACTTACCATAGAAAAAATGGGTGGGCTTTCCCAAGTGCCCAATTAGGAAGGAACTTGTATTGAAAAGAGTTGATCCGAGCCAAATGGATTTTTATACGAAATGTTATCATATTGACTGAGGGATGTATCATTGATTTGACTTAGAATAGGATAATTTGGAAATTAGGTATTTAAACTTTTTTTTATGCAGTATAAAAGTTTGACCGCAAGCTCACATGATGCGATCGATGGTTAAGCACATTTGTCTAGATCTAGAAGAAACCTATTCTCTCTACTCTTGAAAACATCTAGGTCTGCGAAAAAGTGACTATCCGTATGATGCCATTATTAACTTCGTTTGCGTAATTATCTAAAAACACTATCGTATTGCAAGATTTTATAAATTGTTACAATTTTATACCTTGTTTAATAAATAAGGCTGTTTAAATTCCTAACCTTTATAATTACACATCCTATCCTACTAATATTAGAAATGCGAAAGTTTAGATGTTTGGATGTTTAGATATTTAGATGTTTGTGTTTCAATCACGTCAAAACTACTGAACCAAATTGGATGAAACTTAACATATATATAGTTCGTAACCTGGATTGACATATAGGCTACATTTTATCCCGAATAATTAACAGGATCTACAGGATAAAATGAACGAAAAGGATTAGCAGCGCCAATTGGCATGAGGATTTCATTGTCATGTCATGTCACGTCAGTTTACTTAACAGGGCGTAGTACTACCTCTTTGGTCTAACAATTAGCGTTTGACATTCCAGTAGGTGCGAGTTCGGTGTAATGAGGTGTAATGTCAAGTTTCTCAAAGAAGTATCCGCTCGGTACACGCACAGATAATATAATGTACACGGAAACTGTAGACGCGTACGAAGTACGAACACACCTGCCCAGCCTACCTACCTAGTACTTAGTAATTGTGTAGGTGATTATTGTTTTCTTTCTTCTTTTTATGCTTGTTCTGTACCTGTGTTGTGATTGTGTGTCAAATAAATATATCTCTATCTCTATCTCTCTAAGTCGCGTGCAACTGCTAGTAATTAATATATCACAGTAATTAATTTTTAACAATATTTCGGGGCAGTGTTTCTTAGAGTCCCTTTTCACCGAGCCCGTATGGTGATTCGGCAGCTGTCGTGAAGTAGTAATTCCCAGGGTGCCTGGTAAAAAAAAAAGAGTAAAAAAAATCCAAAATAAAAATCCAAATCTCAAGTCTACTTTGTAGGTAAGTCTGCAATCTAGTCAAATCAAGATGTACTCGAACCCTTCAATTTTATCATCTGAGGGGCGAGTACGAGTTTACAGTGTGCAATACGTCTGACGCCAACCACACCGGTGTGCGCTGCTTGGTATGGAAACACTGAGCGGATTTTTTGAGAAGCTTGGTCTCGTCAAGCTTCCGCTCAGTGTTTCCATACCAAGCAGCGCACACCGGTGTGATTGGCGTCAGACGTATTGCACACTGTAAACTCGTACTCGCCCCTCAGAGCAGCTTGCTGGCTACCTTATCGTTATTTCGTACTCTTGTGCAAGAGATAAAAGATACATACGCATTTTCATTGCACACTCCAACTTCCAACACATTGGCTCTTTTTTGTTCATCGTTGTATTTGTGCCACATTCTGTAGTGCTTGGCGTGGCTTGCGACCATTCTACCGGGATTTGTTATTGCTTCAGCAAGCAATTTCCATGACCGGTTGTGACTGCAGAACTCTGAAAAGAAAATAAGGTTTAAGACCAAACTTTTCAAAATTCAGTCTGTTTCACTGTGAAATTGATATAAAACCTGTAATCAAAGTGCTGTAAAACTGAATAGAGCATAATTTAAAAAAATACTTTTTTTTGACGTTGGAAAAAATCATGATGTTCACTTTGAAATGCGTTTGTGGACGTTCCATGTAGGGAAATATCGTGGTTTCAAGTAAGACTGCAAGACTGCTAATACTTTTTTATTTTACCAAGATTTTACACTATTTTTGAAAAAAAAGCTTCATAAACTTTTTAACAATAATTACTGTCTTTATTTACCAACACAATAACCATAATGACCTTATTTTTATTGCTCTAACATACTTTAAATAATAATTAAAAAATACACACCTTCATCAGAGAGTTTCGGAGATTTCATTGGGCAGCCAGGTTGCAGGACAGGTCCTGAGGGTTTGAAGTTAGGCCAGAAGTCAGCAACGCCCATGTTTTTCCTCGTGCCGAACTTGCTTGGGTCTGAATGGACGACGGCCACAAAACGGGCAGACGTGGGCCTTAACCTGAGGAATGCGGGCTTCATGTCGAAGCCAATAGCTGGATCTAAAGCTATGATGCTAGAAAATTAACAATTCTTTTATAAAGATTAGTAAATTCGAAAACTGGTTCAGCAATTACACAAGCATGAGTAGCCATTTCTGGCAGAAATATACAAAACGAAAACCAGATTCTGCTTATGGGACTTGACATAATATTTTCTAGGTGTGCAGTGTTCAAATATTCTGCGGTTTTAATAAATGTAGGAAAGTATTTTTTTCGCATAATTTTCGGACTATTTTTTTTTTTACTATTTTCTTAAGTATTTGTATTTAGTTATTGTTTTATACCAATAAATAATATTTTCGGACACAATAAATGTAGTGGTCGTATGACACTTTACAAATTATTTATAGTTTTTGCGCATCTGTGCATGACTTATTACTCTCCCTAGCCAATTTTATATTCCATATTTTATGCACTTTTGGCCTGTATACTGCAGCAAACATAAATATCACCGTAACAAAACTTACCAAGAAAACTGGAGGCCTTTTTCCATACATTTATTGCCAGCTATCCCAAAAATGTGGGCTCCTAGAGAATGTCCCACAAAACGTGTGTTGTTCATATCTAGACCAGCCGTTGACAACCGCAACATAGCATCGGATAAATCCCCAGCTACCTAAAATCAATATCATTTTAGTGTAGCGGATGAAAAGAACATACCTAATATTGAATTTATTTTTATATCACAACGAATTTCAGCTCAATCGCATATCGGGTTTTGCGTCAAATTATATTAGAATGTTGATTCATTACGAATGGGCATGGGATAAAAAAGATCAAAGCTGAAACAGAGTAATTCTATGATTGGAAAATTTGCTTCGTTTTATAAAGAGATTAACTTTATCCATTAGGTACTGCCAAGACCTAGATATTTATCTGTCAAAGAGCTCCATTTCAATATCCCTCAGACTGTACGTACTTTTATACATACAGTGTATTATGTACAGTAAGCAGCTCAAATTGATTTCTATTTCAGAACTTCAAAATGGTTTATCTATACTTCATGATAATGGTAGGCACTCGTATTAGTGTTTAACTCTGTGCATAATTTTAGCCCGACACTACGAGACCGTTAAGATTTCTTCAACAAGTATTTACTTAAGTAAGTAAGTACCTAAATAAATTAATCACATTTGGGAAAATAAGATGAAAAGCTGATACCTAGTTTTCAATCATCCTACTAATATTATAAATGCGAAAGTTTAGGTGTTTGGACGTTTGTGTTTTAATCACGTCGAAACTACTGAACCAACTTGGATGAAACTTAGCATATATATAGTTCGTAACCTGGATTGACACATAGGCTACTTTTTATCCCGAATAATTAACAGGATCTACAGGATAAAATAGACGAACGGGATTAGCAGCGCCAATTTAGCAAGAAGATGATGTCATGTCATGTCACGTCAGTTTGACAGGACGTAGTACTACCTCTTTGGTCTAACGACTAACGTTTGACATTCGAGTACGGGTTCGGTGTAATGTCAAGTTTCTCAAAGAAGTATCCGCTCGGTACACGCACAGATAATATAATGTACACGGAAACGGTACTCGCGTACGAAGTCGCGGGTAACTGCTAGTAAAAAAATATGAGCAAGTACATATTTTATTATAATTTACTTATGATGTTGACTGTACTAGCATAGTATTATATTACCTTTCTGTGACTGTACTCGGATACCTATTGATTATTTAATCTGATGGATGTGATATCCTTATGGAGTTCATTTTCCGAAAGCTCTGGTTTCCTATTAGGCAATGACCATCGATCTAAATACGAAGGCTATAATTACACTGGCTGTTAACGACCTTATTAAGTTTGATTTAGGTTCAAAATCGCGATCTACTTCAATTATTAAGGCCTATCAAGTGACTAAACATAATCTACAATTAGGTCCTACATTTTTATTATCAACCAAAGAAGCATGTAATTCACGTCACAATATTTACTAGAGTTAATTGTACACCCGGCCATGATTTAATATAAGTATAACGGTATGTATTTAATAATAGCGACTTAAAAAAAACTAAAAAAATTTAACCCAAAAAAGCGGGAAAAGTAGCCTATGTGTTAATCCAGGTTACGAACTATAATGTATTCCAAGTTTCATCCAAATCGGACCAGTAGTTACAGCGTGATTGAAACACAAACATCCAAACATCTAAACTTTGACATTTATAATAGTAGAGGGATAAGTATTTACTTGTATAGAGTTAGGTAAAGCCCAGTTTATGTAAGAGTTCACTATGCCCGGAAGTGCTATGGCAGCTAGATTTTTCCAATTCACCATGGCTACATTGTACTTTTCCAGAGAAAGATAGGCAGTCACCACACTGGTTATAGCAGGTCCTTCAGGGTAGCCTAAAATAAAAAACTTTTATGCACACGTACTTACTGTAATTTCTAAAAAAAATAAGTAAAATATTTTTATAAGTAAATTTTTGAACAAAATATGAAATGTAATTTCCAAAATAAACCGGGCTATCAGAGTCTACTGTTGTATTTAATCGAAATTGAGTAAACGTAAATGAAACTAAAAAATATACAATAGATTATCTTAGAAAAACAAATTGTTTGGTCACAGGTCTCTTTTGCCCCGCGCCTCTCAATCCAACTTGCATGTAACGCGCGTGCGTGAAAGAGTTAGCAAGATTTGATATGCAGCTGTCTGGGTGGGGCGTATTACTTTATGAATGGAGTTGTACGCGCGACTACTGTGTCCATGAATCAGTAAGGGCTTAAAAACAACCCTTAATAGTTTTGTGTTTTTTTTTTGTATTTTAAACCTCACAGCGCATTTATATTATGTTGGCTCTCCTGTCCTGTCCTTCAATGCTGGTACTAATTATTACGCATATTTAATTAATGCATCAGATTCATTAAGTATTTACACTACCTAGTTGTTGTCAAGGCCAAATTATGCTTACCCGTAAATCCATGACAGAACATAACAGTTTGTAGATTGGGGTTATACCATGACGTAGAAAATATTTTTTCTGCCTCATCCAAACACAATTCTGTGTAGTTATTCATTGTACTGTAATGAAAATAGAGCAACGCAATGAGAAGGTACATTTTTACAACATTAGGTACCTTACCTACCTTTCACATGCCAACTTGCACTTTCTATGGTTAGCAAAACAACTCTCGAGTTAAACTGACACTTGTCTACAAAAAAATCATTAAACTCGGAACTAGGCTAACCGAGGTAAGCGCGATTAGGAATTAAAACGAACGAGTTGAATGAATTTTTTATACAGGTCCTTCAAAATAATAACCATGTATTTTCTTTGTTAGATAATTATGTATTTGGTACGTACTTGGAATAAAATCTGATCCTCGCTTGGTTTTCATCGCAGGCGAACGCTGAAAAAAATACAGAGGTGAATTATTATGACAGTCGTAAGTACAATGGTTTGGTTACATCTGTATTCATAATACCTGTATATTATGGAGGTCGGTGTTTTCATGCATGCATAAATTAGTGATGGATATCGTGCGATTAAAACAAAATACCGTGCTACAATTCGTGAGTTGTATGTCGTGTTTTTGGTAAAGTAATTTATGTTGCATTCGGTTTCCAACGTTATGCGGTTTGGGACGCGACACAAAATGAGCCCGTCGAATGAAGCGGATAAATTAATCGACGCGAGCGACTTCCCAAAAATGCGCTTACTGAAAAGGCGTCATTCTGAAAATTTAATTTCTGGTGGCGCTTTTAAAACTGCCTAAAGTGGCCACTCGCCACAAAATCTAACAAATCTGGTAAGTACTATATTTTTTTTGTAGTTTTATCAGTCTTCAGACTATGAGTAGATATGGTGTGAGCAGTCGGGCTTGTGGGATGAGAGCTCCAGCGAGCATTTCTCCTGTCCTTGGGATCATGTTCCGTCTAGTTCCATGTGTTGTCTGCAGGTGTACTAATAAATCCAAACACTAGGTAGAGGCAGTTGCTCTACAAAAACACTGGTTTGATTTAAAATCTTGAAATAAACCTTTTTTTATATATAGGTAACCAGCAGTTACCCGCGACTTCGTACGCGTCTACAGTTTCCGTGTACATCATATTATCTGTGCGTGTACCGAGCGGATACTTCTTTGAGAAACTTGACATTACACCTCATTACACCGAACTCGTACCTACCTACTGGAATGTCAAACGCTAGTCGTTAGACCAAAGAGGTAGTACTACGCCCTGTCAAACTGACGTGACATGACATGACAATGAAATCCTCTTGCCAATTGGCGCTGCTAATCCTTTTCGTTCATTTTATCCTGTAGATCCTGTTAATTTTTGACAGGCGTCACAGCTCAGTCGGTAATAGCTCTGCCTTCCGTGCTGTGGGTCGTGGGTTCGATCCCCACCAAGAACAAACATTTGTGCGTGGAAAACATAGATGTTTGTTCTATGTCTGGGTGTTACTATGTAATTATAAGTATGTATTTACAAAAAAAAAGTATATAAGTATTCTATCAGCCATCTAGTTCCCATATCACAAGCTTTGCTTAGTTTGGGACTAGAGAGCGTTGTGTGTAAAGTCCATGAATATTTATTTATTTATTTATAAAAATTATTCGGGATAAAAAGTAGCCTATGTGTCAATCCAGGTTACGAACTATATATATGCCAACTTTCATCCAAGTTGGTTCAGTAGTTTAGACGTGATTGAAACACAAACATCCAAACATCTAAACTTTCGCATTTATAATATTAGTAGGATTCGATTGATTTGAAAAGAGAAGTGCAAATTATTATGAGCCAATTTGTGTTGGAGAAAATATTGTGGCCTAAAATTTAGACAGGAAGTAAACTTGTTCTCGACCGCTTTCTCTGAAATCCGCGACCAACTTTTTGCCGAACATGAATCCTGAGACAAGTATCAAACTGTAGGTTGGAGGATGTTCACATGTAAAATGAGCCCTATAGTAAAATAGGTGGGTGCTACGAAAAACATCCTAAATTGGTACCTCTACCTACCTAAGCTTGATGCACGCTAACTTATTGTAATTCATTGTTATGGCAGAGGTAACCGCTTAACATCCGGTGGGCTTATTATCATTTAATTGTATAAAAAAATCGTCTGAGCTTCTACTCAATATTCTTGAGCGGTGCACTCAATATTATATCACTATTTTTTTATTGAATATGTCACAAATGCGCAGGAGTATGGCAACTACCTCTACCCTACCAATTTATTTTTAATACTCCAATCTCCAGTAGATTTGATACCTATTCAATCCCAAGCCAATATGCCTTCGAAATTCAAATCCGTCTAAATCCACTATGACTGTGACCGGTTGGGGGGAATTTCATCGTTTCATAAATGGTTCGTACAATGAGGTAAATGATGATTTAAAGTGGATGTTGCAACTGCTTACTGGTAAGACACATCAGTCATCAGCTTCGGTTGAAAGATCACGCACTAGAAGGGCCATGGTGGCGACCAACAGGTTCAATAAATGACTTCCTCAATAGTGTTCCTTCAGCGAAGGAGATTTCTGGACGTTTGTGTGTACGCCTTCTAAGCCTTCATTTTTTAACGATATGAATAAACTACTTACTAGGGTAAAAAAGCCTTTTAACGACGCGATTACGGATTTCAATCTTTTTTAGGGAGTACTTTTAGACACTAGAAATAATAAATGTAGAGATATTATTGTAAAAAATTAAAGATAATATAAGTATTCAAATTTATAGAGAAGGAAAAAAATCTGGGTTGTTCTATACAACATTTTCACACAAAAACCATTTTACCGTCGCAAGAATCGCAAAAAATGACGGAAAATGGGAAAAGATATTATGTAGAGACGGTCTCTACTCTACATTTTAATCTTAAACTAGGTACCTACCGCAGGTTTAATAATTTCAAATCGAAGAAAAAAAATACTAAGTATGTTTAGGCGTGAAAATGTAACAACCAGGCAAACAAACTTTCGCATTCATAACTATTTAGTGTATCGATATTGTTTTTCATCCGGGTCGATTGGGCTGGCTTTCGCACTCCTAAACAAATTGGAAGCACACAGTTCACAAAAGAGTGGAGTAACGTCCGAATAAAAATTTCATCCACGTACTCGTGCGAGCACTCTGGAATTGTATCGGGCGCAAAGCGATGGATGGGGTGTCGATCGCAACCATGTACAGCTTCCGAACTTTACTTTGGCACATCTTCAGTAGGGTATGAATAATTGGGACGAATTTGGCAGAAAAATCACAGCGGAATTTCACACGCGAAATTACGGATTTTTTCTACAAAACGCGTGCGGAAATCAGCCAAATTTAAATTTAACCAAACCGGGTTGATCTGAATGTGCTTGTCCACAATGTGCAAAAAAACAGCCGTAAACTGTAGGCACTGTGCCAAAATTGAAAGAGAAAGTGAAGAACGCTCAGAATTTGCTACTCAATTTCCAAAACTTTCCTGTTTTGAAACCGAACTGTTATTGTTATCAATATTTAATTTTATTCGAGACTCACCGGATCCGATGATTATTATTGAAATAACGACAACACTAGTGTACATTTTGGCGGTTTTTCACGAATTGTCCTTTGGTGGCCGCGTACAGTTTTTATATAGGGGCTGATATCATACCAACTCACTAAACACCGTGGAGGACATCCCTTGACATAATTAATTTGAGATTACGAATTCGCCGTTTGGTCTACAAACTAGGCCGTTATTTTAGCCTAATGGTATCACTGGCTGTGATAACTGTACCTAAACATGCTGGTTGTAGATACCTATTATACCAGGTGAAATTATTATATATAAACTATTATTTCTATCGGCAATCCAGTTTCCATATCACAAGCTTTGTTTAGTTTGGGACTAGAGGGCGTTGTGTGAGATGGCTTTTTTAAGATTTATTTAATAATGGAGATGTATTTATAGGTAGGTACCTATATAAATGAGAAGAACTGCGTACTCAGCTAACCTTAGTAGGGTAAAAACCAAAAAAACTATTTCAATTCTTTTCTGACTGATTGATTGGATTCTTATGATTCAGTCTATCGGGTTAGTCTGTCATAAAAATGCATGAAAATTACCTTTGTAGGTCGTATTTACGTACACCTAAATACTTCCGCCTTCTCTATTTATTAGTTGATTGTAAGTAGGTATATCTACAAGGGCAATGATAATGATGTCTGCCTAGAGAAATTTTCCACTTTTCATAATATTGTCTAAGTAGGTATTCAAAATATTAAAAGTACCTAAAGGACAACAAATCTAATTTTGCACTATTTTAAATTGGTAAAACTCAAAGTCTGGTTTGACAGGTCTATCATAAAATCAAACTCGTTTTCAAACAAATCAAACTTTTATGAGTCTGTTAAATAAACCTTTTGAAAGAAACTCATCCGACAGGTCAAAATGTATTTAATTTCCAAATTCTTAACGGTATTCTTTATTCTCCACTGTCAAAGGTATAATTAAACCACTTAACCTTAAAACATGTACCTAAACAAAAACCTGTTTATCTTCAGTTTATTTCTTGTTGGCACAAAATATCGGTCTCTGCTCTCGAGTACAATAAAATCAATAAAACCAATTTATATTTTAACATACTATTTATTTTTATAATATTTTCAGTAATCATGTATGTAATAATTATTTTTGCTTACAATTCTTAATTTGGAATGGTAATACGTTTAGCTTAAAAATAAATTAAAATCATTTAAGCTGACATAATATTTTTTACCCAGGCATGCAATATTGGTTGTGGAAATAAGGAACATTTCAAAGAGTTAGATGAACGCGACTCTTTGGTTTGGTTGAAAATATTTTTTCATACATCAGTTACAACTATTTAAAAATAAAAAGCGTTTTTGTGTAATAAGAAAAAATAAGATTTGCTTAAGCAACCTTAAAATCAGCGTCAAATCCCATCAATCATAACGTCTAACTCACTTAAAACTATGTTAATTTCTCATTAATAAAATTGTTATTTGTACAAAATAATTATGTTCCAACAACCGTGATAAACTATAATTAAGTTACAATACGAAAGAAAACAATAATAAATACGCTTATCTATATATCAGGTTTACTAAAACTAGGAATACCTAAGTAATATCAGACAACAACCTGCTGTAATTTTGAAGCTTACACAGGATACATAAAACATACATACATTTTCAATAATGAAACAAACAAGAATTCGCTACACCAATGAACGAAAGTAGGAAAATAAATGAAAGATAGGCAAGGCGCTGTGGTAGATACACACTGAAGAAGTGACAGGATTTTAGAGGTGAAGAATACAAAACAATAATGTGATTAGATTTAAATAAGTATTTAAGAGAAGGTATAAGCTTTAAAAAGAGAAACGGACTTTTATTCATTGGCGTAGCACACAGGTACAAAAACACTTTCCATCAAAACATAGCCTAATCAGATTAAACATAATAACATACTTTTAAGGCCAGAATTTTTTGAAAAGCGGACTTAATACAGGTTAAGAATAACACTAATATTATATTTCAATATCCAGACAAAAAGAAATAGAATATAAGGATTATATCTCTACCAGCTATTTATCAAATACTACAAGACTAAGATATTCTAAGAAACTTGATGCAAATCGTACCAGCATATACGAGTAAGTATAATATCACTTTAAGCTACGTTCTGTTTCGAAAGAGCAAACTTGTATTCTACTTGAAACCTTCAAGCTAATAAATAAATGTTCATAATCAAAAGTGCTGAAAAGCACCAGCAAACACCATGCTCCATACACAATCGCTATCTTCAATGTAATGACAAATCCGGTTGGGTCCCACATTCCATAAAACTATGAATCCAAAAGTCCGGCAAGAATAAAAAACGTCCGATACACATCCGAGTCTCATCACGACTAGTAGGTTCTTATAACCATGAGGGTAAGGTTCAGTATTGACGGTCGTCGTAAATGTAAATAGCCTCACCGGCTGATTCCTTCAGCGGCGGAGGCGGCGGTGGGAAGTCAAGTTCTCCAGGCCTGAAGAGCTTGGAGGCATTGGGGGCGGGGGAAGCGGGCGCGGGGGAGCTGCCGGGGGAGCCCCCGCCGCGCCGCTTCACCCCCGACGGAGACGCGCTCGTGCGGAACGACGACCTCCTTGCCAATCTGGTGGGGGGGAAAAAAATTAGCAATTAATTTCAATTTAGTTTTTTTTTTCAGATGTGTAGTGTTTGTGTTAGACAACTAATACAATCCACGGTCTCGGGCACGCGAGTAAAGTAAGGCGGTTCGTCAGTCTTACGCGAGCCACGGGCGAGAGTAGACGTGTCGCTTGTACACACCGCTTGTTGTCGAGCCTGTGACGATCTAGGTACTAGGTGCTGCCTAAAGTACTACTTACTGGCCAGCGAGTAGGTAGGTACTACAAGATGTAAAAGATTCATGTCTAACAAACCTAGAACATTCGCAATTCAAACGTACCTTGTGGCAACTTCTTCTGGCGTCTCCTCTATCTCAAGCACCCAGCTGACGGAGTCATGTTTCTCGACGACTCCCTTCACAGCGGGTAGCGGGGGAGTGTCGGGGGCAGGGGACGCGGCCGGGGAGGGGGGCGAGTCCGGCGGGGGGGAGGCAGACCGCTCCGAGTCGCCGGATGAAGTGCGCGTGCGGATCGGAGGGCGTTCTATGTAACCTCCGCCGGCCAGGAGAGATACCACCTGGAAAATAATAACATCATTAGTTCAGAGATCCAGTGCCAAGCTTTTAGCTCTTTAGCTATGTTGCTTTTAGTGGATAAGCACAGGTCATAATCTCGTTCTGTCTGAGTCTGGTTTTAATCCTATCCTACTAATCCTATCCTATCCTACTAATATTATAAACGCGAAAGTTTAGATGTTTGGATGTTTAGATGTTTGGATGTTTGTGTTTCAATCACGTCTAAACTACTGAACCAACTAAGATGAAACTTGGCATATATATATAGTTCGTAACCTGGATTGACACATAGGCTACTTTTTATCCCGAATAATTAACAGGATCTACAGGATAAAATGAACGAAAAGGATTAGCAGCGCCAATTGGCAAGAGGATTTCATTGTCATGTCATGTCACGTCAGTTTGACAGGGCGTAGTACTACCTCTTTGGTCTAACGACTAGCGTTTGACATTCGAGTAGGTACGAGTTCGAGTTTTTTAAAGAAGTATCCGCTCGGTACACGCACTGATAATATAATGTACACGGAAACTAGACGCGTACAAAGTCGCGGGTAACTGCTAGTACTTGTATAATTGAGGGATGCAATATGTCAATTCAGGGTACGAACTACACATATGCCAAGTTTCATCCAAGTTGGTTCAGTGGTTTTGACGTGATTGAAACAAACATCCAAACATCTAAACATCCAAACATCTAAACTTTCGCATTTATAATATTAGTAGGAAGTAGGATAGGATATTATGCAACTCACTTGAGATTTCTGCCGGAGCTTGTATCGGAGCTCCTCATTGAGCGCCGCGAGTCGCGCCGCGTGGTCTCTGTCTCTTGCCGCGGCGTCTCGCAGTCTCCTGTTATCGTCTCTCAGACGATCTGCGTCCCTCTGCCTGGCTGTCGCCCGTTCCTTTAACTCCTCAGCGGCGTGACGTGCAGTGATGGCGTCTCGCTCCGCGGCGGCGCGCCGTTCCCGTTCGAGGTTTAGTTCGGAGCGTGTGTCGCGGAGTGTAACCATCTCGGCTTGTTTCAGCTCGATCACGGCTCGGAGTGATCTCACCTATAAGAGGAAGTTTTTAACCGACTTCAAAAAAGGAGGAGGTTCTCAGAGAATATACGGATTGTAGTAGATCGGAATTCTGATGTTACAGTTTTTTTTAGGTGTTATAAGGGATTTGTTTTTATCTAGGCCAAAATTGTGTCGGAAGACGTCTGCCAGACAACACAGCTTTACGTAACTTTGCTTTGGTAAAAGGTGTGATAATTTACAATGTGATCTTTTGCATCTGTAATTAACTGCCCTTTTTGAAACAAAGAACCCCACACATCTAGCTTGTTTCAAAAATTACATCACCAACAACAAAATAATTAACAATAGACATTTAATCCAATTCTCACCTCAGCGGCGAGCTCATTAGCATCCGTGCTGAGTTCTTGATTCGTGTTCAATCTCAGCTCGCAATCTTCAGCTTCGCAGCAAACCGGGTCGCACGCCGCGTCGCACATGTTCCACGACTTGTCGTACGAGTCGGTCGACTCGTCCTGCGACTTGTCGATCTCGGATCGTGCGGCCTCGAGCTGCGCGCGCAGCGTGCGCTCGATCTCGCTGTGAGCGTGCAATCGCGCCCGCGATTCGGCGACTTCGTGTTTTAGGGAGTCGATTGTATCCTGGAATTATAACGGAAAAATTTAATAAGTAGGGTTACTATAGCAAAAAGTATCTTATCCTATGAGGCTTACATAATATGTTGGTAAGCTATAAGTTGCTGGTGAAGAATGGTTCTCGAATGGCGACCACGAACCAGCAATGCGTAGGACGGAGACGGAGAATGAACGACATTGAACGCGAATATTCGATGGATGGAGAATGCCTAAAATTGTACTTTCTAGAAAATCTATAGGCCTATGTCCAACAGAGGAATTTTACAGGCATAATGATGATGAAGAGTCTGAGAGAGACCTCAATGTTGAGAGAAACAATGAGACCTCATTGCATACCTAAACGTAATGTGTAAAACCAACTGTAAAAGTAGTTTTACAAAAAAATTCCAGCGATAATGACAACGATTATTAAAAATTATGAATTATGGCCGTTACAAATTATGGAAGATTTGAATGTCTGTTAGCTTCAAGGTTAATTTACTTTAATCAACTTTAATTTCGGCTAGATACTAATAAGTAGACAGTTAACCAATTGACTAGTTAATTCGTTTTCTGTATCCTTTTACCCATAAACCGACGTAACGAACGACTTCGTATAATTTTAAAGTCTTTTGTCTCTTTCGACCGAATTTGAAACGGCTTGTCAATGCAAAAGACAAAACACGGTGTAAATACTTTGCCGGCTTTATACTGTTTTTTTATTAGTAACATGGGTATGGGTTAACGGGGTTCGGCATGGTCAGCTAGGTATAGCAATGACACTAGATGTCCAAATTGTCCCAGTTTAACGTATTTTATCGTTTTTATAAATGAAAATAAGTGTATTATCACATATTAATATTTATACCGCTTATAGTGAATTATTTTTATGTACCCAGCTATATTTCAGGTTTTTTTAGGTCTAAAAAGCACTCGAAGTTGTGAGAATTCGAAATTCCATATCGCAGCCATCCGCAACAATCTATTCACGCACACAGACAAGGACTTTGTTTTATTCAAACTATGCGCAAATTTCAGCAAATTTCAGAATCTGAAGTTTGGCTCAGGGGCTAGAACTATCGCTTAGAGATCTACGCTACCGAGTTCAATTCCCTGCATAGAATCATAGAATCTTTTTTCTTTTCTTTACTTTTAGATTTATTTTTTATTTATAATAATTTTGTAAGCCAAGTAAGAGACTAATATTACCTATAATAGAAAGGATGTGTTCGTTTGTTTTTCCTAAAAATAAAAACAATTTATTGTATAAAGTTCATTTTTATTATTTATAAAGATATTTACTTCAGACTTTATTTACAGATTTTTACTTAGAAAATTACGACTGATTGGTACAGTATTAACAAAATACACATGAAACAAATGAGCCATCTGCAGACCGTTGCACAATACTTATTTATAGGTACCTACCTACTACCAATTTGTTTATATAATATTCTGATTCTAATTATTGGTGGGGGGTGGGAGAACGAGATCTGCACTGACGCACTGGTGTTGACGATGAGGCTGAGTATGATTCAATGAGCTCATGTGCTATAAGTTAATCTACTTTGAAAAACATTGTTCTGATTCCGTATAGTTATAGTTTATAGTGCTTCTATTATTTCTGATGTTCTTTGTCTGAATATTGTTTTAGCCTGTTTCTGTTCACCGCCGATGGGGTTTGCCTATCCAAGCCTATTTCTCATGTCGTTGGAGGTTGGAGTTGATCCTGCTTTGGCTAGCACTTTCGGTTACTGTGTACCCTTCTAAGAACAACTTCAGACAATATGTGCATATGCAGTTTATAAAATATCACTAGCTTCAGTAACATATACTGACTCCGTTGCGCTCTATTTCCAATACGATGACTTGGGGAAAGGTACCCGATCAAGTAGCATTTCTTCATTGCTGAAATTGCCGTAGTTTACCCTAAATCTGCAAAACAAAACATTTTTTTATAAAAATGTCTTACTAAATTTTTCGTAAATTTTTCGATAAAAAATATAAGTAGGTAAGTAATCTAAACCAACCTGCTAGAAGTTGTATTTTTTTATTTATTTGCAAACTTTCGCACGCGGAATGTAAAGAATTTTAAAAAGTAAAATAGTAACTAGGTAAGTACATCATACATACCATCAGGACTAACTCCTAAAAAGTCAAATTTTTTGTCAATATAGTCCTGGGTATAGTCTTGGGTCGTTACAGTTTTCTTCACTTTTTTCGAATGGTTTTCGAGACTCCGATTCATTGCAATTTCTCGTTAGAACGTCGCTTTTGTATAAAAACCCCTTCACATGGTTGTGGCAGGGTGTGGTCGCTTTTCTTTTACATAGGTATCTGTAATAAACCCAAAATTAAGCACAGGTTTAGGTAGGGTACATTTAGATCACTGGCATTGTGCACATAAATTTTCCGAAAAGAAAAATCCATAAGTGCACGACCGGATTTAATCCCACTACCTAAGGATCGGAAAGTCTGTTTTTTTTTGCACCATACTTCATTTCGACTGCAACAAATCAAAGAGGTTGTATAGGTACCCATACCTAACTAAGTTGAAATCGCAATAATCTACGGTATTATTGTGAAATGTACCTACCTATTACAACAATAATGAGTACTTGGCGTACATAAACTTATGGTTACTGGCAAGGTAGGAGGGCAAGGTGGTGCGGTCGAAGCCCATTGCGTTGTTGGTCCGACCAGATCCGCACCATACTCAACACATCCGTCTACACTACAATGCACTGCAATTAGAATAAACGGGATATATAAACTAACCTTTTAATTTGTTCATGAAATCATTTCATTTGTCCATGACTTCGTTCGCAATTTTTCCTGGGACCAGAGTAGATGTACTTTTTGATGATTTTTGTATTAAATTTCGAAATTCGTGACTCCATGGTTTCTACACATTGATTATGTAAATAATACTTCGTATTATTATTCAATGAAGTAGAAAGGGCACTCTTTTTTCACAATCTTATGAAAACACAAAATTCATGGAAATCGAGAATGAGCGGAATGACATATACCTACGTATTTGACAATTTTGACATATTGTGTGGAAATTATGCGCAGCGCAGCGGAATGAATTCAGTGAGGCCATGCCTTGCCAATATGCTATTCCTGAAAACATTTATCTACGTAATATTTTTAATATTTATCTAAAAATCATTTTAGTAAATATAAATTATGATCCACTTCTAAAATAATTCATAAGTACATAATGTTTTTTTAGAGCAACATTTTATTATTTGTTCGATCTTATTTGTACCGTAGTTGTTTTCAGAGTATGTAGGTCTGCTCTGAAAAGAACTACGAAGCTTGCATTTTGAAGGCATATTTTAATAATGTTTATGTACAATTTTTTCCCCTACAAAATGTGGTTTCTACCTAATAATATTAGGTATAGGTAGATTATTCGTAATTTAATTTTCTCCCACAATTTATTCAAAAATCATAAACTGGCAGCACTCTATTTCCTATCCTATAGTTTGATTTTTATGGTATCAAAGGTACATTTCATGTATTTGGAGACAAGCAAATTATGAGAGAGAAGACAGGAGAAGATAGAAGAAGACAGACAAGATCGAGAAGATCGGCAACAACTCAAGTCCGCGAGCTGGCAATGTCGCAGCAACACAACCGTACATTGTCAGATGAGTGTACGACATTATCTGTGTTCACTCACACATTGTTAACTTTTAACTAAATTTTCGATTTTAGTTTAGCTATTTATCGACTGTATTTTTCAACTAAATATGATATACAGCAAGTAAAAACCAATATAAAAGACAACAACAGTTATTTAAATTCAAAATTATATTCTCTTCGCCCATACATGGAAAAATCCGTGTAGAAAAATTTGTATGAAGATCGTTCCACCATAATGTGTTGGTTTAGTAGGTCATGCATAACGCATATTGCAGTAGTGTTACGTCACAATGCTAAAACTGGGAGCACATGGCGGCAAAACAATAAGCAAGTCCTCGTGACATGGTTTCTCAAGTATTTACGACCAGAGTTATCTATGGTTATCTACTCCTGAATACGTACCTACCTAAATGACTGACAAAGAATATTAAAATTTATCTTTGAAGCCATATTAGACAGAATGACGTCTGTACCAAGGAACCGCAAGTTCTGTGATTTCTATATTCTAAGGTTCTGACCAATTGTAATTTTGCTATCTACGGCTAACGCTCGCAAAACGATACCTCCAGCTCTAGCTTTTTTTATACAACTAAATGATGATACAAGCCGATGGCCCACCTGATGTTAAGTGGTAACCACTGCCTATAACAATCACCTCACTGAGCACGTCCGTTGAAAACGTTCCCTGTGATGCATTGCACTGCGCCCATTACTTTGAGACATAAAGGTGTGTCTCATGTGCTTGTAATTGCACCAACACCTATACCCTTCAAACCGGAACACAGCAATGCGAGCATCACATGCTTGGCGGCAGAGGTAGGTACGCTGGTAGTACTTCCCCGGACGAGCTCATTTACAAGAAGCTCTATACTTACTACCAGCTATGAGACCTTAGACTGACAGTAGGGCTGGTCCATAAGCTAAAAGTCGCTCAGCGAGCTATGGAGAGAGCTATGCTCGGAATTTCTCTCAAGGATAGAATCCGAAATGAAGTTATCCGACAGAGAACCAAAGTCGTCGACATAGCTCAAAGAATTAGCAGGCTAAAGTGGCAGTGGGCCGGTCATGTTTGCCGTAGAACCGACAATCGTTGGAGCAAACTAATACTGGAGTGGAGACCACGTTTAGGCAAGCGTAGTGTAGGACGCCCTCCGGCGAGATGGGGCGACGATCTGCGAAATGTAGCTGGCAGACACTGGATGAGAAGAGCCGAAGACCGAGCTCAATGGCGCGTCTTGGGAGAGACCTACGTCCAGCAGTGGACGAGTATAGGTTGATGATGATGAGACCTTGCCCTATTATTTGACTGTGTCTAATATGAAATTTCCTTGAGGTGTACAATAAAGACTTTTCTATCTAATAAGTACTTATGATGATCTATGGCTCTCACCTTAAGTCCCTTTATATCGTTGGCCAATGCTGCGACCTGCTCGACGTGCGCGGCCTGCAGGCGCGCGTTCACCTCTTCTTTGGACGATACCTCCACTTCCAGCTCTGAGATCTTGCTCAAGCATTCGGCAACTGGAAGGAGAAGCATTACTTATTTTTCTGCCGACTCAGATTCCTAAGGCCTCAAGCAGATGTTAATCAAACTGATCAATGACTACCTTCCAGTTTCTTCATTCTACGAGATAGGGAATTGGATTGTCTTCTATCGTGATTATCTCATTTGCTATTGCAAACTGAGTTGGTTGTAAAATTATCCGACGAGCAATGATTTGTAATATATGCTGCTAGTAAACACTCGTAGCTTATCGAAACCATAACCAGAGGGGTGATCACGAACAAATCTGACAGTCGCCGCGTTACGCAAACTGATTCGAATCATATTGCGCGTCAACGCCAGCTTGACTGCCAAACCTTGTAGCGTCACCGCGCAGTGTATCTCGAACACGCTAGCGTTACGTACGATACGTTTACGATGGTCAAATTTATTCTTGATCAAGGCACTAGCATGTTTCGTACATGTTTTGTTTTCTGGAAGTGTTCTCATGAAGTACACAATAGAATAGGGATTTTTGATCAAGGCCTCTATCTGCCTCTTTTTGCTATTGTTGATCCAAAACAAGTGAAGACTACAATAATATAGTCTACATACTGGTATCGAGGTCTTTCTGCGCCCGCTGCTGGCGGTCCCGGTCTGCGCGCGCGGCGGTCGTGCGTTCTGCAGCGGCCACGCCGCGCCAACGCTCCGCTTCTATCCGCCATGAGCCGCCGTTCAACGCGTCCAACTGGAACAGAAATATCATTTTACTAGATTCTTGTAGAACCTTCTATGAGAAACTGTTAAAACAAAGGCCTCTTGAAGGGCAGCGACAAGCCTTGTAACGAACGCGGAAAGTCAGGGTTTAAAAAATTATTTGTTAAAATGTAAGGGTCTATGTTCAGCACCTAGAATCACCTAGTTATATAAGACGATTCTAAATGATCCTTGTGATATTATTGAATAAAGAAATGTTAACTTTGACTTTGACATCAGCAGGAGACTTTTCCTAGCTAATATTAAGTATGCTTAAGCTTTAAACTATCTGGGCAATAAAATGGTTGCTTACATCAATGATTGAATGAAGCTTAGGTACATTTTTATGATAACTGACGTAACACAAACTAAACCATCACTGAACGCATACGCCGTGATCATAATACGGGCTTTGACCAACATGGACAGCTAAAACTGTGCTAAGTGAGACGCCCACAAACCTGCCAAGAACGGTTTCCTCACAAAACGAACTGTCAAACTCCTAATACGAACTCATTGGCGTAACACATCTATTGGCAATGCCTTTAGGCAAATAATTACATGCTGAATCGAATAAATTATGTATGTAGGTAAAACTTGGCTGTACATCATTATACAACAGTCTGGCAACAACTGAGTTGTACATAAGCATTGATAACATTTAGGTAATATTGTTTATTTCATTAGATATTGTTGTGTAAGGTGCAAGAACTGGTGTAACAGTTTTCGCGGCGTTTAAAACGATAAAACGTGCGAGTAATTGCCCATTTTGTGGTACTAAACATTACCTATAACAATGGGCCAAACCATAACCTAAACTATCTTACAACATGGTGTCTGTCTATGTAACTCGAATTCATACCTTACAAACTTGCAATCGAATAATACATCGATTCTTAAAAAAAAAACATTACGTAGGAAAATTAAAAAAAAAACCAAATATCCTCTTGACACTAGGATGTCACCAACAAACCCCAATACAAATCTTAATTGCACATTTTCGAAATTATGTAAAGTAGCAAACGGATATTAGCGCGTTGAAAAATCTGCTGTTCCTATAAAAGGTTTTTTCAGCATTCAAATTTTTTCAGCTGCTGCTAGCTTTATAGGAAAAGTAGTTCATATTAATGGGACTTTAACCTCCCGAAGTTTTCATTACTTACACCCGGTATATCAAGAAGTTAGATCGATAGTCCCCTAAAACAACTACTCTAGTTTATACTATCTTTATCGAACATGACATAATCGATGACTAGCAATGAATATATTATGTAAATTGACCATAAGGGTGAAAGCAAACAGGCAACATGAGCTGGCAATAATCCATTAGTTTCACGGATGTTTGTGGATGACTTCGATTTCGCAAATCAGTTCTTGATGGCATGATTCATGAACAACACGTAAACCAGTGACTTTAAAGTTTTTAAAGTCTAAAAGTTTTCTACGAGACGCACTGTTCTGAAGAGCAGTAAAAATTATTTCACAGACAGTAAATATTTACTTACGGTAACACGTAAGTATAGAATACTTTCTTGTTCACTGGCGTCTAGGTTTAGTTTTCGAAGGTAATATGTGCGCGCGCGTTCTTGAAATTATTGATCTTCGAGAGATACCCACATACCTGAATCTTTAGAGCCAAAGGCTTAGAAGTTTTAGCTTTAGCCATGGAGCAAACTTCCCTTTACCCCACTACAGTTCATACTTTAGTTTACCTGACAGTCATGAGCAGCATACTTTACGATACGGATGTTTTAAGTGCATCCTAGTGAGTTAGGAAGTTAGTGCAATGCAATATCCATGCAAGAACTGAGTGCCCTTTAATTTTTTTTTTACCTGACCTATATCGTCCCACTGTTGGGCAAAGGTCTCCCTGAAAACTTCCAGTTCTCTATTTCTTGGCCTGCTTCCAAAACCTAGATAGAAAAAGACACTCACCCTAAATACTAGGTACTGGACTAAAACGCCCAGCGCTTCAACGCCTTTCGCCGCGTGCGCTAGAGCGGCAGTCTGCTCGCGCGGGTCCGGCAACGCGGGCAGCGGGGCGGGGAGCTGAGCGGCGAGCGGGGCGGTTGGCGTGCGAGTCGCTTGAGGCGTTTGCACCCGCTTGCCTCGTGGCCCCACCACTGCTGACACTCGAGGGGGCTCTGTAACAATTGGAAAAAGGAGTTTAGATTATGGAACATCAATATTGTTATAGATAGATTCGATCCTATTCAAAATGCATGCATAACTAATGCAATGTCTCTCTCTTGTTCTGTGCAGCCAATCAGGCTACTCAATCAAAAACTGCGTGCTTGCCCTCTTGATTTTGACTGCGATGGGAACTAAATTCTAAACAACAATAAAATTTAAGATTGTCATAGTTGATACCTCTTTAGACACCCACAGATAAAAAAGAATATACCTTCACTAATATTTACCAACCTACAACATCGACCGCGTTGCAACACGGTGAGATTGCGGTCAAATATTGCCTATTAAATATTGAAAAAATGCTACACATAGTACCAATAAATCTAATGGCACCTAAATTCAAAGACCCTGATATAATGAACATGCGAAACAATAAATTATTCTGCTGTGCCTAGGAATGAAGTCGTACCTAATAAGTAAAAATACTTGCACTTTACTTTAGTAAAAATACCTACTTTTACTTACCTATTGATTACTAACATGTCCCCACTCTGGAACTATAGGTACATTTCCTTTCTCTAAGTTTAATGGACTAGAGGTTACGAAGATTACAGGAAACATCTTCAAATGACGTAACGTACCTACTACGCTAAGTGACTGTGCCTATGCCTACCCACCTAATTATAAAAATAAACATCTATACAAGCCAATACGCAACATAGAATGACTAAACTTATAATAACCTCTTGTATTTTATAATAATTTCATAAAGGAGTTTGTAACTTTGTTTTCTTTTTTGTTTGTATCTTTGGAAATACTAGTCCGATTCTGAAATTTCATTTTATTTCCATAAAAAATTATATTTATCGCGATATCTCAATATTTGTATATCAAGTTGGAAAAACGCAGACGAAGTTGCGGGCAGTGTCTGATAAATACTGAAATAGAAAGTTTTCCGTGTAAACGTATTAGCTGATAAGTGCTAATAACATTTCCTATGTGCCGGCACAATGGTGTTCACATGAGTGAAAGGGACAATAGATACCTAAGCTGTAACAAACAATAGGATGATAGATATACTAACTAATAAGCGGGTAAATTTTCTCATACATAGAAGATTTCAATAATTATTCTAATAAAAATTCAAATCATTCTAGAAAGTGTTTTGTTATCTGTCTTTTGCGTGATAAAAGGCGCGATATAAAAATAATTTCGAAATATTATGAAACATTATCAAAGTGAATGAAGTGATATCGTAATAGCAGAATAATAAATTACCCACAAATCTAACAATTAATTAGTATCTTGAGACTCTAATAAAGAAGGCTATAAAAAATGGTTTCAAGAATATTAAGACGAAAAGCTTACGTGTTGTGAGATTATGAATGACAAAAAATTAATGTACATAAACAGACTGTTGTAAATTACAGTAGTTTCAGATAACTAGCAAAAATAAAAATAAAAGTATATTTCAGATTTTAGCGAACGCTCGCCCACTTCAGTCCAAAACGAACTTTCTGCAGAACTATTTTGCTTAGATACTTCTTGCAACTAACTCCTTGACACCTACCCACGGTCCACGATTTTTCATTAACCAGGGCTTCCATATATGTATCAGAGTTATATAAAAGTAGGTACGAAACATCAAGACTTTCTAAAATTCGTCAATGCTACCTAGAAGGCCCTTCCGACGATCATAGGAAATGAAATCATTACAATCGGTCTGCTGACTTTTACCAGCCAGTTCATAAGAGCTCTAAATGAAAATTGAATTTAGAACAAACAGCGGTCCGAAGTGTTTCCAGCCAGTAAAACCCCTATCAAGAAAAGCTTATAGATTTTTTTAGTATAAAAAATAAAGGAAAGAGAATTTATTCTTTTTATTATTTGAAATTCGAATCAGTTCCCACGCGGACCATCGCACGGTGTTCCGCGCCATTAGCGCTGCACCAACATTCGGCGCCCATTTCCGCCATGTGATAGTAATAAAGCTCAAAAATTATCAAAATGTCAACTGGCATTGGGTTCAATGCACTTTGCATCTCTAAATACTACGTCACCAGAAAAATGTAATTGAGATGGTCAAGAGGTTGTTTGAGTTTAAAATTGGGGATCACATTTCTTGGGAAAAGTTTCATGATCCTGTTTTAATAGTTTAGCATTTTCTTCAAGTAGCAGCTAGATCACCAGTAGGTACCAAGTGCAGATGCGTTGAAGTGGAGTGGACTCATAAGGCACAATTATTGCAGATGATGGCTCAATAGTAATTTTATGAATGGAGAGGGTCAGCCAACGAGCGGCGCGTGGGCACCAATTGAGAACGTTGAAATGAAACGTCAAATTATAAGCATAAAGGGCTGTCCTGTATGGAGTGAGATGGTATCTGGCATGCAAATGATAATCCAAAGAAACATTCTATAAAAACACAGTATCGTTTACTTGCAACTTCTGTGTATACCGAAGATGCGCGACAGAAATTCCAAAAGCTGATAACATTATCAAAAAAAAGCATAAATCAAATCAAGGGTATTAATTAACTAACTTTCAATTGGTTACGCAGAGAGAAAAGCAAGTATTTGCGGGATTCAAAATTGAAAAATATCACCAAAAACGTGGTTGGTAACAACGCATCCCTATGTCGACAAGATGCGCCTACGCCGACCAAATAGGTGCTAGATAACTAAATGACTGATGACTCTAGATTTGTAGGAACATTTTCATAAATTACATAATGTATCTTTCAATCAACGATAGTTCATAGCTGCTTAACTTACCTAGCTCTGAACTCTGAACTATCGTCTCTCGTTTCTAAATGTCTTATGCGAATGACGAGACTTTAGACCAGAGATATTCATAAAGAACGTAAAGAAAGGACAATTTAGGAAAGAAAGATTATGGAGTAAATGGACAAGATTTTAGGTATTATAGACGCAGTAAATTAAATATTGCTGTGAGCTGACGAATGCAGGCTGAATAAGATCTATCACTCTCAAACCCATTTGAGGAAGTACTATGTTCAGCGTAAAAGTCTGAAATAATCATGATTGGTACTTCATCATTCTCATAATTATCAGTCTGTACACTTGTACAGACTGATAATTATGAGAGTCCTCTGCAGGATTTCTCCCATAGTTTTTTACTATTTTGGGTCTTCTCATGAACAGACTTCCTGCGATTTTACCAAAGACGTCAGTCCATCGGGAGACCTAATTGTGCATCAATTATATCAATCATAAAATCATGTCCACATTTAATCAAGCTATCTCGTCTACCAGTAATTCTAGGTTGTCCCATAACACTTGTAAAATGGCCTCTGAGATGTAGAAGACACCATTAACTTTGATGTGATCGTTAAAGTCGTCAACGGCGTGTGGCAAAGCAGTTATTTCAATGGCTTTGTCTCCGCCATAGATTAAGTGTTTGTATAGGGATGTACCATACACATAAAGCATTGGGAACTTCAGAAATATTATGAGTCTGACTTTCGAGTTTCTTAGGTTTGCTAAGCATTCTCAAAAATCTGTTCCAAATTGATCTTTTGGATTGGTTTTTTAAATGCACAATTTGGGCTGAATCTCTTTGTGCTACACCAACCAGTCCTCTGAAATGAAGAGAACACTGACAGACGTTTCGTCTTATAAAGTACGGGAGTAACATGATCATCACAATATACATTTTCTGTTCTGTGTATGACTGCAACACCACCGGTCCGTAAATTTTAAGAAGTCAGATCTGCGGAGAGAAAGAGAAAGACAATGGAACGCCTTGTTTATCCTTTTTGTTCACAAGCACTAAGACGACCTCAATCTGGCACCAGAACGGTATATTAGAGTAGTTTGATACTGAGTCTTCTATGGAAAAAATACTACGAAAAGCACCATCGGCTACATCCCTACTCGGATCAATATTCTAGTTACAGAGTAGGCTAACGGGTCTTGGTGCCAGTCGTGTGGTGAATATTATGTATGGTTTATTGGCTCAGTAAAGTACCTACCTACTTAAATTGAGTTCCGTCCCGCTGTTTGTATAATGTATAATCTACAGATTCTTTAGCTTTAAACGCGTGCACCGTCACCATTTTACACCCTTGCGTGCAGTGGTGTGACCACTTTACCGCACGCAGCAAACCAGTGTTCAAAGGTTTCTTTCACGAATACAAATCACACAGAAGAAAACATTTGGATCAGTTGAGCTATCTATAAATCGTTTGCAACGGTGTGTAGATAGCTCAACTGCTTCATGTGTATTTTGTACATATTATAAATATTGTAAATATTTGTGAATAAAGACTCATTTAAGTTATTAGATAAATAAGAAGTAGAGACCATCTAATCTAAAAAAACATTGTGTAGTTTTATATATTTTAACCTACTAAACTAAATTCTAAGCTTTTACACACGGGGCATATGCCACTGATAAAAGATCCACTGTCCAAATTGGTTTGATCAACGAATTTGGTTGAAGGTTTTGATCAAAATATAGGTACCGTTGTCAATTCTTAACAGATTTACTAAATATTTATCTACACACATTTACAATCGCATATTTACAGCCAGTTTTCACTTTATTTTCACACAATACCAGACCTAAAATAGAATGGTAAAGCAAAGGCTTCATATAAACTACGGGTAAATGTCGAGTGAATGAAAGCCAAGCTTTGTAAACGAGAGCTTGCAAGTCACAATGACTTATTTAGATGTTTTTCAAAGCAGTTCCTTTGCAAGTTTCAACTTCAAGTCACTCAGAATTCAGGACGTGTGACTACTTTGTTGATGTTTTGTTGAACTCGTTACTTCGTCGGGATAATATTACAGTGGTTGAGTCATATCACCTTTGTCACTTTAAATTTAAATGAAGCATAATTGTGGTCCGCCCGCTGGCTTCTGCTGGTGGGTTTTCATTCGTAGATCACGAACTTTTTCCAAGTTTCATTCAAATCGGTTCAGTCATGTTTAGAGTTACTTAAAATTATTATTCTAGTGCTTACGAGTAGAGCTTCTAAGCTTTCATAAAACTTTTAGAATTCTACGAAAAAAACATGAAACTTTATTATTTCACGCGGTTTAGTAGTTGAATGTCAACTTTCTGAACTTTGTCTATTTTTATAACTTTTCGTACATCAGCCCCCGTATGCCAATCTTTTGCTGTCAAGTTATATTTCACTGCCCAGTGTAATTTCTTCAGGTCACGTGGTACAATTTTGTACCACGTGATCATTCTTTTTAGACACTTGACAGCAAAATATGCGCGAAAAAACATCAAATGACGTCATAATGTCACTATTTAGTCACAGAATAACTATGAGATAGTATGAACTGACCATGATTTAAAACTTTGCAGTTCAACTTTGATTGGCATACCCCTGCAGATCGCACTATGCGGCCTTTCCCCAATCTTGCTTCAGTTCAGTGTTCAGTATTTAGTGTCGCTTTGATATTGCGTAGGTCAGGATAGTCAAGAATAAAACTTTCAAACACCATCGTCGTTATAAAAAGATGATTGAGTCACCCGTAACTGTCGGTTCCGTCTAGCAACACTTGCAATAGTTCATTTACACTGTTACTTCTACTCGCTCTATTAATACTTAATCCGCTCGTCTAGCGTGTAGTTGTGAGTTCACGAATCTAATTTTAGTTGTGTTTGTATGTATGTCAGGGGGCCGAGACGCCCGCCCGCCCTAGAAGGGTCATCTGCCCAAGCGGTGCCCGTGATGACACTATTACGTACCATCAAAATAAATGGCTAACGATAAGATCGTTCGATACGATCCAATATTTGGTTTTATAACTTTGTGATTGTGGAGAATCAAAAGATATTTGGGAAAATAGTATTGGTGAGCGCAAATGTATGCAAGTATTAGTAATGTACTGACCTTTACTTTTCAAAACCATTAAATACAATTACAAAAAGCATAAAATGAACTCATTTTTGTGCATGTTTATATACCACTAACTTTTTGTTGTCTTTAATTGAAAGAATAATGTAAGTCCATCAATGTTATAACGAAAGAGACCATCAATCATCATCAAAACCCGATGGTAATTTTCATGATTGAAGTGACTCCTCAAGTTCTTTAAATGGTTTCATCATAGAAATCATGATCAGTATTTTGTTCCCATCTAAGACATAGGAGTCTACATGCCTTCAGTTTATTCAAGAGATAAATATACGTCGCTGGCTCCCTGATAAAATTAACGTATAGGATATTTGGAAATCTATTTTTCTGCCTTTAGTTCATAGGATGAGCTTAATTCGTGCCTAGATTTAGTTCATGGCTAGTCATGGATTCTCTACAGAGTCATTCAATTGATAATACTAACACGAATGAGGTAAGCGACGATTGGTCTGCAACAAAGGACACGCAATCACGGTATTTTCCATGATTAAATAAAATGGATAAAACAACTGAATAGGTTAAATAATTCAACATACCTACTGCTCAGTTTCCTTATCTTGATTTAGAAATAACACGCGAACGCGATGCATTTTAATAGGCATGGTGTTTGTGAATCTACACTAATAAAGTGTGTCTGTTTGTTTTGTTTTCACGGCTAAGCCGCTGAATCGATCTGGATAAAAGTTGGCACAGATATAGCTGACACTCGGAAGAGAGACATAGAGTACTTTTTACAGCGAGAAAATATTTCAGTTACGAAAAAATACAGTTTAAGAGAGTGAAGTCGCGGGAAAAGACTAATGTACATGCATATTGGTAATACAGGTTATAAAGGTCTATGTGTAAACAATTAAGTACGTAAACTACGGATATAAAAGGTGATGGTCTTACCTTAAGGATTGCGATTTTACTATTGCTCTCGCGTGCAAAATCGCAGGACTATTATGTATGTTGATGCAAACTCTCATTTGAATATTTCAAAAAGATTTCCCTCAAGATTATCCATCATATTCTAGTTATTCCTAATGTTAGATTAAAAGATATACGGTGTAACTACTGATTGCTTTACCAATTGGAAAAAGTAAAGTAACAAGTCGCCCTCGTTTTTTTTTTTTAAATAAATTTATACGCAAGCGTTTTACCGCAATCTCACCTGATGTGGAACATTTATAATTATTCCCGATTTATGAATATTAATTAAAACAAAGAATAACATTATATGTATTGTGTATGTATAGCACCTTTGACACAAAGTAGCTAAACGTAATGAACAAAGGACAATGACTCTTTCGCGATAAATCTTTTAACGTGTTTTGATGACTGTTCACAAATTTTATTACATTGCAAACAAAGCAAATATAAACGTAATTACGTTACAGTTGTTGGCACGTGTTCCTTTATAAATATCACAAGTGCGTACATTTATTTAAGTTTCAAACATCAGTTACCTAAAAAGGTAAGCTATTGGTAGCTTTGGCACAATAATTTATAGACAAAATATTTGTTTTGCAGATATAACAAATATCAAAAAGGCAAGAGTGCAATAAAACAGAACAGGCACCATTCACGCCTCAGAAAACATCATCAGATCATCATAGGCAGCTTGTGACGTCTTGGATGCAACTGACGCCATTACGCGTTACGTAGCGTAAACGTAACTTACATCTGCGTAGCATTACAATTAAAGCGTTACCCACTGCTGGGCATAAAGCCTCCTCCCTCAAACGCTACTTGTGTCTATTCTGGGCCCTTTGCAACCAGGTCTTCCCCTGTAGGCAACGATATCATCCATCCATCTTGCTGTTGGTCAGCCCAGGCCTCTTTTGTGTCCCCTAGGCCACTATTCTGTCAAGGCCTTACGCCACCTGCCATCACCAAATCTTGCCAAGTGTCAGAAAACATATCAACGTTTAAGTTAGGTTATAACTTGAATATGTTTTCACTATAACATAATTTACCAGCAAGTTACGTCTCATCATCCTAAATTGGGCCATTATAGTCTCACTTTCACTTGATAGAGCCCCTTCCAATCGTAAATAATTTACTACCTCCTCATAAAATTCAGCTAATTTACTCATTGCAGTAAATCTATGTTTAATTTCGCCATTAACTTTGTCATATGACATAGTAGGTATTTATAATCCTGGCAATGACGTGGCTTGTCAAACAGATGCCCTCCCTGGCGCTAAAAAGAGCTGTATAAAGGATTTGACAGCCAAATTGCTGGTTGTATGGATGTCGGATGAACCGTAGTATGTCAAATGCTGCACTTGGTTTGGCTCCCCGCACGTGTGGAAGGCTCCTATGCCTAATTTAGAAACATAACTCCCTCTTATCGTTGCATAAACATTGATTTTTAGTTTATTAACAACGCGGTAAGATTTCCTGTCGAAATACCAATGCTACAATTTTATAACTGAGTCTGCGAGTTATAAAGTTTCAACCCACTCTGGTATTCGAGATCAAGGCAGAACGGCGTCAAAAGATGGTGCAAGTTTTCTGTACTTTATAAAAAACATACAGTCTACTCGAGAAGCTCCTCCTTTTTTTAAAGTTAGTTAAAAATGCTAGGACGTGCTAGAGTTCCGTACTTTCTCATATGTTGGGATAAACCAAGAATGACGCGGCGGAATTGCATCAGCGCGCTGCCAGAGTTGTGGAAGAATTCTTATAGCGACAATGTTGGGACACTGGTGGGGTCCTAGTCAGTAATAAGGAGCCTTAGAGAACCCAGGTTTCCCCACGAGGAGGAAAAAGGAATAGTGAACATTCGTGGGTTTTCCCAAATATGTGCAAAACCTAACTACAGTACCTACATTATCTTCTCTACCAGACTCTATGTTTGTGGTATTTCCATAGCCTAATAAAACATTTTGACCATAATACAATGGAGTACAAAAATTCCAGGTCATCCATAAAACCTTGAATGTTTTGGAAACCAGGAATGCTAGCTTAGTGTAATAAATTGCGTTTGATAGACATTTTAATACTCCATAATAGAATAAAAGTTATTGCTTAATTGCATTATTAGCTTGAATAATTTCAGTAAGCTTTCATTCTTTTTTGTAGTTGGACCGGAATTTTTGCTCTCGAGTGTAACCCGTGCCTAATTTCACCATTTCCGTTCTAACAGCCAACAATGAAGTGCCTCTGGTATATAACAATGACTTCAATGTCATAAAGACAATCGTATCTTCTGCTCACTTCCATACAAAGAGATTAGGTACCAGATTAGTACAGTGTTTGACGCAATGGTTTGCAATTTTATGTTTTGCATTTTTTACATTAGCTGGATTTATTTAACTCCGTTCATTATCATTATTATCAGCCTGTAGAAGTCCACAAATCATTATACCTGGAAATCTATGAGGATATTTACAGAAAAAAATATTTTGTGATGTGCTAAAATAGAGCCTACTCTATGTTTAGTTTATATTATCTAGGTATAGTAACAACACAACCTCACAACGGATCTTTATCCCTCTGCGCAGATGCGCAGAACCCATTTTTGCGTCAAATTGGAGGTAAGTGAATTTTTCCGTACATGACATGTGCAATCGTTTGTTGCACCTAACTTCAGAGGAATAAAGATCCGTTGTGCGTACTATACGTTTTTTTTGTTAAGTACCTTACCTCCATCTAAATTTAAAATATGTAGTTTATTCTAGAAACAAGCGAAAGGTAGCAATAAAAATCAAGAAAGTTTTTTCTAGGAGTGCTGACGCCCACACCATACTCAGAAATAAACAGTTACTCAGAGTCAATAAAATTAGAAATGTATTAAAAGACTTCACTGCAGAGTATATCTGCTAAAATTAGTGCAAACTTCAAACAAAAGTGCAAATTTCAGTGCAAAAATACAGCTTTCAAGGTTAGAAGTGGAGGCTGTTTGGACTTGTGTATATGATGCAAATAACAGATGATGAAGGTGAAGTGAAGATAAACAGCGGATTAATGAAGCAGCATCTTCAAGGAATATATTTGTGTCACTGCTTAATCGACAAAATCTTTTTAATTTGTTTTTGCTGCCTTCTATAAGCACTCTATTAATGCACTAGAGAAAAATTTACAAAAATAATCTCACGGTCAAAATGATAAAGGTCTACAATCGACACTGAAAACAGCAATCATGTTTAGGTTATAACTCCAAAAACCAAGTCGACATGAAAAAGCTAGCAATCATATTTTATGCGACTGTTTAGATTCTAAACAATCGTGTGTGTTGAGTATAAGTGGTAAACGATTACAGGTACGAGGTAGCTGTGACCTTCAAGCCTGTGACGAAAGCAGTCATTGTGTGTTGGCTGGTGTCCAATGCGGACTAAAAATTAGCGATGAAAAGGTAGCCAAACTTTACGGTCTTTTGTCATAGCCACTCATTTGTTCGAGGCTGTAATGATTACTTAGTAATAATGATTCTTTTTTTTTTGAACAGATTTTTTTTCTCAACCTATAGTGTCCCACTGCTGGGCAAAGGTTTCTCCCATTTCCTTCCAGGACTTCCGCTGGCTTGAATGAAACTGAATTGAACGATGTAATTCTTTTGAAATGTTTTCTGTTATTAGTTTCTGAAAAAAGTTAGAAATCCAGCAGAACGTATGGTTTCCAATGATGTACGGAAGCTTAAAATCGATTGTTTACAAATCTGCGAAATACATTTTTACTTATCTGTATCCATTCTACTAGGTATACCACACGTTTTGACTCTCCTTGAACATGCAAAATAACCAAGGTGAAAGAGGCGTGCGCAAAGAATGATCGCAGAGTTCACATACACCGTGAGACCGGAAAATTGACGCAGACGCGATGATGGTAATTTATGTTGTCTTCCTTGTGCAATTATTGACTTTACGTGAGGGCTATAGATATATCGTGATGGTAAAATATTAGGAAATGAAGATAAAGAATAGACTCACAAACAATGAGAAAGTTAATAAAATAAGTTTGTTCAAATGGCAGATCTAATGACCTAGCGTTAGGGGCCAATTTTTACCAAACGTGTAAACGAGTCGTAGGACACGATTTAGATGCTTGCCTACGTGTAAATGTACTTAGTTTAAGAAATCAAAAAAAGGAAGTTAGTCTGTGGGTTGATGATAAAGATAAACAAAAATGCAAAAGTATTCCTAGAAAGGTGTCTGCTATAAAACCTTATGGTACTTTAACCTCCCTTTTGAGGATATGCATAAAAAGGAAGAAGACTCACAATAGTGTAGGTGGAAGACAGCACCTACAAGGCTGGTCACTGACCATTTAATAGGCACGTCACATTATGCCGAGTAAAACGGTCCACGCGTGGTGGCGAAACAAAAGTTCTACTTTTTCAATAATGCAAAATAGGACCTACGCTCGCAATTTTATTTTCCTCATTTGTATTTCGTAATGTCAAATTAAAACTTGTGTTTTTCACATTGTCATGATAATAAATTTGATGATATAGCTATGTTCCCATTATTGTTTTAAATATGAAACAAACAAACAAAAAATTTGTCAATTATAAAAGTGTGCAAAGTTCAATATCACAATATTGAAGAAATATGCCCGAATTTGAAGTAATTTTGGCATTACGTTTGTATGGTCATTTCATAGTTGTCCTCCGTTACTTTGAAAATAAATGCAGACTTCGAATTTGCTTAGTAAATTGATGCTTAAAGTTCATTGGCATGATGTTTTTAAGCACTTATTAAATCATAGCTAACCTGAATCTAAATTATAATAATTGCTAGCCAGCGATCATACTGCAAAACACCATTCATTCAGTCATTGTTTAGCAAGGTAAAAAGACGCTATGTTGTTTTATTTGGAGGTTTCATAAATCAGTTTTCATGAAATAAGAGCATTGTTTACATAAGTAGATAGGTCTGATTATGCTTATATAAAGGTGAATAAGTGGCAAAGGCTATCATGAAATTTGGAGACAATGGTACGATTGGTACCGGTAATTTCAATGCGCCGGAAAAAAATCATGGAAATGCGAGGACAAGGCCGTTTACTCTCAAATTTAAGACATGATAGACCACTAAATATTTACCAATCTGAATGGTAGGTACGCACAAAGAGAAAGAAAATAAAAAACGAGCCTTAAAACGAGCGGGTGGTAACTCAATTTAGTTTGACAGGCTTATCTAAATTGTTTGCAGAGTCTACATAGCCATTTCGAAATAAAGAATATTGGATCTAAAGCTGACCTGATAAAGCTCATTTTATTATTGCAAGCTGGTTTGAAGTGGCACGCGTCTGCCTCATCGTAAATACTTAGGCATGTACCTGAAGTAAGGTTGAAGGTTTCGAATTAGCATTTGTTCGGTTAGGTATTGATCTTTGTGTCTGTAAAGATTACACCACAACCTTTGTTTGAACTTGTAGGTCCTTTATGTTCTGAGTTGTTACATAACAACCTTTGACACCTGAATTTTTTTTTAAATAGAAAAATCTAGATTTTTGGCCAAATATTTCCGTAAACTAGCACATTTTCAACCAGTAAGTCATAGCTCCATCAAAAAAATTTTAATAGATGAAAATAATAGAGATAATAATTTACAGATAAAAGAATTGTTACGCCAAGTGTTTGAAGAGGACAAGTTGTTCAAGAGTCTTGACATTTGTGATTGGTGGACAATATCGATGATCAGTCGACGAAAAGGTCTTGTGTAACGAATGCGAATAGCGATTGGAAATCAATTTCATGATTTGTACGATACGCATGTTTGCGCACATTAGTAAAACGTTTCGTAGTGTTGTATGATTGGAATGGGTTTTTTATTTGAGCAGTTGCATGTTACATTGACATAGTATTTTCATGGCTAGAAAGTTACACCTAGATTTTATCCATAATCCTTTATTAAAACCAAATTCTGCTTTTGATTTGACTGTAATAAAATAATTTTGATTCCCTTCCTTTCTATTTCCCTTCATTAGAAAAAAACAGCTATCTTTATACAAAATAAGCTTCAATTTTTACAGCCCGGTGAATTAACCTTGAAATCGACATAAACTGTATTTAAGACGAGTTTTACAGCTAGTCGAGTTAAAATTTCAGCTCACCTTTCCCGTCCAGAAACATGGCTGCTCAAAATCCACTAGGCATAGCTCATTTCACTTCCTCTACCACACTTGTACACTTCACCTGTGCGTACATCCATTGCACCGGTAGCCGCCGGCGCACAACGTAAAACGAAACGTAAATAGGAACGGAAAGGACGTGCGTTCAGAGTAACGCCCCGTGTTAGACTGACGTGATGCTGATGCGTGCGGGATTTGAATTGAATGTCTTCTTCGGTACAGAAATGTGCCGGTTTTCCATTTTCCTCAATTCACATTCTTTATTTGAACTGAAGAAAAAGTATTGGAACATAGAGTTTGTATTTGACTTCCACCGAACATTAACCTTGTAAAAGCTAAAGAAAATCTGATAACAAAAATGTACCCTATAACAATATTGGAACATCTTGATAAAATATCGTAGGTACACATCTTGTCTCAACTGGATCTAAGTGGCGTTTGATCAGGAAATGTTTAAATGGATAGGTACTCAACAACTCTGTATAGGCTTGTGCAACACACGTCGAACAAGACAGAAAAATCTGCTCTCATCAAGAATGTTGAACTGCACCCAGTGTACACATATTCCATACGTAATATGTAGGTACTAGCTAGGTATAACTCGTGCAAAACTTTTCCCTTTTGAACGAGTCAACGCGCCGACGAAGCGCACTTGTCGCAAAGAAAGTTGAGACACCTTACTTGCACTTTTACACGACAATTTTATAGCAGCTTTTCTTGGCAAAATAATTGAGTCCAAAACCGGGTGGTACCGTTTTTTTGCAACAGTTATTTATTTAAGCTACCTATAAACCACATGGGGACCGTAAACCGTAAATTTTCAAGGAATTTTTGAGGTTCTAAGGAAAATAATTAATGCTCTATGAAAACTCTTGTTAGGGTTACGCTCGCCTTTGTACATGTCATCTATTTCTGTCTTTTGTTTCTGTCCTGTGTTGTGTGCAATAAAGAATTAAGAATTAAGAAAAACCTTTTGGTACTTCTACTAACTTTATTAAAGGGCCTTATTTATAATATCTGTGCTCTACTAAGAACTGTGTAGATTGGTGTCCTATTAATCAGGGTTCTTCAAGGAATATCTCGTGACGAATATTACTGATATGATTATGTACAATTTCGGTGATTGTCCAGAGGATTTACAAGGAAAATAGTTTACCCCAAATAGTTAAAAATTCAAAACCTCCAAAAATCGATCTTACGTCATGTAACTACGCAACTTGGGTAAGTACTGTAAGCATGCCCACGCACTTACCAATAAACTATAGTGATAAAAGATATAAGGGTAAAACCCCATAATCCTTAGCAAGAGTAATATAAAACTAATGTGTCTCTGAACTAACCGAGAAATAAAATACAATAATAAAACAAGTACTTATCACTTTTGTCGCTGACAGTATTGCACTTCATGTTTGTATTGAAATAAATTTTGTGACCAAACTAGAATTTAAATATTAATAAAGTTGAAAGGTAGTGTTTCGTCCCAGTGGGAAGAGCGAGTGCGAAACTAGAATGACTCAAAATACAATTACCAAAATAAATTCCCACCTTATTTAATTAAAATCCTTCAACTTCGACTCGCAAAGTAGTAAAGATGAATGCTCATTTACACATACATAATACAATATCTGTAATTATTTTTCCATGATTGCATGAACTCGCACCGGAAAGGATAATAAAGTAATTTTAATGTTAAGGTTCCGGAACCCAGTGGTCAGATTGTGCTGTAACTCTTTACCTGGTCATGGCCGAGCACAAACTGGACCAAATCAAGAGCTTTTTCGAAGAAAGACTACAGTTATGCTCCACTACAAACTCAGAGAGTTATGTTTTACTAACAGAACTTTGTATTATAAAATTCCCTTACTGTATTATTCAGCACTTATCATACTAACCAGTCGTTCTTGTTGGTGGACTTCGTCTAGCATCAACAAACGTAGCGGAAACCGATTGTGACGTGGTAAGAATACTTCAATAAGTGCATCCGTTAGTTCCGTATGCCACTAATATCAACTCGACTTGCCAAGCGAAAAATAACTCTATGATCATAAGCATTAGAGTCTGTGAAATAAGCTGTGCTGTTTACGAATGATAACGGCAACGGTAGCAGTATTGTTAATGCAACTAGTTTTTGCTAGATCGTGAATAGTAGGGAAAGCCTTACTTTATTCGTATGAATGCCCGCGAAATCGATTATTACTTGTTTAACTTTGAAGACCTCCCGATGGACCCTCTTCTCAGCACCCTTCACATTAAAACCCCCTTTTTATGCTTCTTGGTTAGGACGTAAAACCTAACTTTTGCCAATGCTTTGTAAGTCAGTCAGCTAGTTGAAGGTGCCTAACGATTTTATCCACAACTTCATACAAAGTGTAGTGAATTATGAAAAGTCATAATGCTGTCTACGTGTACTCTACAAAGTACGGTAGGACTCTACAGAATGAGTTCATCTTGACAGGTACCACCGCATTTCCAGAATCCCACTAATCAACAGGTGGCCCGTATACTTGTTTTTGCTTTTAAATTCTTACTCTACATAAAAACCAGCAACTCCTATTCAGAGACCTGGTAGTTGTATTGCCTAAAATGTTTAGCGAATGATGCTGTCGCGGTCTGATGATTCCCACGACGGTATACATATGCATGGCTTGGAAAACTCAACTTTCTTTACACTTAAACTAAAGTTTCCTAAGAAGCTGACACGACTTTGAAACGTCGACGATATTCATCAGATGATCTGTGTGATATAACGTGTTAGAAAGATGTCGGGTTTTAAATGTAGACAGGACATATAGCTGTCTCAATCTGCCTTTCGCGATTAGAACAAGTTGATCAGCACTAATTCGTTTGGGCCGGACTTTTATTAGGGAGACAAATATTTTAGCGTGTTTTTTTCTTCGCCACGTATAACCTAAATTAAACAGAAGCTTCAATTTGCATACGGTTCTCAGTTCTAAAATTCATGTAGCCATTCCCACCATCATCAGATTATAACACTATTTTATAGAAATTCTATTTTTAATAGCCAATAACCACGGAAAATAGTGGTCCAAGTCTTTAATTGTTACTGCCGCTATGACGGCCTCCGTATCCTATAAAACCATAGCTTCAGAGTTAGAATCTCTCAGACGCAATCTCTACGCACCCGCGCGTGCAGTTGTTATATTAATAAGATCGTTTACTTAGTCATTAATTCAGACATATTAGCACTTGCTTGAATACAAAATGACACGAGAACCTCTCATTTTCTGTTTCATCATCATCATTTTAGCCCGATATAACCCGCTGCTGGATAGACCACCTTCATATCCCACCCTTCTCTATTCATAAATTATTTTCAAAATTTTCTAATACGGTTAAATCACGTGATATTGATTATTGATAGTCCAATGTAAACAAAGTTATATTGAACATGCATGTTATTCTCTTTTAGTGTTGTTTTTACAAATAAACGCTATTTTTCTCAGTCAGGTATTTACTCGATCTTAGGTGATTGGTTTGCAAAATGTTGATATGGTACCAATACAACAAAATATGAACACGGCAGAATGGTTCCTGAAGAACTACTACTTTTGAAGCTAATGCCTAAAGTTTCATGGACAGACCTACTAATTCAGAATTAAAGAAAACGAATAATCTTCAATAAATTATGTAAATAAGTAATTGATTTTATAAAAACTTTAGTTCAGCGAACCATTGAAACGAGTGCAGATATAGAGCTCCATATTGGCATGGAACTGAGAGCAGCCGACACAGTGACGTCAGCTATCCACCGCGCTATGCTAATCATTAGAAATTATCAAGGCAACGACCTATTCTATGTTAAACAGACGCTACTGATACTCCCATAGCTGATAAGATAACCTATGGAGTTAATTACGCCGAGAACGAGAACAATAGAACTCTGTGAATTTTAATTTTATTCAATAGATCAAAAATTCTTCGACTTAAATAAAAAAAGATCTTACTTGCGTATCTTACGTATGATAAATGTTAGAACAAACTCTCCCCTATTTCAGTTTTACTCGTAAATGTTGTTGATAATGCTCATTTCTGTGGTGTGGCAATCATCAACGTTTTTGAAGTCGATTACCATTGAGCTCGGCGATAAGGCCGCGCGACTGTAAGGTCAAATAGCTAGCTATAAGTTATTTAATTCAATATGACTAGTTTTAATAAACAATTTGCCGATCTCACCTTACACGAGAGGAGAAAGTGAAGAGGAATTCTATTAGAAAGAGGATATAAACTTCCTTTATGACTTCAATCAAATTACAAAATAACATTAACCCTATGCTGACACGATCGTGCAATTAATTCCCATTGCACAGTAGTCCTTGAACTACAATGCAAAGGATCCATCATTTTATTACGAAAAACGCCAGAATTTTGGCACTTTGGAAATGTCATGTTTTAACGCTTGTCAGTAGTATGTTTGTTGTACATTGCAGATTGGCACTCAAGCTCTTCTAAGTGTTCTAAAATCAAGCCGTTAATGTCTTCTTCTTCTAACTTAAGAGCTATGCTCTTGTCGGCGTAATGTATGCATTTCCCGCCAGGTTCTTCTTTTCAGGGCAGCTTCCTTGACGTCCTTATACGACATGACATCTATCTTCGCCTTCACTTGGCTCATGTAGCTAATACGCGGTCTTCCTCTTCCTCTCTTTCCTTCTACCTTCCCTTCAATGATATTTCCGATTAAGCTGTCATGTCGTATAAGGTGTCCAATCATCTTTCTTCTCCTGTTCTCAACAACTTTTATAAAGGCTCTCTCCTCGCTTACTCTACTTAATACTTCTATGTTAGTTACTTTTTCTGTCCAGGTAATCCTTTCCATTCTCCTCCAACACCACATCTCAAATGCTTCTAAAGGGTTAGTCTCAAAATCCCCTTTGAGTTTTTCCCTTTAAGGGGATTTTGAGACTTTTAGTCTCAAGATCCCCTTGAATCAAAAATTTTGAAATAAAGGGGATTTTGAGACTAAAAGTCTCAAAATCCCCTCAAAGGGAAAAACTCAAAGGGGATTTTGAGACTAACCCCTTCTAAATACTCTCTATCTTTTTGTGTCATTGTCCATGTCTCACATGGACAATGACACAAAAATGTCTCCGTTAATGTATAACTAGGAAATATGCTCATACTCTCGTCTGAGCACAATTGTAGCGTTCCATTTTCAGAGCGCCAATGCATACTCCATTGTATAAAATGTCTTTGACATAGTGCTTTATGGTGTTGCGTGACAGGTGTTTATGCTTGGCTAATGGCTGATTGACACAGGGCGAGTAACTCGGTAGACAGTGATTGTCAGTCCGAGTAATAGTGAGAGAAATAACAAAATGGCGTTTACAAAAAATCTAATGTTGCCTCAGTTAGTGAATATAGCAACAATACTTTAAAAACTCTTAGCTCAATGGACAGATATCAGAGATATCACAAAGGAGTTGGGCAAATAAGTAATTTGCAATAATAAATGAGATGATCATGACAACTAAAACACATTTCTAATAATAAATAAAAAAAATTGTCATGGACTTTACACACAACGCCCTCTAGTCCCAAACTAAGCAAAGCTTGTAATATGGGAATTCGATGCCGATAGAATACTTATATACTTTTTTTTGTAAATACACACTTATAATTACATAGTAACACCCAGACATAGAACAAACATCTATGTTTTCCACGCACAAATGTTTGTTCTTGATGGGGATCGAACCCACGACCCACAGCACGGAAGACAGAGCTATTACCGACTGAGCTGTGACGCCTGTCTGCATGCGTCTGCAAATGCATCAAATAGATATGCTAAGGTTCTAAGTTGGTCAGTATTTGATAGTCTGACATAATAGATGATAGTTTTCGGCTATATGGCCACTAGTTTAATCTAGTTTAGTCCTACTAGTCTAGTATTTTGCTAAAAACTATTCCAGTGTAAACGGATCATGAAATTACGCACATTGGGCTGGGTACTTAAAATTCTATGCAAACCATGATTTACGTGCAGGTAGTAGCGTTCCGTAGAAATCGTTTATCATGATAGGTTAGCGTGCGGTATCAATATTTATAAGTAGGAAGGAAGGTAGTATGTAACAATACCCACCTATTTGTCTACAATGTAATGACAGTACCTACTCAGCACGTGCCTTCATACCTTTATTAGAAGACATAGGATCTAAATATTCTAAACGATCTCTTACTTAAGGTGACCATAAAAAAAATTAAAAAAAATATGGTAGAGCTTTTACTGACATGCAACTTTCAACTAAGTATATTTATACTCATGAAATTTTTTAGGATGTCCTAAAATTCACAAAAAGGCAGCCTAAGCTACTTTTATGATATCCTAATAAAAAATTGCTTTTACTAGATTTTATTACGAGAATATCTCTAGTTATTATACAGTTGAATCGATAACAATTTCAATAATAGGTCTCTAGTACCGGGCTTATCAAGTTCAGTCTAAAATCAAGTAGGTTAGGTAAGCAAAGACTGAAGCTTAACTCAGAAAGCGTTTGTTTTAACGTGTATTTTAATCGATGAAAATAATGAGTTCAACATTAGTTAACGATTTCTACGCGGTACCTTTCATCTAAACCGCACATTTGGCAGAGTTCATAATTTTGGCAAGCAACCAGCGCTACCTGAGTCAAGCTTTGAAATGAATCACTTTTTATCTATAGAACATAAGTTTAATGAGCGTAGAAAATAATTATTGAGCACTAAAAATAATGAAAATGTAATGTTATCTATATAAAAGCATGTTGCTAGTTTTTTCGAGACAGTTTCACACGTATCCGATTAATGAATTACTGTTTTCACATTACAAACGACACGACATTTACACGATATCGTCGGAGAACGAATGTTGTACATTTAGTATTAGACACTAGTACCAATAGCGATTTGTTCGAACTGACATGACATGCCGGTATCGTGTAGATTTAGCCCACCCATCTGCCCACTTGTTGGGATTTTTTTCCCATCTGGCCCATCAGTGAGCCAGCCGGCGAGCTCGATGGGAATAACCCATGTGCCAGTATGCAAACGCCCGATCTTGGAAGCAGCAATAAACCCCTTGATGTGGTTAATGTTACTAATTTCCTACAAAATCTGACCAAATCATCACTTGTTTGATCTTTTGCTGAAACTTTACACTTGCACCAGTTCTGCCGCAGTTGGGACATTGTTGGAATATTCTTAGTAAATGTAAAAACATCCTCCTCCTTCCTCCTTGCCTACCTACTGTATGTATGTTTTGCTGGAAATAAAGATTTTTTTTTTCAGCCTGCCACTAATCAATAGAAAAAAGATAATGTAAATAAAGAAACCTTACAATCTAACAATCTTGACTAGATCAGCAAACCGCCAAGGTAATAAAAATCCAGAATTTCAGTCAAAATTTTTAAAACCTTAGCATTAGGTACCCATCATTTACACTTGACGGTAAGGCGCCAGAGTATTGGATAACCTACTTCATGGGTTTACAAAAACTAGAGGTATCATGGTACTTTATCGAGCCGTTATTATTAGACCATTAATGCAGATCATGGAAATATTTGGTTCGGAAGAATCGATCCGAAAAACGTGACGACGCACCGAAGTCACCCACTGCCACCACGCAACAGAGGCCGTCTAAAAACTACGCCAAGTTTCGAGGCAGCGCACGCGCAGGTATTTGATAGCATTTTCACTACGCTCATAGAATGCGTAATTTATTTGACGTTCTCCAAAATACGAACCATTTTACGAGTTGTTTCGTTTTTAATCGCAAACACTGGGTTGGACTGGTTCTAAGGCATTGTTGGTTCAATATTTAAAGTTAATATTAGACATAGGATCTTTTCACGTGTACAAGCTCGCTTTATACTGTACTATTTTATAAAAGTGTGAATAAATAGAATATTGTAATTTAAATATTGTGTACAATAAATTAGTATAAACAGTGGTGCCGTAAACATGATGTACCGTAAACCCACCTAATACATTTTAAAAACCAAATCGCGGTGGCACTTTGAAACGCCTAAACTAGTTGGATATACGCACCAGTTGATAATACGTTTGTAACAGTTTTTTTCTATCCCACCGTTTACTCAGCAGCCGTATTCACATTAAAAAGCCGGGCGTTCCTTTCAGTTTTCAGTAACAAATACTGAGTTATGGAAATAAGTGAGAGCAGTTTTGGTCGGTATTCCTATACATCCGTCGGAAAACGTGCGCCTATTTCAAATTGCCACTGACTTTGTGCACGACAGAATGGATATAAGTTAGAGATAAGAGTACCTAGTAGCCCTAAGCATGTAGAATAATTATCGGTCAGATAGGATAAGCTAAATTATACGATTCCATTGTCTAGTGTTTTACTGAGAGACTAAGTAGGTAGGCAGAGATCCCTTTAGTAGAGTTGAAAAGCTAAGTCAGGCCAGGAACTTGTATGCCTCACCTAGCTAGGTAGTTAAATCTTTGTAAGGGACAGAACACCTACCTACAAAGGCAGGAAAGTTAGACAAAGAATGTAGGTAGATACGATGTACTTCGAAGAACAGATATACACGTGCAAAGGTTTATGACGGATCGCTGTGACGGACAAAGAACCGCTCTGGGTTCCACGGATATTGTTAACAAGGCAAGCCGTACGTCGTAAACCAACCTCTGTAATCGCGCCGACTATTGCTTATGATCGTAAAAGCATTAGTTTGAATGAGTAAGAATTGTAGGAAACAACTGTACAAAGTATATTTACGGATAGTATTATTTTGTTAATAAAGATCTAAGGGGCTTCCCGCCGCGTACGCCTGGGAGCGGGGGAGACGGCTTTACTATATATATTTGTGGACGCTCCATTAACTGTGTGTGCTCACTTGCTTTCCGCGCTCCACGAGCGATAGTAACGCCGTCGCTCTGCCCGAGCCTACCTGACCGGAACCTTGCTGTGTAATCGTAACCCCGGCCTTTTATTACCACCACCAGCGGCATACCATCAGCCGAGCCCTTAACAATACAGTCCACTACAATAACATCATATCGGGAACATTGGTCCTTACGAAGCCGGATCTCTGAAGCAGCTACGGGAACATTGGTCCTTACGAAGCCGGATCTCTGAAGCAGCTACCGGAACATTGGTCCTTACGAAGCCGGATCTCTGAAGCAGCTACGGGAACATTGGTCCTTGCCGGATCTCTGAAGCAGCTACTGGGAACAGTGGTCCTAACGAGTCGGACCGCTGAAGCAGCCATTCAAGAATGCCGGTTACTAGAAGCAAACATGATCGCGATGAAGCGCGAGCGCGAGCAGAAGCTTGCGTGACCAGGACTGCGGCCAAAATCACCACGAATGGAAGCGGAAGCACGGGAGCCGCCACAAGAATAGAGACTGCGGCTACGGAGGTGACTGCTGACGGAGTTGTGCAAGCCAGACATAGGCTTACGCGCACGCAGTTACATTCCCATAGGTCGAAGAACTCTACAAAAGAGTGGGCGGCTCGTGAGCAACTGGCGAGAGCACAAGCAGCCGTAGCGCTTGCTGAGATTGCTCTCCAGCGAGCAGAGGAAGAAGACTCCAGAGAAAGGGACGGAGGAGTGCGGACAGAGCTCGCCTCCGTTCAGATCTCGAGGTGGCTGCAGCGATGGCCAGAGGATCGGCCGTTGCTACCTGCCGGCCATGTGGGTATCCCTAAGGAGGCGCCTGCTGCCAAGGAGGACCAAGGAGTGCGGGAGGACCGTGTCGCGAATCGACCCGGTCGGGTGGCCGAGCCGCCCCCCGTGCAGAGGTCTGTCATCGGCTCAGAGGAGTCAGCAGAGGTGCTCTCGCAGATCGCGACGAAGAGGGACCCACCGAGGGACCTACAAGAACTTCCCGTCTACGATGGGCAGGTGAGTGGGTGGTCAGCATTCAAAGCAGCAATTAGAGACAGCGAGTCGATGCTCTCCGAGTCAGCGACTACGGAGGTGACTGCTGACGGAGTTGTGCAAGCCAGACATAGGCTTACACACACGCAGTCACATTCCCATAGGTCGAAGAAATCTAAGAAAGTGCTTGCAGCTCGTGATCAACTGGCGAGAGTGCAAGCAACTACAGCGCTCGCTGAGATTACTCTCCAGCGAGCAGAAGAGGAAGACTTCAGGGAAAGGGACGGAGGAGTGCGGACAGAGCTCGCCTCCGTTCAGATCTCGAGATGGCTGCAGCGATGGCCAGAGGATCGGCCGTTGCTACCTGCCGGCCATGTGGGTATCCCTAAGGAGGCGCCTGCTGCTAAGGAGGACCAAGGAGTGCGGGAGGACCGTGTCGCGAACCGACCCGGTCGGGTGGCCGAGCCGCCCCCCGTGCAGAGGTCTGTCGTCGGCTCAGAGGAGTCAGCAGAGGTGCTATCGCAGATCGCGACGAAGAGGGACCCGCCGAGGGACCTACAAGAACTTCCCATCTACAATGGGCAGGTGAGTGGGTGGTCAGTATTCCAAGCGGCATTTAGAGACAGTGAATCGGTTCTGTTGAAGTCAGCAACTACGGAGGTGACTGCTGACGGAGTTGTGCAAGCCGGACATAGGCCTACGCACACGCAGTCACATTCCCATAGGTCGAAGAAATGTAAGAAGGTGTGGGCAGCTCGTGAGCAACTAGCGAGAGCACAAGCAGCCACAGCGCTCGCTGAGATCACTCTCCAGCGAGCTGAAGAAGAGGACTCTAGAGAAAAGGACGGAGGAGTGCAGACAGAGCTCGCCCCCGTTCGCATATGGCTGCAGCGACGGCCAGAGGACTGGCCGTTGCTACCTGCTGACCGTGTGGGTAACCCTAAGAAGGCGCTTGCTGCCAAGGAGGACCAAGGAGTGCGGGAGGACCGTGTCGTGAATCGACCCGGACGGGTGGTCGAGCCGCCCCCCGTGCAGAGGTCTGTCGTCGGCTCAGAGGAGCCAGCAGAGGTGCTATCGCAGATCGCCACGAAGAGGGACCCGCTGAGGGACCTACAAGAACTTCCCGTCTACGATGGGCAGGTGAGTGGGTCAGCATTCAAAGCAGCATTTAGAGACAGTGAGTCGGTGTTCTCGAAGTCAGAGAATGTAGCGCTCGTACAAGAAAACCTCACGGGTGATGCGTACGAGGCTGTAAACAGTCTGTTGGTGAGTCAACCCGAACTTAGAGCCGTCATGGAGGCTCTCGAGAGACGGTTCGGGCGAGCGGAGGCGATGATGATAGTTGAGATAGAAAAGCTACGCCATCTACCCAAGGTAAGCGATGGCGCGAGAGAACTATGTGTCTTCGCTGGACGAGTGGCCAATGCCGTGACTACCGTTGAAACTCTGGGGCGTGAGGAGTACCTACATAGTCGGGAAATGGTAAGATGTATAGTAGATAAGCTACCAGCCATTCTGAGCAAGAAATGGTATGACTATGCAGCGATCAAGAGTCAAGACCTCGTCCCAGAGCTGAGAAAGATCTCCGCCTTTCTGAACAAAGAAGCGGATAAACGCGGAGCGTACACATTACCTGAGGCAACATCTAAGAACAATGCCGAGGGTCAGTCGGCCAAGAAAAAGGTAAAACGAGTGTGCGCAAATGAGGTAAGACAAGGACGGAGCGAACAAGCCGTCGCCTCACTCACGCACATAGATCAGGTACCAAACAATGACAGAGACACAGAGGCCGCATCCGACGATAAAGCCTTTTGTGAATATGTATCGGCGATAGCGGCGGTGCAACAAATAGACGACTTCGAGGAAAACACGAAGTATTTTGTCAGGTTAGAGTCGCTAGCGATACAGGAGATAACATCGGTGAGTCACTCCGAACAAAGGGCCGTCCGGCCGTTAGATGGAAAAGGCCGACGGATGCCTCATGGACGATTCAAGACCGAACCTCAGCGGCGAAATGACCACGCGGCTCTGCACGACGATACACTGAAAAGGTTATTGCACTCAGAACGCAAGCTCGACCGAGAAAGCAAACAGAAAGCTAAGTACAGTGAACGAGTTGATAGCCTGCTTATCTCGGATATCGCGGAGCGTGCTGAGTCACTTTCCACTAACAGAAAGACATGGCGTTGGTCTCATTTTGCTGTAATGAACCTAGGAAAACCGAAGATAAGGATGGTTCACAACACCGCGGTAAAGTCAGCCGGAATAAGTCTGACTGGCACATTATCTACAGGGCCGGACCTGTTACGGTCACTACCGGGAGTGATAATGCGTTTTGGACAATACGCATTGATGTCAACTGGCATAAAAGAAGTGTTTATGCAGGTAAGAACTTTACACCAGGGCAGGAACGCTTTGAGATTCATGCGGCATGGTGACAAAGGAGAGAAAGAGGCGCCCGAAGAGTACCGTATGACAACCGTCACACTGGGGGCTTCATCATCATCATGCACGGCTCTCGTCATGACGAACGGGAATGCACGAGACATCAACCAAGAGGACCCTGAAGAGGCCGCAGCATTCGAGAGGTATAATTTTATGGATTGTCACCTAACTAGTTTCGTGTCCATAGAACAAGCTGAGAAAGTCAACAGGAAGGTGGACCTTGTACATCGACGGGCTTGCTTGAAGCTACATGGCAGGGCACCGAACGACGAGCCAACGATTAGCGCAGTCACGGCTCACTCCGAGGATCCTACGGTTTCCATCGGCGGGAGCGACTCCGCTATCGTACCACGCCGCTACACAGTGCGGCGCGGCTGCCTGCGAGAGACGTCGACCGACAGTACCACATGCTTCGAAGCTGCCGATCGCGAGCTACAGACAACGAATGTTGTGGCAACAGAAAAGGAAGACAATGTCCGCCTCGTCAAGTGGCGGTACATCCCACCAGTGGCGCCGGCTATAGGTGGCGCTTTGGAGCGTATGGTGCGCCCTGACAAAAAGGCGCCCGTAACGACGCTTCATGGGAGGAGCCCGATGGAAGACACTTTCGGCGCCCTACTGGCTAAGGTAGAAGCCATGGCGAACTCACGCTCACACAGTCATGTGGGCGTGACTTCCAACGATCCAGAGGCCTTCAGTCCTAACCAACTGACTGAAGGACATCGACCACGCTCCTGCATCAGGGGGGTTCAACGACGACGACGAGTAGGCGTGCCAACACTGGTGGCGCACATGACGACAGCTGGCAATCGAGTTCTGGCACCGGTGGCTGCGCGAGTACCTACCCGCCTTGCAGCACCGGCGGGAGCCTCATACTGCTGGCGACGCGCCGAAGGTCGGCGACCTTGTCATCGTCTGCGACGAGAACCTACCCAGCAACGCGTGGCCATGGAGACGGATTGCGATACTGGATCCACGGCGAGACGGCGAGACCCGGGTGGCGGACGTCATCACCAGCGCCGGACACATCCTACGGCGTACCACGGAAAAAGCTGTCGTGCTACCGGTTGATCGCGAGAGCGCGACGGCGGGAGAATGTGCACGACAGAATGGATATAAGTTAGAGATAAGAGTACCTAGTAGCCCTAAGCATGTAGAATAATTATCGGTCAGATAGGATAAGCTAAATTATACGATTCCATTGTCTAGTGTTTTACTGAGAGACTAAGTAGGTAGGCAGAGATCCCTTTAGTAGAGTTGAAAAGCTAAGTCAGGCCAGGAACTTGTATGCCTCACCTAGCTAGGTAGTTAAATCTTTGTAAGGGACAGAACACCTACCTACAAAGGCAGGAAAGTTAGACAAAGAATGTAGGTAGATACGATGTACTTCGAAGAACAGATATACACGTGCAAAGGTTTATGACGGATCGCTGTGACGGACAAAGAACCGCTCTGGGTTCCACGGATATTGTTAACAAGGCAAGCCGTACGTCGTAAACCAACCTCTGTAATCGCGCCGACTATTGCTTATGATCGTAAAAGCATTAGTTTGAATGAGTAAGAATTGTAGGAAACAACTGTACAAAGTATATTTACGGATAGTATTATTTTGTTAATAAAGATCTAAGGGGCTTCCCGCCGCGTACGCCTGGGAGCGGGGGAGACGGCTTTACTATATATATTTGTGGACGCTCCATTAACTGTGTGTGCTCACTTGCTTTCCGCGCTCCACGAGCGATAGTAACGCCGTCGCTCTGCCCGAGCCTACCTGACCGGAACCTTGCTGTGTAATCGTAACCCCGGCCTTTTATTACCACCACCAGCGGCATACCATCAGCCGAGCCCTTAACAATACAGTCCACTACAATAACATCATATCGGGAACAGACTTATTATACCCGCAACTTTACCAGAGATGGAATACAGAAGGGTACAAATCTAACAGTAGTCGCGTTACGTAAACTTAACCTATTCGAGTCATATTGTGCGTCAACGCCAGCTTGACTTCCGAACGTTGTAGTGTCACCGCGCAGTGTATCTCAGATACGCTAGCGTTACACGATTGTCAATGGCTGAGGCCTCAGGAGTGGTTAGCGCGAATAAATGTGGCAATCGTAAACGTAACGCAACGGCAACGTGAAATAAGAATACTTCTGAAAACCCCAGGGGGTTAAAGTACCCATAAACATGAACTACTTCGGAACCTATGGAACCATTAGTGTGAGCGCGAAAACAAGTCAGCTATTTCATAAATGCAATACCTACTTGAGCAAAAATGTAGCACATTTACTTAGTTTTCTTCAAAAAAAATTTTTCAAAGCCATACTTTTTCCCAAACATAATATTTTTATTATCTTGGTAAGTATGTTAATTGAAGCCTTAACTATTCATGTCGTTCGAACAATAGGAGGTTAATAAGTGTGTCCTACATCGATGATAAGACCGAGAATCCACAAGCGAAGCATTGTCCATTATATTGCATAGTTTGTTTTTCGTCTTAGAAACGTATGTGTGTGACAACTTGGCACGAATTCAATAGTTAATAACGTATGAATTTTGCTCTTCAGTGGGTTTCAAGCCTTATTCTGTGTTGAACTGTGCCAATAAAAGTGACCAATAATAAACAAACCGTCGTCGTTTACGAACCTGTGTGGTTTCGAAACAATGTTAAAAATAAAGAACTCATTAAGCCCTTTCCACACGCTTTTCTCATTAATCTAATGTTAATTATGTTTTATAAGTAATCGGTAACGATCGGGAAAGAATAACATGTTATACACGATTTATTTTTAACCGTCACGGTATTATTGGACAAGCACACGCTTACAGGGTTATTAATTGCAGCAAAACAAACTATTCTTAGTTCAGTCATAATAATAGTATGAACCGTACTTTATAGGGCTACCATAAGCAAGAGTTTGTTGAAATTAATCAGAAAAACAAGCAGTCCTATAATGCGCTGTAAAAAAATTCGGATGTGCAGAGACATGGCTAATTGACCAATGAAATACTTTGAGTGAAAATAAGAACGAAAAGGGCCGTCTAAAATAACTGCATTCAGCTGTTTTACCCAGAAAACGAAGAGACCTAATTTAGCCATTCTGTACACAAAACTGGGGCGTAGCGTACACAGTGAAGACCTAAAGACAAAAAGTCCAGCTTCCGATACAAAACCGTCACTTCCACAACTGGTTTGACTGAAACCGTTCCGACTGTTCTTAGAATTAATGAAAGGTGCAGAAATAAACAAGGGCGGAACCGCGCGTCAGCTCCGACTGATGGAGCGCTGATCGATTTGGGTGACATTGAAAGAACGATCAGGATGTCCGTTTATGAAGAATTTTCGGATTGGAGTTCCTCTGTAGGCACTTACCATCAGGTGAGATTGCGATCAAACGTTTGTCTATGATGTATAAAAAAAAATGAATGCCAGTTTTGACATGTGTAATTATGATCTTCTATCCGATTTTTTTTATACAACTAAGGGCGTCTTGCACCAGAATCACTAAACGCGTTTAACTATTAAATAGTATTTAGCGAGTTGTCAAGTCATATAAATACATCATCATTTCCCTGCCCTTATCCTGCGCTAGGCGGGGTCGGCACAACATGTCATATAAATACGTCAGATTTAAATCAATTTAGCTGTTAAACACGTTTAGTGATTCTGGTGCAAGCCGCCCTAAATGATAGAACAAGCAATCAGGTGGGCCATCCACCTGATAAGTTGAGTTGTGATTTTGTTGATAACTTGGAAATAATGAAACCAAAAAAGGCATATGACTTTATATCAAAGTGAATCTAATATGAAATGGTAAGGAGTTGTTTGGACATGCATTGGCAAAATGTCTGTATGTTCTGCCAAAAATAATTTGGCCACAAGACTTGGCGAGAACAATCATTTATAGCGTCCATCGTATTTGCTGTTTAAAAATAATTTCACTGACTTATAAAAAACAAACAAGTAGCAATTTTTATATCATGAAATTAATAGTCCCGTCATCAATATCACGGAGGGCGCTTTGCAAAGGCCTGCCGAAGCCCGAAAACGAAACGATATTCTATCATTACTAGAAATAAATAAGATATTCATGGACATTTCACACAACGCCATCTAGTCACAAGCTAAGCAAAGCTTGTAACAACAGAAAGTGGCGAGTGTTCTTAGTTCATATCGAAAAATGTTTGGTTCGCATTTAAAATAACTATTCTTAGAATCGCCGCTAAAAGTCTAAGAGCATAAGTCGGGTCATCTACAGATCAGTTACTTAAACTGATTATAATTCGCATGACCTAACTTTAGATGTTGAGTCAGCGGAGTCGTTGAGTAACACTTAGATCCTCGTTTTTCAGCTTTCATAGCGTGCATTAATTTGAACAGAGCTCGTGCAGCGCACTAATACTAATTGACGGAGACAAATGAAACTGTTTTGCTCTTTAAAGTACATTTTGCACATTACAAACGGTTACGCACTCATCCGATCCGAATCCGTAAAAAATATGGTTGTACAAAACTAGAACCGAATTCGGATGTTGCTTACGCACTAAACCAATCTCGGTTCCAAATTAAAAAACTCATTCAGTTCATGAGATTTTTTTAACTGCCGAAGTTTTTGAAAGTAGTCTTATTACACCTTGTAGCTAAGCCACACAGCAATGGCATTTTTTCTATATCCAGAATTAAACTTCTATCGTTTTACGATCAAGACTGTACCTGTAAGCGGTTTCTAGAATTAATCTTTTGTCGTTACGATCAAGACTGTATATTTGTTATACTTGTAAGCGTTCAAAGTTACCGAGACCACGCAAGACTATGTTCGGCATTTCATTCGTAAATTGTTTGTTTACAATGTTAGCAAGGGCGGCTATTCCGATTTTACGGCTGCGGCCGACGGAAGTTGGTTTGAAGTCTGCGTGCCGGCCCTGGACGTCTTGATATGACAAATTGGCTATGAATAGAACTAAAACAGACGTGTGCATCTTTTTTTAGAGAATCCACGCACCTTGAGCTTTTCGAACGGAACCTTTTGATTTGCATGACGACACGCGACGACGTTTTAAACAACATCAAAAGAACTTTTTGGCGTTACAGCCCTGTAATATTCCTACGGCAAAATTTTGGTCAAATGTAATATTTGGACGTGCCTTTGTCAACTTGTCCTAGCAATCTCTATTGCCAAGAGATGAATCCTGTAGAGGTCACACTGTAGAGTATGCTACTAATTTTTAATTTCAGGTCTACATGTACCTATGCAAAAGAGCATCTATACTTACTAAAAAGAAATATAATACTTAAATAGAGCTACTTTTTATAGTAACGTTTACCCCCGACATCAACTGAGCCAAATAAACTAAACGGTTACCACATAGCACTTTTACTAACATTAGGTTAATTTGGTGTTTACAACCTGTCAGTAAATCACTACCATCGGTTACCGAAATGTTTGGTTAATGGGCCTTCGAATTAGTTTGCCCTATCATAAAGTGCTACACAACACTAAGGTTACTTTACCCGCGTAACAGGTTTTTCGCAACGGTTACAAGATTTTTTGCCACAGTTTCGTCACAAACTGAAACATCAAATTTTATACTAAAGAGTAACTTAATAACTACATTCTACAACATTTTACCACTAAAAAATTAATATATTAACTACACTAAAGGTAGTCTGGAAGAGATCGCTTATAGCGATAAGACCACTCATTGTAATTCATGTTCAAAATTGACAATTTTCTTGTTGTTTTTACTTTGGTGTAAGTACAATAAAGATATAATCTAATCTTATCTACACTGTCATCTCATACTTGTGTAGCACTGTACCAAAAGAGCAACAACAGTTGAAATAAAAAGTAGTTTCGCCTTCGGCTCTACGAGTATAGCATCTGCCGCGATTATATAACAATGATAATAAATGCAAATATAACCTTTGCATAATAATAATATGTAACATGCTTACGTGCGATTTGAATCCCAGCACGAGTTTGTAAAACTATCAAGTTGACTACCGGTATCGGTTTCGTATTAATACCGATAAATACCGCGCGGTTCCGGTTTCCGTTACGGTACCCGACGGTCCGGAACCGGAACCCTAAAAATCAACTATTCCATACAAAATGGAATTTGTATGCTATTCAGTCATAAAACATTTTTGAATCTTTGCCTCATCATCATTTCATCATCATCATCAAAAAAAGTAATAAGTATTCTATCAGCCATCTAGTTCCCATATCACAAGCTTTGCTTAGTTTGGGACTAGAGGGCGTTGTGTGTAAAGTCCATGAATATATATTTATTTATTTATTTACCAATAATGCTGATCACATGACATTTTCGGCAATTTCTGATTCGATTGCAACTAAAACTCGTGCTTACTATGCTGAAGATTTGATTGACGACGCGATCTCTATTAACAACTTATTTTATTGCCAGTTGTTGCCCAATAATGTAAATAGTGTGACTTGTCATGTACATTTTACTACTATCATACATTTCGACACGACAACTATCACCGAGCTACACATCCATAAATTAAATAAAAAATCATTTCAGTGGCAAAATTCAAGGTGTAATACAATAATACTATTCCCTGAGATTTAGTTCTTCTATGGAACCAAGTGTAAGCACGAAAAAAATAAGCTGTTACATACAAAATGCAATAACTTGGCACAAATGTAAGAACATCAAATTATTTTCATCGCACTTTAGTATTTTTCAAAATAATATTTTACTGAACCTTCAGTTATCATAATAGTACTGCACGCGTAGCATGAGCGCCAAAAACGACGTTTCTTTCTATCGAAGAGAAGACAAATCATACTCCGTCCCTTTCTTTTGTTTGACGAAAACAGAGACAGGACTAGCTTTAGTTTATTCTTCCGTAGACAAATGTCTAAGGCTGTCTAGGGCGCATCATGCTAGCTAATCAAACTGAGCTCGAACGAACTCTAAATAATAATTATTAGGTATCTCTTCTAAAATTATACCCACGCGAAAACATTGTATTTCCACCTGTACGGCGGGCTATTCTTATCACACAGCTAATATACCTCTAATGGGTTTTCGGCACTTGAAAACTAGCCAGAAACGATAAAATGCGCATCTGGCCACTCGCGCCCGATTTGATATATTGCTGTACATACTTTAATATTGATACTGCTGCCAAAATGGAATCGAACTCTCAGGAGGGAAGGATCCTGTTTTTTTTAAGAAACTTGATCTGAGAAATAATTGGAGTTCAGACATGTTTGTCTTTGGTTAGTTTAGTATTTTGGCTAAACTTCTTTGAAATGGTACTAAAAATATGATACATTTTGAACGGGCTGAGAACCGTCAAACAACTTCTGGCTCACACATTGTATTGCAACATTGCTGAAAATATAAAATCACTGAACTCATTTATGAAAAATCGCAATCAACAAAGTGGTGTGCAATAACATTGCACAAGGTTTAGCAAAAATATAATTTTGATCCAAAAAAAAATTCCTACAAAAAAGTTTGTCCACTCATACCCGTCCACTCTTTTCCGATAATTTGTTAGGCCATATACCTTCATTTCCTACGAACAAAACATCAATACATAAATTAACCAATCGCTAATGCAACACCTAATTAATATATACACATCATACAATCATACATCGCATTCATACATTCAGAATCTATTTAACACGCATCGTTTGACAAACACAACCCAAGAATCCAAGTACGTTTCACTAAATGTACGAATAGCGATGTCATTGAAATATTAACTGCAAAGAAACAATGGTGTATTAAGATTTGTTAGGCGTGTAGCATTTACGGCTTTTCAAGCAGTTACTAGATTCAGAAACCCTGAAATCAGGGTAAAGGGAATACAGACTAACCTTATCGACAAATTGTAATAATAATTTAATTTATTTAGAAAATAAGCACACACAATCACACGAATCGTACCGTTTATATTGACCATGTTGTTTTTCCATTTGGTTTACTTATTTTATGGAAACAAACGTTTCTACAACTACCTACATTATACCGGGTGTTACCAGACCACTTCCGAAAACTTGGAGGTTCCAATCAGACCATGATACTGAAATCATTTAGCGAAAAAAATCGCAAAAAAAAAATGCCTTGACTATCTCCTTTTCATTTTTTTTCTAGTTACATACACACAGTACAACATAATAAGACATTATCTACCTAATTATCTCATTTAAAAAAGCAAAAAAAACAAATAAAATAAATAAAGCAGCAATGTACAGTGTACACGCAGCTGAGAGTTCATCGCGGGTCATTCGAGTACGCGACGTGCGAGCGAGACAAGAGACGCCCGTCTTTATCACGCGGTCGCGCGGTCATTATACCAATTAGGTATAAATAAACATAGTAGGTACCTACCTACGTTAGTAGGGCAGTAGGCACTTACGACACAGAATAAATAATAGTACTACGCCTCGACCTTACCTACGTAAATGCGTACATTGCGGACTGGCGGAATAAATACAAATCTTTAAACATTGTTTTCTCCGGCTATAATTATTTTTCAGGATAACTGATTTTTTTTTGGTTAGGTTTTGGTGTGCTGTACACCCCCCCCCCCCCCCCCCCCCCACCCCTTTCGTTTTCGGAAGTGGTCTGGTTACTCCCTGTATACACGTAGGTATCTTTTTTATCAAAGATTTATCCTTAGTTTGCGAGTTGTGTATCCAAATAAATCGAGACAAACAGCTGGTGATATTCAACATAAACGATGCTAAGCAACAACTAGTAACCTCCAAGGTGAATATTTTACTAGAAGCACCATCGCAGACAAAAGAATGTGCGGAAGTAGGTCCTCTCATAATTCTCGTTGTTCAATCGTATCACTCGATCTTTTCTATCGTTCACGCATGGTCTGTTTGGGCACTAAAGCTTGCGCAAACGCACACTGAAGACCTAGGCAACCCACCTTGCTTAACGGACCACGCCCACGCTGTTGAGTAGGCTTCAACTGTTGCTAAATGGTTCTGTCGACTTCCGTGTAGGTCGCGAGGCTAATATTTTTTAAAGTTCCTTTTTGTACCATTATTTTATTTAAAATTAAATGTGTTTATTTTGCGTGAATTATGGTACCAAAAGTAAGCAAGGTACAGTCTAACAAACTTCGTTTGAGACCGACATGTAAAAAAAAGAATAAATATTTATTAGGTAGGCACATGGCACACCAATTTTCGAAATTATAAAATAACATTAGGAATATTACTGGGGTAAAATTATATTAAGACAAGTAACACTTTAAATTAATGTCATAATATATGAATGAATCTAAGCCACGCGACTCTACGTGAACTATATGAAGAATTGAAAGTGATAGAGAGCAAAAGAAAGTATATAAATTGCATAAATGAAGTATGTCTCAAAAGACATTTTATAAATACACTTCTACTTTTGGGTATGAATATCTAAATATAACATAAAGTTTTGTTTAATTTAGAAGGAAAGATGACAAAATATAAAACAGTCCACAAAATAAAATTACCTCACAGAGCTAAAGTATTTTCGAAGTAATTAAACAACCATAAAAATTCTCATAAAGGAAGTGTTTGAAGTTTCGTTGTGGAAATAACCTTCTTTTTTGAAGTCGGTTAAAAATGCATTAATTGGTGACGTGGCTACAACTAGGGAATGCAATCTCGAACTCGCATTATCGAGATTCTATAGAGATCTCGAGGGAGATTTTCCAAAATTTAATCTCGTTCGAAATCTCGGCAGTATTTTATTTACAAAATATAACACCAAAATCCACCAAATACATACTACTTCTTACCTTTAGTAGGTAACTTTAACTGTCTACGGTTTTTTATTTAAAAATGTAGAAATAGTTCATATTTAAAGATATTAGATAGAAAGAAACAAAAGTAATTTATCGATATTTTAAGGTCTTGCCAGACAATTTGACGAGATCTCGAATAGTTAATCTCGACTGTAGACTTATCACGCGAGATCTCGACTCGAGATTGCATTCCCTACGAGTAGGTATAACGAGGCTCGAACTCCCGAAATGGATGTAAATCTACACTCGCCGGTTCAAAGCATAAGTGCTAATGGCTGAACTCGATCTTTCACTTGCGTGAACTTTCTGTAATTAGCTAATGTAGCTTTTTATATTCCAACTAATTTATGTAATGGTGTTGAGAAATGTATATTCAAAATCCTGTCCTGGTTTTATTAAAATTAAGAAAATTTTAACACTGAATTTAAAATGTTTTTATATTTTTTACTTGTTTTATGTAATTTGTACCTACTGTACTTGGTTTTTATATGCTCTCGCGATTGTAGAATGTAATCACAGGTGTACTTACGTCATGAATGTGACATTTGAATTCTCCTTTATTTGTTTACCGAAATAAGTAGTATAGGTACATCTATTTCGGGGGAGATTCTAGGCTGATAAAGACTTTTTGAGAGATGATATATCTATCGTGACAAAAAGTCTATCGGTCTAGAATCAACTCCCCTGTGCTTAAATGCTACAAAGTCTCTTCAGTCAACATTTGTTTAAGAATCAAAACACAAAGGATTGTGAACAACTAAATACTAGATGTAACGATAAAGGCAAACCTGAAGATATCACAGCTCGGAATATCTCAATCTAGCTAGCAGACGCAACTTCCACGAACAATAAAGAATGGAGGAAGCAATAAATTTGACATGGGAGTGTCAATCCCGTCCCGTATTCCCGGAGATACGCTTTGACTACGAGGGCGATGAAAGGTGCACGTAGAACTGCTATTTTAATTTGAATTATCCAATAATACTAATTGGGTTAAAATAACAGAATGGTTTTCGTAGAATTTATTCTACCACTGTAGAGTGCAGAATTCTGCGTAAATTCGAAATGCTTACAGTGTTTTGATCTTTGCATTGATAAGCACTTTCAAATTCGATTGAAAGTGACAGAACACGGAGTAACAGGGTGTCACTATTTCGAATACCTAAATAACGGTTTTATTGTAAGGAATTGAGTTTATGAAAAAATAACATCCAGATTACAATAGCCTGAACATTTATCTTAACGCCGTACTAGAGTTTTAGTGTATAGTATCAGTGATGAGTGCTAGAACATCAAAACTCGGAAACATATTTATAAGATCTTGTTAATTTATCCTGTATGAAGAATCGAAACCACGCCTCTGGCGTTTCAATTGAACAGTCACCATACAACAGAGGTCGAATAGTAAATCTTTGATTTTTATGAAGCAGGAAATGTCATAATATCATGTCCGAAATGTAGCGAAGAAGTAATAAAATACAATACTTATTTTGGTTAGCGTTCAATAATGTAATTTTATGAAAGTCGACGATTCTTAGAAACTGATTTGATTTTGATAAACATTGCATCGTTTGATTTTTCACCTAAATACGTTTTTTATGCACACTAAGCACTCCAAAATAAGAGAAACTCCTACGTGTCTTTACTGTGGCAATACTATGTCATTTGTCACTGGATGATGGATGGGGCTTACACGCAAAATAGCGTAGGAGACCCTTTTCATCACCATAATAAAGAACATTTACACAAGTTGACCTAATATTTGTTTTACCAATAACAAAATCAAATGCTACAGAAAAAATAAGCCTAGACCTAAAATAAAAATCACGTAGGTATGTCATCTATTTCTGTCTTTTGCTTAAGTCCTGTTTTGTGTGCAGTAAAGAATTAAGAAATTGAAAAATTACCTACCTTGTTTGTAAATATTTTTTCAGTGTAAGTACAATAAATAATTTGATAATGTATTAAGTAGCAAACGTGTGTCAACATCGAAAAATGCTAATTAGTTGTGTTAAAGTGTATACAGTGTGTAAAAAGGTTTATAATTATATGCAATAAACCATTGCTCAATTTTTCAGAATCCTCCCACACCGTGTCTCAGAACAAAACTTTCTTCCATTGAAAGAATCGGTCGTCTGCACCCACGCGGAGTGACACGAAGATATAATAATGCAATCCAAGCGGAAATTTCGGATTCTGATCCGTTATATCATACGCAAAAACCTATGCATAATGTGCATACGTAAATATGCAAATCACGATAGCTGTCGGCACACGGCTTAATTAGTAGCTGTAATAACTAAAGCAACTTTCTTTTTTATGAAAGAACTATTACAATGTTCTTCATATATTTTTCACATCTAAACTCACCCAGAGAGTTTCTATACTAGTAAACAGTCGCTTTCACAAGTTCAACCATAATTCTCGGTAACTTGTTAGTTCTTTGCGTTTTCCGCATAATTTGCGCATTGCGAAACGCGGCCGCCGATAACCGAAATTAACAAGCTGTTTAACTTGTACAGACTAGGTATTATTGGTACACGTACGACTTGCCTGAGTAGGTATATTATTTGCCTGAAACACGCGTACTGAGATATTCCACGTAGGTACATGTCTCAAAGATACCACTTTATTTTAAATCTTTTCGAAACAACCTCTTCAAGATCTCTTGTTGTATATGATCACGAATAGTAGGTTATTTAAGTAATAGCAGGAATCAAAGCTATAATGTATTTAGTGAGTTTTAATATAAAGGAAATATACAGAACAGCATCAAGAATAACAAGTAATTAAATTAAAAATTAAAAAAAAACCCCGAATCTTGGACCGATTTTCATCAAATATAGCTAAGAACACTCCCGACTAATTCAGCTATCAAACAAAAAAAACTAAATCAAAATCGACACACACACACGTCAAACATATAACACCCCGTCGTTTTTGCGTCGGGGGTTAATAATAAAGATGAGCACGAAATCCTTAGGTATATTTTATGTGGAATCGGCTGAAGAAATTAAAACGCAACATTTTTAAAAAGGCGCCGCGTTAGAAGATATTATACCACCCACATCGAAATGCATAGTTTATAAATGGCAATGCACATCCGTTGTCCGACAGCACTCTAATGCATTAGTGCCAATAATGCACGCTCTTGTAAATCTAAAGGTTAAACGAGTGCATTTATACAAATCGTAATGATCCATGCAATGTGCAATCGTATGTTTTGCAAACTTAATACACACTTCTACGTTTTCAAAATGGCACGTCGGTCTGTTCTCTAAGTCTGTTAAGTCCGCAATAATAATTGAATTTCTACAGACAGATTGAAATGAGGGTTTTACTGTCGTGTTTTTATCGTAAAAGTCTTGAGAACTTCGTTTCACTTACAAATACCTACTGGTGTGGTGATAGATTGCGTTCATTGAACACTGAAATTATGAAATGTGGTCTCTCTTTTCATTCAAATTCCGGTACAAAACGTAACCAGTAGATTACCGACCACAGCATAAAATATAAGTCGATGAAGAAAATGAAGAAACATAACTTTGTACAAGAAAACAGTATGAAAGTAGGTTTTAAATCAAGTCAAGGCATCAATGTGATGTATAATAAAAAGCCACAATCAGCAGCGTGGAACGGAAGTGAAGTCTAGACCGAATTTATACACATTTTCTCTTGTGGTTAGACCTGGGACGTCATAAGAAAGAAAGCAATGTTTGAAAAAAATACTTATATTTTTAATATTTAGTCGATATCACGATCATTTTGTAAAAAAACCCGGAACAATCAATAAACTCAAGTTTATGTACCGTGGAATACTATAATTTTCAGTAAAAACGGTGTATTTACATTTACATGATTTGGGCTTGAATATCATTTTCAGGAAGGGCCTTAATAAATATATCATATCTTGAAAGCCTTACCATTTTCCTTGATAGTCCTTTGGTATCCATTAAGAGTTCCCCACTGATTTTTGAAGTCATCACTGCAAATATTGAGCTCACTCGAAAATATCTTTTGGCTGATCAATTTCTTTTGATTTTTGTTATCCGAATGAAATAACGACACGAACTTATGAAGCGGACCCATTTTGTACCCACTTTTTATTAAAAATAACTAAAAAAGTCAGCTAAGCGACTAAGTAAACAGCCTGACTCAAGTCAAGTCTGATTAAAGGCATTTACATTTTAATTTATTTTACTATTTATTTCGTTCGGTAATTATGCTGAGGATGACGGTAACCGCGGGTGGCAAGCAATTGCCTTAACAGTTCGGTCGGTTGTGACAGTGCAGCGCTCTTTTACCTATTGCCCGAGCGCAGCCGCTTTCAAAGTCGTGTCGTGGTGAACCAAACCACTCTGTTGCACGCATAAACAACTTTTTGTTGGAAGATTTACTTATTTCCGACTCATTACTTTGGAAACAATTGAATTTAAAAGATAGGAGAGTCCACGCACCAGCAACTTTTGTCTCCGCAACTAATTTGTCTCTTACATCAAGCCTTAGAAAAGTTTCTCGGGCAACTAATCTGTTCGTGAGTGTCGGCTCTTAAAAGAAATGTAATTTACGCAGAAACCAGTCACACGCAACACCTTAGATTACACGTGTTATCTTTTATGCATCATCACAGACATGTATACCAACATACAGTTTTAAAATAGATTTAGAAACATAAAACAGAGAAGCATGTAGCCTAGCATTATAATATGCCGGTCTTTGCAACTAATCTAGATTATTAATACAGCGTCAGGGGCCACTTTGAACCCATGCCTCTATGAACGGGACGCTGCAGTGATTCGAGCATTATTTAGATGGAGGAAGCTTGCCTAGCACCTACACCATCCTCTCAGCCTAATCGGCCTTATCCACAAGAAATACAAAGTCAATACGTGCGGAGCTAACTACTATCCATTGGGCCCCGACCGGATTTGCGCTCACGACCTCTGGATCGGAGGGCGAGGTTGCTACCAACAGACCACCACCGGTAGCATTATTACCAAAAATATTATCAGAAATCTCTTGAAAAAATATTTTAGGATTTTTTTAAATACCTAAATTTGAACGATTCTAACATTTGGTCAAAATAATATAGAGGTTTACTCTAAACCAGTGGTTCCCAAAGTGATCCAGGTGGACTCCCAGGGGTCCACGGGAGACTCGACGGGAGTCTACGTTGGCGTGACAAAAAAATGGGGGTTCACAATTCTTTTGGGAATATGGTAGATAGCTGCAGGGGGTCCAGCGGAACCAACTAAATGTTGAAAGTGGTCTATGAGAAAAAAACTGTTTGGGAACCTCTGCTCCAAACTGTAAAGACCAATATTAGACCTGCTTGGAAAATAAAGCTATAAAAATCGTACAAGATTTAGAACTCATTATTTTTATCACTCGGTCCATCTTTGCTCCATACAAGTATGAGGTGTTTGCAATGCATTAGCACAGTAATTAGTTTCTCAGTGTGAACTCCATACAATTTTAAACAATTGTATTGAAATAGCCTTTTTCAGTGTTCTTATATAAACTCACATACTAAGAAACAATTATAATGGGCGTAGGTACGTAACAGTTAAGATTCTGAAACGACTACACATACTTCTAAGTTTTCTAAGTTCGTTTTTTCATAATTCCTGTCAATCCAAAGGTTGTCTGGAAGAGATCGCTTTTACCGATAAGGCCGCCCATTGTACACTCTATTTTTATGTTTCTTTCTTTCTTGTAATTTCTTTCTTCTGTGTGCAATAAAGTTTATTCTATCTATTCATCTATCTATCTATTGAAGTTCATACAAGATGGTAAAAAAAATTGCAGCAGTTTATCTTTTATCTCTACTCCTTCCGCAAAAATCCTTCCCGTGGAAGTGACTTTCCTTTTATTTTTTGCTTCTAGTTTTTGTAATCACTTACAAATGTGTTTTGCTGTCGACTCTTCAACACTGCATGCATAATATTGAAATATTTACTTCCGTCGTAGATTCATGCTTCCAATTACTTCTGGATTCATGCAAGGTATCAGTCGTAAATAATTTATCAATAACCAAACAATTTGCAATTATTAACAAAAAAAATGGAAAATTATTCCAATATAAAACTTTTCATTATAAAATTCAAAAAAATATACCATTTCAATTTTATTATGTGTACAAGTACCTACGCTACGCACTATGGATAAAGATCCATCTGAAGTTAGGTGCAAAAAAACTATTGCGCACGTATGTTTTGTTATATGTTTTGCATGTACCTACCTAACTACTGTTGTGCGGAAAACTGCGCGTACCCCAAAATTGGGTTCTGCGCAGATACTTCAGAGAGACAAAGATCCGTTGTGATTACTATACTACACTTTTATGTTTTGTTAGCTCTGTATTTGTACAATTCCATTCCATTCAATTCCATTGTACAATTAGTTAAGTTTTGTTTTGTATGTTATAGTAGTCCCTAGGTTAAGGTGTGCAATAAAGTATTTTCTATCTATCTATCTATCTATTTGCAAAATGTGCATGATGCGCAGTTTCACAACAGCACGCACTGCTGGCATAGTTCACGGTAGATAAGCATTGGACTGTGCCTAGGTAGGTAAGTAGGTACCTAGAACTGTTATTATGACCACATTGTCTGCTGTCCGGTTGGTTTCCTAACAGAACTGCAGACCTGTTTTGGATTTCCTGGAGGTAATTAATATTTCCTTTATGAACACTAATCAGCTATTACTAAACTGGCAAACTATTTTTATATATACGATGAAAAGTTGTGTTATTTAATACCTGTTCCTAGCAAATATTATGTATGTTTATTACCTACCTAGAATTCGAAAAAAAAACATAACAGTACCTACTTAAATATTTTAGTATCCAAAGCGGATACATTAATTACGCCATCTATCGGTGTACGGCAATACCAACATAACAAAGCTAACGTCTACAAACCATATTCGATAACGTCAGTTGTAACCGTAGTGACTGAACTAACCGCTAGAGGACAGCACGTGTGTAATATTGAAGAATAAACCACAAGATGGCAGCACTTGTACTAAAGACTACGCAAAAGGAAAATAGTCATCTTTTACCTCGAAAGCATTTTATAACGAAACTCCTTTAACCCTGTTACCAATAAACCGATCGTTAGCTCGGAATAGTTACACCGTGTTTTGTTTTTGTATTGAGAAGCAGTTTCAAACTCGATAGCAAAAGACAAAATAGGGTGCAACTATCGATCTTACGTTGTCGGACTTATTGATAATCGGCAGGGCTAACTGATTCATTCAGAAAGCCTTTTCGGAACGATATCGGAAACTTTCTAAAGAGATTTTAAATATCGAATCCGGAATCTCCTCCAAAAGTTTCAGATATCGTCGCTATCGATCCGAAAAGGCTTTCCGAATGAATCAGAATAACCCTGCTAAACGGTAGTGTCAGCAAAGTTCAGAAAAGAAACGAGCGATGTGACCCCTTTGTGTATATTTACACGAACCATGTCGAGTTACTTTTGAAAGTTCTTACACTAGACTTACCTTTAGTGGTAGGTAAAGTGGTGGGCCTCTGAGCTGGCACACGCAGTGGTGGAGGCTTTCGCGGAGACGGTGGCGGTGCCACGGAATTGTTGCGAGCTCGAACTGCCACAGGCGAAGAAGACAGCTTTTGGACGACGCCATTCTTTTTCGCTGGAAAAGAAAAATGGAAATTATTAAGTAGGTAGGCATTTCAAAGGTATATAACCAACTAAGGTTCAAAAAAATAGTTTACTAATCTCCCGCTAGAGGTGCTTGCTTATCAGGTTTCCGTAAATATCGTTATTCGATATTCGTTTCGCATTTCACAAATCAACAAAACGAAACTCAGACTACAGGCTCGACACCGTAGTTGAAAAAGCATCATCTACAAATTTGGATGAATGATAGTGATTGATAACGTTTAACATATCATGTTAAATAGTTCCATCCAGTAAACGACGAAACCATTTAACTTTACGCAAACAGCCAACCAGGTCATTGCGAATTTATTAAAATGCCATTTGGCCTGAGCTTAGCACATCAAACCAGTTATTTGACACAATTTTAGACTATAAGGTGCTATTGTTTAAGGTGTACCGAACTTTACATTAGCGTAACATGTTACAAAATATGTGTGGGTCCAATCACATAGCTTTACGATCTTTTAAATAGGCGTTAGTAAACTGCACCTTGTTTGATCCCATACTTAGTAAGAATAAATTACTATGAGATCAAACAAAAATTCAATTCGATACTGAAGAGCTTAGGTTCACAAGATACAAATGCGAGGTTTAGAGTCTTCGACGAGAGATCTAAATATTTTGACGCTTTATTATTTCTTTAAAAGTGAATTTATAAAACATTCCCTTGACCATGACATTTATCTCAAAGGCACCTGTTCAACGATGCCTAACTGTAAGTCCATGTTATTTTTATGCAACGCTTTAGTCACAGATTTCTCAACAGTAGCTACTCTTTAATGTCCAACGAGGTACTTAACGGTAAAGGTGCGCGCTGGGAATAATTAATGATTTACTTTGCCCCATAAGCAAGTCATGCTAAATAATTCGGTTAATGAGAAAACCTTTTGGGTCCGTTTCGGAGTTCTTTGTTTAGGGGTCCGTCCTATGCAACTCTTTCTAGATGACTAGTCACATCACAACGGATCTTTGTCCCTCTGAAGTATCTGCTCAGAACCCATTTTTGATCAAATTGGAGGCAAAGAATTTTTTCCGCACAACAGTACATGCTCAATCATTGGTCGCACCTAACTTCATCTTCGTTCATTTCATTTCCTTCATCTTCATCATCATTTGGTACAGGTACCAAATGTTAAATTTAACAGCAGAAACAGATTCAGAGTCAAAATTGTCACACATAACGACTGCATCATAATTATAGTAAAATTATTTAGGTAGGTAGGTACATATTCTTTTATAAAAATTATATCAGACATAAGTAACAGAATGACGTACGTATTACGCATTCGCTTAATGCTTATTAATGAGGATTCTTTGTGAGTTCAGATAGCTTAGTATCAATGTATGTTCAAGTGTTTTCAGTCACGTTCGACCGTAGAACGTAACAGACTACTATTATTGCGTATTTTACTTTCCTAAACGGTTGAAGTGAAAGGCCTTGATTGCTAGGTAACACATGAGCCATAGGTAAGCCGACGGCTCAACAATGGCTTGGAGTTTTTCTATTCGTTTTCTCTGAATTATTAAGCTTTTAGGTAGGTGTAATAAAGAGTGCTACCGAATAAGTATTAACGAAAGTGCCTTTCTGATTAAAGTTAATGCTGTCATAACTTTAGCTTACCTATATGCAAAATAAAAATAAAGCTTTGGGCGGTCTAAAGACTTCATTTACTTCGCCACTAGCTCATTATCTGAACTGACAAAATATGGCCCTAAACTCCGCACATTTTAGACCATTGTCCTTTGTAATTTACAAGTTGAACAAGTTACAAGCTCAACTGTTTCATGTGTATTTTGTAAATATTGTAAATACTGTATTAGTCGTAATTTTCTTAGTTGAAACACCGTAAATGTAGATCAAAAAATTTATTACAATGAGTACAGTTGTTTGGGTAATATAAGTTTTTTTTTGCCTACATGGTTTTGAATGAATTTTCTACAGGTGTGTAATGTTTACGTAATAAGCAGTAAAAGTATTCCCTGAGCACAACAAAGGTACAAAGGTTGAATGGGTGACTCACTCTGCGTAGTCGGGGGCGGGGGTTGCGGGGGGGTGGCGGGCGGCCGTGCGGGGGTAGTCGGCGTCGGGGCGCTCTCCCGCTTCTTGCCGTTTCCTGAAACGAGGGTAGGAAGACTGAGTCATTGTTGCTGTATGTACTTATAGACTTATGTATAAGGTAGTAATGAGGTCATGTCTGTGTAGGGAGAGCAGAGCCCGTAGCCCGTAGTCCAGAGTTTTATTCTGTTGATCTCCGAAAAGCGAGAATCGAGAAACTTGCAGTTTGGAGAAAAATCGTTTGCAAATCTCCCTCTAGAGGCGCCTATCCGGTTTTCATACAAAATATCTCACAATCGCAAGTCGCTTTTCGATATTCGTTACTATCAACATAACTCAGACTACGGGCTCGGATTTTTCCGCAGACTTTTCTTCAGAGGAGGTTTTAGTACGTTCATTCCCCGTCCAATGGCACCTTCATCAAATATTAGTTATTTTAAATTGATTTAAAATCGTCTTTGTAGACGAACTGCTCTAGTATTTTAACGATTACTTTATAATTATGTGTAGTGCACACGTACATATTTGTTTTTCTGAAAACGGTGGCCATTATTTTCCATTTTCAGTGGCTTAGATTGCAGAGACTAAGGGTATTAATCAAAAACACTTCAAATTCTAAAAACATGAAGAAGAATTCACCACCCATTACGCTCAAGGATTACCTAAGATTTTTCGTTGAAAACCCAGTCGTGTAAATCGCTCGCGCACATCCTACATTATATGTATAGTAGGTACCTAACCTACACAAAGAGCTAACTACCTCGTAATTTGCATATTATTCTTAGGGTTTTTATATTGCAGCACATCTTCAGCATTATCTCGACCTCGATCAGATGTCGTGGGAACTGAGACTGAGCTGTAGATAACAAAAAAAGTAGGGAGATGCTTTATCGCGCGACATGTTTTGTTTGCTGCTACATAGTCAACATACAATGATCTATAAACGTGTCAGTTACGCAATCAACTGGGGAAAACTGCATTTTCTCTTACGGGTAAACATTGAACTGAAAATTAGTAGTAGAAGAGTACGAGAAATCCCTACCTGTCTTCAAAAAGCTTCTACTTAGTCACTATTCAGTATTCACCCTTATAAAAGAGTTTATTCTATGGTTATGTTAGGTATATATTACTATTTACTTTTAACTTAGTTTAGTATCTATTTATGCGGTTTAGTTTGTGAAATCTAGTCTTTTTGTTTGCACCGTCACTATCGTACAAATATGAAAATAATATAACAGTAGGTAGGTTAGTAAGTCGTTCTTTTAAAGTAGGTTAGTAAATAGGTTGGGTTGATTGGTCGAAAATATTTGTTATAAGTCTTTACCGGCGTCTGTGTTTCCGAACCCTTACAATTTGAATGTTTTCAAGAGGAGAGGGATTAGGTTTCTTCTAGGCAAATGTGCTGCATCGTCGACCGCATCCTCACTTACCATCAAGTGAGATTGCGGTCAAACGCTTGTCTATAATGTATAAAAAAAAGTTGTCTGCGGGGCTTTTTAGGGGTAGCTAATGGTAATGAGCTTTTAGGGTAGTGTTTTAGTCATTTATATCTTTTATATGGCCGAAAAAATATAAGTTAGAAGCAATGCTTAGAAGTGACATTACTTAGAAGCTCATTACATAAGTAACAAAGAAATCATACAAAACTACTCATTATAACATCCGCTACATATGAACATTAAGTAAAAACACCTCATTACTTGCCAAATTACAGACACCTTACAATAGCTTCCCATTATGGTACTGATTATGATGAATGAGACATAATCGCGTTTTTTTGTAACACAAAACACGAGGTACCTAACCTACACTAATAAGTCTAGTTGTCTACATTCAATTTGGGTATCACGTCATTCATATTTTTTTACAAACTGCAGGTCGAAAATAAGCACTTGAAGTTTTTACAAGTTTGTAAGGAAACTGAGCAGGTACAGTCGGCAACAAATCAACGTATCCACTGTTTTAACTTTGAACTATAATTTGAATGGTTCAAAGTTCGAACCCTTGATAGGTTGATGAGTATCTGACTGTACCTAATAAACGTAATAAGATAGCAACAAAATTCCATATTCAATTTCGGTAACATGTCGGTAATAAGCATTTCAAAATTTTGTAAATGTTTGATAATTTAATTTCTTAAGTTATGTTAAGCCTAATTATTGCTGTTTTTTTGTTGGTTTTCTTTTCAATCTTGAATAGACATTAGACAGACGAGAGTTTCACGTAAGTACATATTGTAATGACACAAAAATCAATATTTTCATTAAGTATTTTAAAATTGTCTCTTCAAATTTTCATGAGCAAGAGAAGTACTTACCATTATTAATAGTGAGTACCACCTTACAGCTACAATTTCAAACGTAAGTAATTATTTTAATTTTTAATTGTTATCGTAGGTACATATTTCTCCTTCAGAGCAATATAAACCTAAAGTATCTATATAATCGGTACAGTGGATAGTAAATATGTGCCTAAGTAATGAAGTATCAATAAATCCTTATAATAAAATATACAGACATCTATAATAATATTAGGTAAGCACGTGAACTGTAATACTTTAATACGGATTGCATTTAAAAGGTTTCATAGAGCACGCATGTGGAAAAAATACAGATTTAAAAGTGGTAGTCAAAATAATGTTCCAATCTTAATAATGAAAAATTCCAGGATGACATCTTCCATGGCCAGTGTGGAGATCCATCAACCGGCTCCGAACCCAAGTCGGTCGCTCTAGGGAGAGCATGTGTAGATGGGGCTATCGCGACCCTGCTCTCAGCCAATGTGATTGCGGGGCCTCTATCCAAACGATATCCCATTTGCTCGTTTGCCTCTTGTGCCCTAACACCTGCACAAGGGATGACCTCATAGATGCCACAGACGAGGGGGTAAAGGTGGCGAAGTTCTACTCGAACTTCGTCTAGTGTTCCATACCATTGACACGCAAAGAAGAAGAATGAAAAATTAATAATACAATTTCATAAATAGTAATATGTTTTCAAGAGACGAGTGTATAGGTATCTTCTAGGTAAGCATGCTACATAGTCGACTGCATCGTCATTTAATATCAGATGAGATCGAAGTCAACCGCTTTAAATTATTAAAAAAAAAATCTAAATAAAACCAGTCGCGTTCGCTCAACATGACAGGGTTTTTTTTTTCAATATCTTCCGCCAACTTTTGCTTTGAAAGGTGCTACTGAAAAATCCTCCATTTTGTTGTCTATCACGATGTACTGAAATCACGATAGCGGTTGATCGATTGCTTTTTCTAGCCAACAACAATGTCATTGAACCATGTTTCGAAGAAAATAACACTCATAAAATAGCTATGAAACTCCTCAAGGTCACATTTTAACTGTTGTTCTGTTTCTAACAGAAAAGAAACGGTAGAATCTCGTAAATCACTTGAAATAATTTATAAGTTAAAAAACTGGAAAAACCGACTTCAATTCGACTACCAGCTTCATCATCAGATGATGATGATGATGATGACAGTTCATTGGGAATGTTCTAGTCACTATAAACACCACATAAAAGCTACAGGAAAGCAAAATACGCAATTTCGTGCACGTGGTTGGTTTGATTCTTTAGAGGAACTACTGGTGGGTTTTTGCTTTTCTCCAATTAAATGCGATTTGAATGTACAAACTGGGTTTATTGACAAATTTAGACAAATGTAAAAATTTCGGTGTGCACCACAAAGGTCATTGTTGCTAGCAGTAAAATGGTAGGCGCTACGCCGCAACTTGTCAGTTGTCATATTGCATCGTTGCTAGCAGTAAAATAGTAGGCGCTGCGCCGCGCCGGGCATATTTTTTTCAGTTATTTCTTTTTATAACCCAAACTACTCAACCGATTTTGATGAAAATAAAATGGGACCAATCTGGAAGTATATCCTTTCAGATAAAAAAAGAATTTTTGAAATCGGTTTATAAATGACGGAGTTCTGAGGTAACAAACATTAAAAAAAATAAAAAAAAAAATAAAAAAAAAAACATACAACCGAATTGAGAACCTCCTCCTTTTTTGAAGTCGGTTAAAAATAAATAGCAATTTTCCTGACATAATGGTCTCTCGTAGTAAATCATATCTTTTGCTGTTTTATTGTTCAACTTTCATGTTTCAAGGTACTTACTACTTTATTAACCGTTATCAAAGCCAATTTACAACATAGAATAAAACTTCATGTAGATATTTCAGAAAAATCTTTGTGAAATTGATGGATCAAGAATCGATACATCGATTGCGTGAATGCAAAATTGCAAATACGATATTGCACCTTCTTTTGTTTTTGTTTACAGTCTCTACTCCAACCTACGAAGACAAATAGGTATTTTCAACACCTGAGTATACAATTATACACCATATAAACCGAAGTAGAATAAGAATAAATGCTTAGATTTATTAATATGTGAGAAGAGCCTACAATATGACAGTTTCTTCAAAATCTTTTTAACTCTTAAAAATAGGTCAATAAGATTTCTAGAGGTAGGCAACACATCGACAAAGCCTTTGGTGTTGCATGTCAGTAGGCGACGGAAGCCGCTTACCATCAGGTGGGCCGTAAGCCTATTTGCCTAAGGCATAAAAAAAGACTATACAACTTACCTCTGGCACCAAAGGAACCGAACCTCTCTCGATTCACTGCGATCTTGTACTTCTTATCACTAGGCACCGGCAGCTTGGACGGATACTTCTCCGAGCCACTTCTGTACAGCTTCTCTTTCGAACCGTGTGCCCCCATCTTCAGCTTCATATATTTAGGACATTTTATAAACAGACAAGGAACTTTGTTTCATCACTTTTACTGATTGTCACATGTTTATTTTACACCAATTTTTTTTTGTTTGATGTTCGTCAGCTATTGTCAAGATTCATATCTATAAAAGTTATTAATGAACTTTTTAAACTCGTATAACTGATACGAGAACAAGAAGTTTGTTATGTGGTGTCACAATTGTAGCAGATTACGTAAACTTTTGAACCTCTTCCTTATTTTTAACCCCCGACGGGTGTTATAAGTTGTGTGTCTATTCGTCTGTTTGTTTGTCTGTGGACTGTAGCCTCGTAGCTGATTTGGATGCGGTTTTTTCGTTAGAAAGGTATTTTTTTTTGCGATGGTTCTTAACCATGTTTGGTGAGAATTGGTGGAGCCGTTTCCAAGTTATGAGGATATTCATCAGCTCTGAAAACCAGTTTTGAAGAATTTCAGGTATAATTGCAATTTGAAACATTTAGTTCATCTCAAAATATTGAGATTTTATGCACCGCCCATACTCCAAAGTCTGATTGATGCTGACAAGTAATGATGAAGAGGATCTAATGAGATTTTCATGGTCAGGGTTTTTACATTTTTGTAAAATTTACTTGTGTTTAGTATAAATAAGTATATTCTTCGTTTACAATGTGTTTGTATCTGTATGTAAATTCTTTGAAGTAGTAAATCCCAAAGATTATAGCTATATTCTATGAGTAAAACCAAATTCAAACATTAGTAAGGCAAATAGCAAGTATCATAAACTCTCACACGTGTTATTTTACGGCGCGGTCAACAAAGCCCATTCGCTGATATAATTATTGCAACTTTGAGTTTATTTCTGTAGTCGACTCACTACAACTACCAGTTTATAAAGACCCCTCTATATTAATTCTTCTTTTCCAGAACTCTAGTTTTAAATAGAACGAATGAAGCGATAGAGGTCTTTGAAAACTGGTTGTAGCGTCTTTTTACAAAGGATTCTGAGGCTCGTTTTAATTTGTCATTCAGTGTAACATTACAGCGAGAAATGACATGCAATTTGTTTAAATCATTCGCTCTGTAAAGAGCTCGACATTACTTTGATAAAGCACTTTAGTCATTATGTTGTGAACTCTATGAATCAAACTACTTAAATCTTCAAACCGTGGATGTAATTTAGAGTACCTATTATTAACGTCTCTCTTCCCCATTTCACCCATACCTTCATTTGATGCTATATTATTTATGCTCTTATTTAAGTTTTTATTAATTGCACATTTATTTACAACACAAACTAAAATCTCTATTATTAAACGTAAGAGCTTTACGATTATTAATGTATAAATGATATCTATACTTTTACCGAAGTGATATTACACGAGCTGTGATATAAACACATAGGAAATATATGCAACAGAACGTTGCAGTCAATCGACTTCTTCATTTCCGGTAGGAGATGGCTTTTCCGTGACTCCGGTAAAAATAGCGTAAGTATCATGAAAATTAAGTGGATATAAAACGGGATATTTATTTTATGGTTTTTAGCAAAACTTCACAGCAATACCCACTGGTGGGGATTTCTGGAATATACCCATTAATAGCCGCGTATGATACACCCATTTCTTAGCTTCTCAGAGACGCTTGTGTAGCTAGATCAATAATTTATTTCCTTCTAGGTAAGTAAAAATTACCAAAACCAAATGTTACTAGTACTCTCAGATTATATAAATCTATATTCTAAGCTAGTACTATACAAATACTCTATGGCTATGTGCTAAAATTAAATAACACTAAGTAATACAAATTAAAAACCAATTACTTTAAATTATTCTCATATTATGACAAAATGTTAAAGAAGTAAAGTCTCGCGAGAGCCCGAATGTCTGATCTGATTGAATAAATTACACACAACATTAACTCGCTGAATAAATGTGGTGGCACACCAAGATATAGGTAACCCGTAAAAGAGAACGCGTAAATTCGTTCAATACGAAGCAGCTGACGCGATATATTGTTCTGAATGTGCATATAACTGCGTAATCTGCGTATGCTGAAATTCGACGTAATCCCAAAAGATTCCAAAAAGTAAGTAGGAACCTTTTTTTTGACGTTCAAATTATTTATTCTAGGGAAATTATGCAAAATATAAAGTAAGTCAAAACAGGGCGATTAGTGTGAAAATCTATATCGATGATTGTCGACGGTCAACCTTTTTTTATTAATTTGTTAGGAAAATATTTCAAGACGATTATTACTTATAGAAAATGATTAAGATTTTTGATATTATATAATCTAAGTACAAAATTATGAAGTCTGGCGACTAATTGCTGGCAAAATAGGAGGTCTAGGACATAATACAAGATTTGATAACTTTAGAAAACTTTATTTTATTTCTTTACATAAGTACATTTACTTGCAGCGCCCCTAGCGGAAACTTTCAGGAACTACAAAAATGTATGGAAGGAAACTAAATAAAGTTTTCTGAAACCATCAAATCTTGTACTAGAAGCTCAGGTGTCCTTTGAAATCCAACATTAGAGTCCCATTTTCTTAGTCATCGTTCTCCTAATGTGTCGCTATCGTAATACATAAGTATCACTCAACAGTTCCTTAAAATAAATTAGAACAAGATCTTCGAGTTCGGTCTCTTTATTATTAGCTCGAAGCTAATTGATCCCAATTTAGATCTTCGAGCATAATTCATCAAATTAACGAAAGTGCTGCACAGATTTCGAACGCATTAGTGTTTATTTTTTTAAATAAATTTGGAACTTATAAATTATATTTCCTGAAGTAGTTTTGAACAAAAAATGCTTTTAATTTACAGGCTTGGCAGGCCTTAGTATGTGCTATTCATATAACAGTTTGTTATTAATTGTTTAAAGTTCATTATAAAAACAAGGAAAAAAATCTTGGCCACGCTATCAAAAGTTATTTTTATATTTTACCGTGCATAATAGCAATAACGGACCGTAAGTAAATCGAAGTAAACAATAAAAACAAAGCAATAATCCAAGTTTAGTATTAGGTAGGTTAGTCATCGCTGAAACTGAAACAGAGCCCTTTGGCACTGGTCCTGACGTTCGGGAAGCTCGTTCGGCAAATCCGTCACAAATGTCAAATTGAAAATGTTACTTTGTGACGAAGAGACATCAAGAGCCCAGAAGTTATCTCATTTGAAGAAGCAATATAAACACATTTATTTTAATTTTTCTTGGTGTTATTGTGAGTGTTGTTGTTTAATTTTGGTGGAATTTTAACCAATAATACTTGTGCAATTGACTGGAATAGATGTGTATTATGTGTTTTTATTATTTGATGGAATTCGTTTCCAAGTTTTGAAGGGAAAATCCACCATTTTGTCATCAAAACAAACGACTTGACGTATGACTCGACTTGACTAAACTTATTTCAAATAATCCACTTGACACTGGCAAAATTGTCTGTCGAAATGACGGACAGAGGCCATATAAGAGAAGAAGAAGATATCATGGAATTAGAAATATTTAGTGATGTAGGATTTCTAAGGCAGGGAACATAGTAAAAGTTGTTAGACGTGTAGAGTAGTTAGTGCGTAAAGGCACAGAATGGCAGATCGATTGATATTTTCCTACCGGTCATTGACATTTACGACGAACTCAATTGCGGTTCAGCAACGGCCTAACCGGTGCCAAGGGTAGGTTGGAACAGTAGCAGGACTAAGTATTCCCCCGAGATGGCTATTCTCGTGAGCATTGCTTTCAGGGTTAAATAACTTAAGCTTCTCTGTCCTTTACGATGTGCGCGTATTCTAAATGCTACCGTATATTTAGCTCATGGAGATAAATGATTTCTAGCGGTCGCGGTGCGCTGTCCGAACCAAATATAAATAAAACAGGTTGACATTTTGTTTTGTTACTTTTTGTTTACTTTGAAAATGTTTCTGATTCTTGAAACTTTAACGGTTATGCTTTTCTAGGCTTGGTCGCGTCGCGTGGTATGATTAGAATTCTGTGTAAATACTTGAAAAATTCTCGACTTAAAACCAAACGGCATCTTATTAGTTGACTATAGTTAAAAATTGTATAGGAATAGTCACGTGGTTTAGCATTTAGATTAGGTCGGTAGTCATTTACATACATTTTGATTGGCTCTTTAGAAATAAAACAAAAAACGACTAGAATGTCTAGGGACTGGTCTTTTTGGAAAAACTCTTGACAAAATTTCGTAAAAAAATTTGGTCCATTCTCACTAGTTACATTGCTTGTTCTATTGATGTAACTTTCATTTGAATATAAGAGCTCTATCTAACACATTCCTACATCTCTGTCAGGATCTCTCTGCGTTCATGTCTAAAAACCGTAGATAAACATACAACAACTCTGTCATTAGTTCATTTTATTTCTGATTACCGGTTTTGTTAGAACCAACAGCGCGTAGCAGATTGCAGACTTCGCAATGAACATGCGAGCGGAGTTAGTATTGTATTTTGAAACAATTTTGACAAGTAACCTAACCTTCAGGTGTAAAGGAAATACTCAGAAGACCTTTCATAAGCCATGTCATGTCACAATACAAATATTGTGAACTATTGTGAAACAATACAACATGTACCTACTGTAAAAGAGTAAGCAAATACTAAAACTTGTAGCTTGGTTAGCTTGTAGCTAAAAGAGTTTCAATTAACTTTACTAAAAAAAATACAGATGACTTCAGAATCTCCTTTTTTAAGTCTGTTTAAAAATTGCACAGTTAATGTGAGTAGATTTCTACAGAACGGAATTATTATAAATTCTAGAGGGTTATAAATTATCCTACAAATAATTTTGCAGCCGCTAATAAACTACGATATACTGGCAAACAGTAATTTATATTGAATATATTTTGTTCAATAACATTTCCTATTTAGAAAGGCTTTGATATTTTGATTAGAGCATTAAAAAGATTATCTAATAGATTTTACACTTAATAAATGCACAGACACAAGTGATTATTTAATTTATGTACTATTCTTCAATTTAGAAATTAACACACACAGCACTATCACTCAATAGAACTTTGTTTTCTCTCAAGTCATATTGTTCAAAACAACCAAACACTACTGCAAAAACATCACAACACCAATCTTTTTCCCCACTTCACTATTACGATTTCGAAGTCATTTGAAGTAAATTATGTAGCAAGTTCGTTGTCTCAACAAAATGCTAATAAGATAGAAAATGTAACATTTTGCATTATGTCTGTTTATAAACCTAAATGCATAATTTACTTACGGCACGCTTGTGGCGACAACGACGGCGGTGATTTTGTTATGAAACTATTTTCTATAGCGCAAATGTATCGGATTTTAAATAAAAAGGAAGAATACCTATCATAGGTTAATTTCTCTACATTATCAAAAATATAATATTTAGATTGTCAAATAATATTTGCAGATACCTTGTGATAATGATGCAATCTGTGGAGCTATTCTGATGAATTCAAAAAGTCTTTCCGGATCAATATCGGAAACTTTCACAGGAGAATTTGTACTCGATATTTGAAAACTCCTTCGAAAGTTTTCTATATCGCCGTTGGTAAATAAATAGCCAGATTCAACTAAGTGGATCTTATTGAAAGTAAAAACTTACGGAGAAATAGGCGTAGATAAGATATACCTTTTCTTTTATGCCCACTTAGGTAGGCATTTGGTATGATCAATAAAACATTGATGTCGATTCTGTTGTTGCATTTTTCTAAACTAACCTAATTTGACAGCACTTAAAATGTTGCCGTCCCTTTCTCATAAACTGAAACGACAAAGTCAGCTATAATTTTAGCGCTGTCAAATTAGGTTAGTTTAGAAAAATTTAACAACAGAATCGATAACATTGAATATAAAATATTAACTCTGACATTGACATTACTTGAGCTGCCGTAAAAAAATCCCCTAAGTAGCTACTCTATAATTTTGTGACTTATAAAGTGGTACCCAGGTAGCCTACGTACATAATTTAGTTTGGCCATTTGCAGCATTTATTTGAAACCCGACATGCCTCGTGGACACGTACACGTGCTTCTCAAACAATCGATACTTTTGCGCATAACTCTTATAATATTGTAGTAAGGACTGTCATTTTAAATAATTCGTCGTCTAAGTAATCTAGACTTGTGTACAACCTACCTACTTCAATAAAACTTAGCAATGAACGAAATCTTCAAAATAATGTAAGATTTGATAAAATGTGAACAAATTCAAAATAGAAATTTATACAAAACTAAATTATAGCTGCAAACAGCAATCGATACGAAAGACCAAAAGATAGCCGTAACAAGGGTTCATTTAGCTTAGCATTATGCTACTTTTGCTAGTGATCTAGTACAAGCATCTACTTACTAATGAGCTGGTTTAGCGAACTGGCTACGAGAAGTTGTTTCTCATTAGTATGGCAGTAACATGTTACCGCCGAGAAGAATCATTTGCAGAGAACATTATGCATACAAAACAAGGCACAATTACACATCGACTAAAATAGCAATAACTTAGATGATGCCATATCGCGGAAAAAATCTTATATTATAGCTATTTTCAAGAATACCTACCACTGTTAGTAGGTAAAGCGGTTTCATATATTTGCCTAGAGGACTAAGAAATTATGATACCCGTACTAAAATGTAAGATGTAATGCAGAGTAACTTTTTAACCTCCCATCCGTCACATTAAGATGTATGTTATGGTCGGTTCAGAGGCTCAAATTCTACAAAAAAAATTGTCAGCTGGAACGAAGCTGAATCGTAGATTTTCGTTATTTCGTATTCTACTGTTAAACTTGACAGTTGAAATGCAGCTGAACCGTAGTTTTTCGAATTCTACAAGTGAACATCCAGCTGCACAATGACGTTTCAGTTAAGCTGAAGATTGATCAAACCATAGTTGGAAGCGAATAGAACGTTTCAATTCAAATTTAATTAATCTTCAAATTAATCTGGTTCTAAATTCTGCAATTTAGAACCAGATTAATCCGCAATATTCATGTTATTAACAACAGAAAAATTGAAAGGATTGAACGATACTATTCAGTTCTTCGCAAAAAGGGTTTACGCTCCAAATATTTCTAAAAATACACCAACGCGACCTCAATCCTATGACTTACGGACTCACCCATCAATGGACGAGTAACTTCGAAGCGGATGCGACCCGTCCAGCCCAACGATATTGGAACTACTACTCCAATGACATAAGTTCAGGTACTGATTTACATGTACATTTTTCAGCCTCATTGTTTAATAGGACAGAGAGACTGGTGGAGCGAATCAAATCATGAATTCCTCTCAAATATTGAAACAGTTGAGGAATTTGGGTTTATGACTGTCGTTTGAAATATGGAAGATGATAAATATTTGGTCTAAATGCGTGAAGAGATGCTTGTTGATTTGTATTTTGTTATGAAAGCTGAATGGTACATTAATATTTTAACTATTTTAGGGGCTCCTACTCAATATTACGAAACTCTGTTACCCGTCCGTAACAGACTCGTTTTCATTCGCAAGATATAACTTTTTCTTTACTATAGTTTTTTATCGAGGTTTTTATAACACACTTAGCTATTAGGTACTATTAGTTGCAACCCTTGTTTCTATACATAATGTATAGTGAATGCTCTAGGTCACTGCTCTAATAAGGCTCTAATACCTGAGAAGTTAATACCCAGCTTAGAGGTGTAATATAACAGTCAAATTTTCATATGCGTGTTATTGAATATAACGGTTTGGTGATACTATGTTATCATAACTGTTATAAAATAACAGTCAAATAACAGGCAAGGCTACGGATTTCTATAGGTAGGTTAGGTAGTGATTAATGAATTCCCGGGTTGTGTAATCCTGGTCGTGCTTTCCATGGTTGTGTTTTCCCAGGCTGTGCATTCCATGGTTGTACAATAACCGGACTCAATTATTTTCCTTTCACTCTCGCCTTATACAAACCAACGTATAGCCAAGCCAGCGCCACGCCACCGGAGGCATGGCGCGGAGGTGTGAGCAAACGGCGATCACGATGAAGAAATGAAACTATCACTGTCACATGTCCTGTCAGTGTCTGTTCTGTTGTCGAAGCTGAAACTGGCTGTTATCATGTTATTAAATAACATGATAACAGCCAGTAACAGGGATAACACTATAACTGCCAAAGTTATAGTGTTAAACTGTTCTACTGTTATTTGCGGAACGGCATAGATTCAATGCCGTTAATAGTTACTGGCTGTTATCATGTTATTTAATAACATGATTTGTTATTTGTTATTTTGTTATTTTATAACAGCCAAATAACAGTCTCGCGAAAAACGGGTGCAGGCAGGCGGTCGACGCAAAAGTGGTCTTCTATAAAAAAAAATATCAGCGAATTTCGTTTTGTATTAAACGCAAATTTTGAAATTTTGACCATCATGTTTCATAGATCGTTCATTATTTATGAGCTCAAGTCTGATTGGAGAACATATTATTTAATAACATGATAACAGCCAGTAACTATTAACGGCATTGAATCTATGCCGTTCTGCAAATAACAGTAGAACAGTTTAACACTATAACTTTGGCCGTTATAGTGTTATCCCTGTTACTGGCTGTTATCATGTTATTTAATAACATGTTCTCTAACCAGACTTGAGCTCATAAAAAAATGAACGATCTATGAAACATGATTGTCAAAATTTCAAAATTTGCGTTTAATACAAAACGAAATTCGCTGATATTTTTTATAGAAGACAACTTTTGCGTCGACCGCCTGCCTGCACCCGTTTTTCGCGAGACTGTTATTTGGCTGTTATAAAATAACATAGCAGCGGCGACGCGTATAGCTGTTATAACGCTTTAGGCCAAATAACGCTGTTCCGTATACCTGTTATGGTTATATTAGTTACACCTCTAACCCAGCTTGCGTGAGCAGAATCTGATAAAAAAAAACTATTTTAACTAGAGTCAAAGACCTACTTAAAAACTGCTAATATGACTACCAGTCATAGAACTACTTTGCTAAGTCAAAATAATGAAATGAAACCTAAAAAAAATCGACTCCATTCCAATCATAAATTCATTGAACTCACAAAATTGATAAGTGTAATATTACAGTGTTATTACAGCAAAAAAGCAGTAACATATATAACAATGAACTAAATAATCGTAAAGATTTAATACTACATTCAACAATCAATCATTCAGCAATGAATACCTATTACGAGAAACTTTTTGAATTCAATACAATCAATAAATCTTATTACAATCAAATTGCGCTGTGAAAGCTTGTCATAAATCAATAATGCTATGTTATACATCGATAATAGCATTAGTAATATAAACACGTCACGGAATACCAGAATGGGGTCACTCCTGTATGTTCTAAGGGAATTTCGTAACGTACACAGCTCTGCCGACTGGAGCAGTGCCAAGCAACCACCATAGTTTCTGGTGATGACTATATCGAAATGCAACTTTGCGAAATACTAACCAGATTTTTACAGTAATAAAAGGACTACAAAAACCTGCAAACTGATCTGATATAAATTACAACATTGAAGTATTAAAGTGGTACAGTACGCACAAATCAGCAGCTCTGATTTGAACCAAAATAGGCTTAGACAAACGCAAGCGCAGCTGGATCGCGCTTCAAACGAGATATATTTCAAATATGATGACACAATTTTACGTAAACCAACTCAAACCCTCAAACCCATAGGTGTCCATAAACTAGTCTGATGTCACAGTTTGATAATTGTCTGATAATAACCTCTGTACCTAAATTGCAACTGTTGCAACTAAAATCCTAAAAGTAAACACTATAAAACAATATGTAGATACAATCTAGTACTTCAGTAGTTTATGGGCGCATCAGCCATTACAGGATCTACGGGATTAAATCACATCGAGGACACATGCATATTAGCATCCGGCGTCTGATTGAACCGATCGTCTAGCTCGTGTTAACTACCTAAACTAAACAGCATGAGAACTTGAACATATAAAAAAAAATATTATAATATAAAAATAATAATTTTTAGCTTTTAATCATACCTAGTTAGGAAAATAAAATTAAAAGTTGTATTATTTTATCATCATTCATTTAACTCCTTGTGCCAAGACCTCAAGTATCGTGGATAAGATACCACCGAAGTTACACAGTATAGCTTCTGCCTCCCGCGCTGTGCGTCGTGGGTTCGATCCCCACTGAGAACAAACATTTGGGTGTGGCGAACATAGATATTTGTTCTGTCTGTTCTGGGTGTTACTAACTATATATTATAAGTATGTAGTTACAAAAATTTATTTAAGTATCATCAGCAATTTACTTTGTACGATCTTTTCTTAGTTAAGGACTGTAATAGAAGGTGTTGTATATCGATGCATATTTATTTGAAGAAGGAGACTTGTTAGTCCAAAATTACAGAAAACTAATCAACTGTCACTCCATTTGGTGTAACACATTACCATGGCACAGAATCTAGGACGAATCCATCAAAATGTCGCGCTTTAAATATTCAAAGTCCGAACACGGTGACCGGAAAATATCCGAACAAGAACAAGTAGGTACCTAGTGTAAAACCTTCCTGAACGTTATTATGCTTTGCCTCATCAGTTAACGATAGAAAACGATTGTAAAAGTCACGTAACTTTTAAAATAATAGACTAACTCGTAATGCATTCGGTACACGAGCTCTTTGGGAACATGCAACGATGTACTAGCTAGCATATTACTATACAGGGTGTTTTACAGAGACCGAATTATAGGAGTTGGCATCAATTTTAAAACAGAGAAAAACTAAGAGCTGTGGATAACGCCAGCTGTAGTGTAGTGTAAGTTTACAAAAATTTGAAGCAGTAAAAGATTTTCACTAACTTACATAAGAAAACCCAATTTATTTCCCTGAAAATAATGATCAGTCGAAAAGTTATTGATTTGCCTTTAATTTATTTAGTAGATTTCAAACATAGGTGTTGAAATCGCAAGTGTGAACAAAGATTTTTTATATTAAATACATAGAAGATCATTGAGTGTCAAACACACCGTGGAAGACCTGCAGAAAATTAAAATAAAAAAACGATACCTATCTAACTTCTCTCGTACTCGTTACTCGTAGTTTATGGTATAACTGATAAGCACTTGAGAACAACCTTAAATTGTTACGCAATGTGAAAAGGTAGGCACCATGGACTTCTTGTCGATCTTTTATCGCCAGCAGACTTCACCTGAAGATAAACTTATTTTGCAATCTTATCTTCTTAATAAACATGGTCGGTACTAATTTGGATCAGTTGAACTACTTGTCTATAGATGTATTGCAATGGTATGCAGATAGCTCAATTATTTCATGTGTGTGTTTTGTAAATATTGTCAATCCTGTATTAGTCGTAATCTTCTTTGCTAATGAATTTTATTCCTTCAAGATTTTGTATCGCAAATAAAATCGCAACGCTTTGCATTTTCATGGAACTAAAATTTTCCATCATCACTACAAAATTGCCGGTAAAAAATGCAGTAAGTGCCTAGGTATGGACGAAGTTTATTTAATTTGAATAAGCAGATGATATCATAGTGGCATTTTAGTGAGACCCCGGTTATTGTTTGCATAGTTCAGTTAGCACTTCGTTACCAAACATGACATTGAAATAATCTTGGCTCTACGATTTTGCATTTGTTGAAAAAATTTGAGTTCTACGCATTGAACTACAATGTTCTACGCCACTATTTCGCATCAAACTTTATCTTGAGTACATTATTTATGGTTGTCGAATATTACAAAAAAGTGGGATTTGATAGACGAGATAACAAATTCGCAATTTTTCATGATCAAGGCTACGATATTCACTTCCATTGTGAGCCAAGTCAATACAAGATGGTTGTTGAAATTGAAGATTATTTTTGACCGAGACTGTAAAGTTTTATTTTTAAATACCAACGTCTACGTCTACAGTATACCTATGTGACTATAGGAAAACTATGCTATCTGTAAATCAAGCTATTATTTTCTGGTGAATGAGCAAAACATGAAGCGATTTTTCCATCAAACAGTGAGAACGTGACAACTCAATTAGATGTCTCTCATAACCATCCAACGAACTATAGACACTATTATGTACAAATAGAGTACAAAATACAATCTCCTAAAAATAAAATTGTTTTACAATCATGTGTAAAGTAATGTTGTGAGTAAAACATGAAGGTAGCAATTACTTTGCTTTCAAATCCACGCTAATAAATAGGTGCTTTCTTCTATTGAATCTCACGATGCTAAACTATGAGACACTGATTGGTATTTGCTACTGTTGAAGCTACAAAGGGTACTTTACGTTCACTTTTACGGTGCTAACGTCGATTTAATTTGTGTTTTTAACTGTCACACTTTGCTATAGCTAGGTAGTTATTTCTTATTTATTCTCTCTTTCGTAAGAGAGCATGCTATGCGTATGGTACTCGCATCTAAAAAATGTCCCAGGCACTACACTACAGCATCCCGTTTATCAAAGTGGCCCTTACTAACGCTGTGTAAATTATCTATCCTACTGTTACGATGTAGGTAAAGCTTGGAATAGTTACACCGTGTTTTGTCGTTTGCATTGACAAGCAGATTAAAATTCGATGGAAAGAGGCAAAACATGGTGTAATTATTCCAAGCTTACATCGTAACAGGCTAGACTGGAAGAGTGTGGTAAAGTCGCAACCTTTTTAAGAACATATGTAAACTATTTATACAAAAGAGTAGATAAATAAAAAAGTATGGAATTAAAAGCTACATACACAAACTAAGGTAAACGAAATGTCAGCAGTTATTTACAGCCCACAGCTTGACTCTGTATAAAAAGTTGCAAAACAATCGCCCTTCTAAAAAGCTGCTCGATACCCCTCTGGTAAAAGTAGTCCAGACGATATCAATGTGCCATACAAAGAATCGATATCACAATACAAGAGAACCTGTTATATCGTCACCTGTATGCAATGCAACTATCACTGGACATTAAGCATAGCATGTTACTTTAAAACGGCTTGTGGGCGAAAATGAGCTTTATTTTGATCAGCTTAGGTATCAAAAGTCTTATTTATCGACATTTCATTATTTAGTCATGGAAAATCCAGCTAAGATTGATTTATAGCGGTAAGTTATCTAAATCTTGAAGATCGTAACGAAATACGAAAAAAAAAAACCTAAATGCGGCAGCATTTGTTCCACGGTCTAAGTAAACCTGTAGCTTTTTCCCTTTTTTCTAAGTACCTTTCACTAAAAAAGGAATATTTATATTTACCATTAAAAAAAATTTACAAAACAAACGAAAAAATCTGACATGTGTTTTTTAGATGTTTTTCAACTACGTGCGAGTAGTATTATAGTGCCACTAAAGATTTTTAGATCGTAGACTGCCACAGGCGAGTCTGTAGGGCTAAACTTCAATGCCGGTGACTACGCAACTCTACTATGCCTCTGCTGTGCCCTGGAACCGGTTCGCAGTGGTCACAATACCACAATAAGGTGCTCGTCACACTTTCGACCACTGCCACTTGTAAATGTTAAGCTATTCAGTATCCTCTCCTTTATGCGAAAGGTGTAAATGATATACGCAGAGACTTTTTTAGAACTCTACATTTTATAAGTATACATGATGGATTTAATAATACCCATTAATTTGTTCTCATTATGAAATGGTGTAGGGCGTAGGCTTTATTTGCATTATTTTAAAAGCATACAAAGTGTAGAAGAAAGAACTCCCTGAAATACGCCAAGTACTTAAAAATAACGATGTTATTTAATAAGCATACAGGATGTATAATGTATTATACCTCCCGTATACCTGAATGGGACCTTCAGTCAGACCAAGAAACTTGATCGATTGCTGACGAACCAAAGCACATGAACCGTATTTCCTAGAAATAAGATCAGGCTAATCCCAGATATAATTTTCAAACTTTGGTTTTGCTGTTTTAGAGAGGGGACAATATAATTTTACAAGTTTAAAAAAAACTAGAAAAACCGATTTAAAGTCGACTACCGGCTTCATCATCAGATGATGATGGCCGTTCATTGAGAATGTTCTAGTGACCATAAAAACCACTAAAAAGTCACAGGAAAGCAAAATACGCAATTTCGTGCACGTGGATGGCATATTGTTTTCCATTTATTTCTATTATTTTATAAGCCAAACTACTGAACCGATTTTGATGAAAATTTAATGGGACTAACCTGGAAGTACATCCTCTCAGATAAAAAAAAATTTGAAATCGATTCATAAATTACAGAGGTCTGAGGTATAACACAATATTTTTTTAAAAAAACCTCTTTTTTTGAAATCTGTTAATGAATAAGTAGCTTAGAAACGAAAGCGAAGTGGTTTACTCTACACACCCCCGCATTAAAAGGACAGTCGTGAAACATCAAAGATAGGTAGGTACAAAACGAGTTTCTAGCTTGCTAGCCTAATTTTAAACCTCGGTGGAAACATCTCGGCCCTATAACTTTACAGTCGTTCGAATACAAAGTCATAAACTCGTTTCATAATAAAACGGCATTCTGAGAATGGAGTTTGTAACTATAATAAACAAATTCAGGACTATGCAGTCTAACTTTGTAGTAACTTAGTGAGGTGACTTCAAACTCATTTTGCGTTGTTACAATGTTACTTAGAGTAACTTGCATTGAAATATTTTATACAAACATGGGTTACAGTCCCAAATATTCGAATTATATCAAGTACACGATGGCCGACGTTATGTTCAACTGTTACTTTTGTTAGAAAGTACTATATCTATTCTGTGTCTCTGTATAGAACAAATTGATCACCTCACAGAGTATATCGTTCATAGGCAAAGATGGCTTAAAAGGTACTCATAATAAGCTAATTTACTCAATACAAAAAGATTACAGATGTATTGATTAGGCAGGCGCATGTACATTTAAATATTTACTTTCCTCCATCATCATTTCCCTGCCCTTATCCCGCGCTAGGCGGGGTCGGCACAACATGTCTTCTTCTTCCACTCGCTTCTATCATTCGTCAACTCAGAATCTACTCCTCTCACATTCATATCCTCTTTCACACAATCCAACCACTCCTTCTTCGGCCTTCCTCTACCTGCGTACCCAGTCACCCTCATATTCATAACTTTTTTCGTGATATAACTTTCATCCCTCCTCATTACGTGTCCATACCATGCTAATCTAGCACTTTTCACCTTTTCAACAACAGGCGCCACTTTCAAACTTCCCCTGATATACTCATTCCTTATCTTATCTAACCTCGTCACCCCACACATCCATCTTAACATTCGCATCTCAGTAGCATGCACTCTCCTTTCATCCGTCTTCTTCCTTATCCTTTTTACTTAATTTAATTTACTTTCCTCCAATTATCCAAAAAATTGGTTCTGCGCAGATACTCTAGAAGTCTAGAGGGACAAAGATCCGTTGTATTATGACTACTGAATGTGACAGCAATGGCGATGTGCAAAATAATGGCTTTATGTCAGTTGAAGAAACGTTTTCCGCCCTACAAAAGAGTCTCCCAATATATCTTAGAGCACTAGGAACTGTACACAAACCGGTACTTATTAAAACAGTTACCTTTTCTGGAATAAATCCACCAGCTATTGCAAGAGTATACTCTGAACGATTTCGAAAATATCTAGTTGCAAGAGAAACTATCGGAGACATATCAGATAACACGTCATTAGATAATAGTAGAGTAAGTGTAATTTTTCTACACACTTTTCTAAATAGCGGTGTCCGTAACAAGTCGAACGTGTTTTTCGTTCATGTTATATCTGTCTATCATAAATGCACTTGGCAATGTCAAGTAGAAAATCACATTAAAGTATGGTGAAGTCAAGTCTTGAAGACGAGGCAAATGATATTTGTTTTATTTATTTGATACAAGGTTTCAAGCAAGACCGATAGGCTAATAAAGACTAGAAGACCATCAATTGGGACCCTGTGTTGTGAAAATAAAATACTAGATTTGGCATTGCTTACAAAAGGCGAAGAAAATGATTAAAGAAACAAGTTTTTAGCAGTATTCTAACAACTGGGATGGACTCGCAAACTGTCAAGGTCCAGAAAAAAATGGGCAAATACTGAACAATGATCGCGTTTTTAAAAAACGTTTACACATTCTCAGAGGTTCTAGATCTGTCAAGATAACTGAAATCTACATGCACGGGGATAACAAAGTCGTGATCAACGACATTCTATAAAAACATCTCAAGTCATGATACAATTTTTTATCGTTAAAAAAGTAGCCTCCACTTTTTAAGCAATCTAAAAAGTTGCTGAAATTCGAAACCATGAAACTAATCTGTACACCTACTCGCAATAGCTACAATTAAATTGACAACTTTCAAATTTTTTAATCAGTTTAAACAATGGGAAAGAAATCAAGCGCATGCTATATTATGGTGGGCGATTATGAATGCTCCCTTACAAAGCGATATAACAAATAGATGACGTAATTACATAAACGTCACGTAGGCTTTTAGGCCATGAACTGTCAATCTAATGTGGGTCAGACAATGCTACACGTAAACAAATAGGTTCCATAACAATTACGGATAAATGTCCTAGGAACTAGGTTACAGCGTTGAACGTTACGACCTAAGTATTTAGTGCCTATAGTTATTTTGTAAACGAAAATAAACATGTACATTTTATTAGGCTTTAGCTGCCAAGTACAGATGCTAAAGTTTGCGTGGAGCTGTAGAGCTGCCGTTCTGTTAACCTTTACTTGATGATACAAAACTTACAGTCTCATGAGATGCATGGTATATCAAAACCCATATTTACACTGTACGAAGCGGTATTGAAATTAGATGCAAAATCTTATGATATAACTAACTACACACACAACCACTTAAACCCATATTCTTAGTCGTTACCTCGAATAATCCTCGCCTCGGCTCGATCTCGAAATCGCGCTTTGGTAGTAATTTTGACTACTAAAAAAAGTAAAGTACGATTTCGAGATCAAGTCGAGGCGACTAAGAATATGCGCCTGAGATGTATTATAAGAATTCAATGCAATTAAAAAAAAACTACCACAAGTCTAAACACCCAGCGCGCTCCAGCAACTTGTAGCTAGCGACGAGGGTTAGTTTGCGTTGTAGTTTGATATTAGATCAGAATAAAGTGAGCACCTATTGAAAATAAACTTGCAAAATATAGAAACGAAAAAATATCAAAACTAGGGTCTAAAACACCCTATTACAGCAACATCAGGTTAAAATTAGCAGGCGGTTAGTTCGCACTAGAGTTTCGCCTTTACCGGCGGGGTCAACGCTTCTCGGCTCGTCAACAAATCCATCGACGAGAATAACCCGTTACACTGCATCGGCTACCACCGGGTTTCACTCACCTAGATCATTTTATAATGTCTCCATTTTTAAAAGCAAACAGGAAGAAGGAGACGCAAGTTTACGTGATACACCTGTTTTTGGTGTTTGATATTTTTCGCCTTTTACATTTTAATATCAACTTGGTTTTTCCTGGTTATCATATTATCCTAATTTGAGTTGAGGTATCGTTGGTATTACTCTTGTTGACGATTGTTGTTGGTCGATTGTATATTTGTTAAAATCTTGTATAACCAATAGGTTGTCCTTCGAAAACACGAAACCATCTGTAACGGTTGGCAAGCTCTATAAATTTCGATTTAATCGTATCTCGAAGTCTATTTCGAACTTTATTCAATGCAACTGCAAAGTACTAAGAATAAATCCTTTTGTCCCGCCCGGTTGCACGACACTAAATAAATCAATACTAAAACAACACTAAAGCACGAATACAGACCCCAAGGAGAATTATAAGCTTTAACCTGATGAGAATCCATCAAAATGTATGCATCAACTCAGTTTGAGTACGGATAAATAGTACTCATAAACAAAAGATAATTAGAAATGCCTGCTTGCTTGCTTGCTTTAGGTCATCATCATCATTCGCAGCCCAACTTTACTCACAGCTGCGTACAGCCTCCGTTCGTTTGTATCATCCATGATGACCTTGTGCCAGTCTCATCCATTTTTGGCCCGCTTTAGGTCTACCCTGTTAAACGTACTTCCCTAATTGTCCGGTTGCACATTCATCGGCAAAGTACTAGTTATAATATAACTAGCTAGTAGCACTAGCACTCACTCATCATCATCACTAGCATTCGGCAATTTGGCATTCTAAACTATTAAATCATTAGACCATGACAGAAGCTTCTTCTTCTTCTTCTAACTTAAGAGCTATGCTCTTGTCGGCGTAATGTATGCATTTCCCGCCAGGTTCTTCTTTTCAGGGCAGCTTCCTTGACGTCCTTATACGACATGACATCTATCTTCGCCTTCACTTGGCTCATGTAGCTAATACGCAGTCTTCCTCTTCCTCTCTTTCCTTCTACCTTCCCTTCAATGATATTTCCGATTAAGCTGTCATGTCGTATAAGGTGTCCAATCATCTTTCCTCTCCTGTTCTCAACAACTTTTATAAGGGCTCTCTCCTCGCCTACTCTACCTAATACTTCTATGTTAGTTACTTTTTCTGTCCAGCTAATCCTTTCCATTCCATGACAGAAGCACCAGCTCATAAACCTTGTCTCATAAAAACTATCTAGAACTAACTAGTTTAGTACCTACCCGCATATACCGTTACGCATTTATCGGTATTTGAAAGATTTCCGATATTACGGTATAACAGCTTATCGAAAAAGACTCGTGTTTTAACTAACGGAATGGTCAAATCCGGTAAAGCACAGTTTCAAAATGGTGCTGTCAAAGTGCAATTTACTTGCCAGTTCAAATATAAGTACTGCGTATAAAGAAATCGAGCCACCTCTAAAGTTATGTTTTGATTACATACTGAAAGTACCATAGAAGACATTAGTACAACAGAAAGTGAGAAAAAAGAACCATTTAATAGTGGGTAGCTTTGGAATAACATACCTACTAACAGTCTAAAAATTTAAAACTCTAAGCTAAACGTCGACTCAATAAAAAAAAAAGAAGGGGCTAGGCGAGTCGATTTTTTTGATGAGAAGTATAATGTTCTAGCTATATGCAATAATTCGCCGGCTGATAAATTGACTAAAATGATTTGAATCCGAAAGTACCTATAAGACGATTCGGTGTAGAATACTATCGTTGTATCAGTAAGGTAGGTGTTGTAAGTATGTGCAAAGCCTGTTAGGTGTTATGTAGTACAATTTTAGCCTTACGTCTATAAGTCATTATGTTCCATTTTCGGAAGCAATGACTCTGTTAATTGTTTTTCTAGTGTTATTTCACGTTCTCTTGTGCAATTTCCGTGGTATTTTAACCGATAATAAGTACTTGAGTCTTAGCATAACGTGTAAAAACTGCAATTAAATAGTATTAGATTTTTATAACTTCTTCATATGACAGAAAATGCTTCATAGGCCATAGACATTTAAAAATACAGCTGTTTGTCGATGTAGTTTCACGTTTTAGGCATTTAATTCTTTGGCAGGAAATTAGACTTTCTGATCAAAACGCCTTCTTCTTCGCCTTATGGCCTTTGTCATTTCTACAGACAATTTTGCCAGTGTCAAGTGAATTATTAAAGTCGAGTTATTCGTCAAGTCGGCTGTCATTTGTTTTGAAGGCAAAAAGGTGAATATTCCCTTCAAAACGAATTCCATCAAATAAGAAAATCACATATGTAGTATACATTTCAATGGCTCACACTTTATGCTACGACCCTGGTTAAAATTCCATGGAAATTGAACAATAACACTATGAAAACCAATTAAAATTAACATGCAATTTTTCTCCCAAAAATTACAAAACTCGAATCAATCTAAACGCCTATTCTCAAAAGATGACAAATAAAAAAACAGCTAAATTTAGTGCTTATTACGTCGAACAAAACGAATATAAAAACTGTATAACATAATATTCATGACCGTTCAATTTCATGCTTTCCCAACAACTAATCTCTATCAATTAACAATTTTTGTTCGATTACTTTTTGCATGCACCAACACCGGTGAGATAAATTGAAAGTCTTGATTAACACCTAGCGTCTTTTAGTCTGGCACATAGAAGTTAACTACAGCGATATGGATTTTTATGAGTCCACTTGAGTCACGATGGTACAAACAACTGTGCGACCGAAAGTATAACTAACATGACATTTTCTTATCCTTCCAATCAGATTATTATCTGATTAAAATCCCATGATCTGTCCTGGTCCGAGTAACCGCGGATGTTTCCTTTGATCTTAGCTATTGTGAATCTTGTTACTCATGAGCTTTGTCTCCCAACAAGAAACCTAGCATTGCTTTATCGACCACCAAAGAGTGACTCGATCCTTTGATCCGCTAGCTGTTATGGCTGATTTACCCGCTCACAAGTGGGGAGATAAGTAGAGTTACACTGATCCGCATGTAGCAGCTCTCCGCAGCCGAATAGTTGTTGCCACGTAACGTATCTCTACTTTGCTTGTACTCATGTTGAGTCACGCTTATTTTGCCAACCTTTTAGACAAGTGTCTGTCTGGATACTATCGTCATTAGCTTGTACATTTCTTTGTAAAAAGGATCAAACCAAAAAACGCCAGGAACCAGGCCGTAGTTTCTTGCTCGTTCTAGGCTCTGGTCGCGTGGAACTAGCACCTAGAATCACCTAGTTGTATAAGACGATTCTAAATGATCCTTGTGATTTTATTGAATAAAAGATTTTTGACTTTGACTTGAAAAACTCTACTTCTGAACATGAAACCATCAAATTCGGGCTTGAAAGGTAGAAACTGCTTCGATGGAATGTTCAGAGTTTCTGTTTGTGAATTCGAGGGTAAGAAACGAGTAGTCAAGCTACGTCATAAAGCCAAGCCACACCGCCAATCATGATTAGCGTTGCATGTGAACCTGCACTTAGCAGATACTTTCTACCGAGCCCATTATATCTGCGGCTGATAACCACTTACGTTTTATGTAATTCTTACAATGTATTGGATAATAGGTTTCTAATGAATCTGATGTTTTTAGTGTTCCGATCCAGTTTTGGAAAAACGAAACACTTATTTTGGGTAATGTAGAGCAGAGAGTTTGAAGAAAACTTACTTACTTTACTTTTATTTTCGAATTTTTTTAGAAGTTCGTTAGTATCTTCCGCTACACAGGCTAGACCTAGTGCGACCTAGGGACCGTCAGTAATTTTTATTTCTTTGTAATTCTGTGGGAAATAAATGAATTTGTATTTATAATATTTAAAGATAATTAATAATATGTCAAGATCAAACCTTCTTCATTTTAATTAATACTTTTTTTAGTCTTTTTCGGAGGTTTTTGACGATTTTTTATTTAATCAAACGGAGGTTTGATTATTTTGCTTATTAACATAGGTTTGCTGTTAATACATCATAAGTTTGCGTTTAAGATAAAATTTATTTTGTTAAAATAAACAATGTAAGTCTCATGTTTAATACTACTAGTGTTGACATTCCCGGAATAACCAAACGTATAATTATTATTGTTTTAATCGCGCATGTCTGTTTTGCTTTTAAGAACTCGCTGAATGCACTAAGCATGACAAAATATCCCGTAAGAGAATAATGCATTTTGTTTACTTTGAAAGTTACGTCTAGAGTTAACTTGTTTAACCAGTTGCCGATAGCGGGGCTATAACCGATGGGAATGAAGGACCATTAAACATTCTTTAAATTTAGGTTAAATTGTTGGTTATAGGTATAACTTCCTAAACAGTAAAAAAAAATGATAGCTAAACTAAACTATGTACGAGTATGACATTAGACAAAGCTCGATATAATATGACATTTAGTTGTCAAGATAGTGATTGCAAATATTGCATTAATTAGATAATTATTGGCTTGATGATTGAATGACATTTAGTTGTCAAACTAGTGGTTGCAATTATAATTACGGTTGGCATGGTAACTTCTCTTAAACGAAGAAGGTTTAAGTTTTGAAAGAATTAAGTAAACAGTTACAAATAAACATGTCAAAAATTCGTTACGGTAATTAATTCCACCTGTGTTACAATTACAACTTAACCGCTGGTTTATTATAAGTAACTTTGCAAGACATAAAATTGTGACACCACACAAACTTGAAAGTATTCACGTGACGAGTTGCACTTTACATCGTAATGTCATATTATCAACATGTCTAGCTGGTTATCACTTCACTGGCATGTAGCGTATTTTCATTTAGAAAATGCGACATGCGGTAAACCTTAAAAGCCGGGAATACATTGATTTTTCGCGTTGCAAGTTTTGACGTCACAGTCGCGACAGAATGGCGGCGCGCGCCGGCCCGCGTCTCAGCGACGACTGAGCCCGAGAGGAAGTTACTGGTTGCTATGCGGTCCTGGGTTCCCTGTGCCTCTAGTTGACCTTCCGTACTTGCCGCATCGATTTGCTGAGCAGCTGATTTCCAGCGTCTGGGGAACTAGACTGGACTCGCGACTTCGCGAACGATTGTGACTTTGACACCTTAGCGAGAGTTGGGAACATCACATTCACTGCGCTAGACTTTCAAGAGAATTTTTTAAAAGGGTACGGAAGAAATCATAGCAGTCAGGTAACAGGGTAAAGTTCGAATTGGAACGTGCTTCTCATTTCCCAGTAAGTAAACCTCGCGAGAAATTTTGCTGGGGGTTAAATTGAACAATTCATTATATTATATTCATTATATCGGTAACCCGATTCTGTTTATATAAATAGGTACCTATCTATGTAAATCTACTCTAAAACACCTAAATACCAAAAAAACTTATATTAGTTAAATACCAGAGCTAGTTTTAGATTGAAACTATTGATCGTTCAAGTTCCTCCTACCAGTTTCGGCATAGCAACCAAGCGCTCGATATCAATGCGGATGCTGAGTCCACTAGGCACATCATAATTTTGTCTTAGTAGGTAGTATTCTGATAACTTTGTACCTGAGACGTAATTTTCTATGAAAGTTATTGGTATTCTGATTTATTATTGAACTCATTATTTATCATTACTAATTAAATTCTGTTTTCCTTTTCATTCATAAGATTGTAAAGTAGTGCCTATATCTGCCTTCTCTAGAATTTTAGCAACGTTGCTTCAAATTGCTATTAGATTTTACAAAACTTACTAATCTTTCTACTTTTTAGGGAACATTGTTAGCGGTTTTTATATGTTTTATAATGTTTATTTGGTGTCTGCACCGCAGTGTCCCGTTCGCGTGGGTAAAAAGTGGCTTCTAACGCTGTATAGGTAAATCACCTAGATTCGATGCAAAGGCCTGATTATTATAAGTGTGCTTAAATGTGTTTTTATGTGCTTATTAAGCCCTACAAAGCTAAAGTTTCAATAAAATCTAATATATTAAGTTAACTTTACAAAAAATGTTAAACTCCTTAGATCCTCTTCATCATTGTTGGTCACCATCAGACCTATGGACTTCAGTTCATAAATCTCAACATTTTGAGATGAAGTAATAAATATTTCAAATATTACATTACGTTACGACTGTGATGGCACTCTACTAGATAGGGCTCTACAATTTTACTCATTGAAACGACGTGCTCTACTAAAGAGTGCTCCTCAGAAAGTGACAGGGGTTTTACCTTTATCAATCAATTACCTACTTTTGTACAGTAGGTATCTAATGCTTAGGTATTTCAGTGAAATATGTTAATCATGCATGCTAAATCTTGCTGAAAAAAATTTTGAAAAACTTTAGAACTACACTACCTGGTAAAAAAATTTATCTCAAAAATCCCCTCCATACAAAGATCGAATTAGGTAGGTAGTGTAGGTATTAATTAAAATTCGGCCTATTCGGACTACAATAGCATTTATTTCGACGTTTACGTACCTTTTCTATGCTACTGCTAAACATTATTCAAACTATTATTCTATTTTTCGGTTAAAAAGAATTTTCATGGTTACTTACGATGTTCATTGTAGTATTGTTAACCTTGACGCAGCTACCTAACCTACCTATCTACGAATACCTAAATAGTACCTACCTTACCTACCTACCTCGACGTTGTCTTGTTGTCACAATGTGGAAATAACTCGTAATCATTTCACGCGGATAAATCTCCATTCCACATTCCATTCAGTTGACATGCTAGATAAATTGATTAGAGATAGGTTTGAAATAAAAATGTCCTTGAGTAATATACCGAAAAACACGACTAGGAACGTACTTATACAATATCGAGTGGTTAGAGTTTAGATCAACTATAAATTATTATGAGCTAATTTAAAGCTAATCGTTTCATTTATCTCAATGACTAGGTACGTGCATTGGGCATTGGAGATGTGCCAAATGTATGGTCAGTAGCACATCCTTAGACATCCACAAGGTAACTTAAATAGGCACCAAGTGTTCGGAGAGGATGTCTACCGTGCCTGGCGATAAAATAGTAACCCTATTTCATTTGTACTACGACGTGCCGATAAGTGCTACGAGTCCCCTTAGGGGGGAAAACTCAAAGGGGATTTTGAGACTAACCCGATTGTAGCACGAGTCACGACCACTGAATTTCGGAGTAGGCAGTTAAAATTTTTTGTACTTGTCACAATAATAAATAAATAATAAATAAATAAATATTCATGGACATTTCACACGACGCCCTCTAGTCCCAAACTAAGCAAAGCTTGTAATATGGGAACTAGATGCTCATAGAATACTTATATACTTTTTTTTTGTAAATACATACTTATAATACATAGTAACACCCAGACATAGAACAAACATCTATGTTTTGCCACACACAAATGTTTGTTCTTGGTGGGGATCGAACCCACGACCCACAGCACGGAAGGCAGATCCATTACCAACTGAGCTGTGTAGCCTGTCAATGACAATGATTTTCAAATTAATTTTTCGTGTCACTATAAAACGATTCAATCAGTATTTGAAGCAGAGAAATTCTGTAATCTAAGATTTCAAGAAATACTTGTACTAATATTCTGTGTTTCAAGTAACAGGCAAAGCTGAATGCGCTGAGTACTCTTCAAGTCAAGGGTGAATAGATGTACGTCCTGCTCTATTGTCGGCTTCATAGTCACCATCAGTATCAGTGCCTTGATCACAAATGTGACAATCGTAAACGTATCCGAAATACACTGCACGGTGACGCTACAACGTTTGGCAGTCGAGCTGGCGTTGACGGGTAATATGATTCGAAGACGTGGAGACTGTCAGATATGTTCGTGATTACTCCTCAGGTCAGATTGAAGTCAAAGGTGTAATAATTGTAAAACTCACTCAGTAAAGGGAAGCGACTGGCGGCGTGCTTCGAGAGGGGCGTGCTGATGGCACTGATGTCACTCTGCGAGCTGTGGAGGCTGCTTTTACCGCTGCCGTTTGCGGAGCCCAACTCCATGCGCATACGCATGTGACGACTGAAACAAGAGGTGACATTACCATCTTAGTTTATGTTAAAACATCTAGCGATTGTACAATTTGTCAATCTCTAGATTGAAACTAAGACTTTATAAGATAAGTCACGTGACTATTCCCATACATTTTTGGTCCATTTTTCTATGACATAATACGAAATAGATGCGATTGTAAAAATATGTAACCTTGGCTGAAGAGTAGATGAACATATTTCGAACTACCGGCAGTTGGCTCTAAATCTCTATCTTTTATTGTCACATCAAAGGGTTTGTAGAGTTAGTCAAGATTGTGACTTACCTTTTAGGTTTCACGTTCGTGTTCGTGGACTTAGAACTCAGCATCCTACTAACGCTGCACGAGGTCTGTGACCGTTGCAACGAGAAAGAGCAGTCCACCTTGGATTTAATGTCTTTGTACGATTTTATTTTGTAATCGCTCTTCAGATCCAGCGAATTTTTTTTGCTCAAAGTTTCCCGTCTATCGATCTTTTTTGTAGCCTTTGGACTATTTTGCACACTGTCAGCGTCAGTCTTTTTATTGGCAAGCATGCTCTTCAGCTTACTTGGCACATCGCGTTTAGGCATTTTGTACTTTTTCAGTGTAAAACTTCGTTTTTCATCTTTCTTATCGGATGACCTAGAATCTTTCTCGCTGTTCAATGAGTTTCTTTTGCTCGTGTTTTTCGGTGTTTCATCATCATCAACGAGAGTTTCGTTTGGTTGCTCGTCTTCTATTGTGTCTTGCAATGGAGAAAAGTAAGCGTTTATATTACCAGTGCTATTTTTCTGGCTACATTCTGAACGTGTTGAAGGCGTAGAACCTTCTGGAGACATGTCATCTATCACGTTTAAGAATACAGGAGATGCACGATGATTTTCAAAATCAGTGTACACGCCACTAGACTCCATACACGAATCTTCGTTTCTATTCACAATCAGCGGGGGATTTCCATTTCCATTCTTTCCGCCGTACAGGGCGCCATCGATAACTTGAGCCTTTCGATCGCCTCTTTGCATGTGATCATCCAAACCGTCTGCATCGCTTTCGGTAAAGAAATCGGAGTCTGTCATCGGGTCAGCCCTTCTCGTCACTGGAACATTCTGCCAGTCCATTTCAATGGCGTCTTCTTGGTTGCTAGAATGATCCGCTCCTCTGCTCACAGGTCTTGACATTTCTCCGTCGCCTTGATAACCATCCAAACTTGTAATGCTAGTAATACTTGTAATAAAACTGTTTGAGACTTTTGACGTCTCCATAGATTTAGTGTAATCATTTTTACTATCAGAATAAGTTTGAGAGTCGTGCAATGTTGATGCAGAGAATTGAGAATAAGTACTAATTTCACCGTGTATATCAGAACTGTCTAGAGGTAAATCTTCTGGTGAAGGAGTTTGTTCGATCCTACTCGAAATCATGATGTTTCCGTGTTTGCAGTCTAGAGGTATCTCCATATTAGCTGTGTTTTCAGCAATCGAACTGATTGGTTCTAGTATGCTGCTATGGATTGATGGTAAAAACTCTTCCTCCAAGTTAGATATGTATTGTTCTTTTTCTGTATTATTATCTTTTGGAGGTGAGTCGATAACTACAGAAAGGTGTTGAGCATTGACAGTTGTATTCTGTTTTGGAGCAGCTATATTAGTCAGAGGCAACTTCATTGATTCTTCATTATCATCGTCTGGTTTCATCATTGCTTCCATACTCACAATGGGAGCTCGAGATTTTTCACAAATATTTATATTCATATTTTCAAATCCATCATTTTGTATTGTCGATGCCGCAGAATTGCTTTCAGTCTTATCTGTTGATGGAGTATCGCCATTATCTGGGGATATTTTACATTCATTGCTATCACAGAAAATTGGTAGTCCTTCAACCGTTGGCGAAAATGCATTTTCCAAATAACAGATATCATCCATCTGGTCTGGAGTCAAAATGCCTAAACTATCATCTAGTGAGTTTTCTTCATTAGTTCTGCTCATTGAGTTATCATTCGGACTTATGTTTGATTCTAATGTACGAGCAGCGTGAATGTGTGTGTGTGACTTCAGCTGCAAGCACAAATCAGATCTGGAATGTGTGTTAAAAGTCTTCTTCACTGGAATGCTAAACTCTCCACAAGAATACTCAAACTCCCGTAAAGGGAATCCTTTTTCGTCGAAGTTGATCACGTTTGGTAGTCTTTCAGCACTCTTATTGATCAAACTTAAGGGCCTTTTACAGTCTTCTGAAATCCCTAACTCAGTTTCCTCTACTTTCGATTTATACCAAATGTCCGTATCCATGTTATGGTTCAGTGATGTGGAAGGATTAGATTGGAGATCGAATAGGAGACTGTAGGGACCAGATTCATCCTCTTCTCTCTTATCAACTAGTTGTGTGATATCGTTTATGAGCGCTTTAGTTTTTTTATCCACATTGTGGTCCTTTTTCCTCGTGATTTCATTTAACTTCTCGCGTAGATCTAAAATTCTTGGGTTTTTCTCTACAACCTTTTCTAAGCTTAAGCTCATTTTAGGTATCAACGAAGCATACGTTTTGCTAAATATCGATTCATTCTTCGTTTTCGTTTCGGGGTGTGATTTTTCAGCGACTTCAGGTCGCGTATTTTCACTACAATTTGTTGCGTCCACAAGGCTCTTCAGTTTTGAATGACTGCTGGAATAAATTCCCCGCAGTTCTAACGTCCTTAGCTTGCCATTCTTGTCCACCGGAATCTGAAAATAAGTGAAACTATCGTCAATACATAATCTACTGAATCAAGCGGTATACCAAAGGACTACGAGGTTTTATTAATCCTCAAAAGATAAGTGAAGGGGATAAGATTGACGGCGTTGTGTGTCTATCTGTCTGTCTGTGCCTTGCCTTCGTAGTTTTGAAAGTAGGGCTCCGATTTTTTGAAAGAAAGGTGATTTTTCTGGAAAAGTTCCTAGCCATGTTTGATAAAAATTGGTGGAGCCGTTTCCAAGTTATGAGGATATTAATTAGCTCTGAAAATCAGTTTTGAGGAATTTCAGGTATAATGTGCAGTTTGAAACATTCGAGATTTGAACTGAACTGAAATTTGAAGTCCACAAAGACTAATGATGACCAGCAATGATAAAAAGTATCTAAGGAGTTTTTAATTTGTTAAAAAAAATTAACTTTTATGTTGCAGTCGTTAAAAACATGGACCTAACTGCTCCCTGCAATGCGTTTATCACGGTTCAGAGCGCGGTCACGGGTGGTGCTTCCAATGCATACGTACATCATACCTCTATTATTGTACCGCGTATAGCTGGGTGTCGCAAGTGATTTAGGGTTTTATTCCAAACGTCTCTAATAACATATAATAATCCTACAACAGTAATCGCTCAACCAATTTCTTCATTTTCAATGGTATTGTGATCTAACCCAGGTAGGTCTACCGTTAACTTCAATACCAACAACACTAGTAGGCAATGAAGGAATGTGCTTAAATTGAATTTTTTGTATTTATTTGAACTCCTACGACAAAAGAGTCAGTAGTGTATTACAAAGATCACTACAATATTAGAATCGTCTTAAAAAGTAGGGGCGAATGGACGATATTTTTTTGGGCAGTAAGTTGAATAACCAAACGAATACAACACCTACTCCTATTCGAACGAGCCGAGTACCAAGAGCGAGAGAGGTTCAAATTGGGTTTTTTCGCACAATTTTCACCTAGTTCCATGATCACGAATAAATGTGACAATCGTAAACGTATCGTAACGCTAGCGTGTCCGAGATACACTGCGCGGTGACGCTACAACGTTTAGCAGTCGAGCTGGCGTTGACGCGCAATATGATTCGAATATGTTAGGTATTTGTTCGTGATTACCCCTCAGATATTAGCGGTATCAGAGCAAAAAGTCACGAACGAGGACAGCAGCACAGCTACTGAGAATTCTAGAAATCATATTAATCATCATTATTGTCCCGGGGCTTCTCAGCCTGATTCCTAAGTTTTCACAACATTATCATTAGTCTTTCAAACACATATTTGAACAATAGCATTTCTCAATACTTAGCACGTACTGTGAACAGATCATGAGCTAGTCGTTAGAAGAATTTATGAAAATCGAATCTGTTTTATCGTAAGCAAGAAGCATGTCATCGTAAATTGAATAATTAACAGACTGAGGGCTGTATGATCTAGAAATATAAGTTCAGCTTTGATTCCGAAACATTGCTTCAGTGTCGAATATATATTTAAGTAGAGTTCAGCCAAGTTTGCGGGCCTATAACAATGTGTCAGGGACAGGCCCTGACTTCAATATTTATTCTACCCTGACTCAGGGTAGAATAAATATTGAAGTAACGAATAAGTACAGATACTGAGAGCCCTCTATTCTGTACTTAGTCTGTGTGCTTCATGCATGCATAATTTTAAAATTGCAATAAAATGCAATCGCACGTAGAAGCACTTATAAACATTACAAACGAAATTCAATCTTGCAAAATCATACCAAATTATCGTTTCACAGAATTTCTTTGACACATTGCACGTTAACTTTGCACTGGTGTTATCGCCTAACTGAGTTAGTTAACACAAACTCAATAGATAACATAGATACCAAGATTTAACTAGACTACGTATATCAATACAATATAGATAGTCTACAATAGTTATTGGTGCTTTTAGTAAATAGGTAGGTAGGTATATGTTTTCTACGCTGTGCGTATACTACTCGTGGTTAATTACCAAATTTGAAACTTTCGTAAACTTCAGACTCACCAATCGTATAGTAGTCACTCACAGGTCACAACGGATCTTTGTCCCTCTCAAGTATGTGCGCAGAACCCATTTTTGAATCGAATTGTAGGTAAGTAAGCTAATTTTTACGCACAACTACAAACGCAATCGTTTGTTGCACCTAACTTTAAAGGAATAAGAATCGATTGTGCGTACTGTACTATTTTCAAACAGTTTTTCAATTTGTAGGTAACGAAATGTTTGGCAGAATCGACATTGTTTCCATGAAAACGTGTGCTTATATGCAAATTGTGTGAAGTAACGTTTTTGGGTGTGGTTTGGTATTATTAGCACGATTGAGGTAATTAACCATCATACCTTTTTTATATATATTTTTATTTATTTCTTTATAATTGTAACCTACATATATACTGCATACAGTGTGGTAGTTGAAAAAAACAAAGCAAAGTGCGCTTGATTATTGTTATCGGACTGACATGGCATGTACCTTTTGTCGAGCCAATGTCTTTGGAATGTAAACATTCTCGAAGGACTAGTAGCTAGTAATTAAGTATCTAAACATAACCGTAGTATTTTTAAGAAAAACAGGGGCCTTATTCTCAGTTCGGCAGAGATTTTACTCTAATAGGGATGACGTCATATCTCGGCCGAAAACTAGTTTCACCAGTGGGCGACAGGAGTTTTCAACGTCGTTTTGACGTCATCTCTATTAGAGTAAAATCTCTACCAAATTGAGCATAAGGAGCATAAGTTCACGTGTTATCTATAGTAGGAAATATAGGTAAGGGTTATCTAGCAGACACTAATGTGTTTGTCGGTGAATGACAAAAATAATTTGGATCCGTGATAATATTCATAAATTGGGTTAAGTACAGAATACTGAGAAGTTTGAAAAAAGAAGTTTGAAGAAGAAGAAAGAAGAAGAAGAAACCAAAAACATCTGCAAAACTAGGAACCTAATTGTAAGCAAGGAATTATTTATGACCACAGATGATAAAACGGTAGATGTAGCCTGGCCAAGCTGAGTCTGTAAAACTTAAAGGCTCCTACTTAAAATATTATGGCATAATTTATATATCTATAGCTGGGCTGGAGTTCGAAGCACCACTGCGCTGAGCCCGTATGCCAATCTTTTGCTGACCAGTAAATTGTTTGATATTCCAAAGACCAAATCACAATAAAAAAGCTGATAGAAGTTTTTTGTCACGGTGTACGAATCGAATTTTTTCGGAAAATATCGGGTTTTTCTTATCTATGTTGATTACATTACGAAACAGCATTTAACCCTAGATCACCATAACAAGACAATACTATGATTACTAAATAACCAGTTGGTAAGTTTCTTAGCTTTTACTGTTTTGGTATGTTCTATCCAACCTCATTTAGAATCTAGTAGGTATCTAGTACTCTTAGTGGCTTAGGAGTTATAGCACCAGTCATTACATAGTAATACATAGTAGCACCCAGACATAATACAAACTTAAGGTGTATATTTTTGAACTCACAAAATATTTGTTCTTGGTGGGGATCGGAGCTACGAGCCACAGCACGGAAGGCAGAGCTATTACCAACTGAGCTGTGAGGCGTGTCACACGGGATTAAAGAGGATCAAACGGGATATGTAAATAAGCTTGAACCTTAACTAAAAAGCTTCATATCTAGTTTTTTTATTAAAAAACTTTGTTGAAGAAAAAACATATTTTTAACCGACTTCAAAAAAGCAGGAGGTTCTCAATTCGGTTGTATGTTTTTTTTAAATGTTGGTTACCTCAGAACTAACTTCTAAAAACTAACTAAGTTCGATTAAATTGGGATAACCATATCACGGAGGTCAGTAGGAAAATCTTTGCGTCCTTGCATGCCATGAAACGCATGCAAAACTTCCTTCCTTTCACAGCCAAATTAACTCTTGTCAACTCATTACTACTTCCGATTATAGACTACGCCGATGTGTGTTATTCCGACGCTACGGAAGATCAGCTCAATAAACTGGAGCGTCTACTGAATGTCTGCATTAGGTACGTCTTCGGACTGCGCAAGTATGACCACGTCTCCTATTATCGCTCTCAGTTGAACTGGTTGAAAATCCGCTTTCGCCGTGATACCCATATTCTCTGTCTCCTTTATAACACTCTTCACAACCCTATGTCCCCTAACTATCTCAAAGAACATTTCTCCCCTCTTTCTTGTTCCGACCGCCCCGTACGTTCCTCTCAACATCTTCTCCTCAAAACCCCTGTTCATAAAACCTCCTTCTACAATGATTCCTTTACTGTCAGAGCGATACGCCTGTGGAACTCCCTTCCAGTGGATATCCGTGAAGCTGCTTCTTTAGGTATTTTCAAATCCAAATTATATCGCCACTTTCTATCAATTCAGATCTCTCAACAAAGTTGAGCAATTCATGTATGTATTTATATAGGTATTTAGGTAGTATACATATATATATTTGGTTAGTGTATTATTATTTTATGTAGGTAATTTTTATATATTTTTAAAGACGTTTCTCCCTACCAAGTTTTCCATAATATAAGCACTACCTTTTTCTCCACACTACACAAAGGTTGGTTGGAAGAAAATGCTAATTAGCATTAAGCCCGCCTCTGTACTGTTTTTATAATGTGCAATAAAGAATTTTCTAATCTAATCTAAGTTCGATAAATTAAAATTTAATTCAGAACCTTATTTTTTTAATGTTGGTTAAAAGCTTTCTTCAGTATAAATAAAATTCTGAACTCCGTTTTACAAAGCCCGCATTTGATTTTCTATAGTTAACTTAGGGTTAAAAAGTATAAATAGGTAACGACATGAAATTCATTACATCATGACATGACATTAACATGCATTTGACCACTTTGACATAATTTGTATTCTTGAAGCGTTGTATCATCAAAATGCTTTTGTAAATGAATTTTGTACATTTTTACGTAATTTTAGGAGGTTGTTTGTAATACTTGATGAAGGGCCTAGTAGAATAAGGAAGAAAAAAAGGTATGTAATGTAATTACCTACCTATTTACAGCAATATAAATGATTTTGTCAAATGCACTCTAACAAAGTGTTTTATCTACAGGAATAGAACTTAGAGCCATAAAACACTTTTGAGACGAAGAGAAAGTTGAATAGAGTTTGAAGCTAGTGTACCCAACACCCTAACTTAACTGATGGAAATAAATACTTTCTGGCAAAACAATGCTAAACAGGAAACATGTGTACTTACCCAACACAGAGCCAGGAAAAACATGCCTATGATGATGTGGAAGTGAGTATCTACCTACATTACAGAATAATTGAGCACTAAATCAGTTAAATGTGGCTGGCAGACAATGCTCCTAGCACTAAGTACTTATTTGTGAAAATTTGGTACCTACCTAGTTACGGAGGTACTAAATCATAGGCTATTGCTCATTCCTCTTTCTTCAGCCAGCTTTTTGTTCCGTGCAGACAAACCAATCCCATTTTATATTAGTAATAACTATAGCATAGTTATAATGAAATGTACAACTTGATAAATAAATTAAATTTTATTTTGTTTCAGTCTTTAAAATACCTAACCACCACACAGTCTTAGCAAATATCAGCTGGGAGGACTTTTCATACAAGTGATGTTACTAGTTACAGTTTATTTTTAGTGAATTATTTGTTATTGTCTAAGCAAAATTCAGTTTTATTCAATGTGACTGTGGCAGTGAGATATAACTCTTGGAATAAATTAAAATGATAATCAACATGGTTTTATTCAGTTATTAGATACAAACCAATAATATATTAAAAACATTGTATGCATTGCTAGGATTTCAGCTCACAGTGGTACCTTGTTTTGCAAAGTCTGTAAGTGTATGAAATATATAGTATGCGGATTAAAACACCATTCAAACAAGACTCATTTATTGTTAGTTTGCGGTAGGCAGCGCAAACCGTATTTGCGAGTACCCACATCCCTAGGTACTATCTATAAGTAAACATGGATACATTACAATTTTCCCCTCTTAGAAACTATGTGGCTAAACAAAATAAAAACTAATGGATAAATGAATCAGAATAGCTACATTACTACCTATTTGATACACGGGCAAAACCAACTCTAAACTTAGGTACCTACCTAGATTCTTACTGTAAGTTTACGTAAATCCAGTGCACATAGCAATAGGTAAAACCACAAACAGCACTAAGCTACGTACTTTCCCTCACAAGAGAAAAAAAACTGTAGGTAAGGTACCCAACCCACCCAGGTAGGTACCCAATGATTTTTACAAAATATGAACTTATTAGCTAGAAACGTTATGCATAACGACAGTAAAATAAAATAAAAAAAACTTCTACGTATAGGTAGGTATAAGTGTACCTATATTTCACATCCTATAATTAGGCCTTTTATTACGAGGACGAAGATAGCTCGCTGTTGGACTTGCAGAAGCGCCCTCGTCATCAACCTGCCGGAAAGTAGGTGGCAGTGGAGTCGAAGGTGACGTCGCTGTCGAAGGGCACGGAGACTCTTCTGCGTCGAGGAATGCCGCCTCAGTGGTGCGCCCAGTAGGCGCTGGATCCGTAGCTAGTTCTGGTTCACCAGCGTCGTTTGTGCTACTCTGAACGCTTCTAGCGAGTGACAACCGATTAGTTTTACGCATCGGCATAATCTGATCGATGTGTCTGGTTTTAGTCACGTCCTCGGTACGTACCTTATAAGTGACAGCACCGGTGCGTGTTTCGATGATGCCTGGCTTCCACTTGACGGTGCTGTTCGGGCGAAGTTCCTTGACGAGTACTTCGTCACCCTCTTTGAGATCGCGAAGTATGCCGCCTGCATTGCGTACTTGTGATTCCTGCGCGGCCTCGACGAAGTCGGCGGTTTGTGGGCGCAGCATGTCGAGCCGCGAGCGCAGCCGTCGGCCCAGCATGGCTGCGGCGGGTGCCCGCTTTGTGCTGGCGTGCTCAGTGTTTCGGTATTGGAATAAAAACTTGCTTAGTGCACGGTCTACGTTATCTCCTTCAAGTATAGCCTTTTTTATAGCCTTTTTGACCGTCTTCACGGCATTCTCCGCGGCTCCGTTACTGGAAGGATGATAAGGTGCAGCCAAAACGTGTTGAATGGCGTTGCACCGAAGGAACCTTTCGAACTCGACCGAAGTGAACGGCGGCCCGCCGTCTGATACCAATTGCTTTGGAAGACCGAATCTAGCGAAACAGTCTCTCAGTACAGTCGCGACCTTTGCCGCCGTTGTGCCCGCGGTCATGACAAACACCTCAATCCACTTCGAGTGAGAATCTATAATTAAAAAATAAGTCTTACTTTGGCAATGCAAAAAGTCAACATGTAGTCTCGACCAAGGCTGGGTGGGCCAGACGTATGGCACGGGCGGCGCGTCACGCACGGCGGCGCAGGCGGCGCAGGCCCGCGCGCGCGCCTCGATGTCCGCGTCTAGCAACGGCCACCACACTTAGTGGCGGGCCGCCTGCTTCATGCGGACCACTCCGCCATGCCCGGAGTGGATCTCGTCAAGGATCTGTGCGCGCAGCGCAGCCGGCACCACGACTCTGTAGCCCCACACGATGCAGTCGTGGTCTATGTGTAAGCTATCTTTCCTGTGAAAGTATGGTTTTTCGTTCTCGATTTCCGGATTATCCGGCCAACCGCTCATTAGATATCCGTAGATTCTTCTTAATATTAAATCGTTCTTGGTTTCCCTAGCCACATCCCTGTGACCGATCGGAAAACTATCTTCCACAAAATGTAGGTATGCGGCGTCATCCTTGTCAGACTCCCCTTTGCAATGCTGCAACGGCAGGCGCGATAATGCGTCGGCACAAATTTAATGTCGAAATCGTACGCGGCGAGCTTCACAGCGTACCTTTGAAGCCTGCTGGCGGCTGTCTGCGGTATAGTATAGTATAGTATATCACCTCAAGCATGTTAGGCCTCGCCTGAGATGTCTTATACTATATGCATTATGAAGACCTGAAATAAAAGTTAATTGAAATTAAATATCAGCGGGACATACCTACTTCATTTTAATCATAGTTCATACTAATTATTATAAACGCGAAAGTTTGTAAGTATGTATGGATGTTTGTTACTTTTTCACGCAAAAACTACTGGCCGATTTGGATGAAACTTTGAATCTACATAAGTTTGAGCCAATTTTTGTTTTAGATATGTAGGTAGGTAAATTTAAAGATGCCTACCTATTGAAATTGGTTCCCTCTCATCATGTTGAAATGGGAAAGTCAACAGTGGCCATTTCTACTTTGAGTAAAAATGTTGTCAGGTTAGGTGTAGGTATTCTCAGATATTAAAGTTATTTATAGGTACCTACCTACCTAATTCCTATTGTCTATTTGTGGAGTGGATTGGAACCAAAGGGTCTAAATGCTGTAGACTAGTTTTGTTCACTACACAGAAGAGTAATTTTGCCTAGTCACATTCATAGAATAAATACAAAATTCTTACCTTGGCAGTCTTGTTCGAAGTAGGTACCTATCAATATGTGGTAAGTAGGCACGATTCGAACATACGAGCACACACAAGCAAAATGTATATTGCTGGAGGTGTTTTTTAGCATCAACACAAAACACGAAACTGAGTAAATAGGTAAACGTAGGTAGATATTAATAACAAAGCATTTTCAGAAAAATATACATATTGTTTTTCTGTCAACAAATAACAAATGTCAATAAAACATAGACTAATAGAAACCAAACCACAGAACAATAACAAAAAACATGAAATGCTGACATGGTGCGTTTCAGATACTACGCAACATAATTCATCAATTTTTGTGTGAAGTACCGGTTTTTTGTCTGATTACGAATTTTGGTTTTTTAGATCTCTGTACATTTTATTAGATCAGATTGGTTAAACATTTCTTAATTTTTGCATTTTATAGACGTTTATCTACTTACATTTTTCAGTACTTATGTGTTCAATGAGCTTATTTTAAAGTAGAGTAAAAATAATACGATCAACCACGAGGAGAGTTTTTGAACGCAATGTTTGTTACATAATTAACCCAGCAGCAATTCAAAACGGTCACATAAACCCAGCATATCAAATATTGTTACAAATCATCATTATCATCATCTTATAGTGTTCCAGAAAAAGCTATTTTGGCCCATCTTCACCTATCAACTACAGATTGCGGGAAGTCCGCAATCTGTACAATGTCGTCGGTCCATCGGTTTGGTGGCCATCCTACACTTCACTTTCTGGTTCGCTGTCGCCATTTGAGAACTTTATTCCCCAGGGGTAGCCAGTTCTGCGAGCTATGTGGCCAGCCCATTGCAACTTCAACTAGCTAACTCTACCTGTACCGGCATAGGTGCACCATGAGTATTTGACATGATATTCGTTTCACGCATATTCTTAGATATTCCAGTGATTCCGCCAAGATGACTATATCGTCGGCAAATCGATACGTTTACTATTGATGTTGATGCCATACTCATTCATTGCAAGAGTTTGAACACATTGTCCAGTGCAGTGGTGAACAGTTTCGGAGAAATAACATCTCCAAGGCTCACGCCTATTAGCAGTCGAATTGGATTTGTACTCTGGTATTGCAGTCGAATGGACGTGGACGACGTGGTGGCATTACTATACAGTCTACATAGGTGTACAGTACACAGTAATACAAACACTTCGATATATCGGTAGTTGATTTGGCACCGCTTAAGTAGGTAACTGTCGCACTGCCCAGGTTTTAACTGAATCAAAGGCTTTTTACAAACGATAAACAAAGTGGCCGATTACTCTTCGATCTTCTGTAGGTATAACCTGCCGAAGCGTGTGGATGTGGTCTATGGTGCTAATGATATTTTCGAAACCCACCCGCATTCAGAAGTTCTGTTGTTATGCCGTTCTCCCCTGGCACCTTGTTGTTCTTAAGCTGCAGCTATGTTAATGCTAATGTTATTTATATGTTCATATGCGTTGATTTGTAAAAAACATACTGAAACCAATTTTGTTATTATTTACGGGTCATATTGATCTGAATTAACGACGATATACACAATTTCACAGTTTGACATGACAGGTTAATATTATGACACTGTCGATTGACAATTGAGTAAGTCAACCAACAGTGTTGCCACTTAGATTTTTGAAGCTAGATTTAGCATTTTTTTTAGCAAAAGTGACACGTATTAAAAAGTTAAAAACTCAACGAATGAGCAAGGGATATTTTAACATTCACTAATGATAACTAAACTAATTTTTATTTCTTGTTCAATCATCATGTTTAATTCGACTATGTACAATAAAAGGTATTTATAATCAAAGTATTCTTACAGTACGAACACACTTCACGTACTAGTACAGGCGTAAAAAAAATTTCAGTGAAAACCCTCTACAAATAGAATAAAACGTAAAACAGTTGAGAAAAAAGGTGCTTTTTTGTAACTTTTAATTAGGCAGCTCAGTTTGTGTGGCAAAATAGGGGATTAGCCCAAGTCACCAGCGTGCTAACTGGTCACGTGGTACAATTTTGTACCACGTGATCGTTCTGTTTAGACACCTGACAACAAAATAAGCGCGAAAACACATCAAATGACGTCATGATGTCACTATTTAGTCACAGAATAACTATGAGTTAGTATGAACTTATAACTTTGCAGTTCAAATTTGCGGTTCAACTGAGATTGGCATACGGGGGCTGTACTGCAAAAACGTTTTGATGATACCATGTGCAAATCTTGTTTAGGTTGCCCATTTATTTCATTGCAAACCCAGCGTGGTCAGACTTTATGATCTTATGCGATGATCTAATAACGTCGGACAACGCTAATGGATCTAATTCAATCGACCAAACTTTGCGGTTAGACAGAGGTATATCAAATTAGCCGAATGGACGCATACTCAACTCTGTGAAGATCAAGTGCTGTACAAAAGATATTGTTACCTACTGTTATTGTTGTGAAATTGTTATGATTTATCTGATAATCTTGTAGCAGGTTTATTCCCATCGAGCCCACTAACTGGCCAGTAAAGTTGCCTGTACGTTGCTAGTATAACTAAGTGTTTGTTTAAAATGTTTTTTTTAAAACAAGGTTTTATTTTTACGTCGCCTAGGAGCGGAGTCCTAGACAAATCAAACGAACCCACATACCCACAAATATACACAACAGTTTGTAAAAAAAAAGTCATACACAATGCACGCAATACGCTTTTCAGGGTCGTAGGTAATCATCTACGGCTAACCAATATAACCATGAACCAGTTAGATGATGATCTAAAAGATAGTATTTTGTAGTATATCATCAGAAACATGGAAAATGCCACTAGTATTATATATACGAGGGTTTAGATGTTTGGATGCTTGTGCTTCAATCACATCGAAACCACGGAATCAATAAATCAACATAGATGAAACTTGGAATGTATATAGTTCAAAACCTGGAGTTGCAAATAGGCTACTTTTAATTCCGAATAATAAACAGGACCTACAGGATAAAATTAACGAACGGGATTAGCAGCGTCAATAAAACATAGGTACTTTGACACGAGGACGACGTTACGTCACGTCAGTACCTTCGGCCTATGAGTTTTGGTGTATAAAGCCGGTGAAAAACTTCTGAAAAAAAAACGGTACACGCGTAGGAAGTCGCGGGTAACAGCTAGTACAAAATAAAAGTTAACTTTCCTATGAACAGTGTCACACTATTTTCTAGACATCTTACATCTATATTTTATCGCATCGCACCCAAAAAGAAAGTCAAGCCGAACGAATTTCATAATACTATTTAAAATTCGACATGAAACGGAAGCTAAACTAGGAAGAAAAACTGAAAAAAATAAAAGAATATGAGACGATTTATAAGGCTTTCGCTTTCGTGAGAACACTCAATTAGCATGTTTTGATAAAATCTATTTACGAGTATCTACCCGTTAGATGACATTAAGATGATATCTATAGATTAAGATCGTGTGAAAAATGTTTTGTGTCTGCAACAAAGAGTAATTTTTAAGCTAAAAACTCAGTATCGGTTTTTCCGTAGAAGCGTGTTATTGCGAGAGTATGGAGAAGTTTTCCAAAGAACTCCCAAAAAAACCGCTGAATAAAATATTGTTCTGTAGAGAAAATACAAAATAGAAAGTTATTATCTCATGCCTATTTACTTATTACACACATTACTCATAGTACAGGGAGTACCTACTTCTCATCCACTATCGTGCGTTTAGGCTGCGCGTGCGATTTTAAACAGCACGGGCTTCGCCGCTTGCGACCACATTGCGACCACACCGCGACATTCAAAATATGTGAAATAAGCAGTTTTTTATGATATCTTTTAAGCTAAAGATCATTTAAAAAAAAACACTTAGAACAAAGGTACCTCAAACAATTTTTGTTACTTTATTTATCTAATTATTTATCTAATTTTCACTTTAATAATTTACGTCGTCTTTGAAATCCAGATCAATCAGAAAATTAAAGTAGGCTTTGGGATTTTTTTTTGACTTATTGAGAAAATATTTTTCTATTGTATTTCTGTATTAGGACAGACCTGGGGAATATAATGAGTTTTCTATTTGTTTTTATTTTTGGTGTTATTACTTCTATTTTCAATTAAACACCAACAAAGTCGTTACGACTTGAAAACCTAAAAATAAGAATTTTCGTCATATATAATGTGAATGTCATATTCTTTTGAACATTTGGTAAATAAGAAAGGTCAGAATTTAAGTTTTCTTCGAAATAAGTCTAAAATCTATTTATCCAACCACGGCAAAAAAGAGGGTTATGATTTTGACCGGTATATTACCCTCAGAAAACATCCTGTACGTACAAATTCAACAAAAGTACCTCTGTCGGTAGCGTTATCGTGTTGATAATCGATTACTACACTTACATTAGTTAGAAATTGTTTGACTATCTCTCTGTCTTGACTGATTGTACACGTCCATGAACTTTAACTTAGTTAAATTCGACAGAGATTTTTAGAGATAGATTTAAAAAAATAGTTTAACTATGCATTAAATTTTTTTTTACAAAAATGAATAATTCTCCGACTGGGCCCACTTATTCAGGACCCGGCGAATAAGATCGCGATAGCCAACTAGGCCCACATTTTATTCAAACTGTAGTACCGTCAGAGAAAAAAAGTGATTAATGATACCATTCTTGTTTGCTCAGAAAGAATATTGAACCTATAATCCGAGGTTTATTGAAGGGAATTAAATTTTCACTTCAAAAAGGTTAATAAGTATAACTCAATATCGATAAGGTTAATATTTTGAGTCCGTTACACCATAAAATGGTTTACAAAATTATGTCTCAGATACAATCATCTTTAGTACAGGGATATAATCAGATATTTTTTTTATTCCTTTGGTGACATTTTGACTACCAAAACACAGGTACTTTATAAACTTGCTCATATGTAAAGCACCTGATCATAATTATCAATAACTGTCCAAATATAAGGCCCAGAAATCAGGTGAACCTTTTTGTGACAATTTCTCAATAATCTTTTTAAAAGAACGCAATAATAAACATGTCTTGGAAGTAAGTGTTACCTTATAAGTTCACAGTATTTTTTTCTTATGAAGCCTTGACCGCGACACTTGGTTTATTTATAGACAGCGTGAAAACACACTGATTGTTATCGGTATTGAAATATGCAGTTAATTATATTAGGTACTAGGTTATTGTTATCAAATAATTAAAAAAATAATTGATGCAGACCAACAGAATTCTTTTTAGTACTCTGTACTTTCAGATTTTCAAAGGGTCAACACAGCACACTGAACACTAGTTACGCTAGAACGCTATCATATATAACGCTAAAAAATTCATTGCGAATACTTTTTTTTAAGTTTATGTTACTGACTTGCTTTTTATACTCGGACTCGTGGTATGGATGGAGGTCAGTGGATTAGGATTTATCAGCCACAGCACGCTATGTCATTCAGTGTTGGTCAAGGATAAATAACGTCTTAAACTCTTATTGATCGGCAGCATTCGCTGAATATTAACAAACGCCGAGAATGGTTATGGGCCTCTTTTATTGATAACTAGCAGTTACCCGCGACTTCGTACGCGTCTACAGTTTCCGTGTACATTATATTATATGTGCGTGTACCGAGCGGATACTTCTTTGAGACACTTGACATTACACCTCATTACACCGAACTCGTACTGGAATGTCAAACGCTAGTCGTTAGACCAAAGAGGTAGTACTACGTCCTGTCAAACTGACGTGACATGACATGACAATGAAATCCTCTTGCCAATTGGCGCTGCTAATCCTTTTCGTTCATTTTATCCTGTAGATCCTGTTAATTATTCGGGATAAAAAGTAGCCTATATGTCAATCCAGGTTACGAACTATATATATGCCAAGTTTCATCCAAGTTGGTTCATTAGTTTTGACGTGATTGAAACACAAACATCCAAACATCTAAACTTTCGCATTTATAATATTAGTAGGATAGGATAGGATTTTGAACACACATTCGGTGCAATCTTGCATTCAAATGGAGATCCACGTGAGAAAAATATAATTCAGGCTAATGATGATATCATTTGCACGCACTGTTACGACACCGGACTCAATTAATATTCAAAATTATTATATATTTGAAATTTTTAATGTACATTTATGTGTGGTGCCTGATAAAACAGTTTCGTTCGGCCTTAAGTTAGTGATAGGAAGTTAGTTATATTCATTGGGTTAATTTCATTGTCTGTTTCCGTGTCTAAATCTTTAAACCCGTATTCGATAGCTAACAAACTATTTAATTAAATAAATTCACGGTTGGTTTGTATAAACAAGAGAAGCAAGATTAAAAAAAAATTACCTCATCATTAGAAAAAAGTACCTATATGATTGGCTTTACCATAAATTATGAAGGCTTTCTTTTCACACGTATTTATATGCCTTTTATAGTTACGCAAAAAACTAGCAAATTGGGATTAGGTACTTACATAATACGTAATTTTATCGCATTAAAATTTCTCAACTAACTTGGTATTTATTATAACAACAATGTGGAAAATTAGCTCAATAAAAATACCTTCCTCTTTACTAGCGTTAACGAAATCAACTTCCGTATCTTCTCTTTGTTTTTTTTTAAATACCGTAGTTAGTTACGGCTAAAAAATAAAAGGTCAACACCGTTTGCTCAAGGATCTTGCTATCAGATCTAGACTATTAAAAAAAATACATGCTAAACATGTTCAATAAACGAGTTCTGAATACAAATATTATATTATACAAACCGCTAAAGTAACTAGGGAATGCAGCTGATCAAGACCCTACACATTAAAAATTACCGAGCAGCCAAAAATAATGATTGTCTAATCAATAATTTAAAATGACTCTGTGACACGAACAAGAGAAATTCAACACAACTTTTATTTCATCGCGATACGGTTCATATTTTATCACTTATCAATGACAGTTAAGCAATAAGACTATGCGATCCTATTAATATCATCTTGGTTTGTATTATAGAAGTAACCTCTGATGGCGACTGTACTTTTCTGCCAAGGCAGTATAAAATAGTCGTGAGGTGAATATCATGGTCAATGATTAATAAATTAATGTATCGATTGCGCAGTTCAGCTTCTTGGCAAAAAAATATGCAGGAAAACTACCACAATATGTCGGGGATCAAAAGAGCTAAATATGAATTGATATTACCTACATATTTAATAAACATTCGTGTCCGGGTCAGCAATTACTACGTCATAGAAATAAATAAGATAAAATGTAGTTCAGTAGGTCGTCGGTTTGAGGGATAATCTATGTAGGCAATTGGTAATTGTAAACTATGCAAAAGGTAGTACATTTTTATAAATTTACAAAATAATTATAATCTCTTTATTATGAAGTTTTAGTTTGTTAAATAGATCGCCTTACGAAGGTCTATTTGTATGTAATTAATACTTCTCTAAAATTTAACTTACCTAAACAAGTACGTTACATCGGAATAATATAGAAACACAATAAAAATGTTCACTTCGTAATAAAATGTTGCGCGATCCGTGCAAAATACAAAACAAACGTTGAAATGCACAAGTGGTAAGACTTTCTCCAGTTATTTATCATTGGTAGGTTACTAGGTTCTAGTTAATACATTATTGATGGTTGCCCACATCGCTACGTATCGTTGAACATCGTTGAAACGTGCAACAGATACCTACCGACGAAACTAAGTGCGAATATACTTACAACAATTAAATTCTCGACTTTGTTCGCTACAGCGCAGCGCGCTGTTATAATCATAAGTTTTCTACACTCCAGAGGAATTGAATTTCGGGAATTACCTTATTAGTGCCCTTCTATGCCCTGGAAGGAAGTTAGCTTGCCAACTCCCAACGTAGATCCACGCATTGTTGGTCAAATATTGCTAGGGCAACGTTGGGGTTAGTGAGCGTTGATTTCTAGTCCTACTCCTACCACCAATATGGTCAATTGGTCATAACGACGAAGTCATGCGGACAAGTTGATCAACAGAAATGTTTTATGGCTTCGTGCAAAAATAAAGTACCTATACTGCGGTACAAGATACATTTATTTGCCAAAATAAGTGTTACAATTTGGTCTTATGCTAAAGTCAGAGGCACTTTAAAACTTATTCACCCTTTTCAGGTATCGCAAAAATGTTATATTTGGGCGCTTAAACTTATCTTAAGTAGGTACATATAATAATATTATTCTTTTTCAAAATATTCTTCAGTTGAGTAGAGACATTTTTTGACTAGATATGATTAAAATCCTCTTATAAATTTAGTTATTTCTGTTTCATTTTGAATATCATTTGGTAGGTTGTTAAAGATTTTGACTGCAATGTAATATGGGCTTTTATTTAACATTAAAATTTAACATTAGCGATCTGGAGATAATCAAATGTTTTTGAAACCGCCTCTATCTGACTCCCTCAAAGAGATCCTCAAGAGCATTTTGAGATCGATCTACTAAATTATCACTAACATTTTTGACGGCTAGGTACATTTTCAAATCAATAACTATACATGCACTTATGTAATGAAATGGCTAAACTGAGTGCGTGCACTATTTACTAATTCAAACACAAATGTAGGGAATACAATTAGAGATAGGGAAGGCGTCCATATCGACCATTCGAATTCATTTATTCACAAAAACACATTTATATGAAAAATAGTTTTCACCCTACAGATACAGACTATAGGTACTCGTAAAATTGTAGATACAATTTACCTGGAAATTACAGGATGTCGTCGTAAGCAGGTATTTTATGAATGGTCTGCGGGACTGGCGCCTGTCCGCTCTCGATCCGAATTCTGGTTTTGGTTCTCGCATGTTTTTTCAAGGATTTTACGACGCTTGCTACCTTCATGCCTTGCTTTTACGTACCTAGTGCTATTGTTTATTCTGTGGTTTGTGACTGGATGGTGAGTGTATGTCTGGTGAGATGCGGCGATTCGCGAGGTGAAGGTTCGGCTTCTGATACCTACATGATTTGTAAATTCCCCAAGTGGCACCACGCCACAGAAGAAAAAATAATGCAGTACAGTTGTGCGCAGTTTTCACAGTTACAATACCATATTAGGATCCCTAGATTAGGTTCAGTCAAGATTAGACACACACACGACTGTCGGGTGTATTTTTTTTCATGGATAAATAGAATTTTATATTCTCAACTAAATGTAAAATTCAGATAATGGTGTGCGCGAAGTGTTGCATTGAGAATCATAAAAACATAATTAATTTTAACATCCCATTCTCATGCATATTAAGATTGTCTGCTAGACACTATCTCATGCGCAAAAGGTCATCACATCACACACATTCAATTCACGTAAATTAAACTATGCATAAACTGATGCTACCGATGGATTTGATGCCGTTCTTTAGATCCTAGGATAAGGCGGTCTACTTTAAAAAACTAAAGAAAACTAATCGCGATGTAATACGATCTTTTGCCTAAAATTGAGGCTCTAAATAATTACATAAACAAAATTCTACATTGTTATCGGACTCCTGTTTCCGCATTTAGACTCAAAGGTAGTCAATTATCCGTTGGGGGTGTTCTGGCTAGAAGATTCTCCATTATGAGGTTCGAAAAAACGCGCAGAGATGATTGTGAAGATGACCTAAGCAACCCTAAAATACTAGTTAAGTACTTGGGAAAAAAACCTGCTTTTTATAGATAGCCTTTTTGGTGAAACTCTTGTAAAAAACTATAAAAACAAAACACGAACCAAATAGAGCCTCATTTGTAGCGTTAGGTCATCTTCACAATCAGCTCTGTGCATTTTTTTTCCAATCTCACAGCTCACGAGATACAAAAATCTGTAAGCCAGATGTCAATAACCTTTAGTTATTGTAAAACCATGACGTAAGTGCCAAACTGAAGCTCCCGACCTGTATCTTTAGTACTCAACCTGATACAATGTTCAAAAACTTTAAAAAGCTAGGTTCAATCGTTCAAATAAGTATTTATGTAGAATCAGACATTTATTTATTTTTAATACTTTATAGCACAAAATTACACATTATACAAAGGGAGGACTTAATGCTGAATCTGCCAGCCAACCCAAGACATAATAATACAAAAGCATGTATGTTATGTAGGTAAATACAGTACTTTACCTACTAATTACCAAGTCCACCTACCCTACTAAGGTTAACGCTAAGTATAAGTATTTTCGATTCGATAGGCTACAAGAAGTCACGAATTCACGATACCTATAAAAGTGGTTCTGCGATACAAATACGCTAACGTTATGAATAAGAATACAGTCATGACCACCTATACGTACCTATACTTATAAGTACTAATATTTCTCCAGTGTTAATGTACTAATAGTTACCAGTACGTCTATGTCAGGCGTCATCTTTTGCCATTACTCCCTTACACGATGAACTCACAAACTGGGACCTCTGCTTGATATCCCGAGCCCAAGTGGGCCCAGTTGACAAATTTTAAAAATGTGGGCTCAAACGGCGACGTTTGCCATTTGGGCCCACATTATATCAAGTGTGCTTCCATTAGGTACATTCAAAGAGTAAAGCGTTCTAGGAAAATTTTCTGGGCTAATCTTAAAATGCGCATGTGGGTATACTTTTAAGTTATTTTGTAAGGAGTATTCATTTGATGCGGCTGACTGTACCTAATCAACAAAATTGTCATGCTTCATAAACCTCAGTAAATCACCATTTTGTAACGCAATCATTGAGAAATAAGATGACTTGTAAACAGCTCCTTGAATAAATAAGAATTAACTAGCATCGCACGTGACTTCCCTCGCGTGTTTCGTCGTAAAATCTACATTTAATGCAACGTATAATAAGCTGAATTTTGAAAAAAAAATTGATATTATTTGACCCCTCAAATTGATGGTATAGTAAGTGCACTTTGAAACAAAGACATGACGTTTCACAAAGTAAATAGTCCGTCGTCTTGACTTCGTTAAAACCGCGTTGTTGATCAATTTGCAAACAATTGGATTTAATTAAAGTGTTATTTTATGTGCCATGAAAGGGGCCGGCATATCTTTGCTAGGATGGCTTCATAGTTATATATTTTACCTACAGGCTGTTATTATGACTAGATGTTAGATTAGCATGGTATGGACACGTTAGGAGGAGGGATGAAAGTCATATCGCGAAAAAAGTTATGAATATGAGTGTTACTGGGTACGCAGGTAGAGGAAGGCCGAAGAAGAAGTGGTTGGATTGTGTAAAAGAGGATATGAATGTGAGAGGAGTAGATTCTGAGTTGAATGATAGGAGCGAGTGGAAGAAGAAGACATATTGTGCCGACCCCACTTAGGCCCATTCATGCCACCAAGACTGGGCCCAGTCTTCCTCTAGTTCCATGTGTCAATACCAGTCAATACTACCTTATATGTCAGTAAGTAGCATTACACTGATTACACAAGACAAATTATTACAGAACTAGGGCTACTGAAGGAACTAATCAGACGGGTATCGCTTCCTACCTGGCTTCATAAATGTTTTCACAACTATCGGCTTGAATCGTTGAACCAGTAATTGGATTTGTACATTCGGTTACTGACACCAACTCTAATCAAGGCTCTTTGCAACATGATCACCGTGCTTTATGCTGGGGTCACATTAGATTTACTTATTTACATAATTATTACCAGCAGATTTCTCTAGATAGGACAGAACCGCGAAATTCTAAGGATCGAATCTTGAAATAAGTATTTTACGACGCTAAATTGTTTTAGTAAATTCCATGACACTTGTGCGCGATTTGAAGTCTCTTTACCTACTACCGTTCAACTATCCATATCCACAGATGGTAGTTGTAGGGTCCTAGCCAAAACTCACAGGACCAAGGTTTTTGAAGCAGGTCCCTCATATAGTTAGGCATAGATTTGAGTAGAGATTCTCATACAAAAATCTATGCTTGTGTTCAAATCATGCGAATACGGACGACCTAAGTTACTCGAACGTCGTTGGAAGGAAGTAGAAGTAGGTTAGCATCGCAATCAGAACGGGGATGTAATTTTGCGGTTTATCGTAGGTAGATACGTAGGTACTACTACCTATTCAATTTCATAACAAACATACGATATGTAGGTACTTATCGTGAAACTTAGGTAACCTAAGGTCTGTGTGTACCTAAGTACGTATTAGACTTTTAAGCATGTGAAAGCAATGAATGTAGGTACTTACCTACCTATTCTAAAGGTAAGTTTGTAGGTAGGTAGGTATAACAATCTACATTGTCGAAGAAATCGATATCCCCTACATCATTACTGGTAGGTAGGTAACTACAAAGCCTGGCTGACCTAGGTACCTTACCTACATACAGGCTACTGAGGTGATTAAGTACCTAAGTGAGTAGTGGACCAAAACCAATGAAAACTCATAAATTTATCGCATTTCCATCATTAAGTAAGTGCGAAAGCTATAGCGTCCTTGGCAATGATTTTTGCAACTACCTACAAACCTAGAACCACAGAACAAAGGAAGTAAATAGAAAGAGCATGATGACTTTTTAGTATGAGAACCAGTGTAGCTAAACTCACACCATGTCAAAACTAACACACTTAGAAATAAAGATTATAATTGGTTGAAAGAGAACGTAAAACGGACCTAAATCCATTAAAATAATTTTATTGATATAAAACCTTAGTTCCATCGGAACATGGTTCAAAACTCAATAAAATAAACAAGTGATAAAAATTAAAGTTTACTTCGTCTACTCAGCAAAAGGTGGCGCTTTTGCGAAGCATTTTTGTTATAGTCTTTATTAACAAATCTTAAGATTGATAATGCAATGGCTGTTATGACAAACATAGCTACTCACTTAGTGATGTGACCAATGAGGATACATGACGAATTTGTCGATATCGATTATTACCTACCCACTGATTGATAACGAAATAGCTACGTTTAGCCGCAATTACATTTGTCTGATACGTTGTGTCCAAGGGCTCTGCCGTTTGTGGTGGTCGAAATAAAAATATTTTCTTTCTTTGTTTAATTATAATCAATCACAAAGGTTAGTATCAGACTGACACTATTGTCAGTCTGATACTTGGGTAAGGACCAAGAATGAAGGTACCTACCTAATTAATTAAAACTTCATGAATATAAATAATAACACTATAATTACCTGAAAACACAAAATTATTAGAGTCGGTATAGCTGTGCCAACAATGTATTTGTTTCCACTTTTTTTAATTACAAAATCTTGGTCCTTAAAGTGCAGCAAATTGTACCTACTGTATTTTGTAGGAAACCAATTTTGTTTCCCAGTTGCATCAATCAATTTTTCATTATGTCTGGCACCAGAAGATATACCTTTTTTTTTCAAAATATTTCTGTAATTTTCATCTGACCCAGCCATTAAAGTTATCGACAACGCATTCATCAGTTTATTGGGGCCACATCCCTAACTGAGTAGCGAAAGTTGAGGTTTAAAAGAAACGCGACTTTAACGTGTATGATTTACAGTCTTTTTTTCTTTGACGGTTTTGCATTTTAACAAAACTAACAATTAACAATAAAATATTACTTATCGGTGATATGATATGCCCCCATTTGTTAAATTTTTGATTCCGCTATCGTTTTTGCACTCTAAAACAGCACAATATGGCATGTTTATATTTTTTAATGATTTTTTTCAAGTACGGTTACCATGACAAAATTCAAACACGACTGAAGTGAGCGGAGCTAGGCGGAGCTTGAAGTGCGTAATGCGATGCAGACTTGATATTAAGCGGATCCACCTACTTACTAATTCTACTTATTTTCTTTTTTCTGTGCCTAGAACCATGGTAGAATGATATAAACTCACCTTCGACATGTCGCCAGCTTCTATAATTCACTTCCAAAACCTCACTTTTCCATCGCAGGGTTTCCCGAAGAACAATAGGTACAGAATATCTGTGGGATAATTGTCTATTAGGGGATTACTGGTGGCTCGCGGATAATATAAACTTGCATGTTTTAGACGCCGTTCCGTGGCGGAGACGCGATCAATACTGTCGGTCGGGCGACTCGGTCGGGCGGGTAGTATGTCGCCGGCGGATATGGGAAAAAACAGCGTTGATTTGGTAAACGCGTGCGCGCGCACTCTGTTGTTGATTATTATGGCGCATGTATGTCGGATTGTCGGTCCTCGGTGGATGTAGAATTCTACGAGGATGAATAGTTGGCGCAGGAAAGTCAGTAAATAGGTAGGTCCGAAGGGGTAGTTATATTACTGGTGGAGGCACGCGGAGGCTTGCACTCAAGCAAGACAGACTAGGTATACCTACTAGGATAATTCAAGATAACAAACTAACCTGTACCCACCACGACTACGACTATGAACCTACCATCTCTACCATCTTAATAAAGCAAGTGGTTGGGATAACAAGCAAGATTTCACCAAAAAGAAACAAATCCTAAGCCCAACCGAAAAGCACAAAGCACAAGTCACACACACTTCGGTGAACGGTGACGGTGACGACCCAAACCTGAGAACAGCGACAGTATCTTTTTCAGTGCACAACCTAGTATAGGATTCGAACCGACACGCCGAACGTGGTGCTTCCTCCCAAAATTCAAGAGGTAGGTAGAGGTACCTACCTAAAAACCTTTACCGCCATCTATTGATGAGTAGCTGAAGTTGTAAAGAAAATCAGTGTTGCCATGCATGCCATCTTATGTAAATGAAAATGTCTCAGAATGTTCAATTTAATCACATGACACTGGCATTTGTCTGTTGAAATGACGGATAGAGGCCATATTTAATAAAAGAAGATGAAGAAAAATAATTAAATCGATCGATCCGAAATCCGAACCGGAATGTTTGGACTGTGTTTTTGTTGATAATCAAAATACGAAATATACCTACCTATTTATTATACTAGGTACCTACTTCGCGAAAACAGCATCTCTAGACATCAACATGGGCACTGGGACTACTACGCTAACGGTACAAGATATCTGGCCATATGGATCAAATAGGTCTCCACCGAAGAAAGTCGACATAGATTCCCTTTTGCCCTACATCCTTCTACCTGCTTTACTCGCAATCGCTACTATTTCGTTCGCGATCACCATAACAATCGTGATCTTCATTGGAATGGCTGCTCTTTATGTGCACTCCAGACCCAGGGCAAAAAATAGGTAAGTTAGTAACAGTTTCCTGTGTAGAACTGTAGAAAATTTGTTTATCTTCTCAAGAAATGGTTTTATATGTGTTAAACCCATACTATGAACCCTCGACTCGTACATGCATTCAAAGCTCGTTCGAAGCGCTCATGGCTTAGCTTGCTCAGTCAATCTTCACTGATTGAGTTAAGCGACCAACGAACAAGTACATTCTCCAGAACAATGGTTGATGGTAAAGTAGTCTGAGCACTACTTATAATGCGGGATTAGGAGAATAAGAATGTGGGATTTGTCACTGGACACTGACTGCGCATGTCCGGAGTTGTGGCTGTATACATCAAAACTCTCGCTAAATGCCCAATGGGCAGCTCGCAAGAAAAATTGGAATTAATAAAAAAAAAGTCTGAGCACTGACTCATCTATGCTTAAGCCTTGATTCAGGTCAGAATATCATTATTTAGATAGATAGATAGACATTTATTCAAACCATCACAATACTTTAATAATAAAAGACAAAAAATACATAATAGGAGTAAATAAAAGTGAGTAATAACGTGTACAAAATACACATGAAGCGGTTGAGCTATCTACACCCCATTGCAAACGATTTATAGATAGCTCAACTGATCCAAATCCAAGTAATAACTAAATATTTTTAGGTATGTAGTTACTACATATCTGTTATAAAACAAACTTACTGTTTGCAGATCTCCATTCTTCTTTTCATGGACCTTGGCCTCAGGAGTAATCATGTTCGTTGTTTTTGAATTTGAAATACTTCCACTGCTGGAAATAACTCAGTTGGAACACTTCATATTTTTAGTGCTGCTCGGATGTACATGCTATTTCTTTTACAAAATGAAAGCAATCGCAGACTTTGAGTTAGCTACTGGCACATCAAAAGGCAAGGAATACAGGTAATGTTTAAAAAATATCTTAAACTAACAAACCACTTTGCAAACTCCCTGTGTGTAAAGAAATGTCCTTCCAGACCATAGTATTAAATGAATAAAATGTAAGCTAACTGAACTTTTGCGTGTTTACATATCTACCGACATAATTGATTTGTTCTCATCTTGTTTGTTTCATATTAAAAACAATGATGTCACACGATTGTTGACATGGGAATATAGCTTACGCTTATATCAACAAGTTAAAGAGGAAAGGTAAAATGACTAGGTTGCAGATTATTATCCAAAGAAATATAAAAGTTTTTCTTTAGTAGGTTGTACAGCCCCGTAAATTAATCTACAACTGTTGCGTTCTTAACCAATTTAACTTTAGTAAATAATTAGTAAGTAGTTAGTAGCTATTTTTTACATTTAATCACATAAGTATGTTCTTAGCTATTATTTTTCCTGTTGTGGTTTTGGTTCTAGATATCTACATATGCTTATATTATTGCAAAATGATGCCGACTGTATTGGGGCTGCTACTTAGGGTACTGTTTTTTTGCAAAACAATGAAAATAGTGGTGGTGGTGGTGGTGTGTGTGGAAAATGTGATGTAAACATTATGAAATAAAAGAATATGTATTTCTAGTATTAGATGAGACACCAAATGATCCTAGAAAAAAGTTATCAAACACACTGGTATAAAATGGAATATAAAAATGTTTTGAATTGATTGGGAAATATACACACAACCAGTGGTAATAAAATATTTGTATCAATGACTTGTTTTCTTTCCAGCCCTGTTTTGACTGCGGATTCGCTTTATTGCCAAATATGCCAGATAGAAGTCAATAACAAGTTCTTTCATTCTATATGGTATGTAACTAATAACATCGATTATTTTTTTGGTCCATGCTAATAATAACATAGTAGAGTCAGATCACGCTAAGTCTGCAGCACTTAAAATATTGTAGTGCCTTAAGATCTACCTATCTACACATGGTCACAGGTCAGGTTATACACCCGATACAACCATAACTACGCTACATACAATGCAGAAAATCGTTGGAAAGGGAGCGCAATAGGCGTAGGCGCGCGCCGCCGCGCTCGCACTACACAAACACTGACGTCCCTCTCGCACGATTCGAAACGTTCAACTTCTAATAGTTCAAAGTACAAACAGTATAGTTGGACGTGTCTTCGACTGTACCTACCAACATGTAACAATAAATTAATCTATCTAGTCAAGAATATGAAAAGTTGGAGACACCGTATGTACTGCAGAAACAACGAAAATGACTATGTAAAGATAAATAAATAAATAAATAAGATAATAAGATACGCCATGCTAATATTTTCGAAGTAACCCCTTTATTCCAATGCAGAGTAAGTGTGGTCAGACTCTCATAGTAGTGCTACTCCAGAATCCCTTTAAATTCAAATTCAGTAATATCTGTTTTTAACCGTGACTCAACTATATAGGATATTTTATTTTTTAAGGTGGGACTGTTGTATCCTGAGGCCTAACTATATTCACTACCTAACAGGTCATGGGTTTGCACTGGCAACATTGGTTTATGGTACCAATTTAGCTTTGACCACTCTGTGCCAGGTAATGATGTTCTATGGTGTTGTACTGCCACAGAATTGTGATGATGCCTACTATGATTTTAGGTGAGTATGTTACTTTTTTTTTCTATATAGTTTTTAGATATATTCTATTCTCAAAGAAAATTATGACTAATACAGTATTAACAATTATTATGTTACTTTAGTTAGGTGTAGCCACTGCCACAAATGTCTTGACCACATACAGAAAAGCCCTTGTAAGGAGTTTAATTGCACCTTAAAAATCTTCAGTTGCATCTTGAATTTTAGCTCCAGTCGTTGGTACTGCTTAATGGTTGGCTCATAAGATTATTATGTTGCAGGAACAAGGTTCCTCGCTATTTAATAAAATAATATTTTGTTTTTATTTCCAGAAGTGCTTTCTCCTTTGTGACCTGTGTGTATGGAATTGGATTCGCCATAGTCATCTGCTTCATATTGCTCCATCAAATATTTTGCAATTTTATCCCTAGATATTTTGGTAAGTAAAACAAAACTTCTTGGTGCATATGGACTTGAAAATACTCCCAGAATTTCTTTGGGACAGTATGGTTTTTTGATATCTTATATTTAAAAGTGAACAACCATTAAAACAACCTGTTTTGTTGACCAATTGATTTTGGCGCCCTTTTACCCATTTTTAAAAGCAATATGGCGCGTCAGTTGGCCAATCAGAAACAAGATTTAAATACAGCCAGAACTGGCGCCTTCTATGAATCCTAGTTTTGGATAGGTAGGTATAAAAAAGACAACCCTGTTGCCATAGTGTTGTATAGTGTAAAATGTTGCCAAATTGGTATTGTTCCAGACCCATCATGGAAGAACTTGATTAATGTTTAGAGACGCTCGAATTTAAGAATCTGAGCCTCCACACTACAACAAAGTGCCCACGCAAACATTGAAGCCTCTTTATACGTTAGACAACTAATCTTGGTACTTGAAGGTTAGGTAGGTAAAGTCATTAAATTAAATAGTCGTCAGCAAAATAGTATCTGATGCTATAATTTATTTATCGTCGATTATTTACTTTAATATAACCGACCTATTTTTAACCAACTTGAGAAAAAGAGGAGGTTCTCATTTCGGTTGTTTGTATTCTAGTGACTGTCGTCGATTTTTGCTAATAAGTACTTATGATATAAGCTTTCACCATTACTCTTATGAGCTGCGGATTTTGTTACTTACTCAATAAAATAATAATAAAACCGAAGGTCGAAATCTACCTACATTGAATATTTTTTTTTTTAAATTTTAATTATTTTAAGGGAGGCTAGATAACGATACTCATACTTAGAAGGCAAAACAGGTTCGTTTTAGAATGTTGTACCTTTGTCTGGCGTTTATTGAACACGGTTGACGTTGAAACCGCCGAACGGTATAAAAATGACGAAACGCATGGCAGCTGAGATGATAGCATCGATCAACATCCATTTTCAAATCCAAGATGGCGCACAAAGGTTTTGTATATTAAAATGTTGGGGGTGTCATTTTCGAGGTTTCTTGGGATGCTGAATTCGAATATAACATCCTAACGTATCATAATCGAAATCAGCACCCTCAAAAAAAACCGAAAATGATATGTAGGTATATCGATTTTCCATAAAAAAGTAAGAACCGCCATCTTGAAATCACAAATAGGTTTTATTATCGTAATCACTTTGATTTTGATCGACTAACATCTTCGCGCATTTATGCACTGTTTAAGACTATGTATGTATGTATTTATGTAAGACTGAAATTTTGGTAGCTAAATTGTAAACAATGTTTGGGTTGGGGTAAAAAATTGTATGAGGTGGGAGACAACCCAGAATGTACTACTTGCTATCCGCCTTACACAGGTAGGTACCTATACGCTCGAAGGGATTCTAGAGTATAATTTGTCTACTAAGTAATAGGGGTAGATGTTTAGGCTATTTTCACTGTTGTGACTCTGTGCCAGCAGGTGTACAGTACGCACAACGGATCTTTATCCCTCTAAGTTAGGTGTAACATACGATTGCGCATGTACTGTTGTGTGGAAAATTCACTTACCTTCAATGCGACCCAAAATGGGTTCTACGCAGATACTTCAGAGGGGCAAAGATCTGTCGTGACTTCGATACTTTTTATTGATAAGAAGGTTGTGTTACCAGCTCCTCTTTCGAGTCAAAGATTATTTTAATATTTTTAATGTGAATCATTTCATGTGAATCTGGGTTTGAAGATATATTTTCTTGTCCTAGAAAGTTGCGACCTCCATATCGTTAGGCCTTATATAATTACCTAAGTATTTAATTATCATCTTTCAATAAAAAATTGTATAACTGACTGAAGCACTGACGGGTAAACTTTATTGCAGATTGCAACTTGCAGTACATAATAAAATATGTTTAGTTACAAATAGCTCTCTTTCAAAGATTACACATTCCATTAATTTGAGATTATGCATAGTTTTAAAGGTACGTATGTAAAGTATTTTTAATTATTTATAATATAATTTATTTTATATCCCTACAACAAACTTGAGTTGACCCTCGAAATTGATATAAATATTTTGTAAAGTAAAAGAACTAACTGTTGTTTCCTAATCTATTTAGGATTTCAGTAATTTAGCTATTATTGTAAATAAATTATTAAACATCACTGGATTGATCTTGTACGCAGTATGAATCGTTTATCATTGTAATAAAAGTACCTACATATATAATTAAAAGTACATATCACATTGACATCATGTAGGTAGATAAGTTTATTAAACACCAATTTAACATAAAAGTTTTAACAATAGACTGCCATTTGCCATCTTATTACGACTAAAATACATTAATAACGAAATGCTATTAGTTTTACTTAAATAGTTATATTATACCTAAGTATCCTATTTCTTTTAAACTCTTCGCAAAAAGGGCTAGAGAAAGCTACATGAATTGAGCGTTCTTCGTTACTCGCGTTTCGTTTAAAGTGACATTTTAAAATGACAAACATGTGATAGGTACGCCCTCTTTTTGCAAAGTATTACCAGTAACTATTTATAATTTTTTTAAGTTTAAACGTGTTTTTGAATAAAATTAGTTATTTGTTACTTGTCTGTTTAATTTCGGTCTTTTCATTGAGCAATACACATTTGAGGAACAATTTTGGGGACATTTTCAAAGAGAATAACTTTTATTTATCTTACGTTATCTAGTTTAAGTATACTTTAGAATATTTATTTATTTGTAAAACCTTCAGTATTCTGTGGTAAACACTAGGTACATACTTACATGTAACGCTATTAAATTAATAAATGCTATAATAGTAACCACTCTCTCTCTGTAGTGCACTCTAAGGGGCTGACTTCACTGTGATATTACCTATTAACGTTGTTGCTGTGTATAACTACTCTTAAAACCTTCAATCTGAGTCATTCAGTCATCTGGCGGGGAGTAGTCTGGCACAACTTGCAACACTTTGTCACGCCATCTTGCTTTTCTCGCGTCTTGCTCGCGTTTCAATGCGTTCAAGGCCGGTAACGTCCTCCAACATGTCACAGTTTTGTATAGCAAGTTGCTGGAAAAGTTTCAAGTGATAAATGTACCTAGCCAGCATCAAAATCCTCAAGTGCCATAAGATATCAAGCTATTTGGTACAATGGATTCGAATCGTATTTACCTACTGGAAGAAAAGACCTTATAACCAAGAGTTTAGAAAACAAGTAGACAGCAAAAGCTCTATATCGAGAGAATTTTCATTTGCAGTTCTTACCTGTTATAATAAGCAACGGCTCTCTTCCATTTCATCTCCTGCTCTGCCCTTATGACGTCGATTCCTTCTCGAAACTTCCTAAACACGAGCTGAGTCACGTAGAGGTCATAATAATCATCCGCGACTTGCTTCTTCTGGACGTATTGGAAACAGTTCTGAAATCGGAACGAAAGTTCATAAAAACGTTTACTGACCAAAATTACCGTTCTATTAAGGAACCATTCATCTCGGGTTATAACAAACTATTACTATTCCAAATTTCAACTCTCTAGCTTCTATGGTTCAGCTCTGGTGGCGATGACAGACAAACACCGGAGTGAAACCATTATAAATGTTCCGTTTTCCCAAAACTGAACCGAAACACTAAAAACAATCGCCGCATACCTGCTTGAACCTTTCGATGCCTCTCTTCAAACATTTCTTGCGATAAAATTCATCAGCCTTGAAATTCCTTTCAAACCACATGTCTTCAGTATACCACATCCAATTCAAGAATACGTTATTCTTCAACTGAAATGTGTAATGCGCTTTTGCTTTCTCCATATTATCGTGCCGTATAGCTAGTAGTATTTTAAATGGGGCTATGCCGTATTTGGCTTTTAGAGTCTTTTCATAGTGTAGATCAGCCATGACTATCAGTCCACGTAGTCTGGCGGCGAATTGTTTCTTCCTGATGCTCTCAATTTTTTCTCGCTTCCTTTTTTTCTTCAGTTCGTTTAATTGTTGCATCTTCTCTTCTTTGTCCATTTCAGCTTTGGCGATTTCAGCCTGCAAGAAGATTTCGTTTACTTGTCTTTGCTACTCTTAGCTGTAGAAGCAGGTACTATTTACCTACTCATCTTCCTTACCTGCAGTTTCAACCTTATTCGTTCCTCTTCCATTTGTCTTCTCCTTTCGCGTATCATTGCGTGTTTCTCTTCACGCTCCCGAGCTCGCTTTTCCATCCTTTTTAGAAACTGTGGCACTTTCAGACAGTGAAGAACTAAAGATGTTTCTGAAAACCAACAAGTTAATAATTTCAACTGAACTTTTCAATCTAGAGTACTTAGACATAATTAATAAATTCGTGTTTAGCTATAGATTGATTAAACTTATGGGGTTTACAATCTATTGGTTATCAACATTTTTTACCTTCAATGTCGTTCAATTTCAATTCATTCGTTAGGCATTTTATTTTAGGTCTCAACTGTCGGTCCAACTCATTATAAGCTTTACGAACTTCCTCTCTCATGTTGTCGACGGAGTCGCGAGATGCGGCAACTATTTTGTTGTACTTCAGCTCTTCAATCACCCTGTTTTGTTCTTCTAACTTCGCTCTCTGAAGCGCAATAATGTGCTTCTGCCATTTATACCTAAGAAATTGATAACATTTTGTTAATAACCCTAGGTACTTCCACCTCAATTACCTTAGTGTAGAATTACCTCAAATCTCTAAAAAGATACGTACTTGCGTTGATATGAATTGTAATCTTGGGATAGGAGTTTCGCCTTTTTATTAGCTTCTTGCGAGTTATTTAGATTAATTTTCTTCTTTGTCAATTTATCAAAAAAGTTATCCAGTGTCGCTTGCCGCTGATCATTTAAATATTTTTTCTTATCCTTTACGAATTGTTTCCATTTCTCGACATATTTCTTCAATATTGTTTCTTGGTGATGACTAATTTTTATTTTTATTGGATTGATACACAGGAAATTGCCCATACTCATGACACAGTCTTCATGAGTATTAATTATAGAAAGGGCAGTATTATTATCATTTGTTTCTTCAATTTGAAGTCGAACATTTTCATTTGACCTGAATGTTTCGTTGGCCCGACTATTATTGCTACAATTAGATTTTGGAGTCAAAGCCATCATGATTAACAAAGACTGTAGATCTTCTTCTACCGTTAATTTATTGTCGTGTGTATTGTTTATATTATTTGGTACTGCAGAGTCGTCATCGTCTTTATTTACCAGTTCATCAAGATGTGGAGATTCTACATTAAACGAATACTTGCATTCTACTCTCAGAATTGTTTCATGATCTTCATCAGAGTCTGTCGAGTGGCTTTGAGAGGCCTTGACCCTCTTATAGTTTTCAGCGTTATGGTATTTGATAACTTTAGTCGGTTTATTGGTTATTCTAAAATCGCTATCACAATCGATTACTAAGTTGTTCAATTCATCAGTGATTTCTTGCAATAAATATTTTTTCTCCTCTTCTATATCTTTACGGTTGCCTTTTATCAGTGATTTTTCGTCGTTCGATATAATTTTTGGTTTTGCTGAATCGATGTATTTCAACATAATCCTATTCTTAAGGTCGATGTTATGGAAGCTGTTGCGAATTTTGACTATTTCTTTGTTGAACTTACAAGTGTCTTTTGGTCTTCTTGTAGACTTTCTGTAAATTAGAAAGTTTTACTAACTCTATGTAAAAACATCGTGGGCATATTTAGGGATTTCGTGACCATGCACAAAGGGATAGTAATTATTTATCTACAGATTACCTTTGCCAAAAGTTGGATTTTAGGACTCCACCGCCGATAGTGCCGCTTGCATGCGTGTCTTTTATCTGAAAAATACATTATCTATTTTTCCTGAAACCTATGAAACAGCTTGCCATTTTTCCTTTATTTCAAATCAATGTAATTGCTGTTTGTGTGCTGACATTTTCTATCTACGACACTATATGGAACCAGGTCACTCCTTTTAGTCAATAAAGAGCAGTCGCTATTCCTACTGTCACCAATATTTTACCTACTGTTGGTAATGTTATAAATACCTATGTAGTCGTAAAAAGCAAAGCAAACCGCACCGCAGCTGACTTGTTTTCGGTACTTACCTACCTTGAACAGATGACGCGACATCTTCCGTGGCGCAGCGACTAACAGGTTGAGAGACATAATAGGTAGGCGCGGGTTCGATTATTGACAAGATTAATATTTACCTACGTGGTACAACTTGTACTCACCCTTACCACGTAAATATTAAGTAGGTACAGTCGGCTACACATCAACCTATCAACGGTTCGAACTTTGAACTATTATAATTTGAATGTTGCGAATCATGCGAGAGGGACGATGCTTTTTATGTGAGACTCGCTGCTTGCGCGCCACGCGCCTACACCTATTGCGATCCCTGATTCACAACATTCAAATTATAATAGTTCAAAGTTCAAACAGTGGATAGGTTGATGTGTAGCCGACTGTACAAGTAGGTAAGTATTTTGCTCCATAGTTTTGCATCTTATTTACATGTTACCTACAGATACGACTCTGTTACCACCTATACCCACAACAGGGAATCTGTGCTAGGACTCGGTTTTACCTACTCACCTAAACATCTACGAGATAGTACCTACCCGGGTAAGTTAGTACACAGCACTGTCTGCTCCCGCTCTCCCGCACATTTATAATAGAGACACTACAAGGTAAGTTGTTTCAGATAGGTAGTTGCATTCAGAGATGGGCGCTTACCCGGTAAATACCCGATCATCGGGTATATACCCATTTATACCCATTTTTACCTACCCATTTTGAATTTATACCGGGTATTAATTCAAAAACACTTTTTTAACATTGAGGTTTAGTTTTAGTAGGAAATTCATGTTTTTATTGGTTAGTATTCGTTCTGATTTATAATGATTTCGTATTAAAAGTAAAATAAACCAGAAAACAGAAATTAAACCAGCTAGGTAACTATTCAAATTATCGATTTTTGATGAGGTTTAACTATATAATGTAGTTGTTCTGTGAAAAAAATTGACCTCACGAGCCTTTATGACCATTAATTTTTAATTTCCCCTCTTTTCCCCCTTCCACTACCCTTTTTGGGAAATATTTTTACATCAATTTGTCTAAAATGAAGTCTTTAGTGTGCTTCTCAAATTGAAATCCGTCGATTCCTCTTCCCCTTTTCTCCCCTACTTTCCCCCCAATTAAAAAACGCGGTCGATTAACAAATTTAATAAATCAAGGAACTAGTGTGCCGATATTCGTCCAAATCGGTCGATAAATGCGACCTGTAGGCGAGAACTGACAGACCGACGGACAAAAGCATTTTTTGCCAATCCCGAAACTGAGACGCTCGTTATCCTCGTGGCAGACTGTGCGGGGCCCCTCCCGCCTCGGGTGGCAGCACTCCGCGGCGGGATACCAGGTGGGTGAGAATTGATGCATTCTTTAGCAGGTTTCTGGATTATTTTGATTTAATACCAAATAACATCTAGACCTATTTAGATTCTGCATAAAATTATCTACTGATTAGGATAATAACTAGTTGTTCTGTAAGAACAGTAGATCTCGCGAGCCATAATAACCATGCAATAACAGACACTTTCCCTTTTCCTCTGGCTAAATCGCATTTCAGGTGCTTCAATTTTCCAATAGGCCTTTCCAATTTACCTATGTAGACTTGAGCAAAATAGGGGTATAAGTTTTAGCGATTACTCACGTTCCTTTGGTCCTAGGAAGTCGAATCTAGTGTCTACGGATTTGTCTCATAAAGGCGGAAAGGACTGCGTAATCTAACTGAAAAAGGTGGGCGTAAATTTTCGGAAAAAATTAAAATTAATTTCCCTTCTTTTCCCCTTCTACATTTCTTCCACTATTTTTTGGAATTTTTTATACTTACACCATCTTGTGTAGAAATAAGTCTTTAGTGTGCTTCTCAAATTTGATTGAAATCCGTCGATAAATAACGCTACAGCAAACTTTCCCTTTTTTCTCCCCTATTTTCCCTCCAATCAAAAATCGCGCTCGACAATAAAATTGAAATAAATCAAGGAACTTGTGTGCCGATTTTCGTCGAAATCGGTTGATAAATGCGACCTGTAGGCGATTACTGACAGACAGACAGACAGCCGGACAAAAACAGTTTTGGCCAATCTCGAAACTGACACGCTTCGCTCGCTCGGTCAATTACTATTCCAAATTTCAACTCTCTAGCTTCTACGGTTCAGCTCTGGTAGCGCGTGACAGACAGACGGACAGACGGCCAGACGGACAGACGGCCAGACGGTAAGTGTAAGTAAGTGTTTCGTTTTTTCCAAAACTGAACCGGAACACTAAAAACAAGAAAAAAAATCTAACTCCTTTACCTCATTGGCGATTTTTAACTCCAAATATCTCGGAAACGTGACACTTTAGGACAATATAATATAGAACATTTTTTGCTTGTATTAGTGTCCGCTACCCATATATACTACTTTCAATGTGCGCGGAAACTTTAAAAAATTTTAAAATGGCGGGCGGGTCGATATGCCACAAAGGTTCTATCCCCTTTTTGTTAAATACCCGTGCGAAGCCGGGACGCGCCGCTAGTGTAACTATAAAACGACAGTAGGCCTAAACATATTATAAAAATGTAGGTCGTATTTTTACCGGGTATTAATAAAAAATACCCGGTATAAATGGGTATTTTTTAATTTTTACATATTCTACCCTTCCCTTCCCATTTTTACCTACCCAATTTTTACCTACCCGCCCATCTCTGGTTGCATTATATCCACAAAGACTGGCATAGGTATAGGTACGTAACGTATACATCTAACCTACACTACCTTCGAGCGTGCATTTGCATTGCATGTAAAAATATAGGTAAAATTGAAACTTACTGAGTTTCTTCTTATTTCCATCCGTATTGGTATAGCTGGTACATAGTCGGGATATAGTTTATTCAGTTCTTTTTCGTCGAATATATTTTTATCAAGTAAATCTTCCATCACTTTGAAATGAAATCGCCACCGCGTATGTGTAGCCCAAGGTGTAGCCGTTGCTATGAAAATGTTTTATCGATACGTATTACGTTGGGTTGGATTCATTCACTATGAAGGTTATACCTACCTTCCTACCTACGCGTTTCATTAGTCGTTACGCACTACCAATAAATAATGGTATGGTAGTGCATAACGCTAACGAAATGCAGGATACCGTTCCGTTGTACGTATTATAAATTGTACAAATGAATGCTTGAACTAAAATGTCTGTAAATCAAACAGAAAAAAAACTCAATAAAAATATATTTAAAAAATTAAAAATTCACGCAAAAAACCTAAAAACGTAAACCCAAACGTAACTTTGACGTTGACATATTTAGAAAATCAAAAGTACCTCAGTGAAGGGATGCTCATTGAATATGTCGATTTTTTTTTCGATATAAAAATTTTAATAATTCTGATATTACATTTATTCTTATATTGTTTTAAGTTTCTCTTAGACCGTAGTCCGTTAGAATATTTAAGTCTCGATCAAGTTTTTTTCAGCAATCCGTAGTATTATTGCGTTATTTTTTTAATCCTTTTCTATACTAACTCCTACTTCAAATGTCTTTAATGTTAGAAAGCTTTTTATAGGCTCGTATTCTGATAAAGAAATCGTTACTCAAGCATAGATTTGAGCAGATATTTTCATAAGTACAAAAATCTACGATTGAGTATGGATCAGTGCTTGAGCAGTAAATGCGAATACGGACCCTACACTATCAAAATAAGTGCCTACATCAAATAATCGCTTACTAAGAAATCGTTGTTTCAATAATATATCATATTCAATAATTTTCAAATATCGATAAATTATATTGAGCATCCCAACCCTGGTGTCACTAAAAAAACTGTCACTGTCAGTAACATGTGTTTTTGTTTTGATCAATCGGAACTTTCTTTGCGAAGCACCTTCCTACGTATTTTACTCTATTTTTGTTGTGATTCTACAGTTTTCTAGAAGAATAAAACAGGAAATCAGATGTATCTTCCTCTCCATAATGTGCCTGAAAGAAAATACCTTTTTAAAATCCCAGGAAAACTGTGTTTCTTCACAGTGGCAGCTCCTTTGTATGCGTTCATTTCTTGTGTAATAATAACAATGTACAAAGACTACGATAATGCAAATAAAACTCACTGTAATGTTGCAAATGTGTTCCCGTCAATATCAGCTTCAATAGGAAATTACGAGCCTCAAAGTACTATTTGGAAGAGCGCTATTTATTTACATGCTCCTGTTAGATTCTTCATGGTTTTTCTGCGATGGAAATATTATAGAAAAGTTATAAAAGAAAATTTTGATGTTATAGTAAATATAGCAGTATTTTTAAATGTTATAGAAAATCTAGCTCTAATAGGATTGACTTATTGGACATCATCAGAAAATTATCGTAAGTACCTATGAAATTAAATACAAAAGTTTTATGAAAAAATGACTGAATATATTATTATGTTATGAAACTTTCTTGTCCACAGCGTACCATGAGAAATGTTTTAAAACATTCATTGGTACATCTGTATTCTACATGCTCATTGCTTGTATACTGCTAACCAAGTATAGAAAGAGACCTGTCATAACGCAGAAGGAAAAATACTCCGTGAAATTAAAGTGGAGGTTTTTGGGACTAAATGTAATATCGTTTGCATTTGCTGCATACTTCTTTTTGAGGCACAATATGTCATGTGAGCCCTATGGTAAGTATTGCTATAATTTGAGCTCAAATTATAGAATTTTTGAGAATACTTGTGTCCAAAGGGTTAAGTTGTGCAAAACTATGTTTATTTTGTTTCAGTGTATTCAATGTTTGGCATATCAGAGTACATAGTTGTCATAAGCAACATAGCATTCCACTTAACAACAGCTTATGATCTCCAGATAAACTTTATGTATTTCACCAAGCAGGGTTTCACAGCAGAAATCTTTTAATAGGTACTGGTTTCTTTTCTTTTAAGAAATAGTGCTAGTGACTTGATTTTTAAGACATTCTTTACAACTAGACATTTTATGTAAGTAGGTAGGTGCCTGATTATAAGAGAGAAGTGTAGGTAGATAGGTATAAATAACTACTCTTTTTATAAAAGTTTTATATATTAAAAGTACCTAAACTTAGGTATACTTAACTAGAAACTGTTTTTATATTTTACCTACATGATAAAGATTATAAAATTTTATTTAAATGACTATGTATTTGTATTTAGCACCTCGGTTATTATTTAGCTATCTAACAGATTTAACACTACTGTGTGTATGTATACAATAATGTTTAACATTCCTATCTACATACTTATAAATAATGCATAGATCAACTAATGGAATTATGGAAACAATAAAATATTTCTAAAAGTTTAGGCTTGTCCCCAAAAAAATAAGTAACAAAATTAAATATCAAATTCATTTTGATACTTACAATAAGCATAATATGTAATAGGTATATAAAAACTATTATTAAATTAAATAATCACAAACCTCTTGTGACTAGGTCAAAACAGCTCTTTTAAATAATCAACATAGTATGGCTACTACAAACATCTGCTTTCTCTCTACTATTAAGTATTATAATGATTGTATAGTTTGATTAGTTATGTTTGGCGTTCTACACAATCTTAACATTGTGGCTCCATTGTTTCTTTGTATTCTCTAACATAGTCTGCATAATTAGGATAAAAAGACCCCTAATTCTAAGATTTCTCACGTGTATTGTGCATTGTACCCATCCCTAATCTATGAAATGTTAAGTAGTTTGAAGTCTCACATGTAGGTATAGTTAAGTCATTGTTTTGTCATGAGTCATGCTAATAAGGTCTGATTTATCCTCCTAATGCTCAAACTGATATCAGTGTCAGCAAAAATGACTACAAACTAAATATAAATAGACCAACTATTCCATATACCTATTGAATGTCAGCACAGAAGGAAATTATATGTTATTTTTTATATTATTCAATCAGAAAATTTCCTCCTATCCTGAGGTTAGTAAATTCCATTGATATAATACCAGCTTATAACTTCAGTGTAGGCATATACTACATGGCACTAAGATCAATTAGAAATCTCCTGGCTCTTGAGTGTCTGAATCTCTTAAGATTGTTTATAATTTTGAGGATAAGAGTTATCATCAGACTCACAATTTAAAGTGGTTTTCCATTTTATCAGCAATCATAATCGCAATAGCGAGTGATGACGTAGCGCCAGGTGATGGTGCATTTCTGCAGTGAAGCACTCTACTTCCGATAGCTCCAGCGCCCGCTTGGGAATCAAACACAAAGTCCTCAATCAGGGTACCTGTAAATATTAATCAGATCATTAACCCAAACATGATCTATTTCCATCTCAGTAGGATTCCCTAATATGAGGTTACTGCACAAAATAGTTGTAAGTAGAGCTCTAGGCAGTTAATAGATTTTTAAAGGTAACCTGGTAAAAGAAAAAAGAAAAATACTTCATAACCACATAAGAGTGCTTGATCTCAGTGCAGGAATCAAACCCACATCCCTATTCAGTATGACCACTCTCGGTAATATTTTGTTTGAAGGTCAATTAAAAATTATATTTACCATCTTTCCCCATAGCCTGAGCTCTAACCCCCGTAGGACCTCTTTCACAATCACTTCTTGTTAGATTCTCTATGTATTTCTGGACTTGCTTCACTTGGAGAGACATTATCGCTGAGCGCATCATTTCTGTCATTCCAAATGTAGCATACTTGAGAGCCAGCTTACGGAAACCAGAGAATGCCAGTATATCTTTCAGTTCTTGTATGTTAATGTCAGTCCATCTGAAATAAAATTGTATAATTTTTTTATCTATGGGACAGAAGGCAGGCCACACCCAAATACTAAATTTAGCAAATACCCACATTCTCAGTGCACATCCATTTCTAGAATATTAACTGGTTTCTTATGAAATGCAAGTGGATAGATAATTCAATGATTCGAAATCAGTGGATGCTAAGAGACAAATGATGATCTAGATTTTACTGAACATAAATATGGATGTCAAATCTAAATGCTTGAAACAGGGTTTTGTTTGTTTTGCCATCTCTTATCAGATGATGAACAACCAACAAATAGTTATATCTCTGAACAACCTAACAATGACCTTCATATACTTTTTACGGTACAATAATTTTATTTTATTTATAACGTGCATAATAGGTATATAGTACTCACTTGTACCCCTCTTTACAGAATGCTAATATTGCATTTGGTCCTATAATAACTCTTCCATCTATCCTTGGCGTTAAATGCACCCCCAGGAATGGAAACCTAGCATCTGGTACAGGGTATATATTCGATTTGACTAAATTACTCTTGCTGGGAACTATATACAGGTATTCACCCCTGAAGGGTATGATCTTTGGTTCTTCTGGACACCCTGTCAATACTGACACAGTATCCGAATGCAACCCACAGCATGTAAGAACATGCTTGGCTTGAATAGTGTTGCTTTTGGTATCTGTTATGCTAACTGGGTAATCTGCATTTTGAGCCTCAAAAAACTTCTTTACATGAAAGTTGAGGTATGTTTTCCCTCCTAGCTGTACAAAGTCCTTGACATAATACTGTGTTACTTCTCCCCAATCCACAATACCGGTGTTTGGTGACCACAATCCTTGTACACCTTTACAATAAGGTTCAACCTCGCGCATTTCCTTTATATCCATCAGCCTTAGATCTTTGACTTGGTTTTTCAGGCCTCTTTCATATAACTCTAGTAGCCTGGGAACCTCAGATCTGTTTGATGCTACTATAAGCTTACCACATTTAGAATATTTAATCCCTTTCTCATCCAAGTATTTGTAACTTAAGTCGAGACCTTGCACACAGAGTTTTGCTTTCAGAGAACCAGGTTTGTAGTAGATACCAGCATGTATAACTCCACTGTTATGTCCACTTTGATGTCGAGCAAAGCCATCTTCTTTCTCTAAGAGCGCTATTTTTAACTTTGGGTGTCTCTTGATCAATTCTCGGGCTGATGCTGATCCCACAACGCCACCACCGATAACAACTATGTCAAAGTTTTCTCGATTCTGAGTGCTATAGCTGAAAGTGACATAATTTATTTAGCTAGATTACTATTTTACTATAAATACCTATTAAAAATTATGGAAGACAGGGAAATGAAAAAGATGCACTAATGTAACCTAAAAAAATATACCTATAGGTACATATACAGATGTATTTATTTATTGCTAAATAAAGCCTAGGTACATACCTTTTAGAATTACTATCGGAATTAGATAGCATTGAACAATAGGGAGTTGAAATAGCTCGTGATGTCAAGCACGAAATTTTCGATATTTTACTAATAATCGTCATGATAAAAAATTAGGATTTTCTGTAGACGACAGATGAGAGTGGTTGTGGAGGTTGGTTTACTTCACGTTTACTTTGATTCAAGATTTAAGCACTCGTTCAGGGCTGATTTGGCTTTTGTGACTTGTGCTTATTGACACAATATACTGCCAAGTGTCTGTTTCAAAGAGCTAGGAAATATTCTGGATAAGGTTTGTTTAGTTTACTCTAATGTCACGAAAGATCGAGAATAATAAATAAAAGTTTACTAACATAACCCATAATAATCACACAGTTTTTAAAGCCTTAATTACAGTTATTACACTATTCAATCTCAAGTCAGTCAGTCAGTCTTACTGACAGTGATGTGACGTGACGAGTTGAATTATTTCGAACTCGAATTATTTTAGTTAAACTGAACCTTGACTCGAGCCGCCAATCGGGTTCACTCAACTAGGTCCGTATGCAACGTAAGTGGTTAGAGAAATTGGTGCTAGATTTTCACTTGTATGACTTTATATGCATGCAAGTCCTCGATGCGAGTCAATTCAAATAACTTGAGTTCGAAATAACTCAAATCATCACGTTACATCACTATCAGTAAGCCTGACTGACTTGAGATTGCATAGTAGTTGATAAGGCTTTTAGGGCCAACGCACATCTATCGACAAAACTGTTTTGTCGCGTACTTAGTGACGTGAAAATAAATTTTCTGTTATAACGAAAACAGCATATGATGAATGCTTCCTCGTCATATGCTGTTTTCGTTGTAACGAAACTCACATCAATTGACACGACAGTTTTTTCTTACGTTTTTTTATTAATAGGTTCGCAAACCAGCCGTTAAAACAATTTAATTAATTAATTAAATTGGCCGAGCGGCCTTCAAAAGCAAACATGCATGTGTCAGAAAGGGGTACCTTTCTAAATAAAGCAAATATTTGAAAATCAACTAAATCGTATATTTAACAAATATCCTACAACTGATTACACTTTTCTTAGCCAATTATAGTTTTATTCGACAAGCAACGTTATTTTACACGGAAAACTTTAACACTTTAAAAATAGACAGCTACAAATATCACAAACTACTTATCTTATTCGACAGAAGTATATAAAGTACTCAGAGATGGATATGACCACCAGGGTGCAGAGCGAAAACTGTCATGTGCCCTTCTCGAGCCTCAACACTGGAATGCCATTTCAATATGGCGTCGGGTAGATATCGTTTGACCTACATTCGCCCTGCATCACTTCTGACTACCAATTTATTGCTAAATAAATTGTAACTAATGTCGAACCATACATTTAAAATAACAAAATGAATTATAAAGCAATATCTGAAGCAATTACATTGCAAACTGAATATTATTGAAATAATCATTTATCAAAAACAAAATAAATCACTGAATCGCAAAATAAATACTTAAAATCAAAAACAGTAACAATTATTTCTAAATAAATAAAATAATGAATTATCATAACAATTTTAAGACTTTAAACCAAAGTTAAATATTATTTGAGAATCAGTTTCCACATCCGGCGTCATTAGCTTATCTTTTACAAAATTCAAACTAATATAAAGACTTACAGAGATATTACTACTACATAGTGTTATCATTAAATTAAAAAGAAAAATAACCGTGACGATTAGTACCTATATACGTCATAATTATTTACTGACTATGACACATGCATAAAATTATGTTTACCTATCTATTATAGCATTGTTTAGTACCTACCTATTAAACATTGCTTTATACGCATATACCTAGAGAATGAACTGTGCTTTTTTAATAAATAAGAATGTAAAGTAATTATGTAGTGTACTTAATAATATTATTAAGTACTTAGGATGATTCTCATTAAATAAGCAAGTAACGAAAACAGCAAATAAAAAGAAGCATATCGTAACTAAAAAAGTTTTACTGAGAAGTTTCACATCACTAACTGTTCGACAAGACGTTTTGTCTTTGGTTTGCGTTCTCCCTTATACTGACTAGACTAGACTAATCCTTCTTCTTTTTTAACCGACTTCAAAAAAGGAGGAGGTTCTCAATTCGGTTGTATGTTTTTTTTTTATTTTTTTTAATGTTTGTTACCTCAGAACTCCGTCATTTATGAACCGATTTCAAAAATTATTATTTCATCTGAAAGGATATACTTCCAGATTGGTCCCATTTTATTTTCATCAAAATCGGTTGAGCAGTTTGGGTTATAAATAGAAATAACTGAAAAAAATATGCCCGGCGCGGCGCAGCGCCTACTATTTTACTGCTAGCAACGATGCAATATGCCAAGTTGAGGCGTAGCGCCTACCATTTTACTGCTAGCAACGATGGACCCTTTGTGGTGCACACATAAATTTTTACATTTTTCTAAATTTGTCAATAAACCCAGTTTGTACATTCAAACCACATTTAATTGGAGAAAAGCAAAAACCCACCAGTTGTTCCTCTAAAGAATCAACACCAACCACGTGCACGAAATTGCGTATTTTGCTTTCCTGTGACTTTTATGTGGTGTTTATAGTGACTAGAACATTCCCAATGAACTGTCATCATCATCATCATCATCTGTGATGAAGCTGGTAGTCGAATTGAAGTCGGTTTTCCAGTTTTTTAAGGCGGATATCACGGTCAAACCGTGAAAATGCCCATTTTTGACGTTCTAGATCTCTGAAACTGAAACTCTTAGATAATTTCGATTTATTGTATGGTATAGAATAGTTATTCGCATTGACCGTAGCGGCCTCGCTTTTTGCAATTTTTCCTTATATATTTAAATAAAGCCAAAATTCCGAAACAAGTTTTTAATTAAACTCGCGCAGACCCTTTTTCAAGCTCCTGGATTGAACTACTGTGCAAAGCAAACGAAATGAAAAATATCTACAAATATCTCTTATATACTGCCATTGACCGTAGCGGCCCCGGAATCCAGAAATAAGTATGGGATATCTACAAAAAAAAATCAATTCAAAACCATAAAATTGCTAAAAACGTTCAGAATTAGCCTTTAATTTCTCCATACTACATTAATATTATTAAGTAAAAATTATACCAAAATAAACGTTAGTTCATAATCAATAAAATTGTATACTTTTTATTTAAACAATTTATTTTATTATATTGAATAAACGTAATTTAAAACTGCATGAAATGCGATCTCAGACTCTCAGACGAACTCAGACGCGCGCCAGCCCTTGAATCGCGGCCAAACTGTGATAGCCCTCTTAACTTATAAATTATCTTTTATTCTGGCTGTTCGGTCGGTGGCTAGACTGGCGGCTGCCACAAATTTGCCAAACTAGACTAAGGGCCAACGCACATCTATCGACAAAACTGTTTTGTCGCGTACTTAGTGACGTGAAAATAAATTTTCTGTTATAACGAAAACAGCATATGATGAATGCTTCCTCGTTATATGCTGTTTTCGTTGTAACGAAATTCACATCAATTGACACGACGCATGCATAAAATTATGTTTACCTATCTATTATAGCATTGTTTAGTACCTACCTATTAAACATTGCTTTATACGCACATACCTAGAGAATGAACTGTGCTTTTTTAATAAATAAGAATATAGTGTAATTATGTAGTGTACTTAATAATATTATTAAGTACTTAGCATGATTCTCATTAAATAAGCAAGTAACGAAAACAGCAAATAAGACGAAGCATATTGTGACGAAAAAAGTTATACTGACATGGTTTGTCACGAAATCGTGAAGTTTCACATCACTAACTGTTCGACAAGACGTTTTGTTTTTGGTTTGCGTTCGCCCTAAAATTCCGTTTTTGATACGTAAAGTAGTACTCTACTCTGTTTGTTTGTTCGACAGTTTGAGATGTCGTCAGTTTTGACTTTGGAGAATGTCAGATTGTTTTCCTGCTGTTTGTACGGGGAATTCAGTCAGTTAGCTTTTGTTTCTTTTCTATTTTGTTGTGAATTTGTGAAATATGTGAATGTATAATCTCATTTTGCCAGCGAAGCAAAGTACTTACATAAAAACAGAAACAGTTAAAAATGACTTCAATTAACTATTCTGTGAGTAGCACTAATGAATTCAAGATGAAAATGTTGACCGGGTTCTCCCAACTACAACAGGTATGTTTATTAAATTCAATATGCCCTGGACTGGGTCCTACCTTGTGCAAGATTTATTTAGGTAGGTACCTATTTATTAGGTACAGGAACACCAACAGTGATATGTATTCAAGTTGTCATATGACTGGTACCTACTTTGCCGCGACCGAGTGCAGGCACTACTTAAATCGTCTGCAAAAGACGCAAAGGCCAATGATGATGATGGTACCTACTAACACAAAATTATAGACAACATTCAAATAGGTGCAACAGTTAGGTAAAGGTAGATAGACAACCTCTCGATCTCTAGCACAAAAGTAGCATGAAGCCATGAGCCTATGTCTTGTGATTTTGAATTTATTATAATGCTCACCCCAATATAATAATTAGGTACTTACCTCTGAATACAAGTTACCTACCTACACAAAAACTTTAACTTGAACCAGATTAAGGCCATAATAAAGTCATAAGACTGCCTCTTTTTGCATTTTTACTTTCATACTTCCATTCATTCCATTTTCATTTTTAACCCCTGATGCAAACACGACGGGGTGTTATAAGTTTGACGTGTCTGTGTCTGTCTGTCTGTCTGAGGCAACGTAGCTCCCGAACAGATGAACCGATTTTGATGTTTTTGTTTGAAAGGTGAATTAGTCAGGAGTCTTCTTTGCTATGTTTGTTGAAAATTGGTCGAAGATTTGGGGTTTTAAATTTTTTTTAATTACTTGTTGTGATATTATATTTTTATCAGCCTTAAAAAATATAAAGGCTCATTCTGTTTTGTTCTTTCAGCAAGAAGAGTTTGTTGACTTAACCTTGGCTGTAGATGGGTGCATAGTTAAAGTGCATAGAAATGTAGTAGCATTGGCCAGTCCCTATCTCAGGGAGGTACTTAAATCCTTACCAAACCACTACCCTGTTGTGTTTCTGAATGTAAGTATTTTACCTTTACATTTTATTAGTTCCAAAATCAAGGGGACCATCTGCTTCTTTGACTGTTTTTCACTAATTTTAATTCATATTCTGATTTAAATTTTTTACAGAATGTAACACAAATTACCCTATCTTACCTTCTGGAGTATATTTATCATGGAGAAGTGAAAGTTCCGGCAGATTCATTAAATGAATTTATTGAATTATCAAAGTCCTTGCATATTACTGGAATTGACGGTCTAGAATTACCAAAGGTACTGAAAATTAGTTTATTTTCCTTTCAATTCCATATTAAAATTTACTATTTTAATACCTACATAAAGATATTTTTTTTTGGTAGTGGTACAATGGTAGTTCAAGTGTGCATTTTCCTTATCCACAGAAAATTGCTGCAAATAGAAATATACCAGAAAAAAGGTAGGTACCTAATCTTTTTTTCAATTATTCTAAAGCCAATTTTACCATACACCATACCATTGCTATTAATTAACATATTCTTAGTATACTAAACCATACAAAGCATTGTTTTACTCAATGTTTAAAAGTTATAATATTTTACTACAAATTAAACTATAAAAAACTCGGTATTTGTAATTCATGCCAGCTAAGTTTGTAAGCCATAGACAGATTTAAAATTTTCATAATGATTGGTTTCAGGGCCAGTAAAACTGCTGCTCATATAACAACAGACAATGATAACTCAGTGGAAGTAGAACATTCAGAAAGTAGCACCTTCACAGCCAACCAACATGGATCAGATAGTGTGAAATTTCTTATAGGCGATCACATTACCCAAAATGATAATATGCAGCAAAGTCATGAACACAACGAAATACCTAGTCCACTAATTGGAATCGATAGTAACATACAAGCTAATATAAATACAAATACTGCACAGTCCTGTAGACAGGCCCATGATAACAATAACCTTCAAAGCCAGACAGATAATAGTATAAAAGAGAGCACTACAGCACAAGAAACAAACTTAATACAACCCAACTACAAATTCATTGTCAAAACACATAATGAAGCAAATCAGGCCAAAACAGAGGAATTGCAAAACATTCCAGTTATAGAAATACAACATATTGAATCATTAGGGCAACAGGATCAAGATATGATCATCGAAGACTATGAGGTATTGCCAATGCAGACTGATATCCTTGCACAGGCTATTCATAAAACCCTTCCGATCCAAGAAACAGTACAAGACGGTAAGGCCGACACACCTACGGTCCAGTTCCTTGAGAACATGGTTTTAAAACCTGTCTTAAAACAGTCAAAACGGAATGTTACAACGAGATTAAAACAATCAAGAATGGATGTTACACCAGGATTCAAACAGTCGACAATGGACATTACATCGGGATTCAAACAGTCAACAATGGATGTTACACCAGGATTCAAACAGTCGACAATGGACATTACATCGGGATTCAAACAGTCAACAATGGATGTTACACCAGGATTCAAACAGTCAACAATGGATGTTACACCAGGATTCAAACAGTCAGCAATGGATGTTACACCGGGATTCAAACAGTCAACAATGGATGTTACACCGGGATTCAAACAGTCAACAATGGATGTTACACCGGGATTCAAACAGTCAACAATAGATGTTACACCAAAAGTAACATGGGCAAAAATTAGTGTTACACCTTTGGAAGGAAATGATGCCTTACCGTTACCACTGAATGATAAAATTGTAATGGATACTATGAGTAAGTTATTAATATTCCAGACCTAGAAAAAAATATAGAATCACATAAAACATGTTTCATACATAAGCCATATCAGGTGGGCCATCTGTTGTTCTATCATTTACTCTCTGTAAAGGTTGCCTGGAAGAGATCGCTCATAGCGATAAGGCCGCCCATTGTACTTCGCTTTAATATAGAACTATGTCTAATATCTAATTTCCGGTGCAGTACAATAAAGAGTTTTCTATCTATCTATCTCTTTTTGAAAGACGGTCCAGGGAAGTACTACCCCCATACCTACCTATATCTGCCGCAAAGCAGTAATACTTGCATTGTTGTATTTGAGTTTGAAGACAGTTCCTTTCGTACTCCAAGCTGCTAGAGTTTTGATTTCTTCTTCTAGAATGCTTGTAAATAATATTGGAGAAAGTAGGTAACCCTGCTTCACTCTTTTTTGAACTGCAAATGATGGGCCATTTGAGCGTGATTATGTAATTATAAAGTAATTTTAATTTAAAATGTTTTTGCTTTCAGAAAATATGGCACAGTACTCCCTTACGGAAAGAGGAGCTTTACAACTGATACTCAACCGCTACATGTACTGGTGCCATCACGAGACGCGTGTGAAGAAGCGGTGGAGATGCATTGATTATAGGCGGCAGGGTTGTCCTGCTTTCTTGGATACTGTAAATGGGACTATTGTAGCAAGGTATCACACTTCCCAATAATATTTTAAATGTCAATGTTTGTGTTTCAATCACGCTCCAACTGCTGCCGGTGCGATTTGGATAAAACGTGAAATATATAGTTCCTAACCTGGATTAACACGCTACTTTTCCCGCTTTTTTTAGGTGCCTTATATTTTTTTTTTCGTAGAAGAAGTTGCAGGTAAGTGCTAGTTTAAAATAATATGTTGTGTTCTCTTGCAGAAAAGGGCTCCATCATCATGGATTCCATGACAAGAAAATTCACAAATTGCACAGCAAAAGTTTACTTTATCCAACAATTGAATTAGCTAATGCAGCCAGAGATAAAAAAAGGATGATGTCGGTTCATGAAACTTCAGATAAAAGCGATGATACGGAGTGGTAACGCCAATTTTGTTTAAGACATGTGTTCAGCAACCTTGTAAATTAGGCACTATTTCACAGAAGCATTATTAGTCTAATTATAAAATAAACTGCATTAAAAATATTAAGTAGCTTTATGTGTTTTATTTCACAGATTATTAGGTACCTAAAGTTATCTAGGTGGTGTAGCGTGTGTAATGTAAGTACATAACTATTACTTTTGTAGGTACTCGAAAAACTAGTACCTACCATACATATATACATACGAGTAGGTACTTACTCCCCAAAATTAATACCAACCAAAGTGATAAATAGGTAACATTACTTATTCTATCCATTAGGTGGTGGTAGTGAGGGGCGCGATCACAGAACAGTGAAGTGGCGCGATGTTCTCTAATTTCTCAAAATGCGTAGATGTGCAAAAAGGTAACTGCCATCTGATGGTGAGTAGCGGTAGTAATAAAGAGAATATAGTAAGTTTTTTAGTCTGTGATAAGTCATATCATAACGGGCTATCTATCTGTGGTGTGGTGCACAGACTAATAAGGTGTGACTGGTTGTGGCACAGTGCTGCCAGATCTCCTGATTTTTCGGAGGATCTACTGATGTTCCCAGAATTCTACTGATCTACTTACTGATATTAACTGAAAGTCTACTGATTTTTTTCAAATCCTAGCTTTACTTGGAAACATGATACTAATCAAAAATCTGCGTGAAATGAAACATAAAATTATCGTGGAATTATTAGTGTCATTCACCTAATATGATTTATGGAGAAAGCTACGACTATAAGCGCTGAAATGTTAGGCAAGCATAACAGTAAAATTCATCTCAATGACAATATATAACTAATAAAAATGTAATGTTATTTAATGCCTGACATTGTTTTATTTACCGAAATTGCATCTACTGATATGCTGAAAAATTTCCCTATAGGTACATCTCCTGATTTTTCCTAGTCGCATCCTCTGATTTTATAAAAATTGATCTGGCAACACTGTTGTGGCGTGTTTATTGTTTTGTGTAGTTGAAATTATTGCTATAAAAGGTTTATTTCTCGTTTATTATTTATATCGTTACTAATAACAGTTCAGTTAATAATTTTCTTGTATTCCAGCGGTACTAATAAAGAAGTGCATGCCAAGGAAACCGTAAAATGAGTCAATCTCAGTTTTCGTTGGCTTGGGATTCGTTCAAATCCAATATTTGTAGTGGTTTTAGCACTCTGCAACAGGTCTGTACCCTCTTATCCTAGTATTATCTACTTGTTAATCATCTAAGATCAACTTAATTCCAATGCTGAGCATGGAGCAAGTCTATGATATTTTGGCGCCATATCAAAACTTAGTTTTGTTACCAATAATATCTATTACTGTTGTTTGTTACAGAATGGAGAGTTTGTGGACATGACGCTAGCTGCTGATGGGCACTTGGTGAAGGTGCACCAAGTCTTGGTAGCTCTGGCTAGCCCGTACCTGAAGGACATGATAGTGTCTGCACCTTGTCCACACCCAGTCATCTATCTCAACGTAAGTATGTAAATCTCCTCGATGTGTGCTTTACATTATTTCACTAATTTATTATAAATGAATCTCTCAGATGACACTGAATTGTGTTGCTTTGAGCCTTTACCAATAAGATTCATGATTTTCTTACAGAACATATCCCACAAAGTACTATCTTACTTACTGGAATACATTTACACTGGAGAAGTGATAGTGCCTTGTGAACATCTGACAGCCTTCGGAGAAGCTGCAAGATCTTTGCATGTTAAGGGCTTGGAAAATATTGTAAGTTGCATCATTATGTTTTTGGTCTGTAAGAATCGAGACTTAATTAAAAAAAGAATATATCCTTCACCAAAAATTCAAATTATGGGAGTAGGCCGTAGTTACAGAGTAATTTTATTTTGTGTTTACATTTCAGTCTAGTACCAATGACTACACAGAAAGCGAAACAAAAAAACCCTCTGTATCAACACCAAGCAAACCTACACCAAGAAGTATGCCTGTAGTTGAAGCCAATGCCTACACTCATAGTATCAAGAGAAAAGCAGATACTTTCGATCGGGTTAGTATCTTGCCTGTTTTTCTAGAGTTGCAAGGAAATGGTATTCAGAGTGGGGATGCATTCTCAACACTAAATAAAAAGACGAGTAGATATAGATAATCCTACCTAAGCTTCAAGAACCAAGATTAGTTATGTATAAAATCAAGCATAAAGCGGTTTCAATGGGCACTTTATTGTAGTGTCGCAGCTCAGGATAGCTAAATCTGAGCTATAATAATGTCGTTAATGCTATAAAATTTACCAAAAAAATCAAACTCAATTTTTTTATTGAACAATTTGTTTAAATTATACTTTTGTGTATTTCATCAGGTATCCTTACCATCATCTGCAAGGAAAATTTTTATAAAAGCCGAAGGACCTATGTAAGTACCTATTTCATTAGAAAGTCAAAGTCAGAATTTCATTATTTGATAAAATCACAAGGATCATTTAGAATCGTTTTATATAACTAGGTGATTCTACCAATTACCAGACACAAATTACCAAAAACTACCAGACCTAAAGTAAATTCCACTGTTTGTATATTTTATGTAAACCGAGGCACAAGATAACTAAACTCTTACACTCTTTTAAGATGTATGAAGAACATTCAATCTGCTGATGAGTCGCACGACTACTCGTCACTTATGGATGACACGGCTCACGATTCCGATGATGGCTTCAAACAGGACGTATCAAATATGACCACGGACATTGAAAAACTAAAATGTAAGTTTATTTACATTAGTCTTTCATCATTTCATCTCAATGGATGGTTTTTATTAAACTAAAAATTCAAAGAATTACACTTTTCTATTGGTGTAGCTTAATTGATTTTACTACCTTTGTCGCAATACCGGATCTGTGAAAAGAATAATTTACAAGACCCATAACTAACGTAATAGTATCATAATCCTCAATGGATTCAATGTTAAACATATTACCGGCATTTTCAACAATTATATTTTTAACCCCCGAGGCAAAAACGACGGGGTGTTATAAGTTTGACGTGTGTGTGTGTGTGTGTGTGTCTGTCTGTCTGGCTGAGGCAACGTAGCTCCTGAACGGATGAACCGATTTTAATTTTTTTTTTTTGTTTGAAAGGTGAATTAGTCGGGAGTGTTCCTAGCTATGTTTGATAAAAATCGATCCACGATTCAAAGGCTTTTTATTTAAATTTAAAATTTTAATTTAAGTTTTAAGCAATAAAATTGTTTGTTGATATGTAAGGTATTTTTCCAGCTACTGCCTCAAGTCTTCTATTCACTGTCTCAATTCGCGGCTCTCTCCAAGTAATCCTCAACCGGTACATCTACAACCTGAACTCTTCGGTATCTAAATCTGGTCAGCGGCGGTGGCGCTGTGTCGATTACAGGAACAATAAGTGCTCCGCATTCGTCGTTACCAAAGGAAACATTGTGGTTAACCGGTATGTACATTTTACACTCTTTTTTTTATTTTTTAAAGCAGTTAATTGCGTAGATAATACCGCCACCGTATTGTTCATCTGCTGGGGCATTATTTATTTATTCATAATTTTGAGCTTAATTTAAAGTAGGGTGAGTTCTCTCGACCGCTATCTGAGGGAAAATCTAAACTGCCTATATATCTCAAAAACGAAATGGGACGTAAAAAGCGAACCTAAGTAAAATGTACAAGTAAAAAAATGTGGGTTTTTAAATTCTCAATCAATACTTATCACCCTCTTCTTCTTCTTTAACTCACTTCTCACTTGAATTTAAATGATTAAAACATCACGGTTTAACTAAATGTTAAAGACCCACTTTAAAACTATTATTTCGAGAGTCAAGAAAGAAATATGGAAAAGAATTGAAAAACTACTGAAACATTTTTATAAAGATAAGTAGACCATCGATTCAAATAAATTATAATTACTGAACAACTTCTAATTTAATTAAATAGGGGCCAGCGATAAAGTCGATATTATAAACCAATCCCAATGTTTCTTTCTGTTGTTACATAGTTATTTTTATTTTCAGATCTAACGTCCACTGTCATCCCTTCCACGATAAAAAGATTCTGGCGAAACTAGAAAAGAAATCGGTGTTCTCAGCTCTAGATGATGTCGAAGCTTACAATGAAAAGGAAAAACAAATAATCCAAGTAGGAAGGACGGAAGATGTACATGAATACAAAATTGATATTGAATAATGTCAAACTTAAGTTGAAACCTAAATGTATGTTAAAAACACTATAATGATGGATGAATGCTTAACATAAAACTTGGTATAAGTTTTAACCATAGTTGAGAATAATTGATATACACTGTGTAATAAGACCGCACCCGCAAACTTTGGGGGTTTAAAAGTACCCATCAATAGACACCATAATAGAAAAAGTTGTTTATACAGGCTGTCACATAATGTCCCTATAACCCCGAAATGGGAGTATTTTACAAGTCAAGGCGAAAGTTTATTCTACGACTTTAAATGTTTCGAACTTTTTCATTCATGAGAATGCGACTTAAACGTTCTTTAAAAATAGCATTGCAGACGCGAAGTGTTTATGTGTGGGTGCGACGTGTTAGAAGGGTGCGTGTGCATGTGTGTGTACTAACAGGCTGGATACTTTTTTTTTTTTTTTTTTTTTTTTTTTTGTTATCGGGGGGAAATTTGCACACAGACACCTTACCACACTCAGGGATGCGGCAAGGTAGTGTGAGGATAGCGAACATTCGCCGACTCACTAAAACCACCCCGGTGGCCGGCATCTCTGCATGTCAAGGGGCCCCGGGTCCTCTAAAGACCTACGCCGGGACCCCTATCGCAGTTTGCCTAAGCACATCCCGGGAATGCCATCCATTGACACCCCCGTGCTCACGACGACACCTGCCACCAAGTGTCGCCGCCCTCCCGGGATCTGCGTACCGACCGACCGGAGCCCTAACTCCGACCGATCACAGACCCGAAAAGGCTCCTGTATGGCAGGAGCTACCACTCACCCCCTCTCGGGGCGGACAGCGCAGGGCCACTGCAAACAGCAACCCCCCGCCGTCTCCTTCCCGAGCGCATCAGTCCCACCGATAGCGCTCTGCGGCCTCCCGACATTATGCGGCAGCGCAGTGATCTATCGTGCCCCTCAAACGCACGATTGATACACTATGGCCGCCACATGCCGTCCGAAATGGAGAGCTGCGGAGGCGGTGGTACATCCCATGCACCAACCGCCCCATCGCTCCCCCGTGACCCGGGAGCTGCGAAGGCGGTGTTATGTAGTGAGGGCTACAAACGACCGCCCCATCGCCCCCGGTGTTACGCCGCGGGTAATTTTTTAGAGAGGTTTTCTTCCTCGCAGCCCGGGCGGTGAAGCCAAGACCCTCAGTCCCGCATGAGTGAACACACGGGTTTCCGAGCTCTGGACGCTGGCAAAGGAGAACCTCTCTCCAGTGCCTACTCGGTGGCAGTGTGAGTGCACGCCGAGCACGCCCTATCTTCATCCACTGCGCCCTCTGCTCATCAGAGGGACGCGCGGAGAAGCCACCTCCCTGACAGGCTATTGGTTATCCGAGAGTAATATCCGAATTGAACTTTGGGTTCTGGACAATTCAGAAATTAGTCTCGGACGTAACAGGGTACACCGTCTTGTTGAACTGCCGCTCGCTCGGGACATGCCACCAAGGTTGCCACGAAGGCACTAGGGCCAAGCCCGCCCGAGATATCCCGAGAGATCAACAGTTCAACAAGCGCTGGAGAAGGTTGCCTGCCGTCGTACCCCAACAGGCTGGATACCTACGCAAAGTAAACAAACAGGGTTGGGTACTTTAACCGTCCGACGTTTTCGGGAGTGCTCTTATCACACCCTGTATACATGTTAGAGACACAGTTGATATAGTTATATTTCTAGATTTAATGTTGATTTATAACAAATTGATGGACGTCAAAAACATTTAGGGCGGCTTGCACCAGAATCACTAAACGCGTTTAACTCTTAAATAGTATTTAGCGAGTTGTCAAGTCATACAAATACGTCAGATTTAAATCGATTTAGTTGTTAAATACGTTTAGCGATTCTGGTGCAAGACGCCCTTAATAAATAAATAAATATTCATGGACATTTCACACGACGCCCTCTAGTCCCAAACTAAGCATAGCTTGTAATATGGGAACTAGATGCTGATAGAATACTTATATACTTTTTTTTTGTAAATACATACTTATAATACATAGTAACACCCAGACATAGAACAAACATGTATGTTTTATGTTGTTTATAGTTGTTTATATATAGCCTTACAATAAAATTCTCAAAAAGATAAACAATGCGTTAACTATTTCTTTATGGTAAGTAATGCTGATATGTGGCCGTGTTGGTTTTAAGCAATGTTTGAATTAAAACAACGTTTTTAACCGTAGGACACAATTGATAAATTATAACCGTTTGTCATTAATGTAAAATAAGTTAACTAAATGGTAATGTAAAAAAAATAGAAAAAATAAGTTTCGTTTGTTAGGCGTATTTTTTATAAGAAAAGTAATAAAAAAAAATGAATTCACAACGCCGTGTAAGTAAATATTTTTATCACATTAAATAATTGTTATAATTATATATTTTTCATTGTAAAAATCAACTGCATGTATAATTACATGCTTAAATGTAGTAGGCTTATCGCATATATACCAAAATTACCCTCTCAGCCTAGTCGGCCTGCATTTAGAACTTTGCAGAGCTGGGATCTTTGTACGACATTAAATTATAAGAAAAAATATATTTATTTATGTAGGTTTACACAATTTCACAAAAAAAAATATAAAAAAATATCCCGTCGATTATATAACGAATGGGAACTTACGCTTTAGCTACGAAAATTATTTTAAAATGTTATTTCGAACATGTTTGATATATTGTCGTACAAGCAATTCGCAATTCTACCGTGTACACAACTGAAGTACCTAAGTTTAAAAGAATTAAAAGGTAAATGACCAACAGGTTAAAACAGTAGTTGAATGGAAGTAGTCATTATTTGCATACATAATTTATTTACATGCATATCATTAAACAAATTACCCTAATGCGTTGTTTAAGGGTCTGGAAATCCAGTAAGGAACCCTTATATCAAGATTTTAAAAAAACACCACAAATGGTTTGTAGATGAAATCTGTTAGAGATATATTTGTACAAAAATTTTTATCGCAAATTCACAATTGAGCATAATTATTTTTTTATTTGAGTACTTACCTACAGCTTAGAAGCGAAGCAAACTTTGGACCATACCTAAACAAAGCACTTATTTGTGTGATATTTTAAAGTAAATAAATAAATAAATAAAGCTGGAATATGCCACAAACATTCTTATAATGTAGGAACCATTGTTTTTAAATCCACTTTATCTCTTTGTAATTCTGGTTTTGTACTGTGAGTAATATAAAAACGCCATTGTATTTCAACCAGCTGTCGGGCATCGATGTTTATTTTTGGATTACATGTAAAGTGAGTTAAAAAAAAACAATTTTTAGTCATAATTTTATTTTACTAATGATGTTTGATAGTGTATAAAACCTAAGCATAAAGAACATCTACTTTTCTAGAAAATAGGTAAAATGGTTCCAAAAGTATTGCATCTACTGCTAACATTAACAACAGTTATTGGAAGTCCATTGAGGAGCTGTCCTGGTGAATACATGCTGGATCCAGCGATCGTCAGCTTCAGGAGATACGTCCAGATTGATACGAGTAAAGTGAATAATTTACGTAAGTCTTCGATCAACTAACGTAAGTACATAATCATAAAGCATTGATCATTCCTTCATGTAGTTATATTAGTGCAATAAGCAGCTGAATTTAATTTAATAATAAATAAATAAATGACCAGACCCTCGTGCTGAAACAATTCTCAAGTTTGAGAGATTCAAGTGAACTTGAGAATTTATTGTTCCCATGAAATGTCATGAATATTTATTTAAATAAATAAATATTCATGGACTTTACACACGACGCCCTCTAGTCCCAAACTAAGCAAAGCTTGTAATATGGGGACTAGATGGCTGATAGAATACTTAAATACTTTTTTTTTTGTAAATACATACTTATAATACATAGTAACACCCAGACATAGAACAAACATCTATGTTTTCCATGCACAAATGTTTGTTCTCGGTGGGGATCGAACCCACGACCCACAGCACGGAAGGCAGAGCCATTACCGACTGAGCTGTGACGCCTGTCACATATCAAATAAATAGATAAATAAATAAATGACCAGACCCTCGTGCTGAAACAATTCTCAAGTTTGAGAGACTCAAGTGAACTTGAGAATTTATTCCCATGAAATGACATGAATATTTTTTTATTTATTTAAGTACAGACATGCCGCTGCTGGTCGTTAATCATCTCTAAATAGACTTTGTTTTCGTAGGTAGAGCTGTTGAGTTCTGGAGACAGCAAGCTTTGGATCTAGACTTGCCTTTCCACGTGTATTACCCTGGCGGCTTGCCCGTCTGTGTGATCACGTTGCTTGGCAATGACCCGTCACTTCCATCTATAATCTATAACTCGCATATGGACGTCGTGCCTGCCATAGAGGTAATTTGCATCATTCTAGGGGTGCTAGAGCTATTTGTAGTAGTTATAGAAATATTTATGGTAGCAGTAGTAGAGATCTTTGTTAGTAGCACGTAGAGCGGTTTATGAAACTGTTTGTCAGCAAAAGTATTACCACCGCAGTTATTTTTGCCGTGAAGCCGCTGCCGCTTTGCTGTGTTTTGATTTGAACAGTTTTTTAACCGACTTCAAAAAAGGAGGAGGTTCTCAATTCGATTGTACCTATGTTTTTTTTTTAATGTTTGTTACCTCAGAACTCCGTCATTTGTGAACCGATTTTAAAAATTCTTTTTTTATCTAAAAGGATATACTTCCAGATTGGTCCCATTTAATGTTCATCAAAATCGGTTCAGTAGTTTGGGTTATAAATAGAAATAACTGAAAAAAATATGCCCGGCGCGGCGCAGCGCCTACCATTTTACTGCTAGCAACGATTTTCGGACCCTTTGTGTGCACACCTAAATTTGCACGAAATTGCGTATTTTCCTGTGACTTTTATGTGGTGTTTATAGTGACTAGAACATTCCCAATGAACTGTCATCATCATCATCATCATCTGATGATGAAGCTGGTAGTCGAATTGAAGTCGGTTTTTCCAGTTTTTTAACTTATAAATTATGTATCGCCAGCATGTAGGTAACTATGCTGATGAAAGCCTCGAGTTGAACTGAAATCTTCGAAAGAAAGACTTCCAGATTGGTCCCTTAAAATTTTCATCAAAATCGGTTGAGTAGTTTAGCTTTTATATCAAAATAACTAGCAAACGGAATTGGGTACCTATTTAGCTTTCCTGTGACTTTTCGGTAGTGTTTACCATATAATAATAATATCCTAACGTGTTTACGATCACTAGAATCCCAATGAACTGCCATTATCATCACAGTCTGATGCCGAAAGTAGTCAAATTAAAGTATTTTTACCTAGTTTTTAACCCCCGACGCAAAAACGTCGGGGTGTTATAAGTTTGACGTTTGTGTGTGTGTGTGTCTGAGGCCACGTACCTCTCGAACGGTTGAACGGATTTTGATTTTGTTTTTTTTTGTTTGAAAGGTGATTTAGTCGGGAGTGTTCTTAGACCGAATCTTGGACCGATTTTTATCAAACATAGCAGAGGCTATGTTTGATAAAAATCGGTCCAAGATTCGGGGGTTTTTTAAATTTTTAAGTTAATTACTTGTTTAAACTTATAAATTATTATTTGGATTATTCAATAGGGCTACTTTCACACTGTGGTAGGTATTTTATGACAATCATAGCAATGCGTTATCTTATTGCTAGTTACAATAGTTATTTAGTAGAACTGGTAATTCATAGGAAGAATGGAAGTACCCTCCGTTTGCAGCGTATATGGATGAAAACGGTGACATCTACGGCCGGGGAACGCAAGATGACAAGGATATAGCGATTCAGTACATTGAGGCTGTAAGGCGATTGAAACGCGATAACTTCGCGCTGAATAGGACTCTGTATATCACCTTTATGCCAGGTACGTAAGAACTTAGCCTAAATATTGCCTGCACTATTTTAGCCGAAGCGTAATGTCTACGTATGTTTATTTAGACGAAGAAACCGGCGGATTCCGAGGCATAAAGCCGTTTGTAAAAACAGACGTCTTCAGAGCTATGAACGTGGGTTTTGTTTTGGACGAAGGGCTCCCATCGCATGATGATAACTTGCTGGCAACATACGAAGACAGACGGCCTTGGCGTGAGTAAACTATCCTAAATTTTAGCCTACAAATTGGTGCCAATTTTGTTGTTACACTTTCCTAAACTAGCCTAATTTGACAATACACAAAATTGATCCCATTCTTGGAAAACTGAGGAATATCTATAATATTAACTGTAGAACTAAATTAAAAGTGAGAAAGAAGAAGTTAGAGGGGCACCCATGAGCGTGATTGGCTGTCGCGTTGATTGCGTGCACTTTTATACAAGCTCGTACAAGACTGTGTGAAAGACAAATTAGTTTCGGAGATAAAAGCTTAGGAAAACGCAAAAGCAAAAAGACACCTGATAAAACAAGTAATTAAATTAAAAATTAAAAAAAACCCTTGAATCTCATCAAACATAGCTAAGAACACTCCGTCCCGACTAATTCACCTTTCAAACAAAAAAAAACGAAATCGTTTCATCCGTTCAGGAGCTAAGTTGCCTCAGACAGACACACGCACACACACCCACACACCCACACACACACAGACACGTCAAACTTATAACACCCCGTTGTTTTTGCGTCGGGGATTAAATGTATTTCTAGAGCTTTCTGTTTGTAATCGGGACATGTACTCGTATGGTGTATCTAATAGTATGGTTTGTGTTTAGAACTTCACATAACTCTCCGCGGCGAAGGAGGTCATGCCTTCAGTATGCCAGAAGAAACCGCCATGGATAAGGTATTAAAACAACCACCTGTTTTTTCTTGTTCAAATTTAGCTGTAAAAAATATTATTTAATAAAGGTTTTTGGTGTTAATAACAGCTGTAGATAATAAAAGTAGCGGTGGAGTGGAGACGTGTCTTCATTTTAGCAAAAATGTCTATTCCTAAACTTCATAGCTTCATCTAGAAAACGGATCTATGGGTTTTGTCCATATTGGTCTTCTAAGGCTCCGTTAGCTAAAATGGCTGCTAAACCTGTTGTCCTATCTTTTAAATTTTTATTGTTATGCAAGTGAGAGAAACAAAATAAAATTATAGGAGATTATGAATGATTGTTTCCAAAATATTCTAAATTTTGACCCATAAAATTATAAAGTTCTTTAATTTTTTTAATAATTGTTGGAAACATTGATCTAAGAAGATTCGTTCCTACTACATATATTGTTATCTGTGCTAGAATTTATTCAGTCTTCAATAAAACGTCGACTTTCACACGGAAACGGCACACGTCAATTTTTTTTAATTAATTAAAATTACACCAAGCCACCCCTGTCGAGAGCCAAGATCCTTGCACTGTTCAATAGCCATGTTTTATTTCAGGCAATAAAGTTAATAAACGCTGTAAATGCGTACCGTAATGATGTGAAGACGTCAATGTTATCAGCGGATCCCTTGGATTATGGGAAATATACCAGCGTCAATGTGAACATGATTCATGTGAGTGAACATTCGTATAGCGCTTTTACGCTTCGATTGCAACTTGTTTAAGATACTATTAAATTAAAAATTTAAAAAACCCCCGACTTTGATACCCTTATTGAGGGAGTTGTGACAAAAAATGTAATTCGCCATTTTGTGGTGGCGGCCATTTTGGACCGATTTTCATCAAACATAGCTAAGAACACTCCCAACAAATTCACCTTTCAAAAAAAAAAACAAAATCAAAATCGGTTCATTCGCTCGGGAGCTACGATGCCTCAGCCAGACACACACACACACACACAAACAGACGTGTCAAACTTATAACACTCCGCGTTTTTGCGTCGGGGGTTAAAAATGAATCACTTCGTTCTATCTTAGACATGTTGCAATCGAAGCGTGAAAACAGGTTTGTTTTCGCATTTACTGCTCAAGCATTAAGTCAGTTTTTTGCGAATCTACTGAAATCTTACTATTTCTATATCGATTAGTTGCCTTAGTGCCCTAGGCTGTTAGTCAGGAGCAAGTCTGAACATTTCTGATTTTTATTTTATTTTATATGAACCCTTAGCCGCTGATAGATCTAACTGTTTTTTACGATGTATATTGTTTATTCCACAGGGAGGTAACAGGCCCAATATCATTCCTACCGAGCTACAAATAGTGGTTGATATCAGGTTGGCGACTGCGAGTAACACCACAGAATTAGAGCTATTGGTAAACAAACTTAACTAACGTGTTCACTTTATTGGCTGAGAAAGATATTTTTTATGCAACTAAATGATGGAAAAATCTGTTGGCCCACCTGTTGTTAATCTAACCACTGCATATAACGATGCATTGCCTCAATAAGCACGTTCACTGAAGACGTGCCCTGTGATGCATTGCACTGCGCCCATAACTCTGCATCTTGAACAAGTAAAATACGAAATAGTATAGAACAGAAAAGTTGCGGTTCAGCTGCGTTTCAGCTCTCAAGTTTGTTAGTAGAATACAAAATAATAAGCTTCGTGTAGTAGAATTGAGCTCTTTGTTCGACGATCTTTAAAATAGTTAAAACTAACTTGTTTAGATAAACTCCTGGGTATCATTAACTGGTAATGGAACTAAGCTAACCTACATTCGCCGAGACGACGTGTCAAACAAAACTACACTTAATAACTCTAACCCTTATTGGGTCGTGATGCGAGATGCTCTCAAAGATATGTAAGTATACTTAGATATTTTTTGACACCCTGTATTCTTCTTCTTTTCTATAATGGTCTCTGTCCGTCATTTCGACGGACAATGTTGGCAGTGTCAAGTGGATTATTTGAAATAAGTTTAGTCAAGTCGAGTCATACGTCAAGTAATTTGTTTTGAAGATAAAATGGGGGAACTTTAAAACTCTTTAAAACTTTAAACCGAATTCCATCAAATAATAAAAACACATACCTAATAGGTACACATTTATTCCAATGACTCACACTTTATGCTATGACTGCAAGTATTATTGGTTAAAATTCCACCAAAATTAAAGAACAAATTTCACTATAACACCAAGAAAAACAATTAAAATAAATGTGCTATGTTGCTTTTACAAATGACAGAACTCGAATCACACCCTGTATTGACCAGCCAGTGACAGGCGTCACAGCTCAGTCTGTAATAGCTCTGCCTTCGTGCGGTGGGTCGTGGGTTCGATGCCCTCTGAGAACTAACATTTGTGTGTGCCAAACATAGAGGTTTGTTTTATGTCTGGGTGTAAATATATGTTATAAATATGTATTTTAAAAAAAGTATGTAAGTATTCTATCAGCAATCTATAGTTCATATATTACAAGCTTTGCTTAGTTTGGGACTAGAGGGCGTTGTGTGAAATGTCCATGCATATTTATTTATTTATTATGTCTTTCACTAGATACTATCATTCTTCGATGAGAAAATCTTCAAATTTCCGTTCTCACCTTGCATGTTATTTGCAGGGGTATCAAAGTCATCCCAGTGGTTTGTCCAGCCACCTCAGACATGCTAGTTCTGAGAAACCTGGGTATCCCAGCAGTGGGATTCTCGCCCAAACTCCGGACCCCCACTAGGATACATAAAAAGGATGAGTACTTGAATGCTAAGACGTTCCTACGGGGCATAGATATTTACTACGAAATTATGAAGAACTTAGGTGGGAAATTTTGAGACAACACCAACCAAGTACACGAAATTGCGTATTTAGCTTTTATGTGACTTTTTAGTGAAGTTTACGGTCACTAGAACATTGCCAATGAACTGCCATCATCATCATCTGATGATGAAGCCGGTAGTCGAATTGAAGTCGGTTTTTCTAGTTTTCTTAAACATGTAAATTATAATATTTCATATCAAAATAAAACTATAAACTGATTACAACGAACTATTAAGTATGTATTATGTATATTTATATACAAGTAAGTAAGTATTAAAATATGTAAGTAAGTATGTAAAAAGTAGGCGTGTAAGTATACCTCTAATAGATTTACCTCAAGTTCTTATGGTGATCCTTGTAATGTTATTGAATAAACTTTACTTTTAACAAATAAACGTAAAACTGATGTATATTTTTATCATATTTTTATTAACCACGCACACATTGCTTGCGTGATTCACACCACCATAAATATTTATTGTATCAAGATATGATCAATTCGGAAGTTTAGTCTCAATCCACGTACTACTCGGCATCGTTAGGACGATCAATATCTATTATTTTTTGATTGATAAAACAAGCCTGCAAGAAAATTACTTTTTTTTTTGTTAATGGGAGAAATGTGCAACCAGTCACCTCGCCGCATTTGAGGGATGCGGCGAGGTAGTGTAGGTTAGCCTCGTACCTTGTGTGTATAAACGGTATTTAGTTATTGATTCAACGTTATCTTGTCTGAAATGTATTTACTCGTATAACTACCTTCTGCCCGCGAATTCGTCCACGTCTCGTTTTATTCTGTTGATTTTCCGGGATAAAAAGTAGCCTGTGTGTTAATCCAGGTTACGAACAGGTTATACCTAATTCCAAGTTTCATCCAAATCGGGCCAGTAGTTACAGCGTGATTGAAACACAAACATTCAAAGATCTAAACATCCAAACATCTAAACTTTGACATTTATAGTGGTAGTGGGATAGTGGGTTTAGAAAAAACTGTTTTTTTTATTCTTTATATACAATTTATAGACGAATTTTAGGTACGTTAATGACTTTCTATCGTTTATTGACAGGTTAAAATGATCACTGCATCCAATTATATTGATCGTTTATACGATGTCTACTTTAGCGTGGATAAGAAAAAAACAACACAATCAATGATAAGATTAGATCTACTATGTTATCATTCTTCTCGGTAAAATATGCTGTAAAAAATTTGCAGTGAGACATCTTTAAAAAATTGTGGTGAGTTTTTTAAAGGTCCTGGTAAAATATGACTAGGTCGATCTAGGCTATTTCGATTTATTGATTTAATGTTTTCAAATTTCCAAAACCACAAAGATTTTCTTAAGTGACCTCCTGAGGTTTTCGAATTTTCGAACCCACTCTCTCGCGTGTCGCTCTTATGCACCATCGTACTTATCTACATCTTTAGGTATCTCCTATTTCTGTGCTAATTTTTGCTAATTGCTAATTAATACTAATCAAAAACAATCAAGATTAAAATCAATAGGTATCATAGTGTTTTTGAATAAATTGAAATAATTTTAATTTTTGAACCAGTCATTATTGTTACAAATAAACAAGACAGCCGTGTTTAAATAACTTAGAATATTTAGAAAGACTAAATAGTATTTTTAGCATTTAGATTATACGAAAATAAAAATATTACGACATATGTCTTAATATGATGTACTGTGGACATATTTATCATCATTTTTATCTGCAATTAGACCTAATAAATAACTATCGAATCTAACCATACATGTCCTGAACATAGGTTGTAAAAATTCGTATGTAATAAATTTGTGTGCTGATAAATATACGCGCGTACTAATAAAATGCCAGTGCAGAGAAAACACCCGGTAAGTGTTACTTATATTTAATTTATATACATAGATAGTTCTGTTTGGGAATGCAAATTTTGTTCAACTAGGTAGTTTTTTATCAACTATTCTACAAGTGAAATACACAATTTTATGTAACTACTTATGGGGAGCCAATACCAAAAGGCTGATGGATCTTGTGAAAAGTGGTGCATCTATGCAATGGTAATTATAATTACTAGCTAAATTCAAACGGTCTTAAAAAATTCGTTGAGTTAACCGCTTCTCAACTGCTTTAAAACGATCTTTTGTTCTGAACGTTGAGACGGGTTTATGGGTGAGAATGTTCTTGATCATTTGCTTATAAGTACGTCTCAACTTTTGAAAGACGTTCGTTCGCTTCTAGGTAAGACCGAAAGAATTTAGTAGGTACCTATTTATGTAACCGGCGCAGTCACCGCTAGGTAAGTTTTACAAGAATATACTTAACTAGCAGTTACCCGCGACTTCGTACGCGTCTACAGTTTCCGTGTACATTATATTATCTGTGCGTGTACCGAGCGGATACTTTGAGAAACTTGACATTACACCGAACTCGTACCTACTGGAATGTCAAACGCTAGTTGTTAGACCAAAGAGGTAGTACTACGCCCTGTCAAACTGACGTGACATGATATGACAATGAAATCCCCTTGCCAATTGGCGCTGCTAATCCTTTTCGTTCATTTTATCCTGTAGATCCTGTTAATTATTCGAGATAAAAAGTAGCCTATATGTCAATCCAGGTTACGAACTATATATATGCCAAGTTTCTTCCAAGTTGGTTCAGTAGTTTAGACGTGATTGAAACACAAACATCTAAACTTTCGCATTTATAATATTAGTAGGATAGGATATTCACCCAGCGATCTACACGACCGACGACGTGCCATATCACAGAACAGAGAAAAGAAGTGCCATATCAACATAGCGCTATTTACTCAACTGTTATTGGTCTGTGCAAATGTTGTATTTTCTTGAAGTTGTCCGTGGTGGAGTTTGGCGTTGTTTTTCTTGAACTAGAAGAAACCTCACTTCTTTGTGGTACCTCAAATAAGAAAGACTATGAAAGAATAAGGTCTTTCTTTAATTTGTTTGTGAGGTTTTATGCCCAAAGGGCACAACTACAATAAGTCAAGACCGAAGAGTTAAAACCGTCTAAAGGTATAGAAAATTTCGCTTACCTCCAACTCTACTCAAAATTGGTTTTGCGCAGATACTTCAGAGGTATAAAGATTCGTTGTGACTACACTGGTATGTCGTTCGTAATCTGTCCCATTAAATACGCTCTATTTTTAACCCCCGACGCAAAAACGACGGGGTGATATAAGTTTAACGTGTCTGTGTGTGTGTGTGTACGACACGTAGCCCCTGAACGGATGAACCGATTTTCATTTTGTTTGTTTTGTGTGAAAGGTGAATTAGTCGAGCGTGTTTTTAGCTATGTTTGATGAAAATCGGTCCAAGATTCGGGGGTTTTTAAAATTTTTAATTTAATTTTTTTTAGATGACAATAATGGGAGGCGCCTTAGTACTGATCGTCTGCCTGCTGTCGGTGAATCTGGCTCGCACCACAGACCTGACAGATCCTGCGATCACACTCTTGCAGGAGTATGTACGCATCAACACCACCACCTACAATGATCTTAGTAAGTGAAACGGTAATGGAAATCGAACAATTTGCTTACCATTTTCACAATTTTTTTTTATGGCAATCGTCTGTAGTTGGATATTTCTGCCAGCAGCGTCACGTCGTTATTTTCACAATATTAGTATTATAGTGATAACCAGACGCTAGTATAGTACGCACAATGGATCTTTATCCCTCTGAAGTTAGGTGCAACAAACTATTGCGTATGTGTACAGGTGCGGAAAAATTCACTTACCTTACCTCTGATTCGACCCAAAAATTCTGCGCAGAACCCATTTTTGGATCTGTGCCCCTCTGAAGTATCTACTTCAGAGGGGCACAGATCCGTGGTGACTACTATAACTACTTCTCTTAATTTAGTTTTAAATTATTTGAGTATAGGTTGTAAAAATGATGTCCAAAGTTTTTGAACTACATTACTATTTCAACTGGCGATAAGATTGCTGTTACTTTGATTATAAAAGCTCTGTAAGTAGAAGGATCCCAGTTTTATTTTGTTTTCGGATGTAGAACCCAGTTTGGCATTATCCGTGGCATAGGTACATAACTATTTCGGATGTTAAAACTCTTTAAAGTTTTTTTTTGCTATTAACTTTTCATATGAAAAGTACCTACCTACTTCTGATATCTTGATGGTGCATGCATATTAGACACAGCTATCTCTAGGTAGCATAATGGCTTTATTTCTAAAAATTTTCAGATCTAGGCGCACGGCAGTGCGTCGGATTAAATAAATAAATAAATATTCATGGACATTTCACACTACGCCCTCTAGTCCCAAACTAAGCAAAGCTTGTAATATGGGAACTAGATGCTGATAGAATACTTATATACTTTTTTTTTTGTGAATACAAATACTTATAATACATAATAATTGGAAGTATAATTTCAAAATGGGTTCTACAGACTTTGAAAAATATCAGCCCTGGCACTATTTAGTAGAGTCAGTGCAAAAAGAGAAGCGTCTTAGGAATTGTCATTGGAATTGTGGTCGCCAATTCACTACTTTTGTTGCGTTGACACTGCTCTGCAATTTTTTTTCACAAAAACAAGATCAATAATTTACAACACCGAACAAAAAAAGCAATAATTTATCGAGTCGAAGGGTTTTATGAATCAGAGGCTCTGATTCATAAAACCAACAATGATCAGAGGTCGAAGTTGACACTTGACAATTGCGATGACAGCTGGATTGGGCTTATGTATCTTAAAAATATTAATGTTAGTTCACCGTAACGCCACGACGACGGTTCTTTTTTTGCACAGACTACGAGCTAAAAAAACACGAGTGAACTTACAAAAATCATGGAATGGCTTTTCGGAGTCAGATAGATAACTTCCTGTATCATAAAAAATGGTGAAAAAAGATGGTTGTTTCTCTCAGCGCCAGCAGTTGAGTTCTGGAAGACATTAGCAGCAGCCGAAGACCTTCCAATCAACGTGTACTACATGACCGAAGGCTTTCCTATAGTCGTCATCAAATGGGCCGGTACCAACTCTTCAGCGCCAAGCATCATGCTCAACTCTCATATGGACGTGGTCCCTGCTGACCAGGCTGTAAGAATTCCCTCCTCTATGATAACCATCATCATTGTTTGTAGAAGTTTTGATGATGATGGCAGTTCATTAGAAATGTTCTAGTGATCGTAAACATTACTGAAAAGTCACAGAAAATCAAAATACGCAATTTCGTGCACGTGGATGTTATATTTTTTCCAGTTATTTTTATTTTTAAGCCAAACTACTGAACCGATTTTGATGAAAATTCTATGGGACCAATCTGGAAGAGGATGTACTTCCAGATTGGCCCCATAAAAATTTCATTAAGATACAAAAAGATTTTTTTGTAATCGGTTTTATATATATATGCCGAAATTATGAAGTACCTACTTAGGTACTTAACAAACATTAAAAAAAATACAACTGAATTGAAAACCTCCGCCGTTTTTGAAGTCGGTTAAAAAGGGCACAGTCAGGTCCGGCATTACGGTGCTGTACCATTTTTTTTTTCTTTTTTTTAACCTATACTTTCCCACTACTGGGCAAAGGTCTAAGTCTACATCGGGTTTATTTGTAACAGGGTTATTGCACCAATGCCGGACGATAGTATAATAATTAATCGTCTGGTAATGATAAAATCCTTGCGATTTTACCGAACATGTGCGTATTGAACTTGATAAAGCGCTGGATAATATCTAACGCAGTTGCAATTATTGCAAGATAATGCTATCGGATGCTTCATAAATACCAAATGCCCCTATAAAGTATTATATTCCCATTTCTTTTGTCGATATTCTTTATTGAAGTTATAAAAGTGGTAAAACGTGTTGATAACATTGAGTTAGATGTCATCAAGAATGTTATAAAAAATTGATTGCAATGTAATCCACAGGAAAAGAACGTTGTTTCGATAAATAAATAAAATCATACTTACATTTCGGCTCATAAAAATACAGTATTTACAGTACGCACAAAGAATCTTTATCCCTCTGAAGTTAGGTGCAACAAACGATTGCGCGTGTACTGTTGCGCGGAAAAATTAAAATGGTTTCTGCGCAGATACTTCAGAGGGACAAAGATCCGTTGTGACGACTATTAAATTTCTTGACCATACAAAGAGCAACAGTCGGTGAAGATTGACGCATATGCTTAGTCAATCTTCTGCGCGGTCACTATTTGGATGGGTGACCGCTAGTGGCATTTACATCTGAGCGCTTCCGTGCTTCAGAGGGCACGTTAAATTGTCGGTCCCGGCTCTAGCAGTCGTTAAGCCACGACGGAAGCCTTAAGGCAGCCTAAATACTACGTCACCACAATTGCGCACCTCATTTAAAACATCTGTGCTCATAGAACGAATGGACGAACGAACTTCTGTCTGAACTGGCGCTAATACCAACGACATTTTATACAATGGACTATGCATTGGCGCTCTGAAAATGGAACGATACAATTGTGCTCAGATGAGCGCGTGAGCACATTTCTTAGTTATGCTAACGGGTTTATTAGCGAACATTTAGAAGGGCTTGGAGTACTTTCTGCAATGTACAAAAAACATACCACTGATAAGCGCTAAAACATGACTTTTCCAAAGCGCCAGAATTCTGGCGTTTTTCGTAATGAAATGCTGATTTTTTTGTATTGTAGGCTAATACTGTTGTATTTCAGGAAGGCTGGACATACCCTCCATTCAACGCCACACTCACGGACGATGGTAAAATGTATGGTCGCGGCACTCAAGATATGAAGTCTGTCGCTATTCAGTATTACGAGGCGCTTCGACGACTCAGAAAAGACGGGGTGACGTTGGAAAGGGATGTTCATATGACCCTTATGCCTGGTACGTAAGGTTTATATTGATGGTATTTTTCAGCAAGGCAAAGTATCCATTACGAGGCGTTACGACGACTCAAAGCATGTGACAATTATGGTACTAATTTTATAGTAAAGCCCTATCACTAGACGTTGATTACTTTTCGGAATTTGTTTTATCATAAGTAGGTACTTTTTAAGAACATGAGAAGTGTTAGATTTTAATTAATTATACAAATACAAATAATTTTATTTTACCATAATATTTTGAAAACATATTTTTACAAACTAAACATTATTATAAAACTATTTTCTAACTAAGTAACTAATCATCACTTAATTTGAACTTTTCAAACCATCCTGTATAACACTTTGCAGTTATTTTGTAGTTGTATTTTCCAAATCAGCCTGTATAACAAACAAACTGTTTGTATAACGTTTATTTTATTGATTCAGATGAAGAAGTGGGTGCCGGCAACGGAATGATTCCTTTCCTAAAGAGCAGTGAATTTGCTGCATTGAACGTCGGCTTCGAAATGGACGAGGGGACTTCCTACCCCATTCCCATCGTGCCTCTTTTCTACCAGGACAAAGTAGTGTGGCGTAAGTTTACAATATACTTTTTTTTTATACAAATAAATTGTGTAAATGATAGAACAAGCCGATGGCCTGTCTGATGTTAAGTGGTTACCTCGGCCTATAACAATGCATTGCTTCGAGCACGTCCACTGAGGACGTGCCCTGTGATGTGCATTGCACCCATAACTCTGAGATATAAAGGTGTTAAGTCGTATGTGCCTTATACCTTAGATAACTATATTAATGAAAAAACTGCATGGCCCGACGTCGCTAACTACTCGATTTGCAATGTCAGTGCTATTCTTGTGTTCTATGTATATTTCTCCGTACAGAGATCATACAAAAAAACGTTAGGAACCAGGCCATAGTTTCTTGCCCGTTCTTCTAGGCTCTGGTCGCGTGGAACTGGCACCTAGAATCACCTAGTTATATAAGACGATTCTAAATGATCCTTGTGATTTTATTGAATAAAGAAATTTTGACTTTGACTGTGCCTGTAATTACGTTTTAGTAGTAGTAGAGCTTGTTGTGAGAACTTGTCCGGGGAAGTACTACCACCGTACTTATTAATTTATGTCGTGCGCCAAACAGTGATGTTGAAAGTAAATTTTATGCTCATTGATATTGAACTAAGACAAGTAACAGTTTGGTAAATTCAAAGGTAAAAATTGTATCAATTTGTATAAATTATTTGCAACGGTTTGTAGGTTTGTATATTTGTAAATACTGTATCAGTCATAGGTAATCTTTGTGAATATAGCTTTTGTTTTTTAATAACATTTGTAGAAAAGATTGAAATCAATATTTGCAGAAATTCAAGTGGATTGCTATGGAGAGGCCACTCACGGATCCACTTTTACTGAAACCAACATCACAGCTACCGGCAAGGTAATATTAAAATTCATTTCCCTTCATTTTAGCTATATTTAAAAATATAGCTTGAGTTTACGAGGTTTACGACCTTTCCGTAAAGCTTACATTTCAGAGTAACAAAAATATTTCTACCTACTAATAACAAATGTCAAAGTTTAGATGTTTGTGTTTCAATCACGCTGTAACTACTAGTCCGATTTGGATGAAACTTGGAGTACATATAGTTAGTAGCCTGGATTATCTTATAGGATAATTTTTATCTCGGAAAATCAACAGGATAAAACGGGACGTGGACGAAGGGACGGGCTAATGTATATACAAATACATATATATATATTAGGGATGGGATAGTGGGATTAGTGGGATCAAGGCACAGTAGTTGCAGTGTGGTAGGATGAGTGTTGTTTTGTTTTAGTGTCGCAACGTCATAGATCGCATGTTCGAGTTCCGTGATGAGCAGTATGAGATTTATCTGAGAGCCACTATTGATAACGCCGGGACTTACTCCTCCGTGAACCTCAATAGAATGAATGTAAGTCAACGTTTTATTCTTTTTTGTGTTGTACAGTTCTCAAGATATACGAAAATATTGTTTTTAAGGCAATAATTTTAGATTTATATTTATCGCTCATAATGTTATGTAGGTACTTACGTTACAAACCGCTTCCATCATCGCTAACCGCTTAACATCAGGAGAAGGTGGTTCCATTACTTGACAGGCGTCACAGCTCAGTCGGTAATGGCTCTGCCTTCCGTGCTGTGGGTCGTGGGTTCGATCCCCACTGAGAACAAACATTTGTGCGTGGAAAACATAGATGTTTGTTCTATGTCTGGGTCTTACTATGTATTATAAGTATGTATTTACAAAAAAAAAAGTATATAAGTATTCTATCAGCCATCTAGTTCCCATATCACAAGCTTTGCTTAGTTTGGGACTAGAGGGACTTTACACACAACGGTGTGTAAAGTCCATGAAAATTTATTTTATTTATTTATTTATTACTCTTTCTCAAATAAATAAATATAAGACATATGTTTGTTACTATAGGCTGGAACTGCAAATAACATCGTGCCCCAACATGTGAGTTTAGTATTCGACATTCGGCTGGGTACTACCGAGAATGAAGATTGCTTCGCTGAAAAGGTAAGTTTACAACTTTTCACATCATTCCCACCGCGACCTCTAGAATTCGAATGAATGTCGACCACGAACCGGAAAGCGCGTGTACGACGGCCACCCGATGGACCGATGACATTGTTAAGATCGCGGGAAGTCGATTGATTGATTGATTGGCGGGATTGATGGAGAAGGTCCAAAATCTCTCTGGAATACTATGGACAAGGGTTATATCCAGCTGTGAACTACTACAGCCCCCGTATGCCAATCTTTTGCTGTCAAGTTATATTTCACTGCCCAGTGTAATTTCTTCATGTACCACGTGATCATTCTTTTTAGACACTTGACAGCAAAATATGCGCGAAAACACATCAAATTACGTCATAATGTCACTATTCATTCACAGAATAACTATGAGTTAGTATGAACTGACCATGATTTAAAACTTTGCAGTTCAACTTTGCAGTTCAACTTTGATTGGCATACCCCTGCAGGCTGGAAATGATGACTTCTATTATCGGTTTATTTATTTAGCGAACTCATTTTTTTTTGGTCGATTTTCATAACAACGCTAATCTTTAAAATAACTACTAAGTAGGTAAGTAGGTACGTACTATTTATAAGCGTTGATCTATTTACGGCCATCTGTTAGTTAAATATCGACGCCAACATTCTGGAAAATTAAATTAAAGTTGAAAAATAAAAAAAAAGTTAACATGTGTATTTATGATGAAACAGCTAAGTGCGATAGTAGCCAGTGCCGGCAGTGAAGTAAACATGACTTACATCAGCAAGGACCCGCAATCCCCCGCGACGCTGGTCTCCGACGCCAATCCATACTATGTCGCCATTGTCAACGCGGCCAGTGCACTGTAAGTATATCTACAACGTGTAACCTAATGTCCCTACAAGCCGAATCAAGGTTTAAGACCAAACACGTGCATAAATTGATATGTGCAAAAGTTGAATTATGACTAATACAGTCTTTACAATATTTATAATGAACAAAATACACATGAAGCAGTTGAGCTATCTACACACCGTTGCAAACAATTTATAGATAGCTCAACTGATCCAAATCAGTACCAATCGGAAGCGTGCCTAAGACACTGGCTGCATTGCCGCGCTGAATAGCAATGCTGATTCGCTGGCCCAGATCACCAGCCCTGGGGTCACGCGTCGCTGCGACTAGACGCCCTGCAATAATTTTGAAGACCCGAAGGGCCTCGGTATAAAGTTGAATACAACATAATATTTGAAATTTTTATTTGTATCTTACAAAGCAACAACCCTAAGTGTTTGTTTACTTTGCGTAGGTATCTAGCCTGTTAGTACACATGCATACTCACCCTCCAATCACGTCGCACCCACACTTTAATGCGTGTGCTATTTTTAAGGAAAGTTTAAGACGCTTTTCATGAATGAAAAATTTCGAAACATTTAAATTCGTAGAACAAACGTTGTTCGCCATAACGTGTACCCCCCTTTCGGGCTTATAGGGACATTATGTTACACCCTGTATAATGTAACTAATGTAATAATATCGCAGTAAACATGATTTACATGAGCAAGGGTCCTCAATTCCCTGCGACAGATAACCAAGACTAGGTAACTGGATACCTCAGAGGATTTTTTTCCTCGTAGATAACCACGGTTTTTTATTTTTAATTGTTTATGTTTATTCTCTCTGTTATTGTATATTCTTTTTTGTAAATATGTGTACCTTTAGTGACGGTTTAGATGTACCTACTTCCTGTAGATACTAAATTCTGTGATGTTACTTTTAAGGCTGAATAAATAAATACTAAATACGGTTATCTGTTAGGAAACAAAATCCCTCTGAGATAACAGTTGAATTCAACAAAAATTTTTTTTCAGGAGCCTCCCAATCCTCGCCATAGTACCCCCAGGGTCTACCGATGCCCGTCACGTCAGAAACGCAGGGATCCCAGCCTTCGGTTTCTCCCCAATGCCAGACACAGACATGCGCCTGCATGCAGTAGACGAATATATCAGCGTAGACGTGTTCTTACAAGGCATAGTTATATACAAGGAAATTATAAAAAACCTCGCTAATATCCCAGCGGCTGAAACATCGTTCGATGCTAGTGTGTATCTGATTCCTACGACTTTGTAAATACAATAACTACTGTACAAAGCTTTAAATAGTCTGATAATTATCTGACTATAATGATATAATATAATATAATAACATAATAAGCAGATTATAATCTGCTTATTCCATCACTCTCATAATTGTCACCGATTAAAAAGAACAACTGATTAAAAAAATATTATATTTGGATTTTATAAAATGCTGAATATATAAAACGTCTATATATAAATGTACCTACTGAATATATACGTGTGAATGTATTCAATTCAATGAATTCAATTTCAAATAATGTTTTGCATTGTTCAATTTGTAAAACATTCGAGTAACATCGATTGTAAAATTAAAGCATCCTACCGAATCGTCAAATAAAAAACCTTAAAATCTGAACTGTTTTTTTTGTGTTTATTTAGTTGGGTTTTAAAGCTATATGGTCGTCTGAAAGTAATCATCCTACGTGATATGACCGCCGATTGTAGGGCTAAATATAACTCATTGTGTAAACTTTGTCTGCAATAAAGAATTTATTTATTTAGCTAGGAAAACCATACAGAATATAACTTGATAATAGCTGGTAAAATATATGAAACCTGTGATGAAACCAGTGCACATTTATATGTATTTGTCAACCAAAACTCTGATGATGAGTCTGAACGCTCCACTACCTACTTTTCAGTTTGAACGATTTTGAGTGTCCCCATCCACTGACTTTTCAGGGTCCATCCTTCATCTTCCGGATCGTGTTCGTAAATCGAGAACCTGTATCCCATGGTGTCAGTAATCCAACAAATTAAAAATAATAAATCCCGTCACGTTTTATTTGCGTAGTTTCACTTGTCTAAACATTAATTCGGCCTCGTGTCTCTCGGACGGCTAAGGGCTAATGTTGTTAGATCGCGAACGAACAATTAGGTAGCTTGTATAAGGCGTAGCATGGATATAAAGCTTACTGAAAGCGACATAGATTTTAATAATGAGAAGTGAAGAAAACCAGCGCTGTGCTATACCTAGGTACTACTTAGGTATAGTGCAGCATCATGCTGAGATTGGGACCAATTTGCCCCCATGCACGCTGCATGGGCAGGTGGGCTTACCTACTTTGTTTTTTAATTGTTTATTTTTCATTTTTACTTTTTTGTAGGTAGGTAATAACTTACCTGTTCTTATAATAAGTTACTTAAGTCATCTGTATATTTGCTGAGGACAAATAAAGAATTATCTTATCTTATCTTATCTAAGATACGAAATCTTCGAAGGAGACCTTTGCCTATGTTGGACTATGTAGGTTAGTAAAAAAAGATATGAAGAATTGAGTTTATGACCAGCGTAGTACCAGGTGCTACAGTCAGCGATAATAAGATCGGCTGGATTTATTTTTTGTACCATTTAAGGTACCTATCAGCTTCCGCCCGCGACTTCGTTCACGTCCTTGTTGATCCTGTTGATTTTCAGAGATAAAAAGTAGCCTGTGTCAATTTTATGAACAAATCGGATCGAAATTTTGATATTTTTATGACTAGACTAGATACATCTTATTGTTACTAACTACACCTATGCGAAGAGGCAGTTTCTTCATGTAAGTTCAGTCACGTGTCTGGTCTGACTTTTAGGTCCCTGAAGCAACGGTTTTAGACCACATGAGGGTCTTTTAGCGCCCTCCGTCCTAGCACGAACCCTCCACATGATGAATTACCACACTGATTTTTTAGTCGATCTGGGAACGATCCAAGCCAGAGTCACTTCCACAAGCATACATATACCCTCTCATCAGGCAGAACGTTCGTCTCGTTTGCGGCTAAATCTTTAAACCAACAATCACCACTTGGCAGTAATGGGTGCCTTCCCACCCGTACGTGCCGCAACATTTTTAAAAGGACTTTTTCGCAAAACGTCGCTCAATGTTTGCACTTCGCGACGGATTGAGGGTAGGCATGCTTTTACCGAGTAAATGAATTCTTCCGAATGATTGGGATTCACTGAATAAACCGTTTAATGCTCGATTGATAGGAAAAATATGTTTGTGGGGAAAGAAATTTAGACCGGTAAATCTATTGGTTTTTTCTTCGTTTTTATAATTGTGTGTTTATTTTACTTTATTTGCGACGGATTTCAATATTATTTTCTGAATATCTCCGGGAAGTACTTACTAGAAGTATAGATTCTGTGTTATAGTATTTACAAAGATGCTCTACAATACCTACATTAGGTACAATTAACTCTACACGCAAATCTTATATTTTTGTCATCAGTTTGCTATTATAAAAGTTACCTGAAAATGTGAAAGTAATTAAATATGTTTAAAATATCCACGTATTTTTTATTTACTGGCAATCAATTTAATTTATTGATCAAAACAATAACTATATACAAATACTTAAGAAAATAGCATTTTTAACAAAAAAATTATTAAAATAAACTCTGAATTCTAAATGCTAGAGATAGAAAACAGAGTTCAAATCACCGACTGCAGGCAGGGTGCCCAAAAGGCTGGCAACGTTACCTCTTTGTATGGCACGTATTTTGAAAACTTTGACCTAAATAAGTAGCTCAAATATAAATGAATTCCATCAGCCCAACACAGAATGGTCGCTGGAGGCGCAGCAAGCGTTAATTGAAATAAATTGTCACCACTGAACGTGGCCCGGGCATAAATCAGCGCCGCCGCGTCGCCGCCGCCGCCGCGGGCGGAACAGCTAAGTGCCTGCTACCAGGACACCAGACCTATCCCGTCGTAGACACGGCTGCAATCAAAAATACAAGATTTTTGCTACCTAACGTGAAACCCAATAGCCCCTTACTGGGCGTTTGATTAAATTAAGTTCCGAATCAGTTCGCCGCGAAACGGTTTGATAGGACCAAGCATCAAGCCTGTATTACCTATTTTAGGAAGATTTTCTTTTATACCTAACTTGTTATCACCAAGTTGCATTCTGTTCAGAAATTATTACTACTGTACACATATTTTATGACTATTTTACAGTTTCATGTTGGCCAAGACAAGACCGCAAGCAATACACTTAGATAGGGTTATAAAGAAAACGAATTATGAAATAATTATTTGAGTTGTTATGCCATCTCTATACAATTCAGAACTCTACGTCCCAGTATGTATGACGCTTCTAAGAGACATCGCGGAACGAATTAATTCGCCAAGTGAGGCGCGGATTTTTGCCTCTAGTGCTCATTTGTCACCAACCTACCCTCCTAACTGAGCAGGTGCGAATCATCGCACCGCTAAAAGCCTACAGAAAATAGTAATCATTAAATCGGATGTGGCATAAAAAAACGCATATTGAAATAATGGTGTCATGGTCTTGAACAAATTTTTGTTGTTTTTTTTTTCTGGTTAATCTATACTTTTATAGATGATATTTTACTAAATGAATTCTGGTAACACAAAATTAAATAGAGTTCTTTACTACTTTACTTACTTACTTACTTTACTTTTTTTTATGTAGGAGGATGCTCAAGAAAGAAGGAAGTAGAAGGCTGTGGAAGTGACATTCGCCCAGCAGTGGGACAATATACCTACATAGATTAGGATTTGTTTCGTTCTTCTAGACTCAGGTCGCGAGAAACTACCACCAGAATCACCTGAAATAAGACAGTTCTGAATGATATTTCTGATAAAAATATATAAATAAATGTTTTTGATTCTTTTCCTAAGTGCAAAGGAAAAGTGCCAGCTACACTATAACTTCGTATTCCTTGTTTTTCTAATGATGTATCCAGAAGGATAAATTGTCTCATGATATCGAATGAGATGTCGTTTCACTTATCATTATAAGTACCTACAGAGGTAAAGGTACATTATAATGGCAGGGGAATATTGAGGTTTTACATCGTTTATACATTCTCAATCTGTAGTAGGTACGGTCAGCAGCATCAGTTAATGATATTGAGACAAAGTTTTAAAAATATTTTATGAGATGTAAAACTTTATCCTAAAAGTAGTATCTAGGTAAAAATTATGATTAGAGCCAACAGTAAACAATTTTGAAATTCTGACAAAGTTATCTACTTCTTATACTGACTGTACCTATCACTTAAAAAATAAATAAAATAAAATAAATAAATATTCATGGACTTTACACACAACGCCCTCTAGTCCCAAACTAAGCAAAGCTTGTAATATGGGAACTAGATGGCTGATAGAATACTTATACAGTTTTCTTATACTTTTACTTTACTTACTACTACTTATACTTTACTTTACTTATACTTTTTTTTTTTACAAAAAAAAGTATATACTTTTTTTTTGTAAATACATACTTATAATACATAGTAACACCCAGACATAGAACAAACATCTATGTTTTCCACGCACAAACGTTTGTTCTCGGTGAGGATCGAACCCACGACCCACAGCACGGAAGGCAGAGCCATTACCGACTGAGCTGTGATGCCTGTTAATAGAGGAGAAAGTTTGGACTTTAGACAAACACAAGGTATTAAGCATTTGAGTGCGTTATTATAGGTACTACGCCTACCTAACAAACCAATTTAAAAAAAAATTAAACAGTGATTAAACATCAGTGATAAGTGTTTTTTTTTAATTAGATCAAAATTAGTAGACAATTAATTTGAAACTTTTTTACTAAGCAAAGTGGCGTTAGTTCAATCGTAGTTATACTAAGGGTGGCATGCACCAGAATCGCTAAACGCGTTCAACTATTAAATAGTATTTAGCGAGTTGCCAAGTCATATAAATACGTCAGATATTTAGCTGTTAAACACGTTTAGTGATTCTGGTGCAAGCCGCCCTTAGTGATGTGAAGATAGTTTGCTAAAGTTACTTACATAAGTACGGTTAAAAATTAAAATAACGAATTTAATTTGCAACAGAATACTGAACAAAGAAACACGTTTCCGGTACACGTCGCGTGCCGCTCTTCATCGAATTATAAAACGTCTATTGTAGACAAGTGCTGTTTTAAAATGACCAAAAAGTGTCACCCCTTTACGTTTCTATTTACTGTGCATGTTTTTACACAATTCAAGCTTTGATTCAAATGTTATCTTTAAACATCAAGTGTTTTGAATTTAAATTCTCTGTGGGATTGTTTTTTTGGACCGTGAGAAAATTTTACGATTCGTATTAATTTTAAGAGACAAAAAAATAACAAGGCGTAATACTGAAAAGCCATAAAATACTTATTTAATATTTATTCTGAGAGACAGGCGTCACATCTCAGTCGGTAATAGCTCTGCCTTCCGTGCTGTGGGTCGTGGGTTCGATCCCCACCAAGAACAAACATTTGTGCGTGGAAAACATAGATGTTTGTTCTATGTTTGGGTGTTACTATGTATTATAAGTATGTATTTACAGAAAAAAAAGTATATAAGTATTCTATCAGCCATCTAGTTCCCATATCACAAGCTATATATGCTTAGTTTGGGACTAGAGGGTGTTGTGTGTGTAAGTCCAAGAATATTTATTTATTTATTTATTTAGCTATAATAAAACATATAAATTATTGTTTAGTGAATTTAATATTAGTAGATCATACAGATTTCCAGTCCATTATGGATACCTAACAGAATAAACAAAAGAACAAAGCAGGCAATTCTCTCCACAAATACTACCCTCAGTGCCGCGGGTAGGTCACGTGTCAAATCCGGTCACTGCAGCCACTTAGCAACTACTATGCAATCTGTGACATTAGTAGTAACTGTAGATCTGTGGTCGATGCTATAGTAACTGTTTATAAATCTGTGGTCGATGCACGGATTAGTGAGCCCCGTGTCGACGGACGCAGTAAAACAACATGCTGCCGATTATCGCATGGATTATACGCACGGCAATGCGATTTGCACAATAAATAGATAATCTAAGCTCTTTAATAACTATCTAGGATTTTTCATACGGATTTTATTGAGATTATGGTGTGGGAATTATAATAATAAAATTTCTAGGTAAGTAGTTGATATTTTTGTGACTAAGGGCGTCTTGCACCAGAGTCACTAAACGTATTTAACAGCTAAATCGATTTAAATCTGACGTATTTGTATGACTTGACAACTCGCTAGAGCTAAACGCGTTTAGCGATTCTGGTGCAAGCCGCCCTAAGTCATTTTAATTAACGAAAGAATTTAGAATTAAAGAATTAAGAGGCAATTCATTGTTAAGTATAGAGAGTTACCACTTAACATCAGATGGGCCATCATCGGCTTGTTTCATCATATAGTAGTTTAAACAAAAATTTAACAAAACAAAAGATTACTTTTTACGAGATTTTTTTTCCTAATACCGACGACTTCTTAATTTTTCTAGACAACCGAAAAAACTGAGAATTAGAGTTTCGCCAAAGATTCGTGCTACAGAGATTTTTTTCCAATACCAACTCGTACATTTTCTAGTCGACTGTACAAAAGCTGAGAATAATAGCGTAGCAAGATTCATGCTACAATGCTACGGTCAATTTCGTAGACGCGCTACGCCATGCTACGTCTTGCTACGTCTTGCTACGGCTGGCTACACAGTGACGTCTACGCGCTACTATGTCTGACTTTGCGTAGCTCGTTCTAAATTCAAAGCTACGCGCCGCCCCCTGGCCGCAAGGCGCGCCCCCATTGGCTCGCGACGACGCCCCGACAATTAGCTCCCTTTCTCACACCCATACTTGACATTTTAATGTTTTGCTGTGTTGACAGCACGTAAGGCACTACTTGTTTTTATTATTTTTTATATTACAAGAATTGCTTAGTTTGGGACTAGAGGACGTCGTGTGAAATGTCCATCAATATTTATTATTATTATTTTTTTTGAGTTAAATGCCTTTTCCTGAATGGACACTGGTTTTTCAAATATTTAGAAGTTTCAAAAATTATAAAATCAAGAGTTTTAGCGAAACATACATAGAACATCAGTAAAATATAAAGGCCCAAAGTAAGAAATTACGTTGGTAAAATTCAAATCTCAAAATTACGTACCTACCTACTTATTCGACTGAGAACGTAAGCACGACCTTAACGTAAGTACACCTACTATTATGTTTGCACGTAACTTGGTCAGATACCGAAGCTCTGACAATGTAGCCTGTAGACCGGGATACAAGATGGGATCACGTCTGTCTCCCTCGCACTCGTATTTACCCCTAGCTCTGTCCCGCTCAGGGGGTGGGTCTCGATGTAATCAGGGGATGATGTGACTCGCGATCTCCACAGCTTCAAACATCACAAAATATCAGAACAGTCTGTCGAAAGCCGCGGTTGGGTATACAGTCACATATAAAAGTCATTCAACTTTCGGATCATCAAGTCAATTTTAATGACAGTCTAAAATATTATTTAATTTAAAAAAAATATTTAATAAATGTGACAAAAATGTTATATGACAGTTGAAGAGTTAAAAAATGATTGTAAAAAAAGTTATAGTGCGAGTATAGTTGGGTGTTGTGATGACATCGGTGGAACTGTCTCCGTTCTGGGAGAAGCAGCGACCGCCGGCGGTGCCAGTCCGGAGAATGGGGACAGGTTAGGAACATACCTTTCTTGTACTCGAAAAAAAAACGTTATGACTTTTTATATTTCCAAACTGCCTAAAACGTGAAATAACTACATTTCCGAAAAGCTAAACAGAATCATAATCCTTCTTTTTGCTTCGGCGTAGTCAGGCTAAAATGTTTATATATTTCCATTTTGCCTAAAATGTATGTGGAATTGAATTTCCAAAGGTTTTCCATAGGTATACTTACCTATTACAAAGATAATTCCTATTTCATTCGATTTGTAATTTTTATTCAAATTAGACCATGTTTTACCTAGCAATGACTTTTCTGAATGAAAGTTTGAAAGGTACAGCTACAAGCAGCTTTTTCTTTTTTCCAAATGAGAGAACGTTTGCTTGACATTTTATTGAATTTATATTGTTTTTATGTGTTAGTTATATAGAAATTTCAAATACGATTAATCAAATTGTTTCTGAATAAATTGAATTGAATTGCCTTTTGATGAAATAAATATTTGGCTAGCAAGTATTTGCAATATTTTCAAAAAGGATTATTTTATTATTGCCTCAACAGGATGAAACTTAAAATTTTACCATTGTCCGTCATTCTATATTGTGTTAAAATAAAGAACTACATATTAGGCATGGCCAGGGGTTAATACATATAACTGTTCTTTTGTAATTGTACCAAAGCCAAATGAGAATGTCTAATTTAAGTATGAAAATTATAAAAATATAAATTTCTGAACTTTCAGTCACCATGTAATCTTTGGATTGTTAGAAGCCTTTGTAGGCAAAATAGGTTGTAATGGAAAAACTTTCAAGCAGACAAAAATAACTAAAAAATCTGAAAAATTCGGAAAGATACATGGATTTTTTACCATATGTCTGAAATTTGAAAAGGTTTTGTAGGGTTTTTTAAACAATATGGAACACTAGCGTACCTAGGCTGATTTGTACTTGTCTGCTTTTATTAATATTTGTAATAACCAACAAAATGAAGTTAAGCATCTTATCCGCCCCGTATCTATCCCCCGTATCTATCCCGTACCTATCGAACTACTACTGAGTAGTTCAATTGGTAACTACTACAAAAAATAATGGCAAACTGACTTGGGTTTTGATAGATTCGGTTGTTCGTCATCATTATTCATAGGAATGAAAGAAAATAAATTCGTACTTTCGTAACTTTAATTACAAAATAATAATGAATATACAATTATTTTGTTTTACAATCTAGATTACATCTTGTAACTGTAGAGTTTAAAATGATCCACATATACCTACCTACTAATATATAAACACATCACATATGCACAAACACTTATGCAGCTATATAGATAGGTATGTCCGCTAAGTAGTCTATTGTCCAAAGCAAACAAGATCACGCGAGCAGTGAGACGAGACAAAGCCGGGGCTCCTTACAACGTAACTTAGGGACGGACCCTAAACTTGGTTTGTCCCACCCTGATGCCCATCCCTGATTCTTGAATAACTTAATCGCTTACTATTTTACTGAATAATCAGCTTTCAAAAGGGTTTCAAAGGTTTGGTTGTCCGTGAATTTTGATGGGAGAAGTCTTTCGGTCCATCTTATAAATCCTAACCTTTTTATACCACCGCGCTGGGGTTGACTGGCAGATAATGCTTTAGCATTAAGTCCTCCCTTTGTATAGAGTTTGTGTAATTTTGTGCAATAAATTATTAAATAAATAAAATATAGAGTAGGTATAATATCAACTTTAGTTCGTTTTTTTATCATATTGTATAACAAAGACATTATCATGCACATTCACAAGGCGCAAGAGTTTTGCGCAAGATTTGCAAGAGCAAGATCCCAAAATGTATGACATCTTTGTGCCGATCGGGTTCAGTTGGGTTTACTTATCTAGACTTACTTATAATATTAATAATTAGTTTGGATAGGCTTTTATAATACCTAAACTTCTAAATGATCTGACTATTGATCTGCACTGCTCACAACAATGATGTTTATTATACCTACTTGCACTTGGTTCAAAATCTGTGATTGTTTTTTTGTACTAGCTACCAAACTAGTCAAACTCTACTAAAACCTTAGTCACTTAGTTTATACCTACTAGGAACTTGCTATCGTCATCATCATTAGCCTTTGCGTCTTTTGCAAACAATTCAAATAGTCGACAAGCATAAAATCTTGAATTGTCTATGAAGGCACTGATTCGGCCAATTTACCTAGCGATCTTATAAAATTATGGCCTCTTTTTAACCCTCGACGCAAAAACGACGGGGTGTTATAAGTTTGACGTGTTTGTGTGTGTGTGTGTGTGTGTGTGTGTGTGTGTTGTGTGTCTGAGGCAACGTAGCTCCCGAACGGATGAATCGATTTTGATTTTGTTTTTTTGTTTGAAAGATGAATTAGTCGGGAGTGTTCTTAGCTATGTTTGATGAAAATCGGTCCAAGATTCGGGGGTTTTTTAAATTTTTAATTTAATTACTTGTACTCATATCTAGACAACCTCGCCCTAACTTAGCAGAGCATTCAATTTGTCATTTAATGAACAGGATCAACAGTATTAATTCGTGGTGTATCGGCTGGCTCGCTTCACACGGTGTTGCAATTTGTACAGCAGCGGAGGGCGTAGGGCAACACACATCGCTGCACAGATGTCGGTATAGATAGATACCTTCTCATGTACTATTTAAACATTGGGATCTTTACACAGACGTATCTACCCATCTAAGATCACAGAGTATGTGACGTTGGTGAAGGTGCTTCATAGATGTAGGTAGAGTGGGTTCATTCCAACTACTTACTTCTACTTACTTCTGTTAGTTCTAATGATTTGTAACTAGTTAGAATTTACATGTCTCAATACTTAAATTTACATAAAATTTAACTAATGGGAAAATATATTTTTACTAGTTACATTGCATGTTATATTGGTGATTCGATTTTTTGTCCCAGTATTTGTAAAGTAATGTCACCAGTAACTGATAGGGTACCTACTGGGTAACTAGGTAATAACAATAAAGCTTAATTGAAGTAGCTTTATATGGTTCAAACATTCGATAAATTAATGCTCCCTTCGAAAGATATAAAAACTATAGATATCGTAATTTAAGAAACTAGGAGGTATTTCTATTAGAAATTATATTGAAAAGGATAATTACGACACTTCGCGGCTTTCCACGGAGCCCCAAAGACGAGCTCAAAGTCGTCTAAGGCCGTTTCAGCGAAAAAATAAAAGATCTTTCCTTCAAAAGGATTCAAGGCATTAACGCGGCCAAAGTCACACCGCACGTTCTTGGAGAATTCCTTGAAACTATGATCATAGCTATAGATATATACCTAAAAATAATAAATAAATAAACTTTGGCTAGAATGGAACAGTTTGGCTAGTTCCAATCAGAGCTTTAGGTTAGAGCCAGAAAATAATAGGCTTATTATTATTACAATTCACGCCAGCTTCTTAGCAAATTGAACTTTCTATAATCGTTACCTGTATAGTTAGAGAATAGAAAAAAAACGTATAAAAGATAAGTCACGTCTCCATCGATTGTAGAATACTTGGTTATGAAGCGGAATAACTAAAGTTGAGAGACTTGATTCGATCAGCTTCATGAAGAAGTTGCATCAGTTTAGGTGTGACTGCAGCCTTTAAGCGTTTAAGAAAAGGGGCGAAGGGGAAGGCTTCAGTAAATGGAATAAAAACACCAACGTTATTAGCGAGATTGGTGTAATCTGACTAATCTATTTTACGAAAGGGGCGCTTTGCGTAGCTTAGAGGTGTCATTGATAAATAAACATAAATTCAATAAAATTTACATTGACTGAAACCAGATATTGGAAGTTTAACTTACTCTTCACGAATTAATAATGTGGTACAATCAACCTCATTACCTCATTGCCTCACCTCCTGTCTTGCCCAGAATGCACCAACACCTGCACCCGGAAGGATCTGTGTGACGCCACGGAAAATGCCATAGACGTGGCCCGTTTCAGGGCAAAACGGGATATTTAGTAGGTACTTACTAAATAATAAAAAATACATATGGGAGCCAATCGACTCGAAGAAGAAGATCAACCTCATTACCTAGTAAAGGTTTGGTGTGAGATAAAGTGTCAAAAATGTTATTTTTCCATTTAGGTATTGAACAGTTAAAAATAATAATTAATGATAATTCTGAAGCTGACTGTACATTCTAGGGATCCATCGCGCTAAAAACAAAAGCACAGTTTACCGAAATATACATAAACATAAACTTAAATCTGAAATCAAGTTTGAATGTCTCAATTTACGTTTATCCCCAGTGACACAACTACCTACCTAACTCAACCAGTAGTGCCATAGGCGAATTTTACTATAAGTATGTAACGAGTCAATTTTGTTTAGGTGATCGTCTGCTGGACATACCATGCAATGTCTGCGGAGACAGGAGCTCAGGAAAACACTACGGCATCTACAGTTGTGATGGTAAGTCGGTTACTTTTTTTTTATATAATTTAGAATGTCTTTAAAATTAATTAGAAATACCACACAGTTATCACTATTACTTTTTAATGTATTTTTTTCCATGTTATTTATACCATGTAAATAGCATTTCACTCTATTTGGCTTCTATTCACTCTACAGTATTTAGAATGTCCTTTGGCCACAATCTCACCTGATGGGAAGTGACGATGAGGCCTAGATGACAGTCTAGAAGACACCTATTCACTCTCGTTTGGTGCCAATATAGTTGATCGAAGGTGCAAATGGGTGCATGGAATGTTTACCAAGTATGGATGGTATTGTGCCGTGGGTCTACTTGTCCTGTGGTGGAAAGGGGACGGTGGTATTAGGTCATGCAGTTCCTGAGCACATTCCCCGAAATGTATTCTATAAAAGATCGATAGGCATGCAACTTTGCGGCGGTGTTCAAGACTCTGGATTTTTATCTCCGTCATGTGTTGCTCTCCTATTAACCTGAAAGCTTTGCGCTCAATCGAGTCCAGTTACTACATAGTTATGTGCTAAAGTTTTCCAGTCTCAATGAACTCTATACGGAGACTCATGTCCTTGAAGGAGTGTACTGTAAGTCTGTAACCAAAGCCTAGTGTTCATGATGCGTGTTGGCGCTTGACCATTACGTTGACATCCAAAATTCGTTTATAAAAAATCGTAGTCAATGCAAACAAAAGTGCTTCGGACTGTCTGTCCCGGCGGCTCTAGCAGTCGCCAAGCCACGACGGAGGCCTGAAAACTCTGTGACCAGAGTTGGCCACGCACTAACTCTTATGACAAATGGATAGTGTGACAAAAACTCATTTTGATTTGACTTCCAGAAAATCAGCAAAAATATTTTACTCTACCTAACCTTACTATTGTTTTCCTCACTATAAGATTCAAATGGGTATTTAAAGATTCTCCACGCGTTGATTACATCTTCTGCATCTTCTACAGGCTGCTCCGGGTTCTTCAAGCGGTCCATCCACAGGAACCGCGTGTACACTTGCAAAGCAGGCGGTGATATGAAGGGTCGCTGCCCTGTGGACAAGACGCACAGGAACCAGTGCCGAGCCTGCAGGCTTGCCAAGTGCTTCCAGGCGAACATGAATAAGGATGGTAAGTTCTAGCTTCTTAAAATTGACTTGAGGTCGCTGAGGACTGACGCCTGTGGTGTTCCCAAACCATTATGACACCGTATTTAAGAAACAAATGATTTAGGTACCTAAGTACACTATGTTTTCGTGATAGTGTCCCGCAATGCACAGCATCCATCAGGCTCACAGCAGGCTGCTTTGTCCAGCCGCTTCAATACTGAGTGAAATATAGCCCCATTCCGAACCTAGTCGGATCCTATTGTCAGTACGTCATTGATATAGTAAGTGTTCGCAAGCCTCTATCGATTTTGTCTATTCAATGATACCAATTCGTGCAAATATTTTTGTTCTGCATAGGTAAACCAAAATGTAGAATTTTTGAAGAGAGTTTTTAATAGGTTTGAGGTTTCATTACTAAGAAATGTCAAAAAGTCTAAACTTTAAATATTTTGGATGTATTACAAACATACGACCCTTGTGTTTCGTTTGTTCCGACTAATGAGGAAGATGAGCGTATTTTTTTTTTAATGTAGATCGATAGATTTTTACGTCCAAAACACAACAGTGAAAGAATTTTGGCGATAGCTCAAAAACTGAATTTTCTACGATTTTTTAAAGTTTGGATTTTCAAAATGTGTTTTTAGCCCGGCGATTTCGCGTGTGACGTCAGCCGGGTCCGATCGCTCACCCGCGCGTTTTAAGCGTTTTCTGCCTTTACGTTTCTATTTATATTTCTGATAAATAGGGAGAAAAGTACCAATATTTTTATGTAATATTGTGCCTCTAAATCCTAAGGACACGTTTAACGCTTCAGATAAACTTTTTAACCACCGACTGAAGAAAAAAGGTGTTCTAAGTTTGAGGCTTTTTTGTGTCTATGTGTCTGTACCTTTCAAGGCTCGTAGCTCCAAAAAATCACTCGTAATTTTTTTATAACTATTCTTGAAATGGAAAGCAGATAAATCTGGCATAGTTCTAAGCCAAGTTTGGTAGAAATCGGTGCAGCGGTTTCCAAGTTATGAGGATGTTTATCAGCCCTCGACACGCATTTTGAAGGGTTCTCAGGCATATATTGATTGTAGTTTGAAACATTTGGTTCTTATACCAGTATAACGTGAGCTACTATTTCTTAGTGTTTCATTGATTTTGTATATCAGGTAAGACTGGTAATGAGCAAGATTGTGTTATCGACGTGATTAGCAATGTTTTTAACCCCCGACGCAAAAACGATGGGGTGGTAAAGTTTGACGTGTGTGTGTGTCAGTGCGTGTGCGTGTGTCTGTGCGTGTATGTGTGTGTGTGTCTGTCGAATGCGCGCGTTGGTGCGCGTGCGGATGCGGATGGTAGTAGTCTAAGTCACATTGTCTACTAAGGACGTGCCTAGTGAGACATTGTACTGTCAAGTACAATGCCTCACTAGGCACGTCCTTAGTAGACAATGTGACTCGCTAAGAAGAAGAAGAAGAATGTGACTTACACTAGGACGTGCCTAGTGAGACATTGTACTGTCAAGTACAATGTCTCACTAGGCACGTCCTTAGTAGACAATGCCTACACATACATATAGTGCAATGCCTCACTAGGCACGTCCTTATTTACGAAGGACATTGTACAGTAGGTACAATGCCTCACTAGGCACGTCCTTAAGCAATGCATTGCTAATGCCTCACTAAGCACGTCCTTCGTAACTAAGGACGTGCCTAGTGAGGCATTGCACTATATGTATGTGTAGGCATTGTCTACTAAGGACGTGCCTAGTGAGACATTGTACTTGACAGTACAATGTCTCACTAGGCAAGTCCTAGTGTAAGTCACATTCTTCTTCTTCTTCTTAGCGAGTCACATTGTCATTGTCATGTGACTTAGACTACTACCATCCGCATCCGCACGTGCACGTCCTTAGTAGACAATGCCTCACAAGGCACGTCCTTAGTAGACAATGCCTCACTAGGCACGTCCTCAGTAGACAATGCTTCATTAGGCACGTCCTTAGTTTCTGAGGACGTGCCTAGTGAGACATTGTACTGTCAAGTACAATGCCTCACTAGGCACGTCCTTAGTAGACAATGTGACTCGCTAAGAAGAAGAAGAATGTGACTTACACTAGGACGTGCCTAGTGAGACATTGTACTGTCAAGTACAATGTCTCACTAGGCACGTCCTTAGTAGACAATGCCTACACATACATATAGTGTAATGCCTCACTAGGCACGTCCTTAGTTACGACGTGCCTAGTGAGGCATTGTACTTGACAGTACAATGTCTCACTAGGCACGTCCTTAGTAGACAATGTGACTTAGACTACTACCATCCGCATCCGCACGCGCACCAACGCGCGCATTCGACAGACACACACATCCATACACGCACAGACACACGCACACGCACTGACACACACTCACACGTCAAACTTTACCACCCCATCGTTTTTGCGTCGGGGGTTAAAAACATTGCTAATCACGTCGATAACACAATCTTGCTCATTACCAGTCTTACCTGATATACAAAATCAATGAAACACTAAGAAATAGTAGCTCACGTTATACTGGTATAAGAACCAAATGTTTCAAACTACAATCAATATATGCCTGAGAACCCTTCAAAATGCGTGTCGAGGGCTGATAAACATCCTCATAACTTGGAAACCGCTGCACCGATTTCTACCAAACTTGGCTTAAAACTATGCCAGATTTATCTGCTTTCCATTTCAAGAATAGTTATAAAAAAATTACGAGTGATTTTTTGGAGCTACGAGCCTTGAAAGGTACAGACACATAGACACAAAAAAGCCTCAAACTTAGAACACCTTTCTTCTTCAGTCGGTGGTTAAAAAGTTTATCTGAAGCGTTAAACGTGTCCTTAGGACTTAGAGGCACAATATTACATAAAAATATTGGTACTTTTCTCCCTATTTATCAGAAATATAAATAGAAACGTAAAGGCAGAAAACGCTTAAAACGCGCGGGTGAGCGATCGGACCCGGCTGACGTCACACGCGAAATCGCCGGGCTAAAAACACATTTTGAAAATCCAAACTTTAAAAAATCGTAGAAAATTCAGTTTTTGAGCTATCGCCAAAATTCTTTCACAGTTGTCCTTACAATCTTCTAGACTTTTGATTTAAGCTAAAAAAACAGGAAAAAAAGCCTAACTCATCTTCCTCATTGTAGAGAACAACGCAGCATTACTAACTTTTATAATATTATCAATGGGCAATCGGCTTGTTCTATCATAGTTGTATAAAAAAGTACTTTAGCGGTTAATGAATAACTGGTAAGGGTTAAAAAGCTTATCGCCAGTTTGAGCTCGCCATTTGGTGTCTGTGCCAAAGATAAAAACGGAGAGATTACCTTTATTCGCAAGCAAACAGTACGTAGTGTTTCATAAAGATAGTTTCGTTTATTAATAAAATCTGAAGTGTATCAAATTCTCCCCAAGTGCGCATAATAATCAGTTTAAATCAATTCTCTCCGTAAAATCTTGTGAATTTGAATATTCATCAAGGCCCATGTCGGCCGCAAGTCGGCTCCAACTCTCATGTGACGAAGCCTTTAGGCTTTGAGAGTAGTAACTAACTATAGATATGCGCTTTAAAGTAGGGTTGTCACAAGACTTGAAAATCTTAAAATTATTATTATATTCCCGAGCAAAGTTGACACAAAATCTTTAGAATAGAAAACCTTTAAAAATGTATGTGAAATGTGATTTATCGCTTATTTTCATACATTTCAATCTCCCATACATTTCAATTAGTTGTCGAATGCAAACTTGCTACACTTAGCATAGTTTGGTTAACTTTGGTGAATGAGTTTGAAAGGATACCCGAAAAACCAAACGATGAGTGACTGAGTTTCATGACCTTCTTTCAAAAAGCTCTTACTTATCTCTGTTATAACTTGTGTATGTACCTACACATTGTACACGGACCTACCTCTAGTCACCTCTCTTTAGTCTCAAAGGTTTGCTGGATGAAAACTCTTTTTAAGGTTAAGCTCGCCTTTGTACAGTCGGCTACACATCAACCTATCCACTGTTTGAACTTTGAACTATTATAATTTGAATGTTGCGAATCAGGGATCGCAATAGGTGTAGGCGCGTGGCGCGCAAGCAGCGAGTCTCACATAAAAACATATCGTCCCTCTCTCATGATTCTCAACATTCAAATTACTAAGTTCGAACCGTTGATAAGTCGATGTGTAGCCGACTGTTACTTTTCATCAATTTCTGTCTTGTGTTTAGGTATGTCCGGTTTTGAGTGCAATAAAGAATTAAGAAAGCTCTGTTTATTGTAAAGTACAGTTTAGAAAAAGTTTAGTACCACATGTACAAACTGCCCCCGTATGCCAATCTTTTGCTGTCAAGTTATATTTCACTGCCCAGTGTAATTTCTTCAGGTCACGTGGTACAATTTTGTACCGCGTGATCATTCTTTTTAGACACTTGACAGCAAAATATGCGCGAAAACACATCAAATGACGTCATAATGTCACTATTTAGTCATAGAATAACTATGAGTTAGTATGAACTGACCATGATTTAAAACTTTGCAGTTCAACTTTGCAGTTCAACTTTGATTGGCATACCCCTGCAGTACGTAAGCAGCCCTGCCGGCGGCAAAGCGCGAGCCGCGGTCGCGGCGCAGGTGTACTGTCGCTAATTTATTCACGAGCATCACTTTGTGCCGCCGCGACCCGGATTACCTTTATATGTTTACCCGTTCGCGTAATTATACGCCCCTTGAACTTACCCCCGTGCCCTGTTTGCTAAACACCCGCGTTTCGCAAATATCTTCAAGATTTTGACGGCAATGGAACAAAACTTATTATCTGGGCCAACGCATCAGCATTGCTATTCAGCGCGGCAATGCAGCCATCAGTGTCTTGGGCACGCTTCCGATTGCTACTGATGTGGATCAGTTGAGCTATCTATAAATCGTTTGCAACGGTTTGTAGATAGCTTAGCTGCTTCATGTGTATTTTGTATATATTATAAATGTAAATATTGTAAATACTGTATTAGTCGTAATTTTCTTTGTGAACAAAACTTTGGTCGTCATTATTACAAAAAATGATATCAACAGTTATTAGGGTCTGGTTTTACCTTATCAAGTTAAAAGCAAACCCTAAGGCATCGTTATAGGCAGTGGTTACCGCTTAATATCAGGTGGGCCATCAGCTTGTTCCATCATTAATTTGTATAAAAAAAATGTTAGGTAGAAGTAATTGTAACACCGTTATTAATTGTTCAGATGGCAACAAAATTTTTTGATTTCTATCACTTTTTACTCAGCAGTCGGACCGCAAATTGATGGTTTTTTTTGTTCGGTGTTGGCGTCGCACGTTTTGTGCATTTGCCATTTTACAAGGTAAATTGATAGTTTTCGTCTAGTGCCAAGATTTTTTATACACTAAGGGCGGCTTGCACCAGAATCGCTAAACGCGTTTAACTCTTAAATAATATTTAGCGAGTTGTCAAGTCATACAAATACGTCACATTTAAATCGATTTAAACGTGTTTAACAGCTAAATAGATTTAAATGTGTTTTAATGTATTTATATGACTTGACAACTCGCTAAATACTATTTAAAAGTTAAACGCGTTTAGTGATTCTGGTGCAAGCCGCCTTAAGTATAGAAAACAAAAGTACCAAACGCGTTATATTACGATCGAGAATGGAATCTGTTATAGATTAAGCTGATTATGACTGGATGTAAGTGTTATGATCAATCGACTCAACCGAAGGTCTACTTCAATTTACTCCAGTTGTGTCAATCGAATTTCGACTTTAAAACGATAGAGTCGCAGACAGCCATTAAAAATGTACGCCTACTCAGTTCGACTGTGTCGCTTGCCGGCCGCAACTGCCGCGGTTACATTTATCAGTAATGAGGCTCTTTTACCTTTCAGCAGAGATCTATTATTTATGTTGCAATGTTATGAGAATCAGTTAATTCGACTCTTGAATTTGGATTTCGGCAAGTGTCTTAATTATGACGCCAAATGTCATGTCTACCATCACACCAAATCTTACCATGGCTACACCATCCATTCACTATAATATAGACAAGTAATTAAATTAAAGTTTAAAAAAAAACCCCGAATCTTGGACCGATTTTTATCAAACATAGCTAAGAACACTCCCCACTAATTTCACCTTTCAAACAAAAAGAAAACAAAATCAGTTCATCCGTTCGGGAGCTACGTTGCCTCAGACAGACACGTCAAACTTATAACACTCCGTCGTTTTTGCGTCGGGGGTTAAAAACCGGCTCTTGTCTGTTAATTGTAATGAAGTGACCATTTATCCTTTTAGTCCTAACGTAGTATTTTATTGCTGTTTTTGATAATAATGAATCGAAATAACCTCTCTGAAATTTGTATACTTACCTAGTATTTTAATCACGTTTGCGATAAACTGTGGCATTCCAAATACTCGTTTGCGCACAAAATAAGTACAGCTTTATTCGAACGTAAATTAAAATTGAGCCTTGCATGCCAAAACGGCAACCAATTTCAAAAGGATCATTAAGTTTGTCAAGTCCAACAGACAGGGAGCCAATCAGCTAAATCCAATATCGTTCTGCAAACAGAGCGAATTGATGTCGGCCGATGCGTCAACATGAACCCGACAAACTTGCCACCCTGGACTAGATACCGTACCTATCTATATATCTATACATGCTGTTTCATAACACGTAGTATACTATAAAGGTCAGGCACACACAACGCACCCACTTATATCAAGAAAACTTAAAAAAAAAAAAATAAGAAACTGACAGATTTTTTTTATATGAACTTCACATAGCCTGTATTTGTAGTAACTGAAACACATGAAGGCACAGAAGAAATGAAATGTAATGTAAAATGAAATCTAAGCAATCGTTCAATTAATTATACACAACCTGCAAATTGGATTTCTCTTTTGGAACAAAAGGACTTTTAAAAAGGTAAGCTCGATAGAATCAAAACCTTGCACGCGAACCGTTAAATTAAAAATAAATATCGCGGGACGTCAGAATGTTATACCGCTCGTGAAAAAATCGAAAAGAACAGCTTCTGTTCGGGTGGCAAGGGTGGGGTGATTCTGTAGGTGAATCTTTTTGTAAAGTGGAGAGAATTAATTTAACCCGCTGCGGGGTTACACGACACTGAGGTAATTGAAAAGTTTGCCCCTTGACGCGGCGGCCGGCGGCGGCGGCGGCGGCGGCGGCGACACGTCTTCGCGACGTTCGTTTTAAAACTCTATTTATTTTAAGAAGGGTAATAAAACGGAGTCAAAAATAAATCATTAAGTATTTCTTATGTTTTCATTGGGTACTAGCGAGCGTGTATGATTATAAATGTGCTACGACTTAGCGCTTTGTTGGAAGCGATCGATGTCTTTCGTAAGTTCACGAATTGGGTTATTATATTACCTACCAAAACGTTATTTTTATTCGTCATATATTTGCATGATTAAAAGAAACTGTAAGTAAAGTAGCTAGCTTTTTCTGAAAACTTTAATTAATAATTATTAATTGAGTTTTAATATTAGGTATTGTATTTACAAAAGAGGTCATTGGTCAAAGCGTGATTGGATGTTTGTGCCAATTATGCCGTAATAACTGAACTGATTTTGATGAAACTTTGATCTCGAATTAATAAGCTATTTTTGAGCGAAGCGAAAATGTAACTAATTTTATTTATTGAAACCTCACTGATTGACTCCAGTATTTCCCAATTATATGAAGAGGAAATTTCCCGAAATCAATTCGTAACTTTTTCATAGAAACTGAACTGAAGTAACTTGAAGAAGCTTACGTCTAGCTTGCTCGAAGTCTAATCGATTTTTAATTAATTTTATAAAGTTAAATTGGGGATTATGTCTTTTTGATCGCTCGAAAAGGCTTTTCTGTTAAGTGCTTTTAAATTATTCTATCGATACAATGTGATGATTTTTTGGTACACTCATGCAGAACCTGTTTATATTTATTATAGAATAGGTCTAACAATGTGTTAAATAATTGTGAATCACACCGTAACCCGCGATTGACTTAGGCCGGGTTTGACCAACACCGAATAACGTTATTCTTTAGATTTATATTATTTTTGTTTTGAAATAGAGACGGACCATATTTTAACTGACGTATAGTGTTATTTGAAGGTGGTCAAACCCAACCTTATTTGAATAAAAATTGAATTCGTTAATTAAGTTATCCACGCGAGCGTAGCTGAGGGAGTAATCTAGTTAAAAATAATGGTTATTTTGTTAAATCTCATTTTTATTATTTAATTCACTCTGTATATTCAACTCGATTTCAATCAAGTAGGTACAGTACTAATCATAATGTACATCAAAGTTAAATATTATTGTAGGGTAAAATAATCATGTGTAAAGGTACCAAATGAAACAAAATGAGAAAGCAATTTAATCTAATGGTAATGAGGCGGCTACGATTTGATTTGTGCGTAGGTATACGTCAATATTTTGATAACCCTATAATAATTATATAATTATCATGTTAAAATTTCGAGGCGCTCGAATTTAGGATTCTGAGCCACCACACTACGACAAAGTGCCCACGCAAACATTGAAGCGAAACACTTTGTGCGAATATGTGGGATGTCTACCATGAAGGGATGATATACCCGTGCGTCTAGAAGTCCGGAGATGAAACGGAGCTTCTACGACGTGTTTGCGCCAGCACCGATATCGTACCGTAGCCACTGACAGTACGATATCGTGGTGTCAGCGAGTGTGCAACCGCCCGTTCGAAAGAGGCGCAATAATTTATTTATAGGTAACTGCACCCTCTTGTGTGAAGCGTATCGAGTGCGCATCCAATTGAGTAGATCGCTTCGCTTGTGGTCAAGGGGACTTCGTCACGCAGATGAGAGAAAGAGAGAAAAAACATAAAAGACTAATGTCACGACTACTTAATCCTAATGATATTAATAAGCAAACATTCCCTCAGATCCCTTAGTCCCGTAAGAGAGCGATAAAGAAGCTTCTAAGCTTGTTTTAAAGCGTGTATTGCTGATGGGTAGTTTGAGCGAAGTGGAAGGTAGATAAAGAGCGCTCATTACGGCATTGCAAAGAGGAAACAACGCAACGTCAATAATAACATTTTATCTAAACAATTGTAATGTTGAAACCAGCTTAACGTGAAGCACGGAAGCGCCTAGTATCTACTCACTGCCCCGGACGAGCTTTTGTACAAAAAGCCCTACTACTACTTTAACTACACAAACATAATATTTCACATGAAAACGCACATCTATGCTATGGTATAGGTACGACAAACTAAGACGAAAATAAACAGATTCTTTAGTTGAACATGCCCCCTTAAAAATGTAGAGTGAATGTGTTTAATATAAAGTAGTTCGTATTGTATAAACTCTCCCCTAGGATACGTAACACGTGTTCAACACCTCATGAGTGCACAGTTAGGTAAGTAAAGTACCGGTAGCACAGCTTAAACAGCTGAACGATGAGCATTGAGCAGCATCAGAGGTTCATCTGAGGTTTTTTTTAAACAATACCAAACGGTATACGTACTTATTTATTTAGATTTGCACCAACATAAGAATAGCAAAAATATAAAAATATGTAATATGATATGTTATATCTATGTAAGTATGTTTTATGACTATAATGTGCGAAAAAAAATCACAAAAATAGCTGAAAAATATTATAGTTATTTATATTTTATAAATAAACGTTTAGTAATAATTTGCGCATATTTCAAAATCTATCAACTGATAGTTCGGATGATTCAGATCATCAGAGTCCCTTGGCTGCAGCTGATATACTGGTTCATGAAAGCTTACTGTGACCACAAATGTACGAGAGGGGTGATATGATCCCCACAATTGCTCTATAATGGCGATTTTAGTAACGCTTGTGATTATTTGTTACATATAATTATCACTTTTGGATAGGGAACTTGAGCTAATTGTTAAAGGGGGAAGGTTTACTCATTTAAATACAATTAATTCTACAGAAAAAGCTCGACCATGAAAATCTCCTTAGATTCTCTTCATCGTTGCTGTTCATCATAAGACCTTGGAGTAAGAACTCCAGTTCATCAAATCTAAATACTTTGAAATAAACTAATGAACATCATAAAATTAATTGACCGGTAATAAAATACTGCATCATACTTATAATTAAATGGCTAATTAATGTCAGCTTTAATTTTCAATCTAACCAAACTTAATTTCACAACAAAACCAAATCACCAATGGACTGCAACTAATGTGCTCGTGTTCAATGCTATTACCCCGCCTATAGTATGAAAATTAATTAATATAACTATTATACTTAGATGTAAAAAATAACCCTAAACCAGATGCAGCGATTATCCCATTAAACAAGTTCTATTCACTATGACAGTGCAATAATTTGTTCACGCACAACATTAAAATTAAATTAGATAGAGCGGTGGGGATTCACCCCGCGGCAGACTGGTGCGGTGTCACACTGTAACAGCTTTTGAGGTAAAATAAGCTTTATTGCGTTAACTCTAGATTTACAATGTGTTTTATTTAATTTTCAAAATCAGAGCTTTATCTGAGCTAAATAAGTGTTCAGGTTTCGCACTGTATAATCCTGTTATTGGAATTATTGAGTTGTCATTTTCAACTATAGAATTTTTACATGTGACTTGTAATTTACGTAATTTTACCTAAAAAAGACGCGCAAAAAAGACTAGGTACGGCATGTACTGCTTGCAACTAATCTTGTTTTGCGCATCCATAGTGAGACTTCTGCAGCGATATTTATATTCATCTGTGTCGGAGGGTTGGTTTGTCTGTCAAAATATAGGCAATATTTCAGTTGACCTCAAAGACATCGGCAAACACGGAAGCGTATAGAAACAAATCCTGTAATCGGATTTTAAGGGTCGCATGCTCACATTGTTGTAAACCAAACTCTTATATTTACATAGCGATTGTTGTACAAATACAGAATGATTTTATGAAAGGTCGTATTACCATCAGGTGAAATTATGATCAAACGTTTGTCTATAATTAAAAAAAAGGAATAGAAACTGTTTTTGGTTAGGCAATCAAGCATGATACACTTTACAGCATAAAGTTTTTGTTGTGCTTTCCTTAGATAGATAGATAAAAACTTTATTGCACACACGAAAGAAAGAAATTTCATATAAAAAAGAGAAACATAAAAAATAGATAGATAGATAGATAAATTATTTATTTAGTACACAATCACAGGTAGGTACAGCACAAAACAAGCAGAAAAAAAATCAGACGATAAGTCCTAACACAATTAAATATAAAATAAAATAAATCACTATAATACTATATACATACTTTATTGCGTTCATGTTGTACAAAAGGGTCTTAAATATATTTATGCTACCAACAGTTAGGGCACGACAATTTAAAAATGGTCACTAGGTATTTTAACCATATTACTAACATAATTATTAAATAGCATTTTTATATTCTGTAGGTATCTACTCAATATTCTAATTTACATACTTATTAATATTGCACTTTAAAATAAAACTAAAAATTACAAAGTTGCTTATTACTATTTTGATGCACTTTTTAATTTTCAAAATAATACTTCAATACAATACCTACTTACTTTTATCAAATTGAATAAGTTATTAGAACTCGATGTTGTGATAATATTTTAGGTACTTATGTAAGATCAAAAGGATCATTACTATTTATCATTAAGAAATTCTTGCAGGGAGTAGAAAAGTATAGGTAAGCAGAGAGAAATAGAGAGTATAATGGATGGCCTTATCGCTAAAAGCTAATTAGGTAATGGTACCTTAAATAAAAGTAGATTGGCCCTACAAAGTTGAATTAATTTTAAAATACGGGAGCACCGACAGCACTTTGTAGCTATACCGCTTTAAAGTTTCCACATAAACTTTGTGGTTTGAAGAACAAAGTTATAGTTGTGAAATAAAGCGATGCTCGCGGCAAGCTCGTAACTTGTTCGGTTCGGGACGGGCTCGCTAAAAACCTCACTAACTTTGCGATAACTTTGTACAACTTTGAAATTTTTGCGGTAGTCACTTTGCGTTTATACTGAAATCGTACACGGTAATTTAATCTACTGTTTTGTTTTATATATAAAGCTTTGACCTTTAAAAAGTAATAAAGAACTCATATTTTGGATGATCAAGGCGAATGATAGCGACGCTTGGAGTAAAATGGATGAGGCCTTTATTCGTTGAAAGGTCCTTATCAAAACTAGCTATTATTCTATATGTTTTGCATGAAAGCTTTCATAAGTTTTAAGGAAATAATGAGGTAATATTATTATTTTCATTGTAGCTGTGTTATTTAGACAAGCCAACAACTTATCACAAAAGTGAACCATTTGTGCCATTCGTACAGTTAATAAGTTAGCGATTGGTAGAGAACCAAACCACAACCAGATAAAAAAGCTTTCTTGAATTTGAACTGCAAAACTATTCCATATTCGCTAGATGATAAATCTATCGCAATATGCCAGTGTAATCGAAAAACACAATACATTCCCTATGAAATAAACAACCGATTTACAGAACCGTATTGACGGCCCTCAAAATAAAAATAAATGCGATACGGGAAGCTTGTGGGAAAACTCGTTGTCATCTCGACATTGTCCGACATGTATTATAACTACAGGATGTTTGTCCGGGCCGGGCGACCCCGCAGGGAGGTGAGTAAAAACCTGGATATTTCTCATATTTATATCGGTGCACTCGAAAATATTCCCTGAGGTCTTCGTTCGGCTTTACACGGATAAGTTCTCTAAAGGTAGTAACGGTAAGGGGCATAATCGCGTGCAGGTGGTCGCGAGCGTGGGACAGCGCCCACCTGACGCGACCCCTCTGCCTCTTCGCTGCCCTCCGCCCTCTCTGGCTCGTTAATGATGATGTGCTCAGCCAGCAGACTATTTCACTTCTGAATACATCTTTCTCACTTTTGATATTCCGTCCTTTTCACCCGCGCAAGCTTCCTCGCCCCGTCCCGTTCGTTTACAGCTCGCGTCGCATCCACCTAGTCAATTCGGCAAACGCGTATCTACTTTGTGTCGGAAATGTAATGGAACAAATGCGGCTGGAATTAACGTCAGAACGAATGTCGAGACACGGGGTCGTTCTCCGGATATTTTCCACGCGATGATTTCGATGCGCATCTATGGAGCCGTAATATCGTTTGAGGTATTCATGTTTCAATACCAGGGTAAATGTAGAGTCTATTCAGCTTTGCGTATTTACTCGCAAGTAGCTAAATTGTCTAAAACTGAAATTGGAATAATCCTGTTAGGTACAGTTTTAGACGATTTGATTATCAAGTAAATCCTTTTAGATTGCCTAATACCTACTTATTCGTGCACGTGTTTTACATTATTGTTTCTAAGTTTTATTTATTAGCATTGTGACTACTGCTAGAGAGAAATCGAAACTTCACCACCACTTGTGTTGCTAAAAAAAATCCAAAACTTTCCACCATTCATTTACAATGAAGCTGCTGAACCAAAAAATAGCTTATTTAACATCTTGATCGCGAAGGGAAGCTCTTGGCGGCCTCATTGCCGAGTCATGCTCCTTGGTAACCCTCCCTTGCATCAGCACAAGACTTTATCAGCAGGGGTATTCCAATCTCAGTTGAACTGCAAAGTTTTAAATCATGGTCAGTTCATACCAACTCATAGTTATTCTGTGACATTACGATGTCATTTAATTTATTTTTGCGCATATTTTGCTGTCAAGTGTCTAAAAAGAATGATCACGTGGTACAATATTGTACCACGTGATCACTCTTTTTAGACACTGTGACCTGAAGAAATTACACTGGGCAGTGAAATATGACTTGACAGCAAAAGATTGGAATACGGGGGCAGGCCTTTGATGTCATTGCTAATCGTATTACAAATATATACTTTCTGTAGTCAACGTCTCTTTATCTTCATTCAATACGTGTTCGATGATTAAAATTTCCATTTTTTATCCCCACTACACGTAAGTTAATAAGTGTTCCGTTTTTCCAAACCTGGACCGGAACCCTAAAAAGGATGTACTGTTTCTAAATTCAGTAGTTTACAAAGCAAAAGAACCGTGTGTTTTATAAGTTGTCTAGCCCACGCTCTACGCCGTAGAGCCATCGTAGCACTGCCGTAGCTATTCTACAGCGTCTACGCCACACGAGGTAGATTTGCGTAGACAAACTTTGAGAAGATCTTTACGAAATATAAGCCGCTACAGTCAGCTCATAATAGCCTAAACTTCCAGACATGCAACTTAGAAATTGCGGCTCTGTCCGACGAGTCAGTAAACCTTTTGACCGCTCACCAATTCAGCTTCGTGGAGGCTCCGGGGAGCAGGCGGGATTATTGGGTCATTAATCAAACCTCACCGCTGTTGTGACCTCCTTTGTTGAGAGGGGGTGCTCCTCAAAGTTTGTCGATGAACTTACATCGCAAATATTGTTAGGAAATATAAACAAGTTAATTTTAAAAAATTAAGTTTGAATGCGTAATGATCTAGCGTTACTAGTGCGGTATAACTAACTAAAAACCTATTTAAAAGATGCAATAAAATCAAATGTGGTTATTCAATAAACCACATGGATTACTTTTAAAAGTTTCACTAACGAACATTTTTGTTCAATAAGATAAAATAATCGACTAGTAGAGAAGTAGTTGTTCGTTTTACAAAATGTCGACAAAAAGCACAGCATTACGGTATCGACCGCAGACTTCCATTTGCCCGGGTCATATCATATGAGTAGGTATCCACCCCCTCACCCTCAAGACAGACTGGGGGGTGAGTCCTAGAGCTACTGATCTAACTGTACTTAATATATGCAGCAAATGCAGTTCGTTTTTACAGAAGTTTGATTGTTTAATGATAATTTTTTTGGTATCCAGAGAACACTACAGTATACTTGCTAATCTTGGGGCTTTAACAGTTCAAACTTCACGCTATGCTTATGCGAGTATTTAGTACCACTACATCATGATAAAATTGAACAAAACGGTAAATATTATGCTTCCATTAGCAGTCAATTTAAAACAGCGGCAGGTACAATACACATACATTTAATTACCCCCGACCACAAGTTGCCTGGCGGGCTGAAAAAAATAAACAAATATGTAGTTTTTAGAGGTGCCTTTTTGAAAAACAAGGCATTGTTTGCTTTCAATTCAGCTGCGAGAGGGGCTTTTTGCTGATCGATGTTTGAAGTTAAATCTCCCTTTTAAACGCTTCAAATGTGATTCAGAGAACGCCTTTTTGAAAGAGCTTAGAGCCGACTTAAGTGTATCAATGTATTCTATGTAACGACTTTGATATCTTCTCGCTTTGTGTTTTACCTACCTACTACTTGTATATTTTCTATAAAACAAATTGCAGAATAATTCATTTGGTTCTTGTGAAGGTGGTCTTCTTAGTACCTTCTTATACGTCACTAGGATATCCCAAGCAACATAATAGTTATGAATTCCTAAAGTGCGAGTTCCACATAAAGTATTGTACCGCAAAATCATTGTTTGAACGTATCTTTTCCAAACCTTTGTTTCATAGTACCTACATTTAATTAAAATTCCGCTTATCCGCGTCATACTGGAAACTAAGCCCTTTGGCTTGATCAACCCTTAAACTGCTATAAGCCTAGAGATTTGTGCTCTATTACACATGACTTAGAGAACGTTTTTGTGTGAAACTATTTTAAGAGGGTCGAGATGACGTCGAGAAAAAAAGCACGTGTTCTATTTGGGATTACACGCGCCCCATAAACAAAAGGTTAACAGCATTGCATCAGTTGCGAACGCTATTTTGAGCACGTGATATGATTTGTAGCTTTCTTAGTATCGAAGTGTTTTTTGTAACAGGGGTTTCTACTTTCACCTATAGAAAATCCTATAGATACTCGTATTTATGGGGGATATCGATATGTTTTATTTGACAAAACGAATTTATTTTCTATTGGTTGAACGGGTTTCCGCATGGAGAGTCGTGAATAAATTAATTTCAATTGAAATAGATTTAATCTGAATTGCTGAAATATATTGAACTCAAACTAAATTTCGCGACATGATCAGTGTCGAATTTTAAGTACGTTATCTACCATAGCATACCAACCATACTGAATACCGATCTAGACACCATCGAGAAGAGGGATGAACTCAGAATTAGTCGGTATTGTTTAAAAAATGTAGTCAATACATTTTCAGCTGAAAAATTAGATTAGAATAAGAAGTAAAGATTCTCAACAGATTTTCATTGTTATTCAGATAATAGCGAGCATTGTTGTTTCAGCAAAGTCCGAGTGCATGGAGCTAAGCGTTTATGTATATGTATACAGGTGAGGTCGGCGTCAAAATCATATTTTTTTTTACGAAATAAGTTATTATTCTATTATAGGTACCTATCTATACTCGGTCAAAACCAGAGATATAACGAATTTTGGGAATTGCCATGAGTAGACTGACCTAGGTACCTAGTTCTACCTAGTAATCTTACTAGTATCACAGATACTAGCATTATTAAATAATATAAAGTATTTATTCACAAAGAAAATTACGACTAATAAAGCATTTACAACACCTATAATATGTACAAAATACACATGAAGCAGTTGAGCTATCTACACACCGTTGCAAGCGATTTATAGATAGCTCAACTGATCCAAATCAGTACCAATCGGAAGCGTGCCCAAGACACTGGCTGCATTGCCGCGCTGAATAGCAATGCTGATTCGCTGGCCCAGATAATCACCAGTATTATAGTAGATTATAGTATGATCTTTCAATACCTGTATTTAAATCCTGACTGCGTGCCTGAGGGGAACGTATGCAGCGAATCGCCATGTGCGAGCACAATAGTCGCATTCCCATGGTCTCAGCCGCGGTAAGCTGATTGCGTGACGTCACAGGGCCGCTGCATTCACTATTCAATTATAAAACAATATTAAAACGACTGCTGTTTGACGTTTTTTGATATTTTTGCAGTGTTTTTTGAGAGTAGGTAATGTTCCAAACCGTGGAAAACATGAGCAGGTAAAAAGGAAAACTAGGTACTCTAGGGGAAGTAACAATAACAGTTTGGGCCTACCTACTAAAAAATACTATAGGTATTACTTTGTAATATCGAAATGAGATTAACTTTCGGCTGGTGAGTAACTGGGCCAACGTGGGCATTGCTATTCAGCGCGGCAATGCAGCCACTGTCTTAGGCACGCTTCCGATTGGTATACTGATTCGGATCAGTTAGTCGTAATTTTCTTTGTGAATAAACCTATTCCTTTTTGTTGTAATACTTTTAGCTTAGTCCGCATCTTTCTTATCTTTTTCAAGCTAATATGTCAGCTCACAACAAATGCCTATCACTTTCCAAAGGCTCCGTTCAACCCTCGCATTGCACTCTACACATTGTCGGTAATACGCGACTCGATCCCAGCTTACCGAGGGATCGTCCGCGAATAATCGGTTCATGGCTCTATAATCCCTCGTGTAGAACAACGCTGAAGTTACATTTCACAGTCAAAAACTTTTTGTGCGGGTCACTTGTTTTGCATACCGCACTTTAACTACGGTGCTTTCTGACTTTTGAAGAACTCGATAGGTGCGGATAGTCAATTCGAAACAAATGTGAGTGTTCAGGGGACTTTTAAAGGCTTCACCTTTGGTATTAATTTTGACTCTAAACGAAAGTCAAAATGATATCATCATTATGAAGGCAAATGAAAACGTTGCTGAAAACTAGCAGTTTTTCATTTTCTTTTTCCAAGAACACTTCTAAACAACTTTGATGTTCTGATGAAGTGATCAACATCTGATGATGTCTGTAGTACTCTAACAGTATTGTGACACCGATAACTGGGTATATTAGGTATCTTCTCTAATAATATAGTCCTAAGATCTGAACAATAAATAAATAAATAAATATTCAGGGACATTTCACACTCAACACCCTCTAGTCCCAAACTAAGCAATGCTTGTAATATGGGAACCAGATGGCTGATAGAATACTTACATACTTTTTTTTGTAAATACATACTTATAATACATACTAACACCCAGACAGAACAAACATCTAAGTATGTTTTGCACGCACAAATGTTTGTTCTTGGTGGGGATCGAACCCACGACCCACAGCACGGAAGGCAGAGCTATTACCGACTGAGCTGTGACGCCTGTCAACAATAACCTGTTTAACAATGTTAAACATACATAATGATGAGCATATACTGAATACCTACTGAAGATGTTTGATTATCCTGAATTAGTTCTATTTGCAGCAATCGCGTATTTTAACGACAAACTGTGTTACCATACAGCAGTCCAGCACGAGCGAGGTCCGCGCAAGCCGAAGCTGCACGCTGGCTCTCTGCTGGCGCTGCAGCCGCCTCCGTCGCACGCGCACAAGCCTCACGCACTGAAGATGTCGCCGCCGTCGCCGTACGCGCCGCTGCAGCCGCCTTTTAGCTTTCAGGTGAGATACTTACGCTAACATAACAACTTAGTTATTGTAAGCACTTATCAGCAGGATAGTTTATTGCCAACAGCCGCACTGCGAGTCCCTTAGCCAATCCGACTGACACAGTAGGTACTTTGGTAAATAGTCGTCCTTTCTGGAGCACACACGACAACCAACTTAAAACAGCTGCGGTCATTAGACATAAACTCAGGAATTAGTAAACAATATTCCACATGAAATACTTACTTACTTACTTAGCTAGATTCAAGGATTTCTCGCCACTGGTTGCTCAGTTTTTCAGTGGCGTGGAAGCCCTTGGTGTGTGGAGCAGCGATAGCCGGTTACGAAATTCTGATTCGAGAGAAGCGAGCGCAGGATCCCCTTTTACATTTCTAATAGAAGTACCAGTTAGCTCATGTGCTCATGAAGTTACACAGTCGTCGATTCTACAGTTCAGCATCAGCGGCAGTATGACAGACAACGCTCCGCTGAGCACAGCGTCGACTGGTTCGAGCGGAGCGGGCGCGGGTGCGACGAGTCCGCTGCCGCTGGTGCCGGAACCGTTCTTCACGCCGCCGCCGCCGCATCTGCTACATATGCTCATGTCCAGCGATAAGTGTCAGGTACGAAAGATCGAACTTTACGCAATATGATTATCATAAACAAGGGTTTTATTACTTTTCGAAGAACTATGTCGTTGTCGCCCTGTACCGCCCCATTTGAGTCGAAATATTATGACCTGGTAACACGCACGCAAGTGAAAACACAAAGCTAGTTATAAATGTATTCATCTATTAAGAGACGATCCAAAATAATCTGTGTAAATATGTAAACTTCATAGTATTAGCAACGTGATATGTATTATTTTGTTCAGGAATTAATGTGGAGCGCAAAGCAACTGCAGCTTCAAGGAGATCCGACACTGCTGCGACCCCCGCCCGGTGCTTTCGGAGCTCCGCTTGCCCCAACCTGGGAGTTATTGCAGGTACCACAATCTGTTTCCATACTATCTAGCCGCTACGAGGTGCTACGGTGCTACGAGGTGCTACGCCAATGCGTGCTACGAGCTGCAAGTGCGTGATACTACGTAGGTGAATCATAAACCTACAAAAAGTCATGGCAAACAAACAAAAGACAATCTGACATGATTGAGCCCAGTGCCCAAATCGCGTGTTTAAATTCAAAATTAAAACTTTGTAAAGGTTAATTTGTACCTAACTGTTTTGGAGAAATGAACAAGACAAAAGCACAAGTCAATTCTACAGAAGAAACAGGGCGTGTACTGTGTAATGTTTATACTACAGATGGCTTTTCGACTGTAGGGGCGGGCGCGGGCTGGGATTGGACCACCGCGGGTGACTTCTCGGCAACTTGACTTCCCCGCCCATCGGCGACGCGAATCGCGGCTCGCGGAAGTCAATACATACTTATGTACATAACTTGTCGAGACACAATGCCTGCGGGGTATTTGCGCATGCTTTGTAATAGGAACCATTTCCTACAAACCGCTTTCCGAAAGTATTTTTTTGAATGCGATTCGCTATCATTTATTTAAAACTCCGATTAGAAAGAAGGCATCCGAATGTCACAAAATTGTTAGTAGCCGCGAAGCGGCTACTAACCGCGCTACTACCGCGCTACTAACCGCGGCACCAAAACGAAAGTTCTCAATGCGAGTTGTATCGAGGTCTACGAAGTAACTGCCTTAGTTTGTAGTTGAAGCCAACCGTGATGTGTTTCTGTCGTGTGACGTCACCACAAAATATAATGTGTCACATCACTACCGAAAATTGGGTCTGGAGACAAACCTCCTCAATCGATTACTTATTCTTATTCCCAGGAAACCAGTGCGCGCCTCCTTTTCATGGCAGTCCGTTGGGTCCGTTGCCTGGCACCATTTCAAGCTCTCTCCACATCCGACCAGTTGGTTCTACTCCGAGCAGCGTGGAAGGATTTGTTCTTACTGCATTTGGCGCAGTGGTCAGCTCCGTGGGACCTGGCTCCTATGCTGGCATCACCAGTTACGAGAGGCAGACTGCCACCTGACCCGCTAGCTGACTTGGAGCTCAATACACTACAGGTAGGTAAACTATTATCATACCTAGTGCCATTCCAAACTCTCTCATTAACATAACTTACAGTTTGAAAGAGCGTTTTTCGAAGAGCAGCCGAAAGTTGAAACTTTTGAAGTTTATTCTAAAATAAAGACCTTTCAAAACACTTCACAAACTGATACCTAACGAAGTTCTAAAAAGTCCTTTTACCAAAATACGTGGGTAGTTTCTGTACGCGACTCCGATCGTACCTATGGTTAGGATTACCAGTTAGGTCACAATAACCTACCTACCTACCTACCTACAGTTTTCTTCTATTTGAACAAATATTGACGAATTTATTTTTGCTACAGGAAATATTATGCCGATTTCGTCAGATATCGCCAGATGGGAGTGAATGTGGATGCATGAAGGCGATTGTACTGTTTTCTCCTGGTAAGTATTCCAAGATTTGCAGTAGGTAGGTAATAGTCACCTACTTAGTTTTCTCTGTTTTAATTTCGGCTCATTAGTAGGAGGGTAGGTAAAGATTATGCTATTACTAAATTCAAATTTAACTGCTTTTGCAGTCGATCGAATCAGTAAATTTACCTATATCCTTAGCCTACATAAAAATGTTGCACTCATAGCAGATTGTATATTTTGTTTTCGTTTACAGACACACCTGGGTTGAGCGAGACGCAGCCGGTGGAAATGCTCCAAGACCAGGCTCAATGCATTCTGGCTGATTACGTGCGCACTCGATACACACGACAGCCTACCAGGTAGGTAAATCTACAAGAGCACTTAATATTGTCTCTTTTGACAGAATTCTAAATAGAGTATAGGTACTTTCTGGATGAAATAACATGCGTTTGCTTGTCAGATGCGCAAGAGTGCGTGTCGTAGTTAGATCTATAAATACGCACACGGGAATGCAAAGCGCTGAAGGGTTTCAGGTAAACGCAGTTTTATTCCTAGGACTTTATTCTAAGGTACCTACCTAGTATACCACCAATATAGTAGAAACGAGATGGTAGAGGCTTGGCAAATAGTATGACCATATAAAGTTATTTATCAGAACAGAAAAAAACTGCATTGCCTACGCACGAGAAGCTCTCAGTTTTTCTGGCTCCCTTGACTAGATCATCAACATGAGTATTACTGGTATTGATTAGGTATCACCAAATTTCAGATTCGGTCGCCTTCTTCTTCTACTGCCTTCTCTCCGAGCGATGCGTGCGAGGTCCATCGAGCTGCTTCTATTCCGAGACACAGTAGGCGATGTCTCAGTGGCGACGCTACTGCACGACATGTACAAAATGCAGCCCGCGCCGACCCCGGCCTTTCAGCCGCCGACGTTCACAGAACCTTGCTCATCTTCCTAACTTTGTACTTATCATCAATGGGTTCCCAGGCAATAGTGGACCGCCGTACCATCATAAACACGTTCAATGCGAAGCGTACCTATAGGAAGAACAGTTTTGAGTATTGAACACGAACTCCGTTGTCCAGTTTGTGGAGCACTGTTGGTCTAATAGTGTGCTTAAGCTGGTCGTGTACATACCAATGGATATTTCAACTAGAAAATGTAATAATGCTGAAGCAATTGACTTTTATCCTCAACCTAATTGATATTCCGTTGTGCTCTGTACTAATTATTATGGTGTCGTGGTGCAATATTTTACCAAGATTTAGGTACTAACTGCAATACTATAATCCACAATTTGTTGGTTTTTACGGTCTACACTGGGGCCCCGATCAGTTGTATTGATATTGTGTAGCACAAATAAATAATCAAAAAATATTCTAGTGAGATCTAGTCAAACTTAACTTTTTAATTTTAATGTGTAAGTATAAATAAAATATAGGTATTTATAAATCTATTAGTGTTAGAAAGTATTTAAATGAAAATCCAACATATCCTATGTTTAGCGTAGCGTGTACATAAATGTTTGAAACTTAAATTATTTTAGCTTTGTTGAATGAAGAAATGTGTACATCTAGTCATTGTAATTATCAAAGAAATAAAAGTTACAAATCCATGAAAAGTACTTTTATTGTATGTACATAATTCCATCTTTAATATAAAAAAGGATACACAGCATTTTCACAAAATCCTGAAGTATTTTTAGTTACTAAAATATATATTTTTTTAAATTAAGTAAGTAGGTAAGTATTCGAATATTTCATTATTTTGATCTTTGTCAGGACTTTGTCAGAAAGGAGTTACTAATTTAGTACTAAATGATGGCATATTAAAAAACTAGTAGAATGTTCTATGTGTATGCTGGGGACATACACATGTTTTATAACACTGTCCAAGGGCAAAACACGAACATTCCGCAACAAACTACATTCGAGAGCAATGAATTTCAACCCAATTTCAATTTATTTATTCACATACAAGACGCATGTGTTTTTGCTACCTTTAGGTTTAGGTATATAAAATTTACTTTACAAGCTAGCATTCGCAGCTTCCAAGATAAATGTATACAGGTGAACCAGATTCGTTGCTCTCGTGTGTTGTGTAATTAAAAATATTGATTGTGGAGCTCAATTTGTATAAAAATTATTTATTATAATAATATTCAATTCACATTATGGCATGTCTCCATAAGCTTATTCTTTTCTAACCGCTTTATTATTATGCTAAGGTACACAAACATAAGTCTGTAAAGTCTGGAAATCTTGAAACTTGCCACCAACTTATTCGATCAAGCACACAAAGGCCACCTTTGTGTGAGCGCCAGTCACCTAAAGCTTATGGGATAATTCGTGTACTTATTCGTCCAAGGATAATTCTCTAAATTGAAATTGTGCATCATTTATTAAGTTTAATACTTTTAGTGTTGGATTCATTCAGCAGTCATATTTACTTTCCCCATAGATTGTATAGCCTCAACTGTTGAGAGGTCTACCGAGTCATCCTCATCTACTTTTTCCTCATGAGGTTTGATTGGTGCTGGAGTGGCCACTGTTCTGGGGAAGTCCAGCTTGGCCCAAGCCCCAGGTTCGGCTTTCTTCATCTTGATTTCTACCTTGGATGGCAGCATTGAGACTGTGCAGCTTTCAACTTTGACCACCTACAATAATACAAAATTGTATGAGGTCTCTCACAATTTTTCGAATATCTCATTTGGAGTCTAAAGTATGGCCCTAAAATGGACCACTAAAAATGTCAAAGTCACCGGAAGCTAGTAAATACAGAAGTCAAAAATCATTGGTTAAGTATTTAGGAAAGTAGATAAGTACAGTGTAGGAAGAAATTCAATTGTTGTATACATATACAGTGTAAAACAGCTCTTATGACTATTACTGACTTTTTATGAGTCAAATAGTAAAACTTACTCCTCTCAGTTCAAGATCCAATTCAAACGCGGCATCACCTTCTTCCCGGAAAACCAACTTTGTGTTCAAACGTATAGGGTTCATTTTTACATAGCTTAGTGTTGGGTCATACTTCTTAGCATACACACTGACAATAACGTTATCTGGTGTCTGGTGCCAGTCCCATCGGCACTTGACTGTCCCAGCAGGTGAACCCTGAGGTAGAAACAACCCTTTAATCATATAGAGCAATGCAGACGGAATTTAATTGCTCTGATTAATCATATGAGAAAAAAGATTTAAGACCAAAAATAGTATAAAGTTTGAGATGGAGTTGGTGACCTACCTACCTCTTTAGTCCACTTATGACTGCCAGTGGTACATCCAGGCTGACTGAGGAACACATTGAAGTCTGTAGTCCTCTTCTGGCAGCAAGACCAGAACTTCAAACCTTCGTGGAAGATGGGAACACCTGGATGATGCGTGCAAATGGATTCATTACTGTGGGGTCCTTCGTAGGATGCACTGCATCCACCGTTTTTGCAAGCGGTGCCAATTGCTATTTCACTGTAAAAATAAATAGACATTTAAAAATATGCAACAGTAACAAAATTACTAGCACCTGTGTGGAACAAATAACAAAAACTAGGAGGTATTCAATATTGAGGTTGATAAGTATTTTGAAAAGGTACCTATCTGTGTAGGTGCATTCAACCAGTTAAGCAATACATACCCTTCTTCTTGTTATATCATCATTCAATAATATAATACTATTTTATTCTTTACAAGTACCTACCTATGTATTTTGCCCAATAGAACACTTTGATTTCATCATTCATTTTCACTATTCGTGGTCTTTATTAAATCTCCCTGGGTACAGCTGTTGGGGCACAGAGGATATGTGGTAAGATGAGTCAACATACCCTTTATCTACTTCAGCAGTTTTCTGCGCATATGTCTTGGCAAGTTCCTTCAACGAATCTGCAACATTTGCTTGCAACTTCACAACTGGGGTGTCAAAAGGAGGTCTTTGCAACTGAGGTCCTACTATAGGAGCTCGCACTTCAATAACCTGCTTCTTTTCTAGGTCTTTATCTAATGCCTTTTTCTCAGGTTCCGATGGTTTCTATAATAATGAAAATGTCATTTGTTATGCTGAAATAACAACATGCTGCTACTAATTAGGACATTCAAAAAGTTTACTCACAACATTCGAGTGTTTGGAAAGAGTGCATCCTTTAATATTCAGGAACTCGGTGAAGTCTACACTTTTTTTGCTGCAACAGGACCAGCCCTTATAAGCATCGTGGAAGACAGGGGATCCAGGATGGTGGCAGCAGTCGTCTGTAAGCGGTAATTTACTTAGACCATCAAGAAGCCGTAGGTTATTGAAATATCTAGAAAGATCTAAAGTAACCAGGTTACCTTTATCGTTATCACTAGGATCGAAGTCTTTCCCGCAGCCTCGATTGTAGCACGACACTAGCTTCTTGTTTTCTGGCATCATATGTTTGTATTTGTACGAATAATTTGATAGTGCAGAAGATCAACAGCTGGCTGGCTGGATCAGCAAGACCAAAAACCAAACCAGAAAATGGGTAATAATTGGTAGGTATAAAAAAACTCAATCAAACCATTACCCAAGTTTGCTAAAAATTCCTCAATCAAATCAATCAAAGCCAGCAAGCAATTGGATGGATTGACATTGATAATATATTAGACATAGCACTGACTGCTAGTAAACACAAGAAGTTGAAGTTGACTGACATCTTTCAGAAATGACGAATGACATTGGCACATGAGGTATTTTTTCTGTTAGTCCGTTTTGTAGTGATGGACGAGTGGTTTTTTAAAGAACTCGAGTTATTCGAGTTGTACGGTCTATTGAGTCGAGTTGCAACTCGAGTTTACCAAACTCATACGTGTGTAACGTAAGTGGTAAGAGAAATTGAAGCTAGTTTTTGACGTGTAGTGTATGTGTTTATTTGATTTGTATTCACAATTTTTCATTTGATTGTTCGTTTTGAATCGAACTCAAATGATTCAAGTTATAATGTACAAACTCAGAGTCAAGTCCTCAACATCATCATCATCATCAACCTATACTCGTCCACTGCTGGACGTAGGTCTCTCCCAAGACGCGCCATTGAGCTCGGTCTTCGGCTCTTCTCATCCAGTGTCTGCCAGCTACATTTCGCAGATCGTCGCCCCATCTCGCCGGAGGGCGTCCTACACTACGCTTGCCTAAACGTGGTCTCCACTCCAGTATTAGTTTGCTCCAACGATTGTCGGAGTCAAGTCCTATTAAGTTGATATTTCGTAGCCAAAGCACCGAGAGCAGTGAATGCGTATCTCCTCGAGTTACAGATAACTCAACTCGAGTTGACTCGTTACCAACTAGAGTTATTCGAGTTAAATAATTCAACTCGTAATCGCACATCACTAGTTTCGGTTTCGCGGAGCGAAGCGAATCTTGAGTGGGCGTGCGATTTTACGTTAGAAAAATAATCAATTCAGCTGAAAAATCATCAAATCAATAAATAGTACTCGTTTGCGATAATAAGTAAAGCTAATTAGCTATGTAGTGCTTCAGTTTCGAGAATTTTTTAGACATTTTTGCACCCAAGTTATCATTGTATGATTTTTTTTATTTTGAAATGTTTATTCTTGCTAAAAATGTAAGGCTTTATTTATTTTCTCGTTCTAATGGTGATACAAAGGAATAAATTATGATTTATGTATAAGAACAAGTGAACGCGAGGATTCACGATGAATCTGATGCGCAAATTGCGTGGGGCGACGGCGTCGTCGTCTGCCGACAGTGCAGAGGCTGCCAATTCCTCATCTCACATCCAGCTGGGCCTGATGCACCTGAAGAAGCTTTTCGCGGAGTACACGCACCCGCCACAGCCTCTCACAGATGCTGAGAAAGACGACAAGCTCTACAATATGCTGCCTTTATTCTGCAAGGTAACTCTAGGCTAAAATCACAAAGAATTTGCTGGTATATGTAATTTAGACTCATTTAAAACATATGTAAAAATAAAAGAGAAACATTATGTTTTCCACATATGAAGTAAATCAATAAATAATCTCATAATCAACAATTTGACCTACTGAATGAGCAAACAATTAAATAAACCTCACATACTAACACTCGGTATACAAATCTTAGAGCTGTTTGCTCTAGTTATGCTAATTCTTCATAATTTTCACACTTAGATGTTAGTTACCGGTCCCTAGTTTACTGTTTATTTCACAAGGATTAACATATTTTAATGTACACTTGACTACCTACCTAATGAATTTTTTCAAACTCCGAAAGGAACATAAAAACTAATTCTGCATTGACAAAATTCCTTTTTTCAATCCGTCAGGTGTTTGGTACTAGTCCGTCAAGTGAAATGAATGAAAAGTTCTGGGACATACTGTCATTCTGCCAGCAAGTATCCAAGCTCATGGTATCAGAGATCAGGAAACGGGCGAGCAACCAAAGTACAGAGGCAGCTAGTTGTGCAATTGCCAAGTTCCTGGAGATTGAGAACTCAGAGGAGTCTAGTAATGGGTGGATGCTGCTATCTACCCTCAATCTGTTGGCTGCGGGTGATCAGTCTTTAATACAGGTATGATACCTTTAAATTGTTATATTCAGATGATTTATGTCAGTAGGATTATTGAGCATAAGACATTTAGAAATCAAGTGAAGAAAATATATCTATCTACCTACTGCTTAGCCAACATTATTATTTTTATCTATTTTTTAAGGATTGGCAATGTTTTAGCTTTGATGGTGTTGTAGATGCAGAGGAGCAAGACTCCATCAGTTCCTACAGCATAAGCCATAAGCCTCATAATAAAATCTCATGATAATTCTTTGTAATATCTATTCAACTTATCACACTGTATTTCATTTATTCAACAATCTAGATCAAGGTTTAGCTGAGCTGAATTTTTGTTCTAGGTCATGACCACTGCGTCTATACCTTCAACTTTAGTCAAATGTTTGTACCTCTTTTTTGATCTCCCCGAAATTCCTGACTCGGAGGCAGATGTGCAGGATACCAATAGTGACTTCACACCTCGGGAAAGAAGAATATTATTGCAAAAGATATTTGTACAGGTAATAATTATTTTCAATTACAAAAATATTATGTACTTAGGTAGATTATGTAAAGTCATGGGCTAGAGATGTACTTTTGTAGCATCCAAATAATCATCATATCAGCCTGCTACTGGAGCTTGCCTCCTTGATTTTCAGGAAGAAAAAAAAAATAATCGCAATATCGTCAGTACATCGACTGGTCGGCATCTTACGCCGATGATGATGATTGTGTCTTGTTGTTAAAGACGTATATACTTTAGAATTCATAAACAATGTAGATGCACCTCTAGATTAGGATTCAAGCGCTGCACTAAGTGAATGCCGTATGAAACGGTTTGGTGGACTATTCAGCCTCTATGAATTCGAAGGATAAAATGCTATTTTAATATTTAGCTACATCCAGGAAGTTAAACAATGCAATAAATGAGTAGTAATAGAGCTTCGAATGAGCTCATCCGGAAAGTACTACCACCATACCTATTTTACGTCCTCAGAGGGCGTGCTCAGTGAGGCAATGTAACATCAGGTGGGCCATCGGCTTGTTCCATCATATAGTTGTATAAAAAAATGCGCACCATAATTTGTATCGGAATTGAATGGTTATTGTTTTCAGGTTCTTGTCAGATTGTGCAGCCATCCGTTTCCTTGCGAGGAGTTGGCAAGAAAAGATGACTTGAGTTTATTATTTGCCGCCATAACGTCTTGGTGTGCACCACACAACATTATGTGGAGAAAATCCGCCGCTGAAGTGCTAATGACACTGTCGAGGCATGGTCTTACACCATCTGTGGTACAATACATAAATAGTGAGTATTATAATACTAGCAGCTACCCGCGACTTCTTCCACGAAAAAAAAAACAAAAAAATATAACCAAAAACAAAAATGTTATGAAGAAGTGTACTTAGGTACCACATTTTTGGAAATTATCTTTATACCACTTAGGTTGGCTGGTAGATACTACATTAGTATGAAGCCCTCCTTTTGTACTAAAATTGTGTTTGTGTGTTTCTTTTGTAGTTGCCGTGTGTACGACGCTATGAACGCTTAATCTTGTTACATTCATACAGATCTCAGATATTTATCGTGTCTGGGAATTTATATTAAGTTCTATATGGTTTTTTTTTCCAGACAAAGGATGTGTGGGACTTTGTATTGAAAATATGCAAAAAATACCTGAGCTTACTCCACTTGAGGTATGTTCAGAAGTTTAGAATGTTTGTAACCTTTTTGTAGGTTTTCTAACCTTGGAGGGCATGTTAAGAGGCCGGTTCCTACAGTAACATTTGCCAACACATCCAGCAATCATTATCTTCCTGTCGAGATCCAGATTTTGGTGTCTCACTCTGGTCGGTTCACCGTGCACACTATGTTTTATTGTTATAGGTAGTGGAAATGTTTGTAGCTGCATTCTGTTTCTTGAAAGATTCGAGTGAAGTCAGTCAATTGTTGCTGGACGATTTTCGGCAATGTCACGGATATGTGTTTCTCTCTGACTTCCTACTCAAGTAAGTAATCAATCACCCAAACACACCTAGTTTTAAGTTTTTTTTAGACTGCAGCACATGCTTATAGAATTTTTACTTTATATTGTCTTAGCTGGTAATTAACAGGGTTGCAAAATATAAGAATAAATTTTAAAAAGAATGATGTTTTTAAAATCTATCTTATTTTGAACCATATGGACAAATTATTTGGTCCATTAGATCCTGTCAATAGAAACTTGTTAAAATGCCGTTGCAGTCAGTGATAAACAGTTTATGACTTTTTTAGGCTCATCAATTCTGATGATCAGTTTAAAAAAAACTACCGATTTATCCTTTTATTCGTATCGGTCACACCTTTCCTTGTCATGGGAGACGGGAGTGACAATGACAAAGCTATAAAATTATAGGAGATTATGAATTATGAATAAAGGCCTAAAATTCTGAACGGATTCTGAAATATCACGTCGCTCTATCTCACTCTATCCCCTCACAACTTCACTAGTAAGGCAAAGACACACCTAATTTCAGAGCCATTAGACTAATGCAAATCGCTGGCTGTCTTTTATAGAAGCATGAAGTTTACGTTTGTTTTATTTATTTTCTGTTTTGTTTATCACAGACATGAGAAACAAGATGTACCTGATTATTTAACATCAGGGTAAGCACTTTTCTGTTTTTTAATTAAGTTTTATTTTGTAGAAATCACAATTAGAGCTTATAAATATCTCATACTTACAAACTTTTTTATTTAATCCTAGGAATTCTGTTAATTATGAAATTAGCATATCTGTATCATAGTTGCGAATAAAATTATGAATTCTAACGAAACAGGTTAGAAGAAGAACGGGTAAGCGGGACAGAAGCCAGAGCAGCGCTTCGCAACCTCGTACTGATGATATCGTCTCTGTGTGCGTGCGGGTTCTCAGAATTGCGACCTACCCGCGCGAACACGGAGCTATTCCAACTGCAGGGGTTTGTGCTACCCCAGCCCACCACGCCGGGACAGGCTGTCAGGAACGTACAGGCCTTTCAGGTACTTATAACCAACAACACGGAGCTATTCAGGGCTATATTTCAGGCTGGGGTATCACAAACCCCTGTAGTTGGGGTTTGTTATACCCTCTACAGCATATTGTGACAGCTGTTTGGACTAGTTGCTTACTCATTTAATGGAATTTTTCTCTGGTCGCTTCTCACCTATTTTCAAGAATACAATTTACTAATACTGTGTTTTCAATTGACAGGTGTTGCAATCAGTATTCATGAAGTCGAATTCCCCCGCGCTATGCTGTACAATACTTGACGCAATATCAAGCGTGTACCACGCAGACAACGCGAATTACTTTATACTAGAAAACCAAAACACACTCAGTCAGTTCTCCGAGCGGATTCATACGAAAAACGCTGAAATTCAAGAGAAGTTTTTCGAGCTGTTGGAGTTCATAGTGTTTCAGTTGAATTTTGTGCCGTGCAAGGAGTTAATTTCACTGTCGTTGCTCCTAAAAGCTAACAGGTCGAGAAGTTGTAGTATTTTGTGTATGAAGACTTTATTGAACATTTTGAAGTGAGTATTATATATTACTGTTTCAAGCCGGTATTAAGTTCTACAAGGGTCTGTTCATACCACCATAGAGAGCCACCCGTGAGATAATCTCTCATCTCATTGGTCAATGAAATAGTGATAGTTTATATGAGCCAATGAGATAAGAGCTTATCCGATGAACGACCCGTAATATAAGTGAAGGAAAATCGTAAAATATAGGCTGGACCTTAGAGTATGATACCGTCACAATTCACCTGCGTATTGAGTTATTATTTTACAGTTTTACATAAGTTGAATTATTCTTAAATTATTATTTATTATTGTTACATAGTAACAATAATTATTGTAGACATTCAACTTCTATTTTACAGGCACAACGTAATATTTAAAGACGTGTATAGAGAGGTCGGAATGCTAGAAGTGTTCGTTACCTGCCTATCTCGCTACGCAGTCTATCTCAAAGACATCCAACTATTAGCCGAAGAAAAACTTAAAGCCACTGACACACCAGACTCTCCTAAAGTGCCTGACAGAAAAAAAAGACTGTCGCGACATGATTCGTTACTCGTCAAAGATCCTAAAGTGGAAATGGAGGAGGAGGAATTGGGTTCGCTGCTTATGGAAGGATTGACGGCATTGCTCAATGGGAATACGAATAATTGTAATGTGTTCAGGGATTGTGGGGGAGCCAAATGCGTGCATGGGATGGTGGTGCACGAGTCCTGTCGCACTATGGCTTTAGGTAAGTGCTGAGTGAGTTAAAGGCAGTTGCTGAGAATACCAGTCGGTAAATTCAGAATTCTGTGGATTTGACTTTTGTGTTACTTACACTGCTTAGAACGGAGCTTTGCCGCGTGTATACATCTCAAACTAGCTTTGTTATCGCTAGCTAGCTTTGTTATCGCTAGCTAGCTTTGTATCTTAAACTGGCTAATGTTTTTACAGGTGTCATAAGAGAGTTAATAGTAAGCGGATCCGGGGAAGAAGATATGTCTGCATTACTATGCGGCATGCACGCCGCGCCAAACGAGGCGTTGCGACTCAAACTGCACATTTTGAAAGCTTTGCTGGCGTGTCTACGAGACTCGCATCGGACGAGGACTATATTCAGAAAGGTAATAGCAAGACATGTCTGCATTATGTGGCATGCACGCCGCTTCAAACGATGCGATGTCAGTTCAGATCACAAGTTTAATCCAAATTGGACCAGTAGTTGTAGCGTAAATGAAACGCAAACATTTGAACTTTACTACTACTAGTTACACCATGTTTTGTCTTTTGCATTGACAAGCAGATTCGAATTCGATCGAAAGAGACAACACTGTGTTACTACTCCAAGCTTAATGAGGTTAAACTTAAAGAAGTTTGAATAAAGAGGTATTTCCATTGCAGGTCAGCGGATTCGTATACGTGACGAGTGTGCTGGTATCTCTGGAGGGTAAACTGAAAGGCGATGAGCCGATGGACCGGGATATGCTGCAATTAATCCATATAGTATTCTACACCATCAGCACCGCTATGAGATTCGAACCGGCCAATGCAAAGTTTTTTCATCACGAGGTAAATAACCTTTACTTTTTAACCTCCCGACGCAAAACGACGGGTGTTATAAGTTTGACGTGTCTGTGTGTGTGTCTCTGTCTGTCTGTCTATCTGAGGCATCGTAGCTCCCGAACGAATGAACCGTTTTTTTTGTTGGAAAGGTGAATTAGTCGGGAGTGTTCTTAGCTACGTTTAATGAAAATCGGTCCAAGATGGCCGCCGCCACAAAATGGCGGATTACATTTTTTTCACAAATCCCTCAATTTGGTTACCAAAGTCGGGGGTTTTTGAAATTTTAAAAATTACTTGTGTAGATGATTATAAAGAGTTCTTCTAGGCTCTGGTCTAGAATGAACTGGCACCTAGAATCACCTAGTTATATAAGACGATCCTAAATGATCCTTGTGATTATTGAATAAAGAAATTTTGACATTGACTTTCAGAGAGGTTCCATCATTTAGTGGTATAATAAAAAAGCACCCATTCGCACCAAGTTTTTGTAATACATTTCTTAAACACACGTTCTACCAACCACTGGTTTTAAAACTAAATCAGTTTACATAACAATTTCGTTTCCAGCTGTGTATGACGACGCTGTGCAACACGATACGCCTGCTAGGCTGCTTCGTGGAAGACACAGAGTTACAGAATGATACCGAGCCCGGTGATCCGGCATTGTATGAAATCTTTCACGAGATATTCACTGGGAATATTATGGAAATGATGTAAGTTATTATAAGTAGTAGTAGTAGTAGTAGCAGTAGTAGTTAGTAGTTATTATAGAAAGAAAATGTTTTGTGGTTGATTTAACAAATCTAAATTGCTTTCGACTAACTCCGATGCAGCTCTGATTTTTAGCAACCTCCGATCTGGGGCTTTATTCTCACTTCGGTAGAAATTTTACTCTAATAGAGATGACGTCAAAATGACGTTGAAAACTCCTGTCACTAGTGGGTGAAACCAGTTTTTGACCGAGATTTGACGTCATCCCTATTAGAGTAAAATTTCTGCCATATCCAGAATCACCCCCTGTTCCCCTGTCTGAGCTGCTGACAGCTGATAGCTGAGCGAGACAGATCGAACTTCTTCAATTTTTAAAAGTTTTATCTGTCAGCCTACTGCAGAAAGCGAAAGACTTTTTTGTCCCATCTGTCCCCCTAGGGTGACATAAGGAAACAATTCATAATGAATTGTAAAAATATAAATAAAAATTCATGTAAATGAATTTTGATTTATTCACTATTTACTCATTTTAATAGCGTTACGTAACATCTGTATCTTTTTGTAGATTCCCCGAAAAAGTGCCTGTAGTATTTGTCCACGCGTGCATAGTGCTACGTCTTCTTTACGACGTCGCGTTGGATTCCTTCGACAAGCCGACTTTCTGCGGCTCACTGCACGTGCAGTCTCCCACTCTCTCGAGGCAGAGCTCCGCTATCAACGAAGTAAGTCACTTCAAAACAAGAGCTGGTACATACTTCAACAAATGAACACGGTGAATGATTTGAATGTATGAAATGGAAAAAAAATACCGGTGAAATTGACTATCAAACGAATAGAGAAGACCATTCCAAAAGTTTATTCATTCGTTGTGTCATTTGGTCGGTCTATGTATTTTTGATCTTGGCTGCTCAGGGTCAATTGATTTGAATAGAAAATTTCGTCGATGCATTAAAGGAACATCAGACTTCACACCTACATATTAAGAGTCATAGACATGACTAAGTGTTTATAGCGAATTAATTTTTTTTCTATAAAAAAATTTACAAAAAATTTGGTTACACAAACGACCTAACCAGTGGGGATTTCTGAAAAAAAACTGGAATCCCCACTGGTGGGGTATAATTAGTGGGGATATCTGTAATATACCAATCACTTGTCGGTGTCGCTAAATGGTGTTTTTATTTTAGTCAAAACCCGCCGGACGAACAGCGCCACTAAACCTATCGTCCGGAGGCGGGAACGGAGGCGAAGCGTGGGTGGTGCATTCGGGTGTGGTCATAGTGCTAGCGAAGCTATTACCCGCTCTCCCGCGCCCGCCCGAACACGAGGACTACGCTAGAGCTATACGGGACTATTTGGCGCATGTGCTCAAGAGTCTTGTGAGAAGGTACGTCAAATATCTCCTATTTTGATTAAAATGGTGTATTCGGGTGCTGTCAGAGTGCTAGAGAAGTCAGTACCCACTTTTATCTGACCGCCGGAAAACAGATAGAATTAACTATTTGACGCGTGATCTATAGTCTTGTGGGAAAGCGAGTCCAAATAAAAATACTTCTTTTTATAACACAGCCAATAAGGCCTTCCGTCATCAGACCCTGGTGATGGGATTTTTTTGATCACCTTAGGCTGCAGCTACACTTACTATCAGGTAAGCTAGCAGCCAAACTCACCTTCATTAAACATCATTATATTAGCTTTAATTGTTTCTCTTGTGTCCTGTTTCTTCTTTGTGTACAATAGTGTTTATTTATCTATCTATCTATCTATTAAAAAAAACGTTCCATATGTGGGCTTGAAAAAACGTAGATCTGCGAAACGTAGGAACTTGGTACTAAGGGAAGTATACCTAATTCACTACCAGTGCTATGCTAAAATGTGTTTGTGTTTGTCTACAGTGAACGAAACCAGCAAGTGATGTGTGTGTGCGGTTTAGCGGGTGTAGTTTTACGTGTGTGCGGGGCCGCGCTGCGCTGTGAGAAACACCCTCTACACGCGCCCTCTATGTACATGTTGGAGCGACTAGCAGCGCATGCGCTGAGACCGCTCGAGCTCAGGTAAACGACCTTATTTACAGTGCAGTAAGGGGCATTTTTAAATAGCAAACAACCGCTTTCCAATTACGTAACGGCGCATGTGACCAGACCTCTCGAGCTCAGATAATAAACTACTTTATTTCTAGTGTGTTACGGGCTATTTTCGTAATATCACGCGTGTGAGAAACATCCCCTCCACGCGCTATCTACATAATGTATATTGTTAGAGCAAATCGCCGCACATGCGCTGAGACCGCTCGAACTCTGGTAATAAACGACTCTATCATAAGGATGTTACGAGCTATTTTTACTTGGCAAACATCTGACAACCGGGCATGTGGTCAGATCGCTCGAGCTCAGGTAATGAATAATCAACTGTATCTTGACTTATGTAAGAGTTATTAGGTCAGGCAATATGCATAGAGGATCTAAATAAATAGCGATTCTAATAATGCGTACATTATTATTTTCTGGTATCATTCAGGCAGCTTGATTTACGGGTCTAACCAAAATCCACTGTCATGTTTTGATACAATATTATTTTTATTATATTGAAAGTGGCGCCTGTTGTTGAAAAGGTGAAGAGTGCTAGATTACATGGTATGGACACGTAATGAGGAGGGATGAAAGTCATATCACTAAAAAAGTTATGAACATGAGCGTGACTGGATACGCAGGTAGAGGAAGGCCGAAGAAGAAGTGGTTGGATTGTGTGAAAGAGGATATGAATGTGAGAGGAGTAGATTCTGAGTTGACGAATGATAGGAGCGAGTGGAAGAAGAAGACATGTTGTGCCGACCCCGCCTAGCGCGGGATAAGGGCAGGGAAATGATGATTATTTTTATAATATTATTCTTTAGTTTTTTAATTTCTTCAATTTGCAGAGAGTTCCTACGAATGGGTAGCCCATTGAACTGCATAGCCCCGGAGGCCGGGCAGATGTGCAAACCGGGCGGGCCGGTGCCGCTCACTAGGATCAAGACATTGGTCTCTATGACCACTCCCAGAGATTACAGGTTAAGGATTTGACGTTGTTACTGGGTCTTTGGTCAGTTTTTAGCATTCACTGGATTTTTGATTCGCTTTCCTTGTTCAAAATGTATAATACAATGATATTCCACTTTATAACATTAAAAAAATAATGATAATAAATATTCATGGACATTTCACACAACGCCCTCTAGTCCGAAACTAAGCAATGCTTGTAATATAATACATTGTTTGATATTTTATGTAATTTTTACATTAATATGCAATAAAATGTTTTCTTCTTATCTTATTTATTGAATGTTTCACAGATCACAGAATTCATGCACTTTACCGCCATTCGTGGAGTTCGACATGTCGGCGGAAGGTTTCGGCTGCCTCTACCTGCCCAGTATAGCCCCACAGTCTGCCAATTTAAATGCACTCGGGACTCAAGATAACGCTACGTTAGGAGGGATAGGCTCAGGTGAGGCTGCTTTATATTTCTGTCTTTTCTACTTACATTTCATTCATCTCAACATTTTTCAGTAAATAGGATTTTGGGATTTCATATGTGATATGTTGGAAACCCATGATTTTTCTTTACTTTGAAAACACCGATATTGTGAAAATAAATATATAAAATAGATTTTTTTTGTAACTTTGTATAATCGCTTTTTCGTACTTGTAAATAAATCCTTTAGATTTTTTTAAAATCCATTTGGTGGTCGACTGGATTCGAACTATTGCGAACTCACGATCTTAAAATCAGAAAGCAGAGAGACTGCTAATAGATGTTTGCCGACGAGAACTGGTTTTGGGAGAACAGAGGTTTAAAGATTAATATTTTTCACGCCAATATCAGTTACAACATTTGTGAATTGCACAATTTCCAGGTGATAGAGTATTCCCCCCACAGACGGGTCTCACCTACTCCACGTGGATTTGCGTTGAGAAGTACTCGGACCCGCGTTCGGACCCCCATTGCGTTCGACTTTTGACCCTAGTCCGGAACATCAACAATAGTAGAGACGAACATCTCGTCTGTCTGACTGTTGTGTTGTCTGCACGAGATAAGGCGATTATTGTCTCTACGCAGGAAACTTTGGTACCACAGAGTAAGTGTCAAATCTATTTACATATAATATAATATTATATAGGCACTATATAATTGTAAACATATGTAATTTTTTGAAATAATAATAAATAAATAAATAATAAATATGATTTATAGTTACCTAGGTGTTGTATGAGTGAATCTAGTTTGGAATGTGTGACAGTAAACTCTATAAACGGCTCAATTATGTTTTCAATACTGTACTGTTTTGTACACAGATTATGTATAGTTACAGTGCTATATCTCTCATTAAAAAATATTAATAGTCACCTAATACATTATGTAGAAGGTAATTTTAAAACAAGTGAAACGGAGTACCTACAGAACTTTGAGATAACGTTGTAAACGTTTTTCTTTCCATACATTTGATTTTTATTCGAAAATGAATTATTAATTTGTCAATACCGTTCCCGACAGATGTCGGTTCGTGGGAACCGGACGGCTGCGGTGAGTGCGGAGCGCGGGTTTGGTGCCCGGACTTACAGCACGAAGGGCAGTGGCACCATCTAGTGCTAGTGCTCAATAGAGCAGTGCTCAAGAACTCTTCCTTCTCGCTCTACCTCGATGGTAAGTATCCATTTCTTTGGCTTTTCAAGAATACCAGAAATGGCGTGCAAATTGTACAATATTCGGTCAGGGTCAACCAATAATAAAATATTAATATAAGTCAGAATATAAATAGCAACGGTGTGTAGATAGCTTATATATTATAAATATTGTAAATACTGTATTTTTCGTAATTTTCTTTGGTAATTAATGTCCACATAAAAACGTTCCGATTCACGCATATACTGAATCACTGATTTCTTAGTGTAATCAAACTACTTCTACGTAATTGACGTAATACTTTGATATCTCGTGGTTCAATATATCTATTCTACTAGAATCACCTAGTTATTTAGACGATTCTAAATGATCCTTGTGATTTTATTGAATAAAGTAATCATGTGAAGGTGACATTAAAGCCCATTTATAATGTCGTTTTTCTCATCACGTTTGTGTATTTACCTAAGTTGATGTTTTTTCGATCATTTTAGTTGTATTGTCAAATATATAGTAGGTAGGTATAATACCGATGTACAGTTTTCTAGATTTAAATATGTAATAGCGTTATCGCCTTGGATCTCTGTAATGGTAATGTCTATGTTAAATAAACAATTTGAATTTGAATTTGAAAATGACTATAATCGGTATATTTTGTGCAGGTCAGCACATGCATTCGGGCAAGCTTCACTACGTAAGCGCGAACCCCGGCGGGGGCGCGGCCACCCTCTCCGGCGCCTCCAGCGTGTACTGCGTGCTCGGGACTCCGCCCCAGTGGCGCCGCTACTCGCGCCTAGTGTGGCGACAGGGGCCCGCGCTATTGTTAGAAGACGTAAGTGTAGTGTGACGTAAGTGTAATGTACACTTATAAACACATAGCTAGTTTTAAGAAAAATAGTGATGCTCATGATACCATGAGCATCACTATTCCTATAATTTATTATTTCCTTGTATAATTTCGACTACAAAAGGTAAATAAGTCATTCATGGGAAATACTGTACGTTTTTATAATAAGCTTCCTGAAAATGCCACAAAACTTTCAGTGCGAAAATTCAAAACCTACAGTAAGAATAATCTCGTGAAGAAAGCATATTATACTTTAGATAACTATATTAATGACAAAACTGCATGGCCCGATGTCGCTCCACCCATCGACAGCTAACTACTCGACTTGCAATGTCAGTGCTATTATTGTGTTCTATGTATATTTCTCCGTGCAAGGGATCATACAAAAAAACGCTAGGAACCAGGCCGTAGTTTCTTGCCCGTTCTTCTAGGCTCTGGTCGCGTGGAACTGGCACCTAGAATCACCTAGTTATATAAGACGATTCTAAATGATCCTTGTGATTTTATTGAATAAAAAAATTTTGACTTTGACTTTGACTTTTGTAAAAGTAAAGTAAAAAATGTTTATTTCAGAGAAAAAAGAAAATATCACTGCCAAAGTTTAACTAACATTATTGGTCGGACACAAAACAATTTTCTCAGACAATGTACAAAACTTAGAAATACCTGTCAGTCTCCTAACTAGGCTTAGCCTGTATCGAGGAGACTTTGGAACGAAGATACAATAGTTTATTGTTTGTTTAGTGTGTGCAACTCTACATGCAATGCTACATTGTGTTCGTCCAAGAATGTATTGAGAGCGTCTTTGAAGAGAGGTGGGAAGATCCAAATGCATTTGGATCATTCAAAGAGGTTCTTGGAAATAGAAGGTTTTCTAGAAAATGACGATATAAAATGGGTATTCTAATGTTTGTGTCTATATAAAACTAATGTGAAGTACTACCTGTGTTCATCGCTCAGAGACGTAATTTTTTTATGATAGATAGAAGTGTTTGGTTGCGTTCACCTGATGGAAAATGTAGCGGCAGCCTAGGGAGTCCTGTTGATTTTCCGGGATGAAAAGTAGCCTATGTGGCTATCCAGGCTACGAACTATAATGTATTCTAAGTTTCATCCAAATCGGACTAGTAGTTACAGCGTGATTGAAACACAAACATCCAAACATTTAAACTTTGACATATATAAAATTAGTGGGATACATAAATTGATTAATTTTGTGAAAAAAAAAAAACATTTGTCATAGGTCGTCCCAGCGCAAACAGTGTCGATAATTCACCAGCTCGGCCCACACTACGTGGGCACATTACAAGCTCCTGTATGCGGACCCGGCCCAGAACCACTTGCGCCATTGGTGCCTGAGGAGAAGGTGGTCTTCGGCATCAATGCAAGAGCTATGTCACAGCTCACGCTGGCCAAGATACGGAAGGTTTATAGCAAGAATGATAACAAGGCTATTGCTAAACAACTAGGTAAGTCGTCTTAGTTAGGATAAGAAAAGACGGTGGATGTAAAAGGGTTCAAATCGTTCTTCCAGAGACCTTATGCTCAGTTCGGTAGAGATTTTACTCTAATAGGGATGACGTCATATCTCGGCTGAAAACTCGTTTCACCCACTGGTGACAGGATATTTCAACGTCATTTTGACGTCAGACGTTAGAGTAAAATCTCTACCGAATTGAGCATAAGGCCCCTGGAAATGTAAGGGAGAAGTATGCTCTCCACGCTAAGCATGGGCGCCTTAATTGCTGACCGTAACCCTATGTTCAGCCGCTGCCTGAGCATTGGCCTCCACCGAAGGTTGCAACCACTTGGTTATAACCATTCATGCGTAAATTAAATTTGGCCACTGTTTAATCATGAGCGTGTCATGTTGAGCTTCACGGTGACATTGAATTTACTAAAGTTTGATAGCATGAGATATGACTACATCTTGATTTAACTAGATAACAGCTATGGCTATATCGCTTTATGACAAAATCTGATGTCAACCAACCTATGCTGAGCCAGGGTACGTGTTACGGCACCTATGTAACCCTATTTAGTATAAGTTTTTTTTGTTTAGTTTTTAACATTCGTGTCGTAATAAATGCTTTTTATTCTTTTTTATTCTTTATTCTGATGAGCAAAATGTCTAAATGTGTACCTTATTGTAACAGGTATGTCGTCGCATGAAAATGCAACGCCAATCAGAATACTGCACAACTCCGCTGGACACCTGATGGGGCCGGCGCGGTGTCTCGGCGGCACCGTGGTCGGCTATCTGGGAGTCAGGGTGTTCTGTTCCAAACCTGCTGCTATCATGGTGAGTTGTCTTCTAATTCACTATGAAAATAGGCTATGTGCTGTTTCAGTTCGTAAAAAAGGTCCAAGGTCCAAGAGAGGCTCGGTCAGAAATTCTTATCGTCGATAAAACGTTATATTTGAATTGAAGTTTTTATTGTGACAGGCGTCACAGCTCAGTCGGTAATGGATCTGCCTTCCGTGCTGTGGGTCGTGGGTTCGATCCCCACCAAGAACAAACATTTGTGTGTGGCAAAACATAGATGTTTGTTCTATGTCTGGGTGTTACTATGTATTATAAGTATGTATTTACAAAAAAAAAGTTATAAATATTCTATCAGCGTCTAGTTCCCATATTACAAGCTTTGCTTAGTTTGGGACTAGAGGGCGTCGTGTGAAATGTCCATGAATATTTATCATTTATTATTATTATTTATTATTGTATCTCATGTTTTGTGATTTTGTAACATCTCGATTATCATCTCGAAGTATGATATTTAACCCACTATTCTAATCTCTACCTATTATAATGATGTCTAAGGTTGGTAACCAGTCAGAGGCACTTGCAAACATTGGATTATGCCTCCATTTTCCAGTAGTTAGTATTTAACAAGTTGCTACAGTACGCACTATGGATCTTTATGTACAAATGTACTTTGGTGGGATCTTTATTCATCTGAAGTTAGGTGCAACAAACGATTGCGCATGTACTGTTGTACGGAAAAAATAGCTTACCCCCAATTCGACCAAAAATGGGTTCAGCGCAGATACTTCAAAGGGACAAAGATCCGTTGTGATTACTATCTAGAATATTAACAGGTCTTACGATATAGTTTTTTCACAAATCCACGTTTTCCCTAGATCGACACAGTGGGCGGTTGTTCCGTTCTACTAGGACTGATCGCAATGGCTCAGGACGTGGAATGCTTGTACGCCGGAGTAAAAGCCCTAGTGTGCGTCGTGCGCTCAAACAAAGCCGCCCAAGCGGAGATGGATCGTCGGAAAGGATACCAGACCCTAGCTATGTTATTGAAAAGAAAAAAGCAATTGTTGAACTCTCATATCCTGCATCTGATATTTGGCCTAGTGGGGACGGTGGATAGCCAGAAGGAAACCTCTTCGATTCCTAATTTGACGGCGTTTCAAGTAAGTTTCACGTTTTAAATCTCTGTGTTCACTGTTGCAAACTGTTTTCGTGCTATACTTTTCTATGTTGAATTTCTTTTTTATATTCATTTACAAAAACTGGCATTTTGTTTTATGTTCTAATGTAGATTATGATCTAAATATGACTTAGTATCTGGTTGCTGATAAACATTTCTAAAGTCATAAAAACAACAGTGCACCAATTTGATAGACAATCAGCAAGACATTCTAGGATCTTCATTCAGGTTCTAGAATTGTAATATGTTTCTCATTCCTCTTATGTTTTCAGTGTCTGTTTCCATTTCAGGATCTGATTTGTGAACTAGAAGTGTGGCTCGGTGCTCCGGGCGGTTTGATCAAATCATTACTGGAGCATCTATTAGAACTCGCCACAGAGACGGCGCATAGAACGCACAACCTTCGCACAATGAGAGAACTCCAACTGGTTTCCAAACTACTCTACATTATAAACGATGTGAAAGTAGTCAGCACAAAGAATGTACTAATACAACTTCTGTCGGCCCTGTTGGGCGGACAACCGCGACCAAGCGACTTGTTATGCCTCGGGCAGTTCATGGCATACACTCTCCCTCTACCCTCACAAACAGAAAAAGGAACCAACCCTAAAGAAAGTGACTGTGAAAAGGAATGCGAGGGCGAGCAGATAATTCTACGGAACAAATGCTTCAATGTACTTCACACGTTGCTATTCACTCAGAGGAACTTGGTGAATACAATAGTTTGTGAGGAGATTTCTCGAGTGTTGGGGATGGATTGGCTGTTGAGTTTTATGCAGGAGAATGTTCATCACACGACCGTGCTCTGGGCTTTGAGGATTATTGTAATTTTGTGCTCTGGCCAGGGACAGCAAAATGCTATACTGCAAAGGTAAGAAATTACTGATAATATTGATGAGGCGGTTACAATTTGAGTCTTAAAACTTCACGTCGTAAGGCTCGATTTGGAGTGGGATTGGGGAACTCATGTGACCAATGCTCCTGGAATAAGGACAACTAAGTTATGTCAAGTTATGGCTAAGTTTAGGAGGTGGGCGATGATAGTTGAGACACAGTTTTATTCACTACTGCAGCTGTCATCATTTTTCAATTTCTGTTATTAGATTAATTTGTTTTCGTTCCGAAATAAACTATTTTTTTAAAACTTTTTTCAAGAACATTAAATTGTTTGGCAGGTTTCGCGAAGGTGCTGGCAACGGCGGCTGGCTGCGTCACACCGAGATGATCGCGTCTCCGCAACAAGCGGGAGTGGTTCTGACCGCGACTGTACACTCGCATTCACATCTGCATATGACTGTACTGCATACATCTGGATTTACGTTACTTGGGTGGTAAGTTTGACTCTTTTTTGACTAGGGTGGACTTGGTTTACCTGTGGGAGATATTTTACTGCAAGCTGTTTGTCATACCATTTTAGCAATAGAAATGCAATGGACGCATTTACATGCAACTAGGTATAATATTTAGTTTTTCAAGGAAACAAGTCCCTGACACTAAAATAGTAAAATTCAATTTTAATTATCAAAATGTAAAATTGACAACACTGTTTATTTTGTTGTTACATTTTTTAAAACTGACCTTATTGACAGCAGTAAAGTTATATCTGTCTTTGTCGTTTCCGTTTATAAGAATGGGACGACAACATTGTTAGTGCTGTCAAATGAGGTTTAATGTCCGATGTTTATTTTATTCGCAGGCTCGTTTTATCCCACCTTCAAATCCCCGAGTTATACTACCTCCTATTCGGGCTAACCCTGGGCCAGCCGATGCGTCACATCGGCCCCGACAAGGCGGTCTCCATCGAGCGCGTGTGGGCCGCGGCGTGGGGGTCCTCAGCGCCGTCACGTCAGCCCTCGGCGGCGGTCGCGGCGCGAATAACGCTGTGTCCTGAAGCCGTGGTGATTCTGCTCGGCGCCGTCAGGGCGCTGACGCACGCGGACCAGGCCACGCTGCCGGACTGGCTCCTTGAACATCCGCTGGGAATTGTACAGGCAAGTTCACTTTTTTTTTAACCTGTACTTTCCCACTGCTGGGCAAAGGTTTCCCCCATCATCATCATCATCATCATCAACCTATACTCGTCCACTGCTGGACGTAGGTCTCTCCCAAGACGCTCCATTGAGCTCGGTCTTCGGCTCTTCTCATCCAGTGTCTGCCAGCTACATTTCGCAGATCGTCGCTCCATCTCGCCGGAGGGCGAGAAGGTTTCCCCCATATCCTTCCAATTCTTTCGATCACCCGCTGCTTCCCACCAGACTCCGTGAAACAAGTTCACTATTCCACTAATATTATAAATGTCAAAGTTTAGATATTTGGATGTTTGTAGAAATATAGATAGAGAAATATTTATTCGAAACACAATCACAACACAGGTCCAGCACAGAACAAGCTAAAAAAAAGAAAAAGAAAACAATAAGTACCTACACAATACTAGTACCTAGGTAGGTAGGCTGGGCAGGTGTGAGTGCTGGTGTGTTTGTGTTTCAATCACGCTGTAAGTACTGGTCCGATTTGGATGAAACTTGGAATACTTATAGTTGGTAGCCTGAACATTGCCTGAAGAAACATTTTTGTCTGCAGGTACTATTTTCACTGTACAACACTCTGCCTGACTTTGTGCCGATAATGATGACAGCTGAAGTCCTTACTGCGTTGGCTTCGACGCTGTTCCCACCAAACTCTACAGATGATATCAATATGCGTGAGTAATTCTATAAGCTTACCATTTATTGCGTCGGAACGTCATATTTTCATCTAGTGGCTGTGTGTCCTATGCTTTACTATCTGTGGTCTCCATCTCCACCTTTCTGATCGAATAACTTGTGCATCTAGGTATATCTCTAGATAGTGATACGAAAATTTATTATTAAATCTATAGATTCTTTTCCTTCTTTAACCCTCGATGCAAAAACGACGGGGTGTTACAAGTTAGACGTGTGTGTGTGTGTGTGTGTGTATGTGTGTGTGTGTGTGTGTGTGTGTCTGGCTGTGGCGTTGTAGCTCCCGAACGGATGAACCGATTTTGATTTAGTTTGAAAGGTGAATTAGTCGAGAGTGTTAGCTATATTTGATGAAAATCGGTCCAAGATGGCCGCCGCCACAAAATGGCGGATTACGTATTTTAAGAGGCTTATCTTAGGCACTTATCACGAGTGGAATCTATACCTGTTAAATATTACAGCGATATGTGAAAGCGGGGAAAGTTCAGGCGCGTCTACTCCTGGCTCTGAAAAGGATATAGTACTCCCTTCCACTTCGTCAGCTGGACTGACGCAGCACCCCGCCAGGCAAGCTGTCATGGACTTCCTGAGAACTGTGGTGTTAGACTCGCTGCCTTTAAACGTGTCCGGGAAAACTGCACCTGTAAGTACTTAAGCGAAGGTGAAACTGCGCCAGTAAGTTCGTATGAGTGGCCAACTCTGGTGACGGAGTTTTTAGACTCTGTCAGACTAAGCAACTACTAGAGCCGGGATCGCCAGTTTAACGACGCCTCCACGGAAGTGCTCAGATGTAAATGCCACTAGCGGTCACCCATCCAAATAGTCCAGCAACGCCACGAGCGCTTCAGTAAGTTCTGTAATTGGTGCAGTGTTCCTCTTTGATCACAGTAAGTTTTGTGATAGATGAAAACTGCGCCATTAGTTAGTTGAAGCTTAGTACTTCCCACCACATCTTAGGGCGGGCTTACACGGGCAGTTGATGTACTCTCAAACTACAATCCCACTACTATTATAAATGTCAAAGTTTAGATGTTTGGATGTTTGTGTTTCAATCACGCTTTAACTACTGGTCCGATTTGGATGAAACTTGGAATATGTTATAGTTCGTAACCTGGGTTAACACATACTTTTACTACTTTTTCCGCTTTTTTTAGGTTATATATTTTTTTGTAGACGTAATCGCGTGTAACTGCTAGTGAACTATAATCTCAAACGAAAACCCTGATTGTTAATCATTTCGCATGACCATTTACCAACATATAAGCAGATGGTTTGAGCATTCGTTCTAGTCATCCTAGAATAAGGAAATACTAGCAGCAATGTTTTGGTGAACTTTGAGGTTAGGTTTAGAGTGTTTCACTAACAAACTGGCCCTGGTTTCTAGAACTCAGACATGGCAGACTCTGTGGCCTCGTCAGTGTTTTGTTCGCCTTGTACCGCCCAGTCGAGATCCTACTTTTACTGCGTAAATATGGCGATTTATATTCCTTCTAATTGCAATAACCAACTTGTACTAATATTTCCTATCACGCCACTAACTAGTAGGTGTCGAAAACAAAAACCTGGGATACTAATATCAATATAAATTGTGTAAAAGAAATCTCTAACTTCTCATCTATATAACTTGGTTTATACAACATCACATTATTTTTTCGCAATTAACAAAAACACTATGAACGCTTTGTACCACATCTTTGCATCTGAGTAATGTTAGACAATATGCTTGCCTAATCACGAATCCGCTGCTTCCACAAAAAAACCCAAACACTACAACAAATATCACAGCGTGTTGGGATAAATATATTCTTCCAAAATCAAATACCCTAACTAAATCCTACTAATATTATAAATGCGAAAGTTTAGATGTTTGGATGTTTGTGTTTCAATCACGTCGAAACTACTGAACCAACTTGGATGAAACTTGGCATATATATAGTTCGTAACCTGGATTGACACTTAGGCTACTTTTTATCCCGTATAATTAACAGGATCTATAGGATAAAATGAACGAACGGGATTAGCAGCGCCAATTTTAGCAAGAGGATGATTTCATGTCATGTCACGTCAGTTTGACAGGACGTAGTACTACCTCTTTGTTCTAACGACTAACGTTTGACATTCGAGTACGGGTTCGGTGTAATGTCAAGTTTCTCAAAGAAGTATCGCTCGGTACACGCACAGATAATATAATGTACACGGAAACGGTACTCGCGTACGGACGTCGCGGATAACTGCTAGTAATTAATATGTGTTCGACTTAAGTTTTAATTTTAAATGTAGTTGTGTATGTAAACCCTTTTTTATAGTTGCAAATAAACCCTTTTGATGTGATTTGATGTAAATTGAAAAATCCCGAACAATATGTTTGACGTAAAACATTTTGAATACACTATTATAACATCTGTAAATCGGTTTTGTGTTATTATTAATAGCCCCTGTTATGTAACAAAAACCTCTTTTAGGTAATCGATTTGGTCCTAGACGCATCACCGCCCAACTCCACAAGCCAACAGCAGATCGAGTACCAAACAGAGGTGCTTACCACTCTCATGGAAAACCTCTTGCACACTGAACTGTTCGGTTCAGAGTGTAACATATCCAATGTGTGCTATCTGGCCGCGAGGCTTGTGGACAAGCTATGGCAAGGACAGCTGTCGAGAGATCCACATGAGGTGAAAAGCATTATTACTAAAGTAAAAGTCGTTGGTGTCGATTCTGATGTTTAATTTTTCTAAACTAACCTAATTTGACAGTGCTAAAATTATAGCTGTCTTTGTCGTATCAGTTCACAAGAAAGGGACGGCAACATTTTTAGTGCTGTCAAATTAGGTTAGTTTAGAAAAATTCAACAACAGAATCGACACCAATAATTGTTTATTCAGTAAAATCACAATGATCATTTAGAAACACTGTCAAAAGGGGTGTGTTCATAAATTAAGACGAACAATGAAAGTCGCAAGTTTATATTATGCGTGAATTTACAAATAAGTCTATTTAATATGCCTGTAGAAAGCATTGCTAGAGATATACAGCCATAGATATCCAGAAAGAACGATTTATGGCCTTTTCTATTCACTCATTTCTCGCAATCTTGAAATTGTCGTCAGTCCATCGACTGGGGGCTGTCCTGCGCTTTGCCTTCCGGCTACAAACATGTTAATTTATAAGAAATTTTATAATGATTCTTATGATTTTATTGTACAGGAAAATAGGATTTAATATAAATTAGGTAATCAGAGTTTAGTGTAGCTGGGCTTAAACAGAGCTTGGTGCAATGGGCATTCAATGGGTATTATATTTAAATGAAAGGTATGATAAAGATCTACATTTTCGATGGCAGCTGTCAAACTTCTAAATAAAAAAATATTCATGGACATTTCACACGACGCCCTCTAGTCCCAAACTAAGCAAAGCTTGTAATATGGGAACCAGATGCTGATAGAATACTTATATACTTTTTTTTTTGTAAATACATACTTATAATACATAGTAAGACCCAGACATAGAACAAACATCTATGTTTGCCACACACAAATCTTTGTTCTTAGTGGGGATCGAACCCACGACCCACAGCACGGAAGGCAAACGGTTAGATTAGATAAGTAGGTGGTATAAATAAACTTGTCACCCCTTGTTAGATTTTCTGTATTAAAATAATAATTGTAATTGTTGATGGTACCTACTGTCTAAAGGTACCCACGGCAAACAAACGTATTTTTCCATTGCAGGTATTCGATTTTATAGTAAAGCTTGTGACGCAAGCCAAGAAGAAATCGTCAGTTATATCTCTAGAAGGGCTACATCATTGCTTGAATAGAACCATTCTGTTTCTGCTCTCCCGCTCCACAGACTCTATAGCCGACCAAATGTCTGTTTTGGAGGCGCTGCATAAACTTACTACTAATAGGTAAGTGAATCGATTTCAAATGACTTTGCTAAGTATTTACAATTTAATTTGAACTTGAAATATTAAGTTCAAAATAAATAAGCATTTTGAACTACACCTAAATTGTCTAATTCTACTTCCTACTAATATTATAAATGTGAAAGTTTAGATGTTTGTATTTTTGTGTTTCAATCACACAGCAACTACTGGTCCTATTTGGATGAAATTTGGAATATGTACTTTTTATCCCGGAATATCGACAAGATCAAATTGAACACGGAGAAAGTCGCGGGCGAAAGCTAGTAATGAATATAACTAACTCGGCAATCAACTCCTGATATATTTTCTCTCTCTGTCTTTGCTACGGATATGTGCGAGAACAAGTAACGATACAGTTTTTTTTTGTGATCCTAGGCTCTTAATATTTGGCGCGGGAAACCATGAGCTAGAATTTATAGGATGCCTCGTGTACTGTCTCCTGCAACTGAGTTCTAACATGAAGATAGCACTGGACTCGCACATGCGTACCACCTGGCATGTCAACCCTAGCGGAGATCTCGAGTCTAGGGATGACAAGCTCACTACACACCAAGGTATGTCTTGTACAACCCCCTACTAGCACTGAGAATGGTTAAGTGCTTATGTCACAGTTACAAATATTTCCGTCTCTACTTTAGACGTGTCAAAAACAAAGACAGATATATTTATATTTGACGGTGTTACTCAAGGATGGTAAAACAGGCCCTACGAGTACATAACAGATGCAGGAACGCTAGTGACATTCGGATACTTAAAATTAGTATATAAGTATTCTATCAGCATCTAGTTCCCATATCCCATACAAGCTTTGCTTAGTTTGAGACTAGAGGGCGTCGTATGAAATTTATTATTATTAATACACATTTTCATAACTTGCTTGTCTTCAAGCAAGCTCCCAGTCGCTGTAAAACATTACTGCTGATGTCAAATTAATTCTACCAATAGTAATAAACCTTGCGTAGACGTGATCTTGAAACTGTTTAATCTGACGGACAATAAATATGATTTATCTGGTCGAATCACGTTGCTCAACAATTCCGAGCTTACACTGGTGTATTGCTAATAATGCATATGTACCCAGTAAGACACTTTACGCACTTACTTACTTTACTTCTTTCTTCTTCTTTACTTTACTTTTTTTATTTTGTATTTCAATATTGCAAATAGATTACATTTAATTGGTACCAGGTCGAAATCTAATGGCTGGAGCAGCCCGTCGTGTTTGGGAGGAACTATACGCTTGTAAGAAGCCAGCAATTGAAGAAGTGTACAAAATAACTCTATTGTTACCTGTCGGCAATGCGCGCGCGCCCGACCTCGCCGCCGTGAGGGAACAACTGAGCGAAGCCGCGCACAAGCTGTGGCTGAACTACATCGATACTGAGAGGAAGGTTAGTACACGCTTATAACCACGGTAGGAGACGAAGCCAAGTCGGTAACTGACCAAAGTGAGGTGGTACACATTTTTGTGAATTTCCACTCTTATAAAATTTTGGGATAAGAAACTTCTTGTACATTAAAAAGAGTAAAGAAAAGAATGATGACCATGAGTTTTCTACTCATATGCTCATTTTTTTTAGTTGTTACCATTCGAGGTAATCCTCGCCTCGACTCGTTCTCGAAATCGCGCTTTGGTAGTAATTTTGACAACTAAAACTACACTAAACACGATTTCGAGGTCGAGTTGAGGTGAGGATTATTTGAGGTAACAACTAAGAATATGGGCCATATAATCACGGCTACCATGCGACTTATTTCGGAATCAAGAAGGTGGATAATAGACCCTACAGAATAAATAAAATCATCATCATTTTAGCCGCTAGACGTTAGACGAATATAAGCCCAGTAATTCCCAGTAAGTTTGCTAAGTCGTCTTGACATCAATACAACATTTCAGGCTGTATACAGAGTCCCATGGGAGCTCCACAATCAGATCCAATCAAAGATACAGAAAGTAACGGGCGGACTGACTCGCCTCGCTTCCCGAACTAAAGTGAAGAAAGACGACTCGGCGAAACAACGCACGAACCCGCCGCGAGAGCACGCTGTGGCCTACATGTTGGACCACGTGCAGTTAGTAAGGTGAGAGTAAATATCAAACTTTGTAACACCTTGAACATCTAGTAACAGCAGTAGAACAAATTCTTGTTAAATTCGCTCGGGGAAGTACTACCACAGCACCTATTTCTGCCGCCAAGCTGTGATGCTTGCATTGCTATGTATATTCGGCACCCATATCCTTTAAAACGGAGGGTATGGGTGCCGATGCTATTATAAACACAAAACAATCACAGCGTGTAACTTAGAAATAGAAATTTATTTTACGCAACACACGAATACATATTTACTTAATAATAAAACATTAAAATGCGTAAAAAAGGAACCCACTCAGCAAATGCTAAAAGTGCACGGTGGCTCCTTTAGCGCTGGTTTTCAGGAGTGCCGAGAGTGGAGTGGCGCACAGCCTCTATGACATGCGCCGTTTTACAAATACTTATTCTAATAACAGATCTATCTAATTACTTAGATTTTATTTTAATTTTTACTTTTGTAATAAGTTGTTTTTTTGTTCTTTTACGCACGCTGTGGTACCTTTTAATTATGGGAGCACCTAGTTTTATATTTTAAATGAACCTGTAATATTGTGAAGTGTAAACCTGTGTTGGGTATCCAATTTTAATAAAATAAAATAAAAAAACAGAAAACAACATACCTAACCTCGCTACATCTCTATTACAATGAGGAAGACGATTTTGGTCACCTACTTATTTGCGGCGAGGTATAGATAGATAGAAAAACTCTTTATTGATTACTTACTAAACACTTTACAAACTTAATAAAATAAAACAAAGTAGGTAATACAATAAGCGGCCTTAAGCGATATCTACCAGGCAATACGCTATTCAAGACCCTTTTACTGCAACCAGACCAACCTACCACTTACTTGTAACTTGCTGCTGGCTCTTTTGATTAGCTGTTCATTGGTTTTGTATGTAGTATTAGCTAATAAAGCCTTCAAATGTAGTAGATCCGTTGTTTCGTTTTCCTAAACTCACCTTATTTGAAAGCACTAAAAATTTTACCATCCCTTTTTCATAAACTCAACCTATATCCATTCTGACAAATTACCTTTGTTTAGTATGTACAGAATAGAGAGCAATATCTCTTGTGTTTCATTCGACAGACAATCGTGGTGCGCCGCGCTAGCGAGCAGCGCTAACACAAGCGCGCATACAACTCGCTACGTGCAAGCTGAATGGGCGGGCGCGTGGCGAGAACTCACCAGGGAGCGAGCACTGTGGGGCCCGCCCACTCCATCGCCTTTAGACAAATGGGCATTGGACAGTACTGAGGGACCGTGTCGGATGAGGAAAATGCTGAGACGGAATTACCTGTTTTATCTGCATTACCCGTTCCGACCTGAGCTGGAAAATCCTGATAATGTTAGTACTTTCTGTAGAGATTATTGATAAAACTACCTAATAATCTTGTGGAATAATTTTATAAATAGGGGAATACATAAAAGATCTTGTTGTTTTATCGCAAGTCTCTTGAAAGTATTTGTCAAATCTACATAGACAAATTCTACTCATAGGTTTTATACGGTTGTGAAATAAGGCTTTAATTTAATTTCGAATATTTCAACACTTTCTGTAATTAAAAAAAAAACATCTTAGTTAAAACGGGCGCTTTGGGTCCCGTCTGTAAATCTTTGGATAAGATGGGCAAAATTATGTTCCTTACACAAAATAAATAAGCTACATAGCAAGGCGCGGTGACGACAGGTGGAGTAGGGTAGTTACGGAATGGAGACCGAGGACAGGAAAGAGAAGTGTCGGTCGTCCAGCAGCGAGATGGGCTGACGACATCACTAACGTCGCAGGTCGGACTTGGATGAGACCCACTCTCATCCAAGTCCAACCTGCAAGACTGCAGGACTCTGCAGGACCGCAGAGAATGGCACAATGAAAGAGAGGCCTATACCCAGCAGTGAGTGAGGTCGGCCTGCGGATGATGATGATGATGATGACACAAAATAAGTAATCAAACACAATAACATTCCTAGCCCCAGACATGCTACTGAACGCAAAGATTCTAGGCAGACCATTATGCGTCTTATCAGTAAAAAGATACGGTCTATTCTCGGATTTATTGCTAAATCCCCGTTTACTGAATGTTGTCACATAGAATGTTGGTTTGCACTTACAGAAGCAACTAAAGTACAAAGTGGCACAAAGCTTGGACAGTAAGGAGTACTACCGCGTGTACCAACAATGGCGCACTGCGGGCAATGACCTCGGAGAAGCTGAGGGAGTCGAGTCTTCCGATCTACACACTTACGAGGAGGAAATCACAAAGTAAGCTCTATTGCATTCTAATAAAGGACAAATCAGCATAAAGGACAGTGACAATAACGGACGCTTTGCACCAAATGTTTCCCAATTATAAGTATGTATTTACAAAAAAAAGTATTCCGTGACTTCGTCCACGTCCCGTTTGATCCTGTTGATTTTTCGGGATAAAAAGTAGCCTTTGTGTTAATCCAGGCTATGAACTATATGTTTTCCAAGTTTCATCCAAATCGGAACAGTAGTTTTTGCGTGAAAGAGTAACAAAATTCCATACTTTTACGTTTATGATATAAGTAGAAGTAGGATCTAGTTCCCATATTATAAGCTTTTCTTAGTATAGGACTAAAGGGCACTGTGTCCATGAGTAATTATTTATTCATCATTTTTGGAACACGTGTGCTTAGTTCCCCGGTCGCTGGTCGCTGGAGGCTCATAAAGTGAACATTACTTGTGGTTCCAGTAACAGAGACACGACATCAATAGAAGTGACGCATGAAGATGGCTCTCCATCAGATCTCGTGAGCAGCGGCGTCGTCAGTCGAGGGAACCAACAAACTTCTGGTGAAGGTATCTACCTTATGTATTTACAAAAAAAAAGTATACAAGTATTCTATCAGCCATCTAGTTCCCATATCACAAGCTTTGCTTAATTTGGGACTAGATGGCGTTGTGTGTAAAGTCCATGAATTGATATGAATATTTTAATTACCTAATTATAATTATGCTCGTGTAATTGAATTAAAACTTGCAACCCGCGACTTCGTCCACGAAAAAAAATAACATAAAAAAAGCGGGAAAAGAAGCCTATGTGCTAATCCAGGTTACGAACTATAATATATTTCAAGTTTCATCCAAATCGGACCAGTAGTTACAGCGTGATTGAAACACAAACATCTAAACTTTGACATTTTTAATAGTAGTGGGATGAATATTTTTTTTTTAGCAAATGAAGATGGTCCAGACAATGAAGATGAAGATGAACAGCAAACTCCGCCTCCAGATAATCAAACGCTGCTTAGATTACTCGAACATCATGAAAAGGTAAGAACTCATGAATAAATAAAAGTGTATAGCGCGTTACGACATTCTCAAAAAATGTCACAAGTCTCTGCTTTTGTATTGCAAGTATGTACAGTGATACTAACAGATGGCGCAATAGAACTCGCACTGGGATGTACTCGCAAAAATGACCGCATTCGATGCAGAGCATTGATGCTCAATGATCCCTTTACTTCAATAATCTGCGTTACGAACATAAGTTTAAGTACTATTTTCTAACAGTAGCTTTACAAATCAATAAATAATAATATGTTGCTTCCTTGCACTTTATCGATAGAAAAAACATGACGAAGCTTTTATCGATAGATCTCGCACATGTTCCGGTGCGCGCGGATACAAGGCCTCGACACAACGGAAGGCTTACTTCTCTTCGGACGCGAACATTGCTACGTCATAGACGGATTCACCTTACTGAAGAACAGAGAGATCAGGGATTTGGACAGCTGTCCAGATGACTACGAACCTATCCTGCCGAGTCAAGGCATTCAGCGGAGTAACCAGAGACAACACTCCAAGTTTCTATATGAAGATATTCGGTAAGTTTTAAAATTATTTTGACAACATACACACACACACACACACACACACGCGCGCGCGCGCCCTCACAGTATAGAATATTACATTGCTAATGATTGCTTTAATTTTTAAAAGCGGCTTGCACCAGAATCACTAAACATGTTTAACAGCTAAATAGGTTTAAATCTGACGTATTTATATGACTTGACAACTCGTTAAATACTATTTAATAGTTAAACGCGTTTAGCGATTCTGGTGCAAGCCGCCCTAAGTATAACCCAGTTTAACATGTTACTAAATTTTATTAAAAGATTTATAACTTTTATTGTTAAGCAAGCAAACGTGTACCTACTCCTCTCGAACTCTTGGTAATTGTACTCTAGAGATCCTAAATACAAGCTTAACGCTTAGTTTAAACTTCGCCGGTAAACCTATGTAAGAATTATTTTTACCTACCTTTGTTGCTACCTATGTTTAATTTCAAAACAGGTGTTCTCGTAAATAAACTATTTATTTATTCAGCGCCAAATGGGGAAGTCACAAACAGTATAAACATGTGTTTTTTTCAGGGAAGTCCATAAAAGAAGATATTTACTACAGCCGATAGCGTTAGAAGTATTCTCAAGTGACGGCAGAAATTACTTGCTCGCTTTCCCAAGAAAAGTTCGGAATAAGGTACGTATCAAAATCTGCTACGATTATACAAGTAATTAAATTAAAAATTTAAAAAACCTCCGAATCTTGGACCGATTTTCATCAAACATAGCTAAGAACACTCCCAATTAATTCACCTTTCAAACAAAAAAAAAATCAAAATCGGTTCATCCGTTCGGGAGCTACGTTGCCTCAGACACACACACACACAAACACACACAGAGAGACACGTCAAACTTATAACACCCCGTCGTTTTTGAGTCAGGCGTTAAAAATAGGGAATCTATTGAATTTTATAATATCCTTCCAAAAATGATACAGGTTGAATTCTTTCAACCGCCCTCTGAGGGCTTAGAATTTCTACAGTTTAGCTGAAAATAATACAGTTACACAGACTTTGTAACAGTATTCCTGACATTATTCCTTCGCCAGGTATACAGCCGTTTTACCGCACTGGCGACTGGAATGGCAGATAGCGCGGCGGGTTCCGTGGCGGGACAGAAGAGGGGCGTGGCCGTAGAACAACCGGGAGGCCTGCTCGCTTCGCTCATCGGAGACACCTCGGTCACGCAACGTTGGCTGGTAAGATAAATTGGAAAAAATATATTGCATAGACATATATTTGGTTGCAGAGCGCATAGTCATAGATAAATCCAAACCCCTCATCCCTTTGCTCTTTCAGCGTCATAAAAGCTTGTTAAAGTCAAAAATCATTTATTCAATAAAATCACAAGGTGCATTTAGAATCGTCTTCTAAGTGATTCTAGGTGCCAATTCCACGCGACCAAAGCCTAGGCCGGGCAACAAACTACGGCCTCGTTACCAGCGCTTTTTAGTATGATCCTTTTTACAAAGAAATATATGTACTTGAAGTTAATAAGGGTCTTAATAAACACTGCTTTAGCGGCTCGCTTCGCTTTCGCAAATCTATAACAACTTTCAATTGTTTCAGAGAGGCGAAATATCAAACTTCCAATACCTAATGCACCTCAACACTCTAGCCGGCCGCTCGTACAACGACCTCATGCAATACCCCGTGTTCCCCTGGATTCTGGCGGACTATGACTCGCTGGAGTTGGATCTGAATGATCCGGCTACGTTCAGAGATCTCACTAAACCTATGGGCGCGCAGAGCTCGGATCGGTTGGACCAGTTTAGGAAACGATATAAGGTTTGTAGACTTACAATGCAATAAAATGAGCTGGTTTTTTTAAAATGCTATTTCGGTGTTTATAGATGGCGAAGTAAACTTATTATACCTTACGTTCAAAGTCACAAAATAGCATTAACAACACAAGACTTACATTTCTATTCGTATCGACGTTGCAAGATAAAAGGTTTTAATGAAATAACATGAATTGTAGGTCATTTGTCAAGTTCTTTGAGACTACATCAATTTGCCTGTAATAAATAAATATTCATGTACATTTCACACAACGCTTTCTACTCCCAAACTAAGTAAAGCTTGTACCATGGGAACTAGATTGCTGATAGAATATTTATATACTTATAATGAACCTAAAATATTTATAAAAATACATTGTCTTGCTTTTATATCGCACTATCTCACGTTATGTTCAATTGACATTACCACAGTTTATCTATACTCGTGGGCCATTTCGAATTGAGTCGTAGAGTAGGAATAATAGGGACGTGCCTACCTGCGAGTTATCGATGAAAAGCAAGGAGATAGCATTTTATCGATAATTCGCAGGTATTTATGTTTGTTAAGTTTCCGTGTGCTCTATGAGTCATAGTAACGCTCATTACACATATATCGATATTCTCTCGCGTTACCGACATCACTAGCGCGGTCCATAAGCCTAACGAGTGCGAGCGAGACAGATGACATGATTTATGACCCAACGACGTAAAGCAAGATTATTGTTGTAGGAATGGGATGACCCGCACGGCGAAACTCCACCGTACCATTACGGAACTCACTACTCATCCGCAATGATAGTGTGCTCTTACCTAGTGCGGATGGAACCTTTCACTCAGCACTTCTTGAGGCTACAAGGCGGACATTTCGACTTGGCTGACAGGTATTCTAACTACACCTAGTTTTCTATTCAGGTTATTTAACACAAATATTTTCTTGTAGTTCTTTTTATCTGGCGGAAAAAAGTAGAGTTAAACCATCATCATCATCAACGTATATCGGTCCACTGCTGGATAGAGGTCTCTCCCGCGACGCGCCACTGACGCCCGTAGCACACCTCCGCCGCGTTATCATAACAACGGAATCGCTGTAAATTCGCCGTGTCTTGCCTGCCAGCGTGACTGCCTGTTCTAACGCATAGATTTGACTATAATTCTATCTCTTTCCCCACGCGGATTCGGCGATCTGCTCCGACGCCATTACGTTGCGGTGCCGCGTTGACTCCGCACGTGTTTGTGGATGTCGAACGCTCCGACGATTCCGCAAATCCAACTACACATGATCGCAGCGGCATTCATTCAGCGGCCTCGCTACTCCAATAACGCGGCAGAAGTGTGCTACGGGCGTGAGCCTGGTCCTTGGCTCTTTTCATCCAGTGTTTGCGCTACATTTCGCAGATCGTCGTCCCATCTCGCCGGAGGGCGTCCTACACTACGCTTATTCAATTATACATACACATAATTAAAATTCAGTTTCGTAAGATTTATAAATAAATCTCTTTGTTTTTCAGAATGTTTCATTCGATAAAGGAAGGGTGGAATTCTGCTTCTCGGCACAACATGGCGGACGTGAAAGAGCTCATACCCGAATTCTTTTACCTTCCCGAGTTTCTAGTCAACTCTAATAATTTTGATTTAGGTAAGTGCAGTGCATTGTGTTCTTAAGAATAATTTGGTTACGATTTTTCAAAATTTTGGATCGATATTGTGACATAAGAACACACTTGATGCTTTTAAATAAACGCTTGAGTCGATTCAACAGTGCACATCTATCGATGCAGTTGCTATAAGTATCTATGTATGTATATATCCATGTGTACAGGAATCCAGGGGCCTTATTCTCACATCGGCAGACATTTTACTCTAATAGGGATATCTCGGCCAAAAACTGGTTTAATTAGTTAAACGAGTTTTCGATTTCATTTTGACGTCATCCCTATCAAAGTAAGATTTCTGCCGAAGTCAGAATTAGGATCAGAGGATGCATTAACATTCCAAAAAATAGAGCGTGTGTATAAAGGTTGATAGCTGATTAAAAAATGTATGAACAAAGAGTAATAGTATAAATTAGGACACAAAATTTTACATTAAAAAAAGAATAATTGGCTATTTGCTAAATGACTGACATCTTCCCCAGGTCACAAACAATCAGGTGTATCACTAGGCGACATAGTTCTACCGCCCTGGGCTAGAGGCGACCCGCGAGAATTCATTCGCCTCCATCGCGCCGCGCTGGAATCAGACTTCGTATCTCACCGGCTGCACCATTGGATAGATCTAGTGTTCGGCTACAAACAGCAAGGACAAGCGGCCGTCGAAGCTTGCAATGTGTTCCATCATCTCTTTTATGAAGGGAACGTTGATATATACAAGTAAGTTATTTTAAAGAGGGTAGTTCTAAGTTTACCTCTATATTTGTTTTGAAGATATTAAGTCCCTGTTAGATAGAGACTACTGTTTGAGTCTGTCTGTAGCGTCATAGTCCCGATTGAAATGCGGTAAAGAAAGCTTATAACACCAAGAAGCATCTTTATAAAAATAATTGTGACAGGCGTCACAGCTCAGTCTGTAATAGCTCTGCCTTCCGTGCTGTGGGTCGTAGGTTCGATCCCCAGCAAGAACAAACATTTGTGTGTGGCAAATATAGATGATTAGTAGTTACCCGCGACTTCGTACGCGTCTACAGTTTCCGTGTACATTATATTATCTGTGCGTGTACCGAGCGGATACTTCTTTGAGAAACTTGACATTACACCTCATTACACCGAACTCGTACTTACTGGAATGTCAATCGCTAGTTGTTAGACCAAAGAGGTAGTACTACGCCCTGTCAAACTGACGTGACATGGCATGACAATGAAATCCTCTTGCCAATTGGCGCTGCTAATCCTTTTCGTTCATTTTATCCTGTAGATCCTGTTAATTATTCAGGATAAAAAGTAGCCTATATGTCAATCCAGGTTACGAACTATATATATGCCAAGTTTCATCCAAGTTGGTTCAGTGGTTTTGACGTGATTGAAACACAAACATCTAAACTTTCGCATTTATAATATTAGTAGGATTAGTAGGATAGGATTGTTCTATGTCTGGGTGTTATTTATTATCAGAAATATAGTTCCCATAGTACAAGCTTTGCTTAGTTTGGGACTAGAAGGCGTTGTATGAAATGTCCAAGAGTATTTATTTGATTGGTTTATTTTAGCATCGACGACCCTCTAAAGAAGAACGCCACAATCGGCTTCATAAACAACTTTGGCCAGATTCCAAAGCAGCTATTCAAAAAGGCGCATCCCAGTAAGAAAATGTCTCAGCGCAGTTCGACAATACTAGACCCCAACAATATAATACCGTCGCAAGGCATCACGCCGCCTGACAAACTGTTCTTTCACAATCTGGAGAATTTGCGGCCTTCCTTACAGCCAGTCAAAGGTTAGTAGTTTGAATTCAATTTATTTGATCGTTTATCTATTAGAACTGGTACTTATAATTACACAGTCTATATAAAACGCTTCTATGTGATCTTCTTCTTCTTTTTATTTATGGCCTCAGTCATTTCAACACACAATTTGGCCAGTATCAAGTATTATTTGAAATAAGTTTCCTTTTTTATAAAACTTAATGATGGGACAAGACGATGGCTCACCTGATGTGCCTATAACGATGCATTGCTTCACTGAGCGCGTCCTTTGAAGACGTGCCCTGTGATGCATTGCACTGCGCCCATCACTGAGACATAAAGGTGTTAAGTCTCATGTGCCTGTAATGGTTTTTAGTCAAGCCATTCGTCAAGTCGACTGTCATTTGTGTCAGTATAAACCTCTGATACAGAAAACCAACGGATATGCCCCACCAACAAAAAAAGCGTACATACTACGGAACATAATATGGCTGCCTTCTTAGTAGTATTGACAGCAGATCTACCACCAACTCGGAACTAAACATGGCGGCGCTGGTTACGCAAACATAAAATCATGACGTCTCAAAAAAAATTCGACGGGACAAAATATTGTCTATCTCTTTCAACACATTCAGTATTTGTTTGGTTAAAAAGAAACAAAATAATATTTGACGGCTTATGTGTCGATTTAATTTGTATAGTAGAATGGGGCCTCTCCATGTTTATGGTTTCCTACCTCTTTGGTATAAACGTTGATATTGTTTCAGAGGTGAAGGGCCCCGTAGGTCAAATCCTGTACACAGACAAAGCAATCTTAGCAGTAGAACAAAACAAGGTTCTAATGCCTCCCACATACAACCGATACGTAGCGTGGGGCTTCGCAGACCATTCTCTACGAATCGGCAACTATGATAACGACAAGGCTGTGTTTGTGTGCGAGACTGTCGCACAGGCGTGTGGGGAGATAGTCACATGTGTGTGCCCTTCAGCTAAAACCATCGTCACTGCGGGAACTAGCACGGTAAGTAACATTACAGTAGTGCAACTTACACAACTATGCCGTGGATTTGTGCATTTTCTTAGTCTCATTTATCAAAGAACACAAATTAATGTTTCTTTCATGCATTGCCTATGCTCGATGTAAGGAGTATAATAGTCTCAACGGATCTTTGTCCCTCTGAAATATCTGCGCAGAACACATTTTGGATCAAATTAATAAGCTAATTTTTCCACACAACAGTACATGCGCAATCGTTTGTTGCACCTAACTTCACAGGGATAAAAATCCGTAGTGTGTACGGTATTTTGGAATGCTGATATCTAAATTATATTACAAAATTTTATATATGTGCGGTATCGAATTGTGGTTTATGTTTTAGCGCAATATCTAAACATATTAGGAATCTAAAAAATTGTCAAGCTATTTTAAGTCTATTTTTGCACGCCTAAAGTAAACACAGTAACTTCATTGTAGCTTTCCAAAAGTGTCATTACAATCCCACGTCCGTTGCCAGGTAGTAACGGTATGGCAATACTGGGCGCGACGTCGGCGTCTCGCCGTCAAAGTGTGTCTGTACGGACACGAAGAAGCAGTGACTTGCCTCGCCGCCAGCCCGGCATACAACCTTGTAGTCAGCGGGAGTCGGGATGGACAACTCATTGTGTGGGACGTGGAGAGAGGCGCCTTTGTGAGGCAACTTGTTCCTACGCAGATGTCGCCACAACCGCCCGTCTCTGCGCTGGCTATAGATGACCTCACTGTGAGTTACTATTCAAACGTATCTAGGGTCATTTTAGAGCGGACAGATAGCTGTGTGTGTATGGGACAGGGACGTAGTCTAAAACCTAGATTTAGGGCGGCTTGCACCAGAATCGCTAAACGCGTTTAACTATTAATAGTGTTTAGCGAGTTGTCAAGTCATATAAATACGTCAGATTTAAATCTATTTAGCTGTTGTCTATGACATAAGAGTTTTGGTAGGAGAATAAAAGGTGTGCATTGTGGCAACACCTCCTTCTTCTTTATCACTGCTTGTAAAGCGCGTCATCGTTATAATAAAATCTAAAATACAAAATAAATACAGTGTTTTTAATATCAAAAAGCCCAAAAGGGCAATCCTTAACAGCTGTTAAACACGTTTAGCGATTCTGGTGCAAGCCGTCCTTAGAGGAAGATGTCAAAACGCAATGCTCTAGTAAACGGAGATGTCAAAACGCTCTTGTCCGTCAAGATGGTCCTTACGTGAGAACGTGAGAAGAGACTCTCAGACAATTTTGAACGGTAACATGTACTGTTGTTATGTTATGTCAAATAAAGTATTTTCTCTATCTAATATGTAAAATCAGTTCCATTTTACAATTTTTGATCCAATAAATGTTTATGTATTACCAGGGTGACATAGCGACTTGCAGCGGCAGCTGGCTTTACGCGTGGTCAATAAACGGCGAATTACTCGGCGCTGTCGACACCGCCGGTGGGAGGGAGAGGTCGCAACAAGTGTTGTGCGTCGCATTCAGCCAGACCAGAGAGTGGGACCCGCTGAATGTCATCATGACTGGCTCCACTGACGGCGTTGTCAGGGTAGGAAAACATTAACTTGTGTAATATGGTCAAAGAAAATGATTGTAGGAAGTGTAGTGTTGATAGAAACGAATATCGAATATCGTTCTAGCGGGAGATTCACAAACGATTTTTCTCCATACCAAAACCGCGAGTTTCTCGATTCTCGCTTTTCGGAGATCAACAAAATAAAACTCAAAAGTACGGGCTCTGCACTTCAGTGTTTTCGTACTATTTCGTAAAATAAACTTATATTCGTACAGATGTGGTCTATTGACTACGTAGCGGAGAACTTAGACGATCAGCCAGAGAGCATTGAAACCAGCGTCGACCCCGCCTCATCCATCGACGGAGAGAAGGAGCCTTCAATCCAAGTCAGCGATTTGAAGGAAGCTGAGAGCGAGACAAAGACTGATGATGCAGACGTGTGTGACAGAGAGGCAGCTATTAAGAGGGTTGAGGAACTAGTTAAACAGATGAGTCTGTCGCAGGAACAGGAGAATGCAGGTAAATTTTGTAAAAATAATACCTTATACCGATGCAAAAACGACGGGGTGTTATAAGTTTGACGTGTGTGTGTGTGTGTGTGTGTGTGTCTGGGGCATCGTAGCTCCCAAGCAAATGAACTAATTTGGATTTGATTTTTTTGTTTAAAAGATAAATTAGTCGGGAGTGTTCTATGTTTGATGAAAATCGGTCCAAGATGGCCGCTGCCACAAAATGGCGGATTACATTTATTTTCACAACTTCCTTCATTACTTGTTACAGGAAGCCTCACTAAATCAGGCTCTGAAAGCTCAATATCCGAAGCCTGTGAGACATCAGCCAAAGAATCAGCTCAAAGGCACGACGAGAAAGATACATGCAGCGACAACGACGAACCGACCTACCCCCACAATAACGTCATTGAACCACAAAACGATGACGTCACGGAACCCCAAAACGATGACGTCATCGAACTACAAAACGATGACGTCATAGAGTCATATGATGAGGCTAAAACTGAGTGCGATAATGAAAAGGATTTGGATACTGAGAAAGATGATCATAGACATAACAAGCTGCAGAAGCAAGGAAATGTTGTGTTGAGGCGAAAGTCAAAAACCAATCCTTTGTATCGGAAAAGTAAGTATTTTTCGTCGGCACAACATGTATCTTCTTCCGCTCACTCCTAATATTCAACTTTGAATCTACTCCTCTCGCATTCATGTCATCTTTCACACAATCCCACCACTTCTTCGGTCTTACTTACGTACCCAGAAATGCGAATATGAACCTTAAATGACAATTGTTCCTAGGTGGCGGCAGCATAGGCGATTCAGCCGAATCCGGTTCACTGGAAACGCCCCACGTCTCTATAGAAACAGGTCCCGACAGCGGCCTGAGGACGAGCAAGTCTGACACCAGCCTGACCGAGTCCTTTGTAATGGTTTCTACTCCGGTCTCACCCGCACATGTGAACAAACCTAAGCCGCCCATCACTACTATTGATACAGGTACGTTTTTACACCCGTGTTTTAATAAAAACTATGTCTGGTAGGCGTTCATTTAATAATAAATCATTTTTCTCAATGGAGACTCTCTATGTACAAAACATAGGGTTGCTGCATTACAATGGAGTAGCGTTTTTTTTTCAGGGCTGTTAGGATTGTATATTTTTCCAAAATAGGTGTATTTCTTTTAGTGGCTAAAAGGAATAAATAAATAAATATAAATAAATATTCATGGACATGGCACACGACGCCCTCTAGTCCCAAACTAAGCAAAGCTTGTGATATGGGAACTAGATGGCTGATAGAATACTTATATACTTTTTTTTTGTAAATACATACTTATAATACATAGTAACACCCACACATGGAACAAACATCTATGTTTTCCACGCACAAATGTTTGTTCTTGGTGGGGATCGAACCCACGACCCACAGCACGGAAGGCAGAGCTATTACCCACTGAGCTGTGACGCCTGTCAAAATAAAGTTATTTTAGTAGTAGATTATTTAAACACAGCGATATACTTATAAACGCTGATCAATTCAGAATATTTAAAAAAACTTGGATTTCCCAGAATGCAACATAAAATGGCGACGCCGCTTAATGCTCCGCGGCAAACTGACGATGCACACAGCGTACGAGCGCCGCGACAACGCATGCCCCGCCTCCGTCACCGCGCTGTGCGCCGCGCGCGCAGGCCGCGGCCTCGCCGTCGGGGACGCACGCGGCCGGGTGAGGACTGCACCTCTACTAGTACCAGGGGACACTACTAGTACTGTACCTACTAGCGCGCGGAAATAGTAACTGTATTAGCATCAGGGAACAGTAAGAAAATCACCTGCACTAGCGCTAGGGGACAGTAATGCCGAGGATGGATAAATAATACATGTACTACTACTAAGGGACCCATACCTGTACTAATGCCAGAGGACGGGTTGGGAATGCACCTGCCACGGAATTTCGATGAAGCTTCGGTGAACTATACACTACAGCGCCAACATTGCAAAAGATGTATTTCATTTGCAGATATTCCGATGGTCAGCGCCCGACATGACGAGTGCGGCGGGCGCCAAGGGCGGCCCGGCCGACCACTGGATACGAGACGACACGGCGCCCTATTGTACACAATGTCAGGTAAACAGAAGCGCTGTCTACATTTGCTGTCGCAATACGTGACTGCATTGTGCTGTGCTTTATGTGGCAAAATTCTAACATTCTTGTCGCATTCTTTTGTCAGCGCGTTTGATATTAAACGAAGTTCAGATTGATTTATTGTACCCACAACAAGAATGCAGTTAGACTATTTACTTTTCATCAATCTCTAGCCTATACTCACGAGGCACACCTCAAGTCGAATCTACAACACAAGACGTCTTATTCTTCGTGTACGCTCTCAAAACGGCAAAATAGTATTCAAATTCTTGTTTGCAGGTTCGTTTCACTGCACTAGAACGGCGTCACCACTGCCGTGAATGCGGCGCTGTGTTCTGCGGGCGATGCACGCGGTACGAGGCGCCCGTGCGGCGGCTGCGAGCGCTGCGACCCGTGCGGGTCTGTCAGCGCTGTCACGACAACATACACGCCAGGAAGGACTAAGCTTTATGATTCAAGATGGCGGCCCCGCATATAAACAAGATGGCGGCTAGTGCGTTTCAGCCAGCGGTGCCACACCAACATAGGGAGTAAGCAATTGTTCTTTTACATAATTAAAGATTTGGCGGTCCGCGCGTGTCTTATAAATTATATATACACGCTGGATGAACTAGCTGTCTAGATACCCCAGGTAGTTCAAGATGGTTGCTCGCGCAAAATAAACAAGATGGCGGCTAGTGCTTTTGTCAGCGATGCCAACTGCCACGACTACATAAACACTAGTTGTCTATTACGTAGTGTATAGTGACGACAGTGTCGGAAATAAGCCATCTTCGATCTTTTACGTTCAATAATTCTAGATTCGGCGGTCCGCGCGTGTCATTCCAGAAAGGATAGCTTTCTTTATCACTTAATTCAAGATGTTAGCTTTCAGAAGTGATGTGACACCATACAGGATAAATTTAGTAAGCCTGTTGTACATAATAATTTATGCACCCAAATGTTATTAGCACCGCGGCCGCCTAGAGGATAGAACAGTAAATTATTTCTTGTTTAGCTACATAATCGATCAACAGTTCAAATGTAGATGAATGCCCTTATGACAAATCATTTACCTGGCTTAGTAAAATATGGTATTTAACCCACTCAAACTATTCAAAATATTAAAAGTATTTAACCAAAAAAGTACAAAATGGCAATGGCAACCGTCTTCTTGATGTTGATGAAAAAACATTACTTTTGTAGATATCTAAGAATTTATTCACAACAATATGTATAGTATCCAAGATAGTGTAGTGTAGAAGGTACCAATTGCAAAGGAGAGTTTGAATTCAATCAATATTGTTCAAATAACAGCAAAATTATATCAATGAAATTCAATGCACATTTGCTAAACCTAGATTTTTGTCTAAAGCTTTATTGTATTGATAGTAAGACTAGGTCATACACAAACTTTCTTGTCTTTCCAGTGTTATTTAGCTGCTAGATTTTTTTTTCGATTTGTTCCTATATTTTCCTGTACTTTGAAAGTGTTGTAAGTTGTAATTTTGACATTTTAGTATGTTTTTAGACAAATACAGGGTGTAACATAATGTCCCTATAAGTCCGAAAGGGGGGGGGGGGTATTCTTCACGTCATGGCGAACAACATTTGGTCTACGACTTTTAATATTTCGAAGTTTTTCATTCCTGAAAAGCGTCCTAAAGTTTCCCTAAAAATAGCATTGCACACGTGTTAAAGTGTCTATGCGTGGGTGCGATGTGATTGGAGGGTGCGAGAGCATGTGTACTAACAGGCTGGACACATACGCAAAGTAAATAAACACTTAGGGTTGTCGCAAATTTCTAAGATAAAAAAAAATTTGCAAATATGTTGTATTCAGCTTTTGCACATGCCAAACTATTTACGTGTATGGTCTGAATAAGCCCCTTTTCGGCTTATAGGGACATTATGTTACACGTTGTAGAGTAAGTTATGCCTCGTTATGCCAAAAGGAATATTACAATCTCGTATCTTTTTGATAAGAAAGCTGTTAGTATAGTTGTTAAATAAATCATATTTATTTTTTAATTAAGAAAAGTTAAATGAAAATATATTTAATTCTATTTATCAGCTATTTAGCTATTTTACCGCGTTGTTAATAATAGGTATTCGTTGTTTTGCATTAAACAGTATTAATAAATTGATTAAGATTAACTTATTTCAGTCTATGATATATATTTAAATCATTTTGTAATTGTTTTTTTATTAACTTTTTTTTGGTGGTATTAAAAGATATTAATATATTTTAAATCGAAATTATCTTTATGACTTATTATTGTGATAATTCTTTTGTAGATTAGAAAAGTTTTTAATGCTGAAATATTCATTCCAAAACTGATGGAATTTCGTGTGAATATAAAATAGTGCTAGTCATATTTTTATATGTATAGTAGTTATTATGTGTAACCGTTGCTTGACCTGCCTACACCCATATATTAATATGTACTTATAATTTAATATTAAATTATATAACTATGCATTTGTAGATAACATTCCTAGTCCCAAAGCCCTGTCTGTTAACAAATATTTAACAATAAAAATGTAACCTGAGAATATTTATTTAGTTTACGACTTATCTAAATAAGAAATAAATAATATGCGTTTAAATGTTCTTGATGTTCAATTATACATGTTTAGAATTATTTAAAGCTATTATCAGGATGACTTGTTCAGTCATGTTTTAATATTAAGAAAAAGAGAAAATAAGCTGCATCTGTGCATGGGGCAGTTTAGACATCCCATAGATCTCTTTGTAATGTCTCAGGGGGGTAGTCGGAGGAAAGAAATTAGTTCAACCTCTCAATACATAAGTCTGCAACTATGTATGAAAGTTCTTATAACAATTGACTTGTTACTTGTCTATAAGCTTGTTTGAAATGAAATGTAATCATGTTCTACCAATAATATCCTATGCTGAATCGTGGAGCAGTTATGCGTATTTGCATCCCTATTCACATTAGTCCACGTCTGACAGGCACCGTATTCACGAACAATACCTTCACTCGTACACATGTTAGTTATGTAACATAATGCTGCCAACATAATATATTAATCCGTGCTTCACTCGCGAATATTGACGTGTACCTACATTTTATCAAGTAGCAAAACTAGTGTCGCTTGTGAATATGGATGCATTATCTAAATACATGCCTCATGTTAAATAAACTTTTCTATATTTGTAAATTAAAAATAAACTATTCGAATAACCGCAGTATTAAATCGCGATTTTTTGGCTGGAAAATTATATTTAGGTAAGTAAATTAATAGTTTCAATATGTCGTTGGTTTTGATAGTTTGAGGCGATACTCAAAGATGTCACTCGAAAGTTAAGGGACACATTTACACCGAAGGGGTATCCAGCATCGTTGATAGTACTAAGTGTAAGTGCGCAAGAGTCGTTATTAGCCTATGTAAGATAATGTTTCTTAGTCACCAGACCTTGAACTGTATAGAAAATGTTACGGACAATATTTCTGTTGTTTAGGTAGTTGTAGGCACTGAAGTTTATGCAGTTACTTGGTATGTATTCGTGTACCTAATTGAATAAAGCGATGCAGAAAAATATACACCTTGGTTTTAGTTCATTCCTGGTAACTAACTTTACCTTCTGACCTTGTAGGTTGATGATAACTCAAATCTAAGCCTATGTTCAGAGATTTTTTAAGCCTATAGGTCTTCGTCAAATACATGCTTTGACATAATAAGCTGTGTTACTATAAGATATTGAAAGCTGAGGATAGTAATAATAACAACTTTTCAACTAAATATAATTTATTATTTTTTATAATATTTGAACTCTTGTTACCTAAATAAATATCTACACAAATATGCTGATATTTACATGCTTTTAGACAATAAATCACTGTATAATTTACACAAATAACACCCAACAAATAATTCAAAAACATTTAAGTACAATTTTGTCGATAGTATTTTGAAAGCACACGAAAAATATATTTTCTTTGACATCGTCAATTAAAGTACACAGTTACTAAAATATTGTTTTAACAATAGCGATTAAGATTTAACTGGGTGCCATATTATAACAATAGTTACTCACTACATAACAACCCCATGAATACATTCAGATACAATTTTGCAGAAAGAGGCCGAGCTAATGACGCTAAAGTTTTTAGGAACTTCTACCAAACTATTAAACCAATTAATTCGGTAGAAACGTACCGAGACCAGATGTTCCACCTCAGTAAATTTACTGAATTTAAGGAAACATCATAGCGAGCAATCTATTTGATAAATAAGTCTCAGTAACGTTTTAATAGTCACAAGTTCTAGATAGGAAGAAAAATGTGATAAACTGCAATTCTCAAGCGAAAGACAACCTTTAAAATATTACATGGATAGTCAAAGACACGTCCAAACATTACATTTGAAACATGCTTAGACGCTAGTTAAAATCCTAAGCGAAATTACTAACAGTAAATTAGTTTCTTTGTACGACGGAACATACAATAGGATCCAGGCCGTAGTTTCTTGCCCGTTCTTCTAGGCTCTGGCTGCGTAGAACTCGCACAAAGAATCACCTAGTGTGACGATTCTAAAAACTGTTTTTTTGACCGACAGGAACTTTGTTTTCTATGCATGTCCCTAAACAGTAAAAATACCTCAAAAGGGCTAACATAGTCGTAGTTATTTCTGTAGCGTTTTCGTTACCGGATGTGCGTTTGTCTATTTGCGCTTAAATGTTAATTTTAAAAGTGATTTTTGTTTGTTTTCATGCTCGGAGTGCAGATAATAAGGAGCAGTGAGGAAACACTACATACAATTACATTATCACATTCAGATATTTAACTATGTCAATATAATATCGTTAATAAAATACGATAATTTTCCACTGCCTAGTTTACAAAGACTGCTAGAGAAAAAAAGTTATACCAATTTGAATTAAAAGTTATACAGGACATTTTAATATTATACATTTTATTAAGTTCAATGTCAAACAGAAGTTTAATTAAAGCTCATAGTTATTATTTGTGGCAACGTCATACAATATTATGAATTTATGAGCCTTAAAAGTGCACATTCAACCCCAAGCTATATGTGTATATATGTTTTAATACACAAAACATTATGCGTCAGCTATTCCGATTCCAAAAACGTTTTCACATTCCTATCATACATTTTTTTGTTTTCTATAATTTTACTAATTTTTATTAAAAATCGTAATACAAGTGCGATATACTTTACGCAAGGCTAGTGATATGCATTATATTTCGTTTTATATATATAAATGTATATGAAATGATTATGGAATGTTGAAATGCAACAATCAATTTGGTTCTAACAACTCGCGTTTTCTATACTTGCACGTTACTGTTTACGTAACTTGAGAAAAATATGCGAACTTTGATCGTAAGTAAAATTGATTTGTAATTGTACTAGGTATTGCCCTGATTATAACGATTACCCTTTACGGTGCACTTCTATTGTTTTCAAATAGAATACTCTAGAAAAATATAATCAACGATATCTAAAAAGATTTCCAATTGAAGTTGGGGCTTACCTTATCAAGAATTAAGTTTAACATAAACAGAAAATAATAAGAGAAATAAAAAAAATATTGCTATTTTACAACTAAAACGTAAGTACGCAAATTATGATTTGACTAAAGTTATTATTTGATCGAGCAAGCGATAAAAAATCGCCGTAATTAAAAAAAAGTATAAAAAACAGATCCACATTGTGTAAAAGTCAAACATCCTACAAATTTATACCTATATACAAAAAATAATAAGAAAAACACGTCCAAAGATTTTTTACAACATGAATTGATTTAACAATAAAATACTGCATCATTTGTTCGTTTCATCGTTTAAACTTTCCAATAATACTGATTGGACGAAGTCAACGATGGAATTACGTATTACAAAGTACACGTTAAGTCTTAGCGTGCGTCGCAGAAGCACAGTGCAGTGCGATTAAGTACAATATTTAATATTAAGCTACTTAAAGACTAATTTTGCTTGTATATTTAGCCCGATCGGGTAATAAAACTAAACATAGAACGAGATAGACTAAAAATAGCGCAACAAAAACTTCAATGTCTTTTTGTCTATCAACAGGCATCTATGATAGGTCTAAAAATCTAGAAATGATTCGCATTCGAGTGTGTACCCCGATCGCCCTAAATATGCAAGAACTATAGATTTCCCAAAATCAAGTTTCACTCATCGAAAATTCCAATATTCAACACATCCACCATAATAATGCATAATAGAATAACATGTCCTAAAAGATTTACTCCAAAAATAATAATTACTAAATAAATAACAATTAGTATTATTGATAATCTATATTTTACATGAATATATTCATTTTGTAAGTACAGACAGACATACTACACAACGATTTAATGTAAACTTTGACATTTTAAGTATCGTCCGATAATGCCAATGTTCGCCGAATTTTACTTCATCTATTTAGATTAGTAGTCCCGTTAAGTGTAGGCATAGGTTGCCTCCTGACGCTGTATAAATCATCTTCAATAGATGTAAAGGCCTATTTAGATTAGTATAATTTTAGTTTTTCAGTTTAGTATACGGCGAATCGCATCGGGAATGGCTTAGTTAGTTTTACGTTCACAAGATAAGACCTTCAAAAGGTATGATGAGCTAGTGAACACTGATTGGAATTGAATTATTATCTCAATGTTAAGGCGAGGGGTAATGATGTCGATTCTGTTGTTGCATTTTTCTAAACTAAACTAATTTGACAGCACTAAAAATGTTGCCGTCCCTTTCTCATAAACTGAAACTACAAAGACAGCTATAATTCTAGCGCTGTCAAATTAGGTTAGTTTAGAAAAATGCAACAATAGAATCGACAGCACTGTCAGACAACCTTCTCGCTCGCACATTTCAACACTTTAGAAGATATAAAGGTAAGGACCAAATTTTTTGCATCGTCGCACGTCGAATCTTACAACTGAAAGTGTCACAACGGAACAAATGTTGCTACATTTGTTCCATTGTGTTGTGACACTTTCAGTTCTGAAATCCGGTGTGCGACGATGCAAAAACTTTGGTCCTTATCCATGAACTCACCGCAAAGCTGAATAGATTTTTTTACTAAAGCCCCTATACATCTTCTTATCAATGTAACGGGTACGGTTCATACTTTGTCTCAACGTGAATCGAATTTGTTACTAAATAACGATAGAACCCGTATGGTTGTTCTAATTAATGTTACCTACCATGCACCCAATCGAAAATCGTTTGTAAGGACGCATCGTCGAACCCCAGTACAGATAATCAATTAGATGGAAATGTAAATCATCTGTTCTAAATGATCCTTTGTGATTGAGTAACGCTTTTTTGACTTGACTGACTCAAAAGCTTCCTATTTACTCGTATCATGAATCACTTTTGTGCAGGCCTAAGCACTAAAACCCACTTTGTCTGGCACTTTTGAGATTTAGCACTGAAACTCGTATAGGAACATAATTATGTTGAAACGCAAGATTGTAATCGTTTCAACTTCTGATAGCATTGATTGAATAAGGCTTACCTTGCTTTATGTTTGGTAACAGTTGGGTACATTACACTATACACAATTTTATTATGATTATGATCTCGTAGAGCATTATGATGCGTCTAAATGACGATACTATTTTTTCGGGGCGTTTTTGTTTCATTGCTAGGTTTTTTTATTTCCTCGTGTAATCTTTCTTGGCAATTACGAGCGTGCTTTGGCTCAGGCAAATCTGGCACCCTACTTTTATCTATACTGCCCTTTTTTGTTACCTTTCACACTCATTTTTCTTTTCACATTTTTATGTCACTTCTGTGCCCTTTACTTTCCTATTGTTACCGCGTTTGCAGTTCTGCTACGTTACTTTTTGCCTTTTCGTACCTTCCATTCTTTTAATCATGTTACCTTTGTATTTACAAGTGCGCAGGCGTGTAAGAATAGTATTGGCAGCGCGACCGGCGAATGTTGACGCGCGACTGGTCGCAACAAGAGGGATGTTACCTTTCATTCTTACTCTTCATGTTACAAAGTGTGCTAGCTCTGGCATGTTACTTTTCGTTGCTTTTTTCTTGATTACAAGTGCATTAGAGGCTCAGGCGCGGGCGTAAGGAAAGGGTTGGTGTTCACAGCGCGACCAGCGAAGGTGGACGCGCGACCAGTCGCCGCGAGAGACGGCGCGCGCGCCACGCGACCCAGCCACGCGTCCGGGTGTGGGAGAGCCTGCAATAAATTATTATTATAAATAAATAAATAAATATTCATGGACATTTCACACAACGCCCTCTAGTCCCAAACTAAGCAAAGCTTGTAATATGGGAACTAGATGCTGATAGAATACTTATAGACTTTTTTTTTGTAAATACATACTTATAATACATAGTAACACCCAGACATAGAACAAACATCTATGTTTTGCCAAACACAAATGTTTGTTCTTGGTGGGGATGGGTATTGATGGGTATTTCTGATCACAAGCCTTAATTTGCGGTTAGATGTCATCAAAAAAGTTTAAACTATGATCCAAATACGCACATAACGAGTATAATATGTACTACATCATACATACTAGATGGTGTATTAAGATTACTCCCGAAAAATCACGTTTTTCGCTGTCACACTATTGATTTAATAACAGGCTGGTTGTGATGAATGTGTTACCTGGTTGGCTTGCACGGGCTGTACAGTTTCGACGGCCTCTTCAGTGAGCGCGCGCAGACCGAGAGATAGTTGTTGGCACATCGCGGCGACGGGGTCACAATTCTCGCGATCCTGTTCACAAACAAACAAACACATTTAGACAACTTTATAAGCACGGGATTTAAAAACCAACGCACCGATATCGTATTCTTTAGAACGTGGCTTAATAGAACGGTAGAACTGTGTTTAGACGCGGGTATAATCCGCTTTAGTTTTTATTAATGTTGTACTACTTCTTTTTTGCTATTGTTTTTATAGTTACCTTATATTTATTACGAGTTCCACTAATGGACAATGTTATGGTTTTTTATACTACAATATGATGGAATAAGCCGATGCATTAGCTCATAGAGCACGTCCACTGACGTGCCCTGAGATGCATTGCACTACGCCCATCACTCTGAGACATAAAGGTGTTGAATATCATGTGACTTTTATGTTATGAACCCTTAAATGATTTTTGATAGTATTAAGGTGCCGTTACCTGTACGGGCGCGGCGTCGGGGCGTGGCGCCGGCGCGGCGGTCTCGCGGGGCGGAGAACCCAGCCCGGCGCGTTGCCGCTCTAAGTTTGAAGGCAGCTCGCTGATACGTAACGACATCTGACGCTTGAACGGCGAACTGTGGACAAATATATAAATACTAGCAGTTACCCGCGACTTCGTACGCGATTACCGTTTTCGTGTACATTATATTATCTGTGCGTGTACCGAGCGGATACTTCTTTGAGAAACTTGACATTACACCTCATTACACCGAACTCGTACTGGAATGTCAAACGCTAGTCGTTAGACCAAAGAGGTAGTACTACGTCCTGTCAAACTGACGTGACATGACATGACAATGAAATCCTCTTGCCAATTGGCGCTGCTAATCCTTTTCGTTCATTTTATCATTTAGATCCTGTTAATTATTCGGGATAAAAAGTAGCCTATGTGTCAATCCAGGTTACGAACTATATATATGCTAAGATTCATCCAAGTTGGTTCAGTAGTTTAGACGTGATTGAAACACAAACATCCAAACAGCTAAACATCCAAACATCTAAACATCCAAACATCTAAACTTTCACATTTATAATATTAGTAAGATAGGATAGGATAGGATGTAGAAGCTAGAATAAATAGAAACCAAGACGGCAAAGGAGTTGAAGTTGTAGATTCTATAAATGTCAGTGGACATTTCATATCAAACAGAACTATCTATCCCCAACAAATTCATTCATAAACAGCTAAAGACAGTTCTTGAAGCGGTCTTTCGTAATTTTATGATATTGACAAGGAAAATTGTGTAAAAATTATGCGAATGAATTCCCGGTCAGCACTCATCATAATTACAATTTTAGAAACAGAATGATGAATTCATCAGCGGTGCAAACAACAACAGAATATAAACAACATTCCTGGAAATGCAACTTAGAGAATATATTTATGTCATATTACTGTTAATAACAATTGAGTAGAGTTTAGTAGGTAGATAAGGTACTTAGAACTACGCGCCACAAGAGCACTAAGGTACTTGCGTGGGTTTGAACAAATGTTCACTTCAAGATTTTATTAAAAAGACATCGTGAGGGAAAACCCAACTGTGAAATGGACGCTATGAACTATTTGGCTAAAACAACGGGAAATTACCTGTTGTTGAGATGCGCAAAACCGCGGAAGGAGCCCTGGCGCTCCAACAAATGCGGTGCGGCATGCGGGCGCTCCACCGCGAACGGATTGTGCGGCGACGGCGCCGACCGGGGCGCCACCGCGCTATTAGTGAAACTCCCAGCATTGTTGTTAAAACTTCCGGCATTGTTGGTGAAGCTTCCGGCATTGTTGGTGAAGCTACCAGAGTTGTTGGTAAAGCTGTTGGTATTGCCGTTTCCATTGTTAGGTAATGCGGGGATAGATGGCGCTGGTGGTAATGGCGGCGGCCCATTTGAGGCGTCCGCTTCGGAAGCCCGTCTGTTCATTATACCTGGAAATACAAAGAGGTGTTTTGACGTGACGTGAACAGAACAGCTAATGATATTGAGCACCGGAGATCTATAGGTTAGTACCTTGCCTTCCTTGTTCAAATACTCATAGTTATATTTACCCATATAATTGGGACGCCAAAGTTTTGTTTTTCGTCATTGTACTGTAGATAACTCTTGTGATATCAGAATGGACGTAAAAAGTATGGTGTTATAGTAGTCACGACTCACAATGGATCTTTGGCGCTCTGAAGTATCTGTGCAGAACCTATTTTAGGTCGAATTGGAGGTAAGCAAATTTTCCCGCACGACAGTAGGTTCCTATGTTTGTTGCAATTAATTTCAGAGGGATAAAAATCCGTTGTGCGTACTGTACTAAACTGGCATTTAGTATTTACCTACCTACCATATCAATTTATTCGGTTACGAGGTGTGCTAGTCGCGCTGACTAATGAATAATAATTGACGATCAACACGGAAGTGTTTTGGAATAGATTCAGTCACCGCGTATATTATTATTATTTGGATTTGTTTAAACAAGAACAGTGTAAAGATTATAGCGAAGTCAGGAGCAGTGTTCAAATAATTACTTTTCCTCCCAAGCAAAAAAATAATGTTCGATTTGATTTCATAGTTTTAAAAAGGTTTATTCCATCGTGCTTTAGCTGTTAAAAGGGTCATTCAAAAGTTGACTCATTTTAATTCCTTTAAGATATTCTGACTAAATAAAAGCAGGAAAATCTAAATTATATTGAAGTTCTTAAGAAAAGATTTGCATAATTTTCCTCTTTGCATTCTTATTAACATAAGAACTAAATTAAGTTATAAAACCATGTTTAAACACTGTGTCATGTTAATTGCTACACTTTACCTAAGGAGTAAGGACCTAAGTGCAGTATTATTATGAATGCGTCATTTTATCAATAAACTTAATATGCAGAGGTAAACTGCACATTAATTCGTGCGGTTTGTTGATGCCTTGTATCACGAAAAGATAAGTCACGCACTGTGAGTCATTCACGAAATCACCTATGTATTACGGTTATGACAAGCTCGGAAAATACCGGGTGATTATTTAATCGAAGGGCGCGTCAGACGTTCCCCTTCTAAATACACAACTTTTGAATTACTGACTGTTTGGTAGGGTGCACCCCCACTATACGCCTGTAATCTAGGCACCGAGCATTACTTATCGAAACACGTGGCGGACAAATATCCTACCGCTTGCGCCAACCATCTTTATTATCTAAGTATTAAGTTTTTGTATGTCACCAGAATTCTTTGTGTACAATAAAGTATTATCTATCTATCTATCTATCTTTCAACACTATAGTATTGCAAACTAACCTGACTTGGTCTTTGACGAGTGAAGCATGACTCGCGGCGTCTATGCTCATAGACACTGCGCATCCCTTATCACAACACTGTTGTGTTCGAGACACGAAACTAATATCCTACCGGCTGCGCCATTCACTTTTTTAGAGTTGTCTAAAAATCTATTCGTTGACAGTTGCCACTGACCTGACTTGCGGAATGATCCCTGACGAGTGAATGCATGACTGGCTGCATCTATACTCATTGACACCGCGCATTCCTTATCACGTCGTTGCTTGCGTTCGAGACAGGCTGCAAACGCGCAGCCGACCGCGTGCGACAGTCGCTCACCGCTGTCGCGCGACGCGAGGAAACCGTGGCACATCCAACGGCGAGTTGTGCCGTCGCGGCATATGTAACTGGAAATAAATAATACATTACATAAATTATACATAATCTTGTTACGGCTCTGTTAAAAATATTCTGTCATTATAATCTGCATGTCATCGAAAGGAGACAACAACAAGTTTATCAGACATTTTAGTAATGAGTCTAGCTATATAGACTTTTTATCACGATAGATATATCTCCTAAGAATTGTCAAGATAGGTATATTAAATATCTCCCAAAAACTGTCCAAAGCTATAGTTTTGACAGTTCTTAGGAGATATATCCTCACCCCCCTGGTGCCATAATATAGTTTAAGATGGTATATTATAGGAATTATGGGATTACCATCGCAAATTACCGTTACCACTTAAAATCAGGTGGGCCATCTGCTTGTTCCATTATTTAGCTGTATAAATATAAAAAGACTGATTCTTTACTGCTATTTTTGACGGTTCAAATGCACACGCACAAAAAAAATTCTAGGTTACTTGTGGCTTAGCATCGCAAATGAGAAAACAACAACTGCTCATTATATATATTTAACAAAATAATAATATTCTTCGTACAGCAGAAACAAGGCTCGGTCTAAAAACGATTGCAACCCCGCTGGGGATTTAATAAAGCCTGTTTGATTTATAAGACAAAGCAACATTAAAATTACAAGAGTATTATTTATTATGTTAGGACAGGAGTCTTTGTGTTTTTAATAACAAACTGCCTTTGAGTTTGGGCATCTCGAAGGATCGTACTCAGAGATCTGAAGAATGTCAGGCCGTGTATCTTAGGGATTATTGTGTACGTGAGTTTGAGCCCCTTTGAGTTGACAAATGAGCTTTTCAGTCTCTCTTCTTTTACTTTGAAAATCGTCTATACTATTACAAAATAGTCTTACATTCATAGCATAAGGTTTTTCTGTAGGTGAAGACTAGTAGTACAGCTTTTTGTGAAAGAGCTCGTCCAGGGAAGTACTAGCACCGCATCTATTTCTGCCACCAAACAGTGATACTCGCATTGCTGTGTTCCGGTTTGAAGAGTATGGGTGCCGGCGTAATTACAGGCACATGAGATTTAGCATCTTTATGTCTCAGAGAGATGGACGCAGTGCACTACATCACAGGGCACGTCTTCGGTGGACGGGTTCAGTGAGGCACTGATCGTTGTAAGCAGTGGATACCACTTAACATGAGGTGTGCCATCGGCTTGGTGATGCGGCTCTGCGTCCCTTTCTTGATACCTAATCTACTAGTCGTTATAGTTATCCAGAGCGCATCCTATCCTATCCTACTATCCTACTAATATTATAAATGCGAAAGTTTAGATGTTTGGATGTTTAGATGTTTGGATGTTTGTGTTTCAATCACGTCAAAACCACTGAACCAACTTGGATGAAACTTGGCATATATATAGTTCGTAACCTGGATTGACATATAGGCTACTTTTTATCCCGAATAATTAACAGGATCTACAGGATAAAACGAACGATAAGGATTAGCAGCGCCAATTGGCAAGAGAATTTCATTGTCATGTCATGTCACGTCAGTTTGACAGGGCGTAGTACTACCTCTTTGGTCTAACAACTAGCGTTTGACATTCCAGTAGGTACGAGTTCAGTGTGATGAGGTGTAATGTCAAGTTTCTCAAAGAAGTATCCGCTCGGTACACGCACAGATAATATAATGTACACGGAAACTGTAGACGCGTACGAAGTCGCGGGTAACTGCTAGTGATTATATATAATGTATTTACCTAAATCCCCGCTCATGATTCCTATCGGGCGCGCAGAAGGAGACTTTCTCTATAGTCTGATCGACGATGAGCCCTTTCGTTTCTTCCTCAACCACACGGAGTCCATCGCCGCCGACGTGCAACACGGCGCGCACAGGACGGCGACGGGAGTTCTGAAAATACATTGAATTCATTAAATACTTACCTTATGTACCATCGGCAAAACTTCCGCCTTACCACCTTTGCAACTTTTACCACCATGCTGAGTCGAGGCCGTTTTGCTGCTGTAGCACACAAAAACGGCACTCTACCAGCTATGTACCCTACCTATATTATTCTTCACTAAGTAGTGTCATTGTTTTGTACTTTTTTTTGTGTGCTATGTAGTAAATAAATAAATGTCTATGTCTATTTTGAAACTATTTCGCTTGCAAGCAGTTAGCTACCTGACACCGCCTTTTTCTTTTGTATTCTAATTTTGACCAACCAGAGTCCATGAAAATCTATTTATTTTTATGACTGCCCATTGTTTTCATAACTTTTACACCCGAAATAATTTGCTTCTATTGGTATTCAAAAATTAACGGCTAGTCGGTTTACAGGAAATGCACCCTTAAGGTTGTAAGGTAGAACTTTTGCTGATAGTACATAGTACAAGGCTAATACTAAACATAGTACTGTAGTAGCCGTGCCTAACTCTACACTAAGATTCCTAAAGGCTTGAGTATTTTTATATCATGGTATCGGAGTACCGCACGCCCTTGCGATAGAAAATGACTGCAAATAGACATGACGCTATAGGTAAATATTTTTTAGAGCGGCTACATACAGTCGGAATTCCGGACTATTTCACACACATACGTTTATTTCCGTTCGGAATAACAAGGCTCAGTTGAGGACGCACCGGCTACCATGCGGAATTCCGGATCGAAGAAAACTACGAACAGAAAACTACTGTATGTAATAATGTGATATTATTAGGTCCATAGATTTTTATGGAGTTACTGCGTTCGGAATTCCGTTTCGGAATTACGATTCGAAATTCCGACTGTATGCGGCCGCTCTAAATCCTGGTTCATAATCGAATCCTGCTCGTAAACTACCGAAGTACTACGATCATAATGTAGGTAGAATGCTCGAAATAGCGAAGGTATTACATTGAAGAAAACCCGTGTCACAGTCAGCAAAATATAAGTTCTAATGCGTAGATCGGATTGATGATATTCACAAAACTGGCCCAATGTATTGAATTTTGTAACTAAGACTTATCTACATACACTGCGATAAAACGAAGCTTCACTTTGTAAGTGCGGCCTATGCATAACAATTATTCAGTGTACGTCATGACGTCGAATCATATTGCGTGCGTACATAAACATAACAATAAATGGTTGTTGTTATAAGTAAGCAAGTAGCACACGCGGGTTATCATAACAACACAAACACTGTGAGTATTGAAAACTGAGTAGGTTAGGTAAGATAGCAAATCGAATGATTGACCCCAAGTTGTTTCACAGTATGCGTTTTCTAACAATGACAACACTGGCACTACGCAATGAACTAGACTACCCTTTGCCCTATGACCAGATATCCTGTAACATTTGAATGGGTGGCACGAGGCGACAGGAACCGTTACTGGCATTTGTAATGCAAACGTAATACTTTAAAAAATACTGTAAGTTATAGTAAAAAAAACTTTAAAAACATTATGAGTCTCGTTATGATCCTGTTTTTAATGAGTCAATGCATTTTGATTTCGATTGTGCTGTTGTTTAGCTGTAGAACTAATGTGCGCTTTATATTGTACAATATCATGTTCTTCCGTCTCTTTCCTACTGTCCCTTACTTCGTCTTTTGTCGCTTTCACACTTTATGTTTCTCTGTGGAATTCAGTATGTAAAGTTTCAGGTATCACTACTGCTTCAACAGCTAGTACCTTTTCTGTGATTCTACCATCAACAGACAAATGGAACGTCTTCAATTTTATTACCACCGACAGTTGCGTGCTTCTGTTAATTACGACTAACAGAAGTTGCATTGACGATAAGTACTAGATAGACCATTTAGCATTTAGTGTAGCAATGATGAGATATATCGAGTATCGGATACAAGTAATCTATCCGATTTTAAAGAATTTATATTTACAAAGTAATTTTTGCAGCTGAGGATTCCTGCGTTGATTTAATATGGATATTTATTTATTTTAAAATTTCACACAAATAGGTAGTGCTAGGAGGACTTAATGCTAAGAGCATTGTCTGCCAGTCTTCCTGATATTTATTGATTTTGTAGTTTTCGTATAGGTACCCACGGCCTTCATCACAAGTCCAAGTACCACAGCGCTAATACAACTCGACGAGTGCGACGTCCGCGTAAAAATAAACAGAATCCAGAATTACGCAGACAACTCACTAACCCATTGCTAAAAATATAAAAGCAATTAGCCTTCAGGGTGATGGCATATAACCCGCGTTAATAATCATTTGCGCCCGCAAAGCTTGGTTTAATCCCCAAAAAGGTGTAGCCCAGGGTGAAGCTTATTAGGAAATTAAGGGATATTACCGTTGTACAAGAAAGATAAAGATTTTTCACGTGATTATGCCCAAATGGCTACTGCAGTATCGTATTTTTGTACCCGTTACAGAAGCTCGTAGATAATGCATAAGGTGCGCATTATCCCTCGGCGCATTGGTGACCTTGCAAACGTGACTTTCATACGACTGGCGCCGCAAATGTGAAGGTCTTTGCAAGGATGCCATTTGCAAACATTTTATCACACTGGGTTATATTATTCCTCCTGGTTGAGTTGATCTACCTTAGCGATGACGTGTGCATGGATCCAGCTCGGAAGACCGGAATCAAAATATCTAACTAAAATGGAGTAACATTCATGCATTCGCAGCATGGTATTTAATGAAGGTGTGAAATACCTATTAAGACTCCGCTCTTATCGCTAAATACAATGTTTTCATGTGTTTACGTGCCCCTGACTGACTGCAAAACACTCCCAAAGTAAAGTCTCAGATACCTTCAGTGTTTTACCCAAGTCGTGGAAAGTGGAGGAAAAAACAAAGAAAGTTCGTGGGAGAGCGTATTGTCCGATAGTACACTTGTTTAGGATGTTGATGAGTATGACGATGACAAGTTAGAGCACACACTCACCCTAAGCACCTTGAGCGCTTCCTCGCACACCTGCATGCCCCGTGACTCGAAGACCTCGACGCAGCCGAGGTACTTGACGGGGAATGTGCAGGTCCCGGCCCTGACGGCGGCTTCGTCTGCGTGCCATTGGTGAGGGCGCGCCGACTCTGGCGGCGAGCCCCCCTTGCGCCGGCGGAAGGACTCTCGGAACGACCTGCGCAGACGCTCCATGCCAGCGCGCGGCGGCGACAGAGCGGCGCCCGCCCGCGCACGACGCAGGGAGCTTCGCACCGACGATTTCTGAAATGTTTGCACACAGATAAGTCTTGTCTCGGGCAAACATGCGACACAATGTGTAGGAAAACACGAGTGAAAGGTACCTTTCACTGTCGCTTAGTGTGAGACTAGCGAGCCTGTGAAAGGAATGATCCGCGTATAACGACCTTTTTTGTAGCTGTTCTTGAGGATGACTAAGTAAGTTCATAGAGGCCAAAGCTGGTGCCTACCTAACGGAGTTTTAGGATTTACTAACTTTATGACTTTGCATTAGTCAACTGTTTCAGTAATATACCATTCGCTCGACTAGTAGTCGACGTGGTTATAGTTAGGCATCAAGTTCTGTCTCCTAGTAGCGTTGCAAAATAGCCTCGAAAGCGGTATCGAATCGATCAGAATGCGGTTCCTAGAAATAAATTGCACAAGAATATCTGAATTAGGTTACTGAACGACAGTCAATACGGATGATGTCATTACCAACGTCCAAAAAGATGTAGGTTTATTCGATTTCAGTTATTCCACACGCAGACGCATTGGGATGGTGTGGATATCGGTATGACGTCACTGTGACGCGATCAAAAGCTTCGCCGCGGCCGATTATTTCCCGAAAGGGATCAAAACGAGAAGTAGTATTAAATTACCTATCCTAAACGAGTACAACAAGCACAAGCAAGATTTTTTTTTATACATTATAGACAAACATTTAAGATAACTTAAGATAGTAGGAATATGCTCCAAGGAGACATTATCAGTAATGTCACAAAAACATTATTGGCCAAAATGTAAGCACAGAAAAATAAACAAAATATAGTTGATCGAAGAAGATTTCTGATATTGTTTACGAACTCGTAACATAGCTTATTCAGTTGACACATACAAATGGGGTGGGAGAAAGAAACCTCCACGTGGTCCACTCTGGTAACAGCTAGATCCGGTAACGCAGGGTCTAGTCTGGCTAATTCTTTTCAACACAATGGTACAACAACAACCCCAACGCATCAACGACCAACAAAACCAACTTTTAAAACCGGCTCTAACAGTGACTTCTATAAACATAGAAGGCTTTTCAGATGAAAAGTCACAGTTGCTATCTGAACTCAGCCGAACGACAATGTGTGACATCCTGTGTGTACAAGAGACACACCGTGGCATCAACCATCAAAGACCACAAGTACCCGGCCTGATACTCATAGCCGAGACTCCGCACGATAAGTACGGCAGTGCAGTGTTCGCTAAGCCTAATGTACATATCATTTCCGTGGCCAGCAGCTCCCAAAATTCCATCGAGCTCATAACAATAGATCTTGGAACCTGTAGTGTAACTTCGATATACAAACCTCCTAACCAGCCTTTTGAGTTTAACAAACTACCTAACTTTGACGATCGTACAACAAAAATAGTGATAGGCGATTTTAACAGCCATAGTATATCATGGGGTTACCGAGACACAAACACTGATGGCAATGCTGTGGAAGAATGGGCTGATGCTCTGGAATTAGCTTTATTGCACGACCCGAAGCTCCCATCATCTTTCAACAGTCGCAGATGGGCCAGAGGCTATAACCCTGATCTTATCTTCGTGAGTTCAAACATCAGCTCGCTTTGCCGGAAGTCAGTGTGTCCCCCCATCCCACACACCCAGCATAGGCCAATTGTATGTCAAGCACAAGCTGCCTTAAGACCGATGCAGGTCCCTTTTAAACGCCGCTTTAACTTCTCTAAGGCGAATTGGGAGCAGTTCTCAAGAGATACTGACCAAAGCTTATACAACAGCATAGAGCCTATCCCTGCTAACTACGATCAATTCGTAGATGTAATATGGACTGCATCCCGGCGTAACATCCCAAGGGGTTGCCGTAGATCTTATATTCCGGGTCTTGACGCAGACTCTGCCTCACTACTAGCTCGTTATGAGCAGTTGTATGCCAATGACCCCTTCTCAGAGGAAACAATAACATCCGGCGAAGAACTGTTGCACATGGTTTGTGAGAGTCGAAGAAAGTCCTGGATGACTACAATATCTGGTGTGGATATGACGCATAATAGTAAAAAAGCTTGGCAAACTATTCACAAACTCACTGACGAAGCACCCGCAGCTACTAATCCTGGTCAGGTGACGGCTAACCAAGTTGCCACACAACTTCTCTTAAACGGCAAGTCACCCAAGCGGATGCCAAAAGCTCATAGTAAACCCCCCCCATCAATAACATCTAATGCAGTGAGCAAACCCTTCACAATTACAGAAGTAGTTCATGGCGTTATGGCACTGAAAACTGGGAAAGCCTGCGGAGTAGATGACATAACAGTTGAGCAAATTAAACACCTTGGTCCAGTGGCAATGTCGTGGCTAACGGCTTTATTCAATGCATGTTTGGAGCAAATTAAGATCCCAAAGCTCTGGCGAAAGTCAAAAGTAATCGCTCTTTTGAAACCAGGCAAATCACCCGACGAACCTAAAAACTACCGACCTATCTCACTGTTATGCCACACATACAAACTTTTTGAAAGGCTTCTCTTAAACCGCCTTACGCCACAGATCGATTTAGAGTTAATACCCGAACAAGCTGGGTTTCGACCAGGAAAATGCTGCTCCAGCCAAATCCTTAAACTCACACAGCATATTGAGAATGGTTTCGAAGCTAACAAAGTGACGGGTGTTGCTCTCGTAGATTTATCAGCGGCATACGACACGGTGAACGTGAGACGTCTCCTCAATAAAGTGGAAACCATCACCAATGATGTAGGTTTCGTCCACATCCTTGGAGAACTTCTACGTAACCGCCACTTTCAGGTTCACCTACACGGAGGGAAAAGTAGATGGCGTTGCCAGAAAAACGGCCTTCCCCAAGGAAGCGTTCTGGCACCATGTTTGTTCAACATATACACCAACGACCAACCTAACCCCCCTTTTACGAAACGGTTCTTATACGCAGATGACCTGGCCCTAGCTACACAAACGACAACATTCGAGGAGGCGGAAGAAAATCTGGAGACGGGTTTAAAACAACTCAGCGGCTACTATGAAGAGAATGGTCTTAAACCCAATCCCTCTAAAACCCAGATCTGTGCTTTTCATCTGCGCAACGGCCAAGCTAATCGCACACTTAATGTACGCTGGCAAGGTACTCTCATTGAGCACTGCTCACACCCAAAGTACCTCGGGGTTACTTTGGACCGTACTTTAAGCTTCAAAACTCACTGTCTTAAAACCAAAGCCAAGGTTAGCACTCGCAACAACTTGCTCCGCCGCCTGACCACCACTAAATGGGGAGCAAGCCCTAGTATACTGCGCACCACCGGCATGGCACTCTGTTACTCAGCCGGTGAATTTGCGTGCCCTGTTTGGCATCGTTCCGCTCATGCTAAACAAGTTGACGTCGCCCTTAACGATACCTGCCGCATAATAACTGGCTGCCTCAAACCGACTCCACTGAACATGCTCCACCCGCTTGCGGGCATCGCTCCTCCATCCGTAAGACGAGATGTTGCTTGCGCAATAGAAAAGTCCAAGCAAGAGCAGGACTACCGACATCCGCTCTATGGACAACAGCCTCCTAGAGCGCGACTAAAGAGCCGGAAAAATTTTTTGCGCACCACTTCAGCCACCGAAGAACATCCAGCCACACTCAAGGTCACGCTCTGGAAAAACGAACAACCGCCATCACCTGGTTTTATCCCAAAAGAGCATCTGCCTCCAGGACGAGATCTTCCATGGCTAGTGTGGAGATCCATCAACCGGCTCCGAACCCAAGTCGGTCGCTCTAGGGAGAGTATGTGTAGATGGGGCTATCGCGACCCTGCTCTCAGTCAATGTGACTGCGGGGTCCCCATCCAAACGATGTCCCATTTGCTCGTTTGCCCCTTGTGCCCTAACACCTGCACAAGGGATGACCTCATAGATGCCACAGACGAGGGGGTAAAGGTGGCGAAGTTCTACTCGAACTTCGTCTAGTCATACCATTGACACGCAAAGAAGAAGACATACAAATTATGTTGACAACTCAATGAAATCAAGACAAAATGGGTTGAGGGTTCCATATTGAGTCGGTATGGCATCCATTTCGATACTTGAACGAACGAGTAAGCAGTACCTAAAGATTGAAGTAAATTGCTTCCTGCAATGGTATCATCAAGTATAATGGTCCTATTTGCCATATAAAAGTTTTACGCCTTTTTCTTTAGAAGTAATAACGCGGGGGATTTAATCCACCTCTGGGTGATATCCCGTCTAGGGCAACAGAATATACATTTTATTGTAATCAAAAGTTTGAAAATGTTTTTGAGTATCTATGTACAACAAATAATTTGAGAAGAATAAAAATAATCAATATTTATCAAATAAAATCATTTAGAAGACAACGAGGCATAAATATTGTAGTGCTCCAGAAAGGTCTTATACAAGGTGATACAAGTATAATAACAACGATATTCTCCATATTCCGACATGACCTTATTCCACAAATTCTATCATAACGTCTCCGAGAATATCACCCGCTATTTTAAGGGATATCGAGCGAGTTCGCTCCAGGGGGTAAGTGGCTTGTTGATTAGAAAAGGAGATTGCGAATAGCCTTAGAATTGATTACTGGCGCCTCTAACCAAGCGACTTGCGTCAATCGTCGTAACGAGATGATTGGATTGCAGTCTGCTTGTTTCCTATTTCGTTTCTGCTTCAACTCCGGTGATTGCTGGGAGATACATATCAACCAATAGAAATTGATTGCGGATGAGTAATATATGCCAATAGTGATTGATATGGCTATTCATAGCATCTTGCTTCAGTAAACAATACTTATATACTAAGACATCTTTTTTCTGACTTAGGGAAAACTTCATAGAAATAGCTATAGGTACAATACTTAGGTACTTATTTTCGGAAATCATCATTCATAGCTTAGTTTGCTTCAGTTTAACGATTCTATTTTTATAATTAGGTATAAATAGCCGTACCTACTACTATACCTACCTACCTACCTACTACCTACAGTACCTACCTACTGACAAATTCTTTACCGATTTAGGTAGAATTTTAGGAAAACATAAACAGCCTATTTCTGAATGAATTCTAAACGCAGAAAAATTAAATGAATACTTAACTTAAATAAAAATAATAATTAAATGAATAGAAGGTACCGTCTGCATACAAATTGCCATAGCAACAAAGATTTTTTGAAGATAACAAAATCAACATCTTTTTAACCGACTTCAAAAAAGGAGGAGGTTCTCAATTCGGTTGTATGTTTTTTTTTTTTTTTTTTTTTTAATGTTTGTTACCTCAGAACTCCGTCATTTATGAACCGATTTCAAAAATTCCTATTTCATCTGAAAGGATATACTTCCAGATTGGTCCCATTTTATTTTCATCAAAATCGGTTGAGTAGTTTGGGTTATAAATAGAAATAACTGAAAAAAATATGCCCGGCGCGGCGCAGCGCCTACTATTTTACTGCTAGCAACGATGTAATATGCCAAGTTGTGGCGTAGCGCCTACCATTTTACTGCTAGCAACGATGGACCCTTTGTGGTGCACACCTAACTTTTTACATTTTTCTAAATTTGTCAATAAACCCAGTTTGTACATTCAAACCGCATTTAATTGGAGAAAAGCAAAAACCCACCAGTTGTTCCTCTAAAGAATCAACACCAACCACGTGCACGAAATTGCGTATTTTGCTTTCCTGTGACTTTTATGTGGTGTTTATAGTGACTAGAACATTCCCAATGAACTGTCATCATCATCATCATCATCTGATGGTGAAGCTGGTAGTCGAATTGAAGTCGGTTTTCCAGTTTTTTAACTTATAAATTATTATTTGTTGATTTCGAGTTTAACCTGTGTTTGACAAAACCGGCATGTATTTTATTTAAAATGTAAAATATCAAGACTAGGAATATAATAAATTTTTTGCTAATAGTCTCACGCAGCTTAATTCCGAATTCAACAGATGTTTGAAACTAGTATAAGTGCCTAATTTGAATTCACAAATGTCTAGCTGCCTCATGCCCGCCAGAAAACGCCAACGTGACTTCAGAAGTTCAGAATCTATATGTCTAAGCACATACCTATTTTTTTATTTGCCTTCAGAGTATTAGGCAGAATATGAGCTACGTGCTATCCTAATACCCTGTTTTTAGGGTTCTCAGTCTTAAAAAAAACCCTTATAGTTTCGTCCGTCTGTTTGTCTTAGTCAGAATAGTTTCACATGAATATCTTATGGGATTGATATATAAATTAATTTATTGTTGTATAATACAATTGTAAGGATATATGAGACTAGGTAAATATTTAAAATCGTATTCAAGATTTGAATAGGCTTTACTTATATCGAAATCGAAACCTCGTTTTGTTCAATTCGCTATCGTCAGTTCACAATTGTTAGTAATGAAACCAAATTATATAGTTTGTTTCATCTTATTTCCCAGTAAGTGACTCTTGTTTTATTTTGCTTAGTTTGGGGCTTAGAGGGCGTCGTGTAAAATGTCCATGAATATTTATTTATATTTAACCAAGCCTAAACAGACCCTTGTAATCTAAAACTCAAACCTAGTCCTTTAATTAAACAATTCTTAGTGGTTGAATTAAATGTAATCTTCTAAAAGCATCAACAAACAAACGTAATTACCGAGATACCTACGTAGGCGGCAGTTACAGCTAAGATGTAAACAGAAAATAGAAACTCTTACGAAATGAGGAACTCTCAATATGTTTATGTGACACCTACTCATCTAATGTGTGTTTGTGGCTGCGGAGCTATAAGTATCATTTATTTTATAAGTTTAAAAAACCAGAAAAACCGACTTCAATTCGACTACCGGCTTCATCATCAGTGATGATGGCAGTTCATTGGGAATGTTCTAGTGACCGTAAACATCACTAAAAAGTCACAGAAAAGCAAAATACGCAATTTCATGCACGTGGATGGCATACTTTTTTTCAGTTATTTTTATTTATAAGCCAAACTAATGGACCGATTTTGTTGAAAATTAAATGGGACCAATCTTGTAGAACATCCTTTTAGATAAAAAAAAGAATTTTTCAAATCGGTTCATAAATGACGGAGTTCTGAGGTAACACAAGTAAAAAAATAGTGCTTCGGAGGGCACGTACAGCTGACGGAGGCCTTAGGGCGCCCTACAAACTCCGTCACCAGAGTTGGCCTCTTAGTGAGTTCAGTATTATTTATACCTGGCATTGTTGTTCAAATAAAGAAAACCTGAACTAGCTACATAGAAAGAACATTCAGGTTCACTACTGATTACGCAACGAATGGTGAAATTCACTTTTGGGTAATTTTTACCCAAGCCTCTTCTCTCTGAAGCATAAAATAACTTCAGTTGAACGAATATAAGTGCCTATATTAGTAATAATTGCCTACTTCTCGACATAAAATAACTTGTAAGCCAGGTATTAATACCCAGTAGGTATATGACAGAAGACCATCATGGTGACTATCGTCAATCAAGCCAATCTTGGTAACAAACGACTATGAGTTGGCTCGCGTTTTCGTTTGCATATTGTTTAAAGAACCCAATTTTCAATAGTGAAGAAGAGCTGTCGTGGATCGATTCCATTATAAACGCTATGCCATCTTAACTTAACCTATCTAAATCACCAGTGATGACCAGAATACTAAAACAAGTTTAACCGTCAGTGAAGAATGTATCCGAGTCGACTATAACTTGATCGACAAGGAATGAAACTAGTGACTAAACTAACTATTCTAGCAGTTCTTGAGTTGATGTTGTAAAAACTAGGTTTTTTGCGTTACGTCAACGTTGAAAGACTAATGAACAAATCCTCGTAGAATCTAATAAAGCCCAGTTTCAGTGGTTCGATCACTTTATAACTTTTATAAAAAAAATATGACATGATAAAATGGATGAACCAGAAGTGCCAATCTGTCCGTAACGTACCGTACCGAGCAATAGATTAGGGTATTATAATACGAGGCTAAGAACATACTCGACCATATGTCCCACACTCTGTTTCCCATTATGACTTTGAATAGAATATTTCCAAGGGTTTGCTAACAAAAGACAACGCGAGCGAATTGTTCCCTCTTATAATTTGTATAGCTCTTTGGGAAAAACACGTCGTCGATATTGGTATTGTCCCTGAAACCTAGCTACGCCTAATTAAATATGCAAGAAGGCGATTATATTGATTTCATGACATGAGGCGCTTATTTATATTCGACCACAAAGGTCAATGATAGGTAGGTTAGGTAGTAGCAGTCTATGGGTGTGTTATGTAGTAAGTATATTCATTTCGTAGTCTCTGTTGTCTTAGTCGTTGCTGTAATTGATAAAGTACTTATTTATTTATTTCTTAGCAATTTCTGATCTATATCCTCTGCCTAAAGTTGCATTTGTTTGGCAAAAAAAAAGTTCCTACAAGTCAGTTTTTTACATCGCGTAAAAATATAAAGTGGCATTACATCATCGTAAAACATTCGTTCGTTAGGTATTGAATATGAACACACGCACGCAGATAATATAATAGCAATTCATTTGTGGATGCGCAAAGGTGCGTCGTACAGACTACAGTCGTAATCGGAACAATAAAACGTTGACCATCGAGCGAGTACTGAGTATTGATAGCTAGTTATACAAGCCACATGAATTCTTGCAGGTTACAGACACACGACTTACATAGCCGGTGACTCAATTCAATACAATTGTGATAAATTAATCCGGTACTTATGATTATTCAATTAGCTCTAGGTACCATTTTAAGGTCAGCTGGCTGTGTGGCCGCCTGAGCTCTGTCCAACGGCTCATGTGGCGAGGATCCTTGGTTCCCCATCCTGAACCTTGTGCACTAACTTCAATCACAAAACAAAACTTCACTATTATCACCAATTTACTTATTATCACTGAAATCCTGCATTATTTGATGTCTTCACTGTTTTTACAACGGTTTGTATAACTTCATTCACGAACACATCACGTTGATTTACACAAAATGACTGTCCTCTTTTGATAAAAACATTCTATCCGTAGCACAACAAGATAATAATTTCGACGGAGTTGAAACTCAACAAACATGGCAAAGCCCAGAATAAATAGTTTGGTTCTGAGAAATGCTTTTAGCCTTGAGAATTAAAACATAAAAATACGTTTACTGGTGCCTCAATAATCGTTTTTGATCAACAGTCCATGATAAAAGAGAATTAGGAGACAGGTCATTGAAGTACCGAAGAGAATAACGATAAAATCTAGGATGCGGTAGTGCCAGTCCTCATAAGATCGTGTGAATTCAAATTCGTTAACAATATAATTTTAAAAACGGGGGTCAACTTTTCCCACAAACGATGAATAAACGCAGAGCGGCGCATTGAACCCGGCAGCCGGCTCGCGGGGGGAGAGAGCTTGGGTAGGTAGCTGGGAACGACTGCCGAAGCCAGCTGAACGTTATTTTTTCCCACAGCATTGTTCTTTGGACCGTAACAAGCGATGATTAAACAAATAATCCACTTTTTCTAGATTTGCACAAACACTGTCTTCCGTTTATAATTTCGGTAGAAAACTTCATTGCAACTAGAGAAGTTTGAGGAATGTTGCAGGAATTGAAGGAAGAGGCGCGCGCGCCGCACATTGAGCGGCCAACTGTCGCGCTGACAACCGACTGTGGGCTGTACGGTACGGCGTGCGTCGTGAATCGCATGAAACCCTGCAGCGGAGTCCCCGTCCCGTCTCGCACCTCGCCCCGCAACCGACCGGTCCCTTGCTTGCATTGTCAAGATTGACGACCGGTGAGATCATCAACGAACAGCCAGTATAATCAAAATCCGATGAGCACAGACGTGGCACAGACCATTTTTAATTGCAATATTTTGATTGAAGATGTGATAAAAAATATCAGAACGATGCTCAGATGCTCAGAGCACCTGAACAATTTAACTGTTTTGGGAAAATTAGAGCATAAAAAGCAAAACTAGAAAGCTGAAATTGTGAGGAGAAACATGATTTAGACGTAAATCGTGAAACATCATCACGAATTGGTAGAGCCGTAGAGCAGATGGTAGACGAGCTAGCACGTGCGAGTGGGACGGATGCAGGTGCAAATACCAGAGCTTATTATTTGGCGTTGAACATGGCCTTCTCAACGTCAAAGCTCTAAATTGAATTGAGAATGATGCTGCGACTGCGACGCCGTTGAGACTACCTGCGCTTTGTAACTTTTGTAAGTAAGTATATTACATCAGTCTCTGTAGTCTGTACCATCGAGGTAGCCGCGAATACGCAAAAACCCACCTTTGTTTAGAAATCCGTGACATCACAATCCTTGAAAAACTCTTTTCTATTCATTCAACATGCTGTAAAGTCTTTTCAACTAACAGACATTATAAGATCTATTCCATTTCATCGTCTTTCATCTCTATTTCAATTTGCCGAGACATTTTTAGAATTAACTTATTTTTAACTTTCAAATCAGTAGAAGATGTACGTTGAGGGAGAAAGGATTGAAATTCCTTATTTTTGTTCGTGTTTGAGTCATGATCTGCTTCTGAGTCACCACAGGTCGCATACCGATGACCACCATGCACACATTGATTTCGATATTTAGTTTCCACATACGAGATAAGCACTATACGGTCAATTCCATCATAAAAAAGAATAACCTACGAATTTTGACAAAAAGTATCTACCTATGTAAAGCTGATATAATTAGTACCAAATAAATAAACATTTTTAGTAGTTGGTCAATTTGGTCATTGGTAATTTGAAAGTTAGTAAGAAACATCAGGTGTACTTATGTAAGCAAATAAAAAATTTCTCTTCATCAACCCATCGTAAAATCTGTCTTTCACTCGATTATAACATAAAGTCAACTCGCGAGTTCCACTCGCACTTGTCTGTTTTATCTTATAATTATCTACTGGACGCGAACCTCAATCGATTACTACCAGAAGATAAACCTCGGAAATTGGACTTTATACCTAAGAATTACAGGGAACCGTGACGAATTTATAATTTCCATAGCCACAAGGCAATTTATCGAGCGGTATTAGAGTTGACTCGGTTTTCGACCGAAATTCACATTCCGTTCAGTTCAGCCCCAAGAAAGGACAATGCACACGCGATCTTTGAAAACGCAAATCGTGTTTCAAAAACTGTTTTTCAGCAGCTAAATGTTTCAAATGTCAACATTGGCCACTAAGGACTTCAAGGTATACTACATCTTACAGTAGGTAGGTAGTACCTAATAAATGCACCCTTTAGGCAGCAAAAACGTGTAACTCTGAGAGTTCTTTGTATTTTTAGAGATTCCAGTAGGGGAGAAACGAAATAATGCATGGTTTACATTGTATACGAGTTATTAGTGCTCTCAGCTCTGTAGGTGAGTGTGTGAATGTTCGACCGATACAATCATAATGTTCAGAGCTATAATACAAGTCATTATAAATCTGTTCTACGCTGAAGCTTTGTGACGAGCCGAGGGCAGTGACACGGTTCCAGCTCTAGCCACCGTAAAATTACCATCATTGTCTATTCAGCATATTTCCGCCAATATCCCATTCTATACAAACAAAATGCCGTTAGGTGACACGGATGTGTACACAATCAGCCTCTGCCAATTAACTTGCTGAATACCACGTTCAAAAAAGCAAATGCACACACGAGCAGTTGTTAGGTACCAACGGTACCGAGCTTTTACGTGTTAGGTTAGGATGGGTAAAACTAAAGGATGAATCATACTGATAGCAAATTCATCGTTTTAATCCCAATTACCATAGACAAATATCATGGTTATAATTTATAACCACTTTGAAATAAAAATAAAAAAAACGCAAATGAATAAACCTACACAAAATAAAATAACATTGAAAATAGTAAATAATATTACTGGTTAGAAGGTACTTAGGCAGGTACTTATCTCATTTATTTTTGCTAACATAGGAGCTGTGTCCTATTTTATTTCTGTGATACCAAATTCATAATGTATTGTTTGGAACCAACGGTTTTCCTAAAAAAGGAGATGTATTTTACTATGTGCAATTTATTATTTCTAACGGATAAATCGTACAGTGTATGACCAAGGTTGTCAATGAAGTGTGCAATCTTGCATACTAAGTCTTGCATCTTGGTCTACTTATGATGTACTGGGTGTAGCGGTGAGCACGTTTGTAATACAACGGATGTCGTACGCATGTGACCAGCTTGCGAATGTAGCCTCCTGGGGCCTTAGCGACACCAGTCGTCGCACACCACTCCGGTTGTACGGATACATGATCGGTATCGGAACAAAAAAATATTTCCATACATAATACGTTAGAACGCGTAGAAAACACAAGGTGCCTGTTTAAAAATAGCTATCGTGCTCGTACACAACCTCGAGATATTTCCGAAGCCCCGATGGAAACGGGTTTGTTTGAAAGTGTTCGAGAATGGCGCAGTATGGAGATCATCCAATGACTGCATGGACCATGTTTAGCTGGAGGAGACTATACAGTGGAAACGGGAAGAGCGGGATGGAAGACTCGCAGGTGGAGTTGCCGGCGGACACTAGGCAGCTGGTCTACAACGTCTACATGTACTTTTCAAGAAGACCTGGCAGAAGCGCGAAGGCGGCCCTGACTAAAACTGCAAGCGCTACTATGCTACCCAGGGAAATCGTTGCAGATATCATAAGGGATAAATACAGGGAATAATAGTAACACAAAATAGTTAAGGCTGAAGATCATGAGAAGAAGCAAGAAAAGAGAGATAGGAATGAGAAGTGAAAGAAAGTGCGAGACATTTCTGTTCGAAGGCAGACGGTAATGACAAGTTAGTGCCGTGCTGCAAATTAAAAATAATAATTGTAATAGGTATTAATTTTAATTACGTATTTGTAACACCAAATCTTGACCAAACCAGTTTTACAACATTATAATTTATGTTGGGGAACCGGCCTTAGTTGATTTGAACAATACAAATATGTTCTTTGAAATGACTTGATCTTGACGACAAAGATGCCGTGAAGGCTGATAACAAGAATAACACAATGCAGTCACATATCAATGACGAAAGTTAGGAAGGATATCATAGCGTACCATGTTTTATGTAAATAATTTTTCGTTTAAGTATAATAATAATTGATTTTACGATTAGTTTGGAGTGTTATTTCATTATTCAAAGTTGGAGAATTTCTAGGCTAATTTGATTTTCATAGGTAGACGATATTATCGTGAGACCAAGTAGTTCGATAAATAGTCAAATTGTGTACCCAAATTAAGTAAGTAATTAACCTTAAAATACTAAGGGCGGCTTGCACCAGAATCGTTAAACGTGTTTAACAGCTAAATAGATTTAAATCTGACGTATTTATATGACTTGACAACTCGCTAAATAGGTACTATTTAATAGTTAAACGTATTTAGCGATTCTGGTGCAAGCCGCCCTAAGAGATAGATTAGATACAAACTAATAATTAACCTGATATTGGCAAAACGATCTAACCTAACATTGACTTTACCTAAACACAAAAGGCACAAAATTAACTTTATGACCAAGTTTTTAATTAGATGTGGTGTAGAATATTTATTCAATAAATTGATCTCTACTGCGTTTTTCTATCTAAGCATTAGATTTAAATAAAGTACAACAGTGTATCTACTTTTTTTTATTAAGGACATCCCTTAGCCCTGAACTAAGACACCATGAGCTCGTTTCCTTTTTTAAATGTTTTGATAAAGTCTGTTCTTATTCAAGGATTTCCATATAGGGCGTGGAACAGGTAATTTTAGTAGGTAACATTGTTGTTGTTAATGTCAGTTAGTCTCACGGCAGTGTGGCAATCTGCTTAACTTTACTAATACCCAGTTCACTGATTCCATTCAAAGTTACGCCTTGCGTAAGACCTTCAGTTAGTGTATTAAGATTATAAGTTCGAAAAAGAACGGCTAAGGCCAAAATAAATGTGCCAAAAACACAATTGGCAATACGTTTGTACACAAACGCAATCATGCTGTAATACCGCATTGTTCAGTAATCATGAAGCCGTACATTAAGATATATAACAAACGATACTCACACTGAAAACTTTTCCACGAAACTGTAATAACTTTCAACAGCAACACACTGTGGAAACACCAACACAAGATTGTTTACAAAAACACACGAGGAGATATTTAAAGAACGGGATCAAAAAATAAACGCAACAGTCTTGTAGCCCCCCATCGGAGATATCTGATGCAACAGTTCCACCTCGTGACGCGCTGAAAACACCCAGATACACAATATTACGAACACCAAAAATAAATGAATGTATGTGCCAAGTTCAGAGATGTAGCCATGTATAGGGCACTAATTATGCACCGGTACTATTTCAGGCGAGCGCTGTTCTGAGTGAACCACCACCGCACTATGATTCACAGCTCGCAAGTCTCACTACCGACCGAGACGCCACGCGAACTTTCAACAGCCACAGATTTGCTGAAGGTCGGTCTCTAGACGTTTGAATAAAGCCACTTTACTGAGAAATATCTCGTTTCATTTTAAGCGAATAATTCCCATTTTAAAAGACAATACTGCTGTCGAGAGCTCTGTATTTTGCATGAACAAACAGTGTTTTGCAGTCGATAAGTTGACTCATATACAATCAGCCTTGATCTACTTCATGACACAATAGATATCGTTTATTGATACTGTGCGGTGAGATAAAAAATTAAGTAGTTTTACTTCTTGCCATTAGGATTTCCTGCACATTAGATATTATCTTCTTGATCTGAATAAATACTAGAGAGACTGATTAATCTGAAGACTGGCCTTAAAACTACCAATTCTGTGCTTAGATAAGCAATAAATACAACGTTATGATTCAGTACCTAATGACACCGATAACGGAACTAACACACGTGAACTGAACTCATACCTACAAACTGGTTATAATCAGAGATGGGCGGGTAGGTAAAAATTGGGTAGGTAAAAATGGGAAGGGAAGGGTAGAATATGTAAAAATTAAAAAATACCCATTTATACCGGGTATTTTTTATTAATACCCGGTAAAAATACGTCCTACATTTTTATAATATGTTTAGGCCTACTGTCGTTTTATAGTTACACTAGCGGCGCGTCCCGGCTTCGCACGGGTATTTAACAAAAAGGGGATAGAACCTTTGTGGCATATCGACCCGCCCGCCATTTTAAAATTTTTTAAAGTTTCCGCGCACATTGCAAGTAGTATATATGGGTAGCGGACACTAATACAAGCAAAAAATGTTCTATATTATATTGTCCTAAAGTGTCACGTTTCCGAGATATTTGGAGTTAAAAATCGCCAATGAGGTAAAGGAGCTAGATTTTTTTTCTTGTTTTTAGTGTTCCGGTTCAGTTTTGGAAAAAACGAAACACTTACTTACACTTACCGTCTGTCCGTCTGGCCGTCTGTCCGTCTGGCCGTCTGTCCGTCTGTCTGTCACGCGCTACCAGAGCTGAACCGTAGAAGCTAAGTAGAGAGTTGAAATTTGGAATAGTAATTGACCGAGCGAGCGAAGCGTGTCAGTTTCGAGATTGGCCAAAAATGTTTTGGTCCGGCTGTCTGTCTGTCTGTCAGTAATCGCCTACAGGTCGCATTTATCAACCGATTTCGACGGAAATCGGCACACAAGTTCCTTGATTTATTTCAATTTTTTTGTCGAGCGCGATTTTTGATTCGAGGGAAAATAGGGGAGAAAAAAGGGAAAGTTTGCTGTAGCGTTATTTATCGACGGATTTCAATCAAATTTGAGAAGCACACTAAAGACTTATTTCTACACAAGATGGTGTACTTAAGTATAAAAAATTCCAAAAAATAGTGGAAGAAATGTAGAAGGGGAAAAGAAGGGAAATTAATTTTAATTTTTTCCGAAAATTTACGCCCACCTATTTCAGTTAGATTACGCAGTCCTTTCCGCCTTTATGAGACAAATCCGTAGACACTAGATTCGACTTCCTAGGACCAAAGGAACGTGAGTAATCGCTAAAACTTATACCCCTATTTTGCTCAAGTCTACATAGGTAAATTGGAAAGGCCTATTGGAAAATTGAAGCACCTGAAATGCGATTTAGCCAGAGGAAAAGGGAAAGTGTCTGTTATTGCATGGTTATTATGGCTCGCGAGATCTACTGTTCTTACAGAACAACTAGTTATTATCCTAATCAGTAGATAATTTTATGCAGAATCTAAATAGGTCTAGATGTTATTTGGTATTAAATCAAAATAATCCAGAAACCTGCTAAAGAATGCATCAATTCTCACCCACCTGGCATCCCGCCGCGGAGTGCTGCCACCCGAGGCGGGAGGGGCCCCGCACAGTCTGCCACGAGGATAACGAGCGTCTCAGTTTCGGGATTGGCCAAAAATGCTTTTGTCCGTCTGTCTGTCAGTTCTCGCCTACAGGTCGCATTTATCGACCGATTTGGACGAATATCGGCACACTAGTTCCTTGATTTATTAAATTTGTTAATCGACCGCGTTTTTTAATTGGGGGGAAAGTAGGGGAGAAAAGGGGAAGAGGAATCGACGGATTTCAATTTGAGAAGCACACTAAAGACTTCATTTTAGACAAATTGATGTAAAAATATTTCCCAAAAGGGGTAGTGGAAGGAGGAAAAGAGGGTAAATTAAAAATTAATGGTCATAAAGGCTCGTGAGGTCAATTTTTTTCACAGAACAACTACTTTATATTGTTAAACCTCATCAAAAATCGATAATTTAAATAGTTACCTAGCTGGTTTAATTTCTGTTTTCTGGTTTATTTTACTTTTAATACGAAATCATTATAAATCAGAACGAATACTAACCAATAAAAACATGAATTTCCTACTAAAACTAAACCTCAATGTTAAAAAAGTGTTTTTGAATTAATACCCGGTATAAATTCAAAATGGGTAGGTAAAAATGGGTATAAATGGGTATATACCCGATGATCGGGTATTTACCGGGTAAGTGCCCATCTCTGATAATAAATTGGAAGGTACTTTACACACGATAACATAACTAATCGTTTATATAACATTTTTCCTCAAAAGGTGCCCATTATAGTCCGTGTTCGCATTTACTGCTCAAGCTTTGAGTTTTGAATGAAAATCTCCACTGAAATCTGATCTGATTTGTTCGAGTGTATCAAACATTATCTAAGTAATCAAACTGTACCAGTATTCACGTAAAAATTTGCTAGAAATGGTTTATTTCTATTTTGCGTTCGTTCTTCTTGGACGGCTTTTTTCATATTATGAAAATGATGATGATGGATGAAAGCCGTATAAGCAACACTGAATATTTGAACGAAATATTTCGTTCAAATATTCAGTGTTCCTTCCATGCTTATAAGGACTATAATACGAGTATAACATGATTTGATGTTTTCACTGTGGAGTTTTTCGGTATAACCTATTTATCGTACTTAGCGTAGTTTAGTATTCACTCTTCTGTGATTTTTTTATAACTATAATAAAACTATTTATACTCGTAATTTAACGTCTCCTTGGAAATCCCCTCACTCACAGTATGTAGGCAGGCAATGCCAATATACTCACTTAGGAAATTGAAGTGCCCCTACATTAGCGAAGCCACATCACGCTACTCATCCACCCATGCAAAAACATTGGCTCAACTTATCGAATTTAACTAGGTAGGAGACTCCTATACAAACGTTTTCAATTTGAATTTTTTATTCAAAATTTAGAAACTTTACTGAATTTAATTCCAGAGTGTTATGCTAAATTAGTATAATCATAAATACTGTATTAGGTAGACGTAATTTTCTTTGTGACTAAAGTACCCATTCTAAATCTAAAATGAATATAATAGCACTTATACTCTGTTCTTAGCACGTTCGATAGTTAGTTAGTAGTGCGTGTTACTTTGTGTTCGATCGGAAATCGCGGTAAATGTGTGAAACCAGTAAACTGAAAATGCAGATCATTCTAGTAGGTTTCAAAAAAACTAGTAGCGCTTAGAACTCAACTATAGGTTTTTGACAAAAACCGCGCAGCGTCACGTCGTCGGTCGGTCGTTAGCTTGCTTGAGTACACTTGACCTTGCGTACATTGAGGAAATGTTGGAAAAGTACATTTAAGTAGGTACATATTATTTATTTTATTCGCAGTTATGCCTGAGATTCCTCAAAACTGGTTTTCAGAGCTGAACTGAAGCCGCTCCACCAATTTTTACCAAATATGGCTAGAACCATCCCAGATAAATCAACTTTCTTACAAAAAAAACCGCGTTCAAATCGGATCCCTACTCTCAGAGTTCTGAGGACATAGACAGACACACAACGCCGTCAATCTTATAACTCCTCTTCCGTTGTCAGTCAGGGGTTAAAAAGAGATCTTACTACATGTAAACGGGTATATAGGGATTTGGCAGCATTTTGCCAAATCTGCACAATCGTAAGTGTAATTTTTCTATACAAGTTGGCACAAATATTTCATCTTTAACAATGATGAGTACCACACAGTTCAGACTCTTAAATCACATCTTTAAAATCGCTAGAAAGGCATTTATTGAGACCAGGAAAAAACGCGTGGTAGAAGCAGTGAATACGCGTCCAAGGCATTAAAGTTGATGTTTTGAAAATATGATTAATGAATCTCTGCGTAGGTATTCGTGTCAATAGGTTAGTTGGAGTAGGCGAGATTAGATGGTCTCTCGGCACGGTAGAGCCTAGAACTACCTACATAAGTAGGTATAGCTACATAGTTAAAATAGTAAAGGCTCGATCTCTAAATCTATTGATTATTCTACTTATAAAGACTCTCGATGTGTTAAAATGAATGTCTATGATGCATATTTTTTCCTTAAGAATCTGAGCCTACAATAAGCTGATGCTCTCGAATCGGCAGAAGTGATAAACATATCGTCAAACAGCAAGGGAAGGGAGAATTATTATTTTAATAATAACAATAAGCTTATTCATGGATTTGGGAGCTTGTAATAAAACACAGAAAACAGGAACTACCTCTTTTTTCTAAAAGTCGGCATAAAAAAGGTTGGCAATAGGATTCCTATCCAATCCCGAAAAGGTTCATTAGATACAGAGATGAGAGGTGATGGCCGCTAAACGTAAATTAAACGTGAAGTGGAATAAAAGTATGCTGTGTATGCTTGACGGAGAACCTGTTTTTACGGATGGAAATGGGTATTATGATATTAGTTTTTATTCACATTTAGAAATTACCTGAAAGCATATTACTGTAGGAAGTATAATCTCTATAAAAGCGACTTTTAATTTTTTTGTAAATCAGTGTCTGAGAAAAATACATCACAAACAGTGTAGGTACAGTTAAAGGGGTTACATGGTCGTAAATAAGGGGTAGGCATAGCTAAAAGATTAGGTACCTCTGACGTTTGGTAAGGACAATTGATAATTAGGTAGGTAATTGACTTTTATGGACTCAACTATGAGTGTCTTAGAAATTAGGATAGGTTATGGTGTCGATTTTTGTAAACTAACCTAATTTGACAGCACTAAAAATATTGCCATCCCTTTCTCATAAACTGAAATGACAAAGACGCCTATAATTCTAACGCTGTTTTTAGGACAATGCAACAACAGAATCGACACCAATATCTCACCAAATTATATGTTTCATGAGACGTGTCTTTTTTGTAGGTACCTACCAACAAGATTTTTTTAAGCTGCCTAATACCACATGATAACATACTTGAAGATAAAAACTGCTTACCAGTTAAACAAGGCTTACTAAATACAGCAATGCAGATGTTTTTATCATGTAGAGAAGTTATAAATCAAAGGAAAAGCATGAGATGCATTTTCTTGCACTGTGGAAACTTGGGAATTTAATTATCATTTGCTGTCTTGACTTCTTGACTGTGGATACTCCAGCAGTAAATTTTTTTTTGTTGTGTTTAGGACAGACAGTTTATTTAAGTGCTGTGTTTTGTAGGTATCTAGTTTCAAAATAATATTTCCCTAGTTTTATGTGATAGGTATACATAGATATCCTTGTTGGATGCTCTAAATAAAATAAATAAATATTAATAATTATTCATGGGCATTTCAAACAACACCCGCTAGTCCCAAACTAAGCAAGAATACATAAATACATAAATATATGCATAGTAACATCTAGAATCCAGACATAGAACAAACATCTAGGTAGGTACCTATATTTGCCACATACAAATGTTTGTTCTCAGTGGGGATCAAACCCACAACGCACAACATGGAAGGCAAAGCTAATACCGGCTGAGCTGTGATGCCTGTAAAATTATAGTTGGCTAATTAAGTATAATTCATAAGCCCAAGGAAAAAATATTTTATTTCTATGGGGAAAACGCATAATATTTATCTTTAAAAGTATATGCTAAACATTTTAGAGTATTAAATAGCAGTAATAAGTAAAAATAGTTAGTAATTCAAGATTGCAGCTCCCTTTTTCTAACAAGACTCTGGTTAGGTGAGAAGGCAAGGCATAAACTTGATCAACGCCAACCCAGGAAGGCCCACAGTTGGGTATGAAGAGTGTAATCTGATTGATAATATGTAAATTATAGTCGGTAGGAAAACCTTCATGATAGGTACGGTAGGTAGGTACCTACTACAATAAAATTATTATCTAGGTAAATAGATAGCAGGAACTTACCTCTCATAAAAATATAGCTGGTAAGTTTTGATCACTGGATCATTATGTAAAAGTCTTTATTCTGCACTTCATAGGTTACCAAATACACAATGGTTGCAAATATGATAGTTTCCAAGTACCTACCTACAGCTTCTAGGAGCTTTCAGATTTTTTATGTCACTGATGGTCTTCGCCAAAGTTTTTCACTTTAATTACGGGGAGATAACATTCCTTTAAACACATTGCTTCTAGCGGAATCAAGAAACGAGCTAAAATGGAACCAAATCCAAATCAAATATAGGGCAAAATTTTAAATAAATCAATAAAATTACATGCACACAGCCGATATGGATTTTCTAGGATTTCAATTTTTTTAGATTTTCACAAATTCGAAAAACGTCAAATAAATGTCACTGTCAGTGTCAGCCGCACACAGCAGTCAGCGTTCATAAAGTTTGTAGAAATGGAGTAGAGGTGCTGACAGTATGCATGATGGATGTGCCATTGATATATACCATCGATTAATGAATACACGTACGAATACACGTATGAATACACGATTAATGAATACGTTTTTATTTGTCTATGATATATACGATCACGAATGAATCAATCAAATCAAATACCTACCTACCTAAGGAAAGCAAAAATAATATAAATACCTACGGAAAAGGAAAGAAGCCTGTCATTTGTAAAAGCAATATACATAGCACATGTAATTTAATTGTTTTTCTTGGTGATAATGTGGGTATTGTTAATTTTGGTGGAATTTTAACCAATAATACTTGCAGTTATAGCATAAAGTGTGAGCCATTAGAATAAATGTGTATTATGTGTTTTTATTATTTGATGGAATTCGTTTTCAAGTTTTGAAGGGAAAATCCAGCATTTTGTTTGCTAAACAAATGACTTGACGTATGACGCGACTTGAAACTTATTTCAAATAATCTACTTGACACTGGCAAAATTGTCTGTCTGACAGAGGCCATATATAAGAGAAGAAGAAGAAGTGTGCGCTGATGAGTTCTGTCATTTGTAGTTCTGTCAATTCCAGAATCCAGAGAAAAAGAAGAAAAAGAACCAAGCAGAACAAAATAAAAAAAAATTAAAAAAATGTTGTTTTGTTTGTTGTAGATTGAAATGAAATTGCGTTTCGAATTTTGATTTCTTTCTGTACCTGCTTGGTTTTTTCGAAGATCAAATCAAATCAAACTAACAGTTATTATAATGGATACGGTTGTGAAAAGTATGCTAGAAGAGGAAGAAGATGAGCCTAAGGTATTACTTTGTAGTCATCAGAAAAAACTGATTTGTTCACTCTAGAAAGAAACTGCATAGTCTATATAAAATAACCGCTACATACAGTTATCTAGATCTATAAAACTTGGTGTTTTTGTGTCTACAATAATTCTACATAATAATAAAATTGTACATGACATAACCTATCTACTTAGCGGTTTGTCTTGGAGGAATTTTTAATAGGTACTACCTATGTGATTTCCCATTGCCTTTAGTCTTATTGCCAAATTCGTTTGCAGGGTTTGGTGCTATTTGGCAGAGATCTATCAAAGATACCTTGTTTTCGAGAAAGTTTCATGTATGGCATTGCTACGGGAGTTGGAGGTGGCCTGATTGCATTTCTGAAGACTTCGAAACCAATGTTAGCTCAGCATGTTGGAGTGGGTACTTTCACAATAAGCACGCTAGTCTACTGGTCGTACTGCAGAATGCAATGGTCTAGACAAAGGTTTGATGCTCAAATTCTACAAGATGCTTTGAAAGATAAAATAATGTATGAAGGTACAACTGTTGAGAAGGAATTGGAGCAAAAAGGGGTTCTCAAGTCAGCATAGTCCTCAAAAGTAAGATAGTCCTTTTTGTAATGTAGAGTAGTATTAGATAAGTAGCCTAACAATTTGTAGTGAAGTATTTGCCTGCCTTTAAAAGTAAAAACTACATGTATTGTGGAAGCATCCATTACCCAAGGTGATTATAAATGTATAGAGAATTAGATACAGAATAACTGTACAAATATTGAGTGACAAAAGGTATAAGCAAATTAATTGCAGTTGTATTTACTTTCATAGATATTTTCTAAAAGATAATACCCAGATAAATGATCACAGCTGTTACTATTCACATTGGGTATCTTAGTAGATTTATTTCTTACTAATAAAACTTGAAATAGAATTATATGTAAATTAATTTTTATATAAGAACAACATGTTAGTATTTTGACTTAAGTTATGTTAATGTACATAAAATAAAATGTTACTGTTATGAGAGATTTTGGCTGTTAAAGTTATAGTAAGCTAGGATTTTGAGAAAACATACCTAATTATTACAATACTTAAGTACTTATATATAATTAATAACATTTTAAATTCAAAATCAAAAAGTAGGTAGGTAGGTAAGGTACCCATAAAAACTCAAAGGGTATTTTGAGACTAACCCATATATTTTTTTTATCTACATAATTTATGTGTTGCTTCCATTATTTATTTTCATTTTGCCTAGTTACGTAGCCAAAACTCAGGCATCTAATCAAAGCAAAGTATTGAATAGGTAGGTACCTACTAGAAAAATCTTACAGATTTCAGGCAGGCAGGCATCACAGCTTAGTTGGTAGTAACCCTGCCTTCCGTGCTGTGGGTCGTGGATTCAATCACCACTGAGAACAAACATTTGTGTGTAGTAAACATGGATGTTCATTCTATAGTCCGGTCAATTTAGACATTCGAAGTTACATAAAGTCCCAACAAGCTGAATTTCTGTGAAGTTGTTCAAAACATAATTATAAACAATGTCTATAAGTTCCCCATCATTCCCCTGTAAGGAAAAAATTTAATTCAAGGTCAAAGGTCAAAAAAATGAGATTTTCGCGATTTTCAGCAAAACGGTAAGTTTTATCATAAAAGTACCGCAAAAAAATTTTAGATCATAAAATTATCTATAAAAAATGTATCAATACTTTTTTTCTTACGAGCCACCGTTTCTGAGATATAACGATTCAAAAAGTTATAAAAGTAATTATATTTTGAACAATTTCACTGAAATTCAGCTTGTTGGGACTTTATGTAACTTCACTCTCATTTTTTGGTCTAAATTGACCGGACTACTATGTCTGGGTGTTACTATGTATTATATGTATTTATTTAAAAAAAAAAAGTATATAAGTGGTCTATCAGCATCTAGTTCCCATATTACAAGCTTTGCTTAATTTGGGACTAGAGGGCGTCTTGTGAAATGTCCATGAATATTTATTATTTTTATGACTAGTCTCACTTTAGACTTAATACTTTGAAGAGAGCATGTGAGTCAACTTAGACAAGACACCTATGTAACATGATAGTGAAAATACTTACAAAAGAGTAACCCGAGGAGGCAGTACGTAAGTAAGTACTTTGCCGCTATATAAAATGAAGGCGTCTATCTAACTAAAGGTACTCTTTCCAAACACTACTAAATGTGGTGGGTGAGAGAAAGACAAAAGATGATTGTATTTACATTACATTGTGAGAATAAAAATAGTCGTCACGTCGTCTGTCAGAATCTGATCAGTAATTGGAGGGCAATCTTCCAAGTCGGTCATGTTTTAAATGGCTATCAGTTCGTATCTACGTAATTAACCCGGCAAACGGTTTGAAAGTTTTTATGAAGTAAACATGCTGTCCCTGGAAAATTTGTTGCCGAAACATGCGCAGACAACTTTGGTGTTTTTCGTAAACGGGAAAAAGGTAAGCTACTTTTTAATTTTTTTTTATTATTGTGTCAACTCTTTAATAAAGGAGACCTCTGAGCGGCCCTAGGACGCTGGGCTCGAGATGAACAGAATCAAAAGTACCTACTGTACTTGCATTCGGAAATGTATTCGCTTTAGCCGTGGATAAGTTTAATTATTAGCCCTAAAGATTGGATTTTGGGTATTTTCAAAAAATAATTAGTTAGTAAAAAGCAGCTTGTTCTTATCGCTTTGCTTTGTTGGAGCCACCAATGAGGTTGAAAACCTACCCGGTCTGAACTCCATAGTCATAATAGGTATGCAATGCAGTAGCTGTCGACCGGTGATTCCTACGAAGGTTTTATTGTCGCCGTGTTGGATCCTATGCCTATCATATTTTGGTAGAAAATACTCGAGAACATGCAGGAAGTGTTAGCTTGATATACTTTTTTTAATAAAATATTAATACGAAGTTGTAGAAAAGATATGAAATATGCAAACAAAGTTAAAAATTATGCTAATTATTTTGGTTATAATGAACATCTTGTTCAAACAGGGCCCAAATCCGCCGAAACCTTTGTAGTTAATTACATTTAAATTTAATCGCTTGATCACAGTTTTTGTAAGAACAAAATAAGAAGCTATCTATATCTATTTGTTACAAGGTCCTAGTGTGTCTCAGTGTATAATATTACCTACCTGAAGGCGTCGTATTTCTAGCACTCATTTCACAATTTCTAATGATAATTTTCCTTCAATTTCTAATGGTTTATTAATTTGATGTCTCCATCCTAATGACTAATGTAATGCAAATAACGACATTTGAACACATAGCTAGTCTATTCGGTTGTTGATTGACACACGAAGGTTCAATTATCGGACGGTACGTCTTAAAAGTAGTTCCATAGTCCTAAAATTAAAATATTGTGTAAGAAAAATTCCACTTATATAGATAACGCGGGGACTTTGGTACCTAAAAGCTTGCGTACGTGGAAATAATTTCTAACTTCTATTGACTCAATTTCCAGGTGACAGAGCATCACTCTGACCCAGAATGCACGTTGCTTTGGTACCTCCGGAACAAATTACAGCTGACTGGCAGCAAGTATGGCTGCGGAGAAGGTGGATGTGGCGCCTGTACTGTCATGCTTTCAAAGTACATAAGGAATGAAGATCGCGTCAAGTATCCTTTTCAATAAACCACTTGAGGGTTTTTTGGGAAGTCTTGCTTGAGTAACTATCACTGCAGAATATCAAACTTAAGCTAATGTATAAGTAGGTACAAATAATTAACTGCCACCAAAAGGGTACATTTCTGTAGCGAGAATGATCTGAACGATTATCTTCTAATTAAAACATTTTACGAAATTCTTATGTCATGACCCGCGGGAACGATAAACACGAACTTTAATCGACACAATTATGTAATTTGTAATACAAAGTTTCTAGTAATTTTCTGTTACTGTACGTACCTGGTTATTATTTTTCCATTGCAGTTAGTATTTCTTGAATAAATAATAGAACTGATTGGTCATATGCAATGATTTCCATGACTATTTATATAGGCACATAGCTGTTAACGCATGTTTGACTCCCCTGTGCGCGATGCACGGTTTAGCGGTTACCACAGTCGAAGGTATCGGTTCCACTGAGACCAAACTGCACCCGGTCCAAGAAAGAATAGCCAAGGCCCACGGATCGCAATGCGGTTTCTGTACCCCAGGCATTGTCATGTCCATGTATTCCTTACTCCGAGATAAGAACAAAATAAACTACGATGATATAGAGACTGCATTACAAGGAAATCTTTGTAGGTGCACTGGTTATCGACCAATCATAGAAGGCTTTAAAACATTTATGGAAGGTTGGGAGAAACATTACACAAACGGCGACAAAAACACCTCATGTGGCATGGGAAAGGATTGCTGTCGTAATAAAACAGACACTGAAAATAAATTGTTTACAAAGTCAGCCTTTCAACCTTACGATCGTACTCAAGAACCAATATATCCACCAGAACTCAAGTTAAATAAAGACTACGATGAGGCCTATTTACTTTTCAAAGATGAGAACGTCACATGGATTCGACCGAGCAATCTACATGAATTGCTTACGATAAAATCCGTGATACCTTCCAGTAAAATAGTAATGGGAAACACGGAAATCGGTGTTGAAATGAAGTTCAAGAGAACAACCTTCCCGATCTTACTTTCTCCATCTTTGATACCTGATATGAATGTCTGTACTGTTACTGATGAAGGCATTCTTGTAGGTGGTACTACATCACTGACTGACTTACTAAGCTTTCTAAAAAAAGAAATTGTGAAAGATTTGGACAAAAGTAAGAATTTCGAAGCTATAAAGGATATGTTGTATTGGTTTGCTGGCACACAAGTTCGTAACGTCGCATCATTAGTTGGGAACATAGTGACTGCGAGTCCAATATCTGATTTGAATCCTATTTTGATGGCGTCTTCAGCTGTCCTCAACGTTTGCAGCTTGAAAAGAGGCAAGAAGAGCATTACAATGAATGAAGAATTCTTCAAAGGCTATAGAAGTACAGCCATAGCGAATGATGAAGTCGTGCTATCAGTGCTCATTCCTTATTCAGAAAACAACAGACAGTTTGTCAAGGCTTACAAGCAAGCAAGACGCCGCGATGATGATATCTCGATAGTTACAGCTGCATTCAATTTTAAATTTGATGAAATGAACGTAATCACTAACGCGAAATTGTGTTTCGGTGGAATGGGACCTACGACCAAATGTGCCACAAAAACATCAAACCAGTTAATTGGACACAAATGGGATCAGACAATGTTGAAAACCACTTTCGACTGCCTAACAGAAGAGTTGGAATTAGATGTGTCTGTACCGGGAGGCATGGCTGCTTATAGAAAATCATTGTGTTTGAGCTTATTCTTTAGATTTTATCTTCACGTTCAGCAAAACATATCAAGGTTTAATGGCTACAAACAGCTGGAAAATGCAACTCTAAGTGGGGCAGAAGAAATACCTTTAAAAGAACCTACAGGCTCTCAATACTTTGAGATCTATAACAAGAATAGAGCTGCAACAGATTCCGTTGGGATACCTATACACCACGCGTCAGCACTGAAGCAAGCCGCTGGTGAAGCTATCTACTGTGACGATCTACCGCATATAGAAGGAGAACTGTATCTAACCCTAGTTTTCAGTTCAGAACCACATGCTGAGATCAAATCTATAGACCCTAGTAAGGCCTTGGAAGTCCCTGGAGTTGTATCGTTCTTATCAGCTGCGGATTTAAACGACGAACGCAATAAAATGGGTCCAATATTTAAAGATGAAGAAATATTTACTAAGAAACTTGTTACTAGTCGAGCTTGTGTTATTGGAGCTGTTGTAGCTACTTCAGAAAAGGCTGCTAGGAAAGGAAAGGACTTGGTAGTTGTGGAGTATGAGCGAATTTCACCGGTTATTGTGAGTTTGGAGGACGCAATAGCTTACAAATCTTACTACGCTGGGTACCCAAGAAAGCTTAGAAAGGGTGATGTGGACGCAGCGTTTGCGAACTCGAGTCACACAGCTAAAGGGAAGATTAGGAGTGGGGCACAAGAACACTTTTATTTGGAGACAGTATCAGCTTACGCTATACGTAAAGAAGATGAATTGGAAATTGTATCGACGTCCCAGAACCCCTCAGAAATTGCTGTAAGTAAAATATCGTGGTCTATGACAGATACACAGATTTCGGAATGGTTATATATTTGTAATGCAGACGGGTGAATTCTGGCGATAAAAAAATATATTTACAAAGCTAACGGATTGTGCCTAGTCTCTGCTATTGAAATATAATCTACAATGAGATTCCTAAAATTAATTATTTTGGTGATAATTTTTTTTTATATTTCAGCAATTACTAGCTGAAGTCCTCCATATACCAAACCACAAAGTTATATCTAAAGTGAAACGGATAGGAGGTGGTTTCGGTGGAAAGGAGACCAGGGCATCTCTTTTAGCAGTTCCCGTTGGCATAGCCGCTTATATGCTGAAGAAGCCAGTACGGGCTGTGTTGGACCGTGATGAAGATATGCAAGTAACAGGGTATCGGCACCCATGCCTGATTGAATACGAAGTTGCGTTTAATGACGATGGCAAGATCACTGCTGCGAAGTTTGAAGTGTATAGTAATGCTGGAAATTCTATGGATATTTCTTGCTCGGTATGAATTAAGCTATTGTACCTACTCATAAGTAACTTCTCTTCTAATAGTGCCTGTAGAACCAGTTTTGTTTTCTATATTTTGTTAGACTAAAGGAACTTCTACACTAAGAAAAATCACAAAATCATCAATAGAGAGGACGTAGGTTCGATTCGAACCCCGCCCAAGTCGAGCGAGATTTTATAAGTCTCGGTTTTTTTTTCTGTCTAGTGTGTTTTGAAATGCTGGGCCTACTTACTTATACTACTACTTACTTACTTTTGAAATACCTACCTTCATAACATTTCCGTTGGTATTTACATTGACCCACTTACTATTTATTTATGTAATGTTTTAATATTTATTTTCACATTACAGATGATGGAACGAGCAATTGCACATGTCGACAACTGCTACTTCATACCAAACATTGCAATCAACGGATACGTTTGCAAAACTAACATGCCTTCAAACACAGCCTTCAGAGGCTTCGGAGCGCCCAAGGCGATGTTAGCAGCCGAAGTAATGATCAGAAGCATTGCGAGTTCTTTAGGAAAGTCGTATGAAGATATTGCTGTGATAAATCTGTATAAAGAAGGATCATTGACGCATTATAACCAAGAGCTAACATACTGCACTTTGCCTCGATGCTGGAACGAGTGTATAGAGACCTCGAATTACTGGGCACGGAAGAAAGAAATGGAAGAATTTAACAGGTAAAAATATATCTGTCTTTGTCTTTAACTAGTCGAAACTAGAGACAGATATGAAAGATCAGAAAAATATGTAGACTGGATCTTTGCCTATGATGTATCCCTGCCGGCAGTCGCAGGGCTCGCTAAGGGGATTTCTAGATAAAAAGTTCAGAAATCTCCTTCGCAGGGGCAACACGCAGGGGGTTTCTGGATAAGCCTAATGTATGTTGGCTTAAAAGTAAAGATAAACATCAGTATTAAAGCTCAGTTGGTAAAAAACGCTATCGTTGTCGGCTCGATATCCACTCAGGCTCTATTTAGCTATGGCTTCGATCCTTGTCTGAAACTAGATAGCACTGTGAAATATCCACTAATTTTATTCTATATTTGCAGGCAAAACCGTTGGAAGAAAAAAGGAATCGCTCTAGTCCCAACAAAGTACGGCATATCCTTCCAAGTGGATATCCTCATGCAAGCCGGTGCTCTACTCCTTGTCTACAATGATGGTTCAGTGCTTCTCTCGATAGGAGGCATTGAGATGGGCCAGGGTCTTTTTACGAAGATGATTCAAGTGGCCTCGAGGGCGTTGGAGGTGGATTATGAGAAGATACATATTAGCGAGATGGCTACCGATAAGGTATTTTCTAGTTTAGTTTTGTAGGTACAGTCAGCGATAAAAAATTAAGAATTAGTTATTTTCATAGAAATAAAAACTTAAATAAAATATTCATAATAGAAGAAACTACAGATTCTGATAACTTTTTTCATTTTCATATGAACTGCTAAAAAATGGTTACATTTTTGCATTCATAACATCAGAAGACGTCAGAAAAAACAGTAGTCCATCAAATACTGAGGCTTTACAAAAGCATTTTAATTATAGTCTCTTTTAATTTTAACCTTTGGTATGCCGGATATACGCGAGACATACTGGTATTACTCATACTAGATATGGACGAAAAATGTCCCCTAATTATTAATGTTATTCGACAGATTCCAAACAGTTCACCAACAGCCGGCAGCATAAGCTCCGACCTCTACGGAATGGCAGTCATAGACGCTTGCAATATTCTCAAACAACGCTTAGCCCCGTTCAAAGAAAAAAATCCCACCGGCAAATGGGAAGACTGGGTATCCTCAGCCTACGCTGAAAGGACCTGTCTATTTGCCACAGGGTTCTATTCAGCTCCTAAAATAACGTACGATCCTAACACGAACAGTGGAAATCTGTTCGAGTATTTCACGTATGGGGTTGCGTGTTCTGAAGTGATTGTGGATTGTCTGGCTGGAGACCATCAGGTGCTGAGGACGGATATTGTCATGGATGTGGGTTCGAGTTTGAACCCGGCTATTGATATCGGACAGATTGAGGGTTGGTCATGTTTTATTATCATACTTAGTTATTATTTAAACGGGTTAGTCTTAAAATCTTCTTGATTTTGAAAATTTAGAATTAAGATAATTTTGAGATTAAAACCAAACAAAACGTTTCTAAATCCTTTTGGGCAAAATTACACCGTAATAGGTGTATTTGAATTTTACTTTACCTACTTTCGAAAACTTGAATCGATGCCTCACAATCCAACATCAATAAAATGATTGGTTATTTTGTTTTTTTTCTGAATGATTTTGTCGAACTTTATTTAATCTGGGACCAGAACCATCCTTTGTAATCCTTTGCAACATACTCGGCATTCAAAATATAAATATCTCTTAGCAGTTTCAATATTGGGCCTATTAAATGAGGAAGAAGAGAGGACTTATTTTTTCTTTGAATTTATTTTTATTTTTCGCTGAAAGGAGATGGTGGGGAAGGCCCGGGAGAGGGAGAATTTGATTTCTTTAGGGGAGACCTTTGCCCAGCGGACGAAATAAGTTACAAAATGTAGCTAAGCATTTTACAAAAATGACCCTGAATATGTAGCATTTTCCAAAATGGTTGCTTGTTTACTAACTTCATCTAATTGTCTTGTAATTTTGGTTCAAGGTGCGTTCATGCAAGGCTATGGATTTTACACCATAGAGGAGATGGTGTTTTCTGCACGTGGAGAGGCGATATCAAGGGGCCCGGGTGCTTACAAAATACCCGCATTTTCTGATATACCAAAAGTTTTCAATGTTTCTTTGCTGAAAGGTGCTCCTAACCCCAGAGCCGTTTACTCTTCTAAGGTAAACTATTAGTATGATTTATGCTATTATGTGCTGGAGCTGTAGTAATATGTATTGCTCCACTAATTTGAACTTTATTTGTAAGATAATATGACTGATTGGTATTCGTAAAAGGGCTGTAGAAATAGTCCTGTAATAACTTCAAGACTTTCTATGCGTAAAATTTCAAGCAGCCTGAAAGCACGCGATTATTAACTACAATAGAATTCAATAGTTACAAATCGATTTCATGTCATTTCAGACATGAAAACTTAATTAAGATTGGTTAAACAGATTTGTTTCGGCTCTTAAGCTTGGTACCTAGATCAGCCAGACTTATTGAGATGTATTATGTGTATTGGTTTGTAGATAGTGGGTCATATAAACATGTTTTGTTTCTTCGTTTTTATTTTAAGTACAAGGTCATATTTCGATATTTTGTAAACAGCGCTCTACGACTGCAGCGAAGTATATAAGTAAAAAATATTTTTTATTTCGCAACTAATAAAACCCTCCTAATCTAAGGGCCGTATATAATCACAAGCACTGAGCCATCTTTCCATCTCAATAGGACGCAGTGTTATGCCCTACAGGGCACGCCCGGAAGGCATAAGTTACCACTTAATATCAGGTGGGCCATCTGCTTTATCTCATAATTTATTTTCTTTTCTAGGCAGTGGGAGAGCCCCCATTATTCCTAGCGTCCTCAATATACTTCGCTATCAAAGATGCCATAAAATCAGCTCGACGGGACAGCAATGTTTCAGAAGAATTCGATTTGAACGTGCCGGCTACTTGCGAACGAATCAGAATGGCATGCGAAGACGATATCACTAAGCAGGTAAATAAATAATAATAAAAAATTTGGCTACAAATAAATCTCAAACTGACAAAATGATGGTTTTGAAAATTCAGTACAGAAAACTTATAAACCGACATGAAAAAAAAGGTCGTGATATCAAGATATAATGTACGTAATAAGTACAAACAAAAAGTACTATTGTACTGTTGGTCTTATCGAAACTTTGTTTTAGGTGAAACCATCGATAAGTGCCAACGGACAACCATGGAATGTGATAGCGTAAGAAAATCTACAGTTTCAAACGTCTTACTTAATTATCTATTATACCTACTGTATAAAACAATATCTACTAAATATTAGTTGAATAGGTCACATACTTGACATTCTAATATTATAGTAACATACAATTCATACGTTCACATAATAATACTTAAATATAATAAGCATCTGTTGAATAAATAAATAAATAAATATTCATGGACTTTACACACAACGCCCTCTAGTCCCAAACTAAGCAAAGCTTGTGATATGGGAACTAGATGAAATATAGATGATGAATATTTACTTAATTTGTTTTGTTGTAATTTATATGTATTGTATGGGTAGGTAAATAGGTAGGTATACATACCAACTACATTATATAATAGGGATAGATAAACATGTCACATGGATAGGTAAGGTACTTACACTTTACAGTAAATAGGTATTAGTGGTGAGTCTGTTGCATTTTTCTACCTAGTTTGAACGGTATGGGGGCTGGTGCAATTACAGGCACATGCGACTTAACAACTTGTATCTCAGAGTGATGGGCGCAGTGCAATGTATCACAGGGCACGTCTTCAGTGGACATGCTCAGTAGTACTCAGCTTCAGCCCCCGTATTCAAATCTTTTGCTGTCAAGTTATATTTCACTGCCCAGTGTAATTTCTTCAGGTCACGTGGTACAGTTTTGTACCACGTGATCATTCTTTTTAGACACTTGACAGCAAAATATGCGCGAAAACAAATTAAATGGCATCATAATGTCACTATTTAGTCACAGAATAACTATGAGTTAGTATGGACTGACCATGATTTAAAACTTTGCAGTTCAACTTTAATTGGCATACCCCTGTAGTAGTATAAAAAAATTGACAGCGCTGAAATTATAACAGTCGTTATCGTATGAACGGTAACATTTATAGTTCTGTCAAATTAAGTGAACTAATAAAAATGCAACAACAGAATCGATATATTATAATCTGTGACTATTTACTACATGATTTAGTTGATACAATAATTTCGTAACGTGAGCTGAAAGTAGATTAGATACCTAACACAGTGATAACCTCATTTATTTCATTGCGTCTCCATTAAATAGGTACATAATTAACTACATAAAAGGAATTTATTAATGTAATTAAAGACCCTTCAGTCTAAAACTGCACGCCTCCAAAGTAAAATGTTGAATAAAATGTTGCTAAAATCCGATCCCAAAGGTTTTAAAACTGTGCGGCAACGCAACGTTAAGAATAAATAAAGGTAGTTTTGGTCAGGATCATCTCTTCTTTTTAGTGATTGGTAAATCAATAAATTAGATATTGCAGGAAATGTTTTTTTTTATACATTAAAGACAAACGTTTGACCGCAATCTCACCTGATGGTAAGTGACGATGCGGTCGACGATGTAGCACATTTGCGTAGAAGAAACCTATTCACTCTCCTCTTGAAAACATTCAAATTGTAAGTGTTCGGAAACATAGACGCCGGTAAAGGGTTCCACTCCTTGGCGGTCCTCAGGATAAATGTTTTAGCTTTACCACTCTTTTGCTGTAATTCATACTTTATTCGTCTCCATGCAGCTAGCCTTAATGTATGCGGTAAGAAAAATCTGTCATTCTTTTATCCCTATATAAGTAGGTGGTATTGTTTTTCGGCGTAGAAACAAAAAAATAGATTCAACCGCGTGAAATAATTACAAATCATTACTCAATAGTTATCATTAAGTCTACATTTTATATGCGAGGCAACAGCGTATTAAGTTTAACGAGTTGTTAGTTACAATAATCAGTTAACAAACACAAAGAGATTTGACTGTAGAAACATAGAAACAGTAAATACTTAGGTATACTCAAAACAAGTGGGTAAAATCTTATCAAACTCTTTTGATAACTGAACAAACACTTCATATTATGAGCTATACAGCTTGTTATTGACTGTATTGAGGATTGAACATGCGCGAGCGCAGAGTGCCAGAGCCAGCAGAGATCATAACGTCACATCGCATCAGTCAAGATTTGGAACCGGTTCGAGGAAGACGTATAAAAAAAAGTTGAATAAATTATCTACGAAAATAATGGGACTACTGAATTCCGATGAGGAGTTCGGTGAAGTTGGAACAGAGCTGGTTTTCTTCGTGAATGGAAAAAAGGTTAGTTTTTTTATTTATTTATTGTTTTATTTGCGTAGAGATAGCACTTGCAAGCATAATTTGTGATAATAGTAAGGATCACGTGCGTAGCGATAATTTATATGATTATTGGTTTGTTAATAAGGCAAGAGTATAAAAATAACATGAGTCTAGAGCATAATTTAAGCATAACCAGATCTAAGCATTCCCTGCGTACCTTGAAGAAGTTTTTTTTACTATTATAGATACCTACGCCTACCTTCACACCAACCAATACCTAGGTATTTTACACAACCCTAACTATAAACAATATTTTAATAATGGTTGTTAGTCTGTAGTCCTTTGAATAGGGGTTCAAAAATGTAGGAACATCTGATATTTGTCGTCCTTTTCGTTGTGTATCAATGGTGTTATTTTCGTATACGATTGCTTCACAAAGCGAAGTCCAAGACCATTATACTGACCTTTGTGTCGCAGATAGCGACAAACCTGCTGAGAAGTAAAGGGTCGCGGTTCGATTCCGTGTCAAAATACTTTATTTTTTAAATATTGATTGCTGGTCTGGGCTGTTGTAGCACCTTATAATTTCTGGATTCCGTGTTTCGTCAATTTTAGAATTAGGAATGTAATGTGAAGCTGTGGGCTGTTTTTTTTAAATATTGATGGTGTGATGGTTATGTGTATTCTGATGGTCGTGTCAATAATCCCAAAGTTTTAGATCACTATGCTTGTTACACACGATAAACCTAGAAAAAGGCTTTATTCATAGGACCTTTACTTGCGTCGTAGGGTTTGGTCGGTAGTGTCGGTAGGTACCTAAACTTATATGTATTACTTAGAATATAGTAGAAGCCGCATTTGACATAATTTGTATGAAGGATTTTGTCACCAAAATGCTATAAAAATGTTCCCGTGCGCATGATGTTCGCGCAGCCCAATGTTGCACCTACAAAACTATTTCCCAATTTTTTGGGGTAATTTTTTTTGTAAATGCTGCTTAGGTACCTAAGTAGGAGGTACTGAAATAGATATTCATAAATTTTAATAGAATTAAGGAAAGACTCAGGACGTGTTTTTTGAATGATTTTTGTCCATTGTTCTCGTCTGAGTATGTCATCAAGAATCCTAAAATTACACAAATATTTTTTCAAAATAACAAATTTAGCGCTCTATGATTAAAAATACCTATTGAAATACCTATGCCTAATGATGTGTAGTCATAAAGATTAATATAAATTTTGTTGGGAAAAAAATGTTGGTGTTGTTTGCAACATTATTGAATTGATGGTAATTTTTCTTTAAATTGATGATTCCAAGACGATTCCTTATCAAATAGAGACCCAAATGTGATGTATGTTATCCCATCTACTTTGTTTTTAGACCCAGGCCAATTTTTGCAAGTGGGAACCACACACGCCGGCATAATTGTATAAAAATATGTTTGGCATTGGAGGTGTCAATGGCCAGAGACTGAATGACACGAAGTACTCCATCATGGTGCACTTCTTACTGTGACACAAAAATGGCTATACAGTACATCTGTACTTTTCTATAATCTGTGATGTATTATATAGCTAGATTATTTTGTGAAGGTAAATGTCAGCTCACCTTGGACATTGATACCTCAGAGTAATGAATTTCAGGATACGGTCATTGCACAATACTGTAGGTGTCATACCGATTCAATTTCATTTAACTCGTTTAAATTACATCTCGGATTTCATCATCACATCAGCAAAAATGTTTTGTTTGTTTGTAAGGTCTCTGTAGGGTCATCCCGGCCCCTCATTGGCCCTGATAATAATGATGACCCTTGGCCGGCCGAGCAGCCAATCATAACAATAAATTTACTCGAAGCAGATTACCGATTGGTTCCATCGATCGTATTTTATTCTACTGCGTCAAACCGCAAATTTTTTAGTAAATTCATTTTTAATGTTTTCTCGAAAACTCTGAGTCATAAAAATAGTTAATATCTTTAGTAGGTACTTACCTACTTATATATTTTGTTAAAAATAGTAAATGTCTAAGGGCGGCTTGCACCAGAATCGCTAAACGTGTTTAACAGCTAAATAGATTTAAATCTGACGTATTTATATGACTTGACAACTCGCTAAATACTATTTAATAGTTAAACGAGTTTAGCAATTATTATTCTGGTGCAAGCCGCCCTAAGTATATTTTTTTTTGTTTTCCTTTGGTCATTGAAAACATTTTATCAATTGTTTTTTTTTTAGGTGATTAATAGATAATACGGTAAGCTATTGGTGCGGACGAATTCCAATCTTACTCTTAGACTGCGGAGATTTTCGACTCTAATGATGTAATTTAGACCTACTAAGTAGGTATTATACGTCATAGCTGATAATAAATATATTGAACTTGGTAGGTACGTTCCTACGGTAACGCCAAACAATGTTTCGCTCGCACATTTTAAAATTTTTGATAATATAAACCACAATGTAATTATCCAAAATCGCAAAGCTTCACGCTCTAGAGAATAACAATATAAATACCATTTTGCTCCGAACAAGTTTTCCGACTAAGACATGTGCAAAAAGCTTAAAAACAAAAAGCACGTGACGTGGTTAGTTAGTTTATATTATGAGCTATGTTGCAGACAACCGTTTTGAGATTGAGTTGTTGCATAATTATTTCAGGTAGTGGAACCAAACCCAGATCCAGAATGTAAGCTGATGTACTATCTCCGGAAGAAGCTGCGGCTGACCGGGACGAAGCTAGGCTGTGCGGAAGGTGGCTGCGGCGCTTGCACTGTCATGGTCTCCAAGTACAATAGAAAGGAGAAGAAAGTGGTGTATCCTTTATCAAGTGGAATTCTCCAGCATGCACCGGGTGTACTAAGACCAATCACGAAACCTTCGGGGGTTCCATTATTCCCTGTATTTTACCTTCTATACAATTTTTTTTCTTAAATAAAGTAAGCAAGCACACAGAATATTGTAGCAGCTGGTCGTTGTAACTTTCTTTGTTCAGGTTGTTTACTTTTGTCTTGATAAAGACAAAACATTGAACTATGCAAACAATCAGGGCTCGCCAATCCTTCGTGATACTGCCCTTCTTTTTGTTTTGTAATGAAATAAAATAGGATATTTTTGTTCAGTCGTGGTAGAGGATTTAGGAGGGTTAAAATTCTTGACTCCACACTCAGTCACCTAGCAGTAAACGCATGTCTCGCCCCAGTATGTGCAATGCACGGCTTGGCCGTCACAACCGTCGAAGGCATAGGATCCACAAAAACAAAACTACATCCGGTACAAGAGAGAATCGCCAAAGCACACGGTTCACAGTGCGGATTTTGCACACCAGGGATTGTTATGTCCATGTACACATTAGTTAGAAGCTGTAGCTCAATAAAATACGAAGACATAGAAGTCGCTTTTCAAGGGAACCTGTGCCGATGCACAGGATACCGGGCAATTATAGAAGGATACAAAACTTTCATCGAAGACTGGGAGACACATCAAGTGGCAAATGGCCTATCTAACGGCTCAAATGGCGTCAAAAATGGAAACGGAGTTTGCGGAATGGGTAAAGATTGCTGCAAAAACAAGACTGAAGAAGATGACAGCGAAACGAAGTATATATTCGATAAATCATCATTCTTACCGTACGATCGCAGCCAGGAACCAATCTTTCCACCTGAACTGAAGCTAAACTCTTTCTATGATGAGCAATACCTCAGATTCCAAGGCACTAATGTGACATGGTATCGGCCTACGGAACTAGACACTGTACTGAAGCTGAAGGAACAATATCCGAATGCTAAAATAGTGGTCGGAAACACAGAAATAGGAGTAGAAGTCAAGTTCAAACATTTTGTGTACCCAGTGATAATCATGCCAAATTGCGTGCCAGAGATGAATTCCATCGAAGAAAATGAAACAGGATTAACGATCGGAGCCAGTGTCACATTGATGGAAGTAGAAAACACGTTCAAAAAATACATTAAAACACTTCCTAATTATAAGACAAGAACCTTGATCACTATAAACAACATGTTAAACTGGTTTGCCGGCAAACAGATCAGAAATGTCGCCGCGATTGGTGGGAACATTATGACGGGCAGTCCGATATCTGATCTCAATCCTATCTTGATGGCATTAAAGGTCAAACTCAATCTACTTAGCAAGCAGGGAGGACACCGTTCCGTATTAATGGATGAGACATTTTTCACTGGCTATAGGAAGAATGTAGTGAAAACTGATGAGATTCTACTATCTATCGAAATTCCTTACTCGACAAGATATCAGTATATTAAAGCCTACAAACAGGCGAAACGTCGAGAAGACGATATCTCTATTGTCACAGCGGCAATAAACGTAGAGTTCGAGGAGCAAACAAATATAATTCGCTACATAAATATGGCATTTGGAGGCATGGCGCCTGTCACCAAAATAGCTACTAACACTAGCAGATCTTTATTAGGATTAAAATGGGATGAGAATATGGTAAACAAAGCATTTGACCACATGATTGAAGAGTTACCGCTCAGCCCTTCGGCTCCCGGTGGAAACATAAGCTTCCGAAGAACATTGACCATGAGTTTGTTCATGAAAGCTTATTTAGCGATTTGCAAGGAAATGAGTAGAGACTACATTCACGAAGATCTCGTCAAGCCATACTACAGCAGTGGCGCTGAGCAGTTCCACGGAGGGATGCCAAAGAGTTCGCAATACTTCGAACTGATAGGCGATCAACAACTTAAAAGTGATATGGTTGGCCGGCCGGTGCAACACATGTCTGCTTTCAAACAGGCCACGGGCGAAGCTATCTACTGTGACGATATGCCAACTGCGGAAGGAGAACTGTACTTGGCCTACGTGCTTAGTTCAAAAGCACACGCAAAAATACTCAGCATAGATGCAACTAAAGCGTTAGAACAACCGGGAGTCGTGGCATTCTTTTCATCTAAAGATCTTACTAAAGAACAAAATGAAATTGGACCGATTTTCCACGACGAGGAGTTGTTTATCAGTGAGAAAGTAACCAGTCAAGGGCAGACTATTGGCGTTGTGATTGCAAACGATCAGGCAACCGCCCAAGCGGCCGCGCGAATGGTGAAAATTGAATACGAAGAGCTCCAACCAATCATAGTGACGATGGAAGATGCAATCAAACACAATTCGTTCTATCCTCAATTCCCAAAAACTATAAAAAGGGGGGATGTGAATGCTGTGTTTGAGGATACGAGTCTGATCATTATTGAAGGACAATGCCGAATGGGAGGGCAGGAACATTTCTATCTAGAAACTCACGCAGCGTTTGCGATTCCGAAGAAAGAAGACGATGAGCTTGAACTGTTTATCTCAAGCCAACATCCTACTGAGATTGCGGTAAGACACCTTAGATGTATTAAATATAATTGCAGTATGCGTCATCTTTATTTTGACATGAGATTCCCCATTTAAAAAATAGCCATAAACCATGTTATAATGGAAAGCTTCAAAATGTAGCACAAAGATGGTATCAAAGCGAGAGTACATTCAAGTATCACAGCTTGGATTTTTCTATTTTCTAATTAATTTTAAATTGTTCTCAGATAATCATTCTCCTAGGGTCTTTGCTGTTCTAAAACCTTCCAATTTCCCTTTCAGAAACTAGTGAGCCACGTTATTCACATTCCAATGAACAAAATCATAGCTCGCGTCAAACGTTTAGGCGGAGGTTTTGGAGGCAAAGAGTCGAGAGGAATGCTTACAGCGTTACCCGTTGCATTCGCCGCTCACAAGCTAAACAAACCGGTGCGGTGTATGTTGGACCGAGACGAAGATATGATGATGACGGGAACCAGGCATCCGTTCCTGGTGAAGTATAAGGTGGCTGTCAATAATGAGGGGAAGATCCAGGCGGCGGAAGTTAATATTTACAATAATGGAGGGTATTCTATGGATTTGTCTGGGCCGGTACGTATTTTAATAGTGTTGTAATCCCTCACACTTGTCACATTTCAAAAATGTACATAATGTGAGAGGGGTAAGAAATAAGTCTCGAAAAAGTAAAATCAAAATGTACCTAAATCATTTGGATTAAAAAAAAAACACATGTAGACAATCGTTACCAGTCGTCTAATAATTTGGTCATAAAAAAACTTATATTTTTTTTGTAGTGTTCATAGTTATATCACTTATCTTCTATTTTGACAGATTTGAACATTATTTTTCACAGGTAGTAGAAAGAGCTATGTTCCATTATGAGAACGCTTACTACATACCCAACGCATCAGTAACGGGCCACGTTTGCAAAACCAACCTACCCTCAAACACAGCTTTTCGAGGCTTCGGCGGTCCACAGGGCATGTTCGGGGCTGAAAGTATGATCGAAGATATTGCCTTCAAGCTAGGAAAAACTGCAGAAGAAATCCGAAATATAAATCTGTATCAAGAGAATTTGTCGACCCATTATGGACAAACACTAGTGCATTGCACGATGCAGAGATGTTGGGATGAATGTTTGGAGAAGAGCAATTTTGCGGAGAGGAAGCGGAATATTAATGAGTTTAATAAGTAAGTTTCATCTTATTGGTCTTTCGGAAAGTGGGAAATAGGTTCAATAGTGCTCATGAACTGGAAGACGAAGCGTAGGCTACCCAGCTGATTGACTGCCATACTGTGAAGAATACAGAGTAGATAGAGATGATCGAAAATCAATCCTTCTAGGTAGGTTAGTCCAGTTGTAGGCTTTTTTAGGGTGAATATATGATTTTGATGATGGGATTGAATGTTGACCATTCGATCTTTCTAATTAGGAAACTACTTAACTTTGATCAAGGTTCATCCAAATATTAATCCAAACGTTTTGGTTACAGGCAGCACAGATGGCGAAAACGTGGAATATCAGTCATCCCAACCAAATTCGGCATCGCGTTCACCGAGAAATTCCTAAACCAGGCCGGAGCTCTAGTGCATATCTACATGGACGGCTCGGTCCTTCTCTCACACGGAGGCACTGAAATGGGACAAGGACTACACACCAAAATGTTGCAAGTCGCCTCAAGGACCTTAGGAGTTGATATATCAAAAATACACATCAGTGAGACATCAACAGATAAAGTGCCGAATACATCAGCAACCGCTGCCAGCGCTGGATCAGATCTCAACGGAATGGCGGTGCTACAAGCCTGTGAAAGTTTAGCCAAAAGACTGCAGCCGTACAAAGAAAAAAACCCAAAAGGAAAATGGGAGGATTGGGTCTCAGCCGCGTACTTCGACCGATGTGGATTATCTTCTACAGGCTTCTACGCAACGCCAGACATAGGATACGATTTCAAAAATAACAGAGGAACACCTTTTAATTACTTCACGTACGGTGTGGCTTGCACTGAGGTTGAAATAGACTGCCTCAGCGGTGACCATCAGGTGGTCAGAACTGATATTGTGATGGATTTGGGAGAGAGTTTGAACCCGGCCATAGATATCGGTCAGATCGAAGGAGCGTTTATACAAGGCTATGGTCTGTTTACTATGGAAGAGCTGATATACTCGCCTACTGGAACGCTGTATTCGAGAGGACCAGGGGCTTATAAAATACCTGGTTTTGGAGATATACCTTTGGAATTCAATGTTTCTTTGTTGAAAGGAGCGCCTAACGTCAGAGCTGTGTATTCTTCGAAGGTAAATAATCATATAAAATCTAGCTTTTATTTTTGCATCTAATTATACCTTGTGTTTATTACCTCAGAACTCCATTTATAAACCGATTCGGAAAATTCTTTTTTTTTTCGAAAGATAACGTGTAAATGGTGAAGTCCCATCCTATCAGCGTAGCTTCTTTCTAGCCTTTGCTTGGTCAACCTGTACCTACCCAGATTTGTTTGTGCTTACCCCTTTGTACTTAGCGAGTAACTAACACCTAAAATCACCTAATTTAAGACGATTTTTTTATAATTAATAGGCAAGCGTTTGACCGCGATCTCACCGATGTAAAGTGACGATACGGTCGACGATATAGCACGCTTACCTAGAAGATACCTATTCACTCGTCAACATTCAAGTTATATGAAGCCGATTCTACATTTTTTTTATCTAGCCTTGCTCGTCCCACTGCTGGGCAAAGGCCTTTCCCAAACCCTTCCACTTATCCCGATCCTTGGCGGTTTCCCACCAATCCGTCTCAAACACGTCAAGGTCATAAGTCATTCTACATAATAAATAAATAAATATTCATGGACTTTACACACAACACCCTCTAGTCCCAAACTAAGCAATGCTTGTAATATGGGAACCAGATGGCTGATAGGATACTTATATACTTTTTTTTTGTAAATACATACTTATAATACATAGTAACACCCAGACATAGAACAAACATCTATGTTTTGCACGCACAAATGTTTGTTCTTGGTGGGGATCGAACCCACGACCCACAGCACGGAAGGCAGAGCTATTACCAACTGAGCTGTGACGCCTGTCAACTTGTTATCCAACTTATCTCTCGTTCCAGGCTGTCGGCGAGCCGCCATTATTCTTAGCGTCTGCAGCATTCTTCGCGATAAAGGAGGCGATCCGCGCCGCGCGAGCCGACGCCGGCGCATCGCTCCACTTCACCTTGGAGGCGCCCGCCACGGCTGCCAGAATACGGATGGCGTGCGAAGATCATATCACCAACAAGGTAAATGCACGCACATGAGACTTAACACCTATATGTCTCAGAGTGATAGGCGAAGTGCAATGCATCACAGGCCACGTCCTCAGAGGACCTGCTCAGTGAGGCAATGCATCGTTATATTTCGTGCTACGTCCTCAATATTAGTAACCTGAAAAATAATTTTTGATTAAAATATTCACATATTGTAGTAACGTCTAGGTACTACCGCTCTTTTACACTATGTTACTAATATCTTCGGACGTAGCACTCATATAACTATGATAGAACTTCACTTCTAGGTAAGTTCGTTTTATCATAAGTTATAGACAGTGGTTACCAAATCAAGTGGGCCATCGGCTTGTTCTGTCATATAGTTGTATAAAGGTTGCCTGGAAGAGATTGCTTCTAGAAATAAGGCCGCCCATTGTACTTACCCTCCTAAAGAATCTGTATTATTGTTGTATTAGTTTAAGTGGAGAGTACAATAAAGAATATATCTATCTATCTATAAAAAAATACATAACCAAGACAGCTCAAAGCCGTACAATTTTAAGAAAAGTGTGTAATTACTGATGACAGCGTGTTGCTGACAAAATCTTTAATCCGCATGTCACATATCAATTTATCATGTTCTTACAATCTGTTATTTTGTTCTAGCTGGACAAACCGGATCCGAACAGTTTCGTCCCATGGAACGTGGCCCCATAAAACCAATCGTGCCAGTCAAAGTGGAATTAATAATGTACGCTCCTAGTCCAAAATTCTAGTAAAAAGGCAAAGCTGAGAATGGTTTTGTGATACCAATTTGAGATTACTACTAATTAAACTACTAAAGAAATACATAGATTTCGGGTTAGAATTCAAGTTTCCTGAAAAACCTATTTTTAGTGCGTTTTGAATTGAAGGCGACGTCGGTCGTCCATTTATTTATTCCAAGTCAATGTTCCCCACTATCTAAAGTATAATCTAGTTTTAAAATAACGTAAGTACATAATTGAGCTTTTAAAGATACGATTCTTCTATTTCCTGAATTGTATAGTGATATTCCAATAGATGATAGAATCGAAGGTACCTACTTACAATGTATTCTTATCGTGAACATGTGCGTGATATTATTGTACTCTGTAAAAATGTAGCATTTATATTCCATCAAATTATAAACGTGATAGTTCAAGAATTGTTTTATTTTATTGTAAACAATATCACACATTACACAATATTATTTCCTATGTATTGCGGCAGGCCTTGGCGTTTTGACCTCCGCTGTGTCGTCTTATCTAAGTCTTATTATCAATGAGTGCGTTAGGTCAATATTGACAGTTAGGGCAAACTTTGAACGTAGTTTGGCACCTTTGCATCTAATCTAGATGATTTACAGGGGCCACTTTTTACCCATGAGCGGGATGCTGCAGTGCCTGGGACATGATTTATTGGAGTTTGCTTGCCCACCACTTTGATCGCCTATACCTCAGCCTATTTGTAACCTAAGCTTTACTTTTTATCCAAAAAAATCTACAAAACTATCTCGAGAAATAGTCCAAATACCTATTTACCTATGTTAGCAAATGTCAAAAGTGTATGCGGACGAAATGGTGGGCTTTAACAAAAAACGGTTGAAAGATAAAATTATTTATTTAAATCAAAATACAATTATCTAACAATAACTATTATTACATTGATGTCGATTCTGTGCAGCCAACAGTTATTTAATTTGGAAACATGCATCTTTTCAGTCAGTGACGAGTTGCAAGCCCATTGCCGCTACTAGAATATTACAGAACTGCGAATAAAGACTTTCACAGGATTTGAATCCACAATCATAGGATGACATCCTTTTCTAATTTATAGAAGACTTTTTTACACCAGCCTGTCTAAAAAGAGAAAGAGTGACAGCTATTAAAAGTTAAATAGTTCTTAGTTAGATAAACCGCACAAAATCGTCACCAATCAATGAGTAAAACCAATATGTTTAATAAGTTATAGATTTTAATCGATGCTTATGACTTTATTGCTTGAGACGGGATCTAATTATACAACAATTATAAATTAGTATATTACAATAATATAAATCTTCAATTTCTAGTACATACATAATATCAAGGGAAAGAGAGAACGAGAGGAACATATAGACAAAATAAGTAAATGCAAGAATTTACAATAATAAAATAAATTCATTTTTTATAGATAGACTACAGAAAATGAGTACAAATAAAATTATTTTAACCCAAATTATACGCCTATTTATAAGAGGTACTAAGATAGGTAAGTGTATTATCTTGTTAGGCATTGTTTCAGTAGCTTTATACTAAGCTAACATTTAAAACTACACGGTAGGCACTTGTATGTGATCCTCGCTTTATGAAAAAAACAGGTAATTGTTATATGAAACACAGTTACTTAGAAAGAATGAAATAAATGATGGCGAATAACACTAGATCCATTTCGATTGCTTTATAATATTAATTAATACAAATAATATTATCTCCCTGCCCTTGTTCTAGTGGAACATGACAGTTTACTATAAATAAAAAAATAAGTACATAATAAATAATGATAAAATCGACGAACAAATTATATATTTTTATATTATATTCGACTTGGCAGTACGCACTATTCAGAGCATTTAGAATATTTAAATTCACAATATTGATTTATTTATTCGTCATAAGCAACACGTATTTCTCACCTAAACCATTTTTGGTGTTTTAGATCATCGCATTTAAGAATTATTTAATAAATAATGGTGAGTTGAGTCATTTTTCCGATTCTGAAGAACAACCCGATCCTGAGCTGGGTCCTGAAAGAAAGAGATTAGCTTTAGGACTCGCATCTGGTCTAATAGCTCAGTTGATTGCCGCTGTAGGTTGTGGGTTCCATTCCCACCAAGAACCAACATTGTGTAATGATGATGATCGAATGAACATATATGTTTGTTCTGTCTGTATCAAATTTTCAGAATGTCTTCATATATCTACTAATAATCCTAGGTGTAACAAACTATTAATATTCCAAATAAAACAAAAAATAATATAATAAATTGGATAAATGAACGATAGTGACGGTGCAACACAAAAAGACTACATTTCACCAACTAAACCGCATAAATACATATTTAAACTACATAATGAGTGTTTAGCTTGGATCTGACCGATGATATTTCTTATTTACTTCGTCAGTAACCTTGCCTTACTTGCTCGGTGACCAGTTAGAAGTGTACATTTCTTGTAAGCTTGCCTTAATACTTTACTTTTTATAACTCAATGCTCAATGACCGAGTTACATGTATAGAATTCCTGTGACCCTGAATAAGGCCTATTACTGAGTGGAGTGACCCAGTAATTAGAGATACAGCCTCCCAACTGTAGATGGTGTAAAGATGAACCAATGACGCTATTCACAAAGGAGCTATCATTCCATTACGAACGTCAAAATTTGGCACTTGTGAAATGTCATGGTTTTACGTTTGCCACAGCCACAAGTGAATTTGTCATACAAAACATGCATAGCAGTTTTATACACTCTAGCCCTTCAAGTTTTCGACTGCCAAACAGTAATGTATAACTAAAAAATGTGTTCACACCTCCGTCTAAGCACAATTGTGCCGTTCCATTTTTAGAACGACAATGCAAAGTATACTGTATAAGATTTCGTTGGGTAAGTCATAGCTATTCTGTGCTATAGAATGTATGGCGCGTGTGATACTGAGCTTACCTAAATAGCTATACATTAAATAAATAAATAAATATTCATGGACTTTACACACAACGCCCTCTAGTCCCAAACTAAGCAAAGCTTGTGATATGGGAACTAGCTAGATGGCTGATAGAATACTTATATACCTACTTTTTTTTTGTAAATACATACTTATAATACATAGTAACACCCAGACATAGAACAAACATCTATGTTTGGCACACAAAAATGTTTGTTCTCAGTGGGGATCGAACCCACGACCCACAGCACGGAAGGCAGAGCCATTACCGACTGAGCTGTGACGTGTCAAATTTACATCGTCAAATTTACATTGTCACATTACAACAACCAAGTCGTTAACCTAGAAATAAAAGTTGAGGTGTGGATGTCTAGACTGTGTATTACCTGAATGCGGAGAGTATCTGCGCCTGCGCGGGGCTCGCGTCGGACTATCGGAGTGGTATTCTGTCTCTGTGTCGGGGGCGGGGCCGTTCCTATTCCGGGAAGTGCGCCCCGCCGGCGGGGCTGGCTCGTACCTGTAAACGTCACGTCGTAAACTCATTCAATTCATTTAAAGCTAAACTACTGCAGTACGTAATTGAACATTACTTTTAAAATAATAATGCAGATTTAATTTACTATACTTACCTATCTGCCTAGTCTTAGTTAGAACAAAATTATAAAATATTAATTATGTTAATACCTACCTACCTAGAATGAATTGAATGGGTGCTATTCATAACCTTATCACTAAAGCTACGTACCTACTAAATCTACTCGAAGGAAGAATACCTATCTATACTTAAGTACCTAATTTTATACTTATAAGATCTTTTATCATGTAAGTGGCATATTATGTCTTTTTTGAGAATAAATGTCTATAAACCTACCTGTAACATGGTTTTATTATAATTTCTATTACAACAGAGTTGTAGTAAATCTGTTTGTGAAAAGAAACTCAAGGCTACGGGCTCTGCTTTTTAGAGTGTATCAATAATAATACAAAGTAAGCGCACCTATCCCTCGATCGTCTCCGAGACCGCGGCGAGTACGGCGACCGACGCCGCGGCGAGTACCGACTGTCGGGGGAGTACCGGACCGTCTCGGGCGAGTACCGGCTCTCGGGCGAGTACCGGCTCTCGGGCGAGTACCGACTCTCGGGGGTATAGCGGCGATCTCCTGCGTATCTACAATAAAAAACACTAAAATTAAATCGGGAAATTCATATAAAATATCGTAGAATTTTTATACCTACTAAAAACAAATATCGGTTACGACTTTTCAACTTTGTAATGCTTCAATGTCAGAGAATTATAAAAATTTTGTCATGTTAGGTAAGGCACCTAATTAGTAGGTATGTCACTCAATGAACAAAAATAAATAAATATTCATAATAGTTTGACTTTGACAGATGCTACTTACCTAGGGGGCGGTGGCGAGGGCAATCTGCCGAGTGGGGGGGGCCGCGGCAGCGGGGGCAGCAGCGGGGGGAGGAACGCGAGCGGGGGCAGGGGGGGAGGCATCACCACCCCCTCGGGCACTTGCAGCGGTGACGCTACTTCTGTAATAAAACAACAAAAATTAGTAAATGTATGCGAAATTAGTACACTTGATGCATTTTACGTACAACTTCAGATAATGTTTTAGACCACTTGGCTTATCGACTTGTCAAGCGATAACCACTGCCTAACGATGCATTGCTGCACTGAACACGTCCACTGAAGACGTGCCCTCACTTTACCGATGTTGCGCCCATTACTTTGAGACATAGAGATTATAAAAAAATAAATAAATATTCTTGGACTTTACACACAACACCCTCTAGTCCCAAACTAAGCATAGCTTGTGATATGGGAACTAGATGGCTGATAGAATACTTATATACTTTTTTTTTTGTTTTTTTGGTTGTTTAAGTCTCTTTTGATTAAGTCTCATGTGCCAAACCGGAACACAGCAATGCGAGCATCACTGCTTGGCGCACGAAATACTTCCCCGGACGAACTCTTTCACAAGAAGCTCTACTTACAAGCGGGTCAGCTAGTTCTAAGAGCCTGGCCATTTATTTTAAGGGCAATAAGGTGGATTTTTCAACTGCAAAGCGGGTAGGCCATGAATTTAGACGGCGGCGCGCCGTGCGTGGCACCGTAAAATGGTACGACATCGTGCCGTGGTGATGGGGCCAGGCCGTTGGTTGTACGTACTATGATGCGGGTCGGCGTGGTCGCTGGTGATGTACGTACTATGATGCGGGTCGGCGTGGTCGCTGGTGATGTACGTACTATGATGCGGGTCGGCGTGGTCGCTGGTGATGTACGTACTATGATGCGGGTCGGCGTGGTCGCTGGTGATGTACGTACTATGATGCGGGTCGGCGTGGTCGCTGGAAATGTACGTACTATGATGCGGGTCGGCGTGGTCTCTGGTGATGTACGTACTATGATGCGGGTCGGCGTGGTCGCTGGTGATGTACGTACTATGATGCGGGTCGGCGTGGTCGCTGGTGATGTACGTACTATGATGCGGGTCGGCGTGGTCGCTGGAAATGTACGTACTATGATGCGGGTCGGCGTGGTCTCTGGTGATGTACGTACTATGATGCGGGTCGGCGTGGTCGCTGGTGATGTACGTACTATGATGCGGGTCGGCGTGGTCGCTGGTGATGTACGTACTATGATGCGGGTCGGCGTGGTCGCTGGAAATGTACGTACTATGATGCGGGTCGGCGTGGTCTCTGGTGATGTACGTACTATGATGCGGGTCGGCGTGGTCGCTGGTGATGTACATACTATGATGCGGGTCGGCATGGTCGCTGGTGATGTACATACTATGATGCGGGTCGGCGTGGTCGCTGGTGATGTACGTACTATGATGCGGGTCGGCGTGGTCGCTGGTGATGTATGTACTATGATGCGGGTCGGCGTGGTCGCTGGTGATGTACGTACTATGATGCGGGTCGGCGTGGTCGCTGGAAATGTACGTACTATGATGCGGGTCGGCGTGGTCTCTGGTGATGTACGTACTATGATGCGGGTCGGCGTGGTCGCTGGTGATGTACATACTATGATGCGGGTCGGCATGGTCGCTGGTGATGTACGTACTATGATGCGGGTCGGCGTGGTCGCTGGTGATGTACATACTATGATGCGGGTCGGCATGGTCGCTGGTGATGTACGTACTATGATGCGGGTCGGCGTGGTCGCTGGTGAGGGCGGCCAGCTTCCTCCGCAGCGTGGCGGCCTCGTCCCTGGCGGCGTCCGCGTCCCGCCGCGCCGCGCGCGCCGACAGCCACGCGGCGTGCGCGCGCGCCTCCACCTCGCTGATGGCGGTGCGCCGGTTCGATTCTTGTTCTGCTAGTTCTAGGGTTAGGGCGTCGCATTTTTCTCTGAAAAAAATATAGTGATTAGTTAACAAGCATATCACTTTTTTGTATGTTTTCGGTTGCGTTTTGTATGTTTTTTTTGGAACGAAGTTCCTTATCGCGCGTTGTGAATGGGGGCTAGACGGAAAAAATTCTTACGAAAAGTTGTCACGACACTTTTTGCTAGCTGTGCGGCGTCGCATGTTTCTCTGTCTGTCTCTCTCTCTCTTATAGAACTTCGTTCCATCCGGGTGTCCCTTGACACCTCTCAAGTTTTTTTTTCACAATTTCGTGATGTTTCCTTTCGGGTTTAGACTAGGAAGAATTTAGATTTTTTTCTCAAACTTCTGTCAAAAGTAAGTTAATCAACGCATCTCGTTTCATTTAGATAGTGCGGGGAGAATTCAAGTTTAGAGGCAATTATAAGTGAGACCGAAAACTATTTTGAATAAGGTTGACCGCACCCGTGCAGAGCGCTTGATGATTTCAACATAATACTCGTATGTTACATCTAAAGTCTTGTAGGTACACTTACTTGAATCTCTGCACTTCTTGTTGTAATAACTCTATTTTCTCGACGGTGCTCGCTGACTCGCCCTGTTTACTGAGCCATAATGACTCTTTGGCACTCAATTCCCTGAAAAACAACAGTTAAATGAATACTTCAGATACAATCAATAAAATCAGATAGGAAAGGAAATTATCAGTCAAACTGGAATATGTAGTCAAATTACAGGGTTAGTCTCAAAATCCCCTTTGAGTTTTCCCCCTTAAGGGGATCTTGAGATTATCAGTCTCAAAATCCCCTTTATTTTGAAAATTTAGAATTTTGGGTAAAATTACACCGTAATAGTCGTATCTTAATTTTACTTTACTTACCTACTTTTTTAATTAAATACCTAGTCCACTGCTACTGAACAATCCATTTCAATTGTTTCAAAATGACTAGGTACTATTGCTTTTACCTAAGGTACCAATTCCTCTAATGAAATAACAGAATATGACTCTATGAGAGCGTTATCGGAGAAAGCATTCTATCCCTTTCTTACACGCATGCCTATACTATAGTAGAAAAGGACAGAGCTCCCTAACTTGAACCGAGATCGAAATTGCTTTGTTCCAGTTTGAAAGGTATGAGTGCCGGTGCTATTACAGGCACATAAGACTTAACACCTTTATGATTCAGAGTGTGCGCAGTGCACCACTACGCACGTCCTCAGTAGTCATGCTCAGTGAAGCAATGCATTGTTATAGGCAGAGGTACCTGCACTTTATCACTTAGTTATCCTACTATCCTATTCTACTAATATTATAAATGCGAAAGTGTAGATGATTGGATGTTTGTGTTTCAATCACGTCTAAACTACTGAACTAACTTGGATGAAACTTGGCATATATATAGTACGTAACCTGGATTGACCGTAACCGAATAATTAACAGGATCTACAGAATAAAATAAACGAACGGGATTAGCAGCGCCAATTTAGCAAGAGGATGCTGTCATGTCATGTCACGTCAGTTTGACAGGATGTAGTACTACCTCTTTGGTCTAACGACTAACGTTTGACATTCGAGTACGGGTTCGGTGTAATGTCAAGTTTCTCAAAGAAGTATCCGCTCGGTACACGCACAGATAATATAATGTACACGGAGACGGTACCTACTCGCGTACGAAATCGCGGGTAGCTGCTAGTTTATAATAAAAAAAAGCTGGCTGCATAATAACGTACTTCATCAATTCGCTTTCTCGCTCCTGGAAGTACTTCCCCAGGACTTCCAGCCGGGTCATCGCCTCCGTCGCTTGTTGACTAGTACTGCGGTACGAATCTTGTGTGGTTTGCAACTCTTCCGCTAAACGCTTTCTTTCTACAAACTCCACCTATAAAAACATTAAATTATCGATCTTGGCATCTTACCCACCTACCTATACTCTATTACTACTCTATACTTATGCTCTAGGGAGAGCATGTGTAGATGGGGCTATCGCGACCCAGCTCTCAGCCAATGTGACTGCGGGGTTCCTATACAAACGATGTCCCATTTACTCATTTGCCCCTTGTGCCCTACCACCTGCACAAGGGATGATATTTTGGACGCCACAGACGAACGGGTAACTATGGGAACTAGATGGCTGATAGAATACATAGACTTTATTTTTGTAAATACATACTTATAGTATATAGTAACACCCAGACATAGTACAAACATCTATGTTTTCCACGCACAAATGTTTGTTGTTTAACGTCAAACAACCATCTCGCTCGCACATTTCAACCTTTTTGAAGATAAACAAACTGAATATAATAATGCAGAGTCGCTAAGCTTCACGGTGTAGAGAATAACAATGCAAAGGTTCAGCATAAAATATAATTTTAATCTGAACCAGCCACGTGTACTAACTAGGTGCAAAGTATTTACCTCATATTTGTTAGATAGCGTATTCTTTTCTTCCAAAGCCTTATTTAATTTAGCTTTTATTTCAGTGTGATCTATTAGTGAAGAAACGTCGACATTGCCACCTCCACTACTTCTCAATTCCTTCATGGCATCCTGCAATAAGATTTTGTTAAGCATAGCACGAGTAAAATAAAAAAAAATATTACCATTTATATTACGAAGGCGGTTACCCTATGTTTGTGGTTGTGTATGTACATTCATCAATAGAACGCCCCCTCTCTTTCTATCTCGGCATGTGTGAGTGCTCCAGAGTTACGCACACAGGCATAATCAAACGGCCTTCGTGTAATAGAACCTGTAACATACCTTCAACGCAGTCAGTTCATGTTTCTGAAGCTCAATAGTGTTTCTAGCATCTGCCAACTGTAGATTTATTTCATCAAATTGCTTCTTGTATTTCTTGGTTTCTTCTAAAGCCGTTTCAGCTGACACATACTTCAGTTGGTAGTTGTCTCTATCTCTACTTACTGATATCAATTCCTCTTCAAATGCTTGGATTTTACCTGCGAAAAGATGGATTGTTTTTTTAAAGAAGTCTGCATAAGGAAACCTATTTAAGAGGAAATGCGGGCGGAGAGACTTTAGAAAATTAGGTATTTGAAGAAACTATCGCTGTCGCTACCGTCCCCCCTGCCCTCAAATTCGTGCAATAAGGACAACTGCAGATCCGACTCAAAAGCTTAAGTAAAAAGTTATAATTCGAGGTTTGGCTCTCGCCTATTTCCTCCTCCAATATTGAACCAATTTAAAATATATTTTAGACACTGAATAAGGAGTACCTATATATACAACGCCGCTATGTTTTTCTTTTTTCGTTAATAGTTGTCAAATTTGTACACTAGGACTCTGTTAACAGCGATCTAAATAAGCAATTTTGAGCATTTTTTGATGGTTCTAGTGCTTATAAAAATAATTTATCACCAAAAAGGAAAACATAGGGGCATAGAAATAGTTAATATTTATTATTCTGTGAAAAATCATTGCTCTAGGGTCATTAACCAAAAAGAAAACAGGCGAGAGCGTTTGTATGGAGAAAAGACCACCCACATTTCCTCTTAACAATGCTAAATGATGGAACAAGCTGATGGCACTCCTGATGTTAAGAGGTAACCGACGCCTATAACGATGCACGTCCACTGAGGACGTGCCCTGTGATGCATTGCACTGCGCCCATCACTCTAAGACATAAAGGTGTATACTGAAAATCAGCGCTACACGGACATAATGTCCGTGTAGCATTCATGCTGAGTGTACCCCCTTTGCCTTAGCGAATTAATCTATCTAATTTTAATATAGCTCGTAAGCTCTAAGGCAATAAATGTTTTATCTTTCTTTATTTCTTCTTTCTCATGCGCCTTTAACTGCACCTTTACTCTGCTTATGCTTGGTAATGTAGGTACTAAAACTTACCATTTAATTCAGCGATTTGCTCTTCAAAGTTAGCTCTTTCTCCCCAGAGCTCACTGAGAGTATTTTCGACATCGCTCAAAGTGTTCTGCAGCTCTCCTGCCGTGTTCTCTGAAACTCGAAGCAGTTTCTCGTTGTCGTCTAAGGAGTTACGCAGACGTTCGTTCTGTGCTTTGTGCTCGTTTATCTCCTCTTTGAGTGAGAGAACCATGTCGTCCATTCCGAAGGAACTGTCTTCGATACCAGCTAGCTTGCTTTTGGTAGTAGAAAGCTCCTCTTTGAGGATCTCACACTCCTGAAAATGATGTCAAATGTATATTAAGTAGTCCCTAGGTTAAGGTGTGCAATAAAGTATTTTCTATCTATCTATTAAGCAAAGCCCAACCCAGTCAGGGCTGGGCTTTGCTTACTAAGATTTCCTCTTTAGTTTTTATTGAAGAGAGGGTATTACTATCGACTGGGAAAAATATCATACCTTAGTGGAAAACATCAAATCCCTCTGCAATGAATTAATATTCCCAATCAGTCTGCTATCTTGCCTCTTACTGTCAATGTAGTAGTACCCCAGAGTGAAGAGTAGAACAGATGATGCAGTGGTGACGAGGTATGTCAGAAGACGGTTTGGCTTGCCGTTGCCTTTACCGTCGCAGTACTCATCTGTGAAGCAAGTTTCTCCTGAAAAAATAACATCATACCCTATAGGTTTGGACCCCACAGTAACATTCCATAGATCAAAATGGAATGGAATAATGTATAAAGGACTTGATGCCAGGTTCACATTACTGTGTCGGGATGTGTTGTGGCGCGTCAAATTTGTAGGTACATTTGATAGAATAGAAGGCATCTCGATTTATATCGAGAGTATGTTCACACCAGTGTGTTGGGTTATCCCAACAAGGTTTGAACCTACTCTCACGTCAATGCACGTCACGAATAACTGACGACATACCCCGACACAGCAGTGTGTAAAAGTCCCAGTCGCAATCGCCGGGACACCCCAACTAAGCGTAAGACACAAAATATATTTTCGAGATCATGCGCAAATATTTTTATGATCGCCAAGATTAGATTACATTATCTAATCTTCAATCTTATTTAGATAAATGGTAGTACTCAACCAACTAAGACTCTTTTTTGCTAACTATTAGTAATATAACTGTTAGTTACAGTCGGTATCAAAAGTAGAGGATTCGACAACAGTTCAATGAGTAAAAATTAGCCAGTAGTTGGTAAAAATAAATCGTATTTTAAATTATTAAGTATTTTTGAAACAGAAAACTTTTTCAAAAAATAACTGTTTTTGAAAAAGTCATCAGTTTCTGATGCTGATTGTACCTACTTGTGTTAATGAATATGAAAAAAGTCCTAGAAGTTCTGTTAATTAGATAACACCCAATAATGTAATTAGGTAGGTCTGTCTGCATACTTTAACAGATTAAAACAGTAATCCACTTCAACAATGAAATACCTAGTGTTTTATTCTCGTTCTCAATAATGTTACGTAGGTAACTGATAAACAGTGAAACATCTTCATTACAACATAACCTAGCCTTTTCATAGCAATATATTACACAACGTGATGCACACAAGACTTGACAACAATACGAATTGCACTTGTACTATAAAATTCATGATAATGTAGACAATGATGTTTTATTTCGAATACAAAGCATAAGGCACATCCTATGTGAGCGTGCTATGTGAGATAATGCAATTTTTCTATTCTTGCATGTTCATTTTTCCCCTTAAAAGTAACTTTTAGATGTTTCGAAATGTTTTTATCATGCAAGTTTAGTAAATGTGTACATTGTGCACACACTAAGAAGACTGCGGTTGAAAACTCATTGTCTTGTAGTCAGTGCTTACACTTAGTATCAAGACTTACCATGAGACGGAAACAATGCTTTCATTTCTTCATTCGGCTCAAACACTGAGTAATAGGTGGACATGAGGTATTTCATAAAAGAAAACCCTTCGGAATCTTTCTGTTCTGATTCAGGATGATCCTCATTGAAAATAGTTGGTGCTTCTGTTGTCGACGGCCACATGTCTGCTATTGTTGAATAAATGCTTGATATAAATCCCTCGGTACTTTCTTCTTGAGTTGGTGCTTCTGTTGATACATTATCATCCTCTTCTTGACTATCAACATTTTCAATTTGTGGCTCCGTTGTGTAATCCAGGTTTTCCGATGATGCTTTGTTTACTTGGTAATTATCATTCGGTAATACTTTTTCCGGCTCTTGTGTATAGTAGTTGGTTGGTTCATTTAAGCCTGGTTCTTGAATTTCATATTTAATAGGTTCATTTGTCGCAGGTTCTTGTGTGTAATAGTTAAGTGGTTCATTTCTGTTAGGTTCATTCGAATAATAGTTGTAATTTGTGTCTCGTGTCGATGCCTGGTTAGTTACATCTTTGGGGTAAGGAAAAACGGGTGGTAATGTTTTAGTAGAGGGATTTTGATCTTCAGTTTTAGTTGATATTAATACTTCAGGGTTATTTGTTAGCATGGCTAAAGGTAGTGCCTCAGGCACAGGCACAGTTGGTGGGTCTGTTGAAACTGACTCTGTCTTTGTTTTTACATCAATATGTGGTGGGATTACAGGTTTCTCGCTGGGAGTTTCATTTGTTTGCTCATTTGGTTCAGTTCTAGCTTCTTCTTTAGAATTTTCAAGCTTCGTTTTAATTTGAGCCTCTACAACATCTGGTACAGGCTTGTCTTTTATAATTTCAGTTTCATTAGGTTTTGACGTAGTAGCTTTTTCATGATTATTTTGCTCAATTTGAGCTTCAGATTCAGTGTCTGATATTGCAGGTTCTTTTTTGACAGTCCCAGTTACATCATCATTAGGTTCGTGAGTAGCCTCTTTATCACTAATTTGCTCAATTTGACTATCAGTGCCTACCTTATCATTTTCACTTATTTTCTGATTTTCAGCTTCATCGGTTTTGTCAATTATACTCTGTTCAATTTTAATATCTTTTCCTGTAATATCAGTTTTGATATTTTCATTTAATATTTCTTCTTTTAACATTTCAGACATAACATCTTCGATAACTTCTTCGGTCTTAATTCCGTTAACACTTTGAGCATCTTGATTTAATTTTATATCATTTTCTGTACTTTCAGCACTCTTTGAATCAATTTGATTACTAGAAATACTTGGAGATTGAGTAGAAGGCTCGGGTGATTTATTTTCTTTCTCGTGAGGCAAGGAAGTATTCAATTCATTACTATCTACATTTTCTGGTTCATTTAAAGTATTTTGTACATAGTTTAAATCAGGCACTTCGGCGGTTTCACTAGAACTAGTTCCAGAATCCTGTGGAGACAAGGCAACAGCCAATAGTTTTGGAAGAACTTGATTTGCTTGCTCTGCATTTTGTTCTGTTTCTGGTTTATGTACTAGAGTTTGGGGAAGGGTGGGTTGGTTTATCAAGGAATCACTATTTTGTTTTTTTTCTTCTATAGTAGATCCTGATTGCGACGGTTTAGTTAATACTGGGAGGGTAGCAGAACCCTGTTTAAGATCACTTATTTCACTTTTGAAGTTTGCCTCAACATCACTTTTTATTTCTTCACTGTTTTTACTAGACTCTTCTTTTGTATTCAGGGTACCGGGTGTAGTTGGTGGATTCTCTGTGGTACTGTCCTGGTGGAGACTTGCTTCAGTAGTGTATATTGTGGTGCCTTCAATTACTTCATGAGCCTGTTGAACTTTATTAGGCTGCACTTCTAAATTCTGTATTTTTCGCGTTCTAGGCTCAACAGGCACGATGACCAGAGGAGTCTTAGCTAAAACCTTGTTCTCCCTGAGGAACTTTTTGGCCACAAAGCCCGATTTTCCATCAATAGTGGCATACCATAGGTCAGATTCATTATCAGCTGATTTCATGTACACAAAAGCGTCGGCATTTCCACGAAAAGATATAAGGTCATCATGAATACTGCCATAGGCTAGCAGTGTTTTTGCTTTAGATAATGGCTCTGTAATAAGAAAATAACATAGTAATGCAATACGAAAGTTATCGAAATGTAATCACTTGACATTCAGCAACCATACTCACCGTTACATTTTTCGTTTACACAATACACTTGATCAGGAAGCTTACATTGTGTTATTGTTACGTAAAACGAAAATAAAATAATTTTAAACATGAACATCTTTGCATTTTAGTTGAATTTCAATAAATATTGTAAATAATTCACAAGACACGGCCACATCATCTGTCAAGTCGGTCGTTCGGTCGTTCAGTGTGACGCAGAAAATGTACTTATTTTGTTTTTGCTGTTTCATTCAATTCCTCTATTGCGCCAACACAACAATACGCGTTTGTGGTTTTCATTTGACCTAGCTAAATCAGGTAGCCCAGTGGGGAGACAATAACCCCCAAAATCAATTATTGTGATTAAAAATGAGTTCATTTGGTAGATTCAAGAGATTACAAAAATAATTGAGATGGTTTATGAAATTCTTAACAGAAACGGAACGTAAACAACCGCGATGTAACAGAAATGCGTTCGGATACCTACTGAATCAAAGAATAGTAAGTAGTGGGCATCTTTAGTTTGTGGTAGTAGGGCTCTTTGTGAAAGAGCTCGCCCGGAAAAGTACTACCATACCACCTTACCTATTTCTGCCGCCAAGCAGTGATGCTTGCATTGCTGTGTTCCGGTTTGAAGGGTATCCCATATCTCATGGGATAGGTACCTTTTATTACATTTATGTCTCATAGTGATGGGCATAGTGCATTGCATCACAGGGCACGTCCTCAATAGACATGCTCTTTGAGGCAATGCATTGTTATAGGTTGAGGTAACCACTTAACACCAGATGGACCATCGGCTTGTTTCATTATTTAGTAGTGTAAAAAAATGATTATGTACAAATATTGTAAGTACAATATTTGTACATAATCATTTTTATGTGTAGTATTTATTAATATTAATATTTCATATATACAATATTTACAAAATACACACACACGAAACAATGAGCTACCTGCAAACCGTTGCAGGATGCAGGATGGTACCATATTCTTTGACGAATAGATAATGAAATAACTACCCGCGAGAAGAGAGAGCCGCGAAATTCAAAAAACTTCGGTATTATCGGCATCGTAAAACCTCTGAAATAGGAAGAAGATCATATTATTTCGTGGCGGATCCAAACTACGAGTAAGTAGGTAATCTACTCGATCTAAACGAACCCTAGAAAGCTCTGATCTCTAAAACCTATCACGATAGTCGAGCGAGCTACTGGATCTCTAATACGAATACCAACCTTCTTTTTACATGATTCTTTATGGAGGTAGAGAAATCGATTGTAACTAGGTACAAATGCATCTGTGCCATGTCACTGTCATTTTAATGTCATCACAACGAAACGATAGGTATATAACTGCGTCAATAGCACGTCAACAAATTTTCTTTGCACGTCAATAGGTACATACTTGTCAAACACCAAGGTATTTTAAATTATCACCTATTATAAAAAATAAAAATAGTAAAAAGTATGAAATGAACGATTCAAGTTCGCACGTATCACTGATAGACTTATCTTCACAATTTCCTTTTGAGATCGGTAAGTACTAAATCATAGACCCAGATCATAAAAAAAAAACTAACGAGAGTTTAAATACCACAGTGTAAATTATATAATACCAGCTTTGCATTAGTAGGTATTTTGCAGGTACCTATCTCCTAGGTATCCTATCTAGGTAGGTAAGGTATACCTATCTAGGTAGGTAAGGTATACATACTGTTAGTTTTTAAATATCATTCCCACATTTTTTCAAAATTTCCCACCCTTTCCTACCGGCGCCACCGAACGAAAAGAAGAAAAAAGAAGATGAGTTTAGAAATGGCTGTCTCCCGGTCACGTTGAAACTACTGTGCTCGCCTATATAAAGCAAATTCAATTCAGTGAAAATCACCAAAATGCAACGACTACTATCGGGGCGCCCCTCTGAATAATCATCATAGTGTACGTGTGTGAAGTCGAGTGCTACTAACTAAGGAAGGCTGGCCCACGCCTCGTGGCAGCTCCGTGCCTACAATTGGAAAGAAACCCAGGTGCGCAATCCGTTTTTACTGATCCCTATTCCTCCACACCGTACATATTGGTCCTTCCGCCGAATCTCCCTAAAGGTTATCATCGTCCAATCTTATCTCAATAAAATCTCATATTTCAGGTTATAATATTCATCCGATCATCAACCTTATTGTATTTTAGCATATCATTTCCGCCATTTCCGTTGTGGTTTGGTTTGCTTCAATTGCTTCGTACTGTACTGTTTGTTTGGTACAAACAGTTCGTACTATCATTCACTCACAGAAGTCAAGTCTGTGGTTTCAAGTCGAGTCAATAATTGATTCAAGCGAAGCAAATAATTGATTCAATCGAATTGAAACAAACAAGTAAAATGAGTACATCGAAGGAAAAGGAGTCTGAAAGTTTGAAAAGTTCGGAATCTAGTGATTTTCCGCGTCTAAAATTATGTTATGTCACGCTTACCGTTAATTGTGGATTTATGGAATCCTTGTACAAGATTGCTAGCAACATATCAGAGCGCCCGGACAGGGAGGTAGCGATATTGTCTTTTAAAACTCGTTACCGCGACATTGATCTCTACCGTGATCGTTTCCAAACCGCTCATGATGCCATCCTATCAAGTCATATTAGTGATCAAACTCGTTCTGAAATCGAAACTCAATTCAATAGGTTTTACGAAATGTATTATTCAGTGCAAGTGATATATGAAACACACTTTCCGGCAATGGACACTGAGACTCTCAACAAGGCTGAAGTTTCAAAAATAAAACAAGTAAGTTTGCCAAAGATATCACTACCTCACTTCACAGGTGTCTACACAGAATGGCCAAACTTTATTGCAATGTTTGACAGCTTGATACACACAAGTACTGATCTGAGTTCTGTACAAAAAATGCACTATTTACTAAGCATATTAGAAAAGGAACCACTCTCGCTGATTAGACATTTAGAGTTGTCAAACACAAATTACTTGATCGCTTACAATATTTTGAAAGACAGATATGATAATAAACGACTCATTGCAGATAAACATTTGGACATTATACTGTCTCTAACTAGCATAAATCAAACACAAGTACACACTGGGTTGCGGAAACTTGTTAACACACTGAAAGAAAACACACAAGCGCTGTCAGCCTTAGGCTTTAACGTTGAATCATGGAGTTTCATACTTCTACACATTGTACTACGGAAGCTACCAACGGAATTGCGAAGTAAGTTTGAAACAAATCATTACACATCTAATAATGTAATCCCAACCTTTGAAAATTTACTTAATTTTTTGGAATCTCAACTCAGAGTATTGGAAGCTATTTCGGGAGCTAAAACATTAACAACCAACAGTAATTCTGCTTCTGGAAGCTCAAGAGTATTTGCAGCTAACACAACTACTTGCATATGTTGCTCGGGTGATCATGCACTTTATCACTGCGACACATTTGCTGGCATGACACCAGCTCAACGCAAGGAATTTGTAATTGAACATCGTTTATGTTTTAATTGCTTGCGACCACACTCTGTAAATAAATGCTTGTCGACAAGCAGCTGCCAAATATGCCACAGAAGACACCACACCAAATTACATACTGACCAAAGTGTTAATCACTATCAGAGTGATGAAGTTGGTGAAGAATCACCCCCAGCACCCCCTGTACCAGATATTTCCACACACAGCTCAACATTTCACAGCTCACAAGGGGGTAGTACCATGCTATTGGGTACAGCATTGGTAGGGTTACAAGACAGCAATGGCTACATACATACGGTCAGGGCAATGTTAGATAGCGGTTCCCAAGTTACTATAATTACTGAAAACTTAGCGCAGAAGCTGCATCTACCTCGATCACAACCAACCACACTTACAGGTCTGGGTGGTACTCAGAAAACAAACGGCAGCATAAAATGCTCAATTCATTCCTTATTAGACAGGTCTAAGCCACCATTAGGGACCACCGCTGTTGTGTTGACACGTATCACAAATAGCCTTCCAAGCGTTCAGGTGTCCTCCCACGTGGTAGAGAAATGTCGGGATTTAGTCTTAGCTGATGGTAAATTCTCAATTCCGGGTCCTATTGACATACTCATCGGTGTCGATCTATACAATGATATATTCGATGGTCGTAAGATGCATCTAGGCCAAGCATTACCAACAGCTCACTCCTCAATATATGGTTGGGTTTTAATGGGAAAGGCTCCTACAACAAATGTTACATGCAATCAGGTCACGTTTCTATCCACATGGGACTCTAACTTGAACTCTACCCTCGCCAAGTTCTGGGAGGTCGAAGAGCTTCCTCAAGTAATAGAGCAGGATCCTGAAAATCTTCTTTGTGAAAAACATTTTGTGGAAACACATTCGCGTGATGAGTCCGGCAGATTCATCGTACGTCTACCGTTCAAACCGGTACGTAAGACTTTAGGTACAACGCATATGAACGCTTTAAAGAGATTCAACAACTTAGAAAAGAAACTACACAGGAATGCAAAGCTTAACGAAATATACACAGATTTTATGGCAGACTACTTACAAAGCGGTCACATGAGGCCCATTTCTAGCGCCTTATCCTCAGGTAGATACTACATTCCACACCATGGTGTACTGAAGGAAAGCAGCAGTACTACCAAGCTTCGCGCGGTATTTGATGCTTCATCTCCAAGCAGCTCTGGCATTTCGCTTAACCAGGTCCTCATGGCAGGTCCCAAGCTTCAACAAAACATTGAGGACATAATATTACGTTTTCGCATCCATCCGATTGTATATACTTGCGACGTAAAACAAATGTATCGTCAAATACGCCTATATGATGAAGACTGCAAATACCAAACGATATTCTGGCGTGACCATCCCGAAGCTCCTATTCAGCAGTTTGAACTGACGACAGTTACTTATGGTGTATCGAGCTCGGCGTATTTGGCCATGCGTGTAATTCATGAACTGGCATCGATCAATGAGACATCATTCCCTCAAGCAGCTCAGGTATTGCGGGAGGATACATTTGTTGATGATATAATAAGCGGTGGGGATAGTGTCGAGTCCGCCAAGATTCTGCAGCAACAAGTGGTAGCTATACTGGCGCAAGGTGGGTTCCAGGTTCGAAAATGGGCCAGCAATTGTGATACGGTTATAGCTGAATATCCCGTGGAGCACTTGGAAACTCCCCTTCGTTTTGAAGAGTCTGGGGATAACATCTTCAAAATCTTAGGCATTGAATGGAACTGCCACCTGGACTCTTTCGTTTATAGAGTATCCCAGCTAACGCCGTGTAGAACAAAAAGAGATATCCTTTCAAACATAGCGCGAATCTATGACCCATGTGGCTATCTGACACCCATTACGTTCTTCGCCAAGCACTTCATGCAAGCGCTTTGGTTACATGACCTGTCGTGGGATGATCCACTTCCTATCGAGCTTTCTAAACAATGGGATGCATTCGCCTCAAGTTTTCATCTGTTGAATCTTCCTCGAATTCCACGATACATTCACAGCAAAACTCCCATTCGATGTGACCTTATGGGTTTTAGCGACGCATCAGAGAAGGGCTACGCTGCCGTCGCATACCTTCGTGTGCTTGATTCTTCAGGGGAAGTAAAGGTGCACCTGCTTCTTGCTAAGTCTAGAGTGGCACCTATAAAGCAAAAACTTACGATTCCACGACTTGAGTTGTGCGCAGCTACACTGTTGGCTCGGTTGATCAGTCACGTGACTGGGGTGCTTGGTACTAAAATCAACATTACTGACACGATAGCTTGGAGCGATTCTAGTATCGTCTTGGCTTGGCTTCGCACCCCGCCTCACAAACTACAGACCTATGAGGGCAATCGCGTCTCGCAAATCCAAGGCCTCATCCCATTAGTTAGCTGGCGTTACGTTCCGACTGCTCTTAATCCTGCTGACTGCGCTAGCAGGGGAGTTTGTCCCCCTGATCTCGTTGGGCATCCTCTTTGGTGGTCACCAGATTGGCTCCTAAACGATCCATCAACCTGGCCAGCTTTTAACCAGCCTGATGCTTGTGACAACTTGCCCGGGCTTAAGCCCACTGCGGTTTCAGCGCATGCTGTCGCTTCGCTAAACGAGGGCATTCCTCAAGGCTCTTGCTTCATCACTCGCTATAGTTCACTCTCCCGACTCCAGCGAATTTTGGCTTGGTCACTACGGTTTGTTTTTAACTCCCGTAATCCCAATAGCAAACGCACGGGTAAACTAAACGTTCGCGAGTTGGATGACGCTTTACTCACGGCAACTAAACTGGTACAAAGGGAAGTCTTTGCTGAACAGCTCAAAGATCTTCAAAACAATCGAGTGTTGAAGGGACCGTTAGCTAAATTGGATCCGTTTATCGATCAAAAGGAGCTACTACGCGTGGGCGGCCGTCTCGAACACTCAGATTTATCTTACAATGTCAAACACCCTTTGTTACTACCCAGTTCACATCATTTTACGAATTTGATAATTGAGTCATATCATCAGAAATATTTTCATGTCGGAGCAGTTACGCTTATCAACATTTTGCGTCAAAGATTTTGGATTTTATCCGCTCGCCGAGTCGTACGCGACAAGATTTTTCAATGCCATCGCTGCCATCGGCTCAAGGCGAAGCCCCTGGAGCCTTTTATGGGCAACTTACCACCCAATCGAGTCCGCCAGGCTCGCCCCTTTCTTAAAGTCGGTATAGACTTTGCTGGACCTTTCAGCATCAAGTCATCATCTATGCGGAACCCTCGGATTCAAAAGGGTTATTTATGCCTATTCGTGTGCTTCGCCACTAAGGCAGTTCATTTGGAGGTGACCTCGGATTTGACTACAGACGCCTTTATGGCTTGTTTCCATCGCTTCGTTGCAAGAAGGGGTATGGTTTCAGACGTTTACACTGACTGCGGTAAGAACTTTCTAGGGGCAAAACGCTACTTGGACGAAGTAGCTCAATTTTTAGATAAAAACAAAGACAGTCTCTGCGATTCCCTGGTTAAGGCCTCCGTTGTATGGCATATGAACCCTCCATATGCTCCTCACATGGGTGGACTGTGGGAATCTAACATCAAATCTGCTAAGCAGCTTCTGAAACGTTCAATCGGAGAGCAGATTCTCACTTTCGAAGAACTGACCACGGTGTTTACCAGAATCGAAGCTGTATTAAACTCGAGACCCCTCTGCCCCATATCTGATGACACATCCGATGTTAACGTTTTAACACCAGCTCATTTTCTTATAGGAGAACCACTTATCACTATACAAGAATATGAGTTTGATCACACACCAACATCCCGGCTTAAACGTTGGCAATTATTGCAACAAATTACTCAGCATTTTTGGCATAGATGGCAGAGTGAATACCTCCACAACCTTCAACAACGCTCGAAGTGGACCAAAGATATTCCAAATCTTCAATTGGGTGATCTCGTTTTGATCAAAGATGATCATTTGCCCCCACTTCAATGGCGTAAGGGGAGAGTATCTGCTCTACATCCTGGTAGAGATGGAGTGGTACGAGTAGTGGAGATCTTTACTGGTGCTAGCTCCTGTTTAAGGGCAGTCTCTAAGATATGCGCATTACCTAAATGCAATAACACCGAGTAATTTATGTCAACCTAATGTCTAGTTTTTTTTTGGTTTAGTAAATGTAAATATCTACCTAATTATTATTTCATTATTTTCTGTTCTGGTATCAGTTTTTTTTTTGCTCATTAATGTTCATTGAAGGCTTACTGGGAACAACTCATTTTCCTTCATGGTTCTCTGTTTTGCTTGTGGAGTTTGTATTGGTTTATTTGTTTTCGTTATTTTCCTATTTTTTCTTATTTCTCTTTATTTTTCAAAGAGCTTAAATCGCTCTTTCGGGGGGAGTTATGTTAGTTTTTAAATATCATTCCCACATTTTTTCAAAATTTCCCACCCTTTCCTACCGGCGCCACCGAACGAAAAGAAGAAAAAAGAAGATGAGTTTAGAAATGGCTGTCTCCCGGTCACGTTGAAACTACTGTGCTCGCCTATATAAAGCAAATTCAATTCAGTGAAAATCACCAAAATGCAACGACTACTATCGGGGCGCCCCTCTGAATAATCATCATAGTGTACGTGTGTGAAGTCGAGTGCTACTAACTAAGGAAGGCTGGCCCACGCCTCGTGGCAGCTCCGTGCCTACAATTGGAAAGAAACCCAGGTGCGCAATCCGTTTTTACTGATCCCTATTCCTCCACACCGTACACATACCTAGGTACGCAGGTACCCACTCATTTATGAAGTAGAAGTGGATAAGATATACCTACCTACCTAAGACCATGGATCAATAAAATTTTTAATCGATGCTAAGACTAACGGTTATTAGGTACCATTACCTGCCACTATGCAATCTGCAGCGGTCTGTAATCTACCTATGACCCTAATGACATACGAAGTTGAATATGGAAACCGGCCATAAGTACCTAAGTAGCTAAGGTAGCTAAGGTAGGTACCTGACCTATGTAGGTACTTTACTTATGCCATAAAACTAGGCACAATCAAACATTTTATTCAAATTGGTTTGGTATACCTAACTTGCCTATAGGTACCTATATCTAGCCAACCTACCTGTATATTTACGTACTTAATGTTTTCACATACATAGATGATGCTGTGAAAAAAGAGATATGTTTTGGGGAAACGTTAATCATCAGTTGCGGCCATTACGATGGTGATATCGGAGAGGACTCCTCTGAATCCGAATGGTCCTGCCATGACACCACCGAATCAGAGTCGTCACAAGAAGTTAAAGATGATATGTTTGAAATAAAAGATAGAGTCGAAGAAGAAGCTGACAATGAAGAGATGCAAGAGGAAGACAATGATTTCCACTTTTATTTTTTTCCTGATTGTAGCAAACCACAACTACCTCAGGACAGTAAAGCTAGTCTCATGGTGGTAGATGGAATGCCGAAAGTAAATCCCGCTGCCAAGGGCCAAATATTTTGTATCTGCGATGTCGATAAAAAAGGTGATTGCACCTGCCACTCAAAGCTACCGTGCCGCTGTGGAGCCAAAACAGCCATGGAGTGCACTTGCGAGAAGCAAGAAGAGATCTGCATTTGCCAGGAAGGAAAGCCAATGCCAGTCTGCACATGCAAGAAGGCAGAAATCTGCCTTTGCCACCCTGATGGGAAAATTCGTACTATTTGTACATGTGATAAGGTCGATAAACCATGCATATGCCACCGAGGAAAGTATCCTAGTCCAGTTTGTACGTGCAAATACAAGCCGAAGTATCATTTCGATGACCTTAAATCCATCGGTGAAGTTGTTGAGGAAGAAACCGAAGATGAGGAAAATAATGCTGAAGAAGGTGAACGGGAACCGTGCCAGTGTCAGAAGCCAGACCCTAAGCCTGTCTGTAGGTGCTTGAAGGGCAGGGATTGCATCTGCGCTGAGAAATCTTGCATATGCGGGGTTCAGAAGACTTGTGTTTGCGAACCGACCGACAGCCAAGAAGCTGTCTGCAAAAGCGAAGATTCTAAATCTATTTGCAGCTGTCCAATTCCACGGGAATGTACTTGTGATGCTAAAACGAACGACTGCAAATGTTTTCCAAAACCTAATTGCACCTGCGGAGATCCCGATAATTGCAAATGTTTTGTTCCTTGCGACTGCACCGATCCATGCATCTGCGAAACGATAGTTCCTAAGCCGACGGAGTGCATTTGTTTGACTAAATCAAAGCGTGACGTAGAAGGTCTGATCTGCACATGTCCTTGCAAGCAGGAGGAATCCAAGAAGCTGAAACGAGTCAGGGCTGGTAAGCACGGATACCGATGGTGCCATGACGTAGATCCGCGACACACTTACTTTGATTACGGGTATGGCCGGCATGACAAAATATCTTACAAAGAACCAGAGGTAGAAAAAGTAAACATCCTGGGACTTCATGACGAGAAAGAAGAGGAAGAAGAGTGTGCACTTCATGGGGTCAAAGCCCCCCCATACAAGAAGAAAATCAGAAAACCGTCGCTTGATTGCTGTAGCGCTGTTGGGGGTAAGCTAAATTACTTCACTAAAATTACCCACTGTTTTGACCAGAATAACCGTCCCAATTTCTCAACAGGAATCAGCATTTGCGTGGAAACTCTTGGCGAAGACAAAGACAAGTTCCTAGTGCAAGTAGTGTCACATTCGGCGAAAGAGGGTGCCAAAACTGGGTCGAAACTTGTGGGTATTTTAGACTGCAACTTGCATACGTTGGAAGAAAATAGGACCGAGTAAGTTTGAAACTTTGCTGTTGTTCGAAGTAACCTGCTCTTTTCGGGCAATTATTGGCCTTTGAATCTATAAAGCGCTCTGTGTTACACTGTCCGTACTTACTTAGCCATACATTCTCTCTCTCTCTCTCTAGCTATAATTTTATTAAAATTTAAATGCTTTGCATTTCGAAGGCGTCACTTCGTTCACTGAACACGTGTAAGGGCGCTACAGACAGTAGGTATCTGCTACTTATTAGAAGTTATAAAGTGTCTACCCTACCTACCCAACCAAGGAAAGTACTAAACTTGCCCCGGCATTTACCTCCACTTATCACGTATCACTTTTCAACTATAGTTCTCATTTAATTTACTTTGGCACTATTTGAACTTTTAAGGCACATCACAAAGAAAGACATCACCAAAGAGCGTCGCAGCTATATGGCGATCTGCGAAAGCGGGTACTACAACAAAGTGACCCGAATTTGCGGAGAACGCCATCTAGTGAAGCGACTTTACCATTCGTTTGAGGACTCTCGGAACTTGCTGCTTGAAGCTGCCAATGTGGTGCTTTTGCGATACTTCGGGCTGAGGAGATACCGGGGGAATATAAAGACTGAAACTGTGCTGATGGATGGACTGATTTGCGAAAGTATTTATGTGAGTTCATAACTTTTTTATCGTAGAGATTACTTGCGTCTTCAGACGTAAAGGCACTGCTACTTAAGCGTCTACGAGCGTAGAGACACTGCTACTTAAGCGTCTACGAGCGTAGAGACACTGCTACTTAAGCGTCTACGAGCGTAGAGACGCTGCTACTTAAGCATCTACGAGCGTAGAGACACTGCTACACGAGCGTAGAAGTATTGTTTCGTCACCGTCTACGGGCTTAGAGACACTGCTACTTAAGCGTCTACGAGCGTAGAGACACTGCTACTTAAGCGTCTACGAGCGTAGTAACACTGCTACTTAAGCGTCTACGAGCGTAGAAACACTGCTACTTAAGCTTCTACGAGCGTAGAAGTATTGTTACGTCATCGTCTACGGGTTTAGAGACACTGCAAAATGCGTCTACGGGCGTAGAGGCATTGCTACATGAATGAGCGACTATGAGCGTAGAGGCACTGTTACGTGCGTAGAGAGAGAGACTGCTACAAAAACAAATGTTTTGGCGCCTTATTGGCACAAATCCTTTACATATAAATTGAATTTTCAGTACAAGCCTCTTTAGCAGATTAGTCAGTATTAATTAGGTGTTTACGTATTGTGGCATCAGGCGTTCATTAATCAAATCCAAGTTACCTATATATTTGATGAATTGCCTTGTACTATGATGGGTATTGACATTGCTGAGTTTGCACAGCTAATGACTACCAACTATTCTTGTATGGTTAATAGTTAGACTCCTGAATTCACCCGACTGTGTTTGAATGGTATTTTATTTCAAAGCCTCCCTTTATGATGTTGAGTTTTTGTAATTTCTTTCTCTACAATAAACGAACTCATTTCCAACGAGACAGTGAACGCTATACTGTTTTGCGTTTTTTAAAATGTTATAGCTGTCTTTGTCATATCAGTTTATAAGAAAGGGATGGCAACAACACGAGTTCAGGTAAGTAATAGTAGTCACAACACAACGGATCTTTGTCCCTCTGAAATATCTGTGCAGAACCTATTTTTGGATAATTAGAGGTAGGTAAGTGATTTTTTTCTTCACAACCGTAGGTACATGGTCAATCGTTTGTTGCACCTAACTTCAGAAGGATAAAGATCCGTTATGCGTACTGTACTACACACCTTCATACTTACCTAATAATATTTCTTTATCAGTCAGTCATTTACGTAAACGATTTTATATGTTTAGATAATAAGATAGATTGCGTCAATGGTAGGTGCTTAGTAGATTTCACTATTACCTATTTCATAAAATGTTTACACTGTGCTTTCGCTAATTAGACGCGCCTAATTAGCATTGTTTATTAGGAGAATGAGATTAAATGCGAATACATAATTATTTACTCTCTACAAATTCAGCCTTTTTGCCTAAGTAAGGGCTTGACACTATCGATGAATAGTATCGATGTAAATGAAAGAAGATAAAACAACAAAAATTTCGTTTTCCATCATTCATTAATTTTCATTGATAGGTAAGTACTGTTTCATCGAATGCGTCAATCACTAGTGTCAATTTAGAACAATATTAGACAGAGATAACGCTATATGCAGAACTAATGCAGCAATAGATCACTCCCCCGTGTCCCGTGTGCTTATTCATCCAAGATACCTGCCTACTAATATTACTTTTTTTTTCAGTATACTTACACTACTTATTTGTGAGAAATTTAAATAAATATAATAAGTGGATAACTACTCAAACTCACGCTAAATATATTACCTTCATTTTCCTACCACAGAACATCATAGCTTGTCTAATACTTACCTCTAATGTGTTATCTTACAGGTCTGCCTGGGCGTGAGCCAAGCCATCGTGAACGGCAAACCACTGTTTGTGGTGAAGGTCGAACGCCACATCATTGAGCCATCTGGCTTCATACATCAGACACTGACGGTGCTCACTCTAAGAGGTTAGTTTTCAAGGACCTGTAGTAAGCAAATGATGATGATGACAACAAGTTTAAAAAACGTTTTATGACTGAACTTTTCATTTTCATTTTTTTTCATTTTCATAGTAACACCCAGCCATAGAACAAACATCTATGTTTTGCCACACACAAATGTTTGTTCTTGGTGGGGATCGAACCCACGACCCACAGCACGGAAGGCAGATCCACTACCGACTGAGCTGTGACGCCTGTCAATCATAAACACAAGATTCATGTAAACAAAAATTGGGCGTTAGATACATCCATTTCCAATGTCGGTGCATTGTGCATCACGACAACGATTGAGATACTAGACTCGACGTCTTTTAGGGCATACGGGAATATTATTTAAGTTAATTTTCATTGAAATAAATGGGTTTCTGTCTGCCAAAAAATTTGCAACGTCAATTTAAAAGTCACTATGACTAATTAGGTATTGTTCAACTGTAACTTTTTCAAGAAATCTCTACCCATAATTTTCACGAAAAACTGGATATTTAGGTATCATAATTTGTGAGTTTTCGGCACAGTTTCGGCACAGTTGCAAGCGACATGTTCATGGGTTGAACTAAAAGTCTTTGCAAGTAAATGGCGGTCTTCCCTCTTTCGCACTCTACAATAGAATTCACAAATCGTGGTAAATATCCTGTTATTGGTGAAAATTATGTTCTTAATAAAGATGGTATCAAAAATAAGTCCCCCTTTTATAAGGTTATATTGTAAACCACGAATGGGCTGACAATTGCTACATTCTTCACCTAAATCCACTCTTGCGCATCATCCCTGAAAAGGATGAAATTGAACCACACGCGGCACTTAGAGAGATGTGGAGGGAAGATCTGCAGCTTCTTTCAGACTATTTAGATTTCAAGGTAAGTTGGGATGAACGGTGTCAAAAGGTAAGTATTAAACATTCAAATCAAAGTGATCGGTTTGTTTCTTTGCGAATATGCTTTACTGTACACCACTTAAAAAGAATATAAATTAAAAATTTAATAGCTAAACCACAACTCAATTGGTACCTACCTAATAAAACAAAAACAAACGCCATGACCTTACAAAAACTTTTGGGACACTCAGCCTGTGTATAAAATAATGTCATGTCTTTCTTTCCTCCTTTTGAGTCCCAGCAGCAGACACTGATAGAGGCCACAGGTTCGTATACATGCAGACGCTCTTCCACCAGAGACTACGTAGTTATGAACTTGCTTTTTCAGAGTTCACGATCATCTGAAGGTGCTCGCTACGTGACCGAAAGCGGTGCTTTGACTGGTACAGTTCGGGACTACCTTCAAGCTCTGCTACTCCTCCGTCCTCACGACGCTTTGCATTTCACGAGGCATTATTTCAGCTCCGCTCTGTCTGCGCTGGACCTTCCTCACGATGAGTATTTTGATCCAACGTCGAAACATGTCCGTTATTATTTCTTTGAATGAATTTTTAAAAATCGCTCAACTTTATTTTAAAGTGCCAAAAAATATGAGAGTTAATTCTCTTAATATAATCTAGAATAATATATATACTAATGTAAACATAAAACAATATAAAAATAATATATATATATATATATATATATATAGGGTTTATTTGGGAAGTCACTAATATTGTAACTAATATTGCAGCTTAATTTGGAACTTTTATAACTTTCCAACAAAAGAGCCATGAAATTTTTACTTGATTTTAATAAGAGAATTACCCGTCTATGCAAACATGACCTTGACTTGAGACTTGTTTTAAACTTGGGCATTGATTTGGGATGAGCCTAAGGTGTTTTAATTAGTGTTAGTTTAGAATCTGTCTCTAATAAAAAACTATCTGCTTGAATCTTGAATTTAAACTTGAGCCATGGCTTTAAAATAAATACTTATCTATGCTCTTTTATGCTTGCATTACTAGGCCGGGTTCGACAACTCCGAATAACGTGATTCGTCGGATAAAATACAATTCGTTAAACTTGTCAAAACAAGGACTACTATATTTTTATCTAAAGAATAGCGTCATTCGGAGTTGGTCGAATCCAGGCTTAGTTTGTGTATTTTTTAATGTCTAAAATTCAACTAAGTACTTCGTTAAACAGAAAAATATTGGCTAGGTTCGACGTATAATAATGTATAATGTAGAACGGTTACATTTTTTATAAATTGTATATTTTCTATAAATATCATTCGTCATTCAACTATAAAGCAATTTTGAGATTCAACTTGATGTACAAGTTTTTATTAGATTTTTTACTAAAGTTGGAGAATTTTCTAGCAATAACAACTTCAATTTAGATTTTACGTGACTATGAATATTATTTTCGTTGCTGAATGTTAATTCTGAAGACCTTCAGACACTTAAGATTTCAACCAAAAAATTTCATTTTTTCTTGGAATAAAATGTTTGGATATTTCTAAACCCACACTTATTTTCCTGTAGTTTCCTCAGCTTTTCTTTTAGATATATATACCTAAGTACATAGACATACGTATATATTTTCATCATACTTAATCTACTAAGATTAATTTAGCCTAAAATTTCCCAAGCGATACTTTTCCTCCATTTTTCTTGCGCAAAAGCTTATTGTGAGTAATTTTATTTCGTAAGCAGTAAGTAATGTAGGTACGCATGTCTTATATCCACCAAGGGGATTTGCAAATGTCACGCGATCCTTTCGAATAAGATGACAAAACTGGGCCTCAGGAGCCTTTGGGGCACGGAAAGAATTTTAATTTTTTGTTCCTTTTTCACAAAGGAATTTATTATTAAGTCACCGCATAGCGCACGGGGTTATAGAAAGGGACAAATCCAATTCACGCAGACCTTCTTACTTTGGTGAATTTATGCAGAAAACAGTTTTTTCAGTGCTTATCAACTTGTGTAGGCGTAGGTACCTACCTAGCAAGATATTTCAAGTCACAAAAAATCTAATAAACCGTTACGTAGAAGAGTTGTAATAAATATCATGTCATTTTCTTTTCAATTTACCTGTCGCCTTGTGTTATGATGTTCGTTATTTTTTGAAGGGGAGGTGGAATTACATTTTCTGTATCGTCCGTTGTATCCTTGTTGTATCACATAGAAGTAAGTAGTAGTTTCTGCATAGGTATGGTATTGGAGTAGTAACTAAACTTTCACTAGTTTACCAACACAGAGTACCTAAACTAGGTCACTGTTCTGACAACCATACATAAATAACTATTCAAACTTTCCGCACCCCAAGTACAACTCAACAACGGGATTTCTAATTAGCTTTAGGCAAAAACCGGGCCGCAAACTATGTTGACAGAATTTTAGGGGCCCATCCATCAAGTGAAACTAGTTGGTTGATGGGAGAAATGGTAGCGAGCAAGCTAAAATTAGTTTATTAGCATAGCCGTGGGTCTTCACGTATTATGTAGTTTACATGCGAAACTAGAAGCTTGTCCATCCCTGAATACAAATTGGGAAGCTGGAACAAAGTTTTTGATTAAATATACCCATTTTAACCGGCTACGGCTAATACCAGTTCATCTACCTGCTAGATATAGGTACCTATCTAAGTAGGTATTATACATCTACTCACTTACCGAAATATTTTGATTGAAGTACTTATTTAGGTTATGGCTTGCTCATTTTAAAATATTTATGAACTTTATGAATGGAAAAAAAGGGCAATTGTTGACGTTTTTAAAAAGCCACAAGTGCACTATTTAACACAAGCTCTAGTCCTTCAAACACTCAACAAACACACCCTATTAGATTGGTTATTAAAATCTTAGTTTGACTAGAAATAATTAATCTTTGAAGGCGCCACTGGACGTTAGTGACAAATTCAATAGAATTGGCATCATTTGGTGGATTGCCTCGTTATGCGGGTAAGTTGATTGCATGTCAATTTGACGGGTGTTAGCATCCCGTTATTGTATTTGATGATGCACTTTACCTCCACAATATACGTGCTTGCTTACTGCTTACCATGTCGGTAGATATTTAGCAAATTATTATACTCGTTTATAATAAAAAAAATATTGGCAAGGATAGTAAACGTTTTAATATTTACTGTACGCATTCTTAATTGATGATCAAGGTACTTATATGTGCTTTAGATGACTTATGACCTCAGCTGTTTCACATCTTGTTTTGATCGACAGAACATGATATTTGTCTGCATGTAGCAAGTATTATGCCTCGGTTTTCTTAAGAAGTTGCTATAACCTATAGCAACTACATTCAACTCAATAAACATAATCACAAAATCCTCGGAAAGCAGGGCTTAGTCCTGTGAGCTGCTGTGGAAAGCAGCGTATGCGGTACATCCGTCATAATCAGCTTAAATTGTAGTTTGCGAGCTTGCGGCGATACAGGTGACGGTAAGCTTCTTTAGGCCCGTTTTCCTCTTACGTGTGTTTGCTGCGGTGCATGTGGAAATGAGCGAAGCCTTATCATTCATTTATTAGGTAGAGTAAGATCGTAGTGCCAATGTTGGCCGCCATGCTACAGTGTAGCACTGGAGATTTCTGGAATACATATTTACATGTATAAAAAAAAAGATTTTAGATAACAAATCGGTGCAGCCGAATACAACTAGGTAACAACGACTGACTATATCCTAGAACACTTTAAACATTCACAGTATAGGTTCATTAATATTTAAGCGCGCTGTGGCAGACTGCATTAAGTGCATTAGATTGCTTAAGGCTGGGGATCTGCCAAATTGCCAAAACTAGCGAAGTTCAAAGTGTGTTTAAAAGAAAAGTAAGATAGTAACTTCATTTATTTTGGTTGCAAATCAATATTCAGGATATGTGTAACAATTACATATTTAATTTAGCTTCATTTAGCTGGTTTATAATAGATAAATCTGGGATCAAACACAGCTCTCTCGCGCCCAAACCGTTTCGAGTCAAGTTTGTGCACTCGGATTAAGGAAATGAAAACAAAATCGCAAAAAGTACTCAGCGCGTCTTGATGTACATATCCTTGTCTCCAAAACGCCCTGAATACATTTTGCGATTTTGTTTTCATTTCCTTAATCCAGGTGGCAGAAGATCTTCGAAATTTTGGATTTTAAATGGTCTATTCCACAATATTCCCTTGTTTTATCTACAAAACAACTAAACTTACGTATAGGCCAAATATTTAAATATATAAAAAGTGTAAAATCTTTACTTAAATAGTCTTATTTTTTTTATATTTAATAATTGCTGAGACTAGTTTTTAACCAAATATCGCAAGAAAATTCTTCAGTGGCCTCTAGGCGGCCGAAACGTTCGGACGTCAGGCCCACGCCAAATTTCTCAGGATTTTTAAATGAAGAACACGCAAACGTCTACTCGACAAAAGTCTACAAATCATGGTTCTATTGTATCATTTGAGTACACTACGTAGCAACATGGCAGTTTTTCTCGCGGCTGCGCGTAACGCGTAAGCAGACCGCGTAATAAGCTCATTTGACATTTACGAACAGTCACAATAAAATTTTATCGAGTAGAACTCCTGGTTTGCCAATTAATACGCATTGAAAGTGGCTTTACTTTTTTCTCTTGTATACATGACAATATCCAACAATAACCATACCAATGTAAACTTAGTTTTTATTTCTTTTAAGTCAACTCCGCCAATCAGTCAGTAGCTGTTATTTGTTTACACGGAAAATAGATTTTTCTATCCTAATTCCAATTAAATTAGGATAAGTAAGTACCTAATTATTATCTTGCTACTGCTCATACTTGTATTGCATTTAATTCAACCTATTTTATTGCTTTTGTAAAAACCTTTTTGTGAACAACCTTATTTATTCTAAAGAAGGATCTAACATGGACCGGAGAGGAACATTTGATGAAAGTAGAATACATAGAGAGAGACATTGCCTTCTGGCAAGACAAAATCTACCATTTTATCTTGCCAGAACGCAAAGAACCACATCCTATCCTATCCTACTAATATTATAAATGCGAAAGTTTAGATGTTTAGGTGTTTCAATCACGTCTAAACTACTGAACCAACTTGGATGAAATTTGGCATATATGCCAAGTTTCCTAAAACTCAATCCAATCCAGTAGGCACATAGGCTACTTCTTATCCCGAATAATTATCAGGATCTACAGGATAAAATGAACGAACAAGATTAGCAGCGCCAATTGGCAAGAGGATTTCATTGTCATGTCATATCACGTCAGTTTGACCGGGCGTAATACTACCTCTTTGGTCTAACGACTAGCGTTTGACATTCAAGTACGGGTTCGGTGTAATGTCAAGTTTCACAAAGTAGCCGCGCGGTACATATAATAATACAACACAGATAATACAATGTACATGGAAACTGTACCCGCTTACGGAGTCGCGGGTAACTGCCAGTTAACAATATTTATGCAAAAAAACTAAAATAAATACTGCTGGTTTTTATTGCACGTATATTTTGGAATACTTATTTCTTCTGAAATTACCTACTTACATCCAATTCTGTATCAATGATCTGTATCTGTCTCTAACAATTTGTGTTAAACTCTCCGCAATATGTTAATGTTAAAGATGAGTTTGGAGCAGTACCCTCCCTATCCTTTTTCATATTATTTAGAGAGTTATTTTTCAGTAGTACCTAAGGTTTTAGTTCTTAAGCTTATCTACTATTTATCGATTTGAGAGTTTCCGTAGAATTTACTATGACCTAAATATTAACAAACATACCCACTTAATGTACTTATGTCTACGCCCAGCTACTTTGGATTCACAAGACGGGATATAATTTGAAGATACAATTTGACAAATAAATTTAAATTTGATACAATTTGGAGATAAATGGAGTGTCAGAAAACGAGACCGAAAATCTACTGAACACAATTAAACAACTAGACACAGTCATATAACCCCCTATTGATAATGCGGACATACTTTCATGCTCCAGAGTCAGAAAGATGGATGAGTCTAACAACCATCATCATCATCAACCTATACTCGTCCACTGCTGGACGTAGGTCTCTCCCAAGACGCGCCATTGAGCTCGGTCTTCGGCTCTTCTCATCCAGTGTCTGCCAGCTACATTTCGCAGATCGTCGCCCCATCTCGCCGGAGGGCGTCCTACACTACGCTTGCCTAAACGTGGTCTCCACTCGAGTATTAGTTTGCTCCAACGATTGTCGGTTCTACGGCAAACATGGCCGGCCCACTGCCACTTCAGCCTGCTAATCCTCTGAGCTATGTCGAAAATTATGATCAATGATCGTATAACCCCAGAGCCAATCACTGTCGCCGGAATGCCTCTCGAAGTTGTGCAGGAGTATGTCTACCTCGGGCAGACCCTGCGTTTGGGTAAACACAACTTTGAGAAAGAGCTAAACCGGAGAATCCAGCTGGGCTGGGCTGCGTTTGGGAAACTCCGTCAAGTCTTCTCGTCGCAAAAATACGTGTGGACTAGGAATGGTCGCATATTCATCCGCAGAGATGACGAATCTCCTGCAAAGCAAGTCAAAAACTATGAGGCACTGGCTGATATGAACTCCATACTGATATGAAACCAGGCTCTGCGAAGTAAAAATGAAGAAGTATAGATCTCACTAAAACTCAATAATACTCTGCCAAGAATATTTAGATATGTGCAGTATACAAACAAACCCCAGTGACTATACAGACTTTGTTTCTCGTCATGGATAATATCAGTAGATAAAGTGACACAGTCAAGTGATATAAGTAGAGACTATAATTTGTTGCAGATTTTAATTTTGACCGGTCTACCTCTAGTGAAGGACACAAAAATTCAAACCCTAATAATAGTAAATATTATGTAGTTTATAAAATACTGTTCAAAGAACTGTAGATTTAGTGATAAGCAATTTTAGTGGTGTAACGGAGTGTGAAAATAAACTACCCCTCAGTAAGTTAGATCCTCATCACCCTGCATTAGATATTATAATTAATGTATGATATAAATGTAATGATACAAAAAATGTTAAAAGGGTAAAAATATGCCACACATATTTTCAAAAAAGTTGATTATTCAAAAGTAACAAAAAACCAATAAATACTTTCATTCCTGTATGATTTAAAACCAATCTTGGCAGATTTTATCCAATTAACTGACTATTTGACACAAACAATAGCGTTCCTTTAATTTTGTTATCATGAATGTTATCATGAGCACTTATTACTCGTATATTGGAATCCAATCACACACTTAGTTATAAGTTGTTGCTCTTTTTTTCCTTAAAAAATAAGTACTAAATTTTTTAAGACATATTTTACCTACATCAAATCTGTTTATGCCTGTAATGGTATATCACACTGTAGAATGTTATAAGTAATATTTTTCTCCTAAATAACAATTGTGAATATGCCATTGGTGTAACTAACTAAATAAATAAATATAAAGATCGCAGTAAAGCATTTTTCAGTTTAGTTTAGTATTCGATAAAATTTACGAATTGCTTTCCGCGCATGTCATGACAACTCGATTCTTCTGTTTTGCACAGATAGACTATCCCCTTAAAAAGCTTTAAAAATCTCAACCTTTCAGTTTGAAAGTTCTAAGCTGAAAGCAGAGCTTAAAGTAAGCACTTTACTTACGCTCTACTTGATTCCAGGTTCTTGTGCCATGGCTTAGCTGTTTTATCTAATCTAGAACTTAGTAGCCACGGGCTATTAATGATACTATTAAAAAAAAACTATTTACTGCTTTGATATCTGTATTTTGTTATGTCTCATTTTATACAACTCGGCTATCGTTGAGTAAAAAGGTTTCTTTGATGTCGACTATCAACCCAGTTTTATAATTTTATCGCTGCAATTGAGATGGCTAGATCTCGATGCAGCATCTTTGAAGTATCGGTGATTTTATCTCAGCGTTTGACCCAGATCGTACCTACTTTTAACATAGTTTGTAGAAGAAAACAGTTCTGCTCAATGGGCAGGTTCCTAGTATCTTTGAAAAATAAAATTGTGCTTTTTTCATACTCTCAACTCTACCAGAGAATTCTCCATTCAATTCTTATGACCTACCTATTGTTATACTAGTTATAAAACCGAAATACATGTTACTCTGTTACTGCGTAGTTTTAGTCGGAACGGAACGCTAAAACTTGGTACAACTGAATCTTCTCGACCCAATTAAGCCGTAAGCAGAAGCGTCTAACTGTGTTTGATATAAAAAAAAACCAAATTGAGACCTTCTCTTTTTTTGAAGTTAATTTCTTTATACCTACTAGCAGTTGTATTTTGCCAAACCTAGTTTATTAATTTTTTTAGATCATAAATTCTAAGCCATGTCTATAGTTTAGTCTACGCTATTTTGCTAACAGATATTCTCGTTTTTAAAAAAAGTGGGTTTGATAATGTAATACTATTTTTGTTGTTACATAAAACCAACATTTAATTATTTTTGTATTTTCTGTTTAGTAAAACGAGGTTTATGATAAAATTATTCTGTAGGAATTTATTTAAATTTAAGGCAGTAAAAAATGGGTTACAGAGTAGGTACCTACTTTACTAGTTAGGATGTTTCAATCTATTCCACCAATACAGTCCAGTAATGGTTGATTAAACTCGTTTGGACAACAAAGACACTTAAACTGAACTATGTGCTATTGTAGGGGAACCAAATTGCTAATTTGACCGCGTAGATTTAATTATGCATGCCGTCCGCTGAGAGCGGTCATAAAGGAGCCGTGTCACCGGCAGAACCAGGCCTGTATTAAGTACCAATTCTAAAACATTTTGGGGCAAAACTAGACTGACTTTTTATGGAACACCTTTTATGGGATGCTAGTGGAAGGTTATCTTTCGTTTGTATCATTTTGGCAATAGAAGGATGTCATTGGCAGGATCGCATGCATGTACTAAGTATACCCTTTTTTCGAGGTAAGAACTAAGATTACTATGTTATGAAACCTCTTTTAAGATGCTAGTACCTCTACTCTTCATTTGGAAGGTATCACTTTTAGCAAAGAGTCTTGTTGGTTCAACCTTTTTGAGGTTAGTTTCTGGTGTTCCTTTCATTACACACCTTCAGCATACATTAACAGCGATGGAGACTTTCCGATTTTTCAAAATCTGAGCAGGATAGTCGGCGGCACATGCCTGTATTTCAAAAAGTCATGCGCAGAAGCAGCGAATCTTTTTCGGGAATCGTTTTTAGGTTCGTTTTCATGGCATTTTTACTAGGGCTTAATAAGCAACCTTCTCCACTCTCAGAACTAAAGTCCTAGTTTAACGAATGCCCGGCTGGCTACTAGTTATTTCAGGGGTTCGGAGAAATGATAAACACTCATAAACACTTTTAGACGTATAATGAGGTATAGGTACACAAGCTAGACAATAATAAAAGAAGAAATACAATGATTTAGATAATTTATACGTAATGCGCGCGCGACAATAATGCTACCTCGGATCGGACTGGACTGCGCGGGACTAGTTAGTTCACCCGCGTCAGTTTAGGTGGCGCTAGACGTTGCGCCGTTTTCGGAGCGCCTTGGAGAAACGTCATTTCCGTCGCATGACACACCCACACATCTCGTATCCGGTTGAATAGGGTATCGCGCTACACTAGCTCCAACTCTGCCAAGCTTGTTTATAATGTAGCAAGTAATGCGCAATCCAGCCGACCCCGCCATGTATTAACTTTTTATTACACTCGACCAACTTTGCGGTGTTCGCCGCGCCAGGGTCGGTGTCACTTTTTAATCTCCCGAGCTAAATAAATAACTTCTATCATTGTGAGCAACAAAGGCTTGAGCTGGATGCTTCTGTTTTAACTTTGTATTGTTTCTGTGTCAACAGTGTGCAATCGCATTTTTTCGGACATGATGCCTAACTGACGTTATGGGGATAACGATGGTAGGTACGTTCGCTGAGTAGTTATTGCTAAATAATAATTTTGTAGATAATACCTAAAAACCTAGAAAGGAAGTATTTCAGTCGAAATTAAATCTAATTTATTTTCTATTGAGTGTACCTAAAGATTTTGATAAAAATCGGTAACTTCCTTAGAATACTGAAGTAAGTAGGTGAACCTGCTGAAGTAGGAAGGTAGTTTATTCAGATTTCTGCTAAATCCTTTTTAATTAGACTCAAAACGCTGATGTTCCTTTTAATCCTGCGCTTCAAAGTCCGAGTTCAAGCCGATATTCATGTAGAAAGCGGGTTCTGGTGCATACTGAAGCACCATAATGTTACTAGGTCACAATAGTAAAGAACCTAATTTGGTAGATTGCCCTTACACCTGTTAGACTAATGCGAGTAGCTCATTGCATTTTATACACCAGCATTTTTAAGTGATATTCCTATTCCCTTTTCTGATAAAGTCGTCCTAATTTTCAACATTTTAACTTTATTTCAATAATTTGTGATCAGTGGTTTTTAGTTCAGTAATATTCTTGCATTTTCAGTAAGATTGCAAAGCTAAAAAAGACCAACCAATATTTATAAATAAATCAATCTTTGATGTTTAGAACAAGTGGTTCAAAGTATAAGTAGTGTAATCACAATAACAACCTGAGTTCAGTGTAAATGCAGTCAAGTGTTTGGCGTGATTAACGGATCTGCATACAGCGGGTTTGCGCAAACAGTGGTTATTTGTGTTCTAGAATGAATTGAGATGCTTTGAAGTATGAAGTTAACCCTCTAAAGCCTTATGTGCGTCTATCTCACGACTGAGTTGAAAGCCTTGTGCAGAAACTTATCTACAAATTTAATGCGGGGTTGTTGGTGGAAACTATTGTTCACTTTTAGTAAACTTTTACTAAAACAGCACCACCAATTTGTTACTTGTAACAAACTTTGCATAGCGGGAGTTTTTGCTACAAAAGTTTTTGGTAATCGATCCAAATTGATCGCATCTGAGCTGAACATTGCCAAGCCTATCGTTACGGTGTAGTGTGGTGCCTCTTATTTTATTGTTTAGACGCATCTTTGACTAAACTCCTCCCAAATACCCTCAAGGGTCTTAAAAATATCTAAGGAAATGTTTCGCGCAATATTATTTACAGTCGTGAACCTCATTTCCATCTATCACGAACGTACTTCCACAAAACGATTTTTCTCTATTCAAAATCAATTGAGGTTTAAATATTTTCAATTACGAATTCAAACATCATAAATATTTATTCACTCGCGGCAGTGCGACCCAATAAAGTGCGGTGTGTCGATAAGTGTATGGAAATTCAGCAACTCGGTGGCAAAGCAGGCGTGCGCGACACTGATAAAGGATTTAAGGGTGTTTTTCAATTTGGTGACGGTTCGGGTGCCAATAATATTATCTGAAATAGATTTGTGTCAAATCGCAATATTGCACACCATTGGGATTCAGGAGTCATTTTGTTTAGCACCGCTTTCAATCGTTTCGGTCACGCATAGGCGATATTTCTCATTGCTTACGGCGATATTTATCGCTAGGTCGCACTCGATAGATATAATACTTACTGAAATAGTAGAGCTATGAGTTTTTATTGAAAAAAAGCGGCTGTCCTAAGCCAGTTTCTCATGAGTTTATGATTTATAAAGTAAATATAATTTGTTCTTTTTGTTGGAACGATGTTTCATTATAATAATAACTTTTTATTAGATTTTTTGTCGACATTTAATAAACAAACTTAATTTATTTCTTGAGTTAAGACAAATTCTCATCAAGAAGTTACGTCAAAAATGTATCCCGGTAAACTAGAATTAATTTAAACTTTGTATTTAATCTTGTTGGCTTACGAAACTCTTGCAAACTCAGATAAAGTATCAACTTAAGAGCCTACAATACTCCAGCTCAAATCCAAGTTTCACGGCCCATTCGTGCAGATAACGCGCCGCGCAGTCGCAGCTATCTCACTCGCACAGTTCATCACGCAGCGCAGAGGTCACGAGTCGACCGTACGATAGAGTAAATGTAAATACACAGTTATTGTACATCTAGTACTGAGGTATGGAAATAAAAAAATAAATTATTGTACAAATATACTAAAGCGCCGTAAGTACCTAGTTATGATAGGGTACATACACAGTTATTGTACACCCAGTAGGTATGGAAATAAAGTGAAAGGAATATTGCAGAAAAGTGGTCCACAGTTAGCCACTTTTTCTAAGGCCTGTGGCACGGCTCATGATCATGCTAAATATTGTAAGTATTGACAGGCGTCACACACAGCTCAGTCGGTAATAGCTCTGCCTTCCGTGCTGTGGGTCGTAGGTTCGATCCCCACTGAGAACAAACATTTGTGCGTGGAAAACATAGATGTTTGTTCAATGTCTGGGTGTTACTATGTATTATAAGTATGTATTTACAAAAAAAAGTAGGTATATAAGTATTCTATCAGCATCTAGTTCCCATATTACATGCTTTGCTTAGTTTGGGACAAGAAGGCGTTGTGTGAAATGTCCATGAATATTTATTTATTTATTGTATTATGGAATGGACACAGTAGTAAAAAACAAGGAGAAATCAGAAAATTTTATTGTATTTCAAGAGGGAGATCTCAATTCGATTGTATTTTGTTTGTTACCTCAGAGTACCGTTCGCTTCTCTCACTCGATCAGATCATCATCATCGCTTCAGATCAAATGGGTTGTATGCTTATTCGAAAAATGGGAAAACCTCAGGAGGAAGCTTATTCCACATCTTATATGAGAAATATCAAGCCTATTTACATGCATTTATTTATTTACATGCACATCGTCGGGTGGGTAGAATGCTTGTTTGCCTACTCATCATCAGGTGGGCTGAACGCCTGTTTGCCTACACATCATCAGGTGGGCTGAAAGCCTGTTTACCTACACATCATCAGGTGGGCTGAACGCCTGTTTGCCTACACATCATCAGGTGGTGCTAATTACGGAAATGGTATCCATTTTGAAATCCAAGATGGCGGGCATTGATTTTTTTGAGAAAAGTGATATGGGTGTTGTTTTCGGGATATTTTGGGGTGCTGAATACGGAAATGGTATCCATTTTGAAATCCAAGATGGTGGACATTAATATTTTGAGAAAAGTGATATGGGTGTCGTTTTCGGGATATTTTGGGGTGCTGATTACGGAAATGGTATCCATTTTGAAACCCAAGATGGCAAACATCGATTTTTTTGAATAAAATGATATGGGTGTCGTTTTCAGGATATTTTGGGGTGCTGAGTACGGAAATGGTATCCATTTTGAAATCCAAGATAGCGGACATCGATTTTTTTGAATAAAATGATATAAAGGGTGTCGTTTTCGAGATATTTTGGGATGCTGATTACGGATATGGTATCAATTTTGAAATCCAAGATGGCGGACATTGATTTTTTTGAGTAAAGTGATATGGGTGTCCTTTTCGGGATATTTTGGGATGCTGATTACGGAAATGGTATCCATTTTGAAATCCAAGATGGCGGACATTGGTTTTTTGAGAAAAGTGATATGGGTGTCGTTTTCGGGATATTTTGGGATGCTGATTACGGAAATGGTACCTATCCATTTTGAAGTTTTTGTTTATGAATCGATTGCTTTTAAAATCGATATCTGAGAGTCCTCCTCAGCCATTATAAGGATTACTCATATCACTTTACTAAAAATAATCGATGTCCATCATCTTGGATTTCAAAATGGATACCATTTCCGTAATCAGCACCCCTAAATATCCCGAAAACGACACCCATATCACTTTTCTCAAAATATTAATGTCCACCATCTTGGATTTCAAAATGGATACTATTTCCGTAATCAGCACCCCAAAATATCCCGAAAACGACACCCATATCACTTTACTCAAAAAAATCTATGTTCGCCATCTTGGATTTCAAAATGGATACCATTTCCGTAATCAGCACCCCAAAATATCCCGAATATGACACCCATATCACTTTACTCAAAAAAATCTATGTCCGCCATCTTGGATTTCAAAATGGATACCATTTCCGTAATCAGCACCCCAAAATATCCCGAATATGACACCCATATCACTTTATTCAAAAAACTCGATGTCCGCCATCTTGGATTTCAAAATGGATACTTTTTCCGTAATCAGCAACCCAAAATTTCCCGAAAACGACACCCATATCACTTTACTCAAAAAAATCTATGTCCGCCATCTTGGATTTCAAAATGGATACTTTTTCCGTAATCAGCACCCCAAAATTTCCCGAAAACGACACCCATATAACTTTACTCAAAAAACTCGATGTCCGCCATCTTTAATTTCAAAATGGATGCTTTTTCCGTAATCAGCACCCCAAAATTTCCCGAAAACGACACACATATCACTTTACTCAAAAAAATCTATGTCCGCTATCTTGGATTTCAAAATGGATACCATTTCCGTAATCAGCACCCCAAATTATCCCGAATATGACACCCATATCACTTTATTCAAAAAACTCGATGTCCGCCATCTTGGATTTCAAAATGGATACTTTTTCCGTAATCAGCACCCCAAAATTTCCCGAAAACGACACCCATATCACTTTACTCACAAAACTCGATGTTCGCCATCTTTAATTTCAAAATGGATACTTTTTCCGTAATCAGCACCCCAAAATTTCCCGAAAACGACACCCATATCACTTTACTCAAAAAAATCTATGTCCGCCATCTTGGATTTCAAAATGGATACCATTTCCGTAATCAGCACCCCAAAATATCCCGAATATGACACCCATATCACTTTATTCAAAAAACTCGATGTCCGCCATCTTGGATTTCAAAATGGATACTTTTTCCGTAATCAGCACCCCGAAATTTCCCGAAAACGACACCCATATCACTTTACTCAAAAAATCGATGTCCGCCATCTTGGATTTCAAAATGGATACCATTTCCGTAATCAGCACCCCAAAATATTCCGAAAACAACACCCATATCATTTTACTCGAACAAGTAAAGTACGCTGTCGGATTCGAAAACGCAGTAGGGGAGATAAATTCTGACAGAGTCAAAATGTTCCTTCATTTTGACAAAATTCATGTTTCGATTCGAATGGCTCCAAATACTGGAGGTCGAATTCTGCTAATAGCGGAGATACGGCAAGGGGGTTACAATATCTCTGAGAGGAGAAGAGGGGGTTAATGCCCCCTCTGGAATTATAACTACTGTTAGGTATAAGTAGGTCAATAAAAAAAAATGATATAGAGGGGTTGCAATATTTATTTTATTTTCTACAATCTTTTTATTACAATTCGTACAACAGTTCTACACACTTCACGTGGAGATAGGTACCTACCACATACCAACTTAGTAATTAGACTATAAATCCATGGTACTCATCCAATGTACGAACATGTCGAGATAGATCAAATTCGTTTGTTCTTTGCGCGTCGCAAACGCGTAGCGCAGCGCGTCGTGTATTCATAAATGCCTAAACTTGACGTCGTCAAATTTCAATACGGCCGCATAAAGTCCTAACCAAAATGCGTACCCGCGGGCACCTAGGTAGGTAAAAAACATTTTATGACTCATTTTAGATACTTACTTCAATATATTATTCATGTTTTTAGCAATTTCTTTTCTCCAATCCCTACCCTTTTTTTTTGTACTGGTTATTTCCCATTTTACTTTACTTACTTATAATTTAATAATTTTACGTATCTACGTAGGTAGGCGTGCGAGCAAGCGACGCGGGTTCCCTGTTCGACTGCCGGAGTTAGACTGAATCTGAGCGGTTGCGACGTCTCACGCGCAATATTTGAGAATTTAATTTCTTAAAATGCAAAAAAAAACATTTTAATAAATCTAAAACATATGATGTACGTGTATTGCTAAGTTGAATTTATATACAAAGTTTCAATAGTATAGGTAAAGTATTGACTGACTTCTGTGGTTTCTTAGTAAGCTTCAGAGGGAAGTTTGGGATTTTTTTCTATCGAGAAAATTTTTAGTAATCGTGTTTTCACATCATATGATGTATCACAAATATTCTTAACTGTAATATATATTTTTTTCAAAATGATTGATTCAATACTTTTAATGATATGCGGGATCAAAAATGAGAGATTGGGGTACTATAAGCTCTTAATAAGCACAGTTTTTCAGCATAATCAAGAGGTTACTGAGACAAGCGTGGAATAAATTTAAACATAATAATGTTTAACTGTTAAATACGTTTAGTGATTCTGGTGCAAGACGCCCTAAGTGTGCTAGTGTTAGATCTTAGGGCCTGGCCTCATTATCACCACGGCGCCGCGCGCCGCGCCACCGTGCAGTGACATGTATCTCACGGCAGCCATCGGTTGTCATTTATTTTAAAGGCAATAAGGTGGATTTTTCAACCGCAGAGTGAAGCGTTTCTTAGACGGCAAACGTCACCGCTTTTTTAACACAAAATGTGACGTTTTTGACACTGATATGATGATCGTAAACCTGCGATAGTAGCGGTTTCGAACCGGTAGCAAGTAGCGTTTGTAGCACTATGAATTAAAACAACAGCAATGGAAAAAAGAAACAGTATCACTAGTGGTTCTATTAATTTCACGAAATCATCATCCTCATCATCTGAAGCTATTTTGGTCCACTGCTGGACGTGGGTCTCTCTCGCGCCATTGAGCCTGGTCTTTGATTCTCATTTAGGGCTTGCCAGCTACGTAAGTACATTTGGAGAGTGTCGCCCCATATTGCCGGAGCGATGGCAAAGGAGTGATTTTGAAACGGTAATTTTTTTTAAATGTCCATAGACATTTCACACAGCGCCCTCTAGTCCCATACGAAGCAAAGCTTGTACTAAGGGAACTAGATTGCTAATAGAATACTTATATTACCTACATACCTAGAGTTGGTAGCACTACGAATTACTAGTGGAAGATATGATCAAGGGATACCCTTGTATCTTCCGTACAATATGATTTTCAATGGCAGAGTCGAAGTATAAACTTAATATACGTACTTACTCTATAGAAGTTTCCCAATCCTGGCATTATATTGGTTTCCATTCCACTCGAGGCGCTTGCACAGCAATAAAGCTAGCTTTAAATGCTGGATACATAAACATTTCTAGGAAAAAGATTTAATAATATTCGAAGAATATTTAAAATTTAAAATTCTATAGTTATTTTTTGGGTTTGAAACGCTGGTAATGTTTGCCATCGACCTTATCTTGTTTATGTCTGACAAATAAAATGCGCAACCAAGTCTGATGAAAACAGCAGCCGGATAATAAGATGAATTAGTTTCCGTTTTATTTTTTAGTTTTCGTCTTATGCCTTTTAGTAATGCGAATATTAAAAAAAAGAACTATTTTTAACTCGGTTGTAGAGAAAAGAAATTCATCGATGTTAGTAATATTCTGTTTGGGATAGTTTATCCATTCCATTGAGCTTGTATCTTAGAATCTGTTTGTTTAGCGACTAATTAGACAAAGTTAGCCGAGTTGGGCGGCTGTCTGTTTATTCCAATAAAGGTACGGATATTTCTCACGGGAATAACCTAATTTATCGTGTGAATAACTTTAAAATAGGAATCTAAATTGTACCCACCGTATTCAAATTAATCACAAGTCGACGAAGATTGTGGTAGAAGAGAATCAGTTCAATAATATAAATATCTACAGTATAAATTCTAATATTATGTGAACAGCAAAATATATTGAAAAATGCAGCGGAACTCAAACTTTTCCAGAACATTATTAACAATGGCAGCATAGGAAGTTAGCGTACCTCCCCGAAATAGCATAGAATAACCTTGCGAACGCATTTACATAGAAAACAGACTGTCAGCGCTAAATTATCACTGCTCATTTCATAAGAACTACAAAATTATAAACCCTATCTGATCCGTTTTAATATTGTAGTTTTTTTCAGCAATTTCTTAAGTTGGCAAGATCCTCAAATACTTTTTAAAAAATACTTAGCACCGGTCAAAGCAGTAACTAACGCTTCAGTAGATTAATGAATTTTTAACGTTGTGACTTTGATGTTTGTGACACAATAACGGCTGGACCGATTTCCGTGAAGCTTGGTTTTACTAAAGGTACTTGATTACATTTGACTTGACTGCTTTTTATCCGTTTACCACGCGAGCAAAGCCATTAACATATTCTAGTTAGGTATGTGTTAAACAGTAAAATGGCTGAGTAAAGCCGGTTACCAGCTTTCTATCCGATAGGATGTGAACTATGCCTGCTATCTGAAGCGTCTGAAGCACGTTGACAATGGAGCTCGATCTAGTCTAATCTCCGCTTAGTCTTGCCCCAGCCACTTACTGGCTTTTACATTGCAAGTTTGCACTGAAATCTGCTTAAATACCTACTTAGATACCGCGCTCTAGCCTTTATGTAAAGCTAAATGAAAGTAATCATCTAAAAGACCGTAATCTATAAGCCACTGCGGGTATTCCATGTTGGGGAGCTTGTATGATTTTTTTTTATAGATCCATATCAATGACTGTTGTAGTAGGTATAAAGTTGGTATAATGGTAAATCAGAATAAACTCTAAACAGCTAACGCTTACTTTTGAACGGCAACAAAACAAAGGCCCTGTAACTCTATAGAACTACTGAAATGTTTTTCATAAAAGATCCTTTATTTCATTTTGTTTATAGGGAATACAGTTGGGAGTTATGTTATGAAACTCATAAAAAACTATGCCTATCTACACAGCGACATTCATGCCGTCTACACTCCCAAACGCCCCAAATGTCGCAGAACTTCAACAACAGCCAAACTTCCCGCGAAAACTAATTTAAACACAAAAATACTTGTGTGTAACATGTTCATAGTTTGCATAAAGTTTCAGTAAAATTAGTACCGTTGTCATAACAAGGGTTCGTGAGTTTCCAACCCGTTCCGTCTCTGAAGACACAACAAAAGGGTCTGGGCAGATATAAAACGGAATCTTAGAAGGAAAACTTTGTCATTGTTACTGCTGAGCCATGGGCCCCGCATTGTTCAACTTATATTAAAGCGAGAGTTTAATACTTCAAAGGATTACAGCGAGATGTGGTCACGATGCTATTACGACCTTGTGGTGGGCCGTTTGAGCGATCTAGATTAATATTACGTCATAAAGCTGCGGTCGGGGTAATCTTAAGGAAGTTCTGCTTTACGTCGAAACTTGCAACTAATTCTTATGGTTTTAATGTCCGGGCTGAAATGGAAAATGTATGAGGATTAAAAGTTATCTAAAGCTTTAGTTGGAGCTTAAAAGTAGGTTTGAAGTAAAGTAACACCGCACATTCAAGTTTTAAAGCAGCTTAGGTGCGTAAATGTTTTTGTAAAGTTAGACAAGGCTGAAATTTATTGTTTTGCTCATGCTTTACTGAAACTCCCTGAGCTTAATTCGTAAGAAGACATTTTCAACACAAACTTAAACACCACGCGATTGAACACATATTCAATTAATTAGCAAGTACTATCACTGACCTGAGCTTCATAATTAGTTTTCTAGTTTCATCCCTGTAACTAAAAGTTTTTAAAATATCGGTCACTACAATAAATTCCTAGTATATACCTACCTACCTAGTATATAGTATATACCTACCTCTACATAGACGATTTTGTCACTATTGTTTCAACTTTCAACTTCAATCAACGTTCAGTTTCAGTTTTCAGCTACATTTTTAGTTTCGCAGTTCGCACCACTAGATGGTATAACTTGTATTTAAAACTTGTGGTACAAAACTATTAAAATATACATGTGGCTGCAAATAGATCAATTGGAAATATTATTGAAATTAAATTAGTTATTCTAAGAATAGCTAACTACTTTTAGTTACGAGTAGAGTCAAGGTTTTTCCTATTATGTTGGTATTCGTTTGTACAAAGAGAATTTTCACATATTCATTCGTTCGAAAATGCAAACTGAACTTTACCTAACCATAAACATTTTGTTACTCTCTCAATATTTATGTACGATTCATACTTTTATGTCACTAGTTTGTGTTTTATTACAAATTTTATTTTCATATGAATTCCCGTAAAATATTTAGTATCTGAAAGGAATTGATCTGTTTACAGTTATAGGCAAATTAAACTTACTTTTATGTTTTAGAGTGATGGAGCTTGTTAGTCCTATGAGCTATGTCGACCACCGTCAGAGGTGGTCGAAAAAGATTACATAATCAATAAATTACCTCAAATTACGAAGTTAGTCTAGGCAACACTTAAGGTGCCACCGAAAAATTGGAATTACTTCCTGCCTCTATATTTATAGAGCTGAATCTGAACAATCAAAAATACATTAGCAATAAGATTTTTTGCCGCACAAGATTAATGGTGTGGCTACTTATTATCCTCGTGTTTATTTGTTTTCTTGACCTTTCGGACATTATCATTATGTTTGAAACGTAGAGCCTAATTGTTACAACCCACACTCACAAATACACTCGAGAGCAATGATTCCGGGTCACTTAAAGAATGTTAAAAATCTCGGAAACTAAAAATGATAGGTTAATGCAATAAATTGTATTTAATAGACAATGTAATACTCCTTAAATGAAAGTAAAAAAATATGAGTCACCATACATTTTATTAACACAAAATTACATAAAGAAAAAAACTGCTGATCTCACTGCTGCTAACATGCTGCTGCTAGCTGCTAGCATGCAACATAACTGCTGAAACATGAAATTTTTGAACTTTATTACGATTTGACTTGAATTTTAATACTTCGTATTGCCTCCTCGTGCTTCCATTACTGCGTTTACGCGGTTTGGCATGCTGTACACCAAGTTCCTTATACGATTTTGGGGAATATTCTCCCATTCCTCTGTGAGAGCAATTTTGAGCTCACGAAGCGTGATTGGGGGAGGGTTTCGTTGTTTTACGCATCTGCCTAGCTCGTCCCAAGCATGCTCGATCGGGTTGATATCCGGGCTGCGCGCTGGCCACTCCATACGAGTAATGTTCATCTCTTGAAGGTAGTCATTCACAATCCTACCTGTATGAGGTCGGGCATTGTCATGCATAAATATAGCATCCTCACCTAAATTGACCATAAATGGACCAACATGATCATTGAGGATTTCTTCCACATATCTTACGCTAGTTAAAGAGCCGTTTTCTATGATCACCAGCTCTGTGCGACTTTCAGAAGAAATTCCGGCCCACACAAGTACAGACCCACCACCGTAGGCTACTTTTTCTTCGATGCATGCTTGCTTGAATCTTTCCCCTGGTCTTCGATACACTCTGTGTCTTCCATCGTGCTTGTAGAGCATAAATTTTGATTCGTCGGAGAACATAACTTTTGACCAATCTTCAATACTCCAATTTACGTGGCTCTGGGCATATCTTAGTCTTGAAATACGATGCCCACGCTCCAGTTTAGGGCCGTTTGCAGGTCTAAGGGGTTTTAAGTTAGATTCAGCAAGCCGACGTCTTACTGTCCATGCACTTGGGTTACTTCCTCCGAGGCGTCGAAACTGATTTGTGAGTTCAGTTCCTGTGAGAAAGCGATTTCGAAGCATGGTGTTCACCAAGTATCGGTCTTCTCGTGCTGTGGTACACCTGGTTCTGCCCGTTCCTGGTCTGCGTAGGTTAGAACCAGTTTCTTCGTAACGTCGGAGAACTCTTTGTACTGTTGACAGCGACACACCGACAGTCCTGGCTGTATCGCGCTGACTCCGGCCGGTTTCCAGCATTGTAAGTATTCTGGTGCATTCTTCAGGCGTAAGCGACATAATTTCAGCTTGAATAATGAATATAGAGCACTATCAACATGGTTTATATACCCACATAAATGACAGATTACAAACAAAAGCAAAACCAAATGCTGTAATTTCGTAGTTCCATCTTCGAAAGTGGCCCTTTTTCAAATTTGATTTTTTTAAGATATAACTTTACAATAACTAAAAAGTTTTAATACCTTCATTTAAGGAGTATTACATTGTCTATTAAATACAATTTATTGCATTAACCTATCATTTTTAGTTTCCGAGATTTTTAACATTCTTTAAGTGACCCGGAATCATTGCTCTCGCGTGTAATTATGTAGATATAATGCTTGATTTATTGATATTTTTACTACATGTTGTACTGATTACTGTCATATTTACTTTTAGTGTCAATATATATTTTAGTGTGTGTGTGTATGTTTTTATCACAAGCTTTGCTTAGTTTGGGACTAGAGGGCGTTGTGTGTAAAGTCCACGAATATTTAGTTTATTTATTTTTATTTAGTGTAACATTGCTATCGATTCTGTTGTCGCATTTTTCTAAACTAACCTAATTTGACAGCACTAAAAATGTTGACGTCCCTTTCTCATAAACTGAAACGACAAAGACAGCTATAATTTTAGCGCTGTCAAATTAGGTTAGTTTAGAAAAATGCAACAACAGAATCGATATCATTATCAGTAAATTTTTTGACAGGCGTCACAGCTCAGTCGGTATTAGCTCTGCTTTCCGTGCTGTGGGTCGTGGGTTCGATCCCCACTGAGAACAAACATTTGTGTGTAGCAAACATAGATATTTGTTTCATGTTTGGTTAAAAGTATGTATTTACAAAAAAAAAGTATATAAGTATTGTATCAGCATCTAGTTCCCATATTACAAGCTTTGCTTAGTTTGGGACTAGAGGGCGTCGTGTGAAATGTCCATGAATATTTATTTTATTTTATTTTACATAATTTACTTAGTGAGATTTACATAGTTTGGGAAAATCGGGGCTATAGGTACTCTTGAATCGAACTTATTTAAAATATCATTATAATCCTACTAATAGGTTTCAATCACGTTGCAACTGCTGATCCGATTTGGATGAAACTTGGAATATATTAGGTAGTTCGTAACATATGATATTTTTTATCTCGAAAAATTAACGAACAGACGAACGTAATGTGGACGATTACGCGAGCTAAAGCATGTGTAGAATAATTTGACGCCATAAAATGCATTGAATTTGCAAACGGAAAAGTCCACCTAAAAATTGGCCCCCGCCGCGGGGACGACGTGCCTGTTTGGCTTTCAAGTGTGCATAGGGACATCATTCATTTTACTTTTAAATTTTTTGTTACTTATCTAGATAAATCGTCTAGATTTGGTAAAGAAATAGATATTTAAGTACATGTAAGACATAAAAATCTCGATATAAACAGGATGACGCTGTGGAAAACTTTTGTTCTCTCACATTTGTTATTTACGATTCAAGAGATACAACAACAACATCCTGCGATGTGCTGGTAATTTAAGGTAGCAGCAATGTCGAGATAAAGTATGTTACGGTGATTTATTGATAACTAAGAAAGTTTTGCTACAGGACGTTCGGTAATTATGATCCAAAATATTTTGATACAAAAAGATTTTTTTTGAAGTCGGTAAAAAGGGAACAATGACAAAAAACACAAATTCTAGGAATCCGACCCCTACCCTGATTGGGCAGCAATGAGATTCGAGTTTGTAAATCAGTAGGTAATCACGGCGAACAAAGTCAAGCTAATTAAATAGTGGATTCCCAATTACTTTGCGTCGTAGCGTCGAAAGCTAATTTCAAATTAATTGACCAATTAAACTAATAATATTTGTCCCAGTTTTCTAAGATCTTGTTTACTTCAGAAATTGTCTCAATTTCCGCAGAACGCTGTTTTTCAGATAGTTTATCTACATAAAAGCTGGCGTCCTCCCACTGCCATTTTCATTTTAATAAGTCTACTAGCCGGGGTAATAAAGCAATTAGGAACGTCGGACGCTTACTTACATTTTAAGTAAGAAATAAGATCCACCTTAGCTTTAACTTAACCCTAGCTAACAGAAGGCTATTTATTAAAACTTCTATATTTAATCTCGCAAGTTATAATTTTTGTGGCGAAGTTCAGAAAAAAGTTTTTGATAAAAGAAACAAAACAGCGGAAAGCTTTCTCGGGCTGTTATCAAAGACCATTATCTCTTGACCTGAAAAGTGGAATTATATTTTGTTTCTTTTTATAAGGAGTAAATAAGTTAGGAAAAGCGGAGACGTAATTTAAAAGTTACCTCCAAGTGGCTCTTCCTTCCCAAGGCGAGTTACAAAGTGCTCAGCGAAACAAGATTTGACGGCAGAAAAAATGTAAATTAACTTGTTTGATGACGGATAACCGACCACCTACTCCAATTGAAGGGCCCTTACCTGTAGGTAAACAAGGCCAGCGGCTATACCCACTTTTAATATAGCTATATTTTTAATTATTATAAACGTTAGCCACGGTTATTTACATTAGGTAGAAAGCGACATGTCAACGAAATTAAAAACGAGCTCTAATTTCCGTTACATCCATTTGGTTAATGGACTTATATGGCACCGGGGACTAGAGCGAACTTTCATCACACTAAAAGCAACGTACGGAAAATGCCCTCAGATTAATGTACTTACTTCATAACATTTTCTCTTTTACTTGTGCCGAAATGAAATTTTTGTGAGGCGAGGTTATACTTTATTTAGCCCGTACATTCGAAGGACCATGTTTCTATGAATTAATAAGTACTTACCAAAATCCAAAAAAAAATATTTTTTTGTGCTAAAACTTTGTTGGTCTGTTGAAAAATTGGTAACTTTGTAAGCGTTTATTACGCAGCAACGGCCGAGTTCTGCACAAAGAACATTCCCATTCCAGACTCTAAAACAATAGCGGAGTTTCCGAAGAAAATGTATTATTTTGGCTTCGTTTAGTTCGCATGAAGTGCTAAAAACAGCTGTAGCATTTTGCAGTTTTCCTCCCAATATAACAAAAGTTATTATGCAAAATTTGTGCCAAAACTCGCCCCTATATGTGCTGTTTGGGCGGAAGCCGATGCCTTTTATGTACTCGCTGGCCGGATGCAATTGCAATTGTGGTGCGGAATGCCGCATGATAAATTGTCTACTGATTTGGGCTCGCTAATTAATGTTTGTGAGTGATTTTCGTTCAACGTGCCACTATACCACATTCGTACAGTCACACATGCGTACTGCGTGCTCGGTATACGAATTTATCTGGGTACTAGTCATTTTCCCGGAAATAACAGGTCATTTTTGAAATTGCTAAACATTGCACGCCCTTTATCGCGCGTCTGGTGGTACCGAGACAGAAGTATGAGCAATAGAGCGAGACAAATCACCTATGAAATGAATTCATTAAATAATGGATGCTCTTTCTGTAAGAGAAGTAGGGGTGTAAATGAGTGGCGGACGATCTAATTATTTTAATATTAATTAATGAGCATAATAATAATGAACCATGCGTTGCTAATTCTTGTTGTTTTGGATGTCAATTTCATTATCAAATTGGCTAGTCGGTTTTCTTTATATCCTTCCAATGTATAGATACAAGGAGTTACGGAAAAAACTAACCCAGGGTGAAGTCACAGGGAAAAGCCACCGCCTTCCGTAATAAAATACCTTCGTATTGTTTAGCGAGTATTAATTTGGTCGCGACCGCACCCGTGTTTCTGTCACCTCATTCCCTAAATTAATGACAAATAGAGTCCCACCTCGCTAGTATCAGGCTTTTCTTAAAGCAGCTCACCGTTTTATAACGCCCGTGCATCAAACTTCGGGTGATATTAGACAACATGTAACATATTGTCCCTGTAAGCCAAAAAGGGACTTATTCAGACCAAACACATGAATAGATTGGCATGTGCAAAAGTTGAATACAACATGTTTGAAATTTCTATTTTTTAATTTTTTTTTATCTTAGGAATTTGCGACAACCTTATGTGTTTATTTACTTTGCGTATGTATCCAGCCTGTTAGTATACATGCTCACGCACCCTCCTATCACGTCGCACCCACACATAGACACTTTAACACGGGTGCGCAATGCTATTTTTCAGGAAACTTTAAGACGCTTTTCATGAATGAAAATCTTCGAAATATTAAAAGTTGTAGTACAAATGTTGTTCGTCATGACGTGTAGAATACCCCCCTTTCGGACTTATAGGGACATTATGTTACACCCTGTAGAGGTCATGGCGTTTTTCAACATGTTTATAAAAAAAATAGTAGTCCAGTGCATCCATTCTATAAAAAAAATATTATAATTAGCATGGTTTCTGTTTAAAGCCACCACTCTAATATTCTGCTGATGATGATGACGGTGATGAATTTTCGCGAGACCTTGGCTTAAATGTAAGGGGGCGTTTCGATGGCTAATTGACTTCTACCGTACCCTTTGTGATGACGGTTGTAATGGACTAGTTAACCTATGATACGTCACATACATGCCACGCTATCAGAATTTACAACCGACGCACAATGCGAACAAACCTCTTGTCAGTTTATTGGTTATATTGTGTACCTAATAGGATAAGATATTTGTCAAGATGTCAGCACTTTCTCTGATATATTGAAATGACTAGCTGTTACCCGCGACTTCGTACGCGTGTACCGTTTTCTGAGCCGATTTTTTGTCAAATTGACATTACCGAGCCGACATTCGCAAACGTTTTACACCGGCTTCATTCAACAAAACTCGTACTAAGTACGCCCGCTGAAGCAACTGACGTCGCCCTCGTGTTAAATGGTGTCAAAGCATGTTTTTTTGGCGCTGCTAATCCCGTTTGTTCATTTTATCCTGTAGTTTTTGTTAATTATTCAGGATGAAAAGTAGCCTATGTGTTAATCTAGGTTACGAATTATATATATTCCAAGTTTCATACAAGTTGGTTCAGTTAATACTTATTTTCTTGGTCTACACTGAAACCGTACTCACATGTCAAGCTTATCAAAGAATCCGACCAGTGTGTCCTACACATCAGTGCACAGCAGAATCTGTGCTGGACATCAAACAAGTTTTACACCAGCTTTATATACCAAAACTCGTTCTAGGCCCTTAGAGCTTATATCCACATTATTAGTATCGCCAATTTCGTATTGCTGTACATAAAAATGGGCAAAAATAATGAACTGTACCAGCATGAGGCGACAGCACAATGTTAGGTTTTATTCGCGTTAAATACCTACTGAATAATTAAAAAACAAAACACGCATTTTGGTTGAGAAACAACCGCTGGCTACTAGCTAACACAATTAGTTTATTATTAGCAAGATATTTTGCTTTGAGTGCTTTGATTACAAAGAGCTACACGAGATCAGGTTTAAGAATACTTTATTTCTCAGAAGAATATACATATTCACTTATTGAGAATACATTCTATGGTACAAAATGAGCTAGGTACATACGTACACATAACATTTGACACTAAATTAAACACACAATAGGTCGACAATAAAATTTAAACACAATTTATAAATTTTATCTGTGAGATATGTGGGTAGGCCAGCTAATAGGTAAGTAAGTTACGTAGATTGAGCAAAACTGGATGTGGCATGGTTTGTGTTATTGTGTTCGTGTTATATCAAAGTATAGATTAAGTGGATAATGTACTATGTTTTTTTTTTTGTTAGATTCCTTTTTAGGATAATTTTTGTTTAGTGTTAATTAAGTTAGGGAAATAGTTTTTTTATGTAAATGTAGATTTTGTTTGGCGTGTTTTATGTAGATCTGGTGGTAGTTTACTGTAAAGTTATTTTTGTTTATTTGCATATTGTTTTTTATATCATTTAGTTTTTAGGCTGCAGTCTTATAATCTTTGGGACGCCCTTTACGTATTTAATGGTTAGGTTTAGCTCGCCATTGTTGGTTCTGCTTTTAAGTTCTTCTGTTAGTTTCGTGAGAAACTCTTGCTGCTGCGGTGTTTTATCGGAGTATATTTTTATATCATCACAAAGGACCTTGTTCTTATTCTGCAGTATATTTTTGCATGATTCCTGTGATCTGAAAATAACTTTGATAGCACGTTTTTTGTTGGAGTTAAACTTTCCCATTCGCATTACCCATTCTGGTTCTGGACAATTCGGGTAGATTTTTTTAAGCACTTTTATTATTTCTTTTTTGTCAACTTCATTTCTTCCTTCTTTCTGCAATAATGCTGGTTCGGGTATACCGGTCACGATAATGTTTTTGCTTCTTCTTTCTCTTTCATTTATCTCTTCAACTATTGCCTCTGTGGATGCTGCCGGAGAAGATGTTGAAGGGTTTGTTGGTGTTGTTTTCAGTTGTTTGAATTCCGCTTCTAATGCTTCCACTTTCTTTTTTGTATCGTTTTGTTCTGTTATTATATTGTTGGTGATACATTTTATTTCACAAATTTGTTCTTTCATAGAAGCAACATCTGTAGATATTTTGTCCATAAATTCCTTCTGGATACTACCAAAAGTGGTTAGTAGAACCATCATTTGCGACATTTGATGTTTTATCTCTGTAACTTCTTCTTTAATTGTCGAAATACGTTCATCCTCCTCCGGTGCCTTTCTTTTATTGCGATAAGTGGACCATTTAGAATACTCGCTGCAGGTTCGTAAGTCTGGTTGGGAGTCGCTACGACCCTCATTTATGCCACTTCTAGTAAGTGATCGCGACACGTAACTCATGTTGATCTGTGTTGTTGCTCACGCGCGGCGGGGTAGTCTAGTCACAGTTTGTTCGCAGCCAGCGTCGATGGGTGAAGAGCGGGACAAAAATTGCAGGTTGTTCTTGTCACTGCACCACCTTGCGATCGCAACGTCGTAAATTACATAAATCGGGTTCAAACTAAATTAGCACTTGCGTTCATTACGTTAAGGAATGAAATTGGTGAATTAGCAATTTTAAAATCGTAACACAATTTGGTAGCACGTCTGCCTCGTACGCTGCCCTAGGCAAGAATAAATAAGATAAAAGTATTAACCTTACTGAATTTCACAAAGAGGTATTTATAAATCAAACGCGATATTTTTCTTTGAGGGTTCTCGAAAAAGGGCATTTTATTTTTGCATGTGACATTTAAGAGGCCTATCTTTTGAATAGTAAACTTTTTGAAGGGAAAATCCACCATTTTGTCTTCAAAACAAATGACTTGACGTATGACTCGACTTAACTAAACTTGATTCAAATAATTAACTTGACACTGGCAAAATTGTCTAGACAGACAGAAGCAATAAAAAAAAACTCTCGTAGAGTATGTACTTTTCATCAGGGTAGCATCTGTTTTTAACCAATTTCAAAAAACGAAGGTTCTACATTCTGTTGTTTTTTTTTAATGTCTGTTACCTCAGAACTCCGTGAATGCTTTGATAAATTTCATCAAAATCGGTTCAGTAGTTTGGCTTTTTAATCAAAATAACTGTTAAATATATGCACGTACAAGACACGGCACACGTACATGGTGTTTACCGTCATTAAATCTTTCCCAATGAACTGCCATCATCAACCAGTATTCTTGGTATTACCAATATTCAATCAATCTGTAGTTTTGCTTTACTGGGTATATTACCATAGTAACATAGCTTATTTCATCATAAAATGTATGGATTTGACGCAGATCACTATCTAACCTTCACTGAGGGTTGAATATTGGTTTCCGTCTTATTACAATAATAATACAACACTCGATATGCCTTATATGAAGAGCGTGGTGTAAGTATAGACATATTTTGTTGGTCTAACAATAGGCGAGAGGTGCTCGTGATCGATCATAATAGACCGTGTTCGGGATAATTGTTATCAGTTCGAGTTCAGATTATCATAAGGATCATCAGCCTTATATTTAAGCAGGTTAGATACTAATTTCATTAATAATGTGCACTTTATAAATAACTTTTCAAATGTATCTTGGCAAGAGCGAAATCTCCTAATAATATTTAATTCATAAAGGAGATTTTCAACACTGGTAATATTATTATCTTTTGGAGATATAAATATAAATAAGGGTGTGTTTAACCAAAAAATATATATAAAGTCGCATTTCGATATTTGTTTCGATCAACAAAAAAAAATTCATACCACGAGCTCTGTCGTCTTCGTTTACTTGCTCGTTATACTGACAAAGAGAAGAATTGATTGGCAAACAAAAAAAAATGGAAGGCGAACCAAGGAAGCCGGTCGATCCAAAATGCCCGAAATAGTTCCTTCTAGAAATGTATGTTTGTATGTCTGTGTCCAGCAGTGGACTTTTTTTTATTTTTTTTTAATAATATATAATGTCCTTTTTGTCACAATCTCACCTGATGGTAAGTGACGATGAGGCCGATGATTACGACGACTTACGAGTACATATAGGCTTCTTTCTTTCTTTCTATATAATAATCATGATGGTGAAAAGTGACAGCGACAAAAGCTTTTAAACCTAATCTATACCAGTTAAGAAGATGTTTTATAAGCAAGAAAGCGTTTCAATCTTTTCTGCAAAACTCATTTTACGCCTCATAAAGTACCTACGTTCTACACCGTACCTAATACCTGAGCGATAATAATAAGTAGAACATAATCTGGGACATGTGAATCATGTTTTACGATGTATTTTATGCCCCTTCTTTCATTTTACGCTTAGGAGATAATTCATACTTAAAGACAAGGTGGCACAAGATAGCGGGGCTAAGTGCCGGTCGTAATATAGCGGGGAATTACGTCACGTGGATATTGAGGTTGTTTTCTGAGAGGTAATCACGAACAAATCTGTCCTTCAAGAGATCAGTACGTGAGCACTTTCTCAAGAAGTTATATTAAGGTTTCTATTCTATTCCCTTCACTATCACTATCACCAGTTATTATCTTCCTACTTCTCACCGTTTTGGTTGTATGTAAGTATAGTATAATAGTATAATTATTACATAGAAATATTTATATAGGTATTTATATATATATATATGTTGATATATCTTTTGTGTTCTTTTTCTTCTTTTTTTTTATGTATAGTTTTGTATTAATTTAACTTTTAGTACCTTTAAAAACACGCCACACCATCTTTTTGCACGCCCAGGAAGACTGGCAGACAATGCTCTTAGCATTAAGTCCTCCTAGCACTACCTATTTGTGTGAAATTTTAAAATAAATAATAAATAAATAAATCTGACAGTTACCGCGTTACGTTGACCTAACGTATTCGAATCGCATTGCGCGTCAACGCCAGCTCGAATGCCGAACGTTGTAGCGTCACCGCGCAGGGTATCTCGAATACGCTAGCGTTACGATACGTTTACGATTGTCATATTTATTCGTGATCAAGGCACGGTATAATCAACAACTTTACGTCCTAGGGCCTTTTTCACCATCTCTGAGTAACATTATCCGTCAGATAAAAATTATATCCTCTTGGCTTTTGACAAGTCTAAAGTACAGGAGATATTTATAACTGACGGATAACGTAATTATTAGATGGTGAAATAGGCACTTAGCATGATAAACGTATCGTGATATACACGGCACGTCCTCAGTAAAGTATAACTGATATGCGTGTGGATTACCTACAGTTGTTCGTGAATTTTATTCCATTTATTCTATTTTTGGCGTTGTTATCTAATGGTACAACTATCTTTGGAGTCCTTCTATTCCAAGTTTCATAAGTAACCAAAGGTTTCAGAAAAAGTATCAATTGATATTAAATCGTCTCCTCTACGTCATTGAGCTCAAAGTTATGTGGGTTCGGGTATTACTTTATTTGAAACCCAATAATTTCACCTTATAGCATTTATAGAGTTAAGGGTCCTTGTACCGACTCTTGACCGAACGTTCGTTTGTTTGTTTTGAAAAAATCACTACTTTTTTGTACAATAATATTGAAAATACCATAATAATCCCAATTAAATCTCAATGATATTTTAACTACCTAGATTTTAAAAGAACCCCTGTTTGCTGCTGCCAATCCAAAGTTCTTCTCTGTTACTTTAAGGAGTTTTTCTGGGGTGAGGTTAGCAGAGGGGCGAGTACGAGTTTACAGTGTGCAATACGTCTGACGTCCAGCACACCGGTGTGCGCTGCTTGGTATGGAAACACTGAGCGGAAGCTTGACGAGACCAAGCTTCTCAAAAAATCCGCTCAGTGTTTCCATACCAATCAGCGCACACCGGTGTGCTGGACGTCAGACGTATTGCACACTGTAAACTCGTACTCGCCTCTCAGGGGGACAATGCACAATACACTACACGAGATGTCAGTGCAGATCTTGTTTTCCCACCATGAATTAGAATTAGACCTATTTATTTACTCAGCAATGAGCATCAAAATCAGCAGAGGATGATTTTTACGCTTGTCGCAAACCTGTCGCCAGTTACGCAATAGCAAAGGCTATCAATCACCGGGCTGTTTACACAGGATCTAGCGTTATGACGAGACAGCTCGACGTGTTAATAATTAACGTGTGTGCATATGACATTAATTACGTCTTGCACCTGCTGGTGACAATCAAACCGCCTAAACTAAACCTTTGATGTGTACCAACCACAGGCCTGTTGTCACTTATGCTAGAATTTGACCATATTGGACCTGCATATGCCATTTTTAACCGACTTCAAAAAAGGAGGAGGTTCTCAAATCGGTTGTATATTTTTTCTTTTTTTATATGTTTGTTACCTCGGAACTCCGCCATTTATGAACCGATTTCAAAAAAAAAATTATCTTCTAGGTAGATCTCATTTAATTTTCATCAAAATCGGTTCAGTAGTTTGACGTGCACGTGCACGAAATTGCGTAATGTGCTTTCCTGTGACTTTTAAGTGGGGTTTATAGTGACTAGAACATTCCTAATAAACTGTCATTATCATCATCATCGCTGGTAGCCAAATTGAAGTCGGTTTTTCTAGTTTTTTTTAAACTTATAGTTATGTATTTCGAAATCCTTATTTACCTCAGAATCTGTGAAAGTTACTACCTCAATCGACAGGCGTCACAGCTCAGTCGGTAATAGCTCTGCCTTCCGTGCTGTGGGTTCGATCCCCACCAAGAACGAACATTTGTATGTGCCAAAAATAGATATTTGTTCTATGTCTGCGTGTCAATATGTATTATAAGTTTATTATTTACAAAAAAAAAGTATGTGAGTAATCTATTAGCATCTAGTTCCCATATTACAAACTGTGCTTAGTTTGGGACTAGAGAGCGTTGTGTGAAATGTTCATGAATATTTATTTATTTATAAAGCTTTTTTGGCCCACCAATAATCAAGAAAAATGTGTTTAATTTATATTCATTACGAGACGCTCCAAACTAAATAATACTGTTTACGTAAAATCCTCAAAACTAGACGCCGCAAAACAAGCCTTCCAAATTATGAAAAAATACAGCCTTTAAACTTCCAAACTTTGAGTCTTACTGCGTGGGTGTAAGAGTTATTTTAACTTGCATGTGATATCTGCATGTTCTGCAACTGAGCAGCCTGCGTATGAGGATTATTAACCAGAGTTGATTGCTGCGGGAAATTGGATGGGGACCTGCATACAGCAATACCATTAATGATGGTACTTGTATCATAGGGTAAGCTCATGTTGATACCAAATTGCATTTAATTTAGGAATTTTTAAGACCAAAGTGAGGTGGGTTATAGCTAAGAGCCACCATAGGCTGCAACTACACTTTCCGTCACAGCCAAACGCTTAGTTACTGGTGGATATTGTTATCCACTTTTTATTATTGGTAGGTAGGTCACCTGCAGCGATCTAGTTTATCCTACTCCTATTCCCTTCTCCTTTCCGCATGCACGCAAATCTTTATGTGCCGTCTCGCTTTGACGGCAAATCACGCCATATGCGTCGCGCCCTATGAGCGACGCAGAGATTCGTCCTCACCGCTGACGTGAACAGTCGCACGCGCAAACCTTAAATTTGTAACCGCTGCCGCGCCCCGTCACGCCACGTCGCACCGCTGTTGCGCCGCCGCGCCGCTTCTCTGTCGTGCCGCGCCGCGTCGTTGTCGTGTCGTGCTGTGTCCGCTATCGCATCCACCGCAAAGGAACTCAAACAACCTATCTAAAGGATCACACGAGGACAGAAAGGAATACCAGGTCAGTGCATGCTCCATCCTATTGCTGCTGTATCTTCTACTCCTGTGTTTCTTTTCCACCTACAGCAGTGCTCCTAATTCATCCGCTAGATCGCTACAAAACCATAATACAGTCCACTAAATTATCACCATAGGTTCTCCTTCGAGCCGGATGATTATTGTATTTTTGAATTAGGTTATCATAACGTAAATTGTATTTATTTTCTACCGCCCCGCCTAGGACGTTTGAGTTTCTTTTATTTCCTAATTACGCTAATATTAGGTATTTTTATATTTAACTGTTCACGTCAAATTTATTTATCCCCGCTATTTGATTTTGTTCGTCAAATCCTGCTGATTACTTGTATAAGTTGTTCAATCTCCTTTTATATTCGCACCCCGCATGAGCAACTTATTCACCGCATTCTTTGCACCGCTAAAATCAGTGTAGGAGCTTCGTACATTAATCGTATACCGCTATCACACGTTTCTATTCTTACATTAGAACCGTTTCGCTATAACTTTATTATAAAGTTCATAAATTCGAGTCAAATTATCGAAGTATTCGCTCGCTTAAAACTACCCGCATTCTTTGGTATTTGCTCATTCTCCGCTTCGCTCGAAAACTCGCTAACTCAATACGCTTTGGTTGAGTTTTGTGTTGCTAGCCGCCGCCGCCATATTAGCTGCTGCGCGTACGCAGAATAGGCTGTAGTACGTTGAACGCAAAATCTACGACTACTCTTAGCTAACCTGTGGCAGTCGATACTGCGCGTACACAGAGTGGGTAGTAGTTAGTATTGAACGCAAATTCTATGACTACTCTTTAGCTAATCTGTGGCAGTCCGTATTCCGCTTGTTCAGGTATTTTGTGACCTAATTACCTACTGCGTTCGGAAGATAGGTTTTATTGTTTCAGTTCATAACTTCGCTTCTATTAGTTTTAAAGTTTTCTGTTGTGTTTCGTTTTGTTTACCGCTGATTCTTATTCACAATGAGTAAAACGGATAAGACTGAAGTTTCTGTCGAGTCAGATGATGGCTTTGCTGAAGAGAAAGGTCAGAGAGCTATGTTAGAATCTAAACGCGAAATTCTATTTGCGCGCATGCAAGGAATTTATGACCTGGCCAAGAAAGTGGAGGCTGATCCTTCCAAATTTAAGTCTTTGCAGCACACCGCGTTTAATATCGATCAATTACATACAGACTTTGAAAAGATATTAGATTCATATAACGCTGTTTGTCTGAAGATTAATCCTAAGCATGTTGTTAGGTATCTAGAATGGACAAACTTCGATATTATGTATTGTCTCGTCAAGCAAGTCATTCAAAATCATTCTGAATCTAACACACGTGAATCGCTGTCTTCGCAAATAGAAAAATCTAAACCTAGACTTCCTAAGATAGAATTACTGTCATTTAATGGTGATGTCCGTTCATGGCCGCTATTTTACCAGCAGTTCAAATGCACCGTTCACGAGAACACGTCACTGTCAAATAGTGACAAGGTGTACTACTTGGTTGGTAAACTGTCTGGACCCGCTGCGTCCGTTTGTGCCCGCCTTCCCCCTACCGCTGAGAATTATCCTATTATTTGGGAGGCGTTGGTACAAAAATATGACGACCCCAGACTGCTCGCTAGTTCATACCTTAATCAGTTGTTAAGTTTTAAACCGCTCACCGCTAATAGTGCTACTGGTCTTGAATCATTTTTGAATAATTTCGACACGTCTGTAGAAGCCTTTAGACAACTGAGTCTCGGCGACTTGACCGACTTTATGCTGCTGCATCTCGCTCTTCAGCGGCTAGACTCGGAAACTGTCAAGTTATTTGAAATAATGCACCGCAAAGATAAAATACCTACTTATTCTAGTCTAATTAAGTTTGTAAAGGAACAAAGCAAGGTGTTATCTCGATCAGCTGGCCCAACTATAAACCCGCAAGCGCAGCACAAGGTTCGCAACACGCACACTCCTACGCCTAGTACTAGTACTCAAGGTCAAACAAAGTCTTTTGTAAATACTGACCAGGCGTGTGGTACAAGTGATAAGAGTAACTGCACTTTGTGTTGTCGTGAAAAACATGATCACATGTATCGCTGTTCCGCGTTTATGAAGTTGACGCCTTTGGATAGGTATAAATTCATAAAAAATAACTTCTTTTGCAACAACTGTTTAGGTGTGAAACATAAAACAGCAGAGTGTGATTCCAAGCGCACCTGCACTCATTGTTCGGCCAGACACCACTCGCTACTCCATTTCAATCCGCCCGCTACTAATAATAAAAAAGTTGAGAATGTTCCCGCTTATAAAAACCCGCACGCTAAGTGTACCGCTACCGCTCATGACTCAGGGCCCGCTGCGCCTGGGCATGTCGCTTCTTCCGAGTCTCATACTTGAACCCCCGCTATAGCCCTCGCGCCTCATGCGCATAAGGGCGAATCTCCGCTACCCGCACCCGCATCCGCAACCGCACCCGCTAATGTTCCGGGCACATCCGTCTGCAATGTGTCTTATGATCACGATTCGCATACAATAACAACTGCGTTATTGGCCACCGCTAAAATAAAGGTTTTCGATGCCTTTAACCGCCCTCATTATTTGAGATGCTTGGTCGACCCCGGCTCTCAAAGTGAGTACATTTCCGCTTCATGTAGTAAGCGCCTATCGCTTCCTATATCCACGCAAAACCGCTTCTCTAAAGCCCAAGGTATAGGAGGAGTCTCTCAGAGGATTCTGGGCATGACTTCGCTTAAATTCACTTCTCGCTTTGACGACGGACATGAATACCATATCCAGCCCATGGTGGTAGATAGCATTACGTCACAACTACCTGATTCGCGCGTCGATGTCGCCGCTCTGACTCACGTACGTAATCTGCCCATGGCGGATGATGATTTTTCCGAACCCGGTCCCATTGACCTTTTATTGGGTGTGAATTTATATTGTCAAATCTTCCTATTTAATAAAATAACCGCAAATAATTTACCCGCAGCCTTGGAAACAACTTTAGGTTATATCGTTATGGGAAACGCCCCCGTCATATCGCCGCGTTCTTTGCATACCTTTTGTGCATTTACGACTGACCCGCTTCACCAACTCGTGGAAAGGTTTTGGTCCACTGAGGAACCACCTTCCAAGATGTTCTTGAGTCCTGATGATCAGCGCTGTGAAGATATTTATACTTCGACCACTACGCGAAACGAAGATGGTAGGTAGTGCAGTGTAGTGCAGCTTCCGTTTAAAGATGACCCGCAGAAGTTAGGTAACTCCTACGTAGCCGCGAAGAAAAGGTTTTCATGCCTTGAAAGGAAGTTTTTACGATCTCCGGACTTACATAAAAAATATAATGAGATTATTTCTGATTATCTCGACAAAGGTATTTTGACGCGCGTTTCTACTGACGAATGTACTTCTCCAGGTTATTACCTGCCGCACCACCCTGTAGTTCGGGACGACAAGTCCACGACTAAGGTCCGCATTGTTTTAGACGGCAGCGCTTCGACTGACTCAGGCCTGTCTCTAAACGATATTTTGTATAAAGGCTGTAATTTGCAGGCCGATATATTTAACATTTTATTAAATGTTCGCATACATCGTATTGCTTTTTTCGCAGACGTTAGGCAGATGTATTTATGCATATATACGCATCCCGCACACCGCTGTTATCAACGGATTTTATATAGGTTTTCGCCAGACGATTTATTGGAAACTTTTCAATTTGAGCGTGTCACCTTTGGTCTTCGTTCTTCTCCAATGTTGGCGCTGCGTACCTTACGCCAGTTGGCACAAGATGAGAGACAAAGGTGGCCCATCGCTGCTGACGTCATCGAAAGAGACGTCTACATGGACGATCTTGCTTCTTCTGCTTCTTCTGTGGATCAAGCAGCCAAGATTGCACAGGAATTGATTCAAATGTTCAAGGCCGGTGGGTTTGATTTAGTCAAATGGACTAGTAACTCGTCCGAGCTGCTGAAGCACATACCCGTGTCGCATAGGCAATCTGAATCAATTTCATTCGATGATGATGACACGTTCAAGATATTGGGGCTACGCTGGCTCCCCGCATCCGATAACTTTATATTTCTAACATCCGTTCCGCCATCCGTTTTTACAAAACGCGCTATTTTGTCTATGACCGCACGTCTGTACGATGTCTTAGGACTCGTCGGACCCGTAATTCTTTACGTTAAATTGATAATCAGGGAATTGTGGCTTTTGCACATCAATTGGGATGACGAGCTACCCTGTGATATCACCGCACTATGGCAAAGATATTTATCTGAGCTACCGCTAATCTCGCAACTCAAGTTTCCTCGCCATGTAGGTATTGAGGAAAATAATTCTAAAATCTCGATAATCGCATTTTCGGACGCAAGCGAAAAGGCTTACGGCTGTGTGGTATACCTACATGTTTCTAACGGTAACCAGCCTGCGTCGATCTCGCTTTTGTGTTCCAAGTCCCGCGTCGCATCAGCCAAACCAACAATTACATTGGCTCGGCTTGAGTTGAATGGCTTAGTGCTTCTCGCCAAGCTATTGCGCTCTGTTTATGACTCGCTATCCGCACGTTGTCAAATTGATAACGTTTATATATTTTCTGACTCGACCGTCGCTCTGTGTTGGGTAACTTCCTCTCCGCATAAGTTTCATACTTACGTTTTAAGCTCCGATCCTTCGGAACCAACCGCATTAACACCGTCGCATTTTTTATCTGCTAAACCGCTAGCTTTCTTACCCGCTGCTGATGTCAACGGAGAACGAGCAAGTCTTTTGTATCGCCATTCTTTGATGAACTCGCTAGTCCAAACTGTTTGGAAGCGATTCAAAAACGAATACCTCCATAATTTGCAAATGCGCGAAAAATGGAACACCGCTAGTAACCCGCTTACTGTAGGCACCGTAGTTCTCATAAACAACGAAAACGCGCCTCCTCTGTCTTGGAAATTAGGTAAAATTTCTGAAGTCTTCCCCGGGAAAGACGGTAGAATTCGTTGTGCAAAGGTAGAAACTGGTGATAGCTCGTACGTCCGTCCGACGACAAAATTGTCGCCGCTGCCTATACAGTAGGGTGTCCATATCGCATAATTTTCTCGGATATTTTATCCGATCCGCTAGTTTTAGTTTTCCGCTAGTTTTAATTTTTCCGCTACTTTCCGCTATTGTTTTTATATTAACCCGCTACGCTATCTCATATTCCTTTCGCTTTTGAAGGAATCCTTCAAGGAGGGGGAGATGGTGGATATTGTTATCCACTTTTTATTATTGGTAGGTAGGTCACCTGCAGCGATCTAGTTTATCCTACTCCTATTCCCTTCTCCTTTCCGCATGCACGCAAATCTTTATGTGCCGTCTCGCTTTGACGGCAAATCACGCCATATGCGTCGCGCCCTATGAGCGACGCAGAGATTCGTCCTCACCGCTGACGTGAACAGTCGCACGCGCAAACCTTAAATTTGTAACCGCTGCCGCGCCCCGTCACGCCACGTCGCACCGCTGTTGCGCCGCCGCGCCGCTTCTCTGTCGTGCCGCGCCGCGTCGTTGTCGTGTCGTGCTGTGTCCGCTATCGCATCCACCGCAAAGGAACTCAAACAACCTATCTAAAGGATCACACGAGGACAGAAAGGAATACCAGGTCAGTGCATGCTCCATCCTATTGCTGCTGTATCTTCTACTCCTGTGTTTCTTTTCCACCTACAGCAGTGCTCCTAATTCATCCGCTAGATCGCTACAAAACCATAATACAGTCCACTAAATTATCACCAGTTACCTATCATAAACAAAAAAACAAAAAATCTTTGCCTAAGCTAGGTAGGAGATCTGTAGGTCTTAGGGTTCTACGGCGTAGCAGCGTAGCGTTCGCCGCGTAGCACAGTGTGTAACTCAATATAGATATAAAAAAAACATACAACTGAATTGAGAACCCCCTCCTTTTTTGAAGTCGGATAATGAACTTGAAAGCCGGAAAATTACAATAGTTGATTGCGAAAAATTATCTAAATAAAAAATGTAACCGCTGACTTGAAAGATGTTTTCAATTTCAATGTTAGTATTTGTAGTTTTTTACTAGTTCATGATTTAATGGTAAAATTCTAAACATTATTTTATAAAGCACTTTGTTATAATGGGTATATTAGCTATCTATAGTCATTCAATACCGACAATCGCTCGACGCGTATTTTTACTCTCCCTTCACAACTTTTCCAGCTTGGCAAGTAGTCACGTTCCGAGGTAGTTAGCGCCAATGCCGTTTCGTAATTATTCCCAAAATTCAAGTGAAGAATGGAGCGACTTTCCACAAATTATACTTTGCAGACTGCAGACTAGATCGGCCGATAGTTTTGTCGGATTAGGTTGCTAGTGCAAACCGGACCTATACTGAATCACTGTAATATGTGCACTTGGGTTCAACGTGTACCAACAGTTGCTTAAGCGATGTCTATATCTGTTTTTTTTTTAATTATCTTTGGTTTAGAAGATATCATCTAAAAAACTGCTAATTTTCGCAATTTTAATGTCGCGGTGGTCGTAAACACCACGATAAAGCGTGTGCGGTTTTGAACCTTATCCCGATGACTTTTTGACCGAAGTTTGAAATCGCACGTCTAAGGTGCTAAGTTTCACAATACGCACCATTAAGAGCCCCACCAAACTATGGTCAAAAAGTCTGCAGTGTGCAAGAGGCCTTAGTCTTATTGATTCTCTACCAACTTTAAGGTAAAGTTACGTGATCCAATTTGAAATTTCTTGGCTAAGTTTCGCGGACGATTTTCTTGAATAATTGTGTAGTCTTTGAAATAATATCGAATTTAAATTGTTACGTAACAGCTGTTAGTAATTGTGAATCTTCGTCGAAGATAGTAATGTACCTACCTACCTATTTAGAATTTTACTGTGGACTAGTTTAACGCTGGTGACTTAAACGTAGTGTTTTTTTTCTATAGATTCTCAATTTTCAAAGTCAACATTTAATTATCTGAGGGCGTCTTGCACCAGAATCACTAAACGTATTTAACAGCTAAATCGATTTAAATCTGACGTATTTGTATGACTTGACAACTCGCTAAGAGTTAAACGCGTTTAGCGATTCTGGTGCAAGCCGCCCTGAGAGTCAAAATAATGGTTCTAACATACCGTGAAACCTCAAAAAAAAACCAATGCAATACATTCCGATTTGTATCCAAATCCGGCGCATTATTTTTATTTAATTTAGTCGCATTTGCTCAATTTTCAAATTAATTGCAATACTTACGTGGAAATCATTATTTTTCTAAGTAGATTGTACCTAGTTATTTATAGTAGATACTAAAACGAGATGCGCAATATTCGGATTATCTTGGGGATAGAAATGACTAACTGACTAAAAAGATGAATTTGGCAGAGAGCCCGTAATACATCTCAGCTTTATATTCTTTTTAAATTGGATCTAGCCCAGGGTTTACCTGGCAGATCTAATTAACAAATTGGAACGGTAATCGTAAATAGTTTTATATTTCGTTGTGGGTAATTCAGACTCCTAGCCAAATTCAAATTTTAAAATCACTGGAGAAAATACGATATCAAAAAATCTGACGAATGCGGAACAAATTCAAGATTTGACGAAAGTGGAATCTAACGGATGTGAACTAAATAAACAAAAGTCGCCTGGGTCAATCTTGTCCTAGAAAAGTGAGTAAATAAAAAATAGGTAATATCACGTGGTTTCTCTGATTTTTCGGTCACTTTGCTATAAAAAAATCTTTCAACACACTTAATCCCTGATGAGGGAACCACCTTCGCACCGATACTAGCTATACACGCGTATTAGGCTACTAAGCAAGCGTCCACGCTGCTTTTTATGCCGGCTAAATACATCCAGATAATTATAAATTATCATTTTTATTCTTTTGGACAGGCTGGAACTCCCAAGGGGTAGAAGATCTCGCGGCCGCCCGAGGAAGCGCTGGCATGACGACCTAGACTCCTTCGAGCGGAAATGGGGGGAACTAGCCAAGGATCGCGGGGAGTGGAAGACGAGGGTTTGACCTTTGACCAGCAGTGAGACAGTATAGGTTATTTAAAAAAAAAATTATTTGGTCAGATATTTTGATTAATATAATTGTAATTTTCTTTGTGATTAAATTTTATTTATCATCTCACGATGTTATGACGTTTACCGCAGCCGTGGCCGCTAAGTGCGTATCACCACTTAGAACTAAACAGCCTCTAGCTTTGAGACTTGAAACTGGAGATGATTACAGAGCCTTTCTAATGGTCAAAGAGGATCAAGTTCACCATTTCTCTAATTACCTGTCACACAGAATAAAATAATAGTGTAAGTACAGAAGACTCACTTAGTGAAGACAATATTTTAATAAAACCCCACCTATCGCTACTTTTATCCTTACCTTCGTCTCGTTTATAATACTAGAGTAAACACAGACACTACTGGCAGAATTGTGACGACAAGTCGCAAAAGCAATAAAGAAAACAAGAAGAATCCAATTAATTGAAATTCACTTTGAATCGTCATAAAGTTTTGCGTTTTTAGTGTTCCGATCCAGTTTTGGAAAAACGGAACACTTATGGCCTCACTCCGGTGTTCGTCTGTCCGTCTGTCTATCACACGCCACCAGAGCTGAACCGTAGAAGCTAGAGAGTTGAAATTTGGAATAGTAATAGTTTATCACAACCCAATATGAGGGTTTGTATGCGGAAAAAATATTCTGAAAATTAGAGACTATTAAAAGGGGTCAAACGGGATATGAAAACAAAGATATTTTTTCACCCCATTGAGTGGGGTATCTAATGAAAGCTTAGAATTTAACTAAAAGAACCTTATACGGGTTTCTCGTAAAGTATCCGGCAAAAATGGGTCATTTTTTCAGAAAACCTGTACCATAATGGTCTCATGAAAGGAAAACTATAGGCAACTTCTAAAAGTTAACTGAATTCGAGAAATTAAATAAAAACCACAATTATTAATTGTCCAGCTTATCCTGAACCGTATTGTAGTTAAAAATCCTATAAATGGGAGCTCTTGTTGCATTGGTTAGTTTTGGTATTACATTACATTGGTAAAGTGGAGAGCTTGTTATAAAGCGAATCTTTCGGAACACTAGCATGCGCAAATAAAACCTGCGCGTTGTCCAGTTTATTTTTTATTGAATAAGTTGCATGAGATTAAGCTACTCTCGCTAAAACGATTTTGTGTACCTACTATTTTTTTATGAGAAAAAGTATTGGAATCTGTTTATAACAATACATTACCTCACATAGCAATTTAATCGAGGACGTTCTCGGTGAAGCATTACAGTGCGTTCATCATTCTGATTTGCCTCCAATTGCATTGTCACTCAAACCCTTAAAACCGGAACACAGCATGCAGCACTGTGCGGCGGCAGACATGGGCTACGGAGTACTTCCTCGGATGAGCTGTTTCATAGAGGTCTTGTAGCTTTGTTCCTAAAGTACGGAGTGCACCAGACCTGCTCTAGGTAATAAGATACGAGTATTTACTTAAGCTGCCAATTAGAGATTGTATAGGATTAATTTACTTGTCGAAGATCAAACTAATGAACGGATCACGACTCAGGCTATGATTAAACATAATTATGAAGTGCTCACCATTTCAAAAAGTATACCTGGCTTAGTAGTAACAACACTGCCTTTCGATTCCCGGTCGTAGGTTTGTTCTGAATCATCTACGCTGAAAAATAAAGCTTCTGTAAACACTTTTTATGTTAATAAGAAACACTTAAAACGCTAGGAACCAGGCCGTAGTTTCTTGCCCGTTCTTCTAGGCTCTGGTCGCGTGGAACTGGCACCTAGAATCACCTAGTTATATAAGACGATTCTAAATGATCCTTGTGATTTTATTGAATAAAGAAATTTTGACTTTGACTTTGTTGAGAAATAAGGAATTTTCTATCTTTCAAAAATTGCATATTCATCATCTCTTGTTTTTTGAGTACATTAAAGAAACGCAGGTTACGTGGAAATATTCCAGAACCTTCCACTAAGAAATCCCAACAGGTGGGGATTTTTATATTTTTTCAGAAATCCCCGCTAGCTTCGTCGTGACATTTGACTCAACCTTGGTGGATTCAATGATAATATGTATAAAGGTAGGTTATAGGTTCCCAGGTAAACAAGCTCAAAATATTCTCCTCTTAGAACTTTCTCGAACCTTATTAAGTCTGACGGTAATTCTCTTATAAATATATTGTAAATGTATCATTAAAATTTGTTGGGATATCATAAAAGTTACCGAGTTGTGTAACTTTGACAATGATTTGGTTCAGACAATCATATTTTTACTACAGAATTACCCCTCTGACCTCTACATGCCTCTAGCCAAAATGTTAAACATGTCTACCGTTTAATAAGCGATATATTCTGAGGTTGTAGCACCAGTTTCTAAGGCTATCAAATTAGGAACGTTTCTTTTTTTTCAAGGAGGTTTTAATCAAAAATTCGAACAGAGTAACATTATTTGATTTTGATTTTATTTGATTCTTTACCGTTCACATTTATAAATCTTTGTATAAATAAAAAGTCAGTTTTACTTATACCCACTTAGAAATTTTTTGATATTGTATTGGCTTTGTCATTGTTTTTTCCGAATTTGGCTAAACCCTACGTAAAGCCTACCAACCATAATAAAATAATGCAAAAAATCCGAGACGCAGTTAGGTAGTTTAACTTCTGGGAGGAATATAAATCTGCACCAGTTACAATGCCCTTTCAGGACTCGATAGCGCCAGAACCTAGTGCCCTTCAAAATTTCAGCTAATGTTAGGCTATGCGGTACAAGTCAGCTTAATTTGGAAACTTTCCCAATTTTTTTATTAGAAACAAGTCCTGGTTTAGCCAGTAAGCCTACAGCCGGTAAAACAGTCTATACATACAAACACATACAAACCTACATTTCTGGCACGCCTATTCTCTTCTGAAGTTATGATGTTCTGTAATATTCCAAGATTTGGTAAAAATAAATCGATAAACAAAACAATACAAAAATATTGAAGAACATGATTAAAACATTTTTATTAAGAACACCCACGGTCCCCATAAAGCCCAAAATAGTATTTGGGTTCCACCCGACCCGCGTCGGACCCGCACACGCGTCTGTATATTTCGCACTTTAATCTCCTTCTAATGTAAGTGTTTGAAATGATTATGAATCGATTTAAGTTCTCGCCAACTTACTTTCGGGTTGGCTTTCATGTAAGTACCATTTATAACAATTAAGTTGACCCATAACCTGTGTAGCAATAAGCTAAGTGGACCAAACGACCTACTTATGAAATTCGGTCCTCTATTACGTACTTAGGTACACTAACTACTTGCTATAATTTTAGCACTCTTTCACCACGTAGTGTCAAGGGAAAGAAAATGTTGCTATAGCACCACTAATAGTGCTAAGCAGGAGTATCACGGGGGATAAACAAATATAAGTTATAAAAAAACTAATAGAACGATTTAGTTTTATGTCTTTGTAGACTTTTGTAGAAGAATACGGCAGTGAATAGTTTGGACCATATATACTGGAGTAAAACTGACAATCAATCACGACATTGCAGATGTGAAGAAAATATCTTTATGTTTTTTCAATGACGTAAGGGCCTGGGTACCATACCATCACTACCGCGCGGCGCCGCGCCTTGCCACGGCGGCGGTGCCTCACGGCAACAACTATCGGTTGTCATTTATTTTAAAGGCAATAAGGTGGATTTTTCAACTGCAGAGCGGGTGCGCCTTGAATTTAGACGGCGGCGACGCACCGTGCCGTGGACATGCCGTACTCAAACAGGACCTTCATAGCAATAGCCGAAGCCATTCTTAATCGGAGCCTGCGTGACCGCACCCCATACTTTTATGCTAAAATTAAAATCACCTATAGCATGTCAGCGAAGAGGCTTTTGTCGATGGGTTATTGATATTAGATCGATAAAGGAGCGTCCACAACTGCGTCATCAGACCCTGGTGGCCGGACGTTAGTCCACACCAGGGTGTGTATACTTATGTAGCCAGAATGTTTATTGAAAGGGGCAAAAACTTCAATAAGACGTACATGGTTTTTCCATTTCCGTGTGGACATTATGAGTATCATTAATATTGTTTTGCCTCACTCAGTTTTTTAAAATCTGGTATTCTCAATACGTTCGAGTACACAGAGTCTGCAGACTAATTTAAAGTACCTACTCTTAATAGTACGAGTATCTTAAATTTTGCAAACACATCTATGTTCTTTTCTATCTATGGTCTTCTGTGGTCGCTATCCGATTTCCAACGACAATGGGCATATGAGAATAATTAGCAAAATTATTAGTTCCAGTTCTAGGTGGTGCGGTACTACGAGTACGTACTTATAGTAGAAACCACGGTATAAGAAAATCTACTGTGCAGTCAGAATATAACTAAACTCCTGGATGTTTATTATTTATTGGTCTCGCTCACTTTCTGCTTGTCGTTCGCTTGGCCCATAGCTATTATTTATGATAAATGGGCGTCATTTTATGACTATAATAAAAAGTTATGTTTAACACATTAACTAGTCGTTCAACGGCTGTTTAGCTCAACTCATTACTTTTGATGAATGTTTCGGTTCAATAAAATGCACTTAGGTATTATTGTGTGTGCGGGTGCATTTTATCAGATACCTAACTCTTTATTGGTACATCACATGAAAACATTACAAAAAAAACAAAGAAAGCTTATAGGGTAACACAATGGGCGGCCTTATCGCTGAGAGCGATCTCCTCCAGGCAACCTAAGCAAAATTAGTGAAGATAGAAAGGAAGGCGGTGAAATATATGGTGAAGTCACGTCATATCATGTACTCATCTTATTTATTATCACAATCTGTTCAATATAGGATTTTGCTCTCAAGTCAATGAAAATACAATCATGTTTATGTAAATCACGAGATAAAAGGTAGGTAAACAAAAAGGATCCAGTCCACACCAAGTCACTAATTAGATTAGAACCTTTTAACCACTAATATTCTTTACTGGAATTTATTGCGTTACTGTTTTAATGGACCCTTTTTGTTTGATCTAATAGGTTCAAGTCACAAAGTGGATTGGATCCTTTTATATAAACTCTGAATTGTTTCAAAACTTTTTAATCGTCTTAAAACTAAGCACGTTGACCCAATCATAAATGACATTGGTACGACCCTGTGTGACCGTGAATAAAAGCTTTTTAAGAGATACTTAACGGATATTACGTTGAACTAATCCACTCAATTTTTCTCTTAATAATCGACTATAACAAGAAAAAGAATATTTAAGTAGTATGTATTGTATGTATGTATTATTTTATTTTAGTAGTATACATAATAAGTATGTATATTAATTTTATTAGGTAGGTATATGTATTTATGATAGGTATATGTTTTAATACTTTATTTTTGTTAACCCCCGACGCAAAAACGACGGGGTGATATAAGTTTGACGTGTCTGTCTAGTTTAGTATCGAATCTCCGTTAGAACCTTTGTATGTACACGAACTGGGCTCTATAGTCACCTCTTTCTAGCCTCAAAGGTTTGCTGGAAGAAACTCTCGCCTTTGTACAGTACATCCTACTAATATTATAAATGCGAATGTTTAGATGTTTGGATGTTTAGATGTTTGGATGTTTAGATGTTTGGATGTTTGTGTTTCAATCACGTCAAAACCACTGAACCAACTTGGATGAAACTTGGCATATATATAGTTCGTAACCTGGATTGACATATAGGCTACTTTTTATCCCGAATAATTAACAGGATCTACAGGATAAAATGAACGAAAAGGATTAGCAGCGCCAATTGACAAGAGGATTTCATTGTCATGTCATGTCACGTCAGTTTGACAGGGCGTAGTACTACGAGTTCGGTGTAATGAGGTGTAATGTCAAGTTTCTCAAAGAAGTATCCGCTCGGTACACGCACAGATAATATAATGTACACGGAAACTGTAGACGCGTACGAAGTCGCGGGTAACTGCTAGTGTCATATATTTCTGTCTGCTGTTTCATCATCATTTCCCTGCCCTTATCCCGCGCTAGGCGGGGTCGGCACAACATGTCTTCTTCTTCCACTCGCTCCTATCATTCGTCAACTCAGAATCTACTGCTCTCACATTCATATCCTCTTTCACACAATCCAACCACTTCTTCTTCGGCCTTCCTCTACCTGCGTCTTTTGTTTATATCCTGTTTTGTGTGCAATAAAAAATTAAGAATGAAAGTCATAATTTTTTATCCAGGGTATATATGTTGATAAAAATCATGTTTATTGTGCAAGAAATAGTACCCAAATATTCTTAAAATATAACCATCATCAGTCTGAAGAAATACTTGACACATAATAGCAACCACATACTTTCTGCGTTTCACTATGTAGTTGGTTCATCCGGAGATAAGTAAAATAAAGCTTTGGACTATTATAGTAAAGTATAATACTGTTGGTAATCACGATTCATCAGACTCTGGAGTGAAGATACTCATTTACTTGAAATTCAGACAAGTCATGATCCCACTGGAGTTTATAAACTGTGCTACCAAGTACTACTTTGCCGATTTAATTCTAACAAGCTTTATAAAGAGCGTTTAAACTTTCTCACAGAACACACTCAAGAAAACACAAGAACCATTTCTGCAAAAACAGAGCAGCCCAAAGCTTTAATTTGTTCGTTGTTTTGTACGCATGGAACGTAAAGGCGCAACGGCTAAACTTCCCCTATCAAACACGTCTTGTGTGAAATCGCGCCGACTATGAATAGCCGAGTGATTTTCTGCCAGCTCACAGTAAATAAGAACATTCTCTCGCAGTGCGCTGTTAAGCGTAATCGACCGTTCGCCGAAAGTATTAAAGAAGCAGACGGTATATTGCATAAGTTAAGATGTTACAATGAAAACTTTGAGCTCTGCGCCGAGTGTGCGCAATTCCTCTTACGATAGTACCTACGCCTGACTCATCAAGGGGAATACTGTTACATAATGTTATGTGATGCCCGTGCAGACGTGGGCATTTAATGTCATGGACATTTTTCATCTTGTTTTGAAATTAGAGTTTATATGAGACATGCATATTTTAAGGTTTTTTTATTACCTTGTGTGGCATGTAAACACGGAACACGATAATATTGCTACTCATGTACTGTGATAATTTTGGGAATTTTATTTGCCAGCAATGTATACATTCTTACAGCAACTATTGTTGTTTCACAATGTTTCAGTGATAACTTTAGACCTTCAAAATCTAAGCTTGTTGCGAAAAAATGTAAAAGAATTGGGTATATCGAAAGCGTACCTTTTAATGCCGATAATTGCCAAAGTTCAACTCAATTTTAAACTTCTTCAATCGCTTCGATTTTTGCCCGTTCCAAGTTGGTGCTTTCTGAGCCTCGTTTCCTGAAATCTTCAAACGTTTTTACGAACAACGCCGGCATTTGACATTTGTTTACGATAGTTAAGTACGATGAAAGTTTATTTTTTCTGATCTATCATAGGCACACTATAACTAAACTACTAATACTATCCCCCTCTCAATTAGTCTGTATTCTGAGGGCGAATTCTTGTAATAAAACCTACTAACAATTTAATTGCGACTTTGTCGGGATGCCATTTGGCTGCCATTTTGTGACTTTTATGACACCCCAAGAAAATCATTTCCTTATTTTTGAAGAGAATTAGCCCTCAGCGTGGGCCGATTTTGGAATCGTGATAATCGCCAGTAGCTCTCCTTTGTTTTTGTTCGTTTATAATTATTTCACTCGTTAATTGGATTATGAGATTAAAACTTCCTTGCCATTTCATGTTCTGCAATGAGCTCTGTGTAATTGTCCTGGTTTTATGAAACAGTAGTATGTATTACGTACTACTAGGTTCTTCTTTCATGTCAAATAGTCTTTCAATATGCTTATGTAAATTATTAAGGGATGAAGGTCATATTTTTTTGACCAGAAAGCTGGAGCTCATAGACCGGCATCTGAAACAGTATTGAGATCGACTCTGGTGCACCATTCATTGAAATAAACACCTTGCAAATGAGCTAGTCTGCAGTAATTCCGACATCATGGTCATCAACCTTTAACATATTATTTTAGGTAAATAGAATTTTAATTGGAAGTCTTTGAGGGAGACCTTTGCCCAGCAGTGGGACAAGATAGGTTGAGAAAAAAAAGAATTTTAATTTGAATCTATATAATACGAGTACTTATGGGCTAACAGACTTGAAATGAACGATTTAGGTCACTCTGACGCGTTGCTGAGACCCGTTTTCTGATCTTCTCATCCATTGTTTTTAAGATACACGCCATGATCAAATCATTTCAATCAAATAAGCAGAGTTTATTTTATAATAATTTAAGTAAGTATTCTACTAAATAAATAAGATAAACGAGGTCGTGTATTTGTTTATCAAACTTTATGTAATTAGGTTTTGATAATAAACGATTGCTAACTGGTAGGTGACTATTGTGTATTTATGTGCATGCAATTCGCGGCAACATGAAGTGTGAACATAATACAATTTACCACTGATAGATGTACCTACTCGTGTACAAAATGCAATCTACATATTGAGTAGTTTAATCAAGCTGACATTAGATCAGGAATAGGTTGGGATAACTTTAGCAGTTCATCAAAAAAGCAATTAAAATATCATTGTGCTCTGTCTATAAATACTTATGTAGAGAAACTATTTTCAAAAATTGCTATTTCACATAGCAATTTAGTAAAATAGCAACTTCATCGCTAAAAATTATAAAAAAAATGGGGACAGTCACCTGAACATTTCCGAACGAATTTTCATATAATTTTACTTGGATTAGTTGTTTGTTCTCTAGCGATTGATTGGTGTAGAGAGTCAACTTAGCTAGCAAGCCAGTCGGCAAACGTCTGAGTGGTTGCGTGACGTCATACATCGATTGCATAACGAAGTCAATACACACACTATAAGAGAAAGTCAACACACTGGTCATTTACATCGCTAATAATGACAGTATCATATAGATACACTGAGTGATCCTCGAAAATTATGCATTATCTACCCTTTAATACAAAAACATTGACTGTACTTTGTAGGCAAGTAAGTACAGTTACTTAAGTTTTACCTGTCTTTAAGTTCTAACCTTTGTGTGTGAAAAATAATTGTTTTGATAAATTTTCATTGGAAAGTCTGAAAAAATCTATGCCTGAGTCACGCTTGAGACTGAGTTGTTTTTGAATATTCAAACCTTGCTTAGTCTAGGTATATACCACAAATTTCACAGATGACAAAACAGCAAGTTAGTAAGCATAGCGCACTTGTACAAAAAGTATAAGACTTATTAAATGAAATAGAAAAAGCCTAGGTCAATAACCTCATCAGTACATCCAATAAAAACCAATAACATAAATTAATTAGAGTTTACGCAGACACAATAAACAGTGGAGCAATATAGCAGAGAGAACTAATGAAATGTGCCGAGCGCGCGACGGTGACTAATGTAGCGGAGCGAAGCGGACGCATCAACTTTCATCCCAGTTTCTGTAATACGGAGATGTTTATCCCGACGTATTCAATTCCGCAATGAGGTTTTGCACGAGATTGCTTTTTTAATAACCTCAGTAGTAAAAGTTCGTATGAGTTGTTCATGGAACTACATAGAATCAACTCAGTCCACACAGTCAGCATCATGGAGTTGCTCTTCTTCTTCTTATTTACAAATACGTTGGGTTAAAAAAATAATACCTACCTACGCTACGGTTGAATACCGAATGTAGAAATCACTAGATGCAAGATATAGGTACCTACTATAAATGAAAACTATTTTAGGTTTATTCGTTCTAAGTCCACTGATTCTAAGTTACATCCACTGATTGTACTCATTTGTGATATTTTTATTTGACAGTCAAACAAATGCGTGGCAACCCTAGCCATTCAACCACCACAAAGAAACAAAGAAGAATATATATCACGAATAGACAACCCTAGTAGAATATGACTTGAGGTTACTAACGCAAGATTAAATTGACATACACACGGTATAAAGTTTGCAGACAATAATATGAAGATGTCACATGCAAAAATAACGTCTTCAATGTGGATAGTTATTGAGCTCCGTTGAAAACCACTATATATTATTTATTTTAAAATTTCACACAAATAGGTAGGTAGCTAGAAGGACTTAATGCTAAGAACATTGTCTGCCAGTCTTCCTGCCATTATGTGGTTGTATTATGTGGGAAAATTGAATTCAAATTAGGTTATATTTAGCTTAGCGGTCTGCTGGTAGAAATCCTGATTTCTAATCTTTATACCTTAATACCCTTCAGGGTATAAGATAACGTGGATACTAACTAGGAGGTATTGAACAAATGAGTCTATTTGCCGAATTATTATCGTGCTTTTGACTAATTCTTCAAAATAATGCATATATTGTGCAAATTTTTATATCATGCAGAACGCTTCGCTCGGCCAATAAAAATATACGTATTCCTTCTAGTCTTCTCATTCTTTCTGTCTGTTATTTCATTGTCCAGTCTTGTGTGAAAATAGTATTATTGTCTGCTCGTGGCATTCACGTCAGAGGCATTCCTTGCTCGGTATGCAGCAATATTGCGCCAGTTAGCAGAACAATGTTTGATTGCTAGACAGGTAAACGACAAATTGTGTTTAGAGGGGTAATCACAAACAAATCTGACAATCGCCGCGTTACGTAAACTTAACGTTTACGAATCATATTGCGCGTCAACGCCAGCTCGACTGCCGAACGTTGTAGCGTCACCGCGCAGTGTATCTCGGATACGCTAGCGTTACGATACGTTTACGATTGTTACATTTATTCGTGATCAAGGCACAGTATAACGTACTTCAATCTGTGCATATATGATAGCAATACATTACCAGATTTGCAAAAGAGACAGATCTACTGTGTAGTTTATGTTTATAAGTATTGTACAAAATAAATTCAATATAATTTATTTTTAAAATCAATTTTATTTTGTGGCAGACTTAAATATTTTGTGACCGAGGTAAATTAATTCTCAAGTACTTATTTTCTATTCTTAAATAAATTCAAAAGTTTTTTAGCTATAATAAGGTAAGGTAATTTATTAGTATTATTGAAGCACTATAACATGTATTCAAACAAGTTTACATAATTGAATTAAAATTTAAATTACCGAAGGTAAAAGAGGCACAAAGGCTTGACATTTAAGTTTGTAAAATACTAAGTCAAGACTACATTCTGTGCATCTCTTACTTGCTATGCTGTACGTACAGTCGTACCAAACTATTATGCGTATCAAACATAATATAATTTACTACCCGATTCGTCTTAATCACTGACTAGCCAAAGCAGTCACGTAATTTTGACTAACTTTGCTAAAGTTCACGAGCAAACGTACCCCGTTAAAAGCGTCTTAAGCTCAGCAAAGTTGTATGCGTTATTACAGGGCATTCTGAATAATGGGTCTGAGCTAACAAAGACTCAGTTATCGTAAATGAATTTCCAGCTTTTGTTTTTCTTTTCTATGCTAAAACAGAGACACTTTACATAAAGGTAAGGAAATTCTAGGAGTAAAATAATGAGATTGAATTACTATTCATGCAGAAAAGCAAAGCTGCAGAGATGGTTTTAAAAGGCATAGATACAACTTTAGCTACTACAGCATATCAATGAATACCTACTACTTTGAAAAATATAATTTTACGTGTTTATGATGGGAATTTTCCAAAGATTGCTGAAGTCCGTCAGCCATATACATGATAGTTAGCGTTTATACACTAGGTTTTTTTGTACAACCCAAAACTACGCCACAAAACCCAATAAATATTTACTGATAACACAAAAATTTGGAGTTACTAAATATCTTGCTCCATCGTCACTTACCATCAGGTGAGATTGAAGTCAAAGAACAGTCTAATAAATGTAAAAAAAAAATAACTTGCGGGAATCGAACTCGCATCTCTAATGCCTCAGCTAAATAACTCACTACACCACTTAGACCATCAAATATGCTATGTTTGATCATGATTAAGACGTAACGTGTTTCAAATGGATCGAGCCTGTATTAATCAGCTTCCCAAATCGGCTATTAATCAACTGAAAGCATCTAGATGACAACGAACTGTCAGCCTAAAGGGCTGGTTATGTGCTGCAAACTGCTGGGCTGATAGTAGGCAGCAACTGTACTGCCGCTGTGTACTTGCATGACAGTTACTCGACCACTACAAAATGACTCTACTCTTACACCACAAAATGAGAGTAGACCGACTAAGCAAGCTGTAGATCGAAAGGCACGCTGTGTTTGCCGCGGTCTGACGAACCCGATTTTTCTCTATACCAAATCTGTAAGTTTTTCAATTCTCACTTTTGCGAAAATCAACAAAATAAAACGCTACGGACTCTGCAAACATTCTGGAAAATTTAAAAAAAAAATTGTGACATTTCGCTAAACTAATATCTCCGGTGTGGGGTAGATTGTGCGTTATAAAGAAAGGAGATTGACCAGTAAAAACAAAAATTGTGGTAATCACTCGATGAGGCAATACATCGTTGTAGGCAGTGGTTACCACTTAACATCAGGTGAGCCATCGGCTTGTTCCACCATTTAGTTGTATAAATAACTTAGATGCAAAATACACGTCGACTCGCACATGAAAGTAGCTCGTATAATTCATTCACACAATGCGAGTAGCTGTACACTAAATTGACTAAGCCTACTTGCATGCTAGCTCGCCCTGTATAACCAGGCCTTAAGGTGTTTAGTTTACGAGCAGTGTACACAATCGTTTGCGGCAACTTCACTCGCCTCACCGCCTTTGTTGTTTGAAGTGTTCATCGTAATGACAAAGTTTAAGATTGAGCTCGATCCGCTTTTGTAATTTTGATAGAACTTTGATTTAATGATTTAGGGCGGCTTGCACCAGAATCGCTAAACGCATTTAACTATTAAATAGTATTTAGCGAACTGTCAAGTCATATAAATACGTCAGATTTAAATCTATTTAGCTGTCAAACACGTTTAGTGATTCTGGTGCAAGCCGCCCTAACTATCGATTATGACGTAGTGACTTGGCCTTAATTAGATCAATGCTGAAATCAACAATAAACACAATTTTTTACAGGTTTTTTTACAAAAGTAGAGCTTCTTGTAGAAGAGCACATCCGGGGAAGTCCTACCACTGCACCTATTTCGTGCGCCGCACAGTGATGCTCGCATTGCTGTGTTCCGGTTTGAAGGGTATGGGTGCCGGTGCTATTACAGGCACATGAGACTTAACACCTTTGTGTCTCAGACTGATACGCGCATTGCAATGCAATGCAGTGTACGTTTTCAGTAGTCGTGCTCAGTGAGACAATGCATCGTTATAGGCAGTGGTTACCACTTAACATCAGATGGGCCATCGGCTTGTCCCATCACTTAGTTGTATAAAAAAAGACTGATAGTTCTTTGAAGCCAAAAGTGTACTCGTAAATAAGTTACGCTCTTAAATTATTTAGAGTTATTTTCATATTACATCATTTTTTAACAGAAACACAATAATAAGCATTTGTTTTATTATTTTCCGTGCCCAAACGATTTTGTCTTTTTGCAATTAAGTCTTCCTTGCGCATTCAACCATGCCAGAGCGTCTTAACTTGAAGAAGTTAACCCAAAAACCTGCAGCCTACTACCCTTCTACTAATGGCATTCTTTTTTAAAAGAAACCAGAGCACTGTCGTACCCTTTAAAGCGAAGCAAAAAAGCAGCAACCGGCCATTTGAGACAGCGTCGGCTGTTATCCCACTAAGCGCATTCGGCGTTCCAAATCAACAATGACATTAACCCCCCTAGTGTGGCAATCAGAGAGTAAGTGGGAATTTCCGCGTCGTTTGATACGGCTCCCGACTAAATGTTAAGAGCTCGCCTACCGACGTACCCGGAGGGTTGCCAGTCATGGCTTTTCGACTGACAGAAAACAAATATTTATATCTGTCAGGTATGAAAGCAAAATATCATGTTGATTTTTGTCACAATCTATTTTTATGTAAGAATTACTGTTATTTTACTAAAATATCGTTAAGTAGGTCACAGTTTTCTTCTTCTTTTAATTTAAGAGCTCTTGTCGGCGTAATATATGCATTTCCCGCCAGGTTCTTCTTTTCAGGGTAGCTTCCTTGAGGTTTTTATACGACATGACATCGATCTTCGCCTTCACTTGGCTCATATAGCTAATACGCGGTCTTCCTCGTCCTCTCTTTTCCTCTACCTCCCTGCAATGATATTTCCGATTAAGCTGTCATGTCGTATAAGGTGTCCAATCACCTTTCCTCTCCTGTTCGCAACAACTTTTATAAGGGCTTTCTCCTCGTTTACTCTACTTAGTACTTCTAATTAATAGCTTTTACTAGTCAATTAATGTTAGCTATCAGATTTAAGCACATTTATTTATTATTGCAATTTTGCTGATTGTATGCTTTTTAATTAGGCAACCCTAACCGAAATCTGCCTATCTACTTATAGGTCTTTACTGGAGAGGGACGAGATACACGGATTTAATAAACTAGGAGGGGAATGTTATTACAAACCTTTATTATATTGTTTTGTGTAGGAAGGGTTAACCTTAAAAGCTTAAAACATTAAAATATATTAAAACCATATTGGGTATTTTTGGCACATCTCACTCTCTATTATTAAGTCCTGCCATGTCTGTATCTATGTTTAGGATTAGATTGCTTGTTTTATTAAAAAGGTTTGTAGGTAAATAAACCGCAATGGCTAGGCGACTAGTATGACTAATAATATACCGACGTAGTATAGAGCATAATAACTGTGGATGTGATATTACGTAACTAAAGTGTATTTAGAATTTATTTTAATAGGAACATAGCGACGGACAAAGGTCTAATAATTGTCTGTATTCGTGCTACTCATTCGTATTAAATAATTATACACGGGCATTTACACGCGAGCATTTGTAACACAAGCTTTTTAATAATTGCCACATTTGCTGAAGTAAAACTGTCCGCGCTGACATTTTGCTGATTCCAGCCGTCTTTGCTGACTCTAGCCTTCACAGCCGAAGGAAATAAGGAAAGATTTTGGAGCGGCTCGTGAAGGAAAATTAAGGAAAAATCTCATTATTTTCATTCACGTTTGGCTTCTTGTTAGGCATTATTAGAGTAAAAAAACCATAGGCCGATTGTTTTGTAAGAAACCTCATTAATTTTTTCCAGAATCAACTTCTTCATTTTTATACCGACTGAAAACTAAAGGAAACCGTACAAAATGGGAAATGAAAATAATTGGGGCATGAGTAAAGTCTTTTCAGCTTTATGTTCCGAAGTAATAATAAAAAGGTAAGAATGTATGTACCTACTTACCTAATCTTAACTTATCATAGCGGTCAAGAGACTTTCTACTTGGTTTTCTTATTACCCTGGCCAATGACAAAAGAATATGTGGTAAAATTATGTATGCCTCACGTATTTATTCATTTCTTTTATAAAACATTGTAATAAAGCTTTTAATTATAAAAGAGGAATGTAGAGCTTTCACATTAATGTTCATATTTTTTCAGTTATCGTGAAAAAATACGCTACACCTTAATTACTTTTTATTGTTTTTCCACTTTGTTTTATTTGTATGTTACATAATGCGTACTAAAAATAATATTTATGTGAAGAAAAATGGGCTCTACTGTATCATAATCATAACCCTCTTTTTGCTTCACCGTAGTCGGGTAAAAACTGAACGGTGTGTAATGTTTGTTATGAGTGTCAATTGACCGGAATTCAACAACTTGTAACATCAGAGGGCCTTGGTTAATCTCCTTTATATCAAGCTTTATCAGAAAATGTCCCGCGTAGCTCGTAATTGATGATAACGTAACCAGAATAAGAAATAGCGTGCGATGCCGTGCGTGGCTCTTCATCGCCGGAACAAAGTCACTGCGCAACAAGTGACGTCCGCACCTATCAGCTCACCACAACTACTTTTTATTATCATGAAGAAACACTCAAGAAAAAACAACAAACTTTTAAAACAAACCCCGAAGAATGGGCTTTACTCTCTAAGTAATGCTTCCTTGACTCTCAATACTCCAACTTCAATTTCATCTTTTGTTCACAAAGTAAACAGTTCGTATGAGTTTATTTACTTTTCACCACTTTAGAAGAGAATGACCGAGTAGAGCGCTTGCGTGAGAAATGAGTGAGAGAAATGTCGGAGTGGGACGTCAGACAGTGTGGCTCTTTCCGACCAATCGATTAGTCGCATAACGATAGCGGCTTCTTAAATGCAGATGTGTCGTGTATGCCAACGTCAGTCGGCCACTGGCAGCGGACCGGGTCTAACCACCATGGGCCCGCGGAGCCGGCGCAACCCTCGCTCCCCCTTGTAGTGAACAGAACACGTCCGACCGGTGTCAGCCAATCGCGGGTCAATGTTATCGAACTTTCGGATAATACGGTGAAATGTAGCAGCTTCCTGGCACTTCGCGATAACAACTGTCAGATTATAATATAAATGAAAACCTACATAAAATGATATATGAAAAGACACTCGATTAGTGCTTAGATTAAATTATGGAGTGGACAAAGAGAGGATTGGATACGGAAAGGTAGGTAATGACGCTTTTGTTTAATTTCCGACTGAAAACAGGGTGTAACATCCAGTTACTGAAATATATTTTTGTTGTTATTTCATTTACTTTTACAATTTGCTTGACATTTTTTTATAGCATTTTTAGTTTAATTATTTGCGTTCTAAGCACTACAATAATTTATTATAATGAAGGTCCTAATGCCGCCTCTTGACATAGCGGTTTATTTATTTGTTTTCGTAATGAGACTGCTATAAAATCTCATAATAATTTTATTTCTACAGCGGCACTTCAATATTATTTTAGGATGTTTAATTTTCAGAATCCGGATTCCATGAATTTTAAGCAATTTATTTAACTAAACCAACAATTTTTAAAATGATAAAAAGTTAAATTGAATAAAACATTCATAACAAAGTGCTGAAACTCGTATCAATATTATTCGTAGATATTCGTAGCGTTTTCGTAGTGATTTCGTAGCAATTTCGTAGCCCGTAGCGTTTAATAACATCATCTTCTTAGATCGAGTTGGAACTCTTACGATATTGGTAGCAGATTTCTGAGAATGGTCGTCACCCAATATGCTATCTCATAACTTCTTTAACGGTCTATGTTATTGAACTCCAATTCCACGTGAAAATACATAGAAATTACACAGATTTTTATCAACGGTGTTATGTTTTAGAACCGAATTCAATCCGGGTTTACATTTCTAAAATTATGAAAGTTTGAATCTAAACAAACAAATCTTAGAGTATTATTAGTTGAGTAGAGTGTACACACTATAATTTCGGAAAAAATACGTTTTGATTTTTTTTTTAATTACGATTGTGATGAGATTCTTAGTTTATTAAATCTTAAGTGTTGTGTAATGTTTATGTAGTCTTTATTAGGGTTATTTTAGTGTTTATTATTCGATAATTTTTCTGTATAACCTTGTGGTGCTCCAACATTTTTACAAATATTTAAAGACATTCCAATTTCTGATTATATACTTAGTATTAGGTACCATTTTTTATTGATTGAAATCTATAGTTTTTGACAGTTTTTGGGAGATATATCTGTCGCGACAACCAAGTCTATCGGTCTAGAATCACCCCCTAGGACATATTTTTATTGTAACAAGTTTTAATGCAGCCAGTGTCTTGGGCACGCTTCCGATTGGTACTGATTTGGATCATTTGAGTTATCTAAAAATTGTTTGCAACGGTTTGTTAAATAGCTCAACTGTTTCATGTAGGTATACTTATTTAGTAAATATGTAAAAAAAGTAGAAATGACAGTTATTTAGAGATAATCACTGTTGAATGTAAAAATCAAATTATAAAAACTGAGATTAAAGAAATTTATTTTGGTCAAAACAATAGCTATATACAAATATTTTAGAAAATAGCATTTTTAACAAAAAAAAATATTAAAATGAACTCTGAATTCTAAATGCTAGAGATAGAAAACAGAGTTCAAATCACCGACTGCAGGCAGGGTGATTTAAACTCATAAATTAAAAAAAGATTAAAGATACCCACATATCTTTAATGTAAATAGGTACTCAGTTTATTTTCTGTCTTATATCCTCAATAAGCATCAATTCCTCGTTATTAACAGAGCCTTCAATCGACCAGTGACCTGTAAGCGAGTGTTCGCCTGATTTCACTGTATTGTCAGTGCGTCCGTCGACAGTAAATACTCCATAGATTTAGCTTCACTGATTCGCAAACAGACGTACCATTCATTGCACCATGCTCTTCGAACATTCACAAACAGACGCACGTGACTCGGCTCTCCGGGTTTTGAAATAATGTTGAAATCTGAATCAAGTCTAAAGACATATCTGAGTAACGTTTAAGTCTGAGTTTTTTTGCGAATCTCTAAAACCGGGTAGAGTAAATAGCGGAGTTAACTAGCATACTACTCTCCCAGTTTTTACTGGCAATTTTAGCTTCTTGCAGTATTGATTAATCTTATTGATGTTTCGTGTCGTGAGACTTTTGTAATTTGGTTCACACTCCAGCTACGTAATTCTGTGAAACTTGTGCCTACTGAATTTACCTAAGAAAATAAGAGGTTTCTGCTAAGTTTGGTCTGGTTTGTGGATTGGAGGTATTAAGGTATTGAAATAGCCTTCGTGGCTCATTTGCTCTCTCGAATCAGAAAAAACTCGGGTCTCGATTCCACTAAAAAAACTTGCCAGCTGAAACGCAACTGAACTGTAACTTTTCTTCTGTTTTTGGGCTATTTCGTATTTTATCTTTTGGAACAATGATCTAACTGCACGGTGACGTTTGAGCCAAGCTAAAGATTTAACCATACTCAATTGGAGCGAACGTCGGTTTTGTAGAATTGAGCCCCAGGATTATATCATGACTGGGACGCTTGTCAATATTCAAAATTAGAACAATTCCTATTCTAGAACGCTAGAGATCTTCTTTTGTTTCAACTATGAAAGGGTTAAACCAGTCGTTTCTATACAGTGCTGTGTTGTTCGCGAATTGAGTGATCTTCTTTGCAGTCTCCCCTCTATCCAGTAGATTGACTTGATCCTTTTTAAAGTTTAATAGGGATCTGATCACTTAGGCGACTCTTTATCTGTACATTGTTCTATTTTATTTTTGTTATAAAAAAACTTTGGCTCTCATATTTTTTTAATCAAAATATTAGGTACTTTTAAGATAGAGTTTTTACTTGGAAAAATAAAATGAATAATTACTAGTTTTCATTTTTTTACATTTTTGAAACAAGCAATGTTTATCTTTTATCACCTTTTACTTATAATGTTGAATGAACTATTAACAAGTAATATAAATTGACCAGATAACATGTTTTTACGTATTGCAATAAAAATAACAACTTATAAGACATAATTTTTTCAATCTTCCAACTTCTCTGAATACCATTGCAAAAGCTTCAGATTAAAAGCTTGAAAGAATAACATGGTGCAAGTGAATGGAATTGGAATGAACGAATGAACGGTTGAATGAAACTTTTCCATTTAGACCCGCGCAGTTTTTGTAGGGCAGCGCAATACAAAAACTTGAAATAATAGACCAACTGTGTATGACGTTTGGAACCAACATTGGGTGGAAATACTTTATGGCATTTGTGGGAGTAATCCGTAATAAAGTTCCAGGACTTTTATTCTGTATTTACACGGTACAATATAGTATTGAAAAACTATGATAATGAAAATCTAGTAGAGTTATTTTTATATTTATACAGGCGTCACAGCTCAGTCGGTAATAGCTCTGCCTTCCGTGCTGTGGGTCGTGGGTTCGATCCCCACCAAGAACAAACATTTGTGCGTGGAAAACATTGATGTTTGTTCTATGTCTGGGTGTTACTATGTATAATAAGTATGTTTTTACAAAAAAAAAAGTATATAAGTATTCTATCAGCAATCTAGTTCCCATAATACAAGCTTTCCTTCGTTTGGGACTAGAGAGCGTCTTGTGAAATGTCCATGAATATTTATTTATTTATTTAAATTTCTAGTGCGACGCCAGTTACCTAAGTATTTATATATTACTTTGTAGTAAATTGTGAGAGTACGATCTCATTCATATTGATTGCTGAGGACTTAACTAGCTATGCTATGACCCTTGAATCTGCCGCCATCTTTTTTTATTAATATAAAAAAGTGACAGTGACAAGAATAATTTTATTGAGCCGCTGCTAAATGCCAGGTATGTTGATATAAATAAACAAGGACCGATCGGTTTACAAAAACATACATTTTATAAAATGCTTGCTCTATTTTATCACAAAGCCTGGTCGGTTTAAAAGTTTTGCTAGCTTGATACTAATTTCCAATAAATTTATGCGTTTTCACGTAAAACGAGTTACGTGGTAAATTTATGGGGTTTGAAACGGCGTTTACCTTTAGAACGAGCGTTAATCTTGTGTGAAAGAGATGTGCGAGTAAGAGAGAGAGAAGGGAGAGAAGTATATCCATGATTTGGATGTTTCGGAAGCTCATACGTCAATTCATTCAATTAAACGCGGCCCGTTGAAATGTTTGCATGATTATATTATTGGTTTGGCTGCTGCGGTTTCCAGGTGATGTATCTATTCTGTGTAGTTTTATTTATTTATTCATTTGTGGTACTTACAGGGTATACTCGTATCTATTTTGTTCTACAACATGGCTATCAGCACAAGAAGCTGTATGGTTATTTTATAACTAGCTGTTACCTGTGACTATTTATGCGTGAAGTCAGGTGCATCAACGATTGTGCATGTACTGTTGTATGGAAAAATTAACTTACCTGCAATACAATCCAAAAATCGGTTCTGCGCAAATACTTCAAGATCCGTTGTGACTAACTACTCGTATAAGGATCTCTATTTTTTGTTTTTAAAACACATTGAAGAACGATTATGTAGACAAGACAAGATAATGATGATTAATCTTCAAATCTCCATCGAAATAAGATTGACTATAACCAATCCCCCATGATCCTATTCCATCCTACTAATCCTACTAATATTATAAATGCGAAAGTTTAGATGTGTGGATGTTTGTGTCTCAACCACGTCCTAACTACTGAACCAACTTGGATGAAACTTGGCATATATATAGATCGTAACCTAGACTGGCACATAGGTTACTTTTCATCCCGAATAATTAACAGGATCTACAGGATAAAATCAACGAACGGGATTAGCAGCGCCAATTGGCAGGAGGATGTTGTCATGTCAGTTTGACAGGGCGTAGTACGTTTGACATTCGAGTACGGGTTCGGTGTAATGTCAAGTTTCTCAAAGTATCCGCTCGGTACACGCACAGATAATAATATACCAAGATAATATAATTAATATACCTACACGGAAACGGTACTTGCGTACGAAGTCGCGGGTAACTGCTAGTATTAAATAAAACAAACCCATAGCAAAAACGAAACGGAGTAAAGGACACATTACTGCGCCGTCGCCAAATTAAAGAAGATAGGGTATATTTTACTTCCGGGCAGCTTTCAGAGCAAAGAGAATAGCGAAAATGCTTCCCCGCCCAAGCCATGCGTAGTTATTTACCTGTGCCTAGAGATGGGGTAGCCAAACTATCTACTTGTAACGTAACTATCGATATTTACGAGAATTATCGATAATTAAAATATAATATCGATATTTATGAAAACTATCGATGTGATAAAGAGAAGAGACGTACAGTACGCACAACGGATCTTTATTCCTCTGAAGTTAGGTGCGTCAACAAATGCGCACGTACTGTTGTGCGGAAAAACTAGTTTACCTCCAATTCGACCCAAAAATCGGATCTGCGCAGATAATTTAGAGGTACAAAGCGCTGTTGTGACTACTGTTACCTGGCTTTTCTCGCACACTATGCAACGAATCACGATCGTTTCTACATATTTTTGCGTAAGAAAACAATAACTGTCAACCCTCTTTCCCTTTCTATGATATCGTTAGTAATATAAAAACAATTGAATATCTAATCCTGTAACTTTTCAGCGTCACATGTTCATATCACGATAAAAGGTTCCAGTCGGAAAATCATCGATAATTTTTTCACAAGCCTAGATGTATCTGATCCTTTGTCTATTTTCGCTCCACAAAGCCCAGTTTATTTGCTCTGCGCGATTGGTTCATTCCGACATAACAAATGAAACACGAGTTATTACTCGTTCTTCCGGATTACCTCTACAAAGCAAATCCACGGTCAGTAAGTTTGAAATTCTGCTTGCACTTAACTTTTCAATGCTTAATGGATATCCTCTTTGGCGTTTTAGATAGAACTTACAGTCGACATCAGAGGTTAGATAGAAAAAACTTACTAAAATGTTGAACAGTGGAATTTGAACCATCGGGATTTGGTTTATAACTAAAAGCTTTGTTACTTACAAACACTACATAAAGTTGAGTAAAAAACTTGACAAAAATATCGGTCATGTATCGAAGGAATTCAAAATAAATGTTTTTTAGTTAAGATATCCACAGATAGTATTTTTCTTCATGTAATAGTATTTTTATTTTAAATTTAGAGTAAGTAAAATAGGTATGTACTTTTGTAAAATCTACATATAGCGGCCAATTTTACGATAGTTCTGTTTCGTGTTTTTTTAACTCTTTAGTACGTGTATTTCTGTAACCCGCTTAATATTCAGGTATTTATTGGTAAATCCATTAAACAGTCTCATTTAAAAGCCTCGTTTTAACCGAACCGCGTAGATTAAAAATAATTTGTGGTAGAGCGAAATGTAGCCGCACATAAATATTTTAATTCAATAAAGTCATTTGACTTACCAATAAATAACCATTTTTTAATTAGGTACTTACCTTATACGTGTAGTGGAAAGGGATTTCATAGCATTTTATAAAAATTAAGATATTAAATTGTATTTAAAATAGTTGATTAACTTTTATCGTTGACTGTACGCTCAGCACTCGGTCTCTTTGTGGTCGACGGTAAAAGTATTAGTGCATTTCAAAGAAGTATTTATAACACTTTAGAAATATTTGTCGTTGCACAGAGTACCTTATGTAGAGACCATTATTATCTACTAGCAGTTACCTGCGACTTCGTACGCGAGTACCGTTTCCATGTACATTATATTATCTGTGCGTGTACCGAGCGGATACTTTGAGAAACTTGACATCACACCGAACCCGTACTCGAATGTCAAACGTTAGTCGTTAGACGGCTACACCAAAAATCATACTACGTCCTGTCAAACTGACGTGACATGACATGACATAATCCTCTTGCCAATTGGCGCTGCTAATCCCGTTCGTTCATTTTATCCTTTAGACCCTGTTAATTATTCGGGATAAAAAGTTGCCTATATGTCAATCCAGGCTACGAACTATATATATGCCAAGTTTCATCCAAGTTGGTTCAGTAGAACGTGATTGAAACACAAACATTTAAACATTCAAACATCTAAACTTTCGCATTTATAATATTAGTGGGATGGGATTTCAAAAATGTCCTAGTTTTTAAAGGACTAAGCATTTTACTTTGAATTTCTAAAAGAGTGACGGCTTAACTATTTTATGATACTAGCCTAACTGTCCCACTTCTGGACCAAAAAAATCTCCAATAAAGTATTTCATTCATTTTAAAATTAGAAATAGCTATTTCAAAATCAGAGGGTTTTAACCATTATGTTTTCACTTATTTAAAATTTTGTTTTAAGCCACGGTTCCAGTCGCTGGTATCAGATCTCAGGATCTAAGTAATGGAAAAAATGCGCGGTCCTGCCTTCGCAAAATGGGCTATTTATCAGCTGCCATCTCCGCCCCATAATTTCGTAATTGTTAAGTTCACTTGAATTTAAATTAACTGATGGAAGAAAATGGGCTATCTGAAACTGAAATGTTTAAAAATTTAAAAACACACCCTCACGGATTTATTTTCCATGACGTCATTGTACATTGTACACCATTGTACATTACTTTGTTCTTGAGTGTATTATGTAATGTATGTGTATTGTAATAAGGTGTTTTTCATTCATTTATTCATTTATTCATTTCATTCATTCATTATACTAGATCTCCGCACATATTTGTATCTTTCAACGAGTATAATAAAATGATTGAATTTTTTTAAAAGTTGCACTTAACAATTATCTACTGACTAATTGTATTTCTCATTTACGGTAAGTAGTTATCCTCTCACATCTTTTGGAATAGGAAAGTCGAAGGTACGAGTAGGTAAGTAAATGCTACGTTTTGTAATCTTAGTTCAGCGGCAGCGGTGCCTTCGACGGGCAGTCCTCAGCTTACGTTATATCTTTGAAACCAAGATTTATCACATTTATCTATGTGAAAATCATGTGATTTTTTATTCTTATCGAATAAAATTAGGTTTGACTTATAGCTCCTAGGCGATCAATCGATCTAATATGACATTAGAAGGGTATGCCAACCTATCGAAGGGCGTAATGCACCCATTGGGCGTAACATTACTTAGAGTTATAGATAAAAAATTCTCAATCTCAGCCAACGAGAGGCTTTTTGCTACGCAATGCCGAACAATCACATTCAAAATAGATTCAGGCTAGCTGCAACGCGATGGCCGAGATGCGACAGGCAGTCTTCTGTGAAAAATGTGCCAATGAAAACGTCCGTACTGTACAATTGCACACAATGAAAAATGAGTCCAATCACAAGAGGAATGGAGTGTAGTTTTATTTTTGCGCAACACAAGTCTCTTAAAATTAGCAAAGTATTTACTTGAACTTTTTACATTTCGCAAGAACAGATACTTAATGAATATAGTAAACAGAAGTTTTGCTAATATTACTTTCTCATAGAAACTTTTCGCAAAATCTAAATTGTCTGCAAATATTTGTTCGGTTCATAACGTAGTTTCTGATTTCTTTGTAGTTTGCAAGAATACTTAGTAAATATACAAAACATACAAAACTTCTGCTAATAATAATTACCGCCTGTAACCAGGCGATAAGCGGTAAGGTAGTGTGGCTGTAGCACCTTTGAATGTAGATGTATAAAATAATCTAGAGTAGAGTATAAAGGCTAGTGTACTTTTGTTTCAGAGAGTGCATATACCTATCGCTGATGTAGTCGCGACCGACAACATGGATTGGGTGACGGCTGCGAGCTCTCTGCTCAGCTTCCTACTCTACTACAACACCCTTGAATCGGGTTTCGTTTACGATGACCGGTAAGTATTTTAGTTTAACTATTAAATAGTATTTAGCGAGTTGTCAAGTCATATAAATACGTCAGATTTAAATTTATTTAGCTGTTAAACACGTTTAGTGATTCTGGTGCAAGCCGCCCTTAGAATCTAATATTTAATTACGAACAACATCATGGCACAGCATACGAGTACAGTACGCACAATGGATCTTTATCCCTATGAAGTTAGGTGCAACAACTGGTTGCACATGTACTGTTTTACGGAAAAATTTGTTTACCTCCCATTTGACCCAAAATGGGTTCTGCGCAGATATTTCAGAAGGACAAAGATTCGTTGTGACTACTAACTATATAGAGTTTGTGGTGTGGTGGCAGTTTGACATTCTAGGCTTTCAGAGTGTTCGATGATCAACCAGTAATGTTGGCAAAAAATGTGCTCACGCATTCTACGTTCAAAGTTCTAATGCGCTCATTGTATAAATAATACCTACACTGTAAAATCATCGAAGTCTAAGCAACGTATTTGGCATAATCTGTTTAAAATTCTAAACAAAGACCGGTTTTAAAAAGCTGATAAATAAATAAGCTTAAATTGTGATTCGAGGGCTAAAACAAAAGTTTCCAGACTCGTCACGATTCGTCAGACTTTTGTATTTATCAGGCCTTGATTTTACATATCAAAGTACAAATCAGATTGAAACATAAAAACAGTGGTCAAAAAAGACAGCATCGAATTTTCACATTCTATTTAGGTTGTAAAATATGAGGAGAGGCAGTGAATTTTTTTTTATCATTTGACAATATAAAATAAATTATTGGCTTTATCACATCACTATACATGCCACTACTTAAACAAGTCACTTTTGTCAGGATGCCTATATTTTATTTTTCACAAAGAAGGTTCTTCTTTCTTTGTGAAATTTGTGTTCTTCTTGAAGAAGCCTTTCAAGGAACTCTCGTTGTTAGGTAATTTCGCGTTCAAGGGGAAAAAAGATTCCACTTTTTCCATAGAAAATAAATTCGTATTCTGGCATCAGATTTCATAGTGAAAGCTATTTACCCGTTCTTGACTTCGCGTATAGAATAACGCAAAAAGTGCTTTTGTACCTGCTCATAAAAGTATTGTGAAAAGGTATTTATAAAGAAAAACTTTTTAAGAAAAAATAATGCAAGAATACTTCCGACCGGATAATGAAAGTCGGCAACCGCTAAAACGTTGAAAGAGGCAAAAATGTAGGTTGCTATAGATACTAAGAAAAACGTAAAATGATTATTATGATGCAAAGTGCTTAGGCACCCTAAAGAAACGAAGCAAAAGGGACTCCGGCCGGATTGTCTATTTTCGTTACCATCGGAATCTGACAATAAGGGCGGCTTGCACCAGAATCACTACACGGGTTTAACAGCTAAATAGATTTAAATCTGGCGTATTTTTATTTTTATATGACTTGACAACTCGCTAAATACTATTTAATAGTTAAACACGTTTAGCGATTCTGGTGCAAGCCGCTCTAAATTACAATATTCGAAGTAAAGGCTATGCTCTCTCAAAAAATTTGCGGAAAACACAGTGTTGAATTTAAGGGCCAACGCACATCTATCGACAAAACTGTTTTGTCGCGTACTTAGTGACGTGAAAATAAATTTTCTGTTATAACGAAAACAGCATATGATGAATGCTTCCTCGTCATATGCTGTTTTCGTTGTAACGAAACTCACATCAATTGACACGACAGACTTTTCTTAAGTATGTTTACCTATCTATTATAGCATTGTTTAATACCTACCTATTAAACATTGCTTTATACGCACATACCTAGAGAATGAACTGTGTTTTTTAATAAATAAGAATATAGAGTAATTATGTAGTGTACTTAATATTATTATTAAGTACTTAGGATGATTCTCATTAAATAAGCAAGTAACGAAAACAGCAAATAAAAAGAAGCATATTGTAACTAAAAAAGTTTTACTGAAAGTTTCACATCACTAACTGTTCGACAAGACGTTTTGTTTTTGGTTTGCGTTCGCCCTAAATGGATGACAGCACAGCACACAGATGCGTACGCGGGTGGGTAAAACCCATACAAATTCAAGAACGCTACCCGCGCCCGACCTGCACTCGCATTCTGTGTGTTTTGAGCTTAATTTACTGTGAACTATCTCGCTCACTCATGACAACCCCTATCATCAGTCACATCACCTTTTACAATGAAACTGAGCACATTATACGAACACCTAAGGCACACCTACTACATGACATAATTCAGAAGTCTTTATTGTCTCTCAAAATGTCCAACGACAAGTAGTTTTCCCTTTGATCCCTCAGACCTCAAGGGATATGAAAAGGGCCACAATACGCCAACACCAGACAGTTATGTAGGGATTATAATTACTAATGGTTTAAATATAACTAGATACACGGTTATCTACTCGTTTGTAGCATGAGAAAGTTTTACGTCATGATTTGCTTGAGAATATCAACAGCATTACTTTATAGAGAAAATACCTACAGCCTAAAAACTACCTCTGCATTCTACCTCCGTGGTGCAGCGGGTGACTAATCGGCTAAAACGTAAGAGGTGTTCTGCGTTTTACCCAGTTAGATAGTGTTCCCAGCTTGAGTATACCTACCATCTCTATCTCGTTACTTATGACACACAGTATGGAAATTATAGTGTTAAAACTTTATCGTAGTTTAAATAAAAGGGTAGAATTTTCAAAAAATATATTCGAACTTGTATGTGTACTTTTACAAAATATATTAATTTACCCACAAACCACCCAGAATTCTCTAAAATCGCGCATCATCGGCGTAGAGAATACTTACGTTGGTATTTTCACCTCTATTCAAGGAATGCTTACGTAATGATAACGAACGCGAAGATAAATGTTTCTCGCAGCTAATTCCCTGCGAAGAGATGCTGCGAATCGATAATCGCCATAGAATCGGAGAACTTTGTTCCCGACGCAAACCCCACTGTTTCGTAATTGAGGGCTTACGTGACGACTGCGCGGCAGCTGGTCCCAACTTCCGCACCAAAAAAGTTCCACACTATCCCCTATATAACTTTATCTCTATCTTAGCTTCGGCAGAGATACCAGTTTTTATCGATGCTTATGAAAACCAATATGAGCCAATATTATTATAGGCAAGGCCTCGATTTACTATGTAATAGGATTACAGTTTCAGTGCTATTGTTACATATAAGGCTTCCGGTATGGCGATTTATTCAATATCTTTTTATTGCCATCTCGTCAAGGGTTTTCGGTACTGCATATACACACCAAATAATATACATACAACAATGCGAAATATAATTATGAAGTCTAAAAAACAGCGCGCAACAAACCAGGAGCAATGACCCAAAAAATCTAAAGAAAGCGTTTATGTAGGACAAAATGTCACGGCCTCAAACACCGTCACCAAGGTGCATAAGCTGAGAGGGTGGCTGCTATTTCCTGTAATCCTGCTTTCCACTGAACAACCGGAACACAGTGATGTTTGCATTACTGCTTGCCGACATAGACTAGCTACGTAGCTACTCAGTCTTACCACCCTCCTACTCTATAAACTTCCACCTAAGGGTATCTGCAATGTGGTGCTGCAAATATATTTTGTGTTGGAAGTATCACGGGTTGAATCTGTTGAAAATAATTTATTCTGTAACTCGATGTAGAGTGAACTTCTAAAATATTGCTGGATTTGGTTTATAAATATAAATTCAGCTTTGTTACCGGTTATTCTTGGTACCTGATGTCGAAAAGCCATAATAAGGGGCAAGGCTCTCGTAATAAGAGTCTATTTTGCCATCAACACAAAGATACGGTCCTAATTTCGCAAAGTCAATCAAGTATGCTTACAGGCGTATAAAGCTCGAGATGAAAAACACGAAAATATTCCTATCACACACACGAATATCGATACAATTTATTATGTGCGCGAATCGATACCTTAGTGATGTGTAAACGAGGCAGTGCCGGTTACGAAACCTAACATCATAAAGTGAAAACGCCCATACCGAAAGTCGACTAGGGCATGCCGTATTTCTATTTTGATTTTTATTATTGGAACCTTGATATCAATGACTACGTGACTTTGAACTTGCGATGAGCGTTCGATATTGGCTTCTACTTACAAAAAATATTGATATACGGTTCCATATTGGGTTGCATGTTTGTGTGAAAGCAAGGATGGGAAGTTCTACCGCCACTCCGTAATCATATTAAATTTGAAACTCGACTTGATATTTGATTATTTCGGACGAGTTGTTCCGAGCTAGCTACGGAAATAAACGGTGCATAGGATGAGAAACTGTCGAGTACAAGCATCAAAAGTTATCCAAAAGTAGAGGAAACATTACTTGACATAACTTTTCTATTTAAATAAATATCATTTTGCAGTAACTATGAAGAGGAAGTCCAAAACGAAAGTCATTTGCGAACGAAATACTCTGCGAAGTTTTTATGTAAATAACTTAAGGAAAGGCGTCTTATTCACAATTTGCAATACAATGGCTGACTGTTAGAGATGATTTTTCCTTCTTCGCATAGTAAGCACGGTTTGGTGCCATAAAATATATTATTCAATCGGCTATTCCACTGGCTTCCACTCCAAATCCAAAGTGAAGGGATGAAATGGAATGTATAGAGTACCTTTTGATATATGGGGTACCCACTCGGCGCGGTGGTGGGTATCAACTATACGTTTCCCTATGCTAAGGAAGTTTTGTTACAAAGTTGCTATTGTAGGCCACTTACCTACTGTTCCGTATTACTTGGGAGTTGAAGAATGCTTGAACTTTGAAGCAAAGCAGTCACATTGGCCAGTCCATTTTAGGACTGACTTTCATGCTTTTAGTAAGGTTTCAATAGGTAATTCAATGACTTTCTAAGGACATTGAAGTTGCTCATTGGTGTTACTGAAAAGCAGCCTAACAAAGAATGTAAAATTCCTTATCAAAAGACAAGCGGAAATTACGAAATTACAAAGGTTCTGATTTTGCCATTTGGCTTCGGAACCCTAAATATGCCCAATTGTTTTCATCACCCCTTTTGTTCAGTCAAATAGTAATTTCCAGTTTGGTCGCGTTCACTCGTTGCACGCAATTAACAGAAGTGAAAATTGACGCGGAAAGTCGAGCGTAGGTTTACAGGTCAGTGGTCATAGAGCGAGCTTCCGAAGCTCGTGCCGCTTGTGCCTCTTTCAATGAGCTTTCACTGCAGTATAAGCTTTACTGCGTTGCGTTTAGATTGAATATGGTGGGACACTAAAGTAATCTATATTCTAAATATTATTTGAAATCATTTTTGGTCTACAAAAGCATTTCATTTCCGACTACTAAGACTGAAACGAAACCAGACGAGATTGTCTTAGCTGGTGATGTACTGTTTGATTTCGCATGTACTGTTGTGCGGAAAACTTATCTTACCTCTAACCACCCAAAAATAGGTTCTGCGCAGATACTTCAGAGGGACAAAGATCCGTTGTGACTTTTATACTTACTATTGTTTCTTCTGCCTACCTAACGCGGTCACTCAGCCCATCAACCGGAAAGCGTCAAAATACGGTTCACGAAACCAATTCTAGAGGTCGAGACCTACGTTGAAACATGTCCATTATTTAGAGGTACCCTGCTCGGGTAGGATCGAGGGTAAAGGTCCAATCGCTCGGGAAAACACCCAATAGATTCGGCGTCGATGAGCGACCACCCGCCACTGCCCGCCAGGTAAGAAAGCAATATTTTATTTAAATTAAGCCGTACCGACGGATGTTTGAATCTACGCTGGTTCTATCAATTGGGGTGAAAATACGACGGTTCAGTGAATTTGGGCTTTATAGATAGTCCGGCAAAATATAATAAAACGAAGAGCAAATTGTTATACCGAGCAAGCAATAATAAATAAATTAAGTTAAAATAAGTAATCAATGAAAGTGTGTGTATAAATTCAACAAAATCATGTGAAAATAACTTGATGAGTCGTAATCAATTTAGAACATTTCCATAAAAATACTTAACTAAAAAAAATTTCAAATCCTACGTCACACATCCATACATTCAAATTATACCTGCTAGAAATACGTATCAGCAATGGACGCCGTAGTAATATAAAATAGATTTTTTTCTATCTCTATCTTTATGGGCTCGTACGGAGGTGCTATAAAAATAAAGAGGTCTCAAACTTTCTATACAAACGGATGTAAGGTGGGTGCGATTGTGGGACGCAAAGTAGTGGCGAGCATCAAGACATAACATTGAAGGTACTTATTGAGATTAGGTAGGTAAACGACAATAATAAAAAATACAGGCCAAGGTAAAAAAGTTGGCCTTTTTCCGGAAATTGCGTCAAGTTGAGGCCGTACAGCTCCTAAATGCAAATTTCTACTATAAACGTTATCTACTTCCCTCCCTCAAAATGTTATAAGTAACCTAAAATATCAACGAGTTAACTTTCCTATTTTATTTCGCAGACGGGCGATACTCTCCAACCCGGACGTCATCGGGCACACACCCATAAAGGCATTATTTGAGAACGATTTCTGGGGAACGCCGCTCTCGGATCCCGGCTCGCACGGCTCCTACCGACCTCTCTGCGTGGCTACCTATCGATTGAACTACGCTTTCAGCGGATTCAAGCCATGGAGCTACCACTTCCTGAATATAATGTTCCACTGCACAGCCACAGCGCTAGTAGTGACCACAGCGAAGAGGCTGTTACCGGCCTATTGTATGAGAGTCGGCACAGTCGTGGCTGGACTCACTTTTGCAGCGCATCCGATCCACACGGAAGCAGTGGCCGGCGTGGTGGGAAGGGCGGATCTAGCTGCGTGCAATTTATTCCTCCTAAGCTTCCTTTTATACAGCGAACACATGCGACTGCGCGAGGCGCAACACAGAAAGCAATGTCGACAAATAGTGAAGGATAATCTCGTGCGGCGACAAATCACCTCGAGTGATACAACGTTCCGGCTAAGCTGCCACGGATTGGTGCAGCAAATTATGATGAACTTTCGCAGACTGTTGAAGGCTAGTAGAGCTGGACCGCTGAAGTTTTTTGACGCTTGTGAGGTGAAAGCCGGACCGATAAGGCCGATAAAGTGTCAGTTTAGTGATAGTGCGAGTGAAGATAGCGGGGAACTGCTGCAGTGGTTGACTTTAGCGGGGACACTCTTATTCGCCGCAGCCGCCACTCTATGCAAAGAGCCGGCTATAATGGTTCTGCCTCTTTGCATATTCTATGACTTCCTGAGAGGCACTCGACGTGAAGATCCATATTCTAAGGTAAGTTGTGCTATTTTTACCTGTAACATTTTACTGTTAGTCAGTTCGAGTCATATTTGGGATAAAATAACACGAGAGACAAAATAATAAGTGATTAAATTGGTACAGGCTCTCGAAAAACTATTAAAAGCTGCGGCAAACGTGTCGTACCTAGATACGGGATATTAATCGAGTTGGAGAGCACTCCCGGCCGGTCTAACCCATTGGTTCAGTTGAAGTGTTTTTCAAATATTTTCGCCTGCAACTTGCAATCAACGAAAAATTAATTAACAATCACTCATCACAGTCATCACCAAAATAAAGCCTAAAAAGTGTTTCTAGCTTAAATAAAACGTAGAATTTCAAACAAGTTAAACTTATTAGTAGGCCAAACACGCTTCTATATCGTCACGTAAATCTACTCGCAACTGTTTTACTGAAATTGATGAAAATGAGAACTCTTGTGTGATATTTTAACCTTCTTCTGTGTGTTTGGAAACGTGTTTGTGGTGATTCAAAATGTGTTGTTGATTTATTTTGCAATACCTACTACCTTAAAATAGGTACATGTTTGGAGAAACGCAAAACGAAAACATAAAAAAGGATGGCATATTGATTATTTATCTATCATCTAATAATGTTAAAGATAATAGGACCCAGCGCATCCATTACAAGGTTTAGTTTCGCAATCTCGTTCATATCACACTATCACATCTCACCCCAAATGTATATTCCAAAACCCATACGTATTTCATCTACCTGTGTGCGTAAACCAGAGATTGGTTATGCTCGTCTTTGTACTAAAGTCGGTACTAATCCTATCCGCACCCGTTGGACGTCTTGATTGTTTCCAACTCGTGATCGGAAACACAATGAACTCGATCAGCACCAGTTTCTGTGCCTTGATCACGAATAAATGTGACAATCGTAGACGTATCTAACGCTCGCGTATTTGAGATACACTGCGCGGAGACGCTACAACATCTGGCAGTCGAGCTGGCGTGGATGCGCAATATGATTCCAATACGTTAGGTTTATGTAACGCGGCAACTGTCAGATTGGTACGAGAATTGCCTCAATGTCGATTGAAAAATGTACAAAACTTTGAAATTGCATATGAGAGATATCGACATACTTGGGATACTTTTTTAGACTAAGCAAGTTCTTGGAAATGAACACTAAAATACTAAAAGTTATCTAATATATTACCGAGAAACAAATTCTCGGAAACAATAAAGAAATTTATGTTGCTTCTTTTCTTTTAGGCAGTATCAAACATGATGTAGAGAATTTTTAATCTGTTAAAACCATTATACTCTTTCAAAACCAGTGCTATGGGTACCCGTAAAGGGAAGTTTTCACAAACGTATCACTGTGATTAGTAAAACAAAAGTTATTTAGCCAGAGGGTTCCAATTGATTTATACCGAAGCGATAACAGGTTTACCTGCCTTTATTAATCAGTAGTATCTGCCTGTGACTTTGCTCGTATTTTGTGATCAGAAGTTTGACCAACAAGGTAATTCTTGTAGGTTTTTAGGTGTATGTCAGAAACGCGCATTATGGGGTACTTGTAGGGAAAAGTTAGCGTAGCTTGAAGGTCGACAGTGTTTTTTTATTCCGCTTTTTTGTATTTGAACTTTGTCGATGTTATTTTTAGTAAATTCTATCACGTATTTAATAAAATATTGCTTCTAATTCTGATCAGTGACTTAATCAATGATTTTACAACAGTTTATAGCATTTAAAGCGAGTGACTGACCAATTTATCGAAGCGACTAGCTTTGAGCGACTTCGTCCGCATCGATTTTATTGAGATGCTTAGGTACATACATCAATATATAGAACTTTTCAGTTCCAAGCCTGTACGTATTTTCTTCCCTATAGATCTGTTGATTTTTCATTAAACACATACAGTACGCACAACGGATCTTTATTCCTCTAAAGTTAGGTGCATCAACGATTGCGCATGTACCTGTTGTGCGGAAAAATGAGCTTACCTCCAAATACGACCCAAAAATGGGTTCTGCGCAGATAATTCAGAGGGACAAAGATCCGTTGTGACTACTAAGTACACATAAAGTGATATTCAACAATTTTTAACACAATTAACATTTGACCCACTTTACAGAAGTACTTACAAAAATAAGCATCAGATAATACAATCATTTCAGTTGAAACTCGTTACAGAGACTCGTAAAAGAAGTTAAGATCGTAAAACAAGGACTCCTTTTAACTGCGTACCAACAAGCTTTGTTCACTGCAAATATTTTGGTAAAAGCAAAAGCCCATTTGACATCACATAAAATAATAACCAGAAAGTGATAGAAGTGGCACTTAATTGCAATTTTCAAGTTTAAGTTTAATAACTACACATGCGACTCAATCTCTACATGTGATTTGCATAGATTATGTCTAGCAAGATTCGGTTTAAATGATTTTATTTACACTTAGATAAGAACACCTTTATCAGTCAAGTAAGTAATTTGTTGTCTTGTTGCGTTGCGCTGTAGTATCGCGTTATATAGTCCCGACAAAGCTCTTTCACAATTAAAAATTTATGTATGTTGACCGTAACGAGACGAAAGGAATATCTTGACAAAAAATATTCAGTTCCGCCGTTAAACGATTACGTGAAAAGCGTCACAGGTCACGTGCATCTAAAAACGTGTACGTGAAAGTCCCAAAAGTCGTGATTATTACCCGTCCAGGGCGTCATATTTTATAGCAGCACGTGATCAGCGTTGTTGTCATAGTAGACCGTATCACAACGGAATAAAGGTCGTCAATATCAAACAAATGAAACGCGTCGAAGCTCAGAGAAATCGGGAGTTGCGTTTCTATCAGCTAAAAATACCGTGTTCGCTTGCTTTTTAATTTTCCAGCGACTGCATCCAGACACGTGGGAAATACAAAGGAGATAATCGTATTTTGTGAGCGTCATACATTTGCACACCGACCTACGTATTTTGACTGTACGATTACATGTAGGTACTATGTGGGATTACATCATGTACCTATCTATGCTGCTTGAACAAAGCATGGTTTGTGATTGCAAATTCTCTTCGAGCGCGCCGTGACGGGTTTAATCATTATGATTAGAATACTCATGAATGTTGTGTTGGTTGTACAATATACGTAATACTGTGAACTACTCTTCATAATTAAAATTAAATAGTGGGTATTTTTCGTAAATTCTCCATTCGGTCGATAGTCCAAACACACTGGTGCGGCATTGGTAGCACAAATTGTTCTGGGTAATTACTGGTTTATTGACAGACAAGAAACTTGTACAAGATAATGCGGTTCTAAACCAATCTTTAAGACATTTTCTTTCAAAGGAAAGTGACCTAAGGCCTGCGTTTACCAGAACTAACTGAACCATTGATTTTGTAATCTGACGTTTTATATTTGTCCTTTTAGTTCAAGTGTTTTACGGTTTTTTTTTTATTTTTTTGATCGGAGATTTTTTTTTTGTGTAAATTGGTTAGCATATTATTCCTGTCAACGGGAGAATAAGGACGTCGAATGCTTCTAGGGTGGTCTAGTGTCTTTGTATGCAGAAAGTCACATACAAATAATGTCCCACTAACGAGGTGCTTTAGTTTTCCATCTCTTGTATTTTCCCTAGATCCGGTGCTGGCTGTGTTTTTAGTGATAAGCGATAGCGCGAGCGAAAGCGGAATGACTGTCGTTGAAAAACTTTTACGCAACCTTGTAATGAGTACCTAATAATTAATTAAACTATTAGGTACGGAAATCTTCCTTTCCTCGAAAACAAAAAAATGTTTGGTATGTATTTATGATGATTGTTTACGCAAAATAAAAGTGCTCAAAGTGTTCAATATTTTCTGAACTTTCCTGGATCTGCCACCGTAAAATTTTTTCTCACGCTCAGCTTTGGTACAAATCGCTTTCCGCTTCCGCTCTTGCTACCACTGTAGACATGGTTCAACATAGACATAGTTCAACCTTATTTATCTGACGATGACAGAACAGTGCTACAGTTATAATGAGACTGTTTATGCAAAGTAATTTCATTTGTGAGAAAATAATATTTCTCGAAAAAGAATTTAGTTTCAGTCTACATTTTCTTTTGAGCTGTTGAATCATGCTTAACAATAGTATATGTATATAACTATAGTAAGATGGTAAAATAAAGATGTCAGAAATTACGAGGTGAAAAAATAAGTTTTATTTGCAAACACTTATGCTGGTCTTCCGTCAGGACCATCCAGTGATGCCACGAACATCCCAACCCACAAGAGAAATGAAACGAAGCGACATTGACATGATTTAAATAACTAAGCCAAAGTTGCAAGTGATTTTAGTCTTAACAGATCTTTATCCCTCTGAATTATCTGTGTCAGTTTTTGACCTTTTTTTGAATTTCTTTAATTTTCATTATGCATTACTATGCAGACATTTTCCAAATAATGGTTTTAAAATTGTTCTAAATAAAGTATTTTACATTTAAAACACTCATTAGGCAGTTTGCTTGGACTTGGATCTAATTAAATCTAATTTTCGGATGCGGGTGTGGCAAAGACGTGGGAGCCATTTTGTAACGTGTAATTTAAACTCAGTGCAAAGTGTTAAACCTTCAGTTTCGTCGCTTTGTGTTCGGTTAGCATACCGTATTATGGGATTTTCAGTTTTATATAAAGGTAAAATGCAGTGTTTTATGTGAAAAAACAGCAGACTAATTAGGCTATTTCAATAGCTATGTTAAAGGTTATCTAATTCGATTGTTAACGTTATTGGGTAGCGGCGCGTGGATGGAAAATGACGGGGAGTCCGTAGCTACTACGTAAGCCGGCATTGGTGGGGAGCCGGTCTAATTCCACACCATCAGATATGTTGAAGCGTATAAGCAATCATATTATAATGTCAAGAAAATTATAAACGGGTATTAAATTAAAATCTCAAATTGATAACCATTCTGAGTTATTCCCATAACCGTTGTAATAGTGCAATTGGGAGGCTGGTATTGCAGGCATTTGAAGCATTCGCTGGATTATAAAAACTAGCTTTAAAATGCAGACTCAATCACACTTAAGTGCCCGCCAAGCAGATTGCTTCAAGGTATATTTAAATGTAATTTTTAAAGCAAAGCACGTACGTAATTCCAGGGAAGAATGAATAACTAAGCTATTTTCACGTTTTTATTACACTATCTAGTATAACATACCCAAGTAAAGGCATCGTCACAAACGTACCTATTTGCCCCACAGTAAAATTTTACTGCTATCGCCCTTGCGAGTTTATGCCATCTCATGCAATAAAGTGATAAAACAGTTAGCTAGCACAACGTAACAGAGCCGCCTCAGATATATCGACGCCAACAAATAAAAGAACCATTACAGCCAAAACTTGCCCAAGGTTTTGTTTTCTTTTTCATATTTCCATGACTCTTACATGAGACTTCGCGTTATGTACTTTGGCAATAATATTTTCAACGACGGCTATGGAGAAATAAATGGATATTTGTATGCAAGTCACCGGATTAGGGTCCGACCGGCTAAAGGGTCTGTTCCTATTGGTTTGTGTCGCTTAATTTCATTCGTCATGTTCCTGGTTATTTCCGGCTTCTTGTAATGTAAAGTTATGAAACATCGCGCGAAACGCGTTTCTAAAACTCCGCCTTCAAAATTAGTTCACCGTGATAATCTAAAAGTTTTAAGCCTCGTAATACCGTTAAGTGGCCCAGTTATATTCATGATAGCGTTGCTGAAGAAAAATTAACGGTACGCTTAGCCAAATTAATATCGATTTGGAGTCCTGCCCCGCTCATTTACTCTGCATAAAATTAGTGTTTGAACCTTTTCGCGGACCGTGGCCCAATATTTCTCTCATCTACAGGACTGAAGCAATTTTGTGTGGCTCTCGACATTAAATTAACATTTGGGCTTTTTCTTCTCTTGCCCTTCAGTGGCTCACATCCCCGGTCCAGTATATTTCAACGGTCGCGTAATTTGTGGCTCGTAAATGTTCTGAAATTGGTCATCCCTTTGGTTGAGGTGAATTTATAGCCTCCTCGGTTGGCCTGTCGAAAGGGGAATTAATAAGTCCCCTCTAATGGTGAAACGTACCCTTGCCATCAATTTGAATGCCAGTGCCCCAAGATTGGCGCGGACCTGTAAAATGAGCCTGAACATGATATATCTCACTTACATTTTCTTATTCATTTTGCGAACTCGATAAATTGGATTCACGTTCATTGCTTCATTTTATTAGATACCATGACCTATCGTTCCCGTAGGAATAATATCCAAGTTGACTTTATTTAATATTCAGGAAACATTTTAATTTGGAATTTAATTTACATCGAAATGAGGACAATCTGTAACGCCGCGCGTGCGTGACTGACATGTAAGCCGAGTACCTACCCGTCTTTAAATTACATTTAGCTATTAGAAGAGTTTTGTTATAAATTCTCATTATGAATCTTTTCATTTCAAAACCCCTTTCTTAAAGTTATAATTCGATTCTAAATGATCCTTGTGATTTTATTGAATAAAGAAATTTTGACTTTGACTTTGACTTTGACTTTGACTATATTATTCGTATTCAAGAGAGTACTATAATACAGAATAATAACGTCATTTTATGCAAGTATTTATAATAGGGTGTGTTTGTTTTACATATTTGTGTATGTTTACGTAATTAAGGATCTATAAGGATTGTCGTGTACCAATAGGTACACGTTATTATTACAGGGGTATGCCAATCAAAGTTGAACTGCAAAGTTGAACTGCAAAGTTTTAAATCATGGTCAGTTCATACTAACTCATAGTTATTCTGTGACTAAATAGTGACATTATGACGTCATTTGTTGGGTTTTCGCGCATATTTTGCTGTCAAGTGTCTAAAAAGAATGATCACGTGGTACAAAATTGTACCACGTGACCTGAAGAAATTACACTGGGCAGTGAAATATAACTTGACAGCAAAAGATTGGCATACGGGGGCTGAGCTGCTTTCTCTCCCGGTGCGATAAAGTGGTATTTTGTAGTCCTTGTAAAATATTTGGCTTTTATGTTTGTTATTCAAAAAGGTTCAAGCCTCGCCTTTTCCTTATTTGGTTTCGGATTTGTAAGTTTCGTCTCTCCAATTTCGTTGATCTCTGCCACGTTGACAATGTTTAGAAAATCTACATCCTGCTCCCTTACTTTCTTTACCTATGCGGAATAGTTTTGTAAATTCGGGTCGACGTGGCAAAACTTTGAGCGTTGCGGTTCTTTGAGCTTCCCTGATTCAGCGTTCATTGCTTTCAGAAGGTAATATTTCACAATATTCAAGTAAAGCAATAAACAAACCAGGTTGTAAATAACATTGGTTGAACGCCTCCTTGTCTTGAGAGAAGAATAATGGTATTTTCTATTTCGTTTAGGTTCGTAGTATGTATAGTTGTGTCCGCTCGGATGGCTGCCAGCTGTGGCTTGCGCCCGCATCCAGTTCTAGTGTCCCTCGCCCGTTTGCCAACGACTTAAAGTTTTACAGCGTCTGGATGCGACTTTTACTGGTGTGTTTAATAGCTGTGTGGACTGCGAATGTCGACGAGATGTGAAGTTTCAGCTTTTGTTGCACTTGTTGTTTTCGACAGTTTGGCGAAAACAATTTTAATATGCTTCAGAAGTTTTATATAGAAAATATCCTCCTAGTTCGATCTCATGGCTTTGTTCAGTTAATAATACTTGGCACTACAAGCACGTGTAGATATCCTTATGGTACGTGGTAGTTTGTATGCTTTGTTATTATTTATACTAACTCTCTTTTAAAAATAGAAGTCCGATATGAAAATATATTCACACGTTCGCTTTGACCTAAAGACCCGTCTCCATTCCCAAGTTCCCGTGACACAAATACCTTTGTCCCTCGCATGCATTTTGAATCGCACTGTAAACAAGGGGTGCAGAATGCGAGCGTGTGCCTTGTCTCTTCCACTTCAGCAGTATTGCATGGTCCCGCCAGCCCTATATCAAAGAGCCGTGAACTCCCCTTCGTACTTCCATATTTTCGCACCCGACAACGTCGTATAATGGCTATTGACCAAATTTATCGACTTTTATGTCATACTCTCATCTTTATGCGGAGCTGGAGGCCTGGAATTGGCCTCCACATAACATATGGATGTGGGGAGCCTACCAGTCCCGTACGATAAATAATTCCTATCATTTTCCCGGATAATAAGATTTCTTGCTTATTTATCGGCTTCGATTTCTGGCAATTATATCGCTATTATTTCATGATGTTTTCTCTTCCTAGAATTATTTTTTATAACTACCGCTGAAATCGTTGGCTCTCATTTATAATCCCAGTCATTTCATAAAGGGTCTAAAACACTCGTATTCTCATTTGCATTATCAAAAAGAGATGGTAGTAGACTTATCGTTCTATATAAAGTGAACTCTCAGCTCCCAATATAAAGTAACTAATAAGTTAAATTAAATTTTCTTAAAATGAGTAGGATGAAGCTCTATTGTCTATAGCTAGTTGTTTACCAATGTGCTTCATGTCTACATCGCCGGAATGTCGTAAGCGAGGTGCCGTGCAGTCTACAAACTTGCAGATCAAGCTTCTTAATAAATGAAATCTTCTGTACAAGTTACTTAGCTTTCTTTGAACTAAGACGTAATAGTTTACGAAAACTGAATTCAGTCTGGAATTGAGTTGATGTTTTTAGAATTACTGACGAACGTATCATTTCTTACATAGTCTTTTTATTGATAAACGGATACAAGTACATTTTCTTTAGATCAAACCCTGTGCAAAGAATAATCTTACAAAACCCTACTCACATCAAATGTCGAGTATCCAACTAAGTGATTTTATTTTATAGCTATACAATATTAAAGTCAGCGAAAAAATCTACAATAAAATACTTATTTAGATATATACCTACTATTAATAACATAATACCGCAAAACCTACCTACTAACCGCAAAAGCGCTAAAGTTGTATCAGGAACGAGAAATTCTAGTTATTATCAATAACTAGCTGTCACCCGCGACTTCATTCCTACGCGTGTAGATTTGTTTTCAATAAGCGTCAAGTTTTAGCCATTGAGAACGATATAAAATCTTTTTTTTTATCTAGCCTATCTCGTCCCACTGCTGGGCAAAGGCCTCCCCTAAACCCTTCCACTTATCCCGAACCTTGGGCATTTCGCACCAATCCGTCTCAAACACGTCAAGGTCATAAAATCTTAGAAGCCCTAAATTCCAGACGAACAAAAACCAGTTATAAACATTTTTTGTATACAAATAAAACCAAGTCGTATTTGATTACACAAGGTCGTGTAAGTCGTGTTTATAAAATGGTTGTGGCACAAAACGCCTTAATTCCCGGAACAATTGTTCGCTCACGTATGTATTCAAAGAGGCTAAGGCTGGCGCTGCACGTGAGCACTCACAAAAGAACGGAAACGAGCTGCGAAGACACACTGTCATTAATATACTTCTGGCTTGATGTCGCAACACTACCGGTAGTTCCACATTTTTGTTTTCATTCGACGAGTTTTTGTTCACTTTGTTTTGCAAAGCTTTTTAGTGCTCTGTCTAAACCATATCTAAACTCACAAATATAGAAAAGAAAATTGAGATAGCTATATTTTGCTTCGGTTGGTATGCAAACTGTTAAAAACATTCTTCTTCTTTTAACGTATAATTGTTTTATTTTAAAAAAGTAGCGTCGCATTTCACGGTTCAAATTCAGTTTTCAGAAACCCATGTCTGTTTTTTTAAATAACTAAAATAACGTCGCAGTGAGTTATGATAAATGTACTTACAGCATGGGGTGCCCAGCCAGACAGACACAAACAAATTAGGAGTTATTTGTTCTAGGGCTTATTCTTATACTTACAAAGCAGATACTTCAAGTCGACTTTACCACAGACGTGACCCGACTACTCTATCGCAAAACCTACACACTACTTATTATTTGAATATATTTTTCTCTATTCTCTCGCAACGAGCTTGTTAAAATATTTGCCAATAGATCAAGTCTATATGCATCAGTCCACATTCATAATTTGCTCATAGACTTTTCAATAGGGCGCTGTAATGCTCAATTTTTATAAAAACTACAAAAGTATAAAAATTTATTGTTCGACGTACATAATTTTAATCATAGAACATGCACGGAATTATTCTTTTTACGACGCCATATCACGCGTAGCTGTGTTTAAAAACGCTTGCCACGTTTTTCTTTGATAAGGTAGAGCTAGGGCGGAAACTTTATAAAAAACTTTTACAAAGAAATGCCACAAGTATCTTTACAAATGGATGTCGGGAAACAACACCGGCGAACTACCATCACCCGACCTCGAAATTAGGCCAAACCAATTTCTTGGCGTCATGATCATTATTAGAAACTTTTGCAGCAACTCCAAAACACCCTGCACTGGTTACGTAAAGTACGGGAATTTATTAGAGAATGTTTTTACAGGCTTTCCAAGTTTCTTAATCTAAAATCGATAGGAACGATGCCAAGGAAAGTTGTGAATGGTAGGTACCTTAAGTTTGGAATCGAAGAAAGTCGGACCTTTCGTCCAACACCTGCGTAGATTCGGCACCACTCCCCGATAAACCCGCCAGTCAGGCAATGCCCCCGAAATGAGACAAGTCGAATCTTTTATTTGAAAACTTCTCGTGTTCCGTTCATGAGAAAAGGGTAGCTTTATTTAGAACGGATTCAAAAATGCTATGATACGGGATACGGGCTATTAGAGCGCCGGAGGGTAGTATTAAAATGTTTTTGTTTTTGGAAAATGTAGTGTAGTTTATATGTTGATATGTTTCTCGGCCGATGATTCTTCAGCTTTACTGCAGACGTTTTGATACTTATACATAACCTAGCTACTTTGAATTGGCCGGTTTAAATACAAACTCGAGTTGAAATCACTGTTGATTACTAACGTGATTCTGTTTCTACTTAGATCTTCTTTACTAAACTAGTGATTTATTCCACACACTTACTCCACATTTACCTGACCTTAATCTCCTCGTTTTGATATTTATAAAACATTGATATGCATAATGCCATACAGTTGGGTGCATTCTGTATGTCGGTCGGATGGAGCCAACAAATCGAATCACTGCATAAAACACATCTGCGTCGCGCGCCGCTTTGTACCATTTCACCACAGAGTAATCAACAGAGCAACAGAGGTTTCAGCAAGAATAAATGTGACAATCATAACAGTAGCGTTCATCAGAGGTACACTGTGCGGTGACGCTACAATGTTCGGAAGTCAAGCTAGCGTTATACAATACTAGTAGTTACCCGCGACTTCGTACGCGTCTACAGTTTCCGTGTACATTATATTATCTGTGCGTGTACCGAGCGGATACTTCTTTGAGAAACTTGACATTACACCTCATTACACCGAACTCGTATCTACTGGAATGTCAAACGCTAGTTGTTAGACCAAAGAGGTAGTACTATGCCCTGTCAAACTGACGTGACATGACATGACAATGAAATCCTCTTGCCAATTGGCGCTGCTAATCCTTTTCGTTCATTTTATCCTGTAGATCCTGTTAATTATTCGGGATAAAAAGTAGCCTATGTGTCAATCCAGGTTACGAACTATATATATGCCAACTTTCATCCAAGTTGGTTCAGTAGTTTAGACGTGATTGAAACACAAACATCCAAACATCCAAACATCCAAACATCGAAACTTTCGCATTTATAATATTAGTAGGATGACTTGAACTTCACGGAAAGTGGCGATTGTCAGGTTTTTTGTGCTGTGCTGCGATGAGTTCTCATTTTCACCTTCAGGTTCACGTACAAGAACCAAGCAGTAGCTTCAGTTGCCTCCGGAGTGTGTCAGGCATCACAGCCGCAAGACAATTTTCAAATAATCACTTTCTAATTTAAATTATTTTCAATTATTTTCCAACATGTAGAATAATTGAAAATTATTTCACCCGCAACCGCAGCAGTCCTAAACTAGACTTTTATAAAATACGCTTTCCTAAGTACCTGGTTGTTGCTCTGTAAGTTTTCTACTCTGTGACTTTACATCCGACGAAACCTATTCAGTGTCATAACTCGGAAATGTTCCTTTCTATACGAGTTACCGAACGTGTTTTGGGTTTTTTGTTCATATACTGCAAAGTGTTGAGTTTATGATACCTACACAATTATGCTTTCTATAGTTAAGGAAAAAATCGTGCGAACTTGTCTCATAAAGACTTACTTGCGCAAAAAAATAAGAAAAATAGGAAGTACCTCTGATTAATCACTTAAAAATCCAGCAAAAAGCAAGTTATAAAAGTATGAGAACTACCGTAGTCTGTTGAATGTTGAGTTCGATACAAATGCCTTACCTACAGACTTCTAACAAACGTTCAGAAAGTAAGAATTGGGCACGACTTTAATATTTCCCTACCTTATTTCTCAGACACAACGGGCACCGCAGTGAGGGTAAAGAGAGTTAAAAGGGTCTGAAACCCAAAATATTTACGCAACAAAATATAATCTAAACATTCAAATGAAGGTCTTTATTCGTTAGGTGCTTCACCATCCTTTGGTTGTATCAAATATCTTTTGTAGGGCCGAATCTCATCAAAGCGATGGGACGTCGCAACGCGTAAAACTGGACGTATTCGATCTATTGTTTAGTCCTGTCCACTTTACAATGACAGTGTACGTACACTTTGATTAGAATATGAACCCAGTGGACAAGAACTATTGCTCTTTTAATTTAGGCCCACTCGTGTTAAGCTGAGGTCATCTAGTGAGTCGCTCATAATTAAGTGATTGATTCCTCAATCCTCATAGAAAAGAAACACAATTTTAACACAAGTATTTTTAAAGCGTCACACAGTGATAACGCAGTACAATATACATAGCTAAGACTTTTTTCGATCATGTTAATACCATGGTGAACCCAGCGCGAAATAATAAATGGATGCACTGAAGTAGCTACTGGTAATTGACAGTATGAATTTTTTAATCGATATACAAATTGCAGTGCCCCTACGGAGTACATGACGTACCTACCTACTAAGATCTTAGTGCCTATATTTTGTAACGTTACATTCAATAAATAAATCTAAAATTAGGTATGCAGTATTGCTTTAGATTGAGTAACCGCGCAGCACTCTAGGTGGGTCAGTATTTTTCCTTATGAAAAAATCTTTTCGTGCCTTGATTTTGAGTTTTAAAGTAAGGAAAATACTAATTTTTATTCTGTGCCGCAGGTAGCGGTACCGAGTGGGACAAAATGGACACTCTTCCGGCTGTTTCGTTTTAATTGACGTTGTTTATTGATGGTTCCAATTCGTTTTTTGTGCCACCGGAAAAAATCCTTTGACGCTTTTATAGCTGCCCAGCCTATACAAAAATGGTGTGTATTTGGTGCGAATGAAGCAAAAACAAAGGACAACTGAAAATGAAACTTCAGTCTAAATATCGGAAGCACTCGTCGCGTAGCTTTCTTAGTCAATATTCACCGATCGTTCTACACGGTCACTATTTGGATGGGTGACCGACCACCTAGTGGCATTTAGGTACATCTGAGCGCTTCCGTGCTTCGGAGGCCACTTTTGGTCCCGGCTCTAACAGTCGTTGACCACCAGTTGAGCAGTCACCAAAGCATACAAACGAACAAGTCTTACCGGTCGCTAAACTTGTCATTTAGATTGTAATTTGTCAGATTTTGATGATATCAAAAAATTTACAATTGAGCCATTGCAAGTGATCAAATCAATTTTGCTTTAAATAAAACTGCTGGTCTGCTCAAACCGTCAAAAGTCTTTTTTATTTATACAACTTAATAATGGGACAAACCCGATCACCCACCTGATGTCACCGGATGTGTTGTCTGAGTCTCGATCAGCATTGATTTTTTGAAAGCTTTTTATTGAGAAATATCAAAAAACTTATGCATACTTCAGCAAACTTTCAGCATACGTACGAGCCTGATAATTGAAACAGCAGAACCAAACTCGCAAGCAGAATGCGCAAATTATGATAATTCGCAAATTGGGCGTATTTGCGCAATAAAATTGAGAATGTATGGTCGCGTTGCGATGTCTACAGTTCGGTTTGGCTGGCACTAAGCTTTGATAACATTATTCAAGTTTAATTAACATATCTTCACTACTTTATTGTTGGAATTTTACTCTATGTAGAATACGATATTACAAGTATTAAGCACGTATTTTGATTGGCATAGAAAAAAGCACCATTACATTTTTAAAATGTTATTATTGCCTTTACTTGACTTAATTATTCGAGACTCACGCATAGATTTGATCACAAATTCTTATACAACTTAAGTAAATGCGAGTACAAACCTTCTAATTTAAAATTTGAATCTCTTTATTGCGTTTTTTTACGTTGATACACAACCGAATGTTTCAAAATGATCCTTGTACGCAAAGAAATTATTATTTATTGATCGAAACAATAACTATATACAAATACTTAAGAAAATAGCATTTTTAACAAAAAAAAATTATTAAAATGAACTCTGAATTCTAAATGCTAGAGATAGAAAACAGAGTTCAAATCACCGCAAAGAAATAAACATTTTACTTTGAAGTTTTAGGCGTACAATTTTTAAATGTATGGTCCCTATAATTATTTACGAATATACTGACTGAGTGGAGGCGTAAATTATCTGTAATTGCAGCTATCTACAAGTTCCTATCGAAATGCTTAAACGAAATGCTTGAAAAAATAAATGACATGCTTGTAGACACTTTAATTAGGTGGGAGCTGACATTAATTCGAACGGGGGCTTGAAAGTAGGTTGTAAGTCCCGTAGATATAAACATTAAAGAACATTCATATAGGTTATGAACGTCATCATTAATTACTTAAAAAGTTGACATCACAGACAAAAGTCTCGTAGAGACAGTCAAAACTCCGCTCTACCTTTATCATCACGTCGACGCACAACTGATTCTTATTTTATTTTCTTGGTACTTACCTACCAAGTTACCTACGTAGGACACTAACCTAACCAGCAAAGTTACCTACGTAGGACAATAAAATATGGCAGAAGTTAGATAAAAAAATTATATTAGCAGAAGTTTTTACAAAATGACCCTTATTTGTATAGGAAAAGTAACATTTTACTTTATATGACTCAAGTAGTGGAGCGATCTTATAAGAATTTTATTTTAAACTTAGAAATATCAATATTATTTTCACTTTGCAATGGTTGAAATACAATTACTTCAACCGAACTCGACACAAGCGTCCTATTTCTTTCTCGCCTACTACAGTAATAGGTTTGATGCTTCTCGTTCCCAACTTCCCAGTAGTGGTGGGGGGCGGTACCCTCCCCCTACCCCTGTAGCCCCCCCAGACTCCAACGCCGTCGGTGCCACCAACAATGACCTCGTATTTCAGACGGAATTGCTCAAACACGGAACAGCGAAAACTCGGAATAGCGTTTAGGTTTTAAATTAAAACAATGCGGAGTCAGGTTGGCTCATGCAATGTCACAAGATCAACCTACACGATACATGGGACGTGTTTTTGTTTTGTTTTTAGACTCACAGGAAACTGGTATAATTACAGAAACCATTAACAGTATAGCTACATAGAAATGACACTCATATAGGTAGCACATCACCAATTTACTCACACGTTAAAAATACAGATTAAACGTTTTTTTTTTGTTACTTTTGTGTTATTAAGTAGAACTACTTTAAACATAGTACCTGTGAGGTAGATATAGATACCTATCTGAAACGTCTAGTTTGCTTTGTTCTAAGAAATTATGAGAAGTAATATCTCAAACATCAGTAGGATAAAGTGTTTTATTCATAGCATTACTAGGTGCCGGGAGCGAATGCTAATCAGAAAAGTAAAGCAACACAAATATTACTCACAGAGAATACGGAAATTATAACAAAGGGAATAAGCTGTGAAAGTGCGATTGCCTCACGATGTGTGCCAACAAGCTACTTTTTTATTGATGAAAAATTATGAGAGCTTTGTATACGGATCATAACTTAAAAGTGATACCTACTTTCTTTATAATTTTTGCATCTTTGTGTAGTGGATGCAACCTCCATAAAGTGTTGAAATAGTGGTTTTAAAACATGGAAAAGTTTGTATTTTTTTATGATTCAAAATGTGGCTATATTTTCTATACAAATTTTAAGGGATCGTTATTTCGTAGATCAAAATTTAAAAGCATAGAGCAAGATGGTAAAAACAAAAATAAGTCAGAATCGAATGATAACAATGTATGAGAACGTTTCGGTTTAGCGCGAGATTAAAAAAAATGCGGTTTTTAATATTTTCTGCGTTTTCCAAGTAATATGAGCATTGAAATGAAATTATAGTTTGGCGACCAGTGTTGTAAATGATATGATTAGTTTCGTAATTAGGTCGATAAACATGAGATTGAACTAAATCGATTAAATTAATCAAATTGACTAGGTACATAAATTAGAATAGAATAGAATATTTTTTATTTCCGAAAATAGAACACAGGATATAGGGTAAAAAGTATTAGATTATTAATTATTATTAATTAAATAAACCCTTTGATTTGATTTGAAAAACCAAAACATTCACAAGGAGAAAAAATTGTATAAAGTAGTTTCTGATGAAACTGCTAATTTGGTTTCCTTTTGAATAATATAGTATTCACTTTATACCTAGTGGCGGTTGAAGACCAACTTTGTTCACTATCGTTTGGCCAAAATCTCGCTCCCAACACCGCATTAACGAAGCTCAGTCTCTCAAATTGTTCTGAGCACACGGCTTTCTTGCAATCCAATATCTAAGGGTTAATTATCTTAATAAAATCTAGTAGTAATAAATTGGTATTTTATTAGGAAGTCACGGAAAAGTCACAGAGTGACAGAAGTGACTTTAATGACATCACAACAAAATCGTAATAACTCTTCTAGATTTTACTAAGAGAATTTCCCCTCAGTCGAGAAACAGAATGTTGCGTTTTATGGAATCTCGGTTAAAGTTTTAAATACGTTGTGCAACTTCCACACTACGATGCCATAATTTGGAATATCTACGCTCGACAAGCAGTTTTGTTCGCGCGGTACGAGATGAAATTGGTGTAGTTAGGTAGCTATTTTCGTAAAACTATACTATACCATCTAAAAACCCATTATTATCATTCTTTTAACATAAAGAGTTAAGTTTGATGTTTGGAATCGAACCAAAAATATGAAGATCCGCAGACAACTAAGTATACCACCCAGAGGATTAGCAAGTTGAAGCGGCAGTAGGTAAATAAAATAAATAAATAATAAATATTCAGGGACATTTCACACAACACCCTCTAGTCCCAAACTAAGCAATGCTTGAGGTGTGGCTTAAGAAATACTTCGTTCAGAAATATAGGTAAATATTGTGAATCGTAGTGGTAGACCTGTCGCGATGTATGGATCAGAGTGTTGGGCAACGAAGATGACGGATGAAAGGAGAGTGCATGCTACTGAGATGCGAATGTTAAGATGGATGTGTGGGGTGACGAGGTTAGATAAGATAAGGAATGAGTATATCAGGGGAAGTTTGAAAGTGGCGCCTGTTGTTGAAAAGGTGAAAAGTGCTAGATTAGCATGGTATGGACACGTAATGAGGAGGGATGAAAGTCATATCACGAAAAAAGTTATGAACATGAGTGTGACTGGGTACGCAGGTAGAGGAAGGCCGAAGAAGTTGGATTGTGTGAAAGAGGATATGAATGTGAGAGGAGTAGATTCTGAGTTGACGAATGATCGGAGCGAGTGGAAGAAGAAGACATGTTGTGCCGACCCCGCCTAGCGCGGGATAAGGGCAGGGAAATGATGATGATGTAGTGGTAATATTTTCAATGCCAGTGAAGTGTTTTGGTTTAATTCTAACCAAAAATATTTAGTACGTTTAAAACTTTTGTTTTATAGTTTTAGTCCTCAACTATAAATACAAAACGGTTCACAAAAAGGGGAAAACTTAATTTGGCGAAACATAAAATAAACCTGAATTCATTCGGAACATTCGTGAGTGGTTTTATTCCAGTCATTGCCAGCCTTTTGTCGCGCGTTAGCCGCAAAACGGCCGGGTGACATAATAGGACGCCATCCGAGGTGCCGAAAAAATTTGCGGTCGACCGCTCGCTAGAATTGCGGACTTAGCAGTCGTCGAGCCACCTCACTATCACCAATGACGCGATATTAATAAAGTTATCAAGGAATTGAAAGGTAATTTGCTAACAACAGGTTTCAATAAACACAAGCACGGAACTCCTGCAAGGGGTATGCCAATCAAAGTTGAACTGCAAAGTTTTAAATCATGGTCAGTTCATACTAACTCATAGTTATTCTGTGACTAAAGAGTGACATTATGACGTCATTTGATGTGTTTTCGCGCATATTTTGCTGTCAAGTGTCTAAAAAATTCTTTTTAGACACTTGACAGCAGAATTGGGCAGAATTGTACCACGTGATCATTCGATCACGTGGTACAATTCTGCCCTGCTAATTGTACTTGCAGTAATCGACATTTTTGTGATTTTCACTTTTTTGCAAAAATGACATCCCAAGGAGATAATCTATACGTAAAAAATATATTTACACGTTGTTTCTTATTAAAAACATGTTTTTTATGTAACATGAAACGCAGTACTTGCACCTAAATGTCGCTTTTGCTAAAAAGATCTGCAGCATTAAGCATGTGCTAGAAGATTATGCAGTACTTGCTACGTTTACTGTACAGTACTGCATTTTCATCAAGTTTCTGGGCTTGCGGGCATTACAGTATCACTAAGATTAAATGCAGTACTAGTGTTTATTACTGCAAAATCACCTAGCACGTGCTCAATTCTGCGTTAGTAGTAAGCAATCATTTTCGATTTTCATGCCTGGTACTAGTTAAAATTACCTACATTTTAACTTTTGTCAAATATTTAAGCGACTAGGTATTCAAAAAATAATTTTAATTTTTTTATTATTCTTTTTATCACAATCAAATTTTTGTTTTTTTATTCATATTTATACTCAGTCTATAAAACTAGTTTCACAAACATTTTTAGGTATTATAGTCTTTAAACGTACCTTTGCTCATCAAGTTATCATTCTTTTGAAATAAACAATAAATTCAGAGAAGGTGAATGTAAAGTCCATGGATGTTCCGGACTTTTACAAGTATGAAGATCATTCATCTCAATATAAATTAAAAAAAAAATGATGAAAGGACGTACATAAATAAATAAAAATACATAAATAAAATGAGGTAATATTTAGGTGCTAAAACTTTTTATTTCTAAGAGTTTGGTATAAGAAGAATTGCTATTTTGAGTACCTACCAAGATTTGATTTTAAGTGCCATAACAATTAAGTTATACAGAATAACTTAAGTTATAAGTTAAGTTAGACAGGCGTCACAGCTCAATCGGTAATGGCTCTGCCTTCCGTGCTGTGGGTCGTGGGTTCGATCCCCACTGAGAACAAACATTTGTGCGTGGAAAACATAGATGTTTGTTCTATGTCTGGGTGTTACTATGTATTATAAGTATGTACTTACAAAAAAAAGTATATAAGTATTCTATCAGCCATCTAGTTCCCATATCACAAGCTTTGCTTAGTTTGGGACTAGAGGGCGTTGTGTGTAAAGTCCATGAATATTTATATTTATATTATATTGTATATTTCAAAAGAATGATAACTTGGTGAGTAAAAAAGGTACGTTTAAAGACTATAATAATAAAAATATAATAATAAAAATGTTTTTGAAATTAGTTTTATAGACTGAGTATAAATATGAATAAAAAAACAAAAATTTGATTGTGATAAGAAGATTAATAAAAAAATAAAAATTATTTTTTGAAAACCTACCTAAATTCTGTTTATTTCGTCTCCTAGTCGCATTAAATAATTGACAGAAGTTAAAAAGTAGGTAATTTTAACTAGTACCAGGCATGAATATAGAAAATAATTGCTTACTACTAACGCAGAATTGAGCACGTGCTAGGTGATTTTGCAGTAATAAACACTAGTACTGCGTTTAATCTTAGTAATACTGTAATGCTCGCAAGCCCAGAAAGTTGATGAAAATGCAGTACTAAGCATTTTATCTAAACAAGGCAATAAAGTAAAGATAAAAATATGTCAATAGAAAGCTTGATTTTTTTACTATTTTTAGGTTATACTTTAAAAGTTATATAACGGAGATTGCTTGCTTAGATATCGAGAAATATGTTTCGCGCGTTTATCTCGAAACCGCCATTTTGCAAGTACTGCGTTTGCAATAAGGAGGGCAGAATTTTGTACCTGAAGAAATTACACTGGGCAGTGAAATATAACTTGACAGCAAAAGATTGGCATACGGGGGCTGTACTGCTCCATTCTATACTCACTCTGAGAATAGAAAACGGTAAAAATGTATGGTGGACACGTGACGTGAAGTCGTAGAATCAAGCGATTGGAGAATGTCAACTAACAAAGGGAGAACGCAAACCTAAGACAAAACGTCTTGTCGAACAGTTAGTGATGTGAAACTTCTCAGTAAAACTTTTTTAGTTACGATATGCTTCTTTTTATTTGCTGTTTTCGTTACTTGCTTATTTAATGAGAATCATCCTAAGTACTTAATAATATTATTAAGTAAACTACATAATTACTCTATATTCTTATTTATTAAAAAAACACAGTTCATTCTCTAGGTATGTGCGTATAAAGCAATGTTTAATAAGTAGGTAGTAAACAATGCTATAATAGATAGGTAAACATAATTTTATGCATGCGACGTGTCAATTGATGTGAATTTCGTTACAACGAAAACAGCATATGACGAGGAAGCATTCATCATATGCTGTTTTCGTTATAACAGAAAATTTATTTTCACGTCACTAAGTACGCGACAAAACAGTTTTGTCGTCAGATGTGCGTTGGCCCAAAGACTTAAAAAAGACAAAAAAAGTAAGCTTTTGTTTTACTGTAGTGATGTCAGTGGTGGCGTGTACGATAAAGAGCTGCGCCCGCGTCAAATTACTATTGTAAATTCTCTTATATGACATCTCTTCATATTTTTGGTTACGTCATACCGCCGCCACCCCACCTCTGATACCCCGCTTCCAAGATAGGGTACAGACGACTTAGTATTTACATAAACATTCCCAGATAGCTGGGGGTATTTATACAACTGTAGACTGTGCTAAAATGTGGTCAAAAGCTGGAAAAAAGACTGGGTTTTCTAAAAAAAAACGTGGCTATCTAATAACAACTGTAAAAGTGAAGGGAAGCAGTTTAAGAAAATGGGATTGACAGTTTATGCGCGGTCAAACGTTGACACAAATTCACATATGAACGTCACCTTTACCCGTGATACTATTGGCAGTGTCAAGGGAAAAAAATCCTATGGCACTACTGGTAGTTCCAAACAGAAGTGTCATGGGGAATAAACGGCAAATTCAACACATAGCTTTGTCATAGGTTAGCAAAAGAAGCCAAAAGTCAGTTCCAACGATCATAATACGATCATATTCGGGGGTAGTTGACAAAAAAATATTGGCATCACTCTAGGGCAATATTCAATACATTTATTGCATTCACATGTTAATAAAGCAATATGGCAGTTATTAAACAGCGTACTTGAAAACTGAATCTACCATATTCTGTATTGGTGGATTACTTTACCAAGTTTACAAACTGTGCTTTCCCCTATGCAATATTGAAATTGTGGTCTACAGGCTCGATAGTTAAGCACTTGATAGGATTAGAACAAAGTTAGAACGTCGACCTTTCACAAATCTATGGTTATTCATAGCCAAAGCAAAATCGGTTTTAGAATGTGATAGAAATACCGTATGTTTTGACTCCCTACCGGCTGATTATAATTTTATTAGCACAAAGCTCCTGTTGCTTCTAGTAAAAAAGTAAATTATTATCGCAGTTGTTCACATCCAACACTGAACTACTTTTTATGCCGCAGGACGAACGAGATATGGACTAAGTCGCGGGCGGAAGCTAGTATGGCTAGTATATAACTGTTAAATATTTCCAAGTAAACTACACCACTAGCTTTTTTATAATAGGTTATGTTTTTGTAAATATTTTATTTTATTTTATGATAAAAAGTGTTTCCTTTTGGCAGTGCGGTCCGTGTGCCAGAGACGGGAGTAGACTGTATAATTTCTTGCTGCGTGATTACAATTTGCATAAGCTATACGGGTCCATGGGTTCTTAATTACTTTTTTCTTAACAACTTACTGGAAATGACACAGTATTTCTAAGAAAAATATGCACCTATCTCTTTTAGTTTGTAACTATGTGTGGTCTAAGGATTTTTCGATCGAGCAAATGAAGATCTTAGCGTAAACCCGGACGATTCGGGATGTTGTACCTATATCTGTGCCTTGATCACAAATAAATGTGATAATCGTAAACGTATCGTAACGCTAGCGTATCCGAGATACACTGCGCGGTGACGCTACAACGTTCCGCAGTCGAGCTGGCGTTGACGCGCAATATGATTCGAATACGTTAGGTTTACGTAACGCGGCGACTGTCAGATTTGTTCGTGATTACCCCTCTGTTAGAGCTTAACTTCCCAACGGCTCATCCGATCTGCATAAAATTTTATATTTTTGTCGGATATTGTTTCATCTACCTATGTTATATGTATTAGCATCATCAAAAAACTTTTTACCTTTAAACAGTTTTCTTGCACTCAGTGGTACCGTAATGTCTATATCTAAGCCAAATTGGGTAAGAAAATGATATCATAACAAAACGGACGAATGCAGAATATAGTACTGTGAAATTGTTCTAGAAATACATTGCAGTCAAGTCGTACTATGTTGTATCATGCATGCGAGCTCGAACCATCGCAGAACAAACAGAACCCACTCCAGCACGTCGCAAGTTGACAGCTCAATATTTACTTTTCATACAACACATATCCACTCAGTAACGGCTAGAAAAGTTCTATGTCATTTATTCGCTTTGTTTACTGAAGTTTATCGTGTTTTGTGAGTACTGTGACCAATGACGAAACTGATTAGTGTAGTTTAAAACAAGTTTCTACAGTACTGTTTCACTAATACTTGTCGCATGCTTTAATAAATAAAAAAATATGGAAATTGTGTGATAGTTTTAAATGGAGTAGGCTCCTCTCAGTCTAGTCTATTAGTATACCCAAACCACAGTTTTAGTAACCACCTTCTCAGTAAGTATACTCAATGTTTTCACTCATCTTATTGTAATTTTTTACGCTCTATTTTTAGTGTTCCAAAACTGGACTAGTTTTGGAAAAACCGAACACTTTGTTGAATAGGAAAAGGAAATGGTGGTAATCTTATAAAGCTGCCGAATAATTAAACTAAAGTGGACTCTTTGTTCTGTCACTTCGATTCATAAAAAATAAGATCCGCAGATAAGTAGATGTATTTTATACACTTCCCCTCGTGGTCTGTGCCATTTCCAGTAGCTTTGCGGCATTGTTCCCGCCCGTTTACTTTTATTACGTGCCGACGTTAACGAGATCTCGCTTGGATATTATAATTAGCACGATAATGAGTCAGTTCATCTACAGATTTTACAACAAAGTTTTCTAAATATTTAGAAATCAAAATCCTGACTGACGCGGACAACGAGCAGATTAAACCATTCGTCCTAAAGATCGTAGTAGTGCGTAGGCGCATAATTAGAAAAGATTTTTGTAATTTCGTATCCTAAAGAGCTCTATCAAATTATTATCAGGGGAACCACGCACCAACTAGCCTGTCATAAAAACTTTGTACGTATGCACACAATAAGACGATTTAAGGAAACTCGAATCCAGCATTTATCTTGAGAAATGTCGTCAAAAAACGCAGACGAAGTCGCGAGTGCTGGCTAGTGACTAATAAACGTATGGATCTCAGTTGAGCCTCAGTAGACAATCTTAAAATTACCTAAAATCAGTTTTTTTGCTTTCATTTTTACGTTTTAATCGACATTATTTCGGTTTTGACTTATTTAAAATCATTTTATTTAAAAATAACATTTTTGTATTTATGCCAAAAAAACCTTAGTATAAACATAATGAGAACCTGTTGTATTTTAAACACTTTGAGTATAAAATCGATGTGAATTTTAATAACATTCCCAATTATTTATTGTCCTACCTGACATGGGGTAAACTAATTAATTTCTCGCAAGCACATTTATTCCGGCCCAAAGGAATTATACCTTTCATTACTTCATAAATTACGTTGTCAATTTTGTAATATACAGTGTATAATATTCGGTCACGTAGGGAAAAGAAAAGGACGTTTATTTACTATTAAAATATGCAAAACAGTTTTACATTATCTACAGGCATGAGACTAAATACATATATGTCTCTGAGTGATGGATTTTGAGTTACCAAGTAATATGTTTGATCGGTAATTTTTTCTCACTTTGAAATACATTAGTAATACTAGGTATCTGTAAAAATGGTTTTGTTCCTTGAATATTTTTTTTTTAAATCTAGGCACCAGTTTCACGCAATTATAATAACCTAAATAAACTAGGCTTGGACCTTAGCGTTTTTAGGCTACGAAACGGGTAATATTGAAAAAACCACATTACTTTTTCAATAAGTACGTCGCTTAAAGCGCTAATACAGCTTAGGATCAATTTACAAACTGCTTGTTTTCAACTTCCCCGTAACTCGTGATAATTTTACGAGTGCTACACACGAAATTTCAAGCCATTATTGTGCCTATTTAGAACCTACAGTACATATAAGTCACTGTTTGTATTTAGCTGTAGTTTTATATTACGCTTGACCTAAATTGTTTACCTTTTGTAGGACATTATTATCTGAAGACCTAAATCATTCGGCATAACTGTACTTGGAAAAATTCCACACGTTGTAGTCGGCCGTTTGGTGCGGTGATATGAAAGCATAGCCACTCTTTCGATGAAAAACGTTCGCAAATGGAATTTGAAATACACTGCGCGGCTGCCTTGTGCATTCAACGTTGCTGCACGGAACGCTGTCACATTGCCACGCAGTGTAACGCAAACGTTACTAACGAACCTTGTTTTACGGTTTGTAGAGTAGACCATGATCCCCAGAATTAATCGGTCATTTCCCCTTTATGTCACTCGCTGAATTCCGTTTTTAGTACCACACTGACTTAATTTGTACGCAAATAGATCGCCAAGTGCTTTAAAATTCAGTTCGTAGCTTACCCGACTGTGAAGGCAGGGTTATTAGTTATTAATAAGTTTTCTTTTACTTCGACAACTTTGCCGTCCAATAAAAAAGACTCACAACTAAACTGTACTGTAGATATTTTTCTGATCTTTTTGTATAGGTTGTGTAAATAATTAAAGGAATAAAGGCACACAATTATTTTGTTAGTAGTTTAGTCATTTGCGTGTTCAATTTAAATTGTAACACGAAATTTGTGTTATTTAATCAGTGAAACCGTATAAAATATCAAAAGTATTTCATAGGTATTAAAAAAAATTGAACACAGATTTTTGTGAGGTGAATGGACACCAAAATTATCCTGTTGGCTACTTTTTCTTTTTTGTATAACTACAGATATCATAATACTAGTATAACACCTGAGTCTTGGCCTGATTTTCAACGCTTTGTTCTTAAAAGGTCAAGAGGTAAGAGCATAATTACAACACCCATTATAATTTAACAGGTCTTGTGAGCCTAGCTTTCTCGTTCTAATGTTGTTTCCTAAATGGCAGCCAAACATGGTGGAAAATATTTGGTTCTACTTATAATATTGATGCAATTTATTTACAAGGGAGCGCAGATGCCTACCGTATAGGCTTTTTAGTCTAGTTTAAGTATAAAAATTGTAGTCTGTAACGTTCTATACAGATGATAATTTATTCAGCTAATCTTGCTAATAGGGAAACTAGTTGCTACCCTTTTAGAGAAAACAAATCAAATAACCATATAGGTCCATATAGTTCAACCATATAGGTTGTAGCGATCACAATAGGCCAGAAGGCCGTAGTGATATTATAGCCGCAAAAAGCTGATAATAACCATATTAGGTCTTGAAAACCTTGTAAGCTTTTAACAGTTAAAATTATTTTAAAATTAGGCGCTGCAATAATCGTAGTTTATAAGTAATAGCCTGCAAAAAAAAAACAACAATCTTTACCTCTTTAGAGTTTTACCTATTAAAATATATTCGCAGATATAGTAGGTATCCTACAGCGTTCCCCCGCCGGCATTATCAAAAGAACGAGATAAAATTTGGCAAAGTTCCTCTATCGAACAAATTCCGAGTTAGGTAGGTAGAAGTACCTACTCATATTGAATGGGCTTAGATAAGAATGATAGATTGAAAAATAAACTACAATCAATTCTCAGATCCAGGGAGATGGTACAGCGCTGGGCTGTTGCCGTGGCACAATGACAAACAAATCGGGAATATGATTGAAGTAGTAACTGAAATTCACGCGCAACTGTAATCCACAGGTTTATAATGATTGCCTTTTATAAAAAATGGAGTAATAAGAAAAGGACGTCCTGATATAAAGCGCAATGGTAACTCTATCTATAATACAATCGTTTTCTCGCAGAGCACGTCCGCTCAGAATGTTTTATCTTCTTCAAGACTTTGCATTGCATTCATCAATTCATCTCCATTCATCCATCCATCCATTAATCCATCTTTGCTTAGTTTGGGGCTAAAGGGCGTTGTGTGAAATGTCCCGGAATATTTATTTATTTATTTTTATCAATCTGAGATATAAAGATGTTGATTTACTTACTTACACCGATACACGTACCTTTAAAATTGAAAAATAAGCCACTTTATGCAAAATTGCCATCATACCACTTTTGAAACTGTTTTACTGTCAACCCGACCTTTTTCTTTGTTATTTTATTTTGACCGATCCGTGATCATGTCATGTTTGTTCTTGTAAAAGCTTTTTGTACTTCCGCAAGACTTTGCTGCGGTTGTTATTTAAAAAATTAACGGCTAGTCGATTCACAGAAAACGCACCCTTATGGCGGTAAGGCGGAATTTATGGTAATAGTACTTCCAAACGAACTTATACACAAGGCCTCTAAAAATACGCCATATGACAGGCCGATAACTGTATTCCATCTCCCCCGCATGCGACTATCTTTTCCTCTAGTACGGTTTACGTTTGTTTACCCCCCGAGCCGGTGCAAAGCGAGCAATCTGTTGACATTCACTGTTACTGCAAATACTCGGTTACCATTATTTATCTCGTGGAATGTACCTAAGGTCAGCAGGGGTATGCCAATCAAAGTTGAACTGCAAAGTTTTAAATCATGGTCAGTTCATACTAACCCATAGTTATTTTGTGACTAAATAGTGACATTATGACGTCATTTGATGTGTTTTCGCGCATATTTTGCTGTCAAGTGTCTAAAAAGAATGATCACGTGGTACAAAACTGTATCACGTGACCTGAAGAAATTACACTGGGCAGTGAAATATAACTTGACAGCAAAAGATTGGCATACGGGGGCAGTGAAATATAACTTGACAGCAAAAGATTGGCATACGGGGGCAGTGAAATATAACTTGACAGCAAAAGATTGGCATACGGGGGCAGTGAAATATAACTTGACAGCAAAAGATTGGCATACGGGGGCAGTGAAATATAACTTGACAGCAAAAGATTGGCATACGGGGGCAGTGAAATATAACTTGACAGCAAAAGATTGGCATACGGGGGCAGTGAAATATAACTTGACAGCAAAAGATTGGCATACGGGGGCAGTGAAATATAACTTGACAGCAAAAGATTGGCATACGGGGGCAGTGAAATATAACTTGACAGCAAAAGATTGGCATACGGGGGCAGTGAAATATAACTTGACAGCAAAAGATTGGCATACGGGGGCAGTGAAATATAACTTGACAGCAAAAGATTGGCATACGGGGGCAGTGAAATATAACTTGACAGCAAAAGATTGGCATACGGGGGCAGTGAAATATAACTTGACAGCAAAAGATTGGCATACGGGGGCTGCATCACATTGTTATGATGCAAAGACTTATATTTTTTATATGAAAAAGAATACTTAATTATGAAACTTATAAAGTAAACCGCAAGCCAGGATTTACATTTTAACTTTAACTCTAGCGTTACTTAATTCTCCTGATAACAAGAAAAATTAATTGGTGCTTCTTCAGCACAGACAATTGATTTTTTAATTTTTAATACTTAATAGGTCTACGACTTTTCGTAGCAATCGCCGTAGCTTCGTAGTAGCGGCGTAGCTAATATTGCAACTTTGATACACACCTTTTAAAACTAAACACACAAAATCAATCAACACACGTGTGATGAATAAAGCGCCTAGTCACTTTAAAAAAATTTATATCAGTTGCTTAGTTTGTCGCTAGATGGCGCTGTAAGAAATGTCCACCAATATTCTATCCTATTCATAATTCATTTTAGTTATTTCAACGACTGTAATAGCCTATACATTTGTTTGTAAACTGCCTGAAGCTTTGACCCAAATAGCCAGAATTCCTGCACAATTCAATGTGTATCCCGGTAGACTCCGGTTTCTAAGGGGCAGTTTAACCATGTCCCTTTATGGTGAGGCGTTCGGAACAGAATAGTGTGTAATGAATGTTCTACTTACTTGCTTTTGTGCTAGTTGAATACGTCATGACTTGTCATAACTTATGAAAAGGCAGCGCCTGGTGATCGTTTGCACATCTGCCGGTACCGACTCCTACACGACATACGAGTATCATCATCATTATCATCTCAATTTGCACCCACTGCTGAGTATAGGCCTCTTTATTACGCCATTCTGTTCACCATTGGTTCCCAGCTCGTTGTATAGTATCATTGGACCATCGGGCAGGTGGTCTGCCTCTTGGTCTACGAGCATCCCTTGGCCATCATCAGATTACCTCCAAGATAATCCTATCCTATCCTACTTCTTACTAATATTATAAATGCGAAAGTTTAGATGTTTGGATGTTTAGATGTTTGTGTTTCAATCACGTCAAAACTACTGAACCAACTTGGATGAAACTTGGCATATATATAGTTCGTAACCTGGATTGACATATAGGCTACTATTTATCCCGAATAATTAACAGGATCTACAGGATAAAATGAACGAAAAGGATTAGCAGCGCCAATTGGCAAGAGGATTTCATTGTCATGTCATGTCACGTCAGTTTGACAGGGCGTAGTACTACCTCTTTGGTCTAACGACTAGCGTTTGACATTCCAGTACGAGTTCGGTGTAACGAAGTGTAATGTCAAGTTTCTCAAAGAAGTATCCGCTCGGTACACGCACAGATAATATAATGTACACGGAAACTGTAGACGCGTACGAAGTCGCGGGCAACTGCTAGTAAATTATAGTATTGTCGACCTAACTACATACATACAAAGTTGCATTTCGATGAGACAATTAGTAGGTTGAAATTGACTTCTAAGTTTTCATCACATTGTTTTTTAGATACTTGTCTTAGTTACATGTGAAACGTTTTAAAAATAGTGTCGCCTCCGACACAGTGTGTAAGCGTCTTACTTTTATGACTTTCAAGCTTTTCTACGATATCGTGTAAGTGTCTTGTCGGTGGCAGTGTTAAAACCCTTAAGCCGATGTGGTTTAAAGTTACACGTTAGTTCATTATTTCGTATCGGAAAATTGCCAGTATTTGATTCTATAGAACCTTAACAAAAAGTTAAATGAAAAATAGGATCACGTTTTTAGCTACACACGGTAGCCATCTTTTCTGATCTCTTGGTTCCTACTGTTCCTATAGTATCTACTTATATGTATGTGTGAATCGTAGGTTAGTCAGATGCACGTCCAAACTTTATATTTACATACCCACATTTTTATTAATCCATGCATTAACGTCATGTTTTTAAGAACACAGGCTCAAATTTTAAAAATTATATAGTTAGCTAGTTTGTGTTGAAGCAGACTGCGGTCCAAGGAGAAACTTTATAAGTAGTTAAGTACCTAGTAAATTCTAACAAAACCTGAGACTCGGAGAAATAAATAGGCATCTACAGAAGACCGGCGAAGTTATATTCCCACCAGACACGATTTCTCTCATAATATTATTTGCTGCCGTAAGTACGTGCTTTGAATTTCGTAGCTACCTGCTCATGACGATATGAAATTTGTTCGCCACAGGAAACTTGCTTATTTACCTACGAAATAGCAATGCACGGTATGAAATGGATCTGCCATTTGAATTATAAGTAAAGTGGAGCACTATGTAGAGCACGATATACTCTGTGGAACGAGATTTTGAGAAGTTCTATTTGTGAACACAAAGGTGGATTTGTTGTTTGTTTACGTACGTTGGATATTGATGAGGTCGAGTGGGTACTTTAGATGTTTAAGTAGAGGCAGGTACGAGCTTTGAATGAGTGCTTTGCAGGTAAATAACTACAGTAAAATGAGGAAATAACTACTTAATTTAGTAAAATACAAGGGCTTTTTTAATTTGGTCGTAGAATTTGGTTTATATGAGTTTTGTCGCGTGAAACAAAAGTGACCTAATCTAAAATTAATTCAAATTAGTGTTTATCACGTGAGTAAAACTCTATTAATTTGTATTTGGCAATTTTTCCGTTTTCATTTGCCAAACAAAATTATGGCGCCCAATAAAATAGGTAGGTTAGGTATACATAAAATATACACTGATATAAAGCTCTATACAAAGCTCAAGAATAGGTAATACTAATAATACAAAAAGCTTGATAACGTCTCAAAGAAATAGCTTTCTGCTATAGAAATTCGTCATTAGTTATGGTAGGTATTAAAGTTAATGGAGTGGGCTGTCGCCACCTCAGTAGGTTTATGAGTTTACGGGCGTAATCTGCGGTTACATTTTATTTCGCTAACTCGTGTTCACTGCGCAGAATAGAGGAAATCAAGCAATGTACAGTTACTTAGACAACGTGACGTGATTTGAAGCGATTTCACTGGCTGATTTTTCGCTTCACTGAGAGGAACATTTTCACGATCGTGGTTTGACTGAGTAGACTACAAACCGCATCGCAAACGACATTACGAACTGTACCTACCTACCAGTAGCTCTGGAAATGAGTTTCAAATGTTGCTGCTGTACGTAGACCATGTACTGTGAGTTTATATGAGTTAGTTGCCAACTAGATTATTGTAGGTATTTTTATATAAGTATTTATCAGTTTTTTTATTGAGAATAATTGCAGATGGCTGATCCATCCAAAAGTTGTGAGCAAAGATTTTATATTGTGAGGAAGAGATCATTTATAGCGATAAGACCGCCCATTGTACTACGTGTTTTAGCCTACTTAATTTTTTTATTTATACTTATAACTAAATGATGGAACAAGCCGATAGCGCGGTTACCTCTACCTATAACAATGAATTGCCTCACTGAACATGTCCACTGAGAAGCGGTTAGCACAATTTTCAATAAAAAAGTAATATTGTCGCTAAACTGTTTCATTTTATTAAAATAGATATTATGTTTTTACAGATATTTCTAGTAATCTACTCATAATAGAAAAATCTACTATAAATATTGAGTTAATAATCCACCCTCACAAAATTCGGACTTTACGAAACGTATCTGCTAGTACCTCGTAGAGGGGAGGGTTTTTCAAACGGACTGGCAAATGAGTCGGCATTTCGGAGGCGACGATGGTAATGTCAGCCAGCCAGTAAATTTAACAGATAAGCGCTGCTCTGACGTCTAGGCCAAACTCGCTCGCTTTTTTCATTTAATTATTTGCTTTGACTTGGCTCTGAGCACAACCTCAAATATTTAGGAAATATTTTGGAGCTACGGTAGACAGTTAAGTTAAAACGATCTTACTACTCTTGTAAAAGCAGAAAACCAGGGATGTTAGACGACTATTCTACATAGTTTCTTGTTATAAAATAAAAAGTTTTGGTAGAACTCAAAAACTTATAAAAATATATTAGTCTACCATCATACCTCTAGAAAATATTGTCAGTTCTTAAAATGTTATCCTCCAACTTAATTGTGCCTCTGTGGGATTGTTACTCTTTGCAAGGAGGTAACAATAGTAGCAAAAAACCCTGCCCCATACATTACACCAACCCAATAGAGTAAGCATACCCTGTTTACTCCTGCTTCGGATCAATTGATTAATTTGTTGCTCATCTAAGTTTCTCCGAGATTTCCGAATTGCTTTCCCACAGCAACCTTCGCTGGTGTAAATTGTGCTGGAAATCCGAAACGGCGTCGTTAGTTGTACGCAGGGGTTTCCCCTGGGCCAGGTCGGGGGACGAGCTACCTTCATAAATCTTTTCCTCGAGCTTCCCGCAACTAACAAGCCGGCCGCGCTGCCGCCCGCTGCGCCACACTCCTAACTCGTGTAGATTGAATCCCTCCAACAGTAAATAACCCTGAAAGCTTTCATAATAACGCCACTTTAACTGGATTAAAATACACTGATCATATTTTCGTATAAATCATAGAGCTTGAAAGAGATTTGGCGTTATGTATAGTAAGATCTACCTACTTCAGGTAATTTAATAACCCGAGGGACGTCTCGCCGCGATTCGCTCCTTTATAAATTAGTTTTATCGAGGTGCCTTCGCTTACGATAGAATTATTGCTTTTATTGATGGTGGGTACTGGCGGGTGGTAACATTATTTTACGCATGAAAATTGAAATAGTTATTTGGTTAACTTAGCACAGATTCTGTAATGGTTATCGATTTTGTGTAGTACGCAATATTGCTTCACGGCGTTCACGACAATATGTCGACAGTGTCTAGAAAATGCTGAGGATTTGAAATATCGTGGCAAATTCTTCGACAGATATTAATGGAATATTGCCTCATGGTAATCAATCACTATGAAGTTGGTTCGAAGAAATCCGAAAACAAAACATTCCATTTTTAACTTTTCTTTTAGCGAAAATACAACAAGCCGCAGAATTGCTGTTTATCGGCAAATTCATTAGAAAATTTTGCCTCTTTACCTTTCTGTGTAAACTAATAATAGATTGTTTGTTTCAGTGTCGGTGGCGGAGTATGTGTGCGCTCAGCACGGGCGGGTTTACGCTGCTGTACTGGCGACTGCGGCTCGTGGGGACACTGACCACGTTTGCCACCGCCGATAACCCCGCCTCGAGAGACCCATCAATCTTCACACGGTTTTATACCTTCGCATATCTACCAGTCTTCAACTTCTGTCTCCTTCTATATCCGTTTCATCTCAGCTTCGACTGGTCGATGGACGCCATACCCAGAATAACAACCTTATTCGATCCCCGAAACATCTCCACGATCATATTTTACGCCGTCATCTCAAAAGTTACGTGGCGAGCATTAGTTAATGAATTTAGACGACCACAAGAAAGTTTCATCAAAGATCCAAAGTACTACAAGAAACAAAACTGTAAAGCGAAACACAAATGGAATTATAATTGCAAGCAATATAATAGAGGGCAAGATTGTGTTGAGAGAAAAAGCTATCATACGCCACACAAAGAGAATGTGTCATCTAAAAAGCTATTGTGTCCGTGTACAGGATGCAAGCACACGCTCACTGATGAGCACACGAGTGTGTGCCGCGCGAGCAACAATAATAATATAGTAATGCACAATTCCACGTGCATTTGCCCCGCGTCGAACGTGAAAACCACCAAGACTCAGATAGTTCGACGGAACGTTAACCACAGTCCCCGAGTTGCCTTGCTGATGTTTACGGCGTTTATGGCCCTACCTTTCGTGCCCGCGACGAATATCTTATTCTACGTCGGTTTTGTGGTTGCGGAGCGCGTTCTCTATATACCGAGCGTTGGTTTCTGTTTACTGCTCGGTCTGGGCGCGGGTGTGTTAACCCGTAACTGGGATCGAAGTGACAAGAGAAACAGAGTGTTTATGTTGAGCTTATTGCTCACGCTGTGTGCTATGTGTGGGTATACGCTACGGAGGAACTTGGATTGGCGCGACGAGGAGAGTCTCTTCCGGAGCGCTCTACACATCAACCCACCGAAAGGTAATTCTAAACTTTTGCACAATTATTTTCACTGAAATTAGTTTTACGGTTAAAAGTTAGAAATGAACCAAACCAAGCCTGTTCTAAAAGTTATGAAGGGTGAAACTGTAATGATCGGTAGAGCGTGTCAGGGGTCTAAACAAACTATTATAATAGTTACGTGTCAACATCAACATTTCGCAATTTAATACCGTTCCAGACTGAGAAGCATGATTTTCATTTGGGATACCTTTCCGAAAGTTTATTTGAGTTGCTCGTTACGACTCAAAACCGAGACACAATTAATTTGTTTGAGAGACAGCTACAAACTACCTGTCCAAAGCGTGTTGGCGCCTCAAAGTTGGGGAAGAGGTTGTCACGGCACGCTTGTTCGCCTCCAAGTACCATCCCACTTGGGAGATGGTAATGTATTCACTGCCTCCACTCACATTCAGACTCTTGACCTTTATAGGACGCCATTAAACATGCATGTGCGACGTCCCGAGGGATGCCGCCACGGGTTTCTGTACATCACAAACTTTTGAAGCAAAGAGAAAAGTTTTGCTAGACGCTTCTCATTTTGCCTCACTTCATACGGCAAATATGGAACTCAAACCGGAGTGTTGTTCAGTCTTTGTTTCGAAATACGATTACGAATGAATATTTTATTTGGGTGTTTTGTTCGATTGCTAACTTCGGTTTGGTCGATAGCTTTATTCGGAAAATTATTAATACCTTTGAACATGTTAACATGTGGTTTTCACATCAAATAATATATTACTTCAAAATAATCATTCGCAAATGCTTATAATGCGTTCGAGGCAAACATCTAACAAACCGTATTGATAAGGTTGTTGTGTTGATACGGTCGCTGTGTGTGTTTAAAAAAAAATAAGTAAAACCTTGGTAATAGTATTCGTGTGCGTCGGATATTAGAGATACAATCTCGTTAACTTTACTAAAACATTAAAAGCAATTATTTCACTCAACTCCGTAAAAGCAGTAAAATATTGCCTCAAATATTTTTTGTACGTAAGATGACACTTTACCGAAGGGTCCCCGATGTAAAACTATGAAACTTCACGATAGGTTTGTAAGGAAAAAATAAGAGGTTTGAGTCGCTTTTTAAAAGTTTCTATCTAACTTGTATTTTACGAGTTCCCAAATCACTTGTAAAATATTGAGGACGCTCCTGGCCACAGCTGTGTCACAACTTATTTTCTCAAGGGGTTTTAAATACGCGATGCCATTATTGGAAAGTTTTTCAGGCGAGTTTACCAAAGCGAACACACCTCCCATAAAGAGATTCAAATTTGATTGTTACGATTCTTTTATTTAAACTCAATAAAACATTAAGGTTTTTTCATACAACTAAATGATGGAACAAGCCGATGGCCCACCTGATGTTAAGTGGTAACCACCCGCCTATAACAATGCATTGTCTCACTGAGTACGTCCACTAAGGGCGTGCCCTGTGATGCATTGCACTGCGACACTCTGAGACATAAAGGTGTTAAGTTGAAAACTCCCTTGCATTCTTCTTGTTCTACCTTTTATAAGCATTATTTTACTATACAAGCCACTCGCCTCTGGAATGCTCTTCCTGCTTGATATGAGGAAAGCCAAATCCCTACCTGCCTCCGTATGCCAATCTTTTGCTGTCGAGTTATATTTCACTGCCCAGTGTAATTTCTTCAGGTCACGTGGTACAAAATTGTACCACGTGACCTGAAGAAATTACACTGTGAAATTACAATCATTCTTTTTAGATACTTGACAGCAAAATATGCGCGAAAACACATAAAATGGGTTGGTATTGCCTAACCCCGGTCCGGCCTCCCCCCGATGTAGATTGCCAAATAGTTACTACGTCATCAGTGAACGGTACAACAGCAGACAAAAGTGCTTAATTTATTCATTGCAACTGCGCTGTGCTGCACCATACCTCAAAACGCATCGATAGCGCGTTCAAATTTTGCCTGTGGCGACATCTAGCTAAGTTTGTGGTACTAATACACATTATGGCATGAATCAAAGTTGGAGTATTATTTGAACCACCAACGATGATGATGATGATGATGACGGCGGTTCTTTGGAAATGTTCTAGTGACCGTAAACACCACTAAAAATAAAAAGTCACAGAAAAGCAAAATACGCAATTTCGTGCACGTGGATTGCATATTTTTTTCAGTTAAGTATTTTAAGTTATAAGTCAAACTACCGAACCTGATGAAAATTAAATGGGACTAACCTTGGAAGTACATCCTTTCAGATGAAAAATGAATTTTTAAAATCGGTTTATTAAATAAATGACGGAGTTCTGAGGTACCAAACATTAAAAAAACATACAACCGAATTAAGAACCTCCTCCTTTTTTGAAGCCGGTTAAAAAAGTAGTTAAGTAGGTACAGTTTATTTGGATTAATATGAAATACCTAAGCTAAAATAAAAGAACTTTACAATAAAGTCATTTTCACTTTTTTTCGCCACAGTACTGACATTGATTTAGCGCATACATACTATTTGGTAATTTACATCGGGGGGAGGCCGGACCGGGGTTAGGCAATACCAACCCCCATAAAATGACGTCATAATGTCACTATTTAGTCACAGAATGACTATGAGTTAGTATGAACTGACCATGATTTAAAACTTTGCAGTTCAACTTTGCAGTTCAACTTTGATTGGTATACCCCTGCAGTCTTCAAAAAGCTTCTACTTAGTCACTATTCACCCTTATAAAAGAGTTTATTCTATGGTTATTTTAGGTATATATTACTATCGTATAATTTACTTTTTACTTAGTTTAATATCTATTTATGCGGTTTAGTTTGTGACATGTAGTCTTTGTTTTTTGCACCGTCACTATGGTATATTTAAAATCCGGTCCATCCAAAGGTTGCCTGGAAGAGATCGCTAATAGCGATAAGGACGCCCATTGTACTTCGCTTTAATAGAGAACTATGTCTAATATCTAATTTCCGGTGCAGTACAATAAAGAGTTTTCTATCTATCTATCTAAGTCTCATGTGCCTGTTATAGCACCGGCACCCATACCTTTCAAAGCGGAACACAGTAATGCGAGCATCACTGTGCGGCGCACGGTACGGTGGTAGTACTACTACTAATATCCGTTGAGGTACCGGCTTGGACGAATTAACACGGTACCGGCTATGAATTCCTAGGTTCTTAATATTTTAAACGATCAACATTTCAAACAGAGGCAATTTGGCTGGATGGTGAAAATGCCAGAAAACAATTGGCACTCAACGTATAACACATAAATCAGATATGGGCATGGTAGTGTGCGTTCTATTACCCACACTACACTACTTTATATTGTCTGTTGGCAGCTTCCTGGTGTTTGCCTCCACTTTTCTACATTCAACTTTCACAATGCACTCACAAGATATTACTATCGCAATTTTTCGCTTTAATAATACATTTTCACGGGGTTCAATATATGCAGCGCTGTCGATGTCTTATAAATATAAGTTTGGCTTGACACGATGATCTATGATCTTTACTAATGTACACTTTTAGTTTGATTGAGACGCGAACTATCCATAGAGACCGACCTTATGCACCTTTAGTTACCTTGCACGAAGTCAAAATCAATATTTAAAAAACAAATTTTTTTTTAAGCTCACCCTATGTAAGTACCACTAAGCTTCTTAGTCTGTTAAAACAGACTTATCTAAGTACTTTTGTGGTGATGTTTTGACTTTAAATAGCACTAGACAAACTTTAGTGGTTTTTAGATGCTGTAAAAACTATTTTTTAACCCCCGACGCAAAAACGATGGGGTGTTATAAGTTTGACGTGTCTGTGTGTGTGTCTGAGGCATCGTAGCTCCCGAACGAATGAACTGATTTTAAGTTTGTTTTTTGTTTGTTTGAAAAGTGAATTAGTCGGGAGTGTTCTTAGCTATGTTTGATGAAATTCGGTCCAAGATGGCCGACACCACAAAATGGCGAATTACATTTTTTTTACAACTCCCTCAATATGGGTATCAAAGTCGGGGGTTTGTAAGTTTTTAATTGAATTACTTAAAAAAACCAAACTAGTATGTGTTAATCATTCGTAATAATTTGTACAACTACGGGAATTGAAACAGCACCACTCGTTTCATTACCAGCACGATAGAAGTTCTCTAATTAAAACAAATACCTATTTACTCCTTAAACATCTTACTGCCGTACTCAGAGAGGTCACTTAAATATAAATATTAATTAAAATTAGCGGCGTCTCGGATCATCCTACTCATTGAAAAAAGATGTCAATATTCTAATTGTTCATTATGTTTTAACGTACATCTCTGAGTGCGACAGTTAGAATCAAAACGTCGAGCCTCCGTAAGCTTAGCTACATTATTTATGTGTGTTACACAATTTACTCGATTATCTTCCTCTTACCAAAGTAATTTCTGGTTAAGTTGACTCTGTTAAATGTCAATTAGTAGAATAATTGAAGCAGCTGCTGTATAAAAGACCGCGATTAATCCTTGCCGCTCGAGTGTTGAATAAATAATATTGATTGTACGACACGATTTGCTGATTAAAAGTTGGATTTTACTAAATGTAATTTTGTATGCTACAACTTATGGCAGTTGAGCTGGTGTTGACGCGCAATATGATTTGAACAAGGTTTACGTAACACGACGATTGTCATATTTGAGATAACCAGTTATCTTGTTGCTCAGTGCAGTTGCAGTTGCAGTTGCTCCGCCTTTTGTGGAGCAGCAAACAAGCTGAGACTAAGCTTTTTTGGCATACCTAGGCACCTACCTGGCATAGGACCGCTTTTGTTTATTTTTGCTTTGTTTGTTTTGTTTTATTTAAGTTTGTGTCCTACCTATACCTACCTACATATTACATTTTATATTATCTCTGTATCTTGCCTGTACCTATTCTTTGTTTCTTATTTTATTGTATTTTTTCTATTTGTGTACGTACTTATGTCTTTGTGCCAAAATAAATTTTTTCATTTTCATTTTTTTTTATCTCAGAGAAAAAAAAAATCCTCTGAGGTAACCAGTTATCTGGTCTTGGTTGTCAGGAATAAGCCTTTTGTTCGTGATCACCCCTCAGTACGTAGCGTAGAACGGTACTACGATTCGAGTTCTGTCATTTGTAAAAGCAACATAGCACATTTCTTTTAATCGTTTTTCTTGGTGTTTTAGTGAGTTGTTCTATAGTTTTGGTGGATTTTCAACCAATAATTCTTGCAGTCGTTGCATAAAGTGTGAGCCTTTGGAATAAATGTGTATTAAGTATGTGTATTTATTATTTGATGGAATTCGTTTCCAAGTTTTGAAGGGAAAATCCACCATTTTGTATTCAAAACAAATGACTTGACTGACGTGTGACTCGACTTGACTAAACTTATTTCAAATATTTCACTTGACACTGGCAAAATTGCCTGTCGAAATGACAGACAGAAGCCATATACAGCGTGTAGCTACAATGGCGACATTAAATTAACTAGCGTATCCGGTTTCGCGTTTTCAGAATATAGACATATTTTTTATTTCATTAAACATAAGATTTATCGAAATAAATCAATTTTCTTAAATAACGCCTCGGAGCAACCTGTACGTAAGAGCAGAGGTCATCTGTCGGGTTCACGGGTCATAACCGCGTATGAAGAGCAAGAAAGTATTGTTAGAATAAGACACCCGAAATTGCGACGTTGTGCATGAAAGGGATAGCTAACTCCGCCTGCCCTTTGATTGAGGAGCGCCGCGCCGCCGCGCGCCGCCCGCGCCGCCGCCCGCTCGACCGACTCGTCCTGCCTAGCCAGTAGCCAGTGATACGCGGGCCGGTGTCCTTGACACACTTTATTTTAATAATTTTGCTAATTATCTACCTATTCTAAATGTTTCGCGAAAAAGACGCTTGGTTTTGTTAGTTTAGCTTTTCTATTCTAATCTAAGTACCCAATCAGGTCTACGTAGGTGCAGCGATAAAGACGCTTTGATTTATTTTTTGTTTATCTGTCTACCTTTGCGACTACGGAGCGGCTAAATGAAATGTTTGGTGCTCAGTGGATACTGGATAGGACGACACGACACGGAGCTCTTAGGTAGCCCAATGTCACCTGACCTCACGCCCCTCGATTTTTTTATGGGGCTTTGTGAAAGACGACGTTTATGCAAAAATAAAATAAAATGTATTATCAAAAGTGAGGGCGAATATTCAGCGCCGCCGGTTACATCTTTGTGTCCGACGTGGTGGCGGCGGCGGCGCGGCGGCGCGGCGGCTACATTGAGAACTTGAAGATTTAATAAGTGTAAGGCGTTAGGTGCATAAGGTCACAATGAAATTAATAGTAAAGTGAACAAGGTGAAGTGAAATTATTTGATTTCTTTGAATTCCTTGGTGTCGCTTGATTTCCCCGCCCCGTGCTCCGCCGCCGCCACCGAGCCGCCCAGGCAGGCGCGGGCGCGGGCGCGGCGCGGTTTGCGACGTTGCCGTTCAATGCAGAACACGTAGGTAAAGACACTCATAGGATGATTAATTTTTGTTGCGTATTTTACTATTAAGTTTGTTTGAAAAAATCGAAATTTCTATTTTGGACTTTAATTATTTTTTTTATGAATACTTACAAGTAGCTCTACCCGTGTGTTCATTTAATGTCGCCATTGTAGCTACACGCTGTATAAGAGAAGAAGAAGAAGAAACGGTACTACGCTAAGTACTGTTGTGGGCGTCAAATACTTCAAAGATAGTTCTTAGGCTGAAACATTTTTCTCAAAGTAACAAGATTCTTTTCCACATTTTATTTAAACCAAGCCAGCTTTATTTAAACTACAGTGGCTTTGTAACATGACCTAAAAGGCTAGCTGGATCCAATTTGTCTTTGGCGGGCATTCGTAACAAGCCAATCACGAAGCTCTCCTATTACAAGAATTTGTGGGTTATTCCCATCCTCTCCACCAGATTTGCCCTACTAGTGGAAATGATAAGAAAATTTAGAATGTATGGGCATTCTCTATGAAACAAATTAGTTGTCAGTCAGTGGGGAGGATGAACAATTAATGGACATAAAAACCACATACCTAGTCTTTCTCTAGTTTCTAGTAAACTAACCACATTAGTTTGTGTAGTGGGGCTAAAAATTATACGTTTTTTCATAAAAATAAATATTCATAGACATTTCACGCAACACTTTCTAGTCCCAAACTAAGCAAAGCTTGAAATCTTGGTAGGTAATTTCTGACGTGCTTGAAGTGTTTTTTTTTAGAAAATAATTCGCTAATAATGCTCCTTTTCCCAAATGAAAAATTATTTATTCCGTAGTGAGTAGAACACCTATAATTTTTGGATTTTCCCATTCTTCCCACCAGTGGGACAAACTTGGTGGGGATGGTGGGAATAGCGATGGGACGATGGTCGATGGTCGACGGTGGCGTGATCTAATCGGCTAAGCCTGGCTCTATCCAATACACCTTTTGTGCCGATAACTGATCTGTTAGATTGGTGTTATAGTGTGTGTGAGTGCCCTGTACCTACGTGACTGGGTTTCTATGGAAACAATAGTGCTCGGCCTTTATGCAAGGCGGATGATAGTAACCATTTGATTATTAATACTATGAGTGAGTTCCATAGATTCACTAATAATTCTCACATACCCACATACATACCAGTCAATAAATCATAACCCTCTTATGCTTCGTCGTAGTCGGTTAAAAATTAAAGTAAGTACTCGTTGTAATTGACCTTCAGACTATTATTGCATCTCCTCGATTACCACTGAAAATTGAGAAAAGGTTATTTACTGCAGAAAGCGTAAAATGCAGTGAACGGAAAAATAAGTAGGTATTTTAAATGGAATTCCGTACATATTTTAAATTTCATTAAAAGCTACAGTGCTCACGGCACTCGTAATTTTCTATGAAAACGTGGCCAATGCTCATAGTAACATTAAAATAGGGAGAGTTGAAGTGCGTTGGACAAATAAATGTGTTTGCAACAGTATGTTGGCATACGGGTGTGTGCGTCACGGTAAATATTTGATGTTTGTGAATTCAAATTCCATTTTGTCATTGATTGGATTTTGCTGGAACATGAATTACATCGATTTTGGTGTAGTGACTATTATTGTGTAATTTTGCAAACTAAAATCTTAAACTTCATTACTCTAAACTAAATTAACCCAGATACAAAATAAGTTTATTATCTGTTTTTTTCACTCGTGGAAGTTGGTCGTTCTTAACAAATTAACTAGTAATGTAACGGTTTTTTTATGAGAGAGTAATGGGTGACTTTTAAATTATTGTCTCACACCTCCACCACCTCCTAGAACCCATTTACTTAAATCGCAAGACTCAGAAGAAAAAACTGACTGAGTGCTTCCTGTTTCTGGCTCAAAGTTAAATGATAGCATAATATTGAATTATCACAAAATGCGCAAGACTCCAAATATAAGTTCTTATCCCTTGCGTATTTCTCGCGACACTTTAGCAGTCAGTGTGCGGTAATCAGGTAAGCCTCAGGCTTTATCGACTCCATCTTTCGGATAGTGGAGTCCTCGAGTGGCGACTCCAAGAGATTAGCGCTATTATCTCTGCCCGCAAACTTGTCTCACGGCTATTTACGGCATAGAATAAATAGCCGTTTTTTTCTAAGTTTACACTAAGGAATTTATTCGCTGAACGACAATTATTGACGTAATTCATGGTGTAATAGTAAAAACCCTTATGGATTCTGGTACTTCATTGAAACCCTTAAAATTGTATAAAAAGAGAGAACATGATTGACCAACTATTCAAATTGTACCGTTTTAAAATAATGTAGTATTCAATAACTAGATTCAATGATCGCATTGTTGTATTTATTCAATAAATACAACTTCTAAAAAGATTTCTAAGCTTTAGACTTCTAAAAAGTAAGAAGCATTCGTTTGATCATCACTTTGAAAATGACGTCATATCACTGTACCATATTACCAGTGTAGCAGAGAACTTTGTTGGGTAGAATTATAATTTTCCAGGAGTTGTTAAGAATTTTGAACCTTCTCTAAAATACTAAATCTAGGTCGGAAAATACGTTAACACAAAGTAAATTTTAAGGGTGCAGTAAACGGATATTCCTTACAATGTTATATTGTTATGTTGTACTCAGCTAGCGCTTCCGAAATTATATTTTAAAAGATGAGTGAATAATACGATGTTCTCTTTATGAAAATAGAGAGTATAATAAAGTCAGCATATCTAGGTAATAGTCAATTTAGCCGTTTCGATGTGCAATGGAACTTTTTCGAACTAAATGGTCTTCGCGCATTACAACACGACACGATTGTTTAGACCCGCCGCCCGGCCGCATTGTAACGTAAGTAGGTGTTGTGCTGATAACCAGCGGTATTTTGGACATTTCAAAATGTAATCTTTAATGTAATTTAATTGAGTAGGTACGTATTCAGTAGATATAATTTTTGAAATTATTATGGTTATAAATATAATTTTTAACTTTTTAATTACACAAATCATGGTGCAATTTGGGAAACAATCAATTTTTAGTGAATTGGCTTAAAGATAACCAGTCGTCAAAAAATTTCGGAAAAAATATACGAATTAAGATAACACAGCTAACAGATTATGATGGACTCAGCCGAGCGGAGAATCAATACCTATATATCCTTAGAATTATTCATTACTTCACTGAATATTGAAATGTAGATTTGCATTTCGCCCTGTCAATTGGCATTTTTTAATAATTTGTTTTGAACAAAAGCAAATTGGAGCTCCGTATAATTGAAATTTGATTTGGAGCGAACAATGAGCGCCTGTAATAATGAAAACAAACCGGAATTGTTAGCAGTATTAGCAAGTGAAACAGTTCTGTATTGGTTGTGTGTTTTTATAAATGATACACCTCATTTATAGCTAGGTAAAATGGGTTACAGGCATGAACCACGCTAAAATGTTAAAATCTCATGGTATAAGTAGTACCTAATACTACTCTAAAACTGGTACCTGATTCGTTCTGTTTTAATCTCCTTTACGGAGAAAAAGAGACTTGACAGGCGGAAAGATGGACAGCAAAGAAAATAGTCTACAAAGATTATCTTCTAACGTTGATACTTTTTTATACCTTCACAGAAAAGTAAGAATTTTAGTCAAAACAATTAGTAAATCATTTAACCACGAAGTAAAAGAAAATTGAGCGAAATAAATTAAAAAACGGGAATCCAGGGGAGTGAAAGTTATGACTTGTTTTTACGGTTTCCCGTTGCTGATAGCAAAGGGTCTCCTGAAGTTTGCTAGCCTTGCAAGTAATTTAGGAAGACATGATTTAATTAAAAAAAATTAAGGTTATCTGAAACAAGTATTTAGATAATGTCTAAATCTATGAAATCACAATATAGATTAGGTACTTTGAATGGTTTTTAAAACTTGCCAAATGCTAGCCCGCGTCAAGGAAACTGTGATTTTAGGTTCTACAAATACATAATAATGTTCACTGGTTGGTAATACTCCTTAACCAATTCTTTTGTATTATCTATGGTATCTGGTGTATGTAGTACCCAAAAGCTTTGCTTTCTCTAGGGACTGTAAGAAAGCGCTGTGTACCAAATATATTTTGTTGTTTTTAACTGAAAAATCAAACCACCTCTCGCATCTCAGTCACCCACTACGCCACAGAAGACGTCAAATAAAACGGCAGGATTTAGTAAAATCACCTGTGATAACAAAGGAAGATCGTATGCTATAACTTAGGGACAAAGTTTTATTAGAAAGCGGATTACATTTTCAACTGTGTAAGTGGTGCGTAAGTTTTATTACCCCAAGGGCCAATTCGAGTAAGCACCGACTGGGTTATTACCCTAATAAAATCAACCTCCATTTGTTTTATTTTTAAATTTCCTTACCTTAGGTACTTTGAACCTTACTCTAAAAGGCTTTTTGTACTAACTGCAATGTAAGCTGCGTTTCTTATTTCTATAAGTGCTTTTAGAAGTTTTACAATATAGAGTATTGTAATTCTTTAGTAGCGGACTTCTAAGTCCGCTTCTTTCGATTAAGACTTAAAAATGTTTCATCCAAACGTCGTCGATATTAAATCGACAGGTGATGTAACCAAAAAACAAGGTATTGCAAAGAGGAAATCCCACTCGATTCATAACTTTTGGGATGTTATAAAAATATTTGTGCTCTTTTAATTATGGCGTAAAACTTTACATAATACAAAAAAAAATAGCAGGTAGATATCAACAAAACAAAGAATTTTTTCAATGCACTCATACTCAACCTCTTTTAAACGAAGTAAACCAAGCTCAGAAAATAATCTTACCCGTGTAAACAGAGTAATGCCGCAAATTCGTCACCGGCAAAAGGTAACAATAAACACTACCCCGCCTTAACAAGGAAATATGGGGTAATAAACAGGTGAACATTACATGAGCACCAACAGCGCCAGTTTGTGTATTATCTGTGGAAGTGTACATAAAAAAGCTTTCAGGCCGATATTCCAATCAGCGGCAAACGAGTGAGTTACGCTGTGTCTCTTAGGCTCTTAGAGGTCCGTATGCAAATCGTAAAAACTGTACTGAAAAAGTATGCGTACCTATTTTTTCCTCCGCGCGATTTCCTCGTCAAACATTCTCAATAAACTGTAGCTGTTTGACAGAGGAGAATCGAGAACCCTTCTCTCTTCTAATTTAAGAGCTACGCTCTTGTCGGCGTAACATATGCATTTTCCGCCAGGTTCTTCTCTTCAGGGCAGCTTCCTTGACGTCTTTATACGACATGACATCTATCTTTGCCTTCACTTGGCTCATATAGCTAATACGCGGTCTTCCTCTTCCTCTCTTTCCTTCTACCTTCCCTTCAATGATATATCCGATTAAGCTGTCATGTCGTATAAGGTGTCCAATCATCTTTCCTCTCCTGTTCTCAACAACTTTTAAAAAGGCTCTCTCCTCGCTTACAATAGAGAACAAGGAACCAAAAAGTAAAGACAATGCACACCCTTGACGTTTTATCTTATATTTTTGCAGCTAATGGTTCCGATCGTAAATGGGATAAGATTTTATTTTCTGTTTGATGTGCTCTATTTAAGGGGAAGCGTAATAGTTTCACGTAAAAGTCTGTTGCGTAATATTGTTTTAAACATCCGGGAAATAATTATCTTGGAATCTATTTACGTTTATACTGTGTTAGGGGAGCACTTTTAATAGTTTTAGTAACTAGAACTTTTTCTCTTCATAATTTTTTCTGCGAATGATTATTAAAACTAGTTTCAACCCAAATTCTAAAAAAAATAATTAATTTATAATTAATTAATTAATTAAAAATATAATTAAATTAATTAATTCTATCCTGCAGGGGTATGCCAATCAAAGTTGAACTGCAAAGTTTTAAATCATGGTCAGTTCATACTAACTCATAGTTATTGTGTGACTAAATAGTGACATTATGACGTCATTTGATGTGTTTTCGCGCATATTTTGCTGTCAAGTGTCTAAGAAGAAGACCTGAAGAAATTACACTGGGCAGTGAAATATAACTTGACAGCAAAAGATTGGCATACGGGGGCAGGTAAGTAGGTAGGTAGGTATGCTCAAAGTAATTTGTAAAAAAAAATCTGTCTAATGGTCATAACTCTGTCTGTGTATGGTATTTAAAACTAGCTACATCAAGAAACATATTGTGTAAAGGATAGAACGAAAGTGTAGAATTTGATGACGAAATAGAACATTATCTAGATGAATTGAAGTTACTATTACAGGCATATGAAACTTAACACCTTTATGTCTCAGAGGCGCAGTATAATACATAATAAGGCACGCCTTTAGTGGACGTGTTCAGTGAGGTAAAGCATTGTTATAAACAGAGGTAACCGCTTAACATCTGGTGGCCCATCATTTAGTTTGTACAAAAAAGACATAAGTATATAAGATATTTTTCTTAGCGTCGGCAAATAAAGGAATATTGTTACAGAATAATTGCCAAGTAGAGTAAGCTCCTTTGACCTAAGGTTGATTGGAACCCGTAGAAGCAATATAAATGGTAGCTAAGTACATTGCTTGTTTGCTAATACCTTTTGTTATTGTAATCCTTGGGTCAGCGAGATTTGAACCTCCTCATTGTGATTTCTCTCAATAAGATCGCGGTAGCCATATTTGAAGCTATTGTTATCACAAATGTAGGTAGCTAACCTACTCAGCCAAACACAAGACCATTGACAAAAGTAGAAATATCATATCAACGGTATTATGCGAGGAAATGAAATCGTTTGTCATTGAGTTTGTCTTTCCAACCCATTGAAACTCCATAGTATCGCTTATATAAGCTTAGATGATGCTCGTCAACTACGCAGCCCTTTGGAAACCCGCTAAAGTTTATTATTGGCAATCGATTTTTCTATTTCGTTCTCAGAACGAAGACTTCAAGAGAAAGATAAATCAAAACTTTCTCATATGTCATAATATACACTGAATTGCTGTACTGAAAAATAAGTAATGTATAAGCCTAATTGTTAAAAAAAATTGCTTTTAAACCCCAGAATAAATAACAATAAAAGTAATTTAAATTTAATTTACGCAACACGCAGATATGCATCCTTATAACCTGAAAGTTTCATATAACTGAGTCTACGCTGACCGCTGACACAACCACTGACCAACCCGTATGCCTCTAAAATCGGGTTAAATCGTTTTTGGTCAACCGGAGATAGGCAGATTGTCGGATAACTCAAGGAAATCATATCTACAGTTGTCCGCCGCAGACCCGCAAATGAGATGTTTTTCTCACTGGCTCTTGTGTGCTGATTATCATAAATGGTTTAGTTGCTAAAGCATACATATTTTCTTTGCTATTCATAAAAATATTAGTACTTACCTAGTACTGCAGTTTATTTCATTCATACTCGTAGTTTTTACGTAAAAAAAATCAAGAGTCATGCTTTAAAAGCGCAACTGTAAAAACAAATGACAGCTGACTTACCCACATTCTTTTTTCAAAAGAATCAAATTGATACTGGCAAGTTTGTATGTAAAAATGGCGGTAAATATGTGAAAAAAGAAGAAGAAAAGGCGGGTAGATTTTAAATATCAATATAGTAAAAACCAATCGCTGTTAAACCGTTGTTGTCTTCGGAGTATTTCGAGTAATTCAACGGAATTACAATCCCTTTGCTCGTGTTTTCTTTGTTTAGGTACATTTGAATGCAATAACGTGTGTCGGGGACAATCCAATTCAAACTGGGAAAGCTCGGGAAATAAAATTAAGCCAAGGATTTGAAATCACAAATTGAAGACGTGTATAATATGAGCGGATTTTATGTATATGAGGCACTAGTACTGCTTTTACGGAGAGAATGTAGGTCGTGCAATAACAAACAGAGATTTCACTTGAAGTAATCTTCCCATCTCTGAATCAAACAATGTGTAGAGTAGTGTATTCAACTTCTTACAGTGTATATTTTATTATTTTGTTATTATGGTAAGATTGATAAGTAACTTAAAATTAAATTTTGACGCCATGATACATTCCATAGCATAAATATTTATTGAAGTATATTTATTTATTGAATCACAGTTCAGGTTTCGTTCATAAATCTCCTCAAAACGTATTTTATCTAGCAATTTCCTATCATCAAAGTAATAAACGCTCTGGGCAGTATTAAAAACCGTTGCGTGTCTATTTAGGTAATCGGTAATCAATAAACGAACCTCCCAATAAAATAATGGCGACCAATCCATTCAAATTACGTAGGTATTTTCTATTAACGTTTCAGTAGGTAGTCTAGGCTTCGGTCGTGCGTAACGGCACTTAACAAATGATGTAGAGGATCTAGAGGTCAATTCAGGCGTTGTGCTAAGCAAATGCTGGTTAAAAAGAATGCGGTTTATGAATTGAGGGTTAGAATTAAAGAGAACTCGGTACCTATGTGGTGTGGTCTCGCAAAGGGAAGATATTCCGCGCTGAACGACCTTTGGCTCGGAGTTCGAGGACCGATGGTAGGATAGTATTCGGTAACTTATGTATGTTCAAACTCCGTGATAACTTCGCTTGCGCGATCTAGGATTTGTCTGTGTCGAATTGGCTAGGACAGTGCCAAATCCTTTTAAAACTTGCTGCTTTTTTAATCTATTTGTTGTTGTTCTCAGCTTATGGAAACTTGGGCAGTGTGCTGACCACACAGGGTCGGACAGCGGAAGCAGAAATAGCATTCGAGAGGGCGCTGAAACATAGACCTAATATGGCAGATGTCCACTACAACCTGTAAGTTATATCACTATTATTCACTAGATACTAATCACTTTGAAAATATAAGATGAGTGAATAGGATAAAATGAAGGTAAAAGAGAAAAAAAAATTGAATAGACAAATTAATCGATCGAAATATACACAGATTACTTAATCATACTAACAATAAAATTTTATAGATAACGTTTAAAAGGTCCATGTTTACCAAGAATAATATTTGTCGTCTCCCAAGGGGTTGAAAAGGCAAAAGGTCCGATCCCTATTTTAGGACATTGGAGAAAACTTTATTATGAAATATAAAAATAAATTATGACATACAACAAAAAAAAACTAACGGGTTTTACACACTACTGTTGTCTGTGGATTGTAGTGTATAGTGTAGTGTGTATTTAGTATAGAATAAGCGGTGTAACTGAGTCTTAACTTCATATTACCATACACCCACTATTATTGGTGTGAATATTTAATTACAGCTCCAAGTTGGGAATAATTCATTGCTCTAAAATATACGGAATAACAGATAATTTCTTGTTGGAATAAATCCAGTGTAACTTAGTACATAATACCTTAAAGGCTTGTAAAAATGTTATCTCAGAATTATTGGGATTCAAATTTTATTACGGTTGTAGGTATGTGTGGTACAAACCAAGGGCTGTTTTTATATACTATCAACGACACGACATCAACACGGCATAGGCTAAGCCAATCTCATGCTTATATTTTTCAGACTGACGTCAGTCGCAAACGTTGTTCGAGAAAGGTCCCGCTTAATTCAGGTGTCGCTGTGCGGTATTTCATAGAACATAGTATTTAGCCAGTGTAGGAAAATAATTCTCCTACACTGGCTAATCACTATGTTCTAAACACCTAAGTCTTAAATTATTTAAGACTTAGGTTTATTTTGAAAATACTTTACTGCACAGATACACTAGATCGTACAGAGACGAGCTTAATGCTTGTTAACATTCTTTTCCAACTAACCTCAAGACAAGATGGTAATGCTGTAAGTGAGACCTACTTACTAATACATAAAAATATGAGTAACTTAATACACTTAATAGATAAAATACATACTTACATAATATTGCTGAGTTTTGTTGAGAGATTTGAATTGATAGAAAGTGGTGATATAATTTGGATTTGAAAATAAGGACTAACCTAAAGTTTTATAGACACTGCCAACGCGTACAATTAAATTCTTTGAGCCGTTGACCATGTCAGCATCGTGTAGGTATCGGTAACGGCGAGTGTGCAAGCCCAATGCACACTAGCTAATACGTCGATGTGACATACCAGTACTTACTCCCACTCAAAATTGAGATACTCGATCAATAGACATACGAGGACGAGACGGTCAGGCCCATTACTTCTCCGAGGATTCTCCTTCTTGAATTAATCGAGAACGTTCTGTTCTGGAGTATAACCACGCTCAATCTGCAATAAAATAAATATTCCCAAAAAAATTGTACATTACATCTTACCTCAGTAATATTTATTAAGGTTGTCAAATAATTCTTATTTTGCAGTACAGACGGTGCCTCCAACTATATAATTATAAGTTTAGAAATTCAGCCATGTTTTAAGTGCTGTCTTAGTGTGGTGAGACTTTAGGTATCAACGTCTTGGGTTTCCGAGCAGTTTCACAAATTAACGTCAAGCCACCTTGATCATAATACAATTACGATGGAGTAGGGGTGAGCTGGTTGAACGAAATTGTGATCACTTTAGTCTAACTCATACGTACTTACCTTCGTACTTTTATCACGACATTTAGAAAGAATTTAATTTAATTTCAAATACAAGTTATCAAAAAATCAAAAACTTTGGTTGCCATTTTTATATTTATATTTTTAATTTAACCTATCTTGTCCCACGGCTGGGCAAAGGTCACCCCCAAAGGCTTCATATTAGTAAAGTTTTTTTTATACAACAAAATGATGGAACAAGCCGATGACCCATCTGATGTTAAGTGGTAACCACTGTCTATAACGATACATTACCTCACTGAGCACGTCCACTGATTAATAGTCTTCCATGTTTTTAACTTGATAAGTTAAATCCAGACGGTAATAGCCCCCAATTATACATAGTTTTGGATATTGCTAAGTTTGTAAAATATATAATTGAACATTTGATGTTCATTCATCCATTGCGCTTTGCAGTAAGGCTGCAGGTCAACTAGTAAAATTGGTTTTTAGGCATTTCTACGTATTTTCTAAGGTAAGGATTATCTAAAAGCCTGTTTGTGTCGTAAACTGTCTGAGATGTTTATGAGAAGGCTCGCTTCAATCTCAGCATCCCATGGAGGTAATAGGGTATTGTTTACCCTTCCATTTTGGCACGTCAGCTTTCACGTGTGTTTATACCGGTTTTGTGTTGGCGAGGAGAAAACTATTGGGTTTCATAGAGAATTTGAGCTGGCGAAACTAAATACTTTAGCAAGAATGTCTCTATCGTAGGTGCGATACCATAAACTGGTCTGAGAAATATTTTTTTTAATTTAATTCTAGATTTTTAGGTACCTACACATAAGGTTAATTAGGTACCTAATTATGATTTGATACTCAATATTTTTCATAGTTCTACAAGCTGATTAATATGATGATGAGTAGTAGCATGCAATTATCATACAATGGTATATGGTCATAATTTCTTTAGTGAATAAAATCACAAAGATCATTTAGAATCGTCTTATATTCTAGCTGATTCTAGGTGCCAGTTCCACGCGCAGAGGTTAAAAGAACGGGCAAGGCCACTTTTTTACCCATGCCCCTATGAACTGGACGCTGTAGTGCCTGAGAACTGATTTAGAAAAGAACCCAGCACCCTATACCATCCTCTCAGCATAGTCGGCCTTATCCACAGGAAAAACACAAGTTCAACACGTGCGTAGCTGGCTAAACCACGTGTCCTTACGAGGATTTTACGAGTTGCACGACCGGATTTGAACCAACAACGACCTTAGGACTGGAAGGTTCGGGCGCTACCACTAAACTACTAAAATAACTGCGAGAACGTTTAGTATTAAATACCTACGTAACTTTGTATATCGATAATAAGTGGTTCGACGCCATTTTGATGCGCACTTATATTTATATATTTTCCTTCGAAGAAACTTTGTTTATGGAAGTTGGGATGAAGGCGCTTTTCACAAACTTTTGTTTATACTTTTTTGTTGAAAACTTTGGAGTTGTGTTCAAACCGACGACGCGACAAAGCGACAGCTTTGGATCAGCGCCATCAATTTCACGATTTTACGCTTTTATGAGAGCCCCGTCATTTAATTTTGATGTCTATAAGATAAAATGGCTCAGGACTGTAGTCGATATATCGGATTACTCAATAAAATACTTTTTCGTCGCATTACGTGTAAGCCAGCAGTTTATCGAATTTCTGCTTTAAAATGTGGTGCAATCGAATACGTCAACAAATTGCTGTTTACTTCTTAGATTTAAATTACTCTGCATTTTTCTCCGATCGCATTTCCTCGAATGCTGTGGAGTTTGTTCAGGGAAGGGGTGCCGAGAGACGCGTGTAGCCACGTTCCACTGGCGATAAGGCGTAGATTAAGCCCATGTTTGCACACACACATGTTTCACATTCCCACCATCCTACGACAACGCCTGCTATTTGCATACTTGTTTGCGAAAAGCGATTTGGTCTGGACTTGTGTGTGTGCACACGCGAATGCAATTTTAGACCGATACAAGATTGAGTGTAGCGCCACCGTGTAAATACAATGAAACACTTTTGCTTTTTTGCGTACGTTTTCAGTACTTTATTGAAAGTTTACTGTACAAACTTTTACATTGTTTACATAAAATTTGATATTGTTAATTTGAACGTGCAGCGAAGGATGATCGCAAGTTTTAAACTAATTTGTGCATTAATGAATTTTTCATTCTGTTTGCAAAACCCAATATCAAAGCACTAACATAATGAATGAATGCTCATGCAAGAATGTAGTTTTAGAAGTGCTAATAAGTTTGAAACCTGTCACGAATGAAGAACTACTTATCGCTGGCTTAGCCAAATATAATTATTGTAGTGTATCAACCAGCCCTGTTAAGCTTGTAGATTTGAAGAACCAAAAACTATTTATAAAAGTATACAAAAACGTGTAATACACTAGTAAGCCTGTTGTATTTATTTAGACAGGAACTGATTACTCTGCTACGGTCAGGCTTTTGTGAAAACAATCATTTGATTTTGTCAACATTTGATATGAATTCTTCAAACAGAATCGAATGCTAGAAATTATTTTACTCAACGAGAGAAAAATTGGATACGGAGTAGTAAAATAACATTATCAAACGAATATAAAACTCGTGCGAGCCGGGATTTTGCACGAAAAGTCTGAGTTATAAAGCTCTTTGTTCCGGGTAAGTGATTTACAGATGGTAAGGGGATTAGGTTTGCTTGTACATTTACATTTTTAACGCAACATTAGCGTACCGAGTACTATATACCTTTTTACATTACCACGTGTAGACAGCACAGATTATAGAAAAGTACAGATGTAATGTATAGCCATTTTTATGTCACAGCTAGAAGTGCACCATAATGGAGTATTTTGTGTCATTCAGTCTCTGGCCATTGACACCTTCAATGCCAAACATATTTTTATACAATTATGCCGGCGTGTGTGGTTCCCATTTGCAAAAATTGGCCTGGGTCTAAAAACAAAGTAGATGGGATAACATACATCACATTTGGGTCTCTATTTGATAAGGAATCGTCTTGGAATCATCAATTTAAAGAAAAATTACCATCAATTCAATAATGTTGCAAACAACACCAACATTTTTTTCCCAACAAAATTTATATTAATCTTTATGACTACAAATCATTAGGCATAGGTATTTCAATAGGTATTTTTAATCATAGAGCACTAAATTTGTTATTTTGAAAAAATATTTGTGTAATTTTAGGATTCTTGATGACATACTCAGACGAGAACAATTGACAAAAATCATTCAAAAAACACGTCCTGAGTCTTTCCTTAATTCTATTAAAATTTATAAATATCTATTTCAGTACCTCCTACTTAGGTACCTAAGCAGCATTTACAAAAAAAATTACCCCAAAAAATTGGGAAATAGTTTTGTGGTGCAACATTGGGCTGCGCGAACATCATGCGCACGGGAACATTTTTATAGCATTTTGGTGACAAAATCCTTCATACAAATTATGTCAAATGCGGCTTCTAGTGTTTTCTATATTCTAAGGTAGACAGCTATGTGACTTAAACAAAACAGATTAACTTTACCGCAGATAACAGTTTTTTATATGTCACGTTATATGATATAGGCACGACAGAACCACAAATGAATTGCTATGACCCCACATCTAAACAGTTTGCCACGCCGACATTATATAAACGTTATGCCGCAATAAAGATAGTTTATAGTGTTATAATGCGAAAGTTGAACCTAATTTCTACGCGCCAGTAAACATTAATTCAATTCACAATTTGTCACCTTGGTTGAATCGCGGAATGTCAGGATCGCGTGACTAGCAGCGCCCTCTACCGGGTGGGGGCATCCGTCCCCTTCCCTGAATATTCACTGCATAAATTACTTACAATTTATCCAAGATACGTTTGCGCCGCCGCTGCTCAAACGTGCCAAATTAAACAAACATTTTGTCGTCATAATTTATGCAACGTAAGCATTTACAAAAGGCTTCTTATCGGATTTAATTATTGTTCCGCAAGTGACGTACATATTTGCGTATTTTCGTTTGTTCATTACATTTCAAACTGTGACAGCGTCTTACCAAATCCCTGACATGGGGACCTCGTAAATTGTCTCTCAGCTTTTTCTTCACATTTGATTACATTACGACTGTCGCATGTCGTCTGCGAAATAAGTATTTTAGTTTGCAAAAACGGCATCCTTCTATTTATATCTGTAATATTTAAACATGCACAAGTCTTAAATAGATTTTTGGATATTTTGTTATTTGTCACAGTGACACATTTTGAAGAAACTGGAACTAAATTGCAAATCACACTGTTTTTTTAAGGACCATGCATGCTAATATTAAACTAAATAAGACTACATTAGCTATCGATAAATCTATAAAGCAGAGTAAAAATTTAAAAGTGAACCGAAAAGATGATTAATTTGCATCATTCATCAAGTCAAACCGCTAATCAGGCGAGAGCCCCGGATTCGAACTAAATGATTAAGCACTCGCTCCCCCGCTCAATCATAGGATAATCCCCTCTATTGGATTACAGCCAGGAACTAAAAACTTAAGTATTAATTAGGACCGGTGGGCTAGTGGTAACCGTTCAAAACCTTGGTGTGGATAAAGATCCTGAACGTTTACGCTTTCTTACAATAATTGACGACAAGCTACTCATACCAAGTATTTTTTTATTCATATATAAGGGCTTTGACTAGATCTTTCAACAAAACGTCAAATCTAAGATTACCAAACTGATATTTCAGTGATTAAATTAAAATAGTGTCTTTATTTTCAGCAATTATTTTCGCAATAGCAATATTCAAAATATTAAAAAATACTGTCAATCTATAAGGAAATATTCAAGAATATTTTTTTATACGAGAAAAAATATTTTTATTCTTGTGATTAGGTAATAAAAACCTGCAAATAAAAGTTTGTTGAATGCCGTTCAGTATGACGCTATTTGTGTTAATAAAGGTAATTTATAACATTATTAAATAATTCACCGCCATGCAATTTAGCGTCGTAAGCCATTCTGAATCGTTATAAGCTGAAATTACAGATTCACAACATGAAATTGCTTTCAGCTGTAAATTCATAATAACTAAACGTAGCAATCACAGTATTTACTATTGTTTTAACTGTTCAGTTACTGCATTTGTAATTTACACATGCACTGTGAATTAGCGTGTATGACAATTACTTTTCTTTTCGTTGAAAAGCAAATTTATTCACAAAGAAAACTATGACTAATACAGTATTATATTTTATTGTATTTTATTATTTTATTATATTGTAATTGGCACACATTCTATAATATAATTATTGTTTATAAGTTATTTTAGAAAGTTTATTATGTGTGCTGTTGGCGATGCCTTATAATAAATAAATAAATAAATAGTATTTACAATATTTATAATATGTACAAAATACACATGAAGCAGTTGAGCCATCTACACACCGTTGCAAACGATTTATATTAATTTCATAGAATATATTTTTTACTTGTTATTGTTTTATTATTGAGATTTGATTATAAATTGTTTAAAAAATTCAATCATGTCATGTAGTCTAGAGTTCTACAGACCGAGCATGTTGTCAAAATAATAATTTTTCTTTACAATAACATTATTTTTCATTTGGTTAATCAAGTAAAGTTGGTTTCAAGTAAAACACAGAATTGGTATGCCAATCAAAGTTGAACTGCAAAGTTGAACTGCAAAGTTTTAAATCATGGTCAGTTCATACTAACTCATAGTTATTCTGTGACTAAATAGTGACATTATGACGTCATTTGATGTGTTTTCATGGTTTTCGCGCATATTTTGCTGTCAAGTTTCTAAAAAGAATGATCACGTGGTACAAAATTGTACCACGTGATCATGACGTGACCTGAAGAAATTACACTGGGCAGTGAAATATAACTTGACAGCAAAAGATTGGCATACGGGGGCAGAGTATGCTTAAAAAAGTCTCCGCTACAATTTTTGAATTCAAAAACGTTATTTTCACCCCAAACAATTAAGTAAATGACTTCCATTGTTCTATTCATGAAACAGCGCCACCCATTAGCATCCGACAAAAAAACAATGCAATATCTGTCACAGCAGCATCTCGGAACAATAATTAGGAAGGAATTAGTAACAAATTATTGCTTGCGAAGAGGAGGTATAATAGCCGAGCTGGGTTGGATGGTTCTCATTAGTGTTGGCCGGGTCCACGTAGTACACGCAGAACAGAAGCCAAGCTCCATAATGACGGAGATGCTGTTTCGTTGAAAATGTTCCTTGGGATAATGTATTAATATCTGGTGAACAATTCGTTTGTTTAATATAGCGTGAAGCAATTTAGGATCTGAGAATAATTTTAATTTATTTATTTCTCAGATGTACACGCCATCTGCTGTTGCAAACTCATTTGATATGTACCCGTGAATTTAGTCTAACCATTGGAAAATAATGATGAAATAAATACTGGTGGACTCACTTTACAAATTTAGCAGTAATACAGCTTTGCATATTGTAATAGTAAAAAAATGAGATTACAAACAGCGCGTGGTTTAAATAATGTTTCTTTAAAATTGCATAAAAGAAATTATAGGCCGAAATGGCGTGTAGACAAGAACGTGTACTCATTGTCTTTGTGGTAGTGCGGTCAATTGTCGTGATGTTCGGAGCTTGGACTCTGCACTGCACGTACTAAACACTGGAACCCGCCTCGTTGTGGTGCCTGCATTATTCATGCGGACAATATTGCACTGCCGCATCTATCTGTACCGGTTTTATAATATCGTGCTACTATGCTACCCAGGACTTGTTTCATTAACGTTGACGTTTTGTGTTTGCCGGGAACTAATGCTTGCAAATTGTTTGATCGCGAATGTCTCGCTCTTGCTGGCTTTTTGGAAATGCATGATGTACATTGCCGTTGGATTAATTTTGAGGGGTAGATAATGAATTGTTAGATGCTAGTGTTCCAGTTTGAAGGGTGTCGGTGCAATTACAGCCACTTGACTAAACACCTTTTCGTCTCAGAGTAGACGCAGTTCATTGCTTCACAGCACATCTTCAATCAACGTACTCAATTTACTCTGTGAGATAATTAGTTGTTATCTACTGAAGGTACTACTTTATATCAGGTAAAAAAAATAAGCTAAAATGGCGATGCTGGATGTATAATAATAATATGAATATTGAATGTTAATAGAGTTCAGAAACAGTCAGAATTCAAACTTTAAAATATCAATCGATTTTCAACATTCTCTTCAACAAACCTTGACTTGTTGATGAGTTCAACTCATCAACAAGTCAAGGTCATCAACAAGTCAACTCATTGAGTTGCTAAGCTCGTAGAGCGAAGTCAAAAGTTATGAACGACACACTTTGACTCAGAGAATGTGTTTTCGTAAGAAAATACACACGAAAAATAGCTTTACAAATGGCTTAGACTTCAACACGCGCTCGTAACTATTGGAAGTCTAACCCAATTTTGAATCCATTCTATTCATATAAGTTTATACGGGTACTTCTCATAAAAAGTCACTTCCACGTATGATTTTTATTACAATTCTTTAATGAATTACCAAATAAAAAAATATTACCTACTTAAGGGTTAAATCTTAAAGTAATATATTTTTCTGTGTTTTCTGAATCTTGTTTTTACTAATATCGTTGCTTAGCGGCGATCAATTTTGCTAACATTTTACATATACCTAGTAATAATTAACATTTTTTTTACTGAGAAACAATGCATTTTCTATTTTATTTATGTTTACTTTAGAATCTCTTCTAAAAATAAAATGTCTACTATAGGCCATATAACTTATTGGGTCAAATACATAGCTAGAACCAAACTATCGATCTTAAATTATTGTAGGTATATTAATAATTAATTTTAAAGTGTATAAGCTTCCGTATTTATTATTTATTAATAGGATCACCAACAGTGTTGTGCACAGAAACAACATTATATTCTTATTCTAGAAGTCTTATGTTTAGTGCAAACACCAATTATAGACGAACACAACATTCACAATGCAACAGTTAACTTAAAATTAGGCTAAATAAATTAAAACTAACATTGAGATCCAGATCTATTCAAGTACTTAAGTAGACAAATAACAATTTTCCTTCACTCTACCTTCTCATAATGCCTAAAAATGTACAGTGTTACTGAATAAATATCTATCCTTCTACTGGTATCTTTAGATTATTTTTTCTAAAAAAAAATATTGCTAAAATTATCTTATATTTTTGTTACAGAGGGATTTTACTACAAAACCAGAGGCGGTACGGGGAAGCTACCAAAAGTTTCGAGAGAGCAATCTACTTTAGACCGTCAATGGCTCGTGAGTACTTCACATAAATTATGTACTAAAACCACTTAAGGTATCGATAGCTATTCGTCGTTTAATTTACAAGAGGTATTTTGCAATAATTACATGGTCTAGGCACGTAGTTTGTTCACTAGTGGCTTGATAGATATATACCTAGATAGATATTCATTTATTCGACACACAATCACAACACAAGTACAGCACAGAACAAGCATAAAAAAAGAAAACAATAAGTACCTACACTATTACAAGTACCTAGTACCTAGGTAGGTAGGTAGGCTGGGCAGGTGTGAGTGCTGACCAGCGCGTTGATGTGTGCTAAAAAGGTCCTATGCAGCTCTGCAGAAGGACCTGAGAGCGAAGACATCACACTGCCTAGTTTAGCTTAAAAAATAAAATAAAACACATTTGATTTATTTCTGGTCGAATGTGCTGCGCAATATTCAATGTATCTGGTTTTGAGTAAGTTTGCGATTGAACCCAGCTCTGATAGCCCGAATGGACCGAGTTAAACCATAATTTTTTTTTTCTTTTCAACTGGGCCTACATTTCAGTCATAGTGTAAAGTACTATAGTTCGATCAAGGGGAAATGTGATATTAACATTGTTTTTGCAAAAAAATATGGCTTTTCTAAAACGTAACAATATCAACGTTGCTATAATAACTACTGCCATCGATAATTGAATTGAATATATGAATCAGCCATTTTTGTAAGCAACTACTTAGGTACTAACAGTGATACTAACAGGTCAGTGACAAGCCCTTATTTGATCTTACAGCGAAGTAAGGTACGCCACAAGTACTTAGTCTAACATTTTTCCAATACTAATTTAATGGAATATAGCTATTTCGGCACCGCCCAAAGTAATTGCTGTTTCAACCAAGAGTACACTGAAATTGTATCAAAATATTATTATAGGTCATTACTATTTCCTGGAAATAATATCGATGCCCTTATTCTCTAAGAAGCCATCGTGTTTGACGGTGAAGAGACATGTCATACGATCGGAGCATTTTGTGTGTCGAATTTGTTACTGAGTCGTCATTGAGTCCCAATTTTGGAGCTTCGATTGTGAACAAGGGGTTGCTAATTTCATTCGGTTTTCCTAAGCGTTCTCGGAACCTCCAGATAGATACAGTCGGCTACACATCAACCTATCAACGGTTCGAACTTTGAACTATTGTAATTTGAATGTTGCGAATCATGCGAGAGGTACGAATGTTTTTATGCGAGACTCGCTGCTTGCGCGCCACGCGCCTACACCTATTGCGATTCCTGATTCGCAACATTCAAATTATAATAGTTCAAAGTTCAAACAGTGTATAGGTTGATGTGTAAAGCCGACTGTACCTACTCACTGGAGTCGTTTATGTGTTCCTAGCTACGTATGACGAACATGCACGACGAGTGTGAGTACCCACACAAACCTTATTGTGGTTTTTAGGGTACAAAATTTTGATCTTTATCTATTTTGTAAGAGTAAAAAAAAAATTGTTCTGGAAAATAAACCAACCCGTCAACCCGACGATCAGCGGAAATTATTATAACATTGATAAAGTGGCCTTGCTTTCGTAGAACAATCAATAGTGGATTATGGTCCTACTGAAGAAATTACAGGGGTATTTTCGAAGAAGCTATACTGGTTAATAGTATTACCTGTAAAAGTTGCCTTCGACTGAGGGGAAAGCCGTGGAGTCTACCAGGTGGTTTTTCAATGGTATTGCCATGGTTTAGTACACCCATTGAGGGTTTTATTAAAAATCGATAATCAAAGAATTTGGGCTAAGCCTTAGTAAGATAAAGACATTAGCTTTACTAATAATTTTTATGTTTTTCTTTCATTTTTACGTACCAAGGGAACAATAAAAATATATCATAATATACAAATATTTCTAAGTACGTATAGTAATAGTCCAGAAGGGTGCAATTCTTTTAAATTATTTATTTATGTCATAAAATGTGTAAATGCTACCAGCATAGTCAGGATTTCTTCCAGTTTGCGGGACGCTTGAAACCGTAACTTTAAGAGTAGGTACAGTTATTGCAAATAAATCTATAAGTCACAGTCCTTTAGACATTCTTTAAGTCAAGGTAGTAGACATGTGACTGCACATTTAGTCGTGACTTTTCGGTCGGAAATGACACATATTGAGGTTAGTTTTTTTTATAGCTAGCTAATGATGCTCTTTTTTACTTGGAACATAATAAATAAATAAATAATAAATAAATATTCATAGACATTTCACATGACGCTCTCTAGTCCCAAACTAAGCAAAGCTTGTAATATGGGAACTAGATGCTGATAGAATACTTATATACTTTTTTTTTTGTAAATACATACTTATAATACATAGTAACACCCAGACATAGAACAAACATCTATGTTTTGCCACACACAAATGTTTGTTCTCGGTGGGGATCGAACCCACAGCACGGAAGGCAGATCCATTACCGACTGAGCTGTGACGCCTGTCAACATATTTTTAGATTCTATGAACTTTCGCAGTTGCGTTCGTGAACCTTGGCACATCACTAATGGCGGACGGACGAATGGCCGAAGCAGCGAGTGCACTTCGAGCTGGATCCCGAGCTGACGGGATCAAAGTCCGGGACCGAAGAGAACATGATGCAGCGAGAGTGTCTGCTTTGGTTCAGCTGGCTGCCTTACACTCTCGCAGAGGGCACTGGCATAAAGTGCTGTCAGCTTACAAAGAAGCGTTGCAGATACTACCGGATTCCAACTCGCCGATTGTCGGGTGGACACGACATGTAAGTGTAGCCTACTAATAGGTGGCTGGGATAAGCAGCCTGCCCCCGTATGCCAATCTTTTGCTGTCAAGTTATATTTCACTGCCCAGTGTAATTTCTTCAGGTCACGTGCTACAATTTTGTACCACGTGATCATTCTTTTTAGACACTTGACAGCAAAATGCGCGAAAACACATTAAATGACGTCATAATGTCACTATTTAGTCACAGTATACCTAACTATGAGTTAGTATGAACTGACCATGGTTTAAAACTTTGCAGTTCAACTTTGCAGTTCAACTTTGATTGGCATACCCCTGCAGGAAGTCGCAATACCTAAGGGCGGCTTGCACCAGAATCACTTAACGTGTTTAACAGCTAAATAGATTTAAATGTGACGTATTTATATGACTTGACAACTCGCTAAATACTATTTAATTGTTAAACGCGTTTAGCGATTCTGGTGCAAGCCGCCCTAAGACTTTAACAATTTTTTCGTTTTTGTCGACGTGATACCTACATCTACGACTAAACAGCCTTAAGTTAATAAAAATAATAATAGTGTTTCACTAATTATTTGGCTACGATTTATACCCTTAATACTTACTAAGGTACTTTTGTAAATGCATGCAGCTTTGCAATAAATCCAATAAAGCTCTACGAATCTGGTTACACTCCGATAAATGCAAGTAATTCATAAAACCACTCCATTCAGGTAAAAAGGAAAGGTAATGCACACGTCCCACAAAGACCCCCGCAAATTGTAAGCGAGCCAAATGCTCCAATACCTCACCAACTACTTATTCCGATCGCGTACCAACTGTTACTTATTCCGTGCCGATAGTGTCACAGATTAGACAACAGTTACTACGTACATAGTAGCGAGTACAATTTATTCTGCACCGATAGCGTAGCAGCATCTGTTTATTCTGTGGTAATGTGATAGTAACTAGCAGGTAAACTGTGTCGATAGTGAGACGGAAGGGGGTGTTATGTGGCCCTCAATAAACATAAAAGTCGGGCACGTCGCTGAGTAAGAGCCACAAGTTTTCGGTCTTGTTATCAGAGGGCCGGACGTGCTGATAGATTTAGCACTGCAAAATCCTGGAGCAAATGGATTTAGTTAGATAGACCCACATTTTATTTGTGTACCTTGTTATTTTACCTTACCTACACAAAACACATGATAAAAATAAATATTTAGTTCCATTCGATCATGACTTTTCTATAAATTCTTTAAGTGTATTCAACTGGGTCTTACAAAATAATAATTATCTATCTAATTTGCATAATTATGCTAATGCTAGGACCTATTGTTATTTATTAAATAAAACTAGAAAAACTTTCACAATGTTATTTCAGGTACAAAACGTAGAAGTTTAGAGATTGAACTTACTGTAGGTACCTAAATAAAGTTTCATCTTCTTATTTCCAAATTAAGCCATTTTGCGATACGTTTTTGAATAATAAATCATTGGTAAACACAAACTTCCAAACTGAAAAGTAAACCTTAACATTTGATTTTGTTATTAGAACTAGACCCAATTTGGTTTATCTATCGAATATCAATAATTTACTATCACGTCTGAGTTAAAACAGTTTCCAAAGCTCTGTTTTGCTTTGATTTTCGGCGAAGCTGTAAAGTGTGCCTAAAGGGTAAACTGCCGTAAATTTGGCACAAACTCATAGTAAATTCACACAGGTAGTTAATGTTTTAACGTTTACAAGCACTGCACGAAATTCACCATTCTAAACAAGACCTAAACTACGACTGATTTCAAGAAATGGTAATAGTACTCTTTGTTCGCAGAACGTGCTCTCAATGGCGGGTGAGATATACGTGCAGTTGCAGCAGTGGCCATTAGCAGAGCATAGCATCTTGGCTGCTCTGGATGTGGCACCGCACCACATTGGCACTCACATCACTCTGGCACAAATAGTGGCTAGAAATGTAAGTGAATTACCATTTTTACCCCCGACGCAAAAACGACGGGGTGTTATAAGTTTGACGTGTCTGTGTGTGTCTGCCTGAGGCAACGTAGCTCCCGAACAGATGAACTGATTTTGATTTTGTTTTTTTTTATTTGAAATTTGAAATAGTCGGGAGTGTTCTTAGCTATGTTTGATGAAAATTGGTCCAAAATGGCCGCCGCCACAAAATGGCGGATTAATAAATACTCGTAATAAATACTCATCCCACGTGGGTTAAATAACCCACCTAAACGTGGCTTAGATAGTATCCAGAAATGAAAGTAATTTAGCAGGCTATAGTGTCAAACTAAATATTATCTTCAGCAATATCCCCTGGCGATGTATATTGTACTTTTGCCACTCTGAAAATGGCCTCACATCACTGTGGGGCACATAGTGGTCAAAAATATAAGTAAACTATTAGTAGGTACATCAGAAGTCTTTTCAAAATCGTAGTAAGATTGTAGTGTTCAGTAGTCCTAAAATATATCGTAAAATAATCTAAACGCCATTAAACTTACACCGTTAATTCGGCCAAGCTAGCACCCGATCGATTTGAATACATTGAAACTACAATCAATTAGTACCAAACAACCCTTCTTAAATTGGGTGGATATAAATTGTTCTGTTTGACTTTGATGAGCCACAATTACATGGCTATTAAACCTGAAATATTAAAATAGTTTGTAAAACTTGGGGTTTGTTTTGCTCAAATCAATAATACGTCATGTCAAGAGTTAGCTTCGACACAAACTCAAATCGAAACCCTGCTGTAAAAAATCTGATGTGAAATCTGATCAAGAACAGTTCTTCATATCGTGTCCTGTCCCATTCGATCAGAAACTGCTTGCAAAAGATAAAACACGGTATAGCTATTCCAAGCTTATGCCGAGTTTATTGGTAACTAGGTAACTTTATAATGCATAGTATTTTAATTCAAACTTTAGCTATAGGCGAAGTATATACAACACAGCGTACGGGTCCATTTACTTAGTGCTCTGAAACTGCAATGGGGTTACTAGGTAAATTCGGCACTTTGACAACGATATTTTGTTGGCAGGCAAGCAGAAGCTCAGAAGCGGAGAGGTGGTTCAAGAAAGCATTGACACTGGCACCAAGCGATCCGTCGGTGAGAGATCAGTTTGGTAAGTTATCAATAAGTGTAGTTATCAGAGCTGCTACGCAGTTCTACGCAGTGCTACGCAGTGCTACGCAGTGCTACGCTGTGCTACGCTGTAGCTATCGTATCTAAAATATTCTAAAATTTCTGTCTCTCCCTACGCTTGCATTGGCCTCTTTCTGCTAAAGAATATAATCACTTTTATTTACCGAAACCCGAAGCATATTTTTACACATGTACAATTAGAAATGTACAGAAATGTCCTACTTGGAAAGTAGTTGAATACAAAAAAATTATTCCCTGAATTCCAAGTAAAAAAAATTATTTTATCAGGAATGTTTCTTCGATCTCAACACCGACTACGAGAATCGGCCGAACAACTAGTAGCAGCAGCAAAGCTGTCGCCAGAAGATGGCGCGCGGGCAGCGGCGGCAGCGCGCGCGCTGCGAGACGCGCGACGTTGCCGCTCCGCTGAGCGATGGTACGCAAGAGCGGTGGAACTCAACCCCAATGTGAGTAGACCTCGACCTCATACGAAAGTTGCAGTTGTGCGTGGGCGCAACGCGCAACGTTGCCACTCTGCGTGAGGGCAAAACTCATTGAACTCGTTGGCGCGCAACTTTACCACTTCGCTGTGCATTCGTAGACATGGGTAATTGAGTTGTGTATGGTAGTTGGACTTGGAAAGTGACACCACTAATACTGAGGTGGTATTTAAGATACTAAAAATTTCTCTACCTCGTCAAAATCTACATATTTCATATATATTTTAGTAGTCATTCAAATAAACATTTTACTAAATTACAAAAAAAATCCAATTACTTAGTAATTGAAGAACTTTCAATTTTGTAGTGAATACTTCGAAGTCAGTAGACTTAAAAATAAAATAAAATGTTCTAAATTTCGAACACCATTCTCCTCCCGTGGTTTCGCTCGCGTGGTTATGAATTCAAACAACATTAGATTAAAGTGTAGTCTAAAACTTCTTGATTGGGTTATTAGGGTGTAGACGAGTTACAAACTTACACGTTTATTTTATTAATTAGCGTAATGATAGTTAAAATATGTATAAAAGCCCCCAGTGCTAACAGCTATTACTTTAAAACTTGAAGTTGTAGATAATTTTATGTCTAACATTGAACAAATGGTACACAAAGTCAAACTTCATACAAACTACGTCGTTAAAAACTGAATTAAGTAAATTAAATACTCTAAAGCTATTGTTACTTTTAAAAGCTATTCGAAGTTTTATGCTCTCGATTTTATTTATGGTTAAGTATTTAATAAAATTAAAGATTATGCAAAGAATATTTTACTAGCTACATCTATGTAAGTATTATAAATAAAACCTAAAGATAACATTCTGTTATCATTCTGTCTACGATTTGCATACTATTGATAAACTAAAGGCTATAAGAGATTGAGGCAATAAAAGTTTTAGTATCTGTATTTTTGAACAATAGTAATTTGTATTTTTAGGGCTGCCGATATTGCTCTACTTACATTTTATTAACCGATCGAAATATTTGGCACAGCAAAAATGTACACACAAGCTATTTTTATCAAAATCTAATCCTTGACATTTGCATGCCTATTAAATAGAATCTAATGCACTATTTTTAACACCCGACGCAAAAACTACGGGGTGTTATAAGTTTGACATCTCTCTCTCTCTCTCTCTCTCTGTATGTGTACACGTACTTTAGTGTGTGCGTGCGTGTGTAACACATCTGAGGCAACGTAGCTCCTGAACGGATGAACCGATTTTGATTTTGTTTTTTTTTTGTTTGAAAGGTGAGTTAGTCGGGAGTGTTTTTAGCTATGTTTTAATGAAAATCGGTCCAAGATTCGGGGGTGTTTTAAATTTTTAATTTAAATACTTGTTAGTTGAAGACCAAAACGTAACATATTCTAGGAAATGGAAATATCTTATCTTATTAGAATTCAGTATTACTTAGTACATCTATTCTGTGTCCAGGTGCCATTGCTGTTTCACTGGTAGCATATTCAAATATTCTATGAAATGAAACACTTTGATAACCAAAAACAAATGCATCCAAACACGCTCTATTGAACTCATCCTCTTGTTTAATTCTCTCAGACGCGGTCTGGGTCCATTAACTTTATGAAAGCGTAGATTCTAGTTGTAACATTGATTGCAGGATGCAGAATATCATTCCAATCTTGGTGCTATCCTACATCTGAATGGGAAATACAGTGCTGCAGCGTCCTCTTACCGACGAGCTCTACATCTGCAACCGAATGACGAAATCACAATCACAAACTTAAAACGAGTGAGAGCGCTTATAACGCAACGCAGAAAATAGTATAACTTTGTCAATTGCCAAAAAATAGAAAAAATATATTTATCTAACATTATTTTATTGACTGATTAATCAATTTGGTAGATAGACGTACGAATAGAAGCAACGAAAGTTATTTTTTTTAATCTGTTGAATTTATACAGGGTCATTTTGTTATAACACCAAAATTGTTTAGTTTTAAAGGTAACATTACTTTTTCTGTGTGAATAGGTTACAAAAAACTCATCAGCATCATTTCTCTGCCCTTATCCCATGCTAGATGGCGTCGGCACAATATGTCTTCTTCAACTCTCAATCGACTCCTCTCACATTCATGTCATCTTTCACATAATCCAACCACTTCTTAAGGTTACTTTTACACATTCATAGTTAAAACTAGTTTGAGCATTTCAAAAATAATGACCCTGTATATCTTGGCCTATAATCGGTATCTAAAGCCAGTTTTACGACACTGAGTCTGATAATATTTATTTTACTCTGGTTGTTTTTATAATTCATTCAAAATGAGAAATTATAAAATTAGATTTTTTTTGTGCTTACCAAAGATTGTTTTAGTGTTTATAAAAACTATCATTATCGATAAAAAATAATTACATTACTGTTGAATATATTTAGGAAATTAAATTACTTTGTTAGAATCTTCTTTTAACAAAACGAGTTGGTTTTACTAAACCAATGTTGTAGAAGTAGTTAGAAGTTTATTACATTGTAAATAAATTTTAATACTAAAATAATTTTATACCTACTTGAATGCAAATATTAATTCAATAAATATCTCAAAATAATCATGTTACTGTGACTCTTGCACACGAAGGTTGAAAAGGTACGAATTTAATTCTAAAGTACCTACTTATTTACAAATGAACCTGAGAACCCCGTCTGGCTGGTCTGATTTCGATGAGGTTTATACTGTTATGCAAATAAAAGGGATAGAACCTTTGTGGCATATCGACCCACCCGCCATTTTGAAAAAAATTCAAAATGGCGGGCCAGTCGATATGCCAGCTTACATACAAAAATGTTCGAACCCCTTAGGGACTTAATTTTTTTTGTTTAATCTTTACACATGAACTTGATGATCCCCACTAGCTTGTCTGATTATATGAAGTGTTTACTGCAAAAAAAATAGTGACTTCATTTTTTTTGTATACTTATAATAATTATAACTCATTAAAATTTCATCTTCAGAAATTACTTTCATTTTTTTCGTCTTTGAAATCACGTTTTCAAAACATAAACATGTTTATGAGTTCAATGTGAAATTTAGATAAAATAGTTCACTTAGGTGTTCACTTAGACGCCTTGATACAAATTATTTGATGAAAATCGACTATGTAAGTACACAAATGCTTAAAATACATAGACGATTATTTGACTACCCAATCAACCTAGATGTACAAAAGGCATGGTTTTCTATTGTTATTTTTGTATTGTCTTCCATTAAAACTTATTGTATTCTTTCCGTACGTTACATAAATTATTTTAGATAAAAATAGGATCTGAGTTTATGAATAGACTAGATTTAGTTACAATATATTCATACTACCTTTAATAAAAATTGTATATTGTAACTACGAGTATGTACCACATTCTTACTAACTTACTCAGTAATTTTGCATTAGGATTTATACTCATTCAATTTTTTGCCTTCTCAGTACTACTGATTAATTGCAAAATCTAAAACATATCTATTTTATGTACTTATGTAAATAAAAATATCATTCCATATTGTTATTTATTAAAATAAATTGTGTAAATAAAATGTTGACTAAGTTATGCATAACTATAGTTGTATTTATATTTCTATTTAAATACTTATGTATTATATGCGTTATTTTCTTCTCACATCTGTGACAATAAATAATAATGTACGCTTTGTAGAAATATTATAGTGATCTGCCAAAATGAATTGAAGATTTATAATTTTGCTGGTTTATTACTTTTAAACACGGGGCCATTATTACAAAATTAAATAAATGTGCTCCAATAAAAACGAATAAAAATCCACAAGGACAACCTTCTTTTACTTATGATAAAAATTGCTTGCCAACCAGTTAAGTAATTTTTGTCAATTTATCAACAATGACTATTTAAAAACTGAGTTTTGAGATTAACATTCCACAGTTTGATTTAAAAGCACATGCAAGAATTGAATACAGTTTAAAAAAGAAATTCAAAATAAAATCGTTGGAAGAGCAAAGCTCCTTTTGTATTACTTATTGTTATGTTAAATGAAGCTATTTGCTGGAAGTTATATAAAATTACCCAGTTACCCGATGTATCTGAAATGAGTACCTAGTCTATGTAATCGGATAAACCAAAGAATAACAAACTATTAAGTTAAGTTAAGAAGGTTACGCTCTCAATTAAAAGTTAATTTTACAGCCTTCAACATAGGCTGTTTTCACACTGTCATACCACACCTACACGATATCGGTGGAACTATATAGTCTACTAGACGCTTTACACCACATTTTTATTCAAGCAACATATCGGTATTGTTTAAGTGTCGGTATTGGTCAGTGTGCAAACGCCCTTGCTTTCATAAACTAAGGAATTGTAATAATCACTCTATGGTTTGATAAATACATAGATATAGGTATGTATATTATATGCTATGCAAGTAAACCTGCATCATCCCAAAGTGATATTATATGTTGGTAATTTTGTAAATAAAAGCTTCAATATTTTATCTATTTTATTATTTTTTTCTCAAAAAACCCCAACAAAATAAAAGTAATCCTCGACCCTATCGTTTTAATTAACCTTTTTCTGTTTATTTTGATTGTACTCGGTAAGTGGTACTTGTTTGAAGAATCAATTAAGTAAGTATTAGGTGATTAAGCAGGTTTAGTCAACGACAATAAAAACATTTTACTATGCTACGCATTTAAAACGCGCGCATCGCGTGTTCTGCAATTTTGCTCCCAAAAGCTATGCAATTTCGACGAGCCTCAAATTTGTGCGCGCTGAAAACGCACACAAAAAATATCGGCACACGAAATGAAGTTACGGTACTTACAATCATAACAATATATCCAGATGAGAGCTCTAATGTAACTGGTCAACTAGTTGTATCAATTTTATGAAATGTTTCTGCGCAGCTCTCATCTGTAGGACAGTGACATGTTTTTGATAATTATGATGTGTCACTGATTAAAAATTGCATACCATTTACGATGGGTGACCGCCAGTGGTATCTGAACGTTATCGTGCTTTGGAGAGCATTTTGATTTCAGGTAACAGGATAGTGTTCAATAGTCTAGAATCTAGAACTTACATCTGTATAGTTATAGCTGGATTCTGGTTAGTCACTAATTTTCCACTTTCCGCGCCTTCTATCTCGTTCACTCTACAATCTAAATTCTAGTCTCTGTGGGAGTGAAATCGGCATGCACTTTTACAATCTGATACAAAATAATTCTTGGTAGGTAATTTAAATTACAGCTCATTACACTATACGTAATTCAAGCTAATTTCTTAAGTTCTAAAGATCAAGTGGTTATTTTTCTTATTGAAATAGGATTTAGGAAGCTTTAATAACGTGTAGCAATAAATACTTTAAAAAAATCCCAATGATATTTTTACTAGATTTTATTAAGACCCTCTGATCGTCTGCTTATCGCTTAGTTTCCATTCTAATAGGTTCAGAAAACAGCGGAAACACAAAAAAGTAATGTGGACTGTGATTACATTTCTTGCGGGCTAAAATCTGCTATGTCGAGTCTTCGTTTTTTGTGGCTTCGTCGTTTGAGACACGCCGGCGAAAGTGCGTGAAATAGCTCGGAAAAAAGATACTTAGCTCACACCCTTCGTCGTTTTGAACTGTGAGTGTGCATCCAATGTACCCTCGGTAATTTCCCTCACCAGATACCCATTATTTTCCGTGATTCTCCATGCTTCTCTCACTGAGATTGTCGACCTCGGGTTTGTCGCGCGCTTCATCATTTTCCTTTGTATTTCGCTGTGATATGCATGGCTGTGATTTTAAATTGACTCTGCCTCGCAATTTGCTGGAGTACTTACTTTATTCGTTGGTATCATGCAGTTTCAACAATCTCCTTTAAAGTGGAACTTATCGAGACACAATTTAATGTGATAAAGCACCAAGCAGAATATTAAAAGAAATACTTAGTAAGATTTTTCCCTAGAATGGTTTTTTCTAGGAATTTTAAAGAGGCTAAAAAACTCAATGATGTGCATCTACTATTGCTAGGTATCTATGCCGTGTATCTAGCAAAGGTAGGCTTGGTATGTTTATTAAATATCTAATTCCCTATCTCCACCATCACACCAGATTGTTTACCAAAAGAATTGTTAGTAAACAGCGAATTCTATTTAGTTTCAATTGCAGGGTTTCGTTTGCAAAACGTTTTTGTTTTTGTATTTGGATCTTGTAATAGGGACGGACCGTGCCTGGAATACTTAATTCACGATTGCCGGTTCAGTAATAGGTTCCGAGACGAGGTAATGAAACCGATGGACGCAAACTCGCAATGCGCAATAATGGCACTGATGCTGTTGTGCTTTGAATTGGTAATGACACGGTCTTCTCACAGATAAAACTATGATATGCAATGTGATGTTTTTAAAAATCTTAGTACTGCAGGGGTATGCCAATCAAAGTTGAACTGCAACGTTGAACTGCAAATTTTTAAATCATGGTCAGTTCATACTAACTCATAGTTATTCTGTGACTAAATAGTGACATTATGACGTCATTTGATGTGTTTTCGCGCATATTTTGCTGTAAAGTGTCTAAAAAGAATGATCACTTGGTACAAAATTGTACCACGTGACCTGAAGAAATTACACTGGGCAGTGAAATATAACGACAGCAAAAGAATGGAATAGGGGGGCAGTTAGATAAATATCACTTGCGTCGTCTAAAAGTTTCTTTAATATTTTTGAACCGTTGCTAAAATATAGCTATCACACAAAGAAATATAGTTTGGTTAACACAGTCAGAATATCACTTGCATCGTTTGAGAGCAACTTTAGGGTTTTCGAATCGCTACTAGGTACGATAAAGCTATCACTAAACGACACAGAACACCAATGTATCGCAACCGCAATTTGCTTGTTCGAATGGGAGAAGTAAATTGTATGGAAATGTATGCTGTCGCTTTATCTTATAGGTTATACAATGTATATTTTTATATCATTAGGGTTGCATAAAAAAAGGATTTTCTTTGGATTAAGTATTGAATAATTCTAACATTGATTAAAAAAAGTAATCTCATGCCATTTTTTAACCTTTAAAATAAGCTACTTGATCTCTACTTAAAAAAGATCTTATGATGGATAATTTTTAGATTTCTATTCTAAATAAACAATCTAATAAAGATTTTCTGAAAACCCCTACATGAATGCTTTGAAAGCTGGGATAGGTATATTATTGTAACATCAGATGACCCTGGCTGAAGAGCAACCGAGATTAGCAATTGTATTCTGATATCAGTATACATTGCGTAATGCAAGATGTTCATATGCTTGATTGGAACACAATGTGCCAGACAAATGGTAGATCAGCAGGGGTATGCCAATCAAAGTTGAACTGCAAAGTTGAACTGCAAAGTTTTAAATCATGGTCAGTTCATACTAACTCATAGTTATTCTGTGACTAAATAGTGACATTATGACGTCATTTGATGTGTTTTCGCGCATATTTTGCTGTCAAGTGTCTAAAAAGAATAATCACGTGGTACAAAATTGTACCACGTGACCTGAAGAAATTACACTGGGCAGTGAAATATAACTTGACAGCAAAAGATTGGCATACGGGGGCAGATTTCACCAATACTGGTCTCATAGTATCAGTAACTGCCCTTACTGCGAAGTGTATTGGATGGATTTTTTTATACATTATAGACAAACGTTTGACCACAATCTCACCTGATGGTAAGTGACGACGCGGAAGTGATGTGGATGGACTTCAATTTGCAATGATTTATCAATATCCAAATCTTCTAAAACTGAAATAAATGATAGTTTGCGATCTTTATATCCAAGTCCTATGGAAATCTATGCAGTTGGATAGTTTACCCAACAACATTTATCAAGAGTGCATGCCTTGTCTATCAAAAATCGCAATATTACATTAAGGGCCAACGCACATCTATCGACAAAACTGTTTTGTCGCGTACTTAGTGACGTGAAAATAAATTTTCTGTTATAACGAAAACAGCATATGATGAATGTTTGCTCGTCATATGCTGTTTTCGTTGTAACGAAACTCACATCAATTGACACGACAGTCTTTTCTTACGTTTTTTTATTAATAGGTTCGCAAACCAGCCGTTAAAACAATTTAATTAATTAATTAAATTGGCCGAGCGGCCTTCAAAAGCAAACATGCATGCATAAAATTATGTTTACCTATCTATTATAGCATTGTTTAGTACCTACCTATTAAACATTGCTTTATACGCATATACCTAGAGAATGAACTGTGCTTTTTTAATAAATAAGAATATAAAGTAATTATGTAGTGTACTTAATAATATTATTAAGTACTTAGGATGATTCTCATTAAATAAGCAAGTAACGAAAACAGCAAATAAAAAGAAGCATATCGTAACTAAAAAAGTTTTACTGAGAAGTTTCACATCACTAACTGTTCGACAAGACGTTTTGTCTTTGGTTTGCGTTCTCCCTTACATACAATGATTTGCTAATACAATTTACATAACAATTCAGTCGATACGTAAAAAACCATATGTCACGAATATTCCGAAATTCTCGTAACAAAAATGTTGAATTCAAGTGAATCGATATCGAATTGCAAATGAAAGCTTACTCTGCACATATAGAAGTGGCCGGATCGCACTGAAGTCGGTCGCATTTTCGCGGAATTCGTTTTGTTTCATGATACGTTTTGGATTTTATCTGTGTCACAGCTTTGTACTGGTTTTAAATTACCGTATGAACAATGCTTTTTCCATTTCGCTTTAAAACCTAATTTGGCAAAAATAAAATGCTATCATAAAAAATACGATGATATAAACATAAGGGACAACGTTACTCAAATGCCTGCGGTGAAAAAGGCCCTAAGAAAAATAAAACTATTTGTTAGTGATATTGAAATAACCCGGATTATTAAAATAGATTAATATAAACCACGAAATCGCAAAAAAAATCTGCTGTTTCATACAAAATGCAATACCTTCTTTAAAAATGGATGGAACATTTTTTTTTATTTTTTCGCTTACACACTCTTGGTTACAATAAAAAAGTTATTATTATTAATGGGTATTTTAACTCCCTAAGTATTCCGTAGTGGTCTTAACCAGTGTAGAATTTATTATTTATCAATTTTACCAAATTCATTATGAAACTATCACGAAAAATCAGTGATTGCTTTCATCTGAAATTGGATCAATTCATCGTGCTTTTAACATTTCCTATAATTTCCAATAACCAAAACGATGAGATTCATCAAATATGGCTGAAACGATTTCACTAATTACGTTTCGTATACGGATTAAATAAATATGTTATTACTGATGATATTTAAATCAAATTAAGGTTTGAGAAGATTGCAATTTTAATCACATATATAATATTATAAATATGAAAGTTTAAATATTTCGGTATGTTTGTGTTTCTTCAATCACGTCAAAACTACAGAATAAAAAACTTGGAACTTGGGTAAAATTTGGAATATAATTCGTAATCTGGATTCAAAAATAGGCTACTTTTTATCCAGAATAATTAACAGGACCTACAGTATAAAATGAACCAACGGGATTAGGAGCGCCAATAAAACATACCTAAATTGATACGAAGACGACGTCACGTCAGTTCCTACGGAGGGCCTAGTACAAGTTTTGGTGCATAAAACCAGTGTATAATGTCTGAAAAAAAAATAACGGTACACGCGTATGAAGTCGCGGTTAATAGTTTAATTATTTAACACACGCTTTGGGTACATTGCAAAACAAGAAAAGAATAGATCTAAATGATCTAACCATTATCTAAAAAATATTTGAAGAATAAACACTGAATGTATATTCAGTGTTCATGAAGCACTGGAATAAGGTGTACTCTGTATGGTGTATATCTGCTCTATCATATGTAATTAGGTATAACTTTTAGCTACTTATCTACTATTCTAAATATAGCTGTCATATCTAACTACTGTGTTGCTGAAACAAAATTTTGAATTTGAATAATTTTTGAGCTGTGACAGGCGTCACAGCTCAGTCGGTAACGGCTCTGCCTTCCGTGCTGTGGGTCGTGGGTTCGATCCCCACTGAGAACAGACATTTGTGCGTGGAAAACATAGATGTTTGTTCTATGTCTGGGTGTTACTATGTATTATAAGTATGTATTTACAAAAAAAAAGTATTTAAGTATTCTATCAGCCATCTAGTTCCCATATTACAAGCTTTGCTTAGTTTGGGACTAGAGGGCGTTGTGTGTAAAGTCCATGAATATTTATTTATTTATTTATTCTGACAATATCAATCAATACCAATATCAATCGCTCCACAGTTCATTACGATCTCTGAATTAATTCAGCAATCGCACTCACTGAAGCGAGGATTCAGGCAGCACAAGGCGGTCAAATACTGTCCCTAAGTGCAGAGTCGTGTATCGGTTGCCAAATCCCGGGGGGATAGATAGACCATGATTCAGTGCATACTGTGCTTTTAATTTTATTTTGTGTCCGACTCCACTTCAATTTATAGCTTTGGACGTTTATTTTGAACGTTTTATTGATCCCCGATTTCGTGGTTGGAGTCTGTGATTCTTTAGTTGTAAAGGTGATTGCAGATTGTACCTACCTGTTTCGTTACGTAGGGCGTTTAGGCTTGTACTTTTGCCCTATTTTAATACGCATTTACAAAAATACGCAAATACTTGTGTGCATTTTTAATAAATAAATAATTAAGTAAATAAAATGTGTGTTGTTATGTAATTAGCATAGAACATACATACCGGTCAAAATCATAACCCTTCTTATGCTTTACCACAGTCAGGTAAAAGTATGATCACAGTGGCGTTACACCCATACACACAATATTGGGTGTATTTATACAGATACACCCAATCTGTAATCACCCTAAGTTCGCGTGGGACACGAACCGGAAAACTTGATTTATTAGAAGAAAAAATGTAATTAATTAAAACTATTTCCACACTTACAATTGGAACTAGCTTTAAACCAAATAGTTTTATCAGAAATTCAGTGCGGTCATCATTCTGTTTTTTTATGAGAATAAGTGAACAAGCAGATTGCCCACCTGATGTTAAATGGTCACCTCTGGTCTGGTAAGCAACCGATGTGGCGTTTTCAACTAAGTGCCATGTTTTAGCACAAAATTTCGATTCTAAATGATTCTTGTGATTTTACTGAATCATTTTTCAAAACCTCTAACGTAAAAAAAACTATGCGTAATCTAACTAGGATCCAAATCTGAATTGAAACTTTATCTTTAAATCCAAGAACCCTTACAATCCCTTAAAACCCTCCATATACCTATAACAATTCAACCTTTAGATTGTCGTAAAAATCCGTTTAAACCATTTCACCATTATTTCTCAGAATGAGTAAATTAGATTTTGCGTTCTATTTACGAGTACATAATATAAGCAGTTATAAATAAAGAACATTTTTATAATCAAAAAGCATACAGATTCAGAAACCATTATGTAAAATTGGTAGAGCCTCGGTTACCCAACGTAGCAGTACTCGTAGCTGCTCGTAGCACTTCGTAGCACCTCGTAGAGCCAGCTACGGCCCATCTCATCTATCAGACAGGCTTTGCTTTACCACAACAAGCATTATTACCAATCGCTGGCCGTTCAAGCAGGGAATTGAAATCGTTATGCAGAGAGCCAAATTATAGGGGTGATTCTCTTATTAAATTTAGTACAAAATATCAATGGTATTTTGTTGGGATAACATTTTGTGTGAACTTTAATGTAATAAATAATTAATAATAATTTAATAAAATAACTTTAATAAACTTTAATCTACAAAACAAAAATATATTTTACTAGATTTTATTAAGAGATTTAGCCTTCAAATTCTATTAAAAAAGGGGGTGAAGTCTGTGTACATTATTATGGGAGTGATCGTGTCTGGGACTGAAGGGATCATAGTGAAATCTAGAAATAGCTGATATTTGTAGGAATTAGATTCAAAGAAATACGTGCAATGAACGAGCACCACAAAATCAAGTAACTTTTTGTTCATAAATGATGAACAAACTGAACCATTTCAGTAATATTTCAATCGAGTCAAAAATATTTTTTTAATCTGGTAAGTATACTTATAGTTATAAATCTGCCCCTGTATTTCAATCTTTTGCTGTCAAGTTATATTTCACTGTCCAGTGTAATTTCTTCAGGTCACGTGGTACAATTTTGTACCACGTGATCATTCTTTTTAGACACTTGACAGCAAAATATGCGCGAAAACAAATTAAATGATATCATAATGTCACTATTTAGTCACCGAATAACTATGAGTTAGTATGAACTGACCATGATTTAAAACTTTGCAGTTCAACTTTGAGATTGGAATCGCCCCCCTGGGCTCGAAGTCAGATTTTTTTGGCCCAGAAAGTTACATAGTAAAGTAGTCACAACGGATCTTTGTCTTTCTACATTATTTGCGCAGATGGGTCGTATTTAGCAAATTTTTCCGCACAATAGTACATGCGCAATCGTTTGTTGTACCTAACTACAGAGGGATAAAGATTCATTGTGCGTACTGTACCTACCTGCTTACCTATTCAACTTTTTACTCTGTTTTGTTTTTGCAAGCAAGTTTAAATTAAATATTTATAATATAGTTTATAATATAGTTTATAATATAATAATTTAAATATAATAATAATTTTAATTTTTTTTGTTTAAAAATGCTATTTTCTTATCAGTATTTGTATATAGTTATTGTTTTGATAATAATTGCTTTGTAAATAATTCTTGTAGGATAAATATTTTTTCTAGTAAAAAAAAAAAAAGTTTAAACATAGTATTTATATGCAAAAACTCAGTGGTTAATAGTTATAACTCTAGATTAGTTATAGTTATTATAAGACTGTTTGTTTTCTCTTAAAATAAAATAAGCCGAAGTGATGCACTGAAAAGACGCGCATAAGTTTAACCAGATACGTCTCAAAATCAAATGTGTTTTAAATGACCGCTTTCCCAGAACTGCAGCTTTAGTATTTGCTCGTATACAGCATGTTTTGTTATTGGATTTGCGAGAAATCTCGCGACTCTATCCGTTGTTTGTTTTCTAGTACATAAGCTTCTTTCGCAATTTCCTACAAACATGTTCCGTCGGAGTAGGCTCACACCTTGGGCGATATTTATTGATGCGATTTAGAAATTTCCGAAAAATCGTCTATCCAATATAGGACGATTTTAGTGAGCATTTTATAAACACGAACAAAAGAAGAGTTAAACTTTCTCACCCTTGGCTGTTTTAACACTACAGCCGACACGACATCTGCACGATATCGGCGAGTAAAACCTTATTAATAGTAATACAAACAATAAATAAAATTTGTTTATTGTAGATACACACGGCCACAGGTCAGGTTAAACACCCAATACCAACATAACTACGCTACATGTAATGCAGATAATCGTTAGAAAGAGAGCGCAACAGGCTTAGGCACGTGCCGCGCTCGCAGACCGTCCTTCACAAACCCATTGTCGTCCCTCTCGCACGATTCGAAATGCTCAACTTCTAATAAGATAAGATAAGATATTATAAAATTTTATTTGTCCTCAAAAGATACTGTAGGTAGTTACATGTAAGTACAGAATAATAGTTCAAAGTCCAAACAGTTTAGGTGGACGTGTCTTCGTCTGTACAGTATCTATTGCTACGAGTATAATACAATTTGCCAGTGTTTTGGGCACGCTCCCGATTGGTACTGGTTTAGATCCGTTGAGCTATCTATAAATCGTTTGCAACGGTTTGCAGATAGCTCAACTTATGTGTTATATTTAAATTCACATTGTAATTATAGTTTGTTAGATGTTTGTTTTATGTTTGGGTGTTACTATGTATTACAAGTATGTATTTACAAAAAAAGTATATAAGTATTCTATCAGCATCTAGTTCCCATATTACAAGCTTTGATTAGTTTGGAACTAGAGGGCGTCGTGTGAAATATCCATCAATATTTAATTACTTATTTATATTTTAGTAGCGTTTAACTTACGAAAGATCTTTATACAATTAATAAAACATAGTTTATTTTATATTTAAAAAATTGTTAATCCACATATCTCGCTGACTGTACCTACTGAAGATTTTTATAATCCCCTCTGTACATCTTTGTCGGACAATATGGCCATACATTTAGCTACATTGTAAAGTTATTGCAAGACGTATCGTAAAGTGTGCACCATGTTTTCATAATATATTCGGATCTTGTATCTTTTAGGAAGGTGTTTTTGTTTTAGATTATACTCACAATAAACACCCTGCAGGGGTATGCCAATCAAAGTTGAACTGCAAAGTTTTAAATCATGGTCAGTTCATACTAACTCATAGTTATTCTGTGACTAAATAGTGACACTATGACGTCATTTGATGTGTTTTCGCGCATATTTTGCTGTCAAGTGTCTAAAAAGAATGATCACGTGGTACAAAATTGTACCACGTGACCTGAAGAAATTACACTGGGCAGTGAAATATAACTTGACAGCAAAAGATTGGCATACGGGGGCTGTAGTTTTTGTGTGAAATATTAACAAATATCCATACATACATCCATTATATTAAGTAGGATATACCCACCTTGTTTTCTTTACCACCTTTCACATTTCGAGCGTGTTAACCCTTATGTTACTCAGAGTCAAAGTTCAATGAGTCATGGATACCATCAGTGATCCGCTATCTGAAACTCGCCGTAAATCCTTACTAGAGCCAAAAAAATATGTTGATACTTATCTCAATAGATCTTCGTTTTAGGGTTAAGTCGTGAATTTTTAGACGAGTATAGTCACGAGCAACGATATGTAAATGTCAAGTAAGCATCGTTTGTATTTTTGTATGCATTTGGCAATGTTTACAATCGCTATTGGACTATGCCGTGAATAGACAACTTGATATTTAGATACTTCCAAAAATATTAAAAATGATACATTTTAATAAAATTCAATCTTTGGTATGCTGGCACGTGGATCCACGCGAGACAACATACATTTATATTGTGTCTGGAATCTGCTGACTAAAGATTATTAAATAAGTTACTAGTAGGTAATAGGTAGTAGGTAATATTTATATCATTAATTTCTCAGAATTTTCATTTTTTTTTACATGTTTGGATAAATCTTTGTCTGATATTTCTATTTAGGTTAGACTGCTTTGTTACAGTTTTAGAACAGTTACGTTTAGTCTAGATCCACAATTCGTTTCAACTTTTCAAGGAATTTATTTCGTAACATCAATGACTAGGTATAAATAAACAAAACGTGGTAAATCTAAAGATCAATAATAAGTATGATCAGTGACTAAAAATCCTTTTGATATTCAGTGCTGCTACCAAATATAGAATTTGACAAGACCTGGGATGCGATGGATGAGTAACAGAGAGAAGGTTATACAGTTTATATTATCTGTGGTTAAACTCAGCACAATGTAGCTGGCAGACACTGGATGAGAAGAGCCGAAGACCGAGCTCAATGGCGCGTCTTGGGAGAGACCTACGTCCAGCAGTGGACGAGTTTAGGTTGATGATGATGATGATACTCAGCACTGGGTGAAGTTGGGCTGTGGATAATGATGATAAACTGCCATGACATTTCTGTTGTTATCGTGTCACCTTTGTTAGATGTCCTATGAATAAAAAAAAAATTACCGTGTCTAAAAAACATAAACGAAACATACTTAATCACGATAGATTGTTTATCAGTGGCATATTCTGTATGCTTTTTGCAATTCTAACACGTCGGTTGCGTCGCGTATTTCTGCTTTGTACCGCCTCCATGTGAATATGTATGAGGCGCGGTCGGTTCGTGCCATCCCCCTGTATGAAAATGTGATGTCCCGATAAATTGTCAAAAAGGTTGATCGGCAGTGGAAAATGGCTGCCGAAATTATGTCCACAGAATAAAATGATATGCCTCGAGGGCCGCGGTCTCTGGCAAGATTGTTTATTTATGAGTTGATAGGAATCAGGCTCGCGGCATATCTACGGCCGAGTCGCCGACTCATGATTCGGTGATTTCGCTTTTGAAGTTTTTAAAAGATTTATCATTTCGCTTTTTCAAGAGCTTTTTGATATACAAATGTTATTATATCAACGTTTTGCGCTAATTAAGCGCAATGGTTTTTGTGGGTCCAGTTGGGAATGAATGAAAATATTTTTTTTATGGTTAACTAGACCCATTCGGCCCATCAGGCAGGACCGTTGCTAACTTACTAAGGTTTTTAATTGTTTTCATATAATAAGCCGGTTGAATATTATGTGACAAAACGCCAAAAGGATATTGAATCAAAAAACACTACAGCAAACGTTCAACCTCACTCTGGTAAATGTACACACGAAGACACGTCGACCTAGACTGTTTAGACCTTGAGCTGCCGCCTATCGCGCTCCTTTTCCAACGATTATCTGCATTGTAGCGTAATTATGGTTATGTTGGATGTCTAACCTGAATTGTGGCCGTGTGTACCTAATCACATCATCTAAATACTTAACACATTTTGTGTTAAAAGTGTCGTTTCGACAATCAGATTACACAATATTGTCACTTAATCTTGAACTACATAGTACCTACTACCTGTAGTTGCTTTGTCTTATTTATGTGTATTTGTAAATAAGAATTAAAGATTTATTTGCTAGTTCGTTTTTTATTGTACAACTTTGTTGATTGCAATTTGACCATAGACTCTGGTTAATCATAAAATAACTTTTCTACATTTTTATCTATTTGTTGGGGATGCCAACACTACCAACTGTAGGCAACTACGAGTAGGTACAGTATATAGGTTACAGACATTCAAATACGGGTCGGGAAGACTACAATTTCAAACTTTTAGTCTTCGCGAAGAAGTTGTCAAACAACGATCATTAAAACTAATATTATTCTGGAAAGAGTTTATTCGAAGTGGACTTAACTTAGACTTTCGACTCAGACTTGGCTCACAATAAATTGCGATGGCTGGCTTTTATAGCTTCGTGGTTTACATACTGAAATAGACTTTTATATATAGTTCGGTTATCTAACCGCGCAAGGTTGTGTTTTTAATTTGATATTATGACCCGATGGAGCTTTTAAGATGCCCTTATTTATTTGCCCCTGCCCCCGTATGCCAATCTTTTGCTGTCAAGTTATATTTCACTGCCCAGTGTAATTTCTTCAGGTCACGATCATTCTTTCATTGATCATTCTTTTTAGACACTACACAGCAAAATATGCGCGAAAACACATCAAATGACGTCATAATGTCACTATTTAGTCACAAAATAACTATGAGTTAGTATGAACTGACCATGATTTAAAACTTTGCAGTTCAACTTTGATTGGCATACCCCTGCTGTTAGTAAAACAAAAATAAAAGAGTTTAGAAGTTCTCTTTAAAATGTATAAACCCTACTCATATTTTGAACCTACGATTGTTTACTTGTTATAAAAGTGTGTTCGACCGGTATTCCATTGATTCCTTAATACCCAGCGATAGCTTTGGATGTACTTAGGATAGTAAGCAGGTACTTAAGATAAGATAAGATAAGATTTAATTTGTAGTTAGATCTATATTTACTATTTTTTTTTCTATGGCACATGTCCAGGTTCTCGATAACCCTTTGTCATTTTATAGCGGCACTTTTATTGGCCGTTTTAGATTGAAAACCTAAGCTTTGATTGGTTAAAATATAAAATAAATGTTTCTCTTCTGTTTTAGATATTATCTGTGACAACGCAGACAAAAGGTAGGTAAAACATCACAAGACTACAGCATCTAAAAATAACAACACTCCTGACCTCTAGCCGTTTTTCTTAGAATTTATTGAATATAACGATCAAACGGGTCGTGGGTTCGATCCCCACTGAGAACAAACATTTGTGTGTGGCAAACATAGATGTTTGTTCTATGTCTGGGTGTTACTATGTATTTACAAAAAAAAAAGTATATAAGTATCTATCAGCATCTAGTTCCCATATTACAAGCTATGCTTAGTTTGGGACTAGAGGGCGTCGTGTGAAATGTCCATAAATATCTATTTATTTAATTCTGGGCCCGTTTTTAGGCCACGTGAATTTAAATGACAATAAAATTGTTCACTGTTGTAAGTATAACCAAATGTTTACCAAAATGGGATGGTTGTCTTACAACCGAAATTATTATGATATATAAAAAAAAATATATTTTCAGGGAATGAAGCCACAATAAGACATCACATCAAGCCCTGATCTGAAAAGTTCCTGCAAGTTTATATAATAAGTCTGCAGAATTGGATAAGACTGAGCACTTTAAAGCAAAGATGGGTCACAAAGTTAAAAGTCATGTTACTTAAAAGGGGTTTCTGGGGTCGAAAAGCTTTGAGAGGGTGAGAGGATGCCACCCGTACACCTGTCGCTGCCGTGATATACCTTCTAGCGATATAATATATTTGTTCCTCGCGGCTCTAGAACTTAGGAAATATGATCAGCTGTTACGTTACGGCTAGAAATATTGTGATGTCGTAAAACATTTGTTACTTTACTTTGTAACTTAGGTTCACGGAGTTAATGCATTTCTGCAGGGGTATGCCAATCAAAGTTGAACTGCAAAGTTGAACTGTAAAGTTTTAAATCATGGTCAGTTCATACTAACTCATAGTTATTCTGTGACTAAATAGTGATATTATGATGTCATTTAATTTGTTTTTGCGCATGTTTTGCTGTCAAGTGAAAAGAATGATCACGTGGTACAAAATTGTACCACGTGACCTAAAGAAATTACACTGGGCAGTGAAATATAACTTGACAGCAAAACATTGGCATACGGGGGCAGGCCAAATCTTGTTTTTTTTAGCGGTTGCTAGTTTTAATTCTCTAATATTTTTTGCCTGAAGACGGCAGACGACGCCGAGGCAGGCTTAGGAGACGCTGGAGTCATATTGATGCATTCGACACAAATTGATGAGACCTGGCCAACCAACGCAAATCCTGGAAAGAAATGGGGTAGACTTTTGCCCATTGCAGTAGAGGGACAATGAAAAAAATAATTGTAGCAAGTGGTAGATCAATAAATATGCTTGTCAAAGTAAAAACTTAAATAAAAACATGGCACACAAACACGTTTTCTGTTACATCATAAAAATCGAGAAACAATTGCAAAAACGTTACTGCCACATGTCAGTTGCGTTGCAACTGCGTTTCGTTGCGTTTTTTTTTGCATAAACAGAACATCATCTTCATAATAATAATAGATGGCGATAATTCATTATTATATTGTGAAAGTAGACGGCTTTAGACACGTAGTTTGATGCAGATTATTTCGCTTTTATTCAAGAACCAAGATTGTTTTAAGTGTTTTATAATACCCCTGTTTATGGGGAAAGCTAAATTATTCAGGGGAAAAAAGTTGCAAACAATACTTCACAATGATTGATTCCTCCCCAGCGTCTAATGAGAGTGGACGAAAGCAGAATTAAATTTCCGGCTCTCGCAAGCTCTTTTGTTCTTCACAATCTCATTAAACGTAAAATACTTTACAAATAACGAACGAATTCACCGCGAAAATCTTATTATCTTTATCAGCTCGTATTTTTTGTAGTCACTCAAGAAAGATTTAGGCTCACTCAAAGGGCTTAAAGTATATACAGAAACTTCTTTTTATAACAATTTTTTGAATGATGTTTAAATAAAATTAATTTGATGAGCCATTTTAAGGTGATAAGATACGAAAAGAAGAGAAACTTTTTGTTTAGTTGCGTAATCGCGTTGTATTAGGACAACCAACGCCTGGGGTGCTAAGGTCGGGCAACCTCCACGTGGTGCACCCTGGTAACACCGTGAAACACTTCGTCAGAGTACTGGGGAAGTGTTTCATGGTGGCCAATAACCCGACAACCGCGCATGTTTCCGATGATCCTCAAGGCTATACCGCAGGGCTACCCATACGGAAAGGCTCGAGGGGAGGGACTAGCGCAAGGGGGGTTTTGTTTCGGGGGGGGATTAGAGATGGGATTTTTCCCATACCTAAGCCCGCCCTGAATACCCCGGGACAGGAGCTTCTCTACGCATCCTCTGTTAAGCAGAGGAAGCAGTGGACGAAGCGGGACGTGCTCGGTGTGCACTTGCACTGCCTCCGGGCTGGCTTAGAAACGAGGCTTCATAGTCAGCGTCCTAGGGTCTTGGCTTTGCCGCCCGGGCCTCGAGGAGTTCACCTCGTTAAAAAACCCTGATATTTGGAGTGGCTACGCAGCGCAACAGATCGCCTGTTCGGCAAATCGTCCGTGAACTTCCGAGTTTGGGACTCCACGGGGGGTTTGCCGACCAGGCGGGTTGGTCGGTACACCAGCCGCTACTGCGACTTTGGGGACCTCACCCCTCAAAGAGGAAAAAAAAAAAAAATGAAAAAGGCCGATTGTCAACATGAACCCCAGGTGGGTACCGGCGTCTCTGGCGCCGAAGAATCCCGCAGTGCTGCGGCACTCTGCCCCTCGTACTCTGGGGGGGGCAACAATCGCCTCGGGGGCTCTGGGAGCTCACGTAAGAAGAGGGAGAGCGTCTCGGCGAAGCGAAGTGGCTTCGCGAGACCGGCTACGCCAGTAGCCAGCGACGTAGGAGAGGAGTCAGACGGGTCCGTGGTATCCTTCTGCTCTCTAACTTCCTCAGCATCGGGCATGGCCTACGCTACGCGGAAGCGAGGGCGAAAGCCCGAGGTGGATGGCGGAGCTGGTGCCTCAGACTCGCAAGGGTCTAAGCGCGCCATGTTCCTCAAGGACAAGGGGGACGAAGACGATGACGTCTTCAACCCCCAAGTCGCGCCGGAAGACAAACGGGCGAAGGCAGACTTGCCAACCCCCGAAGTCTTGGCGCAGGAAATGCAGGCGTTACGCTCTCAGGAGTTGGACGCCTGCATGACGGTCGAACTGCAGACCATTGAAAAGATTGCCGACAAGTCTAAGAACTTGAAGGGCAATTTTATCAAGGGTCTGCGCGTGGCCGTCAGGAGGGCGGCGGCGATCTCAGCGGAGCTCTTGCACCGTGCGGCGGTGGACGCCAATGTCAAGAGGCTCGAAGGCGAGAACGCAGAGTTGCGTGCCCAAATGGCTGCTCTTTCCGCCAAGGTGGAACAGGTGGCCAGTTCCCAGGCCAGCGCTAGTGTTAGCGCGACCGAACCGGCGGTGGTGACTCCACCTAAAGCCGGTGGGGATTGGGAAGGCCGACTCATGGAGCGCATCGGCGCTCTAATGGACAGTAAGTTGGTGGTGGCTATGGGTGCCATGCCATCTTCTACTCAAAGGGGCGTAGATGTTGCTCCAGCAGCGCCGAAGGGGCCCACTGGTAAGGCGAAGGCAAACGCCCGACCCCCGCCAGTAACTTCCCTGCCACCCGTGCAGTCGCGGACTGCGGAGACGCATGCGTCGAGGACGCCGGTGTCGACGTGGGCGACAGTGACGGGGAAGAAGAGGGCGCCCAAAAAGAAGGCCGCCGCTCCCGAGCCGGCGCAACCTGGGCCGAGTACCGGTCCTAAGGCTGGCCCGAAGACTGGCCCGAAGGCTGGCCCAAAGGCTGGCCCGAAGGCTGGTCCGAAGGCTGGTCCGAAGGCTGGTCAGAAGACTGGACAGAAGGCCGGTCAGAAGGCTGGCTCGAAGGCTGGACCAAAGGCTGGCAAAACGCCGAAGCCTGCGCGGGTGCCGACTTCTGCGGCGATAACGGTGACAGTTCCGGAAGGCTCGGATGTTACCTACGCTGCGGTTATGGCCGCTGCCAAGGCCCGTATTAAGTTGGCCGAAGTGGGACTGGAGCAAGTCCGTTTCAAAAAAGCCATCACTGGAGGCATAATCATGGAGGTGTCGGGACCCGACTGCACCTCCAAGGCTGACCACCTGGCCGATCGCTTGCGCGCGGCCCTCGCTGATCTGGGCGTGCGTGTTGCGCGTCCGGTGAAAACGGGGGAGTTGCGGCTGAAGGATCTTGACGACAGCGTCACACCTCAAGAGGTGCAAACTGCGGTCGCCGAGGCCGCTGACTGCTCGGTCCTCGATGTGCGGGTAGGTGACATACGTCGCTCTCCCACTGCCCTGGGCACGGTATGGGTCCGATGTCCACTAGCTTCCGTGCGGAAGCTAGCCGCGGCAGGGCACGTCGTGGTAGGATGGGTCACGTCTCGGGTCGATTATTTGACCTCGAGACCACTCCAGTGCTTCCGATGCTTGGAGTATGGGCACGTACGCAGCATGTGTCAGAGTACAGTGGACCGTAGTCACTTGTGCTACGCGTGCGGCGAACCCAGTCATCGGGCGAGCCAATGCACGAATCAGCGCAAGTGTCCGCTGTGCTCCGACAAGGGCTGTAAGGCCGACCATCGGATGGGTAGCAAGAGTTGCAACCCCCCTAAGGCCTCGAGGAAAACTCCTCGCTCGGCCCCAGCACCGGAAGGCAAAGCGGCCCCAACAAAGGGGGCCGCTCAGTCGGGTCCAAACCCGCCGCCCCAGGAGGGTATGGAGGATTCTTAATGGATCACACCCTTAGAATCCTCCAGTGCAATCTGAACCACTGCCGTGGCGCGCATGATTTGCTCCAGCAAACCCTCGCGCAGTGGTCGATTGCACTAGCCGTAATCGCGGAGCCCTACCGTGTCCCGGACCATCCGCGGTGGTTCGGTGACGACTTGGACTCTGTCGCTATTTACTGGGGTGGCGGCGAAGGTGACCCCCACTGTGCCCTTATTGAGAAGGGACAGGGTTTCGTGGCCACGGAGTGGGGTCGCCTAGCCGTTGTGGGCTGCTACATCTCTCCCAACTGTACACTCGTAGAGTACGAGGTGTATTTGGACGCGGTGGGTGGTTGCATACGCAGGTGCCTACCGCGTCCCGTGCTTGTCTTGGGCGACTTCAACGCTCACTCTCGTGAGTGGGGGAGTCCCCGAGACGACCCAAAGGAAGTGACAATCGTTGATTGGGCGGCGGGTATGGACCTCCGGTTGCTAAATCGGGGGTCTGTAAGCACCTGTGTGCGGTGGCAGGGTGAGTCAATCGTGGACCTTTCATGGGCGACCCCTTCGGCCACACACCTGGTTTCGGGATGGAGAGTTGCAGAGGAGGTGGTCACTTTATCCGACCACCGCCATATCTTTTTGGATGTGGCCCTCTGCCCCCCCGGACGTGCGTCCCGCCGCAGTGGCAGTCCGCCGCGACGATGGTCCCTTAAGCGGCTCGACAGAGATCTGCTCGAGGCCGCCGCCATCGTCGCGGCTTGGTCGGAAGCCGGAGAGGATCTGCCCGATCCTGTCAGGGAGGCGGCTTGGTTCCGGGCAACGATGACGTCGATTTGCGATGTGTCGATGCCCCGAGTCGGGTCTTCCAAGCGAGGGTCGATGTACTGGTGGTCGGAGGAGATAGCGAGGTTACGTGTGACGTGCCTACGCTCCCGCCGCCTGTACCAACGAGCCCGGAGACGACGGCGAGCCCCTGCCGAAGAGGTAGATGGAGCCTACGAGGTATACCGAGGCGCTACAGTGGCACTCCAGGTCGCGATTGCCGACGCCAAGGCTCGGTCCTGGAGCGAACTCTTGGAGGGATTGAACAGGGATCCATGGGGGCGCCCGTACAAGTTGGTACTGGGCAAGCTCAGACCGTGGGTCCCTCCGCTGACGGAAACCCTGGATCCTGCGTTCGTGGAAGTTGTCGTAGACACGCTCTTCCCGAGGGTTCAGGACGATCCCTCATCACCTCCTGTGTTTCCATCGAGCCCGATTGTCTGGGACGATGAACTGGAGGTGACTGAGCAGGAGTTGGACCAAGCTGTGAAGCGCCTTAGGGCTCGGAACACGGCACCCGGCCCGGATGGGATTCCCGGAAAGGCCTGGGTGTTGGCTCTATCTGCCGGTTTGGGGGACCGCCTGAGACGGCTGTTTGACTGCTGCCTCCGTGATGGCGTGTTCCCTAAGGAGTGGAAGGAGGCAAAGTTGGTCCTCTTGAAGAAGGATGGCAGGCCCGCAGACTCTCCCTCTGCGTACCGTCCCATATGCTTGTTGGATGAGGCTGGCAAATTATTCGAAAGAATAATTGCTGGTCGTCTCTGCACACATTTGTGGCGGGTGGGTCCCGCTCTGTCGGATGACCAGTTTGGTTTCCGACGGGCGCGTTCGACGGTGGACGCGATTTTAAGAGTCCGTTCGCTGTCGGACCAGGTAGTGTCCCGAGGCGGGAGGATGTTGGCGATGTCGCTAGATATCGTCAACGCGTTCAACTCTCTGCCTTGGAGGGCGATCAGGGAGGGCCTCGTGTTTCATGGGGTCCCCCCCTACCTGCAGCGCATAGTCGGCGCTTACCTGCGCGACAGATGTGTGCAGTATGTGGGTAGAGACGGTACCCGTTATCAGAGGGAGGTGTATTGCGGGGTTCCACAGGGGTCTGTTTTGGGCCCGCTACTGTGGAACATTGCCTACGACGCGGTTCTCCGCGTCGACCTCCCCGTCGGCCTGCACGTTGTCTGTTATGCGGATGACACCTTAGTGTTGGCCGGCGGGGACAACTTCGAGAGGGCCAAGGGGCTCGCCGAGCTTGGGGTGGCATGTGTCGTGGACAAGGTCCACGAGCTGGGTCTGCAGACAGCGCCTCAGAAGACTGAAGCGCTGTGGTTCCACAAATTCCCGAGGGGAAGGGAACCACCCAGCGTGTCGGTTCGCGTAGGTGACGTAGACGTCCAGGTGGGGCCGTACCTAAGGTACTTGGGCCTCACCCTAGACAGTCGCTGGGACTTTGGAGAGCACTTCAGGCGTACCGTCCCCCGGATCCAGAAGGTAGTGGGTGTTCTGCACAGACTGCTACCAAATCTTGGGGGACCTAGGGAAGGTGTTCGTCGCCTCTACGGTGGGGTGGTGCGATCGATGGCCCTCTACGGAGCGCCCGTGTGGTCTGGTAGACTAGCGGGTGTTAGGCGCTATAGGTTATTGTATAATGGCCTACAGCGCACTATGGCCATCCGTATCGTACGAGGGTATCGCACGATATCCTTTGAGGCGGCGACGATCTTGGCGCGGTTTCCGCCCCTTGACATCTTGGCGAGGATGGATGCCCGTGTATACGGGCGTCTCCGGACCGATGACGGGAGTGGAACCGCGCCCGCTGAAGTGCGGGTGCAGGAGCGCCGGCGTGCGCTCGTGGAGTGGCGCGAGCGGTTCGACGAGCCGAGAAGCTCGCGCCAGCGCATCGTGGGCGCTATTGCGCCTAACTTCGAAGCCTGGCTGGGTCGGGAGTATGGTTTCGTCACCTATCGACTTACTCAGGTACTCACCGGGCACGGTTGCTTTGGTGAGTACCTGAGTAGGATTGGACGCGAACCCACACCACAATGTCACCATTGTGGGTGGGACCGGGATTCCGCGCAGCACACGTTGGAGCAGTGCTCAGCGTGGTGCGAGGAGCGCGGAATTCTGGTCGAGAGGATCGGGCGGGACCTCTCTCTGCCAAGTGTAGTCGAGGCTATGCTGGCAGATGAGACGGCTTGGACGGCTGTGGCTTCTTTCTGTGAGACGGTTTTAGTCCGGAAAGAAGCCGCCGAGCGTGATCGGGAGAGGGCCGATCCCGCTCGGAGGAGGCGGCGGCGGGGTGCAGGCAACGGCCGCCCCGCACTGCCTGCCCCATAAGGGGGCTGAGTGGTACTCCCTGCCATTCAGGGAGTCTTTCGGATCCGTGGGCGGTCGGAGTGAGGGCTCCAGCTGTTCGTTAGCGGACTCCGGGAGGGCGGCTGCACACTGTGGCGTGTGCAGCCGTAGCACCGTAGGTGCTGGGATCGCGACTGTGGGTGTCGTTCTCCTGGGACGTGCTTTTATTGGCGATATGCGATGAGGGCTCTGGCGTGGTCGTTTGAGGTCCCAGAGTCCCTCGTCAAGCATCGAGGCCGGCCACCGGGGTGGTTTTAGTGAGTCGACGAATCCGTCAACCTCACACTACCTCGCCGCATCCCTCAAATGCGGCGAGGTGTCTGGATGCAGATTTCCCCCCGTTAACAAAAAAAAAAAAAAAAAAAAAGGACAACCAACGCCTATAAGAGTATAATTTTTCTGTATCTAGGTATGAGAAAAAAATAAGCCAATAAGCAAACTTACGCTTAGAATACCAGCATCAAATTACGACTGCAAATATCCCAAAGATTTAGGCGGAGACAAAATGGACAATGACGATTGAGTGAACCAGAATTGGTAATCATAATTAAACGTGAATTAACTGAGATTTGCAGCTTGAACTGAATTCCGTTATGTTTTTGAGTACATAATTAACAGATCCCTTTTTACGAACACCATTGTGGAAAATCTCGACGATGAAAAGGTTCGATACCTAAGTTAGCGCGTTCGTTCGTACGTATGAGTTTGTGGCCAACTGTGGTGATGGATTTTTAGACCGCCTTAAGATCTCTGTCGTGGTTTAACGACTGCTAGATCCAAGACCAACAGTTTAACATTCCTTTCGAAGCACGAAGTGCACAGTTTTGTAAGCCGATTTTGGTTTGGTTTGAGAAGTAAAAATTTATTTATTTTGGCAATTCTACTACTGGTTCAAATTAAAACGCGGTAAGCGTCAACCAGTTCTGACTGATTAGTGACGGTGGAAACAGCGAAGCGGAATCACTGCCCAATAACCACAAAACAATTAGGATTTAATTGTTTGTGTTTGGGATCTCCCAGCTGGAAACATCAACGGCCGAAACTCGAAGCAAATATTTCCAATAACTCTTGAGTAATATTGATCTAGGCGTACACAAGTTTCATAATTCATTCATTAGATGATGCAATTAGCTCAAGTTTGATCGCGCACATCTTAGCACAGAAAGATCAACAAAGTTTAAAGAAAAATCCATTTGTAAACTTATAGGCTGCTTTTTTGTTTTAGTTTTTTTTATACAACTAAATGGAACAAGCCGATGGCCCACCTGATGTTAAGCGGTTACCTCTGCTTATAACAATGGATTGTCTAATTGTGCATGCTCACCGAGGACGTGCTTTGTGATGCATTACACTGCGCACATCACTCTGAGACATAAAGATGTTAAGTCTCATGTGCCTGTAATTGCACCGGCCCCTTCAAACCGGAACACAGCAAAGCGAGCTTTTTATTGACTGACTGAATATTAAAGAAATAAAATAAATGGCATGACAGCATTGTGCTTCACTTTTGTGTGAGCGTTTGTCGTTTCTTCTTAGCACGTTTCCCATATTAGCACTACCTTTTTCTCCACACTACACAAAGGTTGGTTGGAAGAAAATGCTAAATAGCATTAAGCTCGCCTCTGTACCATTTTTTAAGTGCAGTAAAGAATTTTCTAATCTAATGTATGAGCGACCTACGAAATACTAACCCATTGAAAGTCATTTTGTATTGTTTTAAGGCTATTGTGGTTTTTTTGTTCCATCAAAAATGAACAATTAGATCAGCCGCAAAAATTGTTCATTTATCTCAGTGGCTATAACTCTTCTTTTATAGCGCCCTATCTATTGATTTACTAGGTGGCCGCTCAGTAATTTTTAGGATCGTTACTAACTTTCCAAGACTCCTAATCGTGTTTATCCTGACATTCGGATTGATGAATGAGGTGTGATTTCAATGGTGATTCCAAAATGTATTCTAAAAATTAGTATCACTAAGTACAAATGTGAAAATAATTATTTTCTTCATTCAGTGACCGTTTTTATGCGTTGATTTTCAGTCTGTAGATTTTCAGACTGATATTTACAAAGATTATAGTTATGTTGTGATTTATTTTATTGAATAGAATAGAATAGAAACATTTATTAAAAAAGATGTGCACAAGTACCAATTATAAAATTAATTTAACAGAGTTAGTGTGACATCAGTCTCTCGTCATTTTATTTCTAATACAAGGCATAGAGCACAACAAATAGATAAAAATTTATAATAATCCCTGTAAATGGGTGTGAACAATTTGAATACTAAAACAAATAAAAATAAAAAATATGGCACTAAACAAATAAAAAAATCTACAGAATAATGGTGAAAACAACAGATAGCCAAAAACGGATTTACATTCTAAGTACGATAGAAATCAAAATTAGCAAAAATCGGTGACAGACATCACTTTTTTAACCGACTTCAAAAAAGGAGGAGGTTCTCAATTCGGTTGTATGTTTTTTTTTTTTTTATTTTTTTTTTTTTAATGTTTGTTACCTCAGAACTCCGTCATTTATGAACCGATTTCAAAAATTCTTTTTTCATCTGAAAGGATATACTTCCAGATTGGTCCCATTTTATTTTCATCAAAATCGGTTGAGTAGTTTCGGTTATAAATAGAAATAACTAAAAAAAATATGCCCGGCGCGGCGCAGCGCCTACTATTTTACTGCTAGCAACGATGCAATATGACAAGTTGCGGCGTAGCGCCTACCATTTTACTGCTAGCAACAATGGACCCTTTGAGGTGCACACCTAAATTTTTACATTTTTCTAAATATGTCAATAAACCCAGTTTGTACATTCAAACCGCATTTAAATTGGAGAAAAGCAAAAACCCACCAGTTGTTCCTCTAAAGAATCAACACCAACCACGTGCACCAAATTGCGTATTTTGCTTTCCTGTGACTTTTATGTGGTGTTTATAGTGACTAGAACATTCCCAATGAACTGTCATCATCGTCATCATCATCTGATGATGAAGCTGGTAGTCGAGTTGAAGTCGGTTTTCCAGTTTTTTAACTTATAAATTATTTCTGAAGTTTTTTTAGTTTCATATTTTTATTTTATCGCAAAACTACGATTGTCATCTTGTTCTTGATGAAAAGAATGGTTAAGAAAATCAGAATCTACGAACTCCTAGTCCTTATTTAGTTTAGCATCTAGAACTTCCTAATCCTGCCCCCGTATGCCAATCTTTTGCTGTCAAGTTATATTTCACTGCCCAGTGTAATTTCTTCAGATCATTCTTTTTAGACACTTGAAAGCAAAATATGCGCGAAAACAAATTAAATGACATCATAATGTCACTATTTAGTCACAGAATAACTATGAGTTAGTATGAACTGACCATGATTTAAAACTTTGCAGTTCAACTTTGATTGGCATACCCCTGCTGCTTACGTATCCCTGATTCTAATTCTACACGAGCCACTTATGACTAGCAGAGGTCAAAATTTTTTTATACCTTTATTACCAAGTTAGTTAATTTGGTTTGTGTCTGGTGCCACATCGCATCAGTCATTATGATGTTTAAGATCCCTTAATATTCTTGGGACGACCGCGGGGATTCATGGGTACGCGACTTCAGGCATTTGCTCTCCCAATAACCCTAAAGACTTTTAGATGCGTCATTTTATCACCACACTTACTGGAAAAGAAAACACGGCTAGTTTTTTGTGAGTTATACAAAAAAGCCAATTTTATTACACGTATTTTTGGCGGATCATATTTACGTGTATTTTCTTTTGACTAAGTAATAATGAAACTTTTGTAACAATCGAACAGAGGCTTTTAACGATTGAAACAAAAAAGTCTTTTCAAAAATACACTTACAATTTGGATGTTTTCAAAAGAAGAGTGAATAGGATTTTTCTAGGCAAATGTGCTATATTGTCGACCGCATCGTCACTTACCATCAGGTGAAAATGCGGTCAAAAGTTTGTCTATAATTTGTAAAAAAAACTTCCATGAAGCTTTTACTGATGAAACGTAAAGACATTAGTGAAATGCCAATTTCTAATAGCTAGTGTGGTTGATATTTAATATCGTGGCTCGCATGGTTAGAAAAAGACGTGTTTGGCCAAGCCTTAAGGCTTTCCAGTAATAGGTCGTTACCTCAGACGACTTTCTTATTGTCTGCAACATCACGTACTTTCCCTAAATAGCCTATCCTTATTACTTACCCGATCTTAACATACAGTCCAACTGTTACTGCTGCGATAAAATTTTATCTACATAGTAGGTACCTAACGATAAACCTAGTTTGTGTGGAATCTAATTTATTTTTATAAAAAGTAAAAGTGCCTGAAAATACCTTATTGTTTCATCTAAAGCAGTGGTTCTCAAACTATGTGAAGTCACGGATCATTTTTAAAATTTCTAAAATGCCACGGACCCCCTGTCAAAGAATATTGTGGGGAAAAACTTTTGTTGGTAGTTTACTCACACGTAGGCATGTAGGCAGGGCTGCTGCGGACCCCTGGCACACATCTTACGGACCCCTTGGGGGTCCGTGGAACCCAATTTAAGAAACCCTGACTTATAGGTTGTTTTCAGAACGCCACGAGACTTATACGATATCGTAGGGAATTCATTTCATACTAGACACTGTTTTCACACTGTTTCGACGACGACTTTTTTTAACGCACCCTTACTTTTATGGCTTTCTTTTGCGTTGTAGGTCGGGGGTTCGAATACGACCAAGGTCAGTCAAACTTTTATTTTATTTTATTGAAAAACTTAATAAAAAAACACATGAAAAAAACCACTATAATTGAACCACTCTCTCAGCATAAGTATTATCGTCATCATCATTATCGACCCATAGAAGTCCACTGCTGATTAAAGGCCTCCCCCATTTTCTATTAAGAGCGATTGAGCCTTCTTTATACTATTTTCTGCGATATTAACAATGTCGTCAGTCCAACTTAGGTAAAAAAAGCAAAGGTATAAAAAGTACCAATATTGAATCTACCATTCCTGATTGTAAAAATAATGGCAGCTCGGCAGGCATTAGGCGACGAGCCTGTAAGTCCGATAAAGCCGAGGTTCGGAGGCCCCACGCATCCCGCATTACTTCTAATTGTGATTTAATGGCCTCCAAGGATCCGCTTGACCTCAAAAATAAAATATTTTCACCAGTCCCCTCTTGTCACTTTTACGCAGAAAGCGGGTAATCTACCTATTTGACACAATGACAAGAAAATAACCTAGATACTAACAAACTAACAAAGCATTGCTATTCAGCGCGGCAATGCAGCCAGTGTCTTGGGCACGCTTCCGATTGGTACTGATTTGGATCAGTTGAGCTATCTATAAATCGTTTGCAACGGTGTGTAGATATAGCTCAACTGCTTCATGTGTATTTTGTACATATTATAAATATTGTAAATACTGTATTAGTCATAATTTTCTAACAAACGTGATTTTTAAATTATGTATCAGTTAAAAACGACACAAGTTTAGTAGGGCCCTTTGTGAAAGAGTTCGCCCGGGGAAGTACTACCACCGTCTATTTCTGCCGCCAAGCATGTGATGCTCGCTGTGTTCTGGTTTGAAGGGTATGAGTGCCGGCGTAATTACACGCACATAAGACTTAACCTTTATGTCATAGAGTGATGGGCGCAGTGCAATGCATCACAGGGCATGTCCTCAGTGGACGTGCTCGGTGAGGCAATGCATTGGTATAGGCACAGGTAATTACTTAACATCAGATGGGCCATCGGCTTGATCCCTCACTTAGTTGTATAAAAAACACAAGTTTTCGCTATTTATTAACCAAGTATAAGTAAAGAAGCGTTAGAAGAAACACAAAACCAAAGGCTTGGCTTCCGTGGAGAATAAGTTTCTGTCGGGAAAACATACTAGTTCTGGAACACCCTGTACATTAGCCAGAAAAGTCGGTAGCTTGCTTTCTATGTGAGTTTAGTTTCTTTCCCAAAACTTTGACATTTTAGAACTTGAAGGAATGTAGCGATAATGAGTCCTTCGAGGAAAACTGATTTTGAATAAAGGATTATTTTGAAGGTTTCAAGTTACAAAATAAAATTTAAAAGGTTTTGAATAGCAAAATTATAGAAAAGATTTAAAAAATGCCATTTTTTTTATGAACAAAGAAATATTTTGAAAAATGGTAAGTATCGTTTTCTTTTTGAAGTCTTAACTTAAGTATTTTACCTTCACTTTTTGGATAAATCTAAAAACCACACAGTTTTTTGGAAAATTTAAGAAGAAACAACCATCGATTTAGTAGAACAACGAAGAGGTATTTAACTTTAAGTAATTTTGTTAAGCATATCGGATTTATTACTTTGAAGTTGAAATTAGGTCGATTTTTAGATTGCTTGGATTACTTTGTACTTGGTTTAAACTTCATAACTCTTTTCAGTGCAAAAAATAGTAACTTGTGACACAGAAGAAATACCTACATACATAAAGGTGCAAGTACTTCAGCATTGAAAGAGTTTTAAACGACTATTTTGTATAAAACAATTTTCTATTAAAAATATTTGAGATCTTTTTAATATTTTAATGGAATTCATTTGGGAATCTCCGAGGGATCTTACATTCCATAGATATCTCCATGCCATTATCGAAGGTAAATTCAGCTAATATTAGGCTCTTGTTGGCAGGCGAACATAGCCTGTTTCGCCTCAGATATGCCATAATATCAGCATATATCTGAAAGCACAAAGGAATTTTCTGTTCGCATCTTTGTGAAATATCTCGACACATGAAAATTCGATTTGGCCAGGAGATAAAAAAGATATTTCTTCTTGTGCGAGAAAAGATGGGAAAACCATTACTATATTAAAACGTATTGCTACAATATTACGCTCAAAGATGTAGATACAGTGAAGGACAACAGTACTCTCTAAAAATCAAGTATGAAACGATTGAACGGTTAAAAATAGACAGTTTCAGTATATATATGTGAGACAGAGACAGACTATAAAGTAAATATTAGTAAAAAGTTTCAAAATCATCTAAAATTACATGACTAGGAGTTTTGTCTTTGACTGTATAAGTACATGAATCAGTCCATAATTTTGTGATTACGTAAACCATTGAGGCGTAGTTTACTTGGTCGGGTGAGATGACGGCTGATGAAAATCGGCAGAAATATGCAAATCACTCATGAAGCGTTGATGATTTACTTTAGTGGTTTTACTTAGACTCGCCTCTTAAACGTATCTATATTTTTCATCGATAGTGTTAGCACTTACTTAGGTAAAAAGGCTGAATTCGTGGCGAGAGAGGGTAAAGGCAAGATCGACCGAGTTACGTGTCCCGTGTGCTTATTCGTCCAAGAGAGACGTACACGAAACACTAAATTTTGAGACATCATCACAACAGCATATAAAGTCTGCCGGGCCATGCCCGCCTTCCGGTTCGTGGTTATCATTTGAGAACCTTTATTCCCCAAATGGCAATAGGTATATTGCCATTTCAAGTTGCTGATTCAGTAAGCACATAAAACTGGTGCTTAGAGCACTGGCATTTGCATTCCTCGTAGGCAAGTCACATTCGCGATCCTGAGGGTAGCTGATCTCCGGATCGTGCGAGCCTGAGCTTCAAAACATTTGTTTACATTAGTAGAGCTCACGTAAAATGGGACGTGGTTCTTGCAACGCATAGACAAGTAGCTTTTACTTCTCTAAGGGCAGGAACGCATTAGGCAGCCTTGGTCGACTTAAGGCGACTGGCGACTAACCTTTGGGGAGATATCTAAGTAGTGCAGTGCGTATGAGGGTGAAATCATTGATGTAAAAAGCATTCAGTCCAAAGCTAAAGTTAAACTATCAAAACAGCATAAAAGTCAGTGAATTTTAAAATGGAGGACTAAACGATGACATCTAGAGTTATATGAAAACACAATAGTGCCCCCTTATTTATTCGTAAAGGACCCATGGCCACTGGAAACTTGTTTGGCAGCTAAACGGAACGCCCAGCAGGGATATGCCAATCAAAGTTGAACTGCAAAGTTGAACTGCAAAGTTTTAAATCATGGTCAGTTCATACTAACTCATAGTTATTCTGTGACTAAATAGTGACATTATGACGTCATTTGATGTGTTTTCGCGCATATTTTGCTGTCAAGTGTCTAAAAAGAATGTCTAAAATTTCTTCAGGTCATGTGGTACAATTTTGTACCACGTGACCTGAAGAAATTACACTGGGCAGTGAAATATAACTTGACAGCAAAAGATTGGCATACGGGGGCAGAATAAAATTAGTATTTTACCTGCTCGTAGCTATAATTTACTTGTAATGTAACCAGCCACAGCAAGTAACTCAAATACTACTTTATCCTTTCGAATGTAATTCGTATAGAAGTAAATGTATGACATTATGACTAGAGAGTGACTGTGTGACAGGAATTACCTACCATAATGTAAAATGAAGGTGGTAGAACCCAATAACCACAGACGTAATAAAAAGGCACTGTAATTGATATTTACATTCTGTGTCCAAATAATACGAGCAGGACGTAATTCGTTTTCAGGAAAGAATCCAATTACGATAACGTTATGTTTCACATGAAAGTGTCGCATTTATGGTAAAATATTAATGTATTTCAATTTGGAAAGGCTGGTACAGACCTCCATAAATATCAGTGGTGCTGGGAGCCGGGACACGTAAATACTTCCACTAAAATTGAATGTTATTATCCGTGAACTAGCTTCGGTGAACGTGTTTGATGTCAGATAAAACTAACAGGCAAGTGATACAGCGTGTGTAGTTTAATTATAATTACTACTGCTAAAAACGGGACAACAGCTGGTGCTTATCAGAGGAGAAACCGGTAGGTAGTGCATTCTCCATCGCAAAAGGGAAGATCTTCCACGCAGAACGACCATGGACGTTATTCGGTAGTATTATATTCAAACTCCGTGATAAGTTCGTTTTCGCGATCTAGGATAGTTCTCATGTAGCGTGCTAGATGGCGCTACATGTTATCCTTCCCGATTCTATGGTATCGGCGTCGTCTACAGTCGATTCAGGGACTGGGTAGTGCAGAGGTCAACATGTCGATACGAACTCCATGTCTATGTCGTAAAGGGTATGAACGTCAAAATGCCATCATGGTGACAATGCGTCGATGCAGCTGTGCTAGTTTGGCGATTGTTCAAAAAAAATCAGCCAGTTACAAATTCAAAATCGAACTAGGTATTCCATATTCAAAAAGTCTATTTATATCTTCAATCTCCTAGATTACTAGCCTTGTTTGAAAATGGAACAATTACTTTCATTAGAAAGTAATTGTTCCATTTTCAAAAAGGCCTATTATATTCTTCAATCTGGCAGTAGTAAAAGTAATGAGGTGTGTTTTTGGGAATCTTTCAACACCGTAAAAGTAGCTACGATATATTGAACGTAGCAAAATCAAATGATACTTAAGGGGATAGTCTATCTGTGCAAAACAGAAGAATGGAGTTGTCATGACATGCGCGGAAAGCAATTCGTAAATTTTATCGAATACTAAACTAAACTGAAAAATGCTTTACTGCGATCTTTATATTTATTTATTTAGTTAGTTACACCAATGGCATATTCACAATTGTTATTTAGGAGAAAAATATTACTTATAACATTCTACAGTGTGATATACCATTACAGGCATAAACAGATTTGATGTAGGTAAAATATGTCTTAAAAAATTTAGTACTTATTTTTTAAGGAAAAAAAAAGCAACAACTTATAACTAAGTGTGTGATTGGATTCCAATATACGAGTAATAAGTGCTCATGATAACATTCATGATAACAAAATTAAAGGAACGCTATTGTTTGTGTCAAATAGTCAGTTAATTGGATAAAATCTGCCAAGATTGGTTTTAAATCATACAGGAATGAAAGTATTTATTGGTTTTTTGTTAATTTTGAATAATCAACTTTTTTGAAAATATGTGTGGCATATTTTTACCCTTTTAACATTTTTTGTATCATTACATTTATATCATACATTAATTATAATATCTAATGCAGGGTGATGAGGATCTAACTTACTGAGGGGTAGTTTATTTTCACACTCCGTTACACCACTAAAATTGCTTATCACTAAATCTACAGTTCTTTGAACAGTATTTTATAAACTACATAATATTTACTATTATTAGGGTTTGAATTTTTGTGTCCTTCACTAGAGGTAGACCGGTCAAAATTAAAATCTGCAACAAATTATAGTCTCTACTTATATCACTTGACTGTGTCACTTTATCTACTGATATTATCCATGACGAGAAACAAAGTCTGTATAGTCACTGGGGTTTGTTTGTATACTGCACATATCTAAATATTCTTGGCAGAGTATTATTGAGTTTTAGTGAGATCTATACTTCTTCATTTTTACTTCGCAGAGCCTGGTTTCATATCAGTATGGAGTTCATATCAGCCAGTGCCTCATAGTTTTTGACTTGCTTTGCAGGAGATTGGTCATCTCTGCGGATGAATATGCGACCATTCCTAGTCCACACATATTTTTGCGACGAGAAGACTTGACGGAGTTTCCCAAACGCAGCCCAGCCCAGCTGGATTCTCCGGTTTAGCTCTTTCTCAAAGTTGTGTCTACCCAAACGCAGGGTCTGCCCGAGGTAGACATACTCCTGCACAACTTCGAGAGGCATTCCAGCGACAGTGATTGGCTCTGGGGTTATACGATCATTGATCATAATTTTCGACATAGCTCAGAGGATTAGCAGGCTGAAGTGGCAGTGGGCCGGCCATGTTTGCCGTAGAACCGACAATCGTTGGAGCAAACTAATACTCGAGTGGAGACCACGTTTAGGCAAGCGTAGTGTAGGACGCCCTCCGGCGAGATGGGGCGACGATCTGCGAAATGTAGCTGGCAGACACTGGATGAGAAGAGCCGAAGACCGAGCTCAATGGCGCGTCTTGGGAGAGACCTACGTCCAGCAGCGGACGAGTATAGGTTGATGATGATGATGATGATGGTTGTTAGACTCATCCATCTTTCTGACTCTGGAGCATGAAAGTATGTCCGCATTATCAATAGGGAGTTATATGGCTGTGTCTAGTTGTTTAATTGTGTTCAGTAGATTTTCGGTCTCGTTTTCTGACACTCCATTTATCTCCAAATTGTATCAAATTTAAATTTATTTATCAAATTGTATCTTCAAATTATATCCCGTCTTGTGAATCCAAAGTAGCTGGGCGTAGACATAAGTACATTAAGTGGGTATGTTTGTTAATATTTAGGTCATAGTAAATTCTACGGAAACTCTCAAATCGATAAATAGTAGATAAGCTTAAAAACTAAAACCTTAGGTACTACTGAAAAATAACTCTCTAAATAATATGAAAAAGGATAGGGAGGGTACTGCTCCAAACTCATCTTTAACATTAACATATTGCGGAGAGTTTAACACAAATTGTGAGAGACAGATACAGATCATTGATACAGAATTGGATGTAAGTAGGTAATTTCAGAAGAAATAAGTATTCCAAAATATACGTGCAATAAAAACCAGCAGTATTTATTTTAGTTTTTTTGCATAAATATTGTTAACTGGCAGTTACCCGCGACTCCGTAAGCGGGTACAGTTTCCATGTACATTGTATTATCTGTGTTGTATTATTATATGTGCGTGTACCGCGCGGATACTTTGTGAAACTTGACATTACACCGAACCCGTACTTGAATGTCAAACGCTAGTCGTTAGACCAAAGAGGTATTACACCCGGTCAAACTGACGTGACATGACATGACAATGAAATCCTCTTGCCAATTGGCGCTGCTAATCTTGTTCGTTCATTTTATCCTGTAGATCCTGATAATTATTCGGGATAAAAAGTAGCCTATGTGCCTACTGGATTGGATTGAGTTTTAGGAAACTTGGCATATATGCCAAATTTCATCCAAGTTGGTTCAGTAGTTTAGACGTGATTGAAACAAACATCTAAACTTTCGCATTTATAATAGGTAATTAGTAGGATAGGATAGGATGTGGTTCTTTGCGTTCTGGCAAGATAAAATGGTAGATTTTGTCTTGCCAGAAGGCAATGTCTCTCTCTATGTATTCTACTTTCATCAAATGTTCCTCTCCGGTCCATGTTAGATCCTTCTTTAGAATAAATAAGGTTGTTCACAAAAAGGTTTTTACAAAAGCAATAAAATAGGTTGAATTAAATGCAATACAAGTATGAGCAGTAGCAAGATAATAATTAGGTACTTACTTATCCTAATTTAATTGGAATTAGGATAGAAAAATCTATTTTCCGTGTAAACAAATAACAGCTACTGACTGATTGGCGGAGTTGACTTAAAAGAAATAAAAACTAAGTTTACATTGGTATGGTTATTGTTGGATATTGTCATGTATACAAGAGAAAAAAGTAAAGCCACTTTCAATGCGTATTAATTGGCAAACCAGGAGTTCTACTCGATAAAATTTTATTGTGACTGTTCGTAAATGTCAAATGAGCTTATTACGCGGTCTGCTTACGCGTTACGCGCAGCCGCGAGAAAAACTGCCATGTTGCTACGTAGTGTACTCAAATGATACAATAGAACCATGATTTGTAGACTTTTGTCGAGTAGACGTTTGCGTGTTCTTTATTTAAAAATCCTGAGAAATTTGGCGTGGGCCTGACGTCCGAACGTTTCGGCCGCCTAGAGGCCACTGAAGAATTTTCTTGCGATATTTGGTTAAAAACTAGTCTCAGCAATTATTAAATATTAAAAAAAATAAGACTATTTAAGTAAAGATTTTACACTTTTTATATACTTAAATATTTGGCCTATACGTAAGTTTAGTTGTTTTGTAGATAAAACAAGGGAATATTGTGGAATAGACCATTTAAAATCCAAAATTTCGAAGATCTTCTGCCACCTGGATTAAGGAAATGAAAACAAAATCGCAAAATGTATTCAGGGCGTTTTGGAGACAAGGATATGTACATCAAGACGCGCTGAGTACTTTTTGCGATTTTGTTTTCATTTCCTTAATCCGAGTGCACAAACTTGACTCGAAACGGTTTGGGCGCGAGAGAGCTGTGTTTGATCCCAGATTTATCTATTATAAACCAGCTAAATGAAGCTAAATTAAATATGTAATTGTTACACATATCCTGAATATTGATTTGCAACCAAAATAAATGAAGTTACTATCTTACTTTTCTTTTAAACACACTTTGAACTTCGCTAGTTTTGGCAATTTGGCAGATCCCCAGCCTTAAGTAAGTTTTTCAGGAGAAGGTTGCACCTTGCAAGCTGTTTTGTACAACCCTGTATATTGGAAACGTTAAAGGTAAATAAAGTGAGAGGTTTAACTGAAGATTTTGTTTACGATTCCGATTTTGTGGTTATTGAGATTTCTGTAGAAAATTGCGAGTAAAAATTTTGAAACTTTCGCGTTTTGTTAGTATACTTACTTATTTATTATTTATTTATTTATTCTTAATTCTTTATTGCACACAACACAGGACATAAACAAAAGACAGAAATAGATGACATGTACAAAGGCGAGCTTAACCCTAACAAGAGTTTTCTTCCAGCAAACCTTTGGGGCTAGAGAGAGGTGACTATAGTTTATTTTATTTATTTATTTATTATTATTTCAAAAATTACATATGTTTACAATTATATAGTGCCTTAAAGCACTTATATACTGAATAAACCAACATGTTTTATTAGCCTGGTTCACTAAAAAAATACTACAAAATGTCATTGATATAATAATGTCTAGGTATAGTCAAAGAAGAGAGATGTATTCTTTATCTCTTCCCAAGTCCATAGCTAAGACAAACTTTATTTTTTCATATACCTACCATTGACTCACATACATACATACATATTGTGTAGTATTTTTTTAGTGAGCCAGCTATGTTCTTTAATAGTTTAATGTGCAGTTGAAAATAAAAATATTGTTATTTTTATATTGAACTAAACTTAATAAAACTTCTGCAAGTGGAGTGAAGGGAAACGAAAAATGCGAAAATAAACACGCAAAGTGCATTTGGCAACAACTTTTAATGCAATATAGTGAAATTGGTTTCAAAAGGCTACATGGTTTGGTCTCAAGAGCACTATATTACTATTATATATTACTTACTATTTTGCCAATGTTCAAGTGCGGAGACAATCTGAAAAATTACCTTAAGTAAATCTAAATTAAATTTTTTAACCCTTTACCGTTTGTACAGTCGAAGACACGTCCACCTACTGTTTGGACTTGGAACTATTAGAAGTTGAACGTTGTGTATCGTGCGAGGGGGATGACAGTGTGTTTGTGTAGGACGGGCTGCGAGCGCTGCGCGTGCCTACGTCTATTGCGCTCCCTTTCCAACCATTCTCTGCATTGTATGTAGCGTAGTTATAGCTGTATTGGGTGTATAACCTGACCTGTAGCCGTAAGATTTGTAAGAAAAAAAAAGAAAAGTTAAAATAACCATAAGTAAAACCAAACTCTATTAAATATTTTTAACCGTTTAAAGAATCCTACTAAGATTTGTTAGGCTTTTAGGGCGGCTTGCACCAGAATCACTAAACGTGTTTAACAGCTAAATATATTTAAATCTGGCGTATTTATATGACTTGACAACTCGCTAAATACTATTTAATAGCTAAACGCGTTTAGCGATTCTGGTGCAAGCCACCCTTAATCACTTAGATATATTTTTAAAGGTGTACTCTGTAAATCGTGTACTTATCACCGATTTGGTCACTATCACCAAAGATATTAACAAGTAGGTAAGTAAGTACCTATTATTTTTTAAGTTAACTCGGGGCGGTTAGGAACAGCCCAGCTACATTGCAACAGCGAAACACTAGATACGCTTTAAGAAGAAGTTAGAGACAGATTTATAGGTCCAAACAAACACAATACCCATCCCTGCGCCATCACATCAACCAAACAAGTTGTTTGCAGCCGACTTTGGTCATTTAAATGTTGGATTTGACATAGTACTGGCTGAAATTGCTTTGGCAAGGCTGGGAGGCTGTGTGGAGTCAAGACATTTAGTTTAAGAACCAACTAAAGTGCGATTTTTCACCACAGACTGAAAATTTTTGTCGACGTTTAGGACAATATTTTATTCTGATTTTCTAGGATTGTTCTTTTCATAGCGTGCCAATTGGGGTAAGTAGGTATTTCATTTTGTTAATTTAATTAAGTATAATATAATTAAGTACCTAGAAACACAGAAGACAGAAAATTAATTATTTTTATAACTTTTTAGTTGTTATATTAATCTAAACAAAAGTGGTTGACGCGTTATTTAATACATTAATCTACATTATACATTAATGATATTGACTAAATTATATTATCTCCAATGTTTATTATTTTACAAATAAATATAATTAAACAAATTCTATTATCTTTTTAGTTTTACAAATAATTTTTATAATTAAACCCACCTCCTCAATATCACATTGAAATATATTCACAGGCGCTGCAAGCTATGCAATTTGTTTACGATATCAGTGATGTAAAAAAATTGCTTGGAAATACAATGTTCAAAAGAATTTTATAAATGGAGGTATCCTTAGATGTTTATAGTGTAGATGCGTTGCCCGCAATCTCTATCTCAATGGCAAGTGAAAAGTAAGGTAATTGCCTGACCCTTTACTTTGTTGCACCTTTGCGCCTTTGTGTTTTTTGGCAAGTGTAACGTGAGTCTTAGTAATAGTAGTCACAACGGATTTGAACGGATCTTTGTCCCTCTAAAGTATCTGCGCAGCACCCATTTTTGGGTAATTGGAGATAAGCGATATTTTTCCACACAACATGCGCATGCAACCGTTTGTTGCACCTAACTTCAAGGGATAAAGATCCGTTATGCGTAATGTACTTTTGTTATCATAAGGTGCTGTATTAACTGTAGACAATGGTAAGAGTAGGTAAAATATTTGCGCCATATTTTAGTGCAACTTGTTGGTGTATAACGGGTCTAGTAATTGAACGTCGCGTCGTCGTTGGAAATATCCCTCACCGCTCTCGTATCGACGCAATACAACGCTGTGTCGTTTAAATTCAATTGAAAAATGATTTATGCCGACAATCTCAGGCGGTACTCTTGTTTCTTTACACACTTGATCGGTCTAAACGCAAATAATAAATAGGATTGCGCCTTGGAAAATTTATCGATGTTTTTATTTATCGACACGCCGTGAAAGGAAGTTTTCAATATATTTCCCAACTTTGCTGTGAGTGCCGACTTGCGATTAATTGCTTTTGAGTCGGATTATTTATTATTATTGCATTTTCACTTTAAATTTTAATAAGTTTATACAGCCCACGGAATAATTTATGAGGTTTAAATATCTACCTACCTACTTAGATAAGTACATGAAATGCTAGTCAACCATACTCAGAGGCAGGTAGACACCAGTAGTTGTTTTCTGGTTCTATGTTTCATGTTTCTCAATACTACTTTTTATAAGCGACAATCAGTGATAATTTGCTGAATTCAGAGAAAGAGATCGTAGCCTTATTTTACTACAAAAAACGAAAGCTAAAAGTACCATAGACAACACTGAAAGAAAATTTCGATAAAAGAAACGAAAACAAGATTAATAATGTCAAATTAGTCACAGGATATTACAGTTCCTTGTTTAGTAATTCTATTGTGTGACACTAGGAGGGCGGGACGGTGGAACTATTCAACCACTGGACCATTATTTGCGATCTGCAGGGGTATTCCAATCTCAGTTGAACTGCAAAGTTTTAAAACATGGTCAGTTCATACTAACTCATAGTTATTCTGTGACTAAATAGTGACCTTATGATGTCATTTAATTTGTTTTCGCGCATATTTTGCTGTCAAGTGTCTAAAAAGAATGATCACGTGGTACAAAATTGTATCACGTGACCTGAAGAAAATTACACTGGGCAGTGAAATATAACTTGACAGCAAAAGATTGGAATACGGGCGGGGCTGGTAAACTAACAGTGAACTTGTGTATTTTATTCCACTTTGTTCTGGTGTATATAATGTAATTAAATGTTTTTCATTCATTCATTTCATTCATTCAACAAGAAGGCTCAGAATCATCCTCTGGAAATCTATGGAAGAGGCCTTTGTCCAGGAGAGGACTTTTACATATTGATACGATGATCAATTTATTGGTCGTGGGTTCTGGGTTCGATCCCCACTGAGAAAAAACATTTGTGTATAGCAAACATAGATGTTTGTTCTATGTCTGGGTGTAACTATGTATTATAAGTATGTATTTACAAAAGTAAAGTATATAAGTATTCTATCAGCATCTAGTTCCCATATTACAAGCTTTGCTTAGTTTGGGACTAGAGGGCGTCGTGTGAAATGTCCATGAATATTTATTATTATTAATTTCGCGTCTCGTTACCAACCCCTTCTATAAAACCTAATAAAAATTGCGTAGTGTGTACACGAGTGGCTATGGCTCATGAAGACAGAGTGGGCATATTACGTATGTAGACATTAATATTTCCTCCTCTACCTTTGCATAAAGATGTCGCGTAGTGCGTACTGTCCCTAGTCACGTCTTTAATAAATGGCTAGCCACTTGCGACTATTACGTTTTCCTTCTGAGTGTCTCGACAAAAAAGGTTATTATATGTATGAAAAAACATATCTCGACTTGACTTAGAAAATACCCTTCTCAGTAAAGTAATTGTGGTTGTTGGTTAGTGGCCAACTCTGGTGACGGCGTTTTTAGGACACCTTGAGGTCTCCGATGAGGCTTAACGCTTGCTAATAGAGCTGGGACCGATAGTTTATCGTGCCTTCCAAAGCACGGAAGGGCTCAGATGTAAATGCCACTAGCGGTCACCCAACCAATAGTGACCACGCAATCGGATTAGATTTGGACAGCTAAGTGTATGGTCAACAGAATTCTAACCTAATCTGTAAGATAATTTATCAATTCGCCATAAAATACATGAATACATTTCGGGCTTATAGGGACATTATGTAACACCTGTATAGGTACTTAAAAAGAGATCTCAAACCCATTGTAATGCTAGTGAAGACTAGTTTTTAAATAAATATTTGATTGATTGGTATGATTGTATTGGTTTAGTTTGTGAAATGTAGTCTTTGTTTTTTGCACCGTCACTATCGTATATTTAAAATCCAGTCCATCCAAAGGTTGCCTGGAAAAGATCGCTCATAGCGATAAGGGCGCCCATTGTACTTCGCTTTAATATAGAACTATGTCTAATATCTAATTTCCGGTGCAGTACAATAAAGAGTTTTCTATCTATCTATGATATTGAGTAACATATACGTATAATTTCCATAAATGCATGTTCAATATAATTAGCAATTACCAGCGAATCAGGCTATCTTTCGCTCCAGTGAAGTTCAGTTCGATTGAGCATGTTATCTCATTCGGATGGGTACAACCAAATTATGGTGAACGTATTTCGCAATACACACCATGCTGAATACCTCTACTCAGTTTAGTTATTATAGACGAATCAAAGTGTAAGGGCGGCTTGCACCAGAATCGCTAAACGCGTTTAACTATTAAATAATATTTAGCGAGTTGTCAAGTCATATAAATCCGTCTGATTTAAATTTATTTAGCTGTTAAACTCGTTTACTGATTCTGGTGCAAGCCGCCCTAAATCATAATTATTTTATTCAATTGGAATCGTATCATATAACTAGGTGATTCTAGGTGCCAGTTCCACGCGATCAGAGCCTAAAAGAACGGGCAAGAAACTACGGCTCTGGTTTGTAGCGTTTTTTCGTATGAGCCTTTTCACAAAGAATACATATATTTATTAGTAGCATCTGATCACATAATCATTTTAGTATTTATTTCTTAAATCAATAAGACAAAACAGATCTTTTACAAATACTTAGTAGCTTTTGTAACGGTCAGAATGATAATTCTCTTAATAAAATATAGTAAAAATTTGATTGGGTTGACAAAAGACACAAAATGGTACCGTTTGTGAAATCCTAACCAAATCTCAATTATTTTTTAATAAGTGAACCCCTCTGTACTTCTAGAAAGTTCAAGACCGAAGAGGTATATTTGTTTTTACGAAATCTATACCTACTTATTTTTATCTACAAAAACCAGCTACGGGCATGCTCAGTCGTGTTATTTTCGGGCTAAGTGGAGTCACCGCTTACTTACCCTATATTGCCCTTCATTTGATACAATAACCGTCAGATTATGCTTATAACGACTGTCTAATGAGTACGTGTCCTTAATAGGGTAGTCAGGATACTGTATTTGTTCGCAAAAAGTTGCCAAACTAATATTTTCGGGATGAATCTTCATAATTACCGCCATTCTGTCTAATGATCGTCGCAAAAGCCTCGCTCTTAGCACGTTTCTACCTAAGGGGTGTATGACTACTCTTAAAACATAAACCCTTCGTTACATGCTTTTCTGTTGGTTACCAATGCAAAAAAAAATGAAAAAATTAAATCATTTTTGTAAAAGAGAGTGCTTATTTTGATTTTTTTTTATCTGTTACAAATGCTACAATGCATTACCTTACTGATCATGTCCATTGTCCACTGAGAACGTGCCTTGTGATGCATTGCAGTGCGCCCATTACATTCCGGGTCAATTTCAGGGTTTCGGAATGTAATGATTTTCCTCTGACGCTTGAATTTTATTTGTACAAAAAACATACGGTTGAAAATATCACTCTCACCTTGGAGTGAGAAACCACACATAAAATAGGAAAATGTAAAAACAAGAAAACCACACTTACTTACTTGTTTTCTATCCTTACAAAAAACACCGTCAATATCACTCATCGTCACCGCAAAAAATTACGTTTATTTTCAAACTTTAGTCACTTTATTTTCATTAATTCTCTTTACATACCGCTCCGAGAGTTGGCGACTGCGCATGTCTTCTCATGCATAATTAATATAGTCGGTCAAAATAAGCAATTTGGACACTGCCGCTGGTTGGGCGGCGTAGTTACGTTTTAATACAACACATTTGTGTCACTTGTGCGATATTAATGCTTAGATTCCTCTGCAAGCAGACACTTCAAAAAGGGAGAGGAATATTCTGGAATCTACACTACATTTCAAAATTAATGCGACAGTTTGTAGAGATTTGCAATAAGGCTCTATGGTCCAATCACTCAGTTCTACTTAGCTTCGATCGTGAGTTAGTGGCCAACTCTGATGACAGAGTTATAGGCCGCCTTAAGGTCTCCATCCTAGATTAACGAGTGCTAGAGCTAAGACCGGTAATCTAACGTGCCCGCCGAAGCAAAGAAGCGCTCAGAAGTAATTAGTTTTTTTTTTTTTTTTAATTCTATTTTAGTCAATGTTTTGTGATATGGGTCTGTGTACATTGCATTGTTTTGTAACCGTGCCTGAAATAAAGGAATTTAATTTAATTTAATTCATTTATTAGGTACCACTAATAGTCACCCATACAAATACTAACCGTAATATTTACAACATTCTACAGTATACTATCTACTATACTCATAAGTAGGTATCTGAATGACAACAGACAAAGCTAAATTCATATTGATGAAGTTTGTTTGCGTGAAATCAATTCCCGAATGGAGGTGCGTCGCTTTTGCTAATGATTCGGCCACGACATGATATTGTAGACCATTTCCTGAACATTACCAGAATTGTAACAGTCACAGAGTAAATGATACAGATTATAAACTTTATGCGGAGGAATAATAAATAGTTAAAGACAAAAAAGAACAAAGAGCCTTTTATTGAAATGATACGAAATAACGATCTTGATTGTAACCAAGAAGGTTTAAATTCAAATTTTTTTTTGTTTGACAAAAGAAACCGGATTATCCATAAAAAAATGAGGTGTATGGATTTCCTCCGCTATTACCTTATAAAGCATGTATTGTATACTGAGTACGTACGCTATGCAGCACTGCACTGAATTGAACCTTTTGAGACATAAAGGTCTCGACGAGGCAGAGTCTCATGTTTGCAACCGCACTGCACGTTCAAATCTGAAGACAGCAATGCGAACATCACTGCTTGGCCACAAGAGTACAGTGGCATTTCTCTGGATTTTGCTTCACAAAGAGCAACTAGATACTAAGTAATACTTACAACCTAGTATCTAGAAGTACTCGTGGCGCAGCTTGCTTAGTCAATCTTCACCGATTATCGATTATGCGAGGTTCTGCGCGGTCACTATTTGGATGGGTGATCGCTAGTGGCATTTACATCTGAGCGCTTCCGTGCTCCGAAGTCCATGTTAAACTATCCTGGCTCTAGCAGTCATTAATCCACGGTGGAGGTTTTAAGATGGCCTTAAAATTCCGTCATCAGAATTGGCCACTATCATACGAACTACTAAATACTACCAACTGTGATAATATGCTTCTTGAATATGAAACTTAAGTCTCTGCATTGATGACACACTGTCGTATCGCCGAGGGTGGTAGAGGCTCACGATAATTATTCAATAAAAGGCATCATTTGTCAGCGCTGTCCAAATGTCACCAAGTCGACGTTGTGATGACTAATGCGACAATGTTCCGACAATTTGAGTCGAACCCTCTTATTGCCCACTTTTTACCTGAAGAAAAACCATCATTCACTCTATTGTGTTTGGTGGTTTTATTTCAACCGTGTTTGAAAATATGCTGCGTATTGTGTAAAAAAACATGGCCCTTGTGAGGTCCCCTGAGGCCTAACTTAAAACTGGTAGAACTGTTATGTAAGCTACCTACTTTCTGTGTGAATGCAGTTCAGCCACGGCGAAACTTTGTTTATTAGCCAGTCCGGTTACCAACCGGATCAGTATCTCTTCAAATTGCCGCATGATTTGATAATAACGGAGCCTCTGGGTCCCAAAGAGAACTCATAAATATTGGTGCTTCATTAAGCCTTTGATATCTGGAGAATCAAATATTAAGATTGATTTTGTATTTAGTTAGTTAAGTTTACATGGTTGGGTGGTAAAGTTCACCAAAAGCACCTTCAGTTTTCGATTTACGTTAACGAGAATACGTAGATGTAGTTTAGTAAAGTCTACTAAGTACACAGTTTAAAATCTTTAATTTTGGCTTAAAATTCTATGTAAGTAAATAATATTATTTTGATGTAGATACGCCTAGGCAATCATAATCGATATTCGTGATTCAAAGTAAAGTTAGCGTTTGAATTACACTGCACGTCAGCTATAGCTTAGCTGCCAAACAAAAGCAAGTTGCCGCTCAGTGTAACTTAATGTTACCATTATCTTCACATCGTAAAAGTCAAATTTTGTGCACCCCAGTTGAATAGAAAATTAACGGCAGAATCAGCCTTGCACGACAGCCTCCGAAGAAAATGAAACAAGCTTCTCAAATAATCTAAGAGTATTAGAAACAGGAGCACAAGGTCTCCATGAAAGGTCTTTTGCACACTCGTCGATACCGACTTCATACACAAGCGTGACTATCGGTGTCATTGCTGCCCACACGGTGTGAAAGCGTCCAGTACTATAATCAGGCCTTTGCGTCTTATCAAGATGATTTATACAGCGTCCCACTTACCCAGGCAACGCGACTCTGTAGTGCCTGATACATTTTTAAATGGGGTAGCCTGCTACTGCTGCTGTGCTGTGCTGGGTCCATTAGCTTAGTTGTCCTATAGGAAAGACAAGGTCAATACGTGCGGATCTGACTAAACCGCGGGTTTCCTCACTATGTTTTTCTTTACAATTTGAGAGTACTAGCATTTCGCACATTAATTTTTTCGAATATAAAAATCCATTGATGCACAACCGAGTTTGAAACCATGACCTTAAGAAGGCGGGTTGCTACCACTAGACCACCGTTACTCTCAGTACTAAATGTATGAAAATACTAATAGAGTGATGGGCGCAGTGCAATGCATCACAAGGCATGTCCTCAGTGGACATGCTCAGTGAGGCAATGCATTGTTATATGCAGAAGTAACCGCTTAACCATAAGCCATAACCATAAGCATAAAAAAATACCATACCGCCGATATCGTATCGGTGTCGTGTCAATGTGAAAGCAAGTCTCCGTGAAAATAAAGTTGTTCGAAGCATCTGGCGTCTCGCGGACAGTTGTAATGGTAATACGATTCAACGATTATAGCAGGCCCGATGTTCCTCCGCGGATGTTTGGAATAATGAGAAGCCTAACGGTTTTGCGCCCCGAATTAGTTCTGTATATTACAACCAGCCGGGGGAAAACTGGCGTAATGTGGTTCTTCAGGTGTATTCTCACTGCCATTGGTTTTTCTTAAGTGAAACGGGGGGGGTATAAACGGGGGAAACCCTGCTACTTCTTTTATATACTAACTAGTAGTTACCCGCGACTTCGTACGCGTCTACAGTTTCCGTGTACATTATATTATCTGTGCGTGTACCGAGCGGATACTTCTTTGAGAAACTTGACATTGCACCTCATTACACCGAACTCGTACCTACTGAAATGTCAAACGCTAATTGTTAGACCAAAGAGGTAGTACTACGCCCTGTCAAACTGAAGTGATATGACATGACAATGAAATCCTCTTGCCAATTGGCGCTGCTAATCCTTTTCGTTCATTTTATCCTGTAGATCCTGTTAATTATTCGAGATAAAAAGTAGCCTATGTGTCAATCCAGGTTACGAACTATATATATGCCAAGTTTCATCCAAGTTGGTTCAGTAGTTTAGACGTGATTGAAACACAAACATCCAAACATCTAAACATCTAAACTTTCGCATTTATAATATTAGTAGGATAGGATAGGATAGGATAGGATTAGTAGGATAAGATAGGATAGGATAGGATAGGATAGGATAGGATAAATAGCAGCATACAGTTACTTTTATTAAAAACCCAGCGCATAATCTTTTGCAATTCACAAACGATTGCGCATGTAGTACTGTTGTGCGGAAAAATTCACTTACCTCCAATTACCCATAAATAGGTTATGCGGAGATACTTCAGAGGGACAAAGATCCGTTGTGTCCACTATACCAAACTACTTGCAACTATCAGTAGCGTGCTTCATTTCAGCATAGCCTACGGATTGTCCGTCATGACTTATTGCATTAAGCTATTGTGATGCAAAACGAGTAAAGTTCCCATTGTGGTCCACTCATAAACTAACAAAACAATTGTTAGTTCCAGCGTTCTGCAGCGTACAAATAGTTTGCAACCCGCGTTTGTGCTGCCTTGATTAACTGGGTAATAATTAAGAATCAAACTAACTTACCTAGTGACGTTTGATTCCAATTATGCGAAGGTCTCGTCCGAAGACCATTATTTACTTGCAGCATTACGAGTTATGGTGCTGTCTCTGTCACACTTCAGATCCAAGTCATAAAATACAAAACCATCTTCTATCTCGCTCTCCTGCGCTCGCGCCTGCAGCCGCGGTGGAACACTCCTGCAACTTGTCATTACATTCAGAGAACCAACCCTGTCTCAGTAACTTGTATTTTACTTTTCCGCGACGTAGGGGTAAGTATTTTAAGTCGGGATGGGTGGGATCGTAATGGTCTTCGGACGAGACCTTCGCATAATTGGAATCAAACGTCACTAGGTAAGTTAGTTTGATTCTTAATTATACTTCAGGTCTCGTCCGAAGACCATTATTTACTTGCAGATGTTTAGAGAAAGTAAGGTCTTATTCCTCACTCTTATGAAAAGTAAAAATACAATAGACACCTGTAGTTGCGATTATTGATATTTATATTTTACATCAAAAATAAATTTAATATCATTATAAACATAATGCCAAAGGCAAAATAAATTTTAATAGGTACTAATTTAAAAGTTATTACCAATTAACCTTCTCATGATACATTTATCCTTTTCTAACAAAATTGTTAATACAATAAGTGTACCTGATTAAAGGTTATTAAATATAACTTCCGCAAAATCATTATTAACTGAACTATTAACTTCTCTATTATAATATTTAAAAAATACATTTGATGAATTAGACCAAGTGATGAACGATATGTCGATACCACTGTCTGCTAAAACTTTTTTCACCCAGTGGCTGAGAGTTTGAGAACAAACTCTTTTATATGGTTTCCTTACGTTTATGATGAGGTGATCATCTGCATCACTGCTACGTAAGGTTGAGTTTATTTCAATGTAAGCTTGTAACACGGTAGCAGGACATATCTATAGATTTTCGCAGATGAAAGGTAACCTGATTAGTGGTTGGAGGGCCTCAGGTCTCGATGTATTGATTAAATCTGGTATTTTAATTAGAATTATATCATTTTTTACACAAATATTTTTAATATAATCAAACTTAGAGTTTGCATTCTCTGTGCAGAGGCTATTGCTAGTAAAGAAATTGTTTTATATGATAAGGCTTCTAGAGTAATATTATCAGCGTAAGGATAAAAATCAGATAAATAATTTAGTACATCATTGGTATCCCAAGTGGCAGCGTATTTAGGTTGAGGTGGTTTTAATCTATACACACCTTTTACAAATCTATGAATGCTATCAAGTTATTCTTGATACTAAAATAGTGGATAAACCGGACCGATGTGTATTTAATGTACCTACTGTAACCGGCTTATCTTCAAATTTGTTTGTTAGGAAGGAAATTACTTCGGTACTTGTAGCATTAAAGACATCATAGCTGTTATTTTCGCAATATGTCCACCACGATTTAAGAGAGGAACTATACCTACTGGTTAAGAGTTTTATCCGCAAACGATGCCATTACAATACTCAGAGATGATTCTGGGACACCTCGAGCTATCATCGCCTGCCTGATAATTTCGCCGCCACCACAACAAGATCTGCGTGAAGCGGGTGGCAAGTTCTGAAAGCTGAATTTAACAAATATTTATCAGGCCCAAAATAGACTTTTTTAGAAATAATTAGTTTGGTCCATAGCGGATACCAAGGTTGTGATCGCCAAAATGCTACAACTAAAACGCCTTCCGCCTTGTCCGTGACAATTTTTTGTAAACTATAGTTATTAAGCTGAACGGAGGAAAAGCATAAAAAAAATAGATTTTTCCAAGTAAAAGTAAATGCATCTACTATTTCAGAATAAGGATCAAGTTTCCATGATGCGTATCTTGAGCATTTTTAGTTTTGGGAGCTTACAAAAAGGTCAAACTCGGGTGTACCAAAGTTGTTCGTTATTTCGGTAAAAGCTAGTTCTACGAGTTATCGTAGTTCAGTATCGATGATAATTTTTCGAGTTTCGCAATCGGCAACAGTGTTATCAGAACATTTTACATAAGATGCAAATATATTGATATTTCTTAACTCACACCATTGCCAAATAGTGCGAACTAGATCGTTTAAATGTGTATGTTGTATACCGCCAATGCGGTTTATGTAACAAATAGCAGTAGTATTATCTATCCTCAATAATATATTACAATCACGAAGTTCTGAAGCAAAAATCTTGAGACCATAAAATGCGGCTTTTAATTCTAATGTGTTGATATGCAAAGACAGTTTTGATTGCGTCCAGTTACCGTGAGAACTTTGTTTATCACAGACTACACCCCAACCTGTAGTTGACGCATAGCTGTATTCAAGGCAATAATTACTAGAAACAATAGGGCTCTTAGAACGTAAAATATTATGTTTCCACCATTCTAAGTCATTTTTCAAGGAGCTTGGTATTACCATTTTCTTATAGTAATCATCTGAGTTTCCTAAGGCTAAAAAACTTCTGTCTTTCGAATACCTTGGTGTACATCCACCCATATCTTACGGCAGGGCATGCAGATGTCAGTAGACCAATGAACTCAGCGAAGTACCTAATCCTACATTTTTTTTTTTTTTTTTTTTTTTTTAACTCTATAGCTTTTTGAAGAATGCGCTGTTTCTTCTCTTTAGGAAGGTAAATGGTCAAATTCCTGGTATTAAAAATAAACCCTAAGAATTTACATTCAGTTTTTGGCGTTACTTGACTTTTTTCGGAGTTTATAACAAATCCTCAAGATTGTAAAACATCCATCGTTTTTCTTACGTTAGTAACGCATTCGTTGTACGTCTGTCCTATTAAAAAAAAAAAAATCATCTAAGTAGTTCACTGAAATAATGGCCCAGTGATCGTAAATATTGTAAAACAGGTTTCATCAGCTTAGTCAATACAAAGGAAGCAGTGCATAAACCAAAACATAGAACATTAAATTCATAAAGCTGTGACTTCCACTCGAAACGTAGCTTCTTTCTATGATTTTTATCAATAGAAACTAAAAAAATAGGCGTTCTTTAAATCCAGGGTTGCCATGAAATTATTTTTACTTAATAACTTTAAAGCTGTTCTAAAATATTCCATTTTAAAATTTTCTAGTTGAACAAATTTATTTAGATGCTTCAGGTTTCAAATAAAACAATGTTTGCCATTAGGCTTGGGTACCGTAAAGATAGGTGAAAGGAACTGGCCTTCATACGGTTCAAAAGTTGATATAAAATCAGACTGACAAACTCCCAATACACTGATCAATTATTTTGAATTCAGGTATGGATTTGGTTGAGTTGAGTAAGAAGATAACTGCATAGGCTCGCTTTTAAAGGGAATATTGTATCCTCGAATCCAGGATAAAACAATAGGATCATCAGTTATGTTACGCCATTGATCATAGAAATATTGCAGCCTGCCTGCGATAGGTACCTGCAATGACGAAGTCAACGCTTCGTGGTCCTGTGACGCGATGAGTAACTCCGACGATAGGTGTCTCGGCGGTGATCCCGTGTGGCTGCTGCCGGCTTCCGGGAGCTGAGATACGGGCGCGACTCCCCGGCTGCTGTTCGCGACATCCCCCTCAAGTTTAAAGCACCCCGCTGGGTTTTTCTTGTAGGAGGCGGAGGTTTAAATGCGGCGCGCTGCATCGCGCTATATTTCATCTCTGCCCCCGTCTGGGAGATAGCTTTTGATGATTTCAGATGATCCGCAAGGTTAGCGCCGAATAAAGATTCATCAAGCTTTGTATTCCGGACAACATCCTGGGTCTTTTTGTTCAGGTTGTTTATAATCTTTTGTGCATGAGGTAGCGCATCCTTAGATGACAAGGCCCAGTTTAGTGCCGCTCCAATAGCTGATAGACAGCTAGATAGCTGATTCTGCTGGTTTTGACTGAATAAGTCTTTTTTAACATTTAAGGGTGATAATGCCGCCTCGATCTTCAGATTGAGCTTGGGCGCCTTCAAATTGGTACAGTTCGCTGCTGGTAAATAATTTTTCAGAAGGTCTACCTTTATCTCTTTGGGCAATCCATTCGTTAAAATATGTGACCACCGGGCAGCGATATCTGTGTGCAAGGCATCACCATGTTCTTTTTGTACTGAAGGATTTTCGCCTAACATTATTAAGATTTCAGGGTCAAGAATCTCATCAGGTTTATCCTGAACAGTCGGTGCAATCGGTTCTGACGCCGGAACATCGATATCAGTTATTTCACCTTCTTCCTGATGTACATTTTTATCTGTAAGAACATAAAACGTAGAAGAAAAAAACACTAACAAATTCTCAACACGATTTTCGTGGAGATTCGACATCATCGTACGTAAGTACATAGGTAGGCAGGTACTTATTTCGTACGAAAGTAAGTACTTAGCTGGATACATAGTTTTATAAAAAACACAACCCTGAAGTAGGAATGATTGTAAATCCTTAGGTAGGCTTTTATTGCTCGACACGATTTACGTGGAGACACAACAGTAGGTAGGTATGAGTACCCTTTAATCACCACATGATATACATGCGGGCATACATTCTTGTATGTACCTACTACGTTCAACGCGATATACGCGGAACGATTTGCAGTTGATATCTACAGTACCTTATGCTCAATTATTTTGTGCATAGGTATGCACGCTCGTCACGATATACGTGCGAGGATATCGACTGATACCCTCTAGGTACGCGATATACGCGGAGGGATTCCAAGGTAGGTACGATTATTTTTTAGCAATACTTACACTCAACACGATTTACGTGGAGAAAATAATACGTACTCTCAACATGATATACAAGTGAGACCTTGGTAGGTACACTAGGTACCTAATATATTCCAAACCTCGATTAAAAATTTAAATATCGAACACCGTTTTTTGGTGCGGTGTGGGTAGGAAAGAGGTAAGTACCTAGACTGAGAATGCCGCGACAAAATCGCTGTTGTTCTTAGAAATATAGGGCTTACATACCATGTACGTCCCGAAAATTATCATTAAACTCATCATAATTTATATCCCGGTATGGGGAACCTTCAGGACAAGAATGATCCGAGTCTGATGACGATGAGCTGCTCAGTCTTTTACATTTTTGTAGTTTGCGTTCCAGTTTTTTAACTTTCCTTTTAATACTTCGATAATCATCATCGAGCTGCGAACGCTTTCGTTTTCCCATTTCAATTATACCTGAAAAACACTTTTGAAGAAAATTGAAAAATTTTTTGTGTGACTTCGGAAACACAAAAACACGTAATGACAAGTTGCAGGAGTGTTCCACCGCGGCTGCAGGCGCGAGCGCAGGAGAGCGAGATAGAAGATGGTTTTGTATTTTATGACTTGGATCTGAAGTGTGACAGAGACAGCACCATAACTCGTAATGCTGCAAGTAAATAATGGTCTTCGGACGAGACCTGAAGTATAAGTAGTAATAACTTCACATCGAAGACTTTTTTATTTAACCTATTTAGTTCCATCTGGGTAAAAGTCTACCTCAGAATTTTAGTCACTGTTCGTTTTTATGCACACTGTGGAGTGTTGAAACATTTTATTCTGTGACCCACAGCAATCATCTGTTTAGTTTTTTTGCGTTATTTTTATGATGATTTCATATTTCTAAGATGGCGATTTATTTAAGTTATATTTAAGTATTTCTATTACCGACTCATATTACTTACAGGTAAGGTTAATACGCCCACAAAGGAAACTTATGGCAAAGCCGTCTGAAGTTCCAACAAGGAAATAAGCTTCTTATAATAATAATGTTAAGTAATACCAAAATAGCGAGCTTCAATGTCATAGACAGGAAGACAATAGTTTCAAAACTCTGAAAATTATAGGACAAAAGTAATAATGAATTATTTACTGAATGTAAAATAGAAAGACAGACAGACGGACGCAGCAGTCCAAGGGCCTTATGCTCAGTTCGGTAGAGATTTTACTCTAATAGGGATTTTACTCTAAGAAGAACTAAAACTAGTCAAAGCACGATTTCGAGGTCGAGTCGAGGCGAGGATTATTCGAGGTAATTACTTAGAATATGGGGTCCAATGTCCAACAGTCGATTTCAGACTGATAATGATATCACAATTTAAGAGTATATTTTCAAACCCGTATTGTAACTAGAACAAAAGTTAGAATCTCTATCCCTATACAAAAATACTAACTGGCAGACATAGTACGCCGTATGAATACACGACTAATGGTTTTTTCCATTTTATTCCCATGTATTGAAGTGAGCCCATGGTACCTATTGTGTAATATACCGACACCTTGCGGGGTGCTTGGCACGGGGTACACACTTATACAGAGGCATAGGTTCCGAGTCGTAACAATTTTATGGTTTAGGCTATTTCAGTAGTCTATTAGAATTCAGTTTATGTATGCATCACATGCTAGAAACATAAAGATTTAAATTCTTCATATCCATCATCAGACGTAGAAAGTAGCCTAATTGCCAATAGATTTTAGTTTTTAATGCGGTTGCATCGTTTATCGAACATGTTTTAAGTACAAAATTGTGTACAAGTTAGAGAACAGCAGGGGTATGCCAATCAAAGTTGAACGGCAAAGTTTTAAATCATGGTCAGTTCATACTAACTCATAGTTATTCTGTGCCTAAATAGTGACATTATGACGTCATTTGATGTGTTTTCGCGCATATTTTGCTGTCAAGTGTCTAAAAAGAATGATCACGACCTGAAGAAATTACACTGGGCAGTGAAATATAACTTGACAGCTAAAGATTGGCATACGGGGGCAGATTTTTTAGAAGTTACTAAACAAACAGATTGCCTAACCACTGTGATTTTAACTTGTGAAGTATATCTAAAAATATTTGTCTTTACTTATATGATTTTTTTCTATCCCCACACGTTTGTACGGAGCATCACCTCTGTACTTTACACGTCTCAGTGTAAACGTCGCCGAACGTTCCCTCCAACAAATTGAAAAGCAATGAACCGCGGAATTCAATTTCATATTGAAAGCCATTCATCTTTGCCGCTTCTTCGACCGCCTGAAAGCGTTACATCTCGACTTTACCACTCTCTATCCCTAAAAGTTCTCGTCTTTTTAAGAGGGTATTGAGTAGAATAGTCTGTTATGTAGACGTGTTAGTTTTTTAAGTGCTTTTTTAGTTTTTGAAAAGTAGTTTTGTTTTGTTGTTGGAAACGGTGTCGAAAATTATTTAATTTAATTTAGTTTTAATATACTAAGGGCGGCTTGCACCAGAATTGCTAAACGCGTTTAACTCTTAAATAGTATTTAGCGAGTTGTCAAGTCATACAAATACGTCAGATTTAAATCGATTTAGCTGTTAAATACGTTTAGTGATTCTGGTGCAAGACGCCCTTAGCCTAATTTTAAGTTAACCGTTGCATTGTGAATGTTGTGTTCGCCTATAATTGGTGTTTGCACTAGACATAAGACTACTAGAATAAGAATATAATGTTGTTTCTGTGCACAACACTGTTGGTGATCCTATTAATAAATAAATAAATAAGACTTATTACCATTTGGATGTGTTTGGTTTAACGGTTTAGTTGACAAAATACTACCTCGTTATACTTTAATGTTTTCCAATATTATAAGTTATGCAAACATTTGTCACACTACCGTGGGAATTAAATATTATAAACCTCTCTTTTCAGATATCGAACTATAATAATGTGCTGTAAATAATTGGTAAAAATTAAAAAAAAACATAAAAGACGTAGCTCAAACCGTGCTCGCTAAAAATAATACCTAAACGACATCAACGTTTTAATCGAATTTCGTCCGAAAGAATTTTTCCCCCGAACTTCCCATTTCCCCAGAGTCTCAACATTTTCCGAAATCATTTCGCACGGCAGGATTTAATCTTCGCTGCCCCGATCATTATAACAAATATCCAAATATAACCATTTAAGTACCTTCTACCTTCTACCCCACTGGGGTCATTTGTGCTTTTATTACCACGTTAATGGATCAGTTGTTATTTTTCACGGGACACGAAGTTTTGGCGCAAAGCATCAGTACTAATGCTCCCACGAAATGGGAGCTAGCTTTGTAAAATAATTACCTCGCTTACCTTTACCAGAGTGGAAAGAGGTGTTACACATTAGAACGTAAATGTTAAAACATGAGCCAACCTTGCGTAAACCACACTTTATGTATGCTTGAGCCAAATTACACATAAGAATAATGGCGTGTGTGCTGAGAGACATAACATTATTATTTATGGGTACCCTCTGTATCGAGACAAAAAATACGAGGGTTGTGTTGTAAAATCAGAACCGCTGAAACATTGAGAAAGAAAGCCGCAACAGGGGTCTACTTAGGCTGGTTATATTGAAGAGATTAATTCTCTACGAACATCTAAAAAGCCATTGTATTTAGTTCATATTATTTATTTATCATATTTATCATAAATTAAATAGTTTAATCAGTAATAAAAATAAGTAATAAATATTCGATAAAGATCGATTCGTTAATAAAGAATCGACACGAAGAAGAAGTGTAATAAAAAAAGATTTCTACGTGTGAATAACATCGCAATAAATTAAATAAATCTGGTCATATAATTATTGGGGCCATTTGGGGCGGTAATAGACTACAGTAGGGGTATGCCAATCAAAGTTGAACTGCAAAGTTTCAAATCGCGGTCAGTTCATACTAACTCATAGTTATTCTGTGACTAAATAGTGACATTATGACGTCATTTGATGTGTTTTCGCGCATATTTTGCTGTCAAGTGTCTAAAAAAAATGATCACGTGGTACAAAATTGTACCCGAAGAACTTACAGTGGCAGTGAAATATAACTTGACAGCAAAAGATTGGCATACGGGGGCTGTGTATATATTATGTACATTTGAAACTCCAAATCCTTTATGTCATTACGGCATGATTGAACCACAAAATCAAATGAAATTTGCGCATGTTACTAGAGGGAAGGATTAAACATCATTTTATGTGTGTGAAACCCTACATTAAATTGTAAAACCCTATAATAGTTACGAGTGTAACCCGGTAGTTGAGTTTATTAATAAAGCCGCGTATTAAGGCTACGCGTGCACTTATCGGCCAAACAAGCGATCGACTAGGGGTCGGCTGTGTAAATTGCATTTTCTGTTTGATAAATTCAATGACTTTTATGCCGTTGTGTTAGGAGTTTATAATAATTTTACAACCACTTATCAATTTCTAAAAGATTTTAGTAAAAGCTTAGGTTACTTCTTCTTCTTCTCTTCTATATGACCTCTGTCCGTCATTTCGACGGACAATTTTGCCAGTGTCAAGTGGATTATTTGAAATAAGTATAGTCAAGTCGAGTCATACGTCAAGTCGTTTGCTTACTGTAACCATGACCATTTCGTCGTAATTATCTGTATCGCGCAGTGCAGAATCACCCCCCCTTCCCACCTCCCCCCCTCCCCAGGTTTTTGTATAGACAATGTTCTGAATTTAATATTATTCATGTCTACGATTCCAGAGCGCACAAAGCATAGTACCTAGTTCTCAGTGAAACATTGTAGCATACCCAGTTACCCTTGCGGACTACAGAGACAGATTTCAGTCTGAAAGTTTAATGCAGCGCCTTGCTGTAGTCGTTTCCCAGAATCGCGCCAGAGCCTTTGAATACTTAGTGTAATGCACAGCTGTTTTCTCTACGGTTGGCCTACTCTACGTATTTTGCACACAAACCTGCCCAAGTTCGTGGAATCTCTAAGCCAATAATAATTAATGGGAAAACAAGATTTAAACGGAAAAATCGTAGCATTGTACGCAGTCTTTACGCCGTAGAAAGTGTTGGTTGTGAGAAATAAATAAAGCTCTTGAGAGGTGGTTGAGAGGAAACTTCGCAAATATAAAAGTAAAAAAAACTAAAACATATAATTATCAAATCATCATAAGCTCGACAAGGATTTTATAACAAGAAGGCCGTGACATAATACACTCGAGAGCAATGATTCCGGGTCACTTAAAGAATGTTAAAAATCTCGGAAACTAAAAATGATAGGTTAATGCAATAAATTGTATTTAATAGACAATGTAATACTCCTTAAATGAAAGTAAAAAAATATGAGTCACCATACATTTTATTAACACAAAATTACATAAAGAAAAAAACTGCTGATCTCTCCTTAAAACAAAAATAGGAAACATGAAATTTTTGAACTTTATTACGATTTGACTTGAATTTTAATACTTCGTATTGCCTCCTCGTGCTTCCATTACTGCGTTTACGCGGTTTGGCATGCTGTACACCAAGTTCCTTATACGATTTTGGGGAATATTCTCCCATTCCTCTGTGAGAGCAATTTTGAGCTCACGAAGCGTGATTGGGGGAGGGTTTCGTTGTTTTACGCATCTGCCTAGCTCGTCCCAAGCATGCTCGATCGGGTTGATATCCGGGCTGCGCGCTGGCCACTCCATACGAGTAATGTTCATCTCTTGAAGGTAGTCATTCACAATCCTACCTGTATGAGGTCGGGCATTGTCATGCATAAATATAGCATCCTCACCTAAATTGACCATAAATGGACCAACATGATCATTGAGGATTTCTTCCACATATCTTACGCTAGTTAAAGAGCCGTTTTCTATGATCACCAGCTCTGTGCGACTTTCAGAAGAAATTCCGGCCCACACAAGTACAGACCCACCACCGTAGGCTACTTTTTCTTCGATGCATGCTTGCTTGAATCTTTCCCCTGGTCTTCGATACACTCTGTGTCTTCCATCGTGCTTGTAGAGCATAAATTTTGATTCGTCGGAGAACATAACTTTTGACCAATCTTCAATACTCCAATTTACGTGGCTCTGGGCATATCTTAGTCTTGAAATACGATGCCCACGCTCCAGTTTAGGGCCGTTTGCAGGTCTAAGGGGTTTTAAGTTAGATTCAGCAAGCCGACGTCTTACTGTCCATGCACTTGGGTTACTTCCTCCGAGGCGTCGAAACTGATTTGTGAGTTCAGTTCCTGTGAGAAAGCGATTTCGAAGCATGGTGTTCACCAAGTATCGGTCTTCTCGTGCTGTGGTACACCTGGTTCTGCCCGTTCCTGGTCTGCGTAGGTTAGAACCAGTTTCTTCGTAACGTCGGAGAACTCTTTGTACTGTTGACAGCGACACACCGACAGTCCTGGCTGTATCGCGCTGACTCCGGCCGGTTTCCAGCATTGTAAGTATTCTGGTGCATTCTTCAGGCGTAAGCGACATAATTTCAGCTTGAATAATGAATATAGAGCACTATCAACATGGTTTATATACCCACATAAATGACAGATTACAAACAAAAGCAAAACCAAATGCTGTAATTTCGTAGTTCCATCTTCGAAAGTGGCCCTTTTTCAAATTTGATTTTTTTAAGATATAACTTTACAATAACTAAGAAGTTTTAATACCTTCATTTAAGGAGTATTACATTGTCTATTAAATACAATTTATTGCATTAACCTATCATTTTTAGTTTCCGAGATTTTTAACATTCTTTAAGTGACCCGGAATCATTGCTCTCGCGTGTATTTGTAAAAACTTTGAAAAAAAATGAGAAAAAAAAACTTTTTTGGCTATCTATACCTACTAAGTCTGTCTACATAATAATATACTAGTTGTCTTATCGAGAAAACTTTTCTGTGATAATATCTATTGCATAGTATAATCTATCGAAGTTTCAGAAACTTCACGGCAGACAGAGCTATCAGAATAATTTACTGCAAAGGCCATAGAACTTATTTTTATCACAGCATCGAATGGAGTTTTCATGTAAATTTAGCGACTGTGGTGTGATCTCGTCGATATCTGTTGCTCTGTCTGGTTTGTCTTCTGGAAGTTTTTAAATAAATATAAATAACTATGTGATATTTATGGCGTTATTTATCTTCTCTTCTAACTTAAGAGCTGTGCTCTGTCGGCGTAATGTATGCATTTCCCGCCAGGTTCTTCTTTTCAGGGCAGCTTCCTTGACGTCCTACGACATGACATCTATCTTCGCCTTCACTTGGCTCATGTAGCTAATACGCGGTCTTCCTCTTCCTCTCTTTCCTTCTACGTTCCCTTTGATGATATTTCCGATTCCGTTATTTATCAAAGATCAAAAAAACAATGTCAAAATAATTAAGGCTGGGGATCTGCCAAATTGCCAAAACTAGCGAAGTTCAAAGTGTGTTTAAAAGAAAAGTAAGATAGTAACTTCATTTATTTTGGTTGCAAATCAATATTCAGGATATGTGTAACAATTACATATTTAATTTAGCTTCATTTAGCTGGTTTATAATAGATAAATCTGGGATCAAACACAGCTCTCTCGCGCCCAAACCGTTTCGAGTCAAGTTTGTGCACTCGGATTAAGGAAATGAAAACAAAATCGCAAAAAGTACTCAGCGCGTCTTGATGTACATATCCTTGTCTCCAAAACGCCCTGAATACATTTTGCGATTTTGTTTTCATTTCCTTAATCCAGGTGGCAGAAGATCTTCGAAATTTTGGATTTTAAATGGTCTATTCCACAATATTCCCTTGTTTTATCTACAAAACAACTAAACTTACGTATAGGCCAAATATTTAAGTATATAAAAAGTGTAAAATCTTTACTTAAATAGTCTTATTTTTTTTAATATTTAATAATTGCTGAGACTAGTTTTTAACCAAATATCGCAAGAAAATTCTTCAGTGGCCTCTAGGCGGCCGAAACGTTCGGACGTCAGGCCCACGCCAAATTTCTCAGGATTTTTAAATAAAGAACACGCAAACGTCTACTCGACAAAAGTCTACAAATCATGGTTCTATTGTATCATTTGAGTACACTACGTAGCAACATGGCAGTTTTTCTCGCGGCTGCGCGTAACGCGTAAGCAGACCGCGTAATAAGCTCATTTGACATTTACGAACAGTCACAATAAAATTTTATCGAGTAGAACTCCTGGTTTGCCAATTAATACGCATTGAAAGTGGCTTTACTTTTTTCTCTTGTATACATGACAATATCCAACAATAACCATACCAATGTAAACTTAGTTTTTATTTCTTTTAAGTCAACTCCGCCAATCAGTCAGTAGCTGTTATTTGTTTACACGGAAAATAGATTTTTCTATCCTAATTCCAATTAAATTAGGATAAGTAAGTACCTAATTATTATCTTGCTACTGCTCATACTTGTATTGCATTTAATTCAACCTATTTTATTGCTTTTGTAAAAACCTTTTTGTGAACAACCTTATTTATTCTAAAGAAGGATCTAACATGGACCGGAGAGGAACATTTGATGAAAGTAGAATACATAGAGAGAGACATTGCCTTCTGGCAAGACAAAATCTACCATTTTATCTTGCCAGAACGCAAAGAACCACATCCTATCCTATCCTACTAATATTATAAATGCGAAAGTTTAGATGTTTAGGTGTTTCAATCACGACTAAACTACTGAACCAACTTGGATGAAATTTGGCATATATGCCAAGTTTCCTAAAACTCAATCCAATCCAGTAGGCTACTTTTTATCCCGAATAATTATCAGGATCTACAGGATAAAATGAACGAACAAGATTAGCAGCGCCAATTGGCAAGAGGATTTCATTGTCATGTCATGTCACGTCAGTTTGACCGGGCGTAATACTACCTCTTTGGTCTAACGACTAGCGTTTGACATTCAAGTACGGGTTTGGTGTAATGTCAAGTTTCACAAAGTATCCGCGCGGTACACGCACATATAATAATAATACACAGATAATACAATGTACCTAGTACATGGAAACTGTACTCGCGTACGGAGTCGCGGGTAACTGCTAGTTAACAATATTTATGCAAAAAAACTAAAATAAATACTGCTGGTTTTTATTGCACGTATATTTTGGAATACTTATTTCTTCTGAAATTACCTACTTACATCCAATTCTGTATCAATGATCTGTATCTGTCTCTCACAATTTGTGTTAAACTCTCCGCAATATGTTAATGTTAAAGATGAGTTTGGAGCAGTACCCTCCCTATCCTTTTTCATATTATTTAGAGAGTTATTTTTCAGTAGTACCTAAGGTTTTCGTTTTTAAGCTTATCTACTATTTATCGATTTGAGAGTTTCCGTAGAATTTACTATGACCTAAATATTTACAAACATACCCACTTAATGTACTTATGTCTACGCCCAGCTACTTTGGATTCACAAGACGGAATATAATTTGAAGATACAATTTGATAAATAAATTTAAATTTGATACAATTTGGAGATAAATGGAGTGTCAGAAAACGAGACCGAAAATCTACTGAACACAATTAAACAACTAGACACAGCCATATAACTCCCTATTGATAATGCGGACATACTTTCATGCTCCAGAGTCAGAAAGATGGATGAGTCTAACAACCATCATCATCATCATCATCAACCTATACTCGTCCACTGCTGGACGTAGGTCTCTCCCAAGACGCGCCATTGAGCTCGGTCTTCGGCTCTTCTCATCCAGTGTCTGCCAGCTACATTTCGCAGATCGTCGCCCAATCTCGCCGGAGGGCGTCCTACACTACGCTTGCCTAAACGTGGTCTCCACTCGAGTATTAGTTTGCTCCAACGATTGTCGGTTCTACGGCAAACATGGCCGGCCCACTGCCAGTTCAGCCTGCTAATCCTCTGAGCTATGTCGAAAATTATGATCAATGATCGTATAACCCCAGAGCCAATCACTGTCGCCGGAATGCCTCTCGAAGTTGTGCAGGAGTATGTCTACCTCGGGCAGACCCTGCGTTTGGGTAGACACAACTTTGAGAAAGAGCTAAACCGGAGAATCCAGCTGGGCTGGGCTGCGTTTGGGAAACTCCGTCAAGTCTTCTCGTCGCAAAAATATGTGTGGACTAGGAATGGTCGCATATTCATCCGCAGAGATGACCAATCTCCTGCAAAGCAAGTCAAAAACTATGAGGCACTGGCTGATATGAACTCCATACTGATATGAAACCAGGCTCTGCGAAGTAAAAATGAAGAAGTATAGATCTCACTAAAACTCAATAATACTCTGCCAAGAATATTTAGATACGTGCAGTATACAAACAAACCCCAGTGACTATACAGACTTTGTTTCTCGTCATGGATAATATCAGTAGATAAAGTGACACAGTCAAGTGATATAAGTAGAGACTATAATTTGTTGCAGATTTTAATTTTGACCGGTCTACCTCTAGTGAAGGACACAAAAATTCAAACCCTAATAATAGTAAATATTATGTAGTTTATAAAATACTGTTCAAAGAACTGTAGATTTAGTGATAAGCAATTTTAGTGGTGTAACGGAGTGTGAAAATAAACTACCCCTCAGTAAGTTAGATCCTCATCACCCTGCATTAGATATTATAATTAATGTATGATATAAATGTAATGATACAAAAAATGTTAAAAGGGTAAAAATATGCCACACATAATTTCAAAAAAGTTGATTATTCAAAAGTAACAAAAAACCAATAAATACTTTCATTCCTGTATGATTTAAAACCAATCTTGGCAGATTTTATCCAATTAACTGACTATTTGACACAAACAATAGCGTTCCTTTAATTTTGTTATCATGAATGTTATCATGAGCACTTATTACTCGTATATTGGAATCCAATCACACACTTAGTTATAAGTTGTTCCTTTTTTTTTCCTTAAAAAATAAGTACTAAATTTTTTAAGACATATTTTACCTACATCAAATCTGTTTATGCCTGTAATGGTATATCACACTGTAGAATGTTATAAGTAATATTTTTCTCCTAAATAACAATTGTGAATATGCCATTGGTGTAACTAACTAAATAAATAAATATAAAGATCGCAGTAAAGCATTTTTCAGTTTAGTTTAGTATTCGATAAAATTTACGAATTGCTTTCCGCGCATGTCATGACAACTCGATTCTTCTGTTTTGCACAGATAGACTATCCCCTTAAGTCAAATAATTTTAGGGTACCTATTGGTACCCCTATCAGTGACAATAGGTGTCACAGCTCAGCAGGGGTATTCCAATCTCAGTTGAACTGCAAAGTTTTAATCATGGTCAGTTCATACTAACTCATAGTTATTCTGTGACTAAATAGTGACATTATGATACCATTTAATTTGTTTTCGCGCATTTTTTGCTGTCAAGTGTCTAAAAAGAATGATCACGTGGTACAAATTGTACCACGTGACTTGAAGAAATTACACTGGGCAGTGAAATAAGTATAACTGGACAGCTAAAGATTGGAATACGGGGCCAGTTGGTACGTATATGGTACGTATATATAATTATCTACTTTCTGCGCTGTAGGTTTTGGGTTCGATTCCCATCGAGAACAAAAACAAATTGTGCCGCGTGTTTACGTGTTACGTTTATGGTAATATTTTCCATTTCTACAAGATTTCTCAATTTATTCACAATGAAAATTACGACTAATACAGTATTTAAAATACTTATAATATATACAAAATACACGTGAAACAGTTGAGCTATCTACAAACCGTTGCAAACGATTTATAGATAGCTCAACTGATTCAAAATTACTTAACTTGATTCTATTATAATTTTCAAGCTATCAAAACATTTTAGGAATCTCGTTTCCACCGCTTTGTGAAGAGGTTCGAAATGTTGATTAATACATATTTTGCTGAAATCTTGTTTGGCATTCCTGACTTTGACTACTGACGTGCCAAAGAACAAAGAATCATAGGAATTTAATAAACAGGGTTTGTTTGCATTCTTGTTTGATAAATTCTAAGCGCTCATACGCACTAAAGTTTGTTTATGAGAAAAAGTTATAGTTCATTCAAAGAGAACGTGCTCTGTGAGGCATCTCACTACATCTATCAGCAACGTAAAAGCAGAGGCACCCATATCCTTTAGACCGAAACACTGCAATGCCTTCATCACTGCTTAGCAGCAAAGATACGGTAGTACTTCCCCGTATGAACTTGTTCACAAAGTCCTGTTACTACAAGGTTTTTTTTTGCATAGCCGAATGATTACTGGATATTTCAAAACTGCAGTAGGTACGAGACCAAAGTTCGACACATTAAACTGGCTCAATGCGGCAGAGTGTAACTCAGTAGCGCCTCGCGACTAAACTTACCGGACATTCATCTAAAACTTAGGCAGCACCTGGGGTTAAGCACGAATAAATCTGACAATCACGACCTTATCGTTTTGCTAGCGTATTTGAATCACACTGCGCGGTGACGCTGCAACGTTCGGTAGTCAAGCTGCCGTTGACACGCAGTGCGACTCGAAAATATGCAAAGCTTACGCGGTGATTGTTAGATTCATTCGTGCTGACTCCTTAAACGTCGCGTGACTTAGACAAGCTAAAGACGAAACTTGGCTCGCTAGAAACACACGAGTCGTAATAGAATAAAATATAGACCCTTTTGTTTCTTTGCGAATGAATAAAGGATAGGAGTACGTGATGGGTAGAATAACAAAGTTACTCTTTAACTCTATTAGAACTTGCGACGGTAGTCTCGGATGGCTCTCGTGTACTGGCTACTGACGTCACATCAAGTTCTTTAATCCCATGTTAACTTGGAAAATACTCCAGATGTCTGTGTCATAGTTTAGGTTAGATTGCTAGCGCACATTTTTACCGCACATTTTTGTAGAGTTTATATATTACTAGCAGTTACCCGAGACTTCGTACGCGAGTACCGTTTCCGTGTACATATTATCTGTGCGTGTACCGAGCGGATACTTCTTTGAGAAACTTGACAGTATACCGAATCCGTACTCGAATGTCAAAAGTTAGTCGTTAGACCAAAGAGGTAGTACTACGTCCTGTCAAACTGACGTGACATGACATGACATCATCCTCTTGCATCAATTGGCGCTGCTAATCCCGTTTCTTCGTTTTATCCTGTAGATCCTCTTAATTATTCGAGATAAAAAGTAGCCTATGTGTCAATCCAGGATACGTACTATATATATGCCAAGTTTCATCCAAGTTGGTTCAGTAGCTTTGACGTGATTGAAACACAAACATCCAAACATCTAAACTTTCGCATTTATAATATTAGTAAGGTAAGATAAGATTAGATGTAGATTTTTACAAAAATGTGTTACCAAGACTTCTTAAGAAATGATTACGGGCCAATGATTCGATATTTAATGGATAAGGACCACTGCTTGCAGCCAACTGATATGTATTCTCCGCGTTAATATCATTATCGCTGCCTCCATTACCGCTCTCGGATTACTGACACGACTAATCTCGTAACCTGAAGATCTACTGCGAAATGATATACTAAAGATTGACAGTTCGAATTACACTGCGTAGCACTACGGTAGCCCTTCAAACGATGAACAATACGACCGTGCAGTGTACATGAAATGTCAGTAAAGAATCTTTTTTTATTGTTTGTGGAAGTAGATCTAAGAAGCAATCAATTCGCTGTGGCTGTTATTGATCTGTGTAGAAAGCTTTGTTGGATCAGGAAAGTGGTGTCTATTTTATTAATGGATGATCTGTGTTGGGCAACTGGAGACATGGTGTGATGGCACATAGCAGCATATGGCTCTTTGTTGTGCAAGAAACAAAAATTAAAACAAAATGGTCATCAATGAGCGAGACGAGACAATCGTTTTCTGCCAACCCGAATTTTTTACTTCCTTCAAATAAATTACCAAATTTATTACAACCAGATGCTTGATTTTTGAAATGAGTAGAAAGCTCTCAATAGTATTTTAAAAGCAGATAACGAAGGCAAATTTATGGCTAGCCATTCTTGGAACAGTAAGAGGTTATACCATTGAAGTGTTTATAAAAAAAAGGGTCATGTACCTAGAATTGTGTGTTGTTCGACTTAAAATGTACAAAAATAGCACGTTGATGATATTGGTAATATTATTTAGAAACTAAAGCATGGTTTTATATTAAGGAATGATAGAATAATTATGATTATGTGCATGATTGTAAATTGCAATTTACAATACCAAATAGAATTAAGTATGTTTAATTATAAGATGACTTTAATATAAGTTGAACTCTTGTATCTACTTGTTCATGTAAATGTGACATTTCAGGATTACTTTTCAAAACAGTTAATACTGTTAAATGGTAATAAACCAGCGCTTAAATAGATATTTTAGTTTCAGGAATGATGACTGGTAGCGACATCTGCTGTTAGAAAAGCGAGAGTATTCGCCATCATAAGATGAAATTCCTTCGTTCCTACGAGGTGACGCACCGACGTCACACGATTCAACCCCACCCTAGAGGGGTGGAGATCGCGGTTTGCGCAAGAGCATAAATACGATTGTAGAGTTGGAGTCGGGGTTCAGATGCATTCGGGAATTCAGAAAGTCGAGATAGTCGGAGAGAGTTGCGAGTTGCGAGTCACGTCTTTGTTACGTATACAAATTAGCGTCAGTGTAATTGTTGGTTTTTGAACTCTAAAAGAGAGTATCGTAAAGTAAATTGATCTTAGTGCAAGTTCGAGTCGTAGAGAAAAGCTAAGTCCTTATTTCATAAGTCTGTATGATTGATTTGGGAAAAGAATAGTAAAGTAATAAAATAAAGTAATTAATAATCTTGGAGTACATTGAATTAAAAAGACAAAGAGGTTTACCCAAATCAATTGTATAAAATTGTATTGTTTATATGTGTTTTTCTACAGGTTGCCTTTGCCCGCTCATTTTAGAGCCTAAGTCCCCTTTTGAACTTTTAAAGACTGTCTAAGTCTTGAGCCAGCAGGCTGTTAAAATTAGCTATCTTTGATTGGTCATGTAGGAGAATTATAGGAGCCTGGAGAAACCTTCAGACCTCTCTATAGTTTTCTGAGGCGTTTAATGGGAAAACGTAACACTCTGATCTGGTTCAATCTCGGCTTGCCAGGATTGAAACATATCCGGCTGCCAGTTAAGATGGGTGGGACCATATCAAAACCCCCAATAATGTCCAATTATCCTAAGCACTAAATTAAGAATTAAATATAAGTTCTGTTTTGTTGGTTTTGCTAATCATTTTATGTGTATGCTAAATCGTAAATGTTTGTTGTTGGTAATTATATGCATTTTGGTTTATGAATAAATTAATAATTACTGAGTTCGTTTAAGACTAATTCATCTTTTCATTTAAACTCATTTCCTAGTTCACCTAATTAGGACAGGATAGTTAATTTAAAGAAAGGTTTAAGAAGTAAAATCATTCAGTTTAATTTGAGGATAATTTCAGAATCATTCAGTTTAAAATATATAGAATGTCTTGAGTAGATATTGATCAATGAGGTTGATAATACATTTTTGTTGGCTGCTGTAATTAGCAATATAAAGAGTGATTGGCTATTCTTCATCTCGATGCGTTCAATTTCCTAGCACCGCCAAAGCTTCGGATGTGTTGTATCGACTGCCGAACAAGTCTAGACAGACTATCACGGGCCCATCACTACTGTCATTGTATGCCCGTTAACACAACCCCACCATCACATAGTTCTGATCTAAGACTTCAAAAAGTAAGCGTAATGGGATTCTAGATTACCAGAAACGCTATACTAATGCTGGATTTGATTCGCCGAAGATAGAAGCAGCCCATTGCCTAAGTAAAAACATACTCTTACCTATTTTATCACTGAAAACATATCAGCTCAAGACACTAATTTTATTATTCAAGTAATCAGTTCATTCAGAATCAGTTAAATTCAATTATTCAGGTAGACATACTCTATGATGACCTAAGAAAGGCTTTACAGAGAGAGGAGGTATACTTAGATGGAGTTTATTGGTAGATTATTTACTATTTGCATTTCATAGACGAGCGGTGGGGCCGTCACAGTTGGTGCCGTGACCAGGATTAGTTAAAGTATCGCTGAAACGCTTTACTACTAAAAAGTATCTGGTTTAAATAAAAAATAACACAACGTAGCTTTATTATCAATGACGATCACAAATATAAGCCAGACTTTTTACATGTAAATATTTTATTGTTTCCTTTTCTATCTTTGTCTAGAGATTTTTATTGCTTTATTAGCTATCCTGTTGGGTGAACTATTATTAATAAAATAAATTTTATTTTAGTTAGCAAAACTACATTTTATGTAAAATCTAAAAATAACTCAGTGATTTTTAATTTATTGTGCACGCTAAATTTAAGTTAGCTACAATGCCTGGTAACGCATTACGCAGAGGTCGCAACCGAGCAACACACAATCTAGGTTCCGTAGAGACAAATACTGAGAAGAACTAAGGTAATCAGCAGATGAACTCCGTAGCATTTTCAGGTTTTCAGATGTTAGTCGGCAAGTTAGATAAAATTATGCGACAAATAGAGATAAATAAAATTCAGTTAATTCAGTCAACACAATAAAAAACAAAATACAAGGCCCATACCTTAAAACTTAAATACATATTTCTATATTTTATAACATTATTTAGATATGTCAGAGCGAGAGAGAAGAATGTTAGTGTGATGAACGCTTCAGTGATGGATAGTGAAATTTATGGTATTTTAAGTACTTCTAGCGAGCAAATTATCCGAAACCTATCACAAGAGGTTTATTAAGATAACAGGTCAATATAGTCTGAAACTTTTAATTCAAATAAGAGCAGATGTCTTTATCTTATAAGACCAACGATTGATAAACCGATTCTTATTGGAAAGCACAATGCGAATCAAATAGCGGCATTTTTTTAGAAAAACTAAAGAGGTTCTTTAATTAAAATTGAGTGAGAGGCAAAATTGTGTGACTAATTTATAAAGCTTTAGAATGTTAAACATTCAAGAAACCAAAAAGTGACGAACGTAATGTAGTGATCTCAGTGATTTGACAAAGGCATTATTAGTTAAGATAAGTTATTAATGGAGCCAGGATTTGATGATGGTGATAAATAAAATGCGACTATTGTTTCATATAACTATGTACAATGAGATGAAAGCTAAGTAAAGGGTTATGAAAGTGTGGACTCAGTAATAGATTTCCAGATGAATAATGTCACACCAAAAGATAACGATTCAATGCAAGAAATTGGTTTGTTGTTAGAGAGAGACCCTAGCCCAGTTCTTTTGTGTGAGCAATCAGGTGATACTTATGTGATGTGAGTGATAGTCGTGAACGAAGATTGTATACTATTTTAAGTGATTCCTGTTTATGAGGATGATGATAAGGCCTGTAATTACTTATAAGACTAAATAAGGTTTAAGCGTAGATCAATCAGCAGTAAGGACTCGGGTTGAGATTGTTTCATTTTATGAAAGCTGGACGAGAAACGAAGGTTAAATTACTTAGAACGAACAACGATAGATGCGTTAGTTAGAGTAAGTAAAATACGAAGAAGAGACAAAGCCATTGTGTAGAGTTGTAAAATTTTACAATAAGGGATAAAATGTGAATGCATGGATGAAAAAGAAATATTTTAAGATACCGCTATGTTAGTACAAGCCGATATTAATGCAACATATTTTTAAATAAATAGCAGTGATGGATGAATGAATGAATGAAAATACTTTATTGTACACCAACATAGGTACCAAATGAATTAGAAATAATAAATGATTAAAGATGGTACAATGTACGGCCTTATCACTGAAACAGGTTTCTTCCAGTCAAAGTTTGGATGAAGATGATTTTAGATGTATGAAAGATTGGACGGGATGTACAAAAACTTATAAGGTAATAAAAATAATAAATATGAGTTATATATGGGTACTGCGAGTTACATATAATAACCGTCAGAGGGTGGCGAAAACTAGATATAAGGTTTTACAGATAGGTTTTTACAGGTGTCGTGATATATATTGGCCAGTGTCAGAGCAGCAGTTATTTGATACCATTTATAGTTTGACCGAGTTTGAGACTTACTTAAATGGAATAAAGTTAGTAATTCGAAAAGATCATGAAAGCCTTACATTTTTATCAGACTACGGCAAAACAAAAAGAGGGTTATGATTTTGGTCACTATGTATGTTTGTCTGTTCCCTCATAACTACCAAGATTTTATCGCTAAGTGTGATGATGATTGAGTGAGTTTATTATAATAACATAAGTACATAGAATAATTTAATTAAGTATAGCATTGAGTATATAAGAGGGATGAATGATTTTATTGCAGGTCTTTTATCAAGGCACAGACATACCGGAGGAAAGTCCAGGTAGACCAATGGCCAGTCCACAGTTAAAGGATTTTAAACAGATGTTAAAATAGTTGGAAAACAAAAACAGTTCAATCGGACAAAACATTAAAGCTTACAAGAAAGTTTACATTGTTGATTGAAAGTCATGGGTTCGAATCCCGCTCGACTCATCACTTTAAGATGGAAAAAATAAATACAGTTCAATCGGACAAAACATTAAAGCTCACAAGAAAGTTTACATTGTTGATTGAAAGTCATGGGTTCGAATCCCGCTCGACTCATCATTTTAAGATGGAAAAAAATAGTTGTGATTTGTAAATGAAGACGGCCAGGAAATTATAATGAAGTTCATTTATCAAGATAATAGGACACACCTATAAATAAGTGAAGGTATCATGATTATATCAATCATGTAAATATAATTCTGCCCTCCTTATTGCAAACGCAGTACTTGCAAAATGGCGGTTTCGAGATAAACGCGCGAAACATATTTCTTGATATCTAAGCAAGCAATCTCCGTTATATAACTTTTAAAGTGTAACCTAAAAATAGTAAAAAAATCAAGCTTTCTATTGACATATTTTTATCTTTACTTTATGGCCTTGTTTAGATAAAATGCTTAGTACTGCATTTTCATCAACTTTATGGGCTTGCGGGTATTACAGTATTACTAAGATTAAACGCAGTACTTGTGTTTATTACTGCAAAATCACCTAGCACGTGCTCAATTCTGCGTTAGATTATAAATGTATGTAAGCTAATTAAGGTGTATTAGATATTTTTTAATTATCCATCAGTTAAATACTATGTAGGTATAGGTAGCTGGGTATAAGTAGGTAGGTATAAGTAGGTAGGTACATAGGTAGACAGACTAGTAGGTAGAGATTAAGTTAGATTTTCAGGAAGAGAGTTCAGTCAGAGGGTGGCCGGAAGTTTCAAAGATTATTTTGTGTCTTAAATACACATGAATGAGAGATGTTTTAATTGTTGTACTACTATACTACTACTACTACTGTAATACTTATCAAGATTACAAAGAGTTTGTGAAAAGTTTTTATACTCGAAGACTATGGTCTTCTTCATATCAAAATTTTCAGAGGGTGGAATGTGATGGCACATAGCAGCATATGGCTCTTTGTTGTGCAAGAAACAAAAATTAAAACAAAATGGTCATCAATGAGCGAGACGAGACAATCGTTTTCTGCCAACCCGAATTTTTTACTTCCTTCAAATAAATTACCAAATTTATTACAACCAGATGCTTGATTTTTGAAATGAGTAGAAAGCTCTCAATAGTATTTTAAAAGCAGATAACGAAGGCAAATTTATGGCTAGCCATTCTTGGAACAGTAAGAGGTTATACCATTGAAGTGTTTATAAAAAAAGGGTCATGTACCTAGAATTGTGTGTTGTTCGACTTAAAATGTACAAAAATAGCACGTTGATGATATTGGTAATATTATTTAGAAACTAAAGCATGGTTTTATATTAAGGAATGATAGAATAATTATGATTATGTGCATGATTGTAAATTGCAATTTACAATACCAAATAGAATTAAGTATGTTTAATTATAAGATGACTTTAATATAAGTTGAACTCTTGTATCTACTTGTTCATGTAAATGTGACATTTCAGGATTACTTTTCAAAACAGTTAATACTGTTAAATGGTAATAAACCAGCGCTTAAATAGATATTTTAGTTTCAGGAATGATGACTGGTAGCGACATCTGCTGTTAGAAAAGCGAGAGTATTCGCCATCATAAGATGAAATTCCTTCGTTCCTACGAGGTGACGCACCGACGTCACACGATTCAACCCCACCCTAGAGGGGTGGAGATCGCGGTTTGCGCAAGAGCATAAATACGATTGTAGAGTTGGAGTCGGGGTTCAGATGCATTCGGGAATTCAGAAAGTCGAGATAGTCGGAGAGAGTTGCGAGTTGCGAGTCACGTCTTTGTTACGTATACAAATTAGCGTCAGTGTAATTGTTGGTTTTTGAACTCTAAAAGAGAGTATCGTAAAGTAAATTGATCTTAGTGCAAGTTCGAGTCGTAGAGAAAAGCTAAGTCCTTATTTCATAAGTCTGTATGATTGATTTGGGAAAAGAATAGTAAAGTAATAAAATAAAGTAATTAATAATCTTGGAGTACATTGAATTAAAAAGACAAAGAGGTTTACCCAAATCAATTGTATAAAATTGTATTGTTTATATGTGTTTTTCTACAGGTTGCCTTTGCCCGCTCATTTTAGAGCCTAAGTCCCCTTTTGAACTTTTAAAGACTGTCTAAGTCTTGAGCCAGCAGGCTGTTAAAATTAGCTATCTTTGATTGGTCATGTAGGAGAATTATAGGAGCCTGGAGAAACCTTCAGACCTCTCTATAGTTTTCTGAGGCGTTTAATGGGAAAACGTAACACTCTGATCTGGTTCAATCTCGGCTTGCCAGGATTGAAACATATCCGGCTGCCAGTTAAGATGGGTGGGACCATATCAAAACCCCCAATAATGTCCAATTATCCTAAGCACTAAATTAAGAATTAAATATAAGTTCTGTTTTGTTGGTTTTGCTAATCATTTTATGTGTATGCTAAATCGTAAATGTTTGTTGTTGGTAATTATATGCATTTTGGTTTATGAATAAATTAATAATTACTGAGTTCGTTTAAGACTAATTCATCTTTTCATTTAAACTCATTTCCTAGTTCACCTAATTAGGACAGGATAGTTAATTTAAAGAAAGGTTTAAGAAGTAAAATCATTCAGTTTAATTTGAGGATAATTTCAGAATCATTCAGTTTAAAATATATAGAATGTCTTGAGTAGATATTGATCAATGAGGTTGATAATACATTTTTGTTGGCTGCTGTAATTAGCAATATAAAGAGTGATTGGCTATTCTTCATCTCGATGCGTTCAATTTCCTAGCACCGCCAAAGCTTCGGATGTGTTGTATCGACTGCCGAACAAGTCTAGACAGACTATCACGGGCCCATCACTACTGTCATTGTATGCCCGTTAACACAACCCCACCATCACATAGTTCTGATCTAAGACTTCAAAAAGTAAGCGTAATGGGATTCTAGATTACCAGAAACGCTATACTAATGCTGGATTTGATTCGCCGAAGATAGAAGCAGCCCATTGCCTAAGTAAAAACATACTCTTACCTATTTTATCACTGAAAACATATCAGCTCAAGACACTAATTTTATTATTCAAGTAATCAGTTCATTCAGAATCAGTTAAATTCAATTATTCAGGTAGACATACTCTATGATGACCTAAGAAAGGCTTTACAGAGAGAGGAGGTATACTTAGATGGAGTTTATTGGTAGATTATTTACTATTTGCATTTCATAGACGAGCGGTGGGGCCGTCACAATGGGGTTGGGCAAATGCGTATTTATTGGAATAAGAAATACGTAGGTATATAGTTTCACAAAATGCCAGAAATTACGTCTAAGTACATAAAATGACAAACGTATTAGGTACTCTAAAAACTTTGAGATTTAAATGAGACAATAATCTGCCTAGGTACCTTGTACCTAGCCCTACTACCACTAAAGTACCGATAGGTAATTGACTACACGATACCAATTGGAACAAAAACATCTGGTACCTACTAAATATATGAGATTATCTCTTCAACGAAAAGTTTTACTAATTCCACCTACGCTAGAGACACAATACTCATGCCGAAACTGCGACCGAGTATATCGCTCCTACACAACGTGTAACATAATGTCCCTATAAGTCCGAAAGGGGGTTATTCTACACGTCATGGCGAACCACATTTGTTCTTCGACTTTTAATATTTCGAAGTTTTTCATTCATGAAAAGCGTCTTAAAGTTTCCTTAAAAAAAACATTGCACACGTGTTAAGGTGTCTATGTGTGGGTGCGATGTGATAGGAGGGTGCGTGAGCATGTGTACTAACAGGCTGGATACATTCGCAAAGTAAATAAACACTAAAAGTGGTCGCAAATATTTAAGTCAAAAAAAAAAATTAAAAAAAAAAATAGAAATTTCCAACATGTTGCATTCAACTTTTGCACATGCCAATCTATTCAGGTGATTGGTCTGAATAAGCCCCTTTTCGGCTTATAGGGACAATATGTTACCCGTTGTATAGGCCTTGCAAGCCACCAGCGTAAGTGACTATCTTCAAATTACCACCATTTAAAATCATCAATTTTAGATGCAAAATTGTCATTGATAATCTTTTCACTAGTCGTCGTTTCGTCGAAAACAGCTGTAGGGTATATAGCAGTGTAGTTTGACCTGTTTAGTGTTAATGAAACGGTTATTTAATTATGCATGCCGGTTGGATAGGGCCATCTGCTGCAGCTTAAATCCTTGTTCTGTTTGTAGAGCCTAAAGTATAAATTAATAGTTTAGTAGATTTATTTGAGGGTGGGCATGGGTTGATTTTCAATCATGTTTTGGCTTAACACAAATCTTTATTTTTGGAATAGACTCATTATATAATTGTTTACCCGAAAAGAAACAAAAAAACTTAGTCATTTAAAAAGGTAAGTAAATACACTCAATTTCTGCTCGTCGTTCAAATTACGTACTACAGTTATGATAGACATAAAAAACTGAATTTGGCTTACTCTCACTTTATTGTTATTTTGATCTTTAATTTGATTCAGAGCCTCTTTTTTGCTTCAAAGGCTTTTTGATACATTCAGAGGCTTTTTTTGCAGAAACTAGTATGGCAGCATACTTTATAAAAACAGTACCAAAATTCAAATGATTAAAAAAAACGAGAGTTCTCGTGAATGTTTCAAAAACATCATCGTTATTTTCATATAAATTAAAAAGTAAAACTAAAACTTTTAAAATGGGAGAGCTTTCATTCATAACTGGTTTCGGATTTTCCTGATTATCTCCCAATATCACAAGTTATCGAATCTCGATTTTCAATGAGAGGGCAAATGCGAATTTGATGTGGATCGATGTAGTCTAGGGAATACGCTGGTGGGATTATCGCGGGGATCTTGATTGCCGCACTAATTGCGCCCACCCACCAGCAGGGATTGTGAGAGCACTTTTCCATTTAGTTCGAGCTCTGCTAATTCATTATTTACTTGATTGGAAATGGCTTGGTTTGAAAAAGCCTACATTACTTAGTGTCTCTTTGATATTAGATTTTAGCTATACTTAGAGTAATCAAGGCTTTGCATATTTTATTTAGAGCTTTTTGAGTATCTACGCCTTTCTCAGCCCGATTTTTTGTGAAAAAAATATGCTAGCTCTTTAGTCAATTTCATTCTTAATTGACATGTAGCTAGCTACCTGATTTCTGAAGCCTGTTTAAAACACATTAGATTCCAAACTCAAAAATTACACAATTTACAATAGGTGCCTATCTTAATTATTGATTCTACCAAGCAAAAGCCATCAATAGAAGACGATTTGATTCGAGTGGTGATAATTCTGTGAGGGTAAAACAAGACAGCGAGCGCCAATTCTAGCTTTTATGATAGTAGTCCACTCAACTGAAGAACCACGCATCGCATGGAATTGAATAGCTATACTCGTGCTATAGTTTTATGCATTTTAAAAATAAAATTCAAATAAATGCTTTTTTGAATAATCCAACCATTTGGTAAAGAGCTCTTTGAAAAAATACGTTCATACGCAGTGAACGTAGCTAATTATATTTTGCAGTCTGGGATGGTCAGATAAGAACTGATGGTAAAGGGGATTTATCCCCTTTTATCAAAGATTTATTTTTAATTTAAAATAATAGTGAATCTTATCAGTGCATATTGAAAAACCTGCACCGAGCACCATTTCTTTCGTACCTTTACATACCTAATACCTACTTATGCGTTTGAAAGTCTTTATTCATAAATTATTTAACTAAAAATCGTGTTCTTATTTAGTTTTTTGAATCAATTTTAATACTTGCTCATTTATCAAATTTTCAAAAAATGTTGAGGCATGTTATAAAGTTTTGGGGTTTTTTGACGCTGAAAACGCTGTAACTGAACGTTCACCAAAGGGATGTCACCAAATATTTCACGTTTAATTTTCCTCTGCAACTTATCGAAGGTCGTTTTATCGAGCCATACCTCATATGGCTATTTACACACTGCCACAGACACGACATCCACACGATATCGGCGGAGACAAAGGTATTCGCATTTACTGCTCAAGTACCTACTAACCAAGCATTTTGACATTTTGATTTTGACAGTTTTGTATGAGAATATCTACTCAAATTTATGTTTGAGTAATGCTTATACCTAAGTGCCTATTTCACCATCTCGTAATTACGCTATCCGTCAGTAATAAATATATCTACTCTTATTCGTAATACGAGCCCTAATCTCATATATTTAGTAGGTACTAGACGTTTTCATACCCCGTGTCGATGTTTGTATCGAACAGTGTACAAACGCCCTATGTAGGTATAGGTACCCAATTATTAAAATATAAAACAGTGGAACACCACCCTAATATTCACGTTTGGGCCCTGTAAGTAATAAATTTAATATAACGCAGTAAATTACGTTCGACAATATTTTGCTTACAGCCATATTTTGTGGCACACAATCGGGAATACAGTATGCAGAACCGCGGTGCAATATTACTTTTTGATTAGTTCTGACGTGTATATTTACTGAGTATAACCCCTTTGGGGGTTGAATTTTAGGTACGATACAGCAGAGGAATTTTCAAATCGAAACATTACCTCGGATTCTGTTGCATCTTCTAAACTAATTTGAAAATACTAAAATTATAGCTGTCTTTGTCGTTACAGTTCATAAGATGGGGATGGCAATAGTTTTAGTGCTGTCAAATTAAGTAAGTTGAGGAAAATGAAACACTACCGACTTATTTCAGAAGGAATAAATTTTTTTTTTAGTATTGGTGGTATTTGTGGCTATGTAATATTATCCTGATACGAATTCGCTTAATTTTTCTATTACTCCATCAGAAAAAGTTTACAAAGCAATTTCGCAATATTAAATTTTTGAGCGATACGAATCATTTGATAAAGTTACGGAAAAAAGAAAAAGGCGCGGTGTTATTTTTGACACGCACTTGGCGCAATTGATATTCATTATTCATCCCCTTTACCTTCAACATCCCTATTATCCTTTTCCAAAGAGCTGTCATATTTTACTTTATTGCGTTTTACGCCGTTTATCTACCTTTCTGTCAATCATTGTTCATTTTATATTCGAGCACTTACTTTCATTTTTGTAACTACTGGCTTCAATTCTTGAAACATAAAGCCTCTTTCAAACGATACGCTATAAAAAAATATTTTAGGTCTAAATTCTTCCTACGCTGACGTCGGTCGTGTGTCAGGGGCTTCGGTCAAGTGTACGAATGAACAGTTCTATGAAGCACCACACTGTGATACTAAAGTCAGTAGCGGATTAATTGCAGCAGATTTTTACGTCACGAGATGCCTCATAGGTAGAACATAGTGTTCATTCACAGGTTCGACCGATATCCGCGACCGACTTCAGCGTAGAACAAATTTGCCTTAGATAATGTTTGCTCACATTAATTGTTTGGGTGATCTATTTGCACAAAGATTTGTTTTTTTTTAGATGGATATAATTGCCTCATGAAAAGTAACTGAAAAATAAACATTAATTCCTCCAAAAAACGATGTGCATATTGAGATTGTTTAGCAGTTGATACTGTATAAAGGTAATATTATTCCAACACACAACTAAAAGGCGATTAAATGTGCAAACGTGATAATTATGAAAATGTAAGTAGGTAGGTACAGCGCGTCGTTTGAAGGCAGGTTAAGATTACATTATGCAGAAAAGGAAGTTAGTTATAATTTAAGGGAAAACCAAGTTACGTAAAATTTGAAATCTTTGTGTGAAGGTGTTTGATCGATGATGGCGCAGCGATCCCAATTCTTTTTGGATACTGTACTTAGAGTTTTGTTTTTATGTTTTATGTAAAAACAATAAAATTATATGATAATTTTAAAATTATATAGTTTTTGTTTAGCGCAAAAATGTATTGTGATACGTATTTGCATACAACTTTGAACAGAGTATGTTGTCATCTGAAATTCAAATAGAGGCTCATTAAAACACACACCTGAGGTAAAGTTTGACGAATGTTTATGTAAAATTAAAGCTCTCTTTGCCGCTTCTTAGTGCGGCTTATATCATTCCGAGACGTGCTCTGTACTAAAGTTTTTGTCGCCGTTAGTACCACATTTTGCTACTATGTAACCCCCTTCATTAGTAGATCTCTTTGTGAGAGTTCGGCGAAGTACCTACTACCAGTGTACTTAGTTTTACCAGAAAGCAGAGGTACTTACTCGCAAAGCTGTGTTCTGATTTAAGGGGTCACTATTACGGAACATACAATTTTACACCTTTTCGTCTCTGAAGGCAGGTACACAAAGGCACGTTTTCAGTGGACGTAGTTTATGATGTAATGTAATTGTTAGAAGTAACGTGCTAAAATGGAATTATTACTTCGCGTTGCGGGCTCTTAACTACTCGTCATTTGAGCTTTTTTATAATTCATATTTCACATTGACTCTCTATCCAAAGGTTGCTGAAAGATGCCGCTCATTGTGCATCGTGAATTCCAGTTTGTTCTGGTTTGTGTTTTAACCCCCGACGCAAAAACGACGGGGTGTTATAAGTTTGACGTGTCTGTGTATGTGTGTGTGTCTGTCTGAGGCAACGTAGCTCCTGAACGGATGAACCGATTTTGATTTTGTTTTTTTTTGTTTGAAAGGTGAATTATTCGGGAGTGTTCTTAGTTATGTTTGATGAAAATCGGTCCAAGATTCGGGGGTTTTTTTAATTTTTAATTTAATTACTTGTTCTTTCAGTCATTCACTCCGTCCCTTCGTAGTGTAAAAGTCTTTTATCACAAAGGCTTGAGCCTTGAACGGGCCGCGTACTAATCACGTAAGTACAAGTACGCCGATTATGCCGACTTAGAGATTGTATAAGTGCTTTCCATAATACGCAACTTCAATGCTAAGTGTGTGTGGAGTTCGTTATTTTTAATTGACGATATTCAGACAAGATTGTTATTGCAATAACTTTTGTAGGTGTTAATTTTTACTACCTACTTGGGATGAAGAAGACTGAAGTAGCGTGTTTTGTTATTTGAAAAAAGTTGTATTATTTTTGTTCTTCTCTTGTTTTAGACTTGCAAGGCGCCAGCAGGGGTATGCCAATCAAAGTTGAACTGCAAAGTTTTAAATCATGGTCAGTTCATACTAACTCATAGTTATTCTGTGACTAAATAGTGACATTATGACGTCATTTGATGTGTTTTCGCGCATATTTTGCTGTCAAGTGTCTAAAAAGAATGATCACTTGGTACAAAATTGTACCACGTGACATGAAGAAATTACACTGGGCAGTGAAATATAACTTGACAGCAAAAGATTGGCATACGGGGGCTGGTGTTTTTTTTTCTTGTTATAGCCACACTAGTCTACCTTACCACCCGCTACTACCTACATTAATAATTGCACAAAGTAATGTAGTCACACTTGAGTTTATAGTATGATTATGAATAAGCGACAAATAAGCTTTACCGCCATGTGCCATATTGATCGACATTGTCAAATAATGACCGTATAATCGTAGCTACACCAACTTTCTGTCGTAATTATGGCCGTAGCTATTGAAATATCCCGGTAGTGTGCCCCTTAGCATCCAAATCTAATCTTTACAAAAATCTAGAGGGAAAAAAAGTTTTTTTTGTGTAAATCCACTTTTTAATATCATAAATTTATAGCTATTTTAAATATTTTCTAGAAAATAAGTAGTAAAATACTTATCGGCACCTATGTATATTAAAAGAGTCTAATAAAAACTCCTTTAGCCAACTAGACGTACAAAGAGACAGTACTAATTGAAGCCTCGACCCGTGACGTAGCCATTTCAACAATATTAATATTCAACAGTCTATCTTGCGACCAATTACTCGTTTATTTAAATGATAGGGCTTCGGCCAAGCGCAACTGCTTAAAACATTGTTTTTATTCAGTTTGTATGTCAAAATTAATGATGAATATTCATGCCATATGAACTTTGTCATTGTAGTGCCTACCTACTCGCTGGCCAGTAAGTAGTACTTTAGGCAGCACCTAGTACCTAGATCGTCACAGGCTCGACAACAAGCGGTGTGTACAAGCGACACGTCCAACCTCGCCCGTGGCTTGCGTAAGACTCCCTCGCCGCTCTTATCGCCCCGGTTTATATAGCAGCTAGTAAACAAGTGACGTCAGCTGCAGGTGGCTCGCAGGTGCGCCGAGACCGTGGATTGTATTAGTTGTCTAACACAAACACTACATCTCTATCTTATTAAATTTATTTTATTGCGCTACTGCTGTTTACCGTATTAAGTACAGCTCGACCAATGAAACTAAAGTGATAGCAACTGTTGTACACATTTGGTCAAGCTCTAGTCAAAGCTAAATTGGATCAACCAACACCGTTCAATCAATCCTCATCTCAAGTATCATTTGACCAGCTTCCGTTCAGCAAATATTCACCAATCGAGTACATTCGAAGTAAACAGCTTCAACCTTCAACTAGCAACTAAATCTAAACCCAAACCGAAACATCTGGTTTGAATGTCAAAGCAGTTGAGAAATCAACTATCAGGAACCAGCACATATAAGTCTAAATAGGGCTTCACGCACGTTCTTTGTAGCCTTGTCTAAAAGCGATTCTAACATCAACACATCAATAATAGTCCAAAGCTCACTGTTTCTTTTTTTTTTTTTTTTTGAAACCCTGTTGGACAGACTTTTTCTTTATATCAACACATCAATAATAGATCAAAGCTTCATCATACTAAAGTCGTACTCATTGCGACTCCAATCCAACTCCCATGACAAAGAAAACGATGAAGACTACATTGAAATTCTACATTGACTCTACGTTGAAACTCTACAAGAGACTAAACGAGACTTTACATGATACTCTGCATTGACTCTACATCGACTCTACATTGAGACTCTACATCGACTCTACATTGAGACTCTACATCGACTCTACATTGAGACTCTACATCGACTCTACATTGAGACTCTACATCGACTCTACATTGAGACTCTACATCGACTCTACATTGAGACTCTACATCGACTCTACATTGAGACTCTACATCGACTCTACATTGAGACTCTACATCGACTCTACATTGAGACTCTACATCGACTCTACATTGAGACTCTACATCGACTCTACATTGAGACTCTATATCGACTCTACATTGAGACTACATCGAGACTCTACATCGCTTCGATACTTGCTACAATGCTACAAATCGTGTTCGGATCATAGATAGATTCGTTTTAATCTAAATGTGACCTTACCTTTGCCGAGTCCGAGGCGCCTCCCGCGCAAGACTGATATAACGAAGTTCGCTAAACTAGTCCCTGGAACCCGGAGTAGAACCCGGAACTGCAAAGACTACGTTGCAAAGTACGGAATTCTCCAACAGATCAATGAACACTCAACAACCAAGGGACTCGGAGAAATACCAATCCACCAAATCTACCTTCAAAACGAATACGCCTCAGGCAACAGGATATGCTGGAGACAAACATTGATAGCACCAGTCAGGCAGCCAAAACAAAAGGCATACTATCCAGTGAACTTGCGCGTACCATCGGATACTTGGTAACACGTACACCAAGACGGACGATGAAACCAGCGAACTTGAAACGCACTTCCCGGGATGTCTAATATCAGACTCGTTCGAATGGGAAGCACACAGCGAACGAGCAACCAGTAGTCAAGATTGGACCACCGCTCAAAACCTGATCAACAAAGAGAAGGTAATTTGGGCCATCAACAGCTTCCTTCTTTTCAAATCGCCAGGGCTAGACGGAATCTTTCCGGGCCTTTTAAGGTGGAGTGGCGAATTACTAGCCGAACGCCTAGTAAACATCTTCAGAGGATGCATCGCCCATCGCTACATACCCCAGAAGTGGAGGGGAGTGAAGGTTATATTCTTACTAACTTGGTAAGAGCGACTACACAATGGCGAAATCCTTCCAACCTATTATTCTACCATCGTTCCTCTTCAAAACCCTAGAGAGGATATGTGACCAGGAAATCAGAGGTAACACTTTCCTACGCCAACCGCTACATCCGCAACAACCCGCCTATAGTCCAGGCAAATCAACAGATTCCGCACTCCATAGCGTAGTCTCTCGAAATGGAGACGGTTTAGCCACAAAACAACCAACTCTGGGGGCCTTCATAGATATAGAAGGTGCCTTTGACAAAACAACCTTCACTAGCATAGACCTTGCACTAGCAAGATACGGTGTCGACCCTACGCTAGCAGAATGGACAAACAACATGCTTAAATACAGAGCAACACAACTCACAGTAAACACCACAACGAGGGGCATAGTGGTGAGAGGCTGCCCACAAGGCGGCGTCCTCTCGCCCCTGCTATGGAACATAGTAGTGGACGAACTCATCCGAAAAGTGGACGGCCGCGGCTCTTCACAGTGAGATATGCAGATGATCTTGCTATCCTCACGACTGGATGATTCGAAAACGTACTCTGTAGCCTGTCTGTGCAAGCAGCGTTTAAAACAATTGAAAGCTGGTGCACTAGCCATAGCTTATCAGTCAATCCCACTAAAACAGAACTGATCATGTTCACACACAAAAGAAGCCTGGGAACCCTAAAAGTACCAAAGCTCTTCAACACTAATCTCAAGCTAATCAACGAAGTCGAGTATCTAGGGGTCATACTGGATAGCACTTCTTTGGAACAAGCATCTTGACCACAAACTCCAACGCGCGAACTCCACATTCTTCCAACGCGGTAGAATGCTCGGAAAAACATGGGGTCTTTTGCCAAAATAACCCGGTGGCTCTATACAACCGTAATAAGACCAGCACTTATACGCGGAGCAGTTGTATGGTCGACCAGAACCGAATTCACGACCGTGATAACCAAACTGCAACGCTTTCAGAGACTGGCATGCTCTACTATAACAGGTTGCATGAAGACCAAAGAGATCAATCAGGAATCAACGAAGTACGAGTCTACACTGATGGCTCAAAACCCAAACAGGGTACAGGCGCCGGAGTACACTCGCTAGATCTCAACATTAACATATCAATGACACTAGGCACACTCAGTTCCATCTTCCAATGTGAATGTGCAGCCATTTCCGAAGCAGCAACAGCAATCAACAGGAGAGGAATCGCTGATTATAACATGTGGATTCTTTCAGATAGCACAGCCACACTCAAAGCCTTGGAGAGCCACAACTGCACCTCCAGACTCATACACGAAAGTCACCTTGCCCAAGAGAGCATCGCCTTAAGAAATGGGTTAATCCTACAATAGATGCAGGGACATAGTGGATCACTGGGTAATGACGCTGCAGACGAGTTAGCCAGAAGAGGATCGGAAACAATATCCGAGGGGCCAGCTCCTTTCCTTCCTCTACCGTTCTCTCTGCTACGCACCTGGGTGCGTCTGAAAACCCTACAACCACACAACACATGCTGAGCACGTACGAATGACTGCAGACAGTCAAGAGCTGCAATTCCAGCCATCACACCGAAACTAACACGCCGTCTACTAAGCCTGCAGAGACTGAATCTCAAAATCATTGTGGGGACCCTGACAGGACACTGTCCCTGGAACAAACACTTTTACAACATCGTAGCCACTGACAGCCCACTCTGCAGAGGCTGTCTTACCGAAGAAGAATCGGCTGCTCACGTAATCCTGGAATGCGAGGGCGTAGCAATACAACGAACAGAAATCCTAAGCAACCCCAGGTCACTCTTCCAAGCCTGCGAAGCCCTCAGGAAGCTACTGTACTTTTGGGAGGAGTTAGGCTGACTACACTCCTAGCCAGAACATCCCCCACGCATAATGGACCATCTTTGAGTCTAAAATCCGGAAACGGGAGTCCCATAACATAACATAACATGGTCTACGATTTAAGTATTTTGGGGTGACCTGTAAATAGAAAGGGATTTCCTATTTCACAGTGAACCGTTTCCAATTAAATGGGGGTGGTTTAGCCATTTTCCAATTTGCGGAGCTTTTTATGCAAATTTCCAATTAAATGGAGGTGCTAATTAGTACCAATGTTCCCAGTTAAGTGGGTACCTACACGCGACGCCAAATTCTCAATTAAATGAAGGTATCATTTTGTACCAACCAATCTTCCCAGTTAAGTGGGTACCTACACGCGACGCCAAATTCTCAATTAAATGAAGGTATCATTTTGTACCAACCAATCTTCCCAGTTTAGTGGGTAGCATAAGTTACGTTCCCAATTTAATGGAGGTATTCTTTACCAAATGTTCCCAGTTTAGTGGGTACCTGTTTCCAATTTAATGGAGGTATTCTTTACCAAATGTTCCCAGTTTAGTGGGTACCTGTTCCCAATTTAATGGAGGTATTCTTTACCAAATGTTCCCAGTTTAGTGGGTACCTTAACTTAACTTTTTTCTACATAAGTTACTTACAGTCATATTTAATTTACTGACTACGTAAAAAAGATAACAGAGTAAGTACCTAGTAGGTAAGGTAGGTAGTCAAATAGGCACTCTACCAATTTGGTAGATAAGTACCACTTTTATTATTACTTTTAACTACCATGTCCTTCTTTTACCCTGTAAATAACGTAATTCTATTCACTGACATTTTATTTTGTTCATTGAGATAGCTACACAGTTTATAACTTTTGCTGTCTCATCGTTTTATCTTGTATTTTAACCTATATGTACCTAGTTCTGAATAAATTACGTTTGAATTACATTTGTAATTAATTGTCGTCATAGATAGATAGATAGATAAATCCATTTATCCGACACTGAACACACATAAAAAAATCTACAATAAAATGAAAGTGGGTAGGTAGTATGTAACCAATAACTAAACTAAACAAACTGAAAATAAGAAAAACAAGACTACCTCCCTACATGTTCTCGGTTGTCGATGGTGATAACTAAGTAGGTATCTAAATAAAATGGTGCGTAATGCAAGCTTACGCTCGCGTTCTCGGCCAGCTGCGCCTGTGCTGCCAAGCGGTAAACAACAATACCTAGACTAGGTAATAAAACTGGTTTGCACGCCTACCGGCATGAAACTGAATAGTTTTTATTTTCGTGCTAAGTACCGAATGCCATTTTATTTTGACACACCAATATCTTGTTTACGTTAAACATATCGGTATATCTCTATTTTATAAACTTTTTTTTTTTTTTTTTAGTTATTTATAACCTTACCTTTTTACCTCGTCGCCACATGTAGTGCCTACCTACTCGCTGGCCAGTAAGTAGTACTTTAGGCAGCACCTAGTACCTAGATCGTCACAGGCTCGACAACAAGCGGTGTGTACAAGCGACACGTCCAACCTCGCCCGTGGCTTGCGTAAGACTCCCTCGCCGCTCTTATCGCCCCGGTTTATATAGCAGCTAGTAAACAAGTGACGTCAGCTGCAGGTGGCTCGCAGGTGCGCCGAGACCGTGGATTGTATTAGTTGTCTAACACAAACACTACAGTCATGAAGTTCATCATTAATTCTGATTTGTTTTGTGGCTAATTGTATTTTGATTTTGAGCAAAACCGGTGACGATTTTTTTTTATTTGTTTTACGGTTAAGTTCCCTTATTAAAAGATTTGTTTATTTTGAGACTAAGAGGGCTGTGTGAAATGTTCATGAGTAGGTGTCATTTATTTATTTATTTTATTAATTTGGCCGAAAACTTAGTCTAGCAGAAGGTTCATCTAAAATTATTTAGACATAACGACAGCTATTTCATTTTCTTTGTCATGTTATAACATGAATATGACTATGCAGTATTACGACGCGCTGTCTTCAGTAGGTATATGCTGACTGAAAATGTCTTGAATGTATTACATAATTCAACTGTCCTCGACGATTTCCGTCTCTCCTTTTTATTATTTTAGGATGGATCATCTTCAAAAGGGTGAGTTTGAGATAACCGAATATTCTAATCGAGAACCTAAAGTTATTACAGTGGATAAGATTAGGAGAAATTTCTTGGAGCCGTGTGCGTCATTTACTTATTTGACACCAGAGATGCGCATTTGATTCTTACTATGGGACAAAATCTTTGCACGATTTGTAAACTGGGTTCTATGTCTGAGTTTTATGTATCACTGGTATCAATGACTCGGGGCTCAATTCCACTTAAAAACTTGTTAAGTAAAACGCCACTGAATCGCAACTTTTCATCTGTTTTTAGGTTATTTAAAAAAATATTTCAAAAACATTTAAAACAAACTTCTTACGGCTGAAAATGATGATGATGTATTTAACAGAAACATTTCATTTTGTAAAAATGTAATCTACTTTAGGACAATAACGAAATAAATGCCTTTGTCTTGCGAAAAAGGCGGAGGTCACTTGAGAGATACTTGTAAATTTCATTGGTCTGAGAAAATTAGAATCAAGGATTTAGAGCTCTGAATATAAGAACTTTTCCGACTTCTTTATGGGTGCTTTGATGGGTATATTCCAGAAATCCCCACTAAGAAATCCCCACCAGTAGGGGTTTCTAGTTTTTTCCAGAAATCCTAACTGGCTACGTCGTAGCACGCTACGGTGTAGCAAAGGGGATTTCTAGATATTTTTTTCCAGAAATCCCCACTAACCATGTAGTCTCAATTAAAGCATTTCTTTATCCATTGATATGGTTCTTGAAGAAAGTTCTTAGAATGTGAACAGATAATAATAATTGTAACAATATTGAGTGGAATATTTGATATCACACGTGCCTGCGATAGAATAGTACATACGCACAAAGGATCTTTATTCCTCTGAAGTTAGGTTCAACAACGATTGCACATGTATCTAAATGAATTTGCTTATGATGTATCTCAAAAGTTGAGAGACCTATAAGCAAACGATCAGGAAAATTCTCATCCATAAACCTGTCTCAACGTTGAGAAGCTACGTGTCTAAACAAAGAAGTAAAGTTAAACGTCATATAGCAGCTTGAGAGTGATTCAGTTGAGAAGTGCCTAAGTAATGATCAACAATTTTTAACCCCCGACGCAAAAACGACGGGGTGTTATAGTTTGACGTGTGTGTGTCTGAGGCAACGTAGCTCCTGAATGGATGAACCGATTTTGAAAGATGAATTAGTCGCGAGTGTTCTTATCTATGTTTGATAAAAATCGGACCAAGATTCGGGGGTTTTTTAATGAAATTATTAATTCAATTACTTGTTTAATAAGAAGACACAGAAAAATGATCCGTGTTGATAAAATCAAAATTCAATTTCAAAACAGCAAGGTACCTTCAGCCGCGTGGTTTCCACTCATTAATAATTCGTAAAAAGATACCGCGTCTCGGGGCAACCTTTATTTTACAACTAAATTTATTAAGGCTCCAATGGCGAAAGTTTAAATGAGGTTTTAAAGAAAGGAAATTGAAAAAACTCTGGTGGTTAAAACAACAGTTCATTATGAAGGTCTCAACTATTTGCAAGGACGATTAATATTCTGTGATACACACGTTTCTTTTTATTAGGGAACATTATTTTACAAGCCTACGAGTTTATGTCACCTTTTATCAAAAGCTTTTGCCGACCTATATAACCTTTGAGCTAAGTAACCGCAACACTTGGAATAAAAAATACCTCTCTAAAAAAGTATAGAAATACTTACTTGCTTTGTTGTTTTATACCTCTCGCAGACTATAGACTTTCTGATTGGCCAATAGTTTGGTTGGGTTTATAATCAGAATGAATTTCAATTTTAGCCGATCAGAAAGTCTACGAAGGCTGGAAAAGGTCTAAGCGCTAACTGGGCCGAGACTCAATCCTTGTAATATACACACTTGCATAGTTTACATCTTATAAAGATTATGAGCCTTCTTCTTCTCTTATACATGGCCTCTGTCCGTCATTTCGACAGACAATTTTACCAGTGTCAAGTGGATTGAGTGGATTATTTGAAATAAGTTTAGTCAAGTCGAGTCATACGTCAAGTCGTTTGTTTTGAAGACAAAATGGTGGATTTTCCCTTTAAAACTTGAAAACAAATTCCATAAATAATAAAACACATAATACACATTTATTCCAATGGCTCACACTTTATGCTATGATTGCAAGTATTATTGGTTAAAATTCCACCAAAATTAAAGAACAATACTCACTCTAACACCAAGAAAAACAATTAAAATAAATGTGCTGTGTTGCTTTTACAAATGACACCACTCGAATCCATTATGAGCCTTACCTTCCCTCTATTTACTTATTTTAACGTGTTTGACGCAAACCTGAAAGAATAAGCTCCTATTTCACCATCTCATGGTTAGGTTATCGGTCAAATAAGAAGTCTAAAGTCTAAGACTTTAGAGTCTAAAGTAGAGACGGAGATATTTATATTTGACCGATAACATAACCATGAGATGGTGAAATAGGAGCTTATTCTTAAGGTTCTTATTAGACTTGTCACAGATAAAGATGGGTATAATTTGATTTGATGGATAGCGTTACTTGAGATGGTGAAACAGGCCCAATTGTGTAAAGTTGGTAGGTGGTTCAGTGATGTTTGTAAAACTGAATTTTACACCACTCCAATGAAATCAAGTTTAAAATTGTCTGCCTTCTGTGGCTGTGTGTCCAGTTGTCACTGCTAATTTGCACACAATTGTCCATCCCCAACGGAAAGTATAGAAATGAGAGGCAATGTACTGCCGACCCCATGTTACTCACTAATTGGACAACCAAATTGTATTCAATTCCGGACGGCCGTGGTCTAAAAGGACCATGGTGCATGTGTGGTGCTAGTGAACGCGGGCGTGTTGCGGTGTTATTATCATTTTTTTTTTAATAATAGATAGACGCCACTTCTTTAGTCGTTCAAAGTGAAATGTTATTTATTCCATTATAAGATTCGTAAAAACGATACTTCTATTAAACTACTGCGCATCTTATAAACCGGCATCTGTCTCAAAGTTACATTGAGAATAAAAACTAAATAGTGATAGTTATATCTAAGTAATTAAAAGTGTAAACATATTGTATAACCTAAGTAGCTACCTACATAAACTGTCTATTTAAATTTTGGTTATGAATAAATTGTTCTTATAGTTTTTTTGCTTTTGCTCAGCAGTGGGACGAGATAGGTGGAAGGGTTTTATCACCACCAAGCATTGATGCTCGAATTGCTGTGTTCCGGTTTGCAGGGTATGGGTGCCGGTGCAATTACAGGCACATGAGACTTAACACCTTTATGTCTCAGAGTGATGGGCGCAGTGCAATGCATCACAACATCTTCAGTAGACGTGTTCAGTGAGGCAATGCATCGTTATAGGCAGTGGTTACCGCTTAACATCTTGTGGGCCATCGGCTTGTTCCCTCATTAAGTTGTATAAAAAAATAAAAAAAACCTTCCCGCGTCCGCTTCCGCTTCAGCTCCTCACAGTGGCCGATCATAAACGATGAATGTTCGTTAAAACTTTATGTTGAATCGAAATGTAAATTTAGATACTTTGTCAGTGACTTTGCTAAGTAATTATGGACGATCAAACGGCCCACTTTGTTAGATGTCCCAGTTATTGATTGTCTAACATTGCTACAGCCGTTTCAAAAGTTATGAAATATTTTAATTATCTCAACCGAAATTACCATGAGTACCGTGCCATTTTGAACAGACTTCTAAAAAGGAGGAGGTTCTCAATTCAGTTGTTTGATTTTTTTTCTTTTTTAACTCCGTCATATGAACCTATTTGAAGAATTCTTTTTTGAAAAATGATAGAGAAAATGTGCTAGGTCTAAACTTACCGCATTTTCTCAATCATTTTTTCTGCTCCACGGAATTTCGATCACCGCGATAATCCACACAGTTTCCGATCCAATTATAAAGTGTGTAATTAGCTTTGCAGCCTTAACAAGCTACTTTGGGAGTTTCAAATCCCAAATCTGGAACTCCATAGCATTAGTTTGAACGCCGTTTAACTACTAAACATACAACGTTAAAACCACAAATGACTAAGTACTTAAGGGGCCTTCTTTCGATTTTGGCCTATTTACATCATTTTTCGAACTCGATTTTTATTACAGTTAACGTTTTACGATTACAAATATAAATGGAAATTAAAGTTTGGTTCAATAAAAATAGAATGCTGGGAGAAAATTTTAAATTAGGCAATACACAACTGAGAAATAAATTAATTTGTAACGCATGTCTTCGTAAAATTATCAAAAATGTGAACTTTTCGACTTGATTTTATCATATAAAAAACTAGTTTAAAGATAATTTAAAAATGCAATTAAAATATTTATTTTGTTAAAAATAGAATGCTGGGAAAAAATTGCTGCCCGTTCATACAATATGTTAGAGAAATTAATTTTTGAAAACACCGCCTTTTACGCAATTTTACTCTTCAAACAAACTGTGATTTCTACGACAGTAAGAAGTTTTAAGTTAAAATACGCATACTATATAAAAGAACAGGGTTTTTTCTTACAAATAAAAATAAAATTATAGTCTTCTACCTTGTACTTATTTTTATAGGATTTTTCTAAAATCACCTATATATCATGCAGCGCAACGCTGCGGGTGGCATTCCGCGCTGAGCGGCCGTGGAGGGAGGACGTATCGCTTTTCGTCGTGCGCACTATACATATACATATATCGACAAATAGCAGTATCGGCACCAAATTATAGTGTGACCGCGTGATTTGATCTTTCGTGCGGCCGTAGGTACTTGGTAGATGTTTTCTAACTACATTATTTAGGTTTCATAAAATGTCGGTATCTTCACGATATTTGAACTTTTGTAAATAATAAAAAACACTATTTCAATCAAGTACCTACCTACTTAGTATATAGGCCGATTTATAAATTACTCAAATGTACTTACTACTTTCTGCTACTTGCCTACTGCCTACTTGCATCTACTTACTGCTGACTGACTTGACTCCTTGCGAAATCCCCCCCCCCCTCCTCCTCTCTACCCTCTCCAATCCTATCCTATCCTATCCTATCCTACTAATATTATAAATGCGAAAGTTTAGATGTTTGGATGTTTGTGTTTCAATCACGTCAAAACCACTGAACCAACTTGGATGAAACTTGGCATATATATAGTTCGTAACCTGGATTGACATATAGGCTACTTTTTATCCCGAATAATTAACAGGATCTACAGGATAAAATGAACGAAAAGGATTAGCAGCGCCAATTGGCAAGAGGATTTCATTGTCATGTCACGTCAGTTTGACAGGGCGTAGTACTACCTCTTTGGTCTAACAACTAGCGTTTGACATTCCAGTAGGTACGAGTTCGGTGTAATGAGGTGTAATGTCAAGTTTCTCAAAGAAGTATCCGCTCGGTACACGCACAGATAATATAATGTACACGGAAACTGTAGACATGTACGAAGTCGCGGGTAACTGCTAGTTTCTCATAAAGGTACCACACACCCTATGACGTATTTTTGGAAAAGTAGAATTAGATCGATTTTATCGATCGATCGATTAGTGACAAAGCGAGGAAGGCTCTCACAAAATTTACCTCCCTCCTCCATTTTCATGTCTAAGATGGCGGACATTGATTTTTTTGAGGAAAGTGATATGGGTGAATGGGTGTCGTTTTCGGGATATTTTGGGATGCTGATTACGGAAATGGTATCCATTTGGAAATCCAAGATAGTGGACGTTGGTTTTTTTTTGAGTAATGTGATATGGGTGTCGTTTTCGGGATATTTTAGGGTGCTGAATACGGAATGGTATCCATTTTGAAATCCAAGATGGCGGACATTGGTTTTTTTGAGTAAATTGATATGGGTGTCGTTTTCGGGATATTTTAGGGTGCTGATTACGGAAATGGTATCCATTTTGAAATCCAAGATGGCGGACATCGATTTTCTTTAATAAAGTGATATGGGTGTCGTTTTCAGGATATTTTGGGGTGCTGATTACGGAAATGCTATCCATTTTAAAATCCAAGATGGCGGACATTGATTTTTTTTGAGAAAATAGATATGGGTGTCGATTTCGGGATATTTTGGGATGCTGATTACGGAAATGGTATCCATTTTGAAATCCTAGATGGCGAACATTGTTTTTTTTGAGAAATCAGATATGGGTGTCGTTTTCGGGATATTTTGGGGTGCTGATTACGGAAATGCTATCCATTTTGAAATCCAAGATGGCGGACATTGTTTTTTTTGAGAAAATAGATATGGGTGTCGTTTTCGGGATATTTTGGGATGCTGATTACGGAAATGCTATCCATTTTAAAATCCAAGATGGCGGACATTGGTTTTTTTGAGAAAATAGATATGGGTGTCGTTTTCGGGATATTTTGGGATGCTGATTACGGAAATGGTATCCATTTTGAAATCCAAGATGGCGAACATTGTTTTTTTTTGAGAAATCAGATATGGGTGTCGTTTTCGGGATAGTTTGGGGTGCTAATTACGGAAATGCGATCCATTTTGAAATCCAAGATGGCGAACATTGTTTTTTTTTGAGAAATCAGATATGGGTGTCGTTTTCGGGATATTTTGGGGTGCTAATTACGGAAATGCGATCCATTTTGAAATCCAAGATGGCATACATTGGTTTTTTTGAGAAAATAGATATGGGTGTCGTTTTCGGGATATTTTGGGATGCTGATTACGGAAATGCTATCCATTTTGAAATCCAAGATGGCGGACATTGTTTTTTTTGAGAAAATAGATATGAGTGTCATTTTCGGGATATTTCGGGATGCTGATTACGGAAATGGAATCCATTTTGAAATCCAAGATGGCGAACATTGTTTTTTTTTTTGAGAAATTAGATATGGGTGTCGTTTTCGGGATATTTTGGGGTGCTGATTACGGAAATGGTATCCATTTTGAAATCCAAGATGGCGGACATTGGTTTTTTTGAGAAAATAGATATGGGTGTCGTTTTCGGGATATTTTGGGGTGCTGATTACGGAAATGCTATCCGTTTTGAAATCCAAGATGGCGGACATTGGTTTTTTTGAGAAAATAGATATGGGTGTCGTTTTCGGGATATTTTGGGATGCTGATTACGGAAATGCTATCCATTTTGAAATCCAAGATGGCGAACATTGTTTTTTTTTGAGAAATTAGATATGGGTGTCGTTTTCAAGATATTTTGGAGTGCTGATTACGGAAATGCTATCCATTTTGAAATCCAAGATGGCGAACATTGTTTTTTTTGAGAAATTAAATATGGGTGTCGTTTTCGGGATATTTTGGGGTGCTGATTATGGAAATGCTATCCATTTTGAAATCCAAGATGACGGACATTGGTTATTTTGAGTAAAGTGATATGGGTAATCTTTACGATGGCTGAGGAGGACTCTCAGATATTGATTTCGAAAGCAATCGATTCATAAACAAAAACTTCAAAAAAGATAGGATCCATTTCTATAATCAGTACTTTACTTACCCCAAAATATCCTGAAAACGACACCCATATCACTTTACTCAAAATAACCAATGTCCGCCATCTTGGATTTCAAAATGGATACCATTTCCGTAATCAGCATCCCAAAATATCCCGAAAACGACACCCATATCACTTTATTAAAAAAATCGATGTCCGCCATCTTGTATTTCAAATAGATGCCATTTCCGTAATCAGCATCCCAAAATATCCCGAAAACGACACCCATATCTATTTTCTCAAAAAAACCAATGTCCGCCATCTTGGATTTCAAAATGGATACCATTTCCGTAATCAGCACTCCAAAATATCCTGAAAACGACACTTCTATCACTGTACTCAAAAAAATCAACGTTCGCCATTTAGACTTCAAAGTAGATGCCATTTCCGCAATCAGCACCCCAAAATATTTCGAAATCGACACCTGTATCATTTTACTATAAAAAGTAAAGTACGCTGTCATGGATTCGAAAACGTCGTAGGGGAGATAAATTCTGTCAGAGTCAAAATGTTCCTTTATTTTGGCTATATTTATGTTTCGATTCGAATGGCTCCAAATAATGGAGGTAGAATTCTGCTTGTAGCGGAGATACGGGAAGGGGGCTACAATATCTCTGAGAGGAGAAGAGGGGGCATTAAACTGGAATTATAAATACTGTTAGATCAATAAAAAAATTATATAGAGGGGTTGCTATATTTATTTTATTTTCTACATAATAGAGGGTTTGCAATATTTATTTTATTTTTTACAAATTTTTTATTACAATTCATACAACAGTTCTACACACGTCACGTGGAGATAGGTACCTACCACATACCAACTTAGTAATTAGACTACAAATCAATCGTACTCATCCAGTGAATGAACATGTCGAAAGATCAAATTCGTTTGTCCCTTGCGCGTCGCAAACGCGTAGCGCAGCGCGTCGCGTATTCATAAATGCCTAAACTTGACGTCGTCAAATTTTAATACGGACTCTTAATACTAAAATTTTAGTATTATTTTACTTAGCCCGAGTTAGTATATTTTAGGCCGTCTGTGCCAACAATTCAATAAATTACGTGGGCTATAAAATATTCTACAATTTAATAGTTTATTTTTCGCTTCTTCAAAAAGTAATCGCTTAGTTTTAATGAGAAATTTAGGTCTGGGGTAATATTTATTTAAGTTTTTCGGATTAGTTTCTTAAAATAATAATTAATCTTTCTTCATTGGGAGTTTGGAGTCTGTGGTTTAGATTGATCGTGGCATGACGAAAAGTCGTGGGTTCGAATCCCAGTGAATTTGTAACTATAAAACACTCCTATAGGTTAACTGTGGTTTCTCTTCTCTTCTTAGTCGAACACTTACACTTAGATTGTTCGTGGTCATGTTTAGATGGTTAGATGGAGTAGGATGGAGTAGTTACCTGTACTATCCTCTCAGCCTAGTCGGCCACAGAAAAGACAAGATCCTGCCGTGAGTTTCCTTACGATGTTTTCCTTCTACGTTTGAGAGCACTGGCATTGCGCACATAAATCCAAATCGAAAAGCCCATAGGTGCACAACCGGATTTGAACCCACGACCTTAGGATCAGATTTGCTACAAAGCGTAATTCAAATTTATTTCAGCTTATCACATATTAGGTAGGTACATAATAATATGACAGCCATATTGGAATACTTAGAGTTAATAAAAGTTAAAACTAATAGGGTAAGACAAACCAGATGTAGACCACACACAGCACTTAAGAGTGCACAGTGTGCACCTTATTCCAGTGCTGCATGAACAGTAATGATAGTAACTGTAATGATAGTTGCAATTTCATAAGTCAGAAACCAGTGCCCACGTTTTGTCTGATTCATCGCATAAATAAAACACATAGTAGGAGGGGAATAGGACGCCTGGGTCCGTGCGCGCTGTCATGTGTCAAACTGACAGTCTCATGTCTGATTGAATGGATAGCCTGTGTCCGGTGTCCAAGCTGATCTACCCCAGGGACACGACTAAATCGGTATCGACACATCGTAATTAACAGATTAGTGGCTTTCAATCACTTTATAGTGGACAGTACAGTTGCACATTTGAATTTCGTTTTTGAAATCTTCCCTTATTTTAATGTTTTTTGGGAAGGGTCTTTCTTCAATGGTACCGATTTTTTTGTTTCATTTTCTTATACATATCTAATTTGACTGCACTGTTTGTTCGTTTGCACTTAGTTTCTGTAAGAGATACCTATGATATAGTGATAAGTAGCTATAGTACAAATATGTAGAGCTTTTAGAGCAAGTAGATTTCAATTTTAACATCAGTTTCGTTTTATAAAATACTGGTTTTATTAAAAATGAGATGGATGGGGAATTGTTTTAAATAAAGTGTATGAGTATAATTCAAGCTTTTCAGAAAATCAGTGGTAGGAAAAACTATTCATAAAATATATATTGTTTCTATTTCGGTACCCACTTGAAAGAAAAATTACTGTTTTTTTAGTCTGTGTTTCCGAACACCTACAATTTGAATGTTTTCAAGAGGAGAGTGAATAGGTTTCTTCTAGGCAAATGTGCTACATCGTCGACCACATCGTCACTTACCATCAGGTGAGATTGCGGTCAAACGTTTGTCTATAATGTATAAAAAAAAAAAAAAAAAAAAAAAAAAAATTATACGGCTAAAGAAAACCTTGGCCTAAGCTGATTTAATAGCTGAAACATTACGCACTACCTACGCACTCCTGTAAACTATTATTATTTAAAATAACACAATTGGGAGCAATTATCGTTTGTTAAAATCTCCGACCTCGTTACTTACCCGATTTATGTTTAGACATTCAAATTGTAAGCGTGACTTAGAGGCTCACTTCGCAGTCGATTCGAGTAATTTAAAGGTCCAATTAAAGCGAAAAAAGAAAGAGGGAGATTTTGTTAATTAGATGCCAAGGTGAAGATAACTCGCTTACAGCCAAATCGTCAGGGCTTCGCGTGACTAGCGTACGATTTATGACTTAATAGCCCAGTCCGCACGTTAAGTAGGGATTAGATAAGGCGCTTCTAAGTGATTGTCGGCGTTCACAACAATCGTAATTACTCGAAACTAGTATCTGCTTGGCCGCACGCGATCTTTTTCATCGCCTAACTTGGATTGTACTAATTGCTTTCCAACACACAACACAAATCATCGACCGCTTTGCTTGTCGATATAAGGGCCGTGGAAAACCAATAAAACACATTAGATAGTCCGAAAGGTTCGGGTTCAATTCCGGTTACGGGTATGCATCAATTGATTTATCCATTTTATAAATGTTAGACTTTATAGGTATCTCTATATTGGCCCACGGAAAAGGGCGTGGATATTGCGAAATCATGCAGTATTTTTACTCCTGCCAATATCATTGTTTTTCTCTTACAAGATACAAGATACATTTATTTTCCAAAATAAGTGTTACAATTTGGTCTTATGCTAAAGTCAGAGGAACTTTAAAACTTATTCAACCCTTTCAGGTATCGCAAAAATGTTATACTTGGACTCTTTTGAGTCGAGATGTGTAAAATAAAGATTTGCGTATTTTTATATTTATCAAGGTGAAAAATATTAAGTATTCGGATTAGAAACATATAATTTTATGTTACTTACCTCGTATAAGTTAGGTAGTTCCAGTAAGTATTGGGTCGTGGGTTCAATCCTTACCAAGAACCACTTTTGTGCATGACAAACATAGATGTTTGTTCTATGTCTGGGTGTTTCTATGCTTAATAATAATGTATTTACAAAAAAAAATATATCAGCAATCTAGTTCCCATATTACAAGCTTTGCTTAATTTGAAACTAGAAGGCGTTTTGTAAAATGTCCATGAATAAATATTTATATAAATAACTATAAAAAACAGCATCAAACGCTCACATTAAATAAAACACAAACAAATAATTATTAAGCCACAAACTACGGCTAAATGCTCTAGTTATTATTGTTCCACTGTTTCATATTTAAAAAAGGTAAAAGGCTCCCAATTCCATTCCTTATTATTTATTTATAGTATTGACCATCATTTAATTTTGGATTGGCGCTTGCTATTGTTACCTAAATAATATCGGCTGAACGTCGTCCGTTGATTTTCTGTATTTAAAAAATAAAGCAACAAATTACTTATTTAGTTTGTTCGTTAATCTGTGATGAATTAGATTTTCTAGCATAATTTTAGTAGTCATACTGCTAGTAAGACCCCTCGCACACTGCATAGGTCCTTTTTAGTCGGCTGCGGGTAAGTGTAGTGAAAATCGCAAGTTGCTTTTCGCTAAATACAAGTAATAAACAAAAAGTAAAAATAGGTACAGAAAATTAATTATATTACCGATAAAAAAATAATCTTTCGATAGAAAAAAAAAACTTAAAGTTAAGTACCTCTAATTTTCTAATGTGTCTGAATTTCGAAGACAGCACAATATTGGGTTAAAAATTAGATAGTACATGGGTATATTCCAGAAATCTCCACCAGTGGGGATTCTAACATCAGTTTTTTGAGTAATGTCCTTACCTGTTTTTTTCAAAATTAGTTTTGGTTTACAAGATGTCATCAAAAAACTGCTAAACGTAATCACGACTGAAAAACACTAGTCCTTCAACTTAATATAGAGATAAAAATAGAGACTATCTATACTAATTTATCATTGCTTTAAACTTAGTGAAAGTCGATATCAGTTCGCGAAGTATTCCGTGGGAATAGTAGAGAAGCTTTTACTGGGAAGCCCTAAACTTGAAAAGATTGATTAAAGATTCGACATCTTCCATCCCTTTGAGAAGAGAAAAACATTTCGTGTTGAAATATACTATTTGTAGACATACTTAAAACTTTCCTTTGTTGTATATAAATTGACAGATTTTTGTCAAAAAGTCATTTTAGTAGAAGCATATAGAAGTTCTATTTGCAGTAATATAATAAAAAAAAACTTAAACTTGTCTTTGTTATCATAAATTGGAATATTTTTTAGCATATAAGTATTCTATCAGCATCTAGGTCCCATGTTAAAAGCTTTGCTTAGTTTGGGACTAGAGGGCGTCGTGTGAAATGTCCAGGCTTATTTATTTATTTTTAATTTGAAAAAAAAATGATTATAATAATTATTACAAAAAGACAAAAATGTAAAGGTTCATTTATTTTGCAAAACATTTCAATTAATTTACAATTGCTTTGTACACGTGTCTCCTAACTTGTGTAATTAATAAAATTGTAGAATAAGTAGTCCTACAAACAGATTGATATCCATACCTACAGTCCTAAAATCAAAATACCCACAAGACTGTAAGCTGAAAACAATTTCCTGAAATATAGGTAGCTTCGTTTGCCAGGAGGCATACCAAACCGATGTCCGATGTCCAGTAGTGGTTTGCCAAGAATAACAATCACTTCCACGCCTAATAACAGATAAGCTATATGAGCACACGGCACGCCAATGCGGTTTTGACTCTTGGACAGAACCAGGAATCTACGTGACGTGGAATAACTGAATTTCTTGAGACATGTTTCAAAAACATACGAGTACTAACATAGATTCGGATCATTTGAGTTATCTTTATATTGTTTGCAACGGTTTGGGTAGCTCAACCGTTTTAGTAAATACTTATTGTAAATACTGTTTTAATTTTCAATGTGAGTAAATTGAATAACCAACATAGATACACCCAAGTACTTCAAAATTAACTCTTTGCGGCACAGATTTTCCCTATGGGAATAAAATGGTTTTTTTTCAGTGTTCCTAGGTCTTAGGGGCTTATTATAAGCGTTTTTGAAAAAAAAATCGCATTTCGTATCACGGGGGGTCAGATAACAGGTGGTTACTTAGAGTGACCACTGTGAAGAAAATGACTGGAAATTAACCATAATATTACTTTATTAAAAAAAAATGTTGTACACAACATCCCATTTGAAAACCTTAGTTTTAGTGGGAGACGTGGTGGTCTTCGGAACATGTTTTCCCCCCACCATGGTAGCATAGGGAACCTTGCATAGTTTGTAGCTCTAAATTGTCCGTATAGGTCTTCTATTAGAACTGCATCTACTGCAGCACCTGGAGGTTCTCCAAATTGGTTGATAGTTGGCGAATGTCAGTCGAAGTGACGGTGTGACTTCGGCTTTGTGTCTCCTGATGGATGAAACACTCTGCGATAGAGGATTGCTTTCTGATCTTCGCCTTAGCATGGTTTTTCTTATAGCATAGGCTGGTAGTAACATGTCCTGTATACCTGGTGTCTAAGAGTCTTTATGAGAGATTTTTTCGAGGTAAATGTTTGGTTCTTCCTGGAGATCTTTGCAAAGATAGGTATTGACCATAGAGAGCAGCCAAGGAAGTGGAAAAACAAGCGAGGCCACCACTTTTTAGATTTGCGATCAATGTCATAACTGCCGAAAAAATCTCGTCAGAGGAATGAATGAGGATATGTAGTCGTCTTGTGAATCGGGTGAAGATGACCAGTAATCCCTGTAGCTTGGGCTCTTCTTGATCCCCATCACCAGGTTCAGAGCAATAAACGCTGTCATTTCTTCATCAGTAACTGGTTTGTAACTGCCACTTATTTTACGCGCAATAATGGTATGTCCTGGATGAGGTTCTTTTGTCCAAAACAACTGGGAAACCTTCAGAGAAGTCAATTCTTCATTAGCCAATCATGTTATAAATCTGTAGACAAGTGGTGGGAAGGAGGGACGACGTCGACATCACGAGATAAAATGGTAGGTATAGGCTTTCTTCCTTCTTGGGATACATAACTCTGCTCGAGACTCAGGAGGTGCTGGTGATGATGGTGGTTGAGAAAAAGCAATACTCGATAGAGGGATGTCATCTTCTGGTTCAAACTCTTCACCAGGTAGGATATTCTGATCACCAAGTAGAACTTCTCTGGTCTCTCTCAGCTGCTCGTTGATATGGGGCTGGTCTTCGATATCGGTACAATCCCCCTCTGCATAGCTGTCAGTATCTGAAGGTATATCTACGTATTACAATAAGACATTCTCAATTTCCCCTTATGACAACTTTTTCTTCTTGCTATTACCTAAAAACGAGATATATCACATTGGCATAATACCTAAAGAAATCTGTACCCATAGCGAACGGTGGTCACCGCCGCTAACCACTTTGGAAATGCATGAATTCTGAACTAACTTATGCAGTTTTCATGTAAAAATTCACGTATTTTAGATAACTACATATAATCCAAGAAAATGAATGTAAAAGTAATGCATAAAAGTTCATAATTACTCACCTATCTAAATAAACGGGCGAAAATCCGCCGGTTCAAAATTCACCAATTTTCACTGACTGATTTAGCTATGAAAACGGCCGTGGCGCCACCGCAGATAGCCGCCGTTCGCCTCATTTGCTTTCGATTTAGCCGTAGAAATACGTTTATAAATCAAAAGATGGCGTTATAGCCCAATATGAGCGTTCAAAGTGGTGGTCAACTCTGGTAACCACCGTGAAGAAAAGAGTTAAAAGATAACTCTTTTTTTAACATACTAAAATATTATGTTCAGTAAAAAAAATTAAAGTGTCTATTTTCCGATCCGGATTGATAGCAAACTTCTAAATAAGTTACCCCAATTTTTACGCTCATACCAAACACGGAACCCAAAGTAAAATGTAATCAATAAAGTAATTTTCAGTAGATTTCGAAGTCAGCAGTAAGTAGTTTGCGAAGAATCGCGTGTGACTGGGCGTGGCGGCCGACCGTCCAGCACTTGCCTAGTAATCGGAAGATTGATAAAACAAGCGGTGATGGTTGAAACCAGATAGATTGCACGGGGTGCTGTATACAAACACACCTATTAAGATCCATATCTCGTACATAACTCAATTTCAAGCAGCGCGTAAATTAGGGGTTTTTGATAGAATTATGTTGTGCGTGTCGTTCACTTTCAAAACTAGATTCTAGTTCGATTGTCTACCCCCAGCGGTTACTAATTAAACTTTCAGGGTAGGTAAACAAAGGTGGGTCGCCACAATTTCTGTTTAATATTTCTCTTTGTTCGGCTATCTAATCTACATTCATTCGTGTGAGCTTTCTAACTTTAAATGTTTTGTACAATAACTGAAACCAATTTTTGGTGTTTATTACGGTGCGGAGGTCTAATAAAATTTGACTACGTTAACTCTGCAGTGGTATAAATGAGTAACCGCAAAAAGACACATCACACACACAATTTTTTCAACTGACTCATTGGTTATCTTTCAGGAGTTGAACATTAACTATACGACTTAGTTATAGGTAGTAGTCACAACACAACAGGTCTTTGTCTCTTTGAACCCATTTTTGGGTAATTGGAGGCAAGCGATTTTTTCCGTACAAACGTACATGCACCATCGTTTGTTGCACCTAACTTCAGAAGAATAAAGATCCGTTGTGCGTACTGTACCTGATCCTTTTTGTATCTGAAAAACCTCAAAACTGTTGATAAATGTAGGGTGAAAGAAGCAATAAACCGCCGCATGTCCTACAAAAATACGAGTATCGATACTCGGATACATGGCAACTAACTTATATGTTTATAGAGTTCGATTAGGGTCGACAAGCCTTCGCCCCCGTCGCTTCACATGATGGATGGAGCCAACATCAGATTTGGGATAGTTTTTTGCATGGGAACTGTAGTATTTTTTCTATTAAACTACTTCCGTTAGGAAACTTATAAAACTCTTTCTTGACAAAGATTTTTGACGAAAGTTCACAAACAAATCTGCCCCCGTATTCCAATCTTTTGCTGTCAAGTTATATTTCACTGCCCAGTGTAATTTCTTCAGGTCACGTGGTACAAAATTGTATCACGTGATCATTCTTTTAAGACACTTGACAGCAAAATATGCGCGAAAACAAATTAAACGACATCATAATGTCACTATTTAGTTACAGAATAACTATGAGTTAGTATGAACTAACCAAGATTTAAAACTTTTCAGTTCAACTGAGATTGGAATCGGCCCCCCGTGTAGATATAATACAATTCTTCGTAGTAAAAACCAGTGCGTGGTTACAGCGCTTTTTAATACGCAATCAACAGAAAACAAAATATTTTAGCACTTTTTGTTCTGAAGATGTCTACCGTGCTTGAGAAGGACTACAGTCACTCGTGAGCCAATTGTTTGTATGTAAACTACTTACATAATTATGTTACTAAGTAGATACAGCTGGTCTCTGCTCATATATCTCTGCACACTGGTGGTAGTACTAAGTATATTAGCTTAGTTTGCTCGTACAAAGTGCCACGTTTCAATTATTCAGTTGCAAAGTACATACCTACTTATGTACAGTATGAACGAACACATTGAACACCGAACTTCTGAGTATTGACTCAGAAAAGCCCTCATAATCAGTATAACCATGGATGGTTATACTAACCTGCAGGGGTATTCCAATCTCAGTTGAACTGCAAAGTTTTAAATCATGGTCAGTTCATACTAACTCATAGTTATTCTGTGACTAAATAGTGACATTATGATGTCATTTAATTTGTTTTCGCGCATATTTTGCTGTCAAGTGTCTAAAAAGACTGATCACGTGGTACAAAATTTGTACCACGTGACCTGAAGAAATTACACTGGGCAGTGAAATATAAATTGACAGCAAAAGATTGGAATACGGAGGCTGCTAAAGTGCTATAAGTAAAACAGAAGCTAGGATAAGCAAGTATGTAAATTTAGTGATTTGCCAACATTCGGTAGGTACCTTCTAGGAGGCTCCTAAGGTTATTAAGCACGCACGCTTCAGTAAACATCGTAAATCACACACTATAGACCCTCTGCACACAGAATTTGCGTTTCTGATTTTGCAAGAGTAGGTAAAACTTACCAATGTAAAAGGCAATTTAGTATTACGCTATTGCTGGTTGATGGGCGTGAAATATATTTTCAAACCAAACGAGCTAGAATTTAATAAGCTTTTGTTTTCTATCTGTCTGTACACATAGTATTAAGTTCATTTTTAGTTAAGTACCTTCTATTTACTGTATTTCTGTTGTGTTGTGGTGAATAAATGTTTATCTATCTATCTATCTAATTTATATGAGAAAGAATGTCCTTTGGCCATAATCTAACCATAAGGGGGGCGATTCTAATTTCAGTTGAACTGCAAAGTTTTAAATCATGGTCAGTTCATACTAACTCATAGTTATTCTGTGACTAAATAGTGACATTATGATGTTATATAATTTGTTTTCGCGCATATTTTGCTGTCAAGTGTCTAAAAAGAATGATCACGTGGTACAAAATTGTACCACATGATCTGAAGAAATTACACTGGGCAGTGAAATATAACTTGACAGCAAAAGATTAGAATAGGGGGTACAGGTGGATGGTAAGTGACAATGAGGCCGACAGGACAGAACAGTCCAGAAGACACCTATTCAACTCTTGCCCTGAAAAGACCCAGGTTGTATTTTTCAGCAAAGGATGGTACTGTGGAGATGAGATGGTGGTACAGACCATGCAATTTTTATATCCATTTCCACGATACCAATCTTGAATTTATTTACATCATCAGAGTTTTTCAAACTTTTTACATTGAATAACAACGTCATTGGATTTACCTTAATAATTAATTTCATTAATTAAATGAACAATAGCCATCACTCAGAGAAATTGCCATTTACTTTAACACAATTAAGTCTTAGTACGTATTTATTTCATGAGATCGAAAGCTCTAAGGAATGAAACAATTTCTGACACAGTGCTAGTTTATTGCGACCAAAATGTCGTTTTTCCATCTAGTTAAGTTAATTACTGTGACAGGACACAATAATACCCTAGGCCGTTCTATTCCTTATTTTTCCTGTTCAATTCCATTTTGATAAAGGTAATGCTTTGTAAATTGGATTAAGTTGAGCGGGCATCCCGCAAGGACTTGTCAAATGTGCCTCAGGCCCAACAATGAAATGACGTTGTATCCATTAATTTTAATATAGAATGAGTTTTCGTACCAACTTCAATTTATGAAAAAACTTCAAGCCTCTGATTTTCGACGTTATTGTTTGTTTTCTTGGAACGCTCAAAAGTATTAAGGTTACTTCGCTTGAGTAATACAATCACTCAATTAGTAGGTATTTACCAGGAAACGGAACGTTATATTTTAAATTTAATTAATAAAATATTTTTAGTACCTGCCCTCGTATTCCAATCTTTTGCTGTCAAGTTATATTTCACTGCCCAGTGTACAAATTTGTACCACGTGATCATTCTTTTTAGACACTTGACAGCAAAATATGCGCGAAAACAAATTAAATAACATCATAATGTCACTATTAAGTCACAGAATAACTATGAGTTAGTATGAACTGACCATGATTTAAAACTTTGCAGTTCAACTGAGATTGGAATCGCCCCTCAGTACTTAATATCCGCATTTAATTAATAAAATGATTTTCGTATAATATTTTTCTGTTGATATTTGGGTTTAGTATGTTCGTTTTTCAGGGTTCATCCTCTTAAAAATATATAATTAAGAACTTCAACGCATTTATGTGGCCGCGGTCGCAGCAGCAATCTTTGGGATTGCTGCTGGTCCTTTTATCCAAATTCAAATTCTACAATCACTAGGAAGAAAATATCTAAATATGTTTTGAAAATGACGTATTTTTGTGCTCTAGAAATTGCAGAAGGTTATCCGTAAAAGGGCGCATATTCAGCATCGCTTTAGCACTAAATTATGGATTGTATTACGTCGCAAATGGAACCGCATTTATGTCATCGAATCAGTCTAATAAAAAAGCAATAAGTTTGCATTAAACAACACTTTTTTAAATCTGGTCGCTTTTTTTACTGCATATACCTAATGCGCTGTATCCTTAGAACTGCTGGATAAAAATATTTGAATTTTTCCCTTATTGTTATAAACTCAGAGCCTAATTACCAAAAACCGAATAATTGACAATAGATTGGACCACAAACACCCGGAATGAAAACAATGAAAAACAAGCCAATCTACTTAAATTCGGGATCAAAGTACTTAGCTCGTGCTTGATGAAAATTGAAATAATTAGGGGTTCGGGGCATCCATTAGCCGGTTTCGGGCGCGGGTGGTTACAATCGTCGCATTACGTAAACCTAACGTATCCGAGTTACACTGCGGAACTATCTGCTGTCGATCTGTTGACGCGCGGTGTACCTACTGTTAATTATAAACATCTAGTTTTTGAGACTATAGGACACTTGTAAAGGTCGGTCGTTTTGGGTGGTGGTCGCTCTTTCAGTCAGGCGATAATATCCTCTTGAAAGGTCAACTACTCGTGCTGTAGGATATTTTCCGTGATGTCCCTGGTGACGAAAACCGTGCAGTGTAACCCGGATACGTCAGGTCTCCGTACCGCGATGACTGTCAGATTTATTCGCGCTGACCCCCTAGATAATGCGGGCACCGGTGGGTTATTGTTCACCGCAACAATGGTGCCACTTACGGAACGGCTCTTATCTCGTCAAACACCTCGTTTGTAAGCGAGCGGTGGAAGCCATGCTAGCTCACCTATAACGGCCAGATATTAGATATTATTATGATGTAAACACACGGTATCGCAAACCGCGGTGATACGTAGCTATACTCTCGTAGAGGTAAACATACTGTTGACGTGTTGCCTCAAATGGACTGATTGAGTAGCTCACTGCATATTAAAAAAGTGTATTTCCAAAAGTGCTCTGGAATAAAGCTTTCATTATATTCCATCACAAGGTGAAAACTTCAATCGACCCGCTACAGTCACAACTGAAGAGAACAGTGATACTTTTCATTCACAAGCTGCAGGGGTATGCCAATCAAAGTTGAACTGCAAAGTTTTAAATCATGGTCAGTTCATACTAACTCATAGTTATTCTGTGACTAAATAGTGACATTATGATGTCATTTGATGTGTTTTCGCGCATATTTTGCTGTCAAGTGTCTAAAAAGAATGATCACGTGGTACAAAATTGTACCACGTGACCTGAAGAAATTACACTGGGCAGTGAAATATAACTTGACAGCAAAAGATTGGCATACGGGGGCTGCAGATAAATTGCAATGTTTCAATGGTTATGGAAATAACTGAAATTCAGCTATCAATTTGATATTTTGATTACCGTTTATTTCTAAACCACAATACGATGCCTAATGACGTCAGCTTGAGACAATATTGAGATATCGAAATTGGCTTGCTGTTAGCTATCCCTTTACATTAGAACGTCAAACATGCACGATTGAAGCCAAGAAGGGTTAAATTTGATATGTTCAAACAGTGTAAACTGGTCATTCACACATTGCCACAGCGAGCGCTGCCGTGTGTTTTCTCTTATCGTTCACATTAGTGTACAGACCTAAGGGTTAAGCACCAACAAATCTGACATTCGCCGCGTTACGTAAACTTAACATATTCGAGTCATATTACGCGTCAACCCCAGCTCGACTGTCGAACGTATGCCACCGCGTAGTGTATTTCAGATAGAGGTAATGAACTTACAATGACGGTGCCATACTGATGCTGTGATTGCTCACCTTCCGGCTCCCTCTGACACTAAAGACGTGCCGGATAGAGTTCATGTTGGTTTATAGTTTGATAAGAATGATGGCTGACATCAATGAGTTAATATTCTGGTTTTGATGTACCAAAATGCATGGTGCATTAGGAGAAAGCTTTTCATACCAAGTCGAGATTCTTTTTGGCTAAACTGTGTGGGTATTACCTTTTTAAAACAGTCTTCTGTGTTAGAATTATCATTATAAATATCATTCTATGAATATTTGTTGTCTACCTGTTTGATAAGTCATATATAATGCATGCTGTGGCATCCTCTAATTGAAGGAACACAATAGTTTTAAGCCAATTGCCATGACATTTCTGTTGTTATCGTGTCACCTTTGTTGGATGTCCTATGAATAAAAATAAATAAATAGAAACGCAATATCGTACGTTTTAAATATGGTACAAACGGTTTTACTATTTAATCTATTGTGTTCCACTGTTGGGCAAAGATCTCTCCCAAAATCTTCCATTGGACTCTTCTTCTCTTGGACATTGAGATTGTTTTACCAAAGTCGTAGGTCGACTACATGGCACTATTAGTTGAAATTAATTAGCTATGAAACAATATTATTAACTGAACCGGAAAGTTTTTGTGCAGTAGAGTTTGTCGTGCAAACTTTTACAACAGTATTAGCGAACGACGCGACACATGCTCCAAGCATCGGGAAATTCTATGGTTCAGTTGCCGATTACATTTACAACTTTGTGCATGTTTGAAATACTTCTACAATCTCTGATCTACTAAGATTGAATACCTACTCATGAATGAAGGTAGATAGATACCTACTTTGGCATCCCAGCTTATTTTTTTTTTTTCATAAAATGATATAGTTTACGTATAGGCAAAGAATATTAGTACAAGCAGTAGTTCATAGTTCATTTATTCATAATAGATATTATAAGTATATTAGATTAGTAGATTTTTAGGGTACTTAGTAGCTACAATAAAAAAAGAGTTACAAAAAGATTAATCTGTATTTAAAAAAGATTGAAAATAGCTCTACTTCAGCATCATATTAGCCTATGAAGTACACTTCTAGACATAAGTAGTTAGCAGTGACTCTACTTACACCAAAATGCCAGAAAACATGTTTTTTTATCAACAGTGTACCTATAAGTATACTGCGTATGTAGGGGCAATTTTTATTAATCCTCGTAAAGCTTATTGTGCAAAAATAGCGCATATACTCAATGAAATACGAGTTAAATCAAATAAACTGACATATTAACTTCGCCTCGTAAAAGCACGAGCTATTTGCTCCTTCCGGTCAGTCAACATAAAAACCAAACACCCCATTAGCACTCCACACTTACGAGCAAAACTCAAAAGTCTTATTCAAATGAGCTACTAGGAAGTGCTAAGTAAGTGTATAAACAAAATAAGGTTGTTAGTGTTGTATAGAACTCTTGTGTGGACCGGACACAGGGTTTGTCCATTAGTCTGATTACGGTCAAAATGTTCGCCCCTGGGGAGAGCCGAACGCTTTCCTTTGAATAGAACGCATTCGGGTTGCGACCGAACTTTCTGTCCGACTCTTGGAAGTCGGAAACCACATTGAATGAAACCTAGTCTTAAATAGAATACTGTTTTGAACGCTCTGTAACGTCATTTTATTATTAATACAAGTAATTAAATTAAAAATTTGAAAAACCCACGAATCTTGGGCCGATTTTCATCAAACATAGCTAAGAACACTCCCGACTGATTTATGTTTCAAATAAAAAAACAAAATCAAAATCGGTTCATCCGTTCCGAAGCTACGTTGCCTCACACACACACACACACACAACAGACACGTCAAACTTATAACACCCCGTCGTTTTAGCGTCGGGGGTTAATTAAGGAATTTAATAATAATTGAATTAATCCGATTTGAAAAACCATCTTTTTCATTCATCAACCAAGTTCAAATTCAAATAACTTTCAAATAATTACTTTACTGTTGGAAAATAGGACGTAATGACACCTTGGTCTACTATTTTTGTTCATATTTATTATTGAAATTTTCCGATTTCTGCATATACCTACTGTATTTTTAGTATATAGGAAAATTGTAATTTTTGCTAAACATTTTCATTTTTAAGCATTTTGCCAAGGTTGTAAATATAATACTTTGTAGGCAAACAAGCATACGGCCCGCTTGATAAAAAGCGGTTACCGTACCCTATGGATGCCTGCAACACCAGTGAACTTTTAAAACGCCATTTTTGAAGAGCTTTATGCTAATCAAACTTCAAAGCGACAAAGTCGAAAAAGTTACGATTTTCTGATAAACATTGTTAGTGACGTCACTAGCAGTAACTATTAAATTGTGCCACAGAGCCAATACGAAACACGGTGTATCCAATGTTGACATAGGTGTGTTATTAAGTTAAGGACACCTCGATGTTAAAGGATTTTGGGCAATTTATTACTTTATGTGATAGGAAACGGTTTAAATAAATGAACCAATTTATCCTCTTGTAGTTTCAAATAATGAAAATTCTTGTGATTAGAGAGAATAATGGTGAGTGTGAAAGGTTAATTTAACCTCTTCTCTACTTTGCCACAATGTTAAAAAAATTATGTAAAAACTTATGAAATTATGCTCGGAGTATCGACATAAAACAAAAATAGTAAAAAAAGTACCAAATCCACACATTTGCACACACCCTATATGCCAAAGGTCTTACTTATAATCTCCTTAACTTAAACACTGTTTAAACACTGCTATAAACTCTCCCTGTCAATATTTTGTCATTCAAACTCTAAACAAATGATGGCGTTATATTAAACGCTATTTCTTCTTCTGGGTAAGCGTGCTACATCGTCGACCGCATCTTCACTTAACATCAGGTGAGATTGTGGTCAAACGCTTGCTTATAAATTTATATAAAAAAAATATTTTAAACGGATATTGAGAGAAGATTCTAAGATAAACCTTTTAAATTATTTGGCATTGCTTTTAAATGATCTATAAAACAAAGTTTAAACCCTACATAAGAACTAGTTTAATTAGTACACTCAGGGCCAGAGAGGCTGAAGGTGGCAGCCCCGTCATTAGATTACTCAAACACCTTACACTTGGCATCAGGTAGGTGAGTCGCAAACTACACGTCTTAACTAAATTAGTAGCTACTTAACCACGCTCTCGTTGGTTACGCGAGAGAACTGAGAGATAATTCTCTTAATATAAAATGTTGTAAAAATCACAAAATAGCTTTGTGACTTTTATGACATCCGAAATAACCAATAATATTTTAACTAGATTTAATTACGAGAATTAACCCCCTGGCTTAAGCGTTGAATGTATTTGTAAGCATTTTCATTTCTCTTTTCAGTTAAAATTAAATTATTTGGATGAGATTTTGTGAAATATGAAACACGATGCAGTTATCTTCTCTATGAACGTATCTACTCTACGTATAACATGACTACGTAAAGAAAAGGCATGCATACAAATAGGACCAAACCCATGTAAAAACTCTCAGTAGAGTTTGTTTTGTGTTACCAAAAAGCGTAGCTTAAAGCGTAGCTTAGCGTAGCGCTACGCCGTAGAACATTCTATGGTAGGTGCTACAAGTACTGGCACTATTGTTAAACATTGTATTGCTTATTGAAAGATCTTCAGATGTGATTGAAATAAAACATTCGAAATGTGATGTACAAGTAAAAGTAGCGTATCAGTTACACTGCTTGGCAATACAGCACCGCTCCGTAGACGAGTGGTCATTACGACGCAGTGTATCTCAGATATTATCCTTCTTTTCATAACATAACTCATTGTATTCCGTAGATACAAAATAAACAATAGCAGGTACTTACCTGCTATTGTTACCTGCTACCTGCTACTTACCCTTCCTTGAAATTAATGTATTGATGAATACCAACAAAAGCTTACAAAATTTAATCAAAATAACGCTGAATATTATTAATATTTTGGCTGAATATCAGCTTTATATAAATACCTACGAATACCATTGAAACAATATCGGAATTCCTGTTACGATGATATTTAATTTTTAAGAAGCTTTACCGTGTTTAATTACTTTCTGGAGCAAATATAAATTAAACCGATTTTCAAAGAAATATGCCAAAACAAAAGTTTGATAATATTGAGGCCAAGCCTTACGAGAATTCGAGGAACATAATTCAAGTATTTTTAAACTATTGGTTCTATTTTTTAAACAACTAAATGATGGAACAAGCAGGTGGTTTACCTGATGTCAAGCGGTAACCACTGTCTATATAACGATGCATTGCTTCACTGAACACTGAAAACATGGTCTGTGAGGTATTGTACTGTGCCCATCACTCGGAGACATAATAATGTTTATCTACATATTGTGTAAATAATGGACGGTCTAAAAACAACATGTTACGAGTACGTGCTGGAAAAAAAAGTTTAACGACCTCTTCAGTAAATTCTACAATCTAGTTTTCTAATTTTCAAGCGATTATAGTAAGCGCGAATAAATCTGATAGTCACTACATCGTAATGGTCGCGTATTCAAGTTACACTCCACCTTCACGCTGCAACGTACATCAGTCGTGTTTTAGTTGAGGAGCAGTGTAATTCGAATACGTTTTACGTAACGCGTTGCTAGATTGCTGACCTCTCAGTTTTCAACGTGACGTGTAAAGTTTAATAAAGCATTCTTCCCCGGGTTGCCGTTAAACAAGAAAACAAGTGAAACTCGTTCGACATAGATTTACTGCAGTTCATAAGGAACACAAAAGCGATGGCTGTCATTACTCACCGTGCCTTGAGGGTCTGAACTCTTCATACCATGTCATGATGTGCTCCGAAATTGAGGAGAGTGAAAAATAAGGGCGCTCAAAGAAACGTTTGCTGATGGATCGTTCAAATACCTTTTTTTATATGAGATAAGGTCCTTTGGCCACAATCTCACCTGATGGTAAGTGATGATGAGGCTGACGATGGAGCAGGACAGTCTAGAAGACACCTTTTCACTCTTGCCTCGGAAAGACAGAAGACGGCAACGAGTTCCATTCGTTTGCCGTTTGCATGATGAACGTAGAGCCAAAACGTTTGGTGCGAGTGGTACACAGACTTCAGCTATTCTTATTAGAGTAAAATCTCTCCCGAACTGAGTGTAAGGCCCCAGTATTTATTCCGTATCTCACGAGTCTCGAATAATAAAACAATAATAACTATTCATAGAGATTTCACACAATGCCCTCTAGTCCCAAACAGAGCAAACTAAGAGGTTTTAAATCAGTTCAGTTCTTTTCCTAGATATAAAATCAGAATACGAATCTAGCCACATGTGCATGTCGGTGGTTGTTTCATAAAATATTTCCGAGCGAATCACGGGTGAAGTAAGCGATACGATTCTGGCGAGAACTCTATGAATAAAATTATCATTGTGCTGAATTGATTCCGAACACAGTAAAATACTTGTAGTAGGTACCTTTAAGGCTGCTTAGGAGACCTAAAAAACTCCTAGCGTGCCCTACCAATCTTGTAGTGTTCTCTTCGTGTTATTAATTCTCTAGTATTAGACTTCCATCAAGCCTACATAATTCTCTGTGCTAAGAAAAAAGACTATTTACCCAATCTGCCTCAAATTTTTAGGATATTTGGTTGAACATAAAGGGCAAAATTAAACCTCCACTGAATATCACAGATTTACAAGGTCATAACAATCAAAAAGCAACAATTATATGAGGAAAAAAACCTTTCATATGAAAGACGATCTAAAAAAATTTATTTATTAGAGTCTAAAGCTTATTATTATTGCCACAAGGATGCAAAATATCACAGTTAGTAAACCGAACAAATAAGATCGCCTTAATTCCTCAAAATAAGATAACTTTTTCAATTTTGCCGTATTCAAAGCGGTTGATCGACAAACAGTAGGATTGAGTGCGTTCCGTCGACTCGTATCGTACACGCATTAGAGTTGCCTGTTGATGCGAAAAATTTACCCTACAAAAAGGGAGGATATTGATACGATCGAGATTCGGGATTTGAATGTAAGCTAAGCTACCCAAACGAGCTAAAATTAGACGGTTTCTGTCTTCCGTATGAGAAGTTTGGGTTCGATTTTCCCGTGAGAAAAATTCTACGGAGTGTGATAATAATATAGCCTGTATTTTGATCTTTATTTTCTCATCTTCTTCTTTGCGTGTCAATGGTATGACTAGACGAAGTTCGAGTAAGGTAACGGCACCTGTTTCCGTGGTATTTTCACTAAAACTCGAAAGGATATCAAATATTAAGCATTTACTGTACCTTTCTGAAGGTTCGGCTTCTGTTATCAGAAGCTCTAGTGTTTTTACTTTCGGAAACTACTTAAGTTTTGACGGTCCGACCTATATTTCTATTTGAAATTAAATAAAATGTAAATCAAGTCGAAATCGCCCAATTCCGAGGTGAAAATTCTTATTCCGTGGTATTTAGTACCTAATTGCGTGGTATGAAAAATGTATACGAAACGACAGTAACAAACTGATAAAATAATGTTAGAAAGATTAACTTGATTGTTCTCTAGGAATACAGGTTTTTATTGGTGGTAGTACTATTATTATTTAATAAAACTTTAAATGTGGTTTGGTATGAGTGCCATAATGCTACTAATATTATAAATATAAATGTTTTTAAATACCTCTTTGGATGTTTGTAACTCAACCTCTCACACGTCAGCGGTATCAACTTTGCTATTATCTTCATCCTGTGATTGCAAACCCGGATAAATACACAAAGTGCTGATTACGAGAAAATCTCCCCGTGTGATAAATTAAAAAATACTTTTGCTGTTTCCGAAGCACACACACACATACACATACACATTACACATTACGTACACATTACATATTAACATTATTATAGTATTTCACATTATAAATACGACATTTCGCGAAGAAATAAAACCAAGCGTGCAAATGGTACAAATATCACCGCAAGACTGAAGCGTGGTCGACGTGTGTAAGGCAAATGAGTGTCGGTGCCGACAAAGGAAACGCTGACAAAGGAAACACCGCCAAAGATGCCGGCGGCGCGTCAAAGACACCGCCGCCGTGCGTCGCTTCGAGGCGGTGTCTTTGACACTTTTGTCACTCGTGCCGCCGCCGCCGCAGTATAATTCGAAGGGCGACTTTGCTTTGACGGCATTTACAAAGAGTGCCGCCCAACCCACAGCTGTGGAGACTAAAAAATCCTAATTTTCAGTACCTAGTAAAAGCCAAAAATTTTTATATACCTATCATTCTTAATATTAGCTGATGCCAAATTGTTAAAACTTTTGTTAAAGATTAACTTCTTAATAAAACATGCAGCCAAATGTGTGGAAAATAAATATTTTCGTAACATAATTTTCTATACAACCAATAAACAAAATACACGAGTAGGGTACTTTTGATGTGTTATAACTCGTAAAGATTATTAAAAAGTATACCTCGAAATAAGGTTTTAGTCTCAATCGACTATTTGATTTGTCAAATCTATCGTTAAAATCACAAAAACCTAATCCCAGTTTGTGAAATTCAAAAATAATAATAGGTCTTTCAAATTGCTATTCCGAGGTACATATTTCACATACCTCGGAATTAGGTACTAGGTGAAATATTTGACCCCTAATGCCGTGGTTTTTTCAATATGTAATTTTACCTCATTATAATTAAAAAACCACTTAAACATGTATTACATACGGTAAAGAATATACTTCTTTCGAAAATTTAATACTAAAAATCATAACCTAGAACAGAAAAAATCATAATAACCCTTATTCAAAAAAGCTTGCTACCCTCGTGCACAGAGGCAAAAATGTATGGAGAGTGCACTTGGACCAGCCACCGCTGCGAATTTAGCCAATTATTTTGGAATGTAAGCCCGTTCTAAGTCTCGTTTTTAGATTTATATATAAAAAAAAATATTTCCTAATGACAAATAAATTTTGCAACAAAAAAACCCTAAGAATCAGAAGTAAATGCGGTTTTTCTAAATACCACGGAGAAAGGTGCCACTTTTGGAATACCACGGATTTGGGTGCCTTTACCTTAGAACTTCGCCACCTTTACCCCCTCGTCTGTGGCATCTATGAGGTCATCCCTTGTGCAGGTGTTAGGGCACAAGAGGCAAACGAGCAAATGGGACATCGTTTAGATGGGGACCCCGCATATTTTCTCATAAGATGCAGCGCTAAATGATAAGAGTATTTGAGCCTGAGCTCAAAACTAAAATTTTAACTCTAAAGCTAAAATACGACAATAAGGGCGGCTTGCATTAGAATCACTAGACGTGTTTAACAGCTAAATAGATTTAAATCTGTCGTATTTATATGACTTGACAACTCGCTAAATACTATTTAATAGTTAAACGTGTTTAGTGATTCTGGTGCAAGCCGCCCTAAGAGTAAGGGTAAAAATTTGAAGCAAATTTTCAAAATTATATTGGCATTTATGAAAATAATATTAAACGTAATGATGATCTGTAGTTAATTAAGCAGTTCATAGATTTCCAATATCTTATCCAGTAGCTAAATTGTAGCACCTGGCAACACTATCAGGTATGTTTGGCAGCTTGAAAATTGCCATAATATTTCACCGTCAAGCAACCGTGCCAAATAAGTTCATCCGGCGGTAGTCATACTCAAACTTTGGTTGAGGAAATCACTCAAGATTGTAAACAACGGCTGAGTCTTTCATTTCAATATTAATCTCAGCGCCAGTGTGAATTTATGTGTTTTTGTCGGAAATAGGCAGGTTTTTATACAATCATGCAATTTTAGGGCCACTTAGACCTTGGTTTTGTTTAAGAGTTTTACAAAGAGATTTCTCTCAGTAAAGTCTAAAAATATATTAGTTTTAAAAATAAAAATAAGGGAGTAAGTATTGGAAGTCTTTGAGGTTTGAATTAGCCGCATGAACAGCATCAAGGATCAAGAAAAAAAAACACTATCCATATTTGTTTAGTCAGTATTAATTGCCAATATTTGTAAACCAAAAATAAAAACTATTGTTGATAATTATAATAATATTTACGACTCATGTTAGGTACTTTACATAAAAAAAATAATTAATAATATTATTTACAATTATAAAAGCAAAAACTAAATAATAACTCCGAGGAAACTGTAAGTTTTTTTTACAATTTTATTTTCAGGATGCTAAATTTCTTTTAATAATTCATGCTACCGTATTACAAAGTCATAAGTCCCCTAGGACAAGCAATTTTGTAAAACAGATTTCGCTCAAGTACCAGTAAGTTGAGTTATGAGTTTGCGGTAAACGTATCTAATATTTCGCCAAAGCACACTTTACTTTACATCTTGTTTTTATTGAAAAAAAAAATATTAGAATACCGAAAGTGGATCAAATATAATGAAAAATCCATTATTGTTATATCTTATTCTTTTAGCTACTTTTGTTTTTAGTTAAAATTCAGGGATTGTGGAAAAAGCACATTCTATCTCATATAAAAAAATATATCAATGGTATTAAATTTTGTAACTTTTAAGACATCTCTATGTTCATTTATGAGTATTTTGTTCGCTATACGATCGAAAAAATAACTCGGCTACCTATTCACATTTAATTTCAAATATTTCAGCATCTTTATAGCTCTACAGCACGATACTACGTTCCCAAAGAACAAGCTGCGATGCGATTTTCTTATCAAATCGTTTCACAAAGTTAGCAGTAAGAACAAAAGTGATTTGACTCATCTCGTCAAGTCAAAGGCACATCTCAAACGTGTCAACATTCCACCTCGCGACGTATGTATCACGTTGTTTAGTCTTGGCTCTACCCATTTCAAACAAAACACGTTTCAGAGTCATTGTTTTGCAACAATGTAATACCTCTTTCATGGCGTCGGTATCCAAACTAAGGGCCTTATCGCAAACCCTTATTTGCTTCCCAAATTACTGTTGTAGTCTATTCCGCGGCATCTTGTCGAGAAACGGCTTGATATTTAGCCCTAGTGTATTCGATTTGAAGGTAATTAGGGGATAGAGGGAGGTAGGTCGATTAGCCGCTTCGTAATGGTAATAGGAAAGTTAAATTTTGTGTGGGTTTGTAATTATAGTTTTATTGTTCTGAGATGGTTTCGAGCAGATTAATTAGGTAGGTTGTTTTTTGTTTTCTCTTTGTAATCTACCGATGCTTTTTGAACTACACCTGTATTTTAACGATTAAGTTAAATTATTTGGTGTTTTTTCACCATCATTAGTCTCCCATTAGTACACTAACAGTAAATACCAAAAAATAAAATAAAGAAAAAATGCAAACCCCATACGAATAAAACATGAAGGTTCTTCCACGAACGCATAATGGTCAAGCTATCAAAGGCATTGTCATAGAAGGAGATTCTGAGAAAAACATATTTATTAGCCTACATTGTGCAACATACCTGTATTTCGCAGAAAAATACCATTTACGTGACGCTTTTAAATGCAACCGATTTCTCAGTAAGTCTTGAATTCGTTTATAAAACTTAAGTGTAAGGCCTCATCTAGACCAAGCACCTAGACCTAGATCAATTCTTTATTCTATAATACTGTTTTCATTGTGTTTCTCAAAAACAGCAATTAACAGCCCCAATACAGTCGGAGTTCGGATTTAATATTGCATCTGTATTCATACATCAAAGATAAAATCATTCAACATACTACTTAGCAAATTACAATGATTACAAACATATAACTTACGAAACATCCTTATCCTATTGTTCTACTACCAAAGCTAGCGTTTGCAAACATGTAGAGTATAGGTACAGTATAGAGCTTGCAGGCGGTTGTGGATTGAACCACTTTAGTGATTACAAACCGTTTCTCTAACTGTAAGCGGAAAAAAATCAACCAAAAATGGCGACCACATGTTTGGACCTAGTTCATTTTTGGTCGATTTGTTTTCGCTACTAGATCAAAATGTGGACAGTCAAGTGGCATCCGTTTAGTTTTGATAACATTTACGTAATATACTTTTTGTATTTTATCGAACAATTTCGATATTATGAGGATGTGTTGGGAACAAAACGTTCGACCAAGTGAGCGTATAGGGAAATCACTAGCATTGCTACCTCTATTGGCATTTTAAAACATTACTTCTGGCAGGTAGATGATCTAGTCTCTGCACGCGTTTAAAATAGCAAATATTTAGTAAAAACAAACACGGTAAAAATAAAAGTTTAAAATCCTGTTTAAACGTTGCAATAAATTGTGAAATAGTATACAACGTGTAACATAATGTTCCTATAAGCCCGAAAGGGGATTATTCTACACGTCATGGCGAACAACATTTGTTCTATGACTTTTAATATTTTGAATATCAGTATAGTACCTACTAATTGATCTTATCATGCTTAGTACTTTAATCTCGATTGATATAATAAACATGTTCTCGAGGCTCCATTTATCGAGCATAGCTGGTTACGAAACTTGGTTACTTAGGCACACTTAAGGCAATTTGGAACTATTTTTCTGCTTCTTCTTGGTGAAATGAAAGCGTTTATTAGGCTTTATCTGCCAAAAATTACTTCTGAAATACCAACGCAGTAGTGATATATTGTCAATTTATCTGGCTGTAGGTACCGTGCCTATTGGGAATCACTCCACTCACCGCAAATTGTTCACAGTACGGAATTATATTCAGTATCGCAGTACCCCATTGTGCGTTTTATAATAATAGCTTTACTATCAAAATGTACAATGAATGTCAGTCGCCTTTAAAAAGTACCAACTCTATTCTATTTTTATAAGCTTTTGTTGATAAGTTGATTCACAATCAGTAACCTCAAGTTTTATAACGAACGGTTCTTCACAGAGCAGACATGTTGGTTACAAAGGTCTATCGTATTATCAAATTATTCATTTTCCATCACTGCCCCCGTATTCCAGTCTTTTGCTGTCAAGTTATATTTCACTGCCCAGTGTAATTTCTACAGTTCACATGGTACAATTTTTTACCACGTGATCATTCTTTTTAGATACTTGACAGCAAAATATGCACGAAAACCAATTAAATGACATCATAATGTCACTATTTAGTCACAGAATAACTATGAGTTAGTATGAACTGACCATGATTTAAAACTATGCAGTTCAACTGAGATTGGAATCGCCCCCCTGAAGTATACACCGTTATCAAATCGATCAATAACATTAACAAAAATGTAGAAATAAGACACTGTGGGTAGATAATAAAATATGCTTTTGATGTTGTTTTGAAGACACAATGACAAGAAAAAAGTTACAAAAAGTTTGCTCGACATTCAAATCTTACCTATTACAGGTGGATCTTTTTTAAATAACAGTTATTCTATACTATTTCAGAGCTAATGCTTTGCGTCAACATATTCCCATTGCATAGGTACGTCATGATTTCATCATGATCTTGGATCTTGTAATGGAATTAATTTAAGGCCCGCCCACACACCACGTTTACAGCCCTATTTTCTAGCACACTCTCAAAATCAGACTTGATATATTCCAACGGATGCTGACCAAAAACGACACGTCTACCCATCCGGAACCTAAGGGCTTTATCGCGCACTCCCGGATAACTGAGAGCTCCCAATCTAACCATTGAATGGTCTTTACGGGCGTCCTTATCACAGAGAGCCGAACATTGCGCCGTATCGTATAAATATTAATCCCTAGACTCGCGAACAAATCGAAAGAGCTGAAATGTTCTGCTATAATGGTAAAATCCTCGAGAAATATAGCTAGTTACAGTAATTTTCTTTTTTAACCAGACTGATAATTCAGTTTCAAAAATTAACCCCCCTAATAAGCACAAGCATCCAAAAGTGTCTAAGGATACGGATGAGAAAAGCATAACTAATTTCTGTCCATCAAACAATAACATACCAGTTACGTCTGCACTATTAAATGGGACAAATCAATGGTGCAAACGTTACCGCGGGACAAAAGCAAGAAAGAAAGAAAGAAAGAAAGAAAAAGCTTTATTTGACAACACATCGTAATACAAACATAAAACAAAAGTACCTAGAACTATAATAATAATTAGCTAAGCTAATTGCTATACGTAGTAATTACACACTTACCTACAGAATATTAGTAATCTTCTGAAAATAAAGGTGCCTGCAGGGGTATTCCAATCTCAGTTGAACTGCAAAGTTTTAAATCATGGTCAGTTCATACTAACTCATAGTTATTCTGTGACTAAATAGTGACATTATGTTGTCATTTAATTTGTTTTCGCGCATATTTTGCTGTCAAGTGTCTAAAAAGAATGATCACGTGGTACAAAATTGTACCACGTGACCTGAAGAAATTATACTGGGCAGTGAAATATAACTTGACAGCAAAAGATTGGAATACGGGGGCTTCCGGGTAGAGTAGGGTTTTTAAAAAATCATGCTTTAGAACTCTGTTCAGGTTCGCTGTGCTATTTTACCAATGACTGCAATATGCGTCCGATGCGGAGGGGACGCAAGGGAGCGTTCTATCTAGATTGTGAAGTCGATATGCGCGACATACGCGTATCAATTGCCTTCTAAAATGTATTGTGCGACTGCCTCGAATTCGCAATAAAGGAGCTTTGCAACCGTACCTATTTATTCTGCCCCTAGTTATTTAGAACCAGGTCATGTAGCTAGTCATAGCTATAGGGATGTTTTTTGCATATTTTTTTTAAGCCTACTTTGGTTCAAATTAAAGCGATGTAGCTGAGTCACAAAAACTGGCCGACTTGCAAATTGGAAGAATACTTAGTTGCTTTATGATGATTTCCATAAGATATCAAACCCAGGCACGCAATTTAAGTTATAAAAACTCAAAGAATGTATAACGTGGTTGCTCATACTAAAGTTTCTACGTTTGCGAATACGAGTCGGTAACACGAAACATCTTGAGGGTATTTTTCATCATATTTATTTATTATTTAATACTTTATTGCACAAAATTATACAAATTCTATACAAAGGGAGGACTTAATGCTAAAGCATTATCTGCCAGCCAACCCAAGCGCGGTGGTATAAAAAGGAGGTTAAATTAATCATAGACTTTGATGAAAACAAACAAGAGATTGGCTCACGAGTCACGGCTGCTATAATAATTCATATGCATGGATTTATCTCTGAAACTCAGAGTACATACATACATATCAACTCCAGTATCATAGTATCTACCTACAGTGTGAAAACAAAGTCGTTTCACTTGTAAGCACTTTAATGGTGAAAATTCAAGAATGGCCTTTGACTTGGGATAGTACGGAGTGCCCAAATTAAGAGAGGCGTAATTAGTATTTATCCCATCAGTGGATGAAGTCAGGGTGGATGATGACAATGCTTGGGTTTAAATGCCCTATGAACCATTTATAAAAGTGGCATGCTATCATTGTGCTATCTTCAAGATAGTCGTAAATAGTTCTTCAACGTGTGCATTCTGGAAGTTTATATGGCTTCCAGTCTAGGAAGTTTAAGGATAGGTCGCGTGCGCCGAAAGATTTATGACAGTCGACCAATCAGAACGCTATAACTATACCGATAAGGTGCCACTGTGATTGCAGCCACTATTCAATGTTCACTGACGATTCCATGAACGATCTTTTGTATTGTCTATTGCAGCTACGAAGCTGTTGAAGCTTAGATATCGCTTGATACGAGTATCTAAACGTAAACGTGCTACATCGTCGACCGCATCGTCACTAACCATCAGGTGAGATTGTGGTCAAAAGTTTGTCTATAATGTATAAAAAAAATCTCTTTAGCCCTTCGGTAAGCAGGAAGGCAGGACTATTACAAATAAACGTGATTGCGAAGTGCATTTTTCTCTTTGAAAGATAACTTGCATGTTAGATAGGAATTTATAAATAAAACTTACTAATTAGGTAGGTAATCTTTGAGTAAAAGGCTTTGAAAATGCTTGAAAGACAAAATGCAATGATTTTCAGGGCTTAGCATAAGTACATCTCAAAATTATTTTGCTCGAATAAGTTAGGTAGTAGTTCATTCGGTACTTACTCACAGAGTTGTCTCAGGTTTAAAAAAAAATCAAACTTCGGTATAAATCTTATCTAGTTCTCCACTTCAAATTCAGTTAAACTTCACTTTGGCAAATAACCTAGTCTCAATAGATTGCGGTCCACAAAACAATAGTTTCGACTCGGGCCGCGGTTTCGTGGTCACGACAAGTAGAAAAGTGGCAACATTAATCTGGTCCTCTCGAATGCGGGAAACGGGGGCAATGCACCGTGTGAGCAGTGAGCAGTCACCGGAAACAGGGTCTGCGACTACTCACTTCCAGCTGTCACCGCTATTTGTTGGATTTACTTCATCTTTAGACGATTTGAACCCAGCCTTCCCATTTCTGTGCCGTGGATGGCGTGGCGGAAGAATGCTATCGAGTTTATTTGCAACTACTTGACCGTACCGTACTCGCATTTCAGACGTTTTTTTTTACACCAAAACTCCATCTAGCTAGTCCCTCTGATGACGTGACGTCGTCCTCGTGTCAAAGTATGTTTTATTGGCGCAGCTAATCCCGTTCGTTCATTTTATCCTGTAGATCCTGCTAATTATTCAGGATAAAAATTACTCATGTTAATCCAGGTTAGAAACTGTATATTCTAAGTTTCATGCTAGTTGGTTCAGTAGTTTTGACGTGATTGAAACACAAACATCTAAATTTTCACATTTATAATATTAGTGGTATGGATGGGATGGGATGTCAGTATGACATCTGCGTTACATTGTAAAGGCCAAATGACACAAATAGACAAATAGAGGACAGGTGCGGGTGAGTTACAGGTGTATTAGGGTGCGTTTACATGGATGATAATACAAAGAACGCGTGCGCTGCTGGTTAGGTGATTTCCATACAAATTCCTGCATCCTCAACTTGTTCCGCTATTTTAAATGAAAAAAAATGAGGTTTGAATAATAGAGTACCAAGTGGAACAAGCCTGCCTTAGAACGAGCGACTTATCTAAATCATAGCACTAAGCGCCAGTGGCTGACTGCACTGATACACTTGTGGGCAGAAGCTGGCAATTATCGCGCATCTACTTAGGTACTACATACTTAGCTAAGTTTAGTTTTGTTAGACAGGGTTTGGTTTTGTTTTGACCGCCATTGAAAATAATTGAGTGGAGAGATAAATACTTAGGATAAAATATGATAAACGGCTGACGTACCTACCTCAATGTTATTTTATAGTGCATGACGTATCTAAGTACGTACTATCTACCTACATCGCAATAAAAAAATGTTGAATTACCGTAGTCACTACAATCAGGATCTCTTCAAGGCAAGATGTCTTCTAGACCCTCTCGCTCCATCGTCACTTTCCATCAGGTGAGATTTAAGTCAAAGGATGGTCTATTATATGTAAAAAAGGAAGGTACATCATTCTTCATGTACCTTCTAATCTGTGGTCCTTCTAATCTAATCTGTGGTCCTAATCTGTGTTTTCCGCGACATAAAATTACATTTCCTCGCGTCTCCAAAAAAAACAAACTTATCAAGGTGTGTGATATATCTGCGTCTGCGTGTTTCCGAACGTTATGTAGAGACGCTAAGTAATGATAAAAGATAGATAAGTTTTTATTTTTTTTTGAAAGGGGAAATAAAAGTTAGAATATTTGATTTTATATAAGTTTATTGCATTTTGGTTTTGTTTTTTTAGAAAGGGGGAAGATGTAATATATCTGCGTCTGCGTGTTTCCGAACGTTATGTAGAGACGCTAAGTAATGAGTAATGACACATGTATGTATGTTGGCTAGTACAGACGGCCTTGCAATAATCACTTGCAGAACAATGACTTAGGACGCGGCGTGGTTATCATCGATTGCAACTTGCTAAATGTAAACACGCTAGATTGAAGTACTTAAATAATAAACTAATGTGGTTCCCCTAAAAAGTGAGTTTCCATTAACAATACAGTGTGCTCCATATTCTTATCTTGCGTTATATTCATCTCAATATTCGCCAACAAATAACATAAATGGGTGTGTTTATGTCCACGTTTTCGCTGCTATTCAAGAGGGAAAATTTTAACTTAACGACAGCAATAACGGCTCCGGTCTCGTTTACACCCCAGCGTTATACCACCTGCGAGAACGGAAGCAGGGACGTAAGGATGTACCATTTACCAACCGCATTTTTATCCAGTACTCACAGAATAGAGTAAAAACAGATGCAGTAAATACACTACTGCTGACAGGCTTCACAGCTTTGTACGTAGGTATAGCTATCCCTTCCATGATGTCTTGTTTGTTCAAACATTTAGGTCGGCTTGCAACAGAATCACTAAACGTGTTTAACAGCTAGATATATTTAAATCTGACGTATTTATATGACTTGTCAACTCGCTAAATACTATTTAATAGTTAAACACGTTTAGCGATTCTGGTGCAAGACGCCCTTATACTGGCACACTTAGGGCGTCTTGCACCAGAATCACTAAACGTATTTAACAGCTAAGGGCGGCTTGCACCAGAATCGCTAAACGCGTTTAACTCTTAAATAGTATTTAGCGAGTTGTCAAGTCATACAAATACGTCAGATTTAAATTGATTTAGCTGTTAAATACGTTTAGTGATTCTGGTGCAAGACGCCCTTAATCGATTTAAATCTTACGTATTTATATGACTTGACAACTCGCTAAATACTATTTAAGAGTTAAACGCGTTTAGCGATTCTGGTGCAAGCCGCCCTTATAATATTAGTGGGATGGGATGGAATTTAAGCTTTTATTCATTTATTGATGCTGTGTTGTGTACTTGTCTAAGTTTTAGCTTTCTGTTCTAATAATAATAATAGATGAACTAAAAACTTTAAATTTAAATAAATAAATATGTGATAATAATAGCTAGTAAAACTGTATTAGTTTTTCTACAAATAAATCATTATTATTATTTCGATAAAAAAATTAACTTTAATTGGCAGTGGCGAATCTCATCCTTGGGCAGATCCGGAGTATGGGGTAGCCCCCCCCCCCCCCCCTCTTCTGACTGGAGACGTTTCTTCGTCCAAATCTAAATACTTGCAAATGGTGAAGTATTATACATAAGTAGGTACCCCAAAATTATGGCTACAACCACAACAGTAGGTAGTGTATCTTCTTCTTAGCTTTTACTTTATACTGTGATCAGCGCAGGTTAAATCCTGTATATATGAGTTTATAGTATACGTAAAAGTTTTCTAAAGCGCGACTTTATTATTACGATACAGATATTACCTGCAGGACCCCTTAAGGGGGCGCTCTACTAAAAATTAGCATCTCGGCGCGTGAATTCGCAGTTTTTTGATAATCTTGTAAATTAAAAACAACTTTACAAACCCCTGAAGTTATCGCTACATCTATAGTTGATTAATTTATTAGTTTAATTTCAAACCTCATATTCAAATGCTAACAACATGCTCAATGAATAAACTTTGAGAGTTTTTTCTAACGACAACTCCTGGTTGAGTCAACATTCGGAATTATAAATAAAAGTAAGTACGCCTCAAATGCTAATATGTTTCTGTTTCAGTGTATACGCCCCCTTAACGGGCTCTTACACAGCTAATTTTTTGAGCAATAATTGCTCGACATAGACGCTGCAGGCCAATCAAAGTTGAACTGCAAAGTTGAACTGCAAAGTTTTAAATCATGGTCAGTTCATACTAACTCATAGTTATTCTGTGACTTAATAGTGACATTATGACGTTATTTGATGTGTTTTATTTTTTTAAAAGAATGATCACGTGGTACAAAATTGTACCACGTGACCTAAAGAAATTACACTGGGCAGTGAAATATAACTTGACAGCAAAAGATTGGCATACGGGGGCTGGAGGCAGAGTGGAACGTAGAGCAAGAGCGTATTTGCATATTACTTTAGCACCATTGCTACCTACTAATAGTTTGTTGCTTATTGTATCCCATTCCAATGCATCTATCTGTCGCCAATGAATAGTCAAATACCCAGTAGATCTTTGCATCTAGTCAAGATGATTTATAGAGCGTCAGTGATCACTTTTTCATCTGTACGCCTGATGATGATGATAATCTAACAGTCAATCGGTGCTTTCGGCTTTACAAAAAAGTTGAAAATAAATTAATAAACATTACCTACAGAAGTTATTCACATAGCTCAGTGGAACCGTCAGAGGCACAAAACAAACGGGCAATAGAAGGAATTTCCCTGGAGGGAGCTATATTACGACTTTCCATAGAAGTGTACAAACTGTGAAAGGCGTGCCACTTTTACTTACTTTCACAAACCACTGTGAAAACAGTTTACACGTTTTTGAAACCCTGACAAGTTTCTTTTTTTAAAACAAGCAGATTGCTGTTACCTTTGCCTATAACATACAGCCCCCGTATGCCAATCTTTTGCTGTCAAGTTATATTTCACTGCCCAGTGCAATTTCTTCAGGTCACGTGGTACAATTTTGTACCACGTGATCATTCTTTTTAGACACTTGACAGCAAAATATGCGCGAGAACACATTAAATGACGTCATAATGTCACTATTTAGTCACAGAATAACTATGAGATAGTATGAACTGACCATGATTTAAAACTTTGCAGTTCAACTTTGCAGTTCAACTTTGATTGGCATACCCCTGCAGCACGTGCTTTATGACGTATTGCATTGCATCCACCACTCTGAGACCTAAAGGTGATAATACCTAATGTGCCTGTATATTGGACTGGCACTTGTCAAAACAGTATAGAGCAATGCGAGCACCGCAACATTTGCAGCTGACATACGTATGGGTAGTACTTCCCCGGACAAACTCTTTCACAAGAGCCCTACAAGGTACTACTGAAGTTGAATTAAATTGGAATATTAATCTGTGACGGTTTTTTATTATATTAGCCTACTTATTATAATAATGAGGTCTTTGCGTCTAAACTAGATGATTTATAAAGCGTCAGGACTTCAGCCCCCGTATGCCAATCTTTTGCTGTCAAGTTATATTTCACTGCCCAGTGTAATTTCTTCAGGTCACGTGGTACAATTTTGTACCACGTGATCATTATTTTTAGACACTTGACAGCAAAATATGCGCGAAAACACATCAAATGACGTCCTAATGTCACTATTTAGTCACAGAATAACTATGAGTTAGTATGAACTGACCATGATTTAAAACTCTGCAGTTCAACTTTGCAGTTCAACTTTGATTGGCATAAGGAGACACTTTTTGCATTTGCTTTCATGCAGGAGACACTTTTTGCCCATGCCCATAAGAACGGGATGCTGTAGTGCCTGGGAATAATTAAGATGTAGTCAACTTCCACAACATGTACTTATACCATTTTCTCAGCAGTCTTATCCATAGAATAGACAAGGTCAATATATATGGAGCTGACCAAGGTGCCGGCTTCCTCACGATGTTTTCTTTCTTCGTTTGAGAGCTTTGGCACTGCACTTTTTCCCGAGATGAAAAATCTATAGGTGCACGACCGATCGGATTTGAATCCACGACCCTCAATTATTGACGTAAGTACCTAATAAGTAGACGCTAGTGATTAGTTACTTTGTAAAACGTAGGTTCTTACGACGCAGTAAGCGTTCCAGGCTAACTTATTCAAATGAGTCTAACTCCGATTATTTACATACCTACAGGTGTGTTTGTCCCTAAGCGAACGTACTGAGGTAGTTAGTGAAAGTCTATGAAGATAAGTAGGTACTTGTCAAGTTTTATGTACAAATATTTTATTACGAGACCACCTTTGTACTATTTTTCATGACGCCCCCGTTTTCCTCAATTATATTTGATTCGTTTGAGTATGTTTTGAAAAGAATCAAATAGACACTTTGTCGATGTCATTTATTTCCAAAGCATTGTGGGTTTGCTACTGAAAGTGTCATTAAATCATAATGTAAATATTGGATAAGAAAAGAAAACCAAGTTCACTGACTATTGTTTATTTGGAACTGAAACCTTATGAACATAGTATTATAAGCACGAGCTATTTTTTTTATAAAACAGGCATTTGCATCTAATCTAGATGACAGCGTCAAGAGCCTCTTTTTACCCATGCCCCGATGATCGAGACGCTGTAGTGCCTGGGACATGATTTAGATGGAGTAGACTTGCTCAGCACTTATACCACCCCTCAACCTAGTCGGCATTATCCGCTGGAAAAACCAGGTTACCGTTTGAGAGCACTGGCTGGCCTGGTGCTATGGAGATAGTAAGTATTTCAAACAGCTGCTTAGAGTGTCGAATGATATGGTTCAAAGCATTCGTAGCATAAACCAGGTTGTTCGGCGCACATTTCGCAATGCCACGAGGAGTCCTTGCGTGTTTTATGTTTCCTCGAACACATTCGGCACATTTTACGTTTTAAAAACCCTCTGCCATTTCTTTCAGTAATTTTAGTAATTTTGTGCAACACTTTACTTTTCCCAATCAGTTTACTTGGAACTGCAGACACACGAGCAGTTTTTACTTTTGGCGGTAACAGATAATCTATTACAGCTAAGCGGTAATCGTAAAATGTCATATTCGGTTGGCCAGAATATTTATTATACATTTTGTACGAATTTAGAAACAGCATTTGGAAGGTATGGATTGCTAGTTTGAGCTCCCAGCGAAGAGCTTTTTTTTCGCAAGGATAAAATGACAAAAGCTGATCTTGTCTGTGAATATTGGACATAAATTCGTCGATCTTGACGATTATTTCGGGTTTTAGGGTGATCTGCCCACGTTTGTTGGCTATCGGCACTCGCTTGTCTTCATACTCTGTGCTGATGTATGTCGTCGGGCGTTTGCCGTTCCATTTCCCGACATGCACACCTTCCCGGTACTGTGATATATTTTCACTTTTTACCAACACCTTGCTTACCACATCTTCAGGGTTTTCTGCAAGGTCGCTTCGCAAGATTCCAGAGCAGTAGGTTTTGTTCTTCAGAAGAAATTTTGCTAACCAATAACTATTGTAGTAGTCATCCATGTATAGAGCATGACCGTTCTTAAGTTTTTCTTCCATTAGCTTCATAACTACCTTTTCTGCGTGCCCTATTCCAGCCACGTTAGATTCTTGGCTTCCTATATGCACATAGAACTTGAGAATAAGCCCATCAGGTTCAGTGAGCATGTAGAGCTTGGTTCCGTATTTATGTCGCTTGTTTTTTATGTCCTGGCCAAAACACAGACGCCCTTTCCACAGAGCCATACCCTCGTCTAAACACAATACTTTGTCCGGATAATAGCAACGGTTCATTTTGTTATTGAAATAATCAATAACACTGCATACCTTACTCAATGGGTTATAAGTCTCCGACATCGAGCTGAAGTGAAGACATCTCATTATTATTAGAAATCTGTTTCTACTCATTTGTTGTCCAAAAATAGGTATACAAAATAATCGGCTCGTTTTCCAATATTCTTGTATGCGGGAAAATTGCATGGTACCCATGTGGAATAGTAAGCCCAAGAATACTTTCAATTCAGGAATCTCCAGTTCCTTCCAAGCAGAAATTCTTGAATGTTCCGCTTCGCCCTTGTTAAGGAACAAGTTTACAGCTTGGGCATTGGTTCTCTCGCAAATCATTGTGAGAAAATCAATTTCGAAAAAGTAGTTGAAGTACGCAATTGGTGTGGGCTCTGGATACCCGAAAAACTCATTCTGTTTATCGAAATCGATTTTATTTAACTCACATTTAGTAGACCAAAACGAGGTACTTTCATCTAGTAGTGGTTCTGTTTTTGGTGATTGCAACTCTCCAGTTTCTTCCATTTTAAGTGATAACCTCATCCCTTCCGATAATAGTAGCTGCTTAGTTTCCTCTTCACTATCTGATGACGTTTCAAAATCTTCCACACAGTCATCATCACTACCAATATACACAAAGACATCATCATTAAAACTATTCACAGTTACACTTTGTGTTGACGTTTTTTGCTTTTTAGGCTTAGACGGTCCCGCTTCACTCATATTGGCACACTAATAACTTCACTATAAAGCACAATATCCAAAAACACAAAGATTTCAAACGCAATGCCAGTTAAATCGTGTTGCCAAGCGCAATGCCAGGTGCGTACTGACTCGAGCCAATAGCGCGCAGTCACTCCGCAAATAGGGGGGCCGGTACCCCGCGCTCAGGCCTCGTCCCGCAGATCTGCGGAGTAGAGCTCAGCAGCCGGCATGCGGCAGTGACGTAATACCCTACTGAAAAACAGGTATGTAGCTATAATAAATTCACTACGACCGAAACACATGTCACCGAGCGTAAGTAGTGTATTAATTATTATTAAACGAGATTTTTTATTTTGCACTAGGTCGCTGATTCCCACATCCCGTTAATCCCTACTCGATGGAATATTTTTTGTACGATCCCTGTGACCTTGAAGTTTTTTATACTAGACCGGTGGCCGACGGATGGCTGGCCTAACAAAGTGAAAAAACCACAGATAATAATTATAATACTATACGTGAAACCATAAAAATGTTCCGTTATTTTGTAGGTAGTACCTAGTGTACCTACCATCCTATCCTATCCTACTAATATTATAAATGTGAAAGTTTAGATGTTTGGATGTTTAGATGTTTGGATGTTTGTGTTTCAATCACGTCAAAACTACTGAACCAACTTGGATGAAACTTGGCATATATGTAGTTCGTAACCTGGATTAACATATAGGCTACTTTTTATCCCGAATAATTAACAGGATCTACAGGATAAAATGAACGAAAAGGATTAGCAGCGCCAATTGGCAAGAGGATTTCATTGTCATGTCATGTCACGTCAGTTTGACAGGGCGTAGTACTACCTCTTTGGTCTAACAACTAGCGTTTGACATTCGAGTAGGTACGAGTTCGGTGTAATGAGGTGTAATGTCAAGATTCTCAAAGAAGTATCCGCTCGGTATACGCACAGATAATATAATGTACACGGAAACTAGACGCGTACGAAGTCGCGGGTAACTGCTAGTTAAAAATAATCTGTAATTTTTCATTCATTCTTTAATAGAAGCTTCTAATAGGTAGTTATCTTTACCTAAATCTTTTTAAAAGCCCAAGACCAATAGTAGGTACCTAAGTAGGTAGGTATGCTTACGTAAAAGAATCCTATGTACTTTGTTGTGAAACTGATATTATAACCTGATATTATTTAACTGCGCCCGTCTGTGAAATCTGGGAAACTTCCTCCATGAATTTTTCATCAGAGGTTAAAAGTTAACTCGCACAGGTTAAACAGAAGCTGGGTTGGAACTGTATAAATTCCGTCTGCACGTTTAGAAGTTTTTTTTAAAGTAGCTCTTTTATAAACAGCTTCTCGAACAATTGCATAGTTTTATCAGCTGGCCTTTAATGCTTGATACCTGCTGATTGGTCTACCATAGACTACGATAGTCAAAGATTCGTACGGAGAGGGGTTTTCCAGTTATATTGCGCGTCCACGCCAGCTCGACTGCCAAACGTTGTAGCGTCACCGCGCAGTGCATCTCGGATATGCTACCGTTGCGATACGTTCACAATTGTCACACATATTCGTGCTGAAGGCCGGACCACTGCTTGAAGTATTTTAAACTTAGCTTACCAAACAATGCGGTAGGTACCTCAGCAGGTAATGCAGTATATTAACCTCTGGACTGTTTTCGTCTTTCTCTGAGATAAGACACGCTGACCGAATCATTTTACTAGAAAACAAAGTTCTAACAAACAAAACTTACTAATAAGTTCAATTTAAAGCTCAAGTTCGGTTTATCTTAATTACCGTTCAAGCTTGGTTTAGCTAGTTTTGAAAAATTTCATCAGTTACTTTAGAAACATAAACATTTATTTACCTAAATATATGTATTTAGGTAAATAAATGCTGTATTATTAAATATATGTATTTAGGTAAATAAATGCTTATGTTTTCGCAAGGTAGGTAGATAATAATTATTATTTTATGTTGCTTATCATGTTTACAAGACGCAGAGATTTTTTTATCAGACTGAAGATAACGATGTAACTTTTTGAGTAGTTTTTGAGGTCAAACGCTTGCTTATAAATTTATAAAAAAAAAACTGTGATTTCGGACCAATACTGGTAGAAATTTCATGTTATAAACGTATTATTAAAATAAAAATAAAATTCATAGCCAAATATTAATCTTCCGATACTTATGTTATTAATGAATGCAAAATCATCGTTAAAATCTGAACCACTCTACTCATCAGTCGCATCGCATCACAATGAAATGCAATCATTTCGAAATATCGCAATTACTTATTCGAATATTTTGTCGCCCTGCGGGGGGCAGCGCGGCAGCTGATAAATGGTGTCGGTTCACAACCGGGAACGCATTGCACCCCAATGTATTATCGAAACAATGCATATTAAACTAACTAATAATAGCTATAAGCGATAAGGCCGCATTTTGTATAACCTACGTTTTTGTTATTATTTTTAGGTTTGTCCAGTCCAAATATTGAACGAAGTGATCCACGACCACCCTTTTCCCTCCTGTGTCCTTACAATACATTGTTAGGTATTTTAGGCAAACTAAGCCAAACTGGTAATATGGGAACCAGATAGAGCTCTTCAAATATCCATACAGATGAAAAGCTTTACCGAGTCCTAACAAGCATCATTCTAGTAGCTGTAATTGAAGTTTCCCCAACTTTTATTACAGTTAAATTGGATTTGAAAAGTTGTATCATTTTTATTTAAGTTGAACCAGCCACCGCGGGTATGCCCATGTGAAAATAGTTTCCGTTTCCCTGGGGAACTTCTGACCGGAACTGAGTGTTCGGAGTTTTTCCGTAATACCAGATTTTCAAAGAGTTTTGAACTGAAATAATAGTATATTATGTGAACGGACACCAGACAAGCTTTTGAATTGAATAAAATATGGATTTAGGTGAATTAATGTGTAAAAATATATTTAAGAGACTTTAGGTAGCTACCTAACCTACAGTACGCAATACGGATCTTTATCCCTCTAAAGTTAGGTGCAACAAACGATTGCGCATGCACTTTTGTGCGGAAAAATTCACTTAGACCTCCAATAATTACCCAAAAATGGATTCCGTGCAGATACTACAGAGGGACAAAGATCCGGTGTGACTACTACACCTACTTATTCTCTATAGTTTTCTAAACCATCTGAAAAAATATTAAAACAGCAGGGGTATGCCAATCAAAGTTGAACTGCAAAGTTTTAAATCATGGTCAGTTCATACTAACTCATAGTTATTCTGTGACTAAATAGTGACATTATGACGTCATTTGATGTGTTTTCGCGCATATTTTGCTGTCAAGTGTCTAAAAAGAATGATCACGTGGTACAAAATTGTACCACGTGACCTGAAGAAATTACACTGGGCAGTGAAATATAACTTGACAGCAAAAGATTGGCATACGGGGGCAGGAAAGAAATGAGAGTAGAGTACAGTATTGCTAAGGCACACTCATAGCCTACTTCGTAGTTTAATTCTTACTACATAATTCCTGATATCTATGTATTTCCATAATCTGGAAACATTTGTTTCAGGTTCGGTAGTATGGTATCTACGAGAAGGTGATTCTCAACTGATTTCCACGACACAAGAAAACCTAGAGTTGTAGAATTAAGTGACCGGTGTAGTGGTACGTCTGTTTATCTTCACTCCACTCCGTTCTTACCTTCACTTGGCAATATTACAAGTTGGAGATACATAGAAATGTTAGAAGCTAGCTTGCAAATATCTACCATGCATTATGAATTCTTGTAAACTATGAAGCTTTGGTTTTTCAAAAAACTTCTTCCGCTGTCTAAAGTTCCTGACTGAAACCTTGAAAAGCCTAGCTGATCCAAGAGCTCCAGAGAGGGCAACTCAAAGATGGACCAGGATTTGTTTGGAAAAATCTTAATAACGGGTCAAGAGCCTCGCGAACTGATATCCTGGATCTACCACTGCGGCAACCAGTTCACGCTCGAGAGGTGTGTGACAGCTTCTCCTAGTCGAGGGTAGGTGTTCCGTACCGAGAGTCTGAAATGTCGGGGGCTGTACGCTGTACTCCGTCAAGCACGTGACGTCACGACCGCGACACAAAATGTGACTTTCGAATTTAGATGCTTCCCCAAAGAGTACCGTCGGATTTAAAAGATTAGACTTTGTAGGTTATTTGCTCCGTAACAGAACGGTGTCAGTTCTAAAGAAGCCAAGGGTTTATTCGTGTAGCGTTCGCACTGGGACCGCACACCTGATGGGTGATAAATTGACACGCACTACGTGACTACTCCTTAGTTACTAGTCCCGCTACGATGCCGAGTCAGACCGCCCGTGAATATCTCACGCTCATTGACAGGTTAATATCACGCCGAATGAGATATTGTATGCTTTGTTTTGGAATGGAGAAGACTTTGGACGCGGCACTATTTTTCTTAGATTTTTTTTACGTGCTAGATTTTTACAGGTTATATTGGCTTAGATAAATAAATATTCATGGACATTTCACACGACGCCCTCTAGTCCCAAACTAAGCAAAGCTTGTAATATGGGAACTAGCCGCTGATAGAATACTTATATACTTTTTTTTTGTAAATACATACTTATAATACATAGTGTGATGGCACATAGCAGCATATGCCTTTTTGTTGTGCAAGAAATAAAAAATTAAAACAAATGGTCATCAATGAGCGAGACGAGACAATCGTTTTCTGCCAACCCGAATTTTTTTTACTTCCTTCAAACAAATCACTAAATTTATTACAACCAGATGCTTGTTTTTTGAAATGAGTAGAAAGCTCTCAATAATATTTTAAAAGCAGATAACGAAGGCAAATTTATGGCTAGACATTCTTGGAACAGTAAGAGGTTATACCATTGAAGAGTTTATAAAAAAAGGGTCATGTACCTAGAATTGTGTGTTGTTCGGCTTAAAATGTACAAAAATAGCACGTTGATGATATTGGTAATATTATTTAGAAACTAAAGCATGGTTTTATAATAAGTGAATGATAGAATAATTATGATTATGAGCATGATTGTAAATTGCAATTTACAATACCAAATAGAATTAAGTATGTTTAATTATAAGATGACTTTAATATAAGTTGAACTCTTGTATCTACTTGTTCATGTAAATGTGATATTTCAGGATTACTTTACAAAACAGTTAATGCTGTTAAATGGTAATAAACCAGCGCTTAAATAGATATTTTAGTTTCAGGAATGATGACTGGTAGCGACATCTGCTGTTAGAAAAGCGAGAGTATTCGCCATCATGAGATTGAAATTCCTTCGTTCCTACGAAGCGACGCAACGACGTCACACGATTCAACCCCACCCTAGAGGGGTGGAGATCGTGGCTTGCGCAGGAACATAAATACGATTGTAGGATTGGAGTCGGGGTTCAGATTCATTCGGAAATTCAGAAAGTTGAGATAGTCGGAGAGGGTTGCGAATTGCGAGTCACGTCTTTGTTATGTATACAAATTAGCGTCAGTGTAATTGTTGGTTTTTGAACTCTAAAAGAGAGTATCGTAAAGTAAATTGATTTTAGTGCAAGTTCGAGTCGTAGAGAAAAGCTAAGTCCTTATTTCATAAGTCTGTATGATTGATTTGGGAAAAGAAGAGTTAAGTAAAGTAATAAAATAAAGTAATTAATAATCTTGAAGTACATTGAATTGAAAAGACAAAGAGGTTTACCCAAATCAATTGTATGAAATTGTACTGTTTATATGTGTTTTCTGCAGGTTGTCTTTACCCGCTCATTTTAGAGCCTAAGTCCCCTTTTTAAACTTTTAAAGACTGTCTAAGTCTTGAGCCAGTAGGCTGTTAAAATTAGCTATCTTTGATTGGTCATGTAGGAGAATTATAGGAGCCTGGAGAAACCTTCAGACCTCTCTATAGTTTTCTGAGGCGTTTAATGGGAAAACGTAACACTCTGATCTGGTTCAATCTCGGCTTGCCAGGATTGAAACATATCCGGCTGCTAGTTAAGAAGGGTGGGACCATATCAAAACCCCTAATAATGTCCAATTATCCTAAGCACTAAATTAAGAATTATATAAGTTCTGTTTGTTGGTTTTGCTAATCATTTTATGTGTATGCTAAGTTGTAAATGTTTGTTAATGGTAATAATGCATTTTGGTTTATGAATAAATTAATAATTACTGAGTTCGTTTAAGACTTATTCACTTTTTCATTTAAACTCATTTCCTAGTTCACCTAATTAGGACAGGATAGTTAAGTTGATTACAGGTTTAATAAGTTAAATCATTCAGGTTAATTAGTTCATTCAGAATTATTCAGTTAAATTCAATTGCTCAGGTAGATTTATTCTATGACGACCTAAGAAAGGTCTTACAGGAGAGGAGGTATACTTAGATAGAATTCATTTGTAGGTTATTTACTATTTGCATTTCATAGACGAGCGGTGGGGCCGTCACAGTTGTTGCCGATGACCGAGGATTAGTTAAAGTATCGCTGAAACGCTTTACTACTAAAAAGTATCTGGTTAAAATAAAAAATAACACAACGTAGCTTTAATATCAATGACGATCACAAATATAAGCCAGAATTTTTACATGTAAATATTCTATTGTTTCCTTTTCTATCTTTGTCTAGAGATTTTTATTGCTTTATTAGCTATCCTGTCGGGTGAACTATTATTAATAAAATAAATTTTATTTTAGTAAGCAAAACTAAATTTTATGTAAAATCTAAAAATAACTCAGTGATTTTTAATTTATTGTGCACGCTAAATTTAAGTTAGCTACAATGCCTGGTAACGCATTACGCAGAAGTCGCAACCGAGCAACACACAATCTAGGTTCCGTAGAGACAAATACTGAGAAGAACTAAGGTAATCAGCAGATGAACTCCGTAGCATTTTCAGGTTTTCAGATATTAGTCGGCAAGTTAGATAAAATTGTGCGACAAATAGATATAAATAAAATTCAGTTAATTCAGCCAACACAATAAAAAAACAAAATACAAGGCCCATACCTTAAAACTTAAATACATATTTCTATATCTTATAACATTATTTATATATGTTAGAGCGAGAGAGAAGAATGTTAGTGTGATGAACGCTTCAGTGATGGATAGCGGAATTTATGGTATTTTAAGTACTTCTAGCGAGCAAATTATCCGAAACGTATCACAAGATGTTTATTAAGATAACAGGTCAATATAGTCTGAAACTTTTAATTCAAATAAGAGCAGATGTCTTTATCTTTTAAGACCAACGATTGATAAACCGATTCTCATTGGAAAGCACAATGCGAATCAAATAGCGGGTTTTTTAGAAAAACTAAACAGGTACTTTAATTATAATTGAGTGAGAGGCAAGATTGCGCGACTGATTTATAAAGTTTTAGAATGTTTAACATTCAAAAAACCAAAAAGTGACAAACATAGTGGTCTCAGTGATTTGACAAAAGGCATTATTAGTTGAGATAAGTTATTAATAGAGCCAGGATTTGATGATGGTGATAAGTAAGATGTGACTATTGTTTCAATGAGATGAAAACCAAGTAAAAGGTTATGAAGGTGTGGACTCGTTAATAGATTTCCAATTATGAATATTGTCGCGCCAAAGGATAACGATTGAATGCAAAAAAAAAGTTGATTTGTTGTTAGAGAGAGACCCTAGCCCAGTTCTTTTGTGTGAGCAATCAGGTGATGCTTGTGTGATGTGAGTGAGAGTTGTGAACGAACATTGTATTTATACTATTTTACTTTAAGTTTTTCCTGTTTATGAGGATGATGATAAGGCCTGTAATTATTTATAAGACTGACTAAGGTTTAAGAGTAGATCAATCAGCAGTAAGGACTCGGGTTGAGATTGTTTCATTTTATGAAAGCTGGACGAGGAATGAAGGTTAAATTACTTAGAACGAACAACGATAGATACGTTAGTCAGAGTAAGCGAGATGACAATAGAGCAGTACCTACTTATGTCCGAACATTAGATTTCCAAAATACAAAGAAGAGACAAAGGCATTGTGTAGAGTTGTAGAATTTTACAATAAGGGATAAAATGTGAATGGATCCTAGTAACTATTAAATACTATTGAGCAAGTTAAAAAAATATTTTAAGATACCGCTATGTTAGTACAAGCCGATATTAATGCAACATATTTTTAATTAAATAAATAGCAGTGACGGATGAATGAAAATACTTTATTGTACACCAACATACCTAATGAACTAGAAATAACAAATGAATGAACATGATACAATATACGGCCTTATCCCTAAAAGTGGTGAAAGTTTGGATGAAGATGATTTTAAATGTATGGAAGATTGAACAGGTGTACAAAAACTAATACAAAAAAAATGTAATATACGTGATATTGGTATTGCGAGTCGCATATAATAACTGTCAGAGGGTGGCGAAAACTAGATAATACCATGTGAAAGCAATAAATGTATTGAGTATTGAGATATAAGGTTTTTACAGTAAAGTTTTAACAGGTGTCGTGATGTATTGGCCAGTGTCAAAGCAGCAGTTATTTGATACCATTTATAGTTTGACCGAGATTGAGACTTATTTATGTGGAGTTAAGTTAGTAGTTCGGAAAGATCATGAAAGTCTTACATTATTATTAGTCTACGGCAAAGCAAAAAAAAAGAGGGTTATGATTTTGGTCACTATGTATGTTTGTCTGTTCCCTCACGACTACAAAAATATTATCACTAAGTGTGATCAAGATCGAGTGAGTTCATTATAATAATATAAGTACATAGAATAATTTAATTATAGCATTGAGTGTATAAGAGAGATGAATGATTGTATTGCTGATGTTTTTATCAAGGTATATACCAGAAGAAGGTATGGGTCCAGGTAGACAAATAGTCAGTCCGCAGCTAAGTTTGTTCAAGGCCAACAATTCTAAACAGATGTGAAACAATTGATATAAAAAAAAAAGTACGTTACAGGAAGACGATGCCGAGTTATAAACAATAGAGAAATTCAATACACGAACCTATCAATTAATACTTGAAGTATCTAGATAAATAGACAAGTTTTGCCGTGTTGTTGAGATCAGGTGACTTAATATTTTTAAAAAGAAAAGAATATGATGAAATTTGTTCATAAATACTTGAATTAGAATCAGGAGACTTATGTGGATGCTGACGCAAGTTCGAATGTACACTATAGTCGTCAGATGGCGACGACCATAGAAGGAAAGGCCTGTAGATCGGTCCCCATGACTCCTGCCTGTAGGGCATCCAGTACATATTCACGGGCGGGGCGGTAGCGTCTCTGGGCACCTATAACACGTCCTCTTATTGCGACTGACCATCGCCTTAGTTTGGCCAAACTAAACACACAAACATAATTATGAAATTGAAATAAAATAAATCCATGGATCAAAGGGGGTAAAGATGCCAAGAGCACACGAATAAAAAAAATCCACATCGCAAGATGTGTTGATAATACGCTTCGCAGCGACAAAAGATGGTCAGTACGCCCCCCAATAATCTGCGTCGCAGAACCGAAACGGTGTAGGGTTCCCTGTGTCAGAGTGAGGCGGTCGCTGACTGATGAGTAATCTCATACAAGTTCAATCACACTTTTCCACGCGATCTGATCACTTACTGTGGTGTCTGTAAGTAAATTAAGTAACTCTATAGTAAATTAACTAATACTTTGTAAGTAAATTAACTAATACTTTGTCTACACTTCTAAATTCACCATTCCTTCTTAGACTTCTAAGGAGAGATACAGACAGCCACGAATTAAGTAAGCTCGGAGGAATGGTTGAGTGTCTGTTCTTAGTCCTTTCGTTTTATGTACTGGCGCGATATACACCGATTTAATTTGAATAAAAGCCTTGTCTCTCCAACACGGTAATATCCTTACAAAGATCCACAGCACATTCGATATACTCATAAATGAATATAAAGACGATTACAAACCATCACAAAAAAAAAATGCCAGAGAAAGATTTTATAAGCAGAGTCAATTCAACATTGGTGATACAGTAAAACAAAAAAAAAACCAATGTCTAAATCGGACAAAACATAAAAACAAACAAACATAAAAGGAATCTTACAAGAAAGTTTATACTGTTGATTGAAAGTCGGGGGTTCGAATCCCGCTCGACTCATAATTTTGGGTTGGAAAAAAAATATATATTTGAAAAAAATTGTGATAAAGACGGCTTCATTAGTGGAAATTTTACTGAAATTCATTTATCAAGATAATATGACACACCAATAAATAAATGAAGGTATCATGATTACATATTTATCAATCATAAAAAAAAAAAAAAAAAAAAATTACATAATAAAAAAAAATGTAGGTATGTATAATTTTAAATGTATATAAAAAAAATTAAGTTTGATTAGATTTTTTTTTATTAGTTAAAAACTAGGTAGGTGTAGGTAGCTAGGTATAGGTAGGTAGGTATAGATAGGTAGGTAGGTACATAGGTAAATAGACTAATAGGTAGAGATTAAGTTAGATTTTTAGGAAGAGAGTTCAGTCAGAGGGTGGCTGGAAGCTTCAAGGATTATTTTGTGTCTTAAATACACATGAGTGAGAGTTGTTTTAATAATAATTGTTATGATCAACATACTTATCAAGATTACTAAGAGTTTGTGAAAAGTTTTTATACTCGAAGACTATAGTCTTCTTCATATCAAAATTTTCAGAGGGTGGAATGTGATGGCACATAGCAGCATATGCCTTTTTGTTGTGCAAGAAATAAAAAATTAAAACAAATGGTCATCAATGAGCGAGACGAGACAATCGTTTTCTGCCAACCCGAATTTTTTTTACTTCCTTCAAACAAATCACTAAATTTATTACAACCAGATGCTTGTTTTTTGAAATGAGTAGAAAGCTCTCAATAATATTTTAAAAGCAGATAACGAAGGCAAATTTATGGCTAGACATTCTTGGAACAGTAAGAGGTTATACCATTGAAGAGTTTATAAAAAAAGGGTCATGTACCTAGAATTGTGTGTTGTTCGGCTTAAAATGTACAAAAATAGCACGTTGATGATATTGGTAATATTATTTAGAAACTAAAGCATGGTTTTATAATAAGTGAATGATAGAATAATTATGATTATGAGCATGATTGTAAATTGCAATTTACAATACCAAATAGAATTAAGTATGTTTAATTATAAGATGACTTTAATATAAGTTGAACTCTTGTATCTACTTGTTCATGTAAATGTGATATTTCAGGATTACTTTACAAAACAGTTAATGCTGTTAAATGGTAATAAACCAGCGCTTAAATAGATATTTTAGTTTCAGGAATGATGACTGGTAGCGACATCTGCTGTTAGAAAAGCGAGAGTATTCGCCATCATGAGATTGAAATTCCTTCGTTCCTACGAAGCGACGCAACGACGTCACACGATTCAACCCCACCCTAGAGGGGTGGAGATCGTGGCTTGCGCAGGAACATAAATACGATTGTAGGATTGGAGTCGGGGTTCAGATTCATTCGGAAATTCAGAAAGTTGAGATAGTCGGAGAGGGTTGCGAATTGCGAGTCACGTCTTTGTTATGTATACAAATTAGCGTCAGTGTAATTGTTGGTTTTTGAACTCTAAAAGAGAGTATCGTAAAGTAAATTGATTTTAGTGCAAGTTCGAGTCGTAGAGAAAAGCTAAGTCCTTATTTCATAAGTCTGTATGATTGATTTGGGAAAAGAAGAGTTAAGTAAAGTAATAAAATAAAGTAATTAATAATCTTGAAGTACATTGAATTGAAAAGACAAAGAGGTTTACCCAAATCAATTGTATGAAATTGTACTGTTTATATGTGTTTTCTGCAGGTTGTCTTTACCCGCTCATTTTAGAGCCTAAGTCCCCTTTTTAAACTTTTAAAGACTGTCTAAGTCTTGAGCCAGTAGGCTGTTAAAATTAGCTATCTTTGATTGGTCATGTAGGAGAATTATAGGAGCCTGGAGAAACCTTCAGACCTCTCTATAGTTTTCTGAGGCGTTTAATGGGAAAACGTAACACTCTGATCTGGTTCAATCTCGGCTTGCCAGGATTGAAACATATCCGGCTGCTAGTTAAGAAGGGTGGGACCATATCAAAACCCCTAATAATGTCCAATTATCCTAAGCACTAAATTAAGAATTATATAAGTTCTGTTTGTTGGTTTTGCTAATCATTTTATGTGTATGCTAAGTTGTAAATGTTTGTTAATGGTAATAATGCATTTTGGTTTATGAATAAATTAATAATTACTGAGTTCGTTTAAGACTTATTCACTTTTTCATTTAAACTCATTTCCTAGTTCACCTAATTAGGACAGGATAGTTAAGTTGATTACAGGTTTAATAAGTTAAATCATTCAGGTTAATTAGTTCATTCAGAATTATTCAGTTAAATTCAATTGCTCAGGTAGATTTATTCTATGACGACCTAAGAAAGGTCTTACAGGAGAGGAGGTATACTTAGATAGAATTCATTTGTAGGTTATTTACTATTTGCATTTCATAGACGAGCGGTGGGGCCGTCACAATAGCAACACCCAGACATAGAACAAACACCTATGTTTGCTACACACAAATATTTGTTCTCAGTGGGGATCGAACCCACGACCCACAGCACGGAAGGCAGAGCTAATACCGACTGAGCTGTGACGCCTGTCAAAGCCTGCTTAGCTTGACTAGAACCGACTGGCTAGAGCAAATTAATACCTACGTGAGTGGAGACGCAGGTAAGCGTAGTCTAAGACCTGGTAAGTTGGGGCGATGATCAGCTAAATGAAGGGGAAACACTGGATGAGCAGAATCAAAGACTATCGTGGATTGGGAGGGTCCTACGACGATTTAGCTTCATGCTGGTGATGTGTAAGCATTCCTTAAACACCTATTGTGACACCCATAATTGAGTACCTACATTGTATATTATTTATAGTTCTATAAAACCTGGCAATGTTAAATTTACAAAACCACAGCAGTAAATATACGTGCACGGTACTACTTCTTCACTGACCTGTGGACTTATTTTTTAATAAATTTACCATCATTATAACACAGTTCCAGGAAAACCAACTAAACTACAAGTAGGTACCTAAATGAGATTTGGGATGTGGGAGAAAAGTTTTACCAAGTTTGGGAGGTTAACAGTTTTTGTTGTCGAATACGGGTATTTGGTTTTGGTAGCAGCGTGTAGCCGCATTACGTAATCTCAAGCACATATGTGCTCTACGACTTGAAAATAATTAGTGCGGTCAAGGAGTTTTTAACACTAGACTAGGATGTAAGTTGTGGAACTCCCTTCTACGGTTTTCCCGTTCTGGAGTCCTTCAAAGGCCGGCAGTGCATCAGCGTCACACGGGCGATAGTGACCACTTGCCATCAAGTGGCCCACATGCTCGTCTGTTTACTACACCGATTCTAATATTATATTACACTGGCAAAGAACCAATAGCAATAGGTATGCCAGACTTTTCTACTATTTTATCTTTCTATATTGAACAATAGAGAATATTGTAGCAGAGTAATCACCCTTTTGCTGCACACATTCCTGTAAAAAGAGAAAAAGAGGTCTTTGTGACTCTTCTCTTTTTACGGTTGATACCCAACTTATAAACTTTGTACATAAGTTAACCCTACGTTGAATAAACAACTTACAAAGTTTGGCTGGATCGAAGCTCGTTACTTCCCTCTCGGCCAATCAAAGGGGAACAAGTCATTTAGTTTGATTGCTGTAAGTTCTTCCACAAAACTACATAAATCCCGATATTAATTTAGACGGTGATGTTTTCTAGGAATCCGATATTATTGGTCTAGGGAGAAACATTTACTCTCTGTCTGAGAATATTTTATTAATTAGTTTTATACCTAATACAGTGTGTAAAGACAGCTTTTAAAACAGAAGGCTTTGTGCAGCTGCAAAAGCATTTGTGATTCGATTGATTTATTAATAGCTATTCATTACTGCTCCGTCATTGAAGTCATTTAGAAGGCTCGAGCATAAAGCACCGATATATTTTGAATTTGTAGTTTGTACATGTTAAGTTCATTTGCAACTAAATTCCAGAAAAAATACGAACCTTTTAGAAATATTTTTATTACTACAAAAAGAGAATAAAAATCCAGGGCATCAAACGGGGTCACGTCAATCAATTAATAACATCACAATGACCCTTATCAATTTAGTTGTCAGTCCCGTTGTATCCATATCACATTAATAAATCTCAGCTTAGGCCCGCACTGATTAAAAAAGGATATCATAATAAGGGTTTTGCGCTTTTGTTTGGAGATACAAAGCCTGGAGAGATAACTCAAAAATAAGGGACTGGATTGGCTAGCTCCAACTCATTACGGTTCACATATAAAACTAAAAAGTGGTTGGTAACTATTGGCATGTACACGTTACGTAGATGCACTAACTCCTCATCCCCCATTCTCCCCATTCTATCAAATTCCCTTTGTATAAACTGACAGAGAGTTCGTGTGGTCTAAACCCACATTAGGAGTTCATCCGAGGAAAACACTGTACCTATTATTTGCTTGCAAATTTCTATATACCTAACTCTAAGAGTCGGGTTTTTAAGTTTATATAACTGCAGGGGTATGCCAATCAAAGTTGAACTGCAAAGTTGAACTGCAAAGTTTTAAATCATGGTCAGTTCATACTAACTCATAGTTATTCTGTGACTAAATAGTGACATTATGACGTCATTTGATGTGTTTTCGCGCATATTTTGCTGTCAAGTGTCTAAAAAGAATGATCACGTGGTACAAAATTGTACCACGTGACCTGAAGAAATTACACTGGGCAGTGAAATATAACTTGACAGCAAAAGATTGGCATACGTTTAAAAAACCCAGGAACTTACACGCGTAAAATAAAATAACAATCTCGTTACCACAAAATGCATCCAATACTAGTCGTAAAAGACAGTAATTCCCTTGAACAAACACCTGTGTTAAACAATCTGGTTTGAAAAACTTAGTTTTAGTGGCTATAAAATCACCCCAACAGCTCTTTGGGCACTTAGCATACCAAATAGGTAACTTATAAACTTGGCTAATTAGACGGGCCAGCCAGAGTTTCATGTTTACTCCAAACACCGTAACTTCTCCTAACTTCCTAATTTGAAACAGCCGTAATTATTATTTATCAGAATCATTTACAAAGTTCGCTCCCTAGAGAAATTCGGGGATTAAAAAACTTTAATGTTTTTTTATGAGGTAAGATTTAATTATATAACTTTGAATGATCATAAACATAATATAAAGATCTTATAACAACTAAAGTTTCAAATACTTACGTAGGTAACGAAACTTTTGACGAGTCTTTGATATCGTAAAAGGGTTCTAGCTACCTATCAAACTATCTCAAGTGGATACAAGCCGTGAGCGTATTTTTCCCATCAATTCTATACCTCTTTGGATAATGTCGGATATGAGCTGTCAACGTGTCATATTTGGCAAAATGGCGGACAAATTGTCGCGCACGTGACGTATGGTACCGACACCCGCCACGTCGCAACTTACAATATAGTGAACTCTAACTTCGACTGGCCCCAACTTTGCCTCTGCAAGTCGAAGTTACAAATCCACTGGTTCACGAGCGATTTCTCCGGCACAATGTTTGGATTCTTACGTCGAAGTAAACGGGGGGTTTTGATTCACCAAAACTTTTCGTACCAGCTTAAATCATTCATTTTCCTTAACCCTTTATGGCAGAACTTAATATTACTTTAGGCTAAAGTTTTTTCTTCATAATCATACATAGAAAATCAAAAGTTAGGTACTGGTTTTCAGCTTGTGATCTCAGCATTTATACATAACGTCAACTTGTCAACATAATTTTTTTAAAGGTTCTATAAGTACGTGTTCTCTAACTTTTTGATCGAGCAATATAATAAGGTACCATAAAAAATGCTGAATAGACTTGAAAGAAAATTTTTATTTTATTATTCGTAATAGGGTCACGTGGGCGTTCTACAAGTAGGTACTTACCTATTCAATAAAAGTAAAAAGTATTTATAAGGGAAACAGCCACTTCTAAACCTACTTAATAGATTCAATAGGTAACCACCAAAAAGGTAAACTTTGAAAAAGTTATTAAAGATTTGAATATTAAGACCCCGAGATAAATTAAAATGAAATGTTATTACTATTAAAATATAACTTTTGTCCACAAAACATCTGCCGACATTCTCGTTACAAATTTTTGTGCCATTACATTAACTGTGTCTCATCAATCAAAAGCATCAGTGAATGGTTTCATCACTTTAACACTGGTTTTCTACAAAACTTTAGGCGATATGACGGCCGTAATTATAGACAAAATATAAAGGTGACGCTAGGGGTCATTGATATTTTGACTTTACCATGCTCTACCGTCTTAGTATAATGAGGTACGGGTAAGAATCAAACTTACGCATTCTTTTCTCTACCGTCAACTTCATAAAGCATTGTTTCAGAGGTATGGCTGTTTAATTTAGTACAAAACAACTGACTCCCTACGAAAATCATTGATGCTTTTACGCTGTAAAATTTCTAGCAAAAATTAGCACGGCAAATGAATGGGAGCACAAAAACGGTGATGGAGGACGGAGGTGTATGGCTGTTATTGTGATCGATTTTCTAGCAAGGCCGCAATATTCGTGGACCCAGCGAATGGTATTTCAATCGGCATCGGCTGACACAAATATTCTTTGTAGCGTAGAGACTGACTGACCAGTTGATTCAGTTTAGAGTTCATTCATCACGCACGTCACGTCGCGTCACGGACGCTATCGTCCGGCGCTGTATTATAGAAAAGCAATGCTTTATTTGCTCTCATTTTGCTGTTAAGCGATGTTTGTGATATTTTTGTGAGATTGCAATTATTTGGAGTGCTCTCGACCAGCTGTGACGTGACAAGGCACTGAAATGTCAGAGATGGAAAGTTCTTCTCAGTTACTTGTTCGTGCGTCTTAGATATAAGTTGATTGGTACATATTTTGTGGAAAAGATATGTAACAATAAGTTAAAGGTATACAATCCGCGAGCTCTTAGAAAAGACTTCGCTTATTGGGTAAGATCAAAAAAAAAACAATAGAAGTTTAAATACAGGTAGAACGTAGGTACCAGTAATTATTTATACTGGTCCATGTGGACAAAAATCCAGTGCCTGAATATGGGATTGGCCAGATAGTCAGACACAACCCCCAGGATAGTGTTGTTGGAGCGACTCAAACCAGTTCGTTGTTCAATCTAAATTAGTACCTACTTATGCAAAAATTAAAAATATATTTCACGGGTGGCATGGTCACATTCAATGCTGGCAACATTAAATCGCATAGTTTAACCTATAACGAAACGATGACGTGTACAATATAAATTCTATTTAAAAAAGGACTTGGCAAAAGGACTTACATCCAGCGCCAAACCAAAATTAAAAAAAAAAAACTAGTTTCACCTTTTTTTGTATTTTCAAATATCGTCGCCGTAGAGCGAAAAGTCACTAACTCGCTTTTTGGCCTTTTGAGATACGGGGCTTTGAAGTTTTACAAAAGAAAAAAAATCATAACTTCTTTTTAGTATAAGATATTTCATATTTTAAGGTCTCATTTCTTAGAAAAAGTATGAAAGATTATGTTAAAATTACAAAAATAAATAAAAGGTTCATTTTTTCAGAGATTATGATGAAAAACTAAATTAGTTATTTTTTCCCCTAAAATATTTTACCACAGTTTTAGTTATTGAGTTGTAAAATGGAGATGGTGAGTTTTCGCCCACATTTTGGAAGATAATAACTTCATTTAGTTAGAATGAAACTATGGTTTTGGAGGTTGAAAAGGTGTTTCAATAAAATACCTAACTACTATTTTTTAATTTCAGTTCATTTTATTAGATTATGAAGACGAACAAATGAGTATTTAAAAAACAGTATCAATATCTCTAAGTTTTATATAAAAAACACATACCTTCCATACAAAAACAGACCAAAATAAGCACCACACTCACTTCTGACATGATCTTCAGAAAAAGCTAGTGTTAAATGACATTTTAAGCAAATCAAAAGGCTAATCAAATGTTTAATTTTAATAAAATTCTGGACCTATGCTACGTCTTCACCTTGCTCTGTTACATCTGGTTCCAATAGCCCATCGACCACGTCTTTGTTGGTAGGTAGAGACTTATACCAGGTATGCAGTTCTTGGGGAATGGTCCCTTTATGGTAAAGACCAATAAGATCTTTTTTTGCCTCTGAAATCAGAAAAGGAGTGGAGTGGGCCATCGGGATATTGATTGTTTTTGATTGAGCTATCAATTCGCTTTTTCTTCCTTCACTTTCTTCCGTTTCTTGCCCTTCTTCTGGTTCTGTTTCGAGGAACCACATTTTCGTGTTTTTGAGGCACGTCGAGTTCGGAGTACAGTCCTTCATGAGTGTGGTGGAGCTTGGCTGTGCCAGGGGATCGCTTTTTGAAACTGGGGCGTTTGATTTTCGGCCACATAATCTTCTTTCCGTCATTGTCCTTGCTTGTGTTTTTGACGAACTTTTCATTTGTAGCTTTTACATCAGGCATTTTCATCGTGGCTTGATTCCTTGACTACATAAAGAGGCATTCCCGGTGTCTCTTCGATCGAGCGCGATGCATGATTGACTTCCAATCAATCATCTAGTAGACCCTTGTATGTCTTTGCTGTTATTCGGTGGCGCTATGCATCGAATCCATGTGTGTGTGGCCGCTCTCTGGGTGTTTCTGCTCTAATACATCCAGATGTGAATCGGGTCTTTGAATTGGTTGAGCCAGGAGTGCTGTTGTGTATTGATTTAGGTTTTGCCCTGCACAGGTGTTGCCCTGCACTGTAAATGGTTGTTTCTTTTACAGTCGGTGGCGCCTGTCTGATCCACCGGTTTGTTGCATTTACTATTTCAACACTGCCTCTTTTGTCATTTGCATGGTTCCGGATTGTGCAGTGTGCATCACTGGGAGGCTTTGCTGTGTGAATTGTGTGGTTCTGAACATTAAACTTTCTTGTGTAGTGGGGGATCCCAACACCACAAATAGGTGTGGGTGACTTTGGTGGCTTGTGCCGCATTCTTTCGCGCAACATTGTGTTGGAATCCTTTACTACACCAGAAAGTTAATGTCCAGAACTGCACGGGTGTGTGACCTCCTAGTGATGCATGCTGCGTAGCCTGGAACGAGGTAAATGACGGGAGAGGTGTTGAAATTAATGGCAGGTGCAATAAACTGGTGGATCAGTCGGGCCACCGACTATAGAAGAAATAACTATTTGTGATGACGCTTGTGCAGGGCAAAATCGAAGGCAATTTGTAACAGCATTTTTGGTTCACCTGATTCAAAGACCTGATTTGTATGTGTTTGTATTCGAGCGGAAGTGCCTGGAGAGTGGCCACGCGCACATGGAGGTTGATTCGATGCACGGCGCTGTTGAAGAGTGGCAAAGACATGCACCTGTTTACTCGGTGATTGATTGGATTGATGCATCGTGCTCGATCGAGGAGACACCGGGAGTCAGTGCCTCCTTATGTAGTCAAGGAATTGAGCTGCGATGAGCTAGGTGCTTGATGTGGGAGCTATGAATGAGGGATTCGTCAGGGGCACAAGCAGGGGTGGGGACGGAGAGAGGATTGTGTGGCTGAGGGTCGAATGCCTTGGATTTGAAAAGCAATTTCCTGGTATAGTTGGGTTCCGCTGCGCTCATGAAGAGCCGTACCCGAATTCGACGTGTTTCGAAAACACGAATGTGCAGTTCCTCGAACTAGAACGGGAGGGAAAGTGGGGCAAGGGGAGGGGCAGGAAGCGGAAGGGGTAAAAAAGAAGGCAAAATGATGGCTCAATTAAAAACGTTTAATGTCCCGGAGACCTGTTCCACTCCTCTTCCGATTTCAGAGGCAAGGAAAGGGATCTTATTGGTCTTTGCCGTAAAGGGATTATTCCCCAGGAACTGCATGCCTGGTATGGGTGTCTACCTACCAGCAAGGACGTGGTCGATGGGCTATTGGAGCCAGATGTTGCAGAGCAGGGTGAAGATGCATAGGTTTGGATTATACAAAGTTATTATACAATCGCCGCGATGTCATTAATTGCTCGGGCGGCAAAACTCAAGGAATAAAACTAACTAAATGGCGCGCAAAAATCACTATGTATTAATAGACGTACAGAGGTGTTAGTTAAATAATCATCAAATAATTATAGGGACAGTTCGAAACAAAGTTTTGTATTCCTATTAATAGGAAAGAACTAATTAAATAATATTAATGATTTATCGCTCAGTGTTTCTGTAGTGCAAGCTATTTCAAAATCGATCCAGTAGTTACTAAGTGGACTTAGTTATTTTTCGCTTGCACGTATTGTGTCAAACCATTGATTCTAAGACTAATCAAGTTACTTTAGTTATTTTGAGAATAGATAAGGATTAGCTATGGGCTATTTTTTAAAAGGGGGAAAAGTAAATAATTGAATTAGGTAATTTTCGACTTACTAGTAAGGCTCTAAATATAGAATTAACGATTTTTCGCACGTTCTAAAACCAAAACTATGATACCTAAGGCCATGATTATAAGACTAAAATTTGCAGAAAAAAATTGTTATCTTGATGGCATTTATAACTAAATTTGGCTATTTTGCGACTTAGTGACTTTTCGCTCTACGGCGACGATATACGCTTTGATTTGAAAATATTAGACACCCCTTTTACCAAGATATTGTCTTCCGTGACTAATAAATAATAGGATAATTTTACAGTTAGTGCCAATATCGTACGCAACGCATTATCCATCTCTTTTTATCTTAAAAAAAAACATTTGAATACCAATAAATTGTTGACCTATTTACAACTAACTGCCAATCAAAGTTGAACTGCAAAGTTGAACTGCAAAGTTTTAAATCATGGTCAGTTCATACTAACTCATAGTTATTCTGTGCCTGAATAGTGACATTATAACGTCATTTGATGTGTATTCGGCATATTTTGCTGTCAAGTGTCTAAAAAGAATGATCACGTGGTACAAAATTGTACCACGTGACCTGAAGAAATTACACTGGGCAGTGAAATATAACTTGACAGCAAAAGATTGGCATTCGGGGGCTGATCCATCACATCAATTATTTTTAATCCGTAGTTTGAGCAAAAATCTCACATGTCGGTTTATTTCGTAACAATTTAAAATTAGCTAGAATATATTCCAACTGTCGGACGCTACAGAGCAATTCAGCCTTCATAATTTAATGAAATACTGCGCTTCAAAGTCTGGAGCTTTCGGCTTGTATGAGCAATATGACGGCACAAACTACTTTACAATATAATATTCTAGTGTAGTATGAGATAAAGTTGTGTTTTTAAGCTGTGTTTTCAAATAACTAGTGATTTTTATTTCAATTTAAAGTTCCCTGTTTGTTTTTCGATAGCTTTATAAAATCCATTAAATGAAGCTAGATTTCTTTCATAGTAGTAACTATCTCTCCTCGTCTCTTTTCTGTTAATTTCTGTCCTTTCAAAGGTTGCTTGGTTGATGGCTACTAGCGATAAGGTCACCCATTATCAGACATAATGCATTACAGACATTTTGCTACTTAGACCTTACGAAATTTAGTTAGGTAATTTACTAATCAGACAATAAGCGTTTTAGGTCTTATGCTACTTTAATGTTTTGCGCTTTAGATGACCCGCTCATGAGGGCACAATAACCATAAAAAATGCAATGAAAAACTTGCTGTGGCTGATTTAGGAAACGTCATGCTAGAAATGAATTAATCTGGAACCTACAAAAATCTGATTTTTGGTTCTCTGGTTCTGGTTTCTGGTTCTGAATCTGATTCTTAATTTAAAATGTTTCAACTTAATAACCTGCGACATTGTGAGCACTTTGAGCTAAGTGTTTTTCGTTGACGTTAAAATAACCATATATTTTTTTTCTCTAATGGTTTTCATAAGCACTTCATTAATTATGATTTATTGACAGCCAACAGCGGCATTAACAGCTTTCACGCTTAGTGATTTATTAATGTTCCCTATTTATTTTGGAAAATGAAACAGTACCAGTACCCCGAAGGTGTTGAAAGAGTAGACGATCAATACCTGTCAAACCGGAATGAAATTCAATTAAAACCTTCCTAAGATTCTTTCAGGATAAAGCCTTGGCGTTCTGTAAAGCTCCTACCGTCACTGACGGCGGGAATATAGAATTACACATGATTTTAAACCTTATTCTAATTGAGATAGAGCCTGAGCGAGCTAAAGGCTTAAATTTTACTAGAAACAAGCTTTGGTTCTAAAAACCGCGTAGTCGGCAATGCTTAATTATCTTAAAATAAGGAGCTAAAATTTAGACTTTATCAAGACAACGTAAGAGTCGTTAAATCTGTGAAAATAAAATAGAACCTCAAACCTGTCTCTAGCCTCAAAGGTTTGCTGGAAGAAAACTCTTGTTAGGGTTAAGCTCGCCTTTGTACATGTCATCTATTTCTGTCTTTGTCTTGCATGACTATGCGTTCATAGTCATGCAAGGGAAAGAATTTCATGCGCATTGTCGAAGGTCGAAAATGCGACCATTTTATATTGGTCGTTGTTTTTCAGAAAAACGTCGAAAGCGGAAGGGAACGTGAGAATTGAAAATGATGTGAAAAGATTTTTTTTCAATACGTATTCAAGTATTCAAAGTGGTGTTTTGTAACGGAAAATTTGGTCCATCGATTAAGCGTACAAAAGGTGCTGATAAGAGCTGAATAGCGCCTTGAATTGATGAGCTATACTTTAGCTACGTAGATAGCTGAACTCATGAATTTTATTTCACACTAGTGGAGCGCTTGCGACTTTGTTTACGTAAATTGCTTACCATTTCTCCTGTATTTTTAGGAGTTAAATTTTGTACCTACTAACCAATTTTTACTTGTTCTTTTAAAACATAAACTTCAATAATCAATATAAGCTATCAAAGGTTTTTAGATAGCTCAACTGTTGCTAGTGTATATTGTAAATATATTATGTATTTTAAATACCTACTGTATTAGTCGTAATTAATTTTCTTTGTGAATAAAAGCGGAACAATATAAAATACCAAATTCAACCTTAGTACCTAGAGGAGCATCATCATTATCATCATTTCACAGGGTAATAGATTTCATAGATTTCCAGAAAGAATATGGGAACTAGATCGCTGATAGAATACTTAAATACTTTTTTTTGAAAATACATACTTATGTGTATTATACCCAGACATCAAACAAACATCTATGTTTGCTACATACACAAAATGTGAGATGAATGTCTTGGCCTCCGAAAAACACGCCACTAATCTACATAATATTATCGGTCTTATTACAAAAAACCCCATTGGTCCCAGCAGGGGTATGCCAATCAAAGTTGAACTGCAAAGTTGAACGGCAAAGTTTTAAATCATGGTCAGTTCATACTAACTCATAGTTATTCTGTGACTAAATAGTGACATTATGACGTCATTTGATGTGTTTTCGCGCATATTTTGCTGTCAAGTGTCTAAAAAGAATGATCACGTGGTACAAAATTGTACCACGTGACCTGAAGAAATTACACTGGGCAGTGAAATATAACTTGACAGCAAAAGATTGGCATACGGGGGCAGTTCAAACTTAGACTTTCTTTAGTCTTCGTTTTGGAATAAGATTTATTTATTTATTTATTATTATTTCAAAAATTACACATGTTTTAAATTATATAGTGCCTTAAAGCCTAGGTATGGTTTGTCTAGGCACTAGGTTCTCGTAGGTATAATACTAATCGATCGAACGAGCGCATGCACACCACACTGTCCAAGATAGGTAGGTACATTCAAGTCAGGTCATTTATTCAAGTAGGTACATTCAAGAGGGTATGAGTTTGAAAGTTTACTAGTTTATTTTAAGTACATTTGCTCGAACATGAGTGATATCGACAGTAAGCCTGGCTGCAGCTAAACCTTTAATCTGCGCGGGACACTCACGGCCGCCACATGAGTTACTAGATAATACCACGTAATTGATTTTACGGTTTCTGCTGATAGTTATTTGAATAATATCGGTACCTGTTTGTTGCAGTAAAATCTTGGTTAACGAATATGAACATAGTGTTTTACTAAATTACCTTATCGATAGTAAATCACAATTACTTCGGTACTTATCTCACCTTTTTATGAGAATAAGGGATATAAAAAGCTGATGGCCAACCTCATGGTAAGCGGTAACCTCTGCTTATAACAATACATAACCATACAGAGCAAGTCCATTGAGAACGTGCCCTGTGAAGCAATACACTGCGTCCTTTGAGACCTACCACTGTTGTCTCATAATATGCCTGGCCAGTAATTGAACCGGCACTCATACCCTTCAAACCAGAATTCAGCAATGCAAGCATCACTGCTTGGCAGCAGAAATAGGTATAGTAGTGGTAGACAGTAGCTACTTCCACAGACGAACTTTATCAACCTTTTGAAAAAAAAAATGAAAACAATCAACCAATAGTATTTTTTTAATTCTTCTTTGTCTTCAGCTGAAAAATAAAGGTACCTTGTATATTTTAATGTAATTAGTAGGAATGTTTCACGTGACCTTAAATAAATTAATTACACATTTGTGTAGATGGGTTCAAAGATAACACCGCTGAAGCTCGCTTTTTCTATAAAACGATAACTGCAATAATACGGCCGTAACTACGTAAGATTTACCTCTCGAGTATGTTTAAAATATTAGTGATATTATTACAGCTGTGAGGCATAATCTTCAGTTTTAAAATAACGGAAATGTAAAATAAAATAGGCTTCACCCTATTACCTAATATAGGCTATAACTTAAAAATAGGCTACAAATAGGCTACTCTATACATTCTGTTAGATCTCTTAGGTTAGGTTATCTAAATCCCTCTATTTAGTTTAAAATTTATCATAAATTTATATCAGTAATAAATTCGGCTTTCAAACTTTGTAAGTAATATACGATATTACACTAAGCTGTAAACAGGTATTTACCGTGAAATATACACGGCAGACGGCTTTTTAGGAACCGTTTTAGGCCATGTCTATATTACGGCCTGTAGCATATTTTATGATAGTATGTTTTGGTACATATTTAGGTAAAAGTGATGATGAGATGTGATTTCGTCCAGGCAGGTTTTAGTCACAACGACTTAACTTCTGCTATATGGAAGAACTTCGTTGGTGTGCTCTTATATGACTTAAATACCCTATACCAAGAAAAAGTATGTTTACAGAGGTTGCACGTTAGTAAAGGCAGAGGTCCACTGCTGGACGTAGGTCTCTCCCAAGACGCGCCATTGAGCCCGGTCTTCAGCTCTTCTCATCCAGTGTCTGCCAGCTACATTTCGCAGATTGTCGCCCCATCTCGCCTACGTCCAGCAGTGGACGAATATAGGTTGATGATGATGATGATGATGAAAGGTCTGCCTTTCATCATCATCATCAAGGTAAGGATGTGTTAAGTTCGATAATCATAGAAAAGTAAGTGTTGAAATACTTGGTTGAAAGTCTAGGAAGCGCTGTGCTGACAAGGGGCGCCGCGGTACATTGTTTCTTTCGTTTGTGAAACAGTAACCCGCGCCCGCTGCTCCTCTTTCACTATGAACATTACCTTACAAACACATTCACAGAGGAAAATTAAAATATACAACGCTTATTTAGTATCCGTGGTACACAAGCATTGTATGTTTAGTACAAAGGGAGCAAACAATAACCTTTACAACAACTCGTCGCGCTCATAAATCATCGAGGCACACCAACTTAAGCAAAATAAACATCGTACAAACTAATTAGAGTAGAAAACTCACGTGGGACCAGTGTGGGACCAGGGTAATATGGGCCAAGCACAGTTTGATGTTGCGCTCACAAAATTAGGGAAGTTTAGGGCCAAAGTCGACCTCGTCTGGTACAAGTTAATTTAAACTGCCCGAGTTACTCAGAGCCGTGACACTAATTCAATTAGTTACAAGGTATGCAAACAATGCATGGGCGCGATTGTCCTTATTTTCTCTCACTTATAGATAAATAAAAGAATACAAATTAATGAAAACAATTCCTTTAAACCCGCTACAAAGTATTTTAATCTTTCAGGCAGCAATTTTACTATCTGTACTAGCGCAATTTCAATGAATGGGTAGTTAAAAAGTGTATAAAATTAAAGCCAATAATCCGGGATGTAAAGCGAAGTTGTGCATATTTAAGTAGCTATTTCTCTTACCTAGAAAGTAACATTCATTTTTGTGAACTGCCTCAAAATAGTAATGTACTTACTCGTATACCTAGCTAGTTCTCAACCAGCTGTGGTTAGGACACAATACCTAATTGGTTTAGTATAAAAAGAAGTACCTAATATATAAAAGTAAATAAACTAATGAATTAAAATTAAAAAGTATGTGTACCTATTCTAATTTTTAATGGACTGGGAAGGACTCTATCTATAATATGCATAATGTGTAACAATTGCTTATTCTAAATTTAGGTTTTATTTTATGGTCAGAGAGGTAATTCACTTAATAAAATTTAGTAACAATACCATTTTGTGACTTTTATAACGAATTTAGGTTTTATTTAGAGAATTACACCTTTAGTTCATATATAGCTTTTGATTTTTAGTTCTGTTTGTAGTCTGGAATGTCGTGTGTTATCTATTTATTACTTAAGTACAGCTCGTTATCTACCACATACGGCAATTTGGAGTTGAAATGCGAATGGTTGCGGTGATATAAAACCCTGGTAGCTGAAACTTAGGCTCGGTGTTGAAACCGCGAACGCAATGTTAAATTGCTTCGTTGGACCTCTAGAACAGAGCACAAGATATTGTATAATGTATATTAAAAGGGCATAGTACTTACTAGAGTTATTTGTAAAAGAGTTCATCCGTAGAAGTTTTAGCATAGCATTCTATTTTTATTGCCAAGAAGTGATGCTCAAACTGTTAAACTGGTCTGAAGGCAAAGGTGCACTGCCGACGCAATTACAAGCACATGAGACTTGCTTGACATGACACTGCAAGTGTCACTTTACGGTTGCAATGCAACGCAATACAATGACTAATGGGTTCAGATTCGAGTTCTGTCATTTGTACAAGCAACATAGCACATTTATTTTAATTGCTTTTCTTGGTGTTTTAGTGAGTATTGTTCTTTAATTTGTATGTGTATTATGTGTTTTTATTAGTTGATGGAATTCGTTTTCAAGTTTTGAAAGTAAAATCCACCATGTTGTCATCAAAACAAACGACTTGACGTATGACTCTACTTGTCTAAACTTATTTCAAATAATCCACTTGACACTGGCAAAATTGTCTCTCGAAATGACGGACAGAGGTTATTTATATGAGAAGAAGAAGACTAATGGGTACATTGTCAATATTGTCATCCATTAGTAACATACTTATTTTGTAAGGTATCAATGGAATGGTTTGAAAATCTTTATGCAAAAAAATCTACAGTCTACTTGCCTGCAGTATTATGTTACAAACACTTTAGGCGAGTATATTCGATACACAAGAGGTTAATTCCAAAATACCTGATAGGAGATGCTTCACCTGCCCTCACGAATATCAGTAGATCATTCAGGCTTTATCCTGTTGGGTTTATTTCAATGGCCCTCGACTACTTCAAGCGTTCTCGACTAACTCAATGAGTTTATTGGAGTTTAAAATTTTGCGAAAATTCAACGCTTATGTGCGGAAAACGAAACGTAAATTAGCTGCTTAACAAAACTACGGTTTTTATACATTTACCGAGACCACTAGAAACGTTATGAAAAGCATTCCTGAAAAAATTTATAAGTTTTAATATTGCAGTGGTTTTTTAGCGTGGGATGCTATATAAACCTAGCATATTATGCTCGTTCGATAGTCATTGAGCGAACTTTTTCACTCGGAGATTCTAAAAAAATGTGTAAAGGTTCGGTAGGGACCCAAAGTGATCGACAATAACTGCAAGGACAAGCAAGTTGAAGTAACAAATAGGCTAGGACTTTTTCATATTAATTTCCCCTTGAATAGAGACTGATTGGTCTCACTATGGCAGCTACTATCATCATGTCTGTGACAGCACCAGCACCCAAACTCTTCAAACTGGAACACAGCAATGCGAGCATCACTACTTGGTGACTCTATCACAAAAGGCTACTATGTAATAGATATTTATAACAAAACAATAAGGTTACTTTTCTGTCTAAAGCTTCTCAATGAATTTTTGACGCTAAACATTGATCCTAAAAAGGAGAATGTTTAGTTGTCCCTGGGTCAGCGCGGCCAGCTTACGGGTCTAATGTGACCCGAAAATGGCCTGTAAATAAATAAAACCTTGCGGACCAAGTTACTTTGGCAAAGCATTCGGGGACGATAGCTGCGGTAGATGTGTTGCTAGGGAGTTTTAGTAAATTCTAGGAATTGAAGCATAGTGTTAGACTTTTGTACACAGTCAGAATTACTTAGACACCTGCAGGGGTATGCCAATCAAAGTTGAACTGCAAAGTTGAACTGCAAAGTTTTAAATCATGGTCAGTTCACATCATACTCATAGTTATTCTGTGACTAAAAAGTGACATAATGACGTCATTTGATGTGTTTTCGCGCATATTTTGCTGTCAAGTGTCTAAAAAGAATGATGAAGAAATTACACTGGGCAGTGAAATATAACTTTAACAGCAAAAGATTGGCATACGGGGGCTGATGGTAAGTAACAATAGAGCCAAATGAAAATGAAATTATTTAATTTTAATGTTTTAAAATGGATCTTATGTATAGTACCTAATGATACATTTCACGTTGAATGACCAAAATAGTAGATTAGACGATGTCTAGAGACATGGCCGGCTCGGCAGACATACCCTTGGTACCTACTCATAAACTGCAGGGGTATGCCAATCAAAGTTGAACAGCAAAGTTGAACTGCAAAGTTTTAAAACATGGTCAGTTCATACTAACTCATAGTTATTCTGTGACTAAATAGTGACATTATGACGTCATTTGATGTGTTTTCGCGCATATTTTGCTGTCAAGTGTCTAAAAAGAATGAAAGAACGTGGTACAATTTTGTACCACGTGACCTGTAGAAATTACACTGGGCAGTGAAATATAACTTGACAGCAAAAGATTGGCATACGGGGGCTGGATAGTAACAAGAAATAATATACTGTGTGCTGTTAGCATAGAAGTACCTACTAGTAAACGAGGAGAGAGCCCTTATAAAAGTAGTTGAGAACAGGAAAGATAATTGGACACCTTATACGAAGGGAAGGTAGAAGGAAAGAGAGGACGAGGAAAACCGCGTATTAACTATATGAGCCAAGTGAAGGCGAAGATAGATGTCATGTCGTATAATTGAAAAGAAGAACCTGGCGGAAAATGCAAATGTTACGCCGACAAGAGCATAGCTCGTAAATTAGAAGAGAGAAGTGCTGTTAGCTCTACCATCAATAGGTAACTATTAACACGTCGTGATTTACGTCGTTACTCTTTTTTTAAAGTTTGCTATATTGCTTCATGCCAAAATCAACCTGAAACTAAATATAATAATTTCAGTCATAAGCGCAAAATAGATATAGGCTTTAGGTGAGAACATTTTCATCAATAAACCACATGTTGTTGTTTATCTAAGTTTCAAGTAAACAAACTCTAGGTAGTAGGAATCTATTCTACAATCAAAGAGGACAATATAACCCATTGGAAGTATTGAATTCAAACTGTTTTCGTACCGCGACGGTACCCGATCAAATAATTCAATTTACTTTATCCTCTACCCGGGAAAATTGCGCTGGGTATTATCAGTAATCAAATTAATATCTGATGATGCCATTATATTGACATGAATACTTATTAGTAAACTGTTAAGGTTTCTTGCTAGATATAAAGACAAGCATTATAGTAGATAATTTTTTGAATGCGACTGACAGACATCCAAACACAAAACAAAGATGTAGATATTCTCATCACACAAATATTTTTTGTTGTCGATTGAAACCACAACTTGTAGAACAAGGCGGTATGCCCACTGAGCTGTGATCCCAGACATGAATATTTGTGGTGAGTTTAAATAAACAATCATTGTCAAACACGGCGCTCGAGTTTCAATTAGCGAAATCGAACGTCGCTTTCATTATTTGGATTTTATTTATTAATTTTATTGTATTCGAGTCAACTTTTGACCGAAATATTCAAGTAAATTTTCATTCAAAACAAGTTGTGTGAGTTAAATAAATAAAAATAAATAAATAAATAAATATTCAGGGACATTTCACACAACACCCTCTAGTCCCAAACTAAGCAATGCTTGTAATATGGGAACCAGATGGCTGATAGAATACTTATATACTTTTTTTTTTGTAAATACATACTACAAAAACCAAGAAATAAGGTAACCAATTTACGTGTATCTTAAAATAGGTACATCCACAGGTAACATGGCTATAAAGCGCGTTTGCACTCCAATCGTAAAAAATCTAAAGAGTCATATAGGAATCATGATTCGGCAAAATGTACCTAGTGACAGAAATCCTATGAACTGATATCATTTGATAAAGGATTTTCAGTGGTGCAAGCCGTATGTAACAGAATTGGTCCTATCCAAATATTTGAGATTCCAACCCCTCCATGCTCATGGGGAAAATTTCAGGATATTATGATACCAAAATAATTTTATGTGTTTACGTTTGCCTAAATTATGCTAAGTTGCCTCTTCGGGTGTTTGATTTAAACATTAGCGGAGGTGGGTGTTTCACAAAACATAGAACGTAGATTTATGAAGCAAAGCCACACGAAAACTAACGAAGATAATAATAATATGTATAAGTTGTTATAGTGTTTGGAAATGACAGTTTCTTATAGTGATAAAAAATAATTAATCGAGTGGAATCGAATCGGGACCATAAAATTGAGACTTTCGAAAATCTTTGTAGGTAGGTACCGTGGTAGGTAGGTACACACAAAACCAATTAATTTGATTAAAAACAAGATTTATTATCTATTTATCATTATTTTGGTCAGTACGGTGCGGTGGCGGATATTGGCAATCGTGACGCTGGCTGTCTCGATGTGCACTTTTTCATCATCAACATCATCACAAACAGCAAACTTCACGATTTCAAAGATCCGTTGACTGTATTGTAACGGTTTTACCTCACATAATTCAACTCGACTACACAATAGCTCTACAAAACTAATTCGAACATCACATAATAAATCAAGCACCCTTTTCAATACTTCGAACATACTCGTAAGTCAAGCATAGAGTTGGCCTAAACCGCTCGTGAAGAATGACCACATATTTCAATGTGACCGAATCCGTTGAAAAGGTTTTTAGGTTAGGTATAGTGTAGGTAATATCTAGGTAGGTACTTCTAGAAGAGTATTAAATTTACATTATACAGTCATTAGAGAATAATAAATAATTGATAAGTTTAAAAAACGCAATTTCGTGCACGTGGTTGGCATATTTTTTTCAGTTATTTCTATTTGTAACCCGAACCGAACTGAACCTTATGAACTTACTGAACCGATTTTGATGAAAATAAAATAAGACCAATCTAGAAATAGGTATATCCTTTCAGTATTTAGTCACAGAATAACTATGAGTTAGTATGAACTGACCATTATTTAAAACTTTGCAGTTCAACTGAGATTGGCATACCCGGGCAGATAAAGAAAAAAGTTTTTGAAATCGGTTCATAAATGACGGAGTTCTGATGTAACAAACATAAAAAAAAATTTTGAGAACGTCCTTTTTGAAGTCGGTTAAAAACTAATCAAAATGTATGTAATTATACGACCGTGTTTTGATGATTTTTATGATGAAGCGCTCGTGGCGTTGCGTTGCTTGCTTAGTCAATCTTCTGCGCGGTTGCTATTTGGATGGGTGACCGCTAGTGGCATTTACATCTGAGCGCTTCTGTGCTTCGGAGGGCACGTTTAACTGTCTGTCCCGGCTCTAGCAGTCGTTAAGCCACGACGGAGGCCTTAAGGTTACCGAAACGCTCCGTTACCAGAGTTGGCCACGAACTCAACAAAATGATGGAACAAGAAATGTACAAAATCGATCAGAGATAAAAGAAAACCAATCTTTATAATTCCAAATTACTTGTAAAGCTCTTTTACTAAGTAAATTGAAAAGAAAATCCAGATTTGTTTAATTAAGATCAGTATAAATTTATTAAAACCTACGCATACTTTGAAACTGTTGGGGTATATCATAAAATCTACTTGACTACCTAGATTTTGATGAATGTTCATACTCCAAGGTGTAATGATTACCAGCAATGGTGAAGAGGATCTAAGGAGATCATGGTCGAGGGTTTAAAATATTCGTAAAATAAAAAAAAATAAAAAAATACTTGTTTCATGCTATTCAGAGCGTGATTTTTCAGTAGTCGGATTGTAGTTTACCTTTGCACTTACTTATTTAAATTATTTTGGGGATGTATGCAAGCAAAGCCGCGAGCTACAGCTAATAGTATTATATATTTACTCAATGAGACAATGCATTGTTATAGACTGTGGCTCCCCCTTAACATCAGGTGGGCCATCGGCTTCTTCTATCGTTTAGTAATATAAAAAAATTTAAATGTGAGCTTATTTTTCATTATTCAATCTATAATTAGGTATGTACTACTTGTCTTTTCTTACCAACAAACGACAGTTGTGCGTTCTTAACCCAATAAATTTTAACAAAGGTTTAAAAGTTACTAGTTTTCTTTGTTTTTTGTTCCGGTGGCGTGCCTCTCCGCTGTAAACACACTGAAGTGTATTACGTTTAATTACACAGTAACTGAAACTTCTACTGGCTTATCGGCGAATAAGAACCGCATAGTAATACCAAACCGTGTATTTTCATTTTAGTAGTCATTTTTTCATAATTTTGTAATAACTTGACAATAATTTTGTTATAATAAATCTTTATTTGTGTAATAATTTAGTAATAACCTTTGGGCGATGACTTTTACTGACTTTTACTGTTATACCGGGTTTTACCAGACCACTTCCGAAAACGAAAAAGGGGGGTACAGCACACCAAAACTCAACCAAAAAAAAATCAGTTATCCTGAAAAATAATTATAGCCGGGGAAAACAATGTTTAAAGTTTTGTATTTATTCCGCCAGTCTGCAATGTAACGCATTCACTTTTCAGTATCATGGTCTGATTGGAACCTCCAAGTTTTCGGAAGTGGTCTGGTAACACCCGGTATGTCTCAAAACGATGATGATATGATGATGATATCTCAAAACAGTCAGTATTGTTCATACTCATCCGTGTCTGAGGTTCATACTCAATTTTTTAGAGCCATTTATAGCTCTTAGACCAAAGCTTAGCAAACGTAACGCTTTAACGACAGCCAGTTTCGATGTTTTAATAATTTCTGTGAAAACGGCGATATTACGGTTTTTGATTACAAACTACGTATAATTGCGAAATTGCAAGGGTTTTGCACAAGTCTTGGATTAATTTCAGTAGTTTTTATAGCTTGTTTTGGAAATCATACAGAATTGAGTTTAGTTTTGACCCGAATTTAAAAAATATTAATTGAGAGCCTGTGCTATCCCAATTCTCATCTCTATCCCAATTTGTATTTCAGTTTTTTTTTTGTTTAAAAAAATTAATATTTTTAAAGAAAAATAGAAGTAACAGTTATCAAAATAGGAAAGTTGAGACACCTAGGTAAATATTGAACTGGTCAAAGACGAAGAGGGATTATTACATTTCCAATCGTTGTTCATAATTAATGTTCCAATGGTAGGCTTCTGACAACTTTCCCAATGAAACTAAATTCCTTCAATAGGCCCGCAAATAAGCAAATAACAATATTCCATAGAACCCTTTGAAATATAAACTTAGAGCCCTGAATCTCTGAAAATAGATGACCGATATAACCACTGGTAGAGCGGTGGTTGAAACTTAAGAAAAAAGCATTTTCTTCTTCTTGCGTGGCAATGATCAACTTTAAAAATGGTTCAAATAGAACCTCGTTTAGTTTGATAATGGTATCGATTCTGTCGTTTTCTAAAGTCAAATCATTTGATAGCTCTAAAATTATAACTGTCTTTGTCATTTCAGTTCATGAGAAAAGGACGGTAACATTTTTAGTGTTGTCAAATTAGGTTAGTTTAAAAAAAGAATTGACACTATTATTATTAGTTTATTTGCATCTTCGTATTTTAGATCAAGCGATTTTTTTTGAATTCACAACGCGCACCAACGCGCGCTCCAAAAAGTTCCGTAGCGCACGAATTGTAACGAAACTTTTCGGTCCATGGTCTTTTGTGTCAAAGTTTCGGCACAACAATGGTTCGCTAAGGTTTTTGTAAGAAACATTTAGGTACCTACCTACTAGAGTCTGCAATTATGTAAATAACAGGCGACACCAAAAAGATTTTCAACATGGTAAGTATTTGAAAAGATGATCTTTACATAGGTAACGATTTCAAGGTTGAGTCGAGGCGAGGATTATTCGAGGTAACGACTAAAAATAACGGCAATATATTGTTAATTATTGTTAAATAAATGTTACGTACCATGTCTTAAGCGTTGCTAAATACCTCGTTTTTGGTAAACTATGTTCATAATAAGCGATAGTTCAAAAATGGTTTCAAAAGTTCAATACATAGTCTAGGAGCTAAGTGCCGAATAAATAACATTTCTCTTGAATGTGCGGCATTATGTGAAGCGGAGTCAAAGAGAGAGATATCGAGAGTGTTCAGTGACGCCGCTTGCGAGGCTCGCACACAGAATACATACTAGTACTATTAGTAGAATTATCACTCAAGGCTGCAAATATACTTAGGGCGGCTTGCACTAGAATCGCTAAACGTGTTTAACAGCTAAATAAATTTAAATCTAACGTATTTATATGACTTGACAACTCGCTAAATACTATTTAATGGTTAAACGCGTTTAGCGATTCTGGTGCAAGCCGCCCTTACTGCCTAAGTCACGGCGAACATCTTGGCGTGTGTATAGTCCATGAATATTTATTTATATTTGAATATTATTATGCTTCAGTAAAGAATTTTTTATGTATGAAATATAGGAAAACACGTTTGTTTGGTAGTGATCCTCTTTTTTCGGCGCTCTAAGCTCTACTCATGAGTTTTTGAGGTTAAGTAATACAGAAGAGGTTTTATTTATTGTTTCAAGATTGTGTAGCAAGCCACCGTCTTAACATGACAACGATCACTTCTGTTAAGGCTCTACGACCAGAAAGAAAGAAGAAGCAGAAAGAAAACAATCAGAGACACAACTAAGCATTACATTGATAATGTTACCTAAAATCACCTCTCAAACATCTTAAAAATGAGCAAATGGTTAATTCTCACGTATGGGTGAGAATTCATTCTGTCTCAACGTTGAGAAGCTACTTAGTGTCAAAACTAAAAAAAATAGAAACTTAAACGTCGTATAGCTTGAGAGTTGCTTGAGAGTGAATCAATTGAGAGGTGGTAAAGTGACGATTTTTTTTTTTTTTTTTTTTATTCTTAATTTTTATAAAGGACTTTGAGTCGCTTAGCGACTATGTCAGCCCTGTTAAAGCTAGCAATATATACAAAACTACGACCTAATAATATTATGAGTTAATCTAAAAAGTGTACTAGCCGCCTCGCACAGCGGGACAGATAATACACTTTGAAATGCGCCAACATCCAACATATTCAAATCGTATTGGTTACGCATGTGAGACCTCAGAGACTGGCTCCGCTCACATTCCACCAGAAGATGGTGAACGTCTTCTATGACTCCACAATTAGGACAATTGGGGGAGTCAGAAATGTTCATAAGGTGGGTGAACTTGGCAAGAGGAATGTGCCCCGAGCGCAGCCTGTGAGCTATCACAACAAAACATCTCTTAAGTTTACTATTTACAAACCAGGGTATACGAGGAGGTTCAGACTGTACAATTTTATACCAAATTCCTTTTGACTCCGAAATATTTAGATAATGAATTTTCCATTTTTCAAAAATTTGTTTTTCATAAGCAAGCCGTTAGTACCTATAGTTACACCACATATAATATCACATCCCACTAATATTATAAATGCGAAAGTTTAGATGTTTGGATATTTGTGTTTCAATCACTTGAAACTACTAAACCAACTTGGATGAAACTTGGCATATATATAGTTCGTAACTTGGATTGACACATAGGCTACTTTTTATCCCGAATAATTAACAGGATCTACAGGATAAAATTAACGAGCGGAATTAGCAGCGCCAATTGGCAAGAGGATTATGTCATGTCATGTCACGTCAGTTTGACAGGGCGTAGTACGTTTGACATGCGAGTACGGGTTTGGTGTAATGTCAAGATACTCAAAGTATCCGCTCGGTACACGCACAGATAATGTAATACACAGGTAATATAATTAATGTACACGGAAACGGTACTCGCGTACGAAGTTGCGGGTAACTGCTAGTCTACAATACAGGTTACGTTTTGTAGTAAGTATACCTACCTAGTGACCAACTAGGCAAACTAAACAACAAGTAGAGCCAAGTGATACACGCGGCGGAGTGGCGTGAGAGATGGCTTTCAATATCAAATTGAATTCCGCGGTTCATTGATTTTCAATTTGTTGGGGAGTACTCTCATCGCTTACCATAGACACTCCGGCCCGACCGTTGTAAATCTTTGGCAAATTTCTACCAATAATAACTTATTTAATTTTGTTTATGGTTTAATTTACTTTTAAAAAATAACAAATTTTATAATTACAAAGATGTAGTCTATTTATTTTTTAGGTTCGTATGAGATGAATTGTAGTTTCATTTTTTTTTCGTCGTGATGAAATTTTTTTTTATCATTCCAATCCTGTGACAAAATGCTAGTTCATGAAACGCAAATTGGTAGGTATAAATTTTTAAAGAAGGAACGATGCTTTATAGCATTCTATGCTAAAAATAAACATACCTTTGCAATTTAGATGATTATAAAACGTCAGGGGTCACTTTTTACTCATGCTCAATAAAAATTACTAAGAATAACTACTTACTAGGTTAGTATTAAATATAAATTCTTTTGTTTCGTGCGGTAAAATAAATTTGGTCAAGTATGCGATCGCTTTTTTTTTATTTATTTATTTATTAATAGGATCACCAACAGTGTTGTGCACAGCAGGGGTATGCCAATCAAAGTTGAACTGCAAAGTTGAACTGCAAAGTTTTAAATCATGGTCAGTTCATACTAACTCATAGTTATTCTGTGACTAAACAGTGACATTATGACGTCATATGTGTTTTCGCGCATTTTTTGCTGTCAAGTGTCTAAAAAGAATGATCACGTGGTACAAAATTGAACCACGTGACATGAAGAAATTACACTGGGCAGTGAAATATAACTAGACAGCAAAAGATTGGCATACGGAGGCAGAAACCACATTATATTCTTATTCTAGTAGTTTTGTCTAGTGCAAACACCAATTATATATATTTTTGGTAGTATAAGCTTACAATCAATTACAAAGTTTATAACTACCTTCCAATCCGTCACTCACAAAAGAAGTAAAAGTAGTACAATAAAGATTAGGCGCGTTTTTCGAAAAGGGAATGTGAGTTGGTGATTAATTTCTGAACGGGCGTGAGGTGGCGGTGTGGGCTGCCCGCTGGCGATAAGCCGAAACCATTCTGTACACAGAACACTTTCATACGGTGACGCAAGTAACGCGACGTGTCGCACACACGTACACATAGGACCGAGTCTGTGTGTGAGTGAAATTGCATAATAATAGTTTGTATGCAAGATACGTATATAAATAAATAAATATTCATGGACATATCACACGACGCCCTCTAGTCCCAAACTAAGCAAAGCTTGTAATATGGGAACTAGATGCTGATAGAATACTTATATACTTTTATTTTGTAAATACATACTTATAATACATAATAACACCCAGACACAGAACAAACATCTATGTTTTGCCACACACAAATGTTTGTTCTTGGTGGGGATCGAACCCACGACCCACAGCACGGAAGGCAGATCCATTACCGACTGAGCTGTGACGCCTGTCACAGCTCATATATGATTATTGTTCTGCAGAAATCCAGCAATAGCGACCACAAATTGACACCTTCAGTTGTAGACATGCGTCGTAGCACTCGTAGCACTGTTGCTACGCCGTAGGCGGTGCACGTGTTGTGTATTTGCATAGTCAACGTGATCAGATTGAACTTTGAGTTTGGAACTTCGGGAATTCGTGAAACGTTTTAGAAACATACTAAATGTTTTATTTAACAAAATAGTATATCGTGAGAACTATAAAATAATTTTTATATTTTAAAAGGATCTTTTCTTGAAAAACCTGTCCTGTACTTAGAAAAAAAATATTTTCCAAAAAAAAAATACTGAGAGTACTACTAGGTATTTTATGAAAATCTTCATAATATGTATTAACTTTTCAGCCATAAATTTTGCCAACTACGAGTAAATTATGCGGCATAAGACAGTCGTGTGTAAGAGCTCAAAGAAAGAAAATAAACAAGCTGCTCACAACCTTATATGCTCCCAATATAATCTGAGCGGGATAACATCGGCTCATACGAGCTTTTCTAAAAATCCGGCGAACGTTTTCTTGAGGATAGTTTAGTCAAATCTTTGTATCTAAGGTTGGCTTGCACTATACGAGGTTAAAAGTTAATTTAAATTTACCGAGTTATCAATTCATATAAACACAGTCAGCAGGGGTATGCCAATCAAAGTTGAACTGCAAAGTTGAACTGCAAAGTTTTAAATCATAGTCAGTTCATACTAACTTATAGTTATTCTGTGACTAAATAGTGACATTATGATGTCATTTAATTTGTTTTCGCGCATATTTTGCTGTCAAGTGTCTAAGAAGAATGATCACGTGGTACAAAATTGTATAACGTGACCTGTAGAAATTACACTGGGCAGTGAAATATAACTTGACAGCAAAAGATTGGAATACGGGGGCTTGAGATTTAAAGTACTACAAACATTGAGCCATCTCCGTCAGAAAATTGACGCCACGACTCGTAGTTTTCTAATGTAGGTATTGAGTATTGGTTGTTATTATCACCGCTATATTACGGCCGCCGTTGTTTAGTAAACTGAAACTTTATTACCGAGATACGTTCACGAAAGATGAAAGTATCGTTTTTACTGCCTATAAAATCCCAGCACGGAATGAAGCTGGATTTCAATAAAGAGTCATTGCGCTTGATTTTATTTTCATTTTAGTACGCCAGATTTAGTTACAATTTTAAGAATCTTATTATTCCTACCACTAGTGGCGAGTTACTATCTTATCTTATGATACAAATGCCCATATTTTTAGTTTTCACCTCGAATAATCCTCGCCTCGACTCGACCTCGAAATCATGCTTAGGTATTTTGACAACTAAAAGCTATTATTTGAGGAAACGGCTAAGAATATGGGCCTAAAAGACGATTTAAAGTGATCAGTGAGATTTTATTGAATAAAATAATTTTTTATTAAAATTTTCTTTAAATCTTTTCTGTATACCTACTTATTCCCCTATACGGCCCCTTAAGACTCTATAGAAAGCACAATCACATTGCTTGTAGAATATAATGAATTATCAATACCATAATAGTCGTAATTTTCTTTGTGAATAAATATCTTTCAGTAATATCGAATAACAATTTCAATTTTCAGATACCAATTTTTCCCAAAAAAATATACACCTGTCATGCCATTTCACACACAAAATGCCAACTCCACAACTAGAAAGGTTCTATTACGTGTCATTGCCATAAGGGAATAGAAATAGAGGCTGGGCCCGATACAATATCGAGGAAAGTCCGGCTAGATTGGTACTTAATCGTAATTGACAACTCACGAAATGGCTATTAGATATTACGTATTGATCCTACGATAAAATCAAGGAAAATTGGCGTTGCTATGTTCTGGCACAGATAATATAGATAGATAGATAGAAAATACTTTATTGCACACCTTAACCTAGGGACTACTTTAACATACAAAACAAAACTTAACTAATATAATATAATACTATACGTGTTGAGTTATGAACCATTCTAATCAGCTGGTTTTAAACTCCTTTAACTAAGGTAAGCAACGTTTTACACGGTCACTATTTGGATGGGTGACAGCTACTTATATCCCATTCCATACCATCTCACGAATATTAAAACCAAACTAATTAAACTAATATTAATGTAAAAGTTTAGATAAATAAATAAATATTCATGGACTTTACACACAACGCCCTCTAGTCCCAAACTAAGCAAAGCTTAGATGTTTGAATGTTTAGTTGTTTGTGTATCAATCACGTCAACGCCTTGGATGAGACGTGGAATATATGTAGTTCGTAACCTGGATTATCATATAGGCTACTTTTTATCCCGAATAATAAATAGGAGCTACAGGATAAAATGAACGAACGGGATTAGCAGCACCAAAGAGACATTCTTCATTCTAGGATGCGTGTACATTGCGACATGTCAATCTCATTTGTCCCTTGTTCGGTGCGAGCGTATCGTTTGGTGCTCTTTAGCATGAACAAACCAGCAATGTAAACAACCAACCAATGATGAACCAACCAACCAACACGAACCAATGATTGTTGAGTCGATCGTGCGTCGTTTTAACTTCTATCTAACTTGCTTCTAAAGCGCAGTTTTTCAGGCCACACAGCTTAGTTCGCAGTCTGCACACAAGCATCGTTTTTCATACTTGTGTGCGTGAGCTTTGCGAGTTAAACTAATTTTCGGCTTTCAACCCGCATGAGGACAATTGTCTATCAGCGCAGTAGGTACCACTCTTTTGAAATACTAATATAATTTTAGATAGATTAAATAGTGCCTATTTTCCACGTGGCTTGGCATATCAGTTCAAATCATCGCAGCCTTGTACACAATACAACTCAGGCTTTTAATTATATTATCAGCTGTGTCGGCCAGGCCATGGGGAGCTGCAAGTTGCTTTTTGCGACAGCTTTTAATAAGCTCTGGGCTTTTGCGGCGCACGTCATCCCACAAAACATAACTTTGCTTGATCCCCCATAAATACACCCAGAATTTTGTAATTGGGCTTTGATGTCAGGGGCTTAAGATTCCAAGTTGTTTGTTTTGAGGGTACAATTGTTTTTATTCGGAGTTATTTATGTATTGTTTTCGCACGCAGTGAGGGCTGAGTGACGTATGAAAAACAATGAACCCAGAGATAAAAAAATAAACAGTTTATTTTGAAAAGTCACCACAGACGATACTAACCTGATAAAGCATTGGTTTACGTGTGTTTACAAAACATAGTGTAATAAGTTTTCAGGACATAAAAAATTATTAAATCAAATAATTTAATTTATGAGCCACGTGAAACGAACAACGTAATACCTACAAAAATTCACGGTAACTACCGCAATTTTTTGCGTGGCATTTGTCAATGCCCTACACCTAATTCGTTTAAGACTCAACAAATATTCGTCAAAAATATTGCGAAAGTGCACCGCACTGTGTGACGCCTCTTAAATATTCAACATCAAATATTTCATCTATTTTTACTGTAGTGGCTGTACAAACCATTTTTAATTTACTTTCAGTTTGCTTCTCTGAATTTTCAGTGTGTGAAAATAGCGAGCAACATCGAAGCGAGCGTACCGCAAATGCCGACAATACAAAAAATTCGAACATGTAGCTCCTGAAGTATTCTCCAAACAGTGAATTCCTACTTTTTGCGTCAACAAAATGAGTAACGTAGGTCTTCGTTTCACAAACTTTGTTGCAGCTCCACCAATTAAAATTTGTAAGGGCTTTGAGCTGAAATTATGCATAGAGTGAGAGCACTAGCCGGTGGTGGTATTTTTTAATATTAATGAGCTGTGACACGGCTTTCAGAGCGGTACCGGTGCACCCCTGTTCCTTTTGATTGTAGATTCAGTTTGTTTAAGGACTTGTTGCATTTGAAGCTGCGATCTTCTAGTCTAACGCATACTTTGATGAATTAGATAACAAGACTGTTTTTATAATCCATGATAGCGTTATTATGGGGTTTTGACTACTTTTCTCGAACGTTTTAATTAAAAGAGTTTTATGTAGGCACTTATACTACATCAAATTATATCCTTAACCGAAATAGGAGAGAGAATGACTTTTTATAAAATCTAGTTAAAATATTATTTCAATATATTGCGGATGTCTTTAATTATTTTGTCGTAAATTTTTGTTATTTTAACTTGTGAAAAAATAGTTTTCGTTTGTAAGGGTTTTATTATATAATAGCGGACCATATTCCGTGAATACGATGATAACTAAACCCCTTTTGACACTACAAACACCTACCCTCCAAGAATAAATTCATCCCAATGTCCTCATCTCACGAATGAACGCAATCATTGTCTTGTTGTTCATAAATATCACGTTTTAATCTGCACACAGAACAAAACGGGCCTTTTCGGGCACAATAAAGTGAGGCTTAATGTGACGGTTCTGTTTTCTTGTCACGTTTTTTTCCGTCGTTTAAACGTCCTTCCAACAAATGGTTCGGAACATAACTACATCGACACGACTGGGTACCTAATACGAGAAATAAAAAGAATTGTCATACATTTTAATTTTATGACAAACTCTACAGTATTTTATTTATTTTATAGAAATTACAAGGCCCTTTAGAATAGTACATATTAGCACTACCTTTTCCCCACACTACACAAAGGTTGGTTGGAAGAAAATGCTAAATAGCATTAAGCTCGCCTCTTTTATATGTGCAATAAAGAATTTTCTAATCTAATAGTCTTATGAATCAAAAAATATTTTTACATTGAAAACCCAGACTTTATTAAAAAAAAATCTACTAATACTATGAAAATAATAAAACTAATATATTTTTACTAACATTCAATAGGGTCTATTAATTATAATCTGCTATCAAACACGGTAAATAAGGTTTCGTTATTCGAATAAGCATCAAACAACCCTAAATAATTTTAAAAGCACTGATGAATTTATGATGTTTTTCTAAGTATTCTCTCTTCTTGCGAAGGAGATACCACTAGAGTCTAGAGTCTAAAATGTAGATGAAAATATTAAAGTTTAATCTTAAATAGTTTCGACAAAATTCTATTAGTAAGTTTTAAATGCAATAAAACTTGCTTAACTAAAACCTTAATATATACCTAGTGAGGCTGGCACGTCTTTAGCAGTTTACTTAATATGTATGATATTCCTAGGTATAATTTAATTTAACTTGATAATTAGTCTTCCAAAAACTTAGCAGACTCCACCTCATCTGATTTTGATATTTTATATCAAATTTACATTTTACAAAGAAAGTTGTCCGGCTTTCGGCGAGGTAAAGTTAAAATTGTTTATAATACCTAAAAACTTAACGGATTTATTTTAGGTATTTAAAATACTTACTAGCTACGTATATAATTTTTAGATACCTAGTGCATAAAATTAATGAAACTTTAGTATGCTTGTAAAATATAGACAAAAAATGATTTATATTTGCATTTTAACGTATGCTATTTTATTGTTATTGAAACTTATATTCAAAAAAAATTGGGTTCAATTATTCATTGTCAGTCAATATCACAACGTCAGTCTATTTAAAATTTCTACTTTGATAAGAATACTTTGATACACACTCCTACCTTTACAACACCATTGAAGTAGTACCTTCCATTCTCAACTATTTCAAGTCTATAAAGATTTACGACAGTATCAGTATTTTATAACCCAATGTTATAAATCTAAAAAAAAAAACGAAAAGTACGCCAAAAATTGCTTACATCAGCCAGTCTTTATTAATATCAGCTGTGCCAGAAAGGCAGAATCAAGGACCTACTTACGAGTACCTACCAGAAAGCTTTAATGCAAAATTGGATTTCGCGGTCCATTAATTTTCAATTTGCGTGATTGCAATTTTGGAGGTTTGCTCGTTCGACGACGACGTCTGGATCGGGGACAGAAAATAACGAAAAGGCTTTAGCTTGAGATTGGAAAGAATACATTACTAGCCCCCGGATTCTCGCGATATTTATGAAAGGTTGCTTGTCCGAAATGATATATTGATATGATTATTTCTAAAAACACTGACAATATTGGAACGTTTATTTGGCATGAGCGATTCTATATTGACAAATACAATAAGGGTAATTTAATCCAAATTCGATTCTGAAATAAAACCAATTTAGCCATTTCATCGTGATTCTATATTACTTAGGTATTACTGACCGGTTCGGTTACGGTGACATTGTTTCTGCTTGATGCCTATGATGGGCTCTAAAATGACTTGAATAGCCAACGTTATGGCTTTAAAGGTGCTTGCACACAATGTGCATGTCAGCTATAGATAGATAACTATTGGTGCATCACACGGAAACATTACAGATAAGGAAAGAGACAGCTTATAAATTAAAACAATGGACTATAGTATATTTTTCAGGTATAAGTATGAATGTAACTATCTTTTATAGAAACGAACACATCATTCAACTACCGAAATAAAATCTATTGAATTTGAGCCATCTAAATAATGAAAGACTTTTCACGGGCCATCAAAACGAATTGCACGTGACTTTGGGCGTTTTACCGTCCCGGTACTCACAATAAAACACGTAGTTTAATGCCCCTCGTGCTGTCTGCTGGCCTTTATATATACATAGTTCTGGAATTTCATCATGAACATTTAACTGGACGAATGGCTGGCAGAACTTGTGATGTGAATTTAGGGTAAATTTTAAAAATAAATTGTGTCGTAAAAAGTTCTATCAAGAACATGTATTTATATTTCAAACTGTACTTATGCGATATCACAACATTTTATTTTATAAAAAAATTGTTTATCCATTTAAAAAATAGGCGTTTTAAAAAATGTCCAAATTCGTTTATGTTTCATTTCTAACGTCCAAGTTTGTAACAAATTGAACATAATGGTAGATATCTAGTTTTTATTAATGAAGTTAAATTCGTTCATGAAGAAGATTATTTCTAAATCAAAAATATAACAATAAAGTCCGTAAAACCCGAGCGGCCCAGTAAAGTTCCAATCAAAAAATGATTGACATTTCAAAGAGATTTTTAAAATGTTTTCAGATTTTTCGTAATTTTTAAGCAAAAGCAGTTTTCTTTTGAGATAATTATGAAAAAGAATCACGGTTAAGTAAAATATCTCTTGTTTTCATTCTTGACCATAAAAGTAACTTATAATAAACATAATTTTCAAGAGATTATTGTATCTAAGAGAGCACCAATTGTGGGTTCAAATCTGATCATGCACCAATGGATTTTTCTTGCATTTTCTTAATTTCAATCACCGCAGACTCCAGCTCCTGTTTGTGACGTGTGTACATACTTTTAATACATAGTAACACCCATGCAGACATAGAACTAATATCTATGTTTGCCATCACACAAATGTTTGTTCTTGGTGGGGATCGAACCCACAGCACGGAAGGCAAACCTATACCGACCGAGCTGTCTGTCCAGCTAGAGACAAGCGTAGCTAGACAGTATGAAATTCATGCATATTCCGTTATTTCTGTTCCAAACCTTGTATTATAAAGCTTATATCCCAACTAATATAAAGGACAAAGATCACAACCAGTGTGCCGTAAGTCTGTAACGTAGTGAAAAAATTCTTTATTCTAAATAGAATTAAGTATTTTAAATTCAAACAGACAGGACCATTAACAGAGAAACATTCTCTTTCATTAGCAAAGCTCGGAATAATCGATTAGGCAAGAGCCTACCGTCTCTCCGATCACTTGTCGATTCCAATTATCGTCTGACAAATTCACGCTCTGAAAACAAATTCCAATGCTAACTTGATTATATTATAGCAGCTATCCGGTATTCTTAGGTTCGTTTAGACAAAACTCAGAATATCTGGTATTCTATACCTGGTAAGTTTAGGTACCTACCTCGGTTTTTGCAATGATTTTCATGAAAATAATATATGTATACTTCAAAGCATAATAAACATAAATAAAATATATTTATTCATGGACATTTCACACGACGCCCTCTAGTTTTAAACTAAGCAAAGCTTGTAATATGGGAACTAGATGCTGATAGAATAGTTATATATTTTTCTTTGTAAACACATATAATACATAGTAACACCCAGTCATAGAACAAACATCTATGTTTGCCACACACAAATGTTTGTTCTTGGTGGGGATCGAACCCGCGACCCACAGCACGGAAGGCAGAGCTATTACCGACTGAGCTGTGACGCCTGTCTACTGCTGCTGCAACATAAATTCCTACTTGTTTTTCTGTTTAACTATATTGATATCACAATAACATGTGTTTTAATGTTTTTCAATAAATAGGTATTTTTAATTTTTTTTTTAAGTGATGATTTATACTTGGCTTCGGATTTTCAAAAAAATATCAAGCCGTGTTATAGCTAATAAACAAACACGTAATTGCATCAGATTTTCAGAGCAGATGACTTGGATGAGACGCCGAGTGTGTGGGTTCGATTCGATGGGAAAATAACAAATTCTTTAAAATAACTTTATCAGATAACTTACGTTTTTTTTAGTTTAAAATATGTTCACAGATAATTTATTGAGAAAATTAATACAAAATCAATCCACCTCAGTTTCAAATTGCCATTAATACCCGTGAGAAAAAGCCCACAGCGTGACCTTCTTTTGAAGAAAAATTAAGCTCATTGGTTTGCCCGATCTATTTCGTCTTAGGTTCATTCAGAGATACTTACCTACTTAAAATTATCTTTATTTCTATAAGGGCGGCTTGCACCAGAATCGCTAAACGCGTTTAACTCTTAAATAGTATTTAGCGAGTTGTCAAGTCATACAAATACGTCAGATTTAAATCGATTTAGCTGTTAAATACGTTTAGTGATTCTGGTGTATGCCACCCTATTAAGGGCGTAATACATACATTAATACATTAGTATTGAATTTAATACGTCATCATAGTCTTCATGTATTTTTATATTTGTGATACTTTTCTGTCGCACTGTATTTAAGCGTAATGTCGCGACTAGTGGTCGAATACATTTTCCGTTTGGCTTTTATGTCATTGTAGTAGAGTCTATGTTTTGACATATTATAGTAATTGCTTACGCGTGGTCGCAAAGTGCGTTTGTAAACTAATGATATGGAAGATCGTATTTACTATTAAAAAAAAAACAAATGATAAGTTATTATTATTTTTCAAGTTTTTTCAAAAGCTGCAGTGCTACATAATTAATTATTAAAATCTCTGCAGGGGTATGCCAATCAAAGTTGCACTGCAAAGTTGAACTGCAAAGTTTTAAATCATGGTCAGTTCATACTAACTCATAGTTATTCTGTGACTAAATAGTGACATTATGGCGTCATTTGATGTGTTTTCGCGCATATTTTGCTGTCAAGTGTCTAAAAAGAATGATCACGTGGTACAAAAATGTACCACGTGACCTGAAGAAATTACAATGGGCAGTGAAATATAACTTGACAGCAAAAGATTGGCATACGGGGGCTGGTCGCCACAAAAGCATCGATGATACAAAAAATCTATGGATTCACTCTTGGGAAAGATAAATTAAATATAACGTTTCTTTGAAAGTTACGCGGAAGAAGACGTTTAAAAGAACCGGGCTCCTTGCAAATATCATTATGTTCAGTCGGTTGGCGGATGTCGTGCAATCCCGCAAATAAATGTCACTTTATGAAACTGCAAGTTCTTTAAAAACGGTTACCGTCACAGTCGTCGTACCTACTTAAATACCAGTTTGTTTTAATACTACTAATGGCGGCTTGCACCAGAATCGCTAAACGCGTTTAACTCTTAAATAGTATTTAGCGAGTTGTCAAGTCATACAAATACGTCAGATTTAAATCGATTTAGCTGTTAAATATAATGAGTGATTCTGGTGCAAGCCGCCCTTAATGATGGATCAAGCCGATGGCCCACCTGATGTTAAGTGGTAACACTACCAACGCATTGTCTCACTGAGGACGTGCCCTGTGATGCATTGCACTGCGCCCATCACTTTGAGACATAAAGGTGCTGGATCTCATGTGCCTGTAATTACGCCGGCACTCATCATCATTCCCCTGCCCTTATCCCACGCTAGGTGGGGTCGGCACAACATGTCTTCTTCTTCCACTCCTATCATTCGTCAACTCTGAATCTACTCATCTCACATTCATGTCATCTTTCACAGAATCCATCCACTTCTTCTACGGTCTTCCTCTACTTGCATACCCTGTCACACTCATATTCATATCCTTCAAACCGGAACACAGCTATGCGAGCATCACTGCTTGGCGCACGAAATAGGTACGGTGGTAGTAGGTAGGTACTTCTCCGGAGCTGTTTCACAAGAAGCTCTACTACTAATTTACAATCCTGACGCATCGATCCCGATGTGGGTTTTGGGCCCCAGCCCCCCCGTATTCCAATCTTTTGCTGTCAAGTTATATTTCACTGCCCAGTGTAATTTCTTCAGGTCACGTGGTACAATTTTTTAACCATGTGATCATTCTTTTTAGACACTTGACAGCAAAATATGCGCGAAAACAAATTAAATGACATCATAATGTCACTATTTAGTCACAAAATAACTATGAATTAGTATGAACTGACCATGATTTAAAACTTTGCAGTTCAACTGAGATTGGAATACCCCTGCAGCACATTGGACACCTTTTTCTGTCTTGCGACATTTCTCTGAGCTAATTTGACATTCTACAATCGATAGAGAATAGAATGAAGAACATCAAAAATGTATGGGTTTAGATAGATGACTCATCGCTCAGAATAATGTCGTATTCTAAGCGATAAGCCATCTGTCTAGACCCAGACATTTTGATGTTTCTGGTAGATATCTACCACATGTAAAAGTGGTTGCAGCATTTAGTTTGCTTTTCTAAATTCGATTTTATCCAACGCTTTTTGGTATCAAAATCCAGATTTTACGTTGCTAATTCTGATAGGCTTCCAGCAGCAAATTTTTTGTACGCTCAACCTTTTAATTTGTTTCCCACTTGAATCTCAGCTCCTGTGTAATTTCACGGGTAGTTGTTCTGCAAAAGCGAGGCGAGAGTTATAATATGAAGGCAACCAAATTAGTGCACCGCAACGAGGACTACAGCATGGGTTCCTATGAAACAATCACTGTTAGAAGACGTTAGTAATACTAGGTCTGGAAAAGAGCCTTTTTATGAGAATAAGTGATGAAACAACCGATGGTCTACCTCATGTTAAGTAGGAATGTGGTAACTTCTGCCTATAATGATGTATTATCTCATAAACGACGTACCCTATGTTAGTGTCTGTGGTTGGCTGACTGACTGCGGTCAGGCGGTGGTGGAGAAAGGCCGCGTAGCATAAGGCATCCGTGTAATATTTTTAATTGGTGTTTGATTTAGTAGTTAAAATAAATAAATAAATAAATATTCATGGACATTTCACACGACGCCCTCTAGCCCCAAACTAAGCAAAGCTTGTAATATGGGAACTAGATGCTGATAGAATACTTGTATACTTTTTTTTTTTGTAAATACATACTTATATTATAATACATAGTAACACCCAGACATAGAACAAACACCTATGTTTGCCACACACAAATGTTTGTTCTTGATGGGGATCGAACCCACGACCCACAGCACGGAAGGCAGAGCTATTACCGACTGAGCTGTAACGCCTGTCTGCCTGTCTGTCTGTGATGTGTGTGAAAAGATTCTACACCCTATGCGGCTATGTACTGCGTCCTTCACACTGAGACTTAAAGATGTCATGTGCCTATAACTGCACCGGCATATGAAACCGGAATACAAAAATACGAGCGCCACTGCTTTTTAAAATCGAAAGAAAGTTATCTCAGACTTATGGCAAGATAATCTTAATGGCAGATTTTTTTAATTTATAAATTTAACAAACCCAGTTATCAATTAATGATCCCAGCTCCTTAGAAAAACCACATATAACGACGACTTTTATGACGAGCCCAGCACCCCAAGAATCTTACTGAATTGTGCTACACCTGTCCGCAATCCCCAGATATCCATAATTAAAATCTAGTTAGGAAGTAGGAACGCCCTGAGATGGAATTTAACAATTCACATGAGAAGTTTCAACAAGAAAACACAACTAGTATAATAATATGGTGACATTATTATTGCAAACCGGAGTTGTACAGTCATCGACAGTAGTTACGGATAATCTGAAGTGGATTTGTTTGAAATATCATCAAAATCCCATAAGCTGTGCTTCATGCACTCCATACGTTTCTCATTGAGCATCACGACTTCTCCATAAAAACTATTTCCATTCCGAAGATGTCAATTAGTTTGATGTAAAAGTACTAGCAGCTGAACAGAAAAAAATCTGATTTTAAGTAATTTCAAGATTGTCATTTGAGTATGCTAATTTAGACCTTGACTTAAACACGATAAAACCATTTTTACGTAACTTTAGTTAGTTTGCTGTAATGGTCAGCGACGCGTGACCCGAGGGCTGGTGATTATCTGGCTCAGCGCATCAGCATTGCTATTCAGCGCGGCAATGCAGCCAGTGTCTTGGGCACGCTTCCGATTGGTACTGATTTGGATCAGTTGAGCTATCTATAAATCGTTTGCAACGGTGTGTAGATAGCTCAACTGCTTCATGTGTATTTTGTACATACTATAAATATTGTAAATACTTTTTATTATATTGAATAAACTTTTATCCATACTTTACTGACTAGAGGTTATATTTTAGCACTACTATTTTCTCCACACTACACAAAGGTTAGTTGGAAGAAAATGCTAAAAAGCATAAATTCGCCTCTGTACTATTTTGTTTAAGTGCAATAAAGAATTTTCTAATCTAATCTAGAGGTACCGATTTGTGATCAACTAGCAATTTATTTTGCTGACTGTACTGTGCCCAAGTTTGTCTACGGCCAGACGGCAGCCATTGTTTCATCTTGTCGTCGTAACTTCGCATGTAAAGGCGTAAGTTGTCGTATTTCATGTTATTACTTTACCTAGCTAGAACAGCACTAACTTTTATATTCAAACTTGGCTTGAATGGATGAAAAAATCCCCGACGCAAAAACAACGGGTGTTATAAGTTTGACGTTTCTGTGTGTGTGTGTGTCTGTCTGAAGCATCGTAGCTCCCAAACGGATGAACCGATTATGATTTTGTTTTTGTGAATTAGTCGGGATGGTCTTAGCTATGTTTAATGAAAATCGGTCCAAGATGGCAGACACCACAAAATGGCGAATTGCATATTTTATTACTTTATGTCCGGGGTTTATTAAATTTTTAATTTATACTTAAGTACTTATTGTTCTAAGCGGAATTTCGCAAGTGCAATTTCGTGCACATGGTTGGCATATTTTTTTTCAGTTATTTCTATCTATAACCCAAACTACACATAAACAACAAACTGTAACAAACATAAAAAAAACTGAATTGAGAACCTCCTTTTTTGAAGTCGGTTAAAAATGACAGAACTCGATTCTATCAAATATTCAGTCACATTTCACGACATTTTAATTTTCAAAAAGAGAACAAGCGTCTTCGAAGGCACTTCACGACCTCAGAACAATCCATTATGCTGAAACGCTTGTATCGAGTTACAAATAGAATGAGATAGGAAACGTTTTATCCATCAAGTAAGTGCATTAAAATTTCCTTCCAATTGGCATTTCATCCATCAAGTCACCGAAGCGGAGGCACCATGTGTTCAATTTTAAGAGGGTGTACCCACTGAAACGGCTACCGCAACGAGAATTTAAAAATGTACCTCTTATTCCAGACAGAAACATAACCAAACTGTATTTTTCGATAGAAAAAACAATATTTTAGAAAACTATTCATTGTTTTGGCTTCAAAATTAGATGAATTAATACAAACTATAGTGCAATGCATCACGGGGCGGGGGTGAGACAATGCATTGTTATGGGCCGAGGTAACCACTTAACATCAGGTGGGCCTTCGGCTTGTTCCATCATTTATTTGTATAAAAAAACTATAGCTTCAGAGTGCAGCGATGACATATTTTGAGGGTGTTAAAAACTACGATTTCACATTTTAGGTTCAAATCGTACGGACTCAGATGAAAATTTTTGTGGCGCGCCCTCTTAACTCTGCAGCGTTGTCTCAGCTCTTTACAGCCAGATCTTTCTAAATCAACCTTAAACCTACTGAGATAGAGTCGAATATCGTAAAGTTGGCAGAAGGTTTTAATGTTCCACTGCTTGGAATTGCAATTAAGTACTTCCTCACGTTCGTGTGGAGGTTAGTCTAATTATTGTATTAATTTTTATTAGCTTTTTTTACAAAACAAAGTTCTACTTATACTTTACTGTACGTTTTTAGAAAATGTAGTTTTAATAAAAATGGGATAAAATTTTTATTAATAATTTATAAGTTAAAAAACTGGAAAACCGACTTCAATTCGACTACCAGCTTCATCATCAGATGATGATGATGATGATGACAGTTCATTGGGAATGTTCTAGTCACTATAAACACCACAGGAAAGCAAAATACGCAATTTCGGGCACGTGGTTGGTGTTGATTCTTTAGAGGAACAACTGGTGGGTTTTTGCTTTTCTCCAATTAAATGCGGTTTGAATGTACAAACTGGGTTTATTGACAAATTTAGAAAAATGTAAAAATTTAGGTGTGCACCACAAAGGGTCCATCGTTGCTAGCAGTAAAATGGTAGGCGCTACGCCGCAACTTGGCATATTGCATCGTTGCTAGCAGTAAAATAGTAGGCGCTGCGCCGCGCCGGGCATATTTTTTTCAGTTATTTCTATTTATAGCCCAAACTACTCAACCGATTTTGATGAAAATAAAATGGGACCAATCTGGAAGTATATCCTTTCAGATGAAATAAGAATTTTTGAAATCGGTTTATAAATGACGGAGTTCTGAGGTAACAAACATTAAAAAAAATAAAAAAAAAATAAAAAAAAAAATAAAAAAAAAAAACATACAACCGAATTGAGAACCTCCTCCTTTTTTGAAGTCGGTTAAAAAGTACCTAACTACCAAAACTACCTGTGAACAGTACGCACAACGGATCTTTATCCCTCTGAAGTTAGGTGCATCAAACTATTGCGCATGTACAGGTGCGGAAATTAGCTTACAATACAACCTAAAAATGGTTTCTGCGCAGATTCTTCAGAGGGACGAAGATTCGTTGTGTCTACTATACATATTTGACTATGACATAAATAAGGTAGATACAGGTGGAAAAATATTTTCTGTGGTTTTATTTCCTTTCTCCTGTCTGCTTCTCTCACGTTGGCACTGTTTGCATTTATTATAAGAATACTAAAGTTAATAAAAATAACGAAGTTATACGATGTAGTAGTGAAAACTAAAATACTGAAATGGCAAGTAGACCGAAGAAGAAGTGGTTGGATTGTGTGAAAGATGACATGTGAGAGGAGTAGATTCAGAGTTGATGAATGATAGGAGAGAGTGGAAGAAGAAGACATGTTGTGCCGACCCCGCCTAGCGTGGGATAAGGGCAGGGAAATGATGATGAGATGGACATGCTCCGAGAAAAGACTGTAAATGGACCGGGTACCTAACCAACTGGACCCCTCGAGTAAGAACTAAAAGAAATCGTGGCAGACAGCTTAAGAGATGGTCAGACGACATCAAACAAGCTGCAGGCCTGCTGTGGACAAGAGCCGCTCGAAACCGAACACTTTGGAAGGAACTGGAGGAGGCCTATGTGTCAAAAGGCCACGCTGTTGAGAACAACCGTTACATTATAACCTTTTATGTACACGGACCTGCCTCTATAGTCTTCTCTCTCTAGCCTCAAAGGTTTGCTGGAAGAAAACTCTTTTTAGGGTTTAGCTCGCTTTTGTACATGTCATCTATTTCTGTCTTTTGTTTATGTCCTGTGTTGTGTGCAATAAACAACCAACCGTAGCAAGGGCTCAGAAATCAGAAAAAAATTAATAATTCACCACTTGAGTACCTAAAAGCATGATATTCATCAGTTTCTTTAAGTTTCTGGTGAAATTAAAAAAAGTAAAGACGAGTAATAATTTCAAAATATTATGAGGTTCAAACTTTCTAGCAATAAAGTTCTCTTTACAAGCTTTGAAGGAAAGCCTGTAAAAGTTATTTTTATACAAGACAGTCAGCATCAGATGTTAAACCCTATTTTAGATTGTTAAGATTTTCATTGGCTTTTAATTTTTCGATTTACTACTGTTTTTGAAAAAGAAAATGATAAGTTGATACTTTTAGGTCAAAGAATACTTGTCTCAGCATTTGATGATGCTTACTGTATCAAAATACCTAAAACCCAGTGAAAATGAAACTTTACAAAACTCAACGCAATGCCAATAACATTAAAATCCAATCGCAATGTACACTGTGCCAAAATATCGGTAAACAATAGGCTTACAAATCGCGGTAAATACCCCATTTCAGTGAAAATTATTATCGTAAAAACAATTGCAAATAACCGTGATAATTTCTGTTTGTGCATTAAAACTAGCAGCTGTTATAATTTATTCGAGTCTCGAAATAAACTTAATATAGTTACTGCCCAATTTTAGTTGCGTACAAACAAAAGTTAGAATTTCACACATTTTGCAGCGAATGTTGGCGCATATACAACCTTAGACGTTTTTTTACTAGATACGTCACCCGTAATCAGTCATTGGCAAGTGAGAAGTAAGGTAATTGCCCGACTTCTACCTATTCACGCACCAAGCAGACTCGCCGGAGCACGTCGCTACACAAAAGTATGTATTTATCTCTAGCAAATTTTCTAGCAACAGGTGTAACGTTATGGTGTTTTAGCTGCACTTTCTCTCTTTTACATACTGTTATTACTATTACATTGATTTGTAGATAAAACAATACTTACGCCATTGTTGCAAATGTTGTTCTATAAACGCGTCTAGTTATAAAACGTCGTTGCCTATTGCAGCTTTAATGATCTGCGGGTTGGATTCGGTCCACGTACGGAGGACACCATAAAAGTGGTTGGGCTTGGCTTGCTTCAAATTGTTTTGGTCCACACAGTCACACGGAACTGTTAATACTCAGCATTGCGGACTCTTAGTTGCTAAAATTGTGCCTGATTATTCCAAGCCACCTGTAGATAAGTATGGATCGCTCAACGCTATAAATAAAAAATAATAAAGCATTTTATTTTTGCCCCGGCGTCGATGCTAAAGTATTCAAATATTCTGACAGAGCACTTCAGCCTCCAAAGGGTGAGCACAAACAAATGATAGTCGCCGCTTTGCGTAAACTTAACGTATTCGAATCATATTACGTGTCAACGGTAGCTCGACTTCCGAATGGTTTAGCATCACCGCGCAGTGTATCTCGGATACGCTACAGTTACGATACGTTTACGATCGTCTCAAATTCTTGTTGAGGCCTCTTCAGGCATCGTCGACATTTCAAAATGGAAATAGAGTTGTTCGTGCCTACAAGTGAATCGTTTCCGATAAGTTGACTCGAATGATAACGCATTGAAGCTATTTCTATGAAAATCGGGAGCGCATACCATAATCATATAGAGCAATGCGTACCTATTCAGCCATTGAGATAAATGTACTAACAATTCAGTTGGCTATTTTGATGCTGGCTGGAAATTGTGTCATATCAGAATAAAAGTATTCCGAATACAAAATAAAATAAAAATAAATGTCAGTCAGCGATTATTTTTGACAACACGATCCTCCTTCGGTGCCCACCTTTTTGCGTCATAGGACTTTCTTTGAGTCCAAGGAGGCTGAACCTCAACTAAATATATTATATGAAGGAAGATGGTGCATTTTGTCAAACACGCCTACCTACCTAGGTATTTAAACTATGGATTATATTTATGACTATGTATAGAATTTAGTAGAAGTATTTAGTGTGTACTATTTCTTCTTGTTTTACATCTACGCGTTGTTGCTTGTAACACTATAACTGAAGCTTGGTTTGATACAATATTTGCTCGAATCAATGTGGAACTTAAACTGCATTTTTTTATGTATTATAAGTATGTATTTACAAAAAAAAAGTATATAAGTATTCTATCAGCCATCTAGTTCCCATATCACAAGCTATGCTTAGTTTGGGACTAGAGGGTGTTGTGTGTAAAGTCCAAGAATATTTATTATTTTAATATATGCAGCGCTAGTACATCACAAAACGGTTTTAGTATACTAAATGGATTTCTTGTACCTGTGCTAATATTGGTTTTTTAAAACAATCACTTATCATGTTTTTTTTTTTTTTTTTAAATATTCATAATCCTGTTATCATCCCTCATTTGGATCAAAATGTTTTATCCTTAACAGCAGAAATGCTGTAGTTAACAACTTAATAAATATTTCATCACCGCGATTTTGAAATAGCACTTAAATGAGAAGTCACACACAACCACTACAAACGAACCACTTATTACATTCAAGTTCTCTGAGAGTTCGTATACAGGGTGTAATAATACTACTGCAGAAATTAAAATGTCCGTCAATATGAACCACATTTTCTACTGAACAATGTGTAGGTACATGAAAAAATCAGCTAACCAGCTATTTTTAACTAAAAATGCAACACCTTACCAGACAATATGACGTATGCAGCGATTTTTTTTTTTTACACTCATTATACTTTTATTTAGCACTTATTTATGTTGGAACAAAGTCAAAGTCAAAATTTCTTTATTCAATAAAATCACAAGGATCATTTAGAGTCATCTTATATAACTAGGTGATTCTAGGTGCCAGTTCCACACGACCAGAGCCTAGAAGAACGGGCAAGAAACTACGGCCTGGTCCTAGCGTTTTTTTGTATGTTAGCGTTTTGTATGTTGCAAAATAGTTTATACTAGCTCCTGTCCGCGACTTCGTCCGCGTCCCGTTTTATCCTGTTGATGTACCGAGATAAAAAGTAGCCTATGTGTTAATCCAGGCTACGAACTATAAGAATTCCAAGTTTAATCCAAATTGGACCAGCACTTTTTGCGTGAAAGAGTAACAAACAGACATACAAACTTTCGCGTTTTATTAGTATGAGTACGATTAAGTTTTTGTGAGTAATCTTACTGAAACACCCTGTATACTTATAATATTTCATAGCTAGTTTATATAAAATATGTAGATAGATCTCACTTGGTCTCTCGCTCAAATACGAATATACGAAACAGACTTGAAGGCACTGTAGGTAGGCAGGGGCGGACTCAGGGTTTCCTTTGGGAGACGCCTTGACCCAGCTATTTATAGTTTTCTCTGACAAATCCTGGTCCGCATTTAAGTAGACTCGAAGTTTTGGAGGAAGGGGGGCTAGGGCCCCTTTTCCACCCCCCCCCCCCTCTCCCTGGACCCGCTAGTGTAGGTAAGTAAACGAGTTTGTAACGACTTGAGGTGCATGCATCTCGCAATTTGAATTTCATATTTTGGTAGAGACAGTAATTTAAATATAGTTTGCTTGAAGGATTATCTTTAAAAGTGGTCTAGAAAATGGAGATTTTTCTTGCCAATTTTGGACTCGACTATCTTCTCTCTATCTGATCTGCAGGGGTATGCCAATCAAAGTTGAACTGCAAAGTTTGAAATCATGGTCAGTTCATACTAACTCATAGTATTATTCTGTGACTAAATAGTGACATTATGACGTCATTTGATGTGTTTTCGCGCATAATTTGCTGTCAAGTGTCTAAAAAGAATGATCACGTGGTACAAAATTGTACCACGTGACCTGAAGAAATTACACTGGGCAGTGAAATATAACTTGACAGCAAAAGATTGGCATACGGAGGCAGCCTACGTTTACCCACTAACGGAATATATAATAGTAGATCTTATTTTTACCACCATTCTTTGAGTCAGTGATTGGTATCGATTCTAATTGCATTTTTCTAAACTAACCTAATTTGACAGCGCTAAAATTATAGCCGTCTTTGTAGTTTCCGTTTATGAGAAGAGGGTCCGCAATATTTTCAGTGTTGTCAAAATAGATTAGTTTCAAAAATGCATTATGCTATGTTTTAGATGCAGTGATGTCAAAACACTAATATTGAAAAAGAAATAACCAGTCTAAAGGAAGAAAGCAGAAAAACACTAAAATTAATCAAAACCATTGAAACTCATTGAAATATAATTGCTATAGTCGTTAGCGATGGTTCGTTATATTATTGTTTCAATACTATTTTAATTAAATACACCTTTTATTTATGAGAGTAATGCGGTACTAAATCTCGACTATCTCTACAACCCTCATTAATAAACAAAGTAGGGACCAGGCCTCTTGGTACATACCTAACCTACGTTACTTAGTAATAGCTTGAGGCCTTGGCTTTGATACCTATCTAACACCAAGATAATAAATATGCTATTTTTTTAGTTTCAGTTTATGTTATATTTTCTGAGCGTTACTTTACCTACTTGTGGTTTTATAAGATTGAAAAAAAAACGTTTGAATTTGAAGCTAGAAACACAGTTTCCATGTCGCAGATAATTTTTTGTGGAAATAATACTTATTCACAAAGAAAATTACAACTAATACAGTATTTACAATATTTATAATATGTACAAAATACACATGAAGCAGTTGAGCTATCTACACACCGTTGCAAACGATTTATAGATAGCTCAATTGAACCAAATGTAACAGATTGACCGCAATAATAAATAAATAAATAAATATTCATGGACATTTCACACGACGCTCTCTAGTCCCAAACTAAGCAAAGCTTGTAATATGGGAACTAGATGCTGATAGAATACTTATATACTTTTTTTTTGTAAATACATACTTATAATACATAGTAACACCCAGACATAGAACAAACATCTATGTTTTTGCCACACACAAATGTTTGTTCTCAGTGGGGATCGAACCCACGACCCACAGCACGGAAGGCAGATAAATTACTGACTGAGCTGTGACGCCTGTCAAAAAAAAAATAATCTAATTTGGTAGCACCTTAGAGGTACCATTTTCCTAGATGCTCTTATCATCTAGCAGGATTACAGTAACCTTTGTCATTTGCACTGCAACACTCGCAAGCGCAGCGATAAGCTCGCCCGACATGCATTGTATTTCATGATTCATATTAAAGTGCACAGCGGTCACAGAGTAAGCACAAAGCAGAGTAACAAATAGGTAATATTTCTTCTTCTTTTACAGCGTCTACTGATAGTATCTTGAGTAGCATCTGATACTCATGATTGAGATACTATTAGTAATAAATAAATAAGAAATAGTATATTTTACCAAAACACCAGTATAGAAACAAAACATAGGTAGCAACAAAGGTGGGTACAATAAACTATAGTACAATAGTACTATAGTTTGTATTATTTGTGATAAATAAAATATTCATGGACATTTCACACAACGCCTTCTAGTCCCAAACAAAGCAAAGCTTGTAATATGAAAACTAGATGGCTGATAGAATACTTATATACTGTTTTTTTTTAAATACATAGTAACGCCAGTTATAGAGCATACGTCTATGTTTTCCACGCACAAATGCTTGTTCTTGGTGGGGATCGAACCCGCGATCCACAGTAAACCCAACCCAACTGTTACAATTATTATTTTGACTAAAAATATGGAGACTGTTCTAATGTCGTAAGACTCGCGTGCTTATTATATTGTACTCTACGTACACTGCTTTGGTAAAAGGTAAAAGTAAGAATCGGAAGCTTGAACTGTTTGCCGGAACAGTAGAATTCGGGAAAATACATCTAAAGCGGGTGGTAATAGACGACATTATCGTCTTTACATCTAACCAACAAAAAATTATTTAAACAATCTTAGAAAGAAATAACAGAAGCTACAATTGTTACAAATAAGTATTCTATAGATGCAAGCGACTATGTTTTACAATCACAAACTAAGTAATTAAGTTATCCCACTGAATGTCTTTACACTGTGTACTATGAAGAGCAGTGCACAGTATAAATCAGGACACAGCATTGTACATCGCACGTAGACTTAATCTCCCCTCACCTGCAGTGTTACCCGTAATACATCTTGATATATCGTGTCATTTATTAGCCCTAGGAGGCTTCTATTAATTTCAGATGATTTATTCAAGCGCCTTGTAATACCTTAATACTGTTGTCTGTAATTTAAACATAATGAGCTAGTACATGAGCGGTATCGTATATTACTTTTGTTTAAGTACACAAAAGCAAAATAATATTCGGTTCGGAAGTTAAATTATTTTGAGTACATCTGTTTTTGAAATATTTAACACTAGCAGTTACCCGCGACTTCGTACGCGTCTACAGTTTCCGTGTACATTATATTATCTGTGCGTGTACCGAGCGGATACTTTGTGAAACTTGACATTACACCTCATTACACCGAACTCGTACCTACTGGAATGTCAAACGCTAGTTATTAGACCAAAGAGGTAGTACTACGCCCTGTCAAACTGACGTGACATGACATGACAATGAAATCCTCTTGCCAATTGGCGCTGCTAATCCTTTTCGTTCATTTTATCCTGTAGATCCTGTTAATTATTCGAGATAAAAAGTAGCCTATGTGTTAATACAGGTTACGAACTATATATATGCCAAGTTTCATCCAAGTTGGTTCAGTAGTTTAGACATGATTGAAACACAAACATCCAAACATCTAAACTTTCGCATTTATACTATTAAGTAGGATAGGATATGATTGTCATTCTATGCGAAGTATTTTAATTTATCAGTAATTCAAACTTAAGCTAACTAGGTTGATTACTTAATACTAACATAACTATAGCGTCTTATATATATGAAAACAAACAGGGTTATTATTATAACCAGTTGCATTCTAATCTGTGTAACTTTATGTTCGTTTGATAATAATAACATATTTTTTTGTATACAACTAAAAAATGAAACAAACGAATGGCCCACCAAATGTTAAGCGGTAACTACTGCCTATAATGATGCATTGTCTCACTGAACACGTCCACTGAAGATGTTCCCAGTCGCACGCAACCGAAACTGCGGGTGTAAATTGTATAAATAAGTCTCAAGTTAAACTTGTCGTCTATAATAATGATATGTAATGAATGAGCAAGGGTGGTTATTATCTCCGGCTAATGAGAAACTGCACTTTAATCTCATGCACCCTCCCTCCCTCGATGGTAACATAGTTATAGGAACCTAAAGCTTATACTCATGTGACGAAATTGTAGACAGTTTAAAAGTACCAAAACGAAACTTAGGGCGGCTTGCACCAAAATCACTAAACGTGTTTAGCAGCTAAATAGATTTATATCTGACGTATTTGTATGACTTGACAACTCGCTAAATACTATTTAACAGTTAAACGCGTTTAGCGATTCTGGTTTAGGGTGGCTTGCACCAGAATCGCTAAACGCGTTTAACTCTTAAATAGTATTTAGCGAGTTGTCAAGTCATACAAATACGTCAGATTTAAAATCTATTTAGCTGTTAAACACGTTTAGTGATTCTGGTGCAAGACGCCCTTATACAAGAAGAGCACCGGTGGTCTAGTAGTAATGACCGCCTTCCGTTCCTAAGGTTGTGGGTTGCAATCTACCACCAACCACTAAGTATTATGTTCTTATCTGTACTTACTGTATTTATGCTACCTACTGTACATGTATACCTACCTAAGCAATTGGGGACAAATAAAAATTTATCTTATCTTATTTTATCTTATCTTATTTTATCTTATCTTATCTTTAAATAGAACTATGTCTAATATCTAATTTCCGGTGCAGTACAATAAAGAGTTTTCTATCTTTTCTATCTATCTTACCTTATCTTATCTTATCTTAAATCTGGTCATACACCTCCTCCTCCTTGCGTCAATAACCTCACTGTTGAAGGTCGTGACCTTTATGCAGGACCTTCTTTTGCACGATGCTCCTCCAACGAGACCATAGGGTCATACATGGGTCCTTTTAATCGGAAAATGTATGTACGCAATGTTCTCAATTGATGATAGAAAACTTCGTCAGGAAACCCGCGGCTTGGCTCCGCATGTATTGACTCTTTCCTGTGGATAAGGCCTGCTAGGCTGGGAGGATAGTAAAGGTTCTGGGCAATAGTAGTAGGGTAATATTGTCAGCAATCGTCAACGGTTAGGTACAATAGTATTCCAGTTCATCCGCAAAAAAAGGTGCTGAGTAAGGCTACCTCATCTAGAAGGTTTGTTAAATGTGTGCCTCGAACGCATTTTTCATCGGTAGGTTTTTTTCCCTAATCGCATTTGGCCTCGATAGTGTTTTGTCATGAGTGCATTTTTTATGAACGTAATTTACTCTAAACGTATATTTTTAAAATCATGTCCCAAGCTACTGTCTCATAGGGGTAGAAGTAATCCCTGCCACGGTAGAAATCATTTTGATTTGATGCAAAGGGTGATAGCACTGCATTATCACTCTGAAATCGTCGATATAGTGTCAGTGGTAGTTTGATTTCTCCTATTGGTTGGATATCAAAACACTTTGCTTTTTTGTCGCGAGACTGCCAGTATTTTCCTAGAGTTTATTCAAAATAGTGCGGACTGTGTGACCACAGCTTAGTCTTTTATAAAAGCGAGCGTATATGATTACTCTGCCTGCGCTTCGTAATCTCGACGCTACGGATTAATGCCAGCTGTGGTGTCTCACGATATTTATATTTTTAATTTCACACTGCTATGAACACAGTTTTAATATAAATTCATTTTTTGCTATCGTGAACAGATGGTAGGTGATTTTGAGGTTTCGATGCGATCCGTTTTTATCACTGCAGTATTTTCTGATTATACTTATTCATGTTTTTTATACTTATAAAGGTTTATGTATATTTTAGTAGTAACTTTTGAAACATTTGTATTTTCAACGTTGTGCCACAATAACTTCTAATTTCTTAGTCCCTAATACTTTTTACGTTTCAGAATTATGACGTTTATTTAATAAAAAGTGTAATATAACGGCTATGGTTTATTTACCCCATTTATGATTTACGCAATCAAGTGAACAAAGAAAAAAATGTTACAAAACAAGGAATAACTCACAAAATAAACTGTGAACCGTTCCCAAAGCAAACATTACAGTATTACCTACAACTCGTTGGTCTACTCCGAAGCTTGGTTTATTAAACCTTGATGAAAACCTTACATCATCATATTTTCTGGATCGTTCACCTAAATTAAAGGTAATTTATATCCCAGTGTTTACAGACGGCGCTGGTTCGAGCTTTATTAAACAAATAAAGTAATGAATTGGGTGCTTTCGTAAACAAACGTGCTATTTGGATCTTTATTGCTTTAATAATTTAATGATACTTGAGTTTTGGACAATAACTTCGAGCCGGAATTGAGGTTCAAGGATATACAGTGAAAATAATGTAATTAACTAACTTCTCTGAGTTATCATGGGGATAGTACAAGTAATTTAATAAAAACAATATATCTATTCTTTCGTTATAAGAAGCATCATACAAAAACGACTTCTAAATAAAAGAGTGGCTTATTTGACTTCAAAACTATCATGGCTTCTTTTCGTAGCCAGTGTAGCACGAATTATTGAGCGTAGATTGCTATAGACACCTCTACAAATCATGCCTCGTTTTGAAAAGTCAAACACGTACATGCATTGAGAAGTCAAATTACTTTTCAAAAATAGGGATCACAGTGACGTGGTACTGTCAACATCTGAAAATGTTGATCGAACTCTGAAAAGTGTTATAAGAAGGAAACTAGATTTTTTACATTCTTTTATCAAACCTATCCATTTTGTAGCGAATATCTACGCTCTCTGGCGGGACCATAAATATGAAAAAGTGAAAATGCCTTGTAAATTATAGCAATGTATCTCTTTACAATTTCAAAAGGCAAAAGTGTTACGAAGTAAGTAAATGTGGTGTAGTAAAAAATGTAACACATTCAACAATCGACTTGCTCCATCGTCGACTTCATCGTCACTTTCTATCAGGTGAGATTGAACTCAGAAAACGGTCTATGAAATGTAAAAAAAAAAATCACGTGCTTAGCACGTGAACATTCAAAAGCGTCACTTATTTAAAGTCAGTTGAGTAACGCGGGTCGCATAACATAATGATCCGAATGTATCTCTGTCGCACTGTACCACGGGGAGTCGGGAATAATAAAAATTCCAGCGTCACGTTACAAGTGCGCTTTCGGGAAAGTAATCCGCGGAGAAATACCACCTACTGCTTCCACATTTGTAACAAGAAAATCTCCATTTCTCTTTGACTAGTCGTTCAGAAGTCCCCGGTGAGTCGTGAGGCGACGGCACATAAAAATTCACCGCGAAGCTTCGTGTCATGAAGTCACGCCGAATGTGCCGAAGCGGATTTCTCTGTATTATAATTTTATAAGCTCACTTAACAATGTGTACGCAATTTCGTTTGAATGTGAACTATTAACCCCTTTGTGCTGCTTTCACGTCACGTTGTTTAAAGGTATTTTTGAGTTGAGTTTTAAAGGTTTCTGACAGATTTTGAATACTTTGCAATGTTTCGTACTCATGACATTGTTCATTGTTCATGAATTTATTTATTTATTTAATTGGTGTAGTTTTTTATGTTTTTCGATCGTTACTCCAAGGCGTAAATTTTTTAAATCAACGTGTAAGCGATGCAAAATACACAAAACTGATGTTTATATCAGATTAAGTAAGTAAACTGGTACTGATTTGGATCAGTTGAGCTATCTATAAATCGTTTGCAACGGTGTGTAGATAGGTCAACTGCTTCATGTGTATTTTGTTCATATTATAAATATTGTAAATACTGTATTAGTCGTAATTTGTGATTAAAAATAAAAAAAAAAGTAAGTAAACAAATCATATTTTTCGAGCAATAATATTGAGGTTTACTCAATTAACAACACTCGTATTGTTAGACTCAAATTATTTTAAGTTCCTAAAAGTAAAATCACAAAACCATATAAATATTTAAATCTGTACCAGAGATGTTGCCGAAAGAATGAACGTGCAACAGCGAAAATCAATTTAACCTTGTCTGACTTTATTACCGTCTATAACGTGTCGAATAGAAAATAAAACGATCTCTGAATATAAACCTAAAGACTGGCCTGCCTAAGGGCGTTTATACACTAACTGGTTCGAACAAATACATAATTATATTGGTATCGACGGTAATGCGATGTGAAAGCGTACTTACTAAATGTATAACATTAGTTTTCCACACAATATCGTGTAGTTATCGCATCGGTAGCAGTGGCGGCACATACGACTAAATATATTTTAAACTTGTGCTACCTTCCTTTTTCAATACGTTTCTCCAGCGCTAAAAGAAATTAACGCAAGATTCCTATCAGTGTAAATAGCACACTTTAAAAAGAAACTGTTTATTCCGCTGTAGACTTCCTATTTATTTAGTTTCCGGCATGAATAGCAATGTTAAGTGATCGAACTCAGTGGGGAAGTACTACAATGGCATGGTAGAAGCACTACAATGGCACGGCAGAATAGAGTTTCGTAGCGAGATCAGATACCTAGAAAAATACGAGCAGAAGCCGCGCATAAAATAATTAACACACGGTCAACTAGTCGGCGATCGCCGAGCAACTTTTGGCGATGGTTTTGTTTAGATAGCTACTTGCTTTATCAAATACGGCTAGTGGTGCAAAATAAAAGAAAAAAGTGCTAAGACGACCTAAACTAAATAGTGTCTAATGCAAACATTTCAATTCGATCGGCACAATTTCTTATTTTGTCAAATTAACTAAGTGACATTATTATGTAACTCATCAATCTACTTTTACTGGCTCCGATACCTGCTTTACTGTTATTTAAAAAACATACTCTTGGACAATCCAAATAGCTAATTTTATATTTAGGGCGGCTTGCACCAGAATCACTAAACGTATTTAACAGCTAAATCGATTTAAATCTGACGTATTTGTATGAGTTGACAACTCGCTAAATACTATTTAAGAGTTAAACGCGTTTAGCGATTCTGGTGCAAGCCGCCCTAACTATTTTGATTTAGTGTTGTGACTTTGGTAACACCAAAGGTTTAAGTAGATGTATAAATATTAAGATAAATATTATTGTGTATACCTACTGACGTATTTAAGAGCATCTTATAAGTATATCGAAGGAGAAAACAAATAGATATTAAATACTGTCCAGCTAAGAGCCTTTGCACACGGCGTATTTCCTTATGGTGCAGGTACAATAAAGAGTTTTCTATCTATCTATTTATGCGCGCAGATGTCGCGCGTTTTATCACATCACAACGGAAGGATCGTGTCCAAGAGTTACAACGTGATTTCGGTCTTGCGTTTGCTGAGCGTGACTGCGTTCTAGGCGCGTCGTCAGCCCATAGAAAAAACACACCCTTCCCTGGCAACTTATCCACCAAATTGCCCGTATACTGAGTACCGCAATGGTATCTCTTTCATCCGGAATATTTTATTTTTACCAAGTTTCGGTATCTCTGTAAGTTTTAATATTGCCGCGAGTTTCCGGAAGATTCACAATAACTTGGGAAAAGTTCGCATCGTTGTTAAGATTTCAGCGGTAAATTACCTACGTGAGTTTTTGCATTGCGCTTTCGTGGAAAAGCGGTTTGAATATTTAAAAATATAGTCTGCTACGAATACGCCACTGAAAATATGAAACGTAGGTGTACTAGTTGTTAAATAACTACTTTAGTATCTACTTGATGGTGTAGGTCTATTAAAGTGATTGATGTTGACGATGATGATTATTTTGTAATGTAAATCTTTAGGTTCTAGGTACATCAAAATTTTAGATGATTTTTAGACTGAGTCTAGTCTAATTGAAAAAATATCCCAATCAGTCACACTGTGTTACTCGATGCAACTTGATAAGTTATTATAAAAAAAAAAACAAAATTGGGGTATGATCATTTCACTATGTGTCCGTGTTACTAGAGTAATTGAAACTTGTTGAGAACCCACCTCATGCAGGGACCGGAGTTATAAAAACCAACTTCGTTATTTTTCAAGCTTATTTGAAGAAACTCTATTAAGTTACTCGATTAAGTTTTCAAAGGATTCAGCCTGTGTATCATTATAAATAGTCACTCTTTAATTATTCTCGCACCCGTCCATTACGAGTTCTGGCAAGCCAAAAAGCAGTCCCCGTCATGAGTATGGCACAGACTCATGACTTTAATTGCAATGAATTTTTATGGTGTAAAAGATCTTTGAATACAGGTTCAAAATCTTTTATTAGAGAATCTACGAATATGTTTTATTACTTGATAATTTTGCACAAAATAGTTTCCCACCATACACTACGCAGCCGACTGTCATATTTTATATTTTACAGTTAGGCGTGTGTGACTGAAAGGCATACTTGACTTTCCGTCAAAGTGGCATTTATAGGAGCCATAGTTAAAAGAAGTAGAAAACATGAGAAAAACTATTGACAGATGACGCCACCGTCTTTCACAAAAACTGAAACTTCAACGAATTTATGTTTATACCCAGTTTATACAACAACAAACGGTCGGAATGGCAAGATGAGAAACAAGAGGAGTGCCTGTAATTAACATAGTAATTATAGGCGTCTAATTGCCTCAGTACTCATGCCTTGAGTATAAACCGGGCGTGACAGGACTGAGGAGTGAGGGTCTGAGCTCCGAGCCTCGACAGGGCTGTACCACTCTTTTACATCTGCTAGCTTCTGCAGGGGTAGCCAATCAAAGTTGAATTGCAAAGTTGAACTGCAAAGTTTTAAATCATGGTCAGTTCATACTAACTCATAGTTATTTTGTGACTAAATAGTGACATTATGACGTCATTTGATGTGTTTTCGCGCATATTTTGCTGTCAAGTGTCTAAAAAGAATGATCACGTGGTACAATTTTGTACCACGTGACCTGAAGAAATTACACTGGGCAGTGAAATATAACTTAACAGCAAAAGATTGGCATACGGGGGCTGTCCGCCATTTTATAAAAGCTTAGAAGCTCTACTTATTTTTTTAAACATAAGTAGGTAACGTCTCAGATTACGTATTAATTGGACGCATAAAGTTACAAATATTGAGGTTTTTGGAAGGATGGAGATCAAGAAGACAAGTCTCGTGCGTACTATAAAGAAGAGGAAGGTTGCCTACCATCTGCTCCAGCTAATAATGATAGGCAAGCTGCAAGGCAAAAGAGGAGTAGGTAGAAGGAGAACATCATGGCTTCACCACATCAGGCAATAGACTGGGATTCTATTTAAGCTTGTCTTAAATAAAGAGTTTAAGAGGATGACTGCCAACCTTCAGTCGTGGAGAGACACCCTGAGAAGAAGAAGAAGAAGAAGGTAACATTAAAGTGAAACTTCGTAGTGCTATTTGTATATTCTCTGTGTTCGCTTCCTAGAATAATATGATATTTAATTAAATAGATGTTACCCATCAATGCGTCAGCGAAAGACCTCACAAAATAAATTACAATTTTAGACGCAAAGGCCTGTAGACGTTGAATAAAATATGAGATACAGATACTTTGAAAATAGAGACACAAGCTTTAATCTTTTAGATGTACTAAGTGTCCTAAATCATCAATTTCATCTGAGTGTCCTAATAATTTGAACAAGTTATTTGATAAAAATTTTAAGAATCCCGACCATAAAAATTTCAGGACAAACAGAAGTTTGAATACTCAAGTATAAAGTTTTTAACAATTTTTTATTGAAAAGGTGGAAAAAACCGCTTTTTTTTAGCATACACGCCCGATATACCTTCGAAAAACCCTGGACGTGTGTCTTTTGGCACTAATGATTTTAGTCGCTAGTCGAGAAATACAACAAAAATAAAATCTAGTGAACTCATCTGATTGAACCTTCAGACAAAGATGATAAAATATGTACCGAAAGGGCGCGCGGTCCGAAATGGATCCGAAAATAGTAACCAGTCAAGTTTATGGGTCTGGAATTAAAACAAAAAGCATTTTCATGTTCAATATCTTTCTACTAGAGGCTGGACAAAGTGTGAAAATACTATATCTGAAACATTTAATGCGGCTCTCAGACTGTGAAATAAAATAAAATTTACCGCTAAAAAACCTTAATTATAAACGGTCAATTTGTGAAAAATTATAAATTAAAGGTAGCTAGTTATACCTATGAATAATCATAAACATAGAAAAATACTATTCTAATCTAAATAATATCACAATATTGTAGAAATATGCGCGAATCAAAAGTGATCTTGGTGTTTGTATGTCCACCGCAGGGCTCTTAAGAGGAAACGTGGGTGGTATTTTCTCCATACAAACGCTCTCGCCTGTTTTCTTTTAGGTTAATGACCCTAGAGCAATGATTTTTCACAGAATAATAAATAATCACTATTTCTATGCCCCTATGTTTTCCTTTTTGGTGATAAATTATTTTTATAAGCACTAGAACCCTCAAAAAATGCTCAAAATTGCTTATTTAGATCGCTGTTAACAGAGTCCTAGTGTAGAAATTTGACAACTATTAACGAAAAAAGAAAAACATAGCGGCGTAGTATATATCCTCCTTATTCAGTGTCTAAAATATCTTTTAAATTGGTTCAATATTGGAGGAGGAAATAGGCGAGAGCCAAACCTCGAATTATAACTTTTTACTTAAGCTTTTGAGTCGGATCTGCAGTTGTCCTTATTGCACGAATTTGAGGGCAGGGGGGACGGTAGCGACAGCAATAGTTTCTTCAAATACCTAATTTTCTAAAGTCTCTCCGCCCGTATTTCCTCTTAATAAGCGTGCAGTTCACGTATTACAATCCAATATTCCACATTATTATGCAATTTTGTCGTCGTGCAAAAAAGCTATTACCTAGAAATTCCATATGGACATCGCCTTCAGTCATGCGCGTGGCATAAGTAGCTATGAGCACAGAGACGAAAAGATTTTCATATTAAATCAAATACCCGCGGTTCATTGATTTTCAATTTGTATGGGGCGCGCAGTTGAGCGGCCGCCCAAGCCCATAGCCTATCCAAAATACATCAATTTATTCATAACTATTATGAATGGCCTAAGTATACTTTAGTAGGTAAAATATTACGCAAGCTTTAGCTCGTTTACCAATTTTTTTTTCTAAAATCTAATAACAAATCATCACACATATTTTTTTTATTTGCTACATATTCTCCTTTTTAAACATGAATACTCTACTTTTTGAATAAAATTGTTCAATAAAGCTTTTAGAACCCACAAAGAAATATTTATACCCGTTCTTAGGAAAAATAACTGTTTCAATATAAAAGTAATTGGAAAATAAACATTATAAAGTTTTACTGCAAACGAGCATCCGAAGGAGCAATGTGGAACCTGTGTCACTTCAATATCGCTTGCAGTGTAATATAGACATTATCACAGTAGTATTTAGGTTTCATATACCTATTTATCATATATTTTCTTGAAACGATATTGTTCCTAGGACATGATTTTGAACGTTGTGATTGTCCATGTACAGCTGGTTTAGATGGCTTTACGCTCAGGCAAAACATGCCAATGGTGGCCTCAAGTTTTTAGTTTGAGAGCCTAGTTTTTCACACATCAAATTAGCGTGCATCTATCGGGAGTAGTTTTATTATGTACCGCGCTAGATGGCGCTACACTGTCATAAACTCGACAACTTTCTAGTAACCTCACAATTCCTACGAAATAAGAAAAGTAGGTACCTAACAACTGGAACACAACTATGCGAACATCACTGCTTGGCGGCCGAAATAGGCGCGGTGGTAGGACTTCCCCGGACCAACTCTTTCACAAAGAGTTCTACTACGACTAGAACACATGATAAACAACCTATAAAAGATAGTGCAAGTGAATTTGCACCTAAAGTAGATGCTATTAGTTCTGTGGTTGCATTGTCACCGAACGCACGTATCCTGCGCTCGCCCGCTGCCAGATGTATTGGAAACCTAACAGGATGTCTAGCAAATAGCATGTGCACTGCATACTCGATAGAAACGACATGGACCTGCCACAGTATACTGAACAGAAGACAAAGTTTCACTCAGAAATTAGGGATAAAACCTGGATGTTTGTCACATCTTTGTGCATAAAATATTTTCCGGAAACGCGATTTGTCCGTCGTACAAAGACACCTTTATGTTTGAGAGTGATGGGCGCAGTAAAATGCATCACAGTACACTTCCTCAGTGGACGTGCTCAGTGAAGCAATGCATTGTTATAGGTAGTGGTTAACACTTAACATCAGGTATCATCGGCTTGTTCCACTTATGGTTAAAAAAAGACCAAAACAACACACCGCTAATAGCAATTCATCATCCATTGTAAGTGTTTTTGTTTCAATACAAATAGAACTCTTTGTCAAGCAAGCTTAATCAAAGCTTTTTTTATTTTGTTCAGCTTGAGGCAGTAGCTATGATTTTGCGATTTCGTTAACACGTAAAGACATGTTACAAGTAATGTTCAGTCTTGAATACGCTGCCAAAACGCTATCATTTACGAGTAACCCTGGTATTTCTTTGTGTGGTTTGCAACAGCACGTTTTCATTCAATGCATTCAGCTAAGCTTCTGCACTTTCTGCAAGATAATCAGTGCCAGTGTCGGACTGTACAGGACAACTCCGCACGTGTTAATTCATGGTAGTTGTGAATACGTGAGTTTGAAACGAGACACTTTCATCAACGCGTATTCAGACGTTGAAAAGGTCATACAGCATTAGTTTCAGGAACTTTAGAATTAGTAAACAGTTTGTCTCTTTTCGTTTTAACCTCGTTTTTAAGTCGGAACCATAAAAGTAGAATAGTTTTATTTACTAGTAATTGTGCATATTATGTCATGCTGACAAGAGCCGTAGCTCTTAAATTAGAAGAAGAAAAGGGATCACAGAATTTATATATGTATAACTAGCTAAGCTAGCTTTTTTATTTATTTTATTTATTTAACTAGCTAAGATTTATTCACAAAGAAAATTACGAACATCATAGTAGAAGTTTAACAAGAAACTGGCTATTTCTAAAAGCTCGTAGTTTACCAAAAAACTAGTGCCAGATATTCGAGAGCCATGGCGTTGGTAGAGGACGTCGTTTACGCTCGACGAGTATTCCTAAAAGTTTAGCATTTCGCACGTAGCTACAAATTATATGATAAAAAAAATATATACAAACGACTATAAAATGAGTGTAAGATTAGTGTCAATTGCAGTGTGAAATAGAAAAGAAGGGTAACCCTGCAAAATGAACTAACTCGGATTTTTGAAGTATAATACGTATATGCGCATAAAATCTTAGTTCGCTAATTCCATCGACGTCGACAGACGCTGGTTGAAGTTACAAAGCTTTCTATTCGGTCTAAAACTACGATTTTCTAAAAGACGGCGGTTGTTATTGAATGTTATATAGCGGAAATGTACTTAGATAGCATGACCCAAGATCACGGGTTTGTCGGTCAAATAGACAAAAAGTATGATCATTGCCGTCATTTTTAGTTTGATGAAAAGATGACATTGTTTTTTACACGTTATTAAAAATAGTGCTACCTAAATAACCATTCACTATTTTACCTAGCCATACTTTTTAACATAAGTTTAGTCCTCTAGTCTGTATGTCATCTTGGGTAAAAAGGAGTTGTCGCTTGAAAGTTGTCCGTTTTATTACAGCAACAGTCCTTTAAAAAAACTGGGACGAAAAGAAGGTTCTGCATCCGTGGAGCCTCGCTTTGTGCTTTGCTAGATATTCCATAAATTAGACGCTCCGTTGACTAGAGTTTCGACTCTCACATGATTGTAAACCTTTGAACATTTACTATGCCTAAGCTTAGTTTCGTGTGTCATGGAAACTGTCACCGCTATATCATCTTCAATAGACTATTCAATGCTTGGGGGCGATTCCAATCTCAAAGTTGAACTGCAAAGTTTCAAATCATGGTCAATTCATACTACCTCATAGTTATTCTGTGACTAAATAGTGACATTATGATGTCATTTAATTTGTTTTCGCGCATATTTTGCTGTCAAGTGTCTAAAAAGAATGATCACGTGGTACAAAATTGTACCACGTGACCTGAAGAAATTACACTGGGCAGTGAAATATAACTTGACAGCAAAAGATTGGAATACGGGGACTTAGCTAAGTTAATTTAAGAAAGTGCACCGATTATATTGTTAAAAAAAATTCATCACAGATAACCAGTTTTCTAATCTTGGTTATCTGTAAGGAACAAGCCTATTATTTCAACTTTTGTGATAGAAATAGAAATTATTTATTTTACGCAACACACAAATATATATTGAATAATAAAACATTAAAATACGTATAAAAGGAACCCACTCAGCAAATGCTAAAGGTGCACGATGGCTCCTTTAGCGCTGGTTTTCAGGGGTGCCGAGAGTGGAGTGGCGCACAGCCTCTGCGACATAATTTACAATTTATGCACAAATCAAATTATAATAACAAAATATATTTTACAAATATATGAGTGAACTCATGCAGTTATCATTTACGATCACCGCTTTTGAGGAAACGCCAGCTGTGATATGTGAGGTCTTTTATGACAGGTCTAAAGGAAGGATGATACCGGTTGAAATGGCTGAGATAATTTTCCGTTGTAAAAGCACCCGTTGGACTGACGACATTGTAGTAGCTGCAAGACATGCAAGGAGTCAGTTGGTGACAATACCTTCTGCCTGCGCTGTTTGGGCTCGATTCAAATCAACTTCTAATAGTTTTGGTTGTAGGTTTTAGGTGTAAATAATTTATAAGTTTGTGGCGTACCTACTCCGCCAACACGTACACGTAGATACCTGAAACATAAAACATAATGATTAAATATTACAATCTTAAAACTAAAATAGATAAAACAATACTTACCTTGCTATTATATAAAAATTAATATTTCTTAAAATACTTGCATTAAACAATTTAAACTAGCAATGTAAAACTTAGATTTCTAACTACAAGCTAAATAGTAATTCAAATATTGTACTTACCTAATATGTAATGTCGGAAGGCAGTCGTGAATGCGTGCGCTAAAATCGTATCGAGTGAAGGCCCTTTTTCGCTCCTTCGCGAATGAACAACTCACACGCAGGACCGACCGGTTAGACTCGCGAACCACTACTACCTTCCGACCGTTCAATCGTTCAGTACAGTCGATCTTACGCTCATATACGACACGTAGCTTGCTTTTGCTTTTGTAACCAAAACAATTAATCCTGTGCTTTATTTTCATACTTATTTCCTAATTCCATGTCTTGTTCTTCATCTCAATACTGTGAACTGTTTGCTGTGTGCTTTCCTCTAAAAACTGTGCTATAAAATAAACTATAAAAGTAAGTGGATCATCTTGGCATTTTTCATTGTTTGCTGCACCCGCTTGCAACGATAGGTAATACCTAAGATATTACTACCACCACAAGTTTAAAAACTAGAAAAACCAACTTCAATTCGACTGCCGGTTTCATCACCAGAAGATGATGATGATGATGGCAGTTCATTGGGAATGTTCTTGTGACCATAAGCACCACTAAAAAGTCACAGGAAAGCAAAATACGAAAAAAAAAACTAATTGAAACGAACGAATGTCATCTATTTCTGTCTTTTGTTTATGTCCTGTTTTGTGTGTAATTAAGAATTGTAAATCTCTTCCTTTTTTGAAGTCGTTTAAAATATAAAACTACGCAAGCAAATTCACGGGCATTCCACTAGTACGAGATAAGAAAAAAATACATCCACCGAGACACGTAAGTAATTAATGCGGGAAAACTGCTGGTTTTTTTATACAAGGTGTAAAAGAAAATCGGATTCCTTTAAATAGATAATTTTTCTAAGGTGGTTCATGAGTTCTGTTATGAGTGACTTAGTAAAAATTGGATTTTAGAAAATCCAAAGTAGTATTAGGTTGACTGGAAGAGATCGCTCTCAGCGATAAGGCCGCCCATTGTGTTAATAAGCTTTCTTTGTTTTTTTTTGTAATGTTTTCATGTGGTGTGCCAATAAAGAGTTATCTATCTAATTTATCTATGAAGTGGGAAAATATTCATTGACATTTTGAACAAATCAAAATTAATGTAATTAAAAATTAGTGTAGGTAAAACTAATTATTATTAATCTTCCATATAACGACAAGTACTTATTTGTATTTACGCTTAGGTACTTTGCCAAATGATCCGTGGGGAGGATTTCGTTTCTGATTTTTGATCGAAAAGCCGTAGCTTTTTGTTTTTTTTTTCAGTTTTCGTCCGCTATCTTTTTACAGCTTGTAACTATGTAGGTACACAGCATCATCTGCATGCTAATATAATGAAAACACCGACTAGTGCATATAAATTTAATTAAACTGTGAGGTGAGATAATACGGCGCTGGATAAGCCGTATCTTAATCCCACATAAACAACTTGTGAGATAGACGAACAACGAGAATTATTACTATGTGTACAAAGTAGTAAGAATTACTGTTTCTCGGTAATTGAATTAAATTAAGCAACGTTTAACGCGGTCACTAACTGGATGGGTGACCGCTACTGCCATTTTTGTAGGTAAGTAGTTTCACAGTAAATCAGACCTTGCTTAGTACAATCAACTATACTTCATAATTGTATTCTACGTCCACCTAGTAGTACTTCTGAAAACTAGCGTGAATATATAGAAAATTACTGTTGAATACTTACTTGTACTGTAAAGTTTAATAGTGCAATTGACTATGACCAAATTGACTATTAACCGTTCGTGTTCATGAAAAACGTCGAAACATCCTCATAATTACTTTCGTTATTTGTAAATCTCGTTTTGTTAAAAATGAATCAGCTTTTATAGGTAAACTGCGCTGTTTGTTTCCGTAATAAAATTCATAACATACAAATAACACTGACAAACCATAAAAAATGTAGCAACAGCGGATAAACGGGGCTTACTTACGATAAGCAAAATCATTTAGCGAAAGAGGAGATAAAACGTTTTTGTATATTCCATTTGTTTCGCCTATCTCTACCTTACTTAATGCAAAAATTTTTTTCATTTGAATAATATTGAGTCGGTTGTTCTACGTTTGCTTTATGAATACTGAAATTTTAAGTCGACCTAAGCAAGTATTTATGCGAGGTATAAAGTTCGGAGGCGCGGCGTGTCGTCGGGGTCTCCCAAGGCGGTCATTTCGACCCAGCATCTGAAAATTGTCACCTCGCTACCGTCTTCATTTGCAACAAATACAGGGCCCGGCAATAAATTCTTGAATTTACTCTCACTCCTTCCCTCAGACGTGCTATTTTTCAAGCTCTTTGTTCCGTTACGAAAGGATATTTAGCATCAGGTCGCTTTGTAGAATCGACTTGAGATGCTCCGAGATCCCGTAAGCTGCCGTCGAGCTAGTTGGTCAATACGTTGCCCTTTTTATTTTATTTTCACTTAAAATGTCCGAGGCAGTGGGTACTCTGTCAGCTCCAACTAGAATTAAATCAATTTATCAAGTTGATGCCAGACGGGTTCTAAGAGTTCAAGCCAAAAGCATTGTAATTATATTATTATTCGAGTCGCATGCAACCTAATCGATATAAGCATTGAATCGGATTGCATAAAATTCTATTGCTTTCCAAAACTGATTTCAGGGAATGGAAAAATACACAATGCCTTTGTGTTTTCGAAGAACATGGAAATAACCGAAACCTACATGTTTTATGTCAAAACATTTAATCCGCGTTTGTGGGAGACACCTCATTAGACGAAATTAATTAGTTTTCTACAACACTTATGGTAAACGAGCCGTTTACCTTACCCAAGTAGGTGCACGAATGAAATGCTATTTACATGAGGAGAGTTACTCGTCTCGAAGATACGATTGTCGGAATAAGCACCACAATACAACTGTAAAGACATCTTGTAAGTATACCTATTCTTTTTATTTTACTGACAGAAGAATATTATGCAGAAAAGTAAGTACAGTACGCTCAACGTCTTTGTCCCTCTGAAGTTAGGTGCAACAACGATTGCGTTTGTACGGAAAAATTCGCTTATCTGTAATACGACTCATAAATCGGCAGATACTTCAGAGGGTCAAAGATCCGTTGTGACTTCTATAATTAGCTAGGTTATTTTATTAGTTTTTTTATGTAAAGATACCGTAACTTCTAGAAAGTATCGTATTTTACAGTCACCTACGAGTGACGTGCACAAACGTACAAGCAACTCTCGCCATGTAAATGAGGCTGTACCCAAGTAGGTGCTCAAATAATAGGAGGGCTCGGGAGGACTTTTATCAAACCAAGGGTCGTAGTAAATCGAAGTGTCACCGACAGCGCCCTTGTACTTGACAATAAAGGGAAATATACAGTCTCTTTGTATTGTTTTCGCAGGTTTACAGCTCATAAAAATAGATGGGCGCTACGCACTTAATTCTGATCAAGTTTTCAACGGTGCGAATCAAATCTTTTATTTAAGACTTGTTTGGTAAATAAAAGAAATAACATAGTGGATTCTATTGTTACCTAGTAGTTGTCTGAAACATTACAAGGTATTTTCGTGTGTGGAAAGTACTATGGTTAGTTATAGGGCTCTGGAATCACACAGAATAATGGCTAAAACACCCATCTAAGTAGCTAGAAAATTTATATATTTGACGATTTGAATACACCTTATCACCAACCTCATTTAAAACTAGAAGGTTATTTAAGTATCATAACAGGAACGCAATAAATCCTACCAATAAATTCGTTGAAAGTAACGCCTCTACGGAGAATATTTCAAAGCATATTGTTGTACGAACGGAAACCGAAAAACTGGTAATAGTCGTACATAATTTTAGTCCAAGCTGGCATCGCTCCAATTGTTAAACTGCCTATAATTATGTATGTTAATATGCGCTAGGTAGTTCAGATAGGGTCTAACGACTTCCTTCGATAAAAAAGTTGCGTTGAAATTTCAGTTCCGTTGCAAGTTTATCGTTGAATTGCGTGCGAAGGCTTGCAATCAAGGTTTGCCATCGCCCTTTATACAGACATTGATTTAATTTGCATACTGATGTGATGAGAATGATAGGCGTGATAGCTATCGAGACGTTTCAATTTGTAACTTATTGGTACGCGGTAATAACTCAAAGGGTTTGAAAATTTTACGAGTCAATCAAATGTCTTTGGAGAGCTTCGTTATTGCAATAAGATTCCTAACAGGAACACTCGTTTCTTAAAAAACTTAAAAAAAAAATCTTTGATATTGTACATAAGGCACCATGGCGCAATCGAGTTTAATCTGTAATAGTAGAATATCGTGTAAATGTCGTGTGGTTTTGTCAAGATATTTCAGCTATCTTCATCGATAATAGGAAGGTAGAAGTTAGTCAGTATCACATAAGCAAAACCTGATGCGAAAGCGAGATAGCAATATTAGCCTCCCAAGTTTCCACTCACACATATATTGCCAATAACATACGTACCTAACTCTTGGCGCACAAATTAAGGAGTTGATTGTAGATACTCTATGAACGAGTTCGAGACAATACAATTATGTTGCTCGTACCTTACTCGCAAACTTTCTCTATAGAGCCCCAGTTTCAGAAACGCGTAAACTCATTCTATCGATGTCAATACAGGGGGTGATTCTAGACCTTCGATCAACTATATGAAAGATATAGAGTCGGCGCATACAAACTGTCTCGGCAAACAACAGCTCACTTACAGCGTGAGCGCTTATTTTGATTTAGTCTGATTTAGATAAAGCCACCGCCAACACGTTCCGCAACGCCAAGACTGATAACTTTCTTGTCACAATATCACGATCACGTGATAAGAAATTCTAACCGTCTAGAATCACCGCCTAGAAAACTCGATAGTTTAGAAAAATGAAACAGAATCGGGCCGAATATCGATGTCGACGCTGCCGATACGGCGTCTATTAAATGTATGATAATAATCTCTCCCGATATTGTGTAGGTGTCATGTCAGGGGAATAATATGAAAACAGCCCTATAGTTATTATAAAAATCACTAAGGAATAAAGATCCTCGAATGGCGACCACGAACCCGAAAACAAAAGTAGAACGGCCTCCAACTGATGGACAGACGATGCGTGAAGGTCACGATAAATTAAGTAAGTTAGGATAGTATTATTTTCAGCCACCACCGATTAGGATTTTTTGTTCTTTTTAAATATATAGAAAAGAGGATTTCCAGATTAACATGATCGAAAAAATATTTATGCGGTATTGCGTAGGTATATTACGGCGGTAATGTGACGGTGACGCTTTTAAAGCTTACTAAGGCTTAAAGTTTCCGAGCAATGTGCTCTACGGTATCAAGTATCATGGGTATGAGAAACTACCCGACTTGAGAAAATGGAAGGAAATGCAATCTATTACTAGGTACGCCACTACAGAAAATGAAAAGAAATGCAATTTATAAAATTATTTGTAATTTACTAAGTATAGAAACCCTACGGGGTGCATGTGCTAACCACTAAGGTCTAGGTGCCCATATTTTGTAACGTAGGTACACATGATTGTGAGCAATAAATAATAATAAATCTAAATTCAAATATGTCGCTAAGATGTTTTTGACACAGCTGTCATCAAATCAATAGCACTCATAAAATAAGGCATTGAACCAGGAGTCAAACCTACAAACCTAAATTATATCAGTTTATAGAAGTCTATCACAAACCAAAAGACGAGGCGTTGGACGGGTGATGATTTATATAATTACCTTCTTTGGATTAATATATCATCAATCATCATCAACCTGTATTGGTCCACTGCTGGACGTAAGTCTCTCCCAAGATGCGACATTGAGCTCGCGGTGCTAGAAGTGTTTATCCGGTTCTCATACCAAATATCTCGCACGTTGCTTTTCGATATTCGTTTCGATCAACAAAACAAAACTCAGACTGTGAGCTTCGAAACACGTAAAACATTTAGACAAAGGAATTTTAGGATAAATATTATAATAACTTTGATGTAGGTATAGGTATCCTTTGGAACCCGATGGCATTCCCAGACTTATTAACTAGAATATTTTAGATGTAATTGGTTTTTGAAAGTCACCTTGTCTTGTAGAACAATAATTTGTTCTTATGAAACTTGAGACGCGAGTTAGAGTAGATAATACTTTCTGCTTAACTTATAGAGATACGAGTATTATTAACGCCTCTAATAGTTTGTATATCGCCAGTTGCCACTCGTTTTCACACTTTTACCGATGCGATGTGACACCTACACGAGATTGGTACGCACGCAGACACGTCGATTTATACTGTTTGGACTTTGAACTATTAGAAGTTGAACGTTACGAATCGTGCGAGAGGGACGACAGTGTGTTTGTGTAGGACGGGATGCGAGCGCAGCTCCCTTTCCAACGATACTCTGCATTTTATATAGCGTAGTTATGGTTGTATTAGGTGTATAACCTGACCTGTGGCCGTGTGTACTAGAGGCGTACACACCGTGTAAACCCGACATAGATATTTTTGTTCGAGTAATACTACAATGACTCATCGGTATTCGCCAGTGTGAAAACACTTTCTGCGCCACTCCATTTCACCTGCCCATCTAGTTTTTACAGAAATATTTTTTTTACTCATCAATATAAATGACGGGCAATTTATTCGCAGTCCGTTTGTATATTGTCGCCAGTTGAGCTTGACAGATGAGAGTGTCGTGTTGTCGCTTGCACAGCAACAAACAAATATGGCCGTCACGCTCTCATAAACGAGCTCAAATATTATCCTTTAACAAATTACCGCATTGTCTGCGTGTAAAAGTGTAAACATTAAATATGAAACATTGTTTTGCAGAGAGGAATCTTTGTTAATGATCCTCCGGAGCCTAAGCACCTCTCAGGTTCACCTTTGCGCAATAATCGCAGCCGCAAGAGAGCCCACTTCCGATCGAAACATTCCAAAATTAATACAATCTTTTCGGCCATTATTACAAAGCCTTTGTTGGAAGATGTTTTTGATTTTATATTCAATTTTGTTTAGAAAATGTTGCGGTTGATTTTGGTAACGAATTTCCTTCTATTTTAAACGTAATATCTATAATAAGTTTCTTGGTTTACTCATTATTTGTTTTCTACGTTTTTATTAGAATAGTTAAGCACGTTAATTGCTTAGAATAAGACTTATTAAAATTTTATCTTATACATTTCTAATGAGTTTCAAAACAATAAGTCAGACAATAAAAACCAATTTATGTAAAAATAACAATGAAGTAATAAAAAGGACCGTCGAATTCATTTAGGAATAGCCTCGAGCCAAGCGTTTTGTAAGTAATTCCAACATTTTAAAAAAGCCCTCGACCTCTGAAATAAAATAGAATAAATGTACCTATTCCGAACTGATTAATTTGGGAGTTCACTAAAAACACTAATGTAGTCTAAAGACTGTCTTGTTTCTTTAAAAAGATAAAATAAAGCAGATTAATCGCGGGACTGTTATAAACAAAGCAATTGCTACTGGAGCTTAATTTTGAAAACTAACAATGGAAAGTAAAAAACGGAGTGGAGTGCGCTATGCTCTAATGAATAAGGAGTAATTTCAGTTAAATAAAAGAGGCAACAATAAAATGGCCATTTTTGAAAACAGTGCGATGAGCAAATTGCCGGCGCATCCAATTTATGGACAATGAGAGAGACCTGTTAACATTGGTGTTGCCATTAAGTATTGCGATAACGAAGTATTCAAATAATATGCTTAAAATAATGTGCTATTATGACCGAGAATCAGCCACAGTATACTTGGACAAGCCTGGTATACTTTAATAATACCACAGGTAATATAATACTAATAATAATACTGTTTTGCTAAAACGCATTTCATACTTGTATGTAACAATTCTTGTCTCATTTAGTTGGTATATAAAAATGTATCAGTGATAAATATTCATGGACATTTCAAACAACACCCTCTAGTCCCTTACTAAGCAAAGCTTATAATATGGGAGCTAAATTACTTATATACTTACTTTTTTTTGTACATACATACTTATAATGCATAGTAACACCCACACATAAAATTAAATAAGTATTTTTACCTAATGGAAGTAAATAGTGTGCTAGATAAAATTTGGTGCAATAAACTCACCGGAGTCGATGCAACTAGAAACTATCGATTCTTTTATTAATCCCAGCTCCCAAAACTCCGCTTAGATACTGGATATTCATGAGAGAATTCTAATTTATTTTCCCCCATTGAAAAAGCAATAAATACTTATCAGCTTACATTGTGCCATTCGTTCGTATAGAACATATTATTGAATAAGAAAACGGGATTTTTTTCATTAAGTCCCTCGATTGGTAGGAAATATTTCATTTGGATGGAATGATTGGCTCGGGCCCAACAGACGCGGATCTGCCGACAGGCCGCGCGCCGCGACGCTATCAGATGTACGAGGTATATGCTATTTTTCTCCGCAAGAATACAAATGTCTTGGCAAATTGTCTACCACGAACTAGTCCAATTTAGATAGCAATTTCGCAACCAATTCCTTTCGTAAGCGGATCAAGAGGGCAACCTTAAATATGGCCATTAAATCGTTTGCGCCGAACCCACATTCGTCTTTTTAATGCGAACTCCTAACGTTAGCAAATAAGCAACTCTTACCGCCGCTAACTTATCTCCGCAGCTTTCGTTATTTATTTATAGCAACAACAATCGCTGTAACGAAATGGGGAATTAATTCTGAAGACGAGGAAAACGTTCTCCTACTAATAAGCGATAATTGATTTCCTTCAGAGAATTCAATCGAAAACAAAATTAAATTAAACTGGGCTTTCACACTCCAAGTTAAATAAGTTAAAAAAGGGTTTCTGTTTAACATAGCTACTATAGATAAGCCACATAACATTCGGGGCCCTAGTAATTATGAAAAATCTGATAAACATGTTTTGGAGGCATGGCGTCCGTCCGAAATAAATGTGTATTCATCAAAAGCTGCCTGCCACCGTGGTGACGGAACGATAAGGAACTTTATGTGCATAAATGAAAGGGCTATGTGTGAAATGTTTTGAATAGAAATTTCGTTGACATGTGTGTGGTCTAACGAGCGAAGTTGTGCCTCGCGATTGAAACTGGGGAGCGATAGCCATCTTACCCTTTCATCTAGTGACCTCTTCACCCAAACACATGTATCCTCGATATTGTTATAAAAGACCTTAATTAAAACATAGTTTGGACCCGAGCGATGGCTGGTCATGTTTGTATCGTGGGTGCTGATAAGACCTTAATTACGTTGAATGTGTCCTGAATTTCATGACATTTTGAAGGGACCTGCTGGTTTGTGCTGAAATTTATAAGCAAATGAGTAAATCTCACACTGTTTAGTTTTAGTAAACGAATGTGGAGTAAAATAAAATAAAGAAGAGCTAAATTGGTGCGCGGCGCTGTTTTGTGGAGATTCACAAAAAAACCCACTAAATCGATTTTTACTGTATTGCGATTTTTATTTATTTCTTTGCTAAACTGTGTTTTGATTTCGTTGTGCGTGAACTCTATTTTTTGTGCTATGCTTCTGATTTTTATATGGAATGGGTTGTGTAAAGCTTTTTGGTCTTACTTATGAAAAAATCGTTGATCATACATACTTGGCCTTCTTTCAATACGTTTTTTCAACTTTTGAGAGGCAATTCTAGGTAAGACTTTTGTTTTTAATAATTTGGCTTAGCTTAAGAATGTACCTTATTGATAAAGTAATGAGATATTTATTCACGCTTAAATTCACTTTTAAGGTAGGCAGGTACTATTTTACAAAATCCAAAGCAACAGTAATAAAAATCTTTCTATGTACACACTGTTGATATTGAGATGATTTATATTAGGTATTGAGATGACGGTTGATAAAGATTAGAAGTTTGTGGGCTGAGGACAAGAAGATGATGATGATGTATCAATCTTCGATCAACTGTATCAAAGCTGCAACATAGTTTTTTGCCTACATTACGTCAATATTGAAAAAGTCTAACCATACACTGCGAATAATACGAAGAATTCATTGGCACATGGTTCACCATTTGCTCTCAAATATTGAAGACAAGCATATGCTAGCTCCCGTTCAAGCTAAGATTCGATATCCGATCGAGCAGTAAGCTACCGCTGGCAAAGCAAACTCGTGCTACGTGATGTACATAAATCCACGGCCAACCAAACTCGCTGGTCATAGCTATATAACTTGTGGTATAGAAGTGACACTGAGACTTCCACCACCAGTACCTAATCATCTCCTGTCCGATATAGAGCTCAATGGAAATTTATTACACAGGCGTCACAGCTCAGTCGGTAATAGCTCTGCCTTCCGTGCTGTGGGTCGTGGGTTCGATCCCCACCAAGAACAAACATTTGTGCGTGGAAAACATAGATGTTTGTTCTATGTCTGGGTGTTAGTATGTATTATAAGTATGTCTGTATTTACAATAAAAAAAAAGTATATAAGTATTCTATCAGCCATTTAGTTCCCATATTACAATCATTGCTTAGTTTGAGACTAGAGGGTGATGTGTGAAATGTCCCTGAATATTTATTTATTTATTATTTATTTCATATTTATTTAAACTTAGGCTAACAAAATGGCCTGGAGGAGTATTTTGATTCAAATTATTGGAATTAAAATATTTTTACCAGTACTAACTAATTAAGTAGGTACTTGCCTACTTAGATTGGATTGACCAAACCCAACGTATATTATACGCTCGAAATGGGCAGACTGTTGAAACTTTCCATTTATATGTAAGATTTATTTTACACAGTTTTACAATCAATGATTCTTATTTCTTATTTCATATCTATACTGGGGGGCGATTCTAGACCGATAGACATTTTATCACGATAGATATATATCCCAAGAACTGTCAAAACTCCATAGTTTTTGACAGTTTTTGGGGGATATATCTATCGTGATAAAAAAGTCTATCGGTCTAGAATCACCCCCCTGGGATGTTATAAAAGTCACATAATGACAGCAAAGTGACTTTGATAACATCATCTTTCTAAAAAGCGAACATAACTGCTTGGTGCCAGAAATAGATGTCCTACAATCGTCTACAATCAATACAAGAAAATTCTCACACATAAACCCGTCTCAAAGTTGAGAAAGTAAGGGCGTCTTGCACCAGGATCACTAAACATATTTAACAGCTAAATCGATTTAAATCTGACGTATTTGTATGACTTGACAACTCGCTAAATATTATTTAATAGTTAAACGCGTTTAGCGTTTCTGGTGCAAGCCGCCCTAAGTGTCAAAACTAAACAAAGACGAAAAGTCAAACGTCGTATAGAAGCTCAGTTGAGAGGTACCTATCTTAGTAATGATCAACGATAGCCGTAGAAAATTCGATTCCCTACAGAGTTTTACAAATTACGCGTACTGCGATAAGGCACTTTGATCCACGAGTAACATATCTATCCATTACTAATTCTATCGCCAAGCCTCCTAGGACATATTGGTCACGTTTTCACCAACTGTTTTTATTATCTCTACCGTCGCTTTTAATTTTGGCGGAGTTAATCGCCGGTAAGCCAACGGACTGTCTTAGGTAGGAGTATTATTCGTTATTGCTTCCTCTCGCGTGGGACTCGTTGATTGCCTGCTGCAAGTTTCATTATTATCATTTCAAAAGAGATTTACACCGTTTTATTTCGAGGTTTGACCGTTCGTTTGTAAGAGTTAGTGGCCAACTCTGGTGGCGGAGTTTTTAGCCTCCGTCGTGGCTTAACGACTGCTAGAGCCGGGACCAACAGCTTAACGTAGCTTCCGTGGCACTGAAGCGCTCAAATGTACATGCCACTAGCGGTAACCCATCCAAATAGTGACCGCGTACTATAATCGGTGAAGATTGATTAAGCAAGCTATGTCTCGAGCGCTTCCGTTATACATATAACCAAAACCTTTAAAGCTGGTCATTGTTGGTAACGTCGAAGGAAAGCGATCTCGCTAGATCCCCGAACAGATGGACTGACCAAGTTAAAGATGGTGTCGCGCCTTATACTATGCTTAAACTTACTATTTGTCTGTTACCTCGTGCATTGCGCGACAGATGGTACAGGCAAGTTCTTCGACGTGGTCAGAAGAGCAACAGCAAGCGTCGACCAGAATAAAGAACTGATCCAGACCTATATGTACTAAACTCACAAAATACTAGTTTATTGTTACTTTATCTAGATTTGAAATAAAAGCGACCAGGTTTCTACAGAACAAGTGTTTTATTTCTATCCTATTGTCTATCGCACTGCAGTTCCCACTACGAGAGTTAATAAATGTTTATTAGAACGTTGAACGCGTCACAAGCAGGGCAACATAAGGCGTCGGATAAACGGGATAGTCTTAAATTCTCCTTTGAATTTTCTCTTTTGGAGCTGTCAGTTTATGTCGAAAAAGATTTTGCTACACAAAAGCCTCGAAATTGTAATATAAATTTTTGAGACAAAAAGCTTTCTTGTGGAGTAATTTGTGCTAGCGTTGTTCTAAGAGATATAATCATATCAGAGACACTCACTGTTTGTTTCTTCCGTCTCCTTGTCGTGTAGATGTTGACAAACTGCTGAAACTCAAGTACTCGTAAAATAATCACCGCCATTGATTTCTAGAAAGGCCAATTTTGTGTGGCCTTCATCCACATCAACCTTAACTAGATTATCGTGGTACTACGCTACGCTTTACCATAGTATTATCTTCACTCAAGAAAAAAACTGTATCTTATTATCTTAATATATATTTTACGAATGTAAGCATCACTGGAAAAGTTGTCTGGTACTGTGTAAAATCATTTACGCTATTTACTTTTCGCCTAAGCAGTGATACTTGCATCTCTGTTCGGATTTGAAGAGCATCCGTCCAGCATTTAGAGGCATAAAACGCAGCTATACCCTTTCATATGAGGGTAATTCCGATTGAAGGACGCAACGTAATGGCAAGCAAACACGCTTTTTGAGAGAACACATTTGTAACAAAGTTGTTGCGGAAGTAACCACTCAATATTAGAGGTAATCGGTAAGCCAGGTGCTTCCCCGTCACTTTTTTCCAAGAAATGAAAATCCGTTAGTTCGTTTACCAGCCGCCTTATATCTTGGAGTCATGATTGCTGCACAATGGCTGCTGCACACAATGAGGCGACGCTATTGTCGAATTGGAGCCGTGTTCAAGCAAAATGATTCCGGCTGTCATGTCCAGAGTAATTACTAGTGCGTCGGATATTACTCCTACTAGGGTATATTATTTTGGTTCAGTTCATAATAATATGCAGGGTCCGTTTTGCGGCGTTTTAACCCCCGACGCAAAAACGACGAGGTGTTATAAGTTTGACGTGTGTGTGTGTGTGTGTGTGAGGCCACAGAACAGAGATTCACTTCTCTGTTCTGTGTGTGAGGCAATGTAGCTCCCGAACGGATGAACCGATTTTGATTTTGTTTTTTTTTTGTTTGAAAGGTGAATTAGTCGGGAGTGTTCTTAGCTAGGTTCGATGAAAATGGGCCAAGATTCGGGGGTTGTTAAATTTTTAATTTAATTACTTGTTTTGAGTTTTAAGTTATTGTTGTTATGAATTTTGTGTCTAAGGGCGGCTTTCACCAGAATCGCTAAACGCGTTTAACTATTAAATAGTATTTAGCGAGTTGTCAAGTCATATAAATACGTCAGATTTTAATCTATTTAGCTGTTAAACACGTTTAGTGATTCTGGTGCAAGCCGCCCTTACTGTATCGTATATAAACTTTTCTATCTTTCTTTCTTTTAAAAACAAATGCGTATCAGGAAAAGAAATTGGCCCGTTTGTGGTATTTACGTTCAAAAAGTTTAGAGTACAGAATGGTATTTCATACAGACTTTCGCCGCTCTACAAACCTCTTCCAAAATAGGTTGCATAGGCTTTAAATTGATACTAAGCACAAAATATTTTTTTTTATTTTTTATTTAGTGCACATTACATAAAAAAAATGTAAATAATATGATTACAATCTAGCCACAAAGTGGGCTAATAAGTACTTAAATTGCTAGAATTGCTTAATCTAAGAACGTGTTCATACATATAATATATTCTTATTCACAAAATAAAATAAAAATAAAAACCTGCGAATACAAAAAATATTATAAAAGTCGACTTCACCATAGTTATTCGATTTTTGTATCGTGATATTGATTTTGTTTTTTTTTTAGGTAAAGCACAACATGTAGAAGAGCATAAACTCTCTTTGTTTATAGAAAAAGGTACGGTATTTATCTTTCTCCTGAAATGTGATATTTACCTAAAAATAAACTAGAGAGAGGGATCTTTTTTGTAGGCAAAGCATCAACAATGCCCCCAGGGTCAGAGGATTGATGTTTACCGTAAGCCTGTTGGCTTTACCATAGCATAAAAACATGAAGTTAATAAAAACTCATACCGGGTGTAATAATATCACTCTTGAAAACTTCAGGGGGTTGAAGTACCCATCTATATTACACCCTGTATACCCAAATCTCAGTGACATGCAAATGGATCCACATTGCGATTTCTAGATTGAATGAACATTTTATATTCGATCGCACAAAAGCTTATCGAAATACGAATTCAAAATGGCTGCTTCACACGGAGTACCCTATAACAAAATGTATAATCGATTATGATTTTGTATAAAAAAACCAACTGAGGCTAATAATGCTGGTAGTTTGATATGGAAATTGGATTGAACTGTTGTTGAAATTGTATTCGACAAAAATTTGAGCTTCATTGCAATTTTTATCAAAATGGTTTTGCAATAAAATAAATAACATAGAGCACACGTTCAAACGAGACGTGTCGAAATGACCATCGTAACATGTTTCAGTGTTGTAAAATTAAACCATAAAGTGGATTTAATATAAATCCAGGGGAAGCGACACATAAAATTGGAGTAAATCACCGAAAGTCAGCCGTTGGAGACGTTTACAGCCTCTGAGGAGGCTTCGAGGCCTGTTAGCCGCGCCGCAGAATAAACAGTAGTCGCTCTGTGACGTGAGGACATCATCTTCTGGACAAGAGATTGAGGAGAGAGCGAACCACCACATGGGGTGCTCAAAATAATGACTTTTTTAATCAGGCTTTTAAATTTTTCTGGCATGACTTTTCTCCAAAGTTCAATACTTAGTTGTGACGCATGTCTGAAATTTTTTTTATTAAAATACTAGAGAAAAAGTTACAGATTTGTATTTGTTGAGATAAAAAGCCTGGTAATGGAAGTTTTTTATAAAAGTTTAGTTAAAAATATAGGAATGAAGTTGTTTTTGTAATCCACAAATTGTAAAGTCCTTGTTTGGTGAGCTGCGGATGCGACGGTGCCACTCCAAACGAAATATAACGACCTATTTATAAACGTGCGCAGTTAACGTACGTACAAATGCTTACACCTACATAAAAACGATTTATGTGAGCATTAATACCAGTGACTGGAAAAAACTTATGACCCAGACCCTCAGAATAGAAGGAACATTTTTTTTTAAATGCGGCTATACCGTGTAGCAAACTACATTTTTTTTTAACACTCGAAATACGTGTTGTATTATTTCCTTATTCAGTCGCTGTTTACAAAATACAGTACACTTTTAGAATAAAGTAGATACAGTTTTAGCATTGTGCAATTAAACTCATCGTAGTATAGAGCTATTTCTACCTATGTCTATTATGTTGTCTTTGTTTGGCTGAATTCGATGTATCCTGAAATTCGTCGTTACAAAACGAATATTTTTTTTCTGAGGTACCAGCAGGGGTATGCCAATCAAAGTTGAACTGCAAAGTTTTAAATCATGGTCAGTTCTTTGCGACGCGAAATATCGAGTTTATGAAATGTGCGTTTGGGACGAAATGCGATGAGAAATATCGAGATTATAAAATATACGTTTAGAGTAAATTACGTTCATAAAAAATGCACACATGACAAAACACTATCGAGGCCAAATGCGATTAGGGAAAAAAACCTACCAATGAAAAATGCGTTCGAGGCACACATCTAACAAACCGTTCATACTAACTCATTCATAGTTATTCTGTGACTAAATAGTGACATTATGACGTCATTTGATGTGTTTTCGCGCATATTTTGCTGTCAAGTATCTAAAAAGAATGATCACGTGGTACAAAATTGTACCACGTGATCTGAAGAAATTACACTGGGCAGTGAAATATAACTTGACAGCAAAAGATTGGCATACGGGGGCTGAACACTAATTACGTCGCGAATCGAGCAGAAAGTAGGCAGTAAATTTCTGCCGGCTGACAACATGGCAATTCGGACCAGAACAAAATATATCGTCATGTTATTATTTTGGGTGTTTGCAACACTAAGCCAGACGTATGGCCCATTCGCCAACAGAATCGTGCGAAACGGTACATGTTATTCATGAGTTTCGCATTAATAACGCTCCAATGTGCAGTTATGTCCAAAAATTAACGTCACATGAATTTCTGTAAAAGAATAGGCCAATTGGTTGACTCATGCGTAAAACATTGATATAAATAAGACTTCTACAGAGCAGGCAACGCAACGACAATGTCTGGTGTTGCAGATGTCACCGTTTACCATGAGTTTACCTAATTATTTTACCTAATTATGGCATACAAAAGCTTGTGACTTTTCACACGTTGATAATAATATTGTAGGTATTCGATACCTGTGTCAGATGATGGTTGATAGAGGAAAGTGGAAGAAGAAAACATGTTGTACGACGACTCCACCTTGCGTGGGATAAAGGTAGGATTAAAAAGTGTAAAATATTACAGTAATCATTTTGAATACCTTCAAGAGCCGAGAGACTGTCTACAACGTGGACCTGATTATTTTTCGGAATGAGGATCTTTCGAATCCGACCTATCAGACGAGCACATTCAACAATTGCTGAGATTGGAACGGGAGTTCATTCACCTTCCGATTTATTTAAGAGGGTTCTATAAAGATTAAGAATTTGCTGCGACAGTGGAACCGTGAAAATGAAGATTGCTCGTTTACTTAGTTATTTTATATTCATGTCCACACTGAAGCAGCATTGTTCACTTCCAGAGCCTCCCACAGGAGTAGCGAGCATGACGTGATTCATTCCTAGGACTGCATTATAAATTTGTATCCCATTGTTTCTTTTTCAGCACCCAACTGGTTCAGTTACCTATTGTTGGGACGAACAATGGCCTGAGATATGCGATTTTTAAGTGCAACGGGCGTATTTCACTGTAAGTAGACCAGCGCTGAAAAAATACTGAACCTAAAGACAGTCCGTTGAAACAGAGGATGTGTAAGAAGTAGCACTGGATGCTATTAATTAGTAATTTTCTCTAAGAGTATTTTCTGTGGTATTAGCACCAGTTTATAACGTCAGCTAATCAATGTGAGGCATCTATGTAAAAACGTTTAGGTAGGTTTCCAAATCCAGATTTCCAAATCATGCTACGTTTTTTCACATGTTCAATGGGCTTTCTAAGCATCCGATTACGTCAGTAAATAGTGCTGAGAATTGAATTGATTCAAATATATCACCGCTGAGAGGAGCTCTCACTAAAATTACTGCACCTACTTGTCTACTTGGCTTATCTTATCACAAAGACGTGAAAGGAAAATTTACAAATTTGTGTATGAAATATTTATTTAGGAAATTCAAAGGATATCCAGTAGTTAAAAGATAAAATGGAAAGAAAAACGAGGAAGGCAGACTCTACCATCAACAAAAAAAAACTGATGGATAACAAAAATACTTTAAGCTGTGTGGTCCAATATTTTAGCTGTGTGCGTGTACTTATATCACGGTAAGAACTTTATGGTACCATGCTTCTACAGTGTATGTGTGTGAACCATAATGTAAAGACGTGTCGTCTCAATTAAAATATATCCTTAACAACTCGGTTTTATTGATTAGCTCACAAGACGGGAGATTAATAAAATATTGTTCAGAATATTATATTATGTATTTCAGTGCTATAAAACAGGTAGGAATAGTTAGTTTAATATGATTGTGTAACATTTTGTTGTCAATAAAAACCAAACCGTAAAAACAATACACAGACTGTAACTCAGTAACGTAATTGTTTTCATAAATCTCCCACTAGTATGTATTCTGTGTGTTTACTGCCCTAAAGCATAACAAAATGACCTATATCGCAGAGCCTTATTCTCGAGATAATTGCGTTTTATGAAGCAATTTACCCTTGCGATGTCGTAAAAATGTTTATTTTATCACACCTATTCCATTTTAGCGTAATCTGTGGAAAACTTTGATGCTAGATGAGAGAAGGGTAAGTAACTCGCGTCAAAGAATAACATTATGAATGTAGATGGGATGAAGTTGGGGTGAAATGAAACTCTTACTTTTCCTTGAAAATATATAGCTAAAATTATATGGATAGATAGAAAACTATTTATTATTGCACAACATAAAAAGAAGAAGAATGATGCTAAAATAGCATAGTCTCCCAGCTAGACTTGGAGTTGTGGAAATAACAATTAACAATTAAATTCGATTTTTTTACTACGAAAAAAATCTAACTGAAAATAACTCTTAAAAACCAATTTGCGATAAGATCGGTCTGCATTTTTTGACTTTTAAAACGGTTTTTATGTGATATATGTAAGAAAACCTTTGTTTATGTTCTTTATTCAAATGATTAATTATTCATCGTTTATAAGTATGACTAGTATTGTATTATTTAGTATATTAAATAGACCAGTACAAATACAATATGGGGTGCTACGGATTGCGCAGAGAGAGCTCAAAAACCAGCAATATAGTGAGGAATGCTACCGTATCATAAATACTGGCAGTACCATTGTAGTGGTATCCCGTATACCCAGGCTCTGGCATTAATATATTTTATTGCGTTGGGTGAATGTTATTAGCTTTCATATATCTATGTTTACGGTTATACAGTGATGTACCAAGGAATCAAGGGCGCAATAGTTTTATATTATTATCTGAAATTAGCTGTTTTCCGCGACTTCGTGGGATAAGGGCAGAGGAATGATGAATGATGATGAATAGCGTTACTCAAAATTGGTCAAGCCCGGCCTAAGTACTGTAAAGGTAATTTTGTAATCATGCCGAATTTATTTGCCAAAGCTTTTGCCTTTGAAGGTAAATACTCGCCCCAGGGCTTAGACGCACTTTCGCAGACCCTGGGGTAGGGCTAGACAGGCATCTGCGAACAGAACTCGACACTAAATTAGGTCTAGACAGAACCTTTATCAACACTCGACTCACGTTCAGTTTCATAATCTAGCTTTTCTGATGAAAATCAACAACTGTAAGTAATCAATTAAAATTTATTTTCAAACTTCTTGGAATAAAATGAATACGCAGGAAAATTAGCTTTTTTTGCTAACTTGCTATGGTATATATTTTGAAATATGAAATAACTTCATAAAAATACTTTGAATGACTTCAAATAAAAATACTTGAAATGACTTCATGAAAATACAACGTTTTGGGTTTTCGTAAACTCTTCTAAGTAAACGCACATACCTAATCTAAATAGACTATTCTTGTTCACATACCCACTAACCATGTATCTATTTGAATTTTACTATAAAAATCAACAGCCTTAACTACCTAGAATCGCCTCTTAAAATTTGAGAGGACTATAAGCAAATGATCAGGAAAATTCTCACCCATAAACCCTTCTCAACGTTGAGAAGCTACTGTCAAAACGAAACAAAGAAGAAAAGTTAAACATCATCGCAGCTAGTAATGTTGAGAGGTAGCTAAGAAGTAATGATCAACGATTTTTTCACAAGTATAAACCCGTAAAAGTATAAATAGAACACCCAGTAAGTAGGACTCTTACGCAGCTGTGTCATACGACTAGATATAGTCAGCCACATTATTCACTAGTTTGAAACCGAGATAATGAGTGTCTGATGCGCAGTTCACTTTAAAATGAAAACGCTATTCTCCACCGGGCGAAACCACAAACACAACGTTACATTTTACCATCAATATACAACGGTCCAAAACTTAGTTACGTCACCACCGGCCACACCAGTTAGTTACGAACAGAACTGAAGCTTGGAGCGCTCCACAAGTGTATTATATCTACCTAGTTGTTTCTGTCAGTGCTTGTGATAATTAATTTTACTAGATTTAAATGTAGGGATCACAGCTTTGAGCTTTTTTCATTGTGATTACAAGTTAACTTTACAAACTATAAAGATCTGTTAAAAAATAAAATGGTTGGTGAGTCTTCTTGGACTTAAAACCACAAAACGGATCTCTTCATGATCAGCTGAAGCTTTTTATAACCTCCAAATTCAATGTCACAATTTAGAAATTAGGTAGTCCGATTGATCGAACCATGCGGTCGAACCACGTGCTCAGAAGCGAAATTAGTGGCCACAGATCAAACATAATTAATATTTTCTTTTACAAGTCTAGGTCACCCAAAAAAGAGCAGTGGAACAAAACAGGTTAGAAAAGAAAGAAAAAATACAACCATATCACATCGAAATAAATTTGTCTCAAAGTCAGTGCGTAACCACAATTGTCTAATTTCTACAATAGTAGGGCCTCCGATCCCCAAATTAGTGAACCTGGACTCAAGACGGAAAATGGAGAGGCTTATTGCATTATTCACACAAAAGCCTTTTGTCGGCGGCTGTATGAACCTTTGAGAATTCCATTGATTATAATGAATCGTATAGATCGCACTTGAGCAAATAATTAAGGGCTCTCTACGCCAATTTTGATATTAAGAGTCGTGCTACATGCAATATAAACGTTTATCATTAAATATCACATATTATCACCTAAAACACTGAATTTAGATAAAAGCACGGTCTTACCTAGAATTGCCTCTCAAACTTCTCTGAAAAATTGAAAGACGTAGCTATAAGCAGATGATCAGGAAAATTCTCAGTTGATAGGTGGCTAAGTAATGATCAACGATTTTTTTTTAAGATCGTTGAATATTATTCTAGGTATATCATACCGCAATATAGAAAGACTTTAAGTTTGACTATAGTTTTGAGTTCCATGCTTTAACTAAGCAGAAACGACACAAATATGAAAATGCAATAATAAGAAACAAAAATAAAAAATGATCCAATCTTAACCCCATTATCATACTCAAAAGATGGAGTAACTACTTACTAGTAGACCAGTCTTTTTACCCAACTACGGTGAAACAAAAAGGAGGGTAATGTATGCTGTAGCAAAGAAGAATATTTTAATAAAAACGGTGATTTTTTTGGCACACTTTGCTACTTTTTATGGAAGCGCAAAAAGTTAGCGTAAATTGATGAACTTGTCTTGTTTTAAACCCGTAACTGCTGCTGAAAATTGGTTACGTTATACGGCTGTTTTTACACTGCCACCGACACGATACCGATACGATACCTGCGGAGAGCTAAAAGTTATTTAGTTCCACAACATAGATGACATGTACAAAGGCGAGCTTAAACCTAACAAAAAGTTTTCTTCCAGCAAACCTTTGAGGCTAAAGAGAGGTGACGATAGAGGTAGTTCCGTGTACCATCAGCAAAAGTTCTACCTTACCACCTTAAGGGTGCATTTCCTATAAACCGACTAGCCGTTAATTTTTGAACACCAATAGAAGCAAATTATTTCGGGTGTAAAAGTTATGAAAACAATGGGCCGTCATAAAAATAAATAGATGGTTAGGTCTCTGGTTGGTCAAAATAAGAAGACAAAAGAAAAAGACGAGGGCGGGTAGCTAACTGTTTGCAAGCGAAACAGTTTCAAAAATGGTAAGGCGGAAATTTTGCCGATAGTACATACAAAGGTTATAACGGATTCTTCATTTCTTCTTCTTTTCTTTTTCTTCTTCTCTTAGTTTGTAAGGTGTACAATAAAGAGATTTTCATTCATTCTAGTCATGACATATCAAAATGTCGGTATCGTCTACTGTTGAAAAGACAAACGCCCTATAACGTGTTAAACTGAAGCTGTAAAATTAAAGTTTATGTAGGCTAGCTACAAGCTGCACCGAGTTACGACAAGACTCGCCATATAACATGTCGTATGACAACAGGCAATCTGTTCTACAGGGTAGTACGAAATACCTTAGTATAAACGAACAGCAGGGGTCGTGCCAATCAAAGTTGAACTGCAAAGTTGAACTGCAAAATTTTAAATCATGGTCAATTCATACTAACTCATAGTTATTTTGTGACTAAATAGTGACATTATGATGTCATTTAATTTGTTTTCGCGCATATTTTGCTGTCAAGTGTCTAAAAAGAATGATCACGTGGTACAAAATTGTACCACAGCAGTGATGAGCACGGCAGTGAAATATAACTTGACAGCAAAAGATTGGAATACGGGGGCTGAACGAGGTGGCTCAACTGTTAGGTAGGAATGTGACTGAAGGTTTTCGAGCGTTTTAGATTAGATTAAGATTAGAAAATTCTTTATTGCACATATAAAAATAGTACAGAGGCGAGCTTAATACTAATTAGCATTTTCTTCCAACCAACCTTTGTGTAGTGTGGAGAAAAGGTAGTGCTTATATGGAAAACTTGATGGGGAGAAACGCCTTTAACAATATGTAAAAATTACCTACTTAAAATAATTATATATATTTTATATTGATGTCAAAACTTTTTTCATTAAGTGGGCCATAAGTTGCTCAAAATATTAAAGTGTTTTATCTGCTAAAACATTAGTTACTTTGATTTATATATTTCCAATTGTGCTTTTTTTATTAGAGTATGCAATATACGCAGCATGATATTTTTTAAGTTTGTCTATCGAATCAAAATACATTCACTAAAGTCAAAGTAAATAATTTTTTGTTTAATGAAATCATTGGGATTATTTAGAATCGTCTTATCATAATAATTCATTGCGACTAAAGTCAAGAAAACTACGGTGGTCCACTAGTATGAACATTTTAGGTCACCCTTTACCTAGATAAATCCATTTTATACCTTCTAAGAGACCGTACCCTGTCGGAACAAATTCCTGGGTAGGTAACATTAACCTGCTTCACTAAAGTAGATTTTTCAAGATAATTGTCTTTGGGATAGAGAAAATTGACCATTATGCTATCTGATCTCAACTATCTATTTATCAAATTGTTTTATATCGTTATTAAAGTTTATAGGAAACCGTTTGTTGTAAAAAAAGACATCAAGTTTCCGTAGACGCTTATGACGTCGCCAAAGCTACGACGTAGCACTACCGTAGCACCGCCTACGATGTCTACGTCGTAGCAATTTTAACACAATTCTTTGAGGGCGGCTTGCACCAGAATCGCTAAACGCGTTTAACTCTTAAATAGTATTTAGCGAGTTGTCAAGTCATACAAATACGTCAGATTTAAATTGATTTAGCTGTTAAATACGTTTAGTGATTCTGGTGCAAGCCGCACTGAGTGATTTACGCCTACAAGGGAACTTAAAAAATAATAAATAAATAAATAAATATTCATGGACATTTCACACGACGCCCTCTAGTCCCAATGGGACTAGATGCTGATAGAATACTTATATACTTTTTTTTTGTAAATACATACATTTAATACATAGTAACACCCAGACATAGAACAAACATCTATGTTTTGCCACACACAAATGTTTGTTCTTGGTGGGGATCGAACCCACGACCCACAGCACGGAAGGCAGATCCATCACCGACTGAGCTGTGACGCCTGTCAAAAATGTCGGAATATTTTATAATTACTTACTAAATTATTAATAATTATTTATGTTTTTTTTATACAACTAAGTGATGGAACAAGCCGATGGCCCACCTAATGTTAAGCGGTTGCTTCTGCTATGTTAAGTCATAAAAAAATCTAAAAATCGTAGTAAAAGTATACCTTTGTTAAAACCTACCTACCTACCTTACTTAGTACCTTATAATAAAATTGGTTAAAAATAACTTTTCTATCAATCGAAATACCACTTTAGTTTTCCAATATCTTCAAAACAACTTTTATAAAAATACAAATGTAGAACGCAGTACGAAAACAACATTATTACACAAACAGAAACCAATATGCATGTAGATATTACCCCGAGCCGAGCCAACTACTAAATCCCGTGATGCAATCGCCGATGTACCAAAGAGGCGTTACTTTATCCTAAGGAGACAGTAAAGTGGTGAAATGATAAATTTCTGTCGAACTATGGTGGTGTATGGGATTGTTTTGTGGGGGTTTGAACATTTGTAAGCGTGTGGAGTCGTACTTTAGAGTGTTTTAACCAACTTCAAAAAAGGAGGAATTTCTCAATTCGGTTGTTTTTTTATGTTTGTTACCTCAGAACTCCGTCATGTGTGAACCCATTTCAAAAATTCTTCTTTATCTGAAAGAATATACTTCCAGGAATAAACGGTTGATCCCATTTAATTTTCATCAAAATCGGTTCAGTAGTTTGGGTTATAAATAGAAATAACTAAAAAAATATGCCAGCCACGTGCATAAAATTGCGTATTTTGCTTTCCTGTGACTTTTAAGTGGTGTTTATAGTCACTAGAACATTCCCAATGAATTGTCATCACCATCATCATCATGATGAAGCTGGTAGTCGAATTGAAGTCGCTTTTCCTAGTTTTTTAAACTTACGAATTATTAAATAGAAAACTTGTTTAGTGCATTTTGCGTAGGTAGTGAACGAAACTGCAGGGGTATGCCAATCAAAGTTGAACTGCAAAGTTTTAAATCATGGTCAGTTCATACTAACTCATAGTTATTCTGTGACTAAATAGTGACATTATGACGTCATTTGATGTGTTTTCGCGCATATTTTGCTGTCAAGTGTCTAAAAAGAATGATCACGTGGTACAAAATTGTACCACGTGACCTGAAGAAATTACACTGGGCAGTGAAATATAACTTGACAGCAAAAGATTGGCATACGGGTCTGAACCGTCACGCTCGGGTCGGTAATGCTAAATCGGGTTTACTCGACTCTACTCGACATCTTATGTACCTAATTTTTGAGATATCTCGAAAACTAGGTACTCATTCTGGACTTCTCCAAAGATAAATGAAAGATATGATCAAGATTACTACATTTCTGAAAACTTCTGTCATCCACTCACATCAACGCACTCATATTTTTTTAAGGTTCTTCTAATGTTTTTGTGCCTAGTCACCGCTACAGCATAATTCAAGTTAAAATACGCGTGCTTTGTTATTTTCCAGTTGCGGTAGGCCTTTGGGTTTAAATTTGGATAATTAAATAAAAAAATATTCATGGACATTTCACACGCCCTCTAGTCCCAAACTAAGCAAAGTTTGTAATATGGGAACTAGATGCTGATAGAATACTTATATACTTTTTTTTGTAAATACATACTTATAATACATAGTAACACCCAGACATAGATCAAACATCTATGTTTTGCCACACACAAATTTTTGTTCTTGGTGGGGATCGAACCCACGACCCACAGCACGGAAGGCAGATCCATTACCGACTGAGCTGTGACGCCTGTCAAATTGCAGATGACTAACGATTCATGACACGAGACATGAAGATAATGACGGCGATAAAAATCACGATTGCATGCGTGCATATAGATTCGAAGCCTAGAGAGGGGGGCGGCTGTACAATTGCATTGCCACCCCTTGCCCTGCTACATAATGATATTACAACCAATGTGCAAGTATGGAAGTTATAAACTTTATCTATGCCGGCTTGTATATCTACGGACAAGATGTAGAATTAATTATTCAGCCTGGTTTTCATACAAGCATTTATGATCTTAGTTGCCCGCGACTTCGTACGCGAGTACCGTTTCCGTGTACATTACATTATCTGTGCGTGTACCGAGCGGATACTTCTTTGAGAAACTTGACATTACACCGAACCCGTACTCAAATGTCAAACGTTAGTCGTTAGACCGAAGAGGTAGTACTACGCCCTGTCAAACTGACGTGACATGACATATCATCATCCTCTTGCTAAATTGGCGCTGCTAATCCCGTTCGTCCATTTTATCCTGTAGATCCTGTTAATTATTCGAAATAAAAAGTAGCCTATATGTCAATCCAGGTTACGAACTATATATATGCCAAGTTTCTAGTTTTGACGTGTTTGAAACCCAAACATCCAAACATCTAAACTTTCACATTTATAATATTAGTAGGAAGTAGAGTAGGATAGGATAATTTTGACATAATTCGTAATCTATTTTTATGACTATCAATTTTAATGTAATTGTTTTTTTTTTTTTTTTGGACTTTACACACAACACCCTCTAGTCCCAAACTATGCAAAGCTTGTAATATGGGAACTAGATGCTGATAGAATACTTATATACTTTTTTTTTGTAAATACATACTTATAATACATAGTAACACCCAGACATAGAACAAACATCTATGTTTTCCAATGTCTACCTTTTACATCTATGTTTTAACACCGTATAAATGAATGAATAAATCAACTATATGATGTACTTCAGTGGACGTGTTCAGTGAGGCAATACATCGTTATAGGGAATGGTTACCGCTTAACGTCAGGTGGTCCATAGACTTCTTCCATCATTTAGTTGTATAAAAAAAATGATGAAACAAGCCGATGACCCTCCTGATGTTAAGAGGTGATCTCTGGCTATAAATTACCTCACCACAGACGTGCCCTATGATGCGTTACATTGCGTCCATCACTATGAGGCGTAAAGATGGTAAGTCTCATGTGTTTGTAGTTGCACCGAAACGAAACTCTTTAAATTGAAAAAAATTACTTATCTACCTGAATTTTGTTATTTAGGGTGGCTTGCACCAGAATTGCTAAACGCGTTTAACTGTTAAATAGTATTTAGCGAGTTGTCAAGTCATACAAATACGTCAGATTTAAATCGATTTAGCTGTTAAATACGTTTAGTGATTCTGGTGCAAGACGCCCTTAAAGCTGTAAGTACTTTAAATATAAAAAAATGTTATTTTAAGTTTGTTTAATATGTATCTTGTAAAAAGAATTTGCGTAAAATTAAATATACAAAAAATCACAGACAAAATCTAAATTACTTACACAATTTAATTCTCGCACAAATTCTTGTAAGTACAAAATTTAACTTCAAGCATCTCAAGATAATTTCTGAAGTCGATAGTCGATACCTTAATTACCCAAACCAATTAATTCATCAACAGTACCTGGCATACCTACAATATATAATGACTTTATTAACATTTTTCGAGCGAGAAATTAATCCCGAGTTGGCGGTAAATACCTAATTGTATTAGTTGTAATTTTCTTTGTTGTCTGTTTGTTTGTTTGTTTGTGTGTTTTGATCTGTTGATAAATAAATATTCATGTACATTTCACACGACGTTCTCTAGTCCCAAACTAAGCAAAGCTTGTAATATGGGAACTAAATGCTGATAGATACTTATATACTTTTACTATTTTATACTTTTTTTGTAAATACATACTTATTATACGTAGTAACACCCAGACATCGAACAAACACACACACAAATGTTTGTTCTCAGTGGGGATCGAACCCACGACCCACAGCACGGAAGGCAGAGCTATTACCGACTGAGCTGTCACGTCTGTCAAAAAAATATATTTAAAAAAGATATGAAAATATATAAATATATTCATTCATGGACATTTCTTACAGCGATATTTAATCCCAAATTAAGCAAAGCTGGTACTATTAGAACCTAATAGCTGACCATAATACATAAATAATTTTTCTTTGTAAATACATACTTATTTAGTAGTACATAGTAATATTCAGGGTTCCAAAAAAAATATTATCATCATGACTAATAAAACCATCAACAAGAAGAAGTGGTTATGCCACTCCACTGTAGTGTATTGCTCGATGATAAACCTACTTCAAATAGAATAGCTACAAGCCGCAAATACCGCAATCCGATCGCATTTGGGATTTACAAATAAACGTCATTAGCAATCCACTTGTTATAATTAACGCTAACAGCCGCACTCAGAAACGTGCCTACAAAAGATTTTCAACGCTTGGAGAATTTGATTATTAAGATAATCGAATTATCTCACTTGAGTAATGACATGACAAACAAAAATATCGAAGTGTATTTTTAAGTGATGTTTCTGAGTTTGGCAGTTTATTGACATCATCATCATCATCATCATCCATAGCCCAACTTTACCCACTGCTGGGTATAGGCCTTCTTAATTTTGTGCCATCCACTGCGATCTTGAGCTAATCTCTCCTATATACTGCCCGCGACTTTGACGATGTCTGCCAGTGAGATGGTTGCAGGACGTTTCTGTATCCGAATCTTGGCCACCATTCAGTGACTCCCTTACTCCATCTGTCATCACCACGCCTTGCAATATGTCCTGACCAGTTCCATTTGAGTCCTATAATTCGAAGACCTATATCTTGGACCTTCGTTTGTCTTCGGGTTTTAGAATTAGGAACCCGGTCTATTAGTTTGTTGCCGAGCATGGCTCGCTCCATGGCTCTCTTACTATTAAATAATGAAATTATAGACAGAGACACCGATTATTTTTAAGTGTAGTTTCTGAGTGAGGGAGTAAGCGACGACAACCGATCACGGCAACCGGCGAGAAATACAAAACAATTCCATTCGAGTTCTTCAATTTTATTTAATCCCGGCAAACCTTGGGTTGCAGCCGTATTTTGAGCGTATTACACAGGTTTTTTCAACTTCCACTTTTGGTGAGTTTTGTTGCTACTTGTCACAACTTTATGGATAAGTGCCATTTAGGGCGGCTTGCACCAGAATCGCTAAACGCGTTTAACTCTTAAATGGTATTTAGCGAGTTGTCAAGTCATACAAATACGTCAGATTTAAATCGATTTAGCTGTTAAATACGTTTAGTGATTCTGGTGCAAGACGGCCCTAGTGTCTATCCCACTACTTTAATAAATGTCAAAGTTTAGATGTTTGTGTTTCAATCACGCTGTAACTACTGGTCCGATTTGGATGAAACTTGGAATATATCGTATATATGTTCGTAACGTCACTTGGATTATCACATAGGATACTTTTCCCGTTTTTTTTCTTAAGGTTATATTTTTTTCGTAAACGAAGTCGCGGGTAACTGCTAGTTGGAAATAATGCCATGAAATATAGTGCGCGAAATATAAAAAAGATATGCTATACTTTAGCCTTCAAGTTAACGCAATTTACGATCTGTTCAAAAACACAAAATTGTATGACGTCTTTTTGGATTCGCAATTTACATTTTCATATTTTTAAACATTGCACTATTACTTTAATAGTGCTTTGTACGTCGTAGTTTTTGCAATTAACTAACGGCAATTACCGCGCATTATAACACTTTAAACAGTGAGGAAAGATGAGTGTACTAAAGGTACGGGTGCAAGTCGCGATCTGTGGGACTGGAGTAATTTCCTGAAGGGGGAAAGAGGGGTTGACGGGCGACTGAAAAACGAGAATTACACCATTCGCTAATTGCTGCAATCAGTTTAATGTAGTCGACAAGAACTGAGTGGGATCCCGATTCACATAAACAACTGCCTGACTTTTTAAAGTGAATAGTATTCTTGCCAAATATTGTGAATTATGCTGAATTACTTTTATACCACTTGAGAGTCTATAGTCAAATTGACGCTCTACGATTTCTAGATAATAGGAAACTTATCTATAAGATTAATATGAGCGAGAGTCCGACGAGCAACTTTTGTCTCCGCAACTATGTCTCTGACTTCTAAATCTACGGGTTTGTATGAAAGTGCGCACATTTTAACGACACGACAGCCGATAAAAATCGTCAAAGACAAAAAAGTCGTCGAGTGGAATTACAAGTCGGTAGCATAGTTACTTAACGCATTCCCGTATTAAGGTGAAGGTCGCAGGTTCAAATCCCGTTCGACTCATAACTTTTGGTATGTCAATAAAAATCTTTGTAAAGACAAAAAAAATCTGGACAACTATGCACCTATGTTGCTCGTGTGCTCTCTAAGTACGGGTTCGACGAACTCCGAATACCTAATTCGTCAGCTAAAATACTATCCGTCTCTAGTTTTTAACCTGTCAAAAACAAGGACGGAAATATTTTAACCTAAAAACAGATAAGTCACGGATGCCTTGGGTATTACCATCATAAAGCGAACACAGCTCGCGAAGCTAAATAATAAACGCGCTTTCAATGAGATATGAAAAAAGCGTGCAATAATTTTCATACAGTTGACAAAACTATTTGCACTTGCAGGCGTTTTTAGACTAATTAGTTTGAGTTGGGGTCTAGTTTAGTATCTGTATAATTAGAGGCAGAATTCCAGAATTCTTTCTTTTCTCAAATATAAGCAGAAACCAGCAACATATCTTACTGCAAAATGAGAATACCTCATTTAAGATTCCAACACAACATGTAGCAAGTGAAAATGACGAGTGAACTTTTAGGGAGAACGCAAACCAAAGACAAAAAGTCTTGTCGAACAGTTAGTGATGTGAAACTTCATAATTTCGTGACAAACCATGTCAGTATAACTTTTTTCGTCACAATATGCTTCGTCTTGTTTGCTGTTTTCGTTACTTGCTTATTTAATGAGAATCATGCTAAGTACTTAGTAATATTATTAAGTACACTACATAATTAAACTATATTCTTATTTATTAAAAAAGCACAGTTCATTCTCTAGGTATGTGCGTATAAAGCAATGTTTAATAGGTAGGTACTAAACAATGCTATAATAGATAGGTAAACATAATTTTATGCATGCGTCGTGTCAATTGATGTGAATTTCGTTACAACGAAAACAGCATATGACGACGAAGCATTCATCATATGCTGTTTTCGTTATAACAGAAAATTTATTTTCACGTCACTAAGTACGCGACAAAACAGTTTTGTCGATAGATGTGCGTTGGCCCTAATTCAACAACAGAAATGACTAGGGAGAACGCAAACCAAAGACAAAACGTCTTGTCGAACAGTTAGTGATGTGAAACTTCATAATTTCGTGACAAACCATGTCAGTATAACTTTTTTCGTCACAATATGCTTCGTCTTATTTGCTGTTTTCGTTACATGCTTATTTAATGAGAATCATGCTAAGTACTTAATAATATTATTAAGTACACTACATAATTACACTATATTCTTATTTATTAAAAAAGCACAGTTCATTCTCTAGGTATATGCGTATAAAGCAATGTTTAATAGGTAGGTACTAAACAATGCTATAATAGATAGGTAAACATAATTTTATGCATGCGTCGTGTCAATTGATGTGAATTTCGTTACAACGAAAACAGCATATGACGAGGAAGCATTCATCATATGCTGTTTTCGTTATAACAGAAAATTTATTTTCACGTCACTAAGTACGCGACAAAACAGTTTTGTCGATAGATGTGCGTTGGCCCTTACAAAGAGTTCTCTAATAAGAAACAATTAGGTACTACGATCGTGCAAGCTACAAACGAGGTTCATAAAAGAGTTCTATCAAGAAAAAGATTTTTAAATTGATTATGTCTCACTGGTCCATTTGCGCCGGAAGTTCTTTGATGACGTATACCAGCACATTCCAATTTCCGCCTTAAGTTTCTTTGAAAACGACACGGGAAACGGGATCGATCACACATGGGTGCTCGAACTGGATTTTGCCCATTTTATATGGACCGTCATATTTTATTTTTGACATGATATTTTTCACGGGTGGTGTAATGATGGCTTTCCATTTCGATCAAATCATAGTGGAAGGCGTGAACCTTGCCAATAGTGCGATTTCTACCAAAATAGGCAAATTTTTTTTTATCTAATCGCACGCGCACGGTGAACTCAAAAGGCATAGCAATGGTTTTTTTTTTCTAAAAAAATCTGTCTAAGATATTTTTAGGATAGCCTAATTTGTTTTTGACAAGTACATCACTAGCTTAGGCACTCTCTAGTGTCCTCGATAATACGATTTTTGGAAGTATCTCTTTCACCAGGCCGAAAATTAATGACTGTCTCTTTGTTGTTACATATTACCGATTCCTATTGATCAATCACAATTATTGCCGGTGTATGGCGTCGATATAAATATGTATGATGAAATACAATCTGTAACACTAATATTTCAGAATAAATAGAGTATTTATCAGCTGAATAATAAATAACGTGTCACTGTGGGCAGTGGCCCAACGCTATAAACGTGATTAATATTACACAGTGTTGAAAATGCATATAAAACATAGCGTTAACTTAGCTGTTTGTTCGTGGTATTAATATTTTTTTTGTGTCTGGTCAATGACTGGTTAAGAGAAAAAAATAATTAATTAATCCCCGAGTAGCTTGAAACTTTCTACCTACGCGTAGCATGTACGTGAATAAGCAAAACTTTTTGATTTCAAATGTCTAGGTATGCTGTGCTGCATAGTGCACGTAAAACACCAAAATAACAAGGAATTCTTGCATGGAGGGCTCATCGTGCGCAGTTCAAGTAGCAACGAGAGGCGGAACAATAAAACGTGGATTTTTAAGGCTGTTGAGAACAAATTGCGACGTGGCATTCGCAGTCAGGGTGTCTACTATAAAAACCGATGCTAAAAATTTCACTAGTAATAATTGAGCTCCACTGCGCGGTTACATTACGCGTTATGCGTGGTGTCTTGTAGTGTTACTGCGTCGCTGCGCAGTGTAACACGAAATAACAAAACGTTCCGGCGTCTACCGTTTTACGTGGTAGGCACCCAGATGCGCCCCTACCACGGGAAATCAAAAGTTCCATTGTTAGCGCCTATTGTTGGCACGAATGAGATAGCACTCGTTTTACAATAGCGATACGAATTGTGAGTGCTTTCGTATTTGTATAAAACCCGCTTCTGTAAAGCCTCTGATTTATTGAACTGTAGAGTCAAATAAAAAAAAAAAATCTGTCATTTACTGGAATAAATAAATACATAATGTGTAAATATTAGACAATGTTTACAGAGCAAAAAAAAATTTTCTTCATTTTTAAATTTTAACTCATGCTGTGCTTGATGATGGAATGAAACACCAGACTTTTTATTTACACATTACCCTATAGGTATGCCTTATTATATTTAACGTAGATAGATTGATACTTAGATAATACAGAACACCATTTAAATTTTTAGAAAAATGAGAGAAACATAAACTTCAATACAATACAGAACAAACAAGTAGTCACATAAAAAACTTGGATCGACTTCTTTCAATCAACACCACGTTTTAATCACATTGACTATGAAAAGATATTTAGATTTGTCAACGTGATGTCGTGCGTTGGTCCGGCAGAGGACAGCTAATCCCAAGCTCGTGTCCATAGGCTATTTCTACGCAAATTTCTGAAATAGAAAACGTGATCCCAGCTGCCTGGTCCCGATAGGTACCCAATGTATGAACCAAATTGCCAGAGAGCTTAACATTTTGCGATTATGTTAAACTTTAGGACTTGTGTAATAAAAATAAAAGGAAATATTATAGCAAACTATTTATTACTTTTTTCAGCTACAACCAGTCGTGTTATTTTGTATAATTTTATTTCATGCTGAATTATATCAATAGTCGTTCAATCTCCGGTGTGATCAGTTGTGTCGCTTGCTCTCGATCGCGCGTACCGAGACAGCGAAACGTGCTAACGTATCATAACAAAACTGTCGCGAACGGCCGTGCGAGCTAAGATGACCTTGTCAGTCATCACGTAGGGAATGTGCGCGAACAGCAAATCATTTTGCTAAGGCGACGTTATTACGTGCCTCAACAATGGCTTCACCTAATAAGCAAGTAAACATACAGTTAAAAACTGAAACTGAACATCTCTTATATAAAGAACTTATGGAAGCGAAATGCTACTATCAAGAGGAAAAAAACGAATGTAAAAGACTACAAGATCTTGTAAAAGCCTTGCAAAGCCAAATCGAAAGTCTACTGCAACACCAAGAGGTACCGGAAAAAAACCCCGTGAAAACTTCTACTACCACAATGGAAACTTCCTCCGCCGGCGTTGAATATGCGACCGACGAAGAAGAACTTGCTAGAGAAACGGAGTGGATAAGAACTAAATCGAGGAAAAAAAGGAAATTGAACACCTCACCCTCACTCTCACCTCAAGAAGCCAACAAAGCTACAACAGAAAAAATTAAGAAGGTCCCCCCTCCACCACCCATAGTAGTGGATGGGGTTAACAATTACCAAAGTTTCTACGACTTTCTGATAGAAAACCAACCAGCAGCCACCTTCAATATAAAAATGATGAGCGGTGACTGTGTTAAAATTAACTCGTGTGACGAAGAATCATACAGGTGCATTACAAAAACTTTATCAGAAAATAACTGCCTCTGGCACTCTTACGAGAACAAACAAGAGAGACCAATAAGAGTGATGGTTAAAAAACTACCGTGCTCTTGCAAACCAGAGAGAATCATAGAAGACCTAAAAAGTAAAGGTTATAAGATTGAAGGTGCGGTCAATAAACTGAGCTGGAAAAGTAAGGAACCACTCAACATGTTTATGCTGACCTTCAATAACCAAGAAGAAATCAGGAAGGTGTATGATATCAAATATATACTTGGGTGCATGGTAGAAATCCAACCGCTCAAGTCTACAAAACTGGTCCCTCAATGTAAGAGATGTCAGGCCTATGGGCACACACATAAATATTGTGCTAAAGAACCAAGGTGTGTTAAATGCACAGGGAAGCACCTAACTATAGATTGCAAAAAACCAGCAGAAGACAAGCCAAAATGTGTTCATTGCGGAGAAGCACATCCGGCTAACTACAGAGGTTGCATGATCGCCAAAGAAATCCAAAAAATAAGAAGCAAAGCAGTTAAGAAACCACCAGTCGGGCAGCCACAAAAAGTCACTGGAACGCTGGTAAGTGACAAAACTACAATAACTAACCATCAAAGCCGTGGTGCAAGGGCTACTAGCACCACTCACAAAAATGTGTCCTACGCACAAGCGGCTGCTAAACATACAATCACTAATCATTGTAAAGAGCAGACTACAAAATCAGATAGTAAGCTGGATGAAATACTAAGGTTTATGACATCCTTTGATGAGCGTCTGAAAAAAATTGAAAATAGCACTAAACCCGCTATGTACAAGGCCAAGCAATGATCAACACAATTAAAATAATGGCTTGGAACTGCAATGGGCTACAAAAACATCAAAATGAATTGCAAGTAGTCCTTAATATAGAAAACGTAGATGTGTGTCTTATATCAGAAACACACTTCACTAAGCAATCCCACATAAAATTTAAAGGTTATACAATTTATCATGCCTTGCACCCAGATAATAAAGGAAGAGGTGGCAGTGCAGTTATTATAAAAGACAATATCAAACACTACGAACGTGGTAAATATGAAGAGCCTGATATACAATCTGTTTCAATTACCATTATTACAAAACGATTTCCTCTTACGGTAGCGGCTATCTATTGCCCTCCACGATACACAATTGGCGAACATACCTACCTAGATCTCCTACAGTCGCTTGGAGAACGATTTATATTAGGGGGTGACTTCAACGCCAAAAATACATACTGGGGCTCCAGACTCACAAATACAAAAGGAAAAAAGCTGATGAAAGCTGTAAAAGAATCTAATAGTGATGTCATATCAACGAGATCACCAACTTACTGGCCGACAGATCCTCATAAAATACCCGACCTAATAGACTTTTTTATTTATAAAAACATAGCGCCTGACTACCTTAAAGCAGAACAGAGCTACGATATGAGCTCCGACCACTCTGCTATATACTTAGAAATTAGAGAACAAATCGTACAGAAAGGAAGCACTTTATCCCTAGTCAATAAGCGCACCGATTGGGAAAGCTTTGAGATAGAATTAAACAGAAGTATAAACCTAAGAGTCCCGCTCAAAACTTCAGAGCAACTCAATATAGAAGTAGATACATTTAATAAAATCATACAGCAGACTGCGTGGAAAAATACCCCAGTAACAAGAAAAAGGGCCTTGCAACATTGCTACCCCCCCGAAATTATACACCTGATACGTGAAAAAAGGAAACAAAGAAACCAGTGGCATCAATCTAGGTCTCCACAGGACAAAACAAAGTTGAACAACCTCACTAAACAACTGAAAAGACGAATTCAGAACTTCACTGACGCTTCAACTAATATGTACCTCCAAAACCTAACCAGTGACCGTAGTACCGACTATTCTCTCTGGAAGGCTACTAAAAACATGAAACGACCCAACACCCAGATCCCACCAATAAAAATTGGTCCCGGTAACTGGGCTGTCAGTGATGAACAGAAAGCCGATAATTTTGCGGAGCACCTAGAAAACATATTCAAACCAAACGAAGCCCAAAAAGATAATGAAGTCCCAACACACGACGTCTGTGATGACGAACTACCCATAAAACTTGTCACATCTCGCGAAGTAGCAAGTATGATAAAACAACACATAAATCCCAGAAAATCTCCGGGATTCGATCTTATTTCAGGAGAGATACTTCACCATCTTCCAAAGAAAGCCCTAGTCAAATTAACAACCCTTATTAATGCTGCTCTAAGGTTAAAGTATGTGCCAGACTTATGGAAAGTAGCAGAAGTGATAATGATTCCTAAGCCAGGAAAACCACCACAAGATGCATCATCATACAGACCAATTTCTTTGTTACCAATCATGTCTAAGTTATTCGAAAAACTATTTCTTAGAAGGCTAAAACCGATACTTGAAACCAAAAATCTGATCCCGGAACACCAATTTGGTTTTAGAGAAAACCACTCTACCATTGATCAAGTCCATAGAATTACTAATGTAATTGAAAACACGCTTGAAGGAAAAAACGTCTGTTCTACCGTTTTCTTAGACGTAGCACAGGCATTTGACAAAGTTTGGCATGAAGGTCTCATGATAAAACTGCGAAAGATGTTACCCCAAGATTTTTCCGACCTGCTGCAGTCATATTTATCGAATAGAGTTTTTAGAATAAGGCAAGAAAATGCCTACTCACAAATAAAAGAGATCACAGCTGGAGTACCTCAGGGAAGCGTATTGGGCCCGGTCCTGTACCTACTCTACACCTGTGATATTCCTGAACTCGAAAATAACACCATCGCAACCTTTGCTGACGACACTGCTATAATGGCTGTGGGAACCACCCATGCTGAAGCCGCAGAAAAGGTACAGATAGCAGTGAACAAAATCCATAGCTGGACAATACAATGGAGAATAAAACTCAACGAATCAAAATCAGTTCACGTCAACTTCAGTAACAAAAAAGATGACTATCATCCCATTTATATCAACAACAAGCTCATCCCTTATGAAAATACGGCAAAATATTTGGGCATGACCCTTGACGCGAAGCTACGCTGGAAAGCTCACGTCAAGAAGAAAAAAGATGAGTTAGAACTAAGATACAAGAGAATGTACTGGTTGCTAGGAAGAAATTCCCCTGTAACAGTATGCAACAAAATCTTACTTTACAAACAAGTCCTTATGCCAGTATGGACTTATGGTATACAGCTCTGGGGCTGTACCAGAAAGAGCAATATCCAAATAATCCAGCGATTCCAGAATAAAGTGCTGAGGGGAATAGTGAACGCCCCGTGGTACATCAGAAATGACGATCTCCACCGGGATCTCAAAATCGAGTTCGTCGCTAGTGTTATTCAAAAATACGCAGAAGCACATGAACTAAGGCTTCATCATCATGTTAACGTCGAGGCCATCCAGCTCCTTGACAATACGGACCTAATAAGAAGGCTTAAAAGGAAAAAACCTTTTGAGTTAGTGTAATAAATTAGTGAAATTCAGTGAAAACAAACTAAAGAACACATGAACATAGTGTCTTCCCTTAAATCTTAAATAGAGACAATAAGAAACGTGTTAATGAACACGTTCTTAGATTAAGCAATTCTAGCAATTTAAGTTAATTTTAAATTACTTATTAGCCCACTTTGTGGCTAGATTGTAATCATATTAGGGTACATTCTTTACAAATAATGTGCACTAAATAATAAAAAAAAAAAAAAAAAAAAAAATTTCATGCTGAATTCAAAAGAGCTTTTAGTTCACTTCATTAAATTCAACGTAAAATAAAATCAGTTGCAACACTTTTAGCAAACTAACTGTACCTACAAAAGTGAAAAAAAAAAACTAAAACTTCCACCGCCGTGTCGTCACCGTAGCACAAAAAGTAGCGAAAAAAAATCTCAAGGCGGTAAACAGAACTCTATAGTAGAGGCCACGGTGGCGTAGTAACTGTTTGTTAATCTGTGGCCACGGTTCATCCCTCGCGAAGATTTGTTGGTGAGATTTAATTTGAGATACGGTCACGACCACGCTTCGCCGTCGCCAAGTTTTTTACGTTACTACCCAGAATTAGCCGCCATTGTACTCAACGTCTCACAGTTCATTTTTAAACCCAAACGAACCGTTGAAATAGCTTATTGATTGAAAAAGAAAATGAGAAAGTTTTGTATGGAAGGCGTTCTGACATCAAGTTGTGTGGAATGAGGAAAATATACCAATTTCCTGTGGCTAAACTTTTAATGACGAAAAAAACCAATAAGTTGGTTATTTATTTCGCTCAAAGGTAACGAAATAAAAACCTACCAAAAGTTACAAACTGTTAACTACCTACGCATCTTGTAATTCTTGATGTTATAAATCCGAACAGGAAAGTAACGAAACTCATTTTAAAATATATATAATTCTTATTCTCAGAGATAAACTCTACAAGCTGACTAGCTAGGCGACATGCGCCAGTGATACGGCCAGCATGTATCATTCATGAAGGCTCGCGACTTACTACGCGATATTTCACACTCGATTTACCGAGCATTGCTTGCACATTTTTTCGAACCACTATTTGGTAAATATAAACACGCTCTGATACCGCATGCAGAGCGAGTAGAGTGACTAGGCACGGCTGCGGCCCCGCTTGCCAGAACGCAAAGCGAAGCCGACGTTGCGACCAGCATGTATCATTCATAAGAAGCTGGCTTACTCCGCGAATATTTCACACTCGGTTTATCGAAAGGCGCGTTTAAAGCCTCATAGAGTAGGAGCACAGGTGGCTCGAATATCCTCACCAATAGCAATGGAGACGTGATCGGAAAACCGAATCGCAATTGGCAACTTGCGACTTCCTCTTCAAATAATGAAATTTGAAATTTATTGTACCGATCGAACTCTTCCCTGTTCCATTCTTCCAATAAATTAGGACGTAGGTAACTTGGAACGCGATGAGAATTAACGCGAACTTCCACAGAATCTGTTTCAGAGCGAAGCTTTACTTGAGAAATGTTTAATATCTATTAATAGGACTTAACATTTTCCAATGGCTCTTATTTCAGGAGGCAAATTTAACTGATGTTTTTGAGGGTTTTCCTTTAAAGGGATAAATTTTATTGGTAAATGGATTCGTCACTGGTGGTGTATTCCAATCTCAGAAGAACTGCAAAGTTTTAAGTCATGGTCAGTTCATACTAACTCATAGTTATTCTGTGACTAAATAGTGACATTATGACGTCATTTGATGTTTGTACAAAATTGTACCACGTGACCTGAAGAAATTACACTGGGCAGTGAAATATAACTTGACAGCAAAAGATTGGAATACGGGAGCTGTTCTTTGAAACACATACGCAAAAGACAGAACACGGTATAACTATTCCAAACTTACATAGAGTTTATTTAATAACAAATATTTAATAAGGTTGGTTCTTTCACTATATTGCTATTACATGAATCTTAAGAAATCATTATTTTCCTCCAAGGAACTCCTGCAATCACTGAGCCGACACTTTGAATAGAATTGCAGCCCTGAGCGTACCAGGGTCGGACTTCATCCCAAAAAAAAATTAAAATGTTTTTATAGTTGGCTCAATTGAAAAAATTTCATGTTTAAACAAGTAAAAACCCTTTAAAGCAATTGCATGTTATAAAACATGTTATTGGTCTATGTTCTTAGTTTAATTCCTGGTAAGGTCCTGACTGCGTCCACAGCTGCAACGTTTCTATTTTTAATGGAGAATGGTAGCTACTGCGTCGCCCCCAGTACTCGCTATTCGCTGAAGCAGTATAATAACGGCATCTGGCTATAAAATACAAGTGTCTTGTCTTTTATTACATGCAACGTTTGTTTAGATTGCTTGAAAAATTGCACGTCTTGTACACAGCAAGAACATTTTCAAGAATTCTCGATGGTGTCCTGAAAATCTGAACTCATTTCATTTCTCTAGATAACTTTATCTCTCGCTCTTGTCGGCGTAACATATGCATTTTCCGCCAGGTTCTTCTCTTCAGGGCTGCTTCCTTGACGTCCTTATACGACATGACATCTATCTTCGCCTTCACTTGGCTCATATAGCTAATACGCGGTCTTCTTCTTCCTCTCTTTCCTTCTACCTTCCCTTCAATGATATTTCCGATTAAGCTGTCATGTAATATAACTTTAACTTAACTTAAGATAACTTTATAACAAACTTTATAATATGAATTTGGCATTTAAATAGCTAAATATTTTACTGTTATATATGTAGCTACATTGTTTTTTTTATACTTTATTCGAATTGTTACCGTCTTTTACCGTTTGTTACCGTTATTTAAAAACAAACGTAAATATTACCATTCACTCACATACAATTTAAGCTTTATGATACCTTTTACATCTATTTTAGTCAATTTCCAATTTTTCCGATAAAAATTCTGTCTCGCTCGAATCCATTTATCAAAATACATAATCTTTTAAGAGGAAACATTAAACACTTTTAGGTGCTTGGAAATTGACAATATTTTATGACTCTCCGATACACCATTCGGGTGTTAAAAGCTTTTTAAGCCTGTATAAAGTTTTTGCAGGCAATTTTTAGATAAGAGACCTTTATTATGGACTTTAACATGTTCAATATTAAATAAAAAAGAGTAAATTATTTGTGTTAAAAGAGCACTACGGCTCGTACCAACGATAATGTTATTTACGCTTGTAACCAACTGAAGACGAATTAAATAACATCTAATCTAACAAAAATGGTCTGTAAGCTTTGATCAGACCGGTACCAACTGATTTGGATCAGTTGAGCTATCTATAAATTATTTTCAACAGTTTGTTAACTGTTTCATGTATATTTTGTTTATACTGTAAATATTAGTCGTAATTTTTTTGTGATAAAAAAATTACGAGTAATTACGAGGGCTGGTGATTATCTGGGCCAACGTATCAGCATTGTTATTCAGCGCGGCAATGCAGCCAGTGTCTTGGCCACGCTTCCGATTGGTACTGATTTGAATCAGTTGAGCTATCTATAAATCGTTTGCAACGGTTTGTACATAGCTCAACTGCTTCATGTGTATTTTGTATCCTACTATCCCATCCTACTATCCTTTCCTATCCTATCCTATCCTATCCTATCCTATCCTATCCTATCCTACTAATATTATAAATGCGAAAGTTTAGATGTTTGGATGTTTAGATGTTTGGATGTTTGGATGTTTAGATGTTTGGATGTTTAGATGTTTGTGTTTCAATCACGTCAAAACCACTGAACCAACTTGGATGAAACTTGGCATATATATAGTTCGTAACCTGGATTGACACATAGGCTACTTTTCATCCCGAATAATTAGCAGGATCTACAGGATAAAATGAACGAAAAGGATTAGCAGCGCCAATTGGCGAGAGGATTTCATTGTCATGTCATGTCACGTCAGTTTGACAGGGCGTAGTACTACCTCTTTGGTCTAACGACTAGCGTTTGACATTCCAGTACGAGTTTAGTGTAATGAGGTGTAATGTCAAGTTTCTCAAAGAAGTATCCGCTCGGTACACGCACAGATAATATAATGTACACGGAAACGGTACTCGCGTACGAAGTCGCGGGTAACTGCTAGTATACTATAAATATTGTAAATACTGTATTAGTCCTAATTTTCTTTGTGAATTAAGATTTATAAGCTAAAAGAATAATATAAATAAATACAAAAAACCTCCTTCTGAGAAGTGGGGTAAAATATTTAAAATTGACACGGACCTAGCGAACTATTCAGCGCGCAAATAAAAGAACCACAAAATGGGAGAAACTCCAGCGGCATACACATTGCAACTTGCACAGTGCAGAAAATTAAATGTGCTTGCCACAGATGGTACAGTTTTATGAATAAATTAACGTAAGTTACATATTTTGGACCATGTTTTGTATACTATTTTTATCACGTAATTTTGCTTGGCGAACTGACGGCCGCGCCGTCATCATCGGCGCAGAGAGATGATGAATACACCACCGGGTGCGTATTTATCATCCTTCTGGGTGTCGACCTCCATTAGAAGTCGATCTAATGGGGAGTCCTGAAACTGGGTATGTTATCTCGAAAGGAAATGGTTCTCGACATTTATTTATTTATTTATTTATTTTATTTAGAGCATCCAACAAGGAAATCACAATTATCAAGTACATTCTTAAATCTATGGAAACCACAAAAAATGTTCTACGACTTTTGTGTACAATGATTTTACTGAAGAAATGGGCAGCTTACTCAAAGTTTCTTCAAATTTTGTATTGTAACACTTATAATACCTTCGTTATAAGACGATTCTAAATGATCTTTGTGATTTTAATTAGTGCCGAATCGTAATTTCATTTCAACGAATACGAATATTCGGTTGAAAGTTCGGTAAAAAGTTAACCGGTATTTTCAAACTTTCATTACACCAACACTCATCAGTTTTTGTTCATCAACTTTTGAATGTTGCATTCTCTACAATTCACTCTTCGTTATTAACATTTGAATAGCCCAGTGAAGTTTTCACAAAAGCTTTGTAAACATGAAAGTAAAACACAGCTGCAATTAAAGCTGCAACTACTATTTACACAGAAAAACGGAAACGCATTTTGCACTCGACCGACCAATTACTTCTAAACATTTTTATTCAAATCAAAATGAGTTTAATTTTCACTATTATAAACTGATGATTCTAATGATACCTACTTGTGATTTTGCTAAATAAATGACTATCGACTTTAACCACTCTACTAAAGAATTCGAGAGGTTTAGGTTACCTTTAATACCTTTTTGAACGAGGAAGGCTCTAAAGCGGTCATGAGCTCCAAAGCTCCACAGCATACGTGGACATCTTCAGGTAGTTGATGATAAACGATGTGACGTATCAACAAAGCAGTCTAACTACTCAGAATTAATAATTGTTTGAAATCCAGTTCCCAGTTTTCTCACCGCAACCCCCCAGCCAGCAATAAATGCTCTGAGAGATATTTTCACATCGTTGTACAGTTCAAATGAAAGTAACTACACCCAACAGAGCAATACCGCGCCAACTGATAATGTTGAATATTTTGGACAAGTTGCGTAATTTTATTCATAACTTGAACTGGTTGAACAGCCTACTGGAGCTGATAGTTTTACCAGTTCATGTGTAGGTACTTACTTCAGTCGGTGCATTGTTCGCCTCGCAATTTCGTCTGTTATTAACTTTTGCTAGTTTGAATATTTCTCAAAATTCTTGTTTTTCGTAAATATTTTGTAATTTTACTTAGTAAGATGTACTTTACTTACTAAGTAGTGATTTATTTAGATATTTATTTATGTTCTTCTACCATAAACTTTAACTGGGAAAAATACCATGTTCTTGAGTAAAATCAATACGGGTGCAACCTATTAACTACGTACCTATTAACCCACACTACTCAGTTACACATTAAGCCCAATCAGAGTTTGAAAACGCTGAAAACGTTCCTGTAATCGAAGAATAAAATAATAAATTTTGATTACTTTTTCACGTCCGCAACTGTGATTCGATTTCACAATTTTTCAGCGCACCCCTTGGGAAATGATGATTAAAATGGAAGGCGCTATTATTTTCAATCAGGGTATTTCCGCTACGACACCCAATATTTGTTTAAATAAAAAATAGCTACTTATCGATCACTTAGCGATATTTGTTTTGATGGAAAAAATTCACTCTTCAAAAAATGGGGTTTTAGTAAACCAGGATTATTAGGCGGATCAAATTGGCAACCAACCGTCTCAGTATAATTCTATCTCCTCACTTGGTCTAACAAAACGTGGTTTGGTTATGCTTGTGTAGAGTATACCTAAGTCATTTCGACTCTTGCCGAATACAAAGTTAGTACCTTGAAAACCAGCTTATTGTGTGCGAATACACAATATTGTCGACTCGGCTTTTATTCTTCGCTTTCATTCAATGTCTCTTTTTTCGCTTCAACGCAGATGAAATCACAAGAAAGGTATTTTTTCGTGATAACATCTACAAGACTAAATTTGTTGTGACTGACAATCTTATAAAATGTACCCTCAATCTTATTTCAGTCGCAGGAAGAAAATGTAAAAATCCTTTTTGTTTTTGGTTCTTATTTGGTATAAGTAATGGAAGTATAACCTATTTACTCATGCGATAGGTACGCCTGTTATATTTCTCCGCGCTAATCTAACTCTACTGAGCTGAACAAACCCATCCGAACAGAAAGCAAATAGTAATTTCATAAAGGAAATAAGACTTTATTTTCCTAAAAATACTGTTTCCTGGTCAGAAACAAAATGCTATTCCCAATGCCATTCCGAAGTCCAATCTTGTACGTTCAACCCGTGTACGGGGAACAAATTTTCTCTAGCTGTTGTTTGCTAGTTACCAAGTAATAAAAAAGTTTGTTTGATAGCAGATTAGAAACTACGGAAAAGAGAGTTCGAACTGCGGCTTACGTGACTGAATAAATCACTCTCTTGACTGCTATCTTGGATATGTTTCTACGTGGTGATAGAAAACAAAACGTCGGCTAACTTATACGTGCTTATGGACTTACTAAGTCGTAAGTGATGTACAACTTTGTCAATCTAAACATGATACGGTACGTTTTCATCTCTTCTGAGCAAAATGTTTTAGGTTACTTAGGTTAATTTATATAATCTTTTCGATATTACATAACGCACGACGGATAGCTAGGTGCAACGAACGATTTCGCATGTACTGTTGCGCGGAAAAATTAGCCTATCTCGAATTTGACCCAAAAATGCGTTCTGCGCAGATGCTTCAGAGAAACAAAGATCCGTAGTGTTTACTATACTTTCTTGGTAGAGTTTGATAGAGCTCTGAAATAATATTCTGCTATTGGAGAACTAATAAATATATATTCATGGACATTTCACACGACGCCCTCTAGTCCCAAACTAAGCAAAGCTTGTAATATGGGAACTAGATGCTGATAGAATACTTATATACTTTTTTTTTGTAAATACATACTTATAATACATAGTAACACCCAGACATAGAACAAACATTTATGTTTGGCCACACACAAATGTTTGTTCTTGGTGGGGATCGAACCCACGACCCACAGCATGGAAGGCTGATCCATTACCGACTGAGCTGTGACGCCTGTCGAACTGAAACATAATTTTCAAAAAATTACATGAATAATAACACATGTTAGTGTCAGATGTACAATTCTGCAAATAAAATGTAGTAAAAATATCATTGACTGGAATTTTGTTGGGATTTTATTGACGTTCTTCCAAGCGTCCTTCATATCGACCGCATATGACAGCGCAACTTTCTAGAAAACTTTTACTACGAACGTTGCTGTAAGTACCTAAAAGTTAGCAAGGAACATTCCAACAGCTACATTTTAAAGCACGTTTATTTGAATAGAGACTAATGGCTACGACTATGTGGTTAAGTTCGTTCTACCTACTAAACTTCACCGCAAAACTGAGGGTACATCTTAACGTTTTTAGTTACAGTGCGGACTGACGCCGCCACTCCGCAAGAAACCATCGCAAAAAGCAAGGCGGCTGCGCAATGTAACGCAAAGATAACCAGTAAATCTTCATTAGTCATTTTGCGCAGTAGATACCCTTGTAAAGAGAACTAATTACCGCGCGTAGACCTCAATTTCCTTTCAACTTTTAATTAACTTCACTTCGAAATAGATATTGTATAACCGAGACTTTTCAAACTGTGTAAACAAACGAATTGGAATACTTTATGAGTTTTCCAAAAGGTAAACGAAATCGGAATATTCATACCAAAACTTCTTTCATTAGATCATTGACGACGTGTCTATTCTTTTTAATCCGACGACGAAATTCACTAGAGCTAATAAACTATAGAGATACGTTTAATACAATTGTCTTCGAAAGTCATCAGACGAGAACAGACTAACGTTATAATAGTTTACTCAACTTATTGTGCCAGGCTAATTTGATTTAGAATTTCGGCAGCTGACCGTAGCCTCCTAAGCACCAGATGATCCCTTCATCTCAGCTAAATGAGTTCTTAGTAGACAACGGGGAATTGTCTCTAAGTATACAGTGCGACGCGGACGACTCGCGAGAATTGAGACGAAATTTTTTGTAGAAACTGCTCTTTTCGCCATCCGCAAGATTAGATTCAAGGGGATAAATCTCTCCCCCACTTGCGTCGCCCATTTTGTGTGAAGGCTTTATTTGGGATTATTTATACAGAACATTTTGTTTGCCAAGTTGACATACTGAATAACGTCACCCTTTGATCTTTGAGTGCGAAGTGGTCACCTAAAATAAAATCGAAGCTCAAGCTCAGAGCGTGAAAGTTTTTACGGTAAGAGCTTTGAAAAGTGTCCGATATCAAAATGATTCGACAGTAGTTGGATGGACGAGCACGTTTATAGATCCAGGTTGGATCAGAAATTGCATTTAGAACCGCACGTAAGAAGAAGTCTACTCCAGAAGCATCGTGAAGTTAGATTGGAAAACTTCATGATGCAACGTGCTATTGCTCTGTAGCTATTACAAACAATACGTTGGTAAAATTAATACTAAATAGTACTCGCGTCTCTATCTGCGTGGAAATGTTTTCCGTGGATTACTGTTTCTGCTGTAACATAGCTTTTTTTATAAAAATACTATAGAAAATCTACAAACACCAACGTATTTAGGTCTAAGCAGAGCACTATTTTTTTTATATTACTAAATGATGGAACAAGCTGATTTTATGTCACCAGTGCCTATAATAACGCATTACCTCACTCAGCACGTCCATTAAAGACATGCCCTGTGATTCATTACACTGCGCCCATCACTATACTTTTAAGCAAAAATTAAAAGTTTCTATTGTAATATCATCAATATTAGTTTTATTTTATTTATTTTTCTCAATTCAATAAGTGGCTTTATTTATTCAAAACAATAACTATATAATATATCAATATTAGTCAATGTTAAAGTTGTGGAAATGTGTTCAATTTAATTTGAATAAACAAAGAGTCTCTCCCAAAAGTTTTGCATTGATAATTTAATATCACTCCCATCGTGGTTTTGGTGAAATTTAGTTCGTCAGAAGTGTTATATTTACTGCTCGTTCATTTCATACGAACAATATGTTGTTTCGATACTAAATAAACAAACTTCGGGTGTAATTTTGACCAAAAAGTTGATTAATGGTTAAATAATGAGCAACGCCTTTGGCCACCCTTTCACGGCTCACTGCCCACTCTTTGGAATGAGCTCTGCGATTTACGATTAGAAATGTTTTTACTTTTTTGCCGCCACCGACCTACGTTCAGTCATTAGATTTCAATTTACTACGGTCAAAAAAACTCCGCGTCAGTACCTCAATTTCACAGAAGATTCAAAATTGTAAAAAGGAACCTGATCAAGGTGCTTATCATGTCCACATAGAGAGAAGAACATGATCTATCAAAGATATCCTATCCTACTAATATTATAAATGCGAAAGTTTAGATGTTTGGATGTTTGTGTTTCAATCACGTCTAAACTACTGAACCAACTTGGATGAAACTTGGCATATATATAGTTCGTAACCTGGATTGACACATAGGCTACTTTTTATCTCGAATAATTAACAGGATCTACAGGATAAAATGAACGAAAAGGATTAGCAGCGCCAATTGGCAAGAGGATTTCATTGTCATGTCATGTCACATCAGTTTGACAGGGCGTAGTACTACCTCTTTGGTCTAACAACTAGCATTTGACATTCCAGTAGGTACGAGTTCGGTGTAATGAGGTGTAATGTCAAGTTTCTCAAAGTATCCGCTCGGTACACGCACAGATAATATAATGTACACTGAAACTACTGTAGACGCGTACGAAGTCGCTGGTAACTACTAGTATTTAATAAGCTTCTACAGCAGGACATCAATATTTTTTTATTTCTGAGGAAAACATTCGTTTGTCGTTTTCGACTCGTACAAAAATGTTTGTCCTTTCGACCGCTGACTACAGTTAGCTAGGTACCGACCAAACTGTATCAGATATACTGATATAATTATCAAATTGTTCGTTCATGTTTCTGTTAGGTAAGTAATATCGTCTTTACATTTTGTCGTAAACAGGGGCTTTGTTGGTGCAATTTCCACGATATCACATTTCTGCGAGATTAAATTCGTGAGGGTTGAACTTTGTATGGTCGCATACTTCAGCACTGTGTATTAAAAAAGTGTGGTATTGAAACACAATTTGTAATTACCTAGCTACCTACTGCGAAATAATCTTACAAACTGGACAGTTTTATTGAAGGCTTGTATAATAACACTGATTTAAAAAGACGCAGATTTCTTAAGTTATTAGTCATAAATTCTTTATTCAATAATATCACAAGAATCATTTAGAATCGTCTTATATAACTAGGTGATTCTAGGTGCCAGTTCCACGCGACCAGAGCCGGGCCGTAGAAGAACCGTAGAAGAACGGGCAAGAAACTACGGCCTGGTTCCTAGCATTAAAACCTGTTAACTCATATCTATGTAGTTTTGTATAAACTTATAATTTCAGTTTCTCGATCGGAAGTTAATACTAAACTAAATAATTGAATTCACGTCCAAAAACTATAGATTTGAAACCTTATAAGCTAAACCACCCTAAAGCTAAAACCGCAGCTTTTGCTGCCACCCCAATAACTTTACATAAGATTTACAGAAGCAAAGTGCAAAAGCTTGCGTACGTAATATTTGGCTCAACCCTAATACGGATTCGCTGGATCGTATTCACTTCACTTCTACTATAGGTAGTGTAGGCCTCAGGAGTCGAGTTTCCTACGATGCCTTCGTATGCGAGCAAGCACAATTTCCCTGAAAGCATTAGATGCTCGACTATTTTTCAATCGCGTTTTTCGTGCAGCCTAAACTGTTTGATAACTGAACCGTATTATTCAATGCTTTCATTTTGAAAGCTTATTTTAGAACAAGTTGTGCCGTCAGTGTTCTACAAAACGCAGCCATTGGCGGTCACTTTCACCGTTTGGTGTTGAAGCTTGACATACAATTTAGATTTTTTTTTAAATCGAAAGTTATGCCCATTCCCTAAAGTAGGAAGTAAACAGGAAACCACCGATAAATCATTATATCCATTAGTAATCACTGGATTAGGTTTCAAACAATCTGTTTGGTTTTTCTGGTCAGTGGTTTTGAAATGACTATTCATTTCAATTTCCACACAAATATTAATTTTTATTTTATTAATTTATATTAATATCGTGGTAGGGGTTTCGGGGCAAATGGGATCTTTTTCAGAATGGCTTATTTGTCAATGTCAGAGTAACAGTGACGCTTGCGTCTGTTTCTGATAGCTTCGCCTCTTTTGCCTTGTTTCGTTTTATCGGCTGGCAGCTTTTCTTTCGCATCATACACATGTTAGATAATATTAATAATGATATCTTAGATCAAACGAATTCTTTTTCTATTCACAGTGGGATAGTCTTTTCTGGTTTGATCTCCCGTATTTTTGTTATTTTTCTTTTTTGTTAGCTCAAAGGACTCTTTTGTTGAATTCGTTATTTGCTTTTAGAAGTTTGCAATATCCACAGAATGTTTTGTTCTAGCTAGACTCAAAATTAACCGTCTAGAAATTCCAGAAACATAGACAAAACTCATTTCTTGTACCAACTTAGTTTATTTATTTTAGTACCCGACCAACTTTTCTCTGTTAGGTACATTTTACCAAACGTCCTGTTGTGAGCATAATTTAAGAAACTTCATAAGACTCTTCAGAAACTATTATTATTTTTACCTATTCACTGATTAACAGCAAGGTCATTAAAGATCTGGTAATATAATCAATGAACAAGAACACAGCGGGATAAAAAAAGATCGTGTGTCAATTTCAATGTACTGTCGTAGCACCCCGTACCACCTTTATTGAAATCAAATTACCTAGTTCCAATATGCGCGTTCCATTTACCCGACTCGCTAGCTATACGAGTGGGTACAATGCCTATTAGAATTCCACAGGTTCCTGTATGCCCTCGAAGCTATTGTGGCCCGATATTGAGACGCTGCCCTCTCCGATACTATAAAGTAAGTGCTCTTCAAATGAAAATTTCATCGTACAGCTCTCCCCTTCCCTGCGTCAGTTATGGACTGCCAATATTGAAACGAAACAGCATGTGCCTATGTGCTACAAAGTCACTATGAGCGAGAAATTGAATTCCTTCGCCAAGTATTTTAATAACAGAATGAAGTTTGAAAACCTTTGTTGTTTACCTTTTGTGTTTCGCTCTTAATTAAAAGAGCACCCATTCCAAGTATTAATAAAAATACCCCGCGACTTTTTTCATTTATTATCGGCCCTAATAAATTATCTAAAATTCCAGGCGTATACATTCCAACCGTATGTCCGCGCGAGGCCGTCAGCTATTTGTCATTTTATTAGTCGCGCGCCCGCAATATTCCGCAAAATAACTCTGTAGTCGGTGAGATTGCTTCCCGGTTTACTGCCGAGACCGGGAGCGGGGAGAAAAAGTTGTAAATTTGCCACCGAATCGCGCTTTTATACAACCCGACTGACCTCATGCGCCTTTACCACCCGTCTAATCCGACCCACCGGAATTGAACACCTGGTTATGGGCCCGCAAACAGTTTTAATAAAGTTCTGACTACCTGATGCGCCTATCAAGCACGTAAGTGTGTGCTGGGGCTCAAATAAAAATGGGTTATGTGAATCTCTGAATGTTTCAGCGTTACCCAATTATCATTATATCTACTGCAAAGTAGAGCAAGCACTATAATCAGGTATATTACTAGGAAAATTATTGGGTTCGTGTCTCTTCATAGACTTGCGTTGTATTTTATTTACCTTGGCCCGTGTTTACTGAGTAATTCCTACCTTATCGAAGGTTAGGATAACAGTTTGGGTATAGGCATGGTTATTACACGAAAAAATCTATCAAAAAGAGTCAGTTAAGACTAAATATTTATGGTGAACTCCGCCCTTTTTATCCTCATCTTCCTCCAATTATAATCAGCCGCCATGACGACCCACATCGATCGAAGAAAGCGATAATTCAAGTCTCGTTAATATTTTTCTGGAATAACGAAAGCAACAAATTATTATCCCGGTCGCCCATTAGCAAATTGTGTAATTTTCCTTTTTCAACTTTTCAGTTCGCCCCGGACAAAATTACTTTGCCCTCCCAACCCACCATTTAGGGAGAACTGATGAAAATAGACTTTAATAATTACATGAATGAAATTATTCATGAGTATATATCTACCTATAGTAATATAGACAGTATTGCCGTCTCTGCTATATTTTTATATGTTATAGAGTTTATAGCTAGTGGTTGAACTACTTACACTATTATTGGAACTTTTTGGAGCAAATCATCACTACCGTGATGACAATCGTATTCCAATACAAGCAGAGTCTTCGAGTAGTGGTCAGTTTCGGCGGCAACAGTCAAAGAGTTTATTGTGGGATCAAAACCAAAACTTCTGTAAAACTTTAATTCTATAAGGTCAGCTACATTCTACATCAAGAGAAACCACGGGCTTACAACCTTGGACGAAACTTACAACCACCCAATTCCGCCTTTTAAGGTTTTAGGACGTATGAGATAAATATTACTAAACTCGTTTAATCAACATAATTTTTGTACTAAGTAGTATCATTTGGCATCCTTTAAAGAAATATAAGTTTTGAATTTCTCTCATTTGCATTTGATTAAAGCAGTGGTAGGTATCACGACCAGCTTCATTATAGCAACATTTTTGTTGGTCTTGTGCCAATCTCATCAGCTCCTATGCGAACATCGCCTGTCTGATACCCGCTCGTTTATATTTCGTAGATTTGTAAAAATGAATTGAGAGAAAACTTGATATTTTGAAATGACAATCGAAAACTATGCGAGAGAATGCATTTTATTTTATTTTTTACTCCAATTTGTCACTAACAGATGAATTTGCTGTATTTTGTTTGCTATGTAAAATTATGCTCAGCTATAGGCATACAACATTTATGCGCTGACTATAACATGGTTTATTTGTTGTAGGCTTTGTAATAAGTTTTTAGAACGGCCCTAAAGTCTAAGTGCCAGGTTATATCTCCGTCTCTACTTTAGACTTGTCAAAGACAAAGATGGGAATATTTTTATTTGACTGATAGCGTTACTCACAGATGGTGAAACAGGCCCTAATTGAAGTAAAAATGCGGGCAGCAGGCGCTGTAATCGGCGGGCCGGTGCGCGGTGGTGGCTGCATTATGAATTTGTACTCCTTTGTCCGAAGTTTTTAATTCTACCGGTAAAATGTATTGTTCATGGAACAAAAGTCTCTAGTGTCATTGTTGTTGGCCAAAGTTCATTTAAATTCCGTGCCCGTGAGGGAACAGTAGCAAATATGAATTCCTTTACGTCTATTGTCAAACTGCTTTTGGTCGTTTTGGTATAATACTTCTGAAAGCCACATTGTTATAACGATGGCTCGGTAAATATTTCCAGGAACGAGAGGATATTTTGGACTATTCTGTTTGTTTTATCATTGTACTTTGAACAATAGAGTCTGTATGTATTGAGGCACTTTATTTACTAAAATTAATATTAACTCCAGATACCGAATGAAATTTGAACTCAAAGACGTGATTATTCCTTTAAACCTAACTTAATTCGAGGGAACACATGCCTAGTCTAACTTGAAAGGGTATATGTATACCCCGTACTTGGAAGTAGGTCGGTGGAATAATGTTTTAAAAGCTTTTAGAACCGCCATAATTCAATTTCGACTTATATTTCGGTTGGATCTCATACGTGAATTACAGTTCCAATTTTCAAAGCACTTCCAAATAAGTATACCTATCTATAAGAGAGATAGAGCTTTATCAAACATCCATTAGGTACATTAATATTATTTTTTACATTTATTTTAAATAAAAGTAAATGCGAAAAGTGTATGTAGAGAATAAAAATCGTATCAAAAAAAAATATCGAAATAATTTTTAAGTAAACACAATAAAATTTATTCACAAAGAAAATTATGACTAATAAAGTATTTACAATATTTAATAATAATTTAGTTTCTGGCAAGTTACGAGTATGATATAATGGCGCTGCTGGATGGTAAATAAAACACCAATATAATAATCAAATCGTGGAAAAGTTTCAATGGCTGAGGGAAGAAGTGACCGCTTACTCTGGCGCTGTTCCAAGCCTGTTCGTTTTCATCACGGTCTCCACGCGTCGCAACAAGTTATGGGTGACTCGTTGGTACCGATTATGTAGACCCAAGTGGGGTGCTTTCTCACACAATCGATCAGAAAAACCATCTACTTCATGTATGAAAGTTGGAGTAACTTATAAAGTATTTCTGCAACATGATAAACTCGACGTTCATCACTCTACAAAATACTCTACACTCTACAATATAAAAACCGCCTTGTGACAACGCCTCGGTGATGCCCCGTTTAGTCTTTAAAAGAATTTAATCAAGAAACGGAATTAATATTGAAAGTTTTTCCTTTATTTACATCGATAACACTTATTTAAAGATTTGATGAAATAAATACTTACAAAAATCTGAAGGATAAGTGCGAAAAGATGATTAAAAGCTTACATTCTTTTTCAAAGGTAAGGACTTAGGTAAAAGGTTAGTCAATTCAAACAGACTAAAATCTAAAATAATGTAGAGTTGAGACGGTCCTCGTTATTTACGTACTCGACAAAATTGTGACGAAAATGTAACTGTCCAAATATCCATTTATAATTCCTAAGTAACATTTAATAGGCTCCCAAAACGTTGCGCAATAAAAACAAGATGAAATAGCCAAAATGTCCGCAAAACGATTGGCTGAGCAGACGAGCCGACGACAGCCTTATCAGATGGAACATGCCATTTGTCTCGTGGAAATACGAAAGTCAGCCAAATGCCTTGGCTTGGACAGCTCAAAGAGGCGAACTGTTTAGGAATACGAGATTCCTCCTTCGATCGTGTCCGTAGACTAGTTTCCATTGAAGCGTTTAGCTATACTTTCGTCATAACGTGAAACATATAGCAGTAAAACTTGCTACCTTACCAGATTGTACTCTTAGGGTCAGAGCCGCTAAATAAATCCACTATTTAACAATCAGTATCTGATAAATAACCTAGGCATTCTAGGCCTCTCATAAAATACCACAGTGAACGATTCTCAGTTACCTTTTTTCTCCCTTCTGATTTATAGCGCATGGCTATAAATCATTGTAAATTCGTGAAACTCTGTCTGTACAGAATTTTACAGACAGAGTCTGTACAGACTACTGCATCTTTTAATTACCTACAGCAGATGTATTATCGATCAAGAAATATCGTAAACCTACTCAATCAAATCAGTAGTCAGTATCAGTACGGATAAACGCTTGGATGAGCACTTGTCTAAGGCTAACAACATAAATTGCAAGCCAAAGCCACTTAGCGTGAACATAGCAAATATGTAGATGGTTTATACGCGTTTGTAAAATGGCCAAAAATGCGATTTGAAAGGCAGTCCATATAGGATGCTTGTTATATCTTTCATAATAGGTTCTTGGGTTTGGTTTTACATAGGCATAACTAAAAGAACTATGATACATTTACTTATGTTTGATGAGCTCTACTATTTCTTACGAAACCTTAGTATTTAGGAGTCTACTTCAAAACCAAACCACGTATGCACCAACAAATACCTACGTGTCGAGCATCTCATCTCAATATTAATTTCCAAAATTAATTACCTCAATAATAAACTAATTAGTAGGTCGGTTAGTTACGGTGCAATTCATTTTGATTTGCACCGTGCAAGATTTTCGTTTCACAAGTTGCCCTTAGTTTCTGTCGGCGGGTCTATTTTTGCGGCCAGCGAGCGAAACGCGAGTTCCTTTGAAGTCGCTCTCTTGACATCTCCAGTCCCGTGTTCACTTAAAACTTGTTCTGTTTATGCCTCGATGCTCACTCCGTTTACTCTCAAGGATCTGCTTTAAAATATCAAGATAAACAATGCATTTTTTATATTTCAGCGTCTTTTTCTTGCACTGCAAACCATTTAGGGAGGATATCTCGCCCGACGTAAATAAAACTTTGATATCCGAAAGCAGACAAGAGCTCTTAGGTGCATGACGCATCGAGATAACGCTTATGTGCCGTACATAGGTACTTCATACATATTTAGTTATTTATTTATGTTTCTTAGTCGTATTACTTCATAGAGCAGACTCTTATCTCAAAGGCTTCGGCTTGTTTATCGTCCAACTCCCATTTATGACTTCGTTATTTCCCTATTCTGACGACATAAAAACGTCGTCTATAGGAATAACTCCCGGCTTTATCTTTGTTAGTACATTGATAAAGGAAAAATAATGAGAATACTTGTGAAGATCGATGCTGATTGGGTTGTTGTTGCGGTCAAAGTAACTCTGTTACTCCGAGCCCTTGATTGGACGATTGTTCTTATCAGTTGCCAATTTCTTATTCGTATGTCATGCGTCATAAAATTTGCCTTCCTCTGTTCCCGATGTTTCCATTTACATATTTCGGTATGATTCACGGCCCAGTTTATAGTCGACAGATGAAACCCCGGATAATTTTCGCATGAAATATCCTACGGCTATATATCAAGCGGAGGCAAAACTGGACTCGCAGACATTGTTGTTGAACAATGGCATGTTGATGCCAGTTTCAAATTAAATACATATTAGACGCTGCAAAATGGCTAATTAAATGGAAAAGTCTCTAGAGGAGGCAACCGTTGAACGTTTTATTTCTTCTTGTTATATTTTATAGGGCGTGAATAGTTTTTCAGGTAGGGATATTTTTCACGCCTCTCAGGCTTGACCTGTTTTTGCCATGGGCACAGCAGCCTTATTATATTTTATGAAGCTCGCTGGCATATCTCAGGTCCCCGTAATGTTCAACACTCGGTGGAAATGTCTCGGTTCTTATTACGAGTAGGTACCTACCTAGCCTACATAATGGTACATGTTGATATTTACGTAAGCTCGCTGGTAACATGAGTTACCTCTTACCTTACAAGTAAACAGTGTGTATGAAATAAGTATTTTTATGTACTCGTGCTTCGAATAATACAGGCTACATAGGTAATTCTTAGGTAGGTAAATGAGATGTATGGATTCACATACATAGATGACTAAATTGCTTCCCTTACCTACCTAATTTCGGTAAACGAGAAGGTAAAACTCAATGAACTAAAGCAAGATTTGAAATCTAGGTGTAGTAGAAAGTTATGAAGAGTCACGCGTTATATTTTACCTACATACTCAAGATTCAATTTAGCTCAAACGAATGCCTTCGATTTGCACGATATTACCATATAAAGTCGATATGGAACGCGCACAAGTTACGTAGAATCATTTCTATATGTTAGCACGCACCTCGGTGTAACTTTAATAATATTGATTCTTGAACGGAGTGAGAGCGATTCCAAATATCTGTGTAACAAAAACTCTCAAGTAATAGCAGCTAATGCATGTGAATATGGAGAAAGTTCCAAAGGAGCCGTTCTTGGCACAATCTCAAATTAAATCTCCGAGAGGCGCGGGTCTCATACGCGGCTGGCAGGCTCGCTTATAAAATATGTACAGAATAGACTTTTTCGGGACTTTTATTGGGTAACAACCACGAGGCACCTTTTTTGGGTTTCATTACCTGAAAGGTTAAAGGAACTGTTGTAGAGAGACTTTGTTGCGGACTCATATACATCCTGTCTGTCAGCTCTACTTATCAGCGTTATTGGCTATATTGGTAAGTAACCTACCCACTATAAAACTCTCCATGGTCCCTAATTCGACAGCCAATATACCTTCATATAAGTTTTATGTTTTACGGTTGTACCTAAAAATATAAAAAAAAATGTTTCTGTTTTCTAATGTCAGTACCTATGAATGAGGTAGTACTAGCAGTGAACATGAACTTCTTTAGACTGATGATGATGTTAATGGTTGTAAAATGCTTCGAGGTCTACGCTATATGCAATCCAATGACAAGTAGGCTTTGATCGGTAGGATACGGATTTACCTGATTGCAGTTTAATGTCCATTGTCTATGCCAAAGCAAACCAACGTTGCATTTATGTGACCGAATGGAGTGGTCGTTGGCTTCTACAATTACTGGGTTAACTAAGTGCTTCTGCGATAGTATGTGTTATAGTAGGTATGTTGTGCTAGCCTTTGATGGACAAATTGAGCACATGAATCCCGGCTATGCAATCAAAGACAAAGAATCAAGCTTGGAGTAAGTATCTATATATTGAAGTAGCTGGAAAATAACGTAGTGTGCACGAGAAACAGAAAATAATATACACAAAATCTTACAAAACTTGTGATTTACAATCAAAAATTAAGACTAAGCGCACAAGCGGTCATTTATGCAACCGTAGAGTAGGTACCTACCACAGAACTGGTACCTACCGTGATGTATCTAAGCCTTGTTAAGATTTTTTCCGTTTGACAGATTGACGATTATGTGATTGACTAGTTCGGTGCATTTATTTAGGAGTACTAGATTTATATTCGTATTAAGACGACGGTAACATAAAACGTTTTCTCGCACATTTCAATATATTTGAAGATTATAAAATCACTGAATGTAATTATGCAAAGCTTCACAATCTAGAGAATATCATTGCAAAGGTTCAGCAAAATATCATTATAATCCAAATAAGTTTTCAAACCCAAAAATTTGCTTTTTTGGTCACATTTTTTGGTCTAAAAACTGGTTTGGATCAAAATTATATATTTGTTGCATGAACGTTTGCATTGTTTTACTTTGACGGTTGTTTGACGTTACAGTAATAAAAGATTGACGTACTTTCACGACGTTTATTTTTTTTAAAACTCTTATCATTAATTGGCTACAAAACATACCTTCTTGTTTTTCGTTTTCTGTATTTTTATATCACTAACTTCAAAAAAAACTTATGTACCTATTTCAATTTGCCTATATTTCAAAACAAAGTAATAAATACTGAAGTTATAAAAGTCAGACTCCCTCCCCACAATACTGACAGTCCATGACACTCCTTAACTTACGTTTACGGTAAAGGGCTTTCCATGTTTTAAAATAAAACAAAGGGATAAAAATACAAATTTATTCGTTAGATAACAAAGTCAGGTATCTCAACTTATTTAATACGAAGCACCGAGTTCGTTTACGAGTATTTTATATCAACTCGGAATTCACATAATGTTGAGGTATTTTTATTTACATATGAAAACACGCATTTCTTAAATCATTTAAAGATTTTGTATAAATACTTTTATGAAACACTTTTATTTTCAAAAATGCCGAACTGAATATTTTTATAACCGAGATTTCTCAGAGTCCACGTAGTTGAAATCTTTGAAAAAAAGAGATGGTTATAAAAAAAACAATGTTTCGTAAGTATTTTTACTTTTAATTTTGAAAGTGGCACTTTTTTTACACGTAACCAAAATTATCATGGCAATCATTTACAATAGATTATTTTAAATTGTTCTCCAATCTAATCTTAACCTTAGTTTAAATTGCGACGACTAGTCACTCTTACATGCTACATAACCAAATATATACAAAACATACAAATAATGTAATCTACTCAGGAAAACTACTGACTGAGATATTGCTGTTTTTCTATCGTTCATTTAAAAAAAACGTTTAAACCAGAAAAAAGGCTACGAGCATTTTCCATAAATTTTTCATAATGTGCAGTTTAATGTGCGGCTGACCTTAGAGACAAAACAAAACTGGTAGAGTCCATTAAACGCCTTCCTAACGCATTTTCTCCATACATACAAGGATCATTCCAAAATGATCCGTGTACTTATAGAAATAAGTAACATTTCATTTCGAATGACTACGGCCGAGTTTTAAGATTATGACCCTCGAATTTATAAACGATGTAGAAGCTCCTACAGAACTGCAAATGCAGGTCTAAACGGTAAATTCGACAGGTGAATCATCATTCTAACGCTAACTTTGGCGGTTGTTCAGCCACTGTTTATAAATTCGGGGGATAATCTCTAGGAAATTGTAAAGATTTGGAAGATTCTAATTTTTGACTTATTTATCAGTCTTCAATGTGATATTGAAGAGATTACTATGGGGTAGGGTGGTTATTCTATTTCCTAAGGTTATCTGGTATATAGTTATCTACACCTGGTATACCTGTGCCGCCAGAATCCCCCAACCATGGGTACCTGGAATATATAACCACAATTTAGTACATAGTACAAAAGTTTCAGAATATTCAAGTTGTTTTTTTTTCTACTGTGTTGAGTGCAGAAGACAAAGTATATTTATTTGAGAACTGCATGTGTAGAGATGTCATTATATAGGCATTGAATCAATGTCATAGCTCAGTCGGTAATAGCTCTGCCTTCCGTGCTGTGGGTCGTGGGTTCGAACCCCACCAAGAACAAACATTTGTGCGTGGAAAACAAAAATCTTTTATTTCCAGCAAAACATACATACATACAGTAGGTAGGCAAGGGTAGGAAGGGTACATAGGTACAAACCCAGCAGGTAGGTACAGTGAGAAACAACAGACAGATAAATTACCTAAACATCAGGGGTACCTACTAATGAGCGCTGAACAATTCGGACATACGATCAAAGAGCTGTCATTTGTAGTTATAAAAGGATGGAAATGATATAACTGATCCGATTTATGCAGCGATCACAAGCATAGCGATTAATCTTATTTTTAAGTTTGTAAGATAGATTTAACCTACCTACACCTTGCAAATAGCATTACAATATTCAGATAATTTTACTGTGAGGAGAGAAAACAAAAGATTGCCTGTGGCACCCACACTAGATCAAATCTGTATCGTGTCGTAACATAAATGTTTGTTCTATGTCTGGGTGTTACTATGTATTATAAGTATGTATTTACAACAAATAGTAAATAAGTATTCGATCAGCATCTAGTTCCCATATTATAAGCTTTGCTTAGTTTGGGACTAGAGGGCGTCGTGTTAAATGTTCATTTTTTTTTGTTTTAAATATGTGTCTTGTAGACACGGGCAGTACTTACTGTTTAGGGCATTCGCTGCAAGTCTCCATATATCTCGTATCGGTGAAGTTATTCTCCGAGGTCTTGAAGGGCAGTGCACACTTGTTGGACAAATTGCAAGGTGCTGGTGGAAATTCCTTCTTGTCACATCTCCACGCTTCGTAGTTGTTCAGAGATTTCGCTGGTTTTGGATCTGTCATCCAGGTTAATGCTTGGGTTACGGTTACGAACCACACGTCTTTCCTGTTGAGAAATAAAACGAATTTATTTTACACGTAACTAGGACTAAGTCAGGTCTTTTTTAATCAAGATGACCCATTTTTTTAGCCATGCCACGCTTTTGTTTTGTATCTGGGACATTATTGGTCGAGCGAGTGTCGAGTGAATGAAGATCTTGGTGTTATGTTTGGGCAAATCGACGTTGCATGTTAGAGCATAACAGTTTACCTACTTATTTTGCATGGATTTCTACAACTGTCAACCTATATAACCTAACCTATCTATGTGTGAAAAATGTCCATGAATATATTTATTTATTTATTTTATTTATATTGGGTTACTGAGTTATCAGAGTCTAAAACCGAGAAAAGACTATTTCAATACAAAAAAAAATGAGCAATGTTTAGTATCTTACTCATCCGCAGCCCATTTGAGGAACTTATGAAGGCCTTGCTCCAACTCTTTGATCTGGAACCAGTTGGTGTGGAAAGGCATCATGTATGGTGCCCGATTCTGCTCGTAGTAACGGCTGAAATCTTCTTGCAGCCACTCAAACACCTAATGATGGGAAAGACATAGTAATCCATTGGGTTACTATTGGGTTCGGCCGTTTTGAGTACACACGGCGACGCATCAACCTAGACTGTTTGGACTTTGAACTATCAGAAGTTGAACGTTGCGAATCATATGAGAGAGACGACAATGTTTCACGCGCCGCACGTTTACACCTAGTCCGCTCCCTTTCCAACAATTATTATCAAGTATTAAGTATTTAGCTTAGTTATGGGTAAGACGGGTGTATAACCTGACGTGTCACCGTGTGTACAAAGAATCTTGCCAAATAGATACAACGCATGGAAAAAAAATCCCCTCTATCATAGAGAAAAAACAATGCCTTGGCATGATGGTATAATGAACTCAACATTGCAGACGAATGTGTGCATCGCTAACGAAGCCAATTGTTTTTATACTCTACCCAATTATTTCATTGAAGCATCATCGAATTCCATTCATTATTTATTAATTAAAAAAAATCAAGAGAACTTCTTTGCATTCACTGCTTGTATTTCCATCGGAAATGAGTGTTTAATTCTCCGCTTTAAATTGATGTATTCAGATTTCATTTCGATCACAATAAAATGTAGGCAAAGAAAATCATTTATATCCAGTTTTATGCCCATCAAAATGTGAAGCATGATGGAATTGAAATTTTACTGCGAGCGTTTTTCACTTCGAAGTCAAATAATATCGTCAAATGGATAATAGTATCGGTGGTATCGTAAAACGTGGTATTTCTATCGTTTTATAAGCTGATTTCATATTCTGACTAGATCGTTTAACTTTTTTTATTAGTTTTATTGAAGTTTAAATCCCTTCTAAGCTAATAATATCAAACAGTAGAGCTATTTTTGATCGTAGCTATGTCTGACTTTTTCAGCGTAAGTATAAATAAGTTCTTATATCCCTAAATGTTTAGAAATAAATCTGCCTGAGTAAGTACTGATTGAACTATGTTTTAATTTACTGTATGACAACAGCTTTAGAAAACTCCTTTAAAAATCACAACAGCCAAAAGGTAGTAGGTAATTATTATATGACTTTATACGTTTCGATATTTTGTTATCGATATATTTTCCAATATATCGATCCCAGTTTTAGCGTTGTGGTAGGTACCGAGTTTGGAAAAACCGAGCACTCATATTTTCAGTATCTAGAAACTGCATGAAATCCACCACCGACTCTAATATCGACATTTGATATGGCAAAAGTGCTTTCACCAGAAATAAAATGTGAAATCGACCACGTTGTTTTAATATTCCCCCGCGATAATGTGGATATCGAACGAGATAAAATTAAATGTGAATGTAAAGTAATATGCTTCCGCCGTGTGTGGATATAAAATTATTTCCCGAGTAGCCTGGCGACCCAGCCGTCCTACTTGCAAACTGTAGTTTTCTATTTAATAAGATCGGATTAGCAATACAATACAATGGAAATGTGTATTTGCGTTTCAGAAACAGCGTTCCCATTTTTAGTTTGTATGCAGCTTGTTTTTTAATGCAAAATAAAATTGCTTTGTTCTGTGAGAACTGTAACAATACATGCGTTTTAATTAGTTAATAAAGGTCTTTTGTTTGAAAAAAGTTAGATTTTAAGGCACAAAAAAGGTCTTAGAAACTGTTCCATCAAAAAAGTAGATTAGCCTTGTATTTTGACTACCCTTTTAGTCATACTAAAAAGAAATCAAGGAATTTGAAATTACTCTTAGAATTCAAGCAATTTGTACTTGGACAATGGAGCAAATAGCATAAAAGTGTTGATTTATCCAAAAACACTTGCCTCTGGCAAACGCCCAAGCCGTGCTACGCCAAAGCCTAGAAATTTAAGGGCGGTTTTTGGCTAGAGAACCCTAAGTGACTTACCTCGTTTGCATCGTGGTTATGTAGTACACACTGGTCCAAATAGGGACAATGTCCTCCTTCGTATGTCTCTATGTAATGAGCGTTGAATGGCACCTCCCATAAACCTGTAAGAATAAGTTGTGACGGAATCCATGTTCACCATGTGTGACGTTATGAAATCTGGGGGTGATTGTCTGTCTGACAAATTGAAATCCAAATGACAATTTAGCGTACGGTGAATTGTCATTTTGATTGTATTTCGTCTGATTCTTGCAAAACAAACGACTTGACGTATGATATGACTCGACTTGACTAAACTTATTTCAAATAATCCACTTGACACTGGCAAAATTGTGTGTCGAAATGACGGACAGAGGTTATAGATAAGAGAAAAAGAAGAAGAAGATGGTAGCAAAAGATACACAATCACGGAGCAGAAAAGTGCTATTTCTTTCAACTTGTTAATTCTGAAATAGGTACTCTCAAGAGGATATACTTATTAGCACAGTTATAATTTAGGAATTTTTAAGAAAAGAGTGGATTATACCTAATCGATTTCCAAATTAGGCTGCAGGTACACTTTGCATCAGGGTGCTGAGAGACAAACACTTGTTCAACTTCATAAGAAAACTGGTTAAAATCCGCTGTCTCATAGTTCCATCGGACCAAAATAACGTAGATAAGCAAGTACCAAAAGATTTTGCGAGCATACTTGGAACTTTTAGTGGATTCCTAACTTTCATCGAAATTTTTAAGATTTCGATTCTAAAGTTGGAGATTGCAGCACTGCCGATTAGTCGTTCGTCGACTAGTGGTCCAATTGTCATCCAACGTATTTTGGATTGCGAACGCAAAGTTTTTAAGTTATTTTAGCTTGAAGTATCTTAGCATTTGCAATGAGGGATTAAGAAACAAAACCCCTTTTATGCTACCCGATAAAGTGTCTGCATACTTTAGTAACTTTAAGCCTTCTCTGCCTTATGTTTTGAGAAGGAAAGAGAGAAAAAGAACATATAAAAACGGGGAGATTCTAGATCGATAGACTTTTTTGTCACACGCACGATAGATATATCTCCCAAGGACTCTAAAAACTGATATTTGAAACTTTTATATCTTTTGCTGTTTGGATTTCGACAACTTGTCTTTCACATGCACTCGGCCACTACCATCATATCTGTCTTTATACAAAAGAAATAAATAAAAGTTCAAATAAATGGTTTGGCAGCCGTTTGCATGTGAAAATGCTATTGGATTTTGCATTGCTAATCTGCCTCAAAATAAATGAGGTAATGTCAGCACAGGTGTTGTGTGATGGATGATAAAAATGAGGCGAGTAAAACCGCCCTAAAAAACCCGGTGTGATTACAGCATTTTATAACATCATCACGGTATGATGAGCTCTTGTTCGATTGCGTTTATACGATCAATAAATATAGACAGACACATAAATAGCAGAAAAAGGCTTCTTTTAACATACGACTGCATAGTCACTTAACATCAGGTGAGATTGCGGTTAAACGTTGGCTATAATGTTAAAAACATCTCATTAATATCAGTAATACTGTCGCCGTTTCGGGGCATAACTTAGCTCATTCCGAGGCAAATGGTCAATGCTTGTCGTCCGCTAATGCTAAAATTGATTGATGCATAAACACGAGATGCATAATCACAACTGGATTTCGTAGACCTTGTTGTTATAGACATAGAGTTGATTATCGATTGGCAAAGTGTCTGATGACCGTGTATATTGTAGTCAGTTATATTGGACAGGTGTTATGCAATTTGAAACTTGAGTACAAAGCCTCGTTCGAAATTAGTTTACTTACCCGAAACTAACTTTAACTTGCTTTGGGGCGGCTACAGAGTTTAGTGCTTCTCATTGCGGTCTCATATTACAGGATTGAACACAACAGCTACGGAAAAAATCTATGATTATCCGTTTAGGTACACACCTACTCAACTCTCCTTATCAAAGCAAAATTGCATTATAGTGTTTTGGATTATGATCCAAAAGAATGTGGTAGTTACTTCGTGTAGAGACCTGCGGGCCTAAGATGCGCACCGCGAGATATTTGTCATGTCGTTCTGTCAAAATGTAAGCATTTTGTACCAACTTAGGAACTATTGAATTATCTCTGGTACCTAATGGTGTCGACAAAACGCGCCATAATGTACACTTTTGACACTTCTTACTCGTCGTACCTCTCTGAGGACGAGATAATAGTCATGCAGAAATGTCAAATGTTGAAAATTCAAGTGCGCAGTTTCTCAACAACATTACCACAGATAATGCAATAGTTCTTAAACTGGTTCAAAATGCTCACATTTTGACAGAACGACATGACAAATATCTCGCGGTGCGCATCGGCCCGCTGGCTTTAGTGTTAAAATGTGATGGTGAATCCTTGTATCAAAGGGACAGACGCAAGTGGTTAAACTGAAGTGGGGATAAATACCGATCGATTCCTAACTAAAAAAACCTTTACCTAAAAATAATCAGTACTGGAATCGTTTTATCCCAAACAGACATAAATTCAACTGAAAAATTACATAAACAACATTTGAACTTACCAGGGAATGATTTAGTAGGGCAGGTCCCAGATTTACACTCGTGCGCAATCTTGTAATCCAGGGTGTAAGGCCAGACGGGAATAGGAAGCGGAGGCACGCCCACCGAACTGTCGTAGATGTAGCCAAAGTCTTCGCACACCTATATAACAATGGGTGACTTATGAACCTTGTGAACTAAACGATTTATGTAAAAAATTAGGATTGGCCTCCAACTCTTGACTTATTCGCCAGTTTGGAGTTCAATCAATTCGTTTCCGTAAATAATTTGACGTTATAAACGCAGTTTAATGAGCACTTTGTAAAATCATAAACACTTGTATAAATTGTACCGCCCGCAGCGAGGAGCCACAAGACCTACCTACAAAGAGTGGAACTCTTTGCCGGCATCTGTGTTTCTGAATAGTTACAACTTAGATGTTTTCAAGAGGAGAGTGAATAGGTTTCTACTAAGCAAATATGCTACATCGTCGACCGCATCGTCACTTGACATTAGGTGAGATTGCGGTCAAACGTTTGCTTAGAATGTATAAAAACAATCTCTAGCAATACAGCATCCCGTAATTAAAGGTATAAGTAAAAGGCCCACTGTAATATTATGAATAGATGCTATTTGCGTGCTAAAGCAGAGGCCTAATGGTGTTGGATAGATGGAAATTAAATATGGAAAAATAGTCATTGAAAATAAAACGTATTGAAAATCAAATATATTGAAAATTCATTCGATAAATCTATGCTTTAAAGAGAATCGCACTGTGGGAGTGAAATTCGTAATTCAAGTTCAATTTTGTTCACCTGTCGTCTGAAAAAAAGTGTCTCCGGTACGCGAGTTGAATAAGGATCCCGCAGGATATAATGCATTTTGGAATACCTAGTTACCTTTTGCTTGAATAAATCTGTGATCGTGTCATGCCTTTGCATCTAATCTAGATGATTCTATTTATACAACGTCAGGGCCTAGTTTTTAGCCATGCCCATGTATGAGACACTTATCCTGTTATTAATAAACTCGATGTAAGCTTGAAATAGAAACACCGTGTTTTGTCTTTTTCATTGAAAAGCAGATTCAAATTCGATCGAAAGAAACAAAACACGGTGTAACTATTTCAAACCTACATCGAGTTTATTCACAGGGTTAGTGCGTGGGATATTTTTTTGATGGGTCAATAGTGTGGACTTTTTACTTATAATTATGTTCACGTTCACATAACCTATGGAATAGTCAGGATCTTTATCAGAATATATTTAGAATCTATTTTGCCTTTGAAAAATATATCTGGCATGTAAATGGCGTGATTTGAAATCACATGCCCCTGTTGCCTAAAACAATCAAGCTGAATATTGACAGGCAAACGAGGCGAGGTATGCTACGAAAACGATAAATGAAGGTTCAATATTATGTCGATTTGGGTTGCATTGCGCGGCGGTGCGGCTACTACGCAAAAGGTCGCGCAAACATACAAAGTGGCCGCGCAATGAAACACAAATTTCATTTATGTTTGTTTATCATTGTTTGTAGTAGAGCCCCGGCAGGTAGATTGTTTACGATTCACAATAGAATATTGCTGAAATATTGATACGAAACGCGATCCCCGCTCGAATAACGGTTGACTGACGGCTAATTTAAATATTATTTTTATGAATAAAACATAGAATTGAGAATGGACAGCATAGTCTATTTTGATACTGTAGATTATTAAAAGCCATTTTAATAATGATTGGCATCTGTGTAGGTTCGTTCCATATTGTATATTTACGTGATTTTAATATAAGCAAGTTTGTGGAATTTTATTATTAACATCGTAGCTCTTAGGTATACTTTATACTTATTTTGTTAATATTAAGTAGGTATAGCGAGTAGCATCTAGCCAATATATTTTATATATCTCACTGAATTCGCTCATTTAAGGGCGTGTTTTGTCCCAATTGAGGTCTCGGCGTTGGTAACCCGCGTGCCCATAATCTCTAAATGGTTACTCTAGTAATACGTTGGCGAACTCTTGGATTTATTCTTACTCTGTAAAATTCAACTGTTCCAAATTACCAAAAATTCTGTCTTTTTTCTACTTAGATGTATCTAAGATTAAGATCGAAGACGTTCTAAATATGTATATTTAGAACTGCGTTTTTTGTTTTGGCTACATTTACATAATCTTGTTATTACATTTACACCGTTTTCGGGATTGGTCTTATTACACTCTGTAGAAACACCAAGTATTTCTTACAATATTCTTATTGTGTAAAGTCAGCAAATAAACAGCATTTTTGCTATAAACTTACATTGAACTATCTGTCTCTTCCAGGCTTAAGGAAGGGTACTTTAGTACCCACAATGTCAGCGCGCGAGACGTTGCCAAACTTTTTTTAATATCTCTTGTATTTATGTAAACAAAGAGTTATCCAAAAGATTGGTGGACGTGACAAATGACCAAAGGGCTGGCGCTTACCTTGGGCAGAGAATTAGTATTGCCATACAAAGAGGTAATGTTGCCAGCCTTTTGGGCACCCTGCCTGCACAAGGTGATTTGAACTCTGTTTTCTATATCTAGCATTTAGAATTCAGAGTTCATTTTAATAATTTTTTTTTCTTAAGTATTTGTATATAGTTATTGTTTTGATCAATAAATAATAGTAACACCTACCTATATACTATTAGGTTGTTTTATTCTGCCTGAGGCTATTCCTAACTAAACTTACTTTGAACTGTGTGTTCCTTCCAGGTTTGAGGAAGGGTGCTCTGGTACCCACAATCTCAGCGCGCGAGACGTTGGCGAACTTCTTTAATATTTCTCGCATGCCAATCATCTCTCCCGCCCATTCTTCGTAACCCTTGTCTTGGAGGCCTTGTTGTTGGGATACTGTGCCTGTTGCTATCTGTTAGAAAGTATAAAAATGAATTATAGATAGTCGTTAATTTCAAGCCAAAATTAATATGGGATAATCATTGTATGGGATACACATTAAACTCAATCTAAAGACAGAAAATACATAAAAATAAAGATATAAAGTAGATATGAAGCACGGAACGCAGACAAAAATATTTTTTACTAATAAATAAGACCACCTTAGGACCCTTCCCATAAATTATCTTTGTCGTAATAATACTGTCTTCATCAGACATAAAGTGACACCCCTATTAGTCAAGGGTTAAGATTGGTGAGCCTTGACTTAGTTTGAATAGTCAGCCTTGATTTTAATAAACCATATTTTTAACGTAGCACTCTACGTATTGTCTACGACTGTAGACAATACCCTCTACGCCGTAGAGGCGTTCGTAGCATGACATCTACGAAAGTCAATCTTCTAAAATCTCGAAACAGAAACCGTCTATTCCAAATAAAAACGTTCTTTGGTAAAAACCAAGCGAATTGACATATGACTCGACTTGACTAAACTTATTTCAAATAATCCACTTGACATTGGCAAAATTGTCTGTCGAAATGACGGACAGAGACCATATATAACAGAAGAAGAAGAAGCAAGTGAAATGTCCTAATATAATTTTTTATATTTTTTTGTAATAAAGTACCTATTAATAAATAAATAAAGGTTTTTATAGAAAATAAGTTAATTTTCAGTCATAAACCATTTTTGAATCTTTGTAATTCATTATTCATTAATGGTGTTGACTGTACAGAGTATATCAAATATCTAAGTCCATTCTGTTTTAACAAAGCCGGTATGATGAAGTGGTAACTAAAGGAATACGTAATGCTGTAACTGTTCTGTGCTTCCGTCTGAAGGCCTAGATAAGGCTCCAACTTCATGTGTAAGTATGCTATCACACAGGGAACTTTCAATCTATGCTCAAAATCTAGCATATTTAATGCCTATAATACTTTCGCATGCTGCATCTTACTAAGTACTTGTGTACACTACACAAAAACATGTTCATCTGTAGCCAATGTTGCCTCGTTCAACTGGTTTCCTCGGAGGGTAACAACTGAAAACCAGTGATGCTATCGAGCAATGTACACTGAGTTTACTGCAACACACAGAGCACGAACCATACGAGAACATGTAGGTAGGTAGTTTTATTTTTTCCTTATTCTCAGTTTGTTTTAGTTTAGTTTTAGTTATTAGTTACTACATAGTACCTATCTACTTTCATTTTATTGTTAATTTTGTGTGTGTTCGGTACCAAATAAATAAGTTTATCTATCTATCTAACCTCAAAATAGAGCAGCTAGAAGCAGTCAATTGCAGTTCCTTCAAGCTGTAAACTTCTAATCTTTTATGCAACCGCCCAAGGGGTTATTTTATTTATTTTTATACAACTTAATGATGGTTTGTATTGCTATGAATAGACAATGTGTAGTACGCTATCCAATCACAGCCATAAGCAGTCAGACTGCAGCTGCATCAAGCTGTGTATGACCGTACAAATTAAACAAATGATCGTTTGGAAGTGACTGGCAATTTTTTTATTTAATCCTAATTTGTGGACTTTTGCCATTACAACTTTTAGCCTAAACATTTAACAATATAACTAAGTAGGTACATATAACCTGTGATAAAACAAAGTCAGATTAAGTGGCCGCGTTGTGATAAAATAATTTTTATGAGTGATCTGAAGAGATTGATAGAGAAGAAATTATGATTTACTTATCAGCCCCTAACATCACAGTGCCATCTTTTTTTAACCCCCGATGCAAAAACGACGTTATAAGTTTAACGCGTCTCTGTGTGTGTGTGTCTGAGGCAACGTAGCTCCTGAACGAATGAATCGATTTTGGTTTTTTTTTTGTTTGAAAGGTGAATTAGTCGGGAGTTTTCTTAGCTATGTTTGATAAAAATCGGTCCAAGGTTCGGGGGTTTTTTAAATTTTTAATTTAATTACTTGTTTACACTCTTTTATGGAGTGCTGGATATGTCCATATGGGGTCGAAGCCTAAGCCAGTGAAGTTGCATGCACGTGAGACTTAACTTCCAACTTCTCAGGCCGACAAACGTAATTCCTCCTGCTTGTGTTTCTAGGTGATATTTTAGCTGCCGTACAGTGCTCTCAAACGGTGAAGGAAAACACCGCGAGGATACCAAATGATATTTTAGCAGCGATGACGTGCTTTCAACTAGTGAAGGAAAACACCGTGAGATAACTAAATTATATTTTTCTAAATGTTAAATAATTACATTCTTTATTGTACACACACAAATACATTATAATTACATGCATTTATAAGCTTTAGGTTCATGTTTGGATTCGATTATGCTAATTCCAAATTGCATTCGCTATTTAGGATGTGCTAAAGTGTATTCAATGCGTACAGAAATTAAATAAGGATTGATTGTATTTTTATTGTGTAATTTATTTATTAATCAACTTATAAAAAAGTTATTATAAAAACCCTGTTAACCTTTATCAGGTAAAATAGTTTGGGAATATTTTGCCCTTTATGCTTCATTATCCTGAATTTTTTTCAAGCCTTTGAACATATCTATATCTATATGTAGCTTATTTGTTAATATTTTTTCCATAGGTAGGTATTATAAAGAATTAAAGAACTTGAAATAAAGCTCGATTTTCTTTTATCTTGTTCATTTTATGCTGTAAAAGTTTTTTGGAATACTTTGCTCATAAGCATGACAAAAACTAATATGTTATTAGGTACCATGCTATAAAAAAGTTTGATATTTTTTCCATTGAAGGCTAATCAATGGATATTGAGACAATGTATTTTTGGTACTAAAACAACGCTTGCGCAGTCAGTATTTGGTAGAGTTAAAAAATCCAAATGTATCTTCGCCAAATAGTTTTTTGTTCTGAAATATAGTCCGATAAAAAAATACTGCGTCACCTAAAAACGATTCCCGATTTTATAATACCTCATTTATTCTGTTATGGTGATATAATCGCCGAAATGAATAGTAAATTATATTAGATTAATAAATAAAACATCAACTTACTTCGTGTCCGTCGTGAGCAAGCGACTGGACCATTACGTAATTGCTGCAAACAAACAATATGGATTTACTGAGCGGAAAATGAGTTCAAAGATCAGACGAAATCGTAATAAATATTAATGCGAGAAATATCTATGAAACAGTAAATCAAGATCATAATAAACAGTGCATATCTGCCTTAATAATTCTCTCATATTTCATTCAAATGTTCTCTTAGAAATATAAGTGAGAGTAGTCTTTGAGATTAAACAAAAGATGTAACAGTCTTATTTCAGTGAGATTACGTATCTTGCGATAAATCCGCGACAAGCGTGAGTAAGCACTGCAACAATTTTAGTGCGAAATGTGTTTGATACAAGTACACTAGGTATTCTGTAGTTATAGTGTGTTTACGCTTGTCGCAAGATACGTAATCAGTTGCCGTTTTAGATCCACGCTCGTAGGGATAACCCCCACATAATTGGCAGTACGTGAGCTCCTCGAACAAAGAACTTTTGATATTTGTTTTTCTAATGTTTTTATGATTGCGATAAAAGGGATCGTTCGCGCAATCCGTTTCAGCTGAAAACTTTGAAATAACCTTTGAATTTACCGAGAACTACGAAAGGTAATAAAAGCGTAATATTTCGTATTTAAACTCAATGAGGAAAGGTGTGCCCCTAGGGACTCGACACGTATGGAAGTAACCACAGATCAAATAAGTAAAGAAGATAGACCGTTGTTCGAGCAATTTTGCTTAGAACCTGCATTTAGACGTTTTTGCGAGTTTGTCTGATTCATTGCACAATGTTGTTTACAGAATAAAATTCCCTTTCGTACGACGTTTGTTTTGCAGATGATGAGGACGTAGCGAAGACGTGGTGAAAAGATAACTCCAGCCAAATCATTTCAGAGAATCGCCAAAGTTCAAAAAAGCGCAGACCTCGCTACATCCCTGATTGTGACAAATGACTATGCGTTTAGCGCGTTATAATGATATCACGGTTACGAGCGCCATACCCATTTACGCCATCTCCTAACATTAGTTTATCTGTGAAAAGCACACAAAACAAACAGACCAGCCACACAATAAGAGTCGCTTACCTGTATTCGTGAGATAAGAAGAAAGTGCCTCGGACGGCACAGCCGTTGGGATTCTTAAGTTTTCCATTGAATACTTTCTTGTAGAGTTCGTAGTTGTTCAAATTGACAGCTCCGTCGAACGTGAGCATTATCATTTGAGGCGTCTGTGGAATATGAGGAAAAACTGAGAGGATCTTTATAAAATATCTTGACCGGAGTAATTTCTTTGTTTTGTTATTAATTTCAGAGATAACATGAGGAGACCCGTGGCTGCATTTTCCTGTCTTTCCAACGAGTCTACGAGAATGGTGATACATTTCGACTTACATCTTCAGGATCCAATCCACCAGGGATAAGTGTTCCATCTTTGGAGCAGAAGCAGTATGGCAGCTGACACTCCGCTGTATCACACCTAGTGGCCAGGTCAGTGGGAGTCTCCGTTATCGGCGCAGGAGCTGAAGAAAAACCTTGTCGTGAGCTGAACCTCCGTGCAAAACAACTTTTTCTACATGATAACGTTTAGCTTTATAAAGACAGTTTATACATACCCAGGTCGTACACATGAAGACACGTTGACCTACACTGACTTTGAGCTAATAGAAGTTGAACATTATAATCGTGCGAGAGGGACGATAGTGTTTTGGTGTGGGACTGGTTGAACCTATTGCGTCCCTTTGCAACGATTATCTGCATTGTATATAGCGTAGTTATGGTTATGTTAGATGTGTAATCTGACTTGTGCTCGTGTGTACATCATTAGTAAAATGATGATGTAATGAATTCAATAATTAATTATGACTGAAAACTACTCTATCTTTTCATATTCATATTTTAAATTTATATTAATAATTCTAATCTAATGTATATAATTTATAATTTTGACTTATTTTGTAATCTATTTCTTGACTATTAGTATTAATTAATGTAATTGGTTTTAACACCGTGTTAATTGATTGAATTGAAATTGAAAAATTAAAACACCTATTAAATACATTAGATAGTACCTGCAAAAATGTGCCACCTAATATTTAAGTATTTGTCTACGTACCTACCTAATTGCTGTGCCCTAACAGGGTTTATGTTTGATACTCTACATACTTTAACACCTGTTTATGCAACATAAAAGCGCAATAAAGAATTTGAATAAATGAATGAATATTCTTTCCCAGCAATCTTCATTACCATATCCTAACAAAATAACTATAAAGAGCTTATTACTAGTTAGGTACGCCACTTGGACACAAGTTAAACATTGATTTGACCGTGGCATAAGGGCACATTATTAGAACGCACTAGAAGGTACCGTTTTAGTTACATAAACAGACTGTGTCGGCAAACACTGGCCCAAAGAAAAATACACGTTAAAGTAAATCTTTATTAGCTCATTACTTACAATATAAATAAACCATATTTATTTAATCCTTGTGCAAACCACTCCCATGCCTGTGTTTGTAATAATAACAAGGGGTAAAAATAGTCCCCATCTTTTTAGCAATATAAAAACATAAAACCAAAATACTGTGGCCCCAACATAATCTTATAAAACCAGAAAGCTACGAGTTTCTTATTTTCTCGTCTGACTGGTTCTTTTTTGGCTAACTTTTCCGTGAGTGGTCCTAAAAAGAGCCAATGAAATAACCGGCGAAGCTTAAATGCGCAAGCAGGCTTTCCATGCAAATTGTGTGATATTATGCTTATTCGCACAAAGAGATGATTATTTGCCCTGTTTGACTGTAAATAAATAATTATGATTTAAAGTACCCCGCTAGGCTGTGCAAACACGATTCTCCGATTCATATCCTCCGACCGAAGCCCGGGCTAACATAACTCAAAACATAGCTACGTCCGAACATTTAAACGCAATAAAAGCTCGTATTTCAATCAAAGTACTTAATTAATTAAAATTTCCCTCATCCCGTTTAATCAATTACTGCGTAATGTAAAACAGTGTAATAGATTCTGGATCTTAATAAAACGGACTTTGTTAGCATTACACTGAAGAGGTCTTAGGTCGAAAGAGGCCTTACAACTTAATAAATAAACATTAAGTACTTACTGGTGGGGATAGGGCCGCATCTGGCTTCTGCTTTGAATGTACAGTACTTGCTAATATCATCGAAGTACAATCCTGAAGGGCACCGATTTAAATAAGGGTATCCATCGACGCACTGAAAAAGTAAGAAAGCACCTTTGTATATTTTATAACTTTTACACTCAATTTACATTGCCTCAGTCGATGTAGCGTTAAGGTCGTTACGTTTTAGATCGGTTTTATAGGTTTCGTCTAGGTATTTTGCGCATCACTAGATGGATACAAGCTTTCAGATTATTTGCATAATGTTTTTAACCTTTACATATTCGTTTGTCTCAAAAATACACGCTAGTTCTTACGTCATTAAACCCCAACTAACTTTAAGGTCATATATATATTTTTTAATATTATTAGTCAGTAATTTATAACTATTGTACTGATTGTAGGTACTAGTCGCTCCGGAAGAATCTGAATGAAGGATCGCTCAATAGGTCGCAGTAGGAAGGTCAAGGCATACAAACATCCCAACATAAAAATCTTTTAAGTAAGTATACCTATGACTTTTAAAGCCGAAACACGCAAATAACAATGATATCGTCGTTGGTCAACAAAATAAAAATACACAGCTTATTCAAATAAGGTGGGTACTTAAGGCTCGTACTCAGATAATGGTCGTGTCGCCGTTTTTATTTTTGAATCCTCCCAATTTTGCCGACATAACATAAACTCCGCGGTAATCCCAGGAGGGGTAGTCACGTGGGGTTAGGTTATTACCTACACACAAAAAGAAACCCCACCTTTTTATGCCAGAAATGTTCTGTGTGGTTCATAAAAAATGCGTGTTGTGGTTATACCTATTTGTAAGAAACTCTAAGAATTGCAGTAACACCCAGAATTGGTAAGTAGGCGCGCGCGTTGCCACATATGTAGGTATATTCGAATGTTAACGATTTGAGACGGGCATTTCTACATAAATGGACGATATAAATCAAATCGAAGAAAAAACTCAAGACTTCAAATATCTTTTCTAGACACACATTTTCTTTCAGAAAAAAAATAAACCTACCAGGTTTGGTAGCAAAAATACCTATGCCTTTTGTACTAAATTGGTGTAAGATTTTTCAAATGCTACGTGATTGATTCAAACATCAAAGATAACGATGTAGTGATTGATAAGCCGAATACTGAGCACGTACGGGTACGTATATATTCTGCGTAGAAGAAACACTACCAAATAGATGGGATGCTGCCAAGGCGCACCAAAACACATTTTACATATTAGCATTCATCGAGCATCGTCACATAATAAATAAGGACATCGATGTGAATACCAAAAAAGCTGTACAGTGTACAGTACAGTGTACATACAGTGTACAGGTAGGTGAGAATCTACCGCAGGCAAATTCCTATATTCGTTCTTTGTGAAAATGTGTGGTTTATTTACCTGTTCGTACAATATTTATTCATTTATTTGTATTAGAATATATTCCTACTAGCTTGTTTTGTACTCAAATAAAAACTAAACCGAGTGTTTGCAGTTTTGTTTATTTAGGTTGTGTTCAAACGATCTCTATCTATGATCTCTACAGAGGTATAACTATTAGGTCACAGGTATATGTGTTACTGTTAGAAAAATACCTTACATATACATAGTAACATCGTATTTCAAAAATGAATTGGTCAGTCATTTTGCTGTAATTTAAGAGTTTTTTTTAATCTGATTAAAATAAGTTAATCCACATCCAGTTTTGCCGCATTGAAACCGGTCGATCTAGATATCAGAATGCCAAAAATTACATTTCCTTAATTCTTACGAAATAATAGCTTTACCTAGTGACCAACGTGTTCAAAGCAATGTAGCTCAATCTAAAAGTGTCTAAAACAAGTTATTGGTCGCTAAAAGTAGTAGTCATTTAAATAAGCCGCTTCACATCAGAATTATATGTTACATTTGATATAATCGCTCTGAAACAAAGGTGGGTGATGCGTTCCATTTTCACCCTTGCTTACATATATTTTTTTATTTCATCTACTGAATTTCCTATAAAAAATTCGACATAGGTAGGTACGCAAGTGCTACAAACACTTGCGTAGCGTGTCAAAAACTGATAACAAGGAACCAAATAACGTGTCAAAAAGCCAAATAGGTATGGAAAGAACATGCCTTGCGTATGCATGACGACTCGATGGGGATCAGCAAATTGAAGGCTGTGCGGCCTCGCAAAATTGGATTTTAAAAATTCATACATTGTTTTTCATTATATTTTGTCGCTTATTTGAATGCTTGGAAAAGTTATATAATAATTTTGTTTCGTAAATAACTCGAGAGCGAAAGAGTCTTTTTGAAACACGAAAAGGTACATTTATTTATTCCAAACCTAATAATTTCGCAATGTAAACTTAGGTAAGGTACTCTTATTATTATTAGGTATTCAGTGATTTTAGATTGGATTTTCTCTACATGCCTAACCACTATTAGAAGATAAAAATCCATGTTTTCTTACTCGACTCTACATCACAAAAAGTTATAGCGTTGCAGTATGTTTGCAATAAAAGTTTAGCTAAACATAATAGGTGCGCATGGATTTCGCTTGTAGGTTAAGTACCCATATAAACCAGTTAGATAGTCGTATAAGTAGGTGGGTAGAGCACTACATATTCAGTAGCATATGGCGCCACATTTTTGCATCTTTTCTCGGGTTTCGTTTGCACTAACATGTGCAGCAATATCTCAGAAATACTTCTGCAAAAATATTTTGTCAAAATTTTTCCTTCGACTCAGTAATAAGTACAGTCGCGCAGAAAATCGTTGGAGTGCATTCATGCGTTTTTAAATGGTCGCTCAAAGCACCATTTATTCAAAATCTCTAAGTTTATTTACAACAAAATAGGGTAAGTTAAATGTTACTACGTAAAAATGTTTTATGGAAATGAAAACAAATCTTACTTGATAAAAACGTCTGCAGGTGGCTGGGTCGGCAAAGTTCCCATTGCCTGTTGTGCCTTCGGGACAGATGAAATCCTCCTTTTCTTTCTGCTGGTAGCTCCCTGAAAAGTTATAAAGTATTTTGATCCTTATTTATCAGTTAATAAGATTCAGATTGTATTTATTTGTTTTTGAACAATATGTTTATGAGAGCACGGTATTAAACAACACGCTTAAAAACTACTCGTAAAGTTGTAGAGAAAAGAGAAAGATTTTTTACAAAATAACTTATTTTTAATCATAAATATGATCACTCTTGAATTAGGTACTTTACGTGTTTATTTTAAGCACGTTTATGCTACATCAAAAGTGTAGTCAACTTCACGGGTCAACTTTAACTTCTTGATTTATTTATTTTTACGAATTGTTGTCACAATTTTTTCAGTGTCATAAACGAGATAAAAAAAGTGCATAGATAATGACTATTATATCCATCAAAGATTAACAGCTGATGAGTCTTTTGTTTTTCAGTTTTGGAATGGTTTGCCACACAATTAATGATAATCTTCTCCAAATCAATAATAAACATAAACCAACCAAGACTAATTTCATAAGTCCTTGTAGTAAGTGACCGACTCAGGTAATTGATTGCATACTAAAACGCTATGAGCCTCGTCTTAACACGACTTAAATCAAAGTACATACCTACATAAGTACCCAAGTGGTTAATAATTCACCTAGACGCCTAACTTAGTTTTGTGCTGGCTACTTAAAAACAAGATTTAGGTACCTACTTTAGTTTCAGAATCATTTTGTTTCTTTCTTTATTCTTTAGTGTAGGTACACAGTAAATTACATAAATAAAACTTACCTTAGTTAAACTTACAGAGGTGTGCTTAACCTTTAAGAGTTTTCTTCCAGCAAACCTTTGGTGATTGAGAATTAGAGGTTTATTTCGTGAACTTTATGAATAAAACTCTTAGGTTGCTGTAGACTTTTAATTTATTAATAAATACAATGAATACTTATAGGTACTAGTATTTTTTTCACAAACCAGTAACCTTTGAATAGGTTTTAATAGATTCGCTGGAGTTGGTTATGTTGAAAGTCCCAAAAACCATTCAATAATTTCACAATCATTATATTTCGGTCGAAAACAATAAATCAATCTGCGTAAAATATTAAATTGGTTACAATCCAATTGCTCAGTGAATCATTCATTGTATGTAATGGCTCCTAGCTATTAATCCTACACAATTAGTTACATAGATACTTTCAATTGCCATTTATTAATATGGCATATTGTTATGAAGAGAAAGCCAGTTACGCAACTAAAACAATTTGGTGTAAGGTGTAACGGATTGATAGATGTCTGAGCTAGGTACTAACTAACATTGTTTTACAACTAAAACATAATTAATACTTAGCTTTTACTCTAGCTCAAGAGGTAAAAGCAACTTGCCAGCCCATTTTTTGTTGTTTTAATATATCTAACATGTTTGATATATTAAAATACCATACTTATAAAAAAATTCTACTTCCTAAGTACCTATACCTACTAATATTGTCACGCTTCTTGCTAGTTTTCTAAACTAATTACTTAGCTTACCAGCCGTAGATTAGGCGGGAGAGATTGCGTATAGATCTGCTATAGGAACTTGATATTGGCATATTTGGCACATGTTTATTTATCATCCCTAATTTTATTTTAGAGGTGGAATTATATCTTTATTCGGCAACTGATCTCGAATCCGGAGCTAACTCCGGCCATACCATAAAGTACCTAGGCTCACCCTATTTCATGATCATCATCATCTGCAGCCCGAGCCTTACTATCGACTACGAACCTCCGATAATCTCTCCAAATTACGGCCCGATTATTTAAACCTCATTAATAGGTACTTTGCCTTTTATTTCCCACTCTAGTCCTAGGACTAGAGTGGGAAATTAAAGGTACCATTTCCCTCTAAGTAACTCAACTCATAGGTGCTCTACATTTTGATTATTTTTGTTGCTTACTGTATCGTAAGTACTAAAAACAAATATTAATAAATATTATAAATAAATTATTAAAAAAATAATATAAAAATAAAAATACTGCCAGGAAGACATTGTGTGAAATTTTTTAAAATAAATAATAAATAAATAAAAATATTATAGTAGATAAGTACAACTTACGAGTACGCAAGTAGGTACGAGTACTTGCCCGTGTCAATATCCTCGATCGACAACCGGTCACAGGCTTCAATGTCAAGTGAGAAAGGACTACTTAAACTTGTCTTGTCCGTCCACTGAATTACAATTTGGAGCTGCGCTTTCCAACTAGAATTGTGCTAGAATGCAACTACGAGGTACTACACTACCCTTCCTATTTACTACACTGAGGTAGATACGTCTATAGACATCTATTACATAATGCGTTAAAATATGCCGCCACCCATTTACAAGAACCACATGATTTTTATTAAAATCAGGCGTAGATTTTACATAAAATGGTTTCACCACAAATTAAGTAAACTAAGTTAAACTAAGTACCTACCTAGGTTCAAAACATAAATGCAAATAGCTTTCACTGTAATTTAAGCCGTAACAGTTACGTTAACAAATTGATCGGCGATCGCTTACATAAGATTACTAATTATTACGAGACGAAAAGCATTCCTTCAAGAGTCTTACCAAAATAATTTTACTAGTGTGAAATATAAATAAAAATAGTACTAACCGTGAATAAATAAACCACAAACAAGTATTATTCGCACGTAAGAGCTGACCATGGTCCAAAGACCGTTCACTGCACAATTTGACATGGCGCCTTTCACCGCCGCACGCGCACTGCCGAGACTTCGGCTGAGGCTTATGGGCCGATGCGGCGGCAGCCGACCTCGGCTTTCTCTACTAGACACCCTGACATGGCAAATAAAGGCTCGGCTACGTGTGATGACTGATGTGATGAGACATCGGTCATCCTGTCCACTTTTAACTCATAAGTAAAATACACCTCGTACACAGTTGCATCTTCTGTGACAGTGAATAGAAGTCACTTAGTTAGAATTTTTTTTACTAAGTAGGTAGGTACTTGGCGATAAAATGTGAAATTGTAAATACGTAGATCTTAGAATGTATACGCACCTACGCATATGTACCTACCTACGCAAAGAATATGAAATACATAATCTACGCAAATGCCTGATTTACTGCATAAGTACAAAAGTTTTCTTTTGTGTTGAAGCGTGTGCAGCACAAACATTTTGAACTCAACTTATAATGAGAGCCACGTAGGTCGACGTAAAATGTAAATTTCGAAATCACAGATTAGGTAGGTACTTACTCTGTTATTTCGGTTAGGGGTTTAAAATAAAATTAATTACCTACATCAGAGGTAATTAGAGATAGAGATTTGCATTGCATGTTTATATTTGTAGACATTTTCACGGTCTCCATATGTTACATTAATCTATTAAAAACTAATAACTACAGCTTGTTCATGAGCAACAATAAGTCAAAAGCAAATATTAAAAAAAAATTACCCATCGATTTAAATTGGGTGGGTGGGATGTTTCCTCCCAAGTTTTTTATTTTGTTCATGGTTGTTGAACGCACCTTCTTGACATTTGGCGACAGACGTGTCATCTGTCTGTGCAAAGAAACGTCAGTTCATTTTGACAAAAAGTTTGATACGTGAATGAAATCGGGAAATTCGGGAATATTAATTGTAATTTAATAATTAAAGTGATTCATACAGCAATAAACAGCGAAATCTCCAATTGCTGAATGGAAAAATAAGTAACAAGATAGAATGACGACTTTACGAGAGCGCCAACTGAGTAAGTTTATCAAAATAGGCATGCCACCAATGCAATGTTTTCTTTATTTATAAAGTATTCCTAAATATTTATTTTTATCTAATTCCAGATGCTTTGAAGCAGATGCTCAACTTGAATCAGCCTCTTACGAAGAGCGTGGCCAATGAACCAACATGGAAAGTGTTGATATACGACAGAGTCGGTCAAGATATTATTTCTCCCCTAGTGTCTATAAAATCGCTGAGAGAAATGGGAGTCACTCTTCATGTGTATGTATTTGATTTGTAAATTGATTGCAGACATGTAGGTACTTAGATATCTGTTAGTTAAGTATTAGGTACATTCATACTCATTAAAAATTATCATTAGTATACCGGTCTATCTGTGTTAGACTTGTAAACCAATGCACTGAAAATATTGAGCATTGATTTATAAATAAATTTTCATATTTTTTAATGAAAATATGCATTATTATTGTTGCATATTTACATTCTATATTGTTTGATTACAGCCAACTACATTCAGATCGAGATCCAATACCTGAAGTGCCAGCGGTATACTTCTGTTCCCCAACGGAAGAGAATCTTGGTCGTATTTGCCAAGACCTAGACAATGGAATCTATGACCAGTACCATCTCAACTTTATCTCTCCAATAACACGACAAAAGCTGGAGGATTTAGCGGCTTCTGCTATTCAGTCGAATTCCGCTGTTAATATACATAAAGTATTTGATCAGTACTTGAACTTTATATGTTTGGAAGATGACCTATTTATTATGAAGCATCAGCAGTCAGACTCTCTTTCGTATTATGGTTTGTATTTAAAATGATATAAATATTATTCTTGAGGTTATGTAAATAAGATACTACAACTTATAACACTTATGAAATTCTAGCAATCAATAAAGGAGACACAAAGGACACTGAAATGGAAGCGATCATGGACAATATTGTAGAGAGTTTGTTTTCAGTATTTGTTACATTAGGTATGTTTATTTTCCTTTCTTTTACATTTTACAACTAAATTCTGTGTCTAATAACTTATTTGATTTAAGGTAATGTGCCTATTATAAGGAATACTAAAGGGAATGCAGCAGAAATGGTTGCAAAGAAATTGGATAAAAAACTGAGAGAAAATCTATGGGATGCAAGAAACAATCTTTTTCATGGCAATACAGGACAATCTGGCTCATTCAGCTTTAGCAGACCCATGCTGATATTACTAGACAGAAATATAGACATGGCAACACCGTTGCATCACACTTGGACGTATCAGGCCTTAGCTCATGATGTGTTAGACTTATCGTTGAATAGGTTTGTATACCACTGAATGTTATTTTCTAGGTCATGTTTGATTGACACACTTCCTCAATCCAATTAGACTGGCATTGTTATTCAAACAAGATAATGCTGAATTTGAACACCATAGCTCGAAGAATTGACTAACAGGCTTTTCAAATTTCTGGAATTCATTCTCAGTGAAAGATAAACTTATAGTCATTTTCTAGGTAATTATTTTGAGTACTAACCAGAACTATCCCTGTAAAAAAATATGAGCAGTTTGTAAAACGACATTTCAATCAAATAAGTACAATAGAATGACAGTAGTGACAAGAAACTTCACTGCGAGACAACGCGGCAATCCCCCATTTCGATTTGTCGCTACCGCGCTGTGTAACTTGAAGATCTCTGAATGTTCTAGAGCTCAACTAAGATACAATTTCAGAGCAGCAGTACCCGAAAGCACAGCAGCGCCAGCGCCGGGTCAGAAGGTCAAAACGAGGGTATGCGACCTCGATTCGAGGGATCCTCTGTGGACAGAGCACAAAGGAAGCCCTTTTCCTACCGTTGCTGAAGCCATACAGGAAGACTTAGATAAATACAGGTAAGAGTCAGCTTACACAGAAACCAATGCTGAATCAAAAAAATATTTAGTAAGTAGCCAAAATTGGTATTACAAAAATATACTTGCCTACCTATCTATATTTGCTTAATTTAGGACTAGAGTGTTGGTTGTATGAAAAGTCCATGAATATTTTCAAAGTCAAAATTTCTTTATTCAATAAAATCACAAGGATCATTTAGAATCGTCATATATAACTAGGTTTATTTAATTTATGTATTTACCTAACGGTTTTTGTGTCAATTTCCCTCTTCTACATAATTTGATTTTGGATGCTCCGATATTGTTTCAGACAAAAATACCTTTTCTAACCTATATTTAAATACTGACAATCGTTGGAGCTAACTTTATAGATAGGTACTGCTGGGTGAAAATCGCGTCTAATAAATTAAATCAGTTTAGCTAGATAAATAGAAGTAAATAATCTTCTGTTTTATTTTACAGGAGTTCAGAAGCCGAAGTAAAGAAGCTGAAAAGCTCCATGGGTTTAGACGCAGAAAGCGACGTGGCACTCAGTATGGTGAGCGACAACACGCAACGACTGACGAGCGCTGTCAATTCTCTACCGCAGCTGATGGAGAAGAAGCGACTAATTGATATGCACACTACTATTGCTACGGGTAAGGGTATTTGCCAATAATGGCTTGCTGAAAAACTAGTTTTATCACACTAGTTCCCACCAGAGGTCGCTTGTATTGGGAGTGATTCTAGATCAAAAACTATTGAGTTTTGACAGTTTGGGACATATAAAAAATTAAATTTAACAAAAAGTTATGTTTAGAATTACCCCCTGAATTTAAAATGATCTGTGCTATTGTTGTTTGTTGTTAAACATACATGAAAAGTTTTAACTTGTATGTTTGCGGGAAAAAAGTCCTAGGTGTAAAGAGAATTTATATTACCTTTTCCAGCTATCCTAAACTCTATCAAATCAAGACGACTAGACTCCTTCTTCGAGTTAGAAGAGAAAATCATGAGTAAAAGCAGTAGTGTTGAAAGCAAAGCCGTTATAGACCTCATATCGGACCCCACAGCTGGCACAGAAGAGGATAAAATGAGATTGTTTATCATTTATTATCTGTGCTCTGATGTGTCAGAGGAGGACTATAAGAAGTTTGAAAGTGCTCTTACGGCGGCCAATTGTGATGTTAAACCTATGGCTTATATGAAACGGTGGAAGTAAGTATTACTTTATATTTCATAAGCGGTAGGTATCCTTCCGGCTGCGCCAGTTTCATTTTCAACACTACGAATATAAACTAATACGGTATTCTTACTGTTTATACATCGTTGTTAGGGGAAAACCCTGCTGGCAATTAAAACCACAAAGTTCTAGACCTTAGGTATTACCATTTTTATGGGATCCTTTCCTGTAGGTAACAAAGTCATGGGTTCCTATATTATGTTAGTTCGATTTGTCTCACACCATCAGCCTGAATAAGCCCTGTGCAGGACATAGTCCTCACCATAGATTTCCAGAACGATTTTGAACCTTTTTGCACTTCATTCTAGTGTCACACTGCGGAAAATAGGTAGTATAATAAAAATATTTTTTAGAGGCTTTACAAAAATGTCCAATCAGTACGAAGGGGGCGGTACCAAAACAGTATCCATGTTCTCAAAACTCGTGTCTCAAGGATCTTCGTTCGTGATGGAAGGCGTCAAGAATTTAGTTGTAAAGAAACATGTAAGTAGACATTGCTATCGATTCTGTTGTCGCATTTTTCTAAACTAACCTAATTTGACAGCATTAAAAATGTTGCCGTCTCTTTCTCATAAACTGAAACGACAAAGACAGCTATAATTTTAGCGCTGTAAAATTAGGTTAGTTTAGAAAAATGCAACAACAGAATCGATAGCATTCACATCCTTTAAACTAATTGAAATAACTGATCTGCTTGTATCATTTTGCGACTGCATTTATTTAATCGGGGTTATGACTGACTGTGCGTACCTACGCAGTACTCAACTCACCTATGCGCATTACTTATGTGCCTCATTTGTTATATTCGGAATAACGAAAGCACAATTATATTTGATCTAGAGCTGTTACAACATTCACTTGTGCAAGTATGTAAATGACTAACGTACTACTATGAAATAGGGAACTATCAACTTCGCACACTTAAATCGCACGGGCGTAGCCCTTGAAGTTTACCTTCAAGGTCTGTACTTACAAAAAATAAATAAAACACACGTTTTTCAGAAACTCCCCGTCAGCCGTACAGTCGAGGCCGCTTTAGCTGGAAGCGACTCAGGCTGCGATCTAGATTGGCTAGATCCCCGCGCCGCGAGATCCGACGCCGTGGGTCGCGCGCGAGCTGCGAGATATCCTCCACCTAATGATGCTGTTGTATTTGTAGTGGGCGGAGGCAACTACATCGAGTACCATAATCTTATGGATGCCGCTAAGGTAGGTAACAGCGCAACACTCAATCTAGGTAACATGAAATATAAGTTGACAGGCGTCACAGCTCAGTTGGTATTAGCTCTGCCTTCCGTGCTGTGGGTCGTGGGTTCGATTCCCACTGAGAACAAACATTTGTGTGTGGCAAACATAGATTTTTGTTCTATGGCTGGGTGTTATTATAAGTATGTATTTACAAAAAAAATTATATAAGTATCTATCAGCATCTAGTTCCCATATTACAAGCTATGCTTAGTTTGGGACTAGAGGGCGTCGTGTGAAATGTCCATCAATATTTATATTTATAGTAACATTAGTAGAAATAGTTTGGTCACCCTCACGTTGCGGCTAAGGTAGGTAACACGGAACGTAGGTAACATCATTAGAAATAGTGTAATTGTTTCTCACGATAATGTGGCTAAGGTAGGTAACATTGAATCTAGGTAACAAAAGTAGCAGTGGATCTAATCCGTGAAAAATACGAGTTAAAAGTACGTTTCTCGTTTTTTAACAAGAGGCACAATAAATTCTTTTTCTTGGTCGTTACAGCAACAAGCTGCTACCGGAATGCCGAGAAAGATAATCTACGGCGCGACAACCCTACCCAACGCAACGCAGTTTCTCAAGCAACTCTCCCTACTCGGCGAGGAGATCCAATGAACATTCCTGTTACATTCTTATTTATATCTAGAACCTATATAAACTATATCACATAATTAAATTATGTTCGGGGCTGATAAATACACAATCAAACAAACATCTCAACAAGTTGGCATTTTATTTACAATGACATTGAAAATATAGCTAACATCTAATAGTTTACTAATAATTTTGATTGTTTTAAACAAGAAGTATAAAATCTAAATCACAAGATTAGTATCATTCAACATTAGTCAGATCTTAACCCCGCATTTAAAAACTTTTCCATAAAAAGAGTAGAATGTTAAAGTTCAGAAAACGATCACAACCGAAAAACAACAGAAAGGAAAGTAATGTAAACTGTATCAAACAAACTTGTTGAATTTATATCCCAACCCTTAAAACTATTGTGCTTAATTAGTAAAATAGAAACTAAAATGTGTATGTTCGTTTTTAAAACATATAATAGTCAATAACCTTCGAAAAATAGTATAATATGTGTAAGATTTCACTTAGGCTAAGAAATGAACAAAGAAATGTTAAAATACGAGGAACTTGACATCTCGCACAGCGACAGATGATTATGAGAAGTCTAAAATATGAAACCTTAATTTAATGATTATCACTGATCATGATATGGTTTTGGCACAATGAAAACTGAACATACCAACGAAGTGTCTAGAGAGCAAACTTTAAAAAAAGTGCACTTTAATGGCAAGATTGTCGATATTATTTGATTACACAAATTGATTTGTGCCGTAACAAAGTTGATAATCTCTTGGTACTAAAATTAAACAAGTTATTGTGAGAGGGCTGTATTAAGATAAGGGCACTCCGTGATTGACAACTACATGTATAAATAGTGTCAGACTTTGCTCACATAGGCTTTCGGACGAAAAAACTAAAGTTTAACCAATGTTAACAGAACTAAAAAAACCGTTTTAGGTATTTTAGCGTACGTTTTTAAAATTTCTCGGTCAAAACTCATGACATATTTTTTTCATCATAGTTACAATAGTTGCGGTCGCAGAAAACACCCGTGATTATTAAATTCGACACAAGGGCAAATCGAACTGCCGCTGCCTGACCGGTCTACGTGTGCACGCCCCATAACAGCACAACTCTCTACAATGAGTAAATCCAAGCACTTTATGATCACGATAAGCATGAAACAGAGCGATAGGGTTTACTTACCTATTTTACTAAGAAAATGTTGTGCGCGGTATAGAATTACCTATAAAATTTAACAACATAAAAATAAGTAACAAACAAAATCATGGCACATAGATACATAACATAAACGCGATTTAATATTAAAAATTATTCACAAATATTGTAAACCCAGACGTAACATTTCACCAAATTATTATTTGACACTGACGATACAATAGATAGTATTTTCATTGACTAAATAAGCACACAAACACAAGACTAAACGATACATACACAAGACATGGTCAGTACACTTAATGTAGGTATTGTTAGTTACTTATAGAAGTTTTGTTTAGTGACTGCTAAAAGATACTGTAAATAGTCAACGACAAAATAGCAGATACTAAAGGAAGTTAGGAAAAAAACTATGAAATATTACAGATTGATAAGGCGCATTTAGATAATTATTGAATTCACTACACCTTAAAATATTATACATTAAATACAGCAGTGCATTGCTTAACAATCAAGCGATTATAATCATTATTATTATGTTTATAGACAATTCAAAAGCGACGATAACATCAACAACTTGTTATTAGTAGGTTAACTTATAAGTAGATAAAGAAGCAGAATTATATATAACTTAAGAAGATAAAAGGTCATTTCTTATCAACTTTCCAACCGGGCCCAAACAATAACAAAAACAAATAAATTTAAAACGTAGTATTAGGATGATTTATAAATTCCGATCAGTACATAGATGGACACAATTTAGTACATAATAAAAGCAAAATATGGACGGACAGCTGTACTTGTATGGTCATACAGACTGTTTTCTTGAAATTAATAAATTATTTTATTAAACAAAGTGCAATTTTATTATCGTCGGCAAGTCTAGGTTTCTATCACTATAAAAGGAATTAGGAATGTCACTAATCATTATTAGTGATAAATATAAAATTAAAATAATTCTCTAAAATTCTGCCCCTGTTTTCGAAAAAATGTAAATAGACATTCTAAGAAAATTCTTTTAAATACAAAAATACTGAATTCTGGAATGTAAGAAATTCAATAGTGAAATGAATTTAAAATATCAGTAATTAAAATTCATATCAAAAGGAATGTAATTTAGAGAACAATAATGTCAAATATAAACTAAATACCTAATCAGAAAAACATAAAAATAATGTTACATGATAACAATAATACCATAGAAACGCGATAAAAAGTAGAGAGAATGATACAAATAGCAAGTCATGCTCTAAACGAGATTCGTATAAGTAAACCATATTGATGTAGGTTTTAACGAGAGCCTGTCTTGTCACTATTTTCATAATCTATGGTGTAAAAAGATAGTTTCTGGAAACCGAAAAGCACAAAAATCACTCTATATTTATGTCGACAACATGACCGAATTTTTTTTTATCTATTTAGGATACGACTTTTACAACTCTTCGACCCCTTCGGGTCTTTCAGAGAAACGGCAACAGTAAATCAGCATTATAAGTAGGTACCTACTTTCAGAGTGATTTATCTTTATGACGGCAAAAACATAATCCTTCAACTACTAACCTCAATACCCGCGGTAGTTGTTATTTTAAACTTTAATATAACTGCAAAGAGTTTAAAATTGAACTTCCATAATCATAATCAGCCTTTATGGAGCAACTACGCCTCCATAGGAGATGTTAGAACATAGGTTCAGGCTACGCATGCCTCGGAAATAATCTTTTTACACCTTCTAAAACATAAAATAAATCAAACTAAAATATCAAAGACATGCCCTTCTCTTAAACTTACGACAATCCATTACATAGTACAATTTGTGATTTATTTATTGGTAAATCAGAACACTCTTATATTAGGAATAATTATTATGATAAACATTTACCAAATCGTTTCATTATCTGTCTGAGACAGTTGAAAAAAATCGCATAGGATAGTAACAAGGAATAGCATATTCAAAGTGAATATTTCAAAAATAATAGCGAATCACGAAGTGAATCACAAGTAATCATATTACAGTATATGTATGAGAAACGTTTAATTTAACAGGTAGGTACAATAACTTTCTACATTAGGTTAGTTACTTGATTAATAAGAGTGCGTAGATAGGTAGGTTTAATTTTTAAAATCACAATCTTAATCTAAGAATAACATGGGATTAAACGAATTTAAAACCACTACATTAAAAGGGGATTATATATTATTTTAATATTGTTTATAATCACAAAGACACGCAACCGCAATAGCGAAAATTTTTTATCCTACATCAAGTCGTAATTTTATAAAACACCACAAGTGTAATGTTACACCTCTCAACAATTTAATTTACCAAACTGTAACGCCCAATTTTTATTTTTAACATATTTCGCAACAGTTCTTACTTGAGAGTGATAATCCATAGCTACTCGTAACTTTATAAACTATTCAGAGAACATTTTAAACCTAGCTATATTTTTTTTAAAGTTTTCACATAGAAATTTGGAAACAATGTTTGTTATTGTACTTTTTCAAGCAGAATATTCTTAGCTTTAAATAGGACAGATCATAAGCATGAGATTCCAGTACAGTAGGAGAAAGGTAGATGTAGTCAAACCCTTATTATTTACCAACATGTATTGCTCATTAGAAAGTTCAATCTACTGTAGCATAGACATTCAAATTGCAAAGCCGTGATGGCTTACTGCTATGGTAAAAGAGCCGACTTTTACGAACCTTATGTACCTATGTCCTATGCCTCACCCCAGTGTTAAACTACGAGGCGCGTAGTTCAACAATCACATGTTAAGGCAAAGTAGTGCCTTTTCAGTGAATATATCGTTCAAGAAGTTTTTTTTTGTTTGCAAGCAGATAATTAATGTGACTAGACCTTATGTCTTTAAAAAGTTCGTTGATTCACCTATTCCATCTAAGTACATATCATAATCAAGCATTGGCATCCATTATGTATATAAATTTCAATATAATAATATAAAGTTATGCTGTTACTAACAGCTATGACACAAATCTTCACTCCTAGCAACTGACTACAATGAATTTCAATTAGCGTGAGACAACAACTAATTCACCGAGCCTCTCGCAAACCAATGCTTTGGTAATATGATTGGAACAAATCGATACATTATCATTTTTGACCCCCAACCAACCTAAGATTGTTTAAGTTTGAAGCCAGAAATTGCTGTAGCATCATAGCGAATGAATTGATAGCTTTTTTAAGCTGATTGATTGCAATTTTAGGTTTGAATGCATTTTTTATATCCCAGTTGGGGGTCATCAACTATGAAAAAAAATGTGTAAGTAATATTAAGTACCTCGTTAATGGCGGTGGTTTCAATTGACTGGTAGATAACTATTGCTTGGGCTGATTGACCTGACGGCTGGAACTGCTGCTGTTGAGCGCCATTTTCTGCATCTGTCTGATGACAGTGGTGGCATGGTATGCCTGTTTCCAGCGAGACTTGGCAAAATTCTTCTTGAGTTGCTCGGACACTGTGCCATGGATGTTCTTGTTGCTAGCTTCATTGCCTGAAATCCATGGGTGGGCTAATGCCTGCCTGTAATTAAATACGCCATTTTTAAAACACATTCTTCAATGCATTGTTAATAGCAACCTGATCACTTTATTTTGATGTTTGATGTTTGAGGAACCCAAAACAATAACCTGTTTTTATTGCTATAAAGTCAGAACAACTGGCTGGTAAAAAAGAAGTTAAAAAGTTTCAGAACTCTTTTGTATAAAAGGTATGACAGAATATTCTTACCAGCCAGTTTCTATTTATTCATCTCTTCAGCCAGGTAGTTTGGGTTAGGTAATAAAAGAGCAATGAATGATTGAAGTTAACAAAACACAATCTAATGAAATGTTTACAGTCGGCAGTTGAGGATGATTATAAAGTTAGTTACTTCATATAATGATCAAATTGTTTAGTTTTGTTACATTTGTTACATTTTTTAAGGTAGGTAGGTACTTACTTGCAGGTATATCTCTTCTCAACATCAACACACATTAAATGCCGGATGAAGTCTTTGGCAGATTCACTGATGTCATCCCAATAAGGTGAGTCAAATTCAAAGTCTCCCTTTAAGATCTGAGCAAAGAGGTTAGCATCATTCTCATCATAGAATGGAGGATAACCACAGAGTAGGATATATGAAATGACTCCTATACTCCAAACATCGACAGCCTTGCCATATGGCTTCTGAGCTAAGACTTCAGGAGCAACATAACCAGGAGTGCCACACGCAGTTGCCATTATTCCAGAATCTTCAATCTTGGATAAACCAAAGTCGCTAATCATAATTTTACTGTCTTCATCGGCACTATAGTACAGGAGATTTTCAGGCTTCAAGTCTCTATGAACCACCCCTTGCGTGTGCATGTAATCTACAGCTTCCAGAACCTGTCTCATCAGAACGGAAGCATCTTTTTCGGTGTAAGAACCTTTTTCAACAATTCTATCAAACAGCTCGCCGCCAGTGACGAGCTCCATGACAAGGTAAACTTTACTTTTGTCTTCGAAGGTGTCTAGTAGCTGGACGATGTTAGGATGAGAGAACATTTTCTTCTCCGCACCTTCCGCTTTGGCTTCGCTAAATCGCTTCAGCACTCTTATTTCATTTTCCAGAGAATCCTCCTTTCCTTTGAGGGCTTTCTTATCAATAATTTTGCAAGCAAACATCTGCCCGTTTTCTTTGCTTTCTATCAAACGCACTTCGGAAAATGCACCCGTTCCAAGAAGATCTTTGATGTTGAACTTATCCTCAATGGATGGAGGTTTCTCCGCTTCTTTGGCATCCTTTTTGGACTTTCTCCCAAAATCTTTTTTACCAAAAAGAGGCATCTTGGCGCTCCACTTTCACTAATTTTGACTACACTACTACTTATCTAAAAAATATCTACGTAGACGAGACGTATGTATGTAGGTAGGTACGTTGTCACACAGTCAGTCAAGTCACACAAACCAGATTAGAATATAGACACTAGACAGAACAGATATTGCCAATGCTGCCAACCCTGAAATTGCATTTTCCCCTAGTCTCAATGAAAATTACCCTAAATTGTTCACCCTTAAAAAGTTCAAACCAGTTCTTTTTTTAAAACAACAAAAGGACGTTTATGTTTTCTATATGTACATAAAACTGGTAAATCTATCTATCATTGTTTTATCAAAATCAATCATTTCGATTACCTAGTTGATTTTTGTATCCGTTTGTGTCAATAAATTATTTATTATTATTATTAAGAGCCTGTGGTGTCCCACTGAAGGGCAAAGGCCTCCCTTCCTTCTCTCCAGTCTTTTCTGTTTTGGGCAACTGTGGACCAATCCTTTAGGTAGGCATCAATCTCATCCCTCCATCTTCGCCGTGGTCTGCCGCGAGGTCGTTTTCCGTTTTTGGGCGTCCATTCTGTAGTGGATTTCGCCCATAACGCATCCGACATGCGGCAGACGTGGCCTGCCCAGTCCCATTTCAATTTACCCGCATGTTGACCGACATCTGCGATTTGCATTCTGGAGCGCAGAATATTGTTGCGAACGCGGTCTGTTAGTTTGACTCCCAGAATACTGCGCTCCATCGCTCATTGGCAAACCCCGAGTCGGGACTTTTGCTGCTCAGTCAAGGACCAGGTCTGTGCGCCGTAGGTGAGGATGGGTAGAATACATACGTCCATGAGTCTCCTTTTCAATGACAGTGGGAGTGTGCCTTTCATTAGGTGTTTCATGGCCCAGTATCCCTTCCAGGCGTTCTCGGTGCGTCTAGCGATTTCGAGATGGTGGGAGAAGTCAATAAATAATAAAGTTAATTTTCAAATTAAAGGTTTTGCAAAACAAACTTATAAAAGTCACTATAGAATTATGTACCTACCCTCAATAAGATACCCGAAATCTAGGTAAGCTTAGAAAAAGTTGCCATCTACCAATAACCAGATATTCTAATAAATAAAAAAACTATAGGTCAAGAAGAAGATGGCGGATAGAATGGAAGTATATATTATACAAAATTACCGACGGTAAGTGTTATAAAATAAACCCATGTCTGACGATTTTAGACCGGTACCCAAAGCAGACCTACGCTACGTTACTAATATGCAAAGCATTGATTTAGGCAGGCTACAAAGTTATATTATTATATTTATCTTATAAGCCTTCTGTGTGTACACATACACCCATCACTACAATCCTGTTCTCTCTGTCATCTAGGTTTTCTGGAAGAAAACTCTGATCAGGATTAAGCTCGCCTTTTTATAAGATCTCTACATAATGCAAAACCTGTATATATTAATAATGTATGTGTAGGTAGGTACACAATAAAGATTAATTTTTATTACTTATATCCACAGATCAATATGCTACGCATGCTTATATCTTATATCTCATTTATTTATAACATATCACGTAGTTTTTTTTTAATTATGCTGTTTAGAAATCTTCTAAAAAAAGACTTCTTGACTTTTAAAGGACTAAATATACTTATAAAATATTTATTAGTGTAGGAGGTTTCCCCTACACCATAAAAGATTATAAAATATTTAAAAGATTACCCCTTACACCAATAAATCTTTTATGTATTTAGCAATATAGTGTATATTTTGTGAAACTTAATTCTAAGACTATCGATATCTATAATTAATGATTCTAAATTCCTAACGTCTAGTCATCCCTGCTTAATTTTTTTCATGTTGGCAGCATGAAAATAATCAAGATTTTCTGTCATTGTCAGCTGTCGTTGCTGCTTTTTTTGCGATTATTTCTCTTGTTAAAGTGGCTAACATAATAATACCTATTGTTGTCGTCGTCGCAGGCGTGCAATCGATCGTCTAACTATACTTCGTCCACCATGGATCGAGCACACAGATTTATTACGTCCGTGACCGACCAATATTATGATAAACTCTTCTGTCAATGTGAATTTTGACAATCGACTATTCTCTACGTTGGCCGCTTGCAATAGTTTGCGTAGGCTTGCCGAACATGTGGATGGTAGCACTCAATTTGCTTACGCTTGCTTACGCTCGCGTTGGCGTTCGCTCGGCCAACATGTATTGGGGCTGGGGGCTGAAAAAATTCATTACAGAGAAGCAGGGCAATTTCATAATATTTCAATTTCAGTACTCGGGCGTTTTAATTTGATATTTTTTTATTAGTTTAACGCCATGCGCCTTATCGCCCACGACACACCCCGACACAGCAATATGAACCTGGCTTTAGCAATGGAAGTCCCGCTTTTATCGAACGCAAGGCTGTTTCTAGTATATTATATTATTTTATTTTAGTAGGATAAAATTCTTTCCTCATTGTAAAGCTAAGGTTACATTGATGATGGTCGATAGCTGCACAGAACAGCTGTTCTGTGGTTGATAGCATAGCGTTTATAAAATATTATTAAACGTTAGGTACCTACCTATTCTACCTAATGTAAATTATTATTTGGATTAGGTACCTCCTTAGCAAAAATACCTATTTAGCAGGTATAATTTTTTTTTAAGGCTCTTTGTCATAAATTAGAAGTTAGAATTCAAATATCTTCAATATTAGTTTTTGAATCTGGCATCCCTGATTCTTCAACCCCAACTCAACCCTTGGAATTTCCTTGTCTATGCTGCCAGCCTGCCACCCTCTGACGTCACTGTGAAAATCGACCAATCCCCAAAGACGCAGTGTTCGATGGCTCTCATAAGCGGCATCAGTACCGCGCATCCGTTCTTCATGCCTTACAATTTCTAAATGTTTTCGTTGTGCAACAAATATGAGCCCTTTCAAGATGTTCTCGTTGGTGATTAAAATTGTTTAAAATGAATATATTCTTACCGAGATTACTGTGAGATATTGTTTTCGTTTTATTTTTGTATAAAGTGTTATTAATTAGCTACCTATCTAAAATTACGTTCGGGGGTGGTGCCGTGATGCCAGTTCGTAAGCAAGGTAGGTAGTTTTAATATGATTTTATGCTACAAATATACCAACTATCAATCAATGTTTTTATGATCAAAATCCATCGTCGATAATATCTCTCATAACAACGTTGGTAATATTTAATTTACGCAAGGGGTTGTATGCGCCTACAAAATATCACCCTTCTAGTAATTTGTATCGACGTTGGAGGGTTGCCAGGCAATTTTTTCATTCATACCTATACAATTTTATATTGTGTCGCTTATTTATTGTAATTCATTAATTGATAGGTATTGAAAGGTACCCACAGTGTTATCATCTGGCACCAAAATGATGTTAACAATGAGGTGTTCTGTTCCACTTTGCGACAGTCAACCTTCTGACCTATATATTAATGTAGGTATTGTAACTAGTAAATAGGTACCTACCTACTTGACAAGTTAGGTAAAGTACCTACCTACTTCTTACTTACTTCATTTAAGTTTAGCTGGCCTAAGACTATCGGAGAGGGCAATCTAACTACATACTAGGAAGATTACAGATATACGATGTTATTAATTTAGGTACCTACCTAGGGACTTTTTTATTGTTTCGGAGATATTTAATCACTGTTAAAAAAGTCAAGTGACTTGTAAAGTGGTAGGAAGTACAAAATTGCTACAAATAAATAAGATGGAAAAATAGTAATCACAAAACTTTGGCATGTTTCTTTGATAGAGGCCCATCGTGCATTAGAACTGCTGGAAGACTATCACAGCAAGCTGACAAGACCACAAGACCGACAACTTAGACTTGCGATAGAGAGAGTCATCAGAATTTTCAAGTCACGGCTATTTCAAGCTCTTCTTGGTAAGGTCATCACATCTATGTCACATTACTCCAATTACAATGTTGTATTATTTATTTATTATTGTTTATGTTAAAATAATTATATTATTTTAATACCGTGTTAATTATTAAGTTTATAAGTACTTACCTAATGTTAAGAAATTCTTCATTAATACGGGCAGATATTTAGAAACTTATTCTTTACCATAAAGGTACCTACCTTATAGATAACTTTTGTTTAACTTTATTATTTATTTGATAAAATCTTTCAGACACAATGGTTAGCTACAATAATTTATACACCTACAGATTAGTAGTTTTTTAGTTAGTCAAATAATATGTTAAGATTCTATTAATATTCTTAACACACGTGAAACCATTTCCCAAGTTTATCTTCTGTAGTCTCTTTCCTATTTTATAGTTTCGATTATCGATAAGTATTCATTAGTCAATCGAAGGGATTACAATCGGTTGCTTCTATAAATACTTCAAACTAAACACGCGCGTGATCGCACTAATACGTCACCGACGCTCTTGAGTCTTCCTTGACCACGACACTGGCTATTGTGATCCGTATTATATTTAGCCAGTAGCAACTCACATCTGACAAAAAGTTTATTGAATGAACATTACATATTAATAAATAATAACGTAATACTGTTTCTTTAAATATTTGGTACCACCTATTAAACAAATACAATGTCATCTCTGCGTGGACCATCCCTTCTCCTTTTACCTTCACATTACCATTCAACTTCCCTTCTGCATTGCGTTCTGTAGATTAATCCAAATTAGATGGGTAGTTATATTATGTAGATCACAGTTTCCTATTACCTACTTTTCTTTGAATAACACAGATACATAGACTAACGTATTATGATAGTTATTGATATCATTGGTTACGTACACTTTTCTGTAAATACTCTATTATAGTAACTTCTGCATGAAGTATAATTAGCCTTAATAATTAGCCTGACAACGTCGTCGTTCAGGCAATCTTGATTGCAGCTGACTGTAAATGTTTACAGCTAATTGGTCAGACAGAATACGTTAGCAGAGTCGGCAAATCCTACCGAAAAATAACCTAAGTAAGCTGAATGGTAGCATATTCAATCAAAGCTGGTAGGTGTTAGTTACCAGATGTTTAAAAATACCAGCCTAAATTGCGGGAGGGTGCATGCGTTTGCGAACTTAACGTTACGATAATGTGCGATGATTCGTTTGACCTAGATCGTTGATACGGGTCACCGCCGAGTATATACTAAAGCCGTCACAGTTTTGCTTTTCAACTTATTTTAACATTTCCAAGCTTGATACTCTCATGTCCTGAGTTCATACGTTATCTATCTATCGGGGAATACTTAAGCAACATTATTATTTCCGCGAACACGACCTTTGGCTCGGTATTGTTTGCAGAGAACAGTGTGTCAAATTTAACCTACTGATTTTGACGTACCTAGTTATTTTATTTAGTTAGGATTACTTTTTAATGTGATGCAGTTAGAAACTATCGAATTTACTAAGTTTTTGAGTCATCATTACACAGTAAATTAGTTCAAAGCGTATTACCGATAGGTATACAAAGATTTTGGTGTAATAATTATTATGAGAAAACATGTCGTCAAAGTAAAACTTAAGTAGCTAAGTACTTACTTCGAGAAACAAACATCAACTTACGTCAATAGGTACTATTCATTTTAATCTAAGCATGAAGATAACGGTTATCAATAAATAATATTATTTTCGCGGGTTGTACTTTGTTTTCTAAGCATTCATTTTATATTTTAAATCACAGGCCAAGATCATAGGACTCTGTCTTCTGATTAAGGCCGAGCTGTTCATGATCGAACACCGAAAATTTTTAATTATAGCCCTAAGAAACATAACAATCAGTAAACACAAAGAATCATAAGAAGAAACTACATTATGTAGATGTGAACTACTTACTTATTAGGTACCTACTTAGCAAAATTTGTTTTTACCTACTGTTTTTACCGTCTACGATATTGAAAGGTAAGTCAATCCAACTAAAACTCTGAAAGAAAAAAACCAATAAAAACAAAACAAGGCATTTTATTATGTCGAACATAACATGTTCCTTCTTACCCATAATAATGCACTAAGTTCATCTACTCTACGACTACGAAGCAACGGGGTCGCCGTCCGACCGCGCCGCCGCCGCCGTTGTCGTCGTCGTGGGTTCGGTCGATATCGATCTCAAACACGACTCAGACTCACGCGATATTTCTACCCGCTTACAGTACAAATTGTTACAGATAGCTGTTCTAGATAAAAGTTTTTGTATTCATTTTGTAAAAAACAATACAGTGTCCGTTTAAAGAAACATCATGTTTCATGAAAACTAATAAAACGAGATCAGATTTTGAAAATCAACGTTGCTATGCAGAGAACATTAATCAAATATTTTCTTTTTACAGACATTCAAGAGTTTTATGAGCTTACTCTTCTTGATGATACAAAATCACTGCAACAAAAGACTGCTGAAACAATACGCATCGCGAATAAATGGGAAACGGATGGAACACGACGTGATGTAAGTTTTCAATCATTTTAGACTTCGTTTTGCAGAGTAACTCAAACAAACAACTGGAAATAACTACGTAGTTGTTTGTTTAGTCAGATACAATAAGAAATATCCACGGAAAATATTGGTCCGTCAGCAATTCGAAATAAACGAACTTTTATTCGTTGTTCTTTTAAACAAGCTTTTGGAGTGAAGCGAGATAACGTTTATTTTTGTGAGCTAAATAAGCATTTTCGTTGCAATTCGATGTAGCAATGTTATAATAATTAATTATGAACAGCTTTTATTATTATAAGAAATATTTATTACTTAGTTGAAATAGTACTATTATTAATACTAATAACTCTTTAGTGTAAACTAGCCCTAAGTTAACGGCGACTTTGAGGGCGGGATTTGTACAGCATATTGTAAACCATATGTACAGCCAAGCAGTAGGTACTTTCGTTGTAAGGAATTATGTAGGTACTAAAGAAAACATAAATAGGTGCTAAATTAATATTGTAAACTTTTCTATTTCAGCTGCCATCTGAAGAGATTGATTTCAGATCTGTATCAAATGCATTTTTCCAAGAAAGCAATAGAAAATCGGAATCACGCAATGAAACGCCTGACTCTAATAAAGTATGTACCTATAATAAAATAAACTAGTAGGTAGTTCGCCCTTTTCGAGATCTCGTAATGTTCCCAGAAAAAAAAATGCAAAGAAACATTTTTCAACGATGATAATTACATCGGTAGGTTGGGTACCGCGATAGTACGTTCATGCCACGACATAGCTAATTACCAGTCTTACATGAATTACTACGTCATTGAAACTCTAAGAAATAGTAGCTCTTGTTATACTGGTTTTAGATTCAGATACCTCCCAACATTACAATTTACTTATTGTATCTACACAGGTGCGATCGATTGTGTCTCCACAGCCTGCATCTGGAGACACGGAGGAAAAGAAGGTAAGTAGGTACCTAGTTAAGTACCTACCACTTAGGTACAAAAGTAAGAGGTACATAGTAACATAAATAATTGAAAAAAAAAATAGGTATAGGTAAGTACTCAGAATAACTAAGTGGTGGCAACTAATTTTATTTCTTGCAGTCCTTGCAGAAGAATAACTGGCTAGTTCGGAGTCGGAAGTCGGATCGGATAATCTCAAAAATGATAGAACTATAATAGTGACTTCAACCGTCCATGAATGACTTCTTAGTTATAATAAACTCTACTAACAACATTCCTGCACCTTGAATTGTTCGACTTGGCCCACTTGCACACTTTACAAATCAGATTATTGAGGTCGTACAGCAACAACGCCACCTTTTGCAGAAACCCGTCCAACATTTAATTTAGAATTTAATTTTTTTTGAAGCTCGCTAGGGCTGTTGTACCATCGATCCAGTTGATCGATTTTACTCCTGCATGCGTTTGATTGGTTCTTCACTTAAAATTACGTTCCGTTCTACATTTTTGGTTCCGAAAGGTGATGACGTGACATGTCATGTCCGTAGCTTAGCTGCGCAAAGGCAGACAGACAGAAAACGGAACGTAGAAATAACAAGTTGGTTGGTAATGGCGGATTGGTTGGTGGTGTTTCTTCGCGTCTTCGTAGTACTATTTATAACCTAAATTAAACTACAGGTTTTCGGCGATATGTGCGCTTACGTTTCTTCATTCTGTGGATTGGTGCCGTTAAATTTCACAATTGTGCCAATGACGTCTGAACGCTACATCGACTGAAAGTATACTGTTTGTTCCTGATAAAATCAGTGAAATGATATTGTACACAACATTTTGACATTCACAGACACTGCTGATATTTCGTATTCGTTTCAAGTAAGGCCATATAATAAACACTAATCTATTTTTAAACGTTTAGTAATTTCTTTACGCTGGGAACGTTTTCGATTCTTGGTGAGAAATAGTGAGAATTATGCGATTTCAGAGTTAGTTTTGCTTATAACAAATTCGCTGTTACTCACTGATGTTTGTACCCATATTACTCGATCGCTGATATTATCGACTATCGGCGAGTGCTCATGAATTGCACACTAATAACGTAACACGGACATTTTAATTAAGGTTCATCGCTTTGGCATTCATACCATCCTATCATCGTACACAGTCGCCTGCCGCCAGTCGGTAACACTCATAATAATAATTATCGTCATACTTAACTACTAAAAATCGCTATCAGAAAAGGGCTCGGTTCGATTGGGGCATTCATTAGATAAGAACTGGTGCAGTCCTAAAGCCAGCTAACATAATGAGCTTACACATTTTGAAGGGATTATATTTAACCAAAAGATTGTCTAACTGTTCAAAAGAGGTGACAAACATGAAATGTTTTGGTGTATGTTAGTTGTGGGTTCTAGGTAGACAATGGTGCATGCAGAACATCATCCAAGGTGCTGCAAGTGGACACAAGTGTGTAACTAACAATGCATGCTGTGTACATAGTATAGTGCGAGAACTGTTTGAGACACCCGACCGAGGGCTATGCACACTTGCTCAGCAACATGACAGAAAGACGGAAGAAAAAATCACATAATGGATTCCTACGGAAAGTGTCTTCCTTGTTTAATCTTGACACGGTGAGTAGGTGATAAATTGGCTCTCAATTAAACTCAATACAACAGTTGTGCTGTCTCTGTTTTGTGTACATACTATATACCTATGATACTATACTCTTCTAACCAAACTAGTGTTGTGTACAAAATATAAATACATAAAAAAATTGTTGCTACATTTACTTATGTACCTCTTACAATAACACCTTGTATAATGAAATGTCTGTAAATTAACTACCTAATATTTATTGCTATCTCATTTTATTTGTTTGTAATAATCACAGTGTATTAACCTTTTTTGTCTGAATCATCATTATTTTAGAAAATCCTCAATACTGTGAATTTTGTGATGGTGACCAATACTCGTAACCTTATACATATTCTGTTTACATTATTTAGGTCATTTAGGAACTAGTAATAATAACATTCTTAATAATTTATTCGTTCTTACAACATGGTATTGGAGTTATAATGTCAAAAGAAAAAACAATTTAATCCTTTAAATTAATTCATTATGTTTTGTTAACAGTTTAAAAACAGACAAAATGACTTTTGAGCTCTCTATTCAGTTTTTTCATGGTTTTATGTTGCTGATATATTTAGTTTGACATTTCCAGGCTCACGTCGCATCACCAGATATGAAGCAGGTAAATCTACCTTAATATCTAATGTCCAGAAGAATATATAGGACTTGCCATAATTAAATATCTCTTTTAATTTGCGTCATTATAATTTGGTTGTCTTGTACAATTTGTGTCCTTGAAAACCCCGTATATATGTAAGTTCCTTAAAATAAAAGAAAAAATATTATATTATATTTCAAGCATAAAAAAAAAATTAGAATTTTTGGTATTAAAAAATGTTTAGCACTGTCACACCTTTAACAAATCAAAAGTTACAGGTAAACGGGATAGAAGGCGGTGGCACGGGGAATCAAAATGAAGAGGGCTACATCTACCTCACAGTGGTGCTATCTCGTGCTGGAGGAGCAGGCCTCGGGTTCAGCATTGCTGGGGGGTCAGACAACCCTCACATTGCCGATGATCCACACATCTACGTCACAAAGCTGATTCCTGGGGGTGCCGCTGCTGCGAGCCAACTACTTATCAATGATGCTATTTTATCGGTCAGTGTCACATAATACAGAACTCTGTTTATGTTTCTCTAATATTATGATATCCAATGTCTAGACATGCCCCTGATACTTTAAGTACTACGTTGACCAACCCTTGAATTCATAAACAACATCGAGGCTTCTCTTGAGGTGGATTCAGGCACTGTGCCAGGTGAGTTTACCCTCTGTTTTTGAATCTGGGGGTACGAGATCTAGTAGGCTATTCTGATTCATTCAGAAAGCCTTGTCGGATCGGATTGAAATTTTCGAAGGAGATTTTGAATTCGATATTTGAAATTGACGAAAGTTTCCGATATCGATCCAAAGCTTTCTGAATAAATCAGAATGACTGAAGGGATGTCTACCATGCACAATATGCCCATAGACCACAGTCGCTCTACTTCAATTTTTTTTAATATTTGCGTTTTGTTTACGTATTATGAATCTCTAGCAGCATTGTGCAGGGCGCATTTCTTCCTATGAATCACCTTTTGTACTCAACAGCATAACTCTATACATACCTCAGATTTTCGATGATAATGAGGTGTATTGTTCAATTCACCACTGCTTATCCATCAATGACCCAATACCATAATAGAACAGATAGACGTGTTTCGCCATAACACATCATAGCCGTTTCGAACTTCATAGGCGTAGTGGGGTACATTTAATAGCTGCCTTGATTTCTTGTAAGTAAATGTATTTTGAGACCTACCTACCGGTTATTTCAATAATTGGTACTGAAATTGGATGACAGACAATTTACAATAACAATATACATGAATTTACAATTTTCTTATTTCGAAAACAACACAGACCTTTGCTCAGAAGTGGATCACAGCAAGCTAACTTAATTAAGAATAACAAAAGTATTATGGGAGATGTAGGTTTTACACGCGCTTAATGTAGCAAGTCTAAACGTAGATTAAAAATGTAAAAACCCAAAGGTAGGTAGATATACTTGAAGCAGAACTAATTACTATACTCATTAAACTCTCCACACGTAATGTACGATCGACATACATACAGTAAATTGAAACTTGGATGTGATTGGCATACCAAACCAAATTCATATTGGGTTCCTAGCTTATCGCGATCAACATAAAACCTACATATTTTTTAATGTTTTTGTTATAAAACTTATAAAGTAGTAAATACTCTGTGGTTGGGTCTAACGAAGTTACATGTCATAACCAAAAGGTTGTAAATGGAGGTATACTTAATTATGCCATAACGTCGAGTTTGGACCTTGAGCGCATGTACTCTGTCGGTATCGTAATTAGATGCTCACACAATGCGTAGATCACAAGATAAAATTATTATGTGCTATTTACTCATTGAATTTTCAATACCTTTCTGTTAGCGTGTAAAATGTTCCACAGTGTACTAAAACAGTAATAGTAAATCTACAGTGAGTTCGATTTCTTATATTGTGTTATGCTAATACATATTTCGATTTTCTGTGTCGACCTACGTGACTTATTGACATGACTAACACTCGTTTTGACTAACCTCAGTGCAAAACCTACTATTTCGCAATCATTATTGATATTCAGAGTTCGTAACATCAAATTCGTAATGTTATGATGAGCTGTTGTGATTTCAAACTTTAAGACAAGCTTTTACATCCTAATCGCGTCGTTTTAGGTCAATTCTTATCTCAGCAACACCCATTTCGGTATTAAAAATTTTTTGCTGGCCTTCACAATCCTGTTCTTTATTATACTATTTAGCAGTAATGATTTGAGATAAAACTATTGAATTGAATATCTTTGTCTTCTACATCTGAGCTTTGATTGCGTGGAAAACCATCTCACCATATTTTGGACGTTTCAATGTGAATTTCGCGATTTTATTGAATAAATGCGCATTGTCGAATGCTCGAATTTTACCGAATATCTCTATCATAGCCTAGGCATAACATCAGTATGTCATAGTAAAATTTAAATAAGTGTGTCATCTTAAAAATAGTTATGCATGAGTATGACCAGTATTTTGTTAATTCTTACAGGTAAACGATGTGAACGTGGTGAATGTAACTCATGCGGACGCGGTAGACGCGCTGAAGAAAGCAGGCAGCACAGTAAGAATGGTAAGCTTTCTACATCAGAATTATGGATTTTGCATGTCAATAATAATTATTTTTCATCATATAAAGTCACCTCTGAATTATCTGTATAGAACTTTAGTAGTATCCTTCTTTGACAATTCTGAAAAAACCAGAATAAGCAGTGCCAAAACTCTTACAGAAAATAAAACGCCGAGCAGTCGAAACGGACACCCTGAACGTAACCCAACCAACTAAGGAGGAGTCGGTTGAAATCGAGCTCGTGAAAGGCGGCGCTGGACTGGGTTTCAGCATAGCCGGGGGGCTCGGAAACCAACATATCCCGGGGGATAACGGCATCTACGTCACTAAGATAATGGCGGGCGGCGCCGCACATCGCGACGGCAGGTTGCGGGTCGGAGATAAACTCCTCATGGTCAAGAACACATCGGTAAGTGCACTAAAACTATTGAAAATGCACAATGTCTCACTCTTTCTTACTAAGTGGAGACCTCTGTCTCCCTCATACACCCTTCTCTTAGTCTTTTAAAGATTCATTCGCCACGTAAAGATACTTTGCCTCGCACGTGTCGGTGGAAACCAGAAGAAGACTCAATACTCAATACATTTATTGCTTTCACATGGTATTATAGTTGTTACATTGTAGGTAGGTATCACACATGAACCCTGTTCAGGGGTATTGCAACAGGAAAGTAGGCAGACCGAGGTTTTATTCACGTCAATTTTTCAATTAGTCAATTTCTTAGGTTAATTCAGTATTATTATATTCGCACATTTTGTCATTCATGTAATCATTTAATTCGTAATAACATTTTTTTAAAAGGAAAGTTTTTAGTAATTTTATAAATAGGGTATCAGATTGGGCTTCTTTCATTTGTTCTGGTAGTTTATTATATACCTGTATGGTCATTTTATATGGGCCTTTACTGTGTATTGTTAACTTTGAGACAATAAGCTAGAACCAGTGAAAGACTTCAGTTTTGTTTCAGAACGGTGACGTGGACCTAGATAACGTGACGCATGAGGATGCAGTCGCCGCGCTGAAGGCAACGGGAGAACGCGTTGTGCTGGTGCTGGTCCCCGGGCCCAGGCACGGCCAGCCCTCGCCCAGAACGTCCCGCGCTAACACTCGTAAGTTATTTTAGGACGTGCTCGGTTATCAAATAGCTAGGCCAGTAGCTAACTACATCACTTTTCTAAAAAAAATCTAAGAAAGGCCGTGCCTATGCACCGGTGCGTGAAAGCCATGACAAGGAACGAAACACACTTTTCGCAATATAAAACTATTTCCAGGCTGACTGAAAAATAAAGCACAGTATAGGCTCTCGAAGCAAAATTGAAATGCTACTCTGAAAGGATGCAATAAGTGTTGTCAGCATTATTTTCAACCCCCCGACGCAAAAACGACGGGGTGTGTGTGTGTGTGTGTATGTGTGTGTGTGTGTGTGTGTGTGTGTGTCTCTCTATCTATCTGTCTGTCTGAGGCAACGTAGCTCCCGAACGGATGAACCGATATTGTTTTTTTTTTGTTTGAAAGATGAATTAGTCGGGAGTGTTTTTTGATGAAAATTGGTTCAAGATTAGGGGGTTTTTAAAATTTTTAATTTAATTACTTGTAATAATTAAAACTAATTTTTACTTGTGTTGGAAGGATTGTTATGTTAGGTTAATAGTTTATTCAGAACAGGGTACTTACATAGATCAAGTTACAAGCTAAAATGATAGCACATTACATATTTTGTAGTATTGATGATGCAAAAAACAATAGGAACAATACCGCATTTTTTTGCGAGTTTTTCAAGGCTTGCAAGGTGGAACTGATAAGTAGGCGTGGGTTGGAACTGATACATAAAATTGACAAGACATTTAAAATCGTCCTTGTTATTATTTGTGTTTTGACAGGAACAATTTGTGCATTGAAAAATAACCCTTATTCGTTCCCAGCGACAGCATCGAGTGCGTGCAACTCACTGCGACGCGAGGATGTCACCGACGGTGCTGAAGAGAGCCGGGTCGTTGAACTCGAGAAGGGCACGCAGGGCCTCGGCTTTAATATCGTGGGCGGAGAGGATGGACATGGCATATACGTGTCCTTCTTACTGGCTGGCGGACCGGCGGAAAGGTAATCAAATATTAATATAATTATATGATTTAAGTACAAGATAAATCTCCCGAGCAATGCTGCATAGAACTTATGCCATACTTAAAACTTAGAAAAGAAAAGCGGAACTAATTTCAGCCATGTTTGGTTATTCGTATGCTTGGCAAACACATCCATTAAATCAATAAGGATAATAAATCAATAGCAGTCTTCCGCAACCTCCAAGGTTAATGAATCTTTTGGCCACTAACTTATAAGAACTGACGAATAAATCTACACGTACGTGGGCCATAAGTTTGAGGAATACTTTTCTTAAGTGTAAATAAATAAATATTCAGGGACATTTCACACAACGCCCTCTAGTCCCAAACTAAGCAAAGCTTGTAATATGGTAAGTAGATGGCTGATAGAATACTTATATACTTTTGTTTTTGTAAATACATACTTATAATACATAGTAACACCCAGACATAGAACAAACATCAATGTTTTCCACGCACAAATGTTTGTTCTTCGTGGGGATCGAACCCACGACCCACAACACGGAAGGCAAATTAAAATACACATCTAAAACGTAATTTATAAACGTTTTTTACTAGATGTGGCGAGTTACGTCGCGGAGACCGTCTTCTCGCCGTCAACGATACTGACATAACGCACGCCACTCACGAGCAAGCCGCTAAAGCACTCAAGGTAAGTCTACTTGTCTCTTATCCCTGTTACTCGTAGGTTCTGTTGTTGCACTTTTCACAAACTAACCTAATTTGACAGCGCTATAATTATAGTGGTCTCTATCGTTTCAGTGTATGAGAAAGGGACGGCAATATTCTTAATGCTGTCAAATTAGGTTAGGTTGGAAAAATAACAACAGAATCGACATCACTGTTAATCGAACTTTTAACTTATTATCTTACTTCTATTATATGTGAAAGTTTAGATGTTTGTGCTTCAATCACGCTTCAACTACCGGTCTGATTTTGCTGAAACTTGTAATATAAATAGTTCGTAATAGAGATTAACACAGGCTACTTTTTATCCCGAAAATTTTACTAGAAAACGTGACGCAGACGATGTCGCAAAGTATCGTTTAACTGAATTTGGTCTGTGATATTGCTTGAAAAAGAGACCATTGACTATAGCTTGTGTACTTCTGCAGGTATGACAATGATTTTATTATCATAATTTTTTTGGTAAAATGAATTTGTAATTTCAGAGTACCGGCCAACAAGTGAAGTTGACAGTGGTGTACCGACCACAGGAATACAATAAGTTTGAGGCGCGTATCAATGAGCTGAAACAGCATCATACCCTACTGAGAACTTCACAGAAACGATCATTGTATGTGCGGTGAGTACCTACATCGACATCTTTTATATATATACTTATATAGTATAATATATCAGCATTGCTATTCAGCGCGGCAATGCAGCCAGTGTCTTGGGCACGCTTCCGATTGGTACTGATTTGGGTCAGTTGAGCTATCTATAAATCGTTTGCAACGGTGTGTAGATAGCTCAACTGCTTCATGTGTATTTTGTACATATTATAAATATTGTAAATACTGTATTAGTCATAATTTTATTTGTGAATAAAGTCATTTATGTATCCTACTAATATTATAAATGCGAAAGTTTAGATGTTTGGATGTTTAGATGTTTGGATGTTTGTGTTTCAATCACGTCAAAACCACTGAACCAACTTGGATGAAACTTGGCATATATATAGTCCGTAACCTGGATTGACATATAGGCTACTTTTTATCCCGAATAATTAACAAGATCTACAAGATAAAATGAACGAAAAGGATTAGCAGCGCCAATTGGCAAGAGGATTTCATTGTCATGTCATGTCACGTCAGTTTGACAGGGCGACTACCTCTTTGGTCTAACAACTAGCGTTTGACATTCCAGTAGGTACGAGTTCGGTGTAATGAGGTGTAATGTCAAGTTTCTCAAATAAGTATCCGCTCGGTACACGCACAGATAATATAATGTACACGGAAACTGTAGACGCGTACGAAGTCGCGGGTAACTGCTAGTAATATATATATTATATAGCTTCTTTTCTGTCTGTTATATTTCTTGTGATTTGTAATTATCAATCATCCTTGGAGTAATCTGTCATCGCTGTCTGTCAGATAAAATTTTTATTTCTATTTTTGTTTTTAACTAGTCGAATGTAGACACGGACATATTTACTTATTCATTCACTTTTAATAATGACAACGGATCTTTGTCCCTCTGAAATATCTGCGCAGAACTCATGTTTGGGTAACTGTTAAGCTATTTTTCCGCACCGGTACATGCGCAATTTGTTGCACCTAATTTCAGAGGGATAAAGATCCGTTGTGCGTACTGTGCATCTAATTAATAGACTTGTGTAGTCATGACCAATTCATTTTTAAATATTTTTATTTTGTACATATTATAAATATTGTAAATACTGTATTAGTCATAATTTTCTTTGTGAATAAAACCTGATTTTAAATATTATTTCTATAACAAATTCCTAATAATAACTTAATTACAACAATACACTGTTTTGCAAATCCATTTCTCATATTATTCTGTACAAAATTTCAACAACTTGCTACTTGTTGTACTATTTATACATTAATTTCTTAAGTTTTTGTATGTAATCTGAATTCTTTGTGTGTACAATAAAGTATTTATCTATCTATCTGTTCTGGTATATGATAATGTTTTTTATTTCAGAGCTTTGTTCGACTATGATCCGATCAGAGACGATGGACTACCATCGCGAGGACTGCCGTTCCGCTACGGAGACATTCTACACGTCACCAACGCGTCCGACGACGAATGGTGGCAAGCTAAGTAAGAACCATTACACAGAGCTTGCAAAAACCTTTTAAACTCTTATCACGGTGTTCTGGGAACAAAGGGAGTGGTTCTCGACCGATGGACTTTTTGTCACGATAGATATATCTCACAAAAACTATCGAGTATTGACAGGTTTTGGGTGAGGTATCTGTTGAGACAGGTCCAATTCAAAACTGATAGTCTAAAAATTTAGCCCCGTATTCTGTAAGGGTAATGTTTCAGAATACATGCATTTGAGTTTTTGAATATGGCCACTTTATCATGGTACACACATCTTCAGGTTCCGCGAGGTTTCACGCCCCGCACAAAAGGAAACATCTGTTTTACTGATCTAGCTTACTTTCAAATTATTGTAATTACTGTAAGTAGGTGCAGCCATGATCAACTTAAACAGCAATTATTGGATACTAGCAGTACGCGTCTACAGTTTCTTTGTACTTTATATTATCTGTGCATGTATCGAGCGGATACTTTGAGAAACTTGACATTGCACCTCATTACACCGAACTCGTACGTACTGGAATGTCAAACGCTAGTTATTAGACCAAAGAGGTAGTACTACGCCCTGTCAAACTGACGTGAAATGACATGACAATGAAATCCTCTTGCCAATTGGCGCTGCTAATCCTTTTCGTTAATTTTATCCTGTAGATCCTGTTAATTATTCGAGATAAAAAGTAGCCTATGTGTCAATCCAGGTTACGAACTATATATATGCCAAGTTTCATCCAAGTTGTTTCAGTAGTTTATGATTGTAGTGATTGAAACACAAACATCCAAACATCTAAACTTTCGCATTTATAATATTAGTGGGATTCTGCTGTATTACTATTTCATTGTCAATGAGTGTTGTAAATCGCAACGTAGCACTCCCCAAGATGGAAAGTCATATTCCGTGTAGGCCGTACAAGATCGGTCACTCTGGAAATCTATAGAAATCTAGCTAGCTATGTTTCGAAATAATTAATTTATTTATTGTATCAATCCACAGACGATTAGATACAACCGATGCAGACGCAATCGGCATAATTCCGTCTAAACGTCGGTGGGAGCGCAAACAGCGGGCTAGGGACCGCCAAGTCAAGTTCCAAGGACAAGGCACGCCAGTCAGCACTGTAAGTATTACTATAACTTTATAATTCAAGTTACTGTCCTATTTTGAACTTTATTTCTATCTATTTGAATTATAAATTGCTTAGGATGGTATGGGATAAGTCAAAGATTATCCTCCAATGATTTTTTCTACATTTACGTACGACACACATATTGTAAAAGTAATTTATTTGCAATTTGTGACAAGAAAATCGTAAACGTAAAAACCGATGAAGTTGAATGTGGATCGGATGACGTCAATGTTTGTTTGAACCGTATTTGTAGCGAACCTAATCTATTTGAATGAAGATTTAGAGAGATTTCCTGTCTCTTCACATATTCGTTGATTGATCTCCGATAGATGAACGAAATAAATGTCATATTGAACTAAAATCAGTTGCATACCACGTTTTCAAAATTATTTTTAATTTTCGGAGGGTCAATTTTCGACAGTAGTTCTAACCTATTTTCCTTACTATTCTATCTTTCAACTCTTCTTTCTTTTATGCTAATAGGATGACAAGGTACTATTAATTATAAGTAGTTGCACTGTCAATATATTCCCATCTTAATTGATCTCGCTTAGATGAGTAAATACTGGTTTACTTAGTTATTTTTTAGAACTTGATAATACATAGATTCACATTTTCATTATCATTCTACCATTCTGGGTATAAGCACATTAGTAGTACTTAGAGCTCTTTGTGAAAGAGTTTGTCAAGGGAAGATAATACTACCTGTTTCTGCAGTCAAACAGCGATGCTCGCATTACTGTGTTTAAAGGTTTAAAGGGTATGGGCACTGGTGCCACTACAGGCACATACCCACTCAGAGACGTAACACCTTTGTCTAAGATAAGATAATTGCATACTCTGTGAAGTTATAGGGCAGAAGTAACTCCTTATCAACATTTTTCTGTCATTTATTTTGTTCGTGTTTATGTGTACCAAAAGATTTATGGTAATCCAAAAGTAATGTCACTTTTTATCTTAAATAAAACAAAGCCTTTGATCAGACTCAAACCAACGACCATCCTCTGGTCATTTTTTCTCATAAAAAATTAAAACATTTCACTGATGCTCGAACCATCACAAATAGATAAAACTGATAAGCTACATTAATTACAGAGCCAATCGACTCTGGAACGGAAAAAGAAAACACTCTCGTTCAGCAGAAAGTTCCCCTTTATGAAGAGTCGAGAGGACGGCAAGTCGGAAGACGGCTCCGACCAAGAACGTAAGTACATACACTACTCTAAATCTGGACATTTACACTTATGACTCATTTATTTTCTCTACGCAAAAGGTTCCTTAACTTATTACATGCGTAAGTAGGTACAATGAAGATGGTAAAAAATATTAATAAGAAGGTAAGAAACCTGTTTTGCGAGAGACTGGTGCCCAAGATAGGTTTGGAAACCTGTATTATGACATTATGTACACATTTAAAAATTTAACTAATAATGTACACAGTTCAAAATCTGACTAATAATGTACACAGTTCAAAATCTGACCAATAATGTACACAGTTCAAAATCTGGGTAAGATTGTACACATTTCAAAATCTGGCCAACAATGGCCTAAGACAACTATTAATAAACCAATTACTCTGATCAAAATCTGACCAACAATAAAACAGGGTGCTTTAAATCTGACCAACAATACACAGTTCAAAATTAAGCTAAGATTGTACACAAATTAAAATCTGACTAAGAATGTACAATTATACACAGATCGAAATCTGGCTAAAAATGTACACAGTTCTAAATCTGCCTTTATGATAATCTGAGTTACAATACTTATTTATACAGTTATGGGTAAAATTAAATGTTTTGCACATTGCTGGGGCAGAAGGTATGCAATGTATAAAACTACAATTTGGAAACGGTATCTCTGCAATCTTCCATTTTATTACACAGTTCTATAACTTCAAAAACACCTTTTTCTTCGTTAAAAATAAGGGGAAGAAGTGTATTTTCCTGCAATTCTATGGCGAATCCTAATCAATTCTATCTACAAATTACCCATTCTCTTATAACTATCATTCTATGGGGTTTTGTATTCTGACCCCTCTATCTATACATTAGAAGCGTTCATAGTATGTATCGACCTTTTACTGGCATACCTACTGTTACTACTAGAGTGTGCTCAAGCACATATCTGCCGTTTCGTTCACGTATAATAATGCAAAGTCCATTGTAATTTAAAACACCATTGCATTCCATACTAAAACGCATCTAATGTAACTATTAGGTGAAATACAAAAGCTTATTGCATGAAAAGGTTATAAAGTCTCATATCTACACCTTTTTTGTACAAAACACGCCAACTAAGAGCCGATTTACACATCCATAAGTACAGTGGCAAGTTAAGTAGGGTTAGAGTTGTCGAGTCATTTTTGTTGCCGCGCACTGAGACCCTTTTCACACCCTTTTAACTCAAATAAGTCGGGTTTTACTCGCCACTGTACTTATGTGTGTGTAAATCGGTTCTAAAATAACAATTTTGTTACAGCTTTCATGCTTTGTTACACACAGGAGGATACAAACGCTGACGGTAAGTAAACAAACATCGCCAAAGAGGTACCTAAATGGACGTGCCACAAGCTACACCTTAGACATTCTCTAGAATTAGTAAGAGAATATCTACTGTTGGAGCTCTGGGCTTTTTTATATATACCGCTATTTTGCTGTTTATAATGTTTAGGTCATAACGCGTCATCATATTGCCAATAACAAAATCCTACTAATATTATAAATGCGAAAGTTTAGATGTTTGGATGTATGTGTTTCAATCACGTCGAAACTACTGAACCAACTTGGATGAAACTTTGCATATATAGTTCGTAACCTGGATTGATACATAGGCTACTTTTTATCTCGAATAATTAACAGGATCTACAGGATAAAATAAACGAAAAGATTAGCAGCGCCAATTGGCAAGAGGATTTCATTGTCGTGTCACGTCAGTTTGACAGGACGTAGTACTACCTCTTTGGTCTAACGACTAACGTTTGACATTCGAGTACGGGTTCGGTGTAATGTCAAGTTTCTCAAAAAGTATCCGCTCGGTACACGCACAGATAATAATAATACAGAGATAATATAATGTACACGGAAACTGTAAACGCGTACGAAGTCGCGGGTAACTGCTAGTATACAATAAATAGAAGCTGTTCGCTTTCTAACTGCACACAATAAAGTGAATTTTTATCAGTTGAAATGGATAATACAAAATTTTAATATTCCACTGATTCGTAAAAACACTAAAATATCATTTCCCAAATTTTTTTGTTAATTTTTTGTTCAAAGTATGATAGGGTCAGTTATTTACTTAACCCGATCGACTAATACTGATCGGCGATTGGTATATTTCTTACATATGTATGAACATTGTTATCTGTATCGGATCTATGTGAGTAAATTATTCGCTTGTAGTGTATGGAGAAGCATGGTGAAGCGTACTTCTTATAAACGGTAGCCATATTTATTCTGTATCGGCGTTTATTTGTCGCTTGAAGATGTTGCGAGCGACTGAGGGACTATCCTCTACCTGTGTGTTAGATAGTTTTATTTTCTATTCTATGTATCAAAGCGGCTGTTTATTGTACGACTGTGTTTTAAACTTCACGCGCAAATCATCAACATTCTAGAATATTCCTTTGCGAAAGATATCTCAAAAAAACTTACAATGTGATGATGCGATCAGTGACTTCAATAATGAGACACAGTGGTGCAGTAAGAGCTTAGAGAATTCTTTGATGTTCCACATGTAGGTAGTTATTGTTGGTACTAAGAATGGTTTGCAGCAAGCACAATGGATTGGTTGACTCGGCCGGCCGTCCCGTGCTTCTAGTTGCCTAACCGGAGACATCCCTAATGTTGACATTCATCTGGTCCGATCCGTATTTTGATTTGCTCCTTATTTTAAATGCGCTTATTCATATCGTAGAAAGACGCTAAATATTCGAGCTCGAAAACTCCCCTCCTGGACGTCGCGACATTTTATAAATGTATGTAACGTTAATTTTTCTACGTGTAGGGGAAATCTTGTACCGAGTGGAACTTCCCATGATGGAGGAGATTACGCTCATTTATCTTGAGGACGAGTGTAAGTGAAGGCGTGAGGCGTAGCTAGCGAGTGCCGTAGCCGATACCTTACCTTACCTCCCGCATTCTCGTTATTTCATCATAGAAGCGTAGTGCATCATATTAACACTCCAGTTTTTGTTTCGTCATTATTCTTTTTCGGTTGGTTTTCGATTCATAACGCGATCTAATAGCCTCCCGCACTCGAACGGCATCGAGCTCACGAAAGCGTTCGGTCGATGGTGCGTATTGTCACCTACATTGAACTCGCATCCGATAGTTAGTTGTAGAGGGAGAGTGGGCACTGGAAGCACATGAGGACACGAGGGCCGCCTCCGCACCAGCTCTGCTGACGCCGCGCCGCGCTTGCCCTTAGCTCGCACTGCGCACCGCCATGCCACGAGACACACCATGCTCGCACCAAGCCGTCTTCAAACTATACTACTTATCCTACACCTGGAGCAAACATTATCCCATCTGCACAACTTGCAAACTTGCTCTGCGCATGCCATGAACTAAATTACCCTTACAGAATATGTACTAATGTTTTTACGTTAGAAGGGTAAACTTTACTGTAAGTTGAAAGAAAAAAAGAAAACAGCCTCATCATAGTCATAATTCTTTTATTCAATAAAATCACAAGCATAGTTTAGAATCGTCTATATAACTAGGTGATTCTAAGTGCCAGTTCCACGCGACAAGAAACTACGGCCTGTTTCCTAGCGTTCTTTTGCATGATCCTTTTTTTTTACAAAGAAGTATACTTCATCAGTAATAGTAGTTAAAAAAACTGTACCTATTCTTGCAAAGGCGTCTAAATTTGATATGAAATATAGCATCCTGTTTGGAGACGGCTTGAGAGCGTACCGATCACACTCATACGAGCTTGGTTTTTGTTTCAAGTTTCGCTGCTCTGGTTTACCTATAGAATAGTTACCGCTTCAGACGTAGGGGGCGCTGTATTAGTACTTAGCGGTCGCTGACATTGTAATGTAACCGCTTTGTCGATCATGTTTGTTAGCTTAGCCAGAATTAATGGTAGCACTGGAGTCTTTATTACACTTTATGGGTTAATTCTGGCTGTATGCGAGAGCATGGACAAACTGTACTGTAAATATCGACATTTTGTTATAGACAGGCATTTTGTATGTAGCATAATCACATGTCTAGCACGGATACTATCGCTTTGTTATTAGAAACTATAAGGCCTCGAGTAGCTCGTAATGGCATACGTTTAATTGACAACTTTTCATAGTAAAAAAAATACTTTAATTGTAGTTTGTTTATTGGCATATTTATATGTGATCTTTATAGGTTTTTAGATCAGTTTGTAAAATTTATTAGTTAGAGGGTAGGTTAAGAATATAATTAAGGATCTAGTAATGTAACAAAACTACCCTCATTTGAGATATTCTATTTTTTTGCAATTTTAATTGGATTTTTACACTTTTATAGACTTATTTTATTTAGGATTTCAATATGGCGATAATATTTATATCTCCTGGTTTTCTAAGACTTTTGTTAATACCATTATTAAGTATGTCATGTACGTTGTACCTTTAGTTATTATAGATGTTTATGAATTGGTGATGGTGTAATGTGAATTACTTCAATTCTAAAATTTGCACTACAACTTCTATGGATGTTTTGTTGGACGCACGCGTAGCACAAGATTCTTTTAGATGTTTTACACATGAACATTTTACTAACTCTGCAAGATAGTTTCAAACAATCATTATTGCGAATAGAGAAACATTCTCATACAAAAGTTTTTGTTTCTAATTAGATAAAATAATAAAGTTCTTGTGTAACATTTCAGGTCAAGACGAATCGGTGCTTTCTTACGAAACAGTTCAACAGTTGACGATTACGTACACGCGGCCGGTTATCATTCTCGGTCCATTGAAGGATAGGATCAATGATGATCTCATATCAGAGTTCCCGGATAAATTCGGAAGCTGCGTGCCTCGTAAGTTTTTATTTCTAACAACTTAAAAAACCAAAATCGAAGAAGTTTGACAGGCGTCACAGCTCAGTCGGTAATAGCTCTGCCTTCCGTGCTGTGGGTCGAGGGTTCGATCCCCACCGAGAACAAACATTTGTGTGTCCAAACATAGATGTTTGTTCTATGTCTGGGTGTTACTATGTATTATAAGTATGTATTTACAAAAAAAGTATAAAAGCATTCTATCAGCATCTAGTTCCCATATTACAAGCTTTGCTTAGTTTGGGACTAGAGGGCGTCGTGTGAAATGTCTATGAATATTTATTTATTTACTATTTGGATGGGTGACCGATAATGGCATTTACATTTGAGCGCTTCTGTGCTTCAGATGGTACGTTCAACTGTCGGTCTCAGCTCTATCTGTTTTTTTTAAAATAATTTTTTTTAGGAACTTTAGTCCGTTACCAACTATGCCAGTTCCACTGTGTCTTCTTCATGTAATAACTCCTTATACTGTCTCTTTAAGTAGTCCATATATGGACCGACAGATGGAGCCAATTAATTTCAACACTACGTTAAAAACTCCGTCACCAGAGTTGACCACTTACCTCCACTGATACAAACGAACGAATCAAACTAATCTCTTGTTCTATGAACAGACACGACGCGACCGCGACGCGACTACGAAGTGGACGGTCGCGACTACCACTTTGTCGCGAGTCGCGAGCAGATGGAGCGCGACATACAGAACCATCTGTTCATTGAGGCGGGACAGTACAACGACAACCTCTACGGAACCTCCGTCGCGTCCGTCAGGGAGGTCGCTGAAAAGGTATGCGCTACAGCACGGTTACTCGTGGGCTCCACGAACCCCTAAGGGTAGGGGGTGTCCTTAACACTTTTTTTGCCGGTATTTTTGTAACCGATAAAAACATACATTCGATATTAAAATAAAGCAGCATTTGTTTTGATGTAGGTGCGACAAAAGCGCAGAGCTGAACACTAAAAATACATATTTTTACTTCTCCATTAAAAATTATGTACCTACCTATTTTTCAGTGTTTATACCTAAACGTAAAGCATAGCACATTGTCGGTGTGGTTATTTTTTGTGTTAATTGATTTTTGGGCAGAAGTAGACTTGATGCTGAGTCAGAATAAAGGTTAAAATCGCTGTTGTAGGAACTTTAATAGGGGTAAGTGGGGCCGTAGGTTTGAACAACCCTGTGCTAGATAAATTATCATAAACATTAACCATGATCAGGCAAGCCGAACGCCAGTAAAATTTTTCATAAAAAAATATAATACCGAATATAGTCTGCAATCATTTATTTATTTTATTTATTTATTTATTCATTTAATTAATTAACACGGTGTTAAAAACCAATTACATTAATTAATACTAACAGTCAAGAAATAGGTTACAAAATATGTCAAATTATAGATTAGATTAGAATTATCAATATAAATTTAAAACTAATAAAATAAATAATAATCATAATAAATTATGACTTTTTTTATGATCTGACAATGATCACAAACAAGGGCTGATCGATAGTCATAATTTCTTTATTTAATAAAATCACAAGGATCATTTAGAATTGTCTTATATAACTAGGTGAATCTAGGTGCCAGTTCCACGCGACCAGAGCCTAGGACGGGCAACAAACTACGGCCTGGCTCCTAGCGTTTTTTTGTATGATCATTTTTACAAAGAAATATACTTAGGTCTAAGTTGTTCTATAAGTTTATAGTCCGTTGCACCCCAACATTAATTTAAAACTATGTAAATATTTTTGTTTGTTTCCAGGGCAAACACTGCATTTTAGACGTCAGCGGGAACGCAATAAAGAGATTACAAGTGGCGCAACTCTATCCCATCGCCATATTTATCAAACCAAAGAGTGTAGAATCTATTATGTGAGTATTTCTGTAAACATGTCTTATTTAAACCTGTTCTACCAATAGAACAAGTAGTAGTAAGTAAAGAAAGAAAGAAAGAAAGAAAAAACCATTTATTCAGAAAACACACACACAACAGCACAACAATATACACTAACAATAAACTAACAAACTAACACACTAACAATACACTGACACACTAACAATATAATAGCTAACTTACAAAACTAACCAACTAACTAAGGTAGTGGTGGTTACGTGCACCTGAGGCAGGTAACCACCAGGTTTAAGTAGTGGAAATAAATTTTTCCAATTAGTTACATTTTATGAAAATCTCAAACAGTAACCACTGAGGCAAAAGTTCCCGCTAGTTTCATCAATATAACTAGTGGGACTAGACCATATCCTTTGGATGAAAAGATTAGGTTCCTAGATTCCCATAGGTTAAGACTCCCAGTAATAAACTGTGTCTAAAGTGTTAAACTGTTTCAGGGAAATGAACAAACGAATGACTGAAGAACAAGCGAAGAAAACCTACGAACGAGCTCTCAAAATGGAACAGGAGTTCGCAGAATACTTTACCGGTAATATACACTGTTATAGTGTACAACCACTAACACACACACACACATACATTAAGGGCGTCTTGCACCAGAATCACTAAACGTGTTTAACAGCTAAATAGATTTAAATCTGACGTATTTATATGACTTGACAACTCGCTAAATACTATTTAAGAGTTAAACGCGTTTAGCGATTCTGGTGCAAGCCGCCCTGAGTGTACTACACTAGGTGTAGGGTGTGATAAGACCACTTGTGGAGGTTAAAGTACTCATCATGAACGTCGCTATCTAACTTTTACCGAAAGTTGAAATATTGGGTTTGGCCGTTGCTAGCTTGAATAATAGATTTATTTTATATAATTAAATGATGAAGCCGATGGCCCACCTGATATTAAGTGGTATCCACTGCCTATAACGGTGCATTGCCTCATTGAGCACGTCCACATCACACTGCGCACAGCACTCTGAGACATAAAGGTGTTAAGTGGACTGTAAAGTTCTTAGATTCGATGAGTAATAAAGTTCTTTAAACCGAAGTGCTGTGGGTCGTGGGTTCGATCCCCACCGAGAACAAACATTTGTGCGTGGAAAACATAGATGTTTGTTCTATGTCTGGGTGTTACTATGTATAATAAGTATGTATTTACAAAAAAAAAAGTATATAAGTATTCTATCAGCTATCTAGTTCCCATATCACAAGCTTTGCTTAGTTTGGGACTAGAGGGCGTTGTGTGTAAAGTCCATGAATATTTATTTTATTTAAGTCTCATGTGCCTGTAATTACCGGCACTCGAATCCTTCAAATCGGAACACAGCAATGCGAGTATCACTGTTTGACGGCAGAAATAAATACAATGGTTTGTAAGAATGATTGTGGGTTAAAAACGATTAGAAAGGTTAAAACGTATGATTGTTCCAGCTGTAGTAACGGGCGACACTCCGGAAGAGATCTACACCAAGGTGAAAGCAGTGATCACGGCGGAGAGTGGCCCCGCCGTGTGGGTACCACGCCGCGACCCCCTGTGACCATCCCTCTGCGGCAACCACGCCCCGTGCCATACACACACCCTCTAGTCGCAGCGAGGCTTTACGGACCCCAACACAAACCACTAACACAAGTATACTCGGGGTAGTTATACAAAAGAGGGTTGGAGTTTTGACAATCCGTAATGAAACGAAGCGGCAATGGTCGCTGTTTGAATATGTCTTATCAAGGTTAACAAGTGCGCACAACGGATCTTTATCCCTCTGAAGTTAGATGCAACCACGACTGCGGATGTACTGTTGTGCGAAAAAATTCGACCCAAAAATCTGTTCAGCGCAGCTACTTCAGAAAGACAAAGATCAGTTGCGACTACTACATGTTAGTTGAATTATCAAGACTGGGCATGGATACATTGTCAAAACTCGTGCTTACCCTTTTGTAGGCTTTCACGTGTTCTGCGTTTGAACTGTCGCAACATAGCTAAGACAGCTAAGTTACCCGTAAAACGGATTCCGAACTTGGCTGACGCACTACCGTGTGCTTAGATAGTAATGTTACTGCTGCAAAATTAAAAAAAACCTCTGTATGAGATGCAGTACAAGGAACTCGTGACTGCCTCCTCTTTCTAAAATCCCAGGGTACGAAAATATATCCAAAGTGACGTGGCAAGCGCGCACTCCTGTGTATACCAGAGAATTGGATTGTGAACCCTTTTAGGTCCATCAAACTTTTCCGTATAATATTAGTAATAAGCGGCATCTTCAATGTACTTGGTACCCTAGTAGACAACTCACGGTGAAACGTAAATGGATCCACAATCCGATACCTCGATTGTAGCCTTGGGCTCCGTAAAGTTGCTCACACTGTGTTCTAGTTATCTAGTACCTATCATAGTGCCTCGAATTCACTCGCCAACGCATCATTGACGGCTCCATATTTTTACTTAGATAAAGATGAGAAACTCGCCGAATCTCTAGTATTTCTTGGTCACAAAACTTTATAGTGAACGCGCCGCGCCGGGCGAACCTAAAAGCAATACGTAGAATCGTGGTTGGCAATAAGTAATGGGACAATGCCCGAACTAGCACGTTCACGAATCATTGTAGATTACGGTATCGATCACCGCTTCATAGACACGACCTCAACGTTGTTTTAGCTTAAATGATTACTATTTTAATGTAATATATCACCTGTGCATAAATTGTTGACCAAGAATTCGCTATTTGTATAGCTATCACTGTAGTTCACTATATGCTTGTGTTACGTGCAAGTTTATTATAGCGATAACTTTGTTGGATGCTATTTTTAATGATATATCATGTATAATTTTAGACTGTTTGACAAAGCCCTATATGCTGCAACTTCCTATGTACATTTACTGTATTTAAACATTTTTAAATGGTAATTATTTATTACATTTTAAAGTTTTCACCTGATAATTGTTAGTAGTTTCAATATTCAAATAGTGAATTAATTGTATGAGATACATCAAAGAGCACTGGTGACTTAAAAGTGCTTATAGTAAATAATGAATTATGAATAATTTAAGTAATGGATTGAGTATTGTCGCAGAGTATAGAAAACCCACCTCACGCATGGCTAGGCTATGACATTATTCAGGATTATTTGCTCAAGTGGCAACCTATTATTGTAACCGTTGAATCTCATGGCATACCTTTTTATGCACACCGGTGTCCTCTTTGACACATTAGGCGAGGTGCAGTTGTTTGTTGATCATTTTTATAGTAAGCAATTGTGTTATACGGTGTGAAATGTCTCACCAATAAAATAGTGTTTGTCATTTTATTTATTAAAAATTTTATTTTCTTACGAAATAATTGAATGCCCATCTGCAAATATGGCGCTGGAAGCTGAAATATTAATGGCTTGTATCGCAATATAATTATTATTTTTACGTTGTGGCGTAAAGTTTCTAATCATTTATTTATACCTAATTTTTACTAAGTTGATTGAATTTTATTATCAAGACAATTTCACTTACAATAACATGTACTTAAATATTTTAATGTAGCTTTGATTTATATAGCCCAACCGAGTATTAATTTTTTAATTCATGACAAAAGTTCTTTAATTTTTGACGAAATAAGAAGAAATTATGACAAATAGTGGTGCTGAAATTGATTACCTACTTGTTTTATGGGTATGATGTTACTGCCAAAGATTCGAAATTGTTTAGATGTTTTTAGAATCAAGAAAATAATGTTTGGCACACATTTTGTCCTAATTTCTTTTGTATGATGTTTTTGTTTGTTGTAAATAAGTAGATTTTAAATTTAATTTATTTCTAAGTTCAATACCGATGTATTAACAATTTATTGATAAGAGAATGTTTTATTTTAATAGTTATTTATTTTATTATAGTCATTTTATTTAATTGAGTGTGTGATCATGTAAATTAAGTGTAATTAATGTCGTTTTAACCCTAATTATACCATATTTGCAGATGTACAATGTTTATGTATGAGTTAGTGATGTTCAATAGAATAGTTTGAATAAAATTATTTACGTTGAAAAATCTATTATTGTTTTCCTTTGAAAATAATAAATTCCTATCACTAGTTATGTAGAGTAGAATATCGACAAACTAGCCCATGTTTGTCAGTCGAGCCTTATTTATGAAGTACTACTGAATTCATACATGCATGCAGGCTTCGATCAACTATATGACATGCAGGCGTTAACTACGGTCTGCTCACTAGAATTCTGCTAATAACTAAAAATGCATTTTTTAGTAGTACATACAGAAAAACTTAACGAGGACCATCAGCAAAAGTTCTACCTTACCACCTTAGGGTGCATTTCCTGTAAACCGACTAGCTGTTAATTTTTGAATACCAATAGAAACAAATTATTTCGAGTGTAATAGTTATGAAAACAGTCATAAAAATAAATAGAAATTTAGGTCTCTGGTTGGTCAAAATAAGAAGACAAAAGAAAAAGGCGAGGCCAGCTAGCTAACTGCTTGCAAGCGAAAGTTTCAAAAGTGGTAAAGCGGAAATTTTGCCGATAGTACTTATCAAAGTTTTCTACTTCTGGCTCTATCGTTTCAGCAGAGACCATATAAACTGTTTCGGTATATGCGTTTCGCCGGAGGGCTCCTAGTAGAATTTTAAGTTTATGAATGGGTCAGTAAATTAGTAGGTGCCTAAACAATCGCAAATTGCTAAAACGAAAAGAGTAGGGGCTGTACAGGATTTTAAATGAGTAGATGCGGTACCAGTAGACTTGATATTTGCTATTAAAACTTCTACCTACCTACCAAAGATCATGAGGTGGTCATAATAAAAAATCTAGAATGTTCCATGTGTATGCTGGGGACATACACATCAAAGACACCCCTCAAACAGAAAACTTAGGTAGGCCGTTTGAGTTTGTAAACATAGACAACATTTCTACATAGGTGACTTCTAAATAAAAATATCACACCTGATGGTAAAATTATTTAATATCCTTATATCTCATCAAGTACAACAGTTGTTTTCTCGGACACGTAAAGACCATCCAAGAACTTTCTGATATCCTTGTTTTTGACTGTGGTAGACTGCTGGATGAGGGCGGCTGAGCTTGATACATCTTCCAAAGAGTTTCCTTCAATGACCAGCTCATCCTTTTGCTTGGGGGAGTTGATAACTGTCACTCCAGGGGCCATCTTTACCCTCCTGATGTATTTCTCACCAAGGAAGTTACGGATTTCGATGATAGTGTTGGCTTCGGTGGTTACACAGTTGATAGGGAAATGGGCATATACAGCACGCATTTTGTATTGGAATCCTTTTGTGACTCCTGAAACAAGGAATAGAATACCTACTTTAAAATAACTTGTAAGTAAATTTTAGTTTAGTGATTATCGCAGTTAGTTTTCAATAATGATAATTATCAGCAGTTTATAAACTCCAGATAGGTAATTACTGTGGTAGAAATTGATTCTGCAGACTTACAGATTATAATGAAATTGTAAGGATGATAAAATAAAATAAATACTGTAGTATAGACATCACTTTAGATATTTCATTTATTTATCTACCTGTATTCTGCATGAAAACTGAATGTTTAAAAGTTGGTTGGTTTTATCAATATTGATTATTTTAAATTTCATCACAGGTTGTTTACATTTTGACTAAATCTTAACTCTCGAGAAGTAACAATGATAATAGCTATGATTCTCTTCCTTCACTACTATCAATGTAACCAGCACTGAATGATTGTTTATCACTTTCACAACACAAACTGACTCACCTTTGATCATGTTCTCAACGTGTGAGCAAACAGTCCTTACTGCGGCAAGTTCCTTCTTGGAACCGAACCATTTTTCCACCTTCAGCAGGCGAGGGTTCACCATGCGAATGTCCACAGCCAAGTGTTTGAAGTTTCTTTTCAGAACTCCACGGGGCCCTTTCACAGTCACTAAACGGGATTTTACATGGACGGTGAGCCCGTCAGGGATCTTCACCTTCTGGTTAGCAACAATTTGCTTCATGTCTAGGCCTAAAAAGAAACAAACACTTGAATTCTAACCTATTCGGAGCATCAATTGACAAGTTGTGTTGAACTTTTTTGAAGCATGTATGTTTATGAAATATAGCGAAGAACTTGTGTGAAACAATTTATAGCCTCGTAATAAGTCACTGGAATAGCGGTATCGTATATATTTCGCTCGATTTTTGTGGATTTCTTGAATAAAAGCAAATTCACCTACGTTCTTTGACACTAGAACCGGAAAAAGGGTTTGACAGATACAAATTATTACCACCTATAAAAAACACACGTCATAATAAAATGCCATTCTCGAAAATCACAAAAAATCTATCTAGAAAAACAAGTTTCAGAACCCAAAATCCCGACCATTTAAATAGGTAAAAATATGAAACGACTCAAGCTTGCTCTTTCTTGTAAAACCTTCGCTAAACTATATTGATTATTGAGTTACATTGAGTAAAACGAAATAAAATTTTCTCAAGCTGGCAGAGACAGTAACAGTAATCTGAATTGAATATGCCATTATTTGTCGAAATGACGGACAGGCGCCATAACATAAGAAGAAGAAGAAGTCAAGAAGTTGTGTTTGTTTGGTTTTTCGTTTTTTTCAGCTGAAAGTAAAGCAAAACTGCTATTCTTTCACAATTAAAACCATAACATGTTAGGCAGACCGTTAATAAACACAGAGCTAAGACTCTGCTACAGGATTTACACAAGGGGTATGTTATTGTCATAGATTAATATGATTTATTCATAACCTCACAAAAAGCTGCAAACTTTAGCTAAACTTGTGGTGTTACTGTACCACAACTTTCGCCGTAGTTTAAAGAAGCGTTCGCTTTATTTAGTACTCGTATGTAATAAACTTTTATTGATACTTTCAGGGCTTGGTACCAGTTCAGCATGGGACGTTGTTACTGGGGTTTGCATAGAGCGTTTGCCTCTCGTCACACCACCTCTGAACGAAATACAGAAGAAATACAAGAACTTACTGAGCTCCATTGAAATAGAGAAGAGTCTAAAGTCAGATCACGAGCTTAGACATGAAAGTGACAAGTAAGTTTATTTCATTTTCACCGTTCTTTCAATATTTCCATAACTGTCAACAGAGATACACTAGGGTGTGCATAAGAGCCCTAGAGCTAAGTGTTTGATTCTTTTCTAGAATTCGAGCTGAACTATTAAAAAAAGACAGTGCCGATGTAGACATGGATGCTGCCAGTAAAATAACAGCTCAAGACTTTCTAGATGCGGCCAATGAAGAGATGGCTCAGTTTAAGTTTGCTGATATTGTAACAGGTAAATTTTTTGCACTTTAATTGGCAGAGGAAATAATTTTCATTGTTAAATTACCAAACCAAAAACTTAAAATTACTTTATCTTCTAAAAAAATTACTCATTATTTTCATAAAGGACACTTTAGTTAAACAAGTATAAAGAAGTAATTTGAAATGACTAATATTTACTGTGAAGATTTTAGGTTGCCTGAAAGAGATTACTCTCAGCAATAAGGCTGTCCATTGTTTTACCTTATAAGCTTTTTTATTTCTTTAATGTAATGTTTCTCTCTGTAATGTTTCTATTTGGTGAACCAATGAAGAGTTATCTCTCTATTTTATTGTTTTTTCATTCTCATTTTCCGATTGCTTATTTTAGAGGCAGATAAAAAGGCAGACAAGTCATCACTAGACCGAGCGCTGCAGAGGCACTTAATCCTTCTAACCTCACAGCAGCTCGGCAAAGACATTAAGTCTATACTGCCTCAGGGGAAGTGGAAGGAAGGAGAGACATTGAGACAGGTTAGCCACTCAATTATTTATAAAAAAAACTAAACAAATAGTCTATGTACTCAGTGAGCTACTTAACATCAGGTGAGCCATCTGCTTGTCCTGCCACTTACTGTAAAAAAGTGATGTCTGATTGGAAATCTTACAGTACAGTACTTATATACCATTCGTTTTCTAACTGGACTATCCTACTAATATAATAAATGCGAAAGTTTAGATGTTTGGATGTTTAGATGTTTGTGTTTCAATCACGTCAAAACTACTGAACCAACTTGGATGAAACTTGGCATATATATAGTTCGTAACCTGGATTAATACATAGGCTACTTTTTATCCCGAATAATTAACAGGATCTACAGGATAAAATGAACGAAAAGGATTAGCAGCGCCAATTTAGCAAGAGGATGATGTCATGTCACGTCAGTTTGACAGGACATAGTACTACCTCTTTGGTCTAACGACTAACGTTTGACATTCCAGTACGGGTTCGGTGTAATGTCAAGTTTCTCAAAGAAGTATTCGCTCGGTACACGCACAGATAATATAATGTACACGGAAACGGTACTCGCGTACGAAGTCGCGGGTAACTGCTAGTTATTAATAATTAGAGTTTTTATTAAAATTCAATTTTATCTGCCATTTTCATATACGAGGTTTTTTTTAATTTCAGACTGCTGAAAGGGTAGTCAAAGAACAGTGCGGGTCAGAGCTACAAGTTAAGTTCTTATCAAATGCACCTTGCGGCTTCTACAAGTACAAATATCCAGCGGAAATTGACGGAAAAGTCGGCGCTAAGGTAAGCTCTATAACAGGCGCCTATTCGAATCACCACAGATAAATGAACTAGCAACCACTTGTTAACTGACTAGAATATAAATACTCAAATGGCAACCATGAACCGCAAGGCAAGTTAGGACGGAACTCAATGGACGTGCCCAAAATCGTTATTTGTGTAAATCTATGTGGAAGACTTGTGTTCAGCAGTGGACTTGCGACTGGCTGGTGATAATGATGATATATTTATATGTAAAATGTCTTCCAGATATTCTTCTACTATGCAAACTATAAAAGTGGCAACACTACGAAAAGTAAACCTGCGTGGGTAACACGGACAGAAATGGCGGAGTCACTGCCAGAGCGGTACAATAAATCTGTAAGCGAATTCCTAATACAAGAAAGCTTCTAGACTTCTAGGACTAGTCAATAATTTAATTATAAAAATAGTAGAAATAAAATATACACAGTATTTATAGATTTTCATTCGTTCTTCGTTCGTATTAGTTAATGGCCAACTCTGGTAATGAAGTTAAGCCACCTCAAGCCCTCCGTCATGGCTTAACGACTGCTAGAGCTGGGACCGACAGTTTAACGTGCCAAAGTCCAGAAATCCCCTTCACAGGGGTAACACGCAGGGGATTTCTGGTATAAACCCCCTGTGAAGCACGGAAGCGCTCAAATGTAAATGCCACTAGCGGTCACCCATCCAAATAGACTTCTTACGACCAAGAGGACCATGAGTTATAGATAGTAATAGAAAAATAATTTATTCGCAACACAATTAGTAAAAAGGCTATGTGGCTATTTTGTTCGCCGTTTTTGGAGCTTATCGTGACGTCGTACAAAAACACTTATAATAAATAAATAAATATTCATGGACATTTCACACGACGCCTCTAATCCCAAACTAAGCAAAGCTTATGAATATAAATATCTAGAAAATCAAATTGCGAGCACCTTTTTGTAAATTCCATTTATTTGTAGGTAAAAGCATTCTACTAAGGCTAGGTTGACACTGCCTAAGTGGTTATGTCTTGTAGAATTTGTAGAACAACCTAGTGCTTAGCTAAATATTCCATTTTGTCCATTTATTTACAAACATTAACTGTGCAAGCACTTACAAGATCTAGGTATTCTAATACGCAATTAGCTTTTCTACCTAATACCTACCGCGAATTGTTAGCGCGAAACCGCGTTTCAAAGTAAACCGTCTAAATAGAAGCCTATGCAAACAAGGGCGTGATTTATAAGTAAACACATTTTGGTACGCTCCCGAACCATCTCCCACAGAGCGAAATTCAGACTTATGCCTATCACTGCAAAGCTTATTCTTCGCTGACTAAAAAATCTTCGTGTTAAACATTTGTAATGCTAAAGTTGAATAAAGCTTATGTGGTTCGATTAAAGTTCAAATTGGCTTGCAATAGCGTGCTTAGATGGAATGTTAGTTGCACTTTCAAGGCTTGATGTATTTTGTTTACAAATATCGGAAGCATGTTTTTCCTACGCTAACATTTATAATTTTCCCAGGAAGATGTTTTGCATACATTTTCATTTCTGTTAATTTGTTTTTGGGCCAGTTACAAGCATCTTAGATTTATAAGAACTAAAGTAGGTATAGGTACCTAGTAAAAGTAGGTTATCGCTGTTTTAAAATATTTTTTACTTTGTTACACAATGTCAATGTAAATGGTGGTTTAGTTGCCTTTTGAGTAATATAAATGACTAAGTTCCGACCAACTATACAAATTTAATTTAAAAGTTTAAAAAACTGGGAAAACCGACTTCAATTCGACTACCGGCTTCATCACTAAATGAGGATGATGATGGCGGTTCATGGATCAAATACGCAATTTCGTGCACGTGGATGGCATATTTGTTTCAACTATTTTTATTTATAAGCCAAACTACTGAACCGATTTCGATGAAAATTGAATGGGATCAACCTGAAAGTAAATTCTTTCAGATAAAAAAAGTTTCAAATCGGTTTATAAATATAGTTCTGAAGTAACACAAAAAAATACAACCGAATTGGGAATGTCCTCCTGTTTTGAAGTCGGTTAAAAATGAAACGTCACAAATTCTTTTAGTAAACGAACAAGCCTATCCCATATTAGTTTAGAAGGCTCTGAAGCGACGGGGGGTTTCTTGAGTTCTTCAAATTAATAACATTCTCAACACTCTTTTATATCTTCCAACATTTTATTTTATTAATTTGATTCATATAATTTTTCGAAATTAAGATTTGTTTGATATCTTTGAGTTAGTAGGTAAGTCGGTTGAACATACAGGCTGTTTGAATGCATCTGTCGAAAAGTAAAGTACCTACTATTATTTATATTATCTGTGGTAGTAGGTACTATTGTTCTAATATGATTCTAAATGATCCTTAATTTAATTTAATTCTTTATTGCACACAACACAGGACATAAACAAAAGACAGAAATAACAAGAACAGGTATCCTTGTGATTTTATTGAATAAAGAAATTTTGACTTTGACTTATTATTTGAGCTTGTTTGTTTATTTACCTATGGTTTTCTCTACATAGAATTTTCCCCATCAGTTATTACCGAAGGACTATCCTATCCTACTAATATTATAAATGCGAAAGTTTAGATGTTTGGATGTTTAGATGTTTGGATGTTTGTGTTTCAATCACGTCAAAACTACTGAACCAACTTGGATGAAACTTGGCATATATATAGTCCGTAACCTGGATTGACATATAGGCTACTTTTTATCCCGAATAATTAACAGGATCTACAAGATAAAATGAACGAAAAGGATTAGCAGCGCCAATTGGCAAGAGGATTTCATTGTCATGTCATGTCACGTCAGTTTGACAGGGCGTAGTACTACCTCTTTGGTCTAACAACTAGCGTTTGACATTCCAGTACGAGTTCCGTGTAATGAGGTGTAATGTGAAGTTTCTCAAAGAAGTATCCGCTCGGTACACGCACAGATAATATAATGTACACGGAAACTGTAGACGCGTACGAAGTCGCGGGTAACTGCTAGTTTCACTATAAATGCTTACTACATCCTACCATAAGAAAATTCGTCTTTCACCATAACTAGTCTGAAAAGATTTTTCACGAAAAATTTGAACCATATTCCTCGAATTCCCGTAACTGAGTCACGTACAATAAATCTCTAGACTTTAGACCGATGAAAAACAAACCCTGACAAAATTCACATAAACTGCGTCAAACTTAGATAAAACGTCTAATAGAAACAGAGGGGCCATTGTTTCGGCCTAATGGACCACCGGCCGATGCTTGCAAAAACCTCCCTGACAAAGAAAAAACTAAAGCATTTCGACCATCGAAGACAGAAGGAAGCCGAGGAATGTTATCTCCTTTCACAGTTCCATGGCGGCCGGTGTCAAATTGTCGACAAAGATATCCACAAAGTCCCGACATACTTGCCCGATAACATCTAGAAAATCCAGCATTCTTCGAAGCATTTTAAAGTTTCGCAAATAGTATTCCTACTTAAGTATACCCTTTTGATATTTTATCTATACCCTACTATGTAACATATACAAAGATAATAAATGTTAACATCTAAACTTGAAAATCCTGAGAATGACTGTTGTAAAGGACTCGTTATCGTAATGAGTTGAACAGGTTCAAAATGTAACAGTAAAAGGTAGGTAACTATTTAACTTTCTCGGGAACGGTTACCTACCGCAAAGCATACGTAGAACAAAGCAAGTGTGGGAGAATTCCGAAATTCTATTGTTTCCTTCTGGACACGTTGAAATTTGAAAAGGACTTGTTTTCACTTTCGGTTATGTTAGCTACTTCATGGAAGTTATTGGAACTGCGATATGTTTAACTGTAGACTTTTAATATAACGACTGGTTTAAAAATTTTGATTCACTTATTGTTAGCTTTTTCGATGTAACCATGAATTTCGTATGATTTTTGTATTCAATAGCTTTCTTAGTTCATGTCTGTAATTTTCTTTACAGTTGGTTTAGTTTGGAGCCTTACCCGATCTAAACTCAACGTTTTGATTTTTTTTGTTTCCCACAATTTGATAGCTAATAACTAAAATCAAAATAAATGAAGCCCTACTTCTGTTGAGCTTTTGATTTACTTTACGGCTCTACAAGAGGCAATGCGGGTCTTGTTCATGTTATAAGTAATTTTGATCCATAGTTCCAACTTCCAGTCATGATAAAAAGTAGGTTGATTAGAAGATTGATTAGAAGCGCCACTCAACTCCCGGCACCCCTGAAAACCAGCGCTAAAGGAGCCACCGTGCACCTTTAGCATTTGCTGAGTGGGTTCCTTCTTTACGCATGTCATTGTTTTATTATTAAGAGCCTACACTACTCCAGCTCAAATCCAAGTTTCACGGCCCATTCGTGCAGATACCGCACCGCGCACTCGCAGCTATCTCACTCGCACAGTTCATCACGCAGCGCAGAGGTCACGAGTCGACCGCACGATAGAGTAAATACACAGTTATTGTACGTCTAGTACCGAGGTATGGAAATAAAAAAATTAATTATTGTACAAATATACTAAAGCGCCGTAGGTAGTTATGATACACGTTATTGTACACCCAGTAGGTAGACATAGACATAGACAGTTATTTATTGGCCACAAAAAACACAAGGTAAGGTAGGTATGGAAATAAAGTGAAAGGAATATTGCATAAAAGTGGTCCATAGTTGGCCACTTTTTCTAAGGCCTGTGGCACGGCTCCTGATCATGCTAAATAATTTGTATTATGGAATGGACACAGTAGTAAAAAACAAGGAGAAATCAGAAAATTTTATTGTATTTCAAGAGGGAGATCTCAATTCGATTGTATTTTGTTTGTTACCTAAGAACACCGTTCGCTTCTCTCACTCAATCAGATCATCATCATCGGTTCAGATCAAATGGGTTGTATGCTTATTCGAAAAATGGGAAAACCTCAGGAGGAAGCTTATTCCACATCTTATATGAGAAATATTTCGCCTATTTACATGCATTTATTTATTTACATGCACATCATCGGGTGTGTAGAATGCTTGTTTGTCTACTCATCTTCAGGTGGGCTGAACGCCTGTTTGCCTACACATCATCAGGTGGGCTGAAAGCCTGTTTACCTACACATCATCAGGTGGGCTGAACGCCTGTTTGCCTACACATCATCAGGTGGGCTGAAAGCCTGTTTACCTACACATCATCAGGTGGGCTGAACGCCTGTTTGCCTACACATCATCAGGTGGGCTGAAAGCCTGTTTACCTACACATCATCAGGTGGGCTGAACGCCTGTTTGCCTACACATCATCAGGTGGGCTGAACGCCTGTTTGCCTACACATCATCAGGTGGGCTGAAAGCCTGTTTACCTACACATCATCAGGTGGGCTGAACGCCTGTTTGCCTACACATCATCAGGTGGGCTGAAAGCCTGTTTACCTACACATCATCAGGTGGGCTGAACGCCTGTTTGCCTACACATCATCAGGTGGGCTGAACGCCTGTTTACCTACACATCATCAGGTGGGCTGAACGCCTGTTTACCTACACATCATCAGGTGGGCTGAACGCCTGTTTGCCTACACATCATCAGGTGGGCTGAAAGCCTGTTTACCTACATATCATCAGGTGGGCTGAAAGCCTGTTTACCTACACATCATCAGGTGGGCTGAACGCCTGTTTGCCTACACATCATCAGGTGGGCTGAAAGCCTGTTTACCTACACATCATCAGGTGGGCTGAACGCCTGTTTGCCTACACATCATCAGGTGGGCTGAAAGCCTGTTTACCTACACATCATCAGGTGGGCTGAACGCCTGTTTGCCTACACATCATCAGGTGGTGCTCATTACGGAAATGGTATCCATTTTGAAATCCAAGATGGCGGACATTGATTTTTTTGAGAAAAGTGATATGGGTGTTGTTTTCGGGATATTTTGTGGTGCTGATTACGGAAATGGTATCCATTTTGAAATCCGAGATGGCAAACATCGATTTTTTTGAATAAAATGATATGGGTGTCGTTTTCAGAATATTTTGGGGTGCTGATTACGGAAATGGTATCCATTTTGAAATCCAAGATGGCGGACATTGGTTTTTTGAGAAAAGTGATATGGGTGTCGTTTTCGGGATATTTTGGGGTGCTGATTACGGAAATGGTATCCATTTTGAAATCCAAGATGGCGGACATTGGTTTTTTGAGAAAAGTGATATGGGTGTCGTTTTCTGGATATTTTGGGGTGCTGATTACGGAAATGGTATCCATTTTGAAATCCAAGATGGCGGACATTTATTGTTTGAGTTAAGTGATATGGGTGTCGTTTTCAGGATATTTTGGGGTGCTGATTATGGAAATGGTATCTATCGATTTTGAAGTTTTTGTTTATGAATCGATTTCTTTTAAAATCGATATCTGAGAGTCCTCCTCAGCCATTAAACGGATTACCCATATCACTTTTCTCAAAAAAATCAATGTCTGCCATCTTGGATTTTAAAATGGATACCATTTCCATAATCAGCATCCCAAAATGTCCCAAAAACGACACCCATATCATTTTTTTTAAAAAAAATCGATGTCCGCCATCTTGGATTTCAAAATAGACACCATTTCCGTAATCAGCACTCCAAAATATCCCGAAAACGACACCCATATCACTTTTCTCAAAAAAAATCAATGTCCGCCATCTTGGATTTCCAAATGGATACCATTTCCGTAATCAGCACCCCAAAATATCCCGAAAACGACACCCATATAACTTTTCTCAAAAAATCAATGTCCGCCATCTCGGATTTCAAAATGGATACTTTTTCCGTAATCAGCACCCCAAAATATCCCGAAAACGACACCCATATCACTTTATTCAAAAAATCGATGTCCGCCATCTTGGATTTCAAAATGGATACCATTTCCGTAATCAGCACCCCAAAATATCCCGAAAACGACACCCATATCACTTTGTTCAAAAAAATCGATGTCCGCCATCTTGGATTTCAAAATGGATACTTTTTCCGTAATCAGCACCCCAAAATATCCCGAAAACGACACCCATATCGTTTTATTCAAAAAAATCGATGTCCGCCATCTTGGATTTCAAAATGGATACTTTTTCCGTAATCAGCACCACAAAATATCCCGAAAACGACACCCATATATCACTTTATTCAAAAAAATCAATGTCCGCCATCTTGGATTTCAAAATGGATACCATTTCCGTAATCAGCACCCCAAAATATCCTGAAAACGACATCCATATCACTTTACTCAAAAAAATCAATGTTCACCATCTTGGATTTCAAAGTAGATGCCATTTCCGCAATCAGCACCCCAAAATATCTCGAAATCGACACCTGTATCATTTTACTCGAAAAAGTAAAGTACGCTGTCCTGGATTCGTAAACGTAGTAGGGGAGATAAATTCTGTCAGAGTCAAAATGTTCCTTCATTTTGGCAAAATTCATGTTTCGATTCGAATGGCTCCAAATACTGGAGGTCGAATTCTGCTAATAGCGGAGATACGGCAAGGGGGCTACAATATCTCTGAGAGAAGAGGGGGTTAATGCCCCCTCTGGAATTATAACTACTGTTAGGTATAAGTAGGTCAATAAAAAAAATTATATAGAGGGGTTGTAATATTTATTTTATTTTCTACAATCTTTTTATTACAATTCGTACAACAGTTCTACACACGTCACGTGGAGATAGGTGACCTACAACATACCAACTTAGTAATTAGACTACAAATCTATGGTACTCATCCAGTGAACGAAAATGTCGAAAGATCAAATTCGTTTGTCCTTTGCGCGTCGCAAACGCATAGCGCAGCGCGTCGCGTATTCATAAATGCCTAAACTTGACGTCGTCAAATTTCAATACGGCTTCATAAGGTCCTAACCAAAATGCGTACCCGCGGGCACCTAGGTAGGTAAAAAACATTTTATGACTCATTTGAGATACTTACTTCCAAATATTATTCATGTTTTTAGCAATTTCTTTTCTCCAATCCCTTCTCTTTTTTTTGTACTGGTTATTTCCTATTTTACTTTACTTTATAAGTAAAATAATATTTTACGTATCTACGTAGGTAGGCGTGCGAGCAAGCGACGCGGGTTCCCTCTTCGACTGCCGGAGCTAGACTGAATCTGAGCGATTGCGACGTCTCACGCGCAATATTTGAGAATTTAATTTCTTAAAATGCCAAAAAAAAACATTTTAATAAATCTAAAACATATGATGTACGTGTATTGCTAAGTTGAATTTATATACAAAGTTTCAATAGTATAGGTAAAGTATTGACTGACTTCTGTGGTTTCTTAGATTGATTCAGAGGGAAGTTTGGGATTTTTTTCTATCGAGAAAATTTTTAGTAATCGTGTTTTCACATCATATGATGTATCACAAATATTCTCAACTGTAATATATATTTTTTTCAAAATGATTGATTCAATACTTTTAATGATATGCGGGATCAAAAATGAGAGATTGGGGTACTATAAGCTCTTAAGTAAATATGTACATATTTACTTAATTAAGTACCTAATTGTATGTTGCGTAAAATAAATAATTTCTATTTCTATTTAAGATAACTTGTGAGTTCACGGCCAGCTTGACCACAGCATAGCCTGACCGTGGCCTCTAAATATTCATAAAACCCTGAGCACGATTTGATTTGTTAAATAGAAAAAAATGTTTGTACACTACAGCCGCGTCGGATTTTACCAGCGACAATCAAAAACCAATCATGTCCTTATTAGTTTTACGGTGGAGATGAGTCGGCTATCGGCAGGGCATCAAGCAGGCTGTGGAATGCGTGGAGTAGGTACTGATGTGTGCAGCGAGGGCGGAGAACCCGCTGCCAGGTGGGCCCCCATTAGGCCGGAGCGGCCGCTCTTCATCTTTATGATAATTATTTTCTGTTTGTTTTCGTTCGAATCGGCCCGCCTCGCTCGGTACGTTTCTCGGAACCCGCTTCCATTGTGGTAAATTAAAGCCGCTGGACCCCTGCCACGACGAGAGATAATTCGACAGGATGCCGTATATTATTAATTGCACTATGACTTGTGGAAATGGAGCTTTGAGATTAGTGAGTCATTCATTCTATTTCCGACGCTACCCTCCCGCGTGGGAACGCTCCGACGCGTTCAACTCAGGAGGAGAACTTCTTTTGTTTCAACACAATCGAATGACCGCACCTGAAAAGAAATCGTGCGGCGGTTTACAGTCGCGTACCGCGCGAATCAATTAAGCTCTGGGGTAAAGCGATAAATATCCAATTAAGTGCATCGCGAGGATTGTACTGAGCGATCGGTTCGTTAACTAGAGTTTAACAAGCCAATAAATAGAGGCCTGGAGACCGGTGACTAATAAAAAGAGGTCCGTAAATACGCCGAATGCCCGCACTAAAAAAGGGAACCTCGTAATGTTTACAATCTTGTGGCTTTATTCACTTTGTGTTCCAATTTCATGCTAAATCGAGCGGATAAAATCCTCCTTTATCAGCAGACTGACCGTCTCGGCAGGTCCCTCCCCCCTCGGCCCCCCTGCTCCCCTCCCTCCTGCCTCGGCGGCTGCCGCCCGCGGCCTCGTCCGCGTCGGCTCGTCTCGAGCCGCCTAAAGCCCTCATTATATACCAATCTAACATTAACCCTGAATGAATCCTAATTCGTTGAAAGGACCAAAAGTATGATAATTCAATTAGTGGGCGGACAAAAGATATATTTTATGGCCTGCTCTACAAGAAACGGGACCGCGCCGCAGGTATTTTAATTCGTAACATAGATCAAATGCTTGTTCATCGACTTTGTATTCGATTACTATGTATTTTTGTGTTTATAAAATAACGTTAATTCCAAGTCAGTAAAACTGCCATAAAATGGAAAATTAAGTATCCGCACGTTGTACCTTAGCATTTAATTATGCATTGTACAAGAACGACACTGAAAATGAAGAAAAAAGAAAGAAAAATGACTATGCCTACACGTAACGGTGTTACAACACTGGTGGTGTGACAATCCCCATAACAGCAGAAAAAAAATCAGAGCTTGATTCAAAGAAAGTTAGGTTCTAGAATGAGCCAGAGACTAGGTTTAGCTGCTGTCACCTGTCATGCAGCTGGCTGCACAAAAACGCGGAGCCAGACTCCAAGAATTGCCAACGCAATGGGGACCGTTCATATCAACAGGAAGAGCCTTATTAACGTGTCCTCTCATCAAGTGGCTGTGCATTCTCGCTTGGAGATGTCTGAAAATGTGGTACAGTATGTGGTAGACCTTAGGAAGCAATGTTATGTTTTTGCTAAATTGATATGTGTTGGATTACGGCCAAATTGCTGAAGTGTGAAGAAAGAACTCATGGAAGTTCCTTGAGAGATGATAGAGGGGCAGATTTTGTGGCCTTTGCAACTAAGGGGTTAGAATCACAATCATAACATTCGCCCATTGTGTTACCTTATAATCTTTCTTTCTCTGTAATGTTTCTAGGTGGTGTACACATAAAGAGTTATCTATCTGTCTAATATTACCTTTGTATGAACGAATGTATAAGTTCGATTTAAAGATAGCGCAGCATTGCCACGTCACATATTCGTGTTAGCTGATCCACTCCCTTGATCTAGGAGCATTCTATGAGGGTCAGATTTACAGCATCAGCTTGCAAGACGTTGCGCTGTAGTGAAGCTTGAAACATGTTTTTTGATGAAATAGTCGCTTTTCTTTCACAATGAGTCAGGTAATGAAATTGTATTCTATAATACTACGCGTGTGATATTTACAGCGTCAAGGGCAATGTCATCCTTTCCATTATTTTCGGTAATCTTAGCGTTTGAGCCTTTTTTGATTAAATTTACCATTACTGCGTAATATTTTCTTCTCAACGAGTTATGAGTAGGTACTAGATAGCGAATGGGAAAACATTTGGCATGCTCACATTTGAGTATTTTCGTATCATCATAAATTGAGTGAGCTTACCAAAGGCCTATTTACATTGAAAGCGGGCTGTTGCATTCATACTAAATTTCATATTTTTTTTTCTAAGCTGAACTTGCATTTGTTTACTTTCTATATGTGCTGCAGTGTTATTGCTTTTCTTAATAAATAAAAGTGAAATATACGGTCAAGATATTAATCTAAACACCTTTGGATTCATCAATTTTACATACATGTGATTCAAAAAGTGATAAAGTTCTAAAGCAGCACCTCAAAAATTGCATTGCTGAAAAACTAATGTCATGTCCCCAAACCTTAGAGGAAAGTAACATAGGGTACTAGAATACCATCAGAAACTAGGACACCAAAACACCCAGTAGTATCCTGCAGACCATGTTTGGTAAACTTTCTCAGAAAGGTTGCCCAAGAAAGAACAGTAGGCACAAGCGTTGGTAATAAGCATCAAGTGGTAAACACAGCCGGAGTGCATTGGTTAGGAGGCTCGACGGGTTATTAATTTTATGGTGTCGATGGCCGCTCGCACCTGGCTGCAGCGGTCACTGCGCCCGCGCACCCTCCCCCCACTCTGCCGGGATCAATCACGAACTGCATACAGACCCATAGATGCTGTACTCGACTGCATACTTCGCATCATCATCCTGGTACCTACTCCAGTCTCAAGCGCTAGTTCAGAAAGAAGATTTCTGTTTCCACTTTTCATTTTAATGAATTTCGAAAACGCGTGAAGTCTTAATAATGAGTATTTGTGTGTTTTTATGACTACAGTTCCTAGCTAACCAATAGATACTGTACTCGACTGCATACTTCGCATGGACGCCATTGAAGTTCTGATCAAATCTAATAGCGTTAGTTCAGAAGACAAGGATGGGTTTCTTTCAACTTACACGCACTATTTATTTGTAACTAGCAGTTACCCGCGACTTCGTACGCGTCTACAGTTTCCGTGTACATTATATTATCTGTGCGTGTACCGAGCGGATACTTTTTTGAGACACTTGACATTACACCTCATTACACCGAACTCGTACCAACTGGAATGTCAAACGCTAGTCGTTAGACCAAAGAGGTAGTACTACGCCCTGTCAAACTGACGTGACATGACATGACAATGAAATCCTCTTGCCAATTGGCGCTGCTAATCCTTTTCGTTCATTTTATCCTGTAGATCCTGTTAATTATTCGGGATAAAAAGTAGCCTATATGTCAATCCAGGTTACGAACTATATATATGCCAAGTTTCATCCAAGTTGGTTCATTAGTTTTGACGTGATTGAAACACAAACATCCAAACATCTAAACTTTCGCATTTATAATATTATAATAAATATATAATATAATATAATATATAATATAATATAATATAATATATAATATAATATAATATAATATTAGTAGGATGGACTTGGAAGACAGGTTTTCATAAATGGTCTGTGTATATTTTTGTGTGTGTCGCCGATTTTTTCTGAAAGGATCTGATCTGATTTTGATGGCTTTTTCACTGTTTTGTATTAGTCAATGCTGTGTACCTCCGACGTGATTCTTCAACGATCAACAAACTTATGCAAAATGCCATTAAAGTTATGCAATGTTTTACGTGGTCAATATTTCGATGGGTGACTACCAGTATCATTCTCATCTGGCGGTTCTCTTGCCTTGAGTTGAGTGGTCGGCAGCTCTCAGGAAATTTGAGAGATAGATAGATAAATTTATTTATTTGATACTGAATTTCTTTTTTATGGTGGATAATCCATGGAGAAATTATGGTCTGAAGATTCCTATGATTCGGTAGTGGCTTTTTCCCAGCCAGAGTCGAGTTACTGTATAGTGCGCAATAAAACCTGGCCTTTTACAATATACAATAAATGATGTTAATTTAGTAAATAAGTACCTTAATATACGAAGCTGCGTTCTTGGTCGCAACAATGTTGTAGGGAAATTAAGTGCACTGTGTCACTCGAAAGCCCGCAAGCAAAGCTGGTGCTGAAGGTTAACAATAAACATGAAATCTGTCTATCATTTCAATTCTGAGTGAGAGAAAGCTCTATCACGCCGGGATTAGATTTAATGAGACTCTTTGATGCCCGTGATAAAACCAAAAGTAAAAGGGGTCCTACTTAGATTCAGATTAGAATTTGTAAGATCATCATTCCCCTGCCCTTATCCCACGCGAGGTGGGGTCGGCACAACATGTCTTCTCCTTCCAGTCACTCCTATCATTCGTCAACTCAGAATCTACTCCTCTCACATTCATATCCTCTTTCACACTGAAACTTTCCTGAAATTATTTATTTTGTCTAGTTACTAAATGGCTGATTTCATATTATTATCAAAAAAAAAATTACATTTCACACAGCGCCCTCTAGTACCAATCCGGGGATCGAACCCACCACCGACAGCACGGAAGGCAGAGCTATTACCGACTGAGCTGTGAGGCCTGTCCCAAATAAAGCAGCTATTGTCCTCTATTGCCATGGTTGATCTCCACTCTCTGAACTAAAGAAGAATGATGATAGGTGATAGATAAATGATTAAGTGAATCTTCTGTTCGCGCTGGTATTGCATCTTGTGGTATGTGGACAGCATTCCCCTCTTTATCGAACTGGTTAGAAGCAGTGCGCATATTACAATGTAAATGGTACATTCGTCTACAGGTGCTGCGAGGTGCCGTATGTCCTCGTTTACACTGAAAACAGTTTGCACGCGTCTGTGCTTACCGGTACTTTTCTATAGGAAGCTGCTTCATCCATGTCATATTTTGGTCGATTAATACAGCTTAGTTTGGGAGTAAATGGCGTTAGTCGTCGTTGATGGAATGCCTATGATATTTATTTTTCTTACTGGAATGATTAGGACCTATTATTTGCATTATAAAGCACTGTTACAATTATGTTAGTTAGAGGATCCCGCCATCTTGACAGTCGGAAGTAATGAAACCTGAATTCAATTCAATAAATGTATTTAATTCGATTCCGATTGGTAGGTACTGATTTGGATCAGTTGAGCTATCTATAAATCGTTTGCAACGGTTTGTAGATAGCTCAACTGCTTCATGTGTATTTTGTATATATTATAAACTAGTAGTTACCCGCGACTTCGTACGCGTCTACAGTTTCCGTGTACATTATATTATCTGTGCGTGTACCGAGCGGATACTTCTTTGAGAAACTTGACATTACACCTCATTACACCGAACTCTCACCTACTGGAATGTCAAACGCTAGTCGTTAGACCAAAGAGGTGACATGACATAACAATGAAATCCTCTTGCCAATTGGCGCTGCTAATCCTTTTCGTTCATTTTATCCTGTAGATCCTGTTAATTATTCGAGATAAAAAGTAGCCTATGTGTCAATCCAGGTTACGAACTATATATATGCCAAGTTTCATCCAAGTTGGTTCAGTAGTTTAGACGTGATTGAAACACAAACATGTAAACATCCAAACATCTAAACTTTCACATTTATAATATTAGTAGGATAGGATAGGATTAGCGTGCTTTTCTAAATTGAAAACCTAAACTTCTAGGTTGATTGAGAACCTCAAGTTTTACTTTTCTACATTACTCTAACAAACGTTACACAGACTTCGCGACCTGCTTTCTCTGTGAACATGGCGTATAGAACCTGAATTGTGTGCCGTTACCACATCCCGCGTTAGAACACGTCGTATCGTACACAGCGGTTCCATCGCTCTTTCGCGAAGAGTCGAGAATAAGCCGAGCTTATAAAAGCTGCGTTAGTTAGTTTACATTAATATCGTGACGTGGAATGCGAGGAGATTTGGATACGTTTTGGTGTAGGTCACAGGTGTACTAGACACGCGGGCGACAGCGTTGTAAGATGTGGAAATGCAACTGATACTTATTATGTACAAACTTACACATACTAGGTACCTACCTACCTCTACTTACTTGGTATAATAATGTAGCTATGTCGGTACGTGTGAGCTCGCTTCTTTCGTACTTATATTACCTACTCAAGGTATGGTTTCAACTAGAATAATTTTACCACTTTTTAAAGACAATGCGTAAAAAAAAAGTACCTAGGTACAATGAAGAAATAAACAATTGTTGGCGATGGTATTTTGCCAAAGTTATATAACTTTTATATGAAGTTATAAAAAAACTATGAATAATATCTACTACGTACGAAATTTTGTGAGCAAGGCTGTTAGACTAAAGGTTTCCATAAGATAGATCTATTGCGACTAAATAAATATTTCTAAGAAATAAATACATTGCTGTATATTCAAAGCTTCCTAAAATAAGTCATAAACACTTGCCATAAATCTACAGTGATTTTTAAATCAAAACTAAAGTCACCTAACCTTAATGAAGGACAATATTTTATTACATTGCATAATCCTAGGATCGTATAAAAACAAAAGCGAACCGATGGTCGTTTTAGCACCTCCATAAAAAAAACAAACGAAACTCAATAAACATTCAATAAATTAATAAGTCATCGTCAAATGCCCCCAATTACTGAACAATATAAACTGAAGTCAAGCAGGTAAACAAAATAGAGCCGTTGTAAATACAAATGCGCTTTAGTGGTCGATCTCGCTTTGTTTTTTTTTTGCTTTATGGCATTTTGCTTTGCGAGTCTACTTCCGTCGGCGTTTTTATAGACGGCGCTTAAGTAATTTTGGACAAAAGCTCGTAGGGCTGTTAGCGCCATGCGCCAACCTTTCTGCGGACCCTCAGGGATGTTGTGTCTCAACAAAATAACCGCAATTCTACGCGTCACCACCTTGGAATTTAAATTAAAAGCTTTTTATAAGTATGTTGTCCAATAACTCTTACTTTGTAGGTATATTTCATAGGTAACTTTGAACTTTTTATTTAACTAACCTTTTTTACGTTGTCTGATATTTATTACTTAGATCATCTATTTTATTTAAGCATACATATTTTATAACGTATTAAGTATAAATGTTTTATAGCCGTTGAAGTCGGTAATGAAGGAAATTTGATACCCACGAAATATACATTTCTTGGAAGTGTATTTAATATGCATAAAAGTAATAGGAATTAATGATGTAAGTAATCAAATTAGAAAAATTGTATGATATCATCTCTGTCCCGTGACTTTTGAAACAGTTTATAACGTATTTATTTTATCTGAAAAATTATGTCGTCTTACAAGTTTCGAGTGTTCAGAAATACCAAATAATGCATGTTTGTGTTATCTCGAATCTCTTCGAGCGTGTATATCTACCTGTTAAGTTAACTTTCCTTTAGCGCCGGCAGTCGCTTGTTCATCCCGGTGTAATGTCGAGGCCTGTTTGTGTTTTTGTCTGCGAGTTAGATAAATCTATTGTGTCTCTAGCGCCATCAGCATCACCGGCATCTGAAAAGACACTTCTGTTCATAATAGACCATTGTGTTCTTTTAACATTGAGGCTCTTTAATACAATAGTATTAGAGACGTTTTTTCTGTAGCGTGCTGTCACAAAGTTGCAGTTTAAAGTCCTTTTCTTCGCACACAATTGGTGTAACGTTAATTTTATCATTTTTATCAGTGAAATGTTAGGTAGCGGTAGGTATGCTGTGATTCATTGTGGTGACTCACACTTTAGAAGATTTTAAAGAATTTCTATGGTTTTTTTGTAGAAGATTTTATGCTTTAATTACTCGCCTCGAGCTACAGCCCCTCTAATTGTGACATTTAGGAATTTGCCGAAATCACCGTTTAAAATGTTTTTGTAATTTACATAACTGTGGATGTTATGAATTTTGTTGATTTTGTTGTGAGTTTAAATTGTCAAAAAAACGGTTGTGTAGAAACTTTGTTTCGGAAAACTTAGCCTAAAAAACCATATGCGCCTGTTTTATTAGTCGGGTAGTTACGTGTGGATTATTTAGTTGTTTCAAAAATCTGAAAGATAATAAAAAATGTCCGTAACAAATTGAAAAGATACTAGAATAATAATATATCTGTGGATATATATATATATGGTAAACTTTTTTAGCGCTTTTGAATTGCTTAGAAGTATACCTAGCCTAAGTATATTTTTTTTAATGGTAATGTTTGTAATTTTTACTGGTAAATCATAACTTGAACTTAATTTGGTTGGTAAATAAAAAAACCCAGTGAATTTACCTATGTCAAGGACGAAAATTGACACTTTTCAGAGTAGCGCGTTGAAATCTTTTGTATGGAACATAATAAATAGCTGACTTGAACAAGGTCGGTTGCATAATTTTATAGTAAAATTTTAGTATTGGTACCATAGTTTATAATCTGTGGTATTGCTAAATTCTCTTACAAAAACACTGATTAATATAGTCTGACGAAGCTTAGTTTGCACTTAAATAAATAGACATCCCAAAAAGATTGTACTTTGTTGTATAGTTACTCGTCATAATTTTTTTATTCAATAAAATCACAAGGATCATTTAGAATCGTCTTATATAACTAGGTGATTCTAAGTGCCAGTTCCACGCGACCAGAGCCTAGAAGAACGGGCACAAGAAACTACGGCCTGGTTTTTTGTATGACTTTGGCTGTCAAATAGTTTTCGCGGCACAGACGGTGTTGCCAACTATAGTTTTTAAATTTTGCCATAATCTAAGCGCTGTTAACTTGGCGTGGTCGAACTCTATGAACCGTTTTATTTGCCCATTTCGACATTGACAAGAGTGCTCGTATAACATACAGGAGCTCATAAAAAAAAGAAGAAGAGTGTAAATTGCAACTTAGCAGTAACTTTATTACCCTGTATTATTGCTTAGGTTATATTACCAACTTGTTTGGCAGACTATTATAATAACACAGGTGCTAAGTATTATATTACTTCGTATTATTTATCTCCTGTCGATAATAATAAAAATTAATGACATGTATAAATTACGCTGATAAATTAATACCTATTCAAAAACTTAAAAGATGATAAAAATTATGATCTTATAATTTTATTATCTTGTAATGATCTATTAATATAAGTGAGTTTAGTTTTATCGCTTTTTTGAATAACTTTTAAAGTCTCAGCGTTTCTATATCTCTCTTTTGACATTTAGTTTCACTTATAGTTAGTTAGGTTATGTTAAAAAAACATGGTTCTGTCCGTACTACAATACCATTATATCACGTAGAAATATAAATCACCGAATCTTTAAAAGAGAAACAATATATACAGAATATAATAATATATTTGTATATATATTAGTATAAGTACCTACATAACTTTTATGTAAAATATGTGATGCTAATATATCACCTCATTGTTTTTATACGATGTTTTATATGAGCCAATATGAGTAAAATATCATTGTATAGTACAGACAACATGGTTTTTGAAAGATAATATTAGGTTTAAGTAAGGTATGTGTTATGGGGTCCACCAATTAGGCGTCATGTAGGCTATGGTGCTCGTTAGTTGGAAAAGGATAATTTGTTTATCGCGAAGGCAAAGGCGTGTGAGGTCCACCCAGTGGACCAAGTGCTGCCAGCTTTACTTCGAAATGGAGCGAAAGCATTGATATTATTATAATTAATTTAATATACTAAGGGCCTGTTTCACCATCTCTGAGTAACGCAATCCGTCAAATAAAATTACACCCATCTTTGTCTTAGACAAGTCTAAAGTAGAGACAGAGATATTTATAACAGATGACGGATAGCGTAATCAAGATGGTGAAATAGGCAATTAATGTTTTTGAAAAGTGGTTTGGCAGATCCTTACGGTGTTTGCTCACTGGTACGATAACTACACGATACTGGCATGTCATGTCAGTTGCTGGAACAAAAATATCGTTGTCGTCGACGACATAGCGTGAAAAACTCTAATGTCTATGAGATTAGGTTTGTTTGCACTTTATGCGTCATTCTTTACGTTATCGAGGTATTAAGTATTTAGTTTAAGTTAAATAACTTTGACCACTTCATCATCATCATCATCAACCTATACTCGTCCACTGCTGGACGTAGGTCTCTCCCAAGACGCGCCATTGAGCTCGGTCTTCGGCTCTTCTCGTCCAGTGTCTGCGCTACATTTTGCAGATCGTCGCCCCATCTTGCCGGAGGACGTCCTACACTCACTACGCTTGCCTAAACGTGTCTCCACTCCAGTATTAGTTTGCTCCAACGATTGTCGGTTCTACGGCAAACATGGCCGGCCCACTGCCACTTAAAACTTAATTATTATTTTTTAAATAACCTCTTTAAACTAACCTTCTTATCCTCATCTCATCGCGTAAGCACTGAGGCACTGGTTCTTTGTGTAACCTTTTTATTAAATAAATACAAATGCGAATATTTTTACTTTTGTTCTCTAAAAATATGTCCAGAAAAAAGTTACTATACTGCGGGTTACTTAAAAAGTTACATAACGGGGTTAAATAAATAAATAAATAAATATTTTAGTTTTCTGGATCTAGAAAAAAAAATGTGTTGTAGCTGGCAACTGCATGCCTTCCCACTATTTCAATTAACCTCCCAGGGATTCCATAAACCTCCCGTTAATGGTTTTAAACAATAATTGACTATTTAAGGGGAAATTGATATGCGTTCGAACGTGAGAAACTCTCGTACTATTTAATTGTGAAGTACAAATTGAGGCTTTTCGACAATTTTAATTAGTAGGTATGTATTTTCCAAACTATGGTTACCTAACGATGTTTTTATTTGTGTTTACATTTTTCACATCAAAGGTTTAATAGACATCAGATCTGTACTCAAACCTATGCTTGTGTCACACTGAAGTCCTGAGTTTTTACTCTCTCTCTTTCTCTCTGCCAGATATTTCAGAAACGGCTATAGGAATCGGTACCTACTGGAATAATCCATCATGGGGTGTACTTACATCTAGGAATTCCACTAGAAATGATCGCGTAATACCCACTAATATAAAAATTAATCTACAGTATGTAACATAATGTCCCTATAAGTCCGAATGGGGGGTATTCTACACGCGAACAACATTTTGTTCTACGACTTTTAATGTTTCGAAGTTTTTCATAGCATTGACACGTGTTAAAGTGTCTATGTGTGGGTGCGATGTGATTGGAGGGTTCGTGAGCATGTGTACTAACAGGCTGGACACATACGCAAAGTAAATAAACAATTAAGGTTGTCGCATTATGATAAAAAAAAATAGAAATTTCAAACATGTTGTATTCAGCTTTTACACATTTGAATCTATTCACGTATATGGTCTAGATAAGCCTATAACTTATAGCTTAAGGGACAATATAAGCTTACAATGTTAAATGTTATGTACGTATGTACCTAGCTCATTTTTGTACCATAGAATGTATTCTCAATAAGTGAATATGTATATTCTTCTGAGAAATAAAGTATTCTTAAACCTGAACCTTATAGGGACAATATGTTACACGTTGTAGAGTATTGACAAAACATCATCATGGATATACAATGATTATAATATTGGAGGGTCTTATTACTGAAGTGGCGATGTAAAAAGCACTCGTCTCAAGTGAAACAGACCCCAAGCATAACAAAGCAACGTCATCATCATTACATTAAGAACTGGTAGTACGAAAACAAGATTTTGAAAATCGTGAGTAAATATTTGCCTGACCATTCCAAGCGAGTTAAGAGGAACAAAAAATACTTGAACAAGAAAGGTCCTGTGGGAGCGGCCGGGAATGAGATGCAGATAGGGATAGTCTGGAGAAAAAGAGGGATAGAACGAGCCACGCCCATAACCACCCACGTAGTCATAAACAGTCCAAATCCTTTGCACGCTTTCATGTATCCCAAATCGAAATCGCTTCGAGCATCGACATATATTTGATACTCAACTAACGTCTCTACAATTTCAACAATAAGATTCACAATCCCGTGGATCACCTAAATAAGTTTTTCAAAGTTATCCTTTTGTGATTCGAGATCGTATTGATAAATAACTCAAAGGATAGGTTCAGTTTGGGCATAATAATTGATTTTGATGTCTTAAACATAAAAATATTCTTGTATCTGGGAACCAATTGGGTTGTTTTGACTCGACATGTTATTTATGATTCAACGGAGAATTTAAATACTTTGTAACAAAGAGGTTTATGTAGGCGCTTAGTTGCTATATTTCTGTATCCTTAACTACCTATATAAGTACCAAAGTGTGTCGGAGTAACTGAGGTACCTAAAATCGCGCACAAGATCTGGATGAGATTAGCACAGAACCGTGAGGAGTGGCAGACAGAGAGGCCTATACCCAGAAGTAGGTGAAATCAGGGTGTGGATGATGATGATAAAAGAAATCTTATCGTAGATGCATAAGATCTACGAAACAATGATTCTAAAGGCAGTAAGAATCGTTGATATGGTAAACATTTCCTCTGATCTTTACGCACTCAGAATGCTTTTTAGTTACAATAGTCACACACAATCCTGAACAAAGCCGCAGGTTGTTCTGCAGACCCTCCTTATTCTTGCCGTAGATTAGAAGAACGTAAGAAGTGGTATTGTGGTCAACTTCAGAGAGATAAAGCACAGCTGTGACTACTGATATCGCTGAAAATTTTTGTTTACCTGTAAGGAGTTTTATTCATATTTAACTTGTGCACAAGAAAGAAATCAGTAAGTGATGACTAACCGAATTCTGTCCCAAATGATAAGCCAAAAATCAAAATTAATCATACATACCATGAGAATCGGGCGGCCCTTGTAATCGAAGGCTCTATAATTTGTGTTCCATCAGCTCATCAGCTGTAATTAGAGCGACGACGTAAAAAGAGTACCTACAGTCCACCAAAATAATAACCAGCCATTCAAACTGAGCTAGGTGTAAAACTGCACGAATCGAAGAATCGAGGATTAGATGTTGATTTTGATTGATTTATTGATGTTGATTTATCAAACCGATTTTGCCGCGTTTCCTAAAACATTGCTTAGGCATGAATCAAGCATGAAACGTCTTGATATTTTTTAAACTTCCGCAATTAGAACACGTCTTATTTAATACCAACTGATAGGTAAGTTTAAGAACGCCAGGTCGTATTTTCTTCCCCATTCTTCTAGACTTAGGTCGCGCGGAACTGGCACCTAGAATCATCTAGTTATTTAAGACGATATTAAATGATTCTACTACAACATTAGGTACCTACTTTAGTTTAAACAAAATATTTTGTGACAAAACTGAAATCGACTTTACACTTCTTTGGACGAATGAACAAAGTAGACCGGTGTTAAAATTGTTGGTGAACATCATCCGAAGTGGTAACAACGCGCATTCCCATATGGTCACGGCAAGGACAACACGTAGGTAATTTTGACCCATTATTTTGACCGCAAATTGATATCGATGGTCACACTGTAGCTCTTTTGGCCGTCCAACTATTTACAATGTCGCGTAATTTTAGTAAATATAGGTGCATAGCTCTTAAAATTATACGAAGAAGGTAGGTGGGTACTATTTTCTATTCACAGGTTTACTTGTGAGAACCTGGTAGGTATAGTTGGTAATTAGTTCATTCTGAATCATCGTCATCTCCCTTTAAATATCTCGCAAGTTGCTTATCGATATTCGTTTCGATCAACAAAAAGAAACTCAAACTACAGGCTATGCTGTCTGTAGTCGGCTACGGAATCAAACTTTTATTTTGAAGTCTCAGGAACTCTCATCAACAATCCATTCCAAATTATGAAGGTTACAATACAGTTATACAAATAATGTTATACAGTTACAAATCGGTGTGACATCGTCCATCCGAAAACGTGGGATCAAAAAACGTTGTTAACCAGCCTAAGGCCTCTTCTATTTATTGGTCAAATTGGTTGTCGTAGATCAAATGCCATTCTATTTCTTATTATATGATCTATAATTATGCTGTTTCCGATGTACGGGGTTTTGGGTCTAGGAGACAAAAACCCGTCGAAAATTTCCTGTTACAACCTGAACCACCCTAAAAGATTTGCCTAGTTATTTTTCACAGAAGTGCTACACTTTTATCTAGTTGAATATTTATTATTTTCGAGGTTTAACTTGAGAGAGTGATGGATACCCGTTCAGGCCGCAGGCATGTCTCTAGAATAATTGGTTATATTTTTACGCTGTCATTCATCAAGGAGTGCTAGCACAGACACTTACGCCTGTATGTCGAACTCAATATAAATCAGTCTTTTGTATTACTTATTTCTACCTTCGTTTATCGCAAGTTTTTTATTTTGCAATACTTACGCATGGCATTTAGTACCCTTACGGAATGAAAAATATTACCCCGACATTCCTGTTCTCGGCTATAAACGAGTGAAACAACGTTTAAAATCATAAATATCTTTTATCACGCACACACATTCTTATAGCAGACATTAGACACTACCTGTTAAACAGAATTACGACAAAAACAAGTAGAGGTTCTCCTGAGACGTTCCGTCTGCCTCGCGCGTTCAAAACAAATAAATGTAAAAAGGTGCGCTGCATTAAGTGCATATAAACATGTTTCTGTAGTGTCAATATTTGCGAGAGCTTTCCCATGGGAACCTGCGCCCGCGCCGCTCTCCGCTAAATCATTTGGGATGCGCACACAATCTTTTCGTTTTTGCTATTGTAATGTCAATTTCGTTTTGCGAGCGGGCCTAAATCAATTAAAAGTAAATGCCTTTTGTCTTTCTTTTCCGTGCTCTTGCAGTTTTTGTAAAACCCTTTAATTTTCAAGGGGACTTACTCTGGCTTCTCATTCAATTTTTTTTAATTGGTGGATACTCTTGAAGAAATTACTGGTATGAAGTACCGAAAAATACAACGACGATGACATGTGATCTAGACACGATGATTATATAGTGATAGAGGACAAACCGCGCATAAAAAAAATAAAAAAGTTTTTATTATTCAAAAATAATTTTGCCAAAACCATTCTGTGCAATATTTTAGCTAACAGGGTATTAAAAACACGAATATTTTTCTCAGTGCGATGAGTTAAAGATCACGAATGCTTGTCGAGTGATGTAAGGAGCCAGCGAGGGCCGAGATAAGGTAATTGTAAATACGTGTTTCTGTCGACGGGATGTATGGATGGAATTTGGCCTCCCTGCGCGTCCAAGATTTGATCACTGCTCAATCTTAATTAATCATTGGGACATTTAAATACGAGTTCGCTTTATGATTTTAGTCACATGCCGCCGCGCCCTTAATGTTTTCAGTATCATTCTAAGTTTTTGTTTACTTGTGTTTGTTTATAAGGAATGTCATGGTTAGGTCCATCAGAAAGCTGAACCTAGGTACCTAACACTTTTGTTAAATGTTCATGTTTCCGAAGCAAGATGACTCACTGTTTTTAGTTAGTGTTTGGGATTCAGCTGTTTTTTCAGGTGTAGATTTATTACTCTGTTAAAGAGTTTGAAATAGATTAAAACCAGATTGTTTTTGATATCACAGTTCTTCCATGTGCTCTATCTCGGTATTTTTCCACATGTTATAGATCACGTAGGCAAATCACCTACAATTAAGCTGGATGTCGTAGAAGTCTTCTGAAAAATCGAGAAGTGGATGATTCTTTTTTATGACAATTTAATTTAGGTTTGAAAGATACAACCTCTTATAATAATCAGAAAAGCTTCATTACACTAAGATCATAGATTGAATCACACAGATTACATTAATATTTAGCCTTCTCTAGCTTCTGTGGAAACCTTTGAGTTCAAATTTCTAGTTCACAATTTATTTGTAATTCCAATTCGTAACTAATCTACATAATAATTACATTATTTGAGCTGGAATACCTCGCGATGATGGATGTATCTCATTAATTCCACATAATTTAGTCAGTAAGCTTCACAAAGTAATAATTCAAGCACATTTGTATAAAGAGGCACTGGAATATTTGCAGAAATAATAACTTATTGAGAGCCCGGTGACGACCAGTATCTACCACGTAAATGCGTGGCTAATATACTTCAGCGAGAGAAAATATTGTGCTTATGAATCGTATGGTCGGAGGAATAAGGTTGGTTATCGATTGGGGGTTATTCTGTCGAGTGGAAAAGTTGTTTTTGTGTTTGTGTACGTGAGATTATTGAAGGCGAGTTTGCATACCGCAGGCCACGATCATAAAATACAAAACATTACGAGCCGACTAGCGGCTCCCGTGCTACGTGACACGCGAATATCAATGAATAATCAATTAATATTGCACACTTTCATTTTAATTAACCTACTGGCTAAAATGGAACCAAGTAGCTTTTCACGTGACTTACAAGTTGCATTGCTTTTCCGAATCACCACAATAAATGCAGTTTTATTCAAGTTCAGCCAATCAATAGAACGGATTAATTAACAAAAAAAGGCACGGTAAACCCAAACAAATATGATACGAATTTTTAACCTACTTTTTATGAAACGTTGGGCGAGATATTAAAAAAAACCTTCATGATCTAACGGTGTACCAAAAAGAAATAAAACAATTCAATTCAATAATTTTATTTCAGACAACACATGTACAACATACAGTCCATAATTTAAGAAGCAATAATAATAATAACAAGTTAATACAAATGAACACATATATACACCTAACATATAAGGTAGGTACTGTACAATGTATCAAAGAAAAAAAAGAAGAAGTTACTACCAAATCGATGATTCAAAAGGATAAGATACGGGCTGTAATATTTTCGCCTAATTTTAAAATTCGAATTTAGTTAAGAGATTACAAAGAGGTTAGAAAACTTTACAACCTCATTCAACTTGTGAAACTGAGTCTCCAAAATCTGCTGTAGATAGGTAAGGTGTAGACACCTTATATATCTACAGCAGATTTTGGATTGGATTGGATTTTGGTTTATAGATAATAGTATGCCTAGTACAGTATACTTATTCTCCTTAATTGAAGGTTTCTACTTTGGTTGAATGATTATAGTTCTATCCATCCTTTACCTACCTCTTATCACTACGCGCAAAAACTTAAAATAACTGAACTCGGTTTCTAAATTATGTAAAATATACAATCAACCGGTTTATTTGATATCCAATAGTTTTAAATTACCGTTTATATCAAGATACAAGTGTTGCCTACAAGTCTATAGAGCAAATTAAAGGAAAAGTTGTCAAAGTTACAAAACACGTAGGTATAGGTCAAATCAAACATTGAATAGTCGTTACAAAACATAGTAAAGATTTTTAACCATCTTACACAAAACACTAAAATAATAAATAAAAAAACAAAGCTATATTTACACATTCGACCCCCTACGATCGGAATGTAGAGATACATTCTAGTGGTCCATCAGATACGCTCATTCATCGGACCATCATAAACGACAATTCCAATCCTAAAACATCGTTATCAATGTTCCCACTCTAATCTTGAAGCAATAAAATTCCAAGAGCCTAAGAAAAACTGGGCAGGTTCGATAACCATAAATTTGGGCCGAAACGGATGGGACAAATTTTTATAATGGCTCTCCTCCATTTGAGCGCCGAGTCGCGTTAATGACAGCCTAACAGTTTGTTTTAACATCATTATAGGAGTGTATCAGGAATTCCATCGGAGTACCTACCTACCTGCCTGCCTACACATGTCGGCCCCTCGATACACGCATTGATAAGTCGAGATTCTAATGATTCTCATCTTAAGAGACTTCATTTAAAACATGCTGTCGATTATTTTAAGCCACCTTAGAATCAAAATTGTTACGTGAAACAAGGGTTTTTTTCCGGCATACTTTGCAATTTTGGGTTTGATTCACAGCAAATAATATGGATAAGCAGAATATTAGTTTCACCAGGGGCCTTATTCTCACTTCGGCAGAGATTTTACTCTAACAGGGATGACGTCACATCTCAGCCAAAAACTCGTTTCACCCACTAGTTAGAGTTTTCGTTGTCATTTTTACGTCATCCCTATTAGAGTAAAATCTCTGCCGAAGTGAGAATTAGGCCCCAGGTATGGTCTAGGTCTGATTGTTGGCATGCACTCAAAGACTGTGTGTTCGTGTTTGTGAAAGGATATCAGAGTCAAGACTATTAGGAGAGGTGACTGTTAGGTATAATTATTCAAAGTGTTCAAAGCCTGGTAGGGCCAGCAGCCTCACCCAAGGTATGGGAAAGTAGCCCATCACCGTTATCGCGCGGCTATTTTGATTGTTTCGGGCCCTGTCACTGTGACAGCATGACGAATGACCCGATGCAAACCATAGATAATGAGTGAGGGTATATGCAGACGGGCAGCATTTACAGACGAGGACGCAATCCAACAGCAATGTGGAATTAACCACAGCTGTCAACCGACTGTGCAGCTCGTTCATCAACGTGCAGCACAATTATTTTCATAGTCTAGCTTCTCTTAGCACTGGTGGCAACGGGTTCAATCAATCTTGGGTTGTGTATAGAGAGATGTGTGCTAAGGATGACAACTACGAATGCGTGCTATGTATGCTGTCCTACTCGCACCGCTAACTCGCTCAGCTTCATAGCACACCTTACCCGGTTAGCTTAGCTATTGTGGAAACGGTCACATAGTTTCGTAGCAAAGCTTTGACCTCGCTCACCACTTAGCAACGTAGCACATCTCGCTTGCCATCATTGGTGGAAAAGCAGCCTTACAGTTGCCTTGCAGTAATGCAGCCCGTTCGTATAGACCCTGAAAGCATTTACTACCTACCAAGCCACGTCCTGTCACCTTCAAAACAAAAAAAACCAAGTCCTAATGATCGATCGGTGCACGGCGGTTATTGGGCTTTAAACACTTATAAAAAAAAAGATACCTTCAGGTTGCAGCCTGTTGAATCTTGACCGCATTTGTCATTGATAGGTGCTTCTCGATTCTGATAGCTCAATTCATCATCAGAGATATCGGTTATCGATGAAAAGTCGGCTTATGTCTTTAATTTTTTAACTTCTGCAATGAGATCGTGTTATATATGCGAGGAATACTCGTAACTACCTACACACATACTAGTAAAAATTCTGTAAAATCACATGAATCATTTAAGGATCGTTAAGTGATTCTATCTGCCATTTCCTCGCAAGCGAAGCGTAGAAAACGGGCTATAGGAACGTATAGTTTGATTCTTTGAGTTTTTTTTGCATAATTCTTCTTACAGATCTTGTAATATTCAACTGTTATTGAGATTGAAAATGAGAACAGTTCAATTTAATAACACAACTAATAACAGCGTTTATTTTGTTTTACATTAGGTACTTATCTGCGGTCAGCTCGTAGCTAGACCAAGAATCTGGTCTAAAAATAGACGCAAACTATAGTATCTAAAGTACAACTTACATTTTATGCAAAGCGGCAAATAAACAAGCCACACCGATCTTTTATGGTTAGGTACTGCATTAAAATGTGCTACATGATTAAAAAGTATGTCTACGTATTTTCGATTTTCAGTTTCACTACATTTTTGCATTAAAAAAGTGTAACAATACTTTTTTAAAAATTAAAAATAAAAAAAAGTTATTTTTTTTTATAAAATTTAGGGTAGCCAAACCTGGGTAGAACAATTCCGGCAATGAATATGGTCAAGTGATTAGCTTTATTTTCTTTCACTAATATTGGAATTACGCTGTAGTACCTATTTCGCGAGGTTAACTTAATTTTTACATTTTAAATTTTATGTCATAATGGATCGTGTGTCTGAAATAAAGATTATTATTATTATTATTATTATTAACTAAGGTTTACAATCTGAAAGTCGCATTTACAAACACTTATTATATATTAATTACAGCGTAATATATTTAACAAATTCTTAATCAAAATTGGAGAGGCAAAATATCGTTGTGAGAGTCAATCCTTTGGGCGAGCGTATTGTAGCAGTACATTTTGAAGTTTATGCACGTGCGACACCAATCCACTGACAAAATGCAATGTAATTTATGTACGCTATTAATAGTTTACTGAATATCGAGGTTCTTATGATATACAGCGGTAAAGCCCGTTTAAACCACACAGTTTAGATTCCGATACGTGGACGAGACGGACACAAGAAATCATGAAAAATCTTTTTATAATTTTTTTTTAAATATTCATGGACTTTACGCACAACGCCCTCTAGTCCCAAACTAAGCAAAGCTTGTGATATGAGTACTAGATGGCTGATAGAATACTTATTTTTTTGTAAATACATACTTATAATACATTACACCCAGACATGGAACAAACATCTATGTTTTCCACGCACAAATGTTTGTTCTCAGTGGGGATCGAACCCACGACCCACAGCACGGAAGGCAGAGCCATTACCGACTGAGCTGTGACGCCTGTCAATAATATGTAATAATCTTTTTATTTATACTCTTGCTAGTCCCCTACATGGTATTTCAACCCCGAATTTCGCATTTTAGAAGTTACCAGCTTAGAAAAAATATTCACAGAATTTTTTACAGTCAAAAAATGTGTTATGCATTAGTAATACCAGCTTTTTGATAGCTTAAAACTTTATCTTGTGGCTCAAAGTTAAAGCAATCTTCATGTAAAGAAAACTATTCATTCTTGTAAAAATCATCATCACTGGATGACTAATTTGAATTGACAATTTACCCGAACACTGGAATTTTCCATATCTGATTTGAGTGTATATTTTTGCCTCTCATATAAATATCTCATTGAGAATTACACCTCGACTGCCCCGTATGATGTAAAAACTGAATGTCCCTCGTCCATTCTAATTGAAACCTAACTCCGGTCAAACTAGAACTTTGAATATTCTTATACCGATTGAACTAGTTCAGTTGGTAATTGGACAAATATTCATTGCATCTAAATAGTTCTCGGAGAATTGGGAAATTCAGTTTTTCATTAGAATTACGTCACTCAATGTTCTCCCTGATTCAAATCGGTTCAAATCCTGGCTGGAAAGAATTGTGCAAAAAAAGTCCCAGTGAAATCAGAATACTATGGCAATTCGACAAATGCAGGCACTCGACATATTTGTAAAAAACTCTATACCCAACTCTAAAAACCCAGACTGTTTGAGGCTATTTGAGGTTCGTGCGCGGTGCACAAGTCAATTCATTACAGCATGGGTACTTTCTGGGGTCATCAAAAATTCTTCTGCAATGTGGCTGACTTCCAACGCGTGTATCTTTTACGAAGAAAATAGTACTCGTAACATATCTTGGCGAATGGTAAACAAAATATTCTGAAAAGTTTAAGTAGGTATTTAGAGTTTTGAATCATCTTGGTTTTCCCAGTGTAAACCAACAACAGATTCTATAGCTAGCTTCGCATCATCCTTGTGTAAGATTAAAATCCCAGTGAGAAAACAAATGACTCTAATAGCTTGGTATTACCCTGGGTCTCCCAGTGTAAGATTCCAGTGAAAAGTGCCTGTTTGTAGGTAGTATGCGTGATGCAGTAGCTTGCCTTGTGGGCGCGGTGTCATGTTGCGCTGCGGCCACATAGCTGTCGTGCGGCGCGCGTGCTGTGCAGCGCGGATCGGAATGCACCATCATACGATAGCTGGACAACACTCGATACATGGCATTGCCGGAATAGCGGACAGCCATCCGCTGTGACAAGAAAGGCCGTTTCAAGATCCTGGATCCCCATACGACTTCGGTAAATGCCTTTGGGTGGTACATAAACAAAGTCACAGCAACTGTACTTTAGTGTTTTTAATGGTAATCGTCCAGAGATTTTCCGCCAGCGCCACGTCGTTGTTTACTTTAGTAGAATGAACAGACCGATTGATAGGTACCGACGTAGCCAAATAATAAGCTAAATAATTGGGTTTCTAGCTAGAAACATCTTGTTCATTTTACATTCTGTGGGAGTTTTTAAGATTTTTAAAGTTCATTATTGATTTCTTTTCTCTCTTCTGATTATAAGTTGATATAGCTAAAACTATCCTACACTTCAAAACGAGTCCAGCAGTTCATATAGTGACCTATCCAAAACCAAACCTATACTCTACTCAAAAGCTTTTAATTCTTAATTCTTTATTGCACACAACACAGGACATAAACAAAAGACAGAAATAGATGACATGTACAAAGGCGAGCTTAACCCTAACAAGAGTTTTCTTCCAGCAAACCTTTGGGGCTAGAGAGAGGTGACTATAGAGGCAGGTCCGTGTACATAAAAGGTTATAATATAACGGAAATTCGATACTTACTAAACTAACAAATCAATATTATTAAGAAAAATAAAGTTTTAAACATATACCTATCATAAAATACATATATTACAAATGGTTACAAATGGTTTGCTGTTTGTTTATGTTCTACTAGCTTTTGTCCTCGACTTCGTCCGCGTTCCGTTTTATTCTGTTGATTTTCTGGGATAAAAAGTAGCCTTTGTGTTAATCCAGGCTACGAACTGTATGTATTCTAAGTTTCATCCAAATCGTACTAGTAGTTTTTGCGTGAAAGAGTAACAAACATCCATACACACCAACTTTCGCGTTTACCTATAATATTAGTAGGATAGGATAGCCGGGATGGTACCTTAGATATTTTACACACAAAAAGCTCGAAGGGCCTAACATTCTTACGCTTCTAAAGTTTCTAGTGCTATAGGTAGGTACTACGTTTACCTGTCTCCACTAGATCTCGGCCACACCTGTTTCAAATAAATATTAGATTCCAATAGGTAGGTACTTTGTCTATCTCATTTGCCTTTTAATGCAGGCAAATTGTTGTTCATTGCGTATTGATGGATGTCAACAGTGCTTAGAGATTTATCTGTGGAAATCCACCAGTAGGTATATCTAAGTATTTTCAATTAGGCAGGTCGTTACTTATTTTTTAATACGATACTTTTGATTTGTTGCATACTGTTGTCTCGGTAAAAACAAGTAGAAATTCTATATTCTATAGAATTTTTTTTGAGCGGTAATGTCTTTTCGGTAATTATTTCTATTGGATGAAAATAAAAGAAAATATTAGGTAAACATTATTTCATTGATAACATGATAACTAATACCAACGTTATTTCTAAATTGTGTACAAAGTCTAAGGTTTGAATTATACAATGAATTCCTACATTCACATATATCCGTCATTTACATCGTTAGATTTATACCACAAGAGGAATTGTACAAAATGATTTGTATTTTACTCGTACTTACTTCACAATATTTTAATGTAAATTTAATCACAAGATTAAAGACCGTATCTAATTTGCAATGTGTAAAGTACACATATAAATGTGTTGATTTACTATGCAACTGTAAATAGGTACTCTATGTTAATAAGGTGTGGCTAGGTACGGTCGGCAACAGAGTTTGTACTTAGGGTACCTAGTATCACCTACAATCACCTACGTCGTCAGTGCTGCCTCGCTGCACACCAGGATTCCCTGGGCCGTGGATATCAGAAACTGTAGAGCATAACTCTAAAATAAAACTTTGTAATGCCTGATAATTATTTAGCTATCTACTTTTGACATCTATGTTTGCTTACATTGTTTTTGAATGCATTTTCACACAGTGAAATATATTTGAGTAAAAACAGAGTAGAATATATATTTTCAGATTTACGTCCTCAAAATATGGGGCTATAGGGTAAGTTCAGTTTTTTTTTCATTTCTATTTAAAATAGAGTATAATAATATCAGCACTTATGTTTGGTACCAACATGTCTATGCTTCATAATATTCCCACGTAGGTTTTATGCAAATGCAATTGACAAACCGCACGCTTAAAAATAAACCGAAGTAACTCAAAATTTGGGTTTTTGGAGATTTTCTGATAAAACGCATTATTTACTTGCAAAGAATAGGTAGCATTCGACAGGCGCTCCATTCTGAGCATTTGGCGCGAAATAGAAGACCACCTAGCTCTTTTTTACGAAAAACATGGACAGGTTGATACTTGTAAAGTGCACCATTCAGTGATGCGCCACAACTGATGAGTAATAAACGTGTTTTGTTTCGGAGTATAGCCAAATACTTCGTTTTATTATCAAAAGGTAACGACTTATTTTGTATTCTATTTAGTAGGAGACTGCTTCTTTCAATTTTATTTCACTTTTCTTAAAAAAGTTGTCAGTCTAACTTATCACAATTTAGGTTTATTTCAGTCTTGTATTAAAAGTTTAAAGGCTACTAAGAACTTTTTTGGTTTATTTCATTGTAGTTTTAAATAGTCGTACGTATTTGCGGAACAACAAGAAATAATTCGATTTTTTGTTAGGTTTGATTCTTTAACACAGTTAATACTTGTAGTTACTACGTTTTATGACTAATAAAGGCTTTTGAGTTTTATGAAGCGTTTCAAGTTATTTCTTTTTCGGATTAATTAGGTATACGTTTTAAGAAATGTCTTGGAGGAACAGAAGAATTCTGGGGCTGGTCAGTGAGCCTCCGATATCACAAAATCAGAGCGTGGAGGTGGAATCACGTAAAAATACTGCTATGGGTCGTACTATTGAGGTAAGAACTTCATTCTTGATTAAAATGGTTTTTATGGTAACTTTAGAGTTTGTTTAGAAGTTAGACTGTATTTTTTTTTATTTAGTTCTCAGGAGAAACATGATGTTGTGATTGTGAAGATGTCGAGAATATAAACTCCAACAAAATGAAGGTTGTACAATTTATATAAATTAATGTGGCAAATACCTACTTTTATTTTGTTTGTTTGTAATAGTAGGTATTTAATTTTACTTGACTACATGAGAAGCCAAAAAAAGTATTTTTAAAACTTTTTTATACTAAACTTTTTTATTATTTGCAGACGTTTGAAAAAAGTACCTACTCCTTTGGACCTATCAAACCCAGCTAAGGATAAGTTTGTAGAATGCAAACCAAGTAGTTGCAGCAAAGTACAATACTTACCTACACAAAACCAGATCTATATCCTTTTGAAGTTAGGTGTAACAAACTATTGCGCCTTGGGTGTGGAAAAATTTGTTTAGCTCCAATGCGACCCAAAAATGTGTTCTGCGCAGATATTTCAGGGGGACTAAGATCCGTTGGGACTACTATTATGTGGTTTTGTTTTGCTATAGCCTAAAACAATATTCAATTGATACCTGCGTTAAACATAATCTATGATTATTGTTGCAGGACCTCGAATCACGACTTGGTTCCAAAAAACCTAGTTATGAAAACAATATTGATGAAAGCAATAATTGTTTTCCTGTAGGTCAAATCTTGTGCCTGAATATCAGGACTCAGATTCAAACGACGATGATGTATCAGCTAACACGATGCGTCGTCGATCAACATCATCTTCTTCGACCTCCTTATCTTCGTCGTCGTTAGACACTGATTGCAGCTCATCATCTTCGAGTCAAAGTCAAAATTTCTTTATTCAATAAAATCACAAGGATCATTTAGAATCGTCTTATATAACTAGGTGATTCTAGGTGCCAGTTCTACGGCCTGGTCTCTAGCGTTCCTAGCGTTCAGCATCAACTAAAAATAAGGCTGTGAAACCAAACCCAGAATTAGCTAACCTGAGCCCTACCTGGTGTGCGGATGGCTGATTCAGATGTTATAGAGAATACGTCGGAGTCAGATCTTTAAAGGAATTCAGGAGCACCAGGGCATGATGCTGTCAATTCACCAATTCCTATTACATCTCCTTTGTACACCGAAGAAAGCGATATTGATGGTGATATTTGTGATCCAACTTACATCTTTGAAGGCCAACTTGCAAACGCTGCTGGGTCTCGACTAAAAAACTTAAGTTATTCCATCAAGTTCGGAAAACTTGAGTTCAGATTTTGAAGCAGAGACGCAGCAATGAGGACGTAAAAGAGTTCGAAATCCCAAAAAATGGTAGCAAAAAAGGGTTAAACGGTTAAAAACCCAAGAAAACTTTCATATAATTATCTATGTCTACAACCCGAAAATATGTAACGGCTCGCTGTCTCAAAATCCAAACTAAAATGGATGGCAGTGGCTATCTTCTCGAAAACATGCGTGAAAGACATGGACATTATTAAAAATTTAGTACACAGTTGATCATCAGAAAACATATTTATTCAATTCGTCGCATTGAATCATATTATGTGAGCGCTACTACCTACTAAGAGACAATACATTGACGGAGGGAAACGATCGCTCGTCGTTCGAAATGACGAAGAAAACGTTAAAAAAACAAGATGATTACAAAAAGGTAGATGTTAGAAATAAAAGAAGGGAAATAAGACTAGTACCTAACAGAAATTAGACCTGGCATATATACACACAGACATAAGAATTGAGCGCTAACAAAAAGAAAAATCTAAAAGAACTCTAAAAAAAGATTGATTCCTTTCTTTTTTTTTATAAATTTATAAGCAAGCGTACTACCCTTTATGAGTACTTATAGTTTACGTAGTTACTGTTATCTATTATTAGGCATTGTTTTTGCTGCCTTGATTGTTGTTGATTATATTTATAAACCGCTTGTGAACCTATTTTTGTCGTCTATGGTTTTTTACAATATCCCACTAATATTATAAATGTCAAAGTTTATATGTTTTGAAGTTTAGATGTTTGGATATTTAGATATTTGGATGCTTGTGTTTTAATCACGCTTCAACTACTGGTCCGATTTGGATGAAACTTACGGAATAAATATAGCCTGGATTAACACATACCTAAGCTTCTTTATATCCCGGAAAATCTAGAAGCTGGTTATTCATAATGATAGGTACCTAGTATTTTCATCGTGATCTCATTATTTGTGTCGAAATAAGAAAGTAGGAGTCAAAGTTGAAAAAAGACCCAGTAGTTATAATGTTTGATATTAATTTACCTACTTAGTATTTTTTATTCTAATCTATATCTACCTAAGAAAGCGCTTAGTCATTGAAACAGGTACCTACTAGTGTTATACGTAAGCTGTTATATACTGTTATTTTATTTGATATAATAATAATGTAGTACTTATTATGGTTGTGTTTCATTTACTTTTTAAAATAAAATCCTTGAATCAGCAATTAATTTATTAAAAAACCGTAACATTTTACAATGCAGAAGATGCGATGGTATTTTGATTATTTATAAAAAGATGTATATCTTAATTTTTGTTTATGATTTAATTTTGATTAAAAGAATACTGATGCATCTAGGTTTGCGCCGTAGCAAAAATATTTGTTTTTAGTGATAAAACGAACTAAGTCGGTAAAAATTTTTTTGGAGCCTTATATATAAAAAACTGTATACAATATGAATGATTTTATTTCGTAGTCGTAAAGGTTCATTTTTTAGCTACGCCCTGAATTCATTACCTGAATTGAATGAATTGAATATCTGTTACAATCTAGCAAATTATAGGTGACGTCTAATTAGCAAAACTTTGAACGCGATTTCCCAAAACTTTGGTTTTTTGAGTTATTTCACTTTATTTTTAAGCGTGCGAAACATTATACTCGGTAGTATATGAAGTGGTGCAAAAAGACGGAGGCTGGGAGCGGCTGGGCTAAACAAACGGCAGTTGCACGTTTGTCAATAAATGGGAGTTAATAATATTCAGCATTTTAGGGTTAACCCTATCCTCCCCAATGAGTTTTTTCCACAGATGGAGAGAATGAAAAAAATTCAAAACGTATAGGCGCTCTACCCGAAATAAATTATTTTTCGTTGGGCACAATCTATATCTTTAGTTTCTCCCTGACTAACACACAAAAAATTAGGCAGTATCTATAAGTGCCGGTAGAAATCGGCAGCCATCTTTCTATGTAAATGCGTCTTAAAGATTGGGTCTGTTCCCCTTGCTAACGACGAGTCCGCGGTGAAAACGACACGATATGTGCATTTACAAGCCTTTGGCATTTTATGAGATAAAATCTAAGGTATGATAGTGGTAAGAGTAGAGAGTTATTGGGCACTCTACCCCACCTTCAGTGCCTTCGGCACTTTCGGTGGGGTGAGCGCCCAATAACTCGTTTGACTCCAACAATGAAGTGGGGTGGGCGCCGAATGACTCCAACAATGAAATGTTAACTCGTTTGTTAACATGTTTACCCCGCTAAAAGTATAAAAACATGATTTGATTTTAACTTAGATTTGCGGTTACAAGCGTATTATATCTGTTAAGCGTAAAATAATCTGATTAGCTTATGACTTACCTTGATTGATTTGGCGAACCTATAAAATGTCAGCATTAATAACAGCAGTAATTTCATTAGTACGGTCATTCTACTACTGACACTGTCACGATGAAGTTCGTCAAGCAGCCGATTTCACTACAACTAAACAACATTAGTATTGATCCTAAAATACGGAGCTTACGTCATGGTAAACTTTTACCAAATACTATACGCTGCATAATATGCGGACCATCAAACTGTGGAAAAACAAATTTAATAATTGGTTTACTTCTACATGCAAACGGATTACAGTTTCGAAATGTTTATGTGTATTCTAAAACTCTTTATCAACCAAAGTATATATTTTTGGAACAAGTTCTAAAAAAGGTTCCAAGTATTTCGTTTTCTAAATATCATGAAAATGAAGAGGTTTTGAAACCGGAGGCTGCTAAATGTAATTCCATTATTATATTTGATGACGTGGCATGTGAAAACCAAAATAACATTCGAGATTATTTTGCGACGGGTAGACATAAATATATAGATTGTTTCTATTTGAATCAAACTTACAGCAAAATACCAAAACAGTTAATAAGAGATAATGCAAATTTAATTGTCCTTTTCAAGCAAGATGATATTAATATGAGACATGTTTATGATGAACATGTTAACACAGATATGTCATGGCATGAATTTAGAAACGTGTGTTCAAATGTTTGGAAAGACCCTTATAGCTATTTAGTGATAAACAAAGACTGTGAAAAGAATAAGGGATGTTATCGTAAAATGTTTGATACTTTTATTGAGTTTAATTAGATCATATTTCATCCACGAACGAAAACTGATTTCTCTTCAGTCGTGCTGTATCGATCATACGTAGGTGTGCTGTGAGAAATTGTATTTCATAATTTACCTACTTTAAAATTTAAGATACATAACGTGTAGCTAAAAATGGCGAATCCTGTTCATCCTTATTACTCTGTTGAAAGAAGGCGATTGGAAAGTTTTAGAACCTGGCCAAAAGGTTTATCTCAAAAACCTTCGGTTATGGCGGACGCTGGATTTTTTTATACTGGACAAAGTGATAGAGTTATTTGTTATTTTTGCAATGGAAAACTTAAAGATTGGACCCCAGAAGACCAACCATGGAAAGAACATGCACGCTGGTTTAAATACTGCTCTTATGTTTTGATTATAAAAGGCGAAGAATATGTGCAAAGTATTGGGTCGTATAAAAATCCTGTACAAAACCGTGATTGTGATATTATTATAATTGATGATAAAAAACTTGTACAACCTACCAGACGTGATGACCTGCTTGAAGCAGCTAAAATCATCTGCAAAATATGTTTAGTAGAAGAGGTAAAAACTTGTTTCATACCTTGCGGACATGTCGTGGCTTGCGAAAAGTGCGCTCTTTCTGTTTACAAAAAATGTCCCATTTGCAGAAAACTGTACGTAGACATAATCAGATTGTATTTTTAACCAACTTAGTACCTACTATAAATATCAAATCCACTTTAGAAATTTAACCATTTCTCATCTATCATTCTACAATAGTACATACCACGCACATTTCACTCAATTGAATAATCTTTAATCGATATTATTATGGAAAAGAATATAAAAAGACAAATCGCAAATGCTGCAGAAGCTGTTAAAAAAAAAGTTCGAAAGATGCGAGATATTGAAACTGAAAAATCTAGTATTTTGGAATCTGTTTTTAAACCAATTACTAATCCTCTTAATAAAATGATGGAGAAAGAAAAGAAGTACCCAAAATGTTTAGAAAATGATTTTTTAGAAACTTCAAGTCCATTAGAAAAAGACAAAACACTTAAAAGAGAATCCAACATCGGATTTAATGTTTTTAGTCCAGGTGATAAAGTTTTGGATGGATCGGAGGAATCTAGTGAAGATTCAGAAAAATCCGATTGTGAAGATGATACAAATAATGATTCGTTTAAAACAGTTGAATCAGGTTCTAGTGACCACAGTTTTGACATTTCGTCGTGGTCCAAGTCTTCCGAAAATTTAAAGGGTATTCCATTTGGTGTGAGAAATGAACGTGGAAAACTTATGATGGGAGCTACACGTGTGGGTCTTCATGATGATTATATTCAAGTTGGTGCAAACAAGTATAAAATTACGTCTGGGATAAATGAACTTTTATTTAAGAAAGTGCCTGACTTATCTATGATAACAGATGAAGATATAAGACATTATAAATTAATGTTACTTGAAACAAATGCTCATCGAAGAGATTACGATCCATTGAAACCCATTAAAAGTAACAGAGGTCGAAAATACTTGAATATCATAAAGCCGTTATTCAAGTTGCGAAAAGTTTCAGCAAGTACTGACACTAGTCAGCCTGACACACACGAAGGAGAGGGGTTGTCCATATTGAAGAAATGGAAGAAAAATGTTGATTACGTGTACTGGGATGATCCTAATGAATTAATTGATAGGTTAAAACTACTAATTGCTTCTAAAGATGCTGGTAATACTGGGTTAGATAATGAAATAATATCTATTGTACAAGAGTTGCGTGAGAGTGGTATTATTCCAAATAAATAAGGTATAAATCTAAACTCACTTTCATTCCTGCTTTACCCTCATGACCTGACAGTTCATCATCTAAAATGGATAAATTTGGTCATCATATTCATAAACGATTGCGTTTATCAGATTTCTTAGAATTCATTGACAAACCATTGACATTGGTAAAAGAAGAAAACGGAGAAATAGATTTACAATCAAAGAGATTAACAGGTATTATAATTCCTCTGAAAGCAAATGATGCTGTTAATAAAGAATACGTAGACCAACAATCTGAATCATACGCAAGCAAGCAAGAAGTTCATGATTTGATTAACACTATAAAAACAGATATTCAAAATTGTATTCAACAGTTTAAACAAGACTTCTGCACAAAAGCTGATTTAAATAAAATTAAAATATTATCCATAAAAGATGAGTAAAATACAAGTTGTAAACGAAATTCACAAGGCAGCGCGTAGAAACTTTATTCGAAGATCTGTAGTATTAAAAGGGATCGATGACTTATGGCAAGCAGATCTTATTGATTTTGTTAACTTGAAAAGTTTTAACCATGGCTATAAGTTCATATTAGTAGTCTTAGATTGTTTTTCAAAGTTTGCCTGGGCTATTCCAGTCAAAACAAAGACCAAATGTGAAATAGCAAAGGCATTTAATAATATCTTGTTTTCAACTCATCGTAAGCCTGCTAATTTACAAACGGACCTGGGTACAGAATTTTATAATAATGAATTTAAAAAAATAACAACGTTATATAAAATTAACCATTATTCTACATATTCCATAAAAAAAGCATCCATAGTGGAACGGCTAATAAAAACTCTAAAAAACAAATTATACAAAAGTTTTAGTTTGAGTGGTAGCTATAAATGGGTGGGGAAGCCATTAGAAAATGTTGTAGACTTATATAATGACACAATACATAGAATTACAAAACATAAGCCAAATGTTGTTAACCACACAAATCAGAATTTAGTAATGAAAAATATAAAAAAATCACAGATCAAAACTGATAAATCAAAGAAAACCAAGTTGAACATAGGGGATTTGGTGCGTATAAGCAAATACAAAGGTAGTTTTGAAAAGGGTTACACTCCAAACTGGTCTACTGAACTATTTTTAGTAAAAAAAGTTAATCATACAAATCCTTTTACTTATGTAATTGAAGATCTGCACAAACAACCGATATTAGGAACTTTTTATGAACCAGAACTTCAAAAAACAAATTCTTCCAACGTTTATTTAATTGAAAGAGTTATTAGAAAAAAAGGTAGCAAACTATTTGTTAAATGGCTAGGACTTTCAGAAAGTGAGAATAGCTGGATAGAAAAGCGCGCACTTTTATGATCGTAAAAATTATATAAAAATATATACCGTGTTACCTTTTGTCATTATTATCTTTGCAATGCGTGGTGGAGGACTAGTTAACAGTTTAATAAATAACTTACCATTTGAATTGCATTTACCTGGATATAACTTTTGTGGACCTGGTACGCGACTAAGAGCACGATTATTAAGAGGTGATAAGGGAATCAACCAGTTAGATAACGCCTGTATGCAGCACGATATCGCATATAATTCCACTAATTTAGAAGATCGACACAGGGCTGATTTCGAACTATTAAACATGGCTAAACAGCGTATGAAGTCAAAGAATGTCGGAAAGGGAGAAAAATTGGCTTCATGGCTAGTGAGCAAAGTAATGAAAACCAAACTTAAGCATGGTGCAGGAACAAAATCATTCAGATCAATTGTTTCTACAATTCGTAATCGACTGAAGACATTGAAACCATCGAACAATTCGAAAGCTATACGAGTAGCGTATTCAGCTGCAAAAAAACTCGTTAAAAATAACAAAGGAGTTCGAATGCCTCGTATCATACCATTACCGAAAACAGGTGGTATTCTTCCGTTGATACCAATATTTGCAGGATTATCTGCACTTGGTGCATTAGCCGGAGGAGCTGCAGGTATTACCAAAGCTGTGCATGATCACAAATCAGCTACAAAGAACTTTGAAGAGGCTCAAAGACATAATAGAACGATGGAATCTATTGCTTTAGGGAAAGGTCTTTACATGAAACCATACAAGAAAGGAAATGGTTTGTTTGTTAAAAATTCAAAAAACTAAGGAAAAGGTTACCCAATCGAGCTCTTACTAATTTAGAATTATTAAAATATGCATTTGAATACATACCTTATTTTAGAGATGTTTTTATGATAGATGAACTGCCTAAAAAACCAAATGATATCGAATGTGGTATTGTGAATTTAGATAATTCAAAGAATGAAGGAACTCACTGGGTAGCCTATGCAAAATATTTAGATTATTGTGAGTATTTTGATAGTTTTGGAGATTTAAAACCACCTACAGAGATAGTTAAATATTTAAAATCTAATTTATTTTATAACTATTGTAGCTATCAACGTTTTAACACATCTGATTGTGGTCATCTCTGTTTAAAATTTCTTCATGAATTTTGGGATAAAATTTCAAGGTAAACAAGTTAATATCTATTATAGGTAGTACTATTGAAATAAAAAATATATTGTATAAAATTAGGAGTAGGTTTTATTACCTTCATTTCTAAAATGTCTTTCACGCTGTCAATAACTGGTAACAAATCCACTTTATCGACTAACTATTGTCCTGCTTTACAATTTGATGGTGAATATGAATGCGCCCTGTTGCATTTGTCTACGTTTAATTCGATTCCTAACATTGATGGTAAAAATAATACATTTTACTATGGAGACAATGAAACCATAGAAATACCAGAAGGTGCATACGAACTGCAAGATATCTCTGATTATTTAAGAGCACAAGTGGGAAAAGGAACAACTTTTAATTTATTTTGCAACAATAACACACTAAAAACATTTATTTACTGCTCCAAAGACATACATTTCGAAAAAAACGATTCTCTTGGAACTTTATTAGGATATGGTAAACAAACTCTGAAAGCCAATATATTACATGAGTCGCAGTTTCCAGTCAACATTTTATCAACGACCGTGGTAAGAATCGAATGTGATATAGTGAGCGGCTCGTATATTGATGGAAAATCAAGTCATATAATTCATGAATTTGCGCCAAACGTTCCACCTGGATACCGAATCATAGAAATACCTAAGAATATAATTTACTTTCCTGTCAATCAAATTAACGTAAGCAGTATAAATATCAGATTATTAGATATTAAGAATAATTTGATAAATTTACGCGGTGAAGAAGTTCAATTGTACTTACATATCAGAAAAAGATGATTGACTACAATAAATATGGTAATACTAAAACCAAACACGTCAGTGTCAAACGAACGATCCGTAAGGAAACAACTAATAAGAAAAAAAAAATAACCGACGAAAATAAAAGATTTTTGGAGTTAATTGGACTTCTAAAATGAGTATTTTAAATATATCAAGCTTACCATCATTCGATAATACCATTGATGGTATCGAGTACCATTCGTATAAACCTTATGTAACAAGTTTTAACAGGAATGATGAAATCCGCATACCTATCAATCAGCAAGATCTATACATATTACCATCAGCAAGTACTCTGTACATAGAAGGAACAGTGAATATTATAAAAAAGGATACTAAACAAAAAGTTACAAGTGTGGAATTTACCAATAATGCTTTACTTTATCTTTTTCAAGATATTAGGTATGAGCTAAATGGCGTGGAAATAGACCGAATCAAAAATGCTGGAATTACAACTACTATAAAAAGTTTATTATCATTTAATGAAAATGATGCAAAAATATCAAAAGCTTGGGGTTGGGATGTAAATGGATCAAAAATTGGAGATAGTTTTTCAGCTTCAATTCCACTTAACAAATTTATGGGCTTTGCTGAAGATTATAAAAAAATTATTATAAACTGTAAACATGAACTCATACTTTTACGCGGTAATACCAATTTAAACTCAGTAAAACTTTCTCCAGGTGAGCATCTTGAAGATATAATAATAAATAAAATAGTATGGCGAGTGCCACACGTTAGGGTATCTGACAAGGAAAAAGTTAATTTACTGAAGATTTTAGAAAAAGATCGTCCCCTGCATTTAGCATTTAGAAATTGGGATCTTTATGAATATCCTCTGCTACCACAAACTACTAAACATACCTGGTCAATTAAAACTTCATCACAGATTGAAAAACCTAGATACGTTGTTATAGGTTTACAAACACACCGAAAAAATTTAGCAGACAAAGATATGTCGCGATTCGATCATTGTGATTTAAGAGATGTTAAAGTTTATCTCAATTCTACATATTTTCCTTATGAAAGTTTAAATGTAAGTTTTCCAGATACAAAATTTGCCTTAATATACGAACAGTATGTAAAATTCCAACAGTCTTATTACGAACGTAGAAGTGAACCGCTATTAACTGTTTCTGAATTTAAAGAAAAAGCTCCGCTGTTTGTAATAGATTGCTCAAGACAAAGTGAAAACCTTAAATCTGGTCCAGTAGTAAGCGTCAGTGTAGAACTTGAATGTAATTCTGAGATACCGAACCAGACAGCAGCATACTGCCTCATTTTAAATGATTGTCTAATTGAATACAGACCACTGAGTAATTTAGTAAAGAAAATATCATGAGCCGTGATAGTGTAATAGTAGATTTACAAGGGTTCAAGGACAGAAATAATCATTTTATTATCAAAGAGTTTGCTATATTGATCAATGGATACACTCAAACGTTTATTATTAAGCCTCCCTATCCATATAATAACTTAACAAGTGATGAAAAAAAGCAAGTACGGTGGTTAGAAAATCATCATAGGATTTTTTGGAGTGAAGGATTTATAGACTATCGAGAATTCAAGCGCACTATTATGTTGTATTTAAATAAGAAGAAAGTTATAACTAAGGGCACGGAAAAAGTGAAATGGATTCAGGAATTATGTAATAACTGTGATATTATAGATTTAAACGAAGAAGGGTGTCCTAATTTTTTAAAACTGTATAGTCAATATGATAAACAAAATGTTTGTTTGAACTGTGTGCATCATAGAAAAAAGTGTGCATTAAAAAATGTTTTATGCATCAAAATGTGGTGTGAAGAAAACAACATAAATGTTTTAAGTTAAAATAGTTTTTTAAGTTAGCATATTATTATTCCTACTCATTTTACAATAAAAAATATAATTTGATTAAGTATACCTACTTGTTTTATTTTAAATTTCCTTCAGTGATTATAATATGCCTATAACAGGAACCTAATAGGTTAATAAAAACAGATATTTGGAAGGTAATAATATTTATTCAATTAATTAAGTAATATATCTATCATATTAGGTATTTTCTTACAACTAGGTTATTTAGTTACATGTTATATTTTCACATATCTTTTTCACAATTCGTTCTGTTTGATCCAACACTTCGTCATAATTGTTTTTCACTATATACTGAGCCGATACTATCACGTTTTCACTGTCATAACCACTAATGTCCGTTATCTTAATTTGTATTAATCTTTTACCACTACACTTATCCCGACTGAGAACGAATGTTGACTGCTGCGATCGAAGTCGCTTATCTACACCAGATTTCTTCTTAGATTTTGATATTTTTCCATGCTTCTTCGTATTTTCACTAATATGTAATAATGGTAAGTCTTCCTCCGATTCTCCTGGAGGAACTTGAGCACAATGGAAGAGAAGTTCTTGGGTGTTTATCCCAAAAAGTCCGTCTTGAGTCTCGTCGTAATCTTTATTTCCATGATCCGTCATTATCTGTAAAACATAAAAAAAAGTTTAAAGGTGCATTCATATTAAACAGTAGTATTCGCAATAACATTTGTATCGGAAAGTGAACTTACCAATGAAATTAGCTTCAAATCAGATGCGCGCGAATAAAATTGAGAGAATCACCGTCAAGGGAAATGCAAATGAAAGATCTGAAACAAACACAATAAGAATTAATAATAAAATTGATGAAATGACCTGTTATATAAAATAAGGTTTTTTACTTACAATTTGTTTAATCCAATGTCACTCCGACAACTGTAAGCTGATTAATGAGCAAAGCTTATAAATTCTGGTGATGCATCGCTATAAAATTCTGATAATTCATCACTTTTCATGTTTCAACAAGTCAGTGCGCAGCGAACGTCTCGACCACCTGATCAGTGTAATATATCATTACCTACCTACCATATTTTGTTAGTGCGGTGCTCTTTGATAGAGGAACCTGAATAGTACCTAAGAATAATTGTGGGATGTTAACTTTAAAGAAAAACATAATACAATATTTTTATGTAGATAATTTTATTTACTCATATTTTCTTACATAGGTAGGTAATATCTAGATCATAGAGAACACAAAAACATAACTTAATCAAACCATGCGTATACAGCTAAATACATCAATTGAAATAGGTACTTATATTTTACTTAAAGTAAGTTTTAACATAACAATAAAAATTACATAAATATAGATGCATTACCCCAAGCTGTGGTAGATATTTTGTTAGATGACAGCAACCGTTTATCATCATTGCTAGAAAGTGCCACTTTATTTACACTATGTGTAAATATTTCATGTTTGATTGATTTAAATAATACATTTTTTTTGCGGATGACATTGCAGTTATACAGCACATTTTTATAGTCCCTCATATTTAAGTTTTTTACAACAGATTTTTTTGTACCTTTTGCCTTCTTTATTGTTTTGTCTATCGTTCTAATACAATATAGCTTTGAGCGCAACCCTACAAATTCTTCAATGATTTTACCACCCATTTCATCCTTAAATAGTCCTGGAACCTTCTTATTGATAATTGGCAAGTCAAATTCGTTGTTAACTTCATAATTACTGGTATCAAAATATTCCAAGAAATTTTGTTTGAAATCGATATAAGGATTTCTTTTTTGTACATGATAAACTAAACTGTCGGTGTCAGTGTAGCACAATTCAATCTGATTACCGTAGAAAGGTTTTATGATGGAGTAGTGAAAATCGTACATATGACTCTTGGATAGTTCTAACACAGTAAACCCAATGTATATCGGTTTGTTAAGAATAACACGGGAAGGCTTCATTTGGATTGCTACTAGATTCTCAGAAAAAACAGAAGCGTTGTGAAAATATGGACTAGCTATCAATTTCTCTGCACAATTTGTCTGTTTTGTTTTATTGTTGGAGTCACACCACTTGTTCACTAGTTTGACATCTATTCTTTTCTCATTATTTTCCAAAGTTTTTCCAAAAACACTATTGTTTAATAATTTGAAAAAATCTTGTTCAAATGTTGACTCTGCTCTTTGACGTAATTGAGTGTTAAGATCAATATATTGCTTTAGAAAATTACTTTGCTTAAATGTGATAGCACGATGAACTTTCTTCAATACCAAACCGTGTTGTAAACATTTTTTTAAATGTACGTAATGAATAACATAGTAGTATTTGTCATACAAATTAGGTATAAGTTTCTTGTTCTTACCACCAGATGGTATGTATTTTTCCGGACAAAATGGAAGATCATTATGTTCACTGTGCAAAGCCTCAGGGTATGATAAATCAACTTCAAGAATGTATCCATTTTCAGATATTTCACTGATATTTGTTACGTTCTTTTGTAAAAAAGCTATTTCATTTTCATTCATAAACCTAAAATCAGAATATGGTAAGAATTGACACATGCTATATCCGTATAAATTGTTACAGTCCAAATACATTAGATACGACTCTTCACTAGATGGATCGTAACTATCCATATATTCATTATTGGCTTTGGCATGTCTTTTGGAACACAAGCAAACGCCTCCACGAATACCTTTTTGTATCATTCTAAAAATTTCAACATCATTTATCAATTCTAGTCGGACACCTGTTTTTAACAGCATTGCATCAAAAGATAGGCTTGGTGCAGTAAGATAGAACGCGGGATCAAGATTGTATGAACGTTTTGATGTTTTTCTAAAATTTTCGAATATATCAGTTAGCAAAAGGACGTCTGTTTTAAGATATAAATCTGTGTACATTCCCATATTTTGAACATTAAACTCTAACCAAACCGAACGAGCATGTTCGTAGTCTTCATCAGTAATTGGTTCATCCGTTAAAAAGTTATGAAAATTAGCTTTAGAAGGCAAATTAGTGTTTTCATAACGATCCCATCGAGACATAAAGTCATAAGGATACACCCCTTTTCGGGTGAGCAGGTTAAATTGCTCTTCTTTTGGAAAATAAGATTTTAATTGTTTCAAGTCTTGTGTTTTCATAGTACTAACCAATTTTTCTAAGCTGGTTCCCAAAAACTTGAAAGAATCAACAAATCGAATTTGAATGCTTTCTTTGTCAGAAATTGGAATATACTTTGTGAAAGAAATATAGCTTTCCTTAGTTTTGGGTATCAATTTAATATTTCCGGGAGCTTCACCTAATTCTTTTATGAAGAGGTGACAGTCATAGCCAGATAAGTTATGAAAAAATACTGGTATGAAATTTGGTAGTTTATATTGTATGTTGCAATAACTATGAGCGGCGCCGCGGTATTTACCAGTCAAGTGACAATGATCACGGACCCTATCCCCTACTAAAAAATTATCACAAATGTGACATGTTACGGCACTTTCGAAATCACGAGCATCGTCTTCGTTGAAAATCATAGGAACGCATTTCTTTAGACTAGAGTATATTTTTCGAGCATCGTGATAAATAGAGTCTACGAATTTTGCTACACAATCTGTACCACGATAAGAAACGAACCGATTCTGGCTTTCATCTAAAGTGCACGTAATATGATACGCAAAAGCTGCAGGCACATGTCGCTGCCGCGTTACTGTACTCGCCGTAGTTGGGTCAGGGTCACAAGACTCGTACCGTTCGAGAATTGTTTCAAAATCTGCGTATATAACAAAGGGCATGGTTTGTTTTCTGTTATAATTTTCAAACTGCATGAAAGAACCCTTTGGAGGCAGCTCGGTAGCGACTCCGCCACAACTGTGATTACTAAGCTTATCACTGGAATCAAAAAACATTAAACAATCGTCACATAAGTGTAATTTGCTATGATGTTTAGTTATTTGACTCTTTACAAGTCTTGACAAATCTTTAATGAGACAGTAATGAGACAAACCATTACTTTCTAAATAAAGTAAACGAATCACTTCTCTATTCAAAGTTTGTTTCGATTTATAAAGCGGACCTACTACGGTATTATTTTTTAAACCATACACATTTATAGCGATTTCAGGGTTATTTACTTCAAACTGCGCAATATCCAAAAAATTTAATGGGAATTTTATGTTTTCTACATTAAGCACATTTCTAAAATCTGGATACGAAGATACTCTTTCAGGATGACTTTGCGCTGGGTACAAAGCAGCAACAATTGACCATAAAAAGCAATACTCGTCATTATTGTGAATATTAACACAGGCTTTTTTTGATTTTATTGCATTTGGTAACTTAATAAAACTTGAACCGCGCAGAGGTTGGTATTTATTGATGTTAACTTCTAGATGGGAACTGCTCAAGAACGTCCATCCACTATCACGGTCCTGAAATTCTTCGTTTTTCTTTAGAAACATACTTTTTAGTTCTGACATTAATAAAACACTATCATAATTCTGATGTAGAGTGAAATTTTTAGTACAAAACGATTTCATTTCCTGACTATCATTTTTAACCATTAAAAACAGAGCATAGTATTCAAAATTTACTTTTATACTGATGTGGTCTTGTAGAGACATATCTATTAACATTTTGATCTTGTCTTGAATGTTATTCAAGAACAATTCTAAAGAACAATTGTTCTCATTAGAATCAACAATTCTATAAGAAGCTATGCGACTGCGAAATGCAGAATGTATTTTTTCTACACCTTCACAAAAATGTGAAATGTTTTTATTTTTATGATTAGTGCTGCGTAGGTGACCTGTCCAGTGGCTGCGCTCAACAGTTACGTTACAAACAGTACAGAAAGGCATTTTAGTGTATTATTTAGGTAGGTACTTAATCAAATTAACTTACCTAAACTTGGCCTAGAATTAATATTTACCTACCTAGTTAGGTAACTATAGTTATTTATATCAAAACAATTTAATGGATGCCTAAGCGTAACACGAAATAAAACTTAGTTTTCTTTATTTTAGTGATATAATAGGTACCTACCTACATAAGTAACATACAGTTTACGAAAAATGAATGTTATCACTAAAATAACAGGCCTCAGACGAGGCAAATGCCTCATGAGACCGACGCATAAACTTTTGAAGTTCGTTCCAATACGTGCTATCCCTCGACAGCTGAAGCTTCAGTGCCACTTGAGCCTTTTTCCATCTCTCCTGTCGCGGAGTATCGGCTATTTCTTTAGTGCAATAAACTTTTAGTTCCACGAAAAAGTCGCCAGAAACATCAGCCGTGCGGCGCACTTTCCCGTTCGCGACTCGAATAACAAGCGAAGAGGCGACTGGACTACTTGCAGCCGGTGAAGGGACCTCGAAAGCGCCTTCCAATCCAAATAAATCGTCCTTAGACGTAGAAGCTCTGTAAAACAAAAAATACATATTTGATTAAATCACGTTTAAAAAGCAAAAACCAGTGCTATAACAAAACAGATTAGGTATTTACTATTTTCATAAGTGCTTGCAACCATTCAGGTAGGTATAGAACTGTTATCTTGTAAAATGTGAGCTTGTGCTGATGCAATATTAAATAAATAAATATATTTAGAGTGTCTCAGCCAGCAGTAATAGACATGCAAGCATTTGATAGGTATGTAGCAGGAATCGAACCCACCACTGAAGCCACAACCTTCAACATGCTCGCACCACATCACGGAAATCGTAGGAAAATAAATAAAAATAATACCTTGGTTTGGGTTCGTCAAAGAGGTCCGCTACCGCGCAGTCACTTTTAGAAGAAGTAGAAGCTCTGTAAATAAAATAAAATGATTTATTATAAATGTGTAAATAAATTTAATGTTACTTACCTACCTAATTAAAACCGCTGAACAAAAATCAGTGCTACGTTAAAACTCATGGTGGTGCAATGAACGTGCATATGACAACTCCTTTAATCATCCTCAAATATTCTGAGACTCGCAAGCATTTGTTACGTAGCAGGAATCGAACCTTTTGACTAAACTCGCACCCCGCACCACGAAGGTCGTTAAAAATAAAATCACTAAATTACCTTGATTTTGAGTCCGATGGCGTCTTGGAGCTCGATTTCCGTTTGGTTGCTGCTTTTTTTGACGTCGAAGCTTTTTCCACTACAGGCGCACATTGAGAGGCTTCATACTCTGAGTCAGACCTGAAATACACAAAGATTTATTAGCCACATAAGTTATTATAATAAAATTTGATCATATCATCAGCCGGGAGTAGTTCACTGTTTAACATTATGAGTAAAATAAGGTAGTAGCTATAATATATTAAAATAAAGGTCCTGAGCTACTTTTATCTCTAGTATCATCCGAGAGAGATCCACCAAAAGAAATCTGGGAATCGAACCAACACCTCTGGCATAGAGACCGCGCTTCCACCTACCAGAGCAATGATGCAGCAATGGTTTCTCTCAATGATGTGATCTTGATCAACAAACCTTAAGTAAATAAGTACATAATATGTACCGGGGTAGGTACTTACCTACTCACATTTTATTTAAAAATATGTTGCAGATAATAACGTCGTCCGTCGAAGGTTCTGATGCGAATGTCACTTTTTTGCACAAATTGATAGATTTTATTCAGTAACACGAAATACGTTGTCAGCAAAATTAACCGTTCTAAATTCAAACCATAACCTACGCGTAATAAGTAGGATAACTAATTTCATGTCGGTTACGACCATTTAAATCGTAATGCATAATCCTGTTATTTATTTGAATTACAATAATTGAACTTAACACCATTCTTTTATTTCTACCGACGAAATTGAAACCGTTGCTCGCTGCAATAATAACATAGGGTGTAACAAAACCATTTACGAAATTTAAAGCACACAGGTTCCCTACACAGTTTTTTAAGGTCTAGGGTACATACGTAGCTCTTAGGGAAAGAAAACTTGTAACCATTTTATGGATTGGTTTCGCTTGTAAAGTAGATGTAAATGATAAATTATAACAAACGTATATGTTACAAAAACGATAATAAACTTAAACTGATTTCTTGTATGTAAGTAGGTCTAAGTCATGAATAGTATGTAGGTAATGTACTTGGTCGAAACATAAATATCTTTTTTTGAGTGTAGTCTTATTATACACCTTGTACATGACAAACTGTTTCGCGGTACCTATAGAAATGACAAAGATTATATTCGCTACATAATCATAATCGTATGGTATTACCTGTTGCCTGCGACTTGTTATGCATTAATTTTACTACATTTGTAAGAAATGAGATGAAATTAACCTAAAGGCTAAAAAGGCACTTCTAAACTTTCCGGCTCCTAAACTATTCATCACATACATCATCACCGAAAAATGTCTACCAGTCATCATTATTATTACCTAAATGTTACATTATTACATAGTGTATCTAGGTCCTACCATGTAGGTACCTAGTACATTGCTGTAAGAATTTACTTAATAAGTCGACAAACAAACTCTTTTATCATTTTAGGATCTAATAATATTTAATTATGTAGTTATGACTAAAGCCTCGCCACACTGATAACAAAGCTTTATATTGCCTTTGTCTAATAATTATGTACTACCTACTTACTAAGTCGTAAGTATTACTTTCAAAAAGGACGTCTAAAGATTTCTGAGTTTATTTTAATTTTTATAACAATAATAATTATATAGAAATACACCTTGATTTCTTATAAAATTCATAGCATCTTAAAATACTTAATTATAGTAAGTACATAAACATAGAGCTTCATAAAAAATATAGGTACCTACAATTTTTATGTTACTTTTGTTTTTAATCGCTTCGGTTTCGCTTTATGTCAGTGTGCTAAAGCTTTATCGTACCTCATGACAAATCACTTTGTCATCACTTTATGTTCCCACGTTTCCAGTACTGAGAATTATATCAACACCGGGTTACCTATGTAATTTTATTAAAGTAGTGTTGTGCTCGGAACCGAATTTCGATTAGTTTGACCGAAGCCAAAGTATCTTCATAATAAAATTATTAATATGTGTATAGGTATATAATTATAAAAGAGAAAATAAACCAGAATAAAATAACCACTTAGCACACCTTTGCGTTACAGTGATCCTTCTGATTTTGCTGAAATAAACACCTTTCGACTTTGACTTTGTGGAATGTGTAACTTTACTTTGACTAGATTGTATGTACAGTATTAACTAAGAAATTGAATAAGACAAGATTTTGTTCAGTCGCAGACGCAGTGTCGAAGCCGAACCGTCCAGGTTTCATCGAAGCCGAAACCCTAGCCTCAGCTTCATACCGAACTCGAGCCAACACTAGTTTTATTATTGCTGGTTATAGTAAAGACCGAGTATTAGTGTCGTGGTAACAAGTTATTAGATTGAAATTAAATTATTGCATTTTATACCTACCTATTCTAAAGTTCTTCGGTTGTTAATGTGTTATTCTTACAGAAGAACAAGTTGAGTGTATATTGTGGTAACACTTACTCTATTTTATGTGAAATGACATGAGTCAATCTGACCTGAATATTATGTAAGTATTTTAAGAAAATACGTAAGGTACCCCAAAATTCTGATGTCTTCGTGCCTATCTGGTCACCGAAAATGGTGTTTAGGTACATAACCTATCTCCTGCTTCTGTGGACGACATGAGTCAATCTGATCAGAATTTTAGTTCAGATATCTTCGAGCCAATCTGGACACAGAAAGTTTACAGATAAGTGTTTGCTACCTGGTAATGCGCTACTAACTTTATTTCTGTGGAACGATATGAGTCAATCTGACCTGAGCTCTAAGTTCAGATATCTTCGTGCCAATCTGGACACGGATTAGAGTGTACTGTATTTTATGGTAAAACGCTAATAAATCTTAGATTTTCTGTGGAACGATATGAGTCAAACTGACCTGAACTAGGGACACCTAAATATTTACTTTTATTTTCCGATGTCTTCGTGCCAATCTGGTCACAGAAAACGGGGTGGATAATATCTCTACCTTCTGTGGAACGACATGGTGTCTATCTGACCGGAATACCTAAAGTTAAAAATTCTACAAAAAGTTCAGATGTCTTTGTGCCTATCTGGTCACATAATAGAGTAATTGTACCTACCCAATTCGCAATTTGTTGTTTGTTTCTGTTAGAATGTCATATTCAAACAACCCTGAATATTAGAATAGTAACCACTATTCTAATATTAGAATTAACCTAAGTTATAAAACGAAATGTGTATTATGTGTGTTATAATCTCAAAACCAGTTGCAGTACCAGTTATCAAGGTAAGTCCTAAGTTAGTAACGCGGTGACTTTGTGTAGGTAACCGAACAAATAAAATATTTTATTTCTACTACGTTTGTAACCGCAAGTCTATTTGAGAAGGCGGATGGACGGTACGGCGCGCGCGGCGCGCTTTGTCACATCGGTGTTGAGTTTGTAAGCGATGCAACTCGCGCGGCGGGCTTGTTAAATTCGAATCATGTTTTTATACTTTTAGCGAGTTAACATTTCATTGTTGGAGCCGTTCGGCGCTCACCCCACTTCATATGTTTTTATACTTTAGCGGAGTTAACATTTCATTGTTGGAGTCATCGGCGCCCATCCCACGTTGGAGTCAAACGAGTTATTGGGCGCTCACCCCACCGAAGGTGGGGTAGAGTGCCCAATAACTCCCTACTGGTAAGATGTGCCAATTTTACTAAAAACTTCAGCGCTGCCTGCTAATGGTGTTTTTCTCATGCTCTCACTAAATTAACTTTTTTTGGTGACTTGGAAATGAAAAGTTTAATTTTAAAGTTTAAATTTTCTTAGGCGAGAGCGAGAAACATTCAGTCGATTTAAGAGGGATTCACGAGTATAATTTTTTTTTAATAAAATTTATAGGCAAGCGTTTGACTGTGATCTCACCTGATGCTAAGTGACGATACGGTCGACGATGTAGCACGCTTACCTAGAATAACCTATTCACTCGTCTCTTAAAAACAGCCAAGCTATTTAAGTTACACAGACGTCAAATATTCAAATAAGTGTTTAGCGCACTGATTGTAATTTCCATTTCAAAGACTCCATATTATTTAAAAAACAGAAAAAAAACAACTGAATAAATGCTACAGATTGGGATATCAAATGAAAGAGGTTGAAAGTCTTTTTGTTCTATAAAAGTTTGCTTATTAAATTTAATATGACATTAAACAACTCGGCGAATGCATTGATAAGTAGCTGATTGACAGAAATAACCTTTCAGTCCATATGATGTCGCATAATATTTAATTATCAGCGCGCCAGATATTGTAGACATTGTGTCAGTTCCTTTATCATTTGACACACATTTATAATAAAAACAGGTTGAGGTTGAGTATCGTTATAGTTGCTGATTCTTACCGGTGTCATCAGAGCAATCAGTGAGCGCACAACCTGCTTTCTGTGTAAACGTGGTTTTTCAAGACCTTTAGCTCCCAACGGCTCTCAGCGGCATGGCACCTGCGAGCTACGATAATGGCTCTCGTAATGTCCGAGATTTATGTGGATGAATTAAAATGAAATGTCACTTAATTTAATAAACGCACCCCGCGGCGCGCACTCTGCCCGCGAAATAATCGCATGAATCACCTTGTTTTGCAGTCGATTCTCGGAACCGATTAATAAATAATAATTTATCTCGTCAATAAAACAATAATTATAATTAACAGTCAGTAGTCATATGAGACGTCGTATAAATTTCCTAATGTGAAACCTAGTGTAACATGATACTGAGATCGAACAGGTCGGTAGTACACCTGCCAGCCTCGTTCCTCGCGTCGGCGGCGGCATCCACTTCGCTAATAGACCATTCAAACTTCTACCTAACCTTTCCAGAAATATCGATTACGCGCTCTGATCACGCTCGATTCGCCAAAAAAAAACTACAAACTTAATGTTTGAATAATTAATTAAATTCGATACTTTATGGTGCCGCTCGGTTCGCCGTAAAAGCGTGGAACCCTACCCAAAACATACACCTAATCCTCAGATACAAAATTTATCACTGTTTTATACAAGACCACGTTCTCTGAATGTTTTTCCCACACGAGCATGGCTTGGATGAATCTATGAGTTGAACTGTGACACTTATCAGTACTTGTTTGTTATCACTTGTACTACTCACGTACCATGGTATAAACCAACAGGAATTATGTCAAACCCAATTGCCAATGTACTTAGCTAACAATGTTTGCAAGGCCGTGAAAATTGGCCAAGCATACAGGGTGTGCAATCTTGTGTCGCCTCGCTTCTCCAAATAAGGGAAGGTCGTTGCTCCGTCTCGTCTTTGTTCAAAAAATCATGTCACATGTCTTTACATCAACGTGTGTACGTGTTCGGAAAGTCAATGATCATGTGTATTTTCTTTTTGAAATATCTCTAAAATTGCCAATGTAAGTTGTTAAATATTATTCATAGCTATGTAAAAAAAACAATAAATAAAAATTAAAAACGATGATGACATGGCTATAGCGTATAGATTATCTTTCGAGGCATGTTCGACCGGTAACCTACGAACCTAGGCCCGTAAATCAACTTCAAAGATTATGTCACTTGGTTGAATGTCATTGTTTTATGAATATGGAATGTTTTTTTTTTCTGGTTCGGGTTACACGGTATCGTGTGTCGGGGTCGCGGGCCAGGTGTGTCTGGACATTAATCGTCGATCCACCTTCGTATAGATCACAATCGGAACCAGTTTTATTATTTTAAAGTTGTAAATGACGCAAGTGAGGTGCGCAGGTGGATGCGTGTGCGGTAACACAAGAACTGTATGCACGGTCGATACCAATAGCGAACTATTTAATTATGAACTTTACAGTGGACATTGCCCTTATTATTTTAGCTTGGAAAACAAGAAAACACAGCAAGTTAGAAGAAATAAAGCCCTTTAAATGCCCTTTCCAACGCAGTGCGTGCCATCTCTGTGGGCCTTTGGGATGCGAAGCAAAATGGTGTTAAATAAAAAAAACTGTTTTTCGGGAATAACTCGATTTCTACAGAACAGAGTTTTTTTCTGAAGTATGAAGAATGGAAGCCTTTTCAAAGCCCTTTCAGACGCACTATGTGTCAATCCTGAGGGAACTCTTTTGAAGTCTTGGTCCAGGATGCCCATTCTCTTTTCAGGAGGAGGTTTATTTCAATGAATATTATACTTCTTTACGCTGGTATGATCATGAAGCCATAAGTAGAGAGATAAGGTCAAAACTTGTGTATATATCTATCAGCCATCTAGTTCCCATATCACAAGCTTTGCTTAGTTTGGGACTAGAGGGCGTTGTGTGTAAAGTCCATGAATATTTATTATTATTTATATCTGTGAATATATTTGTATGTTGGTGAGTGTCGTCGGCCGTGTGTATCGTGTAATGCGACGCGTGGTCAGGCAGCACGGCGTCACCGCGCGGCGCCCTGTCGTCTGCCATGCACCCATGCCATTACCATCCAAACCTTACCCAAACACTATTCACCTACACGACCAGCAACATACCCTTCACTTCTCTATACCTACCAACACACATTTATATACAAATCTTTATTTCGCCGTATAGTTAATGAACCAACGTAAAATTGGGGATAAAGATAAAATTACCAGTTTTTTCGGTCTTGGAAAAAAATTATAAAGTTAATACTGTTCCGGTTTGATAAAACCAGATTTTACAGGCGATAATAAAGTTTATGTAAGCAGTTGAGCTTATCCTAAAAGGGTCAATGCAGGTTTACATTGAGTTAGTTACTGGCGATGGTATTGACAAGTTGCTTTAGAACTTCATGTCGCACATACTTATATAAGACAGATTCATACTATACATGCAATGTACATACACCCAACACTCACATAATATAGTTATGACCCTGCTCTAGGTTAGGTTTCCCTATATACACTACACACACACACACACACACACACACACACACACACACACAGTTACGTAACAGTTAGTTACCTAAGTGTGTAGGTAAAATTCTCGGTGCCACCACGAGAATCGAATACCGCTCGTGTCTGTCATCAGTGAGTTTTTAGACTGTCTCAGTGTATATCTCCAGTAAGGGCACAGGTTTTATCCCAAAATATGGTCCAAAATTTAATAAACGCTGTTCAATACCACACACGAAATCCTCATTCAGCCCACGTAATAGGTTTTTTTAAATAAACAAATAAATATTCATGAACTTTTTCACACAACGCTCTCTATACTAGTCCTAAAGCGAAGCTTGTAATATGGGAACTAGATTGATGATTAATGACTGTTTGAGATTTTCTTCACAGTCATTTCTTCAGTGAAGCAAAACAAGTCTTCTCTATAAGAGCATACAAGTTGAAAGGTATTTATAAAGTAGGTACAAGGCATTGAATGCAATCGGGATTCCATTTATATCTGTCCTTGTTTTCCTGTTGCGGCCGAGCATCGATCTCTGGAGCGAGTTACTTTTATTCATCTGACCGTTTATTGAACTAAGCGATTGCGTAGCTTCACTAGAATAAACTTAAGCTAAGTTGTGGCTAAGTTCAATCTAAGCGACGGCTGATGGATGCAGTTTTGTACTCTCTGATATTAGACACAAAAGTTCGTTGACAATTATAAGCTACCATGCGGGGTGTGTTTTGATTCTGCTTTTTTTAAGCTTGCTGAACGATATTGAAATTAATGTTTGAGCTATTAAATTGAAGGTTTGTAAAAAGTAAACAATTGTATGTTACCTAGCTATCAGACCAGACTTTACTCTCTACCACACATTGGTAAAAATATTCTTCACCACAGAATATTATGATGAATCAAATCTATCACGCCACGTTTTGAATCCAAAGCAAGTCTGGTCATTCTTGTTTGCAACTGCCTGGTACCAATTAGAGAGATCTTGTTTTTTTTAAGTGCATAGAAGTGGCTTTGCAGCATGCGAGTGCATAGTCAAGTTGGGCGAGCGAAGAGATTCGCGGAAGCACGGCGTCCACACGTCTGCCAAGCCCGCACCTGCCTTAGCCGGAGGCTATTTATAAACCAGACCGTACCGAGCCCATAGAATACTCAGCTCTGACCGACTTTAATACAACCACATCATACCACTTTGTAAAATATTTACCCTTAACTACGTACGTGTTAGGCTCAAATGGGACTGGGCGGGGCACGTCAGTCGGATATCTCTCAATAGGTGGGCGACCATCTGCACACCTTGGCTCTCTGATGGTCGGTGACTTCAGGGTCGGCCAAGAAAGCGTCGGCGGGACGATCTAGACACCTTCGAAGGGAGATGGTGGGAGGAGGCTCAGGATAGGGAGTATTAGAAGTATTTGGGGGAGACCTTTGCCCAGCAGTGGGACGAGTTAGCTTACTTTATTAAAAAAAAACTACGTACCTGATCTATCTAATAGAGAACAGTTTTTAGTAGGTACGTAGTTTTGGATTAGTTTAGGATTAGGTTTTATATTAGGCAGAATAAAATTCAAAAATATGCGCAATTTCCTTGTGGAAAATATCGACAAGCCTATTGATACTCTTCGAACACGTTTCAAACACTTTGATAATGGGAGAGTTGACACGGTTGATATGAATCATTTACTAATTAACTAAATTTTCAGATTCACGGCTACCGATAATATTTAAAATAAAAACAAAGTTGTGTAATGTTTCTACCTACACTAGTATTTGAAAGAGCTTTTGACGTCTGTCTCTTACTTATTCTTTGGCCCTGCGTTATATCGGCGCTCGGTCCATAGGTACCTACTAACTACGTTAGGTTTATAGTTAGTAAGTACTTTGTGTACTTAAAACGAGTTATATCTAAGTAAGTATGTTGCTGCATACGACTAGGGACACCCAATGCAATGTTTACAAGAATTGCGCACTATCCTAATAATTTTCCATTAGATTATCTGAATATATAAAATGTTTAGTGACTAACTGGCTGACAGACAACATATACGTTTAGTCCGCTTTGATAAAACGGTAGTCTATATCTTAAATACCTTCTTGTAGATATAAATCAGTCTAGATTTTAAAATTAAGTGTTTTTACAGTGGTCTTAAAAAGATTTTACCGAAACAATTCCTAAAAGTTGTAAAATAAAGTCGCAATAATTTCATTAGTCTTTGCATAATCTCGGTGATTTCACCGAAGATGTACGGGAATGTCTAAACATCTCGAGTACTCGACATGGCAGTAAGGCTTGATTCCACGCCATAATGAATCGAATGGCAGCTTAATAAAGCTCATTTTGTAATTTAGAACGACACACGCGTGGACTCTAAATTGGTTTCCAATGGAATGTGAGCACTAATTGTAATAGCTTTAGACTTATTATTGGGTTGTACTGGTCAAGAATCAAGCCTCCGACAGTCCGTGAAGTAGCTGGTTCGTAGTTGTTTAAATATTGTTTTTACCGATCAGCGCAGGCTGTTTGTGCACTATGTGTCCGACATGTTTACGTAACAGTTCGAGATGTGGGGAGCGGAGTACGGTCTCCGTAAACAAACGAATCGGTATCTTCTAAACAAGTTTGTTTGCACTTGCTCAGTTGTGGGATCACGCTCTACATCTACTTGGGCACTTCACTAATGTTTCTCGAATGTAACTGTAATCATTGACTTTTCACTGTTTTGATAAACTACCCTCTTGTTAGCACTACCAATTGAAGCTCTATTTAACTGAACATACCACCCACTAAGAAATGGGATGCTGACCACGCATGGGAGAACTCAGCTCTAATTTTTTTTATATAAGCGAATGATGACTGAGAAAACGTTTTCAGTCTAACAGCTATCAAATATACAAGTATCGATGGTTGTTCTTATCCAAATGCAAAATTGATACGATCCGACTCGTACCGTGAAAACTGCACAAATAAATTGAGCGTTGCCAATTTGTGCATTTTTTAACTTTTGACAGAGTTTAAGACCATTAGTCACGGCAATAACGAGCAGTAGATTCCTAAATATGCTAAATCACGCGATTAAGCAGTCGCTTTGTGGCAAAAAAACTAAAAGGGCCGTGTCCTTCATCTGAGGCGAGCCACTCGTAAAAAAGCAAGGTGAACGTGGCTTAGCACCAGTTTGGTTTAAAAAGCTGCTAAACATCAGAAAATTGGTCAAGGTGAATGTTTTTCACTATATTCATAGCAACATGAGCTACACTACGATACTGATTCAGGGTAAGTTTAGGACTGCTCAGTCCAGGTCAGTTTTTAACCCTCGACGCAAAAACGACGGGGTGTTATAAGTTAGACGTGTTTATGTGTGTCTTCAAAAGTCAGGTCTGGTAAATCAGAGGTATGCTTAATTTTGGCACATTTACAGTATATTTGCCCTGGAAGATATTCAAGACATCAAGACATGAAATACTTTAGAAACTACAGCTTTACAGTGGTGTTTGTGACTCGCAAGAGCGGTTTGGGACTTCTGCTAGCCCAGGTCAGTTAGACAAAGGCTCATCCCCAGTAATTGGCCGGTGGAATGCCCCGCAGGCCACGCCGCGTGTAATTGCAGAGTGCGACGCGGAGCTTTTGCAGCCGTGTCACTGCCCATCGACTTGTCATCTGAAATGAGCTTTGTATCACTTGCTTTAGATTCAAGTTACTCTGACAATAAATCCGTGGTTTCTGGGTCGATGTGGAAACACGTGCTGATTGTAACGAGCTCAAACACTGCTCCACATAAAGTAATACAAGAGTTCCTATTTTGCTGAGACTGAAACATGATCAAAAGTGAAGTGGCCGAATCTTTAAGAACCGTAAGGACAATAAGTATGACCATTACAAACTATAAGTTTTTTATGTGATGAAGAATGAAAATTACCATTCGATTTTTTTTTGTTTCAACGGGAACTTTGCAATTGTCATAAATGTGTGCTTGCGTTTTTAACCAAATGTTTTTAGACGTTTTGGCAGATCTCAACCGTGTCGACAAAAATTGGCCACCGATCATTAGATCTACGTTATTTGCTATATCATTAGCTATAATGTCATTACGGTTATCAAAGCATGCTCTATATAGAACGAATTTAGACGTATCAAATGAGCCCGTCTACTTATATCTGTATTTTACAGTGACATACATTCACTCTATCTCTGCATGGCAGAGAAATGAGAAAGAAAAATAAACCAATCGACATTTAATTCATTGCCCATTGCCTACAACGGGCATATTAAATATCGATCGGTTTATTTTAGCTTCATGATTTAATTTAATGTATGCAAATGTAGCAGTAAATAATGTCGTCAAATCAATTTATTATTTTGATAACGGTAGTTGAGAGAAAAAATTGTTTGCGCGCCTCCGCGCACACTTGTACCAGTGACAGAAACTCGGCTGGTAATAATTGTGAGAGGTTTTTTGTCTTACAAAAAACAAGTAGATTACGGTTAGTTTAAATAAAAACAGTAATACGTAGGCATGGTAGATATTATCAAGAATTTTTTGGTATGCAAGATCCTTGACTGGATCACCATTGGGAAGGACAGATGAACATCAAAACAACAGGTTACCTACGTGTTAGAACCATTATTTGGTTGGACGGGTTAGTCTCAAAATCCCCCTTGAGCTTTCCCCCTTAGATTTCTTGATTTAGAAAAATTTTACTTTAGTTCAAGGTTAGTCCTTTTAAACATCTCTGTCTCTAAAGCTGTTAGTTAAGCTTAGTTTCAATGCCTTACCAAGTTTTTTTGCAAGTTGATTTGGAACTACCACGCAAGCTTTTTTAATCAAAACGCATATTCAACTTTTTCTGTGATCAGTTTAGAGGCATATATTTTTGTAGTGTAATAATTTGCTTCTAACAAATTGCGACCGAATAGCAACCACAGCCATCTTCACAAAGACACCCAGAAAAAGGTGAGACGCATTAAAGATAGCTTTGGTGTTGCGGCGACGGTAACTCACCATCAGGTGGGCCGTAAGCCTGATTACCTAACCTTCGTATAAAAATAGCTGTTTCCAGCAGGGGTTAGTCTCAAAATCCCCTTTGAGTTTTTCCCTTTAAGGGGATTTTGAGACTTTTAGTCTCAAAATCCCCTTTATTTCAAAATTTTTGAATCAAGGGGATCTTGAGACTAAAAGTCTCAAAATCCCCTTTGGGTAAAATTACACCGAAATAGTCGTATCTTAATTTTACTTTACCTACCTACTTTTTGAATTAAATACCTAGTCCACTGGTACTGAACTATCCATTTCAATGATCAAAATATTTTTTGTAGCAGTACCTACATAAAAATGGAACCTTAACCTCACCCTCCAGCATAGATACTACTTGTCTTATAAATTATCAACCTAGTTAGCATGGAGTTCCGGAACAAAATGTACCTACTTAACTAGCATTCATAAAAATTAAGTTTTGTATTGATTTGGAGGAAATTTTAATAAAAGTACTAGGGTAGTAGAATAAAGTAAGATGTGGTTCTAATTAAAACTCACCTTTTGCAATCTATGTTTTCATTATTATTAGTAGTCCTTCCTGTTGGATAGTATTTCGCTTTCTTGTACTTAAGTACCTACCTAACTTTTGGTTTACCTCTTGACTAGTTCTGCTCTCCTGGTGCTTTTCACAAAATCAACTGAATTATTTATTTCTTGACTGGTGGGTTAGTTGTGGTCTTAGTGTGACAATACATTTTAGTACCACTACGGGTCACATTCAAAATGAGGTTTTTTATATGAGATTTTTATTCTGACTCCGGAAAGGAGATTAATTTCGTATTAAATATTTAACTGATGCAACTTCACAATACTAATACAGGTATGCATTATTTATAGCTAAAAATGTAACTGAAAACAAGATAAATATCTATTTAGGGTCTAAATGTTACGGAACGTGTGCGAGATTTTACGTTTTATAACATAAGTCAGCTTATAATTTCGACTAATACAGTATTTACAATATTAATAATATTTACAAAATACACATGAAACAGTTACAAACGATTTATAGATAGCTCAACTGATCCAAACTAGTACCAATCGGAACCGTGCCCAAGACTTTGGCTGCATTGCCGCGCTGAATAGCTTATTATATAGAGTGAAAAACAAATTTGTCCCAGATGTTTAGAAATAGTAAAATCACACACACGTTTCGTGATATTTGGACCCTAAATATATTTTTATCTTTTTAGCACACTAGCAGTTACCCGCGACTTTGTACGCGTCTACAGTTTCCATATTATCTGTGCGCGTACCGAGTGGATACTTATTTGAGAAACTTGACATTACACCTCATTACACCGAAGTCGTACTGAAATGTCAAACGCTAGTCGTTAGACCAAAGAGGTAGTACTACGCCCTGTCAAACTGACGTGACATGACATGACAATGAAATCCTCTTGCCAATTGGCGCTGCTAATCCTTTTCGTTCATTTTATCCTATAGATCCTGTTAATTTTTCGAGATCAAAAGTAGCCTATGTGTCAATCCAGGTTACGAACTATATATATGCCAACTTTCATCCAAGTTGGTTCAGTAGTTTAGACGTGATTGAAACACAAACATCCAAACATCTAAACTTTCGCATTTATAATATTAGTAGGTAGGATTTATTTGTACCAAAATTCACTTTCACATCAAGACCACAACCAGTTAAGAAATAAAAACTAATATAGTCAAAACACAAATATAAGATAACTCTTCTCGGATCAATTGAGATGGTTTTGTGAAAAGTACCAGGAGAGCACAACCATTCAAGAGGTAGATTAATCCTACTAATATTATAAATGCGAAAGTTTAGATGTTTGGATGTTTGTGTTTCAATCACGTCAAACCTACTGAACCAACTTGGATGAAACTTGGCATATATGTAGTTCGTAACCTGGATTGACACATAGGCTACTTTTTATTCCGAATAATTAACAGGATTTATAAGATAAAATGAAAAAACGGGATTAGCATCGCCAATTAGCAAGAGGATTTCATTGTCATGTCATGTCACATCAGTTTGACAGGGCGTAGTACTACCTCTTTGGTCTAACGACTAGCGTTTGACATTCGAGTACGGGTTCGGTGTAATGTCAAGTTTCTCAATGTATCCGCTCGATACACGCACAGATAATATGATGTACACGGAAACGGTACTCGCGTACGAATTTGCGGGCAACTGCTAGTTGCTAATAAGTACAAAACTAAGAACGCAAAATACTATCCAACAGAATGAGCCCATCCTGTTGGATAGTATTTTGCTTTCTTGGTTTATTATATTTTATTACATTTAATAAATAGCTTTATTAGTAGCCACTAATAATAATGAAAAGATAGATTGCACAATGTTAGTTTTAATAATTAGAACCACCTCTTACTTTATTCTACTACCCTAGTACTTTTATTAAAATTTCCTCCAAATCAAGCCAAATCTTCATTTTTATGAATGCTAGTTTAGGTAGGTACAATCTTATAGGTTCCGGAACTCCATGCTATTACGGTGTAAATTTGCCAAAGGGGATTTTGAGACTTTTAGTCTCAAGATACCCTTGATTCAAAAATTTTGAAATAAAGGGGATTTTGAGACTAAAAGTCTCAAAATCCCCTTAAAGGGAAAAACTCAAAGGGGATTTTGAGACTAACCCTCCAGCAGTTTACAGTTTATGGATGGTTTTATTTCATACACTTCTAATAGTAGATCAAAAAGATTGTGCCATAATTCACTAGCTCAAAAGCATAATACACGTGTTTGAATAACACTTAGCAGATCTCACATAATGTGGGTCATGAAAATAAATTACTGGTATAAAAACAACAAACCACAGAAATGGATTTTGTTGCTACCCGTTGCTACAATTACGAGAGATGTAAGTTCATTTGCGGTGTACGAACAGTTTTTGTGAAAATAACTCCACTTATTTGAGATGCTGAGAATGAAGCTAAGCATTCTAGCTTTGAAAGTGGTAGGTATCAACATTTACGTTCGTTCCTTGGATTTTTATATATCTAATTGTATAATATGATTTTTACCGACCTATTATGTATTATGACCTATTATTTATAAAAAAATAATAATAAACAGTTGTTTTCACCCCATAACGCGAATAGAGATAAATTCTTTTACATGTGTCTGATGTTTATTAAATTTCTGTTGCGTTTCCAAGATATAACTTATCACATCAGTTCGGGCATTAGTAATGTTTTTGTGAGTGTTTACGGGCCAGCGTTGTGGTTGGCCTTCGCGAGAGACAAGAGGCTTGAACTGCCACTTTCACTCCGCAACCACACATTTAGTAAAGCCTACTATTTGGATACGGCAATTCACACAAATTATTCAACAAACTTAGATATGTTACGTACATACAATCATAACCAAAACTTCTTACCTGAAGACTTCTAGTAAGTAAGTACTTTTAGTAATAGTAGAGCTTCTTGTGAGAGCTCGTCCGGGGAAGTACTACCACCTCACTCGCATTGCTGTGTTCCGGTTTGAAGGGTGCTGGTGCAATTACAGGCACATGAGACTTAACTTTTATATATCAGAGTGATGGGCGCCGTGCAATGCATCACAGGGCACGTCTTCAGTGGACGTGTTCAGGCTATGCATCGTTATAGGCAATGGTTACCACTTAACATGAAGTGGGCCATCGGCTTGTCTCATCATAAAAAAACGTCGGACTTGAGAATCTATTTCAACAACGATTGGAGAAGTAACAAATCTAAAAAAAAAAACAAAACAAAGACTGTTTACATGAAAATAATAGATTTTCAAGGCTATAGAAAAGTTTCGTTCTAAAGAGCTACTGTTGTTAATGATGGTTTATGATTAAAAAGCAAGGTTTATTTTATACCTAACTCTTTCACAAAAGTACAAAGTCACAACGGATCTTTGTCCCTCTGAAATATCTCCGCAGAACCCATTTCTGGGTCGAATTAGACGGAAGCTAATTTTTCTGCACAACACATGCGCAGTCGCAGAGGGATGAAAATCCGTTGTGCGTACTGCACTTACTGGAATGCCAAACACACAGGCTAAATGGTTAAGCATGACACATCTTATGGTTTGCATCAATGTGGGAGTCAGGAATCCAGGAGTGAATAGTGAGAGCTGGAATTTGGAAAATTCAATTTTCTCTACTAATAAGCAAATGCTCGAAGTGGGCGTTCAATGACGAGTGAGGATGATTACAGAGCAAATAAATAGGATCTGTTTTTCAACAAACTGACAATATTGTAGGTGTAGGAATCCTAAAGTGCTCCCAAAACTCACGTACGCATCTAGGGAGATGCGTACGTGAGTTTTGGGAGCACTGGATTCACAGGGGTGAAGCAACCAACAACAAACACCTGATCTACGTTTCGAGTTTATAATGATTAGTTTTATAAACGTATAAAAACTGGGCTTTTTCCTATATATTACTATGTATTATAAGTATGTATTAACAAAAAAAAAAGTATATAAGTATTCTATCACCATCTAGTTCCCATATTACAAGCTTTGCTTAGTTTGGGACTAGAAGGCGTCGTGTGAAATGTCCATGAATATTTATTTATTATTTATTTATATGTTTACCACCGCACGGTCAGTACCGCTCGCACACCCTGACGGGCTATTCTCTTAATAAAATTTAGTAGGTACTTAAAAAATTGATTGGTTGGGATGTCATGAAAGTCACAAATATGGCTGCCTTTTTGTGACTTTTATAATATCCAAACAAAATCCCAATTATATTTTCTTACTAGATTTTATTAAGAGAATTATTCCTCTATGCTCAAAGGAAACATGTTTCAAATGCTCCAGTTCCTTACGGTATAAATAAATAAATAAATGTTCATGGACATTTCACACGACGCCCTCTAGTCCCAAACTAAGCAAAGCTTGTAATATAGGAACTAGATGACTGATAGAATAATTATATACTTTTTTTTGTAAATACATACTTATAATACATAGTAACACCTAGACATAGACAAACATCTATATTTTCCACACACAAATAAAATTAAATCAAATACTTACTCTGAATTCATAAAAAATTTACAAAAAAAAAACAAGTATTTAAATAAGGTGTTCCGTTTTGAACTTGGTTCGAAACACGAAAAACAGTTGAACTATGCAAAGACCGTTGCAAAAGATCTAAAGATAGCTCAACCAGTCGGAACTTCCCCAAACCGCCTCGACGAATGGCAATGCTGATAGATTTAGAAGTAAATTCAATATCTAGATGATAGTCTTCAAAAAAGGTTGGAAGGTTTGGGTTATTCCCCTCATAACAAAAATAGTGAAAAGTTCACCCAGTAATATTTGTGTGACTATCATTATAAAATTTGAAAATCGATCTATCGTGGATGTCAACTATATCTATAAGAAATATAAGTATATATTGTAAGTAAGTCATGAGCCTTCATAGTAGTTTAAAATTAGATACCTACCTGTTAATTTAAAAATCACTTAATATTTATTACACAAATTGCTGCAAATTATTGGTATTAACTGATATTTGCACGATAATATGGCTTTTGTGCTCAGACGCACCTTAGTCCAAACGTCAAATATTAGTTTAGAGTAAATTAGCTCCTGTTTTGATGGTTACTACTCATGTATAATGGAGATTTATAAATGAACAAACATGCCTGTATGACTCAATAAACAAATTCGGCTAAAATGCTTATTTAGATAATCTATTTACTATAAAAATTCCATGATGTACACACAAATATCTGGTTATAGAAGTTAGGCGAAATTTTATGCTACTGCTAATAAAATTCCAAAGTCAAATAGCTATAAAAATTACGACTAATACAGTATTTACAAAATTTATATTATTGACCGAGCGAGCGAAGCGTCTCAGTTTCCACATTGGCCAAAAATGCGTTTGTCCGGATGTCTATCTGTCTGTCTGTTCTCCTCTACAGCTCGCATTTTTCAACCGATCTGGACGAAACTTGGTACACAGGTTATATGAATTATTAGATTTTTTTTGTCGTCGGGGATTTTTGATCGGGGGGAAAATAGGGGAGAAAAGGAGGAAAGTTTGCTGTAGCGTTATTTATCGACGGATTTCAATCAAATTTGAGAAGCACACGTAAGATTTTATTCTACACAAGATGGTGTAAAAACATTTCCAAAAAAGGGGAGTAGAAAGGGGAAAAAAGGGGAAATTATTTTTTTATTTATTTCCCGAAAATTGACTTCTACCAATATCAATAAGACTACACAGTCCTCTTCGCCTTTACGAGACAAATCCGTAGACACGAGATTCGACCTCCTAGGACCAAGGGAACGCGAGTAATCGCTAAAACTTGTTAATTTGTTCAAAAGTCTACATAGGCCTATTGGAAAATTCAAGCACCTGAAATTCGATTTAGCCAGGGTAAAAGGGAAAGTGTCGGTTATTGTATGGTTATAAAGGCTTGCGAGGTCTATGTTCTCACAGGACAACTAGTTTACAAAATATACATGAAACAGTTGAGACCTACAAACCGTTGCAAATGATTTATAGATAGCTCAACTGATCCAAATCAGTACCAATCGGAAGCGTGCCCAAGACTATGACCAAATAGCCATGGAAAAAGTTTCGACTACGTTATTTAGTGGTTATAATAGCAGTTTGTATATCGAAAGTACCAGCTTGATCATAAGCTGTTTAAGCTCTATCATAAAGTGTGCGTTTCAAAACAGGTGTTGCGCAATAAGGTCGACTACAAGGACGTGGGTTCGTTGCCAGAAATAAATTGTTGTTTATGTCTAGCGTACACTACAGCCACTCGACACTGTACTCTCGAATATATAATGAGGACACGTCCTTAACCAACTTCTATTTTTTTACAGTGATCTAAGTTTTTTAAAATGAAATAGGTTTTACTACAATCCTTAGGATTAAATGTTAACAGTTTGAAAAGGACTTTTGCTGTAACGTCTTTGTTCTCGCATTCTTAACTTGCACGTTGAAGGATGTAATGAACTGCTTTAGAAGCCACATACTGGAGTTTGTGGTTTTAACTCTATATTTAATAGTACTATACCTATTGGTAATTATGTTGTAACATTCGATTAGAAAGAAGAGATCTTGGTTTTTACGTTTAATTATAATAACTTGCCTCTAATTTTGAGTGCCAAGAACAACTTCAACTTCTTTTTCTGGCGTTCGAGATTTTCCTTCCTGCCAAGTTGACATTCTAAAATCGCTAGATTTAGGATTAATTCGAAAATTACCAACTACAGTCGTGAATGGAATTCGAAGATTAGTCGCTTGTGTATTTTTGTATTGTTTTTTAACAGTGTATAATTGAGGCTGAATCTAGAAGCTGATAACCGCACGGCACACCATTCTTGTTTTATCACGTGGCTGGTATAACGGTAATGACATATTCACCGGACGCCGGCTACCGGTCAGATGCACGTCTTTTGTACCTTTCGAAGAAAAACAAACTCATCTTGCACCTATATTGGAAGTTCAGTTTCTACATTTTTGATGAATACATCTACGGACAAAATGTGTTCATTTACTCTTACGCAAAAATTAAAAAACGGTTAATGTCCTATAAGTAGGTATAGGATATTTATGTACCTAAGTCAGGAGACTTACATAGATATCCCACATTAAATATGCAAGACGTAAGCGCCTAGAGAAATTAGAAAACTAAATTATATAGGTAAGTACCTATACCGATTAAAGAGAGAGAAAGAGCTTTTTGCTATTCAACAACAAAGCTATAATTGGGTCAAAGCATTTCTAGTGCTAGGTGCAACTAAAAGTAGGTTATCAGAATAGTGTTAGCTGCGATAGCAGAAGCAACTGCAAACGGAAGATACGCGCTGCCCTTTTGGTGAAAGTCGCTTATAAATGAGGTGTGTAGTACGTACGGGACAAACAAAACACGGCACGCGACTATATCATTTTTTACCTCCGCACAACACTACATAACAATTTAGACCTTGAGTTATGTACAGAAAGGTTGCTATTACAACAAGTGACCGCAATTCTGGCCGTGATGCGCTCTTGCTCAAACTCGAAACGCAAATAACGCTGCAACGTGATAAATGTTCCATGATGCCTCAGGACGTACAACTTAACTCGTTTCGTAATGAAACCCATGTCGCAGGCAGGTACTACTTACAATTTTTTTTTAATTCGTTGGAACTGTAGTTTGCTGAAGTGGACCCATGATCATCTAAGTTAGCAAAGCAGCAACCTTCAAGAGACATGATAGCTCTGCCTTCCGTGCTGTGGATCGTGGGTTCGATCCCCACCAAGAACAAACATTTGTGCGTGGCAAAACATAGATGTTTGTTCTAATGTCTGGGTATTATGTATTGTAACTATGTATTTACAAAAAAAAGTGTTTCCATATAAGCTTTGCTTAGTTTGGGAGGGCGTTGTGTGAAAGTCAAAAAATATTTATTTATTATTATTTGTGTCCTGTAAGTCCTGTTACACAAATGTCATTCAGACACTCATGAGACAGATGGTAGTTTTGTTATGTGTTTCATCTACCGTGTGAAGCAGTTTGGTAGCAAACGCAGATAAAAACACGATTCCAGCTTCTTAAATAACGTGATAAAAAGGTGATTAAATAAACCTTAAAATATCTGGTTAGAGTTCTTCGGACAGCCATTAAAATCGGGCTTTTATAGCATTTGGCCGATAACTGTGTCTCTGTATAACCACCTAATTCTTATGTATTTATTTATATAGATACCTTTATACTAACCACTTTTATTTATGAGACCAATTTTATTTACCTATGAGTTAAATAATTTTGAATTTCAAACCAAATTAAAATTATTATTATCAGTTATACCTACAGTGAGGTTTCATTCGGTTTTTATGTCAGGTAGGTACTACATGTGGTAAATAAAATATGGACGTTAATTTGAGAGTTCTAAGATCGGGTTCTGACAGTTTCTGAAGAGAATCCCATCTCATCCCAGGCTCAAGATGCAATAAGTACTAAAATGTGTTCGTACAGTGCCACGCGCAAGCGCAGCGTCTCGCATTGAAGCAAAGCCGAGTCGAACAGCGGCCATCGACCGCACGCCTCCTCTCAAATATTTCAAGCATGCACAAATTAAACTGGTTTTTTCTTTACTTATTACTTTTGCATAAAATACATTGTAATGCGTCGTGCATCATGTCCTAGTTATGTTGTCGGTACACATTATGTCAAGTGTGTTGTGTGCTCGGTTCGCGTGATCTTGGCTGCTACATTTTATCTTTACCGAAATCAATTGTTGTCAGGATCATGTTTCTACTGCAGTCATCAAGTGAAATCTTAAACATATTCAGCAGGGGTATGCCAATCAAAGTTGAACTGCAAAGTTGAACTGCAAAGTTTTAAATCATGGTCAGTTCATACTAACTCATAGTTATTCTGTGACTAAATAGTGACATTATGACGTCATTTTACGTGTTTTCGCGCATATGTTGCTGTCAAGTGTCTAAAAAGAATGATCACGTGGTACGAAATTGTACCACGTGACCTGAAGAAATTACACTGGGCAGTGAAATATAACTTGACAGCAAACGATTGGCATACGGGGGCTGATCTCGCATGGCCAGCTAGTTTATTACTAAAAAATGTAACAGACTCAAATAAACAATCCCAACTCACAAATCCTTTCTCTTACTGTTTGCTTACGAATTAACAATCGAAACATAAATTCAGTCATAATTATACCTTCACACAAAAAAAGCAATAATCTTTCTAATCGAATCCGAAAGCTCACTCTAATTCATTCGTAGCTTTTTGTCTGAAGGGAATGCGAGTCGTCAGACTTTAGTCTGGTCTGGTCGCAGCGCGGGGGGCCCGTACCGCGGCCTTTTGTTTTTATACCCGTGCAAGAATGCAAAACAATTATAATTCCCTCAGGAGAGGAGACCGCGCTTTGGGAAACGAAGCGTCCGCCGCGCTGTGCGTAATCACAAAACAATCGTATCATAGTCGGCTTGTGGTTGGAAAAAATTATAATCACTTAATTGGAATAACTCTGGTAAATTAGGCTGTGTCGGTAAGGTAGGTATGCGGCCCCGGGTGTCGCGGGTATGTAAGCCATGTAAACAGGGAGGGGTCGGCGTGATGCGCCGCGCGGAGCCGGGCGGGCGTCACAGGCACCGACTCCGACCAATCCATTTACGTTAATTACGCCGAGATGGGGATAAATCGGCGTTCAGCCGTCCGCGGCCGACTTACGAGCGAACCGACTATAAAATAAATTATACCCACTCCGTTCGCCTCCACTCAGTTTTTTGTTGCCGTCCACGCCAAACGAAAAAAACAAAAGCAAAATCTCGAAAGGACGAAATACGAGGCAAAGACAAAGCATGAATTTATCTACTGATAATATAGACGTAGGGCGGCTGCGGCAGACGAGAGGTTGCCGGGTGGCCAAATTATACGGCCAGGCATTCCTCGGACCCGGCAAAAACATGATATATGGCCTCCTTGTGACGAAATATTTGAGATTTGGAGTCCTGCCGGCCACACTTTAAATGGGAAACTTTGGAAATTATCTCTTAGCATTCTTTAACGATGATTTTATTATACGTTCTCTGCACATTTAACGTTGGTTAATTTCAGCTTTTCAGCTGCACTTGCTGCGGTCTAAGCTGCGTTCTAAACTTTTTTGATCGATAGCGCATTTATCTATATTCCTATCCTATCCTATTCTATCCTACTATCCTATCCTACTAATATATTATAAATGCGAAAGTTTAGATGTTTGGATGTTTGTGTTTCAATCACGTCTAAACTACTGAACCTACTTGGATGAAACTTGGCATATATATAGTTCGTAACCTGGATTGACACCTAGGCTACTTTTTATCCCGAATAATTAACAGGATCTACAGGATAAAATGAACGAAAAGGATTAGCAGCGCCAATTGGCAAGAGGATTTCATTGTCATGTCATGTCACATCAGTTTGACAGGGCGTAGTACTACCTCTTTGGTCTAACGACTAGCGTTTGACATTTCAGTACGAGTTCAGTGTAATGAGGTGTAATGTCAAGTTTCTCAAAGAAGTATCCGCTCGGTACACGCACAGATAATATAATGTACACGGAAACTGTAGACGCGTACGAAGTCGCGGGTAACTACTAGTATAATATATATGCCTATATTTTGCGATGTGCCTAGAACACGTTGCATTTAAAATAGAATACTTTTTGTAATAATGTGAGGACTTTGGCGTAGTTTTAAGCTCGTTTCGTTGGTTACGTATACCTACATCAATACAATGAATAATTGATTTGGTAGCAAGACTAAACAGGCAAGGGTAGGTCCAGACGTGAAGTCGCGGTTAAAATACCATTTAAAACAACTAACAAGCCGTCAGAGTTATGACTTAAACCTACCGCAAGGTGTTCGTTGTTCGTATTAAAGTCGCATAACAATGGCAATCAATGAGTTTGTTCATTCAGAAAGTTCACTTACCCATGGCCTTGTTGCAGGTGACCTACTAGTACTTACAGTTGGTAGGTACTTGCATGCTGCTCGGCTCACGCTCAGCTCAGTAACACATTCTTAGTTTTTTTTTAATCATTACCTATTAGCTTCACAACTTAAAATTGGTATACTTACATACACTTTTTTTTGCCCATGGGTAACCCGTCATGGATGCCCACTAGCCGGGTTACATACACTGCCCTGACTGCCCCTAACTGCGCTAACCAAAAAACAATATTTTCCATAATAATAATAAGCTGTTTGTTTTCCACATAAAATAAAAATAAAATAATAATTTTTGGTGTATCGGTGTTATTATGAATGTGAAATTTTTTTACGTTTGTTTTTCATCACGCTGCAATTACTGGTCCGATTTGGATGAAACTTGGAATAAGTACCGACCTATAGTAGTTCGTAACATGGATTAGCACTGCTACTTTTTTTCCAGGAAAATCAACAGGATCAAACGGGGTGAAATTACGTTCGAAAGTTAGTTTAAAACTCGAACTTTAGCGCTTAGCTTTTGTTTCATCGTCATTTGGTTTCAACGAAGAATACTCATTTTTCAGTGAGAGTTATGTGATAGAATTGGAAACATGAAAGCCCCTACTTGAAAAACCAAAGTCCTCGACATAACACTCAAAATTGACTAGTCTAGTATACCTATGAGATGCCGACATGCCTATGAGGTATGAGGGGTATTGGATGATGAATACCTACGGCCCGAAAGACAGAGCGTAGAACAGCTCCGACCAAATGAACTAACGACATAGGAAGGTCACAAGAATTCTCGACAATGAAGAGTTCAAGATTATTGGTCTTAAATTGAAAGCTCTATGTAAAAAGCTCTATACTTATTACTGGTTGATACATACGAAAATATGTAAGTTAGGTTCTACCTTGAACTTTTTTTCAGTAGTTTTTTGATTTTTATATTGGGGTACCCACCGCATATAAGTTACATTATATAAGTAAGCCACAGTGTATGAACATAAAAACTGAAATTTCATTATCTGCATATGAAAACAGACCCTGATTTTACATATAAAAGAATGTTTTGTTTCTTTCATAAAATACTAACGTGTTTTGAATACACGTGGGTTTTTGAATTTTCAAGGTATTTTACTTTTACCAGTGAAAACGATGTAAGCGAACCCACGTCGGTTCCTGGTCAAAATATTGCTTTAGGTCGACCATATTTTGACTGCCTGCCTTCTAAATGACAATATGTGTGGGTTTTGAAATGCTGTTCGCATTTTGACCTTAGTAAATTTGGAAAAACTTGCCGTACTTATGCACTTTTTTCAATCAGTAGTTTGTGGTCTTGTTTACAGCTAACTTTTCAAACTGAAGTTTTGGTAAATGCAGCATTTAAATTTTTAGTAACAGAGAAATTTTTTACTTATTTCTGGCCAAGTCACAAACCAGTTAGTTATTGAACTGTTCTCTTAATCTATATATTAATATCAGAAAAACTTCACACATTTTATAAAATTACATGATTTATTATATCTTTCATTTCAATAAAATAATAATTACACGAGTATATACACAAACAGATATTTACAGTTTTCGAGGCCATCACTATATTTACACTGGGTCCACGATTTATCACTAGGCTTAGGTTCGCACCGGCGCGGGGGCGCCTTCGTCATCGGCAGCCGCACCCCAGCACCATCATGTCCTGATAGTTTTTAAGCACCACTTTATTGTGTTCGTCCAAGTATAGCATGGAGATGGAGGTGAGCTGCGTGGGCACACAGCACGCCTTCGGCACCGCGGCCGGGTTCACCGAGTTCACGAGCGTCTGCACGATCGCGTGGTTCGTGCCGTTCAGGTGATCTGCCAACGGGAACGGACAGTCCCCCTGGCAGTAGTAGGCTTCGTAGCCGTGCGGCGCCACGATCCAGTCGCTCCAGCCTACCTCCGCGAAGTCGACGTACAGCGATCTGCGCTGGCAGATCTCACGCGCCTCCTTGCGCCGGTGGTGCTGGCGATGCGCGCGACGCGGCGCCGCCGCCCGGCGCAGGCGCGGGCCGCGCGCCTCTCGCGCCGCCTGCGCGCGCGCGTCCTCCGTATACAGCAGCAGCGTCGGCTGGCTCGCGCGCCACTCCTCCTCCGGCTCGTTCGCGCGTCTCCGCACTCGCACGTGAGGGCGCTTAGCGTCCACGTTATGCACTCCCTCCTCCACTACGCGCACTAGCAGTCCGTGATTGTTCTCCGGCTCGCGGAGCCAGCGGCGCACCGCGTCGATCGCGTCCGCGGCGACCGTGCCGTTGCCGGCCAAGAGCGGCTTCGAGTCGACGAGCCGCAGCACGGGCGCGGTGCGCCCGCGGCGCCCGGGCCGGACCACGTCGTACAGCAGCAGGCGCTGCGGCGCCGTGCCGAGCTCGACGCGTCGGAACGCGAGCTCAGCGCCTCGCGCGGTCTCGTCGGCCGGCACGCCGGTCAGGTTGAAGTAAAGGCGGAACCGGTGCTCGGCCGGGAAGCGGTCGTCGACGGCGGAGGGCGCGTGGTGGTAGGACCGCGCCGTGTTGGCGGCGGCGGCGGGCATGGCACCGTCCGCCTCGTACAGCAGGCGCATGGCGCGCGGAACGGGCGCGGGCGCGGCGGGCGCTGGTGGCCGGCGTGGCAGGCCCAGCAGCGCAAGCAACTGGCGCTCAGCGGCGGCGCGCGTGGCCTCGTCCAGCGCGCCCGCGCCCGCGCCGCCCTCCGCGCCCATCCAGCACAGCGCCACCAGCGCGCACACCACCGCGCATGTGCACTCCACCCGCATAATTCTCCTCGACCCACCTGAAAAGATTGAAACGTTCACGTTAATAATAGGTTCGTGAGCTAGTTCCGAGAGAGGAGGGCGATATTCACCGGATGATAGAGCGTGCCTCCCTTCCGAAAGCTCCGGTTCTATCCGACGCGATGGGAGTTCGATCATTCTAGTTTCAAAACATTGATCGGTTTGCGAGGTTGTCGGTGAATTTGAGATAAAATTGCATGTTTTGAGAATTCCAAAAGGATTTCTAGAGAACTGTCGGGTACCGGCTACGAGCACTCGCCAACAAAGAGTGACATTGTACAACCGGCGGATTGTTTATCTCTGGTTGTGTTTCTAATAAATGCACCATACAATGTATTAAGCTTATACATATTTAATTTAAAATGTAGGTTCAAGCACCGGTCTCCCGTTTATGAACATGCGTGTCTACAAAATTACTTTTCGTTAGGTACGAATATATCCATTTCCATCACCGCCATATAACGGACAACTACATGTGACGGCTGAAGTTTTTTGAAGCCGCATCACATGTGCACACTGGTCAACAAGCTATATATTGTACGTACAAATAAGTTGAGTACCTACGATTATTAATAGGACATTAAACTGATAAATCATTTGTTATGCAATTGATAAGGCACATGACTAGGTACAAAACAGGTCCTAAACGCAGTGATAACGAACATCTGTAGCTTTGTCTTGATCTGATCTCTCAACACGATCAGTGCAGTGACCTTAGTGTTCAAGAGGATACATTGAAACATTCTACATTTTCTAGACTAATTTTTATGTTCATTTTTATGTTATGTTACTTTAGAAGATCTATTATAATAGGGGATTGGATCACCATTATATAGCTAGGATAAATATAGCTATATATTGACATAAAAATACTATGCTATAGTATGCATATAGGTATATTATGTTTGTGTTGATGTGTATGTTTGCTATATTGTTTACAGATAACAACGCAAAAGAATTGCTACTGAAACATTTTCATAACAACACAATAATAAAAACTAACATGAAACAAAAAGTTAAGTAAACTATTTAAAATGTAGGTTTTAAACTGAGTACAAAATATTGTTAATCGTAAACACTGGTTCCTAAGGTCAGAAATACTTCCGAAGTAGGCATGAACTACTTACTATGCAAGCAACCTCTACACATTGCTAGTACAAGATTTGACCTCACATCAGTGAGATTCCTAAGGCCATTTCCACAGTTTTTTGCCAATCATAAAATACTCAACTTGTAACAGCAAAACAAAAATTATAACTGTCGTATTGTTTGGAATTTTAATTAAAGTTTTATACTGCAGACCATTATGACCGTATTAAAATTAAGAGAAACGAAAAACAAGATATGTTACACAAACATCCAATAAATATGGTTTTATCGTTTAAGCACTTTCGAAAAGCGTGCTTTAAAACACTTCAACGGGATGCGATGCTTGTGCTGTGCTGTGCTGTACTGCATCCTGCGACTTGCTGATGTGCGCTCTATGTTGTTGTTCATTGGAATATGTATCGTTTAAAATTAAATAAATCTAAAATTGCAATACCTTGTGATATTTCCTAAGTTAAAGTGAGTTGTTTATTGAGAGTGTTAGACGAGTGGACTATTGACCGATCGGTATGAAAACGTTATCCCATCTAGATGTGTTTTGGACATCACCTAATTTTATATGTTGTTGTTGTAATGTTTTGATCGTTGTAGCTCGGTCGACCGGATCGTGGCGTACGTATTTCGAAAATAATGCGGTCAAACCGGCTGCGGGCGCACGGCCGCTCTACTCTCTCACTCACCCGAAATTTTAACGCATCCAACGTCAACGGGTTCACAAAATCCGCGATATCCTCGCGAACGCACAGGCACTCAACGCTTGGGGAACAGATGGCACGTCACGGGTTCACGAACTGGCGGATGGCACATAACAAGGGAGTGCGGTAACATCACTGGCGCGGCGTGCGTGCTGGTCGCGCGGCTGGCGTGTGGAGTCGGCTCGAGGGGCGCGCATGTCGTGCGAGCGGGCCAGCTCTCGCGGGCGGAATGACGGCGCCGGCGGCCGAGCGCGCCAGACCCGGCGGCGTCGGCGGTCACTGCAGGCGTGCCCGGCCGCGACCCGCCCCGCCCCGCCACGCCCCGCCCTCCGCGCACCCTGCACCCGTGGCAACCTACCCCAACGCAACCACCAGCCTTCCGCACCAGCACGCTGCCGAACGTGGCGTCACTCCTCAACTCGGAGCCTCACAGACCGTTCAACATTATGATGACCTAATTCGCTAATTACACACGCTATACCAGTATCGCTTCGGGCAGTTTACAGCTGCCTCATGGCATGGTGGTGTGGTCACATTTATATCCAGTTCCACCATCTTAGAACCTACCCAACTACAAGTAGGTACACGTTATAAAACTCTATTGATAAGGGACATTTAAATTGCGTTTTGTTCTTGACCTGGCTATAAAAGTTTTATGATCACGAATTCCCTTCAAACAGATTCCACGCATCACATCGGATTTCGCAAAAGCACCAAGTTTTTTATTAACTGACCTACTTAGCTGATTTTTGGGAATCGATTTTGTCTGTCTACGAAGCGCTACGAGATGCTACGAAGTGCTACGAGAAGCATGCAATTAGAAAAGTTATGTAACTTAAGAGTTTTACTAATAATTTTGAAGGTTTGAATAATTTCAGATTTCTAATAGTTCTCTAACTTTCTATAGAGTTGTTATATTACCGTGTTTATTCACGAAATGGATTCATTGCTCAGTTTACATTGCACACATAAACAAATTGAAATTATTGTCTAATAACAGAGGATGATTTCTTATGATGTGATTGAAAAATTTACCTCTCTGTTCACATTACATATTGTTAAAAAAAACATGTTTTGCAGGATGTTTTACCCTAGAAAGTGTACAGCTCACTATTGTTGTAAACAATTTGATTATTATAACAATAAAAATATATTGCTGGCTGAAAGAGCTTAGATGCTTCTTCTTTTGTATTGTCCATGTAGCTAATTTCAGTCGGACACAGTTTTACATAGAAATAAACTGAACAAGGTGCAAGTTTTATTTGCGCATACTAGTGTTCCCAAATATTCACTTTATAACCAGCTCTACACTTTACCAATGTAACAGAAGCTCCCATTTGTAGGATTTTTAGTTACGATACGGTTCAGGATAGGCTGGACAAGTATTAATTGTAGTTTTTATTTAATTTCTCGAATTCAGTTAATTTTTAAAAGTTGCTTATTCCTTCCTTTCATGAGACCATTATGGTACAGGTTTTCTGAAAAAATCACCCATTAACCCGTATGGAATGAAATATTTCGCACTAAATAATTTTTTTTCTTCAACCAAGTTTTTTTAATAAAAAATCTAAATATGAGGTTCTTTTAGTAAAATCATGTAAAATTTTAAGCTTTCATTAGATACCCCACTCAATGGGGTAAAAAATATTTTTGTTTTCATATCCCGTTTGACCCCCCTTAATAGTCCCTAATTTTCAGAATATTTATTCCGCATGCAAACCCTCATATTGGGTTGTGATAAACTATTACTAAGTATTCCAAATTTCAACTCTCTAGCTTCTACGGTTCAGCTCTGGTGGCGTGTGACAGACAGACGGACAGACGGACACCGGAGTGAGGCCATAAGTGTTCCGTTTTTCCAAAACTGGATCGGAACACTAAAAAGCAGGTCTTTGCAATCTAGATGATTAATACAGAGTCAGGAGCCACTTCTTATAGTTTTACTTAAAGATTTTTATTTGACTTAAAAATATGGACAGTACCTATCTGACCTACCTACTAAATGTTATTTTATTTCTAAGATATTTTTTTTAGATGAATCAAAAAACTTTTTAGACAAATAACTTAATATAGCTTTCATAAGATTTTTTTCGTTCTAACTTGAAAGGCACACGTAAAGTACAGAGATAGGTATGGTGACAAATACTGATGAGAAAACCTGTAGCATTCCCTAGCCTGTCTCAACAGGTAACATCACTAAGTAAAAGAAATGACATCCGTCCACCTGTCCATAAAAATAAGACGAGCTTAGATAAATCTGAGTGCATAACATGCAGCTGAACAAGACCACCTCTCCATCATTGTTCTAGCACAGTCATCGGAATGGTATGCAGTGCGTATGACCGTTTTATCTTCCCAATATTTACTTAGCCATCTCTCTTTTGTTATATCTTTGGCGGCAGGTGCAGAAAAAGTATGAAAACAAAGTTACGCGTACTTGGACGTGGAAATAACGGCGGTCGAAGTATTAAAGTTGGAGGAAGCAACTCATAAAGCTTCGATAAGAAAACTGTTAGGGTAACGAAGCAATGAGTGACTAATTTATTGACAGTGAGTAACCGTTTTACGTAAATAACCTGTTACTTTTTTTATTCTGAACCCTAATGCCTTGTGTTTTTTTTTTGTCTGACTTATGCTGACTAAAGGCGGCTTGCACCAGAATCGCTAAACGCGTTTAAATTTTAAACAGTATTTAGCGAGTTGTCAAGTCATATAAATACGTCAGATTTAAATCTATTTAGCTGTTAAACACGTTTAGTGATTCTGGTGCAAGCCGCCCTAAGTTATATAAACTAAAGCTTTTGTTTTTAATAAAAGATAGGAATATAAATTGCTTTCCAACGGAGAAGGAAAACATTTTAGGAAAATCAGTTAATGTTCTGACAGCGATGTTGGCTTGTATGTTGTCACGTTTACCCTATGCACTACAGCTGCAAAGGATAGACGAGTCAAATGTATACCTAAACCCAGCTTTGACCTCCTTTGATAAGATTTTCCTCAGGCTCCTTTACTTTCCTTAAAGATAAAAAAAACCAAGGGGATCTAAATGATTCTTGTAATTTTACTGAATAACTTATTTATTTATTTGACGTTGACATTACACTCGACTGCAAAGTTACAGTTAATTTTTGTCAAGAAAAGTCGCAATAAATCTTTTAAAATATTAGGCAAACTTTAAATTACCTTGCAGTGCATCTCTCAAACTCGTTTCAACGTTTTTATCCATAACCGAGACAACATTATGAACTCTCATGAATATTGTGAATATTATTAATTTTATTCACATTAAATTCAACTAGAAACTCGCATCACGTGGGCTACATGTGGGTACGTAATAAACGCATTAATTACTGGCTTGTAGTTACAGAGTGATGTGTTTCTGTTTGATGTTCTGTGTAAGACTTTAAATTACAACATAAATATATTGAGACTTGGAACAAACAAGATTTGTCCCACCGCGGTAATCAAACCCACTCATCAGCTTTCCATTTCAAGAATAATAATAAAAAAATTACGAGTGATTTTTTGGAGCCTTGAAAGGTACAGACACATAGACACAAAAAAGCCTCAAATTTAGAACACCTTTCTTCTTCAGTTGGTGGTTAAAAAGTTTATCTGAAGCGTTAAACGTGTCCTTAAGACTTAAAGGCACAATATTACATAAAAATATTGGTACTTTTCTCCCTATTTATCAGAAATATAAATAGAAACGTAAAGGCAGAAAACGCTTAAAAAGCGCGGGTGAGCGCCTGGAGCTCATGACGTCACACGCGAAATCGCCGGGCTCAAAACACATTTTGAAAATCCAAACTTTAAAAAATCCTAGAAAATTCAGTTTTTGAGATATCGCCAAAATTATTTCACTGTTGTGTTTTGGACGTAAAAATCTATCAATCTACATTAAAAAAAAATACGCTCATCTTCCTCATTGTTGTTTACACGAGTACGGCTAGTGAATGTAAAGTCGATCCGATCAGAATGTATTAGGCACCTACCTAAAAATAAAAGTTGAAATAGGCTCACGACTCTTGCACAGCAGACAAGACATATGACATCGCCTCAGACCATTCGGTACATACTAAATGGTCTCTCAGTAATTGAGGTGGCCAAACACATATTTTCAGATTGGGCCTCTATTTTAAAATAATTCATCATCAAATCAGCATGATCAGCAAACAAAAAAGCAATTGTTGAAATAAATTGTAAAAAATTGGATGCACCAGCCCTCGGTAGCATTTTTCTGAGCAACTTAGTACGTGATCGCTGTCGTGTGCGCAATTCGATGCGCCATTTCAATGTGAGAGGTAATTTCAAAAACATTATCAACTCAATCTTGAGCTATAAAAACCAGTTAAAAGATCCAATCGCTATAATTGTATGAAATCATTTTGCAAATCACCGAGTTGGCTTCTGAGCTCTGCTACCGGGGGCCGTTACGCGCAAATCACTAAGCCTGTGGTCTTTTTTGGCGCGTGTTGTTTGCAATGAGTACCTACTCCAAGCCAGCGAAAGTTCTGAGATCATACTGTATTCTGTGCCAAGAAACAAAACGAACGTGCCGCGAAATCGATAGAGAATATTAAAGCCAATTAAGATTGTACGATAAAAAATTGAGGAATGTTTCGTTTTAGAAACGTTGTCTTACACGTGGAGTACAGTAACGTTTTTTAATAGTCTCAAGCTGTTGTCAGCGTGCATGCTGCATGGTTAATCGAGACTCACGCTGCACTAAAATAGGTTATTTTTTGACACATTTCGATGAGTCAGACAATCTATGTTCATGTCCTGACTGAGCACTTATTTAGTTCTGATTTATTTAGGTAGTTCAGCTGTTTTTCCGCTCGTTTGTAAAATGCATTGTTTGAATGACGGCAGTCTGAAATAAACAAATTTTCAGAAGGAATACAAAGTAAGGTTGGAGCCACGCTGTCTGCTGCCCACGGTCGACGCGTCCGCATTGACTCACCAGTTTCTCGTCTCCTGTAATTAGTCCATTAAAACATTTAGCACGCACGCACAGCTCAAATGCTCAATTAGATCAACGACCGTCGTGTCAGATTGTACGTTCCTCTAACTCCTTGCTCTGGATAGAGGCCGCATTTACGGGTACTGCCGATGCCCGTTCACGAGTCACAAACGTGGGTATATTACGTAGATCGTTTGCTGAAGAGTCAAGTTGTTTTTGGAACCTTCTGAAGTTCTGATACAATGGGCAATGACAATGAAAAAAATTATATGAATTTCAGCTAGACCTTGATGGATTTAAAAGGCTTTAAAAACCCGACACCGATAGACGGTAAGATCTGCCCCCGTATGCCAATCTTTTGCTGTCAAGTTATATTTCACTGCCCAGTGTAATTTCTTCAGGTTACGTGGTACAATTTTGTACCACGTGATCATTCTTTTTAGACACTTGACAGCAAAATATGCGCGAAAACACATCAAATGACGTCATAATGTCACTATTTAGTCACAGAATAACTATGAGTTAGTATGAACTGACCATGATTTAAAACTTTGCAGTTCAACTTTGATTGGCATACCCCTGCTGACAAGTATCAGCAGCAGACGCCCGCTTTCAACGTGAAAGCGGTCACATTGTCTTTAAATTGACAGCTATCGTCCCTAAGTCCTAATTATAAAAGGTACGGTGGTAAGCGACGATTTCCTCTCGACCAAAACAAAAACTCACAAAGGCATCCTTTAGTATGAGGCATGCACTTTTTACTCCGCAATTATTTTTTCTCTCTTTGTTCCTAAGCTATGAAATTCAGGTTTCAACAATGCGGTCAACTTATTTACTCTACCTTTGTCATTAAAAACACGCCTCACGAGAAAAAGGCAGTAAAAAACAATTTAAATAAATTAATAACTTAGGTACATCAAAAGGTATGACAAGAATTTGCTATTTCCTGATTTTATTATGGTCTTCGATAATGTCTCCATCAAGCTGTCACAGATCAATGGAAAGTATTTTATGGACATGCTATACAAGCATCACAATCAAATCAATGCATTCTGATATAAAGGACATCCACATTGTTAGAATACATTCAGTTCTTGTAACCTCCTTAAATACGTCCTCCTCCTCAAGTCTACATTTTTTATGAGAGAAATTGTATAATCTCTTATACTATGTAACAAAGCCATGCCTCACGGAGCACATTTACGGAAAAGTTACATTTTTATCAGTTTTTTCGAAGCGATTGCTGTTTTCTGACCAATAAAACGGAGGGAAATATTTTTTTAACAAAAACAGTTTGTAAAAATGATGAAGATTGATGAGACAAAGTAAAAGTAGCTTTTTAAAGTTCTGGAAAGAGGGATAAAATTCTGGAGCTGTTATTTACTGCCCCCGTATGCCAATCTTTTGCTGTCAAGTTATATTTCACTGCCCAGTGTAATTTTTTCAGGTCACGTAGTACAATTTTGTACCAAGTGATCATTCTTTTTAGACACTTGACAGCAAAATATGCGCGAAAACACATCAAATGACGTCATAATGTCACTATTTAGTCACAGAATAACTATGAGTTAGTATGAACTGACCATGATTTAAAACTTTGCAGTTCAACTTTAATTGGCATACCCCTGCTGTACTAGGTACTTGAATTAACCTTGCGAACAATTATAACGGTATCATCCCATAGTGCATGCACTAAGAGAGTTAATTGGGTAATTAATCCACGGCATAAAATTAGCGGGTCCCTGAGTTTCTACGAACCGGGGTCGTATTTCACTTCCCGTAATTTGTGTGAAGTGCAAGTAATTATATTTTATTTTATTGTTAATAAGGTCTTTTGCCTTATGCACATACTGTAGGTACTTGCAAATAAAATAAACACTGTACAAATGGGCTTATTTCATTCGTATTTGGTAATTTAATTTACTTAACATTTATTATTACAATATTTTACAAAATCACATGAAACAGTTGAGCTATCTACAAACCGTTGCAAACATTAATATACCTATTATTTTTGAATATTAATTAAATTTACATTTATTATCTATTTTAATAATTTAAATGAGGTAAGTCATTAGTTTTCTCCGCTTTGAATGAAATTATATGATTAAAACATTGGAAGAGATTGAAAATTAATTGTACCTTCTAATCTACACTCGAGAGCAATGATTCCGGGTCACTTAAAGAATGTTAAAAATCTCGGAAACTAAAAATGATAGGTTAATGCAATAAATTGTATTTAATAGACAATGTAATACTCCTTAAATGAAAGTAAAAAAATATGAGTCACCATACATTTTATTAACACAAAATTACATAAAGAAAAAAACTGCTCCTTAAAACAAAAATAGGAAACATGAAATTTTTGAACTTTATTACGATTTGACTTGAATTTTAATACTTCGTATTGCCTCCTCGTGCTTCCATTACTGCGTTTACGCGGTTTGGCATGCTGTACACCAAGTTCCTTATACGATTTTGGGGAATATTCTCCCATTCCTCTGTGAGAGCAATTTTGAGCTCACGAAGCGTGATTGGGGGAGGGTTTCGTTGTTTTACGCATCTGCCTAGCTCGTCCCAAGCATGCTCGATCGGGTTGATATCCGGGCTGCGCGCTGGCCACTCCATACGAGTAATGTTCATCTCTTGAAGGTAGTCATTCACAATCCTACCTGTATGAGGTCGGGCATTGTCATGCATAAATATAGCATCCTCACCTAAATTGACCATAAATGGACCAACATGATCATTGAGGATTTCTTCCACATATCTTACGCTAGTTAAAGAGCCGTTTTCTATGATCACCAGCTCTGTGCGACTTTCAGAAGAAATTCCGGCCCACACAAGTACAGACCCACCACCGTAGGCTACTTTTTCTTCGATGCATGCTTGCTTGAATCTTTCCCCTGGTCTTCGATACACTCTGTGTCTTCCATCGTGCTTGTAGAGCATAAATTTTGATTCGTCGGAGAACATAACTTTTGACCAATCTTCAATACTCCAATTTACGTGGCTCTGGGCATATCTTAGTCTTGAAATACGATGCCCACGCTCCAGTTTAGGGCCGTTTGCAGGTCTAAGGGGTTTTAAGTTAGATTCAGCAAGCCGACGTCTTACTGTCCATGCACTTGGGTTACTTCCTCCGAGGCGTCGAAACTGATTTGTGAGTTCAGTTCCTGTGAGAAAGCGATTTCGAAGCATGGTGTTCACCAAGTATCGGTCTTCTCGTGCTGTGGTACACCTGGTTCTGCCCGTTCCTGGTCTGCGTAGGTTAGAACCAGTTTCTTCGTAACGTCGGAGAACTCTTTGTACTGTTGACAGCGACACACCGACAGTCCTGGCTGTATCGCGCTGACTCCGGCCGGTTTCCAGCATTGTAAGTATTCTGGTGCATTCTTCAGGCGTAAGCGACATAATTTCAGCTTGAATAATGAATATAGAGCACTATCAACATGGTTTATATACCCACATAAATGACAGATTACAAACAAAAGCAAAACCAAATGCTGTAATTTCGTAGTTCCATCTTCGAAAGTGGCCCTTTTTCAAATTTGATTTTTTTAAGATATAACTTTACAATAACTAAGAAGTTTTAATACCTTCATTTAAGGAGTATTACATTGTCTATTAAATACAATTTATTGCATTAACCTATCATTTTTAGTTTCCGAGATTTTTAACATTCTTTAAGTGACCCGGAATCATTGCTCTCGCGTGTAGTAATCTCTCTCCAAAATAGCACAACTATTTCATTTTATTCTAATAAGTAGTCCTAGAATAATACATCAAAGAAGCATGGCACCCCTATTTTAAAGGTTTTAAAACATTTGCGTCGTATCAAATACCTATAGTATAAAGTGCATACTAAAGTTCATTTTGCATTGAAAGGCATTCAAAGTGGCACAGGGTTGCCGACACATGCAGTAGGGTCTGGTTGCATTGGCAGAATTGACAAACTGCTGATTACCATCGTAATCGCCATGATACAGGGAAGGTTATGTACTATCGGTTCTAGAGAAGAAACCCAAGAGACAGCTCAAATAATTTGCAATTATAATATTTCTTGTCCGAGAAAGTGAGCAATCAAGTACTTACCTAACATTGAATTTAATACTTCTAACCTACCCAGTTATTACCCAAGGTACAAATTAAAATTGCTTAGGTCATGCATTACACCATCTCAAATCATAGGTACATAATCTTTAATTTTTTTCATGAAAACCAGTGATAACGTACTGTGTAGGTGGATAATGTAAGTATGTGTCTTTGTTTATAAAAATAATAGCTTTTGGTATTATTTTCTTACAAATATCTTATTACAATTTAATTAGGTAGGTACCTAAGCATTTACTAGCTCTTCTTTTGTTTTTTTAACCAGTTCTCTCGGTATGAAGACTTACTACGAGTATTATAATTTCCCATTAACTAGGTATAACTAGAAATAAGTGTAGCAGCATTGACGTGTAGCTACAGGAAATATCGGTAGGTATACATTGCATTGAAACGCTTTTATCTATTCCACAAAGGATTATACACAGTAATGGAATCAAATCAATGAATACATTAATAATTTGCGCTTTATTTTGTTCACCAAGGTGCTCAATAGCTTCTGTTGTATTGTTTCTTGTAATTGAGCAGGTAAATCCATTAGCTTTGTATGTTTTAAGTACTCTTCGAGGAAACTTTCAGTAAAGTTAATTTGTAGCGATCAGCGTTGAGTGCTTGTGTTAGGCGTGAGAACGCTATGAGCCGACGAAGCTTTTGAAAAGATTTCCAAGTAAATTAAAAGGTACCATTGAGGGCATTACAGACGATTATTATAGGATTAGAGAACTTGAGCAATGAGAAAAAAAATGTGCATCTAATTACAAGTCAAAGATACCATAATCGCTCTAGTTAAACCAAATAGATTGCTAGATATATTTTTTACGCTTATATAAACGTGAAATATAAAAATTAGGTACCTACTAATAAGTAAAGTAAATAACACATCTTACTAAACCTAAATGCTAGGACTAAATATATCTCTCGATTTATATCAATCTAATATGTTTGTCTAAATAACATTGGGGCATCCAAATTGTACGTCTTCTCACCCAAATCAATCTCGAAAAACACGTTATGCTAAATCTTTTAATATCACGACCAAAAATAAAACATCCAGTACATGTTTAGCGTGAAATTTGAAAATCAGTTGGTGATAGTGATTGTTAGGGCTCCTGTCTACCTGCGTGATGGTGGAATAAAAGATGCCTTTTACTTTTATGCGTAAGTATAATGCGTAGGTACCATTGATTGGAGTAGATAGCAGGAATATAAAATTTATAAAATTATCAAAATTAGATGTAGGCACAGACGTCGGCGAATAAAGGAGTGAATCTTGAATGATTGAGTGAAGTTGGAGCTGCGATGGAGTGAACGATGCTTAGGGATGGGATGCGTCGCTAATTATCGTCGTAGAACAAATTCTGGCAAAGAGTACCTATTTAATCGTAAGATGTAAGATAGGAAGGAACTAGGAAGTCCGCTCATCGGCCCACGTAAATTACATGATCTTCTCATATCAAAGTCTACCCAAACCCGAAAAACTTCTAAGATTCAATCAATTCCCACAAAAATTCTAAAAAATAATTAATTATTCCCACTGTTTCAACCTGGTATTCAAACTGTTCATACCTAGATCTTTTGCATTAGCTAGTACATAATTCGTATATTGTCCTTCACTCGTTCATATAAAAATTCTTGCAACCATATTGAATTACCTACTTCCAGAAATAACATTATTAGTATTAATACCTTCAGGATTCTACTACTTATGCATTTATGAAAACTGTGGCAGGAAAAATAAATATTTATTACTGAGGTATATGTAATAGTACCTACCTAATGTACCTACTCCATTATGCTGTATCTAACCAACTTAGGTAAAATACGGCATTTGAAATACACTCGAGAGCAATGATTCCGGGTCACTTAAAGAATGTTAAAAATCTCGGAAACTAAAAATGATAGGTTAATGCAATAAATTGTATTTAATAGACAATGTAATACTCCTTAAATGAAAGTAAAAAAATATGAGTCACCATACATTTTATTAACACAAAATTACATAAAGAAAAAAACTGCTGATCTCTCCTTAAAACAAAAATAGGAAACATGAAATTTTTGAACTTTATTACGATTTGACTTGAATTTTAATACTTCGTATTGCCTCCTCGTGCTTCCATTACTGCGTTTACGCGGTTTGGCATGCTGTACACCAAGTTCCTTATACGATTTTGGGGAATATTCTCCCATTCCTCTGTGAGAGCAATTTTGAGCTCACGAAGCGTGATTGGGGGAGGGTTTCGTTGTTTTACGCATCTGCCTAGCTCGTCCCAAGCATGCTCGATCGGGTTGATATCCGGGCTGCGCGCTGGCCACTCCATACGAGTAATGTTCATCTCTTGAAGGTAGTCATTCACAATCCTACCTGTATGAGGTCGGGCATTGTCATGCATAAATATAGCATCCTCACCTAAATTGACCATAAATGGACCAACATGATCATTGAGGATTTCTTCCACATATCTTACGCTAGTTAAAGAGCCGTTTTCTATGATCACCAGCTCTGTGCGACTTTCAGAAGAAATTCCGGCCCACACAAGTACAGACCCACCACCGTAGGCTACTTTTTCTTCGATGCATGCTTGCTTGAATCTTTCCCCTGGTCTTCGATACACTCTGTGTCTTCCATCGTGCTTGTAGAGCATAAATTTTGATTCGTCGGAGAACATAACTTTTGACCAATCTTCAATACTCCAATTTACGTGGCTCTGGGCATATCTTAGTCTTGAAATACGATGCCCACGCTCCAGTTTAGGGCCGTTTGCAGGTCTAAGGGGTTTTAAGTTAGATTCAGCAAGCCGACGTCTTACTGTCCATGCACTTGGGTTACTTCCTCCGAGGCGTCGAAACTGATTTGTGAGTTCAGTTCCTGTGAGAAAGCGATTTCGAAGCATGGTGTTCACCAAGTATCGGTCTTCTCGTGCTGTGGTACACCTGGTTCTGCCCGTTCCTGGTCTGCGTAGGTTAGAACCAGTTTCTTCGTAACGTCGGAGAACTCTTTGTACTGTTGACAGCGACACACCGACAGTCCTGGCTGTATCGCGCTGACTCCGGCCGGTTTCCAGCATTGTAAGTATTCTGGTGCATTCTTCAGGCGTAAGCGACATAATTTCAGCTTGAATAATGAATATAGAGCACTATCAACATGGTTTATATACCCACATAAATGACAGATTACAAACAAAAGCAAAACCAAATGCTGTAATTTCGTAGTTCCATCTTCGAAAGTGGCCCTTTTTCAAATTTGATTTTTTTAAGATATAACTTTACAATAACTAAGAAGTTTTAATACCTTCATTTAAGGAGTATTACATTGTCTATTAAATACAATTTATTGCATTAACCTATCATTTTTAGTTTCCGAGATTTTTAACATTCTTTAAGTGACCCGGAATCATTGCTCTCGCGTGTACTTAATATAAAAAATAATTACTTGGTAGAATTAATATATTCCATAAATCCCCACCAGTGAGATTTCAGTTTTTTTATCGACTTCTAATTTTATTATACTAAGGGCGGCTTGCACCAGAATCGCTAAACGCGTTTAACTATTAAATACTATTTAGCGAGTTGTCAAGTCATATAAATACGTCAGATTTAAATCTATTTAGCTGTTAAACACGTTTAGTGGTTCTGGTGCAAGCCGCCCTTAGTAGGTAACTACCTATTTCTAACACAAGACTTTTCCTTCATATTTACCTCATTTTCAGTCATTTCGTTATAGATTTGCCTCATCATTTATTTATGGTGTTGACTGTACGTAGACAATCTATGCCAAAATGTAGGGCATTCACAAGGTATTCAATAAATCTGACACCTAAAGTCAGGCAGAACAGTTTATGCCTCCATGCTAGGATAAACAATCTTGAATATTAAATCTCCCCTCTTTATTGTATGCCAGTCGTTATTTGTATATTCCTCTCATTTTTGTAAAATTTTATGTGGTGTGGTGTACAATAAAGTATTATTTATCTATCTATCTCTTTCTAGCTACGAATATATCCTGTCACAATGAAGATAAACCTCAAAAAGGCAGGGCTTCAAAAGATTTTCACTTTCCCAGAGTTTTCAAATACGTAACAGGCAATCAAAGTTTTTTAATTGTGAAACGTTGCATGGCTTTATCATTTATTTAAATGATGTGGTCTCCAACGGTGGTGGTTGGTGGTTCAAGTCTAGTGTAGTGACCGGTTCGCACGGTGGCCGTGAGTGTTACACACACAAGCGCACTTGTTGCTACTCGACTGGCGAGAACCTGCGAGCAGATTCCAGGCCTTGATGACACTTCGACTAACAAACAGTTTTTTTATACAACTAAATATTGGAACAAACCATTGACCCACCTGATGTTAAGCGGTTACCTCTACCTATAACAATGTATTGCCTCACAGAGCATGTCCACTGAGGACGTGGACGTGTAATGAAATACCTGTAGCGTGTCTTTGGCGAGGGTCAACTTCGCAAAGGTCTTCCTAACTCACAGGAGAAAATTGTCCCCACCAGTTTCAAAGCTTAGTAAAATTTTAAAGCATTTTGATCGATCCTTCTACATAAGGTGTAATTTTTACAGCTTGAATTTTTTTTAATCTCATAAAAAACGGTTTAAAAGCAGAGTCATCATCAGCTCAATTTGACGCACGACGACGCTTGAAAATGTCTACTGTTTTTTTTCTTTCATCCATGTTTGTGCAGAGCTGCCGTTTTGCAATTTGCCGAGTTTATTTCATCAAACTTCAGATGAAGACCACGTCACGTGGAAGAAAGAGCTTTCAATCCAAAAGCTTAACCTAGGTACTCAAATGTATGATCTGAAATGCTCTATGGTTCCAAAGTCTAGCAAGAAACTCTCAAGTTTTAATAAAGATCACCTTCTTTCTAATAACTTTTGGCCTGCTAAAAGGTTGGTTCTAAAAATTGGCTGCAGTTTAAAAAGATACGTAACTTGCGTCTATTTACCACGAGATACTTGGGATTGGTGGTCAGTGGAGCGTTGAGCTGAGGAAGGCCATCAAGACACGCTTCGTTGAACCCTTCAACGCCTCCTCTTTTACGCAATTACCTACAAACTTACTGTGTGAACGAGGGTGGCGACAGATACATTATATTATAATTGAAATTGAATGAACGCCCGTTTCCGCACTTAGACTCAAAAGTTGGTCTTTTATGCGTAGGGTGTGTTCTGGCTAGGAGTGTAGCCAGCCTAACTCATCTCAGAAGCACAGAAGCGTCCTGGGAACTTCGCAGGATTCGAGGGGCGACCTAGGGGTACCTACTTAGGATTTCTTTTAGTTGTGTTGCTACGCCCTCGCATTACAGGATTAGGTACATGGGCAGCTGATTCTTCAGACATATGCAAGAGGTAGAACCTAAACTAGTACGCTCCCAGTCTAGGCGTCAACCAACAGAATCAGGTGAATCATTAAAAAAAGTGTTAGTTTGGTCATACCTTTGACCTCATTGGACATCGCATTCACTAGCGAATCCAGGGAACATTAGAGCTTAAGACCCTCTGAAAGTACCTACTTGATCTACACAAGGGTGGACCAAGATTTGTCAGGAATAATGTTAACCGTGCATGAGGACCTCTATTTGTTTTTTTAATTTAGTGATCATCATTGAAGTAATACATATTTTCTATGTGTTGATTCTGTAGCATTCTGATCTTCTTCTTGGTACCTAGGTACCTACGACTTTCCTTATCCAAAGCCCTTTCATAGAGTACCTATCAAGTTAGGTACGGTCTACATGTTTTCCTGTTTGGTTTTATTTTATTTACCTAGGTACCGTTGTGTTTGTTTACCAACTTTATTGAAATTACCATTACGCAAACGAAATAGTGATGCAGTTTCGATTTGTTCGATTTGTTCGATAGCAACAACGTCATTGTTTGATAAATTAAATACATTATGAAAAACATTTGCTTAGTATAGCGCGTCACATATTATTGTGGATTGAATTGGAACAAGGTAATAATTTACATGTTCATATCTTGGCATTTACACATTATCATCGCAAATGAGCTAGAAGTCTGCTCGTTCTGAGAATCAAGACTCGACCTAGTGCTTGTGGGACTATGAACATCTATCTTTCATATAGACTCGACCACCAAAGTAGGTCTTAGGCGAGGGATTAGATGTTTAGATGTCTTCAATTGAAGAGCACCGTGGCAACGTAAAATCAATGTAGGTATCTGTATGTTTTGTGAAATAATTTTGAGGAAGTCCGAATTCATTGAAAATTTGGCTTTGTTTGCCAATGTTTGAATCTAATAAACGATGCAATAGCCAGTGTCACGATCTTTCTGCAGGGTAATCTTCAGGATAACCAAAAAATAACGACTTTTATAAGTTTAAAAACATAGGTAGGTACTTATCAAACTACCTATCAATGATTGAATATTATTTAGAGCTTATGGTAGAGCCAGCGTGGGTGCAAAGCTACCTGTGTGTATCAGCTTGTAATCCGTGTAGCAAGTTGTGCTAAAGTTACTAATCACTTGAAACTTTGTTGTAAATACAAAAGCACACAATCCCGTTGTCTGTGTTATCGAAGTTTGACATGTAGAGACACAATGTTACTATCTGTGGAACGTGTCCAAATAACAACTAGGCAAGTGACAATATAAATGAATTACCGGGTAGTTATAAATGAGTGGTAGACAGGCCGTCATTGATGAGATACGTAGGTGCAGGTGGTGTGGGTCGCGCCTGCGCCGCGGCGCCGGCCGCCGCGGGTGTCAGGGCGCGCGGCCGCGGCCCGCCGCCGCCGCCGCCCGCGCAGATCGAAAGTTCGACGCGAGATCGAGCGCGCATATGTAAATATCGGCACATTTACAAGCGAAAGGGTTCACCAGAGCGGCGCACTAACGCAGCGTTGCGCGGGAACCAGTCAAGTGAGATTCCTACGTCCGATAGAAAAACGAACTTCGGTTCTGTCAGTGGGCACGGTGTGTTGTGCGACGCGGCCGCCGCTCGACTGCCGCCCTCCTCTCGACGCCGCGATGCTGGTATATTTATCGCTTAATTATTGAAGTCGTCTGTGTAGCAATTATAATATGAAGCTCGGCGAAACCAGGCGCAGCTGGGTGGGTCGCGGAGCGGCGCTACCGCGTCTGCGGCTTGCGTTGCGTCATGCGCCCGCGCCGAGCGTAGTACCCGCACGCGCGCGCGCAGCCTTCGGATTTTATCTCAGCCGCACGACAGCCATTCCGCTGCTCACTCACCTGTTATTCATATTATACCATTAACCTCCAACTTAAGGCAATTAGCGATATCTTCCTGACTTTTGCTTCCGCGGTGGGTAACTTTTCAACGTTATGATTGCACGTGGGCTACAATAATAGTAGACCGTATAATTAAATAAGTAAGTAGGTACCTATCTACTTGTTTAATAACGCTTTAGCATTAAGTCCTCCCGTTGTATAGAGTTTGTGTAATATTGTGCAATAAAAAACTAAAGAAATAAATAAAACAATACTAGCGTATGCCTATCCTCCATAATTTTCATTCTTCTTTAATCTCTCATCATCAAGATGAAGACATAAGTTTACGAGTAGGTACCTATTCCCTAACTATTCCAAGTAGGTATAACCTACTCCTACATCTCCTGTGTAAATGTATAATTTAAGAACGATAGCTACAGATCAAAGCATGGTAGGAAAATACAGCACAAACGCGATCTACCATGATGGCTCCGTTGGCTCTACCTACCCATACCCATGCACTTCTTTAAGACTTCTTTTGATCTACCTTCCATTGGCTCTACTTTAGCCTAGACGCACATGGCCAAAACTCTACCGGGTAGAGTAGTTTCGCTACAGTATATTTTATCTGTGGAAACTACACTATGCTCAGCCAATGCTCAGCTATCACTTCTGTCAATCAAACTTTACTGTCAATGTCATTACAACGACAAGTAAACTGTAAAAAAAATCAAAACAAAGCAAATCACCAAGGTCGTGTAGCGGAGCGAGAAAAATGTAGAAATCTGCTTAAATAGTTCTCCAAACCAGACTCCAAAGTACCTACGCAAATCATAACACATGCCCAAATTCGTATAAATATTCAAAATGTACTCCAGACTGAAACTAGGGTATGTATAAAAATTATTAAGTACGCGGTTACGCTTCTGTAAAACTTTGTTTGATTGAAGAGCTGTCGATGCCGCTATATTACCTTTGTTCTAAGCATAATCAACGCTTGCAAACTACGAGTATACTAACTAGCATATTATTATGCACGTGCTTCCAGATGCAGTTGCCCCTCTGGAGTACTATGTAGATATTTGAGTTCAGCCGAAGTCTCCACTGCATTAAGACCTTTTTACTTCAGCGTCCATCCTGACCTGTTCGGCAAATATCCTGAACAACGGGTATGTAGCCAAAAATTCACAACCCGGGGCGATAAAATGGGTAGGTAGGTTATTTGGTTTATGTGCGAAACCAACCTTCTTGTTTTTTTAACGCTTACACTTTATGTTCTATAGAAAAAGTTGTTCATAATGGGTACTCCGTATACACACTCCGAAGTTTTCAGAACCCATAAACCTGTTACACCTGTATAACATCTGTAATAGAGCCTTACTTATTTTGCAGAAAATCAATGAGAATTCACTACAACAACTGAGCGCGCTTTTAGAAGCCCAACAGTCTAGTCAAAGGTTGGCACTTCCTCCCCTTTCATTTTATCTAAGACAAAAAGATGTGCCTGAAGGTATGAGATAATAATAAAATTATAATACCTCTTGGATGCTGCAGTCTACAAAGAGTAGCTCTTATTCTTGGGCATGATAGCATTTGAGGACCAATATATTTGGTTATCTTCAGCTGAGAATAATTAGTTTGATACTCAACCAGACTGTGGCATCCATAAGATTAAAAAAATATTCTCAACATCACACATCTTACCAATTCTTATTAAAGTTATTAAAAATCTGTGATTTTTGTTACAGGAGAATTTAAGCTAGTGAAAATACAATTAAACGGAGGCAATGTAAGAGAGACAGTGATTAAAGTACTTCATGCATGTGAAATGCCAACCAATTATGTTGATAAAATACCACCGAGTCAGCCAAAACCTAATTTTAGGTAAGTTTCCCTGTTGGCAATCATAATTTTTTTTAATGATTACGAGATACAGTTTACATTTATGTTTTCCATTTAAAGATCTGAGTTCAACAAAGCATACAAGAAATACAGTGATGAATTTGAACAGGCAACTCGAATGAAAAGAAAAGTTGAAGAAAAAAAAGCTATAGAAAATGTGGTGTAAGTATTCCACGTATAGACATTCCTTTTCTATTTAAATTGAAAGATATAAGTAAATTAAAAGAATCACCAATGTACATGAAAAAATTCAATGACAATTTAATTTAATAAGTGAAAGTGCATTATCCTATCTTATTTAAATACAAATAATTATATAACTTCTTTATTTTGATGAAAATAATATAAAATCTAATCACCAATTTATATAACATAATTTAGGTAAGTGAGCAATGATTTTCATTAAATTAAAAAATTTACTTTTTGAGTAGTTATATTGGATTTTTATAATTTAAATTACATATTTTAAATGGAATCTGTTTCAGAGAATGGATTTATGAAAACAGTGAAATAGCTAAACATAAATATGATTCTACAAGTGCAACTCGGGGCCAAGTGAAGACCCTTATAGACAGCCTTTGCAATACTTACGGTATAAAAGAAGTTGGTAAAATCAATTTTTAGTTGCTCCTTATTATTTTACTTACTTTAATAGTATAAGTAGAATGAATGTTCTTTCATCATCATCATCATCATCATCATCAACCTATACTCGTCCACTGCTGGACGTAGGTCTCTCCCAAGACGCGCCATTGAGCTCGGTCTTCGGCTCGTTGTTCGAATGTTCTTTACTCATCCAATAAGGCCATAGAAGTTGCTTTGCTTACTGCTATAAAAGAGTTTGAATACCTATTAGAACCATTGACATGATGAATGAAAGAATGAACATTTTGGTGGATAAACAGTCCACTAAAATGTTCATTCATTCATTCATCGTGTCAATCATAAACAGTATTATAATCATAAACATTATTATATACTCCTTTTATGATTTCGGGAGTTGTATGAGCTTATAAATACTCTGCTAACAGTAATAAAGAAGTCTATCTTTTTTAGGTGAAGTATGATGATGGGTGGAATATAAGTCACATCAGGGGATCACTGCAGAGTCTCGCATCCTTAGCATCACAGCATTCCAAAGCTATGAGCAACTTAGAAGGTACAAAGAACTTGCTTTAATGGTATATTATTTAGTAAGCATCAGAATCTTTTTTTTATACAACTATCATCATCATCATCCGCAGCCCGATCTCACCCACTGCTGGGTATAGGCCTCTCTTTCATTGTGCCATTCTCTGCGGTCCTGTGCCACTCTCATCCAAGTCCGACCTGCGACGTTAGTGATGTCGTCAGCCCATCTCGCCGCTGGACGACCGACACTTCTCTTTCCTTTCTCTTTCTTTATACAACTAAATGATGGCTAATGGCCAATGACTTACCTGATGTTTTGTATTACCCACTGCCTTCTTATAACGATACCTAATAATACTTTTCCACTATATTATTTTAAAAATAGAGTTTTTATTGTTACTTTCTTTCCTAATTGGAAAAAGATAATACTGAAATCTTTTTACAAAACATCTTTGAAAATCTATCCAATCATAATACTTATGATGTTCACAAAAGATTCTTTCTAGTTTCAATTCTATGAACTTCGTAATAATGTTACTTTGTAATGTACCATCAGCAAAAGTTCTGCCTTACCACCTTAAGGGTGCATTTTCTGTGAACTGACTAGCCGTTAATTTTTGAATACCAATAGACGCAAATTATTTCTGGTGTAAAAGTTATGAAAACAATGGGCCGTCATAAAAATAAATAGATATTTATGTCTCTGGTTGGTCAAAATAAGAAGACAAAAGAAAAAGGCGGGGTCAGGTAGCTAACTGCTCTCAAGCGAAACAGTTTCAAAACTGGTAAGGCGGAAATTTTGCCGATAGTACAATAAAGTGTTTTTCGTTCGTTCATTCATTCATTCATTCTGTTTGCAGGTAGAACTATTGCTCTGGGAGCGTTTACCGGCGTGAGTTTGGATGGCGACGTTTATTTGAACATAATTGATGTCAGAAATGAGTGGCTTTCAGTAAGTTTAAACGTAGTGTTATTTATAAAGGTTGTGGTTGTAGCCGCCCTGAAAAGAAGAACCTGGCGGGAGATGCATTTGTTACGCCGACAAGAGCGTAGCTCTTAAATTAGAAGAAGTGATGGTGTTAAATAAAAGTCCATATTACATGGCAGTCAAAATCTTTAAAAACCTACCAAATGATATTCAAAATGAAACAGAAATAACCTCCTCTTCTTCTTTCTTCTTTTTTTTTTTTTTTTTCTTTGTACCTCTTGGGGTCGAGACTCTGGGTCCGTGGGGTACCGAGGCCCTCCGGGTTTTCAAAATTATTGCAGGGCGTCTAGTCGCAGCGACGCGTGACCCGAGGGCTGGTGATTATCTGGGCCAGCGAATCAGCATTGCTATTCAGCGCGGCAATGCAGCCAGTGTCTTGGGCACGCTTCCGATTTGTACTGATTTGGATCAGTTGAGCTATCTATAAATCGTTTGCAACGGTGTGTAGATGGCTCAACTGCTTCATGTGTATTTTGTACATATTATAAATATTAGAAATAACTAAATTTATAAGAGGATTAAAATCATATCTAGTCAAAAAATGTCTCTACTCAACTGAAGAATATTTTGAAAAAGAATAATACTATTGTATGTACCTACTTAAGATAAGTTTAAGCGCCCAAATATAACATTTTTGCGATACCTGAAAAGGGTGAGTAAGTTTTAAAGTGCCTCTTGACTTTAGCATAAGACCAAATTGTAACACTTATTTTGGCAAATAAATGTATCTTGTATCTTATTTACTTTTGGCGTAACAGCCGATGTACTATCGATGTACACACGGCCACAGGTCAGGTTAGAGGTTAGACACGCAATATTAAACCATATCTACGCTATATAGAATGGTAAAGGAGCGCAATTAGGCGTAGACACGCGGCACACACAAAAATACTATCGTCCCACATTCAACTTCTAATAGTTTCAAAATCTAGACTAAGTCAAGTCGACGTGTCTTCGTGTGTACAGTAGCAAAGTAGAGCTACAGCAAGTCATCATTCGACTGCAGATCGCTGTATTCAGCACTATGTTAATATATACACGTAACTCGCCACTATAAGCGTGTAAAGCGACCATAAATTATTGCAGAGCTTTCGCAAGTTATCACGCTTATTCTTGTTTGGTTTCAGCTAATTAAAAAAGTAAATCAGCAAGACAGCGCTTTAGTAATGATACCGAATTACGAAAAAGCTCTTTCTAGTATACTGAGAGACATTCACATTCGTAGAAGGTAAGCAAAATATTAACATAATGGAAATAATATGTCAAGACTATACTATACCCTATACACTCTTGCAAAAGTAACAAAACAAAAGCTCCCAAAACATAGTTAGAAACTCATTTGTTCATCACTGTATATAGTAGTCACAACGGATCTTTGTCCTTCTGAAGTATCTGCGCAGAACCCATTTTTGGTCGAATTGGAGATAAGCTAATTTTTCCGCACAACAGAGGGGCGAGTATGAGTTTACAGTGTGCAATACGTATGACGCCGAGCACACCGGTGTGCGCTGCTTAGTATGGAGACACTGAGCGGATTTTTGGAGAAGCTTGGTCTTGTCAAGCTTCCGCTCAATGTTTCCATACAAAGCAGCGCACACCGGTGTGGTTGGCGTCAGACGTATTGCACACTGTAAACTCATACTCGCCCCTCAGTACATGTGCAATCGTTTGTTGCACCTAACTTCAGAGGGATAAAGACCCGTTGTGTTGTGTGTACTGTACCAACATAACAGAAAAAACTTTTGAAGACACTAAAGACCTATCTACTCTTGCAAAAGTTAAAAAACAAAAACTCTCAAGACATAATGGTTAATCTTAAATTGTTCATCATTGTACCTATTTTGCAGAAAGTTCATGCCAAAAGTGTCTGCGATACAGTATTGCACGCACTTGCGACAGCTGATCACGACTGTCGGTGATTTCTACGGACGCGGACACAAGTTTGCATCCTCTGTGCCCGACTCGCTGAGCAAATATGAAATTGTTGTTGAACCGTGAGTAAAAATAAAAAAAAAAACAAAAAAGAGAAACTGTAAAAAGAAAACAATTAATTACCATTATTCAGTCTTATTAATAAAATTTGACAGGCGTCACAGCTCAGTCGGTAACAGCTCTGCCTTCCGTGCTGTGGGTCGTGGGTTCGATCCCCACTGAGAACAAACATTTGTGCGTGGAAAACATAACAACATAAAACATAGATGTTTGTTCTATGTCTGGGTGGTACTATGTATTATAAGTATGTATTTACAAAAAAAAAGTATAAGTATTCTATCAGCCATCTAGTTCCCATATTACAAGCTTTGCTTAGTTTGGGACTAGAGGGCGTTGTGTGTAAAGTCAAAACGTTGTGTATAAAGGCAAACGTTTGACCGCATAAGTGACGATGCCGTCGACTATGTAGCACATTTGATCTCCTCTCTCCTCTTGAAAACATCTAAATAATATTGGATCATCATCATAACTATCAGTCTAAACAAGCTCACAACTAGACATTGCCTTTTCCATCACTCTTCAAGAAGATGGATTGTATTACTGAATGTTTTAGAGAAGCCGGTCCACTGATGCTGTCTCCAACGGGTCAGTTCATCGCCCCCTCATCGTGTCCTGCTGAGGAACTTGTCAAATTCATCGCTGATCACCTCGACGAGGCGACGCAACTGCTTACCGAATATAGCATGTGAGCATACGCACTTTTCGAGTAACCACAGAGTAGAAATGTACTATCGGCAAAATTTCCGCCACTTTTGAAACTGTTTCGCTTGCAAGCAGTTAGCTACCTGATCCCGCCTTTTTCTTTTGTCTTCTTATTTTGACCAACCAGAGACCTAAACATCCATTTATTTTTATGACGGTCCATTGTTTTCATAACTTTTACATCCGAAATAATTTGCTTCTATTGATATTCAAAAATTAACGGCTAGTCAGTTCACAGAAAACGCACCCTTAAGGTGGTAAGGCAGAACTTTTGCTGATGGTACTACGAACAGAAAGCTTATTTCATTTCTCTCGGCGGCTTATAGCTGCCTTGACATTTTATAATGCACCCGAACCATGGCATGGAGATGCCTTGCCGCACGTAGCAAATCGCGTATAAGTTTTCTGCGTTGCGAATTCGTATCGCGTCAATTCGCAGTGTGTTTTGACCCTTACTCTCGGCGGCTCATAGCTGCGCTGACTCTTTCGCCCATTCGAATATTCCGCATGAAAGGGAAATCGCATTATATTGCGAAATAACAAACCCTTGCTATAACCACACCACCGAACTCGTCAATACTCTACCTACAACGTGTAACATAATGTCCCTAATAAGCCGAAAAGGGTCTTATTCAGACCAAACACGTGAATAGATTAGTATGTGCAAAAGTTGAATAAAATGTATTTGAAATTTCAATTTTTTTTATCTTAGAAGTTTGTGACAACCCTAAGCGCCCCTTAGGGCTTATGGGGACATTTTGTTACACCCTGTATACAAGAAAATAAAATGTATTTCAGAAACAAACACATTGAAAAGGCGCTGTACGAGGAAGTAAAGGAGAGGTTCGGTTTGTTGGAGTTGAAAAAGGATGACAGTATCACTCCCGGCTTGATGATACTGTGCTGCCAGAGGTTACTTACGAGGAGCGATCGAATCAGCATGGTCAGTATGTTAATCCTCACAGGGCACGTCCTCAATGAACTTGCTTTGCAAGGCAGTGTTATAGACTGAGGTTACCGCTTAATATCATGTGGGCCATGTGTTTGTTCCGTCACTTTTTCTCATAAAAAATGAACTCCTTTAGGACATCAATAGAATAACCACGCGCGATAGTTCTCAACTACTAAGGCGGATTGTGATTCGTACTTTGGATGTAGTTACGCAAAAAGGATCCAACCCACATCAAATCACTTTTAAGATACGGCAGTTTGAAGTTTGAAGTGTAGTGACCTGCTTACAAATGCAATGGTATCATAGATCTTAAATAAATGTATTAAGTTATTTTCCGCCTGGGTCTTTTTTGCTGAAGATAAAGGTACTAATTATTGACCGATTGTGAATTGGATCTTTTTTGCGTAACAACGTCCATTTATACAACCACGACAATTTTAACCTTGATTAACAAGAAATGTTTACCGTCCATGGGGTTTACAGTCATTTAATTTCATCTATTTAATTTCGATATCTAAAAGTATTTTTCCTTTGCAGAAACTTCAAGGGAACATCCTCAACGTTACTCATTACTATTCAGTACTGTCAGAAGGCGCGCTATGTATTCCATGGAATTTTAAGTAAACTAAAATCATTTTAAACGGTATTAGATATAGTATTGTACAACAAGTCTGGAACTTTAATTCTCACGTTTAATTAAGGAAGGAACCTGTGACATAGATTTAGGTATTTAGTACAAAATAAACTATTACTATCGAATCTGTTGTCGCATTTTTCTAAACTAACCTAATTTGACAGCACTAAAAATGTTGCCGTCCTTTTCTCATAAACTGAAACGACAAAGACAGCTATAATTTTAGCGCTGTCAAATTAGGTTAGTTTAGAAAATTATAGTATGTAAAACACTTAAAACCGTTTAGCTAGACCGTCAAGGCAAGGCGTAAAACGTGCGTTCAGTGACTTCACCGGTGAACTCAGAAATAGATGTTTGGACAGCGTAAAGCACATGGTTTACGCTGTTTTATTTTATAGTAAAGTAAACGTGAGTGCTGGCTTTAAACTGAGTAAAAAGCCACGGTGCAGATAATAATCTCCACTTTTAGAAAGTAATATAAGTAGATGAATTGACTGTGTTTATAGCCCACAATCGCTGTAAACTTAAGTTAGTTGTTGATGTAAATAGCTTTTTGGTTAGTATAAAAATACGGCGAAGTGCCGCTAACTTTTTTTTGAGAAATTGGACGTAGTTATGCAAAAATGACCCAACCCACATCAAGTCACTTTTGAGATACGGCATTTTACATGTCTACATGTGGGATGATATCATATGTCGAAGTTTTTTGTCCAGGTATTTTTTTTTGCTGATTATAAAGGTAAACTTTAGGAACTGCTCGGTACACTTAACCAATTGATTCTGATCCTTTATTGCTTAACTACGCCCAATTGTGAGACAAAAGATAGCATTTGTGAATTGTAACGAAATGGCAGTTGGGGGCGCCTGTGTTGGTGGCACTGTACCTACATCAAATATGTAAATACTTACCTCAAATAGTACAAATTTAAGCGTTCCGTTTGATTTATATATCCTAATATCGTTTCTTTGCTGTAATTTTTATAGTTCATTAATGTTTCGTTTCTATTATGTATTTTGCGAGCGTTCATAAGTAGCAATATGGAGTCTGTAATTTAAATACATGAAATTCTCACTAACCCCCCCCCCCCCCTTATTTTATAGGTTTGGGGCATTTGAAATACAAGTCTGTCATTTTAAGAGTATTTCAATTTTATTTATTGCATGTTTAATCAAATTGAGTAATATTAATAACAGTCTTCAAATGATCAAATTATTTACAGCTATATATTATTTACACTTGCGAATTATTATAAGATTAAGTACCTACTTATTCAAACTGTAAGAACAAACTGTGAAGTCAATAAAGAAGTTAAATAATCAGATTTTAATTTACTAGATCTTCCTTGAAAGACACTATGATTATAATTACTTCTGGCCAGATTATTAAAGAATCAATTCCATCGAACTTTACCTTCATGGAACGTTAATTTGATTCCTTGAAAAACCAGTAATTTTCAAATCTCATCAATCACTGAATTGTCATAAAGTAAACAAGTTGTAAGTATTTTAATTTTTTTTATGAATTAGTTTGGTACAGGTTCGTTCCAAACATACTTGTCTCCTTTTGTTTTTAAAAGAAATCTTCGTTGTATTAAGTTTTGAACAAATTCCGTTTCAAGCGCTATTTCCACCATATATAATAATATGTACTTTAGTCTATGTGTATATAACTGGGTATTTTTTGACACTTTGCGATTAAAATCTGCTCCAAAATTTAGAGTCGATTCAGACAAAATGAAAAGGGAATATACCTAGTATGTAGTAAAATTCAATGCTGTCTCTTATTTTGCTGCACTATAACAAGTTTGTTCCGTTCCTTCGTAACTTTCGCTACGGGGAGACTTGTGGCCGGCATCAGCTGACGTAGATTCTGACTAGGTATGATCGGTGCCTGGAAATAATAATGTACATTATATAAATGTATTATACTAGCAGTTACCCGCGACTTCGTAAGCGAGTAGCGTTTCTGTGTACATTATATTATCTGTGCGTGTACCGAGCGGATACATCTTTGAGAAATTTGACATTACACCGAACCCGTACTCGAATGTCAAACGTTAGTCGTTAGACCAAAGAGGTAGTACTACGTCCTGTCAAACTGACGTGACATGATATGACATCATCCTCTTGCTAAATTGGCGCTGCTAATCCCGTTCGTTCATTTTATCCTGTAGATCCTGTTAATTATTCGGGATAAAAAGTAGCCTATGTGTCAATCGGTTACGAACTATATATATGCCAAGTTTCATCCAAGTTGGTTCAGTAGTTTCGACGTGATTGCAACACAAAAATCCAAACATCTAAACTTTCGCATTTATAATATTAGTAGGATATTATTTTACATTATTTTAGATCATTAGATGTATTTAATTGACTTTTTGTGCATGTGTGTAATTTAATTAATTATTGTAATTGGTGTTAACCGTAGTAATTAATAATAAATAAATAAATTATAAATAAATTATAGACAGTTAAAATCCCTGGCCCCATGGTCCAAGAAATAGCTGCAGGGATTTTCACAAAATATGACTCAACAATTAATTTTTTACCACGCTATTTCAGCGATGGGATAAGTAGGCAACACCTAAGCAATTTTTACTGGTGTTATCTTAAGGGGCCTTCTTTCGATTTTGGCCTATTTACATCATTTTTCGAACTCGATTTTTATTACAGTTAACGTTTTACGATTACAAATATAAATGGAAATTAAAGTTTGGTTCAATAAAAATAGAATGCTGGGAGAACATTTTAAATTAGGCAATACACAACTGAGAAATAAATTAATTTGTAACGCATGTCTTCGTAAAATTATCAAAAATGTGAACTTTTCGTCTTGATTTTATCATATAAAAAACTAGTTTAAAGATAATTTAAAAATGCAGTTAAAATGTTTATTTTGTTAAAAATAGAATGCTGGGAAAAAATTGCTGCCCGTTCATACAATATGTTAGAGAAATTAATTTTTGAAAACACCGCCTTTTACGCAATTTTACTCTTCAAACAAACTGTGATTTCTACGAAAGTAAGAAGTTTAAAGTTAAAATACGCATACTATATAAAAGTACAGGTTTTTTTCTTACAAATAAAAATAAAATTATAGTCTTCTTCCATGTACTTATTTTTATAGGATTTTTCTAAAATCACCTATAAATCATGCAGCGCAACGCTGCGAGTGGCATTCCGCGCTGAGCGGCCGTGGAGGGAGGACGTATCGCTTTTCGTCGTGCGCACTATACATATACATATATCGACAAATAGCAGTATCGGCACCAAATTCTAGTGTGACCGCGTGATTTGATCCTTCGTGCGGCCGTAGGTACTTGGTAGATGTTTTCTAACTACATTATTTAGGTTTCATAAAATGTCGGTATCTTCACGGTATTTGAACTTTTGTAAATAATAAAAAACACTTTTACAATCAAGCACCTACCTACTTAGTATATAGGCCGATTTATAAATTACTCAAATGTACTTACTACTAACTGCAACTTGCCTACTGCCTACTTGCATCTACTTACTGCTGACTGACTTGACTCCTTGTGAAATCGCCCTGAAGGAGGGGGGGCCCTCCTCTCTACCCCTCTCCAATCCTATCGTACTAATATTATAAATGCGAAAGTTTACATGTTTGGATATTTGGATGTTTGTGTTTCAATCACGTCTAAACTACTGAACCAACTTGGATGAAACTTGGCAAATATATAGTTCGTAACCTGGATTGACACATAGGCTACTTTTTATTTCGAATAATTAACAGGATCTACAGGATAAAATGAACGAAAAGGACTAGCAGCGCCAATTGGCAAGAGGACTTCATTGTCATGTCATGTCACGTCAGTTTGACAGGGCGTAGTACTACCTCTTTGGTCTAACGACTAGCGTTTGACATTCCAGTACGAGTTCGGTGTAATGAGGTGCAATATCAAGTTTCTCAAAGAAGTATCCGCTCGGTACACGCACAGATAATATAATGTACACGGAAACGGTTCTCGCGTACGAAGTCGCGGGTATCTGCTAGTTTCTCATAAAGGTACCACACACCCTATGACGTATATTTGGAAAAAGTAGAATTAGATCGATTTTATCGATCGATCGATTAGTGACAAAGCGAGGAAGGCTCTGACAAAATTTACCTCCCTCCTCCATTTTCATGCCTAAGATGGCGGACATTGATTTTTTTGAGGAAAGTGATATGGGTGTCGTTTTCGGGATCTTTTGGGATGCTGATTACGGAAATGGTATCCATTTTGAAATCCAAGATAGCGGACATTGGTTTTTTTTTAGTAATGTGATATGGGTGTCGTTTTCGGGATATTTTAGGGTGCTGATTACGGAAATGGTATCCATTTTGAAATCCAAGATGGCGGACATTGGTTTTTTTGAGTAAAGTGATATGGGTGTCGTTTTTGGGATATTTTGGGGTGCTGATTACGGAAATGCTATCCATTTTGAAATCCAAGATGGCGGACATTGGTTTTTTTGAGAAAATAGATATGGGTGTCGTTTTCGGGATATTTTGGGATGCTGATTACGGAAATGGTATCCATTTTGAAATCCAAGATGGCGGACATTGGTTTTTTTGAGTAAAAAGATATGGGTGTCGTTTTTGGGATATTTTGGGGTGCTGATTACGGAAATGCTATCCATTTTGAAATCCAAGATGGCGGACATCGTTTTTTTTGAGAAAATAGATATGGGTGTCGTTTTCGGGATATTTTGGGGTGCTGATTACGGAAATAGTATCCATTTTGAAATCCAAGATGGCGAGCATGGATTTTTTTTCAGAAAATAGATATGGGTGTCGTTTTCGGGATATTTTGGGATGCTGATTACGGAAATGGTATCCATTTTGAAATCCAAGATGGCGAACATCGGTTTTTTTGAGAAAATAGATATGGGTGTCGTTTTCGGGATATTTTGGGGTGCTGATTACGGAAATAGTATCCATTTTGAAATCCAAGATGGCGAACATGGTTTTTTTTGAGAAAATAGATATGGGTGTCGTTTTCGGGATATTTTGGGATGCTGATTACGGAAATAGTATCCATTTTGAAATCCAAGATGGCGAACATGGTTTTTTTTTGAGAAAATAGATATGGGTGTCGTTTTCGGGATATTTTGGGATGCTGATTATGGAAATGGTATCCATTTTGAAATCCAAGATGGCGGATATTGGTTTTTTTGAGAACATAGATATGGGTGTCGTTTTCGGGATATTTTGGGGTGCTGATTACGGAAATGCTCCAAGATGGCGGACATTGGTTTTTTTGAGAAAATAGATATGGGTGTCGTTTTCGGGATATTTTGGGGTGCTGATTACGGAAATAGTATCCATTTTGAAATCCAAGATGGCGAACATGGTTTTTTTTTTGAGAAAATAGATATGGGTGTCGTTTTCGGGATATTTTGGGATGCTGATTACGGAAATGGTATCCATTTTGAAATCCAAGATGGCGGACATCGGTTTTTTTGAGAAAATAGATATGGGTGTCGTTTTCGGGATATTTTGGGGTGCTGATTACGGAAATGCTATCCATTTTGAAATTCAAGATGGCGGACATTGGTTATTTTTAGTAAAGTGATATGGGTAATCTTTACGATGGCTGAGGAGGACTCTCAGATATTGATTTCGAAAGCAATCGATTCATAAACAAAAACTTCAAAAAAGATAAGATCCATTTCCATAATCAGTACTTACCCCAAAATATCCTGAAAACGACACCCATATCACTTTACTCAAAAAAAAAACAATGTTCGCCATCTTGGATTTCAAAATGGATACCATTTCCGTAATCAGCATCCCAAAATATCCCGAAAACGACACCCATATCTATTTTCTCAAAAAAAAAACAATGTTCGCCATCTTGGATTTCAAAATGGATACTATTTCCGTAATCAGCATCCCAAAATATCCCGAAAACGACACCCATATCTATTTTCTCAAAAAAACCGATGTCCGCCATCTTGGATTTCAAAATGGATACCATATCCGTAATCAGCATCCCAAAATATCCCGAAAACGACATCCATGTCTATTTTCTCAAAAAAACCGATGTCCGCCATCTTGGATTTCAAAATGGATACCATTTTCGTAATCAGCATCCCAAAATATCCCGAAAACGACACCCATATCTATTTTCTCAAAAAAAAAACAATGTTCGCCATCTTGGATTTCAAAATGGATACTATTTCCGTAATCAGCATCCCAAAATATCCCGAAAACGACACCCATATCTATTTTCTCAAAAAAACCGATGTCCGCCATCTTGGATTTCAAAATGGATAACATATCCGTAATCAGCATCCCAAAATATCCCGAAAACGACACCCATATCTATTTTCTCAAAAAAACCGATGTCCGCCATCTTGGATTTCAAAATGGATACCATTTCCGTAATCAGCATCCCAAAATATCCCGAAAACGACACCCATATCTATTTTCTCAAAAAAACCGATGTCCGCCATCTTGGATTTCAAAATGGATACCATTTCCGTAATCAGCATCCCAAAATATCCCGAAAACGACACCCATATCTATTTTCTCAAAAAAACCAATGTCCGCCATCTTGGATTTCAAAATGGATGGCATTTCCGTTATCAGCACCCCGAAATATCCCGAAAACGACACCCATATCTAATTTCTCAAAAAAACCAATATCCGCCATCTTGGATTTTAAAATGGATACCATTTCCGTAATCAGCATCCCAAAATATCCCGAAAACGACACCCATATCTATTTTCTCAAAAAAAACCAATGTCCGCCATCTTGGATTTTAAAATGGATAGCATTTCCGTAATCAGCACCCCAAAATATCCTGAAAACGACACCCATATCACTTTATTAAAAAAAATCGATGTTCGCCATCTTGGATTTCAAAATGGATACCATTTCCATAATCAGCATCCCAAAATATCCCGAAAACGACACCCATATCACTTTATTAAAAAAATCGATGTCCGTCCACCTTCTTGGATTTCAAAATGGATACCATTTCCGTAATCAGCATCCCAAAATATCCCGAAAACGACACCCATATCTATTTTCTCAAACAAACCAATGTCCGCCATCTTGGATTTCAAAATGGATACCATTTCCGTAATCAGCATCCCAAAATATCCCGAAAACGACACCCATATCACTTTACTCAAAAAAATCAATGTCCGCCATTTTGGATTTCAAAATGTATAGCATTTCCATAATCAGCACCTCAACATATCCTGAAAACGACACGTCTATCACTGTACTCAAAAAAATCAATGTTCGCCATTTAGACTTCAAAGTAGATTCCATTTCCGCAATCAGCACCCCAAAATATTTCGAAATCGACACCTGTATCATTTTACTCTAAAAAGTTAAGTACGCTGTCCTGGATTCGAAAACGTAGTAGGGGAGATAAATTCTATCAGAGTCAAAATGTTCCTTTATTTTGGCAAAATTCATGTTTCGATTCGAATGGCTCCAAATAATGGAGGTCGAATTCTGCTACAATATCTCTGAGAGGAGAAGAGGGGGCATTAAACTGGAATTATAAATACTGTTAGGTTAATAAAAAAATTATATAGAGGGGTTGCTATATTTATTTTATTTTCTGCATAATAGAGGGGTTGCAATATTTATTTAATTTTTTACAATCTTTTTATTACGATTCGTACAGCAGTTCTACACACGTCACGTGGAGTTAGGTACCTACCACATACCAACTTAGTAACTAGACTACAAATCAATCGTACTCATCCAGTGAACGAACATGTCGAAAGATCAAATTCGTTTGTCCTTTGCGCGTCGCAAACGCGAAGCGCAGCGCGTCGCGTATTCATAAATGCCTAAACTTGACGTCGTTAAATTTTAATAAGGCCTCTTAACTCGGTAAAGGTTCTTTGTGCTATAACAACTACTATAACAACTAATAAAATATCAAGGTTATCAGTTCGTTTTAGTAGTTGCGACGATATTTTATTCGAACCAAAATGAAATAATGCAAATATGAAACAGTTATTATTCGAACCGGCAGTGCTTCCAATTATTTTTTCGAATTCTGCGCGCAAAACTTGAGCAGAGATTATCTCATAGAAACAGTAAGTTTGTCATAATTTAATTAACGATACAAACCTGTGGATATCTCGCCAGCTGTTTCATACGATCGACGAGTCGCATTGCATCGTCCGACGTCTCCGAGTCTGTGGTGAGTCCTAGAGACAGCGCTCGTTCCGGATTGCCGCCATCGATGTACCTTTGTATCGACTGGAAATGCCTGGAACATACAAAAATGTATATATACAGAGCCACAAGTCTAGAGTTTCATTTGGTTAATTCGCAAAAAGAGTCGCTATCATTGTACGGAGAAAAATCGTTCCACCAAAAACTACTTTTCTAAAACACTTTTCGCAAATCACATTTTGACTCACATCAACGCGCTGGTCAGCACTCACACCTGCCCAGCCTACCTACCTATCTACCTACCTACTAGGTACTTATAATTGTGTAGGTACTTATTGTTTTCTTTATTTTATGTTTGTTCTGTGCTGTACCTGTGTTGTGATTGTGTGTCAAATAAATGAATATCTATCTATCTATCTAAATCCAACAAAATGACTAAAGGCGGTTACTCAGTTATGCGGCAGGTTAGTCCCAATACCCGCAGCGATAATGTGTCGTGAGCTTTCATCGTCGGGTGTACTGCAGCCACGTATATGCATGCATAGATTGTATACCTGGTGGGTGGCTGGGCCCTGGGTCGCTGCGCGTGGCGCCAGGCGGCGGCGGCGCGCGCTCGCCACACGCCGGCCTCCTCGGTCGCGGCGGCTGCGCCTGCTTCTAACGCCGCACACGCACCTCTCAGATCCACCACCTGGAATATAACTCATGTTAGCGTCAAATCTACATTACGCCACGCGTCTGACGAACGAGACGCATTCAATAAAGATTAGGTAATTTTTCGGTATTTTTTTTTAATTAAAAGTCGAACATGGTGTGTTTTTGTAGAAGAACTGTTCATTAATGCTGTTTTACAAACTCACAAGGCCAGATGACGAAAAACGTTTTGCTAACTATCCCTACTTTTACGTTCGAGGAAAATCGACTCGAGACACTCGATTTAAAACGCCAAATCCGTAAAGACAGACCTAAGCCCTCCTATACCTACACATATAACGCAGCAGGCCAACTCTATTGTCAATCGTGTGATAGGATATTTAAAACTAAGTTTGGCCTAGCTAGCCATGTTAGGGCACATGCTAGGAAATAATATTAAATTGTATTTTAGGTTATAAATAATACTTTAGATTACCTACTTAGATTTTGTTAAATTTAATATTTTGTTAGTTAAGGTCGCCGTGACCGAAACCGGTCAGGAGGACTATATATATATACACTTTTACACACATAAGCAAGCATAAGTAGATGGTAAAATTACCTAGGCAATAATATAATAACCAGCGATATTGAGGTGTTCAAACGTACCTTCTGGAAATACCTATACAGCAATGTCTTCATCTCATCATGCGACAGTTTATCCAATCTTGCCATCAGCATCTGTTCTCCTCGGCTCCTAGTGTCCTTGTTGTCTTGAGAATCGGATAGAGAGGCTGAAGGGGATTTACCGCAGATTAGATTGTTTTTGTATTCGATTGCCGTGTCTATCGCTTCTATGGCTTCCTCGCATTCGAGAAGTTTACGCTCCTGAAAGTAATTTATATATAACTGACGAACATTCAGTTAATCCTACTATCCTACTAATATTATAAATGCGAAAGTTTAGATGTTTGGATGTTTGTGTTTCAATCACGTCTAAACTACTGAACCAACTTGGATGAAACTTGGCATATATATAGTTCGTAACCTGGATTGTCATATAGGCTACTTTTTATCCCGAATAATTAACAGGATCTACAGGATAAAATGAATGAAAAGGATTAGCAGCGCCAATTGGCAAAAGGATTTCATTGTCATGTCATGTCACGTCAGTTTGACAGGGCGTAGTACTACCTCTTTGGTCTAACGACTACCGTTTGACATTTCAGAGTTTGGTGTAATGAGGTGTAACGTCAAGTTTCTCAAAGAAGTATCCGCTCGGTACACGCACAGATAATATAATGTACACGGAAACTGTAGATGCGTACGAAGTCGCGGGTAACTGCTAGTATTACAATAAAATCGAAAAAGTATGAGCTAAGGAATCTAATTAAAAAAAAATATTTCTAATATCTCAAAAACAGGTGTAAATACCTCAGAATCAGAGAGAGATTTGTACATTTTCCTCTTATGTCCAAGACTGCATCGTTGCTCATGCAAGCACTCCCGTGTCTTTCTTAAATTTTTGATCTCCTTCCTCAATAACAATTCCTTATCTTTACTTAGCTCTAAACTCTCCAAATCATTTGTTTTCTCTTTCAAAATAGTGTCTAGTTGCGTGATTCTATTAGTAAAGTGCTTTAGTGAATTCACTTTTTTATCTTTCACATCCACAGAAGTGTCAGAGAGATCGTCTAACTTAAGTTTATCTTTGACTAGTTCAATGTCTAAAGTGTTTTTACGTTTTTCGTCCTTCTTTATCTGTCTTTTTATTTGATCAATCTGTTTTTTGTAAGTTTTGAGATTGGTTTCATGTCTTTTTATTTCTTTTATTGTGTCAGGGTCTACTAGGCTGTATTCTATTTTGTCATTGTAATGCTTATTGTGATTAGGAAGGCACATCGCTTGTGAGAGTTCATCAATAAGTCTTTCTTTAGCTATACAAAGGTTTATAAGTTCCTTCAGCTGTGTTTGACTGCTTGTTATCTCCTTAGATAACTTCCGAGCCAGTATTTGTTTCTGAGTATACTTTTCTTTTGTGATTTTGTATTTCTTACATATTTCTTCAGTCTTAGGTGAGTCTATCATTTTGAGCAGTTCTCTTTCTATCAGTTTTGGTTCAGGATCAACATCTTTTTTGTGAGATTCAATAAGTATTTTCTGAGTTTCTGGTGAGATTGCTTTTGCTGCTACTTTTCTCAGCAGCTCTAACTCGGGGCCTGATAAGCTTTCACCAGGTTGTATGGTCCTTCGTCGTCCAGAGTTTGATTGTGATGTCATGACAGGCAATGACTGAGAGCCGCTGGTCTCCGATATTGTTATATCATCCGAGTCTACATGATTAAGATATTCCTCACATCTGTCAGCAAATAGTTGATCATTCTTCTCTCTGAAGAACTCCATGAACTTTTCAAGCCGGTCTTGGAATACAGTATCAGAATGTGCATCTTCCTCTTCATCAGAATCCACATCTGATTCGCTTAGCTCACTGGGTTCAGTATCCTCTGCTATTCTGGGTAAGCCCTGCTTAGTGCCAACATCTTTGTTATCAACTGCTGAATCTGTGTTCAAACATTCATCACATTCAGCTTTTAGAAACAGCCACTCACTGACTTGGTTCATGTCAGCATCGGTCAGTGACTTTGACTGTAGGATCTTGTTGAACAGCCCTTCAGCATTGGACACTAATTTGATCCACTGTGTAGTAGCAAACTGCAAGTTAAAGTTGTCGCCAGGCGGCATCGCCGCCTTTTCTGGATAAACGGGAGTATTATTATCAGCAAACAGATTTACAGTTACAAAGTTCTTTATCCCTCTACAACATAAACATAGGTTTAGAATCTTTAGTGTGTCCTGGTAGTCTTCAGATTCAGTGCTGATGCATCCTATCACCCAAGTGAAGGCTCTGCCACCAAATGAATCTCTCAACATAGCTGTGAGAATGCACTGCTCATAGTTTATTTGTTTGGGCGGGTTACCAGCCAGCAACTCTTTCATAATATTCTCCAAGGAGTAAAGTCCTGGTTCTGGATATGCTGCCAAATCACAGAAGCTCGCTGTCGACATCCTGTGGTTGAGAACTCCGTTGGTGCCCACCCACTTTTGCTCAACGCTGACAGTGAAAACTGTGTGGTTATTGCCTGAACATCTCTGTCTCCATCCCAACTGGAGGTATTGAAAAGCCTCTTCTACATTGCAGCATCTAACTAGACCAGCACCAAGCACATCAAATATGTTGTTGTTGACAACTTGCATCCAGGTTATGTGTAGGATGAATTCTCTCTCCGGCATCTGATTCAGTTTGTGAAAGATTTCAGTAAGAAACCGAGGCACGATTCCTTGGTCACACTCACTGTGAATGCACTCAAACCCTGCAAAAAATAATCGAGTAAGCAATATTTTATTCACCTAATTACATTTTGTTCTATGATATATATGAAAGCTTTATGGCAAATGTACCTGGTCCAAATAATGTGTATGTCTTTCCAGTTTTGGCCTGTCCAAAAACAACCACAGAAGTATCACATCCATCCAGGAAGCAATTGATTTGAGGTGTCATGAATGAATTAAACAGATGAGCTTGAGTGCAGTCCAAGGGGAGGGCTCTGTTTACATGAAATGTTTGCCCACTCTCCGTAATAACTATTTGAGTTACTGGATTGCTGAAGATGCATTGTGTTGAGTCAGCTAGGCTTGGAGGCTTCAGCCGTATCGCTATTTGCACTGGGATATCCATTGTTTACAGTAAACACGAAACTAGGTAGGTACCGTTCGTTCGTCCTTGATGTTTTAGTTACCAACTCGCATGAACTTGAACCTATCTCCCCATTCCACCATCATATTTTTCAAGGATAAACGTACATAACTTATCAAACGAGCAAGGTACAAGACAACCAAGTTAGCTACGGTTCTGGTTTTCTTAATTTCTTTATTTGTTTTTGTTAGAAAAGAAAAGATCCCAAACGAAAGATCCGACAGCCATTATTTTTAATTTATGGCCTGTGTCTGTCATTTCGACATTGACAATAGGTGTGGTTGACGTTGACATATTGCCACTGTCTGCTGCCTGTCAACTCTCTGGTATGATGTTGCCAGTAAGCATAAAATTCCTTAGTTTTCAGGAAAGAATCGATTGTGCAGGGAGAAAAGAAAGGTGCAAATACTGCCGTGTAGTGTTCTAACAGAAACACAAACCTCCATAAAATACCATGCTATTTTCTAAAGTATTTGTGTATAGTTATTGTTTTGAACAAATGAAGTTACGTTATAATTCTCCAGGATTTAGCTGAATAAAAGAGTAAATCTGAACTTTATCTCTCTTGTTATAAAGTTAATAACTCCTATTACTTCTTTTTAACTTCTTTAACAGCCTGTTACTTGACAATGTATGGAAACGGTAGAAAATAACGACTGATACATAATATACCATATATATAATATATACAAAATACACATGGAGCAGTTGAGCTATCTACAAACCGTAGCAAGAGATTTATAGATTTTGAATTTGTATTAGATTATAATAAATGGAATATCAGCACTGAAGACTAAGGGCGGCTTGCACCAGAATCGCTAAACACGTTTAAGAGGGCTATCGCAGTTTGGCCGCGCTCGAATTCCGGTTTCTGAGCCGCCAAACTAAAAAAAAATGCCCACGCCCAAATTGAAGCCGCTTTCCGCTCGAGTTTGTACATTAACTAACTAGTCTTGGTACTTGGAAGTTAGGTAAGTAAAGCCATTAAAATTATAAAAATTTTCAATGTACCTAAAGATTTATAATAGTTTAGATGGCTGTTTCTATTTAGGGTGTTTCTATGTATTATAAGTATGTATTTACAAAAAAAAAGTATATAAGTATTCTATCAGATCTAGTTCCCATATCACAAGCTTTGCTTAGTTTGGGACTAGAGGGCGTTGTGTGTAAAGCCCAAGAATATTCATATTTATTTATTTTATTAGATAGAATTTCTATCTAAACTTTTACAAATCTGTACTTACATTGATTTATTTTTTTATTAAATTCTTTGAAGGAGTTGAAGTATGTCTGTCGGTTTGTCGTTTGAGCACAGTTGACGCTGAAACCGCCGAACAGATTTTGATGAATCGTATCATGGTGATAGCTTATAGCACCGATCAACATTAGGTACATTGCACACATTAGGTAATTATGTCAAAATCAACTTCAAACGGCCGAGTTATTCGTCAACTCGCGAGCGTGAAACTCGTGATTTGGCACTTTCCAATTAAACCTATTTTTTTGTCGTCAACTCGCGCGCACAATATTATAAAGTACAGTCTTATTTTAAAAACGGATTTCTTTCAAAATCGATATCTGAGGGCCCCTCTCAGCCATTATGTGTTACTATGTATTATAAGTATGTATTTACAAAAAAAAAGGTATATAAGTATTCTATCAGCATCTAGTTACCATATTACAAGCTTTGCTTAGTTTGGGACTAGAGGCGTCGTGTGAAATGTCCATAAATATTTATTTATTTATTATCAAGAATCTAATCTCAAATTAGAAAAAATCATAGCCGCCATTTTTAACTTTTTTTGTTTATGGACCGATTGCTTTCAAAATCGATATCTGAGGATCCCCCTTAGCCATTATCAGGAATATTATGTAAAATTAGAAAAAGCATAGCCGCCATTTTTAACTTTTTTGTTTATGGACCGATTGCTTTCAAAATCGATATCTGAGGGTCACCCTCAGCCATTATCAAGATTCTAATGTGAAATTTGAAAAATCATGACCAACATTTTTAACTTTTTTGTTTATGGACCGATTGCTTTCAAAATCGATATCTGAGGGTCACCCTCAGCCATTATCAAGATTCTAATGTCAAATTTGAAAAATCATGACCACCATTTTAAACTTTTTTGTTTATGGACCGATTGCTTTCAAAATCGATATCTGAGGGTCACCCTTAGCCATTATCAAGAATCTAATGTCAAATTTGAAAAATCATGACCAACATTTTTAACTTTTTTGTTTATGAACCGATTGCTTTCAAAATCGATATCTGAGGGTCACCCTCGGCCATTATCAAGAATCTAACGTCAAGTTTGATGAAAAATCATGGCTGCCATTTTTAATTTTTTTTGTTTACAGACCGATTGCTTTCAAAATCGATATCTGAGGGTCACCCTCAAGAATCTTAAATGAATGCCGTTTGAAGTTAATTTTGACAGCTGTCATCAAAAATGTAGATTTTAGTTGTCTCTGTCATTTAGTGATGAAACAAGCAGTCTAGGATAAGTAGTTTCCAAGATATGACCGTTTGAAGTTTAATTTGACAGCTGTCATCAAAAATGTAGATTTTAGTTGTCTCTGTCATTTAGTGATGAAACGAGTAGTCTAGGATAAGTAGTTTCCAAGATATGACCGTTTGAAGTTGAATTTGACAGCTGACATCAAAAATGTAGATTTTAGTTGTCTCTTCATTTAGTGATGAAACGCGTAGTCTAGGATAAGTAGTTTCCAAGATATGACCGTTTGAAGTTGAATTTGACAACTGACATCAAAAATGTAGATTTTAGTTGTCTCTGTCATTTAGTGATGAAACGAGTAGTCTAGGATAAGTAGTTTCCAGGATATGACCGTTTGAAGTTGAATTTGACAGCTGACATCAAAAATGTAGATTTTAGTTGTCTGTGTCATTTAGTGATGAAACGAGTAGTCTAGGATAAGTAGTTTCCAAGATATGACCGTTTGAAGTTAATTTTGACAGCTGTCATCAAAAATGTAGATTTTAGTTGTCTCTGTCATTTAGTGATGAAACGAGCAGTCTAGGATAAGTAGTTTCCAAGATATGACCGTTTGAAGTTTAATTTGACAGCTGTCATCAAAAATGTAGATTTTAGTTGTTTCTGTCATTTAGTGATGAAACGAGCAGTCTAGGATAAGTAGTTTCCAAGATATGACCGTTTGAAGTTGAATTTGACAGCTGACATCAAAAATGTAGATTTTAGTTGTCTCTGTCATTTAGTGATGAAACGAGTAGTCTAGGATAAGTAGTTTCCAAGATATGACCGTTTGAAGTTGAATTTGACAGCTGACATCAAAAATGTAGATTTTAGTTGTCTCTGTCATTTAGTGATGAAACGAGTAGTCTAGGATAAGTAGTTTCCAAGATATGACCGTTTGAAGTTGAATTTGACAGCTGACATCAAAAATGTAGATTTTAGTTGTCTCTGTCATTTAGTGATGAAACGCGTAGTCTAGGATAAGTAGTTTCCAAGATATGACCGTTTGAAGTTGAATTTGACAGCTGACATCAAAAATGTAGATTTTAGTTGTCTGTGTCATTTAGTGATGAAACGAGTAGTCTAGGATAAGTAGTTTCCAAGATATGACCGTTTGAAGTTGAATTTGACAGCTGACATCAAAAATGTAGATTTTAGTTGTCTGTGTCATTTAGTGATAAAACGAGTAGTCTAGGATAAGTAGTTTCCAAGATATGACCGTTTGAAGTTGAATTTGACAGCTGACATCAAAAATGTAGATTTTAGTTGTCTCTGTCATTTAGTGATGAAACGAGTAGTCTAGGATAAGTAGTTTCCAAGATATGACCGTTTGAAGTTGAATTTGACAGCTGACATCAAAAATGTAGATTTTAGTTGTCTCTGTCATTTAGTAATATAATAACAGAAAAGTTAAAAATGGCGGCCATGATTTTTCAAATTTGACATTAGATTCTTGGTAATGGTTGAAAGGGACCTTCAGATATCGATTTTGAAAGCAATCGGTCCATAAACAGGAAAGTTAAAAATGGCGGCTATGATTTTTCATAAATAGGTACAAATAAAAATATATACATTGACATTTTTACACGGCACCCTTTAGACGACTCATAGAACAAACGTCTATGATGCCACACAAAAAATAATTATGTTTGTTTTTGGTGAGGATCGAACCCACGACCCACGGCACGGAAGGGAGAGCTAGTACCGACTGAGCTGTGAGGCCTATCAAAATATCTTTTCATTTTAGCTCATCATCATTAATTTATATTCTATTCAAGTACACGTTCTTCATTGCACTGCAGATTGTACTGTTTGGCACAGTACGCACAACGGATCTTCATCCCTCTGAAGTTAGGTGTAACAATCGATTTTGTATGTACTACACAAACATCCAAACATCTAAACTTTTGCATCCCATCCCACTAATATTATAAATGGTAAGATAAGATAAGATTTTAATTGTCCCCAATAGGTATGTACAGGTGTTAATGATTGTCATGAATAAAAAAGTTACTAACATCAAAACTAGGTAGTCAGTCACACTCCACGTGTACACGCACGGTTATGCTCGATCTTTTTGGCGCGGAGAAAATCGACACAGGTCCGCCTTCCACGAGCGCTGGCGCGCGTCCACAGAATACTGTTACCCAAGAAGAACGTTTACTGCATACAAATATGGCAGGACAAAATTGACCATTTATTTGGGGGTTCGTAACTAGATGGCGTTATTTTTGGCACCAACTTTTAAAATATTTGGTGGCAGTTTCAATCTATTTTAGCGCTAAATTTCGAACAGACCTGGCAGGGATTAAAATTGTTCAAACAGTTTCTGCTGTTTGGCTTATCTTTTTGTCAAAATGCTGACATAAGATTATTACAGAATGTTAAAATCGTTGCTAGTTTTATCAGGTCAGCATTTGACAAAAAGATAAGCCAAACAGCAGAAACTGTTTATAAGCAATCTGTCTTTCTTGGCCTAGCAGTGAAATACGAAAACTAATCAGGTACCTAACAAATTAAAAGTCACAAGTTTATTGATTTTTTTTTATTATTTAAGTTTACGAATAAGTTTTCTAGTGGGTCTTGCTGGAGCCTTCTTCTGGCTAGACTTTTTATGTTTTTATGTTTAGTTGTAAGATTTTTCCACACTTGTTCCAATCCGTTAATGGTCCATATCCATCCTTGTTGTAAAGGGGGTGGTGTTCTGCACCCCAAAAACTTCAGTTTTTTAAAAAATTCTTTCATTTGCCCAAATAATTCTATATGACGCGTATTGTTTTGGATATTGGTGGCTAACGGCTTTCCTCTTCTTCTGTCTGGCGTATAAGCGTTGACGCTGTCAAATAGTTCATCCATTTTTTTTATACTTCTGCCGTCGTTGTCGCTGAAGTCGATAGTTCTCCTGAAATAATAAAAAAATAAGTGAGTAAGATACCTCTTACTATCCCAAATTTCTTACTCCTACTCCTATTATTAACTAAACAAACAACGATAAAACTAGCCAAGTAAGCAAACTCTTAGTACAAAAAAAATTCAATATATTTATTTATTCCCCACCAAGAACACCATATTAACACCAGAAAGTGTAAAATTAAACACAGAAACTGTCATAAACAATTTACTACCGAACAAATCGTGAGAATAATATCTAAAAGCCTATGATATTTATCTTTCTCATAGAGGGGGATGAAAAGCAGAGTGTGCCTATGTGTAGTGTTAATCCTCGCTACGTTCAGGATTCTACTCTAATTTTGGTCCCTTATGACACAATCTACTATTTCGTGTGGTAAGCTGGTTGTCTTATTAGATGTAGACAGTATAGTAAGAATAGAATTACTATACCACCATGGCTGGTGGCCATATAGGACCATGTATTTTTCATACCTACATACATTTTTCATACATACATACCAAATTGTAGGTATTTTGTTTGCCATCTTCTGCTGGTTTCTGGGTAATCAGCGATCCTGTAGTTGTACCATCGACATTCATCTGGCTCTGGTTTAATAAGTTAAAATTTTCCATTAAAGGTAGAGTTAAAGATGGACCAGCCACAGGCTCAATCGTAACCAACACAGGGTCTGTCAAAACCTGAAATAAACAAACAAGTAGTGTTAAGAAACTGTGTGCCCTTTTTAACCGACTTTAAAAGAGGGAAAAGGTTCTCAATTCAGTTGTTTTTTTTAATGTGTGTTACCTCAGAACTCCGTCATTTATAAACCGATTTCAAAAATTCTTTTTTTTATCTGAAAGGATGTACTTCCAGGTTGGTCCCATTTAATTTTCATCATAATCGGTTCAGTAGTTTGGCTTATAAATAACTCAGTCAGTTTTTCTAGTTTTTTAACTTATAAATTATACAACTTCTTTGTGTTTTTTTTTTTCGGGAACATCATAAGATCTTAGTTCGGGTGAACAACTAGTTATCATACCAAACGCGAAAGTTTGTAATTATGTATGGATGTTTGTTTCTCTTTCACGCAAAAACTACTGGTCCGATTTGAATGAAACTTGGAATACATAATTTATTCCAAGTTTCATAACTCAATATTGAAAAAAATGTCGCTTGAGTCAAGTCGCCTTTTAACCGTCGCTATAGTTCGTAGCCTGGATTTACACATAGGCTACTTTTTATCCCGGAATATCCACAGGATCAAACGGGACGCGGACAAAGTCGCGCGCGGAAGCTAGTATATTATTATAGAAAAAACTCACTAACCTTGTCACATTCAGCATCTGGTACTGCAGCTTTGAATAGCCTAATACCAGCATTATCAATGAACCATTTCCTTTCAAAATGTCTAGTGCACAGCATTCTATGTTCACTGTGAAGTTGGCGATGGAATTCTTGAGAGCTCCAGGAACCATGTGGAAAACAATACTTGGCCCACAACACACATCTGAAATTTATTACATGCATCATTTAGTATTTATTTCATTCCAAAGCAATTTTCATGTCATTATCTTATGAAAATGTTCCGAATAGTTCTTATTGTCTGTTTTTTTTCCTGCTTGTTTTGTGCTGTACCTACCTGTGATTGTGAACTAAATAAATAATTATCTATCCATTATTCTATTTTCTCTTAATTTTATGATATTTAGGGAGTCTTAACGATGGAAGTAACGAAACACAATAGATTTGTAATGTGCTTTGTTATGCCACCCTATATTATCACATGACTGAGATGTCTTTTTCAACATTTACCGTGACTTTGAGGTAAATCTTAAGATTTACCAAGTGAATGGTGGTAAAAGTCCTTATGAACGATGATCATAGAACTATTGGAACTTTTACCCGTACAAATTGGTAAATCTTAAAAGACTTACCGCAGATCGGGCTTTTAAACCTAGTAACATTATTATATTCATTTCATAACAATCAGTGTCAGAGTTTTTATGAGAAAAAATATGATGGGAATTCCCATGGAGACAGACACAATCAGGTTGTGTTCAGTAGACTACTTACCGATTAATGTTAGTTGGTCCCGGCTTAGGAAAACGATGTAATATGGTATCAGGGTTTTCACACGGTGAAGCCCCACACTTGACACACTTCCTTTGATTTTCTTTCATATTTGAAAGATAGATCTAATCACAAAGTTCCAATCTAAATACAGAGTCACTGTCTCAACCACGAGTCTCTTATCTACCACAACACACGGACTTCACTCCAGCTAAAATAGAAGGCGAAACCCTTATAACATAGAGTCACTGTCTCAACCAAAAATCTCGTATCTCCCACAACACAACGCACGGATTTCACTACAGTTAAAATGGAGGGCGAAGCCCTTGCACCTAAATAGAGTCACTGTCTCAACCACGAGTCTCTTATCTCCCACAACACACAGATTTCACTACAGAAAACGGAGGAGCAGATGCTCAACTCAATGTTATTCATAGGAAATCTTTCTTTGACGAAACTTCACGAAAGTAAAAAAAGCCAACACCAATGGACAATGACGGACATGTTTTTCGTTTTTGAAAAGAAAAACATGGAGTTGCAGTGCTACTAACTCACAATTCAATTTTACCCCATTATTTTAACGATTGCTACATTACATTATTCAATCTTTTATCCTCTTGGCAACCTTATCGATCTTGAATCATCCATCTCCTTGGCTATTAATTTGGCTTATCATGCCTTAGAACACTCCAAACTTACTCTTATGTATCTGTAAAAATTGTTTCCATAATGCCCTGCCCTAGGTCGCATAGTACACCTCCCTCCCCCCCCCCCCCGTGACCTGACAGTGCGGAACTTTTTTTGCAGAAGATGGCTTGACAGGTTAAATAAAACCATTTAGGTAGGTAACTAAACATTTTTATTGCTTTATATTACAAAATGGGTAAACCGAGGCGCTAATTTCTTTAGCTAGGCACCCCCCTAAATGTTTAGGTAAATAACTCTGCCTACTCTCTCATATCTGATACTCACTGTACCTGCTAGGTTTCTATGTACCTTGCATACCCTTTACCTACCTACTGTATGTTTTGCTGGAAATAAAGTTTTTTTTTTCATTTTCTTACTAATAGTTAAAAACGGCATCACCACGCTCAAAAATTTTTTTAGCTCAACTAAGTACGAGACATTTGAACCCACCAACTCCAATTTGCGTTGTATTCCGGGCCGCAATAGGTAAATTATTTGCCATCTCTGTCAAATCAATGGCATTGCTGTTTAGCTTTCCACATCATTTTTTTTTATCTCAAACATCTAAAATGGCGCGGGAGTTTGGCGTGAGTGACAATGATGTTGGCGAATATTAGGTTCGACCAAAATATTTACTCGTATCTCGAAGGGCGAATTTCCCAACTAATACTGGCTGGAAACACTGGACAGTAATTTGATGAGAATTTGGCAAAAGGACTAGTACCTATCCAGCGCCAGAAAAAATTAAAAAAAAAAGAAATTGATGAGAAATGCACGCTGCCTAAAAATTATTGCACTAAAATGTTAAATATTCTGATTATTTTTTAAATGGTTTATTTTATTGTGCAGTTTATTTTTACATAAAAATATAATAAATTGTAAAAATAATTAACAATTATTTCACTTAACAAAACTACACAGTTTTAGTGCAGTTTGATGAGGCAACTACTATGAGCGAGATCGAGCTACAGCTATCCCTGTTCTTTGCAGCCCCAAGTAGGTATTGTGGGAGGTACCGCACTCGTCAAACAAAGTCGACCCCACCTGCGCGCGTCTGAATTCGAGCGGCCAACGCATCGCATTTTATGCAGTTGTAAATTACGTTTATTCAAATTAATATATATATATTCATGGACTTTACACAACGCCCTCTAGTCCCAAACTAAGCAAAGCTTGTGATATGGGAACTAGATGCTGATAGAATACTTATATACTTTTTGTAAATACATACTTATAATACATAGTAACACCCAGACATAGAACAAACATCTATGTTTGGCACACACAAATGTTTGTTCTCGGTGGGGATCGAACCCACGACCCACAGCACGGAAGGCAGATCCATTACCGACTGAGCTGTGACGCCTGTCACATATAATTAATATAATAAATTATGTAAATAAAAAGTATACAATTTTATTGATTATGAACTAACGTTTATTTTGGTATAATTTTTACCTAATAATAATAATGTAGTATGGAGAAATTAACGGCTAATTCTGAACGTTTTTAGAAATTTTATGGTTTTGAATTGATTTTTTTTTGTACATATCCCATACTTATTTCTAAATTCCGGGGCCGCTACGGTCAATGGCAGTATATAAGAGATATTTGTTGATATTTTTCATTTCGTTTGCTTTGCAGAGTAGTTCAATCCAGGAGCTTGAAAAAGTGTCTGCGCGAGTTTTATTAAAAACTTGTTTCGGAATTTGGGCTTTATTTAAATATATAAGGAAAAATTGCAAAAAGCGAGGCCGCTACGGTCAATGCGAATAACTATTCTACACCATACAATAAATCGAAATTATCTAATAGTTTCAGTTTCAGAGATCTAGAACGTCAAAAATGGGCATTTTCACGGTTTGACCGTAATACGCGCCTTAACTCTTAAATAGTATTTAGCGAGTTGTCAAGTCATACAAATACGTCAGATTTAAATCGATTTAGCTGTTAAATACGTTTAGTGATTCTGGTGCAAGACGCCCTAAGGATCGGGAGTGGGAGTACTACTCCCGGAATAGGATTGGGAGGGGAGTTCCGGAGTTCGTTTGTATTTGTACCATTTTGTAGGTACCTACTGAATGCTGAGTGGTACTGGTTGACTAGAAAAAAAAAACGGAACGAACAAAAAAACCAAAGGAAGTCAACTGTCAAAATATACACTGACTGGGCCAAAGAGGTAGAAAATAAACCAATAAGTTGAAGTTGAACATCTGGATCAGGCGATGAGCTTGAACACTGCGTTTTTTCTTTTTCTATCTGGAAGTGAAGAAACCTGGAAAAAACAAGAAACCAATCACCAATGTAAAACTCAAATAACTCAATGATGTGCTGTGCTGATAGAGTCAAATATTACCTACCTGCCATTATCAAAAATCGTGTTCTAAATAAACTTGCAAACATTTATCTCGAAGAAGTCTCTCCCTTCACATTTCGCTTCCCAAAAATCACATCCACACTAATCTAATCACCACCAGCAATGGGATCTGAAAAAATGGGAGATCACGGTCTGGATGAGCCGCCAAATATTGGGCTAAAACTTAAACTGAACCATGAGTTTCCTTTGCAAAGCAAGCAGATCATCAAGCCAAGTGCACATCAAATAATTGATTTGATGCCACTGACTGCAAGGTAAATCATCAGTTATTAACATGGTTTTTATTTCTGTAACATTCGTTTTATCATTCTCCTTACATTAAATTATTATATGAGGGAGGATAATCGTCCAGTTTTTGGGCATGCCGTCTGTTACCTAAATGGATCAATTGAGTGCTTTCATGTATATTTTATAAATATGTATGTTAGTGTAATTTTCTTCATTATTAAATTATAATTATTGTACCAAGGATTGTATTATAGATGACACATTTTTTCTGTTTTCAGATATGTTAAATATTACATCGGGAAGAAAATGAATAACAAGAAACCAATAATGGACTATATCAGCATGGTTTCAGCTCAGCGAATGTATGGTAAGAACACAAAAAACTGCTCTTATATTGCACATTTTACTATGTAAAAAGGTGCCTCCGATGCTGTAATTCTAAATGATCCTTGATTTTATTGAATAAAGAAATTTGACTTTGACTTTGTACAATTAATCTAGAAAGATAGATGTAAAGGCCTGTTTTACAATTAAATAGTTTAATAGCAGTTCTGATTAAACATAGCAAAAAAGGGGTGAGAAAGATCAATTGTAAAGGATCTATGATGGCCACATTCCTAGATCTAGACCATAAGGTCCTTCTGTTCTGTCTGTTCATTTCAAATGATATCCATTTGTTATCGAAAATCCATGATTTTGAATGTCATATCCTCACTATTATATAGTATTGCATCAGCTAAAGGGCTGAGGTCATTTCAATTTGGAACCAATTTGTTTTAATATATATGTTTAACCACTTGGCTGGTGAGATTCCAGACACAATAAAGGATCTTTTGTGTAGAGACATCAAATCACCAAAGAATTTGTTTTGATTCAGATACTTTATTACTTTAGGTAGGTAAGTACTTAAAAGCTTTATTAAAGTTTCTTAAAAATAAACTTGGTATAGGCTGTGATTTCGTCAGCTTAAAATAGCTAAGATTCACCTGCGTTAATAAATAACCCTATGTTCA